>CM037598.1:29376202-31872452 GCA_021018995.1 Chloranthus sessilifolius
ACAAAGCTATTATTTCAGCCTGTGTTCAGCTATATACTATTGTTTCAGTATATGGTCCCACAATGGGATTGTGAAACTTCCAGAGAAGGTAAGTCCTTTCCGAAAAGTCATGGGTGACGTCAAAGGTTGACCGAATATATTTGTATATTCCGAGAGGGCAAAATGGGGGTGTCTACAACATTGCCATATATTGCTGAGCCTCTGAGCTACTCAAGTCCACACTGTTGAAGCTCTAGTGCAACTGCTCTTGTGTGCAACTGAAGCTTTTGCCTTAAAGGCTTTTTGCTCTGCTATTTGACTCCAATAGTAGCAACTCTTCTTCATGCATTGGGCTTGACTTCTCTCAGCTCATGAAGGACTCTAGTCTCCTCTTATTGGCATTTATTAATTAGATTTCTGCATCATGGCTGCATATTATTCCTAACTACAAAACACATTTAAGTATCATTTATTAGACAGTTCTCTGCTCTAGTAATGCCTAGGTTAGGAGGTGAAAATTACAATATTCAGTGCTTAATACACCCCCAGACCTAATCTTTGCTAGTTGTCGAGCAAAGGGAAAATTAAACCATTATTCTACAATTTAAATGCCACTTTCGTAGGGAGCACAAATGCATTTAACTTATGCGTCAAGCCTTTTAAATCCCTAAGTGATCCCTAGTGGAGGAGTGCAGTCTCCTGAGGGTTTTCAGTGAAGGTACCCACAAACTTCTCAATATAATAGTTAAGGTTAGTGCAACAGAGGTCAAAACAGATTGCAAGCAAATAAAATTTCATTCCACACCTTATTCATTCAAAGTCAGAGAAATCAAAATGGTAAAAACCATCAATTTAACCATCAGGCTGAAATTCCATCACAACCAATCAGCTCACATCAAGAGTGTTGTGTGTGGATATTAGTGCAAAGATCACCCTTAATTCAAGAATTCTGTTTTGGATATTGCCCCAAATAAACTTGACTTCAGACCCAAGTCTCACTAGGGCTGTCTCTCAACATAAAATTTAAAGGTGTGTCATTTCACTCCAGCTCAAGAGCAGTTACAGCCCTCAAATAGGATTGTAAGCATGAGCATAGGCAGTGCTACTAATTCTTGAAATCCTCTAGCTCTTTTTACCATAAATTGAACATCTCCTTATTTCCGCATGACAACTCAATCCATTTCAAATTAGTAGGGTCTTTTTATTGGTTTGTAATGTGGCTTATGGTTGAAGTTTTTTAAAAGAATAAAGGGTAGAAAAGGATTCAAAATTGAGAAATCAGCAAGGTGAGGAGGTGATTCATGACTTCACCTTCTTCATTTCAACACAACTTCATCTTCTTTTTGAATTTTCAGAGCCAAAGTGGCCAGCTTCTTCTCTTCTTTTCAAATTTACCAATGAAGTACTTCTTTAACTTCTCTTTCTTTTTTTGTTTTATTTTTCTATTTTTCTCTCCTTTTTTTTTATGGGCAGGAATGCCACAGCTGTCATCACATGTGCTTTCTTCTTCTTCCACCAAATGTTAAATCAGCTCCACCTTCTTTAACTTTTTCTCTTTTACCTTCTGAAATCTTAGAGTGAGGGTCAGAGAATGAGGGTCAGGCTGAATCAAGTCACTGAAGTTTGGGATCAAATTCTCTAATTTTTTGTCAAAGAAAGCTTGGACTTTTAAGGCTCAAATGGTGTGTATCAAGGGCAGTTCAAAAGGTAGGGATTTTTAGGCTCAAACTGCCCAAAAGAAGGCCTTACATCATCTCTTTAGTGTCATGAGTTCTGTCAAGCTGTTTTAACTTGGAGTGCACAATTCTAGTGAAAAAGAGTAGGTTCAATCAGTCCTTAGATCAGAAAAAATTGCCAAAACACTCTTCAAAGAAATTTTTTTTATAGGCCCAAATCTCACTGGGTATGGTCTTCCATTAAATTCATGGGGTATATCCTCACAATTTTCTCTCTTTTTTGGTTCACTAAGAACCAATTGTGAATATTTTCTTGACATTTGCTTCGTGAAAGTGTTAGAGCTTCATGACAAATTTCAGTTTTAAAAAGTTTTTAATTTTCTCTTTTTTCAAAAATTATGTGGTAACTCACTTTATTTGAAATTTTTTTAATCCAACACTGCTGCACTAGCATGAACTATCCCATTGGCACATCTTGCCATACCCCTAAACCTAAGATGAACATTGTCCTCAATGTTTACACAGTGAGTAGCTAGGGGCAGCAAGGTGAGAAAGAATAAAAAAAAAAAAGCTATATGCAGAAAAGAAAGAGAAAATAAAAGCACAAAACTGAAAAAATAGAAAGAATGCTATACAAATGGAAGAAACAAAAGCACATTCCTACAAAAACAGAAAATCAGAAACAAAAATAGTAAACAAAGTCAAAAACAGTATACAAACATACAAGAATCAAGAAAAATAGTAAACATATACCAAACACCTAAATCGAGCCAAAAACCGAGGCTCCCGAACCGAATCACACCAAAAATTGATTGAAATCAAATCGAACCGAACCCTAATTCTGTTCGATTTCGGTTTGAGTGGGTTGAAACTGAAAATCGAGGGGGTCGATAGAGTAAACTGAAAAAAAAACAGAAAAAACAAAAAAAACTATATTAAAATATAAAAAGTAGGTATTTTACCTACACCGAACCGAATCGATTTCGGTTTCAATTTTAGAAAAAAAAACATTCTGAATCGAATCGAACCGAATGGGTTTCGGTTCGGTTTCGGTTTGGGGTGATACGAACCAAACACCGAAAAATAGTAAACAAAGATAGTAAACATATACATTCTAAGAAAGACAGAAGAAAAATCAGCAAAGACACAAAAAACAACATTTAAACTAAAAACAATAGTTATACTAAACATAGTATATACAGAATAAAAAATAGTAACATAGCTATGATACACATGGTGCAATGCTGAGATCTCATAACAGGTGGAAAGTTCTTGAAAGTGGGTGGTTTTAGAGGCTCCACAAAATTTTCAACATATTATTTGAGCCTCTGGCCATGGACCTTCATGATCCTTCCAGAAATAAGGTCTATGATCTCAACAATCCCAAATGGGGGTACATGTATGACAATAAATTTGGCAGCCCACCTGGATCGCAGTTATCTAAAAAAAAAATTATTTTTTTATTTTTATCAGCTGGGGCTCAACAACAACCCTTATTTAAACACTACTGCTGAAAATACAAACATTATTGCTGAAATAAAGGATTGCAAAAACAACCACTACTGCTGACTTCAACAAACAAAGAAATGAAGCTGTAATCAAAGGAGAAGGAAATGCAAACTCAGGTGAATCTGCTATAGCTGCAAGCTGTTTGCTCCTCACTTGGCTACTGCTCCAAATCTGCAGAATAAAACAACAAGAAAAACTCTGGTTACTGCTCCAAGTCTGCTAAAATACAAAAGCTACAATAGCCTTTATTCAAACACAACAAATGCAATATTAGATCTAAAACAAAACAAGAAAAAAATCAGATCTAACTAAAAAAAACTAAAGAAAAACTCAAATCTAAAAAAAAAATAACTCAGATCTACTAAAAGAAAAACTCAGATCTACTAACTAGATCAAAACTCCCCGGTAGTGGGTGACTCGGGTTCGATCCCTGGCAGCGGCGCCAAAAACTTGTTGGTTAAAATTGCTGTGCTATTATTTTGTTAGAAAATATGGTAAAAATAAATGAAAAGTGGAAGTGGAATGGAATGAAATCAGCACAAAAACAACAATTCTAAACTCAGTCCTACAAGATACAGGACTGTTGTAGCAAGTTTTAAAAGTAAGTAAGAGTTTATCCCATAGAGAATAGTGATCTAGAACCTAGTAGACCTCTAGATCTGTTACAGATCTGACAATTCTAACCTAGTCTAAGAAAACAGAGAAAGAAAGAGAGTTTTTCGGGTGTCACAATTAAACTTGATCTAAGCTACAAAATAGAAATACAAAACTAGATCTAAAAAATGATGAAGGTGAATGGTAAAATAAAATATAAACTGGTGAGAAGTAGACAGCTAGGGGCTAATTTTTGTTGTAAAATAGATCAGGAAATGGATCAGCAGCTGACCTTCACTTGGCTACAAGCACAAGTGCAAGGTAGAAGAATTCAACCTAAACCAAAGGTTTAAACTGATCTTAAGGCTATGATCTGTCCACTTGAATGGTCACAGAGCATCCTAGAGATTTCATTCAATCCAAAGGCTCAAATTGAAACAAAAAAACCATTGCAACGACTATGTTTGCAAGGCTACAAGCTCATGCATCCATAGGATCAAACAATCCATATAGATCTAGTGATAACCACTAGAAATTATAGATTGAATGGGGATCTAAACTTAGCTGGTCATTGCTTCAAACAACTTACAATGACCTAGCTCACAAGGTTGCAATCTCTGCACAACTCCAGATCTCTTCACTGAAAACAGATATGGAAATCAGAGAAAGAGTCGGATCTGCTATAATCTTTCACTTGGCTACAAGCTCAAGTGTAAAGAGGAAGAATCTAATTTTACCCTCAATTCTGGATTAGTTCTAAGGCTATGATCCATCCACTTGAATGGTCACAGATCATCCTATAGATTTACTCCAGTCATGGGGGTAAAGAATGAAACATGAAAATTAATGCAGGCATTATGGATGCAAGGCTAGAAGCTCAGGCATCCATAGGTGCATCAGATCTATAAAATTCTAAAGAAAATGATTAGACAAATCACAGATCTAATGAAACTAGAAAAATAGCTTTACATTGCTTAAACAAAACTTACAATGCTTTGCCCTTGTGCAACTGTGGATTCTTAACAATCCCGTCGCGACGATGTACACGCGTGAAAAATTTAGAGTCGCCACCCGGAGCTTTTGGTGTCTCGAGAAACCCAAATCAATTTTTATAAGCACCGTAGTACCACAAATATGACTCTGATTCACCGATCTACGCCAAAGTCTCTAGGGTAGGGGCTTTGATTATCGATAGGGAAGGTGTTAGGCACCCGATCAACCCGCTTTATGTGGTCTCTGCTATGGCCAAAACAAAAATAAAAGATAAAAAGGAAAGAGTACTCCCCTTTGCCCTAAGGCACTAATGATCCTCTTTGTGCTCCTCTGCTTTTGTTAAAATTTCGACGGCGTAACGACACAAATGAGTGGATAAAGGAAAAACTAGGAAGGTAGAGGAATAGAGGGGAGAGCCAGAGGTCTCGGGCCCTTGTTGCACCGCTGTGGACCTTTTCGTGGGTGTGCTTTAGCTAACTTCCAATGACTTGTATGGTTAAGACAAGGATTCTGGCTCCTAGGGCTTGATAGCTAAGAGGTAGAGAAGGAAGGCTAGGGGGTAGTTTCCATCTAAACTAAAGGATTTTGATGAAAGGTAAGGTCTAAGAAGGGGTTTAAGAATTCTGGAATTTGTATGCAAAAGGGGGCACCAAAGGGAGAGGGAGCTCTTTCTTAATTTTTCTCTCTTAGGAAAATTTTCAAGCCTTTGTAAAGGGGGGGGGGGGGGTTGCCTCTCTATTTATAGGAAAAGGAGAGGTTAGGAGAGTGCTTAGAGGCTAAATTAGTTTAATAATTAGGTAATCTATCATCTAAGGTTTCCTAGGTTTTCAAGAGCTTGAAAAAGCGTGAAAGTAGCTTTAATGGTGACTGATAGGGTAGTGTTTCAAATCACTTGTGGGTTGGAAATAGGATAAGGAAGGGTGCAACAGAACAAGTGAAACACACCCAAGGCATCAAGATGGTCAACAAGTCAAGCCCCTAAGATGAAATTTGAGCAAAAAACCTAGGGTTACTGTAGCTAAGCCTGGCACAACTAATACTTGCACCAAGCTTAGGTACAGTAAAATAGTGCCAAAATAGTGTTTGGGAAGTTCCTAGCCTGCAAGAGGACCCACATAAGGCTGGTGCAACTTGTTGTACAACCCACCTTGCAATTATTATATGATTAAAATAGCCAATTAAAAAGGTACAAATTACAGAGAAATGGAATCAAGGTGAGCTACCAGTCCTGCAAGAACCAGAGCTGTTGTAGCAAGTTTTAAAAGGTAAGTAAGGGTATGTCCACAGGAAATTGTGTTCTAAAGGATGGTAAATCTCCAGATCTAGAGTATATCTGGCACTCTATCCTAAATTAAGCTAAACTCAAAGTAGGAAAGAGGAGATGTTTTATGAATTTGTCACTTTAACTACAGACTATAGAAGATAAATGCTATTGATCCAGATTTGATTAAACACCGAGATGAGAAAACAAAAGTAAAGTGAAACTCAAAAGATGGAGAACAACAGCTAGAGGTTTTGGTCTTTTACTAAAAATCGATGGAATCAAAGGCAGTGCATAAGATCGATTTGCTACAATCCTCCATCTGGCTACAAGCTCCATATTTCTGGCAGATGCAAGGTATAAGAATCCAATCTCAACCAGAGAATTGAAGCAATCCTAAGGCTATAATCTGTCCACTTTAATGGTCACAGACCATCCCAGAGATTGCTCCACTCCTAGGATCTTGATTAGAACAGGAACGCTATTGCAGATGCTACAGATGTCAGGCTACCAGCTCCCCATTTCTGGATGGCATCCACAGGAATATCTGACCCAGGGAAATCAATTACGAAAAAGTGAAATATAGATCAGAATCACCTTTAAAATCTATAATTACATTACAATCATAAAACTTACAATCCTATTATGCCCAGATCTGCAATCTGTGTAACATTCTGGCAGATGCAAGGTATAAGAATCCAATCTCAACCAGAGAATTAAAGCAATCCTAAGGCTATGATGTGTCCACTTTAATGGTCATAGACCATCCCAGAGATTGCTCCACTCCAAGGATCTTGATTAGAATAGGAACGCTATTACAGATGCAACAAATGCCAGGCTACCAGCTCCCCATTTCTGGATAGCATCCACAAGAATATCTGACCCAGGGAAATCAATTACGAAAAAGTAAAATATAGATCAGAATCACCTTTAAAATCTATAATTATATTACAATCATAAAATTTACAATCTTGTTATGCCCAGATCTGCAATCTGTGCAACATACAATCCTTTACAAGCCTTTGAAACTCTCAAAAATTTAGCCACTCATGATTGGCTAAAGAGAGAAGGGGAAAAGGAGGAAGAAGGAGGGAGAATTTGGAGGGAAAATGGATTTCCCGCTGAGCTCTGGTTCTCTCAAAGTCTGGATCTTTGTTATGTATTTTCTTCATGCTTTTATACTCTCCTCCTCTGTCCTTAGATCCGTTTCAGCCAATCAGAGTGCAAGGGAATAATTCTGTTATTCTAGGCTGCTGATGTGGCCAACTTCTCTTCTAGAAGCTCTCTCCCATTGGCTCTCAACTGGAAAATACACGTGAAGTAGTTAGGGTTTCCATGCATGCCCAACTATGTGCCAAAAATACCCTCAGGGGTCGCTGAAGTACATTAGAACTCATGCACAGAATTCTGGAAGTGGCATTTGCTGAAGAAACACGCTGAGAAGTGGCCAAAATGAGTGTCGAGAGGTTCAGGGGATCCTCTCGACAGGTTCTGAATCTGCTTTATATTCACATCGACAAGTGCATTGGCTTTCGACAGCTTTGCAGACTTCTCGACAGGATTGAAGAAGCTAGTAGACAGGTTTGGCAGCATCTCAACAGGACTGGAGTAGCTCTTGATAGGTTTGGAGATTCCTCGACAGGTTGATGAAGATCCTGTCAACAACTTGGGAGAACATCTCGAGAGGTTGATAGAACTTGTCGATAGGATTGAAGGCTTATTTCTTTGTTCTACTCGGTTTCACACTCATCCTCTCGACAGGTTATAGACAATCCTGTCGACTTGTTATACATTCTCCAGTGAAGTGCTCGACAAGTAGGCTCAATCCTTACGAGAATGAGCGCTGCTTCAGGTAAGTCATTGACAGGTTATCTTGCACTACTCGACAAGTTCAATTAAACCTCGCGATAAGTATCTTGTAACCTCTCGACTTCATCTGTACCTTGAAGTATCCTCTCTACAGGTTCTGCATCTGTACGTCCAACCTCTCGATAGGTGCTGGAATTTCACGAGATGTTCATCTTTTAAACTCAGTACCTCTCGATAGCTTCTTATACACATGTTCAACCTCTCGATTGCTTGGTTTTCAATCATCAGAACCTCTCGATAGCTGGACTTAACCTCTCAATAGGTTCTGTCTTGTACTTTCGTAGCTGGCACACATCTTGGGTGTGCTGTTCTTCATTTGTTCCACACTCAGCAACCTCTTGGCAGGTTCAATCTTTATTCTTTGTAGCTGGACTTGGTCTCAGGCCTTTCCAATTAGGCAGCACAATGCTTCTTGGGCTCTTTTGATTGAATATCTGCACTAAGCTACAATTTATTGCTTATCTACAAAACACACTTAAAACTCTTATTAGTTAGCTCAAGGGTCCACCAAAGGTCAGGTTAGGAGGTGAAAAATGATATTTTTCACTACTTAACACACCCCAAATCTAGGCTTTGCTAGTCCCTGAGCAAAGGAGAAAATAAAAACAATTATTGGAAATGAAAATGCCACTTTTGTAGGGAACACAGATGCATTTAGCATATGCATCAGGCCTTTTAAACCCCTAGGTGATCCCTAGTGGAGGAGTGAAGTCTCTTGAGGGTTTACAGTGAAGTTAGCCACAAACTTCTCTAATAAAGTCAGTTAATACTAGTGCAGCATGTTGAAACAAAAGTTGAGTAATATAAAATTCATTTCACACCTTGTCCATTCAGTTTCAGAGGATTCTCAACAAAAACATGATAGTTTAAAACTAAAATTCTGCTATAATTCTTTCACAATCAATCAGCTCATGTCAAGGTATTTTGTATGAAAATTAATGCACAGCTTACCCTCAAATTGAGAATCATGTTTTGATAATGCCCCCCTCAATCCTAATTTTAGACCCAAAACTCACCAGGGCTGTCTCTCTTAATAAAAATAGAAGGGTGCATCAATTTACACAGCTCAAGAGCAGTTACAGCTCTCAAATAGGCATTGCTCCAATTTATGAAAATTTCTAACTCTTTTCACCATAGATTAAACAGATTCTCATCTCAACATGACAGCTCAATCCAATTTAGATCAGTAAGGACTTTTTATTGGGTTGTAATGTGGCTTATTGGTGAAGTCTACAAAGAATAAAAGGGTGGAATGGGATTCAAAATTCAGAAATAAGTAAAATAAGGAGGTGATTTGCAACTTCAAAACCTTCATTTCAGCATAGTTCCATCCTCTTTCTTGAATTTTCAGATTTGAAGTGATAAGTTTCAAATCTTCTTTTTCAAAATATCAAATGAAATGACATCTCTCTTACTGCTTTTTTGTTTTGCTTTTTTTTTTTTTTTTTCTTTTCTTTTTATATGCTTTTTCTCTCTCTTTTTTTATTTTTTATTTTTCTTTTCATTGACTGGAATGCCACAACTGTACTTCTGATACACAACTGTCATCAAATGTGTTTTCTTCTCTTTTAACCAACTGTCTAGCCTTACTCCTTTAATCTCACTTCTCTTTCCATTTCCTGATTTCTCAGATAGAGGGTGAACTGAAACAGGTCAAGAGGTTTTGGGTTCAACTTTTCTGGTTTTCATCAAAGAAAAATTGGAAATTTCAAGGCTCAAAAAGTGTGTATCAAGAGCAGTTTAAAGGTGGGAAATTTTTAAGCTCAATTGTCCAAGGGATAGCCTTACTTCATGTCCTAAATGTCATGAGTGCTATCAAGCTGTTTCAACTTGGATTTGTCTAACTTCTAGTGAGCAGAGGTAGATCCAATCAGTCCTTAGAGCAGAAAATTTTTCCAAGACACTCTTCAAGGAAATTTATTTTTTTCAGGCCCAAATCTCACTGGGTATGGTCTTCTATTAGACTTCTGGGGTATATCCTCATAATTTCCTCTCTTCTCAGGTTCACTAAGCATTGATTTTAGAAGAATTTTTGGCATTTGCTTCATGAAAATGTTCAGTTTTAAAAAGTTTTAAATTTCCTCTATATATAAAATATCAGGTGTGAAATTATTTTATTCTCTCAATTTTTGTTAAAACTTTGCTGCACTACATTAACTATCTATTGGCAAGCTGCCACACCCCCAAACCTATGAGGAGCAGTGTCCTAGCTACTTGAAAGACAAAGGGATGTGCAGCAAGAGAGAAACATATACAGAAAAACAAGGAAAGTGAAATACACAAACAAAATGATGTGCAACAAGAAAATTATAGTAAAATAGACTAAAGAGAAATCTATTGATAAGACAACAATATGGACAATGTTAAGGAAAGTGCTCTACAAGAGACTGCCAAAAAGATCCTAACTGTACAACTCTAATCATTTGACTCTTCTGCAACCTCAGGTGGATCTTTGAGTCCTTTACCCTTTTCTACCTTCCTAGCAGTAGCAGTGGACTAGGACCTTGTGGAGGAAGGTTTTCTAGTTCTGGACGTGGTTTTCTTTGGAGGGGATAGCTTAGGCTTGGAAGGGGGACTCCTTGACTTTGATGTCAGGCTTGACTTTACGCAGCTCCTTTGGAGGAGGAGCTGGTGCTGCGGGAGGTGCATCGGGGTTTAATTCTTTAGAAAGAGCCTCAGCTAACTCCCTGTCAGTCTTTACAGTTAAGTCCTTCTGCATGGCTGCAATAGTCAACCCATACTCCTGAACTTTGTCCTGTGTTACTCTTAATTGTGCCTGTAGGGCCTTTATCACATCCTCCTGGCCCTCAGCTTTAGTCTTCTCCTGGTTGTATTGCACCATAATTTCCTGCCAAACCTTCTTAATCTCTTTCTTCTTCAGCGTGTAAGTCACTCGTAGGAATTTGATGTGAACAAGTAGAGGCTGCCTCACAGTGGTTCTCAGGTCAGCCATACCTCGAAGTACGTCTCTCTTAATATAAGCATTGGCTTGCATGGCCCTGAGGAGAGTAAGGTAGGGAGGTGGGGAGTTAAGGGAAGCAAGTAGGATGGACTATTCAATAGGGGAAGTAGGGTCATCCAGCTGTGGAGGGGTGATGGATGATGGCATGGTTGGGCTAGAAGTAGAGGGAATGGCAACCTCACGGTCAGGGTCAGTTTTGGTGGAGGCAGTGGTAAAGGTAGGGAGAGGGACTTCAGGGATAGGTTCAGTCAATTGTAAGGGTTGTGGAGATATGGAGGGCGTGGTGATATGGATGGGTAGAGGGATAGCTGGCATTTGGGATGGTTGGGTTAAAATTTGCAAAGTGGAATTTATGGCTAGTACAGTGGAAGGAATGGAGGCTTGGTTTTGGAGGGTGGAGTTCATGGCTTGCAGTGTGGCCTCAATTGATGATTGGGAATGGTTGGGTTAAAATTTGGGATTGAAGGGAAAGTAAAAGGTTTAGGATTTGAGGTAAAGGGTCAGGTGTGACAGGGGTTGTGGGTTGGATTGGTAGAATTGGTTGGAAAGGGGAAGTGTGGGTATGGGTAAAAGGTGGGGTGGATGAGTGGGTAGGTTGTGGAGAGTCAGGTAAGGGAGTGTAATAATGCCCAATATTGTCCACAGTGGATTTTATCAGGGATGAAAAAACCTCAATGGTCAACTAGTCTTGGGTATGTGAAGGTGAGATGGGAAAAGTGGGTCAAATTCAAAGGGAATGGATGGAGGTGGAGAAGTGGTTGGGCCAATTGATAAAGTTGGTGCAGGGCTCAAAGGTGGAGTGGCTAATATGGATGGGCTGGCTGGAATGGTGAGTGAAGGTAAAGGAGGGATTGGGTCAATGATAAAAGGAATGGATAGGGGTATTAATGTGGTGATGGTGGAGATGAATGCTGAGGTGCTAGAAGGTATGGAGACTGGGATGGAAGCTGGGAAAATGAGGCGGGTGGTAGAGAGGCTGATGGGATGGAGAAACTAGGGATATCAGCTAGAATGGAGGGAATGACTGCAGGTGCTAAGGGAATCAAAGGAGCAGCTGCAGAGCTGGCCACTTGAGGTGCCTCCCTTTCAGGACTCTCAATAGATTTACTCTTGCTTTTCCCAATGAGAGTCCTACTGGCAGACCAGGCCTTCTTCCCAAATACTTTAGGGGTCACCTTCTCCACATCCTCCCCTTTTTTGAAAACAAATTCTTTTCTCTTTAGTAGGGCAGTAATGAGCCTGCTGTAGGGTATCCCTGGTAGGGCTTGAGCCTTCCTGCACTTGTCATTCACATCCACCAGGGCCTCAAACACCAAATGAGCAGCATTTATGAATTGGGTCTTGGAGAAGAAATATAGGGCATCCACTATTGGCACTCTCCTCTCTTGTTGGTGCCCACTTACATAGATATTCATCCTCAAACTTGAAAAAGAAATGCATGTTGGGCTGGAGATCTCTCCTCATTATAGACTCCCCAGTCCCCACAATACCTTGAGTGAGGTGCCAAGCCATTGCTTTGAAAGAGGCATTCTCAGGTGCAACCAGGTCATAAACTGGATCAAAAATAGAAGGGACCCCCAATGCTATCCCTATATCTCTGTAGTCCACCACCAACTCCATATGATCAATCAGAATGACAAGGCAGGGGTCAATTGAATCAGGCTTGGTCTCTTTCCTAAGATTCTAATACCACAACTTAACTAGCCTTGGGTAAGATTTTTCATCCAATGGACTCAACATGGGTGTCAGGTCGGCCTTCACCAAATAATTCAAAGTACCCTGACACTCCTCTACCTTAGAGAAATAGGGGGTGTCAACAATGGTCTCGGGGATCAGATCTAATGCATTCACAAATTCATTGGGTGTGGAACTGAGCAAAGGGACTCCAGGCTCTAATTTTGGGTTAGGCTTAGCTTCAGAAATTCCAGGCACAAGGTTAGGTTGTGTCTCAGAGGTCTCCTCCACAATGTCTTCACTGATTTGGGCCTTCTTAGATTTCTTGGCCTTCTTGGTTTTAACAGTTTTCGCAGCTTCATCCATGACAAGCTTCCTTTTTGTAGGTGGGGTTTCCTTAGGTTTTGTGGTTTGCCTACTGGACTTTCTAGTGCCTTTAGTGGCAGATTTAGAAGGCACTTTAAAAAGATTAGCCAAGGTGTCCTCTTGACCAACCATTACTCAATCAACACAGTATCAATTACCACTAATTCAATAGCAAATACCACAAAGACCTCTTAATGCTCAAATGACCCAGAAAAACTATGAATTTTAATGTCAAGCTTGGAAATCACAAAGAGAAGCTGAAGAATTTACCAATAGAAGACTAGGGTTTCTCAGATCACACTATGCACGACGCCAAATCAACTCAGACTAGGTGCAAAATGTAGTCCTGAAGTAATTAAAGCAATTAGAGAAGTGGCAAATTATTTAGAGTAGCAACCAGTGAAGTAGAGAGAGAAAAAGAAAAATGGAAAAAATTTCCAGAGAAGCCTTAGAGCTCAGAGAGAAGCTGTTGAATGGAAAAGATGGAGTTCTTGTTAGGTTTAAAGCAGTGGGAAACGATTTTCGACAGGATTGGGGCAAGGTGTCGACAGGTTGATGCAACCTGTCGAAGAGTAGAAACTCAATGATCCTCGCGAGAGGTGCATGCAATCCTGTCGAGGAGTTCAAGAAGACAGAGATAATCGTTTCGAGAGGTTCACAGAATCTCTCAATAGGTTCTTTGAACTCAATATGCAATCCTCTCGACAGGTTCTAGGCTCTAGAAAAGTTACTTCGAGAGGTTCTCAGAACCTCTCGATAGGTACCTTGAACGTGTCGAGAATTCAACCAAAGGTCTTCAGAACCTGTTGAAATGTTCTTGGATCCTATCGACAACCATTTTTGCATCTTCAAACCTGTCGAGAGTTGGTTCACACTTCTCGACAGCTTCTAGATCCTGTTGATAAGCAGATTGGGAACTCTCAGAACCTGTCGATATGTTCATAGAACCTATTGACAGGTTGTATTTCAGTTGAAATAGGCCTACACTCAGTTCCCAGTTCATTCCCCAACAGATTTGACACTCCAACTCTGTTCACTTCACAACTTTGACTCACTTTCCTACCTGAGGTACTAACACACATGAAAAATTTATGTACAATGCCTAAGAGAACTGAAATAAAAATAGAAAAAAATTAGCAAAAATAAATACCCAAAGACATAAGTTACTATACATTTGTTGAAACTCAGCCATGTCATGGAGGTTCATGATAACAGATGGTCAGTATAGGTTCCTCCACATTTTCAAAAACATTCCCAACATCATCACAAAGATAATTACAGTGCAGCCGCTTAGGAAAAGCCTCTTTCACCAGCTCATCCAAAACATCAACGCAAAAACAATCCTCATTATCCACGAGAGGTTGATTGGCTGGATTGTATACATTCAGTTTAACCTTCATGTTTCCAAAAGACACCTCCATTTCTCCTTATCTACACTGAATACAAGCATTGGTAGTGGCCAAGAAGGGTCTGCCCAAAATCACAGGAATAGAGGTGGTGCACTTGCTTGGCTCCATGTCAAGCACCAGAAAATCTGCTGGATAGAAAAATTTGTCAACTCCAACTAACACATCCTCTATCATTCCCACATGTCTTCTTTTAGATATGTCTGCTAGTTGTAGCACCACATGTGTGGGCTTCAATTCTCCCAAACCTAACTTCTCATAAACAGAATATGGGAGTAGGTTTACATTAGCTCCCAGATCTAATAAGGCCTTCCCAATAGTATGATCCCCAATGATGCAGGGATTGTAGGAACTCCAGGATCTTGAAGCTTGGTTGGAGTTGCAATAGACAACACTTGGTTCACTTTCTCAGCACAAAAGACCTTGGATAAGTGTATCCTAGACTGTCTTTTGTGGGTGCACAATTCTTTCAAAAACTTTGCATAGGCTGGAACTTGCTTGATGGCATCAAGTAAAGGCAAGTTGATCTTTACTTGTTAATTAGTAGATTTATTTTATTTCAGCATAATTAATTAATTAAGTTAATTAGATTTTAGTATGATTGATTAATTTCTTTAAATCAGATCATAATTGGTTAATTTCTCACTTTAATTAGAATTTAGTATGATTAATTCATTGCTTTAATTAGAATTTTAGTATAATTAATTCATTGTTTTAATTAGAATTTTAATAAAATTAGTTTATCTATTTTAATTAGATTTTTAATAAAATCAATTTATTTGTTTTAATTAGATTTTAATAAAATTAATTCATTTGCTTTAAATTAGAGTTTTAATAAAATCAGTCTTCTATTTCAATTAGAATTCTAGTAAGACTGCTATGCTTGATTTGATTAGAATTCCAATACAACTAGTATACTTGCTCAAATTTGAATTTCAGTATAACTAGCATGCTCGATTTAATTAGAGTTTCATCAGAACTACTACATGTGCACTCCTAGTATCATTAGAAGACCTGATCATAATTAGACTTCTATTGGGATTAGGAAACTAAAATTAATTAGACTTCTAATGGGATTAGAACTTAATTAGTTAGACTTTCAATAAGGATAGGAATAGTAATAATTAATTAGACTCCTGATAAAACTAGAATATTAAATTAAATAAACTACAATAGATTACCACCTAACCAAACTCATAATAGAATCAGGGAAGTCTAAACTGACCAGAACTATAACAATAACGGGAAATAAAAGGAAAATTAAACTATCTAAATTATAAGAAAAAGACATAGTTGCTGACGTTCACAGGCGGACGATTCAGTATAGAACTAACTCATACCTGCTTTAAATCATGATCATTGACGTGTTGTAGCGTCGATAAATATCTGTAGTTGGCGATCGCAATGAACTAGGATCCTTCCTAGAAAACCCCTTTAGTTTTAACACTCTAAACGCCGCATCGCTAGAGTCCACTTGGACAGAATTGGAACCACTGATTCAACGGGGACCAAGAGGAACCCAAAAAAAGTGCGCACCAACAAACGGCATCACCTTACCCCCCGTCGTCCAGCAGAGGGAGAAGGAGGAAACTTTATGGGCCCCATCCGAAGCACCTGTACCCGACCCGTCGCCAAGTCATGTCGTGGGTAGTGGATCTAGCATTTGCCGATCCCGATTCATCCCCACCACATTTCCCAATGCATTTCCATGTGAAAGAAATTTTCACATCCATACCCCTCACCCAATCCCCATTTACCGTCACCGAACCCTTCGGTGCACCCATTTTCCCGTCCACCACCGCTCAAAACACACAAAATCTAACACCCCATTCCCCCTCATTTTCTCAAACCATGCCCCTTCTCCCCTCCATAGGCATTCAAAACCCATCACATCATTCATATTCACCCAAAATCCACCCTGTATGTCACTGTATGCTTTCCCCTCCTCAACCCCAAATTCATACCATCTTCTTACCACATCAAACATACCCCCCTCATCCTCATCTATTCCAAACATACCACACTCTTTCACCCAAGTCATGAACAATCCTCCCATATCCATTTCACATCCTTCTCTTAATCCCAATTCATCGTACATCCCCCCCATGTCCAAGGAGTCGGAACAGCTGAAAAAACAATTGGATAAAATTCAGAAGCAATTACAGAAGATGGGTGGTACTGAAATCCATGCCACAGACTTCACGGATTAATCCCTATTTGCTGAGGTCCCCCTACCCTCAAAATTTAAAATGCCGACGTTCGACAAATACAATGGCACCGGCAACCCTATTGCACACCTTAAGTCCTACTGTGGGACATGTGCCAATACAGCGGAGACGAACGACTCCTCATCAAAGTGTTCCAGAAAAGTTTAACCGACCCAACTTTAAGATGGTTCACATCTCTTGAACCATCAATGATTAAAATGTGGAAGGATCTGACCCACCTATTCCAAGAGCAATATGTCTACAACATAGACATTGAGCCCCGCAAGTCAAATCTAGCCCGATTGAAGTAGAACTCCAATTAAACCTTCAGTGATTACTTAGGGCGTTGGAGATCGCAGGCAGCTCAAGTCAGAAATAGGACGCCTGACGATAAGCAGATAGAAATGATCTCAAAAAATACCCTGCCAGTGATCTCAGATTTTTTTGTATACCAGCAGCAGTGCAGTTTTGCTGACTTGGTAAGGAATGCTAACCGCTGTGAGGATGCCATCAAAGAAGGGCGGTTGAACAAGAATGTATTCGAGGGATCGAGCGGGGTTAGGAGGTTTTTTGAGTAAAGAAATGATAAAAGAACAGGGGCAGAGGTACAGAATATTGCAAACACATGGCCCAACAATAACAATGTAACCCCCTTCCAATTTAAAGCAGTGCAACCAGCTCCCGTCGAGACAGGGCCAGTACAAAGAGCCGGGAATGGGCAGGGAATGAAAATGACCCAAGAGAGGAGAGCCCATTATGATCAAGTCTTTACGCCCTTAGGGCAATCCCTGACTGTAATTTTCCCATTATTAATTAAAAAGGGTTTAATAACTGTTCTCCATCCACGACCTCCTCCTAATCTGATTCCATATAATTTGACCCCAATACTCATTGCAATTTCCATCAGGGTCTGGGTCACTCGGCTGACCGCTGCTTCCCATTGAAGCATGTGATCCAAGATTTAATCGATGCTAGGAAGATCATTCCCCCAGCACCTTCTCAAGCAAACTAGCACGCAAACATCCATCAAGTACCATTGCCCCCACATCCTACGAGAGGAGCAGGTCCCAGACCCACCATCGGGATGGTAGAGGAAAATGAGGAGGAGTTTGAGTTTGACCCGTCCGATTACATCAGTGATCGGGAGAGCTATGTAGCACCATTGCCGAGAAATATTGAAGAAAGGAATATTGGGGTGATTGAACCCCTGAATTTGTCAAATTATTTCCCCAACCCGAGTCCACAAACTGAACCCTTAGATCTCAGGGTGTACTTTCCATCACCCACACCCGCCAATTATGTTCACATAAATGCATATCAACTATACACCACCACCCCCATCAATTACCCAATAAACCAACAGGCTCCCAATCCTCCACTGCCAATAAACTACCAATGGCCTACGCCCACCCCATTACCCCCAATCTAATCACCTGCAAACTCCACTACCCTCGTCAATTACCTAATGGCCCATCAAACCCTCGATCCCCCGCCAGCACCTATCAGCTACCAATGGCCTACTTTTACTCCTTTTCCCCTAGTACAACCACCCTCAAGCTTCATCACCCCCATTTAGCCCAATTTGGCCACTCAACCAGCTATTACAGAGGTAAACCAAGTGTTACCCACACCTCCTGAGCCTGCAGTGCAAGTGCCTCTGGTACCGACAGCTATACCGTTTCAGATATCGGGACCGACCTATGATCCTCACCAGGTCCCATTGAGTTATGAACAAACAGATGTCAGCACTGGCAGCCATAGAGAGGGGGCAATGGACTTTGTCACATGATCTGAGAGGATATCAAAGCAGTCAGAAGCACCAATAATGGCACAAGCGCAACCAGAGGGGAAGAAAGATAGCACAGTGAACCCATTCGAGAAAATAAGTCGAGAGCATATACTAGAGACTTAGCTGAGAAGAATGCCTACCCATATAACTGTATGGGATCTGTTGATGAAGTCTCCACTCCATTTCCAAGCATTAATGGGGGCGTTAAAGAATGTGCATGTGTCACTTCAAGTTAGCCCAGAAGAAGTCAGGCAGATAATTGGCCAAGTGATGGCTCTGAATGCCATTTCATTTTCTGATGCTGACTTACCAGAGGAAGGAGGTAGCCACTCGAAATCTTTGAATATAACCGTTGAGTCTGAAAACATGGTAATCCCCTTGGTTCTAATAGATAATGGGTCTGCATTGAATATATACCCATTAAGAACCGCCATAAAGATCGGAGTAGATCCATGCATGTTGAGGCCCACGAGAACCAGTGTTAGAGGTTTTAACAATACCAGGAGAGAAATAATAGGAGAAATTGATCTTAAGCTGTTAATCGGGCGAATGACCTTTTCCATATTGTTTCAGGTAATGGATATTAAATCCTCATTTAACCAATTGTTGGGGCGCCCGTGGCTGCACGAAGTTGGAGCCATACCTTCCACGTTGTACCAGAAACTCAAATTTACATTTGGGCATAAGATCATCACGATCATTGGTGAGGGGCATAGTGAGAAAGAGAAGGCCACCAACAGCATGGAGAAACCCAATATTCTAGATATACTGCACACTTCTGAGGATATCGACCTCCATAGTTTCGAATACGAAGTATCGGCAATACTTCCGGAGCCCATTGAGGGCATCATTCCTAAAACTGGAGGCGGAATGATAGCAGCAGTGGCTATGCTCCAAAAGTGGGGCTATTTGAAAGGAAGGGGGCTGGGGCCCAGATTACAAGGAAGGAAGGAGCCCGTCATAGCTAAGGGCGGCTAGAAAGTTAGGTATGGGCTAGGTTACAAGCTCACAGAAGAAGAGGTAAGAGAGGCTAAGGAGAAAGCCCGTGCCACGGCAGCCGCAAAAGCCAGGGGGATCCACATAGAAGAAAAACCCCGTCCTAGGCCTCACATCAGGAATTCATTCATAAGTGCCGGGGTCGTGAGGATTGACTGGAATGGGGAAACCCGATTAACCCCACACAAGTCGACAGCACCAGTTCATCCCACCAATCCCTACATCACCCTTCCCAGCCTGGAGATAGATTTGGCCGCTTTATCCCTTTTTGAGGAACGACAACCAGTACCTGAACAAACTCCCTCAGTGGTGAATCACCACAAAACTGTGTTAACATTTGAGGATATCATCTCAGACGAAATGGGGATCAACATGATGGAGGTTGACTCCAAAGAGCCATATCAATCAGCACCCTCCATCCAAAAAGGTAGAGGGGCAGCAAGTCAGGTATGCAATTGGGCATCTTTTCTCCAAACTCTGGAAGCAGAGAGTGGCCTACAATTTGGCACCTGTTTTTTTAAAAAAATAACTTATAAAAAGTGAGATAAGCCCTTGGCAGGCCATACCTTGTTTATATAGCAACCCTCTTTGCCAAGGGTCCTTCTCCGAAGAAAACAAAAACCTCAAAAATATTAAAAAAATACAAAACCTAAAAATATTGTCATTTAAAATTCCAAATAAAATCCTATAAAAAAATGCCTTAATCAAAACACCCGTCCCACATGAAATTGACTCCTTCCCTGTAGAAATAAAAGAAGAGGTAGGAATCATGAGCCTGGACTAGGATGTCCCCGTTGAGGAACTCCCTAATGAGCTCCTTGACTGGTTTGCCGAATTTGAGCATGGCCCAACCCCTATTGTCGAGGAAACAGAGGACGTTAATATAGAGAATGGGGAGATTCCCTGAATTACCAAAATTGAAACGTCACTATCTCTCGAGGAAAGAAAAAGCATGATCGATTTCCTTTGGTCATACCAAGACATTTTTGCCTGGTCATACGAGGACATGCCTGGTCTGGACACTGATTTGGTCGAGCATGAGTTGCCTCTCTACCCTGATGTGAAGCCAGTTAAGCAGAAGCTGAGACGTCTCCAACCCGAGTGGATGTTGAAAGTTAAAGATGAGGTCATCAAGCAGTATGATGCGGGGTTTCTCATGGTATCCAAGTACCCGCAGTGGCTAGCCAATATTGTGCCTGTTCTGAAGAAAGATGGAAAGGTCTGCATGTGTATCGATTTTCGCAATCTGAACGGGGCAAGCCCGAAAGACAATTTCCCATTTTCACACATCGACATCTTGGTCAATAACACTACTAAGCATGGGATGCTTTCTTTCATGGACGGATTTTTAGGATACAATCAGATAAAGATGGCAGAGGCAAACAAAGAGAAGACAACATTCATCACTCTGTGGGGAATCTTTTGCTACAGAGTCATGCCATTTGGGCTGAAGAATGTCAGTGCAACGTACCAGAGAGCTATAATTGCATTGTTTCACGACATGATGCACCGAGAAATTGAAGTGTATGTCGATGACATGATAGCCAAATCACTAGAGCAAAGCGATCACTTGGTAAACCTTCAGAAGTTGTTTGAGAGGTTAAGAAAGTATCGACTATGTCTATATCCACAGAAGTATGCATTTGGTGCTATGTCCAGAAAACTATTAGGATTCATCGTTAGCAGGAGAGGGATCGAGATCGACCAAGTCAAAGTCAAAGGTATCACAGAAATGCCACCACTGTCTACTGAGAAAAAAGTTAGAGGGTTCTTAGGCAGAATACAGTATATCAGTTGGTTCATTGCGCAACTAACTCCAATCTGCACACCGATCTTCAAGCTACTAAGGAAGAACTCGCCCATTGAATGGAATGACGATTGTCAGGCAGCATTCGATAAAATCAAAAACTACCTCCTTAATCCACCTATTTTGGTACCACCCGAGCCAGGGAGACCACTCTTGATGTATCTTTCTATGATGAAAGTTTCAATGGGATGTGTCTTAGATCAGCATGACGAGATGGGAAGAAGAGAGCAGGCCATCTACTATCTGAGCAAGAAATTTACTAATTATGAGATGCACTATTCTAATTTGGAGAAGGCATGCCTGGCTCTTGATGGGCTACTCAGAGGCTCCGCCATTACTTGCTATCTTAAGTTGTTCTACTTTTGGCCCGAATGGACCCGTTGAAGTACCTTTTCGAGAAGCCAGCCCTCATTGGACGGACCGCACACTGACAGCTTTTATTATCTGAGTTTGACATCACATACGTCACTCAGAAGTCGATTAAGGGGCAGACAGTCACCAATCATCTTGCCAATAAACCTTTGCCAGATTATGAAACTTTGAGAACAGAGTTCCCCAATGAAGACATTCTGTTCATGACGGAAGATGATATTGAGTAAGCAAAAGAATCATGGGTAATGCACTTTGATGGGGCGGCAAATGCAGAGGGTCAAGGGGTTGGCACCATTCTGATTTCACAGAAAGGATCCCACGTACCCATCTCTATCAAGCTCAACTTCCCTTGTACTAACAACATGGCTGAGTACGAAGCTTGTGCAGCAGGTCTGCAGGCGGCTCTCGATCTAAATGTAACTCACCTCCAAGTTTTTGGCGATTCACAGTTAATCATATGTCAGACGAATGGTGACTGGAAGATGAAAGACGAGAAACTGATCCCCTATCATGAACACCTCGAGGATCTGATAGCTTGCTTCCAAGACGTGACATTCTCATATGTCCCCCGGATAAGGAATCGCTTTGTCGACGTATTAGCCACTTTGGCGTCAATGATAGAAATCATGTATGGTGCTGAGATGAAGCCGATCATGATTGAGCAGAGCTATGAGCTGGCCTTCTGCCTCCAGATTGAGGAACCTACAAAGCCTGATGATGAGCCACCTTGGTTCTCAGATATCAAGAATTTCTTCGAGACACTAACTTTCCCTGAGGATACATCCAAGACGGACCAGCGAACCATTCAACGTCTAGCGGTAGGCTACGTCATTTGCTGGGAATGCCTTTATAA
This sequence comes from Chloranthus sessilifolius, assembly GCA_021018995.1. Taxonomy (NCBI): domain Eukaryota; kingdom Viridiplantae; phylum Streptophyta; class Magnoliopsida; order Chloranthales; family Chloranthaceae; genus Chloranthus; species Chloranthus sessilifolius. The sequence continues at coordinate 29,398,516 of CM037598.1, forward strand.
GCGATCCTACAATAACTTCTTGCTTAGGTGCCTTACAGAAAGTGACGCGATCAACATCATGAAGGAGATCCATGAGGCAGTATGCGGAGCCCACGTTAGCGGACACATGCTCGCCAAGAAAATTTTACAACAGGGATACTTTTGGACCACTATGGAATTGGATTACTGTAAATATGTTCAGAAATGCTATAAGTGTCAGGAGCACTCCAGTCTGATACATGCTCCTGCCATCGGTTTATACTGCATGGCCACTCCTTGGCCATTTGCTACATGGGGCCTTGACATCGTCGGAATGATTAATCCAAAAGCATCAAACGGACATCAGTTCATCCTTGTCACCATTGAATACTTTACCAAGTGGGTTAGAGCGGCATCATACGCCAACATCACAGCCAGTCACGTCGAGAAGTTTCTCAAGAGTAATATTGTGTGCCGATTTGGAGTACCCAAGGATATCATCACAGACAACGGCACAAACTTTGTGAATAAGCTCATCTGAGCCTTCTGCGAGCAATACAAGATCAAGCACCATCGCTCGTCACCATATCGGCCTCAACCTAATGGAGTCGTGGAAGCTGCGAACAAGATAGTCATCCGCATCCTAGAGTAAATGGTCGTCACTTATCTAGATTGGAGCAAAATGCTGCCATTTGCTTTGTGGGCCTATAGAACATCGATCCATACCGCTACAAGGGCAACACCATTATCCCTTGTGTATGGAATCGAGGCCGTCCTACCAGTTGAGGTTGAAGTACCCTCGCTCCAAATTCTCATGGAATTAGGCTTACCCGAAGCAGAGAGAGAGAGATCCTGCTTCGAACAATTGAACTTATTGGATGAGAAGAGACTCCTAGCCTTATGTTATACTCAAGTTTACCAGGGGCGAATTGTATGCGCTTACAATAAACGTGTCCGCAGTTGAGCTTTGAAGGTAGGAGACACTGTGTTGAAGAATATCTTCCCATCCCTCCATGCCGATCTGAGAGGCAAGTTCAAGCCGAACTGGGAAGGACCTTACGTCGTTCAAGAAGTGCTACCGGGATACGCCATCCGCCTCGCCACCATGGACGGAGATCATCTTCCTGAGCCCATCAACGTTGGATAAGTCCAACGGTTCTACTCATAGTCTATTGCGATATGGTAAGTATTGGTGAAACAGATGCGTGACTGCTTAAGAATCACTCAAAAGAGGCCATCATTTCAAGAACAATAGCCAAAAAGCCTCTCTAGAAATGATGATATCTTTTGCTACCCCATTTAAGCCTGGGTCTTTCTTTCAAAATAAAACCCCTATCCCAAAAAATGTGTGTACATATACAAAAAAGGAAGTAAAGTTACCATCAAAATCCAAAAAAAAATCAGAAAAGCAAAACCTCAAAAAAGTGTTTGCCTGAAATAAGATAAAGAAAAAAAGAAAAAAAATAAAAGAATCATAGGGCATGTACAGTAAAACCCCCAAGGAAGGAAGTATGTTGAGAAAACTGAAGCCGTATCAAGGAAACCCTTAATATACCTTAAAATCTTAACCTAACCCATGGCCATGCTACACCCTGAAGAAAGCCCTCTTTTTAGGTTCACAAGCAGTCATAATATCTGTTAAGTCACTACAAGTCGAGTTGTGAGATGACACCAGGACCCCGTCCAGTCGGCTATGACGGAATCGACGTCTATATCGTGGGTTTTTTTGAAAAAAAAGAAATAAAAGAAAAAATAAAATAAAAAGACAAGCTCAAAGCAAGATGGAAGTGGTGAAAACCCAAAAGGGTGCTACGGGTAAAAACAACGAGTTTGTGCGGACCAGGTGAATACCCGAAAGGTGCTTGGGGTAAAAGAGCTAATCCCATGAACGTGGTGGAAACCCGGAAGGGCGACATGGGTAAAAAAGGAGATAAATAAAAAAGAAGAAAAAATAAAAAAAAAGAAGGGTTTGCACTGATTGAGAAGATTGATGCTTGAGGATCCCTCTTGGTTACTCTCTTTGATACCCTTTTTTCGGCTAGGCCGCTCATGTTAGTTCAAGACGGGTCCCTACTATAATTGTCTTTTTGAAATTACTTTGTCAAAGGTATGACTCTAGGTAAGGAGAAAGGTTTGACTCAATCCAAAGGGGTTAAGGTTCCGGCCTTGGTAAAATCTGGAAACTCACTCAGGTTCGACTGCATAAAAGAGTTCGACTATGCTCAAAATGGGATCCATTACTCCGTCTCACTGTCAAGGCATAAAAAACAAAACAAAAAAAGCCAAAAACAAAAAAATCAAGAAAAATCTAAATACCAAAAAATGTGAATATATTTTTACTCATTTTCATGTACATATTTCCAGCATCATATTTTAATCTCAAAAATAAAGAAAAATAACAAAAAATCTCTGAAAAAAAAAATCCAAAAAATGTCTTGAAATTGAAAAAGTGTAGGTAAAAATTTACTTCTTTTATTTAGGATGCATTTTCTTCATATATGTATAAAATAAAACAAAGAGGCTGACGTTTTCTTAAGAATGTGCAGGAATATCAAAACGGTCCAAAGCCTCGAATCCGGCAACCTCTTGGCAATGGACAAATCAGATGAAGCACCTCACCACCGACGTCAGGTCTATTCAAAAAAAGAGAAATAAAAAAAGAAAATCATTGTAAAAAAAAATATAATTATAAATAAATAAAATTATAAATCTGTGAACATTTTAGGCACAACTACGCACTCGCGTATTTTCGATGTGGTAAAATATCAATATTTTACTGACAACGCAGCTATGCAAAATTAATATCCTAGGTCTAAGGTTCGCCTTGGATCCATGGATCCTATTTCAAAGTAGGAGCGACGGTGTCAATTTTGGTCAAACAGTCATTGCTTGGATCGAATTGATTCCACTACAATATCTTCGCCCTGATCGCTCCACATTTTGGTTTTAGGTAAACTTGAGTGCCTTTTACTTCAAGTTCGTCACGTGATATTTTTGGAGGTGTAGACTCTTGGTCTGTACTGTCCAGGCAAGCACCCTACGGGGTTTGAGGTCTGGATAACTTTATCCTCTAAAAGATCCATTGTTGGATTGATTCCAACCTATCAGATAAGAAACTACGTCAGACAACTATGTGCAAACATGCATGCAAAATGGTTCATTTCTTTTATTTTTCTGTAGGCTTAAAACTTGTATTGGCAGTGGTATCCCTGTAAAGTGTACGCCATATGTCTGAGTATCTGTATGATGGTCGTTTATTCCCATAAATTATACCTGGGCAGGTCTGAGTCAAGGCTTCCATCGCCTATACTGCTTATCGCCCCTAATGGGTGCATATTTATGCATAGTTGTTCATTTGTAACTTCATTGATGACGGAGGCCAAGATTGAGTATCCTTCGGTGGACACCCAATTCTAACCCGATCTTTTCAATATTACATGAACTTGAGTACGTTGGCTTCAGTTTCGTCCCAAACTATTGCGGAGGCACGGGCTCTTGGTATGCATTGTCTGGGTGTGCACCTCCCGGGGTTTGAGGTCCAGATATTGCTTGTTTTAAAAAAAAAAATGGAAAAAGCAATCTTTGAAAAAAGAAAAAAGAGAAGAAGAATAAATTTGTGTCTCCCCACAAAGCTATGCACAAGTATAAGGCGGTAAAATGTTAATATTTTATCAGCAATGCAGTTGTGCCATATTAAAGTCCTGACTCTAAGGTTCGCCTTGGATCTTTGGATCCTACTTTAAGGTAGGAGCAATGGTGTCAGTCCTGGTTAAACAGTCAATGTTTCGATTGAGTCTACTCCACTGCTAAATCTTTACGATGAGCGCTTTGTTTTGGATTCATATGAGCTTAAGTGTCTCAAGCTTCAGATTCTCTGTTGGAAAAGGTCAATCGTTGGTTGAGACCAACCTGTTGAGAATGAAATTACGTATCAATCAAACTATGTGCAACCTTGCATCCAGAAGGGTTCATTTCCCCTTTTATTTTCTGTAGGCTAAAAACCTGTATTGGCAGTGGTATCCCTGTAAAGTGTACACCATGCATCTGGGAATCCATATGATAGTCATTTATTCATGTAAATTATACCCGGGCAGGTGGTGGTTGGGGCGTCCATCGCCTTTATTGCTTATCGCCCCTAATGGGTGCATGTTTATGCATAGTTAAATGATGTTTATGATCATTATTGGTGGAAACTAGGATTGGATGTCCCTTTTGAGAGATGCCCAATGTTTGGATGGATTTGTTCAAGGTAGTTGAAACTGGATGCTCTAGGTCATGTCGATTGGGGGCACATCTTCGAAAATAGCATGTCCTCCAAAAAAGCATTGTGACATCTATTTACTTTGCTCGGACAGTCATGCTAAATAAACTTCGGGATCGATGGGTTCGCCCAAAGACCTCGAACCTTGCTTTCAACAGGGGTACCCGTGAATATTGAGATGGCGCAATCAAATGCCTCATAGGATTGGACGCAAATTAAGGAGCCTTGCGTATGTTTATCTTGCGCCTATCTTTGAATGTGGGTCGATCACCCCTCTTACTTACGAAGCTGTGGCATTCAGAATGAATCTTAAATATTAAATACCTTTAAATCATCTCAAGAAGCGAATGTTTGGCCTGACATATAGGGCTTTCGCAATTTGTTCCACCTCGATTATACCCAGTAATGTCGTTAAGCGCTTGGAGACCGATTATCTTGATAAATGAATGTTTAGCCTGACATCCGGGGCTTTCATTTTCTCACCATGTTACTCATCTGATGTTTGAAGTCCATTCTAAATGCAGCAGACCTGTCAGTAATGCCTTAGGCCTCTTCGAATGTCTCTTTTCTTTAGCATTTGATCATTAGTGATCGGATACCAAAGAGGGGCATCTGTAGACACCCAAATTTGGCCTGAGGCCTGATCGAAATATATTTCGAGAGAGGCACATTTCTGAGCTTTTGATGGCATGTATTGAACCCTTAAGAATCAACCCAAACCCTTAGGAGTGACCCTAAATCCCTTAGGAACCTACCCTAAACCTTTAGAAACCAATCCCGGCCCTTAGAACCCCTTTCGGACCCTAAACCTAACCTTCCCAGGTAATGGATGAAGAGTGGTGTATTGGGACTAGATGAGGCCTTCTACTACTATCAAACCATATACCATTAGAAAGAGGACTTCTCCAGCTTTCCAGTGAGCTAAGAATCACCTCAATCGAAGTTGTATATTAAAAGTTATGGCATTTCAAAAATTAGGTAGAAATTTGAGTTTTTTGCTTGGCGCAACTAATAGGTGCGCCAGTTTTAAAGTGGAGCTCACCCCTCGCGAAGCCAACTTTCAGGCTACTGTACAGAACTATTTTACTATACATTTTCCTGGTACAACTAATAGTTTTGCCAGGCATATGAACAGTGACCTCTGGTATTTGCTCTGAAAATCAAGATTGGGTTTGATTTATTGATCTTTGGGGGGTGTTTTGCTAGTTCTGTTGCACCCTTTTAATGCCTATTTGCAACCCTTAAGTGATTTGAATCACTAACCTATAATCCACCATTAAAACCATTCCCACACCTTTCCAAGCTCTCAAAATCTTAGGAAACCTTAGATTAGAGATTACCTAATTGCTAAACCCAATTAGCATCTAAGTAGCCTCCTAATCCACCCTTTTCCTATAAATAGACCCCCCCTCCCCTTGGATTAAAGGTTGAGAATTTTTACCTAAGAGAGAAAGAGCTTAAAGTGAGAAGATCTTTCTCCCTTTTGTGCACCATTGCTCATACAAATTCCAAAATTCCAAAACCTCCTTTGAGTGATATTCTCCACCTTAGATCCCTTAGTTTAGGTGTATGCTACCCATTTATCTTCCCTCTCTACCCCTTAGCTAGCAAGCCTTAGAGGTTAAAACTCCTATTTCCACCATACAAGCCTTCAAGAGCTCATCAAAAGCAAGCCACGCAAGTCTCTCCTACGGTGCTACAAGGGCCCGAGGGCTCTGGCTCTCCCCTTTCTTCTCCTATCTCTTATTTAGCTCTTCCCATCCTCCCATTTGTGCCATTATGCCGCCGAATTTTTGGTAGGAACGGAGGGGCATAAATAGGATTTAAGGCCCATTTTGGTAAGAGGAAGCCATTTCCTTTTATTTTATTTTATTTTTATTTTGGCCATTAGTAGAGACCATGTTAAGGGAGTTGATCGGGTGCCTAATACCTCCCCGATCGATAACCAAAGCCCCTACCCAAGAGCCTTTGGTGTAGACCGTATTCAGAGTCATATTTGTAGCACTTTGGTGCTTATAAAAATGATATAGGTATCCTGGGACACCAAAAGCTCCGAGTGGCGACTCTATATATTTTTGCAAGCGAACGCATCGTCGCGATAGGATCGTGAAAAATCCCACGGTTGCACAATTTGTATGATAGAAGACTGGATCTCATAGTTCCCTTGGATAGCAGGGAATTGAATGCAGAAGGGAGAATTGTAAACCCCTGGTGCATTGAATTCTTTTAAAGTCCTAGGTTGCTCACCCATTGCAGAAATTTCATAATCATCTATTGGTGTGTGTATGGTTTGCTTAGGTCTAAGAAGTCTTTCAACTTCAAGATCTAAAGGAGCAATCTCAGGATTAAGAGATCTCCTCCCAAGCATACACACAGCAGAAACCAAATACAAAGTAGAAAAACACAACACAAAATGCAATCAAAACAATCACAAAACTGCAGATCTACTCCACTGCAGATCTAAGAATGTAAACAGAGTTAAGAGATGCAAACTTAAGCAATGCTTGTTCTTCCAAGTGATACAAAGCTCCTCTTAGCTCCAAAGATCTAAATCTGAAATAGAGTGAAACTATAACAAAAACTAAAGCAGCAATTAATCAAACACTTAACAGTCAATGAAAAATCTAAATCTAAAAAAACAATGAGAAAACTTAGATCTGCCACTTTTAAAAACACAGATCCCCGACAATGGTGCCAAAAGCTTGTTGTACAACCCACCTTGCAATTATTATATGATTAAAATAGCCAATTAAAAAGGCATAAATTACAGAGAAATGGAATCAAGGTGAGCTGCCAGTCCTGCAAGAACCAGGGCTGTTGTAGCAAGTTTTAAAAGGTAAGGGTATGTCTACAGGGAAATGTGTTCTAAAGGATTGTAAATCTCTAAATCTAGAGTAGATCTGGCACTCTATCCTAAATTAAGCTAAACTCAAAGCAGGAAAGAGGAGAGGTTTTATGATTTTGTCACTTGAACTACAAACTACAGAAGATAAATGCTTTTGATCCAGATTTGATTAAACACAGAGATGAGAAAACAAAAGTAAAGTGAAACTCAAAAGATAGAGAACAACAGCTAGAGGTTTTGGTCTTTTACTGAAAATTGAAGGAATCAAAGGCAGTGCATAGGATCGATTTGTTATAATCCTCCATCTGGCTATAAGCTCCTCATTTCTGGCAGATGCAAGGTATAAGAATCTAATCTCAACCAGAGAATTAAAGCAATCCTAAGGCTATGATCTGTCCACTTTAATGGTCACAGACCATCCCAGAGATTGTTCCACTCCAAGGATCTTGATTAGAACAAAAAAGCTATTGCAGATGTTGCAGATGCCAGGCTACTAGCTCCCCATTTCTGGCTTGCATCCATAGGAATATCTGACTCAGGGAAATCAAATACGAAAAAAGTGAAATGTAGATCAGAATCACCTTTAAAATCCACAATTATATTATAATCACAAAACTTACAATCCTATTGTGCCCAGATCTGTAATCTGTGCAACATACAATCCTTTATAAGCCTCTAAAACTCTCAATTTATAGCTGTAGACCTCACCCTAACTACTGAGAAGAATTTAGCCACTCATGATTGGCTAAGGAGAGAAGGGGAGGAGGAAGGAGGGAGAATTTGGAGGGAAAATGGATTTCACGCTAAGCTCTGATTCTCTCAAAGTCTGGATCTTTGTTCTATATTTTCTTCAAGCTTTTATACTCTCCTCCTTTGTTCTCAGATCCATTTCAGCCAATCAGAGCACAAGGGAATAATTCTGTTATTCTAGGTTGCTGATGTGGCTAATTTCTCTTCTAGAAGCTCTCTCCCATTGGCTCTCAACTGGCAAATAGACATGAAGTAGTTAGGGTTTCCATGCGTGTCCAACTCTGTGCCAAAAATACCCCTAGGGGGTCGCTGATGTGCTTTAGAACTTGTGCACAGAATTCTAAAAGTGGCAGTTGCTAAAGAAACATGCTGAGAAGTTGTCAAAATGAGTGTCGAGAGGTTCAAGGGATCCTCTCGATAGGTTCTGAATCTACTTTATATTCACATCGACAGGTGCATTGGCTTTCGACAGCTTTGGAGACTTCTCGACAGGATTGAAGAAGCTAGTCGACAGGTTTGGCAGCATCTCGACAGGACTAGAGTAGCTCTCGATAGGTTTGGAGATTCATTGACTGGTTGATGAAGATCCTGTCGACAGCTTGGGAGAACATCTCGAGAGGTTGATGGAACTTGTCAATAGGATAGAAGGCTTATTTCTTCGTTTTGCCCGGTTTCACACTCATCCTCTCTACAGGTTATAGACAATCCTGTCGACTTGTTATACATTCTCCAGTAAAGTGCTCGATAAGTAGGCTCAATCCTTGCAAGAATGAGCACTGCTTCAGGTAAGTCATCAATAGGTTATCTTGCACTGCTCGATAGGTTCAGTTGAACCTCGCAATAAGTATCTTAGAACCTCTCGAATTCATCTGTACCTTAAAGTATCCTCTCAACAGGTTCTGCATCTGTACTTCCAACCTCTCGATAGGTGCTGAAACCTCACGAGATGTTCATCTTTTCAACTCAGTACCTCTCGACAGCTTCTTATACACATGTTCAACCTCTCGACTACTTAGTTTTCAATCATCAGAACCTCTCAATACCTGGACTTAACCTCTCGATAGGTTCTGTCTTATACTTCCGCAATTGGCACACATCTTAGGTGTGATGTTCTTCATTTGTTCCACACTTAGCAACCTCTTAGCAGGTTCAATCTTTATTCTTTGTAGCTGGACTTGATCTCAGGCATTTCCAATTGGGTAGCACAGTGCTTCTTGGGCTCTTTTGATTGAATATTTGCACTAAGATGCAATTTATTGCTTATCTACAAAACACACTTAAAACATCTTATTACTTAGCTCAAGGGTCCACCAAAGGTCAGGTTAGGAGGTGAAAAATAGTATTTTTCACTGCTTAACACAACTATTACTTGCGCCAAGCCATTTCTGAAAGAAAATGGCTTGGCGCAGGCAACTGAATAGAAATATGACCTATCTTTAGATGTCGTCATGATGCATGAGTGAGCAGACAACCAAGGATCAATATAGGTTTGACATAAATTAGAAGGGTTTCCATATCCTAATAAGCCTATGTCATAACCTAAGTAGCTAAGAAAATGAAAGAACTCTTTCTCATGGATGCTTACCCGGCCTCGAGCGAAGAAATTCTCCAGCGGGAAGTGTCTGCGGTCTCGATGCTCCTCACCCTGGTGCTCCTCAGCCAGCTACCTCCCCAGCATCCACCTCCCCAACCACGTCGGTCCGAGCTTCGAAAGTCTCACCCATCTCCACCCCTAACATCCTCTCTAACTCAGAAACAATAATGTCATGCCTACCACCACCCTCAGATTGCATCTTAGAATGAAGAGCTCAAAAAACTAAAGACAATAGAAGAAATGGCACCTAAAATGAACGACCGGTTCACGAAATATCACGAAAACACGAAAACTTGAGCACAAAGAAGCAAGAAAATAGAGAATCGAAGACTAACACGGATCGCGTGATGAAAATGAAAAATTTTAAACTATTTATAAGGAACAGTTGAATCGCACGCGTAAATCCAGGAGCGCAAACAAATTACGCACCACTCTCACCGCGCTTAATTCGGATCACAAGATCGGTCTTAAGCGTGCAAACCAATCGTCGCCTGCTCAAACTAACCCGATCATCTGGTTGCGCGCAGCATACTCAGCGCGCAGCCTACTCATCGCGTAATCACTTCAAGCGTCCACACAGTGGCACACGAATGCCAATAGTCACCCACACAGTGACCAGCCACCGCCCTAATCATGCGCCCGGTACCATGCGTTTAAATCGATCAAATGATTGAAAACTAACGCTTAATGACGTTCTGACGCTCTGAACGTGCGTCCACTCTCTGGCGCGCAATTAATTTATATGCTCGGAGTGAAGCACGTAATTCCCCAGAAACACAAAACAAAAAAAATGCCCGGGACAACACGTTCACTGGCCTAAAATAAGCGATCTCCGACACTAATTATTAGCCTAAACCACACCCTTGTTAAGCCCGATCTAAAGCATTCAAACTTAAAGAAATATTCACCCCAATTACTAAAAGAAAAAGTACTAGACCAAACCAAAAACCAAAAATAAAAAAATGCCCCAACATCACCTACACACTCCAACTAGTACCAAGACTAAAGAAAAATAAAAAAATGCCCCCATCATCCATTCACTTGAAACTAAACTAAACTAAATCAAAAATTGCTCCCAGAACACCCCAGATCAAAATAAATTAGAGCGGACCAAATTTAAGTAAATAAGCATCATGCCCAAAGAGGTCGAAGCAAGCTATCAAGACAAATCAAACCAAAATTTACTAAATAGAAATTGCCACAAATGAATTAAAATCATAATCTCTTCATAAATAAATAAAATAATTACAAAATACACAGAGGGCATACCCTCTAAACATATAACTTAGAATAAGAAACTTAAAATCCACACGTTCAGGCAATGCATGAACCCGGATTTATTTGGAAAAACAAAATTCCCATCTTCCCCTCTTCCCTTAGCATGGCAGCAATTCGACTGCTACCTTGCATTCCCAATCCCGTCCATTCTCAATAATCAATTTAATAATCATAACTCCTCGGGTTCAATACCTGAGATACAAGATAGAGAGGAAGAAAAGACATTAATGAATAAAAATAAAAGGTGCCCTAAATCTCAAAACAAAACAAAAAAAAATGCCCCAAAACTTTTAATCCCAAACTTGGAATAAAATTCAAAACAACAAGAACCCAAAACTTTTAGCTCACACATTTATAAACTATACCTCCTGAATTACCAAATGACAAGTGTCACACCTTTAAACCTTTCTAATCTAATTGAATCTAAACCACACAATACCCCCTTTGGAAGACCACAATCCATGATGGACTCAGATGCACCAATAATTAGATAACACTTAACCCCCTAACAAACAGCAATCCCCTCAAGTCTAGATAAACTAATAGGATTTAAACATTTAACACCCATCTAGAACCTTTGAAAACTCACACCTTTGAAGTCTCATGTTGAATCAAACAAAAGACCAAAACTCAAGTTAAAATCAAACCTTAAACCAGGCAAACTGAAAAAAAAACAACTCTCTAAAATGAGACCCTGACTTATTTAGGACCAAAAAAATGCCCCCAACAAACCAAACAGAACAAAGTAAACCCTCTAAACCAAGCTCAATAAAGTGAATTAACCTCGAGATAAGCCCTGAATAAATTCAGAATGAATCCTAAGCTAAACCAAAACTAAGTCAAACAAATCAGATAAATCCAACTAATTCGCTAACAAACAAATAAAAAAAAACAAAAAAAAAAATGCCCCTTTATTCATAACTCAGAAGTTTTACAAGTATCACTGGAGGCGTACCTCCTGAATTTACAACCCAAAAAGAAAACCTAAAACTTTAACCTATAACCCAAAATGAAGACTGGGTTCAAAACAAAGACAAAGCGAGGAGCAAATTCTGCTTGGAGCGTACAATCGGAGACTTGAGGGAGAATTGGTTGGGAAACACATCCCTCCACTTTTTACTCCTCTTCCACTATCTTCACCTCCTCCACCACCGCCTCCTCAATGCTATCTTCACTGCTCCATAAAAAGGACCGATGTGAAGACTAGCGCTCTCATTCCTAATACCGCCCATTTCTAGAATAATGTCGTCCACGAGCATCACCTCTGGACAGAGATCATGCAAAATAATGAATATAGGAAGAAACGACATCTCAATCGGACGGTTGGATCGCCCGATATTGTTAAAACCCAAATTTCAGAACATAAAATATAGAGAAAAAGGTCAAAACTCGAGACTAAACTAGAGAATAAATCACAAATGAAAGCTCTATCGCTTATATAGAGTACGGACTTAATCACACGCCCGAACACGTGTGCTTAACTCAGTCACGAGCCACGCACGATTTGCACAATTCAAATCGCGCGCCCAAACCAAAGCGCACAAATAAGCCATCGCCCATGCCAATGGTGCGACTCTCCGATCACGCGCACTCTATGAACCGTACTAATTTATCAAACAACACACTGCCGCCGCGTGACCTGAAAGGTCACCCGTATATTGACCTGGTGACGCTCCGATCATGAGCTTAGATTATAACACATAATACAATTACACGCCCACTCTCACACGCATAAATAGCCTCTCAAGCCTGAGATCGCACGCCTAAAAATAGGTGCGCAATCATATTGAGCGACCTAAAATAGGCGCGCAATACAAGACTTTGGATGAAATCGCGGTCAAGATTCTTTTATCCCATCGTAGTCAAGATTCATTTTTCCATTCGCGTAGCCTCGCAGGCTATACTAAAAAAAAATAAAGACTTACTCACTCGTCCCATCGCGTACCCTTTGCACGAGAAGAAAGCATCAACAGCACCCATCCCCATCACGATAACATGTACACGTGCGATACCACCTCAATATCCACTCCCATCATAATAAATTAACCAGATGCCAATGTCCCATCACGCAAATATCCCACCAGCGTGCCACTGCTAATTATGCTCAATCGGCATATCATGGCGAACATCACTACCTGGAAAAGAGAGAAAGCTCAGACAGCACATGCCACGCCATATGATGAAAAGAGGGAAAGATTGATCATGTCTCATCGCTAAGGCAAAGGGCTCTCTCCCTCTCCCAAATTGATCCCCATGTTCCACCAGGACTGACCCAGCACGCTGTCAAAGAAAGAGAGAAATCCCCAGGTCCCGTCATGACATCATTTCTCCTAAGACATCACATCACAACCGCCAACCACTGTCATAGAGGGCCAGAGGAAAAGAAAAGAAAGATCGAAAGTCCCATCGTCACACTACGCCATCACCAGACCACACAAGCTACGTACAATAAAAGTAAGTATCACCCCCAGGTAAGTACTACCCACTTTCTTTTTGTTTTACTCAATATTCCTCGTAAATATATAGTTAGCTATGATTTAATCAAATGTTTTCAAAGCCCGTCTCTCTTAACTCTCAAATCACTATAGTCCTCCCACAAGAGACAATCATCAGTACTCGTCGAGAATGTTAAACGGAGTATCCAGCATGCCAAGTGTTGTCTTGAGAACAACAACAACGGTCGGGTCCACAAATCCCGTACCGATGCATCTGCTCAGCGACATCTTAGAAGTCATATTTTTCGCCGTTTTATCACTGAATTGATCTTAAGTTAAAATTCCTAAAACTTCAAAATTTCAAAACTCCCGAATTTTCAAAATCCCCTTACTAAAAAAAAAGCAAAAAAGAGAGAAGACAAAGAAGAACAAAGCAACAAGATAAATAGACCCGAATCACTTTTCTTTAAATACAAAAAAAAAAAATTTTAAGCGCCCCATCACCTGTGCACAATAAATTACACTTAAACCTGACCTTTAACTCCTAAGACCGCCTGAACTCGCAATCAAGTGCATATTCCACTGTGCAGAATTGGATCAAGCGCACACTCCACTGCGCAGAATCATTTGTTCAGACACATTAGGATTAGAATTCCTAACTTAAAGGCTGACTCTAAATGAATGAGCGCATATCCCACTGCACAGAATTCAATTGAGCACACCTCACATGATCCCCAACTAATCTTACCCAAACCGGCCATTCCCCTAGGAAGCCAAACATTGAGTATATTTAATCTAAGAACTTACAAACACCTATTGGAAAAGGAATGCCTGACGCGCATTGGCGTAAGCAATGACGCGCATTGGCGTAAGAAATGACGCGCCCGGTTTGACATGACTTGCAAAAGCCTTCGATATTACATGATACTTTATTTTATTATTATCGATCCCTGGACCTTATTTTGGATATTTGATTGATGCCCCGATAACTCGATTGCATAAAATCACTCTGTTTGTCTGCGCCATACGGCGGGATGCGCCATGCACCCACAAACCTGAAATGTGCCCTTCAACAGCTACCATTTTCCCTTCAAATGCTCCATTTTAGCTTGCACTGATAAATAAGAAAGCCAAACCTGTCATGTCATCATCACCAATTCACATTTGTGAATTCCTAAGAGAAACGAGAAGACAGCTCGAATGAGGGGTGTCTACTTCTTCGACACGTTCTTACTTCGCAGGAGTGAACCGAAGAGGGGCATCTGTAGACACCCCCATTTTGTCCTCACGAAATATACGAATTTGTTCGGTCAACCTTTTACCTCATAACCCTAATATGGGACCATATAATGAAAGAATAGTACATGATTGAACACAGACTGAAATAATAGCTCTGTGGCTCAGATCCCAATGTAGGGAGACTATATACTAAAAAATAGTATATAGTCAGAATGTAGACTAAAATAATAGTCTTACATTTCAAACTAGAGACTAGACCAGGACAACCCTGAATTAAGTGCCTCAAACCCCGCGCGTAATTCGATTGCACGCCAAACCACAAACGCACAATCAGTCCCCCTTTCAGACCAAACATCCTTTCTCAGACCATCTCGAGACTCGATCACGCGCCTGACACCAGACACGCTATCAGATTGAGCGCTACATCACCGATGTGCAATTTGCCCATGCCCAGCCTAGCCTCACAGTCCTTGACCCCTAAGTTTCCTCGATTAAATGTTTCGAGAGTGGCGCTTAATTGGATTACACACCCCAAAAATGGCGTGCAATTAGTTCTAACACTACTAGGACTAGGAAACTCGTTGAGCAAGTCAGCCGATCGCTCAGTAAGTTGGTGATCGACCCAAAGCGATTAAGCACCGGGAAACCAACGCGAAATTCTATTAAATGCTTGAAACAGGGTGCTTAATTGAAGAAAAACCTATAAAAGCTTTTTTTTTTTTTTTAACACGAAGAGACTGGCAATTTTCGAAAGAGAATGAACTTTTTTTAGGATTCCGAAACCAGAGAACTCCGAGGACAAACCCATATAGCAACCTAGTCATGATTTCAAAATTCAAGAGCCGAATCTTCGAGATTTCTCTCCGCAGCCCCGATCCTAGGTAAAAATCTTAGTTTTTGACTTTGGATATTTATCTTAGTTTTAATCATAGGTTTTAATTTTCAGTCCAAGACCGTAGCACCCTTTTTAGACTGCAAATTTTCTATGTCTGGTTCTAATTCTCCGAATTCAGAACCAGTCCTTAATCCGACGGTCTAATTTACCGACCCTAGGCTAATTCCGTTCTAAAATCTTAATCTTCAGTCCTATCATTAATCTCTAGTTCTAGGTCTTAGACTCTAGAACTAGCCCTTAATCATACGGTCTGATAATCTTATTTCAGATCCGAATTCAGTCCTAGAAATTTAAATTTCTTATTTTAATACCTCCAAAAATCCTAAATATAATTTCAGTTTCTATAATTCTAGTTTCAAATTTTAATTCATAATTATTACTACAAAATCGACTCTGAAAAATCTAAAAATACTATTTTATCATCATAAATCTAATTTATCTTCAATATCAGCCACCCAATTTGCCCAAGGGAGCTTACGGAGGGTACTCGGGAACGAGGTCAATCCTCCTTAGCATAGCAGGCCCAAAACCTTTTTTTTAAAGAATTTTAGAATTAATTAATTACTTTTTTTTATCTTTTTTGTATAATTAATTAGTAGATTTATTTTATTTCAGCATAATTAATTAATTAAGTTAATTAGATTTTAGTACGATTGATTAATTTCTGTAAATCAGATCTTAATTGGTTAATTTCTCACTTTAATTAGAATTTAGTATGATTAATTCATTGCTTTAATTAGATTTTTAGTATAATTAATTCATTGTTTTAATTAGAATTTTAATAAAATTAGTTTATCTATTTTAATTAGATTTTTAATAAAATCAATTTATTTGTTTTAATTAGATTTTAATAAAATTAATTCATTTGCTTTAAATTAGAGTTTTAATAAAATCAGTCTTCTATTTCAATTAGAATTCTAGTAAGACTGCTATACTTGCTTTGATTAGAATTCCAATACAACTAGTATACTTGCTCAAATTTGAATTTCAGTATAACTAGCATGCTCGATTTAATTAGAGTTTCATCAGAACTACTACATGTGCACTCCTAGTATTATTAGAAGACCTAATCATAATTAGACTTCTAATGGGATTAGGAGACTAAAATTAATTAGACTTCTAATGGGATTAGAACACTTAATTAGTTAGATTTCCAATAAGGATAGGAATAGTAAAAATTAATTAGACTCCTAATAAAACTAGAATATTAAATTAAATAAACTACAATAGATTACCACCTTACCAAACTCATAATAGAATCATGGAAGTCTAAACTGACCAGAACTATAACAATAACGGAAAATAAAAGGAAAATTAAACTATCTAAATTATAAGAAAAAGACATAGTTGTTGACGTTCACAGGCGGACGATTCAGTATAGAACTAACTCATACCTGCTTTAAAGCGTGATCATTAATGTGTTGTAGCGTCGATAAATATCTGCAGCTAGCGATCGCAATGAACTAGGATCCTTCCTAGAAAACCCCTTTAGTTTTAACACTCCAAACGCCGCATCGCTAGAGTCCACTTGGACAGAATTGGAGCCACTGATTCAACGGGGACCAAGAGGAACCCAGAAAAAGTGCGCACCAACAAATGGCATCGCGTTACCCCCCGTCGTCTAGCAGAGGGAGAAGGAGAAAACTTTATGGGCCCCATCCGAGGCACCTGTACCCGACCCGTCGCCAAGCCATGTTGTTGGTAGTGGATCTAGCATACGCCGATCCCGATTCATCCTCACCACATTTCCCAACGCATTTCCATGCGCAAGAAATTTTCACATCCATACCCCTCACCCAATCCCCATTTACCGTCACCGGACCCTTCGGTGCACCCATTTTCCTGTTCACCACCGCTCAAAACACCCAAAATCTGACACCCCATTCCCCCTCATTTTCTCAAACCATTCCCATTCTCCCCTCCATAGCCATTCCAAACCCATCACATCCTTCATTCATATTCACCTAAAATCCACCCTATATGTCACCATATGCTTTCCCCACCTCAACCCCAAATTCATACCATCTTCTTACCACATCAAACATACCCCCCTCATCCTCATCTAATCCAAACATACCACACTCTTTCACCTAAGTCATGAACAATCCTCCCATATCCATTTCACATCCTTCTCTTAATCCCAATACATCGTACATCCCCCCGTCCACCCAGGTCATGCCCGATTTTACCCGGGTCATGCCCAATTCTTCCCATATGCCGACCCCATCCATGCCCCATGCTCCCCCTCCATCAGATATGCCCTATTCACCTATCCCACCACCCAATCCGATGGCCATTATGGATGAGATGTTGAAGGCCTACAATACATGGAAGGCTTCACAGGATAGCCTCCCTCACCCACCTCATACATTCCCACATCTCCATACTCCTCTTTCCCAAAGTTCTCACCAACCCCCTATCATCCATACCATTCAAGGAGGCCCAATGGGTCAAACCCACCAAGGCCTAATGGCCCAAACCCCTCCAAACTCCTTACCCTATATCCAAACCCAACAAGGCCCAAACCTTGGATCCTCATACCCATACCCTCCACAATTTTCTCAATATCCCATTCACACACAACCCTCATACCTGACCTTAGGCGGGAACCTAGTACCTACCCTTCATCAACCCCAATTCACCCACCCCCATGCACCTCAAGGCCATCCCCAAGTATCCCTCCAAACCCAATGGCCTCACCAAGTCTTAAACCAAAATCGAACTCCCGCTCATCCCATCACCCCACAGAATTTCCCTCACATACAATAATCCAACCCGGCACCCATTCAGTCCATTCAGCACCAACAAGAGAATCTCACCCTCGCTCCACCATATGTAGATCCACAATATGAGGAGGATGAGATCAGGAACAACAGAGCTTACACGGGGGCATTCACAAGCATCAATCCTCCACCCGTAATCGCCAACCCCTCGACAACACAAAGTGAATGGAGACCGACAGTTGAAAAGGCGGCCTCACTGTCTAAGGAATCGAAACAGCTGAAAGAACAACTAGAGAAGCTCCATAAATAATTAATGAAAATGGGTAGAGCTGAGATACATGCCATAAACGTTTTCGATTTGTGCCTATTCTCCGAAGTCCCCTTACCCCTAAAATTCAAAGTACCAATCTTCGATTAATATAATGGCACGGGGAACCCCATCGCACATCTCAACTCCTACTGCAGGGACCTGTGCCAGTATAGGGGAGATGAGTGTTTGCTCATAAAGGTCTTTCAAAAGAGCCTCACGAGTCTCGCTTTGAGGTAGTTCACTTCTTTAGAACCTTTCATGATCAAAATGTGGAAGGATCTGACCCACCTATTCCAAGAGCAATATGTCTACAACATAGACAATGAACCCCGCAGGTCAAATTTAGCTCATTTGAAACAGAAACCCGATGAAACATTTAGCGACTACCTTGGGTGGTGGAGAGCATTGGCATCTCAGGTCCGGAACAGAATACCTAATGATGAGCAAATCGAGATGATTTTGAAGAACACCCTACCGATCATTTCATACTTCCTAGTATACTAATAGCAATCCAGCTTTACTGATTTGGTAAGAAATGCCAACCGTTGCGAGGACGTAATCAGAGAAGGGCGCTTGAGTAAGAATCGGCCCGGTGGGGCCAGTGGGGTTCAAAGGCTCGCTGAATAGAGGAACGATAGAAGAACTGAGGTAGATATATAGGCAATCGTAAATACACGACCTAATACAAATATAACCCTATTCCAATTTAAGGCAGCATAGCCAGCTCCAGTCCGAAGCGAGCTGATACAAAGAACCGGAAAGGGGCCCAAAACAAAGAAGGGCCTATTTTGATCGGGCCTTCGCCCCTTTAGGATAGTCTTTGAACATCTTGTTATCATTGTTAATTGAAAAAGGTTTAGTCACAACACTCCAGCCACGGCCTCCACCGAATCCTATTCCGAGGAATGACGACCCAAACCCATTGTAATTTCCATCAAGGACCAAGCCACCCAACTAATTGCTTCTTCCCTTTGAAGCACGTGATACAATACTTGATAGAAGCCGATGAGATTATCCCTTCGACACTTCCCCAAGCCAATCAGCATGCCAACATTCACCAGGTGCCGCTACTCCCACACCCACCAAGAGGTGTAGGCCCAAGACCGACTATCAGCACACTGGAAGAAGATAATGAGGAGTTTGATCCGTCGGATTATATCCATGCCCAGGGAGATGTTATAGCACTGCTACGGAGAAATCAGGAAGATAGAAGTATTGGAGTGATTGAACCCTTGAATTTGGCTGATTACTTTCCTAACCCCTAACTACAAACAGAACCCTTGGATCTTAGGGCCTATTTTCCATTGCTAGCTCCCGTCAACTATGTACGAATCAATTCCTATCAATCGTACATAGCCACCCTTGCTAACTACCCACTGGCCAATTGTGTCCCCTATCCCCCACCATCACCAATCAATTATCAATGGCCTACCCCTGCCATATCACCCCCCATACAATCATCTACCACCCTCAATAACCCCCTTTGGCCCACCTTCTCCACCCTTCCAAAAATTAACCAGGTATTGCCCACCCTTCCCAAGCCATCGGTACAAACACATCAACTACCCACAGCCATTCCCTTCCAGATACCAGGACTAACTTATGATCCTCATCAAGTCCCACTCAGCTATGAACAAACAGATATCAATATCGGTAGCAATAGGGAAGGAGTAGTTGATTTTTTCACTAGGTCAGGGAAGATCTCCAAACAACTAGGTGCACTGACACTAGTGTCAACCCGACCAAAGGGGAAGAAAGATGCTACGATGGTAAACCCGTTTGAAAAGATGAGCCGAGAGCACATAGTTGAGACTCAACTAAGGAGAATGTCGGCCCATATTACAGTCTAGGATATGTTAATGACATCCCCACTCCATTTCCAAGCTTTGATGGGGGCATTAAAGAATGCGCATGTGTCTCTTCAAGTGAGCCCATATGAAGTCAGGCAGATAATCGGGCAGTGATGGCTCCCAATGTCATCTCTTTTTCGGATGCCGATTTATCAGAGGAGGGAAATAATCATTCTAAATCCCTCAATATCACTGTAGAAGCTGGAAACATGATAATCCTATTAGTATTAATCGACAATGGGTCTACTTTAAATGTGTGTCCTCTAAGAACAACTACCAAGATAGGGGTAGATCCTTGTATGTTGAGGCCGACAAAAACTGGCGCTAGAGGTTTTGATAACACGAGGAGAGATAATCGGGGAAGTCGATCTTGAGCCCTTAATTGGGCCAATGACCTTCTCCATACTATTCCAAGTAATGGACATTAAGTCCTCCTTCAACCTGTTATTAGGGCGCCCTTGGTTACATGAAGTCGGGGCAATAACGTCAACATTGCATCAGAAGCTCAAATTTGTGTCTGGGCAGAAGATCATCACCATCATAGGTGAAGAGCATGATGAAAAGGAGAAGGTCACCGGCAACATTGAGAACCTAAAAGTAATAGATATTTCGCACATGACCGACGATACAGACCTCCACAGCTTCAAGTATGAAGTATCAGTGGTAATCTCGGAGCCCCCAGAAAGCATCACCTTGAAAACCAAAGGCGAAATGGTCGCAACGGTGGCCATGCTCCAGAAATGGGGCTATCAGAAAGGTAAGGGGCTGGGATCCCGATTACAAGGCAGAAGAGAGCCAATTAGGGTCAAGGGTGGTCAGTAAGTAAGATTTGGGCTAGGTTATAGGCCCACTGAAGAAGAAATTAGAGAGAACAAGGAGAAGGCCCGAGCAATTGCTGTAGCAAAAGCCAGTGGAATAAGCTTAGAAGAAGAACCCCGTCCTAGACCTCACATTAGGGAGACCTTTGTAAGCACAGGGATCGTGAAGATCGATCAGAATGGGGCAAAGCAGTTAATCCCACACAAACCAGCAGCCCCCGTCTACCCCACCAATCCTCAAATTATCCTTCCCAACCTGAAAGTAGACCTAGCCGCTCTGTCCTTCTTTGAGGAAGAGTTTTCTATACCTGCACAATCTCCCCCTGTGGTGAACCACCACAGGACCTTGCTGACGTTTGAGGACAGTCTCAGACGAACCCAGGATCCACATGATGGAAGCCGACTCTGAAGAATCATATCAGTCAACCCCCTCCATCTAAATAGGTATAGGAGCAGTACCATAGGTACGTAATTGGACGTCTGTGCCCTAAACTCTGAAAGCAGCAAGTGGCCTAAACTTCGGCGCCCGTTTCTCCAAAAAAAATAACCTATAAAAAGTGAGATGAGCCCTTGGCAAGAAATACCATTTATGTATAGGGACTCACTTTGCCAAAAGCCCATTTCTGAATAAAACAAAAATCCCAAAAACATAGAAAAAATACAAAAACCAAAAATATTATCTTTCAAAATTCTGAATAAAGTCAAAGAAAAAGATGCCTTAATCTAAATCCCTATCCCACGTGAAATCGACCCCTTTCCTGTAGAAATACAAGAAGAGGTAGGAGTCACGAGTCTGGATGAGGAAATCCCTACTAAGGAGCTCCCCAACGAACTCCTTGAGCGGTTTGCTGACTTTGAGCATGGTCCTACCCCTATCATCAAAGAAACAGAGGACGTCAACCTAGGGACCGAACAGATTCCTAGAATCACCAAGATCGGAATGTCACTATCTCTTGAGGAAAGAAAAAGCATGATTGATTTCCTTCGGTCATTCCAAGACGTCTTCACATGGTCGTATGAGGACATGCCTGGTTTGGACACCGATTTGATCGAGCATGAGCTACCACTCTACCCTGATATCAAGCCAGTCAAGCAAAAGTTGAGACGTCTCCGACCAAAATGGGTGCTAAAAGTAAAGGACGAGGTCATCAAGTAATATGACGCAGGATTTCTCATGGTCTCCAAGTACCCGCAATGGCTAGCCAACATCGTCCCTATACTGAAGAAGAATGGAAAGGTCCTCATGTGCATCAACTTTAGAAACCCGAACAAGGCGAGCCAGAAGGACGACTTCCCATTACCGCACATCGTCATCTTGGTCGATAACACTGCTAAACATGGGATTGTCTCATTTATGGATGGATTCTCTAGATACAATCAGATCAAAATGGAAAAGGCAGACTGAGAAAAGATGACATTCATCACCCCTTGGGGAACTTTTTGCTACTGAGTCATGTCGTTCGGGTTAAAGAATGCCGACACAACATACCAAAGATCAATGATGGCACTATTTCACGACATGATGCACCGAGAGATTGAGGTATACGTCGACGATATGATCGCCAAGTCACCAGAGAGAAGTGACCATCTGATAAACCTCCAAAAGCTGTTTGAGAGGCTGAGAAGATATAGGTTATGTCTGAATCCTCAAAAATGCGCATTTGGTGCCATGTCAAGGAAGTTGCTGGGGTTCATCGTCAGTAGGAGAGGCATCGAAGTCGATTTGATCAAGGTAAAAGCCATCACAAAAATGTCACCACCATCTATCGAGAAGGAGGTCAGAGGGTTCTTGGGCAGAATATAATACATCAGTCGATTCATCACACAACTCACTCCTATATGCACACCAATTTTCAAACTACTGAGAAAAGATTCACCAGTTGAGTGGAACGACGACTGTCAAACAGCAGTTGATAGGATCAAGGGCTACCTTCCCAAACCGCCAGTTTTAGTACCACCCGAGCGAAGGAGGCCCCTCTTAATGTATCTCTCCATGACGGAAGTGTCGATGGGATGTGTCCTAGGGCAGCATGATGAGACAGGAAGAAGAGAGCAAGTCATCTACTATCTGAGCAAGAAATTTACTGATTACGAGACACGCTATTCTCATCTGGGGAAACCATGCCTAGCTTTCGCAGGGCTATACAACATTCGATAGGATCAAGGGCTACCTTCCCAAACTTCCAGTTATAGTACCACCCGAGCCAAGGAGGCCCCTCTTAATGTATCTCTGCACGACAGAAGTGTCAATGGGATGTGTCCTAGGGCAGCATGATGAGACAGGAAAAAGAGAGTAGGCCATCTACTATCTGAGCAAGAAATTTACTGATTACGAGACACGCTATTCTCATCTGAAGAAAGCATGCCTAGCTTTCGTATGGGCTACACAGAGACTCCACCATTACTTACTATCCCAAGCCGTTCTACTCCTAGCACGAATGGATCCATTGAAGTACCTATTCAAAAAGTTGGCTCTCACTGGCCGAACCGCTTGGTGGCAGCTCCTATTGTCTGAATTCGACATCACGTACGTCACTCAGAAGTCCATCAAGGGGCAACGGCTAGCTGATCATCTTACCGAAAATCCCTTACCTGACTATGAGCCTTTGAGAATCGAATTCCCAGATGAGGATATCTTGTTTTTAACAAAGGATGACACAGAGGAAGTAGAAGAATCATGGGTAATGCACTTTGACGAGGCATCAAATGCAGAAGGTCAAGGAGTCAACGCTATTCTGATTTCTCTAAAAGGACCCCACATACCAATCTCCATCAAACTCAATTTTCCTTGTACCAACAACATGGTCAAATATGAAGTTTGTACAACAGGCCTACAAGCAGCTTTGGACCTGAACGCAACTCATCTCAAAGTATTTAGTGACTCACAACTGATCATATGTTAGATAAATGGGGATTGGAAGACAAAAGATGAGAAGTTAATATCATACCACGAGCACCTCGAAGATCTGATAGCATGCTTCAAGGATGTTACTTTTTCTTATGTCCCACGGGTAAGAAATCGCTTTGTCGATGCATTAGCAACTTTGGCCTCAATGATAGAAATCTCCTATGGTGTCAAGATGAAGCTAATCATGATTGAACAAAGAAATGAGCCAGCCTTCTACCTCCAGATTGAGGAACCTACAAGGTTGGATGACGAGCCGCCATGGTTCTCAAACATCAAGAACTTCCTCAAGGCCCGCACTTTTCCTTAGGGTACGTCTAAGACGGACAAACGGATCATCCAACATTTAGCGGCTAATTACGTCATCTGTGGCGAGTGCCTCTACAAGTAGTCATACAACAACATCCTGCTTAGATGTCTTACTGAAGGCGAGGTAGCCAACATCATGAGAGAGATCTACGAGAGAGTATGTGGGGCCCGCGTCAACCGACACATGCTTGCAAAGAAGATTCTACGGCAAGGATACTTCTGGACCACCATGGAAAATGATTATTGCAAGCACATTCAGAAGTGCTACAAATGCCAAAAACACTCCAGTTTGATACATGCTCTAGTCATAGATCTACACAGCATGACCACTTCGTGGCCATTTGCCACCTGTGGCCTTGACGTCGTCGGAAAGGTTAATCCGAAGGATTCCAACGAACACCAATTTATCCTGATCAATATCGAGTACTTTACCAAATGGGTAGAGGCAATAACTTATGCAAATATCACGGCTAGTCATGTTGAGAAATTTATTAAGAACAACATAGTTTGCCGATTTCGCGTACCCAAGGACATCATCATCGATAATGGCACCAACTTTGCGAACAAACACATCAGAGCCTTCTGCGAGTAGTAAAAAATCAAGCACCATCGCTCATCACCTTATCGGTCGCAAACCAATGGAGCCGTTGAGGCCGCCAATAAGATAGTCATCCGCATCCTTGAGAAAATGGTCGTCACCTACTGAGATTGGAGTGAAATGTTACCATTTGCATTATGGGCCTACAGAACGTTGATCCATACCGCTACAGGGGCAACCCCATTTTCCCTTGTGTATGGAATAGAGACATTCCTACGATTAAGGTTGAGGTACCCTCACTCCGCATCCTCATGGAATCTATCCTACCTGAAGCATAAAAGGAGAGGTCCTGCTTTGTGTAGTTAAACTTGCTAGATGAGAAAAGACTCCTAGCCTTATGCCATACCCAATTTTACCAAGGGCGAATCGCACGTGCTTACAACAAACATATATGCGATTGAAATCTGAAGATGGAAGACACCATACTCAAAAAAGCTTCCCCTCCCTCCACGCTGATCCGAGAGGGAAGTTCAAGCTCAACTGAGAAGGAACTTATGCCATCTGAGAAGTACTCCCAGGATATGCTATCCACCTTGCCACCATGGACGGAGATCACTTTCCTGAGCCTATCAATGTTGGGTACATCTAATGTTTCTATTCCTAAGTCTTCGCAGTAAGGTATTGGTAAAAAAGGATCCGTGATTGCTTAAGGGCCTAGTAAAAGAGGCCATCACTTCAAAGCCAAGTAGCCAAAAAGTGTCCCTGAACATTTATACCCTTTGCTACACTCGTTGAGCCATTGGTCTTTCTTTCATAAACCCCTCTAAAAAAAAATGTTTGTGTATAATACCAACAAAAAAAAGAAGAGAAAAAGGGTTACCATCAAATCAAAAAAAAAATTAGAAAAGGAAAATCCCAAAAGAGGACAAGCAAAAAGAACAAAAAAATATAGAAAAGGAAGATAAAAAAATCACAGGGCATGTACAGTCAAAATCTCTCAAGGAAGAAGTGTATTATGACAGCTGGAACCCAATCAAGGAAACCTCTTAAAACTCATAATACCTTCAAAATGCCTAAATTATCCCATGGCCACAATACATCCCGAGAAAAAGCCCTCTTTAAGGCCTACGAGCAGTCACAATATCCATTGAGTCAACACGAGCCAAGCTGTGAAACGACAAAAGAATTTCATCCTGCCGGCTATGATAAAATCAGCATCCATGTTGTGGCTCTCGATTGAAGAAAAAGAAAGAAAAAATAATAAATAAATAATACATATGAGCTCAAAGCAAGATGGACGTGGTGAAAGGATGCCACGGGTAAAAACAACGAGCTTGTGCGGACCAGGTGAAAATCTGAAAAGGCGTCGGGAGTAAAAATGTATGCCCATGGACATAGTTATTGGTGCGTGCTTTTTCTCGGTTCCTCTCGGTACCCGTTGAATTAGTGGCCCAATTCTGTCCAAGTGGACTCTAGCGATGCAGCGTTTTGAAGGTTAGAAATAAAATAATAAAAAAAAGTGGTTTTCTAGGAAGGTTCCTAGTTTATTACGATCGCTAGCTGTAGATATTTAACGACGCTGCAACACGTCAATTATCACGCTTTAGAGCAGGTGTGGGTCACTT
Source organism: Chloranthus sessilifolius (assembly GCA_021018995.1). NCBI lineage: Eukaryota > Viridiplantae > Streptophyta > Magnoliopsida > Chloranthales > Chloranthaceae > Chloranthus > Chloranthus sessilifolius. Next base: position 29,424,849 of record CM037598.1, read on the forward strand.
CTTTACTGAATCGCCTGTCTGTGAACATCAGCAGTTATGGCTCTTCCTTATAGTTTAGATAGTTCAGTTTTCCTTTTCTTACCTATTATTATTGTAATTCGAATCGGCTCAGATTTCCTAATTCTATTGTGAGTCTAGTAGTGTGAGTTTATTATAGTGATTTGATCTAATATTATAATTCTATTAGTAGTCTAATTAATGTAGTGTCCTAATTCTATTAGAATTCTAATTATTTTAGTATCCTAATACTACTAGAAGTCCAATTAATATCAGTCTCCTAATTATACTAGGAATGCAAATATATCAATTCTGATAAAACTCTAATTTAGTCAAGCATGCTGATTGTTTTAGAATTCTAAGTAAAGTAATTATAATAATTCTACTGCAATTCTAATTGAAATAGAGAACTAATTTTACTAGAACTCTAATTTAAGCGATGAATAAATTTTTATTAAAATCTAATTAAAACAAATAAACTAACTATACTAAAATCTAATTAAAATAAAGGAACTAATTTTTCTAGAATTAAAATCAAAGCAATTAATTAATTATACTAAAACTCTGATTAATAAAGAAAAAGAAATTAACTATATTGAAATCTAATCAAGTAACGAATTAATTATGCTAGAATTATCTTATTAAAATAGAGGAACTAATTTTATTAGAATGCTAATCAAAGCAATTATTCTAAGGATCTAATTAAAATAAAGCATGTAAATTAATTATACTAAAAATCTAAGAAAATTATGGACTTATTTTTCTAATTATAATTAAAGCAATAAAATAATCCTTAAAAAGGGGTTTTTGGGCCCACTATGCTAAGGAGGATTGGCCTTTTTCTCGAGTACCCTCCATAAGCTCCCTTGGGCGAATCAGGTGGCTGAGATTAAGGATAAATTAGATTTTTAGATTATAAAATAGTATTTTTAGATTTTCGGAGTCATTTTCGGGATTATAATTAAGAATTAAATTATGAAATTAGAATTATACAAGACTAAATTAATATTTGGGATTTTAGAAATATTAAACTAAAGAATTAAAACTAGAATTGTAAAATTTGAGGACTGAATTCGGGTCGTATGATTAAGGACTGGTTCTAAAAACTATGAACTAGAACTAAAAATTAATGATAGGACTGGAGATTAAGATTTTAGAATAGAATTGAGTCTATGGTTGGTGAATTAGGTCGTCAGATTAAGGAATAGTTCTACAAATTGAGAACTAGAACCAGATATTAAAATTACGGTCTGAAAAAGGGTGCTACGGTCTAAGACTGAATTAATATTTAATAATTTAAAACTAAGAAAAATTGTAAGTCTAAGAACTAAGAACTACGGTCGAAAATTAAAATTTAAATTCTTACCTAAGGTCGAGGCTGCGGAGAGAAATCTCGAAGATTCGAAGCTTGAATCTCGAAATCATGGCTATGTTCCTCTATGGGTTCATTCTCGGAGTTCTCTGGTTTCGAAATCCCAAAAAATTTTGTTCTCCTGAAATTTTCAGTGCTCAATCGCTTTTAGTCGGTCACCGACTTAGTGAGCGACCGACCGACTTGCTCAATGAGTTTCCTAGTTCTAATCATGTTAGAACTAATTGTGCGCTTATTGTGGGGTGCGCAATCCGATTAAGCATCTTCTTCGAAGCGGTTGATCGAGGAAGCTTAGGGGTCAAGGACGGTAGGACTAAGTCGGGTGTAGGCCGATTGCGCGGCGGTGATTGGGTGCTCAATCCGATTATGTGTCTTGTATTAGGCGCGTGATCGAGTCTCGAGATGGTCTGGGGAAGGAAGTCTTGTCTGAAAGGGGGACTGATTGCACGCTTGTGGTTGAGCTTGTGATCGAATTGCGCATGTGGTTTTAGTCACATAATTCGGGGTTGTCTGGGTCCGGGTCGGGTCTGAAATGCGAGACTATTGTTTCAGCCTACATTCTGACTATATAATATTATTTTGGTATATAGTCTCCCTACATCGGGATCTAAGCCACAGAGTTATTATTTCAGCCTGTGTTCAGCCATGTACTATTATTTTAGTATATGTTCCCCACATTACTGTCATGGGGCCTGATCCACAGAGCTATTGTTTCAGCCTGTGTCCAACCATATACTATTATTTCAGTATATGGTCCCACATTGGGGTAAAGGGATCTGAAATGCTAGACTATTGTTTCAGTCTGCATTCTGACTATATACTATTATTTCAGTATATAGTCTCCCTACATTAGGATCTGAGCCACAGAGCTATTGTTTCAGCATGTGTTCAGCCATATACTATTGTTTCAGTATATGGTCCCCAATTTAGGGTTATGGGGCCTGAGCCACAGAGCTATTGTTGCAGCCTGTGTCCAACCATATACTGTTGTTTCAGTATATGGTTCCATATTAGGGTTATGAGGTCAAAGGTTGACCGAATAGAATTGTATATTCTGAGAGGGCAAAATGGGGGTGTCTATAGATGCCCCTCTTCGGCACGCTCTTGTGAAGTAAGAACGCATTAAAGTAGACACCCCTCATTCGAGGTGTCCTATTGTTTCTTTTGGAAAATCACAAATGTGAACTAGGGATGCTACAATGATATGCTTGGCTTTCTTATCTATCAGCGTAAGCTAAAATGGAGCATTTGGGGACCCAGTGGTAGCTGTCAAAAGGTGTGTTCCATGCCATGGATACCCAGGGGCAATCCTGTCGCGTATCGCTACCCGCTGTCACAGATAGTCAAGGGGCATCCAGTCGCGTGGCATGACCTGCTGTGAGTGACAATCAAACTGAAAGGAGAATCACCATATCCTAATCTGTGGGTGCAAGGGGCATCCTATCGCATGCCGCGACCTACTTTAAGGGGTAGTTAAACAGAGGGGTATGACGCAGTCGAGGTATCGGAGGGCGTCATACAAATATCCATAAATAAGGTCCAAGGACCGATAATAAAATGCAATATAACGTCGAAGGCTGTGTAGGTCATGTCAGACCGGGCGCGTCATTGCTCACACCAATGCGCGTCAGGCGTTTCTTTTCCAATAGGCATTTGTAAGTTCTTAGATTAAATATACTCATTGTTCAGTTTCCCAGGGGAATGGTCGATTTGGGCTGGTAATTGAGGTGAATTTTGGCAGGTGAGTCTTTTTGTTCATTATTATTATTATTATTATTTTAAGAGATTATTGTGCCTTTTTTTGGAAGTAAGTGAGGTTTTTGAGAAGTAAGAGATTTTTTTTTGGAAGTAAAAGTTTTTGGTTTTTTTTTTTTAATTTTGGAAGTAAAGGGGTTTTTGAAAATTCAAGATTTTTTTAACTGAAGATTAATTCGATGGTAAATCGGCGGAAAACGTGGCTTCCGAGATGTCACTAAGCAGATCCACCGACGCGTGATTTGTGAACCCGACCGTTTGTGTGGTTGTCAAGACGACACTTAGTATGCCGAATACTCCATCTAACCTTCTCGGTGAATACTGATGATTGTCTCTTTTGGGAGGACTACAGTGATTCGCAAGTCGAGAGAGATGGGTTTTGAAAACATTTGACTTAATCATAGCTAATTATACTTATGAGTAATATCGAGTAATTGAAAAGTGGGTAGTACTTACCTGAGCATGATACTTATCTAGATTGTTCATAGCTTGTGCAGTCTGGTGGTGGCCTAGTGTCGCGAGGGGACTTTGGAGATTTCCTTTCTTCAGGTCTGCTGTGGCAGAGCTTGGCGGTTGCCAATGTGATGTAATGTCTTGGAGAAGTGATGTCGCGATAGGACTTAGGGATTCTCCCTTTCTTTGGTTGCGTGTTGGGTGAGTCCTTGCGACTGTGGGGCTCAATTCAGGAGAGAGAGAGCTCTTTACTTTAGGGATGGGACATGATCGAGCTTTCTCCCTTTTCGTCATATGGTGTGGCAAGTGTTGTCTAAGCTTTTCCGAGTAGTGATGTTTGCAATGGGATATTGGCTGAGCGTAGTTAGCAATGGAATGCTGGTAGGATATTTGCGCAATAAGTGTGTCCTGTTTCTTTCTTTGGTAAATCTTAGGTTATGATGTCGCGACTACTCCGTGATTGGCTTCGTCTTTTTTTTGGTGGTGTGCTCGTGTTTTCGGAGGATTTGCTTTTAGCTTTTCGCAATGGAACATGAGGGCATGGCTAATTTATTGCAATGGGACTGGATATTGAGGTGGTGTCATGTGTGTGCATCTTGTCATGGTGGGATGTGCGTGAGTGGTTGCCCCTCTCTCCTTCTTTCTCTCATAACAGCCTGTGAGGCTACCAATGGGACATGAGTGTTTTGATCAAGGTGAGGTAGAAAGATGTGAAGGTATAGATTTTGTCAAAAGTCAGGCACTGCGCGCCTGGTTTGGTCTCTCAATATGATTGGACGCCTGTTTCAGGGCATGCGATCACAGGTTCGAAGGGCTGTTTATGCTTGTCTGAGTGTGCATGTGATTGAGTTATGCGCTTTAATCAGTGCGCGTGATTGAGGAATCACCAGGTCACTGTGCGTGCGACTTTCATATTATGCGGCATGAGGTGGTCGTTTAATGAGGCTATGTAGTGTATAGTGAGCGCATGATCGGAGTGTCGTGCGGGCGATAGTTTATTTACGCCCTCGATTCGGAGCGCGGGTTTTGGAATATGCACATCGTGTGATGCGCATGACTGAGTTAAGCGCACGTGTCTAGGCGCGTGATTAAGTCCGTACTCTATATAAGCGAGGGAGCCTTCATTTGTTTCTCATTCTCTGGTTTAGTCTCGAGTGTTACTTTTTTGGATCTCTTAGGTTCTAAAATTCGTGTTTTAGCAATATCGGATGATCTAACCGTCCAATTGAGATGTCATTTCTTCCTGTGTTCATAATTTTGCGCGATCTTCGGCATGAGGTGATTCTCGGGGATGCCATTATTTTGGGAATGAGCGGTATTGAGAATGAGGGCGCCAGTCTTTACATCAATCCCTTTTAGGGAGCGGTGAAGGCAGTGTTGAGGAGGCAGCGACAGAGGAGACGAAGATGGCGGAAGAGAAGGAGTAACAAGTGGAGGGATGTGTTCCCCAACCAATCCTTCCTGAAGCCTCGGATTGGACGTTCTGCTCCTTGCTTTGTGTTGATTTCGAGTCTCTGGTTTTTGTTTTGGGTTGTAAGTTAGGTTCTAGGTTTTCGTTTTCGGTTGTAAGTTTAGGAGGTATGCCTCCGATGGTACTTGTAAATTTTTTTATAAATAAAGAAGTATTATATTTTTTATTTATTGTGTCTATTTATTTCTTTTAAACTTATTTAATGGATTAGTCAGGCATATATGGTTTATTTGATTTAGTTTAGGATTTAATTTAGCTTTTATCCCATGATTAGTTTGTTTTATGGAATTTTGTTTAGAGGGTTTACTTGGCTCTATTTGGGTTTGTTGGGGGCATTTTTTTTTGTGGTCCTAAGCAAGTTAGGGTCTCATTTTGGAAAAACCTTTTTTTGTTGTTTGTTTTGTCTAAGGTTTAGGGTATTTTGTTTTAGTCCTTTTATTTAATTTGAGATGACACTTGTTAAGAGTGTGTGAATTTAGGGTTTAATTTGAGGTTTCTAGATGGGTGTAAAGTGTTTGAATCCGATTGGCTTATCTATTTTGCTTTGGGTTTGTGTTCCCTTGGAGGGGTAAGTGTTGCATGATTATTGGTTTAGCTTTGGATTTAATTAGATTGGAAGGGTTTAAAGGTGTGACACTTGCCCCTCTGGTAATTTAGGAGGTATAGTTTATAAATGTGAGAGTTAAAGGCTTTGGGTTCTCGTTGTTTTGAATTTCATTTCAAGTTTTATGATTAGGAGTTTTGGGGCATTTTTTTTTTTTTTGGATATTTTTGTTCATTGATATCTTTTCTTCCTTTATCTTTTGTATCCCATGTATTGAACCCTAAGAATTGTGATTATTAAGTGGATTATTGGGAATGAACGGGATTGGGAATGTAAGGTAGCAGTTCTTATGACCGATGCCTATTTTTCCTCAGTAGGCTTTGCGGATTCAGTGTTAGCTGCTCCTCCTTGTTATGCTTTTCAAGGTGAGCTTCCAACGGTGAATTTCGCAGATCCTTGGTGGCTTTCCGTGAACCACTCTTTCTTTTCTCCCGGCTTGGGGTGTGGGAAGGTTGTCATTATCAGAATTTGTTCAGGGTACGTTCCTCCTCTGGGCTTTTTCGAGATTTCTTGTTTCTCGAATAAACCAGGATTCGAGCACTGCCTGAACATGCAGATTTTAAGTTTCTTGTTTTAAGTTGTATATTCAGAGGGTATGCCCTCAGTGTGTTTTGTAATCATTTTTTTTATGAAGTGATTATGTTTTTATTTCATTTGTGGCAATTTCTATTTAGTAAATTTTGGTTTGTTTTATTTGGTAGCTTGCTTCGACTCGTTTTGAGTGCAAGGTTTATTTATTTAAATTTGGTATGATCTTATTTATTTATTTTGATCTGAGGTGTGTTGGGAGTAGTTTTTTATTTAGTTTAGTTTAGGTTCAAGTGCATGAATGATGGGGGGCATTTTTTTTTGGTTTTTTGTTTAGTCTTGGTCTTAGTTGAAGTGTGTATGTGATGAGAGGCATTTCTTTTTCATTTTTTTTGTTTAGTTTGGTCTTAGTCGAAGTGTAGAAACGATGTTGGGGGGCAATTTTTCATTTTTGGTTTGGGGTGTATATGTTCTTCATCAGAAGTGTTTTTGGATTGGCCTTAACAAGGGCATAGTTTAGGTTGCTAATTAGTGTCGAAAGTCTCCTAATTTGGTCTTGTGACCAAACTGTTCTAGGCACATTTTTGTTTTTGGGGAGTTGCGCGCTTCATTACGAGCGGTTAAACTAATTATGCACTGGAATGGGAGCGCGCATTTCGGAGGGTCAGAAGGTCATTATGCGCCAATGTCCGGTTGTTTAATCGAGTTAAAGGCACGGTATTGAGCGCAAGATTAGGGCAGTGGCCAGTCACTATGCAGATTACTATTGGCATTTGCGCACGCCTGCTTGGGCACTTGAGGTGATTACGCACCTGGTAGGCGGCGTGCAACCAGATGGTCGGGTTAGTTTGAGTGAGCGATGATTAATTTACGCACTCAAAACTGATCGTTTGATCCAAATTAAGCACGAACATAGTGGTGCGTGATTAGGTTGAGTGCGTGAGTTCACGAGCGCGATTTGGGTATGTTCTATATATATTTCAAAAATTTTTATTTTTCCGTGCGATCCGTTTTGGTCTTTGATTCTTGGTTTCCTTGTTTCGTTGAACTCTAGTTTTCGTGTCTTTGTGATATCTTGCGTTCCGATCGTCCGTTTCAGGAATCATTTCTTCCATTTTCTTGAGTTTTTCGAGCACTTTGTTCTAGGATGGAGTCTGAGGGTGGTGGTAGGTGCGATCTTACTGTTTTTGAGTTGGAGAGGATGATGATGGGGAGATAGGTGAGACCTCTAAGGCTCGGACCGATGCTATTGTCAGGGACGATATCGGGGAGGTGTCTAGAGAGGAGTTACCGGAGGCTGACCAGATGGAGGTCAGGGAGGAGGTACTCGAGATTGAGCAGGGGATAGTTGAGGATGAGGGTGAGAGACCTAAGGAGGAGGGGGCTGAGGAGCACCCGGGTGTGGAGCGTCGAGATCGCGGACACTTCCTGCTGGAGGATTTCTTCGCTTGAGGCAGGGTAGGTACCCGTGAGTAAGAGTTCCTTTATTATCCTAGGCATTAAGGTTATGGCATAGACTTATTAGGATTTGGAAACCCTTTTTTAATTTATGTCGAACCTGCATTGATTATTGGTTGTGTGCTCACTCATGCATCCTGACGGCATCTAGAGGTAGGTCATATTTCTATTCAGTTGTTCTTATCATGTTTTGTGTATTCGTTATGAGTTGTTATTGTGTTTGGGGCATATTTTATTTTCTTTTAGCTCTATATCTATTTATCTTTTGTCATAGGTATGTGTGTTAGTCCTATTTTTCTACTTACATTTTATTCAATAGGAGCCCCCACAGCTAGTTATCCGCTCGGTGTGGACCGAGTCCCATACTTGGTATCGTTCCTTGCCAGAGTTTCAGCGGGCGCAATTGGTGTCTTTCAGCTTCGGGCTGATCCTGGAGTTAGAGCACTTTCAGGTCGATCATGGCCTGATTGCGGCGATTCTGGAGAGGTGGAGGGAGGAGCATTAGGCGCTTCTCTTTCCAGTTGATATGATGTTGCCAACTCCTAAGGACTGTGTCTGCATTACCAGTCTTTGTTTTGAGGGTGAACCGATCACGGGGCGGATGGCAAGAGATTATCTGGAGGTGTGTGAGGAGATTTTGGGTGTATCGTATAGGTCGAGTGGATCGGGGCTAGGTGTAGTTCGAGTCACTTGGTTCTTTGATACGTTCGCCAGTGGCTTCGTCCCTCCGAGGTGTCATTCAGAGGCGAGGGCATCTTACGAGGCACAGTGCGTGGTGTTGGCGGGTCGGGAGCCTGTGGTTAAGCCGGGGTTGGCTACAGATAGGGTGCTTTGAGCGTTCTTGTGCACTTCCTCGATGCAGTACTCTTTTCTTCTTCGACTCGGGGATGTGTCACCGGGTTGTTTTTGATGGTTCTTAGGGACTTGGATCGGGTTCCTACCTATGTGTGGAGTGTGGCGGCATTGGCGCATCTCTATGAGCAGCTTTATCATAAGGGAGGAGGCGTCGCGACGATTGGAGGTTTCCTTCCCTTCCTCCAGGTGAGTTTTAGTTAATCAGTGTCATGACGTCTCTATTTTTTTTTGTCGTAGCAGATATTTAATATTTCTTCTTTTTGTGTTTTCTAGTTTTAAGTGTATGATCATTTTGCTTTTCTTCATCCCGGGGTTCCGTTGGAGGTGAGGTTCATGTTCTCGCGGATGTATGTGTGGAGGGCAATGCTACGGGTCGCCGTTGGTCTTCGAATCTTCAGACTGTGCGCGGTCTTTTTGAGGACATGCATGCAGGGCAGGTGTTGTCGCTCCAAGTGTGCCATAAATGTGTGCATTATGAATAAAAAATTAAAGAATTAAAGAATGCTAGGTTATATGGATGTTAACTTATGAAAGGGATATCAGCACATTGGGGCTAACACTGGCCTGCAAGATCAGGGCCAATTGTAGCAAGTTTTAAAAGTAAGTATTTCAAGATCGTCCACAGAGAAGTTTATCTAAACTGAGAGATAAACCTCCAGATCTGTGCTACCAGATCTGGCTCTATAATTATCTAAAAAAAAGAATAGATAAAAGAGAGTGTTGGATTGTGTCACATTTAACTATAAGCAAATAAAGAAAAGAACTAACTACATGATCCAGATCCGAGTTGGGGAGATGTTTAAAATAAGACAAATGCAGAAATAATAGCTTCATGTACTTTAGCCTCTGAATTTTAATGGAGAATCAGAGTTCAAGTAGCAGATTCAATCTTCATCTGCTACCAAAGATGATGTAAGAGAAATAAATCAATTAAGGAATAGGTTTAGACTTATGGTCGTGATCTCATCACTTAAATGGTCACAGATCCGTCACTAGTCATGTGGCCTATTCTTTAGTTGAACATGAACATCATCAGTAATCTTGCTAGAATTAGGTTACCAACGCTAATTCGCAGGGGTGATGAATTAAGGGAAGTTGCATGCGATGAGTGAATCTAAAGAAGTCTAATGCACTAAGGTGAACATTTAGAACCTCGACATGACTCCAATGGAGAAGACACAAATTACAACAACCTTTAAAATCCAAAATTACAATTACAGAGCACGGCTTTAGAGAGCCCTCGACTTACCCGAGCTTCTCAGAGAGCCCTCGACTTACAAATGCCTTGAACCAACTTGGAAGTACAAATCACTCACAATGGCTCTCAAAGGTAAACTACAAGAAGGATTACGGGGGTTCGGATAAGCTATCCGATCGAATGAGGGAAACAGAGATGAAAACTCTAAAACTGGATGCCCAATTTGGGCTAATGGCTTCTATTTATACTTTTTCCTCCATCTCGCATGGTCGGATTGACCAATCAGAATGCTTTAGATCCGGATTGCCCAATGAGGGTTGAGCACGGGATCCAGACCGTTTTGGCCAATGGAAATGCTCGATCCGTTCGCCAATCAAAAAGTGCAAGCATCAATTCTATGGGTTTGAAATTCGCTTGAGCTTCCGGAAGTCCCCGCTGTAATTTAACTTTGGGCGCCACATGGTTGGAATATGCCTTCGATCTTGATTGAACCTTCCGAATGTTCCCGGTCTTTGATTGCATTGCGTGTAAAGTTTCCTCAAATACCTTTGACGAAGACGAAACAGAAATCCCGAATGCCATTTCGCAGAGTTCAGGCCTTTTCGCAAAGTTCAATGACTTCAAGCTCGTCACAAGAAAGTTCAATCTTCTTTTCGAGGAGTGTTTTCTTCTTTTCGCAAAGTTCAAGGTTCTTTACGAAAAGTGCAAGTTCTTTGCGAATAGTAGAAGTTCTTTGCGAATTGAACTATAGGCTCCCATTCTTCTTTGCGAATAGTAGAAGTTCTTTGCGAATTGAACTCTAGGCTCCCATTCTTCTTTGCGAATAGTAGAAATTCTTTGCGAATTGCTCTCTCTCTTGCTTCAGGTCTTTGTCTGCTCTTTTAGACCCTCTTTAGCCATTGCTGAGGCTGTTTCTTCACTCCTTCTTTAAACTTGACATGAGCTGTCAGCTTTTTGATCTTTTTGGGATGCTTTTCGGATTTGGACCTGTCTGATTGGTTAGCTGTAAAATGCACACTAAAGCACTTATTTAGTCTTCTCAAGGGTCTTTCAAGGCTCATGTTTAGGGGTGAAAAATGGTATTTTTCACTACTTAACAGCAGGTATATATCATCATGTGTATATTTTGTTTTGATCTTTTAGGATCTAAGGATTCATTGATGGGTCAGCTTGCTTGTTTGGTTGTAGGTGATTTGGAGGCCATATGCGGCCGAGGATGCGGGTGTGCCAGTGATCCAGTCTGGCCTGCCTTTCTTTGACGTGGACATATGGGTCCACTGTTTTGAGAAGGTGGAGAGGATCCACCTATCTCAGGTGGTGCGGAAGCTGTGGCTTGCTCAGGGAGTCCCTCCAGAGATTCACCACAAGGTGACGAAGAGGATGACCGGCCCCTCTAACCGAAACTTTACGAAGCAGAAGGCGTTTCAAATGCCGGAATTTAGAGCTGGGGAGACTAGGGTCACAGGGGCGCATGATGAGGCAGATGCCCGGGAGTACAGGAGATAGTTTAGCTCATTGGGTGGTGGGCTCCTCTTCACACGTCCCTGTTGGTGCGTGCTTTTCTGGGTTCCTCTCGGTCCCCGTTGAATCAGTGGCTCCAATTCGGTCCAAGTGGACTCTAGCGATGCGGCGTTTGAAATGTTAGAGGATAAATAAAAGGGGGGTTTTCTAGGAAGATTCCTAGTTTGTTGTGATCACCAGCTGCAGATATTTAATAACGTTGTAACATATCAATGATCACACTTTAGAGTGGGTGTGGGTTATTTCTTTACTGAATCGTCCGCCTGCGAACGTCAGCAGCTATGTCTCTTCTCATAATTTAGATAGTTTAACTTTCCTTTCCTTTCCCTGTTATTGTTGCAGTTCTAATCAGTTTAGATTTCCCAATTCTGTTGTGAGTTTAATCGTGTGGGTTTATTATAGTTGATTTAATCTAGTATTCTAATTTTATCAGGAGTCTAATTAATTTCAGTTTCCTAATCTTATTAGAGTTCCAATTAATTTAGTGTCCTAATACTACTAAAAGTCCAATTGATATCGGTCTCCTAATTGTACTAGGAATGTAACTATATTAATTCTTAATGAAACTCTAATTAAAGCAAGCATGCTATTTATACTGGAATTCTAAGTATAGCAAGTATACTAATTGTATTGAAATTCTAATCAAATCAAGTATACTAATTGTATTGAAATTCTAATTAAAATGAATATAATAATTGACTGAAGTTCTAACTAGAGCAATTATAATAGTCCTACCAGAATTCTAATTGGAATAGGGAACTAATTCTACTAAAACTCTAATTAAAATAAAGAGACTAATTGTACTAGAATTGCGATTAAAGCGAGAAATTAATTATCCTAAGATTCTAATTAAAGTAATGAATTATCTATGCTGAAACCCAATTAAAATAAGGGAACTGATTTTTTTATAGAATTATAATCAAGGCAATGAATTCTAAGGATTTAATAAAAATAAAGCATTTAAATTAATTTATCTAAAATTCTAAGAAGAAATTATGGAACTGATTTTCTAATCCTAATTAAAGCAACTAAATAATTCTAAAAAAAAGGGTTTGGGCCCGCTATGCTAAGGAGGATCGGCCTCGTTCCCGAGTACCCTCCGTAAGCTCCCTTGGGCAAATCGGGTGGCTGAGATTAAAGACAAATTGGACTTCGGATTATAATATTATTTTTTAGATTTTCAGAGTCAATTTCGGGATAATAATTATGAATTAAATTGAGAAACTAGAATTATAGAAAACTAAATTAATATTTAGGATTTTTAAAAGTATTAAACTAAGGAATTAAAATTATAATGTAAAATTCTAGGACTGAATTTGGTCCGAAATCAGAAAATCAGACTGTATGATTAAGGACTGGTTCTAGAACCTAAAAACTAGAACCAAAGATTAATGATAGGACTGAAAATTAAGATTTTAGAATGGAATTAAAGCCTAGGGTCGGTAAATTAGACCGTTAGATTAAGGATTGGTTCTAGAAATAGAGAACTAGAACCAGATATTGAAGATTACAGTCTAAAAAGGGTGCTACGGTCTAAAATTGCGAACTAATATTAATAATTAAAACTAAGGGAAATCCTAAGTCTAAAACTAAGATTTTTACCTAGGACCGGGGCTGCGGAGAGAAACCTCGAAGATCTAAGCTTGAATTTCAAAATCATGGCTAGGTTGCTCTAAGTATTCGTTGTCAGAGTTCTCTGGTTTTGAAATCCCAAAAAAATCCGTTCTCTCTCAAAAATTGCCAGCCTCTTCAGGTGAATTAAGAAAAAAATCTTTTATAGGTTTTTATCTAATTAAACTCCCGATTTCAGGTGTTTAACTAGATTACGCGCCAGACTCCCAATGCTTAATCGCTTTGAGTCGATCACCGACTTCGTGAGCGACCGACTGACTTGCTCAACGAGTTTCCTAGTTCTAACCATGTTAGAACAATTGCACGCCTAGTGTGGAGTGTGCAATCCAATTAAGCACCTCTTTCGTAGTGTTTAATTGAGGAAACTTATGGGTCAAGGACGGTAAGACTAGGTTGGGTGTAGGTCAATTGTGTGCTGGTGGTCGAGCGCCCAATTCGATTGCGCATGCCATGTGAGGCGCGGAATCGAGTCTCGAGGTGGTCTGGGGAAAGGAAGTTTGGTCTGAAAGGGGACTGATTGCACGTTTGTGGTTTTACGTATAATTGAATTACGCACATGATTTGAGACTTGTAATTCAAGGCTGTTCAGGTCCGGGTCAGGTCTGAAATGCCAAACTATTGTTTTAGTCTGTATTTTGACTATATATTATTATTTCAGTATATAGTCTCCCTACGTTGGGATCTGAGCCACAGAGCTATTGTTTCATCCTGTGTTTAGCCATGTACTATTGTTTCAGTGCATGATCCCCGCATTAGGGTTATGGAGCCTGAGCCACAGAGCTACTGTTTCACCCTGTGTCTAGCCATATACTATTGTTTCAGCATAGGGTCCTAATATGAGGGCAAAGGGGTCTGAAATGCAAGACTATTATTTCAGTCTGCATTCCGACTATATATTATTATTTCAGTATATAGTCTCCCTACATTGGGATCTGAGCCACAGAGCTATTATTTCAGCCTGTGTTCAACCATGTACTATTGTTTTAGTGTATAGTCCCTACGTTAGGGTCATGGGGCCTGAGCCACAGAGCTGTTGTTTCAGCCTGTCTCCAGCCATATACTATTGTTTTAGTATATGGTCCCACTTAGGGTTATGGGGTCCGAGCCACAGAGCTATTGTTTCAGCCTGTGTCCAGCCATATACTATTATTTCAGTATATGGTCCCAATTAGGGTTATGAGGTCAAAGGTGGTTGACCAAATAGATTTGTATATTTCGAGAGGGTAAAATGGGGTTGTCTACAGTCCCTTCCATGAGAGTGGTTCTTTCGCGATCGATGGACCAGAGTCGGCGTCGACATTGAGGGAGAGGTTGGCTGCATTAGAGCAGGGCCATCTCACTGCGAGTGTGCGGGGAGCGTTAGATGCTCTCCATAGGGCGATGGAGCAAATGGGGTGTGCTCCTCATCCTGATGCGGAGATGTTGTAGCCCTCGCAGTTGCTCAGGCTAGGGGAGCCGAGGATGAGTTGGGGACTTAACTAGCAGAGACTCGACGGCTCGTGGTGAGTTTATTTATTGGTTTAATTGTTTATGTCTCATGTTGACTTGGTCTTCTGATCATTCTAACATGATTGTGGTGTCTCATTTTATTTTGGGCAGTCCGAAAGGGAGGCCGAGGTCGCTAGTCACATGGCGATGATAAGGTTGTTACCCGGTCAACAGCAGGCCGACTGAGAGGTGGAGGCTAGTTTGCAATCTGAGATTGATTGATTGGTAAGTGTCTATATGAACTTAGTTTTGTTAATTGTTAGCGTGGTGAGCTTGCCAACTTAAGTGCTTATTATTATTCGTAGAGAGACGAGCTTACTGCTAGAGGTCCCATTCCAGCGTTTGATCCATCTTAAGTTGCTTCCTCCAATCAAGAGGATCTAATGATGGCTCAGCTTCGGGCCGAGCTAGAGCATTGGGTAAGTTCCATTCAATCTCTTATCTCGTTTGTGTAATTGCATTAGTTTATTGGATGTTATTGTTTTGCTTTCTTAATATTCTACTAACATTATGTGGTATTTCAGCATCCGGTTGCCGAGGATCTTCAGACGAGGGAGGCGACTGCTGCCTCTCTACGCCTCGAGAGTTAGGTATAGTTTCTAGTGTTCTATACTTCAGCTTAGGTTGTTTTGTCTTATTTGTTCTGACATATCTTGTGTTGGCTTGTTTGGTGTTGTGCAGGCTGTTTTAGACTCTGCCCCTGAGGCTCCCACTCAGGGGTATATCCCTATCGCCACTCAGGTATGTTTTTGTTATTATGTTTATAGATTATTTGTCATTACGGTGTTATCTGATGTATTTATTTGTTCTTGTTGCAACCGCCTACGTTTGCTGTCCCTTTCATGCCTCCTGCTGATCCAATGACTGCTGAGACGGTTGAGCGACTTCTGGACGAGAGGCTAGATCTAGTATGATTCTTTTCTTTTCAAAGTTTCTTTTTTTTATTTTTATATTCATATATATATATATATACATTAGTTTTCCTTGACTTGGTGTGGTCACTCAAGTTTGTCAGCTTGAGGAGGCGCATCTAGAGGCGATACGAGCATGCGCCACTCCCGAGGTGAGACGGATCCTTGGGGAGATGTAGAGTTGCGACGACCTGTTCGTTGAGATGATGGTTGTGCAGAAGACTCAGGCTGAGGAGTTGGAGGTGGCGCGTCAGACAATGCGGGTAGATATGTAGGTGTCTCTAGATCAGCTACAATATCGTCTTACGAGGAGTGAGCGGGGGGTGCGTAGGTTGGCTAGTCAGCTTGATGGATCAGAGTTGAGGGCTATAAGTTCCTCGGCTGGATAATCTCATCACAAGTCATGTGATCGTGTCAGGGGTGATTGTTGTCGCTCCAAGTGTGCCATAAATGTGTGCATTATGAATTAAAGAATTAAAGAATTAAAGAATGCTAGGTTATATGGATGTTAACTTATGAAAGGGATATCAGCACATTGGGGCTAACACTGGCCTGCAAGATCAGGGCCAATTGTAGCAAGTTTTAAATGTAAGTGAGTAAAAGATCGTCCACAGGGAATTGATTTAAAATTTAAGATAAACCTCCAGATCTGTGCTACCAGATCTGGCTCTATAATTATCTAAAAAAAAGAATAGATAAAAGAGAGTGTTGGATTGTGTCACATTTAACTATAAGCAAATAAAGAAAAGAACTAACTACATGATCCAGATCCGAGTTGGGGAGATGTTTAAAATAAGACAAATGCAGAAATAATAGCTTCATGTACTTTAGCCTCTGAATTTTAATGGAGAATCTGTAGTTCAACAGCAGGCGATTCAATCTTCATCGGCTACCAAAGATGGATGTAAGAGAAATAAATCCGAATTAAGGAATAGGTTTAGACTTATGGCTGATCTCCCACTTAAATGGTCATAGATCCGCTAAAGTAGCCTATTCTTTAGTTCGTAACATTAACATCAGAAATGCGCTAGAATTAGGTTACCAACGCTAATTCATAGGGTGATGAATTAAGGGGAAGTTGCATGCGGGTGAGTGAATCTAAAGAAGTCTAATGCACTAAGGTGATCATTCGAACCCTCGACATGACTCCAATGGAGAAGACACAAATTACACAACCTTTTAAAATCCAAAATTACAATTACAGAAAGCACGGCTTCTTAGAGAGCCCTCGGACTTACAAATCGAGCTTCTTAGAGCCCTCGACTTTACCTTGAATCCGAACTTGGAAGTACAAATCACTCACAATGGCTCTCAAAGGTAAACTACAAGAAGGGATTACAGGGTTCGGATAAGCTATCGACCGGAATGAGGGAAACAGAGATGAAAACTCTAAAATCTGGATACCCAAATTGGGCAAATGGTTCGTCTATTTATAGTTTTCCTAAGCCGACTCAAATGTGTATCAACCAATCGAATTGCTTTAGATCCGATTGCCCAATGAGGGTTGAGCATGGGGATCCAGATCTGTTTTGGCCAATGGAAATGCTCCATCTAGTTCGCCAATCGCCGTAAGCATCAATTGTTATGGGTTTGAAATTCTGTTTGAGCTTCCGGAAGTTCCCGCTGTAATTTAACTTTGGGCGCCACATGGGTTGGAATATGCCTTGGATCTTGATTGGAACCTTCCGAATGTTCTGGTCTTTTGATTGCATTGGGGCGTGCAAAGTTTCTGAAATACCCTTCTGGACGAAATTGCAAATCCCGTAATGCCATTTCGCAGAAGTTCAGGCCTTTTCGCAAAGTTCAATGACTTCAAGCTCTGTTCGCAAAGTTCAATCTTCTTTTCGAGGAGTGTTTTCTTCTTTTCGCAAAGTGCAAGGTTCTTTCTGAAAAGTGCAAGTTCTTCTGAATAGTAGAAGTTCTTTGCGAATTGAACTCTAGGCTCCCATTCTTCTTTGCGTATAGTAGAAGTTCATTGCGAATTGAACTCTAGGCTCCCATGATTTTTTGCGAATAGTAGAAGTTCTTTGCTTGCTCTCTCTCTTGCTTGGTCTTTATGCTCTTTTAGACCCTCTTTAGCCATTGTGAGGCTTTAAACTTGACATGAGCTGTCGACTTTTTGATCTTTTGGGATGCTTTTCGGATTTGGACACTGTCGATTGGTTAGTAAAATGCACACTAAAGCACTTATTTAGTCTTCTCAAGGGTCTTTCAAGGCTCATGTTTAGGGGTGAAAATGGTATTTTCACTACTTAAACACCCCAAACCTAAGCTTTGCTAGTCCCCGAGCAAAGAAACGTAAAAAGTAAAATAAAGAGCCACTTTTGTAGGAAGCACAGTGCATTTAGCATATGCAACAAGCCTTTTAAACCCCTAGGTGATCCCTAGAGGAGGAGTGAAGTCTCCCGAGGGTTTTCAAAGAAGGTACCCCACAAACTTCTCCATGGGACAGCTTGGCATTAGTGCACCTTCATGAGCAATCAAAGATCAAAATTAGTTACTCTTGAATCAATGTTTAAGCGAAATTTAGGTTTATTGTTTGCAAGGGATTTCAACATTTATAAACCTTATGAATGTTTCACTCTTTCCAACTGTGAGCAGCCATAGAAATCATGCAAATGTGTCAATAGAGTTCATCATTTGAATAAAAATTAGGTTATAAGTCATACTTAATGTGCTCAAGTTCCAACCCAAACACTTACGGTGTACTCTCATCAAGATTTTTGTTGAAGGGTTCATTTTCACTCAAGCTCAAGAGCAGTTACATCTCCCAAATGGATTTGTAAGCATGAGCATAGGCATGATTCTCGGTCTTGGCATCCTTGACATCTCCTCACCATAGATTGGGAAGCCTTATCTCCACATGAGTTCACTCAACTTTGGATCACAAGGACTTTTAAAGGGTTTGTTGTATGGCTCGTGGAGTGAGGTTTGAGGATAGGAAGGTTGAGCAGTGTTTGGATTTTGAGAAGTCAGAATTGAAGGAGGTGGTTCATGACTCCACCTTCTTGAGTTTAGCTTCTTTTGAGATTCTCGTGTTCAAAGTACTCGTTCTTCTTCCTTTGATCTTGAATTTTCAACATAAAGTTCCCTTTTGCCTTTTTTTTGCTTCTTTTTTCACATTGTTTTTCTTTTTACTTTCTCGGTCACCATACTACCCATTTTTGAGGTATTTCTTCTTCATTTATTTTGATATTTGCCCGAAATGTTCCATCTTTACTTCTTTCTCCTTTAACTCCTGAATTCTCAAGGTGAGGGAAGGTCAATTGGTTCCATTGGTTCGGTGCAAGAAAAATGGGTGTTTTGATGAAGCATTGTAGGATTTATAGCTCAATTGGGGTACAAACAAGGCAGATCTTTCTTGGTTGGTTCTATTAAGCTCAATGTCCAAAGAAGGCCTTGATCTTTTCCTCGGCTTCATGAATGCTTGCTTATTTTGATTTGGAGTTTCCTAATTTCTAGTGGATCTAATGCCTCTGATCCTTTGAATCGGAAAAGGTTGCCTCAGTCACTCTTCAACGAGATGTAAAACATATAGGCTCAATTCTCACTTTGGTTATGGTTTTCCTTGAGCTTTTAAGTATATCTTTACCTTTTCTCTTCCTGTGGACTTGCTATGTGCTAATACAAGTGTATTTTCTGGTGTTAACATCATGGAAATGTGGAATATTGTAGGGTTTAGAGTGTCTAAATTCTTGCAAAGAAAATTTTAAAATTTCCACATTGTCATGATTCTTAAGTAAATTGATTCATTTCCTGATTACTTTGGTGATTGTGATGCCCTTATGCTAATTATCCCATGGGCAGACTTTTGCCATACCCCAAACCTAAGATGAACATTGTCCTCAATGTTCTAGACAATGAGAGACTAGGCGTGAGGTAAAAGAAGAAAGAAAAACTAAGAACAGAAAAAATCTAAACTATATATGTGAAAAAATAAAAATGTAAAAGCGAAGATATGAGCAAGGAAATGGAAAAGCAGGATATACAAATGCAAGAAAAATCAACAAAACAATGCTAGAACTGCTAAATAAAATCTAACAAATAGAAGGATTACTATGCAAATGAAAGGAAACTAATGCTAATAACAGAGAAATAGTAAAAGCAAGGTAAGGACCTAATACAAAGTTAAAAAGAAAAGAAAAGTGTTGATACAAAACTGAATTTGTGAATGCAAAATAGGAAAACAAAGTTATAAACTAACTATACTCACGAAAAAATGACGAAAATCAGAAACGAGGACACATTAACCTAAGAAAGAAAAAAAAAATCAGATCTAAAAAGCAATTTGAAACTAAAATTCCTAAAACAGAAAATCTAATGCCAAATGATGTATCCTAAGCCCAAAGAAACAAACCCAAAAGCCAGATACTTATGAATCTAAGTGATTATAAAATGATTAGCAGAATACGGTGAAAAGCAAGATTCATAAGATTGACCCTTTGTTGATGATGTGTATGAAAAAAAAAAAAAATAATGAAGCATGGGAGCACATATTAAAAGCAGTTCACACACACCGAGACCCTTTATGATGAAGAAATCTCAAGGAAAATAAAATTAGTGGGTCCATTGAATATTCAAAACCTATGATTCACTACTCATTATCCTACATGATTCCTAAAAAAAATGATCTCGAGGTCCGGATGGGAAAAGTGGATGCAAATGGAGAAAAAGCATCCTAAGATATCTATATTGTTTTGATAATTTTCTATTTTATTTTTTTTTCTTGTTTTGGATCAGCCCGGGCTCAACAAGAGCCCTTATTTACTACTGCTGAAAATAATGAGAAACAACTCAGAGATTTTCTATTTGTGTTTTCAGCTTCTTTTATTTTGTATTTGGTTTTGTAAAAAAAAATAAAAATCAAAGATACCTAAAAGATAGCGAAATTATAATCAAAACAAACATTAAACACGGAGAATTGCTTTGGTTCTCAAGAATTTAAAATAGAAAATGAATACAAAGGAGAAGGATGCAAACTCAAGCAGATCTGCTCCAAACTTTGGTCCAGATGTTCCTTGTTGGACTACTGCCCAGATCTGCAAACATCCAAAACCGCAGTAAAGTATTGACAAAATAAAAGAAAAACTCAAAGCACGCCCAAATTTGACAAAAAGACAAAAGAGTGGCAGCAGCATTTATTCAAATAACTAGAAGGCAAAGAATAAAAACTCAGAAAAAAAAAAAATAATAATAATAATAAAAATTCTGCTGCACTAACATCCTAGGGTTTTGAAAAGGGGTTTTGCTTGGGAGAGTGTTTGCAGGTATCCAGTGACTTTCAAAATGACCTAATATACTAACAAGTAAAATCGTAAAGCACCCTTAAGTGTTCGAAAAGTTCCACAAGAGTCCTTTTCTCTATTTCGAATAGCAAAAGTGTCTTTCGAAAGGTAAAAAAATCTTGAGAAAGTGTAGTTCGCAAAGAACTGAGCTTCAGTATGTCTATTCGAAATGGATTTGGCTCCAGAAAGATCTTTTCGCAAAGGACTTCTCCCCAGATTTTCTATTCGAAAAGGAAATTTTAACTATTCGAACAGAACATGGTTCTTTTCGAGTAGTTCATTACAGCTCCAGAATCAATTCGAATAGAACTTTGAACTTTTCGAAAAGTACTTTTTACTTTGCGATTTGAACTTTGAAGTGTATTTACACTATGCGGATAAGAAAAATAGATGTAAATAAAGAAAATCGTAAAACAATGTTGTACAAACATATTATACACTTTTCTACCATCGATTTTGGAGATTCATGATGATAGGTGGGCAGAGGGCTCACTGGTGTTTTCAATGCATGGTTTGAGCCTCGACCATTTACCTTGAGTATTCTTCCATCCTTGGGATCTGAAATATCCACACGCTCTGAGGGGAGGCCTTGATGACGATGTATGGCCCTTCCCATCTGGATCTCAATTTGCCAGAAAGAATTTAAGTTTAGAGTTGAATAACCATACCTTGGACCCCGATGAACTCTTTTCTCATGAGGCTCCTATCATGGAATGATTTAACCTTTTCTTTGTACAATGGAGCTAGTGTAGGCATCCATCCTCGATTCTTCCAGATTCGTGAGTTGAAGCTTCCTGTGGTTACCAAAGCAGTTAGATCCATATTAAAAGTTTTGATTGCCCACAAGGCCTTATATTCTAATTCTCTTGGTAGATGGCATGCCTTGCCATAAACCTCTGAAAGGACATCCCTATAGGAGTCTTGTAGGCGATTCTGTATGCCCACAAAGCATCATTAAGCTTAAAGGACCAGTCCTTCTGTCCTCTTCTGATTTTTCCAAAATGTGTTTGATCTCTCTATTTGAAATCTCCACATCCCTTTGGTTTGTGGATGATAGGGAGTACTACTCTGAGTGACATGAGTACTTTTTAATAGAGAGTCAAAGCTAAGTGGCTTCCCCATCACTAATGATGGCTCTGGGAATCCAAATCTGGAAAAATGTGGTCTTTGAGGAATCTTAAAACCACTTTGTGATCATTGGATTTGGTAGCTATGGCCTCAATCCACTTGGAGACATAATCCACTACCAAGATGAAATTGTTTCCATTAGAAGGGGAAAGGGCCCATAAAATCTATGCCCCAAACATCAAACAACTCAACTACCGTGATTGGTGAGGGCATTGAGTTTCTTTTGGAAATCTTGCCTAGTTTTTGGCGATTACGGCAAGATTTACAAAGGTCTTGTAAGGCATCTTTAAAGATTGTGGGCCAATAGAAACCACCTGCTTCGAATTTTTGCATTTGTTTATTGCCGAAATGGCCTCCACACTGTTCATGACACATTGACAATATGCCGAATTCATGGTCGGGACACACTTTCGATCACTTGAGTTGAATAGATAAGGATCTTCCCAAATGAAATGTTTAACTTGTGAGAAGAAAAGATCTTTATCCATTCTATTCCAATGTTGAGGAATCATCCAATAGCCAAGAAGTTGACTATGTTTGCAAACCACGGATCATGGGTATTGATGGCAAAAGTTGCTCATCGTGAAATGATTCATTAATGGGTAAGCTATCATCCTCGATTGAGAATTCGATAAGTGATCACCACCACATTCTCCACTCCTTTCTTATCCTTAATCAGAGATCAAACTCCGTAATAGGAGGATCCACCGATTAACTGGCTTGTATCCTTCTTAGATGTAAGGTACTTTAGGCGAGTGGTCAAGAACACCACAATTTGTGAACCTAAAACATAAGGCCTAAATTTTTCCAATGCAAACACAATGGCCAGCTCTTTCTCGTTGTTGTGTAATTGAGCTGGGCATCTATCATGGATCTCACGGCATAAGCTATGACATGGGAAGCTTATCCTTTCTCCGCCCTAGGACAGCTCCTAGGCATAGTCTGATGCATCACACATCAGCTCAAAGGGCACCGAATAGTCAGGGATCAAGATGGGAGCTGAAATCGAGACATTTCTTAAGGACCTCAAAGGCATCATGCATTCATTAGTAAACACAAAAGGAACATCTTGACACAAGAATGACAGAGTGGCTTGGAAATTTTCATCAAATCTTTGATGAACCTCCTATAAAATCCTGCATGCCCTAAGAAACTTGATTTGCTTATAGCCTGGAGGAGGCAAATGTGCAATTAGATCAATTTTGCTTGGTCCACCTCTATGCCTTTATGGGAGACCACATGTCCTAGGACAATGCCTTGGTGACCATAAAATGACTCTTTTCGACTTAGAACCAAATTGGTTTCTTCACATCTTTGCAACACCAACTTGAGGTGGTGTAAGCATTGGGAAAAGTCTCCATAAATTAAAAAGTCATCCATGAAGATCTCCATGAATTGATCAATCATGTCGAAAAGATGGCATACATGCATCTTTGAAAAGTAGCAGGGAGGCATTGCAAAGACCAAAGGGCATCCTCCTATAGGCAAAAGTGCCAAAGGCAGGTGAAGGTGGTCTTTTCTTGGTCCTGGGTACCTGAGGATCTGGTTGTAACCGAGTACCCATCAAGGAAGCGATAGTAAGCTTTGCTCGCAAGCTTATCAAGGATTTGGTCAATGAAGGGGAGGAAATGGTCTTTCCTTGTCATGGTATTTAATTTTCGTAGTCTATGCGCACCTCCATCCAGTTGTTTGTCCGGTGGACATAAGTTTACCAGATTCACCGCTATGATGATGCCAGATTTCTTAGGCACCACCTGTGGGTGCTACCAAGCAGAATCTGAAATGGGGTAAATGACCCAAAGATTCAAGCTCCTTCATTACCACTTCTTGCATGTGAGGATTCAACCTTCTTTGCATTTCTCTAGAAGGCTTGGCATCCTCTTCCGTGTGGATCTTATGCATGCATACAGGTTTATTCCTCCTAAATCGGCAATGGTCCGACCAATTGCTTTCTTGTCTTTTTTAGAACTACCTGTGACTCCTCTTCTTGCTCCTTTGTAAGGGAGGAAGAAATAATCACAGTAGTGTTTGATGATCTCCCAAAACACATATTTGATTTTTGGGGAGCTGCTTGAGTTCCAATTCGGTGGGTGAGAAAAGAGGGCAAGAAAGGTACCTTGGTAACTTGTGGAAGAGGGAGGAGGAGTCTCAGAGAGAGAACTTGATGATCTTGGTGAGTGCCTTGCACAAAGCAGACTCCGTTGAATTTGATCTCCTTTTCCTTCTATCTCAGTGGATCCCCAATCATTTTTAAA
Source organism: Chloranthus sessilifolius (assembly GCA_021018995.1). NCBI lineage: Eukaryota > Viridiplantae > Streptophyta > Magnoliopsida > Chloranthales > Chloranthaceae > Chloranthus > Chloranthus sessilifolius. The sequence continues at coordinate 29,448,760 of CM037598.1, forward strand.
TGCTGTGGTGGAGTCTTTACCTTGCAGAAATGTTTGTAAAGACTCCTCCACCATCTCATCAATGATGTCAACATGGAAACATTCCACAGCAGAGAATTGATGTTGAGTAACAAAGATTATACATATTCAATTTAACTTTCATATTTCCAAAAGACACCTCCATGATGCCGGACCTGCATTGAATGCATGCATTAGTCAGAGCTGTGAATGGTCTTCCCGAATAGCGGTACTTTTGGTTGGTTCCATGTCCAACACCAAAAAGTCGAGGTAGAAAAACTTGTCTACTCCTACCAAAACATCTTCAATCAACCCCATAGGTTTCCTTTCGGATCTGTGTCATCGTAACACCACTTGAGTGGGTTTCAATTCTCCCAAACCTAGCTTCTCATAGACAAAATAGGAAGCGAGGTTGACACTAACGCAAGGCTTTCTCAATGGTGTGCTCCCCAATGATGCAGGGATTGTGGGGATTCAGGGTCTTGCATCTTAGGTGGTGTTGCAATTGATAGCACTTGGTTGATTTTCTCCAGAAAGGCCTTCTTGGATAAATGTATCCTAGATTGCCTTTTGTGGGTGCACACCTCTTTGAGAAATTTTGCATAAGCGAGGGACTGTTTGATTGCATCAAGCGGTAGATTAATTTTAACTTGCTTGAATGTCTCCATCATTTCCTCAATTTTGTGTTTCCTTTGTCAAAAGGAGAAATGACTTCATTGCATGGGAAATGGGAGGTGAGGAACAAATTTCTCCTCCTCATCTTTTTCAACAATTTTGTTATTTTCATTTTTCATTTTTTGAATTTTCGATGTAAATCATGACCATATTGCTATCCATTTGTTGTTCTGCACTTGTTCTTCATCTTTTCCTCTTCACTACCTTTGTGTTGTTTATTATTCTTCCACTTCTCAAAGTAGTCACTTTGATTTCCTCATGGCCATTTGAGGATTCTCCAACCATGAACTGTCCCTTAGGATTGTTCACAGGTTGGTAGGTAGTTTACCCTCTTCTCTCTTAGCCAATGAATTTGAGAGTTGGCCCGAGTTTCTTCAATTTTTTAATGCTCTCGACTGTGAAGGTTCACGAGATGTAGTTCCAAGATTTTGAAGTGAACTCAAGACCGCTCTTCAAAGGTCGTGGATCTAGGAGGGGCAGGGCTGGTGCATCACGCATGGCTTGTTGTTGGTTAGGTCATTAAATTTGATTTATTATAAAAATTCTGATATGGTGAAAGGTGTTTGAAAGGTAATTGATTTTTGTCACTAATGTAATTTCGATTCCACCCGAGATTAGGATGAGATCTCCATGGGTAGTCATTCGATTGCATCTCATCCATAAGACTAAGTTTGCATGAGCTTGTTCCATCATGAGTTGAAATTGTGATGCGAAGGACATTGATCAATGGAATGAGTGGGGGGCATATCAAACATGCCTCCTCTACTCTTGACCCATTTGGAGCTTTAAATGAGTCCATCGATCTATCAAATTTTGTGGTCAAATTATCCACTTTCCTTTCTAGCTCATTGACTTCATAAACTTTCCTCTTGTGAATTGGAGATTATTCATCCTAGCTGGATTCTCTGTCCCTTAGCGTAGATTCCTCATTGGGTTGAATTTTCTCCAATCACCTCAAAGAGGTCCCAAACCTCTTCAACTGCTTTTCGCAAGTAGGTATCTCCACAAGAGGCATCCACCATGTTCTTGCCCTTCCGATCGGTTCCTTGATAGAAGCTTTGAACCAAGCCATTTAGGAATTTGATGGTGAGGGCATTGCCTTATCAGCTTCTTTAAACCTTTCCCATGCTTCATGGAAAGTTTCATTGAGTTTTGGGAGAAAGAGATGATGCTTTGTCTCGTTGGCTGGTTTTAGTCATTGGGAAATATTTTGACAAAATTGACATTTCAAATCATTCCATGATGTGATCTTTGTTTGGTGCTAACATAGATAACCATGCTCTAGCTTTGTCCTTTAATGAAAAGGAAAGAGCCTAAGCTTGGTTGCCTCTGACCCAGGTTAAATATTGTGCATAAAGCCAGAAATTCATCAATGTGTTTGTAAGGGTCTTCCTTACTCAATCCATGGAATGAAGGCAACATTTGGATGGTGGAGGACTTAATTTCTTAATTTCCCTCCACTGTGGGAAATCGAATGCAAAATGGGGAATTATAAGCACCAGGCGCAACGTAGTCTCTTAACAATCTGTTCTTCACCCATTTCAGCAGATGTCCGTGATGTATGTCGGTTTCTTAGGAGTCTTTCAACTTCAATTTAACGGAGAATCTCGTGATTGAGGGTTCTCCTGCCAAACATACAACTCGTAGAGAGTTTGGTACAACAAACTGTCTATTTAAGAACTTTCCTTTCCTTTTACAATTTGTATCTTTATAAAAATAACAACAAAATTAATAAATGACTGATAAATAAATGAAAATAAACATAGGTCTATCTATTTTAGAACAAAGTTCCCCGGCAACGGCGCCAAAAACTTGTTGTCGCTCCAAGTGTGCCATAAATGTGTGCATTATGAATTAAAGAATTAAAGAATTAAAGAATGCTAGGTTATATGGATGTTAACTTATGAAAGGGATATCAGCACATTGGGGCTAACACTGGCCTGCAAGATCAGGGCCAATTGTAGCAAGTTTTAAATGTAAGTGAGTAAAAGATCGTCCACAGGGAATTGATTTAAAATTTAAGATAAACCTCGGATCTGCTACGGATCTGGCTCTATAATTATCTAAAAAAGAATAGATAAAGAGAGTGTTGGATTGTGTCACATTTAACTATAAGCAAATAAAGAAAAGAACTAACTACATGATCCGGATCCGAGTTGGGGAGATGTTTAAAATAAGACAAATGCGTAAATAATAGCTTCATGTACTTTAGCCTCTCGAATTTTAATGGAGAATCAGTAGTTCAACAGCAGATTCAATCTTCATCTAGCTACCAAAGATGAGATGTAAGAGAAATAAATCCGAATTAAGGAATAGGTTTAGACTTATGGGCGTGATCATCCACTTAAATGGTCACAGATCTGCTATGTGGCCTATTCTTTAGTTCGTAACATGAACATCATCAGAAATCTGCTAGAATTAGGTTACCAGCACGCTAATTCGCATAGGGTGATGAATTAAGGGAAGTTGCATGCGGGTGAGTGAATCTAAAGAAGTCTAATGCACTAAGGTGATCATTCGGAACCCTCGACATGACTCCAATGGAGAAGACACAAATTACAACCTTTTAAAATCCAAATTACAATTACAGAGCACGGCTTCTTAGAGAGCCCTCGGACTTGAAGAGCTTCTTAAACCCTCGGACTTCTGATCTTGAATCCGAACTTGGAAGTACAAATCACTCACAATGGCTCCCAAAGGTAAACTACAAGAAGGATTACTGGGGGTTCGGATAAGCTATCGACGAATGAGGAAAGCAGAGATGAAAACTCTAAAATCTGGATACCCAAATTGGGCAAATGGTTCCTATTTATAGTTTTCCCTAAGCCACTCAAATGTGTATCAACCAATCGAATTGCTTTAGATCTGGATTGCCCAATGAGGGTTGAGCACGGGATCCGGATCTGTTTTGGCCAATGGAAATGCTCGATGGTTCGCCAATCAGTGCCGAAGCATCAATTACATTATGGGTTTGAAATTCGCTTGAGCTTCCGGAAGTTCCCGCCAGTAATTTAACTTTGGGCGCTCACATGGGTTGGAATATGCCTTGGATCTTGATTGGAACCTTCGGAATGTTCCTGGTCTTTTGATTGCATTGGGCGGCAAAGTTTCTGAAATACCCTTCTGGACGAAATGCCAAATCCCGTAATGCCATTTCGCAGAGTTCGAGGGCCTTTTCGCAAAGTTCAATGACTTCAAGCTCGTCAAAGTTCAATCTTCTTTTCGAGGAGTGTTTTCTTCTTTTCGCAAAGTGCAAGGTTCTTTACGAAAAGTGCAAGTTCTTTGCGAATAGTAGAAGTTCTTTGCGAATTGAACTCTAGGCTCCCATTCTTCTTTGCGAATAGTAGAAGTTCTCTGCGAATTGAACTGTAGGCTCCCATTCTTCTTTGCGAATAGTAGAAGTTCTTTGCAAATTGCTCTCTCTCTTGCTTCAGGTCTTTGTCTGCTCTTTTAGACCCTCTTTAGCCATTGCTGAGGCTGTTTCTTCACTCCTTCTTTAAACTTGACATGAGCTGTCAACTTTTTGATCTTTTTGGGATGCTATTCGGATTTGGACCTGTCTGATTGGTTAGCTGTAAAATGCACACTAAAGCACTTATTTAGTCTTCTCAAGGGTCTTTCAAGGCTCATGTTTAGGGGTGAAAAATGGTATTTTTCATTACTTAACAGTGATGCTCGTGAGGATTCTATCGTTCGTGAGATTCTTGCGGGGTATCCTCCTCATTCGCGATCGAGGCGATCTATTAGCCAAACCAGTGAGGGGGGTTCTGTTGCGGGGCCACGTCGTCTAGAGGTTTCGAGGACTCTAGGTGCTGAGATTATATTTTCAAAGGATCAGTCTACAGACCTTCGAGCTGATGATACTGGGGACAGCGGTGCTCATCCATCCCAGTGACAGTGTAGGGAGTAGGTGTGTGTGTGTGTTTATTTTGTCCACTATGTGTGCATTGCATATATATATAGGGGGGATGCCTTCCCAGTGACAAGTGTAAAAAAGAAAATTTTATATATATATATATGGAGATTCTTTGGTTTAGATGGACCTGATCGGCTCCTTTCCTTTTGATTATCTCTTGCACTTATCTTTCGCTTTTTAGTCTCTTTAGTGTCGTCGATCATTATTGGGACTTGGATGCTTCCTGAGCTGGCTCGGTGATGGTTGAAGGTTACTTTGTATATGTGCATGTAAAGGTAATGCTATCAGTAATTTTTGTTCTCCCCCTTGCTAGTTGTCAAGGGGGGTAAGTGTCTCAGACCGGGTTTGGTAGTAAAAGATGGATATGTATGCTCTCTTTTTTTTTTTTTCCCTTTTTTTTTTTTTTTCTTTCTTTTCCTTCTCTTTTTTCTTTTTCTTTTCTTTCTGAAATAAAAATAATGCTACAAGGAAAGTAAATAACTAAGATAAAAATTAAAAATAAATAAATATGCCCCAGTGTAGGAGCATAGTAGGATTGGTAGTATAGTATCTTCTGTAGCATTCTCTAGATGGTGACTTCGTGATTTCGCATCTTCCTTGTAGACGAGTCGACGTTTCTAAGGTGATTCTCCTTCTGATAAAAAAAATGCCTTAGTGTCTAGATGCAATGGAGCTTTCCAAGGTTTTAGATGAGCACTTTGGGTCTATAAGAAGTCCTGGGTATTTGGTGAGTTAGTTTTGAAGAAAAGGTTGATCGGTACTGTCATTGAACCGGGGGAGGTCTCTCCGATTAGGTCAGTTGGATACAGGGTTTTTCCTTTGGGTGGTGGTCATCCTATCCCATGGTTATTAGGGAGAAATACGGTCGGTATAGTAGGTGATTGCATTCATCACTCATTGATTTCGGTTTCATTCCTAGGAATATCCTGCAAGGCTTTTGATTTATCATCCGAAAAAAGTAGAAGAGGGGGGGTAAGGCTCAGTGATGTGGATAGTAGTTTGTATCTAATGCTTTTCAAAAGGGGCGAGTAGCAATCTTTTTTCTCAGAGGGATACGGGGTGCCATGATTAAGCTCTTCATCATGTTTCGGTTCTATCAAAATCTCACATTCTATGGTTAGTAGGAGTTTGTCCTCCTCCAACCGCCTTACGATGACATATAGTAATATAGGGACATCGGGGGCGCTCTCGTAGCTTCTGCTTGTCCATTTCCTTGAGGGTAGAATGGTAATGAGTGGCATAGATCGATGCCGAACTTCTTACATAATTTCTTCGTCTTCTCCGCGATGAACTGTGGCCCATTATCGGTGACGAACATCCTGGGTACTCCAAACCTGATGATGATATTTCGAACAATAAACCTTACGAGTATTGAAGCGGTGATTCTGACATAGGATTCAGCTTCTACCCATTTGGTGTAGTATTCGGTTGCTGTAAGTATGAACGCATGCTTGTGAGTGTTCCCAACTATGTCTGTGAAAGGTTCGATGACATCGAAGGCCCACATCGAAAATGGCCATAGTAAAGTCATAGTATTCAATGCAACTAATGAAGCTTTGATAAGTGCGGCATGTTCTTGGCATTGCTTGTAGAGATGGACATAGAGGTGACAATCTCTGATCATTATAGGCTAGAAGTAGCCTCGTTGTGTGATTTGATCGATGAGTCTCTTTCTTCCAGCGTGGGCACCGTAGGCACTAGCGTGTGCTTCTCTGATGATGCATTTTCCTTTGATGGTTGTGATGCATCGTAGAAGAACTCCTTTGGTGAAGGCTTCTTTGTATAGTATTTCGTGGAGTATGCAGAATCGGGTGCATCGGTTCCTTATAGTCTTCCGTTCGATCTTCGTGGTATATGGTGGGACATGTTGATGCATTAAGAAGTTCCAGATGTCGAAATACCATGATTGTCCTTCGTCGGTTGTTGATTTTTCAAATCTGAACATAATGACTTCTATTTCTGTCTTGACGTGATTTTTTGGAGTGATTGCTTCTTTTGGTCCCGTACTCGTGGGGAGGGTTGGTAATTCTCTCTTGAAAGTCCATGCTACCTCGTGAGCAGGTACTACCAGCTTTTCGATGAAGAAGGTCTTGGTACTTTATCCGACGGGTATTTGAATGATCGAGGCTAGCGTGGCTAGGGACTCTGCGAGCTCATTTTCTAATCTAGGGATGTGCGTGAAAGAGATTCTTTCAAATTTCTTTACTAAATATTGAGCAGTTTTTAGATATGCCATTAGTCTCCTTTCCTTAGTTTTGCATTCTCCTACGACTTGTGAGATCACTATCTTGGAGTCACCGATGGTTTTTAGCTGTTTAACGCGTAATTGTAGTGTTGCTCGCAGTCCAGCTATGAAAGCTTCGTATTCTGTGATAATATTAGTGACAGGGAAGTCTAATTGAAATGCCTTAGGTATGACAACTCCTTTCGGGCATAGGAGGACTAACCCGATGCATTTTTCTTCATGATTTAGAGCATCGTCAAAATAAAGGGTCCATGAGGTCTTATCGGGCTCTTCATTATGAATTGTAAGTACGTCTTCATCAGGAAAATTCGTGTGTATAGGCTTGTCACCCGAGAGTGGGAGATCTGCGAGGTAATCGGCGATTGCTAGTCCTTTGATTAACTTCTGCATAACGTAAGTGATATCAAATCCTTGCAAGAGCATATGCTAGCGAGCGATCTTTTCTGATGTTGCAGGCTTTTCAAATAGGTACTTCAGAGGGTCCATTCGGGCTAATACTAGTATCTTATGTGCTCCGAAGTAGTGCCGTAATTTGGTTGAGGCCCACACCAATGTGAGACAGGTCTTCTCCATCGAAGTGTATTTCCGTTCGTACTCGACCATCATCCTACTAAGGTAGTAGATAGCCTTCTCTCTCTAGTCGTCTTCTTCATATTGTCCCAGGATTACTCCCATTGCTTTGTCATTCGCTAAGAGGTAAGGATTAGAGTCTTCCGAGAATTGGTGGCAATAGTATGGGTGGGTTAAGGAGGTATTTCTTGATATTGTCGAAGGCTTGTTGACATTGGTCATCCCATTTATACTTAGTTCCTCCTTTAAGTAGTTTGTAGAAAGGATCGCATATGTCTAAATATTGGGAGATAAATTTCCTGATGAATTACAATCTTCCTATCAGGCCTCGTAATTCTTTGATATTGCTAGGAGGTGACATCTCAAGAATAGCTCGAACTTTTATAGGGTCGACTTCGATCTCTCGCTTGCTGACTATGAAATCGAGTAATTTTCTGAAAGTGACTCCGAAGATACATTTCTTCGGGTTCATTTTTAGCTGATATTTCTTAGATCTTTGTAGCACCAGTCGGAGTGCTTCAACATGTCCTACTCTTATTTGGGACTTCACTAAGATGCCATCGACATAGACTTCTACACATTTATGCATAATGTCGTGAAAAATAGCCATCATGGCGCGTTAATACATGACTCCTGCGTTCTTGAGCCCAAAAGGCATGACGACATAACAATAAGTTTCCCATGGTGTGGTGAAAGAAGTCTTCTCTTGGTCAGACTCTGCTAATTTGATCTGATTATATCCAGAGAAATCGTCCATTAAGGATAGCATCTCATGTCCAGCGGTGTTGTCGACTAGAGTGTCAATGTGTGGAAGTGGGAAGTCATCTTTTGGGCATGCCTGGCTGAGGTTTTGGAAGTCAATGCAAACCCATACTCTGCCATCTTTCTTGGCGATGGGTACTATATTGGCGACCCACTTGGGGTAAAGGACGACTTGGATGAACTTGGCTTTGTGTAATTTGTCAACTTCCTCTTTAACTTGAAGGGTGGTTTGTGGGTGCATCCTACGGAGTTTTTGCTTAACAGGTTTTACATCGGGTTCCAAGACAAGACGATGTTCTACTAAACTTGGGTCTAAACCAGGCATATCCTCATAGAACCATGCAAAGGAGTCGAGGTGTTCTTGTAGGACTTGTACAATTTATTGACATTCCTTAGAGGTAAGCGTTGCACTAATTAGTAACCTCTTGGGTTTCTCTTCAGTGCCAAAGTTGATTTTTTCTATAGGTTCTATGGCAGCTTAGGTTTGCTCGTCGAAACGCTTGATAATCCGTTGGAAGTCTTGAGCTTCCTCAAGGACTAGTGTTTCTTCTTCATCCTTGGTAAGCTCATTTACTGTAAAGTTACTACACTGGGGATTCGATTTTGTGAAAGGTAACCCTTCGTCGGTACAATTTATGACTGAGAGATCTTTGGTAAGGTGAAGGCTATTGATCCTCTTCTCAAAGTCGTAAAGTATTTCATCTGGTATAACATCTGGCTTGTTGTTTAGCCTGGACGCCTTACGTCCTTGTGCGGGAGATGGGATAAAAGTCTTAGGAGAGAAGTCTCCTTGTTGGCCGAAAAATTGCTTTGGGACGAAGGGTTTCCTTTCTTTTCTTGGGTTTTCTAATTTTTTTGGATTTTGTATTTTAAAATTTTTAGGGTTTTCTTCTTTTTCTATTTTTTTGATTTTTGATAGTAGATATGGTACAGGGTTGGTCGCCTTAAGAGGCGTCGGGAGGTTTGCTTCCTCTAACTGAGGGAGCGATACGGCTGCCGGAGCCGTTCGGGCGATTCTTCAAGAAATGTGGATTTGTTCTGAATTTGACATTTTTTTTTAAGTCCTCATCTAATGAGACCTTTGGAATAAGTGATGCGGATGACAGCGACATTGTCATTCGGATTTCCTCTATCACATTGATTGCCTCATCTTAGAAGAAGCTCTGGAGATCGTAATCAGTCAAACTATCCTCCTCTGAGGTATAATATAGTTGCTCTTCCTATTAAGAGTGACCTCCTAAGAGATCCTCAAGGGTAGCGAGCTCTTTCCCTTGAACTTCGTAATATGCTAGGATAAGCGTGCATGCTCGACAACGAGGCTGGTAATGGTGAGTAATGCAGGGAGATTCCCAAGGGCATTCCCATCCTTCTGGGTTGAGTCGAAGCTGGTATTAAACTCATCTTCTTGATCTGAAAGTGCTTGAAGTCCTAGGTTAACCCGCTCCGCTAGCTCGAGTGCAGGGAGGTCTATCCTGTAGTCTTTGTCATTGCTCGGAGGAGGTCGCCATTCTTCCTCGAGAGATTTCCCGAATATTTGGAGTTGTGGCGTGTTTGGGGATGGAGGAGTATCTAGTTCAAGTTCTTCTTCAAACTCAATGAGGGCAATGGGGGTGTTTCCCCCTTGGTCAACCAGATGACTGTTGAGATTTTCAGCTTCTTGTGCTAGTAACTGAGTTGGTGGGTCGTTACTTGCTTCCGTTGTTATGAGGTTGGAGTCGTTTGATTCTAGCATTGCTGAATGTCAGACCCAGCTAGTAAAGCATTCTAATATGCTGGTACATGCCCTACAGCGGGATTGGTATGGGTGAGCAATATAAGGGGAGTCCCACGGGTATTCCCATCCCCCAAAGCCGAGGCCGAGTCGGATGCTATGCGAGTTAAGATTTTCTTGTGGGGTGTCATCTTCTTCCCATGTTAAGTGTAAGTGCTCTTCATCATCTTATAAGGTGCCTATGTGGAAATCTTCTTCGTTAGTGGGTTCCCAATCTTCTACTTGCTTCTCGAGTTTGGGAGGTTCTCCTTTTCTCTCTTTTGTAAGCTCCTTAGTGTCAAACAAAGGTTTGACTCCTTCGAGCGATTCATCAATATCATCGTTTAGATTCATCAAATCGTTGAATGTTTCAGCCATTCATTCAATTTCCGCTTCTTGGGATTTAGTGACGGGCACTTCCTTCTGCTTTGGTACATCCACTTTCTCAGTGGTTCCATAGATGAAGTGGTCATATAGAGACCATTTTGGTGAGGTAGGGAACAAGTCGGCTTATGGGCTGTCCGATTGGTAACCTAACCCTGCATGTTCACATATTTTCGTTGGGACAACAGGTCCGACGCAACCTTGCTTGTTTTTACCAAGTCCAGTGTGGGGGATGTACCCTAGCTGATACATAAGGTCCCAACCTTTTATTGCAGTAGGGTTAATGTCATAGAGCTTGGCGAGGTCTGGGCGAATGTCTCTTCTCATTGATTTTTATTAACGTGTTGGGAGAAAACTAGGAGGGGTAGGAGACGGACTTCCGCAACGATTGTCTCATCAGGGATTCAGGCCTTCTGAATGTGGCCTGTGTTCAATACGGAATCATGGGTTGTTGGAATACTCAGCGTAATCAGTGTCCATCTCCTGGAGGGGTGCATCAGTGTATATACGGACAATGGAGTCCTCGTACGGGAATTTAAGGCATTGATGGTATGTGGATGCTGCAGCTTTCATTGACTCTAACTATTTTCTTCCTAAGATAAGATTATACGTACTAGCAAAATCAGAAACATGGAAAGTGACGTCTTTCATTACAGGTCTGAGGCAAACCTGGAGTTTGATAGTTCCTTTGACGAAATGACGCGAGCCGTCATAAGCTATAAGTGATAGTGTGGAGGGTTTGACATCCTGCTCCGTGTATTCGAGTGTTTTTAACATTGTGATTGGGCAGATATTGAGCCCTGCTCCTGTATCAACCAACGCATGGGGTATGGAGAATCCTCTGATTAAGATTGTAAGGTATATGGGGGCTACGCTTCCACGAAGTGACTCTTTAGGCATGTCTGCGTCTGTGAAAGTGAGCGCTGGGGGTTGCGCCATGACCAAGGCAATTTAATGAAGCTCGTTTAATGTTGTGTCCTCATCCCCTTGTGTGTCCTCAAGTGTCCTTATCAACAATCGATGATGGTCAGGAGATTTCTTGATGAGTTCTAGTACATATATCTCGGCCGAAATCTTTTAAAGATGTAGCAGAAGGTAATATTCTTGCCCTAGCTCGAGTGCCATTTCTTTGCCCGACCGATGAACCTTGGGTGTAGGTGGTTGGAGTGGTTAAGGTGCAGGGATTGGTGGAGGGATAATGGGAGGTGGGGGAGGCAAGTTAACTTCTCTTTCTCTCACGTTCCCCCCTGGTGGTTGTGTGTTTGTAAAATCCTTATTCCAAGGGAAAGGCGGAGGTGGGTAATTGGTTCTTGATTTAAGAATCAGGAGTGTTGTTGTTGACTGAACCTAGTGTGGCTCAATGTCAATGTGTTTGTGAAGTAAGTAAAATTCAAGGTCGAAGTGTGTACTTGCATGGTGCCGCTCCAGGGTGGGAGGTACTACATGTAATCCTCTTCTTCTAAGAAGGCGCTGACCAGTGTCTCACACAAGTTGGGATGTTCTTCTTGCTCACTCTCTTCTATGTTTAGTGAACACTCAGTCTTTGTTTCATTTTCTACTTTCAGAGTCTTTCGGGTGACACTTTCTACCCATGCGGCAATTTGGGCTGCAGTTTGAAGAATATGGTCTCCATACTCAAGCTCAGAATCAGACAAAGGGAGTGGTAACGGTGGTGGCTTAGGATTTGGAGGGGTTGAAGGTTCTGGTGGGTGACTATGGAGAAATGGTCTCCGGGCCTTAAAGGAGTGGACTCGTATCTGAGTGAATTTCGGGTGAGGAGGCAGGCTCGGCGGGGTGATTCAAGTGATCAAGGCCGAGGGATGTGGGGGTAAAGAAACACTCGTAGGGGTAGCAAAAGTGTCGGAAGGTGGGATGCGATTGATTAAGGTAGAGGGATGGAAGGGGGGTTAGCCGGAAAGATCCACGGTAGTAATCTGGGCCGGTGTTGCTTAATTGTGGTTTGGCATGGAGTTACTAATGATCTCTAAATTTTGTTGGGGTTGGTTATTGTTAGGGTTAGGATTCCTAAGTGCTTCCCAATTTATTTGATTTCAATTGTTCATGTCATAGATTACATCCCAGAGGACCCAGCAGTCTTTTAGGTTGTGTCCAGCGTATCGATGGAATGCGCAGTATTTGCTATAATCTAAATTTGTAATATCCCAAAAAATCAAATTAAACTGTGACCTCGAGATCCGTGCCCAACTAGTCATAGGTTTGACCAAATAGGAGTTCAATAGTTGGCATAGGGTGCGATGAACGGATGAGATGTGAGAATTCGAGTGAATGTGTGGAGATTGATATAAATCCGAAGTCACATACACCTATTACGGTGCATGTGCTCAACACACAAACTAGAGGGGAGATAAAAGGGTTTAATAACCCTAAAAAAGATGTTTTGGTTGTTGAGAGAGAAGTAAAGAAGAGAGAGAGGAGTAAAGAAGGTGGTTCAGCAAGGAGTTATTGTGGGTGATTGGAAGGGGGATTCAAGCACTTAAGAGGTCGATTCAACGCGAAGGATCTGTTCAAGCCAAAGCGGGAACCCTAGCCTTTCCAACCACTTGACCTAATCAATGGGAGATTGATTGAAGGTAAAATTCTTGTAAATTAAATGCATAGATTGAAGGGTTTAATTGTAGTTAGAAATAGCTAAAATCATAGGATAATGGCTTAGATAAATGAAGGAAAAAGAGTAGGAAAAGATTGGGAAGAACAACCCAAAAGGGGGCTGAATCTGGCCATTTCGATTAATCGAAAGTGAGATTCGATTAATCGATTTTTGCTAAGAAGTTGAAAAGTCAAAAGACACGATTTCGATTAATCGAATTGAGTTTCGATTAATCGACTGGGAACCTCCAGTGAACTCCAGTGGAGGGAAGAAAAGGACTTGAAGAAATCGACTAATCGAAATGGGATTTCGATTAATCGATTTAGAATTTCGATTAATCGATTTGGGATCGATTAATCGATTTTGGGAATTCGATTACTCGAATTGAGAATTGAATGGTTAGAGTGGAGAATTTCGATTAATCGAATTGGGATTTGATTAATCGAATGGGAATCTCGATTAATCGATTTGAGAATCGATTAATCGATTTTGAATTTCAATTAATCAATTTTGGAAATCGATTAATCGAATCAGATTCGATTAATCGATTTTGGAGTTCGATTAATCGGCTGTGCTAGTTTTTGTTGACTTTTGAGTTTGACTTTAAGATTCTTGGAGGGTCTTGGACCTTCCTTATTGCATCTGTAGTGATGTATTGCATGTGTTATATTATACCATAGGTGGTACGTGTGAGCTTGGGCACAAGGAGCCACGTGGGACCTTGATGCATGATCAAACAGAGACTTGAGGTAGGGAACACCTTGAACATGTACTTTATGTTGCAAGAGCATGTATGTAGTGATATAGAATTCAATTCAAACTGTTTTTGTTTCTTAAGAGTTTGTGAAAAAGTGTGCGTGTGTGACATCTAAAAGAGTAATCATAATGAGCCATCCCCAGGGGATGAGGAAGTAAAGAAATAAGAGCATCAAGTGTGATGCAAGTGAATGGATACATCCCAGGGATGTATCCAAGATTGAATTATGTCTTATAAGGCCTAACTGATATAAGATAGCACACGTACACGGTGAATAACTATATGTAAGGCACCTAATATTTTTGTTATTTGAGGTTTGATAGGATACCCCACCGACGTGGCGGGATACCCACGACTGACGCGGTAGGATATCCGTGATCGATACGGCGCGAAACCGTAGGCCAGTGCGGAGGCTTATCCGTACACAGTAAGCACACCCCAGGGGTGTTGAATTGAGATATGTTGAAACCCCGCCACCGATCCCCAGGGGAAAGGGGCTTGGGTACTATTGGTATTCCCAGGGAATACATTTAAAACTGTCTATATAGATGACGATGAAGGGTATCTCATCGAGGCTCGATGCTATATTGCTCGGGGATTACTTAAGTTGAAAGGTTAAGTTTTGTTTTAGGCCTTTTCAGTGTCATTCATGAATAATTAAAAGACATGAGTAAACTACCAGTAAAATATGATTATTTTCAACTGTTGTTCATCAGTAACTGCATAGACACATCATGCATGGCATATCATGGAATATATGTGAGTTGTAATTTATATGTTCAATTGTGTTATGTTCCCTATTGAGCTAGGATGTAGTTCACCCTTTAGACTATACGTCGCAGGTCCACTATTAGCAACTGTCGAGGCTTCAGGGGACGTTGACCCTGGTGAGTTAGACTCGGCACCTGGAGACGAGTTGGAGCCACCTCCTGAGGACTTCTTCTAGAGGACTCCGTTGTGCAGCTTTGAGAGTTTTTGTGAGCGTGTTTTGTACGGCTTGGTATGTGAAGCCTTATTTTCATTAAACAATGTAATTAAATCATGAGATTATTCTTTTAGGGCGAACCATCATTGATGATCAGTGATCATCGATGGTTCGGATCGGTTCTCCATTCATGTAGAGGCATGAAGGTAGAACTGCCTTTTGAGAAATATTTCAATGATAATTTAATTCCGCAGCTTTAGTCATTATTTCAATGCAGTTCATTGTTTGATATACTAATGTTCCTTGCATAGCTAAGGGGCACGGTCAAGATGATCGTGCTGATGGCACGGGTTTTAGGGTGCCAAAATTCGGGCTGTCACAAAATTTATCGGTCAGGGCCGGGGTCTTTCCTGCGAGAATTGGAGGAGATTCTGAGTGTTAAGGAGATGAAAGATGTTGGGGATCGTATAAGGTAAAGGGGGATAGTGGTTCCATCTCGACTGGTAAGGGCCTCTAGCTGGGTTGAAGTTTTATGGTGGGGTACGTTATTGTAGTTCGGCGCATGGGCCAGCCGATTCTGTGTCTTATTTTGGTTCTAATAGGTGTTAAAATATTGGTTTACATTCTGGTATTGGCCCTGATTTTGGTTCTGGCCTTGGTTTTGGTTTGCATATCTTTGTTGATTGGTGCCATGGGTTTTGTTCGTGTACCGTTGTTGATTCTAATTTTGCCTAAAATTTCTCGATTGGAAGTTTTCGTTCCTAGAGTTCTATCCTTGGTTGACAACGGTGTTAACCTCTTCGATTCCTAAGGCTTTCTTATTATTTTTTTACTTCGATTCACTAGAAGAGCCTACTTTCGATGTAACTATAGACAAGGCGATGTCTCCTCCTTTAATGTGTCGCGCTAGTCGGGATGCCCGAGACTGGAGTACAGTGAAGTCGGGGCAATCACTTATAACAAGCGTGCTCTTCAACGGTTCCCTAGTATTGTCGATAATAATATCAACCGAGTCTTTCTCTTTCATTGGCGTGTCGGTCCTGGCAGCGAGTTTTCTCCATCTGGTGATGAAGCCAGTAAATTCTTCATCGAGCCCTTGCTTGGCTGCCATCAGATCGCTGAGACTGACTGTCTCTTGGATTAAGTGCTTTTATTGGTCTAGAAATTGACCGACTAATTCATCGAATGTTTCTATCTTATAGAGCGGGAGTCTCGCGAACCAATCTAGAGCTTCCCCTTCTAATAAGTGTTGGAAATAGTGAATGAGAAGTCCTTGATTACCACGTATGGGTCGACAATCATTACAAAAGAGGGCCAAGTGATGGTTTGAATTTCCCGTGCTGTTATATTTGGTAAATTTTGGAGGTTTAAATCCTATTGGTAAGTTAAATTCAACGTCCCGGTAGAATTTGTCGAATCTAAATGAGTGATCGGGGCGCTCTCTCTTGGCCATGTATTCGTCAATCATTTTAAGGAGATCTTCAATTTTGATAGTGCTATCTTTTGGAGCAACCCATGAGCAAACCTTGTTTAGAGAGTCATCATTGAAGGATGTCTGAGTAGGTTGTCTCAATGGTGTGACGCGTGCTGACACTGTGCTCGGGGTAGGCGGTGGCCTTTCTTGGTCTTCTGAAAATTGTCGTGACCTAATGGTCTCATATGCGGCAGCCAATCCCCGAAGTAATTCCTCAAGTCATCATCTCCTCTCTGTATTCTCTGAATACTGAGCTCTATGAATTGTTGAGCAATACGGTTTTGTCCAGTGTTACCATCTCTCCCATTATGATTATTCTCGGTGTGTGGGGTAGAGAAGGGATTCTCTTGTTCACCAGACATGTTAATCTCGGGTTATCGTAGGCTAGAATTGTAAAGTTGTTCTTCTTCGTACATGGGGTTGTTATGATATCCCCATAATGGTGGGTCTCCTAAACTCACTCTTCGTATGCCAGACATCTTGAGTCTTTGATGAAGACTCATGTATCTAAAGGGATTCGAAATGACGCGATGGAAAGTAAAACAAGAAAATAAATTAAAAACTACCTATCTAAAGAAAGGAAAGAGTTCAACAAAAAAGTTCCATCGCGATTGCCAGTCTATTGGTGCGCACTTTTTCTGAGGTCCTCTCGGTCCCTGTTAAATTAGTGGTCCAATTCTGTCTAAGTGGACTCAAGCAATGCGGCGTTTGGAAGGTTAGAAATAAAATAATAAAAAAAGGGGTTTTCTAAGAAGGTTTCTAGTTTGTTGCAATCGCCAGCTACAGATATTTAACGGCGGTGCAACACGTCAGTGATCACGCTTTAGAACCGGTGTGGGTCACTTCTTTACTAATCGTCCACCTGTGAACGTCAGCAGTTATGGCTCTTCCTTATAGTTTAGATAGTTCAGTTTTCCTTTTCTTCCTTGTTATTATTGTAATTCGAATCAATTCAGATTTCCTAATTCTATTGTGAGTCTAGTGGTGTGGGTTTAGTATAGTGATTTGATCTAATATTATAATTCTATTAGGAGTCTAATTAATGTAGTGTCCTAATTCTACTAGAAATCTAATTAATTTAGTGTCCTAATACTACTAGAAGTCCAATTAATATCAATCTCCTAATTATACTAGGAATGCAAATATATCAATTCTGATAAAAATCTAATTACGTCAAGCATGTTGATTGTACTAGAATTCTAAGTAAAGCAATTAGAATAATTCTACAGCAATTCTAATTGAAATAGAGAACTAATTTTACTAGAAATTTAATTTAAGCAATGAATTAATTTTTATTAAAATTTAATTAAAACAAATAAACTAATTTTATTAAAAATCTAATTAAAACAAATAAACTAATTTATTCTAGAATTAGAATCAAAGCAATGAATTAATTATACTAAAACTCTGATTAATAACGAAAAATAAATTAACTATACTGGAATCTAATCAAGCAACGAAATAACTATGCTAAAATCATCTAATTAAAATAGAGGAACTAATTTTATTAGAATGCTAATCAAAATAATTATTCTAAGGATCTAATTAAAATAAAGCATGTAAATTAATTATACTAAAAATCTAAGAAAATTATGGACTTGATTTTCTAATTCTAATTAAAGCAATAAAATAATCCTAAAAAAGAGGTTTTTGGGCCCGCTATGCTAAGGAGGATTGGCCTCGTTCCCGAGTACCCTCCGTAAGCTCCCTTGGGCGAATCGGGTGTCTGAGATTAAGGATAAATTGGATTTTTGGATTATAAAATAGAATTTTTGGATTTTCGGAATCATTTTCGGGATTATAATTAAGAATTAAATTATGAAACTAGGATTATAGAAGACTAAATTAATATTTGGGATTTTAGAAATATTAAAGTAAGGAATTAAAACTAGAATTTTAAAATTTGAGAACTGAATTCGGGTCCAAAATAAAAAAATCAAGATGTATGATTAAGGACTGGTTCTAGAAACTATGAACTAGAATCAGAAAATAATGATAGGACTGGAGATTAAGATTTTAGAACAGAATTGAGTCTATGGTTGGTGAATTGGGCCGTCAAATTAAGGACTGGTACTAAAAATTGAGAACTAGAACCAGATATTAAAATTACGGTCCGAAAAAGGGTGCTACGGTCTAAGACTAAATTAATATTTAATAATTTAAAACTAAGAAAAATCCTAAGTCTAAGAACTAAGAACTACGATCGGAAATTAAAAATTAAATTCTTACCTAAGGTCGAGGTTGCAGAGAGAAATTCCGAAGATTCAAAGCTTGAATCTTGAAATCATGGCTATGTTCCTCTATGGGTTCGTTTTCGGAGTTCTCTGGTTTCGAAATCCAAAAAAAATCCTTTCTCCTAAAATTCTAGCCTCTCCCCGGGCGAATTAGAAAAGAATCTTTTATAGGTTTTTCCCCAATTAAGCGCCCTGTTTCAGGCGTTTAACTAGATTGCACACCGAGATCCCGGTGCTCAATCACTTTAAGTCGGTCACCGACTCAATGAGCAACCGACTGACTTGCTTAACGAGTTTCCTAGTTCTAATCACATTAGAACTAATTGCGTGCTTATTATGGGGTGTGAAATTTGATTAAGCATCTCATTCGAAGCGCTTGATCGAGGAAGCTTAGGGGTGGTCAAGGACGGTAAGACTGGGTCGGGCGTAGGCCGATTGCGCACCGGTGATCGGGCGCTCAATCCGATCGTGCGTCTTATGTGAGGCACATGATCGAGTCTCGAGATGGTATGGGGAAGGAAGTTTGGTCTGAAAGGGGAACTAATTGCACGTTTGTAATTTAGTGTGCGATCGAATTGCGCGCATGGTTTTAGGCACGTAATTCGAGGCTATTCGGGTCCCGGTCGAGTCTAAAATGTGAGACTCTTGTTTCAGCCTGCATTCTGATTATATACTATTGTTTCAGTATATAGTCTCCCTACGTTGAGATCTAAGTCACATAGCTATTATTTCAGCCTGTGTTCAGTCACATACTATTATTTCAGTGCATGGTCCCCACGTTAGGGTCATGAGGCATGATCCATAGAGCTATTATTTCAGCCTGTGTCCAGCCATATACTATAGTTTCAGTATATGGTCCCACATTGGGGTAAAGGGGTCTGAAATGTTAGACTATTGTTTCAGTCTGCATTCCGACTATATACTATTTTTTCAGTATATAGTCTCCCTATGTCAAGATCTGAGCCACGAAGCTATTGTTTTAGCCTATGTTCAGTCATGTACTATTGTTTCAGTACATGATCCCTAATTTAGGGTTATCGAGCCAGAGCCACAAAGTTATTATTTCAGCCTGTGTCCAGCCATATACTATTGTTTCAGTATATGGTCCCACATTAGGGTTATGAGGTCAAGGGCTGACCAAACAGATTTGTATATTCTGAGAGGGAAAAATGGGAGTGTCTATAGTAATGAAAACCTGAAAGGACGCTATGGGTAAAAAAGAGGGAACCAACGGGCACGGCGAAAACCCGTCTTGGGTGCTATGAGTAAAAATGTTGTAAAAGAGAAAGAGAAAATGAGAAAGAAATAGAAGAGAAAAGAGAGAGGAATCCTTCGGTCACCCTCCCATGCTACCTAATTCCCAATCTGGCTGCTCATGTTAGCTCAAATCAGGTCCCGACCAAGAATGCCTTAATAACTGCACCGTCAAATGTATGGCCCAGGGTAAGGAGAAAAGGTTGATTCGATCTAAAGGGATGGGTGTTCCGGCCTTGGTAAAATTGATGAACCTCACTCAGATCCAACCACGTGAAGGGATTTGACTATGCTTAAAATTGGGATCCGTTTGCTTCCCCTTGCATTTAATTGAACTTTAAAATCAACAATTTATTGAATCAAAATTACTTACAATAAACTTATTCTCAGATCTGTAGTTTGTGCATCAATCCACACATCTTCATGTCGAAATTACAATTACAATCCAGATCTGAGCTACTACCTAGATCTAATCCAACAGACTAGATTAGAGAGAGAATGGGAAAGAGAAAAGGGAAAATAAAAGCTAAAACTAAACCTACATGAGTCAAGGAGAAATCAGAGAATTTCCTAGTTTCCTTGTTAATGAATTACAACAGCAAGGATGCTGATTTATACATATGCATTGATCCATGTGCCTTGAATTGCAGCCAATCAGAGGAGAGAAATTTTATTACAAATACTTCTAATTCATGTGATTAGTGCTCCGTCCCATCAAAGAGAAGAGAGCTCAATTCAGTTATACACAGCTGAAGTAGTTTGCTTTCTGTTGGGAGATTTCAGTGTGCTGATTATTGTGTAATGATAAAAGCAAAATAAAATCAAAGTAAAACAGAGGATGGATTCAGCACATCTAAAATATCCTAGACCTGCAAGATACAGGGCTCTTTGTAGCAAGTTTTAATAAGAGTTTGTCCCACAGGGAGTAGTAATCTAAACATAGAAGGTGTATAGTAGACCTCAAGATTTGGCTACAGATCTGGTAATTCTAAGAAGAAAGAGAGCTTTTCGGGTGTCACTAGATCTAATTTATAAAACTAAAATATAAAACTAAATCCAAAAAGATTGAAGCAGATGGATGGTAAAATAAAATATAAAATGGGAAGAAATAGATAGCTAGGGCCTAGTTTTTATTGCAAAATAGATCATGAGTTGGGGATTTGCAGCAATCCTTCATTTGGCTACAAGCACAAATGCAAGGTATAAGAATCTGATTTAGACCGGTAGTTTGGATTGATCTTAAGGCTATGATCTATCCACTTAAATGGTCACAGATCATCCAATAGATTTCCTCCATTCTGATGGCTTCAATTAGAATAAGATAATCACTACAGATGCTGTAGATGCAAGGCCACAAGCACAGGCACCCACAGGCATATCAAACCCAAGGAAATCAGATGGTCATTAAGAGATCTACCGGAGATGTGGCAGGCTTGGCCCATCTACACAAGAGCCGATCGAGAATCTAATGGGACCACAAGATCTATAGATTTAATTAAGCTCAAAAACCAACAATTTATTACTTTAAACAAAACAACTTACAATAAACTTGCTCCCAGATCTGTAGTCTGTGCACCGATCCATATTTCTTCATGCCGAAATTATAATTACAAACTAGATCTGAGCTGCTACCTAGATCTAATCCAACAGGCCAAATTAGAGAGAGAAGGGGGAAGAGAAAAGGGGAAAATAAAACCTAAAGCTAAACCTAAATGAGCTAAGGAGAACTCAGGCTATTCCTTTATTCCTACTTTCCTTGTAGAAGAAAAATAGCAAAATAGATGGGTATTTATAGGTATGTAGTGATCCATGTGCTTTGGATTGCAGCCAATCAAAGGAGAGGATTTCAGTTTAAGCTTAATCCCTGTTTAAGAGTTTCAACAAATCAGAGAAGAGATAGGGATCTGGTTTTGTTTGTGCCCAGCTGAAGCTAATTTGTTCCCTACCAAAAATTAGTTCACACCCATGTGCAGAATTTCCTGTGCATTGGAGTTCCCAGATTTGCCCCTGCTGTCCATTGATTTTTGCTGCTGCAGCCTTTACAATTGTTGAGAGTTAATTGGAACCAAACTATTGCCAAAACAGCCCCTACAAATTAGAGTTGTGAGCTGCATTTGCTGAGGTCGATAGGATGGGTGGATTGTGCACTCGAGAGGATTGTGAGCTTGCTGAAGCTTACAAGTCGACAGGATCTATGGGTGGCAGCTGCACAAGAAGATTAGAGGTTGGTGCTCGAGAGGATTGGAGGTATTTTCAATAGGTTTGTGGCTCCAACTGATGCACAAGTCGACAGGTTCAATGGTATTCTCGATAGGTTGGCTGAAGGCCTCCAATGAACCATTCGATAGGATGGTGAAGGTGTAAAAGATCCATTCGAGAGAATGGGTTCCTGCTTCATGAAAGCATCCACTCGACAGGTTTACAAGAGTGAACTCGATAGGTTAGAAGCTGCATGAAGTGTAAGTCGATAGGTTGGGTTTCTAGCTGCATGAACCATTCGATAGGTTCAGTTCAACACTATTAAACATCTCGTGAGGTTGCTTCACAAGTAACTAAACAGTTCGTGAGGTTGAAGATGAGCTGCAGCTTGGGGTTCTGCTGGTCGAGATGGTTGGATAGAATCTTGAATGCACATCGAGAGGTTAGAGGAAGGCTGCAGCTTGGGCATCTCGACAGGTTGAGATATTTAAGTGGTCAACAAGCTCTATGGTCTGATTTGCAGCTAAATCTTTGCATGCAAGTTGTCGACAAGTTCTGGGCTGCATGCAAGGGACTCCTCGACAGGTTCAAGGGAGTTTTCAAGCTGCTGTTCGTGAGGTCTGCTGAAACTATAATGCTGGTCGACAGGAATATATTGCAGCAATCTAAAGGGCTCGACAGTTTGGAGAAGGGTTAGCCTGAGAGGTTTGGAGGACTTCAGCCTTGAACCCTTCGAGAGGTTGGAGTGTGATTGCACTAGCTATTCGAGAGGTTAGATTTCAGCTACATGCACACCTCGATAGGTTGGACAACCTAAGAGACCACTCTATAGGATGCATTTCTTTCTCAGCGCTATTCGGCAAATGCTCTCTTCAGCTTCCTCTTCAGCATTCGACAGGTGCTCAATTCAGGTTGCTGCTAGAGCTGTTCTACTACCATTGCACACTACTTTTTGTGTTGTTCAAATGTGCAACTGCTCTCATATGTTTCTATTGTGCTTCAGCTGCTCGAAACACCACGAGGAGCCTCTTGGGCTGATCATTCAAGGTGCCCACCTGCTGATGTGCTCACAACTGGTGTAAGTGCAGTTATATGCTTACTGCCTTCAGCTCAGAGATTTAGATCTTCAGCTTATGAGCTTTAAGTGCAGCTTGCATCATTAAAATTACAGTAGCAACAACTCTTTTTCAGGCCATTGGGCTTCACTTGCTTCCACTCCAAATGAATGGCTCCAAAAAAAACTTGTTCTTTGTGGCACTTCTTAACTGGATCTCTGCACTACGCTGCAATTTCTTCCTAAACTGCAAAACAAGCTAAAAGTAATTATAAACAGGTCTAAGGCTTAGCAAAAGCTAGGTTTAAAGGTGTAGAAAGTGGCAAAAATCAATGATTAACACTTTCCGCCAAGAACTTGATTTGAAAATCAGTTTGTATGTGGGCAGCTATCCCATGTGCTTTGGAGTTCCCAAATTTGCCCCTGCCGACCAAAGATAACTCCAGCTGCAACCCTCACATAAAAATGCAAATTAATTGGTCTCAAGCTGCTGAGAATGCCCAAATTAATATCAAAATCCATTAGCTACATTTGGAATTCAAGGCAGCCCCCAAAGGGTCACTGATAGTAGCTGATGGCAGCTAGATCTCGAGTGTTGGTGTGCGCTTTTTCTAGGTTCCTCTCGGTCCCCATTGAATCAGTGGCCCAATTCTATCCAAGTGGGCTCTAGCGATGCGACATTTGAAATTTTAGAAATAAAAATAAATAAATAAAGGGGGATTTCTATGAAGGTTCCTAGTTTGTTGCGATCACCGGCTGCAGATATTTAATGACGCTGCAACACGTCAGTGATCATGCTTTAGTGCAGGTGTGGGTTACTTCTTTATTGAATTATCCACCTGCGAACGTCAGCAGTTGTGGCTCTTCCTTATAGTTTAGATAGTTCAGTTTTCTTTTTATGTTCTGTTGTTATTGTAATTCTGATCGGTTTAGATTTCCTAATTCTATTGTGAATCTAGTGGTGTGGGTTTATTATAGTGATTTGATCTAATATTATAATTATATTAGGAGTCTAATTAATTTAGTTTCCTAATCCTATTAAAATTCTAATTAATTTAGTGTCCTAATACTACTAGAAGTCCAATTAATATCAATCTCCTAATTGTACTAGGAATGCAAATATGTTAATCTTAATGAAACTCTAATTAAATCAAGCATGCTAATCATTCTGAAATTCTAAGTAAAGCAAATATATTAGTTCTACTGCAATTCTAATTGAAGCGAGTATACTAATTTGACTGAAATTCTAATTGGAATAGAAGACTGATTTTACTAAAACTCTAATTAAAGCAAGGAATTAACTTTACTCAAATCCAATTAAAATAAAGGAACTGATTTTTTTCTAGAATTAGAATCAAAGCAATGAATTAATTATACTAAAACTCTAATTAATAAAAAAAAGAATTAACTATACTGGGATGTAATAAAGCAACGAATTAACTGTGCAAGAATTATCTAATTAAAATAAAGGAACTAATTTTATTATAATTCTAATCAAAGTAATTATTCTAAGGATCTAAATAAAATCAAGCATGTAAATTAATTATACTAAAGATCTAAGAAAATTATGGACTTGATTTTCTAATTCTAACTAAAGTAATAAAATAATCCTAAAAAAAAGGGGTTTTGGGCCCGCTATGCTAAGGAGGATTGGCCTCATTCCCGAGTACCCTTTGAAAGCTCCCTTAGGCAAATCGGGTGGCCGAGATTAAGGATAAATTAGATTTTTGGATTATAATATTATATTTTTAGATTTTTGGAGTAATTTTTGGGATTATAATTATGAATTAAATTATGAAACTAGGATTATAGAAGACTTAAATAATATTTGGGATTTTAGAAATATTAAATTAAGGAGTTAGGACTAGAAGTTTAAAATTTGAGGACTGAATTATAGTCAGAAATCATAAAATCGGGCCGTATGATTAAGGACTGGTTCTAGAAACTATGAACTAGAACCAGAGATTAATGATAGGACTGGAGATTAAAATTTTAGAACGGAATTAAGTCTATAGTCGGTGAATTGGGTTGTCAAATTAAGGACTGGTTCTAGAAACTAAGACCTAGAACAAGATATTAAAATTACGGTCCGAAAAAGGGTGCTACGGTCTAAGACTGAATTAATATTAATAATTAAAATTAAGAAATATCCTAAGTCTAAGTATTAAGAACTACGGTCAAAAATTAAAAATTAAATTCTTACCTAAGGTCAAGGTTGCGGAGAGAAATCCCGAAGAATCGAAGCTTGAATCTCAAAATCATGGCTATGTTCCTCTATGGGTTCGTTTTCATAGTTCTCAGATTTGGAAATCCCAAAAAACTCCATTCTCTCAAAATTCCAGCCTCTTTTCAGGCGAAGTAGAAAAAATCTTTTATAGGTTTTTCTCCAATTAAACGCCATGTTTCAGGCGTTTAACTGGATAGTGCGTCAATTTCTCGATGGTTAAGCGCTTTGAGTTGGTCACTAACTCAGTGAGCATCCTGCTGACTTGCTCAATGAGTTTCCTAGTTCTAATCATGTTAGAACTAATTGTGCGCCCAGTGTGGAGTGCGCAATCCGATTAAGCATCTCATTTAAAGTGCTTGATCGAGGAAGGTCAAGGACTATAAGACTAGGTCGGGTGTGGGCCAATTACGCGCCTGTGATTAGGCGCTCAATCCGATCACGCGTCTCATGTGAGGCACATGATTGAGTCTCAAAGTGGTATGGGAAAAATTTTTGTCTTAAAGGGGGACTGATTCGTGTGTGGTTTGGTGTACGATAGAATTGCGCGCGTGGTTTTAGGTGCTTAATTTTAGGCTATCCAAGTTCGGGTCGGGTCTGAAATGCCAGACTACTGTTTCAGTTTGTATTTTGACTATATACTATTATTTCAGTATATAGTCTCCTTATGTTGGGATCTGAGCCACAGAGCTACTACTTCAGCCTGTGTCTAGCCATGTACTATTGTTTTAGTGCATGGTTCTCATGTTAGGGTCATGGGGCTTAGGCCATAGAGCTATTAGTTTAGCCTATGTTCAGCCATATACTATTGTTTCAGTATATGATCTCAATTAGGGTTATGAGGTCAAAGGTTGACCGAACAAATTTATATATTCCGAGAGGACAAAATGAGGGTGTCTACAGATGCTCCTCTTCGGCGTGCTCTTACGAAGTAAGAATGCATCAAAGAAGTAGACAGTCCTCATCTAAGGTGTCTTCTCGTTTCTCTTGGGAAACCACAAATGTGAACTAGGGATGCTGATATGACATACTTGGCTTTCTTATCTATTAGCACAAACTAAAATAGAGCATTCGAGGACCCAGTGGTAGCTATCGAAAGGCGTGTTCCATGCTGTGGATGCCTAGGAGCGATCCCGTCGTGTTTCGCGACCCGCTGTCATAGATAGTCGACAGGGGAAGTCAGTGTATCCTATTCTGCTGGTGCAAGGGGCATCCTGTCGCATGGCATGACCTACTACGAGTGACAGTCAAATAAAAAGGAGAATCACCATATCCTAATATGTGGGTGAAAGGGGAATCTCGCTGCATGTCGCGACCTGTTGCAAAGGGCAGTCAAATAGAGGGGTATGAAGCAGTCGAGGTACCGGGGGATGTCATTGAAATGTCCATAAATAGGTCCAGGGACTGATAATAAAATATAATATAATGTCGAAGGCTTTAGCAACTCATGTCAGACCGGGCACGTCATTGCTCACACCAATGCACGTCAGGAGTTCCTTTTCCAATTGCGTTTGTTAGTTCTTAGATTAAATATGCTCATTGTTCAGTTTCCAGGGGAATGGTCGGTTTGGGCTGGTAATTGAAGTGAATTTTGGTAACTGAGTCTCTTTGTCTCTTTTTTGCTTGGTTTCTTCTCTTTTTTTGGTTTTGTTATTTTTTTGTTTGTTTTGTTTTGGAGGTAAAAGATTTTTGGTTTATTTTTTTTTGGAAGCAAAAAGGTTTTTTTCGGTTTTAGAAGTAAGAGATTTTTTTTAAAAAGTCAGGGAATTTAACTTAAGATCAATTCAGTGGTAAAACGGCAAAAAATTTTGCTTCTGAGACGTCGCTGAGCAGATCCACTGGTACAAGATTTGTGGACCCAACCATTGATGTGGTTGTCAAGACGACACTTGGTATGCCGGATACTCCATCTAACCTTCTCGGCGAATACTGATGATTGTCTCTTATGGGAGGACTAGAGTGATTCGCGAGTCAAGAGAAATGGGTTTTGAAAACATTTGACTTAATCATAGCTAACTATATTTATAAGCAATGTCGAATAATTGAAAAGTGGGTAGTACTTACCTAGGGGTGATACTTACCTAGATTGTGCATAGCTTGTACGGTCTGGTGGTGTCATAGTGTCACGATAGGACTTTAGAGGTTTTTCCTTTCTTTAGGTCTGCTGTGGCAGAGCTTTGCAGTTGCCAATATGATGTAATGTCTTGGAGAAGTGATGTCGAGATGGGACTTGGAGATTCTTCTTTCTTTGGCTGTGTGCTGGGTGAGTCCTGGTGGACGTGGGGATCAATTTGGGAGAGAGAGCTCTTTGCTTTAGCGATGGGACATGATCGAGCTTTCCCTCTTTTTCGCCATATGGCGTGGCAGGTGTTGTCTAATCTTTTTTGAGTAGTGATGTTTGTGATGGGATATTGGCTGAGCATAGTTAGTGTTGGGACGCTGATAGGATATTTGTGCGATAGGTGTGTCCTGTTTCTTTCTTTAATAGATCTTGGGTTATATAAGATCATGTTGTGGTTGCACCGTGATTGGCTTCATCTTTGGCTTCTAACGAGAGGATGTGTGGTGGCGTGATTAATTTATTACGATGGGGGTGGATATTGAGGTGGTGTCATATGTGTGCATCTTATCGTGATGGGACATGCATGACGGGGTTCTTTCTTTCTAGTGGGATCGTGATTGGAGAAGGGTAAGTGGTTGTGTCATTCTTTTTGAAAAGCGTGTGAGGCCACGCAATGGGACAAGAGAATTTTGGGCAAGATGGGGTGAAAAGGTGTGAGGGCGTGATCGGAGCATCGCGCCGTTGGTGCGGGCAATGGTTTCATTGCGCGCTTTGGTTAGGGCGCGTGTTTTGGATTGTGCGCGTTGTGTGATGCGTGTGATCGAGTTAAGTGCATGTGTATGGGCGTGTGATTAAGTCTGTACTTTATATAAGTGAGGGAGCCTTCATTTGTTTCTCATTCTCTGGTTTAGTCTCGAGTTTTACTTTGTTTGGGTATTTTGTGTTCTAAAATTTGTGTTTTAGCGATATCGGATGATCTAACCGTCCGATTGATGTGTCGTTTCTTCCTATGTTCGTGATTTTGCGTGATCTTTGCCCTGAGGTGATGCTCAGGGGCGGTGTTATTCTGGGAATGGGCGGTATTGGGAATGAGAGCGCTAGTCTTTACATCGATCCCTTTTAGGGAGTAGTGAAGGCAGCGTAGAGGAGGCGACGGCAGAGGAGGTGAAGACGGCGGAAGAGAAGTTTTTACAAGTGGAGGGATGTATTACCCAACCAATCCTTCCTGAAGCCTCTGATTGGATGCTCCGCCTCTCGCTTTGTGTTGATTTCGGGTTTCCAGTTTTCATTTTGGGTTGTAAGTTAGGTTCTAGGTCTTCATTTTGGGTTATAATTTCAGGAGGTATGCCTTTAGTGATACTTGTAAAATTTTTTATTATAATTAAAGAAGTATTATGTTTTTTGTTTATTATGCTTATTTATTTCTTTTAAACTTATTTAATGGATTAGTCAGGCATATTTGGTTTGATTTAGTTTAGGATTTGACTTAGCTTAGAGTTTCGGGATTCATTTCAGATTTATTCAGGGTTTGTCCCGAGATTAATTTGCTTTATTAAGTTTTATTTAGAGGGTTTACTTAGTTCTGTTGGGTTTGTTGGGGCATTTTTTTGGTCCCAAATAAGTTAGGGTCTCATTTTGGAGAGCCTTTTTTGTTGTTTGCTTTGTTTAAGGTTTAGGGTATTTTGTTTTAGTCCCTTTCATTTAATTTGAGATAACACTTGTTAAAAGTGTGTGAATTTAAGGTTTAATTTGAGATTTCTAGATGGGTGTTAAGTGTTTGAATCCTATTGGCTTATCTATTTTTTTTTGGGTTTGTGTTCCCTTGGAGGGGTAAGTGTTACATGATTATTGGTTTATCTTGGTTGTCATGGATTGTGGTCTTTCAAGGGGGTATGTGTTTGGTTTTGAATTTAATTAGGTTGGAAGGGTTTAAAGGTGTGACACTTGTCCCTCTGGTAATTTATAGGGTATAGTTTATAAATGTGAGAGCTAAAGGCTTTGGGTTCTCATTGTTTTGAATTTTATTTTAAGTTTAGAATTAGAGGTTTTGGGGCATTTTTTGTTTGTGATTTTGGGCATTTTTTTGTTGATGTCTTTTCTTCCTTTCTATTTTGTATCGCAAGTATTGAACCCGAAGGGCTGTGATTATTAAATGGATTATTAGGAATGAACGGGATTGAGAATGTGAGGTGACACTAGGGTTGGTGCCATCACTCCCACTCGAAGTGGTTTCCCGAATAAATCCGGATTTGGGCATTACCTGAACATGCGGATTTTAAGTTTCTTGTTTTAAGTTGTATATTCAGAGGGTATGCCCTCGGTATGTTTTGTAATTATTTTATCTATTTATGAAGTGATTATGTTTTTATTTCATTTGTGGTAATTTCTATATAGTATATTTTGGTTTGGTTTATTTGGTAGCTTGCTTCGATTTGTTTTGAGTATGATGCTTATTTATTTAAATTTGGTCTGATCTTATTTATTTATTTTGATCTGGGGTGTGTTGGAAGCAATTTTTAGTTTAGTTTAGTTTAGGTTCAAGTGCATGAATGATGGGGGACATTTTTTTTCATCATTCTTTTTAGTTTAGTTTGGTCTTAGTTGGAGTGTGTAAGTGATGTTGGGGGCATTTTTTTTTCATTTTTGGTTTGGGGTGTATATGTTCTTTGTTAGAAGTGTTTTTTGGATTGGCCTTAACAAGGGCATAGTTTAGGTTGGTAATCAGTGTTGGAAGTCTCCTAATTTGGTCTTGTGAACTTGCTGTTCTGGGCACATATTTTGTGTTTCTGGGAAATTGTGCGCTTCACTCATAGCGCATAAACTAATTGCGCGCCGGAATGAAAGCGCCCGTTTCAGAGGGTTGGAAGGTCATTACGCGTCGGTGTCCGATCATTTAACCAAGTTAAATGCACGGTATTGAGCGCAGGATTAGGGCGAAGGCCGGCCAGTGTTGAAGTGACTGTTGCATTCGTGTGCGCCGGTTTGGGTGCTTGAGGTAATTATGCGCCTGGTAGGCAGCGTGCAACCAGGCGGTCGGGTTAGTTTGAGCAGGCGATGATTAGTTTATGCGTTCAAAACTGATCGTTTGATCTAAATTAAGCGCGAATACCATGGTGCGTAATTCGGTTGAGCGCGTGAGTTCACGCGCGTGATTTGGATATGTTCTATATATAGTTCAAAAACTTTCATTTTCCCGTGCTATCCATTTTGCTCTTTGATTCTTGGTTTCCTTGTTTCGTTGTGCTCTAGTTTTCGTGTTATCGTGATATCTTACAATCTGGTCGTCCATTTCAGGCAGTATTTCTTCCATTTTCTTGAGTTTTTCGAGCTCTTTGTTCTAGAATAGAGTCTAAGGGTGGTGGTAAGTGTGATCTTACTATTTTTGAGTTGAAGAGGATGATGATGGAGGAGATAGGTGAGACATCTGAGGCTCGGATCGATGCCATTGTCGGGGAGGCGGATGTCGGGGAGGTTGCTAGAGAGAAAGTACCAAAGGTTGACCAGGTGGAGGTCAAGAGGAGGTACTCGAGATTGAGCTGGCGGTAGTTGAGGATGAGGGTGAGAGAGCTGAGGGTGAGAGACCTGCAGAGGAAAGAGCTGAGCACGAGGCTGAGGAGCACCTGGGTGTGGAGCATCGAGATCGCAGACACTTCCCGCTGAAGGATTTCTTCAGTCGAGGCTAGGTAGGTACCTGTGAGCAAGAGTTCCTTCATTATCCTAGGCATTTAGGTTATGACATAAACTTATTAAGACCTGGAAAGCCTTTTTTTTAATTTATGTCAAATCTGCATTGATCAGTGGTTATGTGCTCACTCATACATCATGACGGCATCTAGAGGTAGATCATATTTCTATTCAGTTATTCTTATCATATTTTGTGTGTTCTTTATGAGTTGTTATAGTGTTTGAGGCATATTTCATTTGCTTTTTAGCTCTAGATCCATTTGTCTTTTGTCATAGGTATGTGTTAGTCTTATTTTTCTACTTGTGTTTCATTCGATAGGAGCCCCCGGAGCTAGCTATTAGCTCGACATGGACCAAGTCCCATACTTGGTATCATGCCTTGCCAGAGTTTCAGTGGGTGCGGTTGGTGTCTTTCGATTTTGGGCCGATCCTGAAGCTGGAGCCCTTTCAGGTGGATCGTAGTCTGATTGCGGTGATTCTGGAGAGGTGGAGGGATGAGCATCAGGCACTTCTCTTTCTAGTTGGTATGATGTTGCCGACTCCAGATGACTGGGTCCGCATCACTGGTCTTCATTTTGAGGGTGAGCCGATCATGAGGCGGATGGCAGGAGAGTATTTGGCTGTGTGCGAGGAGATTTTGGGTGTACCGTATAGGTTGAGTGGATCGGGGCCAAGTGTAGTACTTGGTTCTTCGATACATTCTCTAGTGGCTTCGTCCCTCCGAGGCATCATTCAAAGGCGAGGGCGTCTTATGAGGAGCGGTGCGTGGTGGTAGCGAGTCGTGAGCCCATGGTTGAGCCGGGGTTGGCTGCAAAGAGTGTTCTTGATGCACTTCCTTGGTGCAGTACTCTTTTCTTCTTCGACTCGGGGATGCATCATCGGGTTGTTTTTTATGGTTCAAGGACTTGGATTGGGTCCCTACCTATGCGTGGGGTGTGCTGGCATTGGCGCATCTCTATGAGTAGCTTTATCGTCGGGGACGAGGCGTGGCGACGATTGGAATTCCTTCCCTTCCTCCAGGTGAGTTTTAGTTAATTAGTGTCATGATGTCTCTATTTTTTTTATCGTAGCAGCTATTTAGCATTTCTTTTATTGTTTGTTTTTTAGTTTTGGGCATATGATCATTTTGCTTTTCTTCATCCGGGGGTTCCGTTGGAGGTGAGGTTCACGTTTCCACTAATGCATGTGTGGAGGGCAGTGCTACAAGGTTGTTGTTGGTCTTCTGATCTTCAGACTGCACGGGTCTTTTTGAGGAAATGCATGTAGGGCAGGTATATATCATCGTGTGTACATTTGGTTTTGGTCTTTAGGATCTAAGGATTCATTGATGGGTTGGCTTGTTCATTTGGTTAGGTGATTTGGAGGTCATACAGGGCCAAGGAGGATGAGGGTGTGCCAGTGATTCAGTCCGGCCAGCTCTTCTTCGACGTGGACATATGGGTCCATTGTTCTGAGACTGTCGAGAGGATCCACCTATCTCGAGCGGTGCGACAGCTGGGGCTCGCTCAGGGAGTCCCTTTTTGAGATTCACCACAGGGTGGTGAAGAGGATGACCAACCCTCTGGCCAGAACTTTGCAGAGAAGATGGCACTTCAGATGGCCGATTTCAGAGCTGGGGGGACCAAGGTGGATGTTCGAGAGTATAGGAGGTGGTTTAGTGCATTAGGCGGTGGGCACCTCTTCACACATCCCTTCCATGGGAGTGGTTCTTTCGCGATCGGCGGGCCGGACTCGACGTCGGCATTGAGAGAGAGGCTGGCTGCATTGGAGCAGAGACATCTCACCGCTGGCGTGCGGGGGGGCATTAGATGCTCTCCTTAGGGCGATGGAGCAGATAGGGTGTTCTCCTCGTCCGGATGAGGAGATGCTGCACTCCTTACCCTCTCGATTGCTCAGGCTAGGGGAGCGGAGGATGAGTTGGGGGCTCCGTTGGCGGAGACTCGGTGGCTCTTGGTTAGTTGATTTATTGGTTTAATTGTTTATGTATTATGTTGACTTGGTCTTTCAGTCATTCTGGCATGGTTGTGGTGTCTCATTTTATTTTGGACAGTCTGAGAGGGAGGCCGAGGTCGCTAGTCATGTGGCAATGATAGGGTTGTTATGCGGTCAACAGCAGGCCGGCCAAGAGGTGAAGGCCAGTTTATGATCTGAGATTGATCGATTAGTAAGTGTCTATATGAACTTGGTTTTGTTAATTGTTAGCGTTGTGAGCTTGCCAACTGATGTGTTTACTATTATTCGTAGAGAGCCAAGCTTGCTGCTGGAGGTTCCATTCCAGTGTTTGATCCATCTTTAGTTGCTTCCTCCAGTCAGGAGGATCCAACAATGGCTCAGCTTCGGGCCTAGCTAGAGCATTGGGTGAGTTCCGTTCAATCTTTTGACTCGTTTGTGTCATTGCATTAGTTTGTTGGATGTTATTGTTTTGCTTTCTTAATATTTTACTAACATTATGTGGTATTTTAGTGTCAGGTTGCCGAGTATCTTCAGACAAGGGAGGCGACTACTACCTCTTTATGCCCGGAGAGTCAGATATAGTTTCCTGTGTGGTGTACTTCAGCTTAGGTTATTTCTTCTTATTTGTTCTGACATATCTTGTGTTGGCTTGTTTGGTTCTCTGCGTAGGCTATTCCAGACTCTACTCTCGAGGCTCCCCCTCAGGGGTCTATCCCTATCCCTACTCAGATATATTTTAGTTATTATGTTCGTAGTTTATTTGTCATTATAGTGTTATCTGATGTATTTTTTTGTTCTTGTTGTAGCCGCCTATGTTTGTTGTCCCTTCCGTGCCTCCTGCTGATCCAGTGACTGCTGAGACAGTTGAGCGACTTTTAGAGGAGAGGCTGGATCTGGTATGATTCTTTCCTTTTTAAAGTTTCTTTTTTTTTTATGTTCATATATATATATATATATTCATTGGTTTTCCTTGACTTGGTGTGGTTATGCAGGTTCGTCAGCTTGAGGAGGCGCATCTAGAGGCGATACGAGCGCGCACCACTCCCGAGGTGAGACGGGTCCTTGGGGAGATTTAGAATTGTGATGACCTATTCGTTGAGATGATGGTTGCACAGAAGACTCATGCTGAGGCATTGGAGGCAGCGCGTCGGATGATGCAGGCAGAGATGTAGGTGTCCCTAGATCAGCTGCAGTATCGTCTGACAAGGAGTGAGCAGGGGGTACGTAGGCTGGCTAGTCAGCTTGATGGATCGGAGTCAAGGGCCATGGGTTCCTCGGCTAGGCAGTCTCGTCACACGTCACGTGATCGTGTCAGGGGTGATGCTCGTGAGGATTCTGTCATTCGTGAGATTCTTGCGGGGTATCCTCCTCATTCTCGATCGAGGTTATCTGTTGGCCAGATGAGTGAGGGGGGTTCTGTGGCAGGGCCTCGCCGTCTAGAGGTTTCGAGGACTCCAAGTGCCGAGATTGTGTTTTCAGAGGACAAGTCTATCGACCTCTGAGCCGATGATACTGGGGACAGCGATGCTCGTCCATCCCAGTGACAGCATAGGGATTAGCTGTGTGTCTGTGTGTTTATTTTGTCCATTGTGTGTGCATTATATATATAGGGGGGTGCCCCCGGTGACATGTGTAAAAAGAAAACAAAACTTTGATATATATATGGAGAGATTTTTTTTTGGTTTAGATGTACCTAATTAGCTCCTTTTCCTTTACTTTCCTCTTGCATGTCTTTCACTTTTTAGTTTTTTTAGCGCCGTAGACCGTCATTGGGACTTGGATGCTTCCTGAGCTGGCCTGGTGATGGTTGAAGGTCACTTTGTATCTGCACATATAAAGGTAACGCGCTATCAGTAGTTTTTATTCTCCCCCTTGCTAGTTATCAAGGGGGTAGGGATCTCAGACCGACGTCTGGTAGAAAAGGGTGGATATGTGCTCTCTCTTTTTTTTCCTTTTTTTTTCTTTTTTCTTTTTTTTTTTGTGAAAGTAATACAACAGGGAAAGAAAATAGCTAAGATATAAATAATAAAAACAATAAATAAAAATAAAAAAAGTGCCCCAGTGTAGGAGCGTGGTAGTGTTGGCAGTATGGTATCTTCGGTAGCATTCTCCGAATGGTAACTTCGTTATTCCTCATCTTCTTTATGGATGAGTCTGTGCTTCTAATATGATTCTCTTTCTTTTCTAAAAAAAATGCCCCAGTGTGTAGATACGATGGAGCTTTTCTGGGCTTTGGATGAGCACTTCGGGTCTATAAGCAGTCATGAGTATTTGATGAGTTAGTTTTGGAGAAAAGTTCATTAGTACTATCGTCGAACTGGGGGAGGTCTCTTCGATTAGGTTAGTTGGATATGGGGCTTTATCTTAGGGTGGTGGTCATCCTATCCCGTGGTTATTAGGGAGAAGTACGGTAGGTGTATTGGGTGATTGCATCAATCATCATTCATCGGTTTTTAGTTTCATTCCTAGGAGCATCCTATAAGGCTTCTGATTTATCATCCGAAATAAAAATAGAAGAGGGAGGGTAAGGCTTAGTGATGTGGGGAATAGTTTGTAACTAACACTTTCCAAAAGAGATGAGTAACAATCTTTTTCTCAGAGAGATACGGGGTGCCATGATCGAGCTCTTCGTCATATTTTGGTACCATCAAAATCTCACATTCTATGATTAGGAGTTTGTCCTCCTCCCGCCACCTTACGATGACATCTAGTAGTATGGGGACATCAGGGGTGCCCTCACAGCTTGTTTATACACTTCTAGTAAAGTACCAGAGATCTCCTCACGACCTGCTTATGCTTCCCTGAGCTCATTGACTTGTTCATTCATCGTAATGCTCTCACTCAAAATTTTTTTATATATAGATATATATTTGAAAGCATCCTTCTAGCGCAAGAATAATGAGTTTTGATTGAACCTAGTGTCTTCATTTTTTTGCTCTAATATCTCCTCCAATGGCGGGAAAAGGGAAATGAGGATTGGGTGTTACTTATGCTTTTGAAAGAGATTAGGTATGTCACTAGTCCTTTGGTCAAATCGCCCAAATGAGAAAGTGGACAATAAATTAGAGGTCTTAAGGATATTCTGAGAATTAATGGCGTACGACCAATGAATGGGTCGTGACGACTACGAGGGTGATAAGTATAAGTATTTAATCACGGGATGTGATGATCACAGGGATAAGGATAATATTTTCTAAGGTACATGGCGTTCCGAGGGTAAGGGAGTTCTTCCCCGTCTTAGTTTGCCAGTTTGTATGCATTCTCAGGGTATGCGGCTATTATAACATAAGGGCCTTCCCAATTCAGTTTAAGTTTTCTTTTTAGATGGGCGTACTTGAAAGGCATGATTTTCTTCAAGACTAATTCTCTAATATTAAAGGTTCGTTCGAGGACTTTCTTATCATAAGCCTTGGCCACTCTCCTCTGATATACCTTAGCATGATCAGCTGCCCTTAAATGTATTCCATCAAGTTGCTCTAGCTGCGTGAGTAGGGCAATTCTCCTCTCGTCTAAGGATAGCTTATCATCGAGTTGAATCCATAAAGATGGTACTTGTATATCATATGGTAAGACTACATCTATCCTGTAGGTAAGGAGGTAGGGAGTTTGGCCAGTGGCCGTACAAATAGAGGTCCTATAGGCCCAGAGTGCTTCTGGTAGTCGTTCTGGCCAGTCGGCTCCATTGCTTGTTTCTACTATACGTTTTAGGATTCGAATCAACGTTCCATTCATCGCTGCTGCTTGTCCATTTCCTTGAGGGTAGAACGGTGACGAGTGGCGTAGATCGATGTCAAACTTCTTGCATATTTTCTTCGTCTTCTCTGCGATGAACTATGATCTGTTATCGGTGATGAACATCTTGGGTACTCAAAACCTGGTGATGATATTCCGAATGATAAACCTCATAAGCATCGAAGCGGTGATTCTAACGTAGGATTCAGCTTCTGCCCATTTGGTGTAGTATTTGGTTGATGTAAGTATGAATGCGTGCTTGTGAGTGTTCCCAATTGTGTCTGTGAAAGGTCTGATGACATCGAAGGCTCACATCAAAAATGGCCATGGTGAAGTCATAGTGTTTAATGAAACTGATAGAATTTTTATAAGTATGGCATGTTCTTGGCATTGCTTATAGAATTGGACGTAGAGGTGGCAATCTCTGATCATTGTTGGCCAGAAGTAGCCCTGTCGTATGATTTGATCGACGAGTCTCTGTCTATCAGTGTGAGAACCACAGGTGCTAGCATGTGCTTCTCAGATGATGTATTATCCTTCGGCGATTATGACGCATCGTAGTAGTACTCTTTTGGTGAGGGCTTCTTTGTATAATGTTTCACCTAGTATGCAGAATAGGGCGTATCAATTCCCTATAGTCTTTCGTTCGATCTTTGTGGCATATGGAGGGACATATTGATGTTTTAAGAAGTTCCAGATGTTGAAATACCATGGATGTCCATCGTCGGTTGGTGATTTTTCAAATCTGAATATAGCGACTTCGGTTTCTAACTTGATGTGCTTTTCCAGAGTGATTACTTCTTTTGGTCCTGTACTCATGGGGAGGGTTGGTAATTCTCTCTTGACGGTCCATGCTACCTCGTGGGCGAATACTGTCAACTTTTCGATGAAGAAGGTCTTGGTACTTTGTCCGATGGGTATCTGGATGATCGATGCTAGTGTGGCTAGGGAGTCAGCGAGCTCGTTTTCTAATCTAGGGATGTCCGTGAAAGAGATTCTTTCAAATTTCTTTACCAAATATTGAGCAATTTCTAAATATGCCATTAGTCTTCTTTCCTTGGTTTTCCTTTCCCCTATAACTTGCGAGATTACTAGCTCGGAGTCACCGATGGTTTTTAATTATTTAACACCTAATCATAGTGTGGCTCGCAATCCAGCTATGAAAGCTTCGTATTCTGCGACATTATTAATGACAGGGAAGTCTAATTGAAAAGCCTTAGGTATAACAACTCCTTCCAAGCTTAGGAGGACTATCCCGATGGCTTTTCCTTTGTGATTTAGAGCACCGTCAAAATAAAGGGTCCATGAGGTCTTATCAGGCTCCTCATTATGAATTTTAAGTCTTCATTGGGAAAATCCGTGTGTATGGGTTCATCACTTGGGAGTGAGAATTCTGTGAGGTAATCGGTGATTGCTTGTCCTTTGATTGACTTTTGTGTAACATAAGTGATATCAAATTGTTGCAATAGCATATGCCAGCGAGCAATCTTTCCTGATGTTACAGGCTTTTCGAATACGTACTTCAGAGGGTCCATTCGGGCTAGTACTAGTGTCTTATGTGCTCCGAAGTAGTGTCATAGTTTGGTTGATGCTCACACTAATGTGAGGCAGGTCTTCTCCATCGAAGTGTATTTTCGTTCATACTCGATCATCGTCCTACTAAGGTAGTAGATAGCCTTCTCTCTCTTGCTGTCTTCTTCATATTGTCTTAGAATTACTCTCATTGCTTTGTCGTTTGCTGACAGGTATAGGATTAGGGGTCTTTTGAGAACTGGTGGCCATAGTTTTGGCGGGTTAAGGAGGTAATTTTTTATATTGTCGAAGACTTGCTTACACTGGTCATCCCATTTGTACTCAGTTCCTCCTTTAAATAGTTTGTAGAAAGGATCGCATCTGTCTGAATGCTGAGAGATAAATCTCCTGATGAATTACAATCTTCCTATCAAGCCTCGTAATTCTTTGATATTGCTGGGAGGTGGCATCTCAAGGATGGCTCTGACCTTTGCAGGGTCCACTTCGATTCCTCGCTTGCTGACTATGAAACCGAGTAATTTTTCGGAGGTGACTCCGAAGACACATTTAATTTTGGGTTCATTTTTAGCTAATATTTCTTAGCTCTTTATAACACCAATCGGAGTGCTTCAACATGTCCTACTCGCGTTTGGGACTTCACTAGTATATTATCGACATAGACTTCTACACATTTATGTATCATATCGTGAAAAAGCCATCATGGCGCGTTGATACGTGACTCTTGCATTCTTGAGCCCAAAATGCATGAAGACGTAACAGTAAGTTCCCCATAGTGTGGTGAAAGAAGTCTTCTCTTGGTCAGACTCTACTAATTTGATCTGATTATACCCAGAGAAGCCGTCTATAAAGGATAGCATCTCATGTCCAGCGATATTGTCGACTAGAGTGTCAATGTACGGAAGTGGGAAGTAATCTTTTGGGCATGCCTGGTTGAGGTTTCGGAAGTCAATGCAAACTCATACTCTGTTGTCTTTCTTAGTGAAAAATACTATGTTGGCGACCCACTTGGGGTAGAGGATGAATCAGATAAATTTGGCTTTGTGTAATTTGTCAACTTCCTCTTTAACTTGAAGGACTATTTGTGTGTGCATCCTACGGAGTTTTTGCTTAACGGGCTTCACATCGGATTCTAAGACAAGGCGATGCTCTACTAAACTTGGGTTTAAACCAGGCATATCCTCATAGGACCATGCAAAGGAGTTGAGGTGCTCTTGTAAGACTTGTGCAATTTGTTGACATTCCTTGGAATTAAGCGTTGCACTAATTAGTAGCTTCTTGGGTTTCTCTTTAGTGTCAAAGTTAATTTCTTTTGTAAGTTCCGTGGTAGCTTGAGTTTGCTCATGGAAATGCTTGATAACCGATTGGAAGTTCGACGCCTCTTCGGCGACCGGTGTTCCTTCTTCATCTTTGGTAAGCTCATATACTACAAAATTATTATACTGGGGATTCAATTTTGTGAAAGGTAACCCTTCATCGATACAATTTATGACTGAGAGATCTTTGGTAAGGTGAAGGTCAAGGCTATTGATCATTTTCTCAAAGTTACGAAGTATCTCATCTGGTATGATCACTGGCTTGTTGTTTAGCCTGGATGCCTTGCATCTTCGTGCGGGAGAGGGGATAGAGGTCTTAGGAGAAAAGTCTCCTTGTTGGTTGCAAAGTTGATTCGGGATGAAGGGTTACCCTTCTTTTTTGAGGTTTTCTGATTTTTCTAAATTTTGTGCTTCCGGATCTTTAGGGTTTTCTGCTTTTTCTATTTTTTTTATTTTTGATAGTAGATATGGTACAGGGTGGATCGCCTCAAGAGGCATCGGGAGAGTTGCTTCCTCAAATTGAAGGAGCGAGACAGCTGCTGGAGCCATTCGAGTGATTCTTCGAGAAATATGAACTTGTTTTGAATTTGGCATTTTTTTTTTTGAAGTCCCCATCTAATGAGACCTTTTGAATAAGCAACACCGATGACAACGGTATTGATGTTCGAATTTCCTCTATCACATTGATTGCCTCCTCTTTGATGAAGCTTTGGAGATCATAATCGATCGAACTATAAACCTCTAAGTTATAATACAATTGCTTTTCCTGTTGAGGGTGGCCTCTTAAGGGATCCTCAGGGGTAGCGAGCTCTTTCCATTGAACTTCATAGTATGTTAGGATGAGCACGCATGCTCAACAGCAAGGCTGGTAATGATAACAAATGCAGGGAGATCCCTTAGGGCATTCCCATCCTTCTAAGCCAGAGTTAAGGTTGGCATCGAACTCATCTTCTTGATCTAACAGTGCTTGAAGTTCTAGGTTAGCCCGCTCTCCTAGCTCAAGTGCAGGGAGGTCTATCCAGTAGTCCTCGTCATCACTCGGAGGGGGTTGCCATTCTTCCTCGAGAGATTTCCATTTGGAGATGTGGCGTGTTTGGGGATGGAGGAGTGTCTAGTTCGAGTTCCTCTTCGAAGTCAATGAGGGTGAGGTGGGTGTTTCCCCTTGGGTCAACCAAATAACTGTTGAGATTTTCTGCTTCTTGTGCCAGTAGCTGAGTTGGTTGGTTGTTACTTGCTTTCATTGTTATGAGGTTGGAGTCATTCGATTCTATCGTTGTAGAATGTCAGACCCAGCTAGCAAAGCATTCCAATATGCTGGTACATGCCCTACAGCAGGGTTGGTATGGGTGAGCAATACACGAGGAATCCGACGGGCATTCCCATCCTCCAAGGCCAAGGCCGAGGCAGATGTTATGCGAATCAAGGTTTTCTTGTAGGCGGTCATCCTCTTCCCATGTTGAGTGTAAGTACCCTTCATCATCTTGCAAGGTTGCTATGTGAAAATCCTCGTCATCGGTGGATTCCCAATCTTCTACTTGCGGCTCAAATTTGTGAGGTTCTCTCTTTCTCTCTTCTGTAAGGTCCTTAGTGTCAAACAAAGGTTTGACCCCTTCGAGCGGTTCATCAATATCATCATTTAGATTCGTCAAATCATTGAATGCTTCAGTCATTCATTCGATTTCTTCTTCTTGGGATTTAGTGAAGGACACTTCCTTCTACTTTGGTACATCCTCTTTCTCAGTGCTCTCGTAGACGAAGTGGTCTTATAGAGACCATTTTTGTGAGGTAGAGAACAAGTCAGCTTGTGGGCCGTCCGATTGGTAACCTAACGCTATGTGTTTACATAATTTCCTTGGGACGATAGGTCCTACGCAACCTTACTTATTTTTACCAAGTTCGGTGTGGGGGATGTACCTGAGCTGATACATAAGGTCCCAACCTTTTGTCGCAGTTGGGTTGATGTCGTAGAGTTTGGCAAGGTCTGGGCCAACCTCTCTTCTCATTAATTCTTGTTGACGCGTTGGGGGAGAACTAGGAGGGGTAGGGGGACAGACTTTTGCAACAATTGTCTCATCAGGGATTTAGGCCTTTTGAATGCGGCCTATGGTCAATACAGAATCATGGGTTGTCGAAATACTGGCAGCGTAATCAGTGTCCATCTCCTGGAAGGGTGCATCAACGTATATACGGATAATGGAGTCCTCATACAGGAATTTAATATATTGATGGTATGTGGATGCAACGGCCTTCATTGACTCTAACCATTTTCTTTCTAAGATAAGATTGTACGTACTAGCGGAGTCAGAAACATGAAAGGTGACGTCTTTTATTACAGGTTCAAGGCGAACCTGGAGTTTGATAGTTCCTTTGACGAAACAACGCAAGCTGTCATAAGCTATAAGTGATAGTGCAGAGAGTCTGACATCCTCCTCTGTGTATTTGAGTGTCTTTAACATTGTGGTAGGGCGGATATTGAGTCAAGATCCTGTATCGACCAATGCATGGGGTACGGAGAATCCTCTTATTATGGCTGTAAGGTATATGGGATCTGCACTTTCGTGGAGCGACTCCTTAGGCATGTATGTGCCTGTGAAAATGAGTGTTGAGGGTTGCGCCATGACCGAGGCAATTTGGTGCAGCTCATCTAATGTTGTGTCCTCATTGACTTATGTGTCTTCAAGCGTCCTTATCAACAACCGGAGATGGTCAGGCAATTTCTTTATGAGTTCTAGTAAAGATATCTGGGCCGGGATCTTTTAGAGATGCCGCAGAAGGTCATATTCTTGCCCTGGCTAGAGTTTCATTTCTTTGCCTGGCCGATGAGCCCTGGGTGCAAGTGGTTGGAGTGGTTGAGGTGCAGGGATTGGTGGAGGGATAATATGAGGCGGTGGTGGCAAGTTAACTTATCTTTCTCGCATGCTCCCCTCTGATAGTTGTGCATTCATGAAATCCTTATTCTGAGAGAAAAGCGGAGGTGGATAATTGGTTCCTGATTTAAGAATCGGGCAAGTCGGTTGTTGGCCGAACCCGGCGTGGCTTGACGTTGATGTATTTGTAAAGTGAGTGAAATTCAAGGTTGGAGCGCATACCTATATGGTGTCGCTCCAAGGTGGGAGGTACTGTGTGTAATCCTCTTCTTCTAGGAATGCAGAGACCAGCGTCTCACACGAGGTCGGGATGTTCTTCTCGCTCACTTTCTTCTATGTTTAGCAAACAGTTAGTCTTTGTTTTGCTTTCTTGGCTTGGAGTCTTTTGGGTGATGCTTTCTGCCCACGGGACAATTTGGGCTGCAGTTTGAAGAACGTGATCTCCATACTCGAGTTTAAAATCGGACGAGGGGAGTGGCACCGGTGTCGGTTCAGGATTTGAAAGAGTTAAAGGTTATGGTGGGTGACTATGAAGGAATGGTCTTCTGTCCCTAAAGGAGTGGACTCATATTTGAGTGAATTTTGGATAAGGAGGTGGGCTCGGCGGGGTGATGCGAGTGATCAAGGCCGAGGGATACGGGAGTAAAGGAAGTCTCGTAGGGGTAGCAAAAGTGTCGGAAGGTTGGATGTGGGTGATTAAGGTGGAGGGCTGGAAGGGGGATTGGCCGAAAAGATCCATGGTAGTGAGCTGGGCTGATGTTACTTGGTTGTAGTTAGGCATAGGATTATTAATGATCCCTAAATTTTGTTGGGGTTGGTTATTGTTAGGGTTAGGATTCCTAAGCGCTTTCCAGTCGATTTGGTTCTAATCATTCATGTCATAGATTACATCCCGGAGGACCCAGTAGTCTTCTAGGTTGTCTCGCGTATCGATGGAATGCATAATATTTGCTATAATCTAAATTTTTTGGCCAAGGTCGAGGTCTTTCCTACGAGAATCAAAGGAGATTATGAGTGTTGAGGAGATGGAAGATGTTGGGGATTGTATCAGGTAAAGGGGGATAGCATTCCCGCCTTGGCTAGTAGGGGCCTCTAGCTGGGTTGAAGTTTTGTGGTGGGGGTATGTTATTGTAGTTCGACGCATGGGCCGGTCGAATCTGCGTCGCATTTTGGTTTTGATAGGTGTTGGAATATTAGTTTCTATTCTCATACTGGCCCTAATTCAGGTTCTGGCCTTGGTTTTGGTTTACATATCTTTGTTGATTAGCGCCTTGGTTTTGGTTTGTGTACCGTTATTGATTTTGATTTTGCTCGAAATTTCTCGGTTAGAAGTTTTTGTTCTCAGAGTTCTGTCCTTGGTTGACAACAGTGTTGACCTATTCGGTTCCTAAGTCTTTCTTATTATTTTTTTTATTTTGATTCACTAGAAGAGCCTACTTTTGACGTGACTATGGATAGGGCGAGGTCTCCACCTTTAATGTGTCGCGCTAGTCGGGATGCTCGGGAGTAGAGTGCAGTGAAGTCGGGGCAATCACTTATGACAAGCGCACTCTTCAACAGTTCCCTAGTGTTGTCGATGATAATATCATCTGAGTCTTTCTCTTTCATTGAAGTGCCGGTTCTAGCAGCGAGTTTCTTCCATCTAGCGATGAAGTCGGTAAATTCTTCATCGGGTCCTTGCTTTGCCACCATCAGATCGCTGAGACTAACTGTCTCTTGGATCAAGTGCTTGTATTGGTCTAGGAATTGACCGACTAAATCGTCCAACATATCTATCTTATAAAGCGGGAGTCCCGCAAACCAATCTAAAGCTTCTCCTTCTAATGAACATTGGAAATAGTGAATGAAAAGTCCTTGATTATCACGTATGGGTCAACAATCATTACAAAAGAGGGCCAAGTGATGGTTTGAATTTCCCGTGCCATTATATTTGGTAAATTTCGATGGTTTAAATCCTATTGGCAAGTTAAATTTGACATTCCGACAAATTTGTCGAATTCGAATGAGTGACCAGGTTATTCCCTCTTATCCATGTATTCGTCGAGCATTTTAGGGATATCTTCCATTTTGACAGTGCTGTCTTTTAGAGCGGCCCGTGAGAAAACCTTACCTGGAGAGTCCTCGTTAAAGAAAGTGTGAGCAGGTTGCCTCAATGGTGTGGCGTGGGTTGATACCATGCTTTGGGTAGGCGGTGGCCTTTCTTGTCATTCTTGGTCTTCTAAAAATTGTCGTGACCTAATGGTCTCATATGCGGCAACCAATCCTCGAAGTAATTCCTCAGAGTCATCATCTCCTCTTTGTATTATCTGAATACTGAGCTCTATGATTTGTTGAGCAGTAAGGCTTTGTCCAGTGTTACCATCTCTCCCATTATAATTATTACCAATGTGTGGGGT
The DNA here is from genome assembly GCA_021018995.1 of Chloranthus sessilifolius. Lineage (NCBI taxonomy): Eukaryota > Viridiplantae > Streptophyta > Magnoliopsida > Chloranthales > Chloranthaceae > Chloranthus > Chloranthus sessilifolius. The sequence continues at coordinate 29,493,328 of CM037598.1, forward strand.
AGAGAAGGGATTCTCTTGTTCACCAGCCATGTTAATCTCAGGTTGTCGTAGGCTGAAATTGTAAAGTGGTTCTTCTTCGTACATGGGGTTGTTATGATATCCCCACAATAGTGGGTCTCCTAAGCTCACTCTCCGTATGCCAGACATCTCAAGTCTTTGACGAAGACTCATATATCTAAAGGGATTTGAAATGACGTGATGGAAAGAAAAATAGGAAAACAAACTAAAAACTACCTATCTAAAGAAAGGAAAGAGTTCAACAAAAGCATCCCATCGCGATCGCCAATCTGTTGGTGCACGCTCTTTCTGGGTTCCTCTCTGTCTCCGTTGAATCAGTGGCCCAATTGTGTCCAAGTGGACTCTAGTGATGCAGTGTTTGGAATGTTAGAAAAAAAATTTTAAAAAAAGGGGAGGATTTTTATGAAGGTTCCTAGTTTGTTGCGATCGCCAGCTACAGATATTTAACGACGCTGCAGCACGTCACTGATCACGCTTTAGAGCGGGTGTGGGTTAATTTTTTACTGAATCATCTACCTGCGAACGTCAGCAGTTATGGCTCTTCCTTATAGTTTAGATAGTTTAGTTTTCCATTTATGTCCTGTTATTATTTGTAATTCTAATCGGTTTAGATTTCCTAATTCTATTGTGAGTCTAGTAGTGTGGGTTTATTATAGTGATTTGATCTAATATTATAATTTTATTAGGAGTCTAATTAATTTAGTTTCCTAATCCTATTAGAATTCTAATTAATTTAGTGTCCTTATACTACTAGAAGTCTAATTAATATCAATCTCCTAATTGTACTAGGAATGCAAATATGTTAATCTTAATGAAACTCTAATTCAAGCATGCTAATTGTACTGAAATTCTAAGTAAAACAAGTATACTAGTTCTACTACAATTCTAATTGAAGCGAGTGTACTAATTTGACTGAAATTCTAATTGGAATAGAAGACTGATTTTACTAAAACTCTAATTAAAGCAATGAATTAACTTTACTAAAATCTAATTAAAATAAAGGAACTGCTTTTTTTCTTAAATGAGAATTAAAGCAATGAATTAATTATACTAAAACTCTAATTAATAAAAAAAATGAATTAACTATACTGGGATCCAATAAAGCAATGAATTAACTATGCTAGAATTATCTAATTAAAATAAAGGAACTAATTTTATTAGAATTCCAATCAAAGCAATTATTCTAAGGATCTAATTCAAATAAAGCATGTAAATTAATTTTACTAAAAATCTAAGAAAATTATGGACTTGATTTTCTAATTCTAACTAAAGCAATAAAATAATCCTAAAAAAAGGAGGTTTTAGGCCCGCTATACTAATGAGGATTGGTCTCGTTCCCGAGTACCCTCCGTAAGCTCCCTTGGGCAAATCGGGTGGTTGAGATTATGGAAAAATTAGATTTTTGGATTATAATATTATAATTTTGAATTTTTGGAGTCGCTTTCGGGATTATAATTATGAATTAAATTATGAAACTAGGATTATAGAAGACTAAACTAATATTTGAGATTTTAGAAATATTAAATTAAGGAGTTAAGACGAGAAGCTTAAAATTTTGAGGACTGAATTCGGGTCCGAAATTAGAAAATCAGGCCATATGATTAAGGACTGGTTCTAGAAACTATGAACTAGAACTAGAGAGTAATGATAGGACTGGAGATTAAAATTTTAGAACGGAATTGAGTCTATAGTTGGTGAATTGGGCCGTCAGATTAAGGATTGGTTCTAAAAACTGAGAACTAGAACCAGATACTAAAATTACTGTTCGAAAAAGGGTGCTACAGTCTAAGACTGAATTAATATTAATAATTAAAACTAAGAAAAATCCTATGTCTAAGAACTGAGAACTACGATCAGAAATTAAAAATTAAATTCTCACCTAAGGTCGAGGCTGCAGAGAGAAATCTCGAAGATTCAAAGCTTAAATCTCGAAATCATGGCTATGTTCCTCTATGGGTTCGTTCTCGGAGTTCTGTGGTTTCAAAATCTCAAAAAATTTCGTTCTCTCAAAATTCCAGCCTCTTTTCGAGTGAATTAGAAAAAAATCTTTTATAGGGTTTTCTCCAATTAAACGCCCTGTTTGAGCGTTTAACTGGATTGTGCGCCAATTTTTCGATGCTTAATCGCTTTGAGTCGGTCACCGACTCAATGAGCGACCGGCTGACTTGCTCAGTGAGTTTCTTAATTCTAATCACGTTAGAACTAATTGCTGGCCCAGTGTGGAGTGCGCAATCCGGTTAAGCGTCTCATTTGAAGCGCTTGATCGAGGAAGCTTGGGGGTCAAGGACTGTAAGACTAGGTCGGGTGTGGGCCAATTGCGCGCCAGTGATCAGGCTCTCAATCCGATCTCGTGTCTCGTGTGAGGCACGTGATTGAATCTCGAAGTAGTCTGGAAAAGGAAGTCTGGTCTGAAAGGGGGACTGATTGCACGTGTGTGGTTTGGCATGTGATCGAATTATGCACGTAGTTTTAGGCGTATAATTTGGGGCTGTCCGGGTTTGGGTCGGGTCTAAAATGTCAGACTATTGTTTAAGTCTGCATTTCGACTATATACTATTATTTCAGTATATAGTCTCCCTACGTTGGGATCTGAGCCACAAAGCTATTATTTCAGCCAACGTCTAGCTATGTACTATTATTTCAGTGCATGGTTCGCACGTTAAGGTCATGGGGCCTGAGCCACAGAGCTATTGTTTCAGCCTGTGTTCAGTCATATACTATTATTTCAGTATATGGCCCCAATTAGGGTTAACAGGTCAAAGGTTGAAGGAACAGATTTGTATATTTCGGGAGGGCTAAATGAGGGAGTCTACACCGAGCTTCGAACAGTTGAAGAAGGATTCCAGAGGTTCTGTAGGCTGTTTAGGTGTACTCGATACGATGAATTGTTGAACAGTAGCTTCAGCCATCATTTTGTGAGGTTCTGAAGTGTGCACTCGAGAGGATGTGAAACTGCTGAGATCCATTCGATATGTACTGAAGCAATCTCGACAGGTTGCTGCATCTATTCGAGAGGATGGCTGAGTATAGGTGCATGAAGTCAACAAGATCAATGGTATTTTCGAGAGGATGGTTCAGCTAACATTTCGTGAGGTTGCTAGGGCTGCTCCAAGTCGATAGGATGGTTGTATCATGGATTGCAATTCGAGAGGTTTAAAGGCAATTGTACTCAAGAGGTTTAGGGGTTGGAGTGCTCGATAGGATGGCTGCAACATGGAAGGTGATCCACTCGAGAGGATGACTGGGGGTTTAAGTGCACTTAGAGAGGTTCTGTAGCTTCAACTTATACAAGTCGACAGGTTCAATTTGTATCTCATCCACTCAAGAGGATAGCTAAAGGTGTAGCTTATCCATTCGATAGGTTGGATTTCCAGCTTAACTGTTCGAGAGGAATGGTCTGAAGGTGCTGGAGTTCCTCGACAGGTTGAATACCTTTGGGTTTCACCTGCTTTACTCCTCTTGGGTTGACTTGAGAGGTTGCTGTTTGGATCTTTGACTCGTGGGGTAGCAGGCCTACATCTTTAGCTGGTGGATATAGGTGCAAGGGCAGCTCAAGTTCTTCCAGCTACAAGTCTGCCTGGAGTTGCAACTCGAGTGGAAATCTTACTGCAGATTTGAAGTGCTCGAGTGCATGGCTATCAAGCTGCATGGCTGGTTGGTGCAACAGCTATTTCACCTTAGATTTAAATACATCTGACCAGATGTAATGCTGCTACTTAAGATGGTGAACCAAATGATGCTTTGCACTTGCTGAAATGTGTACATCCTCTCTGCTGAAACCCATACTACTGCAACTCTTTTAGTGTGTACACAACTATTTCATTGTGCACATGATTAAACTGTTTTACCCAATGTGCATAGAGCTGAAACCTCTTCTTCTTGACAGTTTGGAACTTGAAAGTACTGAGGCTTGGGCTGCTTTGTTCTGTCATTTATTCCAACAGCAGGGGTTTTCTAAGCCATGAACCTCACTTCTCTCGGATATACAAAATAGTTCTCATCTCCTCTTATTGACACCTGTTACATGGGAAAAATGCACTTGCTGTATTTTTATTCCTAACAGCAAAACAACACTAAAACCAATTATTAGTTACTCTAAGTACTAACAAAAGCTAGGTTTAAAGGGGATAAAATGGTACAAATCAGTGACTAACAATAATTTGTGTGATGCCTAGCTTCTTTCTTTCCTATTTTACAAAAACATAAAAAAATAAAAAACATAAAGAAAGTATCTATACCAAAAAGATGTATCTGAACAAGGGTTTTCTTGGGCCCCCTTCTATGATTTTGATCTATGCAAAAAAGGTATGTGCAGGATGGAATCAATGACCCAACTCGCACTTCAAGGCACGGATCTCTACGCATAAAACGTCCTCTTGTACATCCTGCTCTGCCATCCAGCGGCCATGAAGACTCCTATACCGCTTTCAAGAGGCATCAATAGCACCAAGAGACTTACTCAAGGCCCCTTCCAAACGAAGGACCTCACACTCAACTACATCAGCCCTGGCTTTTGCCACATCTGCTCTAACCTTTTGTTTCTCTAAATGATCATGCAGGACACGCTTCTCGTCCACTAACAGCTCAATACGAGATCGAAGCATGGACTCCTTCTTTGGCCAGGGCCCCTCCACATCACTATTCTCGGGCTGATCCAAGTAACAGGTAAAAGGCCTCTCAGACAGTAGCCAAGCCTCATACTCTGGAGAGGTCATAACCATATTCCCCTGCTCTACATTGCACATGAGCGTCGACTGATGCGTTTCCTATAGGGCAGCTATCCTATCCAAGTCTCTAAGGGATCCCCAAGAGAAAATCAGGTCTCATAGAGGTGGTTTTGCCGTCCATGACACCTGCTGAAGACAACCAACTTGGCGCAGCACCCAAAATGGGAAATAGTAAGTACTGCTGAATAAACCAAGGAGAGTGATGCCCTCATAATCTCTAGAGCGAACCACTGGGAAAGTTCTGTCTAACCAAGGAAGCCTCCACACCAACTCAGCTTCAGCCAACCATGGTTTCAGCCCTTGTGTGTCCCCCCGCGGAAGAATGTGGCACCTACCCAAAAAGTAGAGGGCCACCTCACCACGAGCAACATAGAAGCGAGGTACGGGTCCCATAATTGCAAGGTTCCCCCCTAACCAGACCTGGAACATAAGCAGGCACCCCCTAAGGCACTCCACTTTGCCCAATGTAAAAGCGTCAAGGCAGCGATACAGCTCTGTCAAAATCATGTGCATCACAGATCGGCCTCCCTCTAATTCCGCCAAAATGTCACAAAGGGCAAGCGAGAAACTCTCTCCCCCAGTATGGAAAAGAACCTCAGAGATAAGACAAAGAGAGAAAGCCTTCACGTTATAGACATTCCTAATCGGCAATTTTTGCAGGCTCTCATTGCCTAAAAGTTCTCTCAAGAATTTCATCGAACACCTGGTGGGCCCACCAATGAGACTTTTCTCATAATTAGTTCTTTTCAAGCCCAAAGTCACATGGACGGCTTTAGCATAACCCGGATTCGGCATCACTCTGGCAAGGCCCCTATGAAGCTTCAAACCCAATAAGTTGGAGAGTTCCTCAAGTGTAGGAGTCAACTCACGACTCCCAAATCAGAAGACATGGGCGCCTAGGTCCCAAAAAGAGGTTGCCACATGTATAAAATCCCAAAGAGGAGGGACTTCAAGGAAGGATGAGAGATGGGCCAATCCAACTCGATCCAAATCTGCGAGCTCACTCTCATTCAAGCTCTCCAGCTATTTCTTTAAAAAAACTGGGCCCCATGCCCAAAGAGGGAAGTATAGAGGTCCCGGGTCCCCCCATGAGAGACGAGGACAGAATGTGGGTCCATTGTCATACAAAGATGTTTCCAAGATACAATTCAATGTAGGATGATGGACCCACCCTTGGGCAAACAAAGAGAAAAATGGCAGCAAAAAGCACCAAGTCAAAATCAAAAGAGAAGAAAAATGGTGCATTCTCAGTTTTAAAAACCCCAATTTCCCAGAAAGTGTATGGTGCGTGTATTACACACGCCAAGCCATTTCACTCCCAAAATTGCCTGGCGTGTGTATTACACACGCCAAGCCACTAATGCCCGCCCCTAAAAAAAAAAGAGGTTGAGGGGAGGTTATTTTGGCTGATCCCCTAGACAGCCCACCTGTATTTTTTGTCATTTGCTTAAAACAGTATACTAAGGCCACATACAGAATCTTCAGGTCGCATCTAACATATATTCAATTTTCCCATACAGGAAAGGCCCACACAAATCTGAAAAGGGGCGGCCAGGTGCTAACCAAGCATATAGCCCAAAGGCTTTGTCTTGCTAGCAAAAATTGAGTCCACCCTGCAAATGAGCGCAAATATACCACGACAAAAAAGATAGAGAGATAGAGCAGACCAAGCTGGAAGTGCAAGTACCCCCAAATCTGAAAAAAAGAGGCAATAAACATAAAAAGTGTGTCAGATGAAGGATGAATGACTAGCCAACAAACCAGGGGAAGTATGAAAAGCAAGGGTTACCTCAATCACAGGTCAAAAACCAACGACAGAAGCTATACCCCCAACTGAGGCTCGAGCTAGGCTACACATCAACACGGCATATTCGGCCCCACCCCAGTTGTATCGGTGCATGTTGTCCCAATTCCCCATGAGACTGCGTAAGGACAGTGAAACCCGGCCTCCGCTGGCATTCGCAAAGAGAGTCTTGCCTAGAAGGAAAAGGAGTGAAATGCGAGCCAACTGCAGGGCACACTTGGGCTCAATAAAGATATCCGCATCCGACTGGCCCAGATCCACCAATTCGTGCTCTCCAAACAAATCAGCCAGCCAAGATAATTTAACTTCGGTGCCATGCTTGTGCTAAGGGGAGGGATAATCCCTGATCAATTGAACTACCTCATCTAGACCCGGTATGCGAAGGTTGGTCACCGGTGTGTCCCCAATCCTAATCCCCGTAATCATCAACCAATCGACGGGGGTGATAGTCATCTCGGTCATCGCCATGTGGAAGGTCATGGTCTCCGGCCGAAAGCGCTCAATTAAGGCCTTCACAGAGGCCGAGTAACCCCTGGCAGCGTATAAAAGGAAATCTCCAAAACCGGCCTGGGCAAGGAAGAATATCACCACCGGAGGGAGATAGCGGTAAAGGCGCTAGAGGTCAAGCCAACCTCTACGGAATATAATGGGTGGCAAGTCCTGCATCAAGATAAAGAGGTGTTAGGTCCTGGAGGTGAAACAAGCTCGCACGACGAAAAGAAAAAATGGCAAAATCAAACTTTTTACCTTGCCAGCGATCCCAAAATTTGAGATGTGGGTATACTATTGATTGAGCAGACCGGTGCGGGCCGCCTTGCCCTGCATTTCATACCATGGCTGGGAAGAGCGTTGCACTATGAAGAATTGCTCCCCACGAGGACCGTAGGCCACCCGTGGTCCCTCCTCTTGCCCCTCCTCTTGCTCGTGCTCTTCCTCACTCGACATCCTGAGACGGACAGAAGCAACAATGTAAAAAATACGTCAGTAGCGAGAAACCAATAGCTGCAAGCCAAGAGAAGGTAAGTATGCCCCTCACATTGTCCATCAAATCATAAATCATCATCGTTTCTAAATATATATATATATATATATAAAGGAGAAAAGAAGAACAGGGTGAGGCCCGAAAAACCCCCACATTTCAAATAAAATAGAAACAAACAAAAACAAAAAGAAAAAAAAAATAGAGAGTCTTACTTTTTCTTCCTACAAACCAAAAACCAAAAAATGCATACACATGCAACAAAAAATCAAAAAAAAAGAAGAGAGTATTACTTTTACCCACAAACAAAAAACCAAAAATATATAATATATGTTTAAATATATATATATATATATATATATATATATATATATATATATATATATAAATGCATACACATGCCACAAAAAATCAAAAAAAAAAGAAGAGAGTATTACTTCTTCCTACAAACAAAAAAACAAAAAAATGCATACACATGCAACAAAAAATCAAAAAAAAAGAGAGAGTATTACTTTTGCCTACAGATAAAAACCAAATAATATATATATATATATGCAAAGCAAGCGAAAAAAAAAATCATAGTCATCATCATCATTTGCACAATAAAAAGTCATCATCTAGATCCACACAAAAAGAGGGGGAAAAGAAGCCCCTAATCACATCAACGAATGGAGAAAAAGGGTAGGGCATCACTAAAAGATCATATTTTTGCTCAAAATCAAGGCCAATACATATGGAAGAAATCAAATAAGTCATAAATAATCACACTTGCACGAGAAATCATCCATTCATCATATAAAAATGCAAATATCCTAACCACATTACAAATAAATTCAAGAAAATTCAAAGGAAATAAGGTTAGAACAATGATAACCTTCAAGAGAATTGTCCCTTGATCCAGCATAGAGCGTGTGTTTAATTGGCAAGAGCGAACACCTGCTATGAAACACGGTTCCAATCGATTCAAGGGAACCCTAGGAGGAGTTTCTGGTTCAGTTTAGAGAGGGAGGGAGGAAGAAATTTTGAAAATAGCCCCTTTTGGCTCGGGCTCAAATGTTTTAAAACCCCCCCAATTTTGGCTTGGCGTGTATAAAATACATGCCAGGCATGTTTGAGCCTAGTTTTGGCTTGGCATGTGTAATACACACGCCAAGCCAAACCTGACCCGATTTAGCCTGGCGTGTTTAATACACAAACCAAGCTCTTCCTGGCTAACTTTGGCTTTGTATATGTATTGTACACGCCGAGCCCGATCCTCCTCAGACCCGAAGTGGTGCACACGCCCCCCAAAGCGGTACATCATCCTCCACTTGATCTGCTTGGGAGGCTGTGCTAGAATAAATGGTTCAAGATCAATGAGCATGCTTAAAATCCCGAACATACAAAAATTCACATAAAACAAAAAAATCACATAAAATAACAAAAAATTCACATAAAATAATAAGAAAAAATCCACATAAAATACCAAAAAATTCACATAAAATAATAAAGAAAAAATCCACATAAAAAAAACCCACATAAAATACCAAAAAATTCACATAAAATAATATATAAAAAATCCACATAAGATAAATCCACATAAAATACTAAAAAAATTCACATAAAATAATAAAGAAAAAAAATCCACGAAAAAATTCGCATAAAAATAACAAACAGAAAATAAGCGCATATGCATCTTATAAAAAGCGGCACGTACTCCCAAAAAGCATTGCGATATCAATTCGCTCCTCTTGAGTAATCGTGCTAAATTAACTTCGAGATCGATGGGTTCTCCCAAAGACCTTCAGCCCTACTTCACGCAGGGGCACCCGTAGCCAGTCAAATGAGGCAATCAATGCCTCATATGATTGGGCACAAACTATGGATCTTCACGTATTTGCTTCGCACCTATCTTTAGGTATGGGTCGATAACCCTCTCTCTTACGGAGCTATTTTATTCAGAATGAAACTTGAACATCGAACATCTTCAATCATCTCGAGAAGCGGGCATTTTTCCCAGCATATTGGGCTTTCGCAACTCGTACCACCTCGGTTATGCCTAGTAATGTCGCTAAGCGCTTGGGGACCGATGACCTTGAGGAATGATTATTTTTTCCAACATACAGGGCTTTCATTTACTCACCATGTTATCCACCTGATGTTTGAGGTTCATTCTGAATACGACAGACACATTAGTGATGCCTTTGGCTTCTTCGAATGTCTCTTATCTTTGGCATTCGATCATTAGTAATCGAATACCAAAGAGGGGCATCTATAGACACCCAAATCTGGCCTAAGGCTCGATCAAGATATACTTTGAGAGAGGTGCACCCCCGAGCTTCCGATAGCATCTCACACACCCTTAGGACCCTTCCCAAACCCTTAGGAATTACCCCCAACACTTAGAAATCTCTCTGAACCCTTAGTTAACCCTCCCGGGCTGTGGTTAGAGAGACACAAACTAGGGCTGGTAGGGACCTCTGCTGAGATTGAATCTTATACCATTGAAAAGTAGAAGTTCTCAGCTTTCCAACAAGCCAATAATCACCTCAATCCGAGATGTGTTTCAAAAGATACAACAATCTGAAGAATGTTCAGAGACTGCACCTAGCTAGGGCATGCTTGGCGTGTGTATTACACACGCCAAGCCATTTTTTCCTAGAAATGGCTTGGCATGTGTATTATACATGCTAAATATAGGTGGGCCCCCCAGCGGGCTTTGAACTTCCAGGAAACTGTAGCTATGCTTGGTGTGTCTAATACACACACCAAGCTTTGCTATAATAACCTCTGGTTTTTGCCCAAATTGGGTTTGACTTGTTGACCATCTCAATATTTAGGGTGGGTTTCATTAGGACTGTTGCACCCCTGTTTACCCTATTTACAACCCTCTAGTCATTTGAAACCTCACTCTATCATCTACCATTGAACCTATCCTCACACATATCCATAACCTTAAAATCCTAGGAATCCTTAGATATTAAGATTACCTAATTGCTAATCCCATTAGCATTTAAGTACCCCTTAACCCTCCATTTTTCCTATAAAAAGAGAGGCACCCCTCCCTTTACAAAGGCTTAAAAAAATTTCTAAAGTGAAAAGACTAAGAGATCCTTTCCCCCCTTTGGTGCACCAAACCTATAAAAATTTCATAATTCCAAAACCTCCTTTGAGCCCTATATTCCGTCATAGGTGTTGAGATATTTTAGTTGTTGATTATTGTAAAGGAAAGATGATGGTAAAAATAAAAATAGAATCAAAATAAAACAGAAGATGAAAGAGATGAAAACAGCACATCTAAAATATACAGACCTGCAATAATCCAAGGTTGTTCTAGCAAGTTTTAAAAGTAAGAGTTTGTCCCACAGGGAGTAGTGATCTAAACCACAAGGGTTGTATAGTAGACTTCCAGATCTGCTACAGATCTGGCAAATCTAACCTAGTCTAAGAAAACAAGAAAAGAAAGAGAGTTTTTCGGGTGTCACAACTAAACTATATCTAAACTATAAAACAGAATTTAAAAGATAGATCTGAGAAAGGATGAATGTGAATGGAAAAATAAAATATAAAATGGTGAGAAATAGATAGCTAGAGACTGGTTCTTATTGCAAAATAGATTAAGATTTATGGATTTACACCTGTCCATCACTTGGCTACTGTAGACACCCAAATTTGGCCCAAGGCCAGATCAAAACACCTCTCGAGAGAGGTGCAATTCTGAGCTTTTGATGACATGTATGGAACCTTTAGGAACCCTCCTAAAACCCTTAGAAATCTTTTCAAACCCTTAGGAATCACCCTAAATCCCTTAGGAACCTGACTCGAACCTTTAGAAATCAATCCCGACCCTTAGAACCCGTTTTGAACCTAAACCTAACCTTATCAAGCAAAGGGTTGAGGAGGGGTGCACCGAAACTATATACGACCCCCTACTATGATTGAATCTTATACCATTAAAAAGTAGAGGTCGTCAGCTTTCCAACAGTCTAAGAATCGCCCCAATCGGAGGTATACATCAAAAGATACGATAAACCAAGCCCAGAGGGCATAAAAGTAAAATCAAGTGGGGCCCCCTAGGGATTTGGCATAACTAATAGTTGCGCCAAGCTATTTCTCCCCAGAAATGGCCTGGTGCAACTAATAGTTACACCAGTGATAATTTTGCTTGGCGCAACTAAAAGTTGCGCCAGTATTAATTGTGGACCCCACCCTCGCGAGCTAACTTTCAGGCACTGTTTAAACACTATATTACTGTACATTTGCCTGGCGTAACTATTAGTTGCACCAAGCATATGAACAATAACGTCTGGATTTTTTCTCGAAAATCATGATTGGGGCTTGACTTGTTGACCACCTTGACCTTTGGGGTGTATTTTGCTAGTTCTGTTGCACCCACTCCTTACCTATTTGCAACCCTTCAAGTGGCTTAAAGCCTCACCCCATCATCCACCATTGGAGGACTTTCTTACACATTTCAATGCTTCGAAAACCCTAGAAAACCTTAGATTTGAGATTACCTAATTGCTAAAGCCATTTAGCTCCTAAGTGATCTCCTAATCCACCCATTTCCTATAAATAGAGACTCCCACCCCTTGGTGTAGGGGTTGAGAATTTTGGCCTAAGAGAGAAAGAGCTTAAAGTAGAAGATCTTTCTCCCTTTGGTGCACACTTCTCATAAAAAATTTAGAATTTTAAGACCTCCTTTGAGTGATATTTTTCACCTTAGATCCCTTAACTTAGGTATATGCTACCCATTTACCTTCCCTCTCTACTTCCTATCTAGCAAGCCTTAGAGGTTAGAACCCCTCTTTTCACCATACAAGCCTTCAAGAGCTCATCAAAGCAAGCCACACAAGGCTCTCCTACGGTGCTACAAGGGACCGAGGGCTCTGGCTCTCCCCTTTCTTCTCCTATCTCTTTCTAGCTCCCTTCATCTTCTCATTTGTACCGTTACGCCACCAACTTTTCGGTAGGGACGGAGGGGCACAAATAGGATTCTAAGCCCTTTTGGACAAGAGGAAGCTATTTTCTTTTCTTTTACTTTATTTTATTTTTGGCCATTAGTAGAGACCGCTTTAAGCGGGTTGATCGAGTGCCTAACACTTTCCCGATCGATAACCGAAGCCCCTACCCAAGAGCCTTTGGTGTGGACCGAAATCAGAGTCATATTTTTAGCACTTCAATGCTCATAAAAATGAACTAGGTTTCCTGGGACACCGAAAGCTCCGAGTGGCGACTCTATATTTTTTACAAGAGAGAGCATTGCTGCGACGGAATCGTCAAAAATCTCATGGTTGCACAGATGGCGACTCTACTGGGGAGAGCTTGTAGAGCTTCTCTTTGAAATTTGGCCCTTTATTTTTTATTTTTCACTAACTATTTTTACTATTTTTTCACTATTTTTTTATTTTTCTCACCCTTATTTTTTCGTCATTTACGAGCCTTAGCCGATTGGCGGACCTGCATGCGCATTGTCCTTTAAATTTCTTTACTTTTTCATTATTTTAAGTACCTTAGCCAATCGGCGAGCCTACTTGAGCATTGTCTTTTAATTTCCTTACTTTCCCATCATTTAAAGTACCTTAGCCGATTGGCGGGCCTAGTTGTGCAAGCATATTCCAACAGTGGACGTCGGCCCGTAGTGGCGGCACGAGGTCATCACCCCCGGTCTTTGAACTAAAGAAAACTTTCAAAAAAAAGAGAAAAGCTTTGAAAAAATTAAAATTGAACCAAGTTAGGGAGCTTAATTAATTTATTTTTACGAGATAGATTTTAAAAGGGTGGGGATTAGGTAAACACGCAAACACCCGAGTCTTAGTATGGCGGCAGCCCCTAGTGGTGATGATCCAGAAAAGTCTCAGCCCGCCTAGTATCTGAGAAGGCACTTGCGCCGGAGGTATATCGGGTGGGTTCCCATTCTGAAGCTTAAAACCCTTTAGGAGCGCGCTAGCGAGTTATACCGGACTCAAACCCTTTAGGTGCGGTGAGGAGAGAATCGATCACCAAAAAATAGCTCAATTCTCGGAAGCCTAGCTTCCATAAAAACCAAAAAAAAAGACTCATTTTGGGCTGCTATCTCTGCTATTATACATTCTGGAACACCATTATTTGTCTGGCGCAAGTATTAGTTGCGCCAGTACAAAAAAGCTGGAATTTATAACTGGCGCAACTAATAGTTGCGCAAGCTTTAAAATCCAAAGTTTTACCTTCGTGCAACTAATAGTTGCGCCAGTGTAAAAAGGTGTCCTGCAAACTGGGCACATGTATTAGTTGCGCCAGGTCTATTTAACACCACATCAGCCCGAATCTGTGGCCTTTTTCACCTCTCGATTCCCGGATTAGTGTGCTTAGTGCCTTGTTTGGGCTCCGCCATCTCCGACACCCAATATGCCCCCGTCGATCAAAAGAGGGCAACTTATTTTTGGCCCATTTCGGGGGATTGAGCTATTTGCCTCGATTTCCATGCCTTCAATAGATCGAAGGTTCTCCTTCGATTCTTTTGAAGCGCGTCGGAATCATAGCCGCGGGACTTGAATTAGGTACGAGTGCCACCCGAGAAGGGAATTGTAAGGCCTCAAAACCTTTGTTTTTCAAAAACTTTTTCTAAAAAAAAAATTAAACAAAATCAAAAAATAATAAAAAAGTAAATCAAAAACCAAAAACATATAGTTTGTGGTTCCGGCAAAACGACATCATCTTGCCCTCTGCTAGCCCATAGGGGAAGAAGGAGGAGGATTTTCGGGCCTTATTCGAGGCACCCATACCCAACCCGATACCGAGACATGTCGTGGGTAGTGGACCCGGCTTACGTCGATCCTGACTCATCCCCGCCACATTCTCCAACCCACTCCCATTAGAGAGAAGTTTTTTCCACCATCCCTCTCACCCAATCACCATTTGCCGTTATCGGCCAGTTTGGCGCCCCCATTTTCCCAACCACTACCTCCCAAAATATCCAAAGTTCAACCCCCCATTCTCCATCTTTTGCTCAAACCATACCCATGCCAAATCTAACCCATTTCCCATCCACATCCATACAAAACCCAAACCCATTCTCCCAATCCACATCCATGCCCCATTTCCCATCTTCCCCCTATAGGCCCGATCCACCCACATTCACATACACCACTTCCTCCCTATCCAACCTCCCACAAATCCCCCCATCTACCCGGGTCATGCCCATTTTTATCGGGGCCATGCCCAATTTTTTTCAAGCATTCACCCCTAACATCCCTAATCCTTCCACATCCTTTGCCCCACCTCAACTCTCCAATCCACCCCATACCCTACCTCTTACCATGGTCATGCCCAATCATACCAGGGCCATGCCCAATTTCCCCTCCATCCCATCTCCACCACCCACATCCAATCCTCCCTCCATAACCATGATGGAGGAGATGTTCCAAACCTACTCCATATAGAAGGCTTCTCAAAACACCTCCCCTCCTCCACACCCCACGTCCCTAAACCCATCTCACACCCTAGCCAATCTCCATGCCTCACTCCTCAATGACCCCTATCAACCCCCTATAATCCACACCATCCAAACTCCCATTACCCACATGCCCGAAGGCTCCATGGCCCAACCTCCCACTACTCATACACCCCAAGGCCAAATGGCCCAATCTCCAACCTCCCACATACCCCAAGGCCCATTAGCCCAAACCCCCTTTTCCCACATATCCCAGGGCCCCATGACCCAATACCCCACCACCCAAACCTACCCAGGGCCCACGGCCTAGACCCACCGAGAGCCCATGGCCCAGACCCACCAAGGCCCATTGGGCCAAACCTACCCAAGCCCATTGGCCCAAACCCATCAAGGGCCCATGGCCCAAACCTACCAAGGGCCCCTGGCCCAAACCCATCAGTGGCCCATAGCCCAAAATGATCAAGGCTTCATGGCCCAAACCCAAACCCCACACTCATACCTTCCACAATACCCCCAACATTTCACTCAACCTTCACAGCCAGTTCAAACCCATACCATACCCCAAACCCAATTTTCCCATGGCCCCACACCCAAGGCCATCTCCAAACCTTCCCCCATACCCAATGGCCCCATCGGGCCCCACCTCTAAACCAAAAGCCCATCACCCAACAAACCTTTCCTCACCCCCAATGGGCTCACCCCACCCCCACTCATGTCATTCCCATCCAACCCGGGCAACAACAACAAGAAAATTCTACCCTCACTACACATTATGCCGACCAGCAGTATGAGGAGGATGAGATTAGGAATAGCGGAGCCTACGCTGGGGCATTAACCAACCTTACCCCTCTTCCCATAATTTCCCACCCCCTGGTGGCCCAGAGTGAAGTCCAACTAACGGTCGAGAAAGCGGCCCCTGTATCAAAAGAGTTAGAGCAGCTGAAAGAACAATTGGACAAAATACAGAAGCAACTGATGAAAATGGGTGGTGCCAAAATCTACACCACGGACTTCATAGATTTGTGCTTATTCGTTGAGGTCCCCCTGCCCCCCAAATTTAAAATGTCAGCCTTCAACAAATATAATGGCACGGGCAATCCTATTGCACACTTGAAGTCCTACTGTGGGGACATGTGCCAATACGGAGGGGGTGAAAGACTACTAATAAAAGTCTTTCAGAAGAGTCTGACCGAGCCGGCTTTGAGATGGTTCACATCTTTAGAACCATCCATGATAAAAACATGGAGGGACCTCACGCACGTCTTTCAAGAATATTTCCCCAACCCAACCTCGCAAATTGAACCCTTGAATCTTAGGGTATACTTTCCATCCATCACACCTGTCAATTATGTACATATCAATGCATACCAATAATATACCACCACCACCCCCAGCAATTACCTAATGAGCCAATAGGCCCCCAATCCTACGCCCGCACCCTCCAGTTATCAATGGCCCGTGCCCACCCCATTTCCCCCAGTTCAACTACCGGCAAACTCCACCGCCCATATCAATTACCCAATAAGCCATCAGGCCCCAATCCCACACCCACACCCGTCAGTTATCAATGGCCTGCGCCCATCCCATCACCCCAAGTTCTGCCTACGAATTCTTCCACCCCGGTCAATTACCTAACGGCCCATCAGACCTCCCATCTCCCGCCAGTGCCCACCAGCTATCAATGGCCTACTTTTACCTCCTTACCTCCAATGCCACCACCCTCAAGCTTCACCACCCCTATCTGGCTCAATTTTTCCACCCAACCCGCTACCACCGAAATAAATTAGGTGTTACCCACACCTCTTGAACCGACAATGCAAGTGCCTTAAGTACCGGCAGCCATACCTTTCCAGCTCTCGAGACCAACCTATGACCATCATCAGGTCCCGCTAAGCTACGAGCAAATAGATGTCAATACCGGCAATAGCAGCAAAGAAGGGGCAGTGGACTTTGTCACACGGTTTGAGAGAATATCGAAGCAGCCAGAAGCGCCAGTAGCCGCACGGCCCAACCACAAGGGAAGAAAGACAGCGTTGTGAACCCCTTCGAAAAAATGATTTGAGAACATATACTAGAGACTCAACTGAGAAGAATGCCCGCCCATATAACCGTCTGGGATCTGTTGATGACGTCCCCACTCCATTTTCAAGCATTAATGGGGGCGTTAAAAAATGTGCATGTATCACTCCAAGTTAGCCCAGATGAAGTCGGGCAGATAATTGGGCAAGTGATGGCTCCGAATGCCATTTCATTCTCTGATGCTGATTTACCTAAAGAAGGGTGTAACCACTCCAAGTCATTAAATATAATCGTTGAGTCTGAAAATATGGTCATTCCCCTGGTTTTAATTGATAATGGGTTCGTATTGAATATATGCCCGTTAAGAACCGCCACTAAGATCGGGGTCAATCCATGCATGCTGAGGCCCACCAGAACCAACGTAAGAGAATTTGACAATACCAGGAGAGAAATAATGGGAGAAGTTGATCTTGAGCTGTTGATAGGGCCAATGACCTTTTCCATCTTGTTTCAAGTCATGGATATCAAATCTTCATTTAATCTATTATCGGGGCGCCCGTGGCTGCACGAGGTAGGAGCCATACCTTTCACTTTCCACTAGAAACTCAAGTTTGTGTCTGGGCACAAAATTATTACAATCATTGGTGAGGGGCACAGCGAGAAAGAAAAAGTCGCCAATAGCGTCGAAAAACCCAATGTGTTGGATATACCGCACACCGCTGAGGATGTCGACCTCCACAGTTTTGAATATGAGGTGCCAGCGATACTCCCAGAGCCCATTGAGGGCATCATGCCTAAAACAGGAGGCAGTATGGTAGCGACGGTGGCTATGCTCCAAAAGTGGGGCCATAAAAAAGGCCGAGGGCTCAAGCCCAGATTACAAAGTAGAAGAGAGCCAGTTGTTGCTAAGGGGTAGAAAGTCAGATTCGAGCTGGGATACAAGCCCATTGAGGAAGAGGTTTGAGAGACCAAAGAGAAAGCTAAGGTTTCCGCAGCAGCAAAAGCTCGAGGAATCAACATAGAAGAGAAACCTTGCCCTACACCGCATATCAGGGAATCCTTCGTCAGCGCAGGGGTCATAAAGATCAATCGAAATGGGGTAGCCCATTTGACCCCACACAAACTCATAGCCCTAATACATCCCACCAATCCCCAGATCTCCCTTCCTAGCTTGGAGATAGATTTGGTGGCGTTATCCCTTTTCGAGCAATGACGATCAGTACCTGAACAAACTTTCCCTATGGTAAATCATCACAAAATTGAGTTATCATTTGAGGACATCATCTCAGACAAAATGGGGATCAACATGATGGAAGCTGACTCCAATGAGCCATATCAGTCAGCACCCTCCATCCCAATAGGTAAAGGAGCGGCCCCTCAGGTGCGCAATTGGGTATCTTTACCTCAAACCCTGGAAGCGGGGAGTGGCCTAACATTTGGCACCCGTTTCTAAAAAGAAAAAAACCTATAAAAAGTGAGATAAGCCCTTGGCTAGCAATACCTTGCATATATAACAACCCGCTTTGCCAAGGGTCCATCTCCGAAGAAAACAAAAATCTCAAAAACATGGAAAAATACAAAATTTCAAAAACATGGAAAAAATATAAAATCCCAAAAATATTAAAAAAATACAAAACCCAAAAATATTGTCTTTTAAAATTCTAGAAAAATTCCTACAAAAGGATGCCTTAATCGAAATACCCGTCCCACGTAAAATCGGCCCCTTTCCTGTAGAAATACAAGAAGAGGTAGGCGTTACGAGTCTGGACGAGGATAGTCCTTTGGAGGAGCTCCCTAATGAGCTCCTTGAATGGTTTGCCAAGTTTGAGCATGGCCCTACCCCTGTTGTCGAAGAGATCGAAGACCTCGATCTAGGGACTAAGGAGATTCCGAGAATAACCAAAATCGAAATGTCACTGTCTCCTGAGGAAAGAAAAAGCATGATCGACTTCCTTCGATCATACCAAGATATTTTCGCCTAGTCCTACAAGGACATGTCTAGTCTGGACACTAATTTGGTCGAACATGAGTTGCCTCTCTACCCTGATATAAAGCCGGTTAAGCAGAAGTTGAGACGTCTCTGACCCGAGTGGATGCTGAAAGTCAAAGGCGAGGTCATTAAGTAATATGATGCAGGGTTTCTCATTGTACCCAAGTACCCGCAGTGGCTAGCCAATATTGTGCCTGTACTGAAGAAAAATGGAAAGGTCCGCATGTGCATCGACTTCTGTAATCTGAACAAGGCGAGCCCGAAGGATGATTTCCCACTGCCACACATCGACATCTTGGTCGATAACACTGCTAAGCACAAGATGCTTTCCTTCATGGATGGATTTTCAGGATACAATCAGATTAAGATGGCAGAAGTAGATCAAGAGAAGATGGAGTTTGTCACTCCTTAGGGAACCTTCTACTATAAAGTCATGTCGTTTGGGCTAAAGAATGCCGGTGCAACATACCAAAGAGCTATGACTACGTTGTTTCACGACATGATGCACTGAGAAATTAAAGTATATGTCGATGATATTCTAGCCAAGTCACCGGAGCGAAGCGATCACTTGGTAAACCTTCAGAAGTTGTTTGAGAGGCTGAGAAAGTTCAGGTTATGTCTGAATCCACATAAGTGTGCTTTTGGTGCTATGTCCGAAAAATTGTTAGGATTCATCGTCAGTAGGAGAGGGATCGAGGTCGACCCAGTCAAGGTCAAAGCTATTACTGAAATGCTGCCACCGTCTACTGAGAAGGAAGTTAGAGGGTTCTTGGGCAGAATACAATATATCAGTCGGTTCATTGCACAGCTAACTCCAATCTGCACGTCGATCTTCAAACTACTAAGGAAGAACTCACCTGTTGAATGGAACGATGATTGTCAGGCAGCGTTCGATAAAATTAAAGGCTACCTCCTTAACCCACCTGTGTTGGTACCACCCGAGCCAGGGAGACCACTCTTGATGTATCTATCCACGAGAGAAATCTCGATGGGACGTGTCTTAGGGCAGCATGATGAGACAGGAAGAAGAGAACATGCCATTTACTATCTAAGCAAGAAGTTTACTGATTATGAAACACGCTATTCTCATCTGGAGAAAGTATGCCTGGCTCTTGTATGGGCTACTCAAAGGCTCCGCCATTACTTACTATCTTAGGCCGTTCTACTCTTACCCTGAGTAGACCCATTGAAATACCTATTCGAGAAGTCGACCCTCACTAGAAGGACCGCGCGCTGACAGATTTTATTATCTGAGTTCGACATCACGTACGTCACTCAGAAGTTGATTAAGGGGCAGGCACTCGCTGATCATCTTGCCGACAATCCTTTATCAAATTATGAGCCTTGGAGAATTGAATTCCCTCATGAGGACATCCTTTTTATGACAGAAGACGATAGAAAAGAAGCAGAAGATTCTTGGGTAATGCACTTTGATGGGGTAGAAAATGTCGAGGGCCAAGGAGTTGGTGCCATCCTATTTTCACCGAAAGGATCCCATGTACCGGTCTCTATCAAGCTTAACTTCCCTTGTACTAACAACATGGCTGAATATGAAGCTTGTGTCGCTGGTCTGCAGGCGGCTCTTGATCTGAATGTAACTCACCTCCGAGTGTTTGGCAATTCGCAATTGATTATATACCAAACGAATGGTGACTAGAAGACAAAAGATAAGAAATTGATCCCCTATCACAAGCACCTTGAGGATCTGATAGCTTGTTTTGAAGATGTGACATTCTCCTATGTCCCACGAATAAGGAATCGCTTTGCCGATGGACTAGCAACATTGGAATCAATGATAGAAATCCTGTATGGTGCTGAGATGAAGCCAGTCAATCATGATCGAGCAGAGGAATGAGCTAGCCTTCTGCCTCCAGATTGAGGAACCTATAAAGCCTGACGATGAGCCACCTTGGTTCTCAGATATCAAGAACTTTCTTGAAACACTAACTTTCCCTGAGGGTACGTCCAGGACGGATCGGCGAACCATTCAACATTTAGCAGCAGGCTACGTCATTTATGGGGAGTGCCTTTACAAGCGATCCTACAATAATATTTTGCTAAGGTGCCTTACTGAAAGTAAAGTGACCAACATCATGAAGGAGATTCACGAAGGAGTGTGCGGAGCCCACGTCAACGGTCACATGCTTGCTAAGAAAATTTTGCGGCAGGGATACTTTTGGACCACTATGGAATCAGATTGTTGCAAACACATTCAGAAATGCTACAAGTGTCAGGAACACTCTAGCCTGATACACGCTCTGGCCATCTATCTATACTGCATGACCACTCCTTGGCCATTTGTTACCTGAGGCCTAGACATCGTCGAAATGATTAATCCAAAAGCATCAAATAAGCATCGGTTCGTTCTCGTGGCCATTGAATACTTCACCAAATGGGTGGAAGCGGCATCATATGCCAACATCACAGCCGATCACATTGAGAAGTTCCTCAAGAATAATATTGTGTGCTGATTTAGAGTCCCCAAAGATATCATCATGGACAACGGCATAAACTTTGCAAATAAGCGCGTCCAAGTCTTCTGTGAGCAATACAAAAGCAAGCACCATCGCTCATCACCTTATCGACCTCAAACTAATGGAGTCGTGGAGGCTGCAAACAAGACGGTCATCCGTATCCTTGAGAAAATGGTCATCACTTACCGAGATTAGAGCGAAATGTTGTCATTCACTTTGTGGGCCTACAGAATGTCGATCCGTACAGCTACAGGGGCAACACCATTCTCCCTTATGTATGGAACTGAGGTTGTCCTACCAGTAGAGGTTGAAGTACCCTCGCTCCGAATCCTCATGGAATCAGGCTTACTCAAAGCAGAGAGAGAGAGAGATCCCGCTTCGAACATTTGAACTTATTGAACGAGAAGAGACTCTTAGCCTTATGTCACACTCAGGTGTACTAGGAGCGAATCGCACGCGTTTACAACAAATGTGTTCGCGGTCGAGATCTAAAGGTAGGAGACACTGTGCTGAAGATCTTTCCATCCCTCCACACCGATCCGAGAGGAAAGTTCAAGCCGAACTGGGAGGGACCTTACGTCGTTCAAGAGGTGCTACCGGGATATGTCATCCGCCTCGCCACTATGGACGAAAATCATCTTCCTGAACCCATCAACGTCGGATACGTCCGACTGTTCTACTCTTAGTCTATTGCGATAAGGTAAGTATTGGTGAAACAAATGTGTGGCTGCTTAAGAATCACTCAGAAGAGGCCATCATTCCAAACACAGTAGCCAAAAAGTATCCCTAAAAAAGATGACATCCTTTGCTACCCCATTTTGAGTCTGGGCCTTTCTTTCAATAACCCCCTCTCCCAAAACAAAATGTATGTATGTACATACACAAAAAAAGAAAGAAGTGAAATTAGCATCAAAATAAAAAAAATCAGAAAAGCAAAACCTCAAAAAGAGATTGCCTGAAATAAAATGATAAGAATAAAGAATCATAGGGCATGTACAGTAGAACCCCCAAGGAAGAAAGTATGTTGAGAAAACTGAAGTCGTATCAAGGAAACCCTTTTAGCCCATCATACCTTCAAATCCTAACCTACACCCTGAACAAAGCCCTCCTTGTAGGTTCACAAGCAGTCATAGCATCTGTTAAGTCAACAAAAGCCGAGTTGTGAGACGACACCAGAACCCCATCCAGCCGGCTATGATGGAATCAACATCTATGTCGTGGCTGTTTTAAAAAAAAAAAGGAAAGGAGAAATAAAAAGAAAAATAAAAAAAATACAAGCTCAAAGCAAGATGGACGTAGTGAAAACCCGAAAAGGCACTACAAGTAAAAACAACGAGTTTGTGCGGACCAGGTGAAAACTCGAAAGGGTGCTTGGGGTAAGAAAGCTAAACCCATGGACGTGGTAAAAACCTGAAAGAGCGCCACGGGTAAAAAAGGGAGATAAATAAAAAGAAAAAAAAGAGAGAAAAAGAAAAAGAAAAGAGGTGTTTGGAATGAGTGAATGTTTAAGGAGCCCTCCTGGTTACTCTACCTGACCTCTTTTAGGGGCCGCTCATGATTAGTTCGAATCGAGTCCCGACCAGAATTATTTTCATGAAATTGCTTTGTCTAACGTATGACTCAAGGTAGGGAGAAAGGTTTGACTCGACCCAAGGGGATGGATGTTCCGGCCTTGGTAAGACTGTTGAAACTCTTTCAGAATCAACCAATCAAAGAGGGGATCGACCATGCTCAAAATAGGACCTAGGGTTTCACAAGGTGGTTAAGGCACCGCACAAAATATATATATATATATATATATATATATATATATATATATATATATATATGTGTGTGTGTGTGTGTGTGTGTGTGTGTGTGTGTGTGTGTGTTTGTGTGTGTGTACAAAACAAAAAGACCAAAAAGTCTATGTAGATGTATATAATAAACTACCTTTCATTTACAAAATGCACCGCTTACACCACATCCCAAAAAATAGCCGGTATGATGACTAGCGTGCTTTCCTTTTTTCAAATAAATGAAAAACAGTAAAAACATGAAGAAAATATGTATGCAAAAAAATGTGTGTATCTGTAAAGGGGTTTTTATGCCCCTTTTCTGTGTATCTGATCTGTGTAAAAGGTTCTGTGTGCAGGAAGGCGTTAGCAGCCTAGCTCGCGCTTCAATGAGCTAATCTCAGCATGAAGGTCATCTTCCCGGACATTCCGCTTAGTCAGCTAGCAACCATGCAGGCTCTTATACCTCTTCTGAGAAGAGTCGACGGCTCCAAAAGCGATGCTCAGTGATCCCTTCAAACGGAGGACCTCGCTCTCTGCTATTTCTACTCTAACCTTTTCATGTGCCAAAAGTTCTTGCTGGACCCTCTTCTCATCCACCAGTAGCTCGATGCGGGCTCGGAGTGCCGTCTCTTTCTCTGGCCAGGGGCCTCCAGTGTCAATGATCTCTAATGAATCTGGACCATCAGTAGTAGGCCGCTCAGTCAATAGCTAGGCTTCGTACTCAAGAGAAGCCTGAACCGAATCTCCCTGCTCGATATCACACATCAGCGTCGACTGACGCATCTCCCAAAGAGCAGCAATCTGATCTATGTCTCCAGAGGACCCCCTAGAAAAGATCAAATCACATAAAGGAGCTCTAGCCTCACAAGGCACCTGCTGAGGGCAGCCGAACTGATACAACACTCGGAATGGGAAGTAAAAGGTGCTCCCAGTCAATCCTAGGAGGGTGATGCCCTCATGGTCTTTAGAGCGAACTATCGAGAAGGTCCGGTCTAACCAGGGAAGCCTCCATGTCAGCTCGGCATCAGTCAGCCAAAGTTTCAGAGCTGACACATCGCCCTGTGGAAGCAAGTGGCATCTACCTAGAAAGCACTGAATCATCTCACCTCGGGTAATATAAAAGTAGGGCACGAGCCCCAAGACAATGAGGTGCTCACCCAACTAGACTTGAAGCAACAAGGGGCACCCCCAAAGGCCCTCCACCTTGCCCAAAGTAAATGAGTCAAGGCCTCGATACAGCTCAACGAGCACTAAATGCATCATGGATCGGCCCGCCTCCAACTTTATCAAAATATCATAAATTGCCAATGAGAAGCTCTCCCCCCAGTAAAGAAGCGAATTTCATAGATGAGACCGAGTGCTAGAGCTTTTACGTTGAAAATATTCCTAACCAACAATCTTCGGAGGCTTTCGTCATCGAAAAGTTCTTTGAGGAATTTTAGCGAACACCTTGTGGGCCCCCCATTGAGACTTTTCTCATACTCGAGTTTCTTCAAACTGAGAGTAAGGTGAACGGATTTGGAGTAGCCCGGCCGAGGCGTGACTCTTACAAGGCCCCTGTGAAGCTTCAGGCCAGACAGATTGGATAGCTCCTCATGGGTTGGGGTTAGCTCCCGCTTCCCAAAATGAAGCGACAGTGAAAAGGAGTTCCCACCGTGGAGGAACCTCTAGAAAGGAAGGCAAGATAGCCCAAGGCGCTCCAAGTCGGCGAGCTCACTCTCATTCAAGCTCCCAGACCAGGCTATTAGAAATTTGGGCCCCAGGTCCAAGGAAGGGGGTAAATTGGCTCCAGGCCCTCCACGTAAGGGAGGGTTAGAAAGCGGGTCCATGAACGTACAAAGATCTTCTGAGAAGACAAAAATCGATAAATGTTAATGGACCCGCCTTGGAAAAGCAAGAGCAAAAAGAACCGGTCAAAAGGGCCAAGTCAAACAAAAAAGAAGTGATTTTTGGACTAACTCGGGTATAGAAGGACCCACTGCTCCCAGGTTAAATAGGGCGCAACTATTAGTTGCGCTAGTGTTTTTCTCCCCCAGGTTGAGCCTGGCGCAACTATTAGTTGCACCAGCACATTTTGGTCCCCATTTATGCCTGGCGTAACTAATAGTTGTGCCGGTACATATTTTCTGGGATTTCAACCTGGCGCAACTAATAGTTGCGCCACACTATAGTCCCCCCTCTTCAGCCATCCCGGGACCCAATTGTGGGGGCTTACACCCCTTTTATTTTTTCACACACCTCCTTTCACTAATAGTTTGGCAATTATTTTGTTTATTCATATGTAGGACTGATCCTACATCAAAACATACGCCCAAGGAGTCGCTTTCTGAGAACATTTTGGGCAAACACATCCTGCAGAGAAACATGTCTGATGCAAAGAGATCATGGCATAAAATCAAAGTAGAAATACTAAAAATATTTTCCAAAAATAATGATCCAAAGTATCACATCAACCATCCCCACAATGATTAAACAAATCCAACTCAAATTCCAAAGAGTACTGAGTTTTCAAAACAAAAACTAAAAGCCTATTCCTTGCTGGCGCCCTTTGATTTCTTGCGACGGCGAGAGGAGCTTTGGAAGGTCCAAATGTCCCCCACCCTGGACCACGCCTGCGAGATCCTACTGAGCAAAGAATGTGACTCCTTAGCACGGGGATGCTGCAAGGCACAGTCAAAGTCAAGAGTCAGGATCAGTTAAGGGACAAATGATAATGAAATGAATGAGAGGAGTAGAGCAACAAGGTACTCTCCGTCTCCACCTCCCTAAGCTCTGCAAGATGACTATGATACTCCGCATATTCCATGGCCGAGTTGAAGTCCTACGTTCAGATCGATATAACATCAGTTATCAGGGCAATCTTAAAGCATGTGCAATAAGAGGCTAAAACGGAAAGAGATTGGGTCGTCAGCAGACTTACCCTTAGAACCACCTCAAGAGGAGGGACACGGGCCGCCTCAGTAGAAAGCTGTGCTTGTTTATCCACATCAGTGCAGAAGCTCGAAAGGAAGCTATCGTCCAGGTGTTGAAAGGTCCCATAAACCATGGGTGGATCACCACCAGGGATACCAGCATGAGAGGTACCCGACGGACTAGCACTTGAAGAGCCCTCACCCGAGGGACCCGCACCAGAAGGACCAGCACCAGAGGGATCTACCCCTGACATATCAGCTGCACTCGGCCTGCCTTTCCCATCTGAATCATCCCCTGGAGCAAACTGTGAATAGAATAAAGATTCGCTTAAAAGGAATGAAGAACCGAACTAAAGCATAAAGGGAACTAATCCAAGCTAAGAAGAATTACCTGACCGAGTGGGCCACTGAACACAAGAAAATTGGTGCTAGGTACAAAGCGTGGCAAGATAAATCGGTACGGCAGGCACTCGTACCAAAGATGTAGTCCCCGGGCACATGGAGAGCATGGATGGGAAGCCCATTATTGAAGAAGGCCGCGGTAAGCTCCTCGATACTACCAACAAGATACCAAACATCTGCCGGAGGGTCCACAGGTATGGCATAATAACCCTGGAATTGGTGCACCACTCGCTCTCCCAAATAATAGAATTTGTCCCATGCTCCATAGAAGAAAATGACGCGGCAATTGTTAAATAGGCGAGAAGCGCCTACTACTGCTCGGTCCCAAAAGGGGGATGCAAGGTACGGGTCAGGGAGGATCTGCCCAAGTCAAAAAAAAAATCCAAGTAGTTAGCACATCAGTAAAAGGAGATTTCCAAGCTAAGAACAAATAAAGTTGAAAGAGAGTTTTACCTGCTCAGGAACCATCAAGTCAAGTTGGGACCTCAGACCCATCTCCAAGTGCTTTAAACCTACATCACGGCGTCGGGCCTGATTCTAGTTGCTGAGGAGGGGATAGGTGAGCACCTCCGAGAAAAGAAGCGGGCACCCAGGGTGAAAGTGATGATATCCCCATACCTGAAAAGGGGGCATTGCACAAGAGCGGGTCAGTAGCGTATATGGATCATTCAAAAAAAATGGCAAAGGCAAAGGAATGAGGAATTACCTCCAGGACGGCCCAAAATCCAACAGCAGACTTTGAATCTCCGATCGTGACCCGAGATAAATTATACATCAACCATGCATACCCTGCCCCTCCCCAGTCATACATGTGGACGTCACCCCAGTTGTCCATCACACTCAGTAAGGCTAGGCTGACTCAGCCACCACTCGTGTTGGGGAAAAGGGTCTTACTGAGCAGGACCAGGAGAGTGATGCAGGCTAGGATGATCACCCACTCCGACGTGATGTAGAGAACCATGTCCGGCTAACTTAGATCCACTAACTCATTAGGTGTATAAAGTGAGGTCAGCCAAGACATCTTGACCTCGGTGCCATGTGTCTGCCCACAAGTAGGATAGGCCCCAATCAATCGAATGATGTCCTCTCGACTCAGCACCGTGAGATCAGATATCAGCATCCCCCCTATCCTGATGTCGGTAATCATGGCCCAATCGACGGGCGTCAAAGTCATCTCTACATATGGCATGTGAAAGGTCATCGTCTCAGGGTAAAATCATTCAATCAGGGCTTTCAGATAGGCAACGTCGGCCCTCATGGCAGGGCAAGATAGAAATTCTCTGAAGCCCACCTGTGCGAGAAGGACCTTTACTATGGGAGGGAAGTAGAGGTAGAAATCTTGGAAGTCGTGCCACCCGCCACGGAATACAATGTTGGGCAGGTCCTGCACCTAAGAAAATGAGCATCAGATCATAGGGGCAAAGCAAAAACTGCATAATGGAAATGAATTGAACCTCTCTTTTACCTTGCCCGCTATCCCGAAATTTGAAATGTGGGTATGCTGTTGGTGAAGGAGGCCGACTCAGGCGGCCTCGCCTTGCATCTCGAGCCACGGGCTCGCTCTCCGATCTACCCAGATGAACTACTCTCCCCGCAAGCCGTATACAATCTCGGGCCCCTCCTCGTGGCCCTCCTCGAGAATATACTTACCCTCACCCGACATTCTGGGGCAACAAAAAGCAATCACGTCAGAGCAGATCAATGATAAAGAGCCATGATATTCTATGTTGTAAAAGGGAGGTAAGTATGTTCACCCTTCCCCTTTCTTTTCACATATTTTCATAAATGAGAGATACGCATGCCTAAACAAAAAAAAGAGATCCCTTTTAGGTTGAAAATGCAAAAAAAATATTTTCTTCAGAAAATGACAAAAAAATAAAATTTCCCCTTCCTATCTTTGAAAATAAAGCAAGTTAGAATCAAATAAAATCATTCTTTTATGTTTCTAAAAAATAATAAAAAAGACCCTTCTTTTACACCTAGAAAAACAAAAAAAAAATCCTCCCTTTATGTCTAGGAAAACAAAAGCAAAAAAAAAAAAAAGGAGAGAAAGAAATCGTCATCACGCTTCTAAACAAAAAAATCTTTCTCTTCTCCTTAGGTCCCAAAGAAAAAACAAACAGCCATTTCTTTCTTCATGTTCCTAAAAACAAAAAAACCAAAAACAAAAAAATTTCTTTCCTTTACCTTATTCACAAAAGTTAAAAAAAAAATTAAAATAATAATCCTTTACTTTGTTTGTCAAAATAAAAAGTAAAAACCAAAAACAAAAAATTTTCTTCACTTTACTTTGCAAATATAAAAACAAAAACAAAAAAAAATCCTTTACTTACAAAAATTTAAAAAAAAATCAACCAAAAAAATCAAAAAAATAAAATAAAAATCCTTTGCTTTATTTTAATAAAAACAAAAATAAAAAAATTTCTTTGCAAAAAATATAAACCAAAAAATCCCTTTCCATATACACAAATAAAAACAACAAAAAATATATATATATTAGGCACCAATAAATCCATGAAATAACGAAATAGGACATTGTTCATGAAGAATCATCCACACTTCATCAATAAACATACACACCATATAAATAAACCATTACTCATCAAAGAATACAAGATGATCAAAGAAAATGGGTTTTAATGGTTATCTTTAGAGAGAAAAGGGGCCTTTGATCTAGCGTGAGGCGACGATCGATCCACACAAACAAAGCAACGGCAATGGGGCACCCGTAGAGGCAATGTAAAGGAACCCTAGGAGGGGGGCGGTTTTCAGTTTCAACGAGGAAGGAGGGGGAGAAAATTTTGAAATAAAGCCCCCAGCCCAAACTCGGGCTATTTAAATTCCCCCCAGCCAAGCCTGGCGCAACTAATAGTTGCGCCAGGCGAAATGTTTCCCACCTTTTGCTTGGCGTAACTATTAGTTTTGCCAAGCTATTTTGAGGCCCCTAGTGGCCTGGCACAACTAATAGTTGCACTAGGCACTTAGGCCGGGTCTTGGGCCTGGTACGGGTCAGATGGGAAGACCGGTCCCCCAACTCTTTTTTATTGTTCTGTCGCTCCCGGCAGATGCACGCGCTCCCAAGGTGGCATTTCGATCATCCTTCGACTTGCCAAGAGAGCCGTGCTAAAATAAAAGTAGATCGAGATCAATGAGCACCCCGGTCCTACACAGGAAAATATAAAGAAAAATCTAAAAAAAGTCCCCACAGAGAAGCCAGAAGTATTCACAAGAAAAATCCACATAAAATAATAGCTTCAAAATTCTAAAAAAAAATCACATAAAATAATAACTTCAAAACTCCAAAAAAATCACATAAAATAACAGTTGAAAAATTCAAAAAATTGCATAAAATGATAGAAAAATCAAAAACAGATTTGTATTCCCCACAGAGACGCACAAGCATAAAGCGATAAAATGTCAATATTTTATCCGCAATGCAGTTGTGCCATACTAAAGTCCTGAGTCAGAGGTTCGCCTCGGATTTTTGGATCCTACTTTAAGGAAGGTGCAATAGTGTTGGTCCCGGTCAAACAGTCAATGTTTCGATCGAGTAGACTCCACGGCTAAATCTTTACGACGAGCGTTCTGTTTTGGATTCATGTGAACTTAAGTGTCTTAAGCTTTAGATTCTCCATTAGAAAAGGTCAATTATTGGTTGAGACTAACCTACTGAGAATGAGATTACGTGCCAATCAAATTATGTGCAACCATGCATTCAGAAGGGTTCATTTCCCTTTTTATTTTTTGCAGGCTTAAAACCTGTATGGGCAGTGGTATCCTTGTAAAGTGTATGCCATGCATCTGGGTATTCGTGTGATGGTCGTTTGTCCTCGTAAATTGTACTCGGGCGGGTCTGAGTCGAGGCTTCCATTGCCTTTGTTGTTGCTTATTGTCCCTGATGGGTGTATGATTATGCATAATTAATTGATGTTTATGATCATTGTCAGCAGAGACTAGGATTGGATGTCCCTTCATGGAGATACCCTAATATTTGGTTGGATCTGTTTAAGGTAATCAAAGTTGGATGCTCTAGGCCATGTTAATCTAAGGAATGCTTTTGAAAATGGCACGCACTCCCAAAAAGTGTTGTGACATCTATTCACTTCGCTCGGGCAGTCAGGCTAAATAAACTTCGGGGTCGATGGGTTCGCCCAAAGACCTCAAACCCTACTTTCAGCAGGATACCCGCAAACAGTCAGATGGGGCCATCAAATGCTTCGTAGGATTGAATGCAAACTATGGAGCCTTGCGTATGCTTACTTCGAGCCTATCTTTGAATGTGAGTTGATCCCCCCCCTTTTACTCACGAAGATTTTGCATTCAGAATGAATTTTAAACATCATATACCTTTAAAATCATTCTGAGAAGCGAATATCTTTCCCGATTATAAGGAGTTTGCAACTCATTCCACCTCGGTTATGGCCAGTAATGTCGCTAAGCGCTTGGGAACCGATTACCTCGAGAAATGAATATTTAGCCTGGCGTCCCAGGGCTTTTGTTTTCTCACCATGTTACTCATTTGATGTTTGAAGTTCGTTCTGAATACAGCAGACCTGCCAGTAATGCCTTGGGCCTCTTCGGATGTCTCTTTTTCTTTGGCATTCGATCATTAGTGATTGGATACCAAAGAGGGGCATCTGTAGACACCCAAATTTGGCCCAAGGCCCGATCAAAACACCTTTCGAGAGAGGTGCAATTCTGAGCTTTTGATGACATGTATGGAACCTTTAGGAACTCCCCTAGAACCCATAGGAATCTTTTCAAACCCTTATGAATCACCCTAGATCCCTTAGGAACCTGACCCGAACCTTTAGAAATCAATCCTGACCCTTAGAACCCGTTCTGAATCTAAACCTAACCTTATCAAGAAAATAGTTGAGGAGGGGTGCATCAGAACTAGATACAGCCCCCTACTACAATTGAATCTTATACCATTGAAAAGTAGAGGTCGTCAGCTTTCCAACGGTCCAAAAATCACCCCAATCGGAGGTATACATCAAAAGTTATGGCAAATCGAGCCCAGAGGGCATAAGAGTAAAATCAAGTGGGCCCCCCTAGGGATTTGGCGCAACTAATAGTTATGCCAGTGATAATTTTGCCTAGCGTAAATATTAGTCGCGTCAGGCCACTTCTCCCAGGATTTAAGCCTGGTGCAACTAATAGTTCCTCCAGTATTAATTGTGGACCCCACCCTTGCGAGCTAACTTTTAGGCACTGTTTAAACACTGTGTTACTGTACATTTGCCTCGCGCAACTATTAGTTGTGCCAGGCATATGAACAGTAACCTCTAGATTTTGCCCTGAAAATCATGATTGGGGTTTGACTTGCTGACCACCTTGACCTTTGGGGTTTATTTTGCTAGTTCTGTTGCACCCATTCCCTACCTATTTGTAACCCTTCAAGTGGCTTAAAGCCTCACCCCATCATCCACCATTGGAGGACTTTCTCACACATTTCAAGGCTCCAAAAATCCTAGAAAACCTTAGATTTAAGATTAGCTAATTGCTAAACCCATTTAGGTCCTAAGTGATCTCCTAATCCACCAATTTCCTATAAATAAAGACCCCCACCCCTTGGTTTAGGGGTTGAGAATTTTGGCCTAAGAGAGAAAGAACTTAAAGTGAGAAGATCTTTCTCCCTTTGGTGCACACTTCTCATACAAAATCTAGAATTTCAAAACCTCCTTTGAGTGATATTATTTACCTTAGATCCCTTAGTTAAGGTATATGCTACCCATTTACCTTCCCTCTCTACTTCCTAGCTAACAAGCCTTAGAGGTTAGAATCCCTCTTTCCACCATACAAGCCTTCAAGAGCTTATTAAAGCAAGCCACGCAAGGCTCTCCTATGGTGCTACAAGGGCTCGAGGGCTCCGTCTCTCCCCTTTCTTCTCCTATCTCTTTCTAGCTCCCTCCATCCTCCCATTTGTGTCGTTACGTCGTCGACTTTTCGGTAGGGACGGTGGGGCACAAATAGGATTCTAAGCCCTTTTGGGCAAAAGGAAGCTATTTTCTTCTATTTTATTTTATATTATTTTTGGCCATTAGTAGAGACCACTTTAAGCGGGTTGATCGGATGCCTAACACCTTCCCGATCGATAACCAAAGCTCCTACCCAAGAGCCTTTGGTGTGGACCAGAATCAGAGTCATATTTTTAGCACTCCGGTGCTCATAAAAATGAACTAGATTTCCCGAGACACCGAAAGCTCCGAGTGATGACTCTATATTTTTTGCAAGCGAGCACATCGCCGCGACGGGATCGTAAAAAATCCCACGGTTGCACAGCTACAAGCACAAGTGTAAGGTGGAAGAATCTAATTTAGACCAGAGGTTTGAATTGATCTTAAGGCTATGATCTGTCCACTTCAATGGTCACAGATCATCCTAGGAATTTCCTTCAATCCAAAGCCTTTAATTAGAACAAGAAAATTACTACAGATATTGTGGATGCAAGGCTACAAGCTTAGGCATCCACAGGAGCATTAAATCTAAGGAAATCTAATGAAAATCAAAAGATCTAAAGGTTAAATGAATGGGCATTCCCAAAAACATTAATCCGATGGAGAATCTAAAGGAACCAAAAGATCTATAGATTTAAATGAACTTTAAAACCAATAATTTATTGATTCAAAACAACTTACAATAGATTGTTCTCAGATCTGCAGTCTGTGCATCAATCCACGTATCTCCATACCGAATTTACAATTACAAATCAGATCTGAGCTACTACCTAGATCTAATCCAACAGGCTGGATTAGAGAGAGAAGGGGGAAAAGAAAAGGAAAAATAAAAGCTAAATCTAGATCTAAATGAGTCAAGGAAAACTTAGAGAATTTCCTAGTTTCCTTGCTAAAAAATTACAGCAAACAAGCTGCTTATTTATACATATGCATTGATCCAAGTGCCTTGAGTTTCAGCCAATCAGAGAAGAGAGTTTCATTTCAGTTTATGTTGATCCATGTGATTGGTATTTTGACCAATCAGAGAGAAGAGAACTCAGTTCTGTTATGCTCAGCTGAACTAGTTGGATTCCCGCCAAGAGAATGTTCTCATTTTATTTGGGAATTAACTTGCACATGGGATAGGTTAGTACATTCCAAAGCTGCCCCTTTAGCTTCATTGGTAGTTGTTGAAATTCCCAAAATAACCTCACAATCCATTGCCTGTTGTTGGAACCCAAGATAGCCCCCACATCTGTTGGTAATTGCTGAAAACAGTTGAGGCTTGATGAAGTCTAGACTGCAGCAGATTTGAAATGAGTTTTGAAACATTTCCAAGTGGATGGTGGCTAGGGGTTGACCTATTCGAGTGATTGCTTAAGCTGATGAAGTTCTTGACATGTTGGAAACTTATTACAGCAAACCACTCCATCCATTCGAGTGGTTGGAGTGATTAAACTACAGCTTGATAAGTTGAGATGGCTTCAGCAATGTATTCGAGAGGTAGCATGGGCTTCAAGTGTGTCTTCGACAGGATGGTAGAACTATTCGATAGGTTGGTGAAGTTTCTTGCTGAAATCTCGACAGATTCAGTTTACAACAGCAGCTTCAGCCATCTATTCGTGAGGCTGAAGACCACTGTTCGACAGGTTTGTTGGAGACATGACCCACTCGACAGGTTGGCTAAATATAGAGCTCGAGAGGATGGGAGATGGTCTTCTCGATAGGTTTGCGGCTCCAGCTGATGCGCAAGTCGACAAGTTCAATGGAATTCTCGATATGATTGAATAACAGCTCCATT
The DNA here is from genome assembly GCA_021018995.1 of Chloranthus sessilifolius. Classification (NCBI taxonomy): domain Eukaryota; kingdom Viridiplantae; phylum Streptophyta; class Magnoliopsida; order Chloranthales; family Chloranthaceae; genus Chloranthus; species Chloranthus sessilifolius. The sequence continues at coordinate 29,527,582 of CM037598.1, forward strand.
TCGAGAGGCTGGGAGTTGAGGAGTTCGACAGGTTGGCTACCAGCTTCAGCAATGTGCATCTCAGTCATTCAAGAGGTTCAAAACCACCACATCAAAATCCTTTGAGAGGTTTAAAGTGCAGCCATGAACTCGAGAGGTTGGAGTGCACTTGCACTCGACAGGATTAGAGTGCACTGCTCGAATCTTTCACTTGGGGCTTCAGTACCTATCGAATTGTACATTAATCCATTCGATATGTTCTCATCTGCAGCATTGTACTACTCGATAGGATGGGTTTTCAGCAGTTTGAACCTCACGTGGAGTTCTCTTGGGAGTTTAACTTCTTTGAGCATCTTGTCAAGTTGGAGTTGCTTGCTGCTAAGGCTTGAACTTGTATGCTTAAGTCTGAAGTGTTGCAGCTTGAAGTGTAAGCTACTCAAATGCATAAAACTTAAGCTTACTGCTGCTACAACCAAGTTTGTTCCAGTGTGCTGCTAAATGGATAGCTATTGTGCACACCAAGTGTTCTACTGTGCAGCTGCTGTAGGTGGTGATCCACAAGGCTGCTCTTGTGTGCAACTAGATGTTGGGCTTCTTTAATCAATGCATTCAATAGTTGCTCCTTTCTAGTGTGCACACAGCTGCAGATTCTCTTTTAGCCTAAGCACACCATAGGTTGCTGCAATAAGCTCTTTGAACTGTTGTTTACTTCAACAACAACAACTAGTCTTCATGTATGAATCCCTCTATTCTCAGTTTTAAGAAAATGGCTCTCATCTCTTCTTATTGGCACTTGTTACATGGGAATATGCACTTGCTGCATATTTATTCCTAATTGAAAAACACAATTAAAAATAATTATTAATCACTCTAAGTCCTAGCAAAAGCAAGGTTTAAGGGGTAGAATGTGGTATAAATCAGTGACTAACACACTCCCAAAACCAATCCTTGCTAGTCCTCGAGCAAAGTGAAAATTTAAACAAGTAACCTACAAAACTAAATGCTACTTTCGTAGGGAGCACGGATGCATTTAGTATATGCACCAAGCCTTTTAGACCCTAAGGTGATCCCTAGTGGAGGAGTGCAGTCTCTTGAGGTTTTCAGTGAAGACACCCACAAACTTCTCCAATAAACAGTTAATATCAGTGCAACATGTTAAAACAGAGTTTAAGCAAATAAATTTCATTTCACACCTTATTCATTCAATTTTTTTTATGGTGTTTAAAATAGTAAACCAGCAATTTAATACTGAAATCATGTTTCACTTCACAAATAATCAGCTCACATCAAGGGTGTAGTGTGTGAAAATTAGTGCAAAGCTCACCATTAATTTGATATTTCTGTTTTGATAATGCCCCAAACAAATTCAATTTCAGACCCAAGTCTCACCAAGGCTGTCACTCAAAATAAACATGAAGGGTGTATCATTTCACACAACTCAAGAGCAGTTACAGCCCTCAAATAGGACTGCAAGCATGAGCATAGGCATGGCTACTAATTCTTGAAATCTTCTAACTCTTTTCACCATAGATTACACAGCTCCTCATCTCCACATGACCGCTCAATCCATTTCAGATCAGTAGTGTCTTTTTATTGGGTTGTAATGTGGCTTATGGATGAGATTTTAAAAAGAATAAAGGGTATAATGGATTCAAAATTTGAGAAGTCAGCAAGGTAAGGAGGTGGTATCACACCTTCATTTCAGCACAATTCCATCTTTTTTTTATATTTTTCATATTTGAAGTGATCAGTTTGTAATCTTCTTTTCAATTTTCCAATGAATGACTTCTCTTTCTCTTTTTGTATGCTTTTCCTTTATATTTTTCTCAAATTTTTTTTATGGACTGGAATGCCACAACTATACATCTGATACACAACTACCTTCAAATGTGCTTTCTTCTTCTTCCACCAAATGTCAAACCAGCTCTACCATCTTCAGCATCTTCTCCTTTTCCTTCTAAAATCTCAGAGTGAGGGTCGGGCTAAATTAAGCTAATGAGGTTCAGGTTCAAGTATTCTTATTTTTGTCAAAGAAAATAGGATTTTCCAAGGTTCAAATTGTGTGTATTAAGGGCAGTTCAAAGGGTATGAATTTTTAAGCTTAAATTGTCCAAAGGATGGCCTTACATCATTTCTTCCATGTCATGAGTGTTGTCAAGTTATTTCAACTTGGAGTGTATAACTTCTAGTGAAAAAGAATAGGTTCAAACACTCCTTAGAGCAGAAAAATTTGCCAAAACACTCTTCAAAGGAAATTTTTACAGGCCCAAATCTCACTAGGTATGGTCATTCATTAAATTTTTGAGGTATATCCTTACAATTTTCTCTCTTTTCAGGTTCACTAAGCACCAATTTTGAAAAATCAGGTGAAAATTCACTTTATTTTGAAAAAAAATTTATCCAACACTGTTGCACTAGTATTAACTATTCCATTGGCACACCCTGCCATACCACAAAACCTAAGATGAACATTGTCCTCAATGTTTGCACAGTGAGTAACGAGGGGCAGCAGGGTTTGTAAACAATAAAGAATGAATTATATGCAGAAAAGAAGAAAAAATAAAAGCACAAAACTGAATATATTGACAGAAAAATAAAAGAATGATATGCAAATGAAAGAAACAACAGCACATACTTGTGAAAATAGAAAATCAGACACAAAAACAGTAAAACAAAATCAAAAATTGAATACAAACATACAAAAATTAAGAAAAATAGTAAACAAAGACAGTAAACACCTATTTTTTGAGAAAGAAAATACAAAAATCAGCAAAGAAACACAAAAAATAGCATTTAAACTAAAATTGCAAGTATATGAAAAACAAAATAGAAAAAATAGAAAAAATCCTAAGACTTCATAAAATGAGTTGAACTGAGTATGATTGTTAAACAAGGGAAGTATGTGGTGAAAAAGGATGAGCCAGTTGATGTTGATGCTTATGAATCTATATGAATGTTAAAAAAAAAAAAATGATCAGCATGAATAGCACACATTGAAAAGCAAGATTCATATGGACAGTATGAACAGTACACAGCTGAGATCAACTAAAAGGTGGAAACTTTTGAAAAGTGCATGAATTCGGAGGCTCCATAGAAATTTCAAAATAGAATATGAGCCTCTGCTTATGATTATTCCTAAAAATTAAGACCCATGATCTCAGCAGTCCCAGATGGGAGTGCATGAATGACAGTAAAAAAGAACAACCCATCTGGATCTGAAAAAAAAAATTTATGTTTTAAATTTTTTTTTTTTTTTTTTTTTCATTTGTGTTTCATTAGTCGAGGCTCAACAACAGCCCTTATTTAAACACTACTGCTAAAGAATACAAACAATATTGCTGAAAAACAAGTCTGAAATTTTTGTTTGTGTTTATATTTTCTTTTATTTTTTTATTTGTTTTTATTGTTTTACACAAAAATAACAGCATGCTTAAATCTGAAATTGCAATAAGGAACCTTGTTGCCTTGTCCTTCTGCACCTCTTTTTTGGTTTAAAAAGAACCTTGCTATCTGCCATCTTCTTTGGAAGAAGATTCACCCATCATGTACAGTCCCTTAGGATTATTTATTGATTGGCTAGGGAGTCTACCCTCTTTTCTTTTAGTTAGAGCATTGGAGAGATGACCAAGCTGGTCCTCAATCTTTTTAATGCTCTGGCTATGGGAATGCATAGTCCGTGCTAAGGAGCTGAGGCTCGGTAATGAGGATAGAACCTGCTCCTGAAAGAAGGGTGTACTAGATTGTGGTTCTTGTGTAGACATGATTTTGCTGGGCCTTTGGCTATTGGGACTAATGATTTTAGAAAAAAATGTGTTGGTACTGCTAGGGTCTATGGAGCATAGCCTACTACTGTGGTTGAGAATGATTATCTTGGTTCCACCTCAGATTGAGGTGGTTCCTCTATGGATACCCAGCAAGTTGTTGTTGTTGCTGCCCATAGGACTGAGCTGCATTGGCTTGCTCCATGACCAAATCATGATAAAGACTAGTAGAGGGACAGTCCTTAATGGAATGTGTGGGGGACTAGCATATCAAGCATGTCTCCTCCACTTGTGTAACTAGGGATGGTTGCAACACACTCATCAATTTATCAAATTGATGTGTCAAAATATTTATTTTCCTCTCCAGGTCATTACACACATTTAATTCAAACAATTTTCCTTTGGAAATGGGGTCTCTTGGAACTCCAACAGATGGCTCAATATCAAGTTTTGACCGAGCCTCCTGCTGAGTTGAATTTTCACCAATTATATCAAACAACTCCCATGCTTCCTCATCAGTCTTGTTAAGGTAAGTGCCACCACATGATGCATCCACCATGGATCTAGATTTAGAATCAATACCCTAATAGAAGTTTTGAACAAGCTGACACCTAGGTATCTGATGGTGTGGGCACTGCCTTAACAGCTCTTTAAATCTCTCCCATGCCTCATGAAAAATTTTAGTTTGGGACTAAGCAAAAGAAATGATGCTCTTCCTCAGTTGACTTGTCTTGTTTATGGGGAAAATTTTAGCTAAATTTTGGGTTTGCAAATCATTCCAAGATTGTATGCTATTTGCTGGGAGCATAGAGAGCCAAGATCTGGCTTTATCCTTTAATGAAAAAGGAAAAGGCCTCAATTTAGTTGCTTCCTCTCCCAGGCCAGCAATATTGAATGTAGTGCATAGGGCAAGGAACTCATCTACGTGTTTATATGGGTCTTCCTGCAGCATTTGAATGATTGAGGATTTGATTTCATAGTTGCCTTGAATAGCAAGGAATTGAATGCAAAACGGGGAAGAATATGCCCCTGGTGCGTAGTATTCCTTCAAGGTCCTTTGTTGCTCACCCATTACAAATGGCTCACAATTAACTTCAGGTGTGTGTGGGGGATGCTTGGGTCTAAGAAGCCTCTCAACTTCAAGATCTAAAGGAACAATCTCGGGGTTGAAGGATCTTCTACCAAGCATACACACAGCAGAATAGATTTCAACAAACACAAAAACAAAAGCAAAAATTACAGTAAAACTAAAAACAAAAACAAATAAAAACACTGCAGAACTGCTGAATTTAAAGAATGAAAATGAAAAATGGCAACAAAGGATAAGGACATGCAAACTCAGGCAGATTTGCTCCAGCTGCAATCCATTTGCTCCTCCTTTGGCTACTGCTCCAGATCTGTAAAAATTCAAATACTACAGCAGTAATTTATTCAAATAGCTAGAAAGCAATGAAGATAAAAACTCATAAAAAGAAAGAAAACTTAAAAATATTGCAGCAGTAAAACAGTTTTAATATACCTATACTGCAGTGGTCATTTATTCAAACAATTGGAATGCACTATATAGATCTAAAACAAAACAACAATAAAAACTAAAGAAAATTAGATCTACAAAAAGAAAAATTCAGATCTACTAACTAGATCAAAACTCCCCAGCAACGACACCAAAAACTTGTTGAGATATTTTAGATGCTAATTATTGTAAAGGAAAGATGATGGTAACAATAAAAATAGAATCAAAATAAAACAGAAGATGAAAGAGATGAAAACAACACATCTAAAATATACAGACCTGCAAGAATCAAGGGCTGTTGTAGCAAGTTTTAAAAGTAAGAGTTTGTCCCATAGGGAGTAGTGATCTAAACCACAAGGGTTGTATAATAGACCTCAAGACAGAATTTAACCTAGTCTAAGAAAATAGGGAAAGGACGAGAGTTTTTCGAGTGTCACTACTAAATTAGATCTAAACTACAAAACAGAATTTAAAAGATAGATCTGAGAAAGGATGAATGTGAATGGTAAAATAAAATATAAAATGGTGAGAAATAGACAGCTAGGGACTGGTTCTTATTGCAAAACAGATCAAGATTTGTGGATTTGCACCTATCCTTCACTTGGCGACAAGCACAAGTGCAAGGTGGAAGAATCTAATTTAGACTAAAGGTTTGAATTGATCTTAAGGCTATGATCTATTCACTTCAATGGTCACAGATCATCCTAGGGATTTCCTTCAATCCAAAAGCTTTAATTAGAATAAATAAATTACTACAAATACTGTGGATACAAGGCTATAAGCTCAGGCATCCACAGGAGCATTAAATCTAGGGAAATCTGATGGAAATCAAAAGATCTAAAGGTTAAATGAATGGGCATTCCCAAAAACATAAATCCGATGGAGAATCTAATGGAACCAAAAGATCTATAGAATTAAATGAAATTTAAAACCAACAATTTATTGATTCAAAACAACTTACAATAGATTGTTCTCAGATCTGTAGTTTATGCATTAATCCACACATCTCCATACCGAATTTACAATTACAAATCAGATATGAGCTACTACCTAGATCTAATCCAACAGGCTGGATTAGAGGGAGAAAGGGGAAAAGAAAAGGAAAAATAAAAGCTAAATCTAGATCTAAATGAGTCACGGAAAACTCAGAGAATTTCCTAGTTTCCTTGCTGAAAAATTACAGCAAACAAGCTGCTTATTTATACATATGCATTGATCCAAGTGCCTTGAGTTTCAACCAATCAGAGAAGAGAGTTTCATTTCAGTTTATGTTGATCCAAGTGATTGGTATTTTGACCAATCAGAGAGAAAAGAACTCAGTTCTGTTATACTCATCTGAAGTAGTTGGATTCTCGCCAAGAGAATGTTCTCATTTGATTTGGGAATCAACTTGCACATGGGACAGATTAGTTACATTCTAAAGCTGCCCCTTTAGCTTCATTGGTAGCTGTTGAAATTCCCAAAATAACCTCATAATCCATTGGCTGTTGTTGGAACCCGAGATAACCCCCACATATGTTGGTAATTGCTGAAAACAGTTAAGGCTTGATGAAGTCTAGACTGTAGCATATTTGAAATGAGTTTTGAAACATTTCCAAGTGGATGATGGCTGGGGGTTGACCTATTCGAGTAATTGCTTAAGCTGATGAAGTTCTTGACATGTTGGAAACTTATTACAGCAGACCATTTCATCCATTCGAGTGGTTGGAGTGATGAGACTATAGCTTGGTAGGTTGAGATGGCTTCAGCAATGTATTCGAGAGGTAGCATGGGCTTCAGGTGTGTCTTCGACAGGATGGTAGAACCATTCGATAGGCTGGTGAAGTTTCTTGCTTAAATCTTGACAGGTTCAGTTTACAATAGCAGCTTTAGCCATCTATTCGTGAGGATGAAGACCACTGTTCGACAGGTTTGCTGGAGACATGATCCACTCGACAGGTTGGCCAAATATAGAGCTCGAGAGGATGGGAGATGGTCTTCTCGATAGGTTTGTGGCTCCAACTGATGCACAAGTCGACAGGTTCAATGGTCTTCTCGATAGGATTGAATACCAGCTCCATTTTGAGAGGTTGGGAGTTGAAGAGCTCGACAGGTTGGCTACCAGCTTCAACAATGTTCATCTCAGTCATTCGAGAGGTTCAAAAGCACCACATCAAAATCCTTCGAGAGGTTTAAAGTGCAGCAATGAACTTGAGAGCTTGGAATGCACTTGAACTCGACAGGATTAGAGTGCACTACTAGAAACTTTCATTTTGGGCTTCAGTACCTATCGAATTGTACATTAATCCATTTGATATGTTCTCATCTGCAGCATTGTACTACTCGATAGGATGGGCTTTCAGCAGCTTGAACCTCATGTGGAGTTCTCTTGGGAGTTTAACTGCTTTGAGCATCTTGTCGAGTTGGAGCTGCTTGCTGCTAAGGCTTGGACTTGTGTGCTTAAGTCTAAAGTGCTACAGCTTAAAGTGTAAGCTGCTCAAATAAATAAAACTGAAGCTTACTACTGCTACAACCAGGTTTGTTCCAGTGTGCTGCTAAATGGATAGCTATTGTGCACACCAAGTGTTCTACTGTACAGCTGATGTAGGTGGTGATCCGCAAGGCTGCTCTTGTGTGCAACTGGATGTTGGGCTTCTTTAATCAATGCATTCAATAGTTGCTCCTTTCTAGTGTGCACACAGCTGCAGATTCTCTTTTAGCCTAAGCACACCAAAGGTTGTTGTAATAAGCTCTTTGAACTATTGTTTACTTCAACAACATTAGCTAGTCTTCATGTGTGAATCCCTCTATTCTCAGCTTTAAGAAAATGGTTCTCATCTCTTCTTATTGGCACTTGTTACATGGGAAAATGCACTTGCTGTATATTTACTCCTAACTACAAAACACAATTAAAAATAATTATTAATCACTCTAATCCCTAGCAAAAGTCAGGTTTAAGGGGTAGAATATTGTATAAATCAGTGACTAATAATAGGTCCCTTAGTTTAGGTGAGAGCTACCCCCTAGCCCTCCTCTTCTACCCCTTAGCTAGCAAGCTTTAGAGGTTTGAACCCACTACTCCATCATCCAAGCCATCGATAGCTCATCAAGCACACCTACGCGAAGGTCCACAAGTGTGCTATAAGGGTCCGAGAGCTCCGGCTCTCCCCTCTACTCCTCTACCTTCCTTGCTTTTCCTTTATCCAATGATTCAATCCATTACGCCGCCGAATTTTTGGTGTTTGTGGAGAGCTTAATAGGATCATAGTGCTTTGGGCAAGAGGATGTTCTTTTTATTTTATATTCATTTAGGCCATAAGTAGAGACTGCTTCTGAGCGGGTTGATCAGGTGCCTAACACCTTCCCGATCGATAACCGAAGCCCCTACCCAAGAGCCTTTGGCATTAGACCGGCGAATTAGAGTCATATTTTTGGCACTTCAGTGCTTATAAAATTAATTTGAGGTTTCTCGAGACACGAAAAGCTCTGGGTGGCGACTCTAGTTTTTTTATTAAACAAGCGCATCGTCACGACGAACTCGCGAGAGCCCACGGTTGCACAGACACCTAAAACCCTCTCTTTACCTTGCTTTCTAGTTTAGGTTTAGAGTTGCCAGATCTATAGCCATATCTGGAGATTACTATACACCTTTAGGTTTTTAGATCATCACTCTCTGTGGGACAAACTCTTACTTATCAAAACTTGCTACAACTGCCTTGGATCTTGCAGGCTGAGTTTGATTTTGTGCTGTGTTCAATCCATTTAAGCAGCAACAAGTTTTTGGCGCCGCTGCCGAGGAGTTTTGATCTAAGTATACTAATCTAAGTTTAGTTTTTATTCTTTGTAGTTGTAGTGTTTTAATAAATTACAGCTGTAATTTGTGTTTGATTTTTTCACTTTTTCTTTATTTTCTATTTTAGGTATTTTGTATCTTAGTAGTATTTACAGAAATTACAGTTGTAGTCTTAGGATTTTTAAAAATAAAAAAATAAAAAAATGATATGTCAGCAGATGAAGACTAGCAGTACCTCTTCTGTCATTTCCTCAGGCTTTTCAAGAGCATTCTCCTTTTTCCAACGGGAAGGCTAGATGGAGGAAATGGGGTCTATTTGACAGTTGTTGTCCTTGATGAGATGGTGGAGGACACCTCACCCAAACTACTGGACTTGGGCTGAGGTATGTGCTGAAATTGTTGAAGTATGGACTGAGGAGGCCCCCACTTGTGTGCTGAAAAAAATTCATCATCTTGGGCTTCTCAATAGGGCTAGTACAGCAGTTCACTTGGACACCTGCTGCCCCTCCCTCAGCTTGTTATTTATTATCCACCTGATGCAGAGCTGGAGCTACTCCCTACATCTCTCATGCAACTACTAGATTGGAGCTGAAAGAACTGACGCTTAATGCCGATGCACTTGCAAAGATATGGCTTTTTAACTTCTGCATTAAAGTTTTTTCCAGTTCAGCAGAGGTTCAGATGGGTGACCAAATTACTATCATTCATGCATCCCCATCCGGATTGCTAAGATCATGGAACTTAATGTTTGGGAAGAATCATGAACGTTAATGAGCAGAGGCTCATATTCTGTTTTGAAAATTTTTTGTGGAGCTCTGAAATCATTCACTTTCAAGACCTTCCACTAATATTTGATCTCAGCTATGTATCATGTGTAACATAGATATTTTTTGTATTTTAAATAATGTATATACTGTATTTATGTTGTCTGCTGTGATGAATCTTGCTTTAAAATGTGTGCCATTAATGTTGATAATTCTTTGCCATTAATCTAGATTCATACTCTGATCATTTTTAGGAAGTTGTATTTAGGAGTTACTATTTTAGGAGTCTTTGTAGCTATTGTGCCTTCTTAGTGTCACTTTGTATAAATTCTCTTTTTCTCAGTTTTAGTCAAATTTTCTGCAATCTTTTACTTCATTTTCTCTTTAATTTTCTGTTGTACTTTTGTTGTTTTTCTTTTACAAACCATGCTGCCCCTATACATTTATGTTGAAACAGTGAGGACACTGTTTATCTTAGGTTTGAGGGTATGGCAGGGTGGTAGACCAGTAAAATAGTTAATTTTAGTATAGCGGTATTGGTCGAATTAAGATAAATAAAGTCAATTCTTACCGAATCATGTAGAAAGAGGAAATTAAAAAAAATTGTAGACATTTAAAACTGAAAATTTTGAAAAATTAGCACCTCCATGAAGTTAACATCAAGAATTTTTATAATTAGTACTTAGTGAACTAGAGAGGAGAGAAAAAGGTGAAAAGATACCCCATGAGTTAAATTGAAGACCATACCCAGTGAGATTTGGGCCTATCAATTTTCTTTTGAAGAATATTTTTGGCAATTTTTATGCTCTAAGAACTGGCTGACTCAAACCTTTTCACTAGAAGTTAGGCATTCCCAAATTGAAGCTGATTGACAGTACTCATGACACTAAGGAGATGATCTAAGGTCTTCATTTGGACAGTTTGAGCTTGAAATTTCCTACCCATTCAAATGTCCTTTGCATACACTCTTTGAGCCTGAAAACCCCATTTTTCTTCGAAAAACATCAGAATAATTAAACCTGAAGCTTTTGACCTATTTCAGCCTTACCCTCAATCTGAGAATTCAAGAGGTGGAAGGAGAAGAAGTGAAGATAATGGAGCAAGGTTTAATATTTGGTGAAAGGAGAAGGAGAAGGGAGAAAATCTAAGTAAATATAGCAGTGTATCAGTTGTATGGCTGTGGCAACCATCATAAAAAAAATAATGAAAAGAGAAAAAAAAAAAAAAAAAAGAGAAGTCAAAAGAAGCATTTCATCTTAAAATTAGAAAGAGGAGAAGTGGCCACTTCAGACCTGAAAAACTGGTTGGAAGGTGAAATTGTATTATGATGAAGAAGGTGATGTCATGACCACCTCCTCCCTTTACTAAATCCTCAAATTTTGAATCCATTATACCCCTTCATTTTTTTTAAACCCTAACCCATTAGTCACATTGCAGCCCAATAAAAGACATCAGTGATCTAAAGTGAAATGAGTTGTCATGTGGAGATGAGGAGATGTCTAATCTATAGTGAAAGTATATGAGGATGTCAAAACTTAGACGCAAAGCCTATGCTCATGCTTGCAGGCCTATGTGAGGTCTATGACTGATCTTAAGCTGATGAGAATGTGAACACCCTTAGATTTTTATTGTTGAGAGATAGCCCTGGTGAGGATTGGGTCTAAATTTTGACTTCATTGGGATTATATATACACCTGATTTTTGAATCAATAGTGAGCTTAGTACTGATTCTTGCACATTGTATTCCTGATGTGAACTAATTGGTGGTGATGAAAACACATGATGATTTGAGTTTTAAATCGTTGGCATTATTATTGTAATTTCCACTGATTTTTAAAGAATGGATGTGGAATAATGCTTAATCTATTAAAACTTGTTTTGTCATTAGTTGCACTATACTTAACTATTTTAATGGTGAAGTTTGTGGCTATCTTCGCTGAAAACCCTCAGGAGACTTCACTCCACCACTAGGGATCACCTAAGGGTTTAAAAGGCTTGATGCATATGCTAAATGCATCCGTGCTCCCTACGAAAGTGGCATTTACTATTTTGAATAATTATTTTTAATTTTTCCTTTGCTCGATAACTAGCAAAGATTAGGTTTGGGGGTGTGTTATTCTCTAAAAAATATCACTTTTCATCTCCTAACCTGACCTTTGATGGACCTTTGAGCCAGTTAATAATGACTTTTAAGTGTGTTTCGTAGATAGCAGGAAAATTATAATTTAGTGCTGCAATGCTTCATTTCAAGCCAAGAAGAAAGAATTTTGATTCAAGCTATGGAGCTGATGAGTTTACAATGAATGCACCATGGTAGTTCATACCATGGGAGTCATTTAGCATGCCTCGGGTCCTTTGAAGTCATGCTAAGAGAGAGTAGTGAAGCCCAAGATTTATGGAGAGCTGCTTGTACACACTCCCATTTTGCCCTCTCGAAATATACAAATCTGTTCGGTCAATCTTTGACCTTGCCCGTGACTTTTCAGAAAGGACTTACCTTCTCTGGAAGTTTCACAACCCTAATGTGAGACCATATACTGAAACAATGGTATATGGCTGGACACAGGCTAAAACAATAGCTCTGTGGCTCAGGCCCCATAATCTTAACGTGGGATCCATGCACTGAAATAATAGTACATGACTAAACACAGGCTGAAATAATAGCTCTGTGGCTCAGATCTCAATGTGGGGACACTTTATACTGAAACAATAGTATATAGTTGAAATATAGGCTGAAACAATAGTCTGGCATATCAGACCCCTTAACCCTAAATTGGGAACCATGTACTAAAACAATAGTATATGGCTGGACACAGGCTGAAACAATAGCTCTGTGGCTCAGGCCCCATGACCCTAATATGGGAACCATGCACTGAAACAATAGTACATGGCTAAACACAGGCTGAAATAATAGCTCTATGGCTCAGATCCCAACTTAGGGAGATTATATATTGAAATAATAGTATATAGTCGAAATGCAGACTGAAACAATAATCTGGCATTTCAGACCCCCTAACCCTAAATTGGGAATCATGCACTAAAACAATAGTACATGGCTGAATACTGGCTGAAATAATAGCTCTTTGGCTCAAATCTTAACGTAGGGAAACTACATATTGAAACAATAGTATATAGTCAAAATGCAGACTGAAACAATAGTCTAGCATTTCAAACCCGACTCGAACAACCTCGAATTACGCGCCTAAAACCATGTGCATAATTTGATTGCACGTAAAGCCACAAACATGAAATCAGTCCCCTCGCAGACTAGACTTCCTTTCCCCAGACCACCTAGAGACTCGATTATGCACTTCACATGGCACGTGCGATCAGATTGAGCGCCATATCATAAGCGCGCAATTGGCCTATGCCTGACCTAGTCTCACAGTCCTTGACCCCCAATATTCCATGATTAAGCGCTTCGAATAAAATTCTTAATCAGATTGCGCACCCCAAACCAGGCGCCCAATTAGTCCTAACGTGATTAGAACTAGGAAACTCAGCTGAGCCAGTCAACTGGTCGCTCACTGAGTCGGTGACCGACCCAAAGCGATTAAGCGTCAAAAAATTGGCGCGCAATTCAGTTAAACACTTGAAAAAAGGTGCGTAATTGGAGAAAAACCTATAAAAAGGCTTTTTTTTTTAATTTCGAGAAAAAGAGAGGCTGAAAATTTTCGGGAGGACGAAAAAAATACACAGAGAGCAGAGTGAACACAGAGAGAAACAGAGCAATGACTTCGAGATTCAAGTTTCAAGTCCTCCAGATCCAAGCTTCGAATGTTGAGATTCCTCTCTGCAACCCCAACCCTAGGTAAAAATCTAGTCTTTAGTTTCTGACCCTAGTTTTTAGTTCTTAGATTTAGGATTTTTTTTAGTTTTAACTATTAGCATTAAATTTTTAGTCTTAGACCGTAGCACCTTTTTAAACCGTAATTTTAATATCTGGTTCTAGTTCTCAGTTTCTAGAACCAATCCTTAATCTGACGGCCTAATTCACCGACCCTAAACTTCAATTTTGTTCTGAAATCTTAATCTCCAGTCCTATTATTAATCTCTGGTTCTAGTTCTTAGTTTCTAGAACCAGTCCTTAATCATACAATCTGATTTTTCTGATTTCGGTCCCGAATTTAGTCCTTAGATTTTTCAATTTTAGTTTTAATTCCACAATTTAAGATTTTTAAAATTCCCCATTTATAATTCAATTTTCTTAATCTCTAGTTTTATAATTTAATTCATAATTATTACCCAAACTTTTCAACTTTAAAAATCTAAAAAAAATACTATCTTATAACCCAAAATTCAATTTGCTTTAATCTCAGCCACCCGATTTGCCCAAGGGAGCTTACGGAGGGTACTCGAGAACGAAGCCAATCCTCCTTAGCATAGCAGGCCCAAAACCCCTTTTCTTAGAATTTTAGTAAAATTAGTTCCTTTATTTTGATTAGATTTTTAGTAAAATTAATTCATTGCTTTAATTAGAATTAGTAAACTTAGTTCCTTTATTTTGATCAGATTTTTAGTAAAATTAATTCATTGCTTTAATTACAATTTCGGTAAAATTAGTTTATTTATTTTAATTAGAATTTTAGTACAATTAGCATATTTGTTGTAATTAGAATTTCAATACAATTAGTATATTTTCTTTAATTAGAATTTCAGTAAAAGTGGTATACTTGCTTCAATTAGAATTTCAGTAAAAGTGGTATACTTGCTTCAATTAGAATTTCAGTACAATTAGCATGCTGGATTTAATTAGAGTTTCACCAGAATTAGTATATTTGCATTTCTAGTACGATTAAGAGACTAATATTAATTAGACTTCTAGTAAGATTAGGAAATTTAATTAATTAGATTCCTAATAAGTTTAAAATACTAAAGTAATTAGACTCCTAATAGGATTAGGAGACTTAATTAATTAGACCTTCAATAGGATTAAAACACTAAATTAATTAGACTCACAATAGCATTAGGACACCTAATCATAGTAAAATTCCAGTAAAGGTAGGATATCCAAAAGTAATTAGATCCCCAAACTAATTAGACTTCTAATAAGATTGGAACACTTAAACCAAGTAGACTCACACTAGGATTAGGATACTAGAATACTAAATTAACTCACCACAATAAATTCACATAGTTAGACTCATAGTAGAACTAGGAAACTTAAGCCAAGTAGAATTACAATAATAATAATAAGGAAAGAAAAACTAAACTATCTAAGTTATAAGAAGAGTCAGTGCTACTGATGTTGGCAGGTCGACGATTCAACAAAGAAGTAACCCACACCCGCTCCAAAGCATGATCCTTGACGTGTTGTAGCGTCGTTAAATATCTGCAGCTGGCAATCGTAACAAACTAGGAATCTTCCTAGAAATCTCCTCTATTTTCAATATTCAAAATACTGCATTACCAAAGTCTGCTCAAGACAGAATTGGGCCACTGATTCACTGGGGACCGAAAGGAACCCAGAAAAAGCGTGCACCAACAAACTAGCGATCACGATGGGACACTTTTTCCAAACTCTTTCTTTCTTAGATAGTTAGTTTTTATTCTCCTTCCTTTTTTTTCCATCATGTCATTTCAGATTTTCTTGAATATATGAGTCTTCGTCAAAGACTCGAGATGTCCGGTATATGAAGAGTGAGTTTAGGAGACCTGCCATTGTGGGGATATCACGACAACCCCATATACAAGGAAGAATCACCTCACGATTCCAGCCTATGACAACCTGAGATTAACATGGCTCGCAATCAAGAAAACCCCTTTTCTACCCCGCACACCGGTAATAATCATAGTGGTTGAGATAGTAACACTAGACAAAACCTCACTGCTCAATAAATTATAGAACTCAGTATTCAGAGAATACAAAGAGGAGATGATGACACCGAGGAATTGCTTCGAGGATTGATTGCCGCATACAAGACCATTAGGGCACGAAAATATTCAGAAGAACAAGAATGACAAGAAAGGCCGCCTCCTACCCCGAGCACGATGTCAGCCCGTGCCTCACCATTGAAACAACCTACTCACACATTCTTCAATGATGATTTTCCAGACAAGGTTTGCTCGCAGGTTGCTCCAAAAGATGGCACCATCAAGATCGAACATCTCTCCAAGATGCTCGATGAATACATGTGTTAATCAGTGAAAAATATCATTTTTCACCAGCTAACTTGACCTTTGATGGACCTTTGAGTTGACTAATAATGTATCTTAAGTGTGTTTTATAGTAAGCAATAAATTATAGTCATAGTGCAGACATCCAGCTAAAAATGCCAAAGAAGAGACCTGCTGCTCAACATGTGCTCATGCAACCCCAAAGGCCAGCCAATCTAGCAGTCCATAGAGCCTCAAAAGTCCATGAGAATGGCATGGGTCCAACTGGGTATACTTGGGACCAAGAGCAGCTGCAATAGATGAAGATTGAACCCCTCAAAAGGCCATTGTGTGTTGGACAGATGAAAGACAGTAGCCCAAAAATGTGTGCCAGGTGTGGAAGCAAAGAACAGGATAGTTTGAGAGGTTCTAAAGCTTTATTTCAACCTGTCGAGAGGTCCTGAGGTGAAAAAGTAAAGAGGTCGAGAGATTGATATAACCTGTCAAATGGCTTAAGCTACAGCAGATCAACTTGTCGATTAGTGTGTGCTACCTATCGAGAGGTCATTTGGAGATGTAGGGGATCTCGCGTTGTTCCAGAACATGTCAAGAGGTTCCCCTGAACCTAGTGAGCAGTCAAAGCCAACCTATCGAGGACTTACCTGAAGCTGCATTCATTTGCACGAGGTTGAATCAACCTGTCGAGAAGTGCATCCAACCTATCAAAAAGTAAAACTAAAGCTGTCGCAAATGTACCTGAAGTTGTATAATAAATCAACAGGTTGAATTATAACCTGTTGAGAGGACGAATGGAGCTAGGACAGCAGTGAGTTTTTTATGTCATCCTGTCGAACAGATCAACAGATCCTATCAGAAAGTCATCCAAACCTGTCAAAAGCTTATTCCAACTTGTCGAATGAAGCACCAATGGGACTCAGAACCTGTCGAGAGGTTCCCTGAACCTCTCGAAGCTCATTTTAGGAACTTCTCAAATCAGCCACTTTAGTTGCTCACTTCAGTGCTCTGTGCACATGTTCCAAGGCATGCTAACAACCCTTAGGGTATTTTTAAAACACAAAGACACACGAATGGGAATCCTCCAACCACCTCACATGTACTTGTCTATTTTGGACCAATTAGTGGAGAGCTTCTAAAAGTAAAATCAGCCACATTAGTAGCTCATAATAACAAAATTATTCCCTTGAGCTCTGATTGGCCAAAATAGATCTGAGGACAGAAGGGAAGACTATAAATGGAAGAGAAATTACACAAAAGAACCATTCAGAAATTGAGAAAGCTCAGACCAAATTTGAATTCCCTCTTCCCTCAAAAATTCATTCCCTCTTTCTTCTTCCCCCATTCTCTCCTTAGCCAATCATGGTTGGCTAAACACTTTTAGTAGCTAGGGTGAGGTTGAGAGCTATAAATTGAGAGATTCAAGGTTTTGTATGGAGATTGGATGTTGCACAGATTGCAGATCTGAGTATATTGTACTGTAAGTTTGTATTGAATCAGTATATTGTAGATTTTAGAGTTGATTTTGATCTATAGATCTCTTGATTATATTTGATTTCCCTAGATTAAATCTCCCCGTGGATGCCTGAGCTTGTAGCCTTACATCCACAGCATCTGCAATAGTTTAGTTGTTCTAATTAAGACCCTTGAATTAGAGGAATCTCTAGGATGATCTGTGACCATTAAAGTGGACAGATCATAGCCTTAGGATCACTCCAATTCTCAGGTCTAGGTTGGATTCTTATACCTTGCATATGAGCTTGTAGCCAAATGAAGGATTATTGTAAATCCATCTCTTGCATTGCCTTTAAACCAGCCAATTTTCAATGAAGACCAAAATCCCCAGCTGTTATTCTCTCCCTTTTGATTTTAATCCTTTTCTCCATTTCTTTAAACCTGATTTTACTTAGTTCTGGATCATTAGCAATACCTTTAATTTTTTATAGTTTTAGAAAAGTGACAATCCCTAAATCCTCTCCTTTTTCCTTGCCTTAGTTTGAATTAGAATAGGATAGAGTGCCAGATCTATTATAGATCTGGAGATTTACCTCATTTTGAAGTACATTTCCCTGTGGACATACCTTTACTTACCCCTTAAAGCTTGCTGCAATAGCCCTTGTTCTTGCAGGCCTGATTGCTTACCTTGATCCCATTTCTCTGTGATTTTGCCTTTAGTTTGCTATTTTTAATCCCTTAATCATTACAAGGTAAGCAATACAACAAGTTTTTGGCGCCACTGTCGGGGAACTGTAATTTTAGAATTAGTAGATCTAAGTTTTTTCTTATTTTAGATTTAGATTTAGAATTGCCAGTTTTGTGTGTGACGAATTGCTGCTGTAATTTTTTGTAGTTTATTTTTGTGTTGCAGATCTGGATTTGTTGTTTTGAGAGGAGCAATGTGCTAATTAGAGGAGCAAGTTGCGTTAAAGTTTGCATTTCTTAACTCTTATATTTTTAGATCTGTAAATCTTTAGATCTGCAGCATTAGTTGTGTATTTTTGTAATTGTTTTGTTGAAATCTGTGTTGTAATTTATATGCTATACTTTGTTTCTGCTGTGTGTATACTTGGTAGAAGATCTCTCAATCCTGAGATTGTTCCTTTAAATTTTGAAGTTGAGAGACTTCTCAGACCTAAGCAGTCCCTATACACACCTGTGGTTAATTGTGAGATTTCTGCAATGGGTGAGTAACCAAGGACATTGAAAGAATTCAATGCACTAGGTACAATTTCCCCTTCTACATTCAATTCCCTGCTGTCCAAGGGAACTATGAGATTAAATCTTCCATCATACAGATGTTGCCCTCATATCATGGCCTGAGTAAGGAAGACTCATACAACCACATTGATGAATTTATAGGACTGTGCACTACTTTCAACATTGCAGGTTTGGGAGAGGAAGCAACCAGGTTGAGGCTCTTTCCTTTTTCACTAAAGGATAGGACTAGAACTTGGCTTTCTATACTCTCAACCAATAGTATTCAGTCTTGGAATGACCTTCAATGTCAATTTCTGGCCAAGTTTTTCCCTATGTCTAAAACAAGTCAGCTGAGAAAGAGCATAATCCCCTTTGCTCAAGCCCCAACTAAAGACTTTCACCAAGTGTGTGAGAGATTTAAGGAGCTCTTGAAGTAATGTCCTCATCACCAAATTCTTGAATGGAAACTTGTTCAAAGTTTTTATCAAGGAATTGATCCCAAGAGTAGAGACATGGTTAATGCCTCATGTGGTGGTACTTACCTCCACAAGATAACTGATGAGGCTTGAGAGTTGCTTGATATCATTAGTGAAAACTCCATGCAAAGGGAGACTTTGTCAAGGGACATTGAGACTCCTGTTAGATTGGTGAGAGAGAACACGACAGGAGGAAAAATGTATGAGGTCAGTGGTTACAATGATTTGGAAAGGAAGGTGGATAGCTTGACTCAAAAATTTGATAAGCACATGGGAGCAATGCAGTCACCAATGGTTGCCAAAGTGGAGGAGACATGTGTGATATGCCAGTCCCCCAGTCACTCCCTTGAAGAATGTCCTTCTGCTACCCAATTTTCAGACCTAGTTATGGAACATGTGAATGATTCCCAGTCCTTTGGACAATAGTCAGCTGCTGGTTATCATTGGAGAAATCACCCCAACTTGAGGTGGAGACAAGATAATTTTCCCAACCACCACCAGCAGCAACAACAGCAATCCATGCCCTATAGAAATGCTCAGCCCTACCAGCAGAATTACTTTTCAAGGCCCCAATACCAACAACCTATGGCCCAGTCAATGGCACAACCTATGCATCAAAGTGCACCAGCCCCAGCACTCTCTATATCCCTCACATTTGAAAAGCAAGTTCTGGCTTCATTACAGAATTTGGGCTCTTTATCTTAAACAATTAACTCTCATAGCTAAAGTATTAAGAAGATAGAGGACCACCTTGATCAGCTATCTAATACTTTGACTAGGAGAGGGGAGGGAAGACTGCCTAGTCATCCTATGAACAACCCAAAAGGGCAGTATATGGTGGGTGAGACTTCTTCACATGAAGAAGCTAAACCTGTCACCACTTTGAGAAGTGGAAGGCTGGTTGATAACAAGGTTGGTGTTGAGGCTGAGAAGAGTGCAAGAAAAGAGAGTACATCCCATGATAGTATGCAGCAGGAGTAGCATATGAGAAATAAGGAGGGTATTGATGAAACCAAACAAAAAATTGAAAACAAAAATAAAGAAAAAACTGATAAGATTGTTAATGCAGCAAATGGGAGATTAGTCCCTCATTTGCCATTTCCCAATGCACTTCAAGCACCTTCTCCTTTTGACAAGGGAAATGCTAAAGTTGAAAAAATGATGAAAATATTTAAATAAGTAAAGATCAATTTACTTTTACTTGATATAATCAAGCAAGTGTCAGCCTACGCAAAGTTTTTGAAAGATTTGTGCACACACAAAAGACAATCTAGGATACACCTATCCAAGAAGATCTTTTGTGCTGAGAAAGTAAATCAAGTGTTGTCCATTGTAACCCTAATAAAGCTCCAAGACCCTAGAGTTATCACAATCCCTTACATCATTGGGGATCACACTATTGAAAAAGCCTTGTTAGATTTGGGACCCAGTGTTAACCTCCTTCCATATTCAGTTTATAAGAAGTTAGGTTTGAGAGAATTAAAGTCCACATATGTGGTATTACAGCTGACTGACAGATCTGAAAGGAGACTTGTGGGAAGGATAGAAGATGTGTTAGTTGGGGTTGACAAGTTTTTCTATCCAGCAGATTTTCTGGTTCTTGACATAGAACCAAGCAAGTGCACTACCTCCATTCCTGTAATTTTGGGCAGGCCTTTCTTGGCCACTTCCAATGCTTGTATACAATATAGATTAGGTGTAATGGAGGTGTCTTTTGGAAATATGAAAGTAAAACTGAATATTTATAATGCAGCAAGTCAGCCTCACTTGGATAGTGAGGATTACTTTTTGATCGATGTGTTGGATGAGCTTATGTAAGAGACTTTACCCAAGATGCTGCATTGTGATGATTTCTATGATATTTTTGAAAATGTGTAGAGTGAAATTGTAGAAGAGAAGGTCCCCCACACCTATGGTTCAAGAGGTGAAAGCCTTAATTTCTGAAGTTGGGCCAGCAACAAGGTATCCTCCTTGAAAACCAGCTATGTTGCCTCTTCCACCACCTTCTAAGGCACCTTTGTTGCCTTCACTCATAAGTCCACCTGATGAGGAATTGAAATAGCTGCCCAAGTCTTTAAAATATGCATTTTTGGGAGCAAATCAAAAATTATTAGTGATAATTTCTTCTTCCCTCACTAATGAGCAAGAAGAAGAGTTGTTGTGTGTATTGAAAAGGCATAAGAGAGCAATAAGTTGGACTATTGCTGATCTTAAAGGCATCAGCCCTGCTGTCTATATGCATAAGATCCACTTGGAAGAGGGTTCCAAACCCTCTAGAGAGATGCAGAGAAAGTTAAACCCCCACATGCAAGAGGTAGTGATGAAGGAGGTGATCAAATTGTTAGATACAGGAGTCATCTATCCCATTTCAGATTCTGAATGGGTGGCACCTACACAGGTGGTACCTAAGAAATCTTGAATTACTGTGGTTAAATCTGATTCTGATTAGCTAATTCCAACTAGGGAAATCACTGGTTGGAGGGTATGCATTGATTATCGAAAGCTCAATTTAAAAACCAGAAAAGACCACTTTCCTTTGCCCTTCATAGACCAGATTTTGGACAAGTTGGCAGGCAAAGCTTTTTATTGCTTTCTTGATGGATATTTTGGGTATAACCAAATCCTTGTATATCCACAAGACCAAGAGAAAATAACTTTCATATGTCCATTTGGCACCTTTGCTTATAAATGAATGTCATTTGGATTGTGTAATGCCCCTGCAACTTTCTAAAGGTGTATATATGTTATCTTCTCTTATATGATTGATCAATTATTAGAGATATTCATGGATGATTTTTCTATCTTTGAGGACAGTTTTAGCCAGTGTTGTCTACATCATCTCAGCCTAGTGCTGTAAAGATGTGAGAAAACTAACTTAGTTTTGAGTTGGAAAAAGAGTCATTTTATGATCAATCAAGGCATTGTCCTTGGTCATGTTGTTTCTCATAGAGGCATAGAGGTAGACTAGGCTAAAATTGACTTGATTGCACATTTTCCCCCACCTAAAATTGTCAAACAAGTTAGATTTTTCTTGGGACATGCATTTTTATAGGAGATTCATCAAATATTTTAGCAAAATCTCAAAACCTCTTTGTCACCTGCTGTGCCAAGAGGTTCCTTTTGAATTTAATGATGAATGTCTCACTGCTTTTGAGTTTTTGAAAGGTTGTTTAACCTCTACACCTGTCCTTCAAGCACCTGATTATTCTTTGTCATTTGAGCTGATGTGTGATGCATCAGATTTTACTATTGGTGCAGTTTTGGGACAAAAGAAGGATAAGTTACCTTGTGTGATTGCTTATGTAAGAAAGACAATGATTAATGCTCAGTTAAATTACACCATAACTAAGAAGGAATTGTTGGCCATTATTTATGCTTTGGAAAAATTCAGGACTTATGTGTTAGGATCTAGGATTGTGGTGTTCACAGACCACTCAGCCCTTAAGTACCTTTTATCTAAAAAGGATGCCAAGCCAAAATTAATTAGATGGATCCTCCTATTACATGATTTTGATCTTGAGATTAAAGACAAAAAAGGGGTTAAAAATGTGGTTGCAGACCACCTTTCCAGGATCCTAGCTGCTGAGTTTGATAGGCTACCCATCAATGACTCATTTCTTGATGAACAGTTGTTTACTATCAAGCATGACAGTACCTTGGTTTGCAAACATACTAAATTACTTGGCAGTGGGTAGGATTCCCCCACATTAGAACAAAATGATAGGGAGTTGTTTTTTTCTCAGATCAGACATTACATGTGGGAGGATTCATACCTTTTCAAGCATTGTGCAGACCAAGTTGAGAGAAGGTGTGTACCTGAGAATGAAATTCAAAGCATACTAACCATGTGTCATGAACAGGCTTGTGGAGACCATTTCAGTGGAAACAAGACTGCTGCAAAGGTGCTTCAAAGTGGATTTTATTGACCCACTATCTTTAAAGATGTATGGCAGCATTGCAAAACTTGTGAAAGATGCCAAAAAATGGGAAGTATTTCAAAAAGAAATTCCATGCCTTTGGAACCTATACTAGTTGAATTATTTGACATTTGGGGGATTGACTTCATGGGTCCCTTCCCTCCTTCCTATGGATACAATTTTATTCTTGTGGTTGTAGACTACGTGTTCAAATGGGTTGAAGCCATAGCCACAAGAACCAATGATCACAGAGTTGCCCTCAATTTCTTGAAGGATAATATTTTCTCTAGGTTTGGCCCCCCCAGAGCTATCATTAGTGATGGGGGAACATTTCTACAATAGACAGTTTGAGAACTTACTTAGAAAGTACTCTGTGACACACAAAGTTGCCTAGTAGGATGATGAAAGTCAATGGTCAAAGGCTCAAAATATTTGTTAAAAATATACTAGAGCCTATGGTGACCATTCACCTTCAAGAACCTCCAAAGTGTGACTGATTTTCAACATTGTATACTATGTATCATAACTGTTGTTTTTGTCAGTTTTTGCTATTTTCAAATCTACCTAGCTTTATATATATGTTACAAATTTTGCTTAAGTTTTTTTCATTTAGAATAATGAGTCAACTATGATAGTGGTAGGAAGGCCCTCCATGCATGAGAAATAGATGAGAACAGAGAAGGATTGATGAATTTGGTGTGAATGGAAACTGTGAACTGCTGAGAAATAAGTTTGGAATGCAAAACAGACCTGTCGAGAGGTGTAAGGAGAATTTCGACAGATACTAAAGGCTCTCCCTGTGAATTTCGACAGGTATTGAATCCTGTCAAGAGGTTTGAGTTGATTCTCGACAGGTACTGAAGGTGTAAATGCAAATTTTGACAAGATCTTTGTACCTGTCGAGAAGTTGGGAGAGGAAGTTGACATGTACTGAAAGCCATGGCTACATTTTTGACAGGTTCTGATACCTGTCGAGAGGTTAATTGATGAGAATGTTAAACCTGTCGAGAGGTTGCATGAACCTCTCAAATTTATTTTTTTGAAGCCTGTGTACCTGTCGAGACGTTTGATAAACCTCTCGAAACCTTCAGCCTGACAGACTTGTCATTTCAATTGCTTTTAACTATTCGACAGGTTGCGCAACCTATCAAAGTTTTCTTTTCAACCTATCGAAATCATGTTTTAGCTGCTTTAAACCCCTTGATAGGATTATTTCATCCATTCAACAACTTCACTGAGAGCTCTATTCCTCTTCTGCTAATTTCCCATTTCTTTCTTCTTCCTCCACCTCACTGGTTCAACTCTAATCACTCAGCCATTGTTCCAATTGCTCTAATTTTACAAGGGCAACATTTTGCACCTAGTTTGAGCTGGTTTGGTGTTGTGTACAGCAAGTTCTGAGAAACCCTAGGATCTGTGGGTAAGTTCCTCTTCAACCTCCACTTTGTGATTTTCAAGCTTTGTTTACGTGTGTGTGGTTAATTGAGTGGGCAAAGGAAGTTTGTTGTTGTTATTAAGAGTGATTGTGTGGATTTTGTGACCAATGTCTGACCGTGAGGATACCCTAGCTGATCTTTTCAAAGCCCCTTTCAAATCTGCTCAAAATCCACCAGGAAATCCAGTAGGCTAGCCACACAGCCCAGAGAGGACCCACGTGCTAAGAGGAAGCTCATCATGGAAAAACCTAAGAAAGCTAAGAAGGCCAAAATCACTGAGGAAATTGCTAAGGATGCCCCTGTGCCTGAGCCTAACCTGAGGCTGAAGCTGAAATACCTGAGAACCTGATAACCCCCAATGAGTTTGTGGATGCCTTAAAGTTGATTCCTAGGACAATCTTTGACCTACCTTATTTATCTAAGGTAGAGGAGTGCAAGGACACCTTGGACTACTTGGTGAAGGCATCTCTGACCCCTTTGTTGACCCCTCTACAAGAAAAAGTCTACCCTAGACTAGTCAAATTGTGGTATCAAATATCAGGAAAAAGATGAAGCCAGAGTCAACTGAGCCTACACTTGTGATTTTGATTGACAATTGGGAGTTGGTTGTGGATTACAGTGACATTGGGTTGGCATTAGGGGTCCCATCAGTTTTTGACTCAATGTATGGCTTAGGAGCACCTGATACTGTGACCTTCTGAGCAATGGCTAGGCATTTGACCCAAGGCATTATGGGCTCTGGGGAATCATTAATGAGGAGAGATCTAGACCCTAGCCTGCTTTTCATAGACTCAATCTTGAGGAAGAACATTTATGTCAATGGACATCAGTAGGAGAGGACCCCTATAGTGGATGCCCTTTATTTTTTCTCCAAGTGCTGGTTCATGAATGCCTCTCAACTGATATTTGAGGTCATGGTAGATGTGAATGAAAAGATAAAAAGGGGACAGATGTTTCCAGGGTTACCCTACAGCAGACTCATCACTGCTTTACTAAGAAAAGGGAAATTTGTGATACAAAAAGATAAGCCATTGGAGAAATTGAGCCCTAAGGTGTTTGGGAAAAGGGCTTGGTCTACTAGCATAACCTTGATAGGGAAGAGCAAGAAGAGACTAGGGGAGAGTCCTAAAAAAGAAGCCCCTCGGGTAGCCACATCAGTAGTTGCACTTGTAATACCCACAACCCCAGCAACAAGCTCAGTGGCTACACCTGGGACCTCTACATCAACTAGCTCAGAGCCTCTGCCTACCTCTGCTGGTCCTAGCTCAGTGCCCCCACCTGTGACCTTTACACACATACTCCTCCCTTCCACTGATGTGCCCTTGCTTATTGTCAGCTCTGCTGTTGTCAGCATCCCCAATCCATCACCTTCCATTCCTTCCCTTTCAGTTCCCATACATTCCAGTAGCTCAGCCAACCCCTCCAGCTAGCCCATCCATCCCATCTGTTGAACCCTTGAGCCCTGAACCAGTAGCACCATCTACATCAGCTGACCCTGTCACCACCTCTCCACCCTCCATACCATTTGATATTGACCTCACTACCTCCATGTCACCTCCACATACCCAGGATTTAGAGCACTTTACCACTGCGGGGTACTCCTCCCTGATTGACTCCATTGTGGAGGACATTGGGCATGAGTACTCCCCTTTACCTGACTCTCCATAGCCTACACCTTTCTAGCATGCTCCCACATCTCCCTTCTAGCCCATCGTACCCATTCCACTTATTACCCCAGCCCAAATCCTACTAGAGGCCTCAACCTAGATTGTTTCCCTTCTCACATCCATACTAGCCCAGCTTCAAACCAGCACAGCCAACCAATCTACTATGGCCACCTGCCTCCAGGCCATTCATTCCACTCTAATCCCATCCACCTCAGCCATTCAATCTCTTATAACTCCTACTTCTACACCTACTCCTGTACCCACTCCACCTCCATCCCCCCAGCTATCCCCTCTAGTAGTCGTTTCCACTACTGAGGTAGCAGAACCAATCCCTGCCCCTTCTACCAGAGACTCTACTCAAACTGATTTTGAGGAAGAAGCTCTGCCCATCCCTGCTGCTACCCCTTGGAGGCTGACTTACCCTTTTTACCTTTTAGATACCCCACCACCCCACCTGAGTCTATTGTTGTGGAAGAGGAGCTGCCATTCACCCTCATTGTACCCATCACCTCCTCCTCCATGGATGACCCTCATCATTGGGCCATTGTCCCATATGGCACCAACACCTTTTCACCACTGCCATCCCTCACCAAAGCCATTGAGACAAACCCATATGTCAAAGAGGATGTGAAATTCTTAGTGGATGCAGTCATGGTGTTACTGCAGCAGGCACATTAGGAGGAGATTGATCACGTTTTAGAAGCTCATAGGGCAGAGGAGTGGAAGTTATGGAAAATGGTCCTTAATTACTTGGACTTTTATAAGATGTACAAGCAGAAATCTAAGATGCTAGCTAGGTTAGTTGAGACCCTCTCATATATTCAGCCTTGGGTCCTTCAGAATCCAGAAGCCTTTCCATCAGGGAGCCCACAATGCCTCAGGCAAGCACCAAACCTCAAAAACCATCTACCAAAAGGACTAAGGAGGGTGCTGCCAGCACTGAGAAGCTGGAGAGGAAGGAGAATCTCAAGGAGTATGACAAAATACCTGAGAAACAAGGATGGGAGCCAATGACCATATCTAACTCTTATTCAGATTCTGATTGGGTGTAGACTGTGTCTAGGATTTGCTTGTAGATAGTTTGTATTTTGCACGTTGCTGTATATATCTTTGTCAAATATAAAATGTACAATTTTTCTTATGCTTTGTAATTACTTACTGTCCAATAAAATTTCCGTTTTGTTAATTGTGTTGTTACATTCCTTTGTACTTAAATTTGTTCTAGAATGTTCTTTTTACTGCAATTTGTTACTTTCCTTGTGCGTACCCTGTTGTTTCCTGTTGTTATACTTTCAAAACAGTGAGGATACTATTCCTTATAGGTTTGGGGGTATAGCAGGGTAATTTTCAAAAAACTTTTATGAGATAATTAAGCCAAGTGCAATGGTATGGATGAGATCAAAACAAATTCAGTAGAATTCCAAACTGAGCAATTTTGAAAAAGGAGGGTTTTTAAAAATGAATGGTAGACTGTTTAATTTTTGGATCCTTCTGAAATTCATCATTTCCATGCGAGACATCATCAAGAAATTTTTGTCATAATCAGTATGTAGTGAACCATTAAGGAGAGAAAAACTAAGAACATGTCTTGAGAGTCCTAAGGAAGACCATACCCAATGAGAGTTGGGCCTGTAAAAAAAATTTTGAAGAGTGTTTTGGCAAAAAAAAATTTCTTCTCCAAGGACTGTTTGAACCTGCTTTCTTTCACTAGAAGTTATGCACCCCAAATTGAAACAAATTGACAACACTCATGACATTAAAAACATGATGTAAGGCCATCTTTTGGATAGTTTGAGCTAAAAAAATCCATACCCTTTGAACTACCTTTGTACACACAATTTGAGCCTGAAAATTTCATTCTTCTTTGACAAAAACACCAAAAATATTTTTTTTTCCCTAAACCTCTTGACCTATTCCAATTCATCCTCAATCTAAGAATTCTGGAAGCAAAGGGAGAAGTGAGGTTAGAGGAGCAAGGTTTCATATTTGGAAGAAGGAAAAGAGAGAAAATTTAAGAAAAATAGTGTTGAATTGTGGAGTTGTGGCATCCAGCCCATATAAAAAAAAAATTACAAAAGAAAGAGAAAAACAGAAAAGCAAAACAAAAATGAGAAAGAGAAGTCACTTCATTTGAAAAGTTGAAAAAGATGAGAAGATGGCCACTTCAAATTTGAAAATATCAAAGAAGATGAAGATTGAGGTAAAATGAAGGTGTGTATGCCACCTCCTTACCTTTACTAATTTCTCAATGTTGAATCCCTCTTTACCACTTTTTCCCTATAAACCGCACCCATAAGCCACATTACAACCCAATAAAAAAACCTTACTGATATGAAGTTGATTGAGCTGTCATGTGGAGATAAGGAGCTGTGTAATCTATGGTGAAGAGAGTTAGAAGATTTCAAAAACTTGAGCACTGCCTATGCTCGTACTTACAGTTCTATTTGAGGGTTGTAACTACTCTGAAGCTGTGTGAAATGATACACCTTTGAAACCCCTAGGTGATCCCTAGTGGAGGAGTGAAGTCTCTTGAGGGTTTTTAGTAAAGTTACCCACAAACTTCCATATGAACATGATTAAACCAAGTACAAATAGTTATAAGTTAGGTCCCAAAAAATTCAGCTTTATTCCATACCTTACCCTTTTGACTTTAGAAGTTTCAAAACAGTAAATATAAACAAATTCAATACCTAAATCCTTTTTCAAACTCATCATAACTAATCTGAAATCATCAAGGGATGTTATGCGCATAATAGTATATACTTTACTATTAATTTAACAATCAGGTTCAAACAATGCATAAATAAGTCCAATCTCGGACCCAATTATCTTGGGACCAAGAGCAGCTACAGTACATGAAGATTAAACCCTTCAAAAGGCCACTGTGTGCTAGATAGATGAAACACAGCACCCCAAAAATGTGTGCCAGCTGTGGAAGCAAAGAACAGGATAGTTCGAGAGGTTCTAAAGCTTTGTTTCAACCTGTAGAGAGGTCCTAAGATGAAAAGGTAAAGAGGTTGAGAGATTGATATAACCTGTCGAATGGCTTAAGCTTTAGCAGAGCAACCTATCGATTAGTGCGTGCTACCTGTCGAGAGGTCACCTGGAGATGCAGGGGATCTCGCGAGATTCCAAAACATGTCGAGAGGTTCCCCTAAACCTAGCGAGCAATCAAAGCCAACCTATCGAGGACTTACCTGAAGCTGCATTCATTTGCGCGAGGTTGAATCAACCTATCGAGAAGTGCATCCAACACGTTGAAAAGCAAAACTAAACCTGTCGAAAAGGTACCTGAAGCTGTATAACAAATCGACAGGTTGAATTATAACCAATTAAGAGGACGAATGGAGCTAGGACATCAGTGAGTTTTTTATGTCATCCTGTTGAACAGATCAATAGATCCTGTCGAGAAGTCATCCAAACCTGTCAAAAGCTTATTCCAACTTCTCGAATGAAGCACCAATGGGACTCAAAACCTGATGAGAGGTTCCCTGAATCTCTCGAAGCTCATTTTGGGAACTTCCCATATCAGTCACTTCAGCTGCTCACTTCAATGCTCTGTGCACACCTTCCAAGGCATGCTAACAACCCTTGGAGGCATTTTTGGAACACAAAGGCACACGAATAGGAATCCTCCAACCACCTCATATGTACTTGTCCATTTTGGACCAATTGGTGGAGAGCTTCTAGAAGTAAAATTAGCCACATCAGCAGCTCAGAATAATAGAATTATTTCCTTGAGCTCTAATTGGCTGAAACAGATCTGAGAACAGAAGGGAAGACTATAAATGAAAGAGAAATTGCACAGAAGAATCATCCAAAAATTGAGAGAGCTCAGACCAAATTCGAATTCCCTCCTCCCTCCAAAATTCCTTCCCTCTTTCTTCTTCCCCCATTCTCTCCTTAGCCAATCATGGTTGGCTAAACACTTTTAGTAGCTAGGGTGAGGTTGAGAGTTGTAAATTGAGAGGTTCAAGGTTTTGTATGGAGATTGGATGTTGCACAGACTGCATATCTGAGCACAATATCATGTAAGTTTGTATTGAATCAGTATATTGTGGATTTTAGAGTTGATTTCGACCTATAGATCTCTTGATTGTATTTGATTTCCCTAGATTAAGTCTCTTGGTGGATGCCTGAGCTTGTAGCCTTGCATCCACAGCATCTGTAATAGTTCAGTTGTTCTAATTAAGATCCTTGAATTAGAGGAATCTCTAGGATGATCTGTGACCATTAAAGTGGATAGATCATTGCCTTAGGATCACTCCAATTCTCTGGTCTAGGTTGGATTCTTATACCTTGAATCTGAGCTTGTAGCTAGATGAAGGATTATTGCAAATCCATCTCTTACATTGCCTTTCAATCAATCAATTTTCAGTGAAGACCAAAATCCCCAATTGTTATTCTCTCCCTTTTGATTTTAATCCTTTTCTCCATTTATTTAAACCTGATTTTACTCAGTTCTGGATCATTAGCAATACCTTTAATCTTCTATAGTTTTAGAAAAGTGACAATCCCTAAAACCTCTCCTCTTTCCTTGCCTTAGTTTGAATTAGGATAGGATAGAGTGCCAGATCTGTTATAGATCTGGAGATTTACCCCATTTTAAAGAACATTTCCCTGTGGACATACCCTTACTTACCCCTTAGAGCTTGCTGCAATAGCCCTGGTTCTTGCAAGCCTGATTGCTTACCTTGATCTCATTTCTCTATGATTTTTCTATAATTTGCTATTTTTAACCCCTTAATAATTGCAAGGTAAGTAATACAACAAGTTTTTGGTGCCGCTATCGGGGAACTGTATTTTTAGAATTGGTAGATCTAAGTTTTTTCTTATTTTAGATTTAGATTTAGAATTGCCTGTTTTGTGTTTGACTAATTATTGTTGTAGTTTTTTATAGTTTATTTTTGTGTTGCAGATCTGGATTTGTTATTCTGTGAGGAACATTGTGCTAATTGGAGGAGCAAGCTGTGCTAAAGTTTTCATTTCCTAACTCTTTTACATTTTTAGATCTGCAGCATTAGTTGTGTTTTTATAATTGTTTTGCTGTAATTTGTGTGTTATACTTTGTTTCTACTGTGTGTATGCTTGGTAGAAGATCTCTCAATCCTGAGATTGTTCCTTTAGATCTTGAAGTTGAGAGACTTCTCAAACCTATGCAGTCCCTACACACACCTGTGGTTAATTGTAAGATTTCTGCAATGGGTGAGCAACCAAGGACATTGAAAGTATTCAATGCACCAGGGGTATACAATTCCCCCTTCTGCATTCAATTCCCTGTTGTCTAAGGGAACTATGAGATTAAATCTTCCATCATACAGATGCTGCCCTTATATCATAGCTTGAGTAAGAAAGACTCATGCAAGCACATTGATGAATTTCTACGACTGTGCACTACTTTCAACATTACAAGTTTGGAAGAGGAAGCAATCAGGTTGAGGCTCTTTCCTTTTTCACTAAAGGATAGAGCCAGAACTTGGCTTTCTATGCTCCCAACAAATAATATTCAGTCTTAGAATGGCCTTCAATGTCAATTTTTGGCCAATTTTTTTCCCATGTCCAAAACAAGTCGGCTGAGGAAGAGCAGAATCTCCTTTGCTCAAGCCCTAACTGAAGACTTTCACCAAGCATGGGAGAGATTTAAGGAGCTCTTGATGTAATGTCCCCATCACCAAATTCCTGAATGGCAACTTATTCAAAGTTTCTATCAAGGAATTGATCCCAAGAGGAAGGACATGGTTGATGCCTCATGTGGTAGTACTTACCTCCACAAGATAGTTGATGAGGCTTGAGAGTTGTTTGATGTCATTAGTGAAAACTCCATGCAAAGGGAAACTTTTTCAAGAGACATTGAGACTCCTGTTAGATTGGTGAGAGAGAACACCACAGGAGGAAAAATGTATGAGGTCAGTGGTTACAATGATTGGGAAAGGGCGTGGATAGCTTGACTTAGAAATTTGATAAGCTCATAGGAGTAATGCAGTCACCAATGGCTGCCAAAGTGGAGGATACATGTGTAATATGTCAGTCCCCCACTCACTCCCTTGAAGAATGTCCTTCTGCTACCTAATTTTCAGACCTAGTTATGGAACATGTGAATGATGCTCAGTCCTTTGGACAACAGCCAGCTGCTGGTTATCATTAGAGAAATCACCCCAACTTCAGGTGGAGACAAGATAATTTTCCCAACCACCAGTAGCAACAACAACAGCAATCCATGCCCTATAGAAATGCACCAACAACCTATGGCCCAACACCAACAACCTATGGCCCAGCCAATGGCACAACCTATGCATCAAAGTGCACCAGCCCCAGCACCCTCTAGATCCCTCACATTTGAAGAGCAAGTTCTAGCTTTATTACAGAATTTGGGCTCTTTATCTCAAACAGTTAACTCTCATAGCTAAAGTATTAAGAAGATAGAGGACCACCTTGATCAGCTATCTAATACTTTGACTAGGAGAGAGGAGGGAAGACTGCTTTTCCATCCTATGAACAACCCAAAACGGCAGTATATGGTGGGTGAGACTTCTTCACATGAAGAAGCTAAATCTGTCATCACTTTGAGAAGTAGAATGCTGGTTGATAACAAGGTTGGTGTTGAGTCTGAGAAGAGTGCAGGAAAAAAGAGTACAACCCATGATGATATGCAGTAGGAGCAGCATATGAGAAATAAGGGGGGTATTGATGAATGGAGGTGTCTTTTGGCAATGCTTTTATACAATGTAGATCAGGTGTAAAGGAGGTGTCTTTTGGCAATATGAAAGTAAAACTGAATGTTTACAATGCAGCAAGTTAGCCTCACTTGGATAGTGAGGATTGCTTTTTGATTGATGTGTTGGATGAGCTTGTGGAAGAGACTTTGCTCAAGCTGCTGCATTGTGATGATTTGTGTGATATTTTTGAAAATGTGTGGAGTAAAATTGTGGAAGAGAAGGCTCCCACACCTATGGTTCAAGAGGTGAACGCCTTAATTTCTGAAGTGGAGCCAGCAACAAGGTATCCTCCTTGGAAACCAGATGTGTTGCCTCTTCCACCACCTTCTAAGGCACCGTTGTTGCCTTCACTCATAAGTTCACCTGATGTGGAATTGAAACAGCTGCCCAAGCCTTTGAAATATGCATTTTTGGGAGCAAATTAGAAATTTCCTGTGATAATTTCTCCTTCCCTTACTGATGAGCAAGAAGAAGAGTTGTTGTGTGTGTTGAAAAGACATAAGAGAGCAATAGGTTGGACTATTGCTGATCTTGGAGGTATCAGCCCTGCTGTCTATATGCATAAGATCCACTTGACAGAGGGTTCCAAACCCTTTAGAGAGATGCAGAGAAAGTTAAACCTCCACATGCAAGAGGTAGTGATGGAGGAGGTGGTCAAATTGTTAGATGCAGGAGTCATCTATCCCATTCAGATTCTAAATGGGGACACCTACACTGGTAGTACCTAAGAAATCTAGAATTACTGTGGTTAAATCTAATTCTGGTGAGCTAATTTCAACCAGGGAAACCACTGGTTGAAGGGTGTGCATTGATTATCAAAAGCTCAATTTAAAAACCAGAAAAAACCACTTTTCTTTGCCCTTCATAGACCAGATTTTGGACAAGTTAGTAGGCAAAGCTTTTTATTGCTTTCTTGATGGATATTCTGGGTATAACCAAATTCCTGTGTATCCACAAGCCCAAGAGAAAATTACTTTCACATGTTCATTTGGCACCTTTACTTATAGAAGGATACTATTTGGATTGTGCAATGCCCCTATAACTTTCTAAAGGTGTATGTTTGCCATCTTCTCTGATATGATTGATCAATTTTTAAAGATATTCATGGATGATTTTTCTGTCTTTGGGGATAGTTTTATCCAGTGTCTACATCATCTCAGCCTAGTGTTGCAAAGATGTGAGGAAACCAACTTGGTTTTGAGTTGGGAAAAGAATCATTTTATGGTAAATCAAGGCATTGAACTTGGTCATGTTATTTCCCACAGAGGCATAGAGGTAGACCAGGCTAAAATTTACTTGATTGCACATTTGCCCCCACCTATAACTATCAAACAAGTTAGATCTTT
This sequence comes from Chloranthus sessilifolius, assembly GCA_021018995.1. Taxonomy (NCBI): domain Eukaryota; kingdom Viridiplantae; phylum Streptophyta; class Magnoliopsida; order Chloranthales; family Chloranthaceae; genus Chloranthus; species Chloranthus sessilifolius. Next base: position 29,561,737 of record CM037598.1, read on the forward strand.
CTTGGGGCATGCTAGCTTTTATAGGAGATTCATCAAATATTTTAGCAAAATCTCAAAACCTCTTTGTCACCTGCTATGCCAAGAGGTTCCTTTTGAATTTAATGATGAATGTCTCACAGCTTTTGAGTTTTTGAATGATTGTTTAACCTCTGCACCTGTCCTTCAAGCACTTGATTATTCTTTATCAATTGAGTTGATGTGTGGTGCATCAGATTTTGCTATTGGTGCAGTTTTGGGACAAAGGAAGGATAAGTTACCTTGTGTGATTGCTTATGCAAGCAAGACAATGATTGATGCTCAATTAAATTACACCACAACTGAGAAGGAATTGTTGGCCATTGTCTATGCTTTGGAAAAATTTAGGTCTTATGTGTTAGTATCTAGGATTGTGGTGTTCGCAGACCATTCAGCCCTTAAGTACCTTTTGTGTAAAAAGGATGCCAAACCAAGATTAATCAGATGGATCCTCCTATTAAAGGAGTTTGATCTTGAGATTAAAGACAAAAAAGGAGTTGAAAATATGATTGCAGACCTCCTATCTAAGATCCTAGCTGCTGAGTTTGATAGGCTACCCATCAAAGACTCATTTCCTAATGAATAGCTGTTTACTGTCAGCATGACAGCACCTTGATTTGCAAACATAGTAAATTACTTGGCAGTGGATAGGATTCCCCCACGTTAGAATAAAATGGATAGGGAGATGTTCTTTTCTCAGATCAGACATTACATGTGGGAGGATTCATACCTTTTCAAGTATTGTGTAGACCAAATTGAGAGAAGGTGTGTACCTAAGAATGAAATTCCAAGCATACTAACCATGTGTCATGAACAGGCTTGTGGAGGCCATTTCAGTGGAAACAAGACTGTTGTAAAAGTGCTTTCAAGTGGATTTTATTGGCCCACTATCTTCAAAGATGTATGGCAGCATTGCAAAGCTTGTAAAAGATGACATAAAATGGAAAGTATTTCAAAAAAAAATTCCATGCCTTTGCAGCCTATACTTGTTGAATTATTTGACATTTGAGGGATTGACTTCATGGGTCCCTTCCCTCCTTCCTATGGATACAATTTTATTCTTATGGTTGTGGACTATGTGTCCAAATGGGTTGAGGCCATAGCCACAAGAACCAATGATTATAGAGTTGTCCTCAAGTTCTTGAAGGACGATATTTTCTCTAGGTTTGGCACCCCCAGGGCTATCATTAGTGATGGGGGAAGTCATTTCTGCAATAGACAGTTTGAGAACTTGCTTAGAAAGTACTCTATGACACACAGAGTTGCCACCCCTCGGCCTTGATCACTTGAATCGCCCCGCCGAGCCCACCTCCTTACCCAAAATTTTCCCAGATACGAGTCCACTCCTTTAGGTCCCGAAGACCATTCCTCCATAGTCACCCACCAGAAACTTCAACCCCTCCAAGTCCTGAACTAACACTATTGCCACTCCCCTCATCTAATTCAGAATTTGAGTATGAAGATCATGTTCTTCAAACTGCAGCCCAAATCTCCACATGGGTGGACAGTGTCACCCAAAAGACCCCAAGCCAAGAAGACGAAACAAGGACTGAGTGTTTGCTAGACAGAGAAGAAAGTGAACGAGAAGGGCATCCCGACCCATGCAAGACACTGGTCTCTGCTTTCCTAGAAGAAGAGGATTACACACAGTACCTCCCACCTTAGAGCGGCACAGTGCAAGTACGCGCTCCGTCCTCGAATTTCACTCACTTCACAGATACATCAACATCGAGCAACACCGGGTTCGGTCAACAACCGACTTGCCTGATCCTTGAGTCAGGAACTAATTATCCACCTCTACCTTTCCCTCAAAATAAGGATTCCATGAGTGCACAACCACCAGAGGGGAACATGAGAGAAAGAGAAGTTAACTTGCCTCCCCTAATTCACATTATCCCTCTACCAATCCCTGCACCTCGACCACTCCAACCACCCACGCCCAAGGCTCATCGCCTGACCATCACTGACTACTGATAAGGATGCTTGAGTACACACAAGTGGATGAGGACACAACATTGAATGAGCTACATCAAATCACCTCGGTCATGGCACAATCTCTGGCACTCACTTTCACGGACGCAGACATGCCTAAAGAGTCACTCCGGGGAAGTTCAGCTCCCATATACCTTATGATTATAATTAAAGGATTCTCCGTACCCCATGCATTGGTCGATACAAGAGCAGGACTCAATATCTGCCCTATCACAATGTTAAAGACGCTTGAGTACAAGGAGCAAGATGTCAAGCCCTCAGCACTGTCTCTTATAGCTTATGACGGCTCACGTCATTTTGTCAAAGGAACTATCGAACTCCAGGTTCGCCTCGGACCTATAACAAAAGACGTCACTTTCCATATTTCTGATTCCTCCAATACTTACAATTTGATCTTAGGAAGAAAATAGTTAGAGTCAATGAAAGTCGTCGCATCCACATACCACCAATGTGTCAAATTCCTGTACGAGGACTCCATTGTCTATATATACGCTGATGCACCACTCCAGGAGATGGACACTGATTACGCGACAAGTATTTCGAAAGCCCATAATTCTGTGTTGAACATGGGCCACATCGCAGCAATCCCCGATGAGGCAACCATTGCAGAAGTCCGTCCCCCTACCCCTCTTGGATCTCCCCCAACGCATCAACAAAAATTAATGAGAAGAGAGGTTGGCCCAAGCCTCACCAAACTCTACGACATCAACCCAACCGCGACAAAGGTTAAGACCTTATGTATTAGCTCAGGTACATCCCCCACACTGGACTCGATAAAAATAAGCAAGGTCATATAGGGTCTGACGTCCCAAGAAAAATACATAAACACATAGGGTTAAGTTACCAATCGAACGGCCCATAAGCCGACTTGTTCCCTACCTCACCAAAATAGTCTCTATATGACCACTTCGTCTACGGGACCTCTGAGAAATAAGATGTACCATGGCAGAAGGAAGTGTCCTTCACTAAATTCCAAGAAACGGAGATCGAACGAATAGCTAAAGCATTCAATGATTTAATGAACCTAAATGACGATATTGATAAACCACTCGAGGGAATCAAACTCTTGTTTGACATTAAGGAGTTTACAGGAGAGAGAAAGGAAGAACCTCTAGAACTCGAGCCGCAAGTAGGAGATTGGGAATCCGCCGATGATGAAGATTTTTACATAGTAGCCTTGTAAGATGGTGAAGAGCACTTACACTCAACATGGGAAGAGGATGACACCCCATAAGAGGATTTTAGCTTGCATAGCATCCGCCTTGGCCTTGGACTTGGGGGATGGGAATGCCCGTGGGACTCCCCCTATATCGCTCACCCATACCAACCTCGTTGTAGGGCATGCACCAGCATATTGGAACTCTTCACTAGTTGGATCTGATATTTCGTAATAATTAGATCTAATGATGTCGACCTAGTAACGATAGAAGCATGTAATGACCTACCAGCTCGGCTATCGGCACAAGAAGAAGAAAAAACTGACAGTCATTTGGTCGACCCAGAAGAAAATGCTCACATCGCTCTTGTTGAGTTTAAAGGGGAATTCGAACTAGACACTCCTCCATCCTTAAACGCGCCACAACTCCAAATATTCTGGAAATCTCTCGAGGAAGAGTAGCAACCCCCTCCAAGCGATGACGATGACTACTAGATAGACCTCCCTGCGCTCGAGTTAGCAGAGCAGGCTAACCAAGGACTTCAAGCATTGTTAGATTAAGAAGATGAGTTCGATACTAGCCCTGACTCCGGCTCAGAAGGATGGGAATGCCCTTGGGGATCTCCCTGCATTTCTCACCATTATCAACCTCACTGCCAAACATGCATGTTCATCTTAACATAATATGAAGTTCAAGGGAAAGAGCTCAATACCCCTGAAGATCCCTTAGGAGGTCACCCTCGACAGGAGGAGCAATTGCATTATAACTCAGAGGATGATAGTTCGACCGATTACGATCTCTAGAGCTTCTTCGAAGATGAGGCGATCAATGTGATAGAGGAAATTCGAATGTCAATACCACTGTCACCGATGTCACTTATTCAAAAGATCCCATCAGATGGGGACCCAAAAAAAAAATGCCAAATTCAGAATAAGTCCACATTTCTCGAAGAATTGCCCGAACGGCTCCAACAACCGTCTCACTCCCTCAATTAGAGGAAGCAACTCTCCCGGCACCTCTTGAGGCAACCGACCTTATACCATATCTACTATCAAAAATCATAAAAATAGAAAAAGCAGAAAAACCTAAAAATTCATAAACACAAAATCTAAAAAAATTAGAAAACCCCATAAAAGAAAGGGAACCCTTCATCCCGAATCAATTTTGCGACCAATAAGGAGACTTTTCTCCTAAGACTTCTGCCCCCTCTCCCGCACGAAGACGCAAAGCATTCTGGCTAAACAACAAGCCAATGATCATACCACATGAGATACTTCGTGACTTTGAGAAAAAAATCAATAGCCTTGACCTTCACCTTACCAAAGATCTCTCAGTCATAAATTATGCTGATGAAGGGTTACCTTTCACAAAATCGAATCTCTAGTATAACAATTTTATAGTATATGAGCTTATCAAGGATGAAGAAGGAACACCAGTCACCGAGGAGGTGCACCAACGAGTCATCAAGTATTTCGACGAGCAAACCCAAGCTGCCGTGGAACCTATGGAAGAAATCAACTTTGGTACTAAAGAAAAACCCAAGAAGCTACTAATTAGCGCAATGCTTAACTCCAAGGAATGTCAACAAATCGTACAAGTCCTACAAGAACACCTCGACTCCTTTGCATGGTCCTATGAAGATATGCCTAGTTTAGACCCAAGTTTAGTAGAACATCACCTTGTCTTGGAGCCCAATGCAAAGCCTGTTAAGCAGAAACTTCAAAGGATGCACCCACAAATAGCCATTCAACTTAAAGAGGAAGTTGACAAATTACACAAAGCCAAATTCATCCGAGTCGTCCTCTATCCCAAGTGGGTCGCCAATATAGTACCTATCGCCAAGAAAGACGGTAAAGTACGGGTTTGTATTGACTTCTGAAACCTCAACCAGGCATGCCCAAAAGATGACTTCCCACTTTCGCGCATTGACACTCTAGTCGGCAACACCGCTGGACATGAGATGCTATCCTTTATAGACGGTTTCTCTAGGTATAATTAGATCAAATTAGCGGAGTCTGACCAAGAGAAGACTTCTTTTACCACACTAGGGAGAATTTACTGCTACGTCGTCATGCCTTTCAGGCTCAATAACACAAGAGCTACGTATCAACGCGCCATGATGGCTATTTTTCAAGACATGATGCATAAATGTGTAAAAGTCTACATTGATGACATATTAGTGATGTCCCAAAGGGCTAAGAAGTATCAACTGAAAATGAACTCAAAGAAATGTGTCTCTGGAGTCACCTCCAAAAAATTACTCAGTTTCATAGTCAGCAAGCGAGGAATCGAAGTCGACCCTGAAAAGTCGGGGACATCCTTGAGATGCCCCCTCCCAGTAATATCAAAGAATTACGGGGCCTGATAGGAAGATTGCAATTCATCAGAAAATTTATCTCCCAACATTCAGACAGATGCGATCCATTCTACAGACTACTTAAAGGAGGAACTGAGTACAAATGGGATGACTAGTGTTAGCAAGCCTTCAACAACATCAAGAAGTACCTCCTTAACTTGCCAATACTATCGCCACCAGTTCTCGAAAGACCTCTAATCCTCTACCTCTCAGCAAACGACAAAGCAATGGGAGTAATTCTGGGACAATATGAAGAAGATGATAAGAGAGAGAAAGCTATCTACTACCTTAGTAGGACAATGGTCGAGTATGAACAAAAATACACTTCAATGGAGAAGACCTGCCTCACACTGGTGTGGGCCTCAACCAAATTATGGCACTACTTCGATGCACATAAAATACTCGTACTAGCCCGAATGGACCCTCTGAAGTACGTATTCGAAAAGCCCGCAACATCAAGAAAGATCTCTAGCTGGCACATGCTATTGCAAGAATTCGATATCACTTATGTCACGCAGAAGTCGATCAAAGGACAAGCAATCACTGATTATCTCACAGATCTCCCACTCCCGAGCAATGACCCTATACACGCAGATTTCCCCGATGAAGACCTACTCATAATTCATAACGAAGAGCCTTATAAGATATCATGGACCCTTTATTTTGACAGTGCTCTAAATCACAAAGGAAAAGGCATCGAGATAGTTTTGTTAACCTCGAAAGGAGTCGTCATACCTAAAGCTTTTCAATTAGACTTTCCTGTCACTAATAATATCACAGAATATGAAGCTTTCATAGCTGGTCTACGTGCAACACTATAATTAGGCGTTAAATAGTTGAAGGCCATCGGTGATTCCAAGCCCGTAATATCACAAGTTATAGGAGAATGAAAAACCAAGAAAAGGAGACTGATAGCATATCAAGAAACGGCTCAATATTTGGTAAAGAAATTTGAAAGAATCTCTTTCACGCACATCCCTAGATTAAAAAATGAGCTAGCAGACTCCCTTGCCACGTTAGCCTCGGTCATCCAAATACCCATCGGACAAAGTACCAAGACCTTCTTCGTCAAAAAGCTGACAGTACCTGCCCACGAGGTAACATGGACCGCTAAGAGAGAATTACCAATCCTCCCGACAAGCATGGGACCAAATGAAGCAATCGCTCCAGAAAATCACGTCAAGTCAGAAACCAAAGTCACTATGTTTAAGTTTGAAAGATCACCAACCGACGACGGACAGCCATGGTATTTCGATATCTAGAACTTCTTGAAACATCAACATGTCCCTCCATATGCCACAAAGATTGAACGGAAGACTATAAGGAACCGATGCGCCCAATTCTGTATACTCGGAAAAATATTATACAAAAAAGCCTTCACCAAAGGAGTACAGCTATGATGTGTCACAACTGCCAAAGGACAATACATCATTCGAGAAGCACACGTCAGCACCTGCAGCACTCACACCGATAGACAGAGACTCGCCGACCAAATCATATAACAGGGCTACTTCTAGCCGACAATAATAAGAGATTGTCACCTCTACATCTAATTCTACAAATAATGCTAAGAGCACGCCACAGTCATTAAAGCTCCATCAATTGCATTGAACACTATGACCTCCCCATGGCCATTTTTGATATGGGCCTTTGATGTCATCGGATCTTTCACAAACACAGTTGGAAACACTCACAAGCACGCGTTCATACTTACGGTGACCGAATACTACACCAAATGGGAAAATTTTGAATCCTATGTCAAAATCATCACTTCAATACTCGTGAGGTTTATCGTTCGAAATATCATCACCAGGTTTAAAGACCCAGGATGTTTTTCACCAACAACGGACCACAATTCATCGCAAAGAAGATGAAGAAGTTTTGTAAGAAGTTCGGCATCAATCTACGCGATTCATCACCGTTTTACCCACAAGGCAATGGACAAGTAGAAGCTACAAATAAAATGCTAATTCAAATTCTGAAATGCACAGTAGAGATGAGCAATGGAGCCGACTGGCCTGAACGACTACCAGAAGCACTCTGGGCCTATAAGACCTCTATTCGTACGACCACTAGCCAAACTCCCTACCTTCTTATCTACGGGATGGAGGAGGTCCTACCATATGAGATACAAAGTACCATCCTTATGGATTTAACTCGATGATGAGATATCCTTAAACGAGAGGAGAATTTCCCTATTCGTACAGCTAGAGCAGTTCGATGAAACATGTCTAAGGGTAGCTGATCATGCTCAGTTATATCAGAGGAGAGTGGTCAGGGCTTATGATAAGAAAGTCCTCGAACGGACCTTTAATATTGGAGAACTAGTCTTGAAGAAAATCATGCCTTCCAAGCATGCCCATCTAAGAGGAAAACTAAAACCGAACTGGGAAGGCCCTTATGTTATAACAGCCGCATACCCTAGGAATGCATATAAACTAACGAACCAAGACAGGGAAGAACTCCCTAGCCCTTGGAAAGTCATGTACCTTAGAAAATATTACCCTTCGCCCTGTGATCATCACATCACGTGGTTAAATACTTATACTTACCACCCTTGTAGTTGTCACGACCCATTCATTGATCGTATGTCATCAATTCTCAGAATATCCTTAAGACCTCTAATTTATCGCCCACTTTCTTATTCGGGCAATCTGATCAAAGGACTAGTGACACAACTAACCTCTTTCAAAAGCAGAAGTAATACCCGATCCTCATTTCCATTCTCCCACCATTGGAGGAGGCATTAAAGAAAAAAAAAAATGAAGATGCTAGGTTCAATTAAAACTCATTATTCTTACGCTAGGAGGATGCTATCAAATATACATATATCGAAAAAAAAATTGAGTGAGAGCATTACGACGAATGAACAAGTCAATGAGCTCAGGGAAGCATAAGCAGGCCGTGAGGACGTCTCTGGTGACTTTACTAGAAATATATAAGCAAGCTGCGAGAGCCTCCCTGATGTCCCCATACTACTAGATGTCGTCGTAAGGTAGAGGGAGGAGGACAAACTCCTGCTAGCCATAGAATGTGAGATTTTGATGGTACCGAAACATGACGAAGAGCTCAATCATGACACCCTGTGTCCCTATGAGAAAAATATTGTTACTCATCCTGTTTTCAAAGTGTTAGATACAAACTATTCCCCACATCACTAAGCCTTACCCCCCCCCCTCTTCTACTTTTTTATTTTTCAGACGATAAATCAGAAACCCTTCAAGATACCCTTAGGAATGAAACTAAAAATCGATGAATGATGACTAATGCAAGCACCTACTATACCTACCATACTTCTCCTTGATCACCACGAGATAGGATGACCACCACCCAAAGATAGACCCCGATATACAACTGACGTAATCGAAGCGATCTCCCCTGGTTTGATGACAGTACTGATGAATTTTTCTCCAAAACTAACTCACCAAATACCCATGACTTCTTATAGACCCAAAGTGCTCATCTAAAAACCCAAAAAAGTTCCATTACATCTAGACACTGTGGCCATATATTTTGGTCAGAAGGAGAATCACCTTAGAGGCGTCGACTCGTCCACACAGAAGATGCAGAATAACGAAGTCACCATCCGGAGAATGCTACCGAAGATACTATACTGTCGATCCTACCAGCTCCTACACTAGGGCATTTTTATTTTTATTTATTTTAGTTCTTTGCTTTCCCTATTGGATTATTTTCATTTCCTAAATAAAAAAGAGAAAAAAATAAATAAATAGCATATATCCATCTTTTACTACCAGGCCTCGGTCTGAGATACTTACCCCCTTGACAACTATTAAGGGGGAGAACAAAATTACTGATAGCCTTGCCTTTACATGTGCAGATATAAAGCAACCTTCAACCACCACTGGGCCAACTCAAGAAGTGTCCAAGTTCCGATGATAACTGACGACACTAAAAGCAAAAGATAGATGCAAGAGGTAACTAAAAGAAAAGGAGCCAATCAGGTACATCTAAATCAAAAATCTCCATATATATATATCAAAAATTTCCTTTTACATCTGTCACCAGGGGCATACCCCCTACATATACAATAAACACGCAATGAACACAAAAAATACACATGCACCCCTACTTCCTACATTGTCGCTGGAATGGTCGATCACTGCTGTCCCCAGTATCATCAGCCTGAAGGTCCATAGACTGATCCTCAGAAAACACAATCCTGGCACCCAAAGTTTGCGAAACCTCTAGACGATGAGGCCCCGCTACCGAATCCCCCTCACTCGCCTGACTAACGGACCCCTCGATCAAGAATGAGGAGGATACCCAGTAAGAAACTCCTGAATAACTGAATCCTCATGAAAATAATCCTTGACACGATCACGTGTCGTACAACGAGGCTGCCCAGCCAAGGAACTCGTAGCCCTCGACTCTGATCCAGCAAGCTAACTAACCATCCCGTTCACTCCTCGAAAGATGATACTACAGCCGATCTAGGGTCGCCTATATCTCTGCCCACGTCGTCTGACGCGCCACCTCCAATGCCTCAGTCTGAGTCCTCTGCGCAACCATCATCTCGACGAATAGGTCCTCACGGCTTTACATGTCCCCAAGGATCCATCTCGCCTCAGGAGTGGCACGCGCTCGTGCCACCTCTAGGCACGCCTCCTCAAGCTCACATACCTGCATTACCACATTGAGTCAAAGAAAATCAATATATATATCTACGAACATAATAAAAATATTTGAAAAAGAAGAGAATCATACCAAATCCACCCTCTCTCCAAGAAGGCGCTCAACTGTCGCAACGGTCACTGCTCCATCACCCTTGAAGGGCATCTAATGCTCCCCGCACACCTGCCGTGAGGTGGCCCTGCTCTAACATGGCTAATCTCTCCCTCAACCCCGATGCCGACTCAAGCCCGCTGACAGGAAAAGAACCACTCCCATGGAAGGGACATGTGAAGAGGCGCCCACCACCCAATGCCTCGAACCATCTCACAAACTCTTGTACATCCGCCTCATCATGCACCCCTATCACCCTGATCCCCCCAGCTCGAAAATTAGCCACCTGAAGCGCCATCTTCTTCTCGAAATTGTGACTAGGGGGACAGGTCATCCTCTTCGCCACCCTGTGGAAAATCTCCGGAGGGACTCCCTGAGCAAGTCTCCGCTGCCGAACCACTCGAGATAGGTGGATTCTCTCCACCTTCTTAAAATAATGGACCCATATGTCCACATCAAAGAAAGGCTCGCCAGACTGAATCACTGGCACACCGGCATCCTCCTCAACCACATACGGCCTCCAAATCACCTACAAGAAAGTAAGCAAGCCAAACCATCAATGAAGCCTTAGAGCATAAAAGCCTAAAAAAAAATGAAATAAAATATGTGCACAATGATATATACCTGCCCCTCATGCATGTCCTCAAAAAGACCTCACGCGGTCTGAAGATCTGAAGACCAACGACGACCTCGCAGCGCTATCCTCCACACATGCATCCACGAAAACGTGAACGTAATATCCGATGGAACCCATGGACAAAGAAAAGCAAAGTGATCATATGCCCAAAACTAGAAAACATAAAAACAAGAAGTACTAAATAGTTGCTACGACCAAAAAAAAAATGAAGACACTATGACACCAATTAACTAAACTCACATGGAGGAAGGGAAGGAAACCTCCGATCGTCACGACACCTCACCCCCAACAATAAAGTTACTCATAGAGATGCGCCAATGCGGTCGAACCCCAAGCATAGGTGGGGACTCGATCCAAGTCCCCGAGAAGCATCAAAAACAACTCGATGACACATCCTCGAGTCAAAGAAGAAAAGAGCATTGCGCCAAAGAAATGCATCAAGAATGCTCGAAGCACCCTATCTGTAGCCAACCCCGGCTCAACCACGGGCTCCCGACCAGCCATCACCATGCAACGCGCCTAGTAAGACGTCCTCGACTCTGAATGACGCCTCCGAGGGATGAAGCCACTAGCAAATGTGTCAAAGAACCAAGTGACCCGAACTACCCCTGGCCCCGATCCACTAGATCTATACTGTACACCCAAAATCTCCTCACATACCCCTAGATAATCTCTCGCAATCCGTGATTGGCTCACCCTCAAAACAAAAACTAGTGATGCAAAAGAGAAGCACCTGATGCCCTCCCTCCAACTTTCAAGAATCACCGCAATCAGACCCCGATCAACCTGAAAGGGCTCCAGCTTCAAGATCTATAATATCCTAAAAAATTGTGTTAAATAATGACCTCGGGATCCATGCCCAATTGGTCATAAGTTTGACCAAGAAGGAGTTCACTATTTGACTGAAGAAGTGATGAATAGATGTGATGTGAATATGATGTAAGTGCGTGGAGTATAACGTAAATCTGGAGTCACATACACCTATTTTGGGTATATGTGCTTAGCACCAAGACAAGGGGGATATAAAGGTTAAAGAACCCTAAATTCATTGTTTTGGGTTGTTGAAGAGAATTAAGAAGAGAGAGAGAGAGAGAGAGAGAGAGAAGCAAAGAGAGTTGTTAAGCAAGGAGTAAATGCAAACAAAGGGAGAGGGATTCAAGTGTTTAAAGCCGAATTCAACGTGAAGGACCCTTTGGAGCCAAAGCTGAAACCCTAGCCATTCCAACCTTGAGATCCAATCAAATTGAGATTTGATTGAGGTAAATTTTGTGTGAATTAAATGCATAAGTTATAGAGGTTTAATTGCAGTCAAGAACACTTAAAATCATAGGATAAAGGCTTAGAAAAAGAAAGAAAAATAGGTTGAAGAGGATTTGGAAGATCAGCCCGAGAGGGGGCTGAATCTGACCAAATCCATTAATCGAAATGGGAGTTCGATTAATCAATTTCGGTCTAGAAGTTGTAAAGTCAGGTAAGCCCGATTTCGATTAATCAAAATTGTTTTCGATTAATCGATTTGTATTTCGATTACTCGAATTGGAAATCGACAAATCGACTGAGTACCTCCAGTGGCTGGAGGAAAGTAACCTAGGGAAATCGACTAATCAAATTGGAATTTTGATTAATCGATTTTGTGATTTCGATTACTCGAGTTGAGAATCAACTTCATTAAGTTAGAGACTTCGATTAATCAATTTGGGATCGATTAATAAAATTTAAATCTCGATTAATCGATTTTGAGAATCTATTAATCGATTTGGTTTTCGATTAATCGATTTTGGGAATCGATTAATCGAATTGTGTTTCGATTAATCAAATTTAAATCTCGATTAATCGATTTTGAGAATAGATTAATCGATTTGGTTTTCGATTAATCGATTTTGGGAATCGATTAATCGAATTGTATTTAGATTAATCGATTTTGGGAATCGATTAATCGACTTTGACAATTTTGTTTGACTTCTTAGTTTGGCTTTGAGATTCTCAGAGGGTCTTGGACCTTCTTTGTTACATCTTTAGTGATGAGTTACATGTGTTATATTATACCATAGGTGGTACGTGTGATCATGAGCACAAGGAGCTGCGTGGGACCTTAATGCTAGGAGTTTCAAAGACTTGAGGTAGGGAACACCTTGAACATGTACTTTAATTTCAAGAGCATGTATGTAGTGATATAATTATCAAATTGAAGTTGTTTTTAAATTGAGAAAAACTTGTGAAAATGGGTGTGTGTGTGACACCAAGAATGTGATAAAGGCATCTGTGTGATGCAAGTAATTAAGAACATGTAAATCTAATGAGATTGAGACATCCCCGGGGGATGAGAAAGTAATAAAGGCATCAGGTGTGATGCGGGTATGTATACGTCCCAGGGATGTATACATAGGATTGAATAATTATTGTTGAGGCCTAACTGATATAAGATAGTACACTTACACGGTGAACAACTATATGTAAAGCACATGATATTTTTATTATTTAAGGTTTGGAGGATACCCCACCGACATGGCGGGATACCCACGACTGACGCGGCAGGATATCCGTGACCGGTACGGTGGCGAATCCGTACACCAGTACAGAAGTTTATCCGTAACCGTAAGTACATCTCAGGGATGTTGTGTGATATTTAACCCCGCCGCCTAGTGAGAAATGGGCTTGGGTCGTATTCCTAGGGAATACATTTTTACAACTGTCTAATTAGATGACGATGAAGGGTATCTCATCGGGGCTCGATGCTATATTGCTCGGGGATTACTTAAGTTGAAGATTTAAGTTTTTGCTTTAGGCTTGTTCAGTGTCATTCATGATAAATCAATAGTAAAGTGAGACATGTAAAGTACCAATAAAATTGAATGCAAACTACCAGCTTTTAAATTGTTTTTCAAGCACTTGCATAGATACATCATGCATAGAATATCATGGAATATATGTGAGTCTTAATTTATATGTTCATTGTGTTTGTTCCCTATTGATCTAGGATGTAGCTCACCCTTTAGACTATACGTCGCAGGTCCACTGATAGCAGCAGCTGAGGCTTCGGGAGACAGATTCGGGGGACTCAGATTACGTACCTGGAGACGAGTTGGAGCCTCCACCTGAGGACTTCTTCTAGGTGGCTCTGATGTGTACTTTGATAGAGAGTCAGTTTTGAGAGCAGATTAGTGTGGCTTGGTATGTCAAGCCTTTATTTTGTTAAAACAATGTAATTATACTAGATTATTCTTTTGGCGAACCATTGGGGTGATCTGATTGTCACCGATGGTTCGGGTCGGTTCTCTGTCCATGCAGTGGCATGAAAGTAGAACTGTCTTTTGCGTATGCCAGTTGGGCATATTAACTTCTTCCACTTTAATGAGATTATTTGCTTTATTTATTTAATTGTGCTTGTTATACCAATGTCCTGTGCTAAGCTTTGGGGCACAGTCTGGAGGATCGTGCTGATGGCATGGGTTACGGGGTGCCAAAATCTGGGCTGTCACAGTTGGTATCAAAGCTTTTTCTTTTAGAAACTTTGATAATCATTCTTTTGTCAGAGCATAGGGACTTCTGCTAATGAAAACTTTGTTTTCACGTGCAGACCGTGATGTTACCTAGAGAAAGGGGCCGACCCAGGGGCGGCCATAATAGAAGTTTACGTAGTGGAGATGGGTACATCTCTCCTACAAATAGAGTACCTATAGGAGATGGAGGGGCTTTTGGCAGTGGTGGCCAAGGAAGCCAAGACCAGGAAGAGGGCCGTGATCGAGATCGTCAGGATCAAGATCAAAGAGAGCAAGAAAGAATTAGAGAGCGAAATGAGGATAGAAAAGAGCGTCAGAGGATGATGCACACCATGGAGACCATGGCGGTTTCTATGGCCCAACAGGCAGCATCTTTGGCAGCTCATACAGCTCATGAGCAGCATCAGCCACCGACACCTCCAGTGGGTCCAACACCGCCAGTATCATCTGCTTTTACTGAGTGTAGGAGGATGAGACCTCCTAGTTTTTCTGGACAGGGAGAGCCCATAGTGGCAGAGCACTGGCTGAGTGAGATGGAGAAAATTTTTAGTGTACTGACGTGCATGGAGGACGAGAGCATCCGTTGGGCAGCCTACATTCTAGACGGAGAGGCTGGGCCTTGGTGGAAGTCCGTTTCACAGACTAGGGCTCAGGAGACTCCAGATATGCCCCGGACTTAGGATGAGTTCATCGAAGAATTCAATGAACAGTACTTCCCTGAGGTGGTGAGGAACCAAATGGAAATCCAATTTCTACAGCTTACTCAGGGGAAGATGACAGTGAGAGACTATGGAGTGGAGTTCATGCGACTCGCTCGCTTTGCGCCTGACTACATCATCACAGAGATGATAAGAGCAAAAAGGTTTCAGTAATGGTTGAGATCAGACGTGAGGGGAGGAGTAGCACCATTCCAACTAAGGACCTATGGTGAGGTCATGATCAAAGCACTTGTAGTGGAGGAGGAGAATAATAATAGATATCGCCAGAGAGAGTAACAGGGAAGGTGGAACACAGATCAGAGCAGAACGGGGAATTATGAACCGGTGAACAAAAAGCCGAGGTTCATACCGAACAATCAGAAACCATCGTTTCAAGGAGGCTATGGAAGACTGACACAGCAGAGCAACCAGCAGAGATTTCCATTGCTCGCGTCGAGGAGACCGATGCGCTACAAGAGCCCTGCTATTACTACCAGCGCTACAATCACACAGGGGGCTTCTCGAGCAGCTTCTTCCACACCTCATGAGACTTGTGCCAAGTGTGGCAAGCCTCACAAGATAGCGGACTGTAGGGTAGGCACTCGGGGTTGCTTTCGATGTGGCAAGGTGGGCCACTTGATCAGGGAGTGCCCTGAGATGAACAAAGGGAAGATGGCTTCAGCTCCTATTCCACGACCGATACAAGCAAGGAAGCCGATCGTTCAAGGAAGAGCCTACGCAGTCACAGCTCAAGAGGCTCAGAATACAAATGACGTAATTCAAGGTGAGCTTTCTTTTAAATAAAGAATTTAAATTTTTAGAATTTTAGATAGAGAAGATGCATCTATATTTAGAAGAATATAAGAAGAAACGTACATGTGATAAATTCTAATATAATGATAGAAACTATATATATGTGTATGCATGAGTAGGTACGTTACAAATATACAAGAGGGGAAGCGATGTCACATACGAGGCTCGAGTGTTAATAGACCCGGGGTCTACTCACTCATTTGTTACACCTCGCTTCACCAAGAGGATGAAAGTCGACCCAGAAGAGTTAGACTTCGTGTTAACCGTGATAGTTCCTACTGGGAAAGCGGTTGATACAGAGAAGGGTTGCAACTCCATGATCGTGAGGATCATGGATGGAGATGTCTTTGAGCTACCGGCGAACCTGATTCTGTTAGACATGCAAGGATTCGACGTGATTCTTGGCATGGATTGGTTATCAACTCATTATGCGATGGTAGATTGAAAGAATAAGGTCGTCATCTTTAGACCCAACACGAGGAGATCGTTTAGATTTCAAGGAGAGAGGTCGACACACCTACCACTTATCTCAACAGTCAAGGCCAAGCGATTGATCAGAAAGGGGTGTAGTGGATACTTAGCATTTTTGAAGGAGCATAAAGAGGAGAATTATGTTATCTCTGAGATAGCAGTTGTGCGAGATTTTGCCAATGTATTTCTGGAGGAGTTACCTGGATTACCTCCAGAGAGAAATAGAATTCGCCATCGACTTAGCACCAGGAACGGAGCCTGTTTCTAAAGCACCATATCGAATGGCTCCTGCTGAGTTGAAGGAGTTGAAAGAACAGCTACAGGAGCTAATGGACAAGGGGTTTGTTAGACCGAGCGTGTCTCCATGGGGAGCACCGGTCTTGTTTGTAAAGAAGAAAGATGGGTCAATGCGTCTGTGCATTGACTATCGATAATTAAATAAACTCACTATTAAGAACCGATACCCTTTGCCTAGGATAGATGACTTGTTTGATCAGCTGCAAGGAGCGAAGTATTTCTCAAAGATCGATCTGAGATCGAGATATCATCAGTTGAGAGTCAAGGCAGAGGACATTCAGAAGACTGCATTCAGGACTCGATACGGACACTATGAGTTTCTAGTGATGCAGTTTGGGTTGACAAATGCCCCGGTGTTATTCATGGATTTGATGAATAGGGTGTTTAAACCACACCTAGACTCTTATGTCGTAGTGTTTGTTGACGACATCCTGATCTATTCAAAATCAGAGGAAGAGCATGAAAAGTACTTGAGGGTAACCCTACAGACTCTATGTGAACACTAGTTATACGCCAAGCTCAGCAAGTGTGAGTTTTGATTAGAAGAAGTTAGCTTTTTGGGACATGTCGTCTCAAAGCTTGGTGTCACTGTAGATCCAGCAAAGATCGAAGCAGTAGTGAATTGGGAGCAACCAAAGATCGTGACCGACACCGTAGTTTCCTTGGATTGGCAGGTCACTATCGATGTTTCGTTGAGGGTTTTTTGAAGATATCAGGACCACTCACGAGACTTACACGGAAAGATGCAAGGTTTGAATGGAGTGAGGCATGCGAGAAGAGTTTTCAAGAACTTAAGAAGAGACTCAATTCAGCTCCAGTGTTAGCAATCCCTTCAGGTAGTGGAGGGTTTATAGTGTATAGCGATGCTTCGTATATTGGTTTAGGTTGTGTGCTTAATCAGCACAAACAGGTGATAGCGTATGGGTCGAGACAATTGAAGGAGCATGAGAAGAATTATCCGACACATGACCTAGAATTAGCAACGGTCATTTTCGCGCTCAAAATTTGGAGACATTATTTATATGGTGAGACTTTTGAGATTTTCACCGACCACAAGAGCCTCAGATATCTGTTTACACAGAAGGAACTAAACATGAGGTAGCACAGATGGATGGAGTTTCTCAAGGACTATGACTGTTCTATACAGTACCATCCAGACAAGGCTAATGTAGTAACCGACGCCTTGAGTCGGAAGAGTTCAGCTCAATTGGCTAGTTTAATTTTGGGTATGCACAGATGGAAGTTGTTTGAAGATCTGGCCCAATATGATGCAAACATTGAGTCGCAAGCTACAGGAGCCTTCTTGGCTAATATCTCAGTGAGACCGATGATATTTGAGCATATCCATGAACTACAGATGAAAGACCCGATGCTAACAAAGATTCATCAAGATGTGACTGAAGGCATTACATCTGAGTTTTCAATCAAGGAGGATGGTTCCTTCTTGTTCAAGGGGCGCCTCTGTATTTCAGATAAAGCCGATCTACGATGAACAATTCTTGATGAATCACACAAGTCAAGCTATGCTATCCACCCGAGAAGCACCAAGATGTATCAAGATTTGAAAAAGAACTATTGGTGGAGAGGCTTGAAGCAAGATGTGGCAGATTACGTGTCGCGGTGTTTGACCTGCCAACAAGTGAAGATCGATCATAGGCATCCCGCAGGTCTATTACAACCTCTACCTATACCGGAATGGAAGTGGGAATCGATCTCTATGGACTTCATCGTTGGACTACCGCGTACTGCAAAGAAGTACAACGCCATTTAGGTAGTGGTCGATCGATTGACCAAGTCAGCGCACTTCTTGCCTTACAACACGATGTACACGGTGGGACGACTGGCAGAGCTCTATATGAAAGAGATTGTCCGTTTGCATGGGATTCCAAGTAGCATTATTTCTAACCGTGACCCATTCTATACATCAATGTTTTGAAAGAAATTTCAAGAAGGAATGGGGACGCAACTAGATTTCAGTACGACATTCCATCCGCAAACTGACGGACAGACTGAGAGGGTCAATCAGATCATTGAGGACATGCTTAGGGCATGTATGTTAGAGTTACAAGGATCATGGGATCTGCACCTACCCTTGATTGAGTTTTCATATAACAACAGTTTTCAGACGAGCATTTGGATGGTACCATATGAAGCTCTTTACGGACGGCGATGTAGATCGCCCATCAATTGGGAAGAAATGGGTGAGAAATTTATTTTGAGACTCGAAATACTTGAAGATAATGCCACCTATGTTCGGATGATAAGGGAATAACTCAAAGCAGCTCAGAGCAGACAAAAAAGCTACGCCGATATCAAGCGGACGAGTGTAGACTTCAAAGTGGGTGAACATGTGTTTATGAAAGTGTCACCTATGAAGGGGGTGATGAGATTTGGAAAGAGAGGGAAGCTAAGTCCCCGCTATCTTGGACCGTTTGAAGTTTTGGGTCAAGTAGGGGAAGTTGCTTACCGCATTGGATTCCCACCGTTATTCGATCCAGTACGCAATGTCTTCCACGTATCTATGCTCAAGAAGTACCTTAACGACCCCGATCACGTATTGAGCGGTCAATAATTCGAGATGCATGAGGACATAACTATGATCGAAGAGCCGGTGGAGATTTTGGATCGAAAGGAACAAGTGTTGCGAACAAAAGTGATTCCTTTAGTGCTTTTCCGATGGAAGCATCATCCGGCTAAGGAAGCTACATGGGAACGAGAGGCCGATGTGAAAGAATAATATTCGGCCTTGTTTTCGACAACTTGAGAGTCAATTGTACCCCCGCAAGCATGTTTGTAGATTTAAATCATGTTTTGTAAATTAATATCGACCTTGTGATCATTTTATTTCAAAGGACAACTTATCCACATAGCGAACCTAAGTTGAATGCCGTGATGATGTATGTTGTAGAACCAATGACCAACTGATCATAAATTACCAAGAGAAATCAAATAGACAGAGAATTTTGAAAATCTACAGAATTTGATCAAAACCGATTAATCGATTTTGGTCGATTAGTCGACTGGCATGTGCCAGTGACTGGAAATTTGAAACAAGGTTCAGAAAAATGACAAAGTGGAATTTCGATTGATCGATGTTGGTTTCGATTAATCGATCTATGATTTCGATTAATTGAATTGAAAATTCGATTAATCGAGTAACTTGAGAATTTTAGAAGAACTTGAAGGATTTTTATATGATTTCGATTAATCGAGGAAGAATTCGATTAATCGATTTGGAGTTTTGATTAATCGAACTGCAAGTTCGATTAATCGAGTAACTTAAGGAATTTAGAAAATCTTGAAGTATGATATACGATTTCGATTAATCGAAGTGAAATTTGATTAATCGATTTTGAATTTCGATTAATCGAACTGGAAGTTCGACTAATCGAATGACTTAATGAAATTGGAAAAATTTTGAGAGACTGCACGATTTCGATTAATCGAAGTGAGTCTCGATTAATCGATTTTGGAATTTCGATTAATCAAAATGGATTTCGATTAATCGACTGGCTCACACCAGTGAGCTCCAAAAACTCAAAATTCTAACGGATACGATTTCGATTAATCGAAATGGTTTCGATTAATCGATTTTGAGTTTCAACTAATCAATTTTGGAAATCGATTAATCGATTTCACGCGGCTTAACTTAGATTTGAATCTCGATTAATCAACTTTGGAAATTGATTAATCAAGCCGGAGCCTATATATATAAATCGAAGGGGATTTCTCCCCATTCAAAACTAAGTTTGCTTTTTATTTTGGCGCGCCTTGCTCTCTTCTTCTCCAAGCGGCTTGAGGAGCTAGGGTTTCTGTGGTTTAGATCAATTTCGAAATGAAATCGTTTGCATTCGGCTCAATCACCTAAGGTAAAAACCCTAGATTCGTTCTTCTTTTCATTTCAAGGCGTATAAACCCTAGTTTTCTCAAAATTTTCACAACCATGCCACCAAGAACCCGATTGTCTTCGAAGAAGGCAACCTCTAAACTCCCGGTCCGGCGTAAGAATGTCGCACTGCCACCACCTACCCCATCACCGATGAGGACTCCATCACCGTCGGCATCGGAGACCACCTCCGGTTCAACGAGCGCGGCTTCGTGCGAGTCTTTGCGCGAGTCTTCACGCGAGTCTACTCCCATGCCTCCACCACCCACCAATGTAATTCAACCCAATGAGTGGTGGGAGGCTAAGACTTTTGAGATCGAGTACGCCATCGACCAAACCCTATTCACTAACCCCGAGGTACCGGGTGAGACCCAATGGGCTCACAATTACCTTCAAAATGCTGGCCTCGGCAACCTTTTGAAACCAATCCGGGGTTCCTACTACCCTAGGTTGGTTAGACTGTTCTACCAAGGTCTCGTGGATGGACCTATCGACGACATAATTAAGACTACCATTGAAGGTCGGGAATACATAATCACCCGTCATCATGTTCATGAGGTCCTTGAGTGCTACCTCGACTGTACACCCGAGACCACCCTCTTTCCACCCTTCGAGGAAGAGGTTAAATTTGAGGAGATCGTCGCCCGGATGACCAACAGGAAGACGGGGTCAGGATCCTCCATTAGGAGGGTCGACCTTCCCCACTATATGTGGATGCTTGATTCAATAATCAAGTGCAACCTTTACCCAATGCGCCACGACACTGAGCGCATAGAGAAAGTGCAACAGGCACTTTACGCGGCCTTCTGTGGCCGTTGGTTTGACGCGACCATGCTCATCCTAGAGGGGATGAGGTACATTAAGGGCAAACTAATGAAGGGCGATCTAAGGCCCAAGGAGAAGATGCTGTATGCTCGGCTCATCTCGAGCATGTTGGAGTGCTACTCCGACGCCCCCGACTATACTATATCGCCCCACGAGGTGAGGGCTACGGATTGCGTGAAGCAGTTCTCCATTGCTTCATGGCGCCGTAGCTATAATCTTCTCAAGAAGACCCTACTAGCAGTCGTCGCACAGCCACCACCCCCACCACCGCAGCAAGATCCACCCGTTGGGGGAGCACCACCAGTGGGGGATGCCCCACCAGTCATTCCACCACCTGAGGGAGCCCCAGCTCACCCCTCAGTGTCAGCTGGGCTGTAACAGCCCGACGTTTCCCAGTTACTCAACTAGAAAAGGTCGCGCCATCGGATCACCTGATATGATCCTTTCATCAAGGGTTCCTTATTTTACATCAAAGTGATACAAAAATGCGAAAGCAATGTAATTGAACTCTGATATTAACAAAGATGGCAAAATAACTGAAAGGTAGAAACTAGAAACTAATATATACAATAAACAGAAGTAATGTATTTGATGTATGGCTTTTCACCGATGACGGTCGTCCGTCATCTAAACAGTGAAAAGAGACCCATACATTCAACCAACATCCCATCAGAAATCTAACACCATAAATACATGATTTATACAGACCCAAAAATATATCTTTTTCCTTCCTCTCTCTCACTCTCTATCTCCCAAAGCCCCATATCCCAATCCCAAGTAACAAACCTATCTACGGGAAAAACTCTTCTGGGAAGTCGTCTTCCCCGCTGTCGTCGTCGTCTTCGTCCTTGTCTCCCTCCCCCTCCTCTGGCACGTAAGTCGGATCAGCTACCTGCTCAGGATCGGGCTCTGCAGCTAAGACAATTAAGTCGAGGAATGAGCTATTATCCACAGCTCAATAGAGAATAGTGCATTGTATTCTATATTGACAGTTTATCATTTGTTTTCATCAAGAAGATAAAATCATTCATTATACTGATATGCTGTAAATATGTTGTAGACATGCGGTACATATGTTGTGAATAGGCATGATATACAAGTGTGAGAAGCAAACAAACTGAACTGCAAATACATGCTGGCGAAAACAGGACATCAACAAGGTCAAGCTCCAGAGTTAGCGGGATCACTTGTCAAGCTCCCGAGTTAGCGGGATCACTTGATTCACACTAGAGCAATAACGTATCAAAATATTGAATTTAACAGGATCTGAGTACTGACTCACGTAAATTGACCAAGAATGTATTTGCATGTATGGCTTATAATGCAGTGTATTAAATACTATCACAGCTTTATAATAGCATTAATTTGCTAAACTGATGTACAAGATGATCTTGATCTTACAGATGCTATATTTATTTTCAATGCAGAGCTATCTATATTATATCACTTTTCAAATCAGAATGCGAGCAATTCAAACTTTTATATTTCAGAACAAATAAAGTCCATCAGCTTACCTCAAACTCAATTTTTATCTCCTATTATACTATTCAGTACCATAATGAATATTCATCAACTTTTCTATGAAAACTAGTGATGTTACTTATACAAGTATAAAATACCAACGTAAATTCCCTACCTGTGTGCGTCAAGTGTTTTTACGTACTCATGTTGATGTATAATCAAGCATCAGAGATCACCACGAAATGCTCAGTTCGTCAAGTTTGGTTAAGTTCTCCATGTGGCACCAAATCTAAAAACATAGATTTTAATTTTAAAATAAATAACCATGTATAGCTGATGCACAGTGCATCAACAGTGCACCTACACACATAGTGCACCCAATTCGTATGTGGACCTACGGTCCAAAGTACAACACAGCACAGGCACAGCCCAAACTCACGGCTGAAGAAGGGTTGCCGCGGCAACATTTGGTGCTTGCCGCGGCAACCCTTTGTGGTTGCCGCGGCAAGCCACTCAGCAGTGGGTCTTGCCGCGGCAACCCATTGAGGTTGCTGCGGCAAGCCAGGCTTGCTGGGCTTCAGGTAGGTCTTCTTCTTACTTTCTTTCTTTGTTGTTGCTTCTGCTATTTTTGTTGCTTCTTTGTTTAACTTCCCTTTAGGCTTATAGATATATAGATATATATATATATATATATTATAACTAAATATAATCCTATAAATATAGATAGAATTATATGGAGCTTATAAATCTGAGATATATATATATATATATATATATATATATTTATATAGCTATTTTATCCATCACAGCTCTTCATTGATTTTCAATGCAGATCTGAGTACAGAAATCTGTCCTCAAGTTCAGGCTGAGATTTCATTAGGATAGTGTAACTAACCTTGTTGATGAATTCGTAGTGTACTTTGCATGGAGGAAGAATTGCTTACTGATTTCGTAGCCGGAGCAGACTAATCTGTCATGCTGTTTAGTTGTTGATTTTTTTTTTTATAGAATTTTCTCTCATTACTTACCTCTGATTTTAACAACATTCCATTAACAGGTTGAAGCGGAAACGAAAGTGGAAAGACAAGGCTTCATAGCAGAAATTTTCTACTGGTTTCATCTCCTTTGCGTGCATGTAATGTCTAATGACTCATTGGAGTCGTGTAATTTATTTAGAATACAAGCAGCTTATATGTTGTTTAAGAGTTTATTACTGTGTTAGGCATAAAACAACAAGAAGGTATATCATATAAGACAAGGTAGGACTTTGCTTGTAAAAAAAAAAACAGTTTTATACTTTAGTATAAATGCCCGTTTTAGCCCTTTTTAGTTAGTTTAAGTAATTATCTTCTAGGAGCAATTTATAAACTAGGTAGTTGTTTTCAAGTGATCTCCTTTATCCAAAGGGGCATGGGCTAACCTAGTGACCATGGTCACTGCCCAAAGCCGACTGAATCATTACATGGGCAGCAGCCCATTGTGCCACCTTCCACCACATCAGCTACACCACCATCACGATCCGCCGCAGCGACGCCTACTTCATCCTATCGCCACCGCGTAGCTCACTCCGGCCCTACGATCGAGGACGTGTTGGCCCGCATGGAGGCCAACAACGAGCGGATGAACCGAAGGATGGACTTTCTAATGTTTCATACACTCCGCTACATCCCATTGGATTACCAGCGACGCCTCGCGTAGGAGGAGTGGACAGCAGGCCAGACCGCCTTCCATAGGGGTCCAGTCTTCCATCCGAGCACATCGACTGCTGGCGCATCAGGCTCGGCACCACAGCAGCCAGAGCAGCCTACAGAGACACCCCAGCCAGAGCAGCCAGCCCAGTCAGAGCAGCCTGCCCCTACGTCAGATCTGCCGACTGAGGGGACGGCATGAGCTACAGTCGATATTTAGATTTCCGTTGTATTTGTATGCACATTTTGTTAGATTATATATGTATTAAACCAAATTGTACATTTTTTTGAGTAATTGAGTAGAACAACGTTTTGTCATCTTTTTTTCAGTAATCTAATCTTTGGTACAGTCTGTGTATGTGCGTTGTTAGTACTATGTGTTGGGTGACTTACTAGACCACCTCACCTACGTGTGTGGAGGGGGGGGGTTACCCAAAATGAAGCGCCCTTGGGTTATTTTCGAGAATGAAAATTCTCAATGTGGGGAGGATGTAATATCCTGAAAAATTGCATTAAACAGTGACCTCGGGATCCGTGCCCGACTGGTCATAAGTTTGACCAAGAAGGAGTTCACTATTTGACTTAAGAAGTGATGAACGGATGTAATGTGAATATGATGTAAGTGTGTGGAGTATAACGTAAATCTGGAGTCACATACACCTATTTTGGGTGTATGTGCTTAGCACCAAGACAAGGGAGATATAAAGGTTAAAGAACCCTAAATTCATTATTTTGGGTTGTTAAAGAGAATTAAGAAGAGAGAGAGAGAGAGAAGTAAAGAGAGTTGTTAAGCAAGGAGTAAATGCAAGCCAAGGGAGAGGGATTCGAGTGTTTAAAGCCGAATTCAACGCGAAGGACCCTTTGGAGCCAAAGCTGGAACCCTAGCCATTCCAACCTTAAGATCCAATCAAATTGAGATTTGATTATGGTAAATTTTGTATGAATTAAATGCATAGGTTATAGAGGTTTAATTGCAGTCAAGAACACTTAAAATCATAGAATAAAGGCTTAGAAAAAGAAAGAAAAATAGGTTGAAGAGGATTTGAAAGATCAGCCCGAGAGGGGGCTGAATCTGACCAAATCGATTAATCGAAATGGGAGTTCGATTAATCAATTTTGGTCTGGAAGTTGTAAAGTCAGGTAAGCCTGATTTCGATTAATCGAAATTGTTTTCGATTAATCGATTTGTATTTCGATTAGTCGAATTGGAAATCAACAAATCGACTGAGTACCTCCAGTGGCTGGAGGAAAGTAACCTGGGGAAATCGACTAATCAAATTGGAATTTTGATTAATTGATTTCAGATTTCGATTAATCAATTAATCGATTTTGTGATTTTGATTACTCGAGTTGAGAATCGACTTCATTAAGTTAGAGACTTCGATTAATCGATTTGGGATCGATTAATTGAATTTAAATCTCGATTAATCGATTTTGAGAATCGATTAATCGATTTGGTTTTTGATTAATCGAGTTTGGGAATCGATTAATCGAATTGTGTTTCGATTAATCGAATTTAAATATCGATTAATCAATTTTGAGAATAGATTAATCGATTTGGTTTTCGATTAATCGATTTTGGGAATCGATTAATCGAATTGTATTTCGATTAATTGATTTTGGGAATCGATTAATCGACTTTGATAGTTTTGTTTGACTTCTTAGTTTGGCTTTGAGATTCTCGGAGGGTCTTGGACCTTCTTTGTTATATCTTTAGTGATGAGTTATATGTGTTATGTTGTACCATAAATGGTACGTGTGATCATGAGCACAAGGAGCCACGTGGAACCTTGATGCTAGGAGTTTCAAAGACTTGAGGTAGGGAACACCTTGAACATGTACTTTAATTTTAAGAGGATGTATGTAGTGATATAATTATCAAATTGAAGTTGTTTTTAAATTGAGAAAAGCTTGTGAAAATGGGTGTGTGTGTGACACCAAGAATGTGATAAAGGCATTTGTGTGATGTAAGTAATTAAGAACATGTAAATCTAATGAGATTGAGACATCCCCAGGGGATGAGAAAGTAATAAAGGTATCAGGTGTGATGCTGGTATGTATACATCCCAGGGATGTATACATAGGATTGAATAATTACTGTTGAAGCCTAACTGATATAAGATAGCACACTTACACGATGAACAACTATATGTAAAGCACATTATATTTTTGTTATTTGAGGTTTGGAGGATACCCCGCCGACGTGGCGGGATACCCACGACTGACGCGGCAGGATATCCGTGACCGGTATGGCGGCGAATCCGTACACCAATACAGAGGTTTATCCGTAACTGTAAGTACATCCCAGGGATGTTGTGTGATATTTAACCCCGCCGCCTAGTGAGAAAGGGGCTTGGGTCGTATTCCCAGGGAATACATTTTTACAACTGTCTAATTAGATGACGATGAAGGGTATCTCATCGGAGCTCGATGCTATATTACTCGGGGATTACTTAAGTTGAAGATTTAAGTTTTTACTTTAGGCCTGTTCAGTGTCATTCATGATAAATCAATAGTAAAGTGAGACATGTAAAGTACCAGTAAAATTGAATGTAAACTACCAGCTTTTAAATTGTTTTTCAAGCACCTGCATAGATACATCATGCATAGAATATCATGGAATATATGTGAGTCTTAATTTATATGTTCATTGTGTTTGTTCCCTATTGAGCTAGGATGTAACTCACCCTTTAGACTATACGTCGCAGGTCCACTGATAGCAGCAGCTGAGGCTTCGGGAGACGTAGATTCGGGGGACTCGGATTACATACCTGGAGACGAGTTGGAGCCTCCACCTGAGGACTTCTTCTAGGTGACTCTGCTGTGTACTTTGATAGAGAGTCAGTTTTGAGAGTAAATTAGTGCGGCTTGGTATGTCAAGCCTTTATTTTATTAAAAAAATGTAATTATACTGGATTATTCTTTTGGTGAACCATCTGGGGTGATCTGATTGTCACCGATGGTTCGGGTCGGTTCTCTGTTCATGCAGTGGCATGAAAGTAGAACTGTCTTTTGCGTATGCCATTTGGGCATATTAACTTCTTCCGCTTTAATGAGATTATTTGCTTTATTTATTTAATTGTGCTTGTTATACCAATATTTCGTGCTAAGCTTTGGGGTACGGTCTGGAGGATTGTGCGGATGGCACGGGTTTTGGGGTGTCGAAATTCGGGTTGTCACAAGATCGTCCCAAAGCTAAAAGATACCAACCGCGCTCGTTAGAACTCTAGTAGGGCACGATACCAAGTGTGAGACTCAGTCCATGCGAAACTGATAGCCCGTTGCAGAGGCTCCTACCGAACGAAAAACAAGTAAAAAAAAAAGACTAACACACATACCTGTGACGAAAGACAAGCAAACCCAAAACTAAAAAACAAATAAAGTATATTAAAATACATAATAACAGTTCATAACAAGCATGCAAAACATGATAAGAACAACAAAATAGAAACGTGACCTATCCCTAGACCAATCATGATACATGATTGAGCGCACAATCAGTAATCAAAGCAGGTTCAACATAAATTAAAAGGGTTTCCAGATCCTAATAGGTCTATGTCATGACCTAAATACCTAGAAAAATGAAGGAACTCTTGCTCACGGGTACCTACCTGGCCTTGAGCGAAGAAATCCTCCAGCAGGAAGTGTGCGCAAGCTCGATGCTCCTCACCTTGACGCTCCTCACACTGATTCGCCTCACCCTCACCTCTCTCAGCCTCACCCTCCGCTCTCACAGCCTCAACTCTCTCGCCCTCACCCTCAGCTACACCATGATCAATCTTGGGTACCTCCTCCCTGACCACCACTTGGTCAACCTCTAGTACCTCCCCTCCAACTATCTCCCTAGCATCCTCCTCCACGACAACAGCATCGGCTTGAGCCTCGAACGTCTCACCTATCTCCCCTATCATCAACCCCTCCAACTCAGAGGCAGTAAGGTCATGTCTACCACTATCGTCAGACTCCATCGTAGAAGAAAGAGCTCGAAAAACTATAAATAAAGAAAGAAATAGTGCCTGAAACGGACGACCGGATCGTAAGATATCGCGAAAACATAAAAACCAGAGAACAAGGAAACAGAGAATCAAAGATAAAAATGGATAGCACGAAAAAATAAGGAATTTTGAAGTATATATAGAGCGCAGCCAAATCGCGCACTTGACCTGAAGCACTCAATCAAATTATGCACCATACTACCCACGCTTAATCCGGATTACACGCCCAGCCTTGAACGCGTAAACAGATCATCGCCCGCTCAAACTAACCCGACGCCCCGGTTGCACGCTGCTTACCAGATGCGTAATCATTCCGACCGCCAACACCACGGCCCGTGAATGCCAAAGGTCACCTGTACAGTGACTAGGCACCACCCTGAACCCGCGCCCCTTGAAATGCGTTTAATTTGATTAAATGATTGATCACTGACGCGTAATAATCCTCCAAACCCCTAAAACGTGCGCACCCATTCCGGCGCGGAATTTAGTTATGCACCTGGAGTGAAGCGCGTAATTCCCCAGAAAAAAATATATATGCCCGGAACAGCAGGCCCAAAAGCTAAAATTAGGCGATCTGACACTAATTACCAACCCAAACTACGCCCTTGCTAAGACCAATCTAAAAACACTCCTAACTTAGAAAATATACGCTCTAAAAAAATGAAAAAAAAATGCCCCCCATTACTTACACACTTGAACTTAGACCAAACTAAACTAAACTAATTTTAAAATGTCCCCAACATACCCCAGATCAAAATAAATAAACCGAATAAAACCAAATTTAAATAAATAAACATCACACTCAACGCAAATAACATAAGTTACAAAGTAAACCAAACCAAACTTTACTAAATATAAGTAACCAAAATAGAATTAAAAACATAATCACTTCATAAATAGATAAAATAATTACAAAATACACTGAGGGCATACCCTCTGAATATACAACTTAAAATAAGAAATTTAAAATCTGCACTTTCAGGCAATGCCCAAATTCGGATTTATTCGGGAAACAAGAAATCACGGAGAAGCCCGGAGGAGGAACGCACCCTAAACGAATGCTGACAATGACAACCTTTCCCCACCCCGAGCCGACAGAAAAGAAAGAGTGGCTCACGGAAAGCCACCCAAGACCTGCGGGATCCACCCATGGAAGCTCACCTTGGAAAGCATAACAAGTAGAGGGGCAACTAACATTGAATCCACAGAGCCTACCGAGGAAAAATAAGAGTCGGTCATGAGAACTCTGACCCCGCCATATCCTTGGGCTTCCTTTCTGCCACCTTCTTCTCTTCCATCTCCTCTCCCAATGGGGTGACACTTCGAGTTGGATTGACAGCACCAACCGTAGCATCACCCCGGATTCTCAATCCCGTCCATTCCCAATAATCCACTTAATAATCACAATTCTTCGGGTTCAATACCCGAGATACAAAATAGAGAGGAAGAAAAAGGCATTAATGAATATAAAAAATGCTGCCCAAGATCAAAAACAAAGAATATGCCCCAAAACTTTTAATCCTAAACTTGGAATAAAATTCAAAATAAAACCCCCAAAGCCTTTGGCTCACCCTTATAAAAGTTATACCTCCTAAACGACAAAGTGGCAAGTGTCACATCTTTAAACCCTTCCAATCTAATTAAATCTAAACCAGACACATACCCCCTGAAAGACCATAATCCATAACAAACCTAGATGAACCAATAATCACACAACACTTCCCCTAGAAAATATAAATTCACCACTAGTCTAGATAAACCAAAGGATTAAAACACCCAACAACCATCTAAAACTTTTCAAAACTCACACAGGGGCCATCCCAAATCAAACCTAAGACCAAAACAAAAAAAAATCCTAAAATGTAGACCAAATACTCTAAAATGAGACCTTGACTTGTTTGGACTACACACAAAAAATGCCTCCGACGAACCCAATAAAATCAACCCTCTAAATGGAACTCAAATTAATTCTAGAATAAACCTTGGACAAACCCAAAGTAAATTCGAAACCCTAAAGTTAAGTCAAATCCTAAAATAAATTCTAACCTAAATCAAACAAATCAAATAGGCTTGACTAATCCGACAAAAAAAAAAGTGAACAGGCACAAAAACAAAAATAACATCTTCATTTAATAAATATTTTTTACACAATATCACCGGAGGCATACCTCTTGAACTTACAACCCAAAATGAAAACCTAGAACCTAATTTATAACCCAAAACGAAAACTGGAGACTCGAAATGGACACAAAGCGAGGAGCAGAGCGTCCAATCAGAGGCTTCGAAAGGTCGCCCGCACAATGACCTGGTGACATTTGAATTATGCGCTTATGAAACCGCACGTAATCCGATCACACGTTAATGTCCAAACGCGTGAATACTCCCCCAAACTTTCAATCGCACACCCGAAAATAGGTGCTCAATTTGATTAAACACCCAAAATTTGGCACGCAATAGATAAAATTCATTCATCCTCACACCTTTTATCCCATCTCGGTCAAGATTATTCTCCCATATCCCACCGCGTACCCTTACAGGAAACATTGACTGTGCCCCTGGTCCCAATGCAACAGGACATAATTGCCTTATTGTGACACCGCCACCTTCCCTCATCCCATCACTATCCGATCGGAGAGGAAGAATTCTACGCATGTCTCATCGCAATAAGATGCACACATACAATGCCATCCCAATATCTAAGCTCACTGTCCTAAATCAGCTATGCCACCACGCATTTGTTGGTGTACGCTTTTTCTGGGTTCCTCTCGGTCCCCATTGAATCAGTGGCCCAATTCTGTCTAAGTGGACTCTAGCGATGTGGTATTTAGAATGTTAGAAATAAAATAAAAAGGGAGAATTTTTAGGAAGGTTCCTAGTTTGTTGCAATCGTCAGCTGCAGATATTTAACGACGTTGTAACACGTCAGTGATCATGCTTTAGAGCGGTTATGGGTTACTTCTTTACTGAATCGTCCGCCTGCAAGCGTCAGCAGCTGTGGCTCTATTTTATAATTTAGATAGTTTAGTTTTCCTTTTCTGTCCCTATTATTAATGTAATTTTGATTGATTTAGATTTCCTAATTCTATTGTGAGTCTAGTTGTGACTTTGTTGTAGTGAATGAATTAATCTTCTAGTGTCCTAATCCTATTAGGAGTCTACCTGGTTCAAGTGTTATGATCTTATTAGAAGTCTAATTAATCGACTTTCCTAATCTTATTGAAAGTCTAATTAATTAAGTCTCCTAACCCTACTAGGAGTCTAATTAATTAAGTCTCCTAATTATACTATGAATGCAAATATGTTGATTTTAATGAAACTCTAATTAAATCAAGTATGCTGATGGTACTAGAATTCTAAGTAAAGCAATTATAATAATTCTACTACAATTCTAATTAAAATAGAGAACTAATTTTACTAAAACTCTAATTAACACAATGAATTAATTTTATTAAAATCTAATTAAAATAAATGAACTAATTTTATTAAGATCTAATTAAAACAATGAATTAACTATACTAAAAATCTAATTAAAATAAAGGAACTAATTTTATCAAATTTTCTAATCAGGTCAAGGAATTAACTTTACTAAAAAAAATCTGATTTAAAGTAATGAATTAACTATACTAAATTTTAATTGAGATAAAGGAACTACCTTTTACTAATTCTGATTATAGCAATAAATTATATTATACTAAAATTCTAACTGAAGCAATGAATTAATTTTACTAAAAGTCTAATTAAAGCAATGAATTAATCCCACTAAAAATATAAGAAAAAAAAGAGCTTTTTGGCCCGCTATGCTAAGGAGGATTGGCCTCATTCCTGAGTACCCTCCGTAAGCTCCCTTGGGCAAATCAGGTGGCTGAGATTAAAGTAAGTTGAATTTTAGATTATAAAATAGTATTTTTGTTAGATTTTTATAGTTGTTTTCGGGATTATAATCATGAATTAATTTGTGAAACTAGGATTGTAGAAAACTAAATTAATATTTAGGATTTTAGAAATATTAATCTAAGAAATTAAAACTACAATTTAAAATTTTAAGGACTGAATTCGGGTCTGAAATCAGAAAATCAGGCCGTATGATTAAGGACTGGTTCTAGAAACTAAGAACTAGAACTAAAGATTAACGATAAGACTGGAGATTAAGATTTTAGAACAAAATTAAAGTCTATGGTCGATGACTTAGGTCGTCAGATTAAGGACTGATTCTAAATTCGGAGAACTAGAACCAGGTATTGAAATTACGGACTAAAAAAAGGGGTTTACAGTCTAAAGCTGAAAATTCAATATTAATAATTGAAACTAAGGGGGAATCCTAAATCTAAAACTAAGATTTTTTACCTAAGACTGGGTCTGTGGAGAGGCATCTCAAAAATTCGAAGTTTGAATCTCGAAATCATGACTAAGTTCCTCTATGTGTTCGTTCATGGAGTTCTCCAGTCTCGAAATTCCAAAAAAATCAGTTCTCTCTCGTGTTGTGTGTCCTCTTTTGGGGTGAATTAGAAACATATCTTTTATAGGTTTTTCTCCAATTAAGCACCATGTTTCAGGTGTTTAACTAGATTGTGCATCGGTCTCCCGATGCTTAATCACTTTGGGTCAGTCACCAACTCAGTGAGCGACCAGCTGACTTGCTTAGCGAGTTTCCTAGTTCTAACAAAGTTAGGACTAATTACGCGCTTGGCGTAAGGTGCGCAATCCAATTAACCATCTCTTCCGAAGTGTATAATCGAGGAAGTTTGGGGGTCAAGGACTATAAGACTGGGTCGGGTGTAGGCCAATTGTGCGCTGATGGTCGGGCGCTCAATCCGATCGTGCGTCTCATGTGAGGCGCGTGATCGAGTCTCGAAGTGGTCTGGGAAAGGAAGTCTAGTCTGAAAGGGGGACTGATTGCACGTGTGTGATTTGGCGTTCAATCGAATTGCGTGCATGGTTTTAGCGCGTAATTTAGGGCTATTCGGGTCGGGTCTGAAATGCCAAACTATTATTTCATCCTGCATTCCGACTATATACTATTGTTTCAGTATATAGTCTCCCTACGTCAGGATCTGAGCCACAGAGCTATTGTTTCAGCCTATGTCCAGCCATGTACTATTATTTCAGTGCATGGTTCCCATGTTAGGGTCATGGGGCCTGAGCCACAGAGCTATTGTTTCAGCCTGTGTTCAACCATATACTATTATTTCAGTATGTGGTCCCACATTGGGGCAAAAGGGGTCTGAAATGCAAGACTATTATTTCAGTCTGCATTCCGACTATATACTATTATTTTAGTATATAGTTTCCCTACGTTGGGATCTAAGCCGCAAAGCTATTATTTCAACCTGCGTCCAGCCTACATCCAGCCATGTACTATTGTTTCAGTGCATGGTTCCTACGTTAGGGTCATGGGGAATAAGCCACAGAGCAATTATTTCAGTCTGTGTCCAGCCACATACTATTATTTCAGTATATGGCCCCACATTGGAGTTATGAGGTCAAAGGTTGACCAAATAGATTTGTATATTCTGAGAAGGCAAAATGGGGGTGTCTACATATGCCCCTCTTCGGCGCGCTTTTGTGAAGTAAGAATGCGTCGAAGAAGTAGACACCCCTCATTCGAGGTGTCTTCTCATTTCTCTTTGGGAAATCAAAAATGTGAAATGGGGATGTTGACATGACATGCTTGACTTTCTTATCTATCAGTGCAAGCTAAAATAGAGCATTCGGAGGCCCAGTGGTAGCTATCGAAAGGCGTTTTCCAAGCCGTGAATGCCCAGGGGCGATCCCGTCATGTATCGCGACCCGCTGTCATTGACAGTTGACGGGAGAAGTCAGCGTATCCTATTTTGTGGGTGCAAGCATCCCGTCGCGTGGTGCGACCTACTGTGAGTGACAGTCAAATGGAAAGGAGAATCACCATATCCTAATCTGTGGGTGCAAGGGGCATCTTGCCGCATGTCGCGACCTGCTGCAAGAGACAATCAAACAGAGGAGTATGATGCAGTCGAGGTACCAGGGGGCATCATACAAATATCCATAAATAAGGTCCAGGGACTAATAATATAATACAATATAATGTCGAAGGCTTTGTAAGTCATGTCAGACCGAGTGCGTCATTGCTCACACCAATGCGCGTCAGGCGTTCCCTTCCAATAGGCGTTTGTAAGTTCTTAGATTAAATACACTCATTGTTCAGTTTCTCAGGGCAATGGCCGGTTTGGGCTAATAATTGAATTAAATTTTGGTGAATTTTGATAAGTGAAGGGTCTCTTTGTTTATTATTATTTGGTTTCTTTTTTGTTGTTTGCTTTGTTTTGGAGGTAAAAGAGATTTTTATTTTTAGAAGTAAAAGTTTTTTTGGTTTGATAAGTAAAAAAATTTTTTTTTGAAGTTTGGAAGTAAATAAGGGGTTTTGAAATTTTGGGATTTTTAACTTAAGATCAATTCGGTTGTAAATCTTCAAAAAATGTGGCTTCCGAGATGTCGCTGAGCAGATCCACCAGTACGAGATTTGTGGACCCGACCATTTGTGTGGTTGTCAAGACGACACTTGGCATGCCGGATACTCCGTCTAACCTTCTCGACAAATACTGATGATTGTCTCTTATGGGAGGACTACAGTGACTTGCGAGTCCAGAGATATGGGTTTTGAGAACATTTGGACTTAATCCTAGCTAACTATATATTTCAAGAGCAATATTGAGTAATTGAAAAGTGGGTAGTACTTACCTGTGTTGTACGTAGCTGGTGTAGTCCGTGATGGGACTGATGGGTTGTCGGGATTTCTGTATAGCTGGTGGCGGGACCAACTGGCTGCCGTCGTGACGTCACGATAGGACTTTGGAGATTTCTTCTCTTTTCTTCTTATGCCTGCTGTGGCAGAGCTTGGCGGTCGCCGGTGTGATGTGATGTCTTGGGGGAAATGATGTCGCAATGGGACTTGGGGAATTTTTCTTTCTTTGGCTGCGTGTTGGACGAGTCCTGGTGGGACGTGGGGATTCTGGCAGGATGTTTGCACTGGAACTTTGCATTGGTCGGATGTGATGGACATGGGAGGAGTCCCGAATCTTTATGCATTTCTGTTGCAGTGGTGTCTAGCGACCATTACGTAGCGAAAAATTTGGGAAGAGGGCTCTTTGCTTTAGCGATGGGACACGATCAAGCTTTCTCCCTTTTCATCATATGGCGTCGCAGGTGTTGTCTGAGCTTTTCGGGTAGTGATGTTTGCAATGGGATGTTGGCTGAGCATAGTTGGTGATGGGACGCTAGTTAGGTTTTTCTTTTATGGGGGTGTACTGGGGATGAGCCTCAGTGTTGGGGTTGCAGGACCAAATGAGATTGTTGTGTCGCGATGGGATGTGTGTGACGGGATTATGTAATGGGGTTCTCCATCTCTAGTGGAATCATGGTGGGAGATGGGTAAGCGGCTGTGTCATTATGTCTGAACAGCGTGTGAGGCCACGCGACGGGACAGGGGAATTTTGATCAAGATGGGGTGAAAGGTGTGAAGGTGTAGATTCTGGTCAAAGTCAAATATTGCGTGCCTATTTTAGGCCACTCAATATGATTGCGCACCTATTTTTGAGTCTGCGATAGCATGTTTGAAGGGTTGTTTGCGCGTGCGTGAGTATGCGGGTGATTAAATTATGCGTTCAAACTCTTGAGCGTGATCGAGGCATCACCAAGTCACTGTGCGGGTGACCTTTCGTATTACATGGAGTGAGGCCTTCGTTTGATGGGATTGCGCGACATGTAGTGAGTGGGAGATCGAAGCGTCACTAAGCCACTGCGCGAGGGCCTTTCTTATTGCATAGCTCATGTGAGCCATTTGATAGGATTACGGGGTTCATGTATTACGCGTGATCGAAGCGTCGCGCGAGCGGCGCGGGTGATGGTTCAGTTGCGCACTTGGGTCGAAGCGTATGTTTTGGATTGTGCACAGTATGCGTTGCACGTGATTGAGTTAAGCGCACATGTTCAGGCACGTAATTAATTCCATACTCTATATAAGCGAGGGAGCCTTCATTTGTTTCTCATTTTCTGATTTAGTCTCGGGTTTTACTTTTTTGGACATTTTGTGTTCTAAAATTTGTGTTTTAGCAATATCGGATGATCTAACCGTCCGATTGGGATGTCGTTTCTTCCTGTGTTCGTAATTTCACGTGATCTTTGCCCTGAGGTGATGCTCAGGGGCGACATTATTCTGAGAATGGGCGGTATTGGGAATAAGGATGCTAGTCTTCACATCGATCCCTTTTAGGGAGCAGCGAAGGCAGTGTTGAGGGGGGCGGCAGTGGAGGAGATGAAAATGGCAAAAGAAAAGGTGTTACAAGTGGAGGAATGTATTATCCAACCAATCCTTCCTGAAGCCTCCGATTGGACGCTCTGCTCCTCGCTTTGTGTTGATTTCGGGTTTCCAGTTTTCATTTTGGGCTGTAAGTTAGGTTCTAGGTTTTCATTTTGGGTTATAAGTTTAGGAGGTATGCCTCCGGTGATACTTGTAAAGAATTTAAGTTCAGGAGGTTTTTTATGTTTATTATGTTTATTTACCTTTTTAAACTTATTAATGGATTGGTCAGACATATTTGGTTGACTTATTTAGGATTTGACTTAGCTTAGAGTTTCGAGATTCATTTCGAATTTATTCAGGGTTTATCCTGAGATTAATTTGCTTTATTGAGTTTTGTTTAGAGGGTTTACTTAGTTCTGTTGGGTTTGTTGGGGGTATTTTTTTTGGGTTCCAAACAAGTCAGGGTTTCCTTTCAGAGTTTTCTTGTTGTTTGTTTTGTTTAAGGTTTAGGATATTTTTTTTTAGTCTTTTATTTGATTTGAGATGACACTTGTTAGAAGTGTGTGAATTTTCAAAGAGTTCTAGATGGTTGTTAAGTGTTTGAATCCTATTAGTTTATCTAAGCTTGTCACGGATTGTGGTTTTTCCAAGGGTGTATGTGTTTGGTTTGGATTTAATTAGATTGGAAGGGTTTAAAGGTGTGACACTTATCACTCTGTGGTTTAGGAGGTATAGCTTATAAGTGTGAGACAAGGCTTTGGTTCTTGTTGTTTTAAATTTTATTTCAAGTTTAAGATTTTAGAAGTTTTGGGGCATTTTTTTGTGATTTTTGGGCATTCTTTGTTGATGTCTTTTCTCCCTTTTTTTTTTGTATCCCGGGTATTGAACCCGAAGAGTTATGATTATTAAGGATTATTAGGAATGGACGGGATTGGGAACGCAAGGTGATACCAGGGTCGGTGCTATCCATCCAACTCGAAGTGGTATCCCGAATAAATCCGGATTCGAGCATTATCTGAACGTGCGGATTTTAAATTTCTTGTTTTAATTTGTATATTCAGAGGGTATGCACTCGATGTGTTTTGTAATCATTTATTCATTTATGAAGTGATTATGATTTTATTTCATTTGTGGTAATTTCTATTTAGTAAATTTTGGTTTGGTTTATTTGGTAGCTTATTTGACTTGTTTTGAGTGTGATGTTTTTCTTATTTAATAGTTCTTTGAGTTTGGTTCGATTGGGTTTATTTTATTTCAAATCTGGGGTATGTTGGGAGCATTTTTAGTTTAGTTTAGTTTAGTCTAAGATCATGTGCGTAAGTGATGGGGGGCATTTTTTTTCATCATTCTTTTTAGTTTAATTCGGTCTTAGTTTAGTTTAGTTTAGTTTGGGTTATATATATTTTTTGTCAGGAGTGTTTTTGGATTGGCCTTAACCAGGGTGTAGCTTAAGTCAGTAATTAGTGTCGGAAGTCTCTGAATTTTGTCCTATGAACTTGCTATTCTAGGGTATATATTGTTTTTTATTTCTGGGGAATTGTGCACTTCACTCCGGGCGCATAAACAAATTGCACGCCGGAATGGGAGCGCGCGATTCAGAGAGTCGAAAGGCTATTAAGTGCCAATGTCTGATCGTTTAACCTAGTTAAACGCACGGCATGGGGTGCAGGATTAGGGCGGTGGCCTAAGGGTGACTGTTGGCATTCGTGGGCGCCGGTTTGGACGCTTAAAGTGATTACGCGCTCAATAGGCTGCACGCAACCAGGCAGTCGAGTTAGTTTGAGTGGGCGATGATTAGTTTACGTGCTCAAGACTGGTCGTTTAATCCGAATTAAGTGCGGGGGATGTGGTGTGTGATTGGGTTGAGCACGTGTTTACGAGCATAATTTAGCCGTGTCTTATAAATAGTTCAAAACTTTTCATTTCTTCCACTATCCATTTTGGTCTTTGATTCTTTGTTTCCTTGTTTCTTTGTGCTCTAGTTTTTGTGATATCTCATGATCCAATCGTCTTTTTTAGGTGTCGTCTCTTTCATTCTTTTCAGTTTTTTGAGCTCTTTCGTTCAAGATGGAGGGTGAGGGTATTGGTAGGCACGATATTACTATATCTCTAAGTTGGAGAGGATGATGGGAGAGATAGGTGAGACCTCTGAGGCTCGGACCGATGTTGTCGTGGAGGACGTCGGGGAGATAGTTAGAGAGGAGGTACCAGAGGGTGACCAAGTGGTGATCAGGGAGGAGGTACTCGAGATTGAGCAGGGTGTAGCTGAGGAGGAGGGTGAGAGGATTGAGGGTGAGGCTGAGGGTGAGAGAGCTGAGGATGAGGCTGAGGAGCACCAAGGTGAGGAGCTTCGAGATTGCAGACACTTCTCGCTGGAGGATTTCTTCGCTCGAGGCCGGGTAAGTACTCGTGAGCAAGAGTTCCTTCATTTTTCTAGGCATTTAGGTTATGACATAGACTTATTAGGATCTGGAAACCCTTTTTAATTTACGTCAAACTTGTATTGATTATTGATTGTGCATTCGCTCATGCATCATGACCGTATCGAGAGATATGTCAAGTTTCTGTTTTATTGTTCTTATCATATTTTGTGTGTTTGTTATGAATTGTCATTGTGTGTCTAAATACATTTCATTGGCTTCTTGTTAGATCTGTCTGTCTCTCATCATAGGTATGTGTGTTAGTCTTATTGTCATTATTTTTTATTGCTCGTTGTTCTATTTGACAGGAGCCCCCGCAGCTGGCTATCAGCTAGGTGT
This sequence comes from Chloranthus sessilifolius, assembly GCA_021018995.1. Classification (NCBI taxonomy): domain Eukaryota; kingdom Viridiplantae; phylum Streptophyta; class Magnoliopsida; order Chloranthales; family Chloranthaceae; genus Chloranthus; species Chloranthus sessilifolius. The sequence continues at coordinate 29,601,308 of CM037598.1, forward strand.
GAATCGAGTCTCATACTTAGTATCGTGTCTTGCCAGAGTTTTAGCAGGCGCGATTGGTGTCTTTTGGCTTTGGGTCGATCCTGGAGTTAGAGCCCTTTCAGGTCGATCGTGACCTAATTGCGGCGATCTTGGAGAGGTGGAGGAAGGAGCATCAGGCGCTTCTCTTTCTAGTTAGTATGATGTTGCCGACTCTAGAGGACTGGGTCCACATTTCCAGTCTTCGTTTTGAGGGTGAGCCGATCACGGGGTGGATGGAAGGAGAGTATTTGGCGGTGTGCGAGGAGATTTTGGGTGTACCGTATAGGTCGAGTGGATCGGGGCTAGGTGTAGTTCGAGTCACTTGACTTTTCGATATGCTTCATCCTTCTGAGGCGTCATTCGGAGGAGAGGGTGTCTTATGAGGCGTGATGCATAGTGGTAGCGGGTCGTGAGCCCGTGGTTGAGCCGAGGTTGGTTGCGGATAGAGTGCTTCGAGCATTCTTGATGCACTTCCTCGGTGTAGTACTCTTTTCTTCTTCGACTCAAGGATGCGTCACCAAATTGTTTTTTATGGTTCTCAGGGACTTGGATCGGGTCCCTACTTATGCGTGGGGTGATGCTGCATTGGTGCATCTCTATGAGCAGCTTTATCGTCGGGGATGGGGCGTCACAACGATCGGAGGTTTCCTTCCCTTCCTCTAGGTGAGTTTTAGTTAATTGGTGTCATGGTGTCTCTATTTTTTTTTGTCATAGCAGCTATTCAGCATTTCTTTTGTTGTTTGTTTTTGGTTTTGGGTATATGATCATTTTACTTTCTTCATTCAGGTGTTTCGTTGGAGGTGAGGTTCACATTTCCGCGGATGCATGTGTGGAGGGAAGCGTTGAGGGGTCATCACTAGTCTTCTGATCTTCAAACTACGTAGGGTCTTTTTGAGGACTTGCATTCGGGGCAGGTATATATCACTATGTGTTCATTTCATTTTGTTTTGTTTTGAGTTTTCAAGCTTTAAGGATTCATTGATGGGGTGGCTTGCTTGTTTGGTTGTAGGTGATTTGGAGGCTAGACGCGGCCGAGGAGGATGCGGGTGTGTCAGTGATTAAGTCTGGCAAGCCCTTCTTTGACGTGGATATATGGGTCCATTGTTTTGAGAAGGTGGAGAGGATCTCAGGAGTCCTTTGGTGGCAAGAGGATGACCAGCCCCTCTGGCCGAAACTTTACGAAGAAGCTGGCACTTCAGATGGCCAATTTCAGAGCTGGGGGGACCAGAGTGACAGGGGCGCGTGACGAGGCGGATGTCCGAGAGTATAGGAGGTGATTTAGTGCATTGGGCGGTGGGTGCCTCTTCACACATCCCTTCCATGGGAGTGGTCCTTTCATGATTGGCGGGCCGGAGTCTGTGTCGGCATTGAAGGAGAGGTTGGCCGCATTGGAGCAGGGCCATCTCACAGTGAGTGTGCGGGGGGCATTAGATGCCCTCCATAGGGTGATGGAGCAGATGGGGTATGCTCCAAGTCCAGATAAGGAGATGTTGCACTCCTTAGCCCTCTCAGTTGCTCAGGCTAGGGGAACGGAGGATGAGTTGGGGGTTTGGCTAGCGGAGACTCGACGCTCCTGGTGAGTTAACTTATTGGTCTGACTATTTATGTATTATGTGGACTTGGTCTTCCAGTCACTCTGACATAGTTGCGGTGTCTTGTTTTATTTTGGGCAGTCCGAGGGAGGCCGAGGTTGCCAGTCACGTGGCGATGATCAGGTGTTACGCAGTCAGCAGCAAGCCGCTCGAGAGGTGGAGGCCAGTTTGTGATCAGAGATTGATCGATTGGTAAGTGTCTATATGAACTTAGTTTTGTTAATCGTTAGCATTGTGAGCTTGCCAACTAATATGTTTATTATTATTCGTAGAGAGTCGAGCTTGCTATTGGAGGTCTCGTTCCGGCGTTTGATCCATCTTCAGTTGCCTCCTCCAGTCGGGAGGATCTAGCGATGGCTCAGCTTCGGGCCGAGCTGGAGCAATGGGTAAGTTCCATTCAATCTTTTGACTCGTTTGTATAATTGTATTAGTTTATCGGGTGTTATTATTTCATTTTCTTGACAGTTTACTAACATTTCGTGGTATTTCAGTGTCAAGTTGTCGAGGCTCTTCAGACAAGGGAGGCGACTGTTGCCTCTCTATGTCCTGAGAGTCAGGTATAGTTTCTGGTTTGGTGTACTTCAGCTGAGGTTATTTTGACTTATGCGTTCTGACATATTTTGTGCTGGCTTGTTTAGTGTTGTGCAGGCTATTCTGGACTCTTCTCCTGAGGCTCCCCCTCAGGGGTCTACTCCTATACCTTCTCAGGTATATTCTAGTTATTGTGTTCATAGTTTATTTGTCATTATAGTATTGTCTGATGTATTTGTTTGCTCTTATTGCAGCAACCTATGTTTGTTGTTCCCTCTGTACCTCCTGCTGATATAGTGACTGCTACGATCGTTGAGCGACTTCTGGAGGAGTGGTTGGATCTGATATGACTATTTTTCTTTCAAAGTTTCTTTTTTTTTATGTTCTAATATATATATATATTAGTTTTCTTTGACTTGGTGTGGTTTCGCAGGTTCGTCAGCTTGAGGAGGCACGTCTAGAGGCGGTGGGAGCGCGCGCCACTCCCGAGGCAAGACGGATCCTTGGGGAGACACAGAGTCTCGATGACTTATTTGTTGAGATGATGTTTGCACAAAAGACACAGGCTGAGGCATTGGAGGCAGCGTGTTAGACGATGCGGGCAGAGATGCAGGTGTCCCTAGATCAGCTGCAATATCATCTGACTAGGAGTGAGCGGGGGGTGCATCGGTTGGCTAGTCAGCTTGATGGATCAGAGTCAAGGGCTATGAGTTCCTCGGCTGGGCAGTCTCGTCACACGTCACATGATCATGTCAGGGGTGATGCTCTTGAGGATTATGTCATTCATGAGATTCTCGCATGGTATCCTCCTCATTCTCGATCGAGGCAGTCTGTTAGTCAGATGAGTGAGGGGGGCTCTGTAGCAGGGTTGTGTCGTCTAGAGATTCCGAGGACTCCGGGTGTCGGGATTGTGTTTTCAGAGGATCAGTCTACAGACCTCCGAGCTTATGATATCGGGGACAGCGGTGCTCGTCCATCCCAGAGGCAGCGTAGGGAGTAGGGGTGTGTGTGTGTATTTTTTTTCATTGTGTGTGTGCGTTGGACATACTGGGGGTATGCCCTCAGTGACAAGTGTAAAGAAAGAAAAGAAAATTTTATATATATATATATAGATAGATTTTTGGTTTAGATGTACCTGATCGGCTCCTTTCCTTTTGATTACCTCTTGCATTTGTCTTTCGCTTTTTAGTTTCTTTAGCGCCGTCGGCCGTCATTGTGACTTGGATGCTTCCTGAGTTGGCCGGGTGATGGTTGAAGGTTGATTCATACCTGCACAAGTAAAGATAACGCTATCAGTAATTTTTGTTCTCCCCCTTGCTAGTTGTCAAGGGGGTGAGTGTCTCAGACCGAGGTCTGGTAGTAAAAGATGGATATGTTGCTCTATTTCATTTCTTTTTTTTCTTCTCTTTTTTCTTCTTTTTTTTTTCTTTTTTGAAATAGAAATAATGCAACATGAAAAGAAAATAACTAGAGCAATAAAAATAAAAATAAAAAAATAAAATAAAAATGCCTCAGTGTAGGAGGTGGTAGGATCGACAGAATAGTATCTTCGGTAGCATTCTCCGGATGGTGACTTCGTTATTTCGCATCTTCTTTGTGGACAAGTCGACGTTTCTAAGGTGATTCTCCTTCTGATCCAAAAAAATGCCCCAGTGTGCAGATGCAATGGAGCTTTCCTGGGCTTTAGATGAGCACTTTGGGTCTTTAAGCAGTCATGGGTATTTGGTGAGTTAGTTTTGAAGAAAGGTTGATCGGTACTGTCATCGAACCGAGGGAGGTCTTTTTGATTAGGTTAGTTGTATGTCGGAAGTCTATTTTAGAGTGATGATCATCCTATCCCATAGTTACTAGGGAGAAGTATGGTAGGTATAGTAAGTGATTGCATCAGTCATCATTCATCAATTTTTAGTTTCATTTCTAGGAGTATCTTGTAAGGCTTTTGATTTATCATCTGAAAAAAGTAGAAGAGGGGGGTAAGGCTCAGTGATGTGGGGAATAGTTTATATCTAATGCTTTCCTAAATGGGTGAGTAACAATCTTTTCCTCAAAGGGATACGGGGGGTGCCATAATCGAGCTCTTTATCATATTTCAATACCATCAAGATCTCACATTCTATGGTTAGCAGGAGTTTATCCTCCTCCCGCCACCTTACGATTACATCTAGTAGTATAGGGACATCATGGGTGCCCTTGCAGCTTGCTTATACACTTTTAGTAAAGTTATCAGAGATGTCCTCATAGCCTGCTTATACTTCTCTGAGCTCATTGACTTGTTCGTTCATCGTAATGCTCTCACTCAAAAAAATTTTATATATGTATTTTTGAAAGCATCCTGCTAGTACAAGAATAATGAGTGTTGATTGAACCTAGCATTTTCATTTTTTTCTGCTCTAACGTCTCCTCCAATGGCGGGGAAGGAGAAATGAGAATCGGGTGTCACTTATGCTTTTGAAAGAGGTTAGGTATGTCACTAGTCCTTCAATCAGATTGCCCGAGTAAGAAAATGGGCGATAAATTAGAGGTCTTAAGGATATTCTAGGAATTGATTACGTACGACCGATGAATGGGTTGTGACAACTACGGGGGTGGTTAGTATAAGTATTCAACCACAAGATGTGATGATCACAGGGCTAAGTGTAGTATTTTATAAGGTATATGGCGTTCTACGGGCTAGGGAGTCCTTCCTCATTTTGGCTCGCCAGTTTGTATGCATTTTCAGGGTATGCGGCTATTATAACATAAGGGCCTTCCCAGTTTGGTTTCAATTTTCCTTTTGGATGGGCGTGCTTGAAAGGCATGATATTTTTTAAGACTAATTCTCTAATATTAAAAGTTCGTTCAAGGACTTTCTTATCGTAAGCCCTGGACACTCTCCTCTTATATACCTAAACATGATCAGCTGCCCTTAGTGTAAACACCTAAATTTGGCCCAAGGCCCGATCGAAACACCTTTCAAGAGAGGTGCATTTTCAAGCTTTTGATGGCATGCATAGAACCTTTAGGAATCACCTTAGAACCCCTAAGAACCCTTCCAAACCCTTAGGAATCACTCTAGATCCCTTAGGAACCCACCCCGAACCTTTAGAAATCAATCCCAACCCTTAGAACCCGTCCTGAACCGAAACCTAACCTTATCAAGCAATGGATGAGGAGGGGTGCATCGGGACTAGCTACGGCCTTCTACTATGATCGAATCTCACACCAGTGAAAAGTAAAAGTCGTCAGCTTTCCAACAGTCCAAAAATCACCCCAGTCGAAGGTATACATCAAAAGATATGACAAACCAAGCCTGAAGGGCAGAAATGTAAGTTCATGTGGGCCCCCCTAGGGATTTGGCGCAACTAATAGTTGCGCCAGTTATAATTTTTCCTGGTGCAACTATTAGTTACGCCAGGCCAATTCTCCCAGATTTTAAGCCTGACGCAACTAATAGTTGTACCAAGGTTAAAGGTGGGGCCCACCCTCGCGAATCAACTTTCAAGCACTGTTTAAAACTGTTTTACTGTACATTTGTTTGGCGCAACTAATAGTTGCGCCAGACATATGAACAGTAACCTCTAGATTTTGCCCCAAAAATTATGATTAAGGTTTGACTTGTTGACCACCTTGATCCTTGGGTTGTGTTTTGCTAGTTCTATTGCACCCATTCACTACCTATTTGCAACCATTTAAGTGGCTTAAGGCCTCACCCCATCATCCACCATTGGAGGACCTTCTCACACATCTCAAGGCTCCAAAAACCCTAGGAATCATTAGATTTGAGATTACCTAATTACTAACCCTAATTAGCACTTAAGTGGTCTCCTAATCCACCCATTTCCTATAAATAGATACCCCCATCCCTTAGTTTAGGGGTTGAGAAATTTGCTTAAGAGAGAAAGAGCTCAAAGTGAGAATTTCTTCCTCCCTTTTGTACACCATTTTCACCCAAATTATAGAATCCCCCAACCTCATTTCAAGTTTGTTCTTGCATCTAAAACTCTTACCCTAGGTGTGTGTGATCCCCTAGCCTCCCTTCCCTACCTCTTAGCTTCAAGCCTTAGGAGTTAGAACCCCATTTTTCACCATACAAGGCCTTCAAAGCTTATCAAAACAAGCCACGCACAACTCTCCTATGGTGCTACAAGGGCCTGAGGGCTCCGGCTCTCCCCTTTCTTCTCCTATCTCTTTCTAGCTCCCACCATCCTCCCATTTGTGTCGTTACATTGTTGACGTTTTGGTAGGAATGGAGGGGCACAAATAGGATTCTAACTCCTTTTGGGTAAGAGGAAGCTATTTTCCTTTATTTTATTTTATTTTATTTTTGGCCATAAGTAGAGGCCGCATTAAGCGGGTCGATCGGGTGCCTAACACCTTCCCGATCGATAACCGAAGCCCCTACCCAAGAGCCTTTAGTGTAGATTGGATTCAGAGTCATATTTGTAGCACTTCGGTGCTCATAAAAATAAACTAGGTTTCTCGGGACACCGAAAGCTCCAGGTGGCAACTCTATATTTTTTGCAAGTGAGCGCATCACCGCGACGGGATCGTCATAAATCCCACGGTTGCACACTTAGACATATTTCATCGAGCTGCTCTAGCTGCATGAGTATGGCAATTCTCCTCTCGTCTAAGGATAGCTCATCATCGAGTTGAATCCGTAAGGATGGTACTTGTATCTCATATAGTACGACTGCCTCCATTCCGTAAGTAAAGAGGTAGAGAGTTTGGCCAGTGACCATACAAATAGAGGTCTTATAGGCCCAAAGTGCTTCTGGTAGTCGTTCAGGTCAGTCGGCTTCATTGCTTGTTTCTACTATGCGTTTAAAAATTCGAATCAGCATTTTATTCGTAGCTTCTGCTTGTCCATTTCCTTGAGGGTAAAACGGTGATGAGTGGCATAGATCGATGTCGAACTTCTTGCATAACTTCTTCATCTTTTCTATGATAAACTATGGTCCGTTGTCAGTAACAAACATCCTGAGTACTTCAAACGATAAACCTTACGAATGTTGAAGCGGTAATTCTGACATAGGATTCAGGTTCTGCCCATTTTGTGTAGTATTCGGTTGTCGTAAGTATAAGCACATGCCTGTGAGTGTTCCTAACTGTGTCTGTGAAATGTCCAATGACATCGAAGGACCACATCAAAAACGGTCACGACGAGGTCATAGTGTTTAATGCAACTGATGGAGCTTTGATAAGTGCGACGTGTTCTTAGCATTGATTGCAGAGTTGGACATAGAGGTGACAATCTCTTATCATTGTTGGCCAGAAGTAGCCTTGTCGTGTGATTTAATCGGTGAGTCTCTGTCTACCAGCTTGGGCGACACAGGCGCTAGCGTGTGCTTCTCGGATAATGTATTTTCCTTCGACGGTCGTGACGCATCGTAGCAGTACTCCTTTGGTGAAGGCCTCTTTGTATAGTATTTCACCGAGTATGTAGAATCAGGGGCATCGGTTCCTTATAGTCTTCCGTTCAATTTTTATGGCGTATGGAAGGATGTGTTGATGCTTCAAAAAGTTCTAGATGTCGAAATACCATGGCTATCCATCGTCGGTTGGCGATTTTTCAAATCTGAACATAGCGACTTTGGTTTATGACTTGATGTGCTTTTTTAGAGTAGTTGCTTCTTTTAGTCCTGTACTCGTGGGGAGGATTGATAATTCTCTCTTAACGGTCCATGCTACCTCGTAAGCGGGCACTGTCAGCCTTTCAACGAAGAAGGTCTTGGTACTTTATCCGATGTATTTGAATGATCGAGGCTAGCGTGGCAAGGGAGTCTGCGAGCTCGTTTTCAAATCTAAGGATATGCGTGAAAGAGATTATTTTAAATTTCTTTATTAAATATTGAGTGATTTCTAGGTATGCCATTAGTCTCCTTTCCTTGATCTTCCATTCTCCTATAGCTTGCGAGATTACTAGCTTGGAGTCACCGATGGTTTTTAATTATTTAACACATAATTGTAGTGTTGCTCGCAGTCCAGCTATGAAAGCTTCATAAGTTGCGATGTTATTAGTGACAGGAAAATCTAATTGAAAAGCCTTAGGTATGACAACTCCTTTCAGGCTTAGGAGGACTATCTCGATGCCTTTTCCTTTGTGATTTAGAGCACTGTCAAAATAAAAGATCCATGACGTCTTATCGGGCTCTTCATTATGAATTGTGAGTAAGTCTTCATCAAAGAAATCCGCGTGTATGGGCTCATCACTCGGGAGTGGGAGATCTGTGAGGTAATCAGCGATTGCTTGTTCTTTGATCGACTTCTGCGAGACGTAAGTGATATCGAAATCTTGCAAGAGCATATGCCAGCTAGTGATCTTTCCTGATGTTGTAGGCCTTTCGAATACATACTTCTGAGGGTCCATTCGGGCTAGTACTAGTTTCTTATGTGCTCTGAAGTAGTACCGTAATTTGGTTGAGGCCCACACCAATGTGAGGTAGGTCTTCTCCATTGGAGTGTACTTTCGTTCTTACTCGACCATCGTCCTACTAAGGTAGTAGATAGCCTTCTCTCTCTTGCCGTCTTCCTCATATTATATAAAAATTACTCTCATTGCTTTGTCGTTCGCTAAGAGGTATAGGATTAGGGGTCTTCTGAGAACTGCTGGCGATAGTATTAGCAGGTTAAGAAGGTACTTTTTGATATTGTCAAAGGCTTGCTGACATTGGTCATCCCATTTGTACTCAGTTCCTTCTTTAAGTAGTCTGTAGAAAGGATCGCATATGTCTGAATGTTGGGAGATGAATCTCCTGATGAATTGCAATCTTTCTATTAGGCCTCGTAATTCTTTGATATTACTAGGAGGTGGCATCTCAAGGATAGCTTTGACTTTTACGGGGTCCACTTCGTTCCCTCGCCTGCTAACTATGAAATCGAGTAATTTTTCAGAGGTGACTCCGAAGACACATTTCTTTGGGTTCATTTTTAACTAATATTTCTTAGCTCTTTGCAGCACCAGTCGGAGTGCTTCAACATGTCCTACTCTTGTCTGGGACTTCACCAATATATCATCAACGTAGACTTCTACACACTTATACATCATGTTGTGAAAATAGCCATCACGACGTAACAGTAAGTTCCCCATGGTGTGGTGAAAGAGGTCTTCTCTTGGTCAAGCTCTGCTAATTTGATCTGATTATACCCAGAGAAACCGTCCATAAAGGATAGCATCTCGTGTCTAGCGGCGTTGTTGACTAGAGTGTCAATGTGCAGAAGTGGGAAGTCATCTTTTGGGCATGCCTAGTTGAGGTTTCGAAAGTCAATGCAAACCCGTACTCTTCCATCATTCTTAGCGACAGGTACTATGTTGGCGATCGATTTGGGGTAGAGGACGACTCGGATGAATTTGGCTTTGTGTAACCTGTCAACTTCCTCTTTAACTTGAAGGGCGATTTGTGGGTGCATCCTACAGAGTTTCTGCTTAACAGGTTTTACATCGGGTTCCAAGACGAGGCAATGTTCTACTAAACTTGGATCTAAACAAGGCATATCCTCATAGGACCATGCAAAGGAGTCGAGGTGTTCTTGTAGGACTTGTATGATTTGTTGACGTTCCATAGAGTTGAGCGCTACACTAATTAGTAACCTCTTGGGTTTCTCTTCAGTGCCAAAGTTGATTTCTTCTGTAGGTTCTGTGACAGCTTGGATTTGCTCATCGAAACGCTTGATAACCCATTGGAAGTCCTGTGCCTCCTCGGGGACTGGTGTTTCTTTTTCATCCTCGGTAAGCTCATATACTGTGAAATTGCTACACTGGGGATTCAGTTTTACGTAAGGTAGCCCTTCATCGACACAATTTATGACTAAAATATCTTTGGTAAGGTGAAGGTCAAGGTTATTGATCCTTCTCTCAAAGTCACAAAGTGTCTCGTCTGGTATAACCAATGGCTTGTTGCTTAGCCTAGATGCCTTACATCCTTATGCAGGAGATGGGATAGTAGTCTTAGGAGAGAAGTCTCCTTGTTGGCCGTAAAATTGGTTTGGGACGAAGGGTTCCCTTTCTTTTCTAAGGTTTTCTGATTTTTTTGGATTTTTTATTTTTGAATTTTTAGGGTTTTCTTCTTTTTCTAATTTTTTTATTTTCGATAGTAGATATGGTATAGGGTTGGTCGCCTCAAGAGGTGCCGGGAAAGTTGCTTCCTCTAATTGAGGGAGCGAGACGGCTGCTGGAGCCGTTCGAGCGATTCTTCGAGAAATGTGGATTTGTTCTAAATTTGGCATTTTTTTTAAGTCATCATCTAATGAGACCTTTTGAATAAGCAACGTCGATGACAGCGGTATTGATGTTTAGATTTCCTCTATCATATTGATTGCCTCATCTTGGAAGAAGCTCTGAAGATCATAATCAATCAAACTATCATCCTTTGAGTTATAATACGATTGCTCTTCCTGTTGAGGGTGACCTCCTAAGGGATCCTCAGGGGTAGCGAGCTCTTTCCCTTGAATTTCATAATATGCTAGGATAAGCGTGCATACTCGACAGCGAGGCTGATAATGGTAAGAAATGCAGGGAGATCCCCAAGGGCATTTCCACCCTTCTGGGTTGGATTCGAGACTGGTATTAAACTTGTCTTCTTGATCTGACAATGCTTGGAGTGCAAGGAGGTCTATCCAGTATTCCTCGTCATCACTCGGAGGGGGTTGCCATTCTTCCTCGAGAGATTTCCAAAATATTTGGAGTTGTGGCGTGTCTAGGGATGGAGGAGTTTCTAGTTCAAATTTATCTTCAAACTCTATGAGGGAGATGTGGGTGTTTCCCCCTAGGTCAACCAAATAACTGTTGGAATTTTCTTCTTCTTGTGCCCGTAACTGAATTGGTGGGTCGTTACTTGCTTCCGTTGTTATGAGGTTGGAGTCATTCGATTCTACCATTGTGGAATGTCGGACCCAGCTAGTAAAGCTTTCCAATATGCTGGTGCATGCCCTACAGCGGGGTTGGTATGGGTGAGCGATATACGGGGAGTCCCACGGGCATTCCCATCCTCCAAGGCCAAGGCCGAGGCGGATGCTATGCAAGTTAAAATCCTCTTGTGGGGTGTCATCTCCTTCCCATGTTAAGCATAAGTGATCTTCACTATTTTGCAAGGTGGCTATGTGGAAATCTTCGTCGCCAGTGGATTCCCAATCTCCACTTGCAGCTCAAGTTCTGGAGGTTCTTTCTTTCTCTCTTCTGTAAGCTCCTTAGTGTCAAACAAGGGTTTGACTCCCTCGAGTGATTTATCAATATCGTCATATAGATTTGTTAAATCATTAAACACTTTGGCCATTCATTCAATTTCTGCTTCTTGGGATCTAGTGAAGGACACTTCCTTCTGCCTTGGTACCTCTGCTTTCTCAGTAGTCCCATAGACGAAGTGGTCATATAGAGACCATTTCGGCGAGGTCGAAAACAAGTGGGCTTGCTGGTCATCCGATTGATAACCTAACCCTATGTGTTTGCATATTTTTGTTGGGACAACGGGTCCGGCGCGACCTTGCTTATTTTAACCAAGTTTGGTGTGAAGGATGTACCCGAGCTGATACATAAGGTCCCATCCTTCTTTCACAGTTGGGTTGATGTCGTAGAGTTTGGAGAGGTCTAGGCCAACCTCTCTCCTCATTAATGTTTGTTGACGCATTAGGGGAGAACTAGGAGGGATAGGGCGACGGACTTCCGCAACGGTTGTCTCATCAAGGATTCGGGCCTTCTGAATGTGGTGTATGTTCAATACAGAATCATGGGCTGTCGGAATACTCGCAGCGTAATCAGTGCCCATCTCCCATAGAGGTGCATCAACGTATATACAGATAATGGAATCCTCATACGAGAATTTGACGCATTGATGGTAAATGGATGTGACGGCTTTCATTGACTCTAAGTATTTTCTTCCTAAGATAAGATTATGCGTACTAGCGGAGTCAAAAATATGGAAAGTGATGTCTTTCGTTACAGGTCTAAGGCGAACCTGTAATTTAATAGTTCCTTTGATGAAACGACGCGAGTCATCATAAGCTATGACTGATAATGTCGAGGGTCTGACATCCTACTCCGTGTATTCAAGCATCTTTAACATTGTGATAGGGCAGATATTGAGTCCTGCTCCTATATCGACCAACGCATGGGGTACGGAGAATCCTCTGATTATGACTGTAAGGTATATGGGAGTTGTGCTTCCGCAGAGCGACTCCGTAGGCATGTCTCCGTTTGTGAAAGTGGGTGCTGGAGGTTATGCCATGACCGAGGCAATTTGATGTAGCTCATCCAATGTTGTGTCCTCATCCACTTGTGGGTCTTCAAGTGTCCTTATCAGTAGTCGGTGATGATCATGGGTCAAAATTTCAGGTATCGAATACGTATCGTCCGAGCTCAAAATTGATACGTATCGGAATAGTAAAATATCGGACAATACATTGAATGTATCGTTCAAGCATTTACATACAAAATGGTGATACGGTACATTGAATGTACTGTATCATCCAAGTCTGATATCGATACGTATCGTCCGATACGTACGTATCGATATCGAACGATATTTTAATCCATGGTGATGATTAGGCGATTTCTTGATGAGTTCTAGCATAGATATCTGGGTTGAGATCTTTTGAAGATGCCACAGAAGGTCGTATTCTTGCCCAGGGTCGAGTGCAATTTCTTTGCCTAGTCGATGAGCCTTGGGTGTAGGTGGTTGGTTGAGGTGCAAGGATTGGTGGAGGGATAATGTGAGGCGGGGGCGACAAGTTAACTTCTCTTTTTTGCACGCTCCCCTCTGATGGTTGTGCGTTCGTGAAACCCTTACTTTGAGGGAAAGGCGGAGGTGGATAGTTGGTTCCTGATTTAAGAATCGGGCAAGTCGGTTGTTGCGCTGGGGGGCGACAAGTTAACTTCACAAATTTTGCTCACTATTTGTGAAGTGAGTAAAATTTGAGATTGGAGCACGTACTTGCGCTGGGCCGCTCCAAGGTGGGAGATACTGTGTGTAATCCTCTTCTTCTAAGAATATAGAGACCAGTGTCTCGCACGGGTCGAGATGTTCTTTTTGCTCACTTTCTTCTATGTTTAGTGAACACTCAATCTTTGCTTCATTTTCTAGGTTTGGAGTTTTACGAGTGACACTTTCTACTCATGCAACAATTTGGGCTGCAGTTTGAAGAACATGGTCTCCGTACTCGGGCTTAGAATCAGACGAAGGGAGTGGCAATAGTGTTGGCTCAAGATTTGAAGGGGTTGGGCGACTATAGAGGAATGGTCTTTGGGCCCTAAATGAGTGGACTCGTATCTGAGTGAATTTCAAGTAAGGAGGCAAACTCGGCGGGGCGATTCGAGTGATCAACGCCAAGGGATGCGGGGAAAAGGAAATCTCGTAGAGGTAGCAAAAGTGTAGGAAGGTTGGATGCGAGTGATTAAGGTGGAGGGCTAGAAGGGGGATTGATCGGAGAGATCCACGGTAGTAACCTAGGCCGGTGTTGCTTGGTTGTGGTTAGGCATAGGATTATTAATAATCCCTAAATTTTATTAGGGTTGGTTATTGTTAGGGTTAGGATTCCTAAGCGCTTCCTAGTTGATTTGGTTCTGATCATTCATGTCATAGATCACATCCCGGAGGACCCAGCAATCTTCTAGGTTGTGTCCCGCATATCGATGGAATGCGCAGTATTTGCTATAGTCTAGGTTTGTCAGCCTTGGTCGAGATCTTTCTTATGGGAATCGGAGGAGATTCTGAGTGTTCAGGAGACGAAAGATGTTGGGGATCGTATCAGGTAAAGGGGGATAGTGTTCCCGCCTCGACTGGTAGGGACCTCTAGCTGGGTTGAAGTTTTGTGGTGGGGGTACGTCATTGTAGTTCGATGCATGGGCCAGTCGATTCTATATCGTATTTTGGTTCTGATAGGTGTTGGGATATTGGTTTCTATTCTGGTACTGGCCCTAATTCTGGTTCTGGCCTTGGTTTTGGTTTGCATATCTTTGTTGATTGGTGCCTTGGTTTTGGTTCGTGTATCGTTGCTGATTTTGATTTTGCCTGATGTTTCACGGTTGAAAGCTCTTGTTCTCAAAGTTTTATCCTTGGTTTATAACGGTGTTGACCTATTCAGTTCCCAAGGCTTTCTTATTATTTTTCGACTTTGATTCACTAGAAGAGCCTACTTTCAATGTAATTATGGATAGGGAGAGGTCTCCGCCTTTAATGTGCAGCGCTAGTCGGGATGCCCGAGAGTGGAGTGCAATGAAGTCAGGGCAATCACTTATGACAAGCGCGCTCTTCAACAGTTCCCTATTATTGTCGATAATAATATCAACCGAGTCTTTCTCTTTCATTGAAGTGCCGGCCCTGGCAGTGAGTTTTCTCCATCTAACGACGAAGTCGGTGAATTCTTCATCGGGTCCTTGCTTTGCCACCATCAGATTATTGAGACTGACTGTCTCTTGGATCAAGTATTTGTATTGGTTTAGGAATTGATCGACTAATTCATCGAATGTTTCTATCTTATAAAGTAGGAGTCCCGCAAACCAATCCAGAGCTTCTCCTTCTAATGAGCGTTGGAAATAGTGGATGAGAAGTCCTTGATTATCGCGTATGGGTCGACAATCGTTGCAAAAGAGGGCCAAGTGATGGTTCGGATTTCCCGTGCCATTATACTTGGTAAATTTTGACGGTTTAAATCCTATTGGTAAGTTAAATTCAACGTCCCGACAGAATTTTTCGAATCCAAATGAGTGACCAAGGCGTTCCCTCTTGGCCATGTACTCGTCGAGCACTTTAGGGAGATCTTCAATTTTGATAGTGTTGTCTTTTGGAGCAACCCGTGAGCCAACCTTGTCTGGAGAGTCCTCGTTAAAGAATGTGTGAGAAGGGTACCTTAATGGTGTGGCGCTGGCCGACACCGTGCTCGGGGTAGGCGGTAGCCTTTCCTGTTATTCTCGTTCTTTGGAATATTATCGTGACTTAATGATCTCGTATGCAGTAGCCAATCCTCAAAGTAATTCCTCGGAGTCGTCATCTCCTCTTTGTATTCTTTGAATACTTAGTTCTACAATTTGTTGAGCAGTAAGGTCTTGTCTAGTGTTGCCATTCATCCCATTATGATTATTATCGGTGTGCGGGGTAGAGAAGGGATTTTCTTGTTCTCCAGCCATGTTAATCTCAGGTTGCCGTAGGCTGGGATTATAATGTGATTCTTCTTCGTACATGGGATTGTCATGATATCCCCACAATGATGGGTCTCCTAAACTCACTCTTCGTAAGTCGGACATCTCGAGTCTTTGACGAAGACTCATATATTTAAGGGAAATCTAAGTGATGAGATGGAGAAAAAAAATAGGAAAATAAAATAAAAACTAACTATCTAAGAAAGAAAGAGTTTGAAAAAAGTGTCCCATCGCGGTCGCCAGTTTGTTGGTGCGCTCTTTTTCTGGGTTCCTCTCAGTCCCCGTTGAATCAGTGGCCCAATTCTATCCAAGTGGACTCTAGCGATGCGGTGTTTGGAATGTTAGAAATAAAATAAAAGAAGAGAATTTCTAAGAAGGTTCCTAGTTTGTTACGATCACCAGTTACAGATATTTAACGACGCTGCAACACGTCAATGATCATGCTTTAGAGCGGGTGTAGGTTACTTCTTTACTGAATCTTCCGTATGCGAACGTCAGTAGCTATGGCTCTTCTTTATAATTTAGATAGTTTAGTTTTCATTTTCTTTCCCTGTTATTAATGTAATTCTGATTGGTTTAGATTTCCTAATTCTATTATGAGTCAAGTTGTGACTTTGTTGTCGTGAATGAATTAATCTTCTAGTGTCCTAATCCTATTAGGAGTCTACCTGGTTTAAGTGTTCTGATCTTATTAGAAGTCTAATTAATCGAGTTTCCTAATCTTATTGAAAGTCTAATTAATTAAGGCTCCTAACCCTTCTAGGAGTCTAATTAATTAAGTCTCCTAATTATACTAGGAATGCAAATATGTTGATTTTAATGAAACTCTAATTAAATCAAGTATGCTGATTATACTAGAATTCTAAGTAAAGCAATTATAATAATTCTACTGTAATTCTAATTAAAATGGAGAACTAATTTTATTAAAACTCTAATTAAAGCAATGAATTAATTTTATTAAAATATAATTAAAATAAAGGAACTAATTTTATTAAGATCTAATTAAAACAATGAATTAACTATACTAAAAATCTAATTAAAATAAAGGAACTAATTTTATCAAATTTTCTAATCAGATCGAGGAATTAACTTTACTAAAAAAAGTCTGATTTAAAGTAATGAATTAACTATACTAAATTTTAATTGAGATAAAGGAACTACCTTTTACTAATTCTGATTAAAGCAATAAATTATATTATACTAAAATTCTAACTGAATCAATGAATCAATATTACTAAAATTCTAATTAAAGTAATGAATTAATCCTACTAAAAATCTAAGAAAAAAAAGGAGGTTTTGGCTCGCTATGCTAAAGAGGATTAGCCTCATTCTCGAGTACCCTCCGTAAACTCCCTTGGGTAAATCGGGTGGCTGAGATTAAAGTAAGTTGAATTTGGGATTATAAATTAGTATTTTTTTTAGATTTTTATAGTTGTTTTCGGGATTATAATCATGAATTAATTTGTGAAACTAGGATTGTAGAAAACTAAATTAATATTTAGGATTTTAGAAATATTAAGCTAAGAAATTAAAACTAGAATTTAAAATTTTAAGGACTGAATTCGGGTCTAAAATCAGAAAATCAGGTCGTATGATTAAGGACTAGTTCTAGAAACTAATAACTAAAACTAGAGATTAACAATAGGACTGGAGATTAAGATTTTAAAATAAAATTAAAGTCTACGGTCGGTAAATTAGGCCGTCAGATTAAGGACTGGTTCTAAATTCGGAGAACTAGAACCAAGTATTGAAATTATGGTCTAAAAAAAGGGGTTTACGGTCTAAGCTGAAAATTCAATATTAATAATTGAAACTAAGGGGAATCGTAAATCTAAAACTAAGATTTTTTACCTAAGACTGGGGCTGCGGAGAGGCATCTCAAAAATTCGAAGCTTGAATCTCAAAATCATGACTAGGTTCCTCTATGTGTCCATTCTCGGAGTTCTCTGGTCTCGGAATCCCAAAAAAAATTCATTCTTTCTCGTGTTGTTTGCCCTCCTTTTGGGGTGAATTAGAAAAAAATCTTTTATAGGTTTTTCTACAATTAAACGCCATGTTTCAGGCATTTAACTGAATTGCGCATCAATCTCTGGTGCTTAATCGCTTTAGGTCGATCACCGACTCAGTGAACGACCGGCTGACTTGCTCAACGAGTTTCCTAGTTCTAACAAAGTTAGGACTAATTGTGCGCTTGGTGTAAGGTGTGCAATCCGATTAACTATCTCTTCCAAAGCACATAATCGAGGAAGCTTGGGGGTCAAAGACGGTAAGACTAGGTCGGGCATAGGCCAATTGTGCGTCGGTAGTCTGGCGGTCAATTCGATCGGGCGTCTCATGTGAGACGCCTGATCAAGTCTCAAAGTGGTCTGGGAAAGGAAGTCTGGTCTGAAAGGGGAACTGATTACACGTGTGTGGTTTGGCGTTCAATCGAATTGCGCACGTGGTTTTTGGTGCGTAATTCGAGGCTATCGGAGTCCGAGTCGGGTCTGAAATGAAAAACTATTATTTTAGCCTATATTCCAACTATTTACTATTATTTCAGTATATAATCTCCCTACGTCGGGATCTGAGCCACAGAGCTATTGTTTGAACCTGTGTCCAGCCATGTACTATTGTTTCAGTGCATGGTTCCCATGTTTGGGTCATGGGGCCCGAGCCACATAATTATTGTTTCAGCCTGTGTTCAACCATATGCTATTGTTTCAGTATATGGTCCCACATTAGGGAAAAAGGGGTCTAAAATGTAAGACTATTGTTTCAGTCTACATTCCAACTATATACTATTGTTTCAGTATATAGTCTCTCTGCGTTGAGATCTGAGTCGTAAAGCTATTGTTTCAGCCTGCGTCTAGCCATGTACTATTGTTTCTGTGCATGGTCCCTACGTTAGGGTCATGCGGCCTGAGCCACAGAGCTATTGTTTCAGCCTGTGTCCAGCCATATACTATTATTTTAGTATATGGTCCCACATTGGGGTTATGAGGTCAAAGGTTGACAGAACAAATTTGTATATTCCGAGAGGGCAAAATGGGGGTGTCTACAACATCCCATCGTGAAAAGTCAGAAGCAAACCTTCCTAAATCTCAAGCACATGATCAAAGTCAAAAGACAAGTCCAATCACGGCGCAACCATAATGTGATCTCATATACCCCAAGATAAGCCAAAGAAAGGATCGCGCAAACATCCCATCAACGTCCCATCATAAACATTGCTACCCAAAACATCCAGACACAACCCCGCCATTCACTCATAGGTCCCGTCGCGATGCAACTATGGCTCAATCGCATCACGAACATGTCCCGTCGCGAACATCTCACCAAGCACTAGAAATCCCGCTTGCGGATCTCCCAACAAAGCCCCACCATATCCCATCACGACATCACCACCCAAAACATCCAGATGCAACCCTGATACATACACACACAAATATGCCTCGTCATTTCTGCAATCACCGGGACTCATCCCCAGTACACCCCCATAAAGGCAGAACCTAACCAATGTCCCATCACAAAAATAAGCCAAACCTTCCAAATCCCATGACGAATCTCACCCCCCTAAGACCTTTAACCATACTGGCAACAGCCAGGCCTCACTATAGCAGAAATGAAGCAAGAGGAAACCCTCTAACGCCCATCGCATCACTACACCACAATCGAGTCCCATCGCAACATCACTACCCAAAAAGCTTAGATAACACCTACCACGCCATATGATGAAAAGGGAGAAAGCTCGATCGTGTCCCAATGCTAAAACAAAGAGCCTTCTTCCCGAATTTGTCGCTACGTAACAGTCGTCAGACACCACTGCAGCAAAAATGCATAAAGATTTAGGACTCCTCCCATGTCCCATCGCATCCGACCAATGCCAAGTCCCAACGCGAAATTTCGTCAGAATCCCCACGTCCCACTTAACTCATCCCCAGCACACAACCGAAGAAAGGAAAAATCACCGGTGTCCCATCACGACACCACCTCCCCAAGATGTTTCATCACATTGGCAACCGCCAAGCCCTGCCACAGCAGACATGAAGAAGAGAGAAGAAATCTTCTAAAAGATCCCATCTCGGTATCACTGCGGCAACCGGTCACAAGCTACACGCAATTCAGGTAAGTATCACCCCAGGTAAGTACTACCCTCTTCTCTTCTCTCGATATTTCTTCAAAAAATATAGTTAGCTATGATTAAGTCAAAATATTTTCAAAACTCATCTCTCTCGACTCACGAATCACTACAGTCCTCCCAAAAGAGACAATTATCGGTATTCGTCAAGAAGGTTAGACGGAGTATCCGGCATGCCAAGTGTCATCTTGACAATCATATAAACAGTCGAGTCCACAAATCCCGTACCGGTGGATCTACTCAGCGACATCTCGAAAGCCACATTTTTCGTCGATTTACTATCGATTTTATCTTAAGTTAAAATTCCCCAAATTTTCAAAAAAACCTCTTACTTCCAAAACCAAAAATCTCTTACTTCCAAAACTAAAAAAAAAATAAGAAATAAACAAAACCAATATAAAAAATAAATAAAGAGACTTTACCTACCCAAATTTCACTTCAATTACCAACCCAAACCGGCCATTCCCCCTGGGGAATCGAGTAATGAGTATATTTAATCTATGAACTTACAAACGCCTATTGGAAAAGGAACGCCTGACACGCATTGGTGTGAGCAATGACGTGCCCAGTCTGACATGACTTGCGAAAGCCCTCAACATTATATAATTTTTTATTATCGGTCTCTAAACCTTATTTATGGATATTTGTATGATGCCCCTCAATACCTCGACTACGTCATATCCCTCTGCCCCTTGCAGCAGGTCGCGACATGCGACGGGATGCCTCTTATACCCACAGATTAGGATATGGTGATTCTCCTTTCTATTTAACTATCACTCGCAGTAGGTCGCGCCACGCGATGGGATGCCCCTTGCACCCGCGGATTAGGATATGATGACTTCCCCCATACATTGTCTATGACAGCGGGTCGCGATACGCGATGGGATCACTTGTATCCACAGCATGGAATACGCCTTTTGACATCTACCATTGAGCCCCCGAATACTCCATTTTAGCTTGCGCTAATAGATAAGAAACCAAAGCATGTCATGTCAGTATCCCCATTTCACATTTGTGATTTCCCAAGAGAAACGAGAAGACACCTCGAATGAGGGGTGTCTACTTCTTCGACGCGTTCTTACTTCACAAGAGCGCCTCGAAGAGGGGCATTTGTAGACACCCCCATTTTGCTCTCTTAGAATATACAAATCTGTTCAGTCAACCTTTGACCTTGCCCGAGACTTTTTGGAAAGGACTTACCTTCTATGGAAGTTTTACAACCCTAATATAGGATCATATACTAAAACAATAGTATACGGCTGGACACAGGCTGAAATAATAGCTTTGTGGCTCAGGCCCCACAATCCTAATGTGGGAACCATGCACTGAAATAATAGTACATGGTTGAACACAGGTTGAAACAATAGCTCTGTGGCTCAGATCCCAACGTGGGGACACTATATACTAAAACAATAGTATATAGTCGAAATGCAGGCTAAAATAATAGTCTGACATTTCATACCCCTTAACCCTAAATTGGAAACCATGTACTGAAATAATAGTATATGGCTGGTCACAGGCTGAAACAATAGCTCTTGGCTCAGGCCCCATGACCCTAACGTGGGAACCATGCACTGAAATAATAGTACATGACTGAACACAGGCTGAAACAATATCTCTGTGGCTCAAATCCCAACATAGGGAGATTATATACTGAAATAATAGTATATAATCAAAATGCAAACTGAAACAATAGTCTGGCATTTCATACCCCCTAACCCTAAATTGGGAACCATGCACTGAAATAATAGTACATGGTTAAACACAGGCTGAAATAATAGCTCTGTGACTCAGATCCCAACATAGGGAGACTATATATTGAAACAATATTATATAGTCAAAATATAGACTGAAATAATAGTCTGGCATTTCAGACCCGACCCAGACCCGGACAACCCTGAATTACGCACCAAAAACTATGCGCGCAATTTGATTACACGTAAAACCATAAACATGCAATCAGTCCCCTCTCATACCATATTTTCTTACCCCAGACCACCTCGAGACTCGATTATGCGCCCCACATGACATGCGTGATCGGATTGAGCACCATATCACAGGCGCGCAATTGGCCTACGCCCGACCTAATCTCATAGTCCTTGACCCCCAAGATTTCACGATTAAGCACTTCGGATGAAATTCTTAATCGGATTGCGCACCCCAAAACCAGGCACACAATTAGTCCTAACGTGATTAGAACTAGGAAACTCGGCTGAGCCAGTCAGCCGGTCGCTCACTGAGTTGGTGACCGACTCAAAGCGATTAAGCGCCGAAAAACTGGCACGCGATTATGTTAAACGCCTGAAAAAGGGCGCGTAATTAGAAAAAAACCTATAAAAAAACTTTTTTTTATTATTTCGAGAAAAAGAAAGGTTGGAAAATTTTGGGAGGACGAAACAGAGAAATGACTTCGGGATTCGAGTTTCAAGTCCTCCGGATCCAAACTTCGAATTTCGAGATTCCTCTCTACAGCCTCGGTCTTAGGTAAAAATCTAGTCTTTAGTTTTCGACCCTAGTTTTTAGTTCTTAGATTTAGGTTTTTTTTTTAGTTTTAACTATTAGTATTAAATTTTTAGTCTTAGATCGTAGCACCTTTTTAGACCGTAATTTTAATATCTGGTTCTAGTTCTCAGTTTCTAGAACCAATCATTAATCAGACGGCCTAATTCACCGACCCTAAACTTCAAATTTGTTCTGAAATCTTAATCTTCGGTCCTATTATTAATCTCTGGCTCTAGTTCTTAGTTTCTAGAACCAGTCCTTAATCATACGGTCTGATTTTTCTAATTTCAGTCCCGAATTCAATCCTTAGTTTTTTAAATTTTAGTTTTAATTCCTCAATTTAAGATTTTTTTAAATCCCAATTTATAATTCAATTTTCTTAATCTCTAGTTTCATAATTTAATTCATAATTATAACCCGAAATTATCAACTTTAAAAATCTAAAAAAAATACTATCTTATAATCGAAAATTTAATTTGCTTTAATCTCAGTCACCCAATTTTCCTAAGGGAGCTTACGGAGGGTACTCGGGAATGAGGCCAATCCTCCTTAGCATAGCGGGCCCAAAACCCCTTTTCTTAGAATTTTAGTAAAATTAATTCATTGCTTTACTTAGAATTAGTAAAATTAGTTCCTTTATTTTGATCAGATTTTTAGTAAAATAAATTCATTGCTTTAATTAGAATTTCAGTAAAATTAGTTCATTTACTTTAATTAGAATTTTAATACAATTAGTATAATTTCTTTAATTAGAATTTTAGTACAATTAGTATATTTTCTTTAATTAGAATTTCAATACAATTAGTATATTTGCTTTAATTAGAATTTCTATAAAAGTAGTATACTTACTTCTATTAGAATTTCAGTATAATTAGCATGCTTGATGTAATTAGAGTTTCACCATAATTAGTATATTTGCATTCCTAGTACGATTAGGAGACTAATATTAATTAGACTTCTAGTAAGATTAGGAAACTTAATTAATTAGATTCCTAATAAGATTAAAACACTAAAGTAATTAGACTCCTAATAGGATTAGGAGAGTTAATTAATTAGACTTTCAATAGGATTAAAACACTAAATTAATTAGACTCACAATAGCATTAGGACACCTAATCACAGTAAAATTCCAATAAAGGTAGGATATCCAAAAGTAATTAGATTCTCAAACTAATTAGACTTCTAATAAGATCAGAACACTTAAACCAAGTAGAATCACACTAGGATTAGGATACTAGAATATTAAATTAACTCACCACAATAAACTCACATAGTTAGACTCATAGTAGAACTAGGAAACTTAAGCCAAGTAGAATTACAACAATAATAATAAGGAAAGAAAAACTAAACTATCTAAGTTTTAAGAAGAGTCAATGTTGCTGACATTGGCAGACCGACGATTCAGTAAAGAAGTAACCCACACCCGCTCCAAAGTGATCATTGACGTGTTGCAGCGTCGTTAAATATCTGTAGCTGGCAATCCCAACAAACTAGGAATCTTCCTAGAAATCCCCCTATTTTCAACATTCAAAACACCGCATTGCCAGAGTCCGCTCAAGACAGAATTGGGCCACTGATTCATCGGGGACCGAAAGCAACCCAGAAAAAGCACGCACCAATACTGCTGCAACAAATTATACAAAGGCACTTGAGCAAACCAGCAATGCAGCAGTTTATATATTCAGCAGTGCAGCAGTTCAAGTGGCACATATGCTGTTGTTGCTAAAGCAGCCTTGAAGCACACATCTCAAGCAGTTCACTTGAAGAGTCAAGTAACCTTTCGACCTGCACACTTAAACTACTCGAGTTGTTGCAATGATTGGAGGCCTGAAACAGCAGTGCTACAGTGGAGTAGTTGCTCTTGCTGGAAAATGAAGTACATGAGCAACACAGTTGTTGTATTTGAAGTACTCGAGCAGATGATAGGGCTGAAGACCAGCCACTCGAGCACCAAATGCTGAAGAAATTAATTCATTCGAGTGGTTCCATGTATACATTGAACCTATCGAGTTGTAGCAGGCTCCATTGAACTCCAAAAGTGATAAATGCATGCTGGAGTGAACCCCACGAGTTGTCATGCTGCAGAAGTGAACTCCACGAAGGGTTCTGATGCTGAAAGCCAACTCCACAAGATGTTACTGTTGCTGAAATTGAACTCCACGAGGGGTTCTGATGTTGGAAGTGAACTCCACGAGTGGTTCATGATGCTGAAACCCAACCTGTCGAATGGTTTAAAATGAAGCTAATGAACCTGTTGAGTAGTCCATTCAACTACTCAAAATTCATGCCTGAAGCCTCCAACTGCTTGAGAACCACTCGAGAATGCATACCTGAAGCTTCAACCACTCAAGGCACGGGTTCCAGCCATCCATTTCAGCATTCAGGGATATTTTGAGGATTCCACAGCATCAAGGGCACACATCACAATGAGCTTAGCTGTCCCACACATCCCGAGGAATCATTTGGCTAAAAATAAATCACGTCAATAAGGCATAACTAACTTGATTCTTTATTTCTTCTGATTGGCCAAAGCTTTTCATGGCCTTATGGATTGTATAAATAAAAAAATTTCTATCTTGGGAAAGTATCCAAGGTTAGCCTGAGATCACATTTAGGTTTTTATCTTTTTAGGATTAGGTTTTCTTTCTTTTCTTCCCTCCTTAGCTCAACATCCATGCTGAGTTAGATCTATGTAGCATCTAGGTTTAATTTGATTTGCAATCGGTTTTGTAATGGCAGAGTGAGCAATGTGGGGATTTATGTGCAGACTACTGCCTTAAGGGCGGATCATTGTAAGTCCTTTGTTTTCAATGAAATGCCATGCTTAAAGTTTCATTAATTCTATATTTTCTTATTGTTTATCAGTAGATCTATAGGGTAATGCTCCCATGGTGCATGTGCTTGTAGCCATGCATACATGGTGGCAACAGTGATTTTATTATTCTAGTTTTGGCCTTATGGCTGGACCACACCTCTGGGATGATCTATGACCATTCAAGTGGATAGATCATAGCCTTAGGATGAGTCCAGATCACTGGGCTGAGGTTGGATTCTTTTTCCCTGCCTTTGTGCTTATAGCCAAAGGAGGGACAGCTATAAATCCAGCTTCTCCTCTGTTTTACAAGATCATTTTTTAGTGAATAGATATGAGATATTGTAGAGATTGCAGACTTGAGAGCTTGGTCATTGCAGGCCTCTTTGTAGCAATGGCCAGCTGATTCTAATGTCTCATTCAATCTATGAGATCTGGTGGTTCTCACTAGATTTTCATGGACTGTTTGATCATATGGTTGTAAGTGTTTGTAGCCTTGCAAACATAGTGTATACAATAGTTTTCATGTTCTAACTTTAGCACCTGTGATTGGATCACCTCCCTAGGATAATTTGTGACCATTCAAGTGGACAGATTATAGCCTTAAGAGCAGTCCAAATTAAAGGGTTGAGTTGGATTCTTCTACCTTACACTTGTGCTTATAGCCAAGTGAAGGAATCCGGCACATCTAGTTCTTGATCTGAGTTGCAGTGAAGATTATCCCACAGCTACCTACTTCTCCACATTTTCATTTTATTTTACCACACCATCTACATTCTTCTTTATCCCCCTTGTTTAGTTATAGTTTTATTCTTGTTTTTAGTTTAATTTAGATTAGTTTTGTGACACCTAAAACCCACTCTTTACCTTGCTTTCTAGTTTAGATTTAGAGTTGCCAGATCTAGATATTACTATACGCCTTTAGGTTTTTAGATCATCACTCTCCGTGGGACAAACTCTTACTTATCAAAACTTGCTACAATAGCCCTGGATCTTGTAGGTTGAGTTTGGTTTTATGATGTGTTCAATCCATTCCATCTGTCAGGTTTTTACTACCATAATTTTACCATCACACTTTTAAATAAAAATATTAACACAAGCATTTAAGCAACAACAATTGTTCCTTTCAAATAGCCTCTAAAGTCGCCCGGGAAAGTATGAAAGGTCGCCCAGTGGCTTCCTTTAAATCTCCATAAGGTGCACTTATAAGTCACCTGGGCGATTTCCGCCTAAAAAATTTGGCTTATGAAACTCGGCCGAGCGAACTCATTTAAGTGTTTAAGCCACGCACCTTAAAGGCACTCTCCCGGTCATTTTAGAAGTCGCCCGCATTGACCCATTTAGCCTTCCTAGTTGCCCGGGTGAATTTTTCCCAACCGCTTTGGTCTATAGAACTTGCCCGGGCGAGTTCTTTATTCCCCTTGTTTTCTACTTCCAGCAATGAGCTCTCCTGGCTAGCTCTTGCTTAGCCTCGCCGATTTCGATCAAACAAGCCTCTTCTTTCTCGTCTTCTCCATGCCAAAACTCTAGATATTTTTTCCCTTTCAATAATCCCTTGCATGTGATCACGGTTCAAACCCTGATCAGCCAAACCACACAAATCTTACATTTAGATTAACATTTGGCCTTCAATTTCACCCGCATGCAACATTTTCGACCATCGATCATCAGAGATTATCATTTCTCCCATGTACGATCATCAAACTTGTTGCATGTGATCATGCTTACGTCGATTCCTAGTTTTAACTACTAGGGTGTGTGTTTTATGCGATCACGACGCAGTACGTACCTTTTTACACGCAGTTTGTATGATCGGCATTGACAAGATTTAATGAGAAGCTTGGGGTACGTCCGATGCTTTTGATCATCACTCTTGACCAAGTTGTGGAGCTCGCTCTACTATAAATATCACTATAGATTCATGATCAGCTAGTTTCCAACCATTGGGTTTTCCAAGAGCTGAGTTTAGGAGGTTATATTCTCTCTTTCACTCTCTCTCGTTTTCAACCAAAAACACCGAGCTCCTTTTGCGTGCGAGATAGGTCTTATAGGTGGGTGTTCAAATCAGGTGTGTATGTTGCACACACTAACGAGGGTGTATGGATCATCGTGTGGTTCTCTCTCAATGGGTCTTGAATGCATGGGTTTTAGTTACTTGGGTCTTAAGTGATTCAGTCTCAAAGGCCATATGGGTCAGGTCTGAATACCACAAGGGCTTATTATTCCCTGGATGCTTGTTCCAGTGTGAGACTTATACACTTAAATAGTTTTGTGCAGGTCCAAAGGTCGTCTATGCATTGGATCGATCTAGGATCCGATCCGATACATGACTTTGTTCCTAGTGTACGATCGGCACAAGAGTAAGTGTGAGTAAGTATGTGCGGTTCAACTACCGTTGTAATCCACTTATGTGTACACTATCGCACGCGTATTCGACTTTCAATGGAATCGGTTAGTTGACCCCATCATGGTATACGGAACGCAAAACCGTGCACCGACACCCGATACTGGGTATTTACACGATGTGCAGGGTTCGGATTCTTGGGATATTACATCCTCCCCAAATAAATGAAATTTTTGTCCTCAAAAATTGATGATGTGTGTTTATTCTAGGTTGATCCAGTTTCTGACACGTGTATTGTCTAAATGAAATCACCCTCAGGACAACTAAGGGTGGGTAGCTACGACGGGAAAGGCACCCATTAAAGCATTGCAAAGGTATCCAAAATGCGGCTAAAGTAAAACTTGACCAGTTGTTGAACTAACTAAAGCATTGCAAAGGTATACAAATTATCCGCTAAGCTAAGAATTAAAAATAGTCGTTAAGTTATTTACAACATTGCAAAGGTATACAAAATCCATGCTTAATATAGAAGGTTTCAATAGTCGTTGGGTTAGTTAAGGCGTTGCAAAGGTATACAAGATTCTTGTTGATAGTAGTTGACTAAATAAGGCATTGCAAAGGTATACAAAATGCCTTTTAATAAAAGTACCATTTATTTTCTTTAGTCTTAGTCAAGGAAGGAAGTATCTGTGTTAATATATATACTCAGGCGGCAGTTACTATCGAGACTTTTTGACAGACCTAAAGGGGTGCAATCTAATTATTTTACTGTATTCACATGCATATTGAACTTGTAGTAAAAGTAACTAGTTATATTTGATTTAACGATAAAGCATAAAGGAGTTAGAATGATATCTCTTTCATCTGATAGTCACTGACCTGACGGCTGACCGAGTGGATCAGTGGGTGGCCCCTCACTGCATGGAGGTCCCAAGGTGGATGGCGTGGCTCCTGAGCCCGAGGCTTCTCCCGTAGACCCCGGAGTATATGGTGCGTTGGTGGGGTACGCCTTCTCTATAAGGTGCACCAGGACCTGGTCCTAGTAATCAAGCCGCAGATGTATTGCTTGGTTATCTTGATGCAAGGCGGCGAGTTGGCTAAGAGTCTCCTAGTGTTGAATCTCTGCCAATTGGACGAATTCTGACAAGGTAAGCACGTCTTCACGCTGGGCCGGTGGCTATTCGAGTTGATCAGGGGCTTGTTGAGCCGGTGGGGGTTGTTGTTGTTGTTGCTGGGCTACTCGTTGTTGATGTCTCGCAACTAGACTTCTCTGCAAACTCTTTTAGCTTAAACTCCAATTGTCTAGATTGTATCGCTTAATATTATCCATCAAGCGCACTTCATCCGAGGGAATATCAAATTCGTTATCTAGGTGCTCATATTATTCTATCATCTGCGATATGAGGCAGGCGTAGGGTATGGTTTTTGATGGTTTTGTTTTGGTTGGCAGCATTTGCTTGTGGCCTTTTTGGATCCCTTCAAACACTACTGCAGGTGCATTAAACTAGTGGTCGCCG
This sequence comes from Chloranthus sessilifolius, assembly GCA_021018995.1. Lineage (NCBI taxonomy): Eukaryota > Viridiplantae > Streptophyta > Magnoliopsida > Chloranthales > Chloranthaceae > Chloranthus > Chloranthus sessilifolius. The sequence goes on from CM037598.1 coordinate 29,629,852, forward strand.
AATGTGGCGTATAGTGCTTGTATGATTTTTCCCCTTCTTTCACGAGCATGGCCGACCGGGTAGAGGTTAGCTCAGAATATAATATCCAATATCCACATATCAGGGGGTAAATGTGCAGCCCTAATTGATTGTCTCATGCCTTGCTCACCGTCGGTTAAATTTGCCATAATGTCGTGGAATGATACATCACCGATGGGTGGTGCTAAACCCCCGGTCAAGAGGAAATCGGTAGGGGCATGCATCACCATGGCGATGTGCTCGATGTCAAATCAAAATATCTATCCATCAATTTTAGTGAAAAGGTTTTGACCCTCCGCATCAAAATGGAAGTTTTGGTAGAATAATCTAACCATTCAGGGATAATAGTGGTCATGAAATGGTCGGAGGAGGATCTGCAGGCAGGATTTGATCATGTAGTTTTTCACCCACATGGTAGTGGATTGGTCGCTAAATAAACTACCCTCGAAAGACCATTCGGGCTCAAAAGATTTGTCGGCCAACCACTCCGAGGGTTGATCTTTCGGGGGCAGTGGTGGTGGGTCATCCATAGGGCGTTTCGATGCCGCCGTCTTAGCCTTGGAGATAGCCATTTTGTCACGTCGGGGTTATGAGGCAGACTGCTTCTTTGAAGCCATGCAAAAGTGGGTATTTGCATAGAAAATCAAAATTTGTACAAGTGGCGAAAGTTACCCTTGTCGCGTACGCAAGAAAACAGAGGTGATGGTTGAAGAAGGTGAGATCTCGTAACGATTTGGCAGCCAAATGAGCGTCTTCCCTTCCAAAAGAGGAGAGACTGGCGGAGAAGGCACAGAAGAAACCAAAAACCCCAAAGAAATCATGAGGAAATGGGGAAAAGAGGGTTTCAAAATCCTTAAATAGACAGAGGGTCGCCCGGCGAGGTATAAAAATCGCCCAGGTGGTTGCTATTAGCTTAAAGCGCCTAAAAAAATGTCGCGAGAAGTTGGGGTGAATTTCACCTTGAGAGGTTGGTGATGAACTCGCCTGGCGAAAGTCGAGGCATTATTTTGCTTCGAGGGGTTGCTGAAGCTATCGCCCAGGCGAGTTGTGAGGCCTGTCAGGCAGCTTTGGTATGTTTCTGTCATTTCTCTGGCTTTATCCTGAGTCCTTGTACCCACCTGCATTGAATCTTATCCATCCAACTTTCTAACACTTTAGTTCATATATCTTTGGGCTTTGATTCAGTGTGGTTCACACTATTTGATCTGGTGCAAGAATTTTGGCATAAATATAAAAGTCATGTATATTCACTAAAGAAACAACACCACTTCCACTTGGTTGTATGTGGTTTTGACTTGATGATCAATAGCTATACCAATTTCAAGAAGATTGACAGTATTGTATTGTTCCCAATTTAAAGAGTCACACTTATACGAATAGATAGGCTAATGAATGGAAATGCTACAAATACATGTGAATGACAAATTTTAAAATTGACAAAGATGAGTTCTAGTAATTCTTTACAGTAGTCACCTCATCGAAAGAGGTGGGGGTAGTGCTTGTGAATGTCAGCGTCGTGTTCCCATGTTGCTTAGGTAGTGGACTGGTTTCGCCATTGCACTAGGACCAGGGGGATGTGTTTTGTCCTCAAGACTTGTTCTTTACGATCTAGTATCATGATTGGCTCTTCAGGTCATGTCAAGTCCTCTTGGATTTTGATCGGTGCGTAGTTTAACACGTGAGTTGGGTCGTGCACATACTTGCGTAACATCGACACGTGAAAGACATCGTGCACGCTTGAAAATTGTTGTGGTATAGCGAGTCAATAGGCGACTTCGCCAACACGTCCGAAGATTTGAAATGATCCGATGTAACGAGGACTTAGTTTTCCACATTTACCGAAGTGCATGACTCCTTTAATTGGTGAGATGTTTAGGAATATGTGATCTCCCACCTGAAATTAACCCTAGTATTAGTAACACACATGATGAAGTGACAATTTCAGGCACTCGATTACTTGTTTCACGTGAAAGTCAACATTGGTTCTCTTGAGGTCGGCATAACTTTTATGTCGAGTTTGAGCAACCTTCAACCGTTCATGAATGACTCGAACAGTCTCAATTGTACGTTTGATTAACTCTAGGCCCAATAACCCGCGGTCTCCCACTTCTTCCCAGTTAAGTGGGGATTTACATCAGCGACTGTAGAGTGCTTCGAACAGAGTCATACCGATACTTGCTTGAAAACTATTGTTGTATGCGAATTCGATCAAGGGCTAGTGTTTGTCCCATGATTTATTAAAATCTACCATATAGGATCTCAACATATCTTCGATGACATGATTCATTCTCTCTGTTTGACCGTCAGTTTAGGTGTGGAATGTTGAACTAAACTCCAACCTGAAACCCATTCCCTCTTGAAATCTCTGCCAAAATTGAGATGTATAAAGTGGATCCCGGTCTGACACAATGTTGGAAGGAATGTCGTGCAATCGAACTATTTCTTTCAAATATATCTCTGCAAGTTTATCAACTTTATATCTTGTGTTGTAGGGTAGAAAATGAGTTGATTTGGTTAAACGGTCGACAACCACCCAAATTGCATTGTAACCCTTCTGTATTCTCGGCAGCCCAAGTATAAAGTCCATGGAAATGTTCTCCCATTTCCACTCAGGATCGGTAATGGCTGCAGTAGGCCTGCTGGGTGTCGATGGTCAACCTTTACTTGCTGCCATACTAAATATTTTGTAACGTGCTCTACCATATCTCTCTTCATTCCTTTCCACCAAAAAATCTTTTTAAGATTCTGGTACATTTTGGTGCTGCCCAAATAAATGGTATACATAGACTTATGGGCTTCTTCTAATACTTCCCTCCTCAAGTCCTCATCATTGGGCACGCATACTCATCCCCTGAATGTTAAAGGCCCATCGTCCTTTATCGAGAAGTCCGAGTGATTTCTACTGAGCACCCCCTGCTTGATAGCCATGAGTTCCACATCTGACGATTGGAGTTCTCTGATCCTTTCAAAGAGTATTGATTTGATCTTAATACTAGCTATCAGAGCCCCGAATTCATTCATCTTGAATGTGGTGTCGCATGAAGCTAAGTCATCGAATAGTTGCCATTGTTGCATTCTCACTACTAGGTGTGCCAGTTGAGCAGATGATTTCTGACTTAACGCATCCGCTACGACGTTTGCCTTCCCCGAATGGTATTGTATTAAGCAGTCATAGTCCTTAAATAACTTCATCCATCTCCTCTGCCTCAGATTCAGATCTCTTTGTGTGAAAAGATACTTCAAGCTTTTATGATCAGTGAAGATTTGGAAGGTTTCACCATATAAGTAGTGTCTCCAAGTTTTCAAGGCAAAGATAACAGCAGCTAATTCTAGGTCGTGAGTGGGGTAATTCCTCTCATGGTCTCTCAACTACCTTGATGCATATGCTACTACCTTTTCATGCTGGTGCAATACATAGCCCAATCCTGAGTGAGACGCATCGGTAAAAATTGTGAACCCCCCGCTACCATCTGGTATGGTAAGCACGGGTGCAGACATCAGCCTCTGCTTAAGCTCTTGAAAGATCTTCTCACACACCTCAGTCCACTCAAATTTGACATTCTTCCTAGTGAGTTGTGTGAGTGGTCCGGCAATCCGCGAGAATCCTTCCACAAATATGCAATAATAGCCAGCGAGTCCGAGAAAACTACGTATCTCAATGACGGTCTTGGGTTGTTTCCAATTCACTACAGCTTCGACTTTGGATGGGTCTACTGTCACACCCAATTCGGAGATGATGTGCCCTAGAAAGCTCACTTGCTCCAACCAAAATTAGCATTTGCTGAGCTTCGCGTATAGTTGATGATCTCGAAGCGTCTGAAGTGCTAAACGCAGATGTTGCTCGTGGTCTTCTCTCGTCTTGGAATAGATGAGTATATCGTCTATAAAGACCACCACAAACTGATCCAGTTGGGGTTTGAATGCTAATTTAGCATTCAAACCCCAACTGATTCATAAGGCCCATAAAGGATGCAGGTGCATTGGTCAGCCCAAATGGCATTACAAGGAACTCGTAATGGCCATACCTTATATGAAAGGTTGTTTTAGGGACATCTTCAGCTTTCACCTTCATCCGATGGTAACTAGACCGTAGGTCTATCATGGAGAAAAAATTTGCTCCCTTCAATTGATCGAAGAGGTCGTCTATTCTCGAGAGTGGATACCTGTTCTTTATGGTCAACTTATTCAATTGTCGGTAGCCTATACACAACCGCAACAAACCATCCTTCTTTTTAACAAACAATACAAGTGGTCCCCATGGAGACACACTCGGTCGAATGAATCCTTTATCGAGCAATTCCTGTAACTGCTCCTTTAACTCTCTTAACTTGGCCGATGCCATTCGGTATGGAGCCTTCGACACTGATTTCGTACCTGGAGCTAAATCGACTGTAAATTCAACCTTGCTTTCTGGCGATAAACCTAGTAATTCCTCAGGGAATACATCGAGAAAATCACAGGCAATTGGAATGTTGGCAATGTCAATCTTCTCGTCCTCTCATCCTTGAATGAAGGCAAGGTATCCTTGGTATCCTTTACTGATCAGTCTTTCGGCTCATATCGCTGATATAAAGGGTGTGACGATTGGTCGAATGCCAATGAATATAAATGGCCTCTCCCTCTTGGGGTAGAGAGTGACTATTTTCTCTAAGCAATCCACCTTGGCTCACAACTTGGTTAGCCAATCCATACCGAGTATTGCATCAAATCCTTGCATTTCGTGTAGGATTAGGTCAGCTGTGGTTTGCCGATATGCCATGGTGATAACCACCGATCGATATATTGTATCTGTATTTACTGCACTTCCCATTGGTGTAGAGATCGCTAAGATGAAATCTAGAGGTTCAAGCGTGTAACCGATCTTTCTAGCAAAGGTTGGGGTGAGAAATGAGTGCGTAGACCCCGGGTCTATCAACAACAGGGCCCTGTAGGCACATATATCATTTTGTTTACTCAAGCAAATGATACCTAGCTTAAGCATATATATAAAAAAATTATTTATGTGTATAACGCTCTATATAGTACCAAGCCTAATAATTCTAGTGATGATACACCTTCTTCATCTAAAATGTGAAATAATAATTTGTCATTTATAAGTAAAGATCATACCTTGTATGAACTCATTACCGGCTTGAGCATCCTACGCGGAGACTGCATATGCCCGGCCTTGCATCATGGGTCACATAGCTCTCTGATTTGTTGCAGTAGTGGTTGCAACACTCTTCATCTCAAGGCACTCTCGGACGCAATGCCCCATTTGGCCACACCTAAAGCAGGCCCCGGTAGCTTTTCTACACTCGTTAGTTTTGTGTGGTTACCCACACTTTGCACATGAAATCTTAGGTACAGATGATGCAGTGTGAGAAGTCGTTGATTGGACTCTTGGTACTCTTGTTGTCATACTGTTGGAGGTAGTGAAAGGCCTTGGAGGCCTAGGAGGCAAAGGTGACAAAGCTGTCGAATAGGGTGGCCAAGATGTTGTTGTGGTGATAGGTTGAGTCGGCGGCGACATCAAGTATTTTGGTCATTTGTTAGCTTGGTCGGCACCAAGTGCTTGCGAAGGGCTTTTTCTATACATATTATGCTCTTCCCATCTCTAGATCATACTATTTACATCCTTCTCCACAATTAGTGCCAGTCTCACTACCCTATCATAAGTCACTACATCAAAAAGGGATATCCTTTCCTTAATGGTCAGCTTTAATCCGTATTTGAACTTCTGGGTTTTCATTAATTCAGTGGCCACTAATGCCCGTGCAAAACGGGAGAGTCTAGTGAATTTTGCTTCATTCTCCTAAACTATCATTTCACCTTGCACCAAATTTGCAAATTGTATCTCCATCTGTCGTCTTTCCGTTGATGGGAAGTATTTCTCGTTAAAAACTTTCGTAAATGCAACCCATCTCCAAGGGTTTCCCAGTGCCCGAGTTCTCTCCACAAACTTCCACCAGGTCTGCTTCTCCCTCGAGTTGGAATGATGCCTAACTCACCTTCTCCTCTTCGGTGCACCTAATCCTTTGAAGGATCTTTTCTACCTGATTCAACCATTGTTCTGCCACAAACGGGTCAGTTTGACCATAGAAGCTTGGAGGTCTCAATCTCCCAAACTCCTGAAACCCGGACGAATGTCGCCTTTCCGCAAGCATGGTCACAGCATTCGCGATGTTTTCCAATAACTGCTGGTTGGTTCCAGCATTCCTTTCAACTTCGGGAGTGTTTCTCAAATTTTTTTCCACTCCGGAGGCATTGTTATTGTTGCCGAGTGGGGTGTTGTTAGGCTCTGTGACAAATCTCTGATTGTTGTTTACGCCTCCGGTATTTACTATTCTCAGTCTTCCTCTTCTCAGAGGCATGTTGACCTGTGATGGTCACACAAGTAGTACATCAGATCAACCTAGTCAAATCTAAGAGCCTAACCTAAAATTTATACACTCTAATGTCATTGCTTCTACTCTATCATAGCTCTGAACGCCCATATGACGTACAGCCTAGGGCTTTGATACCACCTGTGACGGCCCAGATTTCCTTACCTAAAAATCCGTACCATCAAATCAAGCATGATCTGAATTATAGTGATGCTATGGTATTGAAGTGCGTAGCACCACTTCCTAATAGCTCGATCCTTCCCCTATAGTAAATCGGAAGGGTCGGGTCATCCATAGAAGGTAAGCATTTGACACGGAAGCAAAGTGTGCATGCATAAAGCAATAGAGCTATAAGATTAAGTGCAATAACAACATCACCCACAAAATAAACCAATCCAAAACTGTACATCAAAGTTATCCATCCACCGATGAAGGCCAACCTTCATATAAACAGTGGAACAAAATGCTCATTGTATTTAATTACATATCTCCTTGTAGTTTTCATCAAAATCCCAAAAAGAACATGTCCATATGCCAACTCAAAAATTCCCCAACATTATAGAAAATGCCTCTCAAGCAGATCCTCCTCTTCTCTCTGGGTATACTCGAAGTTCTCCTCTTCACCAGAATTGCGCTCTAAGTCCACTCCTGCAACTGTGACATATAGTCGAGGAGTGAGCTTCATCCAAGCTCAATAGGGAATAAAATTGCAAAATCACTCGTTTAACATATTCAAGTTCATGAATATTTATGCATATATAGATAAAAGCAATTCCTTAAAATAAAAGTCAAAGCTTTGGTTACATTATCAAAACATATCTTTTCAGAGATGCAAATAAACGTATTCAAAATAATGCACATCAGATAGACAAAACATGTTATGAGCTCAAAAACATATCGAACAACGAGTTACACTAAGCGTAATTAGAGTTTCACAAAACATGTTAGATACCAAGCCCCTGAGCTACGTTAACAGGGTTGCTTGGGCCAAGAATCCAAGCCCTTGAGATACGTTAACACGGTCACTTGGGACAAGAATTTAAGCCCTTGAGCTTCGCTAATAAGGTCACTTGAAACGAAACGTCAAGCCCCTGAGCCAAGTTAACAGGGTCACTTGCACTGAGACCATCAAGCCCCTGAGCTATGTTAACAGGGTCGCTTGATCAGAGACACGACAAAAGTACAAGAGTCGAATACATGAATGAAGCAAATAACAGTGATACCGATCGAAATATAAAAGTCACATGCATATGGAGCCAATGAAAACATGAAGCAAGATATCATATACAGAAGCATGTAAAACGTGCACAATTCACATTTAAAGCCATCAAAAATATATCTAGGTTTGTCATATATTAATCTTGGTAACGTTTTAGGTATATACCATGCACATCAATAACAAAATTCGAAGGAAAATAAGAAATCTTGCATAGAATTATTCCCTACCTTAATTGTTGATAATATCCGTTAAAACCACGTGTCTAAGAATCCCTTGCTCCACCTAATTCATAATAAACTAATCAGTTTCTATGCACAATTAGGCCGTCAAACCCACCTGGATCAATTCTAAAGGATCCGATTGTGATCCAACTAGTTCTGGCAAAGGAAAAGATCGTTTGGTTGGTTTTACCGATTCCAAGTGGTACACAAAGTTGCCCCCTTTAAGTGGCACCTAAAGTCGCCCTCCAATTTGGCTCCTTTAAGTCGTTCCTTTCAAATAGCGTCTAAAGTCACCCAAGCAAGTATGAAAAGTCGCCTAGCGGCTTCCCTTAAATCTCCATAAGGTGCACTTATAAGTCGCCCAGGCGATTTCCGCTCAAAAAAATTGGCTTATGAAACTTGCCCGGGCAAACTCATTTATGTGTTTAAGCCACGCACCTTAAAGGCACTCGCTCGGCCATTTTAGAAGTCACCCGCGTTGACCCCTTTAGCCTTCCTAGTCGCCCGGGCAAATTTTGCCCGAACACTTTGGTCTAAAGAACTCGCCCGGGCGAGTTCTTTATTCCCCTTGCTTTCTACTTCCAATAGTGGGCTCAGCTAGCTAGCTCTTGCTTAGCCCCGGCGATTTCGATCAAACAGGCCTCTTCTTTCTCGTCTTCTCCACACAAAAACTCTAGATATTTGTTTCCCTTTATATCCCTTGCATGTGATCACGGTTCAAACCCTGATCAGCCAAACCACACAAATCTTACATTTAGATTAACATTTGGCCTTCGATGTCACCCGCATGCAACGTTTTCGACCATCAATCATCGGAGATTATCATTTCTCCTGTGTACGATTGTCAAACTCACTGCATGTGATCATGCTTACGTCGACTCCTGGTTTTAACTACTAGGGTGTGTGTTTTACGCGATCGCAATGCGGTACGTACCTTTTTACACACTGTTTGTATGATTAGCGTTGACAAGATTTAATGCGAAGCTTGGGGTACATCCGGCGTTTTTGATCATCACTCTCGACCAAGTTGTGGAGCTCGCTCTACTATAAATATCCCTATAGATTCATGATCAGCTAGTTTCCAACCATTGGGTTTTCCAAGAGCTAAGTTTAAGAGGTTCTATTCTCTCTTTCACTCTCTCTCGTTTTCAATGAAAAACATCGGGCTCCTTTTGCGTGCGAGATAGGTATTATAGGTGGGTGTTCAAATCAGGTGTGTATGCTGCACACACTAACGAGGGTGTATGGGTCATCGTGTGGTTCTCTCTCATTGGGTCTTAAATGCATGGGTTTTAGTTACTTGGGTCTTAAGTGATTCAGTCTCAAAGGCCATTACATGGGTCAGACCCGAATACCACAAGGGCTTATTATTCCCTAGATGCTTGTTCCAGTGTGACACTTATACACTTAAACAGTTATGTCCGGGTCCATGGGTCGTCTATGCATTGGGCTGATCTAGGATCTGAACTGATACATTACTTTGTTCCTAGTGTACGATTGGCACAAGAGTAAGTGTGTGTGGCTCAGCTACCGCTGTAATCCACTTACGTGTACACTATCGCACGCGTATTCGACTTTCAATGGAACCGGTTAGTTGACCCCATCATGGTATACGAAACGCGATACCATGCACCAACACCCGATACTGGGTATTTACACGACGTGCAGGGTTCAGATTCTCGGGATATTACATTCATGCTAGTGAATCATGGAAATGATTTAAGGTCATTCTTTTCATTCGTTAGAGCTAAAAAGAAAGCCAAAATCTCATAAATTGATTTATCCCTTGAACCTATATTAGAAGTCTAAATCAAATTTCTTTGTATCAAAATATTATAAACCCTTAACCATATGTACTACCTAAAGCTTTCAACCTTTAATTCTTATATTTTCTGAGAATTTAGAATGCGAAAGGGGAAAAGAGGCAGTGAAAGGAGTAAAGGAATAACAGAGAAGGGATATGCAACAAAAGGGTACGCCTAAGAAAGAAATAAAATGAAGAAAAATATGAGAAATCAAGAGAAATCGTAAAATACGATTCTACAAAAGGAGAAGCAAGAAGCTTCCAAACTGAAGAAAAATTCAAGAGGATACTTGAAACTCAAGAAAATGAGATTTATTAAAAGAAAAGGTAATACAAGTAAATGGGAAGAAGCTATTCAACTTTTTGGATACTTACTGAAGCAGAAATAGAAAGAAGAGAAGAAGATAGAAGAAAGATGAGCTGAATTCTCAGTATATTTTTTTAATCCTTTCTACCTTTCTTTGGAAACCTCTTAACTCAAAGCTCCATTACAAGCCAAAAAAAGACCTTGATTCATGATTTACAACAGCATGAGCCTAGTAGAGATGCATATAATAAATACTATGGAAAAATATGAAGGCATATGAATAGAATTGATTATCTAATTCATGAGATTTACCTTTATGTCAATTATCCTTTGAGTTATTCATCATACATTTCATATTGAGAGAACCCAAAAATTCTAATCTTTTTTTGTAGAGTATGCCAATAGTGAGAGCTTGGATGAAATATTTTCTAAATCTGCAGTTTAGAGAAATCAACAATGAATAAACTGTTCACTTATACACACACACTTCACGCTTAATATGAATTGAAATTGTTGAGTTCTGATCAAGGATAGCTGCTAGGATGAAAAGCAAAGGATGTTGAACTCATGTTTTTAGAAACTATGACAACCATATACTGATCAACTATTTACATATTAGTGTATAAAATTTAGTTTAGAAATTTTAAAATTTTTACTTTTCTTTGAAGAAAATCTTTGAAAAATCTAAAAATATTTAAAGTTTGTAGGTAACTTCACTGAAAACCTTTCGGAGACTATAACTCCTCCACTAGGGATCACCTAGGGGTTTAAAGGCTTGTTGTGTCTGCTAAATTCAATTGTGCTCCCTACGAAAGTGACATTTAACTTTTTAGATTAGTTTTTCTTTCCTTGTTTGCAAGGGACTAGCGAAGCTTATGTTTGAGGGTGTGATCAGTCATAGAATATACCACTTTATCATCCTTAACTTAGTGATGTTAGACCCCAATTTACTACTAGTGATATGATGATGTACAGATATTAAGAACAGACAGCAAAATAGAGTCAAAGTGACAATCATCATCAAAATGAACTCAAAAGGTAGAAAGAAAAATGACCGAATGCAAAGACGATTCAAATCGTATTTGAAGGCTAGAAAAGAAAGAAATCATACTTACAAATGAACGTAGCTAAAGAGAAAAAGGAGAAATCACAATTTACGATTCTTCAGAAGACGCTTCTAACTAGAGTACGACAACAAGGAAATACGATCGTTCGTATTAGAGAATTGTACTGAAAGAAAAGAGAAATCGTATTCACAAGTTTGCAAACTTAAAGCTCATGTTGCTGCTGATCGTGTGAGAATTACACCGCCATGTACAAAATGAGAAGATCTCTTAAATTAAAAGTTTAGCAACCCTCAAATCTTAGAAGATTGGCGAAATACTCTTAAGAGTCTCGGTTACTTAAAAGAAGGAGAACAATCCTGAGCGCATCTGCCAGTCAAAGCAAAGAAGAATAGAATTACAAATTAGAGTTTTATTAGGAAACTTTAATTCTTAATAGTTTTCTTTTATTAGGATCTGAGCAATGTAAACTAACCGTTTATGATCCATAAATAAGAGGGTTCGGCACAGGTATAAAGTTATCGTAGGAACTCTCAGCATCAATTGATACTGAGGTTGGATTTTCTTCCGATCATGGTAGTATTAGAGTAGTTTAGATATCCAAAGTTTTTCAAGAGCAATTGATGACTGTGATCAAGAGTTAGAAAATTAGAGTAGAGCTTCTGTAGTTTCTTAGAAGCAATTGATGCCTACAACTGAGGGATGAAAGATCTTTTAATTTCTTTCTATTTTAGAATTATTTTCTTGCATTTTTACTGATTTGTAAATATCTAAAAGATCTTAATTTGAATTGACGACTCAGATCGAGAATTTGCATATTAGTGTAACGATTTTATTTTTCCATCTTCAGTTTTCTTGTGTTTGATTGACGCCCAAATTTTGGGAAGATTGTTGATTAGTATAAATACGTGTTAAGGAATTCTAGTTTTTGATTGACGCCCAAATTCTAGAGGGTTGTGATACGGTGTAACGATACTTTATTTTGTAAACATCCGAGAACTGAAGGGTTGTGATTGACGACCATAATCTGGAACGAGGGAGATTTAGATTTATTTTCTGTAATTAGTTTAAACAACCCATTCTTTTATTTATATTTCTCAAGTAGTTTAGGTTCTTAAAAGATAAATACCAATTTTTGAACAAATAAGAAAAATCACCTTCCTCATGGGAACGATCCTATACTAGTGTTGCAATCTCCATTGTGTGCTTGCAATAGATTAAGGCTTAGTATGATTATAGACAGATCAATTGCATTTTCACATGTCAAATGTCCCTAAATACAAAGTCTTTCTTTAACCTCAGTGCAACCACTTAAAAAGTGTGCGCAAGTAATGACTCCCTTAGTTAAGTAAGTAGGTTAAAGGTACGACATGATGAATTAAATGATAGTTTCTTGTTCATAGACTACTAATTAGTTAATTGAATCTATAACATCCCGAAAAAAATCCGAAATCCGTGGATCCTGATTAGGTGCGTGTCAGTTGAGAAAAGTGTCACCATTTTGGATTTTTCCTGATAAAATCATCTTGGGGCTGTTTGGGCTATGTATGGAATTTTTGGACCAAAGCTTATACACCATGGTGGTGTATTGGCTTAACGAGGTATCTCGTGTGACTAATGGTTAGGGTGTGCGAGCTCCACACTGAACTAAAGATTTTTCGGTGTAATAAGAAATACCTCATTTAGGTGTATTAGTTTCACACCGGAGCAACTTACATAGATAAGGTTAACACCCAAAAGGGGTGCATGTGTTTCATAGGGGAATTAGCCACTTTGAATTATAAAAGGCAAACCTTCCTCGGGAAGCTATTACCGTTTGCAATTTGGGCTTTTCTTGGGTTTTTAAAGAGATAAGCCAGAGGAGATCGCTCACATGGACATCCAAAGCAAGGATCGGCTCCGTTGGACTTCAAGGTATTAGCCTCGTGTAGATTTATGTGCCACGAAAAGTCACTAGATTCCGAAGCAACCAAAATCTGTGAAGAAATGGAGGTTTATTCCTTCAAACCCCTTTTTGATTTGGGTATTTCAAGGTTTTGAAGTCGGTGAATCTCGCAAAGGTTTTGTCACGTGTTGGAGAGATGATTTGACACTCCGATTCAACGAATTTCGACTTTGAAAATCCTCCCTTGGGCAAGATCACGTGGATCGAGGAATCGACCACTTAAAGGTGAGAAAAGATACGTTAAATTGTGGTTTATAGATGTGTTAAACATTAGCTAGGATATGAGTTAAAGATTTGAAGAAAATTGTATAAATTTGAGGAGAAATGAGTTTGGAAAGTTGAAAATCGTGATTCAGAGGAAAAAAAAATCTGTCGAAACCGATCGATCGAAATAAGTATCCGATCGATCGATTTTGATAGAGCACAAATTTGAAGGTTTTTGGAGAAACTAATTGATCGAAATGAAATTTGATCGATCGATTTGTGAAATCGATCGATTGGTTTGTACACTGATTGATCGAATTGTGAAACAATGATCGTGTTAGGAGTATTTGAAGAAACCGATCAATCGAAATAGAATTTGATCGATCAATTTGAAATTTGATCAATCGATTTGGAAACCAATCGATCAGATTATGGCACCATAAGTGTGTGGTTTTTTGAAGAAATCAATCGATCGAAATGGAATTCGATTGATCGACTTCGGAACCGATTGATCAAATTGTGACAAGAGAGATGTGTGAATTTTTTGGAGAAATCGAACGATCAAAATAAATTTTGATTAATCGATTTTGGAAACCAATCTATCGGTTTGGGAATCGATCGATCGATTTTGACAGATTCAGAGATTTTTCTATTTTTAGTATGGGGATTTGGGGAGACTTTAGGACTTCCTGTTTTTAATCACTTATGACGTATAGAGTATAAATGGTTGTGTTTCAGGTGTAATCATGGGTTCATGAAAGGAGGGTTACCTTGAGAAGAGGAAATCTTCGTTTTGGCTTCAAGTTGAGGTAGGGGAAACTCAACGCCTATTTGCACTTGAATCTTGATTTATATAGATGCATATGATAGTAGCTAGATAAGCTAGGATTTGTTTTGTTAAATGAAAATTGAGTTCGTTATTTAGAATATGAGGAAATTTTATTGCCAATTTCACTTTTGAATATTGTATCATAGATGCCTTCGACATTGTTTGATTTTTGAACCGTGCAATGATAGTTAAGTTTCGAAATGATTTTTGAACTCGTATTGATCGCTCTTACTGCATTAGAAAGATGGGAATTATTGAAGCTTTGAAATGTCGATTAACTCGACACTTGGACTTTGACGTGAAGCTCGCATTGTGAATCCTTTGGATTCTTTTGACTGCATCCCTTGGAGCTGGTACGGCGGCATAATCTTTACATGCATTCATACATACGTTGCATATGCATCCCTTGGAACATCATTCATCCCTTGGAAATCATGCATCCCTTGGACAATCATTGATAACTTGGACACCCTTGGATACATTGAGACACCCTTGGATACATTGAGGCACCTTTGGACACCCTTGTACTGTTTTGGTTGCAAATTTGACATTGTTTGCAAATTTGCTTGAAACTTGGACAACCTTGGAAACTTTTGACTCTTTTTAAACGTTCGTTTATATATACTGTATGATGAAACTCCGTTTTGGAAAGTAAATGCTTTGAGATTTCGTTTTGAAATGAAAGAAAATGATAAATGCTTTGAAACTCAGTTTTGGAAGATGGTTTTACTTTCTGTCATTGAATCTATGCTTTCTTATGATAAAATACAAATTGATATTGAATGTCCTCTACTGAGCTTAGTTGTTATCTCACCCCGACTATATGTCACAGGCACAGGTGTAGGTATTGATCGAGAACTTGGCTTTGAGGAGGACCTAGCCTACGTACTGAGAGAGGAAGACCTTTCGTCGGTGTATTTTTTACCGCAGTTCGGTAAATCTTAGACTTGATGCGTTGGGGGATTTTGTAATAGTTTTGGTTTAGTACCTTGAACGAGATTCTTTGGAAGTAGATACTTGGACTTAGTATATTCTCAGAGTCTGTTTGTATATGTACTACCATGTCATATGTATATCTGCGTTGCTATCTGCACTTATTTGCATATGTACCAAGTAATTATGTTGATCTATGATCTGACGGTTCGGACATATGTATATCTGCTTTGATTTTCACGCTTAATTGTGGATGTACCAAGTATTTCTATATTCGGATCGTGAAGTGCGACCTGACGGTCTGATTTTTTTCTGAGTATCCGTGTTTTAAAAAAAAATGTGCCAAAAAAAGTGGGCTGACACAGTTGGTATCAAAGATATGGCAATAGATTCTATCAGGACATAGGAGACCCAACTGTGACTCTGTCACAGTTGGTATTAGGCTTTAGGTCTTATGGGAGACTGAGAGCCCTAGTTGTAGGTGCGGGAATTGGACTATAGATTCAGAGATATGGCATTAAGTTCTGTCAGGCCATAGGCTATGCATTTTTTTTTTTTTAATAAATAAATAAATTGTCAGAACATAGGGACTACCCGTTAATTCAAACTTTTGTTTCATTATGACAAATTGATATGGCCACACGTGGTAGGCCGAGACGTAACAGAGGTGCCCCAAGTGGCGAGGGAACATCTAGTGGTGAGAGAGTCACCACGGGTGCGAACACTCCTTTGAGGGAGGAGATGAAAGCGAAAGAATGGCATGAGCCATGGAAGTCGTGGCCAATACAATGGCATAGTAGACGGTGTTGATGACTGCTCAGATACCAATAATCATCAGCAGCCACCTCCACCACAGCCATCAGCATTTGTAGAGTTTAGGAGATTGAGACCTCCTAGTTTTTACGATCAGACGGATCCACTTGAAGCAGAGAAATGGTTGGACTAGATAGAAAAACTTCTTCAACGATTACCGTGTACTGAAGAAGAAAGAGTAAGTTGGGCTTCTTTTCAGCTAGAGGCGAAAGCCGACCCTTGGTGGAAGTCGGTATCGATAATCGAGCAAGAAAATCCAGTTGGGTTATGTGATTAGTCACATAATTTACCATTTTATCACCCTTCACTTAGTGATGCTAGGCTTTAGTTTGCTACTAATGAGTTACTGATGTATAAATATTAAAGATAAATAGCAAAAGAGAGTCTAAGTATTAATCTTTGTCAAAAAGAACTCAAAAATAGTAAAAAGGTGATTGAGCATTAAAGACGATTCGCCAATAGAAGAAAACTGAGAAATCATAATTAACGATTTTGCGCTACTGCTGAAGTAAGAAGAAAGAAGAAATAAGAAATCATAAAGATGATTCTTCAGAAAGCGATAAAAGTGTGAAGACGATACTGAAGAAAAAGTGATCTTTCATTATAAATAATTGCCCAGTATGAAAGCTATGAAAAAGTAGAAAATCGTTATTTACGATTTTCCAAAGAAGCGAGAAAAAGAAGAGACAATTGTAATTTACGATTTCAATTATACCACTACTATCTGATGTTGCTGATCATTTGAGTGAGAGTTATTACTGTTATGTACTGAATTAAAAGATCTCTAGAATTAGAAGTCTGCTGAGCGACGGATCTAAGAAGATTGATGAAGACATACTCCGAAGGACTCTGCTGCTGAAAATTAAAGAATACTCTAGAAGCGCATCAACTAAATAAAGCAAGAAAGAAAAAAATTAGGAATTACAGTTATATTATGATACTTTTATTTTTAGTAGTTTCTTTTATTAAAATTAGATCTTTATAAACCGACTCCTTATGATCTATAAATAAGAGAACCCGGTATAGAAATAACCATTAAAGAATTTCAGCATCAATTACGCCTGAGGTTAGAATTTATTTCGATCAAAGTAGTGTAAAATAGTTAGAATAGATTAGATATCAGAGGTTTCTCAAGAGCAATTGATGACAGCAATTGAGTGCTGAAAATTAGTGTAGATATCTATAGTTTCTCAAGAGCAATTGACGACTACGGCTAAGGGGTGAAGGATATATTTTACTTTACTTTTTAGTTTAGATTTTATTTACTTTGTAAACATCTCCAAGTTTTAATTTGAATTGACGACTCAAGTTAGAATTTGCAAATTAGTGTAACGATTTTTACTTTTCCGTCTTCAGTTTTTTAAGGTTTGATTGACACCCAGATTTTAGGAAATTGTTGATTAGATTAAATCTATATTGATACGATCTTGGACTTAATTGACGACCAATACTAAGAGACTAGAAATATAGTGTAATGGTACTATTTAAATTCATAAATATTTAATAGTTGAAGATTAAGATTGACGACCTTAATCAGAAGGAGGATTTAGATTTATTTTATGCACTTTAGATTAAAACCATTCTTTTATTTATATTTCTCCAATAGAATAGATCTTAAAAGATAAATAGAATTTTTTAAAATAAGGATTTAAATAAAAGAAATAATTAGATAAACAAACTTCCACATGGGAACGATCCTATGATAGTACTATAATTTTCATTGTGTGCTTGCAATAGGTTAAGACTTGAATTTAACATAAATATAATATATCATAATCAACAAGTCATTATGAACTTGGGAGGAATTCGTCGAAGTGTTCAACAAGGATACTTTCTCAAGCAAGTGCGAAGTTCATGACCTTGATGCAAGAAGGAATGTCCGTACAAGAGTACGGGATGGAATTTAGGAGTTTATCAAGGTTTGCTCCAGAATATGTGGCCACAAACCTGATGAAGGCCAATAAATTCGAGCAGGGCTGATAGGGACCTCTACTAAGATTGAATCATATACCATTAAAAAATAAAGGTTCTCGGCTTTCCAACAAGCTAAGAATCACCTCGATCCGAGTTACGCATCAAAAGTTACGGGAACCTGAAGTTCTGAACTAAAGGTGGCCCCAATTTGCAAAAGGAAATGAACCTCACGACAAGTTCAAGAGCCTCGCGAGGAGATGAACCTCGCGACAGGTTCAAAACCCCACGAGAGCCTCATGAGGAGATAGGTACTTGGCGCATGCATTACATGCGTCAAGCTATTTTTTTCCCAAAATTGGCTTGGCGCATCTAATACTTGCGCCAGATACAGGGTCCCCCCACAAGCTTTGAATTTTCAGGTGCTGTAGTTTTTCCTGGAGCGAGTAATATATGCACCAGGCTTAACTACAGTACCTTGATGGTTTTGGCTCAAATTTTACTTCTAGGGTTTGACTTGTTGACCATCTCAATGTGTAGGATGGGTTTCATTAGGACTGTTGTACCCATGTTTACCCTATTTGCAACCCTCTAGTCATTTAAAACATCAACCTATCATCTACAATTGAAGCACCTTCGCCCACATTTCTAAGCTCTCAAAATCTTAGAAAACCTTAGATTAAGAGATTATCTAATTGCTAGCCCTAATCAGCATCTAAGTAGCCTCCTAACCTACCCTTTTCCTATAAATAGAGAGCCCCTCCCCTTAGATTAGAGGCTTGAAAAAATTTTCCAAGAGAGAAAAACCTTTAGTGATCCCTTTCCTCCCGTTTGAGCATTAAAACCCATAAATTTCATAACTGAGTTCACCCATTTTGATCCCATTTTCCATCATCAATCTCCTAGTTTTGATAGAAATTAAGCCTTGGCCTTCTTCTCCTATCCTCTAGCTTCCTAGCCTTAGAGTTTAGAACCCATCTCTCAACCATCAAAGCTTTCGGAAGCTCATCAAACGCAGCCACATGAAGGTCCACAGCTGAGATACAAGGGCCCGAGAGCTCTGGTTCTCCCCTCTATTCCTCTACTCTCTTCGCTTTTTCTCTATCTAAGGATTCAAGTCGTTACACCGCGAAATTTCGGTGTTGGCGGAGAGCTTGATAGGATCGTAAGCCTTCAGGCAAGGGGAAGTGCCGCTCATTTTCTTTTCTTTTTATATATATATATATATATTATACACATCCAAACAGCCATAGTAGAGACCGCTTACGAGTAGGTTGGTCAGGTTCCAACACCTTCTCGATCGATAACTGAAGCCCCTACCCAAGAGCCTTTGGTGTAAACCAGAATCAGAGTCACATTTTTTGCACTTCGGTGCTTATAAAATTGATTTAGGTTTCTCGGGACACCAAAATCTCCTGGTGGCGACTCTATATTTTCTGCAAGAGCGCATCGTCGTGATGGGCTTCATAAAAATCTACAATTGCACAGATGGCGACTCTGTTGGGGATGCTTTAGAGCTTCCCCTTGAAATTTGGCCTTGTTTTTTATTTTAACTATTTTTTTTTGTTATTTCACTCACCCCTACAATTCCATCAATTTTTCTCACCCCTACTTTTTCGTCATTTACGTGTCTTAGCCGATTGGTGGGCCTACTTGCGCATCATCTTTACGTTTCATTTACTTTTCCATCATTTGCGTGCCTTAGCCGATCAACGGGCCTACTTGCTCATCATCTTTACAATTTCTTTACTTTCTGTCATTTACACTCCTTAGCCGATTGGCGGGCCTACGTGTGCATTTAAATTTTTGCAATCATATCCTACCAGTGGACGCCGGCCCGTAGAGGCGGCACAGGACCACCACCACCCGTTTTTGGACTTAAAAGAAAACTCCCTTAAAATCTGAAATTAAAATTGAACCAAGAAGGGGGACATAATTGAATTTTTACGGGGATAGATTTTCAAGGGTTGGGATTTTTTAGGCAAAGATACAAACACCCGATTCTTAGTACAGTGGTAGCCCCTAGTGGTGATTATCAGGAAAAGTACCACCCCATCTAGTATCTGAGAAGGTGCTTGTGCCGGAAATATATAGGTTGGGGAACCTATCCTGTTGCAAAGCTTAAAACCCTTGGAGAGAGCGTTAGTAGTCCCGAATCGACCTTGTATCCCTAGGATTCAGTGAGGAGAGACCCATTGCAATTAAGAGATCAGTCCCCGGAAGCATTGCTTCTAGAAAATCAAAAAATGGATTGAATTTGGGGTTGCTATTCTGCTGTCAAAAAATTTGACCCCACTATATATACTTGGCGCATCTATTACACGCGCCAAGCCTGGAAATCCCATATTTTCTCTGGCGCATGTAATACATGCGCCAAGCATAAATTTGGCCAAATTTGGCCTGGTGCAGGTAATACACGCGCCAAGTGTATTTGTCCCCACTGAGTAGTGCAGCACGAAATCTGAGGCCTTTTTTCACATTCCTGAGTTCCCCGATTAGTGGTTTAGCACCTCTAATTAGGTCCCGCACTATCCGACGCCCAATACCCCTCCGCCGATTAAATGAGGGTAACCTCTTATTGACTTGCTTCAGGAGATCGGATTGTTTGCATTGATTCTCATGCCTTCAATAGATCAAAGGGTTCCCCTTTGATTCTTCTGAAGCTCGTCGGGGTCTCACCGCGGGATTTATTTAGGATACAAAAGCTACCCGAAACGGGAATTCAAAGGCCCCAGAGTTGTTGATCATAAAAATCTATTTACAAAACTTTGAAAAAATTAAATAAACCAAAAAAAGAGTAGATTTGTGGTGCTGGCACGACGGCATCGCCTTACCCTCCGTCATCCTATAGGGGAAGGAGGAAACTTTACGGACCCCATCAGAGGCACCCATACCCCACCCGTCACCAAGCCATGTCATGGGTAGTGGATCCAGCATACGCCAATCCTGATTCATCCCCGCCACATTCCCCAACTCATTCTCATTTGGAAGAGATTTTCACATCCATCCCCCTCACCCAATCCCCATTTACCGTTACCAGGTCTTTCGATGCACCTATTTTCCCATCCACAACCACTCAAATCACTCAAAGTCCAACACCCCCTTCCCCATCCTTTTCCCAAACCATGCCCATTCCCCCCCCCCCCCCCCCCCCCCCATGTCCATGCCAAATCAACCACTCTTTTCATTTGCCTCCATTTAAAACCCGACCCAATTCCCCACCTTCACTAATATACCCCATTTTTCATCCTCCCAACATATATCCAATCCACCGACATTTACCCATGCCATACCCAGTTTCTCTTATCCACCCCATATCCCCCATTTACCCAGGTCATGCCTAATTTTACCCAGGCTATGCCTAATTTTTCCCACACATCTACATCATCTACCCCCCCAAATGCCCTCAAATGAATCACCTCCATCCAATTCCTCTCCAATGGTCATGATGGATGAGATGGTCCGAGCTTACACTAGTTGGAAAGCCTCCCAAAACATCCCCCCTCATTCTCACCACACATCTTCCAACCCATCATACACATTCCCAAGCCTCCATGCCTCATTACCTCAAACCCACCAAGACCCAATAGCCCCAACCCCCATCATCAACACCCACCAAGGCTCGATGACCCAAACCCCCATCATCTAGACCCATCAAGGCCCAATGGGTTAGACCCACCAAGGCCCAATGGGCCAAACCCAAAAAAGTCCAATGGGCCAAGATTCCCAAGGCCTTATGGCCCACCCCCCCCCCCCCCCCCCCCCAAGTTCCTTACCCTATACCCAAGCCTAGCAAGGCCCAAACCTTGGGTCCTCGTACCCATACCCTCCACAATTCCCTCAATATCTCCCTCACACACAAGCCTCCCACCCGAACCAAGGCGGGAACCTGGCACCTATACTCCATCAACCCCAATTCACCCATGTCCTAGCACCCCCAAAGCCATCTCCAAGCTTTCCCTCAAACACAGTGTGGCCCCATCAGGGCCCAACCTAAAATCTAAATTCCACTCATCCTATCACTCCATAGAATTTCCCTCACCTCTAATGGTCCCACCCGGCACCCATCCAACCTAGCCAGCACCAATAAGAAAATCTCACCCTCACTATACCGTATATATAACCCACAATATGAGGAAGATGAGATCAGGAATAGTAGGGCTTATGCCGAGACATTTGCTAGCATCAATCCTCCACCCATAATCACCAACCCCCGGGTGGCACAAAGTGAATCAAGGCCGACCATTGAAAAAATAGTCCCGCCGTCTAAAGAGTCTGAGCAATTGAAAGAAAAATTGGACAAGATTCAGAAATAATTAATGAAAATGGGCGGAGCTGAGATCCACACCACGAACTTTTTTTATTTGTGCCTATTTTTCGAAGTCCCCTTACCCCCAAAATTCAAAGTGTCAGTCTTTGATAAATATAACGGCACAGGGAACCCCATCGCACATCTCAAGTCTTACTGCAAGAACAAGTGGCAGTGTTAAGCCCTAAAAAGTATCACTATTTACCCTTTAACCTAGCCTTTGATGGACCTTTGAGCACATAAAATAATGTGTTTTTGTTATGTTTTGTAGCAAACAGGAAAATAAGAACTTAATGTACAATCCATGCTTTTTCAAGCCAAGAAGAGTGAATTTGATGCCAATCTATGGAGCTGATGCAAAAACAGAGAATGCACCATGGTGGCACACACCATGGTGACCATATTGCATGCAAAGGTGGGTCCTAGAAGCCCAATGGATGAGAGGAAGGTGGACCCAAGTTAAGGAGGTTGCCGCAGCAGGCTAAGCACAACAGCAGTGTAACAAAGATAAGCCCTCGCGAGGTTCACTTGAACCTATCACGAGGTTCACTTTATTCAGAAGAGTGCCTCGCGTAGTTGACGCGAGGCTTATAGACCTACAACATATGCAAGCTCGCGCAGCTCAGTGAAGAAATGGCCTCAGAAAGTACCTCGTGTAGCTGTCGCGGGGTTCACAAGCTTGTAGCACCAAAGCACACAGCAGATCTCGCACAGACAGAGCTTCAGGAAGGCACATCACGCAGCTCTCGCGCGCTTCACTCATCTTCGCAAGCACACTAAAGCTACACACTATGAACCTCGTGAAGCTCAGAGCTTAACCTCACGAGCTGCTATCACCCGTCGCCTAACTCTCGTGCAGATCCCGTGCGTTGCAATTCAACCTCGCAATCCACTTACCAACCTAGCGAGCAGCATTAAGCTAGTGCATTTTCAACCTCATGTGCTCCTAGATGATCTCAGTGAGCAGCACTTCAGCCCAGCAACAACCTAGCGAGTGAGCACTTGAAGCAACTCCAGCTACGTGAAGCTCGAGCCCCCAACTTCTCAGCCACCTGTTTCAATGTTCAGGGATAGTTTTGGGATTTCACTTCAATTAGGGCACACATTCCAAGGTTCTCATCTATGGCTATACATCTCAAAGCATCTAAGGGCCACAAATGAGCCACTCCAAAGCATCTCTCTTCTAATTGGCTAATGTACATTAGGGTTTCAAGGGTTGCATATATAAGGGACTGTTATCTACATTTGTAAATTATCCAGGAATAGCCTGAGATCTGAGCTAGGGTTTCCTGTACTCATTTAGGGTTTAGTTTCCTTTTCCCTTTTCCATTTTTTTCTTGCCTTGGCACAGCAGCAATGTTGGGCTAGGTTTTATGTAATAGTTAGTTTTATTTCATGTTTTGCAATCGGTTTTGTATGAAATGGAGTGAGCTGATTTGGAGTTTGCACAGGCTGTTGCCTTCAAGGAGAACATTATAAGTTTCATTTCAATCAATGCAATGCCTATTTTAATATTTATTCAATCTGTTATTTTCCTATTTGCTTGTAGTTTTATTCAGGCTATAGCATGTATTTAGGATTTGAGCTGATTGAAAGGCCCATGGAAGTTTGAGCTTGTAGCCATGGGACCAAGGTGGCAGCAGTAGTTTATATATTCTATCTCATCATTTGTGGATAAGGCAGCCTCTGTGGATAGCCTGTGACCATTTGAGCGGACGGACTATAGCCCTAGGGCAGGTCTTGGTCATGGATCTGAGATGGATTCTTTTTCTCTTCACTTGAGCTTGTAGCCTAGTGAGAGATTGTGCAGAGCCAAACCTACTCTGTTTTGCATCACCATTATCAGTGTGTAGATCTGAGTTGTTGTAGAGATAACAGACTTGTGAGTTGGGTCATTGCAGGCCTTTTGTAGCAATGACCAGCTGAATCTAAGTCCTCATTCAGCCTGAAATTTCTTGTGGCTTCCACCTGATTTTTCAGATCTGTTTGCCCCTATGAATGCCTGTCAGATCTGTAACAGATCTGGAAAGCTTGTAGCCTAATAAATATAGTGTCTACAATGGCATTCCTACCCTGACTTAATCCATTGGCTAGAGGAAATCTATTGAATAGTATGTGACCATTGAAGTGGACAAATTATAGCCTTAAGATCAATCCATTCCTTTGGATGAGGTTAATTTTCTAACTTAATCAATGGGATTTGACAAACTCTATTGGATAGTCTATGATCATTTAAGTGGACAGGTTATAGCCTTAAAAGCAGTCTAAATGGCATGGATTGAGTTAGATTCTTCTACCTTGTAGATGTGCTTGTAGTCATCTAAAGGATTGCTACAAATTCATGACTAACACTGAGTTGCATAACTGATTTTTCCCTAGCTGTTTACTTCTCCATATTTTATCTTTATTTTATCACACACATCATTATCCTTCTTTATCCCTTTCTTTAGCTGTAGTTTATTCTTGTTTTTCTTACTTTTTAGTATATCTTAGTGACACCTAAACACCCCTCCTTTAGAACTGCCAGATCTGTAGCTAGATTTAGAGATTACTGTATGCCCTTGTGGTTCAGATCAATACTCCCTGTGGGACAAACTCTTACTTAAAACTTGCTACGATAGCCCTATATCTTGCAGGTTGTGTGTACTTTAGGTTGTTGATTTCATAGCCATTTTACTCTACCTTTGTATTCTGATTTTACCATCTCATCACTTAAATAAACATCAGCACTTAGACACCTGAAGTATTCCAACATGCAGTACAGGGGAGATGAGCGTTTGCTCATAAAGGTCTTCCAAAAGTGCCTTACGGGACCGGCACTAAGGTGGTTCACATCATTGGAACCTTTCATGATCAAAACATGGAAAGACCTGACCCATCTATTCCAAGAACAATATGTCTACAACATAGACATTGAGCCTAGAAAATCTGATCTAGCCCGATAAAAGCAGAAGCCTGATGAAGCATTTAGTGATTATCATGGGCGGTGGACGGCACTGGCATCTTAGGTCAGGAATAGAATACCTGACGAAAAGCATATTGAAATGATATCAAAGAACACCCTGCCAGTCATCTCAGACTTTTTGGTATACCAATAGCAATCCAGTTTTACTAATTTGGTTAGGAATGCTAACTGCTGTGACGATGCAATAAGAGAAGGGCGTTTGAATAAAACTGCAAACAACAGGGTCCAGAGGTTCGCCGATCAGAGAAATGAAAGAAGAATTGGGGCGGGGAGTGATACGAATGTGTGACCAATACCACATCCCCTTCCAATTAAGGGCAAATGACCCATTGGCCGAAGCGAGCCAATGCAGAGAATTGGAAATGGCCAAGGGGCACAAATGACCCCGAAATAAAGGAAAGCCCGCTTTGACTGAATCTTCACACCCTTAGGGAAATAACTAGATATCATGTTGCCTTTACTGATTGAGAAGGGTTTGGTCACAGCACTCCAACCGCGACCCCCACCAAATCCCATCCCAATGAACTACGCCCCCAACACCCATTGTAACTTTCACCAAGGGTTGAGTCACCCAATCCATTGTTGCTTCCCATTGAAGCACGCAATACAAGATCTAATTGAGGCCGGAAAAATTATCCCTCCGACACTTCCTCAAGCCACCCAGCATACCAACATATACCAAGTACCGCTACCCCCACACCCACCCGGAGGGGCAGGTCCGAGACCCATTATCGGTATGATCGA
The DNA here is from genome assembly GCA_021018995.1 of Chloranthus sessilifolius. Taxonomy (NCBI): domain Eukaryota; kingdom Viridiplantae; phylum Streptophyta; class Magnoliopsida; order Chloranthales; family Chloranthaceae; genus Chloranthus; species Chloranthus sessilifolius. The sequence continues at coordinate 29,655,503 of CM037598.1, forward strand.
AGAGGGTGATGAATAATTTGAGTTTGATTCGTTAGATTATATTTGCAGTCACGAAACTTTTGTGGCACCATTGCAAAGAGACTGGGAAGATAGAAGTATTGGGGTAATTGAATTGCTAAACCTGGTAGATTACTTTTCCAACCCCGTACCAAAAATAAAACCCTTAGATCTTAGGGCATATTTCCCCACACCAACTCCCGTCAACTACATACAAACAAATTCCTACCAACCGTATGCTTCATCCTCCACCAGTTATCCAGTGGCTGATTATGTCCCCATCCCCCGCCATCTCCCATCAATTATGAATGGCTCGCCCATGTCCCATCACCCTTGATACAGTCATCCACAAACCTCACCAACCCCAGTTCGCCTACTTTTTCTACCTGCCCATCCCTTACTGAAATTAACTAGGATTGGCCCACCCATCCTAGTCCATCAATACCAATATCTCCAGTACCCTCAGTTACCCCATTCTAGATTTTGGGACCAACGTACAATCCTCATCAGGTCCCCTTCAGTTATAATCAAACGGACATCAATACAGGCAGCAACCAGGAAAGGGCAGTTAACTTTGTCACTAGGTCCGAGAAAATATCCAAGCAACCGAATGCACCAATACCGGTACCAACACCAAAGGGAAAGAAAGATACAAGTGTAGTGAACCCATTCAAGAAAATGAGCAGAGAACACATACTAGAAACTCAATTGAGAAGAATGTCGGCCCATATCATGGTCTGAGACCTATTAATGACTTCCCCACTTCATTTTTAAGCTATAACAGGGGCGTTAAAGAATGCGCATGTATCTCTTCAAGTAAGCCCAGATGAAGTCGAGCAGATAATTGGGCAGGTGATGGCTCCCAATGTCATCTCATTTTCTGATGTTGATTTATCGGAAGAGGAAAATAATCATCCAAATCTCTCAATATCACTGTGAAATTCGGAAATATGATAATCCTATTGGTATTAATTGATAGTGGGTCTTCTTTGAATGTATGTCCTCTGAGAACCGCCACCAAAATAGGGGTAGAGCCTTGCATGTTAAGACCAAGCAGAACCAGCGCCAAAGGTTTTGATAACACAAGAAGAGAGATAATGGGAGAAGTTGACCTTGAGCTAGTAATTGGGCCAATGACCTTTTCCACACTATTTCAAGTAATGGACATCAAGTCCTCCTTCAATTTATTATTAAGGTGACCTTGGTTACATGAAGTCGGAGCGATACCATCGACGTTGCATCAAAAGCTTAACTTTGTGTCCGGGCAGAAGATTATCACCGTCATAGGTGAGGGACATGATGAGAAGGAAAAGGCCACCCACAGCATTGAGAACCCAAAAGTGCTGAATGTGTCACACACCACTGAAGATATCGACCTCCACAGTTTTGAGTACGAGGTATCAGCAGTAGTCTCGGATCCCCCGGAAAGTATCACTTCAAAAACTGGAGGAAAAGTGATAGCGGCAGTGGCCATGCTCCAAAAATGGGGCTATCAAAAGGGTAAAGGACTAGGACCCCGATTACAAGGAAGGAGGGAATCGATCAAGGCCAAGGGTGGATAGCAGGTTAGATTTGGGCTAGGTTATAAGCTCACAGAAGAAGAAGTCCGAGAGGCCAAGGAGAAAGCCCGAGCAACAGCAGCTGTTAGAGCTCGAGGAATCAACTTAGAAGAGAAACCCCGTCCTAGACCGCACATTCGAAACACCTTTATAAGCGCGGGGATTGTAAAAATTGATCAGAATGGGGTGACACAATTAACCCCACATAAATCCATGACCCTTTTCCTCCCCACCAATCTAGAAATGGACTTAGTCGCTCTATCCCTTTTTGAGGAAGAGTCTTTCATACCTACACAATCTCCCCCTGTGATAAATCACTACAGGACTCTGCTGATGTTTGAGGACAGGGTCCTAGGCGAACCCATGATCAACATGATGGAGGCTGACTCTGAAGAATCATATCAGCCAACCCCATCCATCCAAACAAGTAAGGGAGCAGCATCACAGGTACGAAATTGGGCGTCTATGCCCCAAACTCTGGAAGCAGAAAGTGGCCTGAAATTTGACTCCCGTTCCCTAAAAAAAATTAACCTATAAAAAGTGAGATAAGCCCTTGGCAGGCAATACCGTGTATGTATAGAGACTTGCTTTGCCAAGAGCCCATCTCCGAATAAAATAAAATTTCCAAAAACATAGAAAAAATATAAAACCCAAAAATATTGTCTTTTAAAATTTCTGATAAAATCAAATAAAAGAATGCCTTAATCGAAAAGCCCGTCCCACATGAAATCGACCCCTTTCCTATAGAAATATAAGAAGAGATAGAAGTCATGAGTCTGGACTAGGAGATCCTTACTTAGGAGCTTCCCAATGACCTCCTAGAACGGTTTGCCAACTTTGAGCACGGCCCTACCCCTATTATTGAGGAAACAGAGGACGTCAATCTAGGGACTGAGGAGATTTCCAGAATCACCAAGATCGGAATATCGATGTCTCCTAAAGAAAGAAAAAGCATGATCAATTTTCTTCGGTCATATTAAGACGTCTTCGCATGGTCATACAAAGACACGCCTAGTTTGAACACTGATTTGGTCGAGCATGAGTTGCCACTCTACCCTGATATCAAGATGGTCAAGCAAAAGTTGAGATGACTCCGACCCGAGTGGATGCTGAAAGCAAAGGACGAGGTCATCAAGTAATACGACGGGAGATTTCTCATGGTCTCTAAGTACCCTCAATGGCTAGCCAACATCGTTCCGGTATCGAAGAAGGATGGAAAGGTCCGTATGTGCATTGATTTCAGAAACTTGAACAGGGCATGCTTAAAAGACGATTTCCCGTTGTCACACATCGACATCTTGGTCAATAACACTGCTAAGCACGAGATGCTCTCATTCATGGACGAATTCTCCGAGTATAATCAGATCAAAATGGCAGAGGCAGACCGAGAAAAGACTGTGTTCATCACTCCTTGGGGCATTTTCTGCTATAGGTACATGCCATTTGGGCTAAAGAATACTGAGGCAACATACCAGAGAGCCATGACTGCACTGTTTTCCGACATGATGCACCGAGAGATTGTAAGTATATGTTGACGATATGATCGCCAAGTCACCAGAGCGAAGTGACCATCTAGTAAACCTCCAAAAGCTATTTGAGAGGCTGAGAAAATATAGGTTACGACTGAATCTACAAAAATACGCATTTGGCACCAAGTTCAAGAAACTATTGGGCTTCATCGTCAACATAAGAGGTATCAAGGTTGACCTGATCAAGGTGAAAGCTATCACGAAAATACCGCCACCATCTATCGAGAAGAGGTCAGAGGGTTCTTGAGCAGGATACAGTACATTAGTCTGTTCATTGAGCAGCTCACTCCAATCTGCACACCAATTTTTAAGCTACTAAGGAAAGATTCGCCCGTTGAATGGAACGACAATTATCAGGGCGCTTTCGATAAGATCAAAGGCTACCTTCTCAACCCTCCAGTTTTAGTACCACCCGAGCCGGGGAGACCACTCTTAATGTATCTCTCTATGACGAAAGTTTCGATGGGATGTGTCCTAGGGCAGCATGATGAAACAGGAAGAGAGCAGACCATCTATTATATCAGTAAGAAGTTTACCAACTACGATACACACTATTCTCATCTAGAGAAAGCATGCTTGGCTCTCGTATGGGCTACACAGAGGCTTCGCCATTACTTACTATCTCAAGCCATTCTACTTTTAGCCTGAATGGATCTGTTGAAGTACCTGTTCAAAAATCTATCCCTCACTAGGCGGACCACACGTTGGCAGCTTCTATTATTCAAATTTGATATCACGTATGTCACTCAGAAGTCAATCAAGGGGCAAGCACTCGCTGATCATCTTGTCGAGAATCCTTTACCTAACTTTGAGCCTTTGAGAATTGAAATCCCAGATGAGGACATCTTGTTTATGACAGAGGGCGATACAGTGGAGATGGGGGAATTGTGGATATTGTACTTTGATGGGACAGCAAATGCCGAGGATCAGGGAGTCGGCGCTATTCTGATTTCGCCGAAATGATCGCACATACCAGTCTCCATCAAACTCAACTTCCCATGCACAAATAGCATGTCCAAGTATGAAACATGTCGCGCAAGATTATAGGCAGCACTGGACCTAAAGGTAACTCACCTTAGAGTGTTTGGTGACTCATAGTTAATCATTTGCCAGACAAATGGCGACTGGAAGACGAAGGACGAGAAACTGATCCCCTACCATGAGCACCTCAAGGACCTAGTAGCATGCTTTGAAGATGTCACATTCTCCTATGTCCTGCAAATAAGGAATCATTTTGCCAACGCATTAGTAACTTTTGCGTCAATGGTAGAAATCTCGTGTGGTGTTATGATGAAGCCGATCATGATTGAACAAAGGAATGAGCCAGCCTTCTGCCTCCAGATTGAAGAACGTACAAAGTTAGATGATGAGCCACCATGATTCTCAGATATTAAGAACTTCCTTGAACTATGTCATCTGTGGTGAGTGCCTTTACAAGCGATCCTATAACAACCTCTTGCTCAGATGCCTTATCAAGAGCGAGGCAGCCAACATTATGAAGGAGACCCACGAGGGAGTATGTGGTGCTCACGTCAGCAAGCACATGCTCACTAAAAAGATCCTATGGCAAGGATACTTCTGGACCACTATAGAAACTGACTGTTGTAAGCACATTTAGAAGCGCTACAAATTCCAAGAACACTCCAGTCTAATACATGCTCCCGCTATTAACCTACACAGCATGACCACTCCATGGCCCTTCGCCACCTGGGGCCTCGATGTCGTCAGAATGGTTAATCTGAAAGCCTCAAACGGATATCAATTCATCTTCGTCGCCATTGAATATTTCACCAAATGGGTAGAGGCAGCATCCTACGCCAACATCACGGCTGGCCACAATGAAAAATTCATCAAGAACAACATAGTTTGCCGGTTTGGCACACCCAAGGACATCATCACGGATATTAGCACTAACTTCACGAACAAACGCATCAAAGCCTTCTGCAAGTAGTATAAGATCAAGCACCATCGCTCATCGCCTTACCGACCGTAAACCAATGGAGTCATAGAAGCTGCTAACAAGACAGTCATCTGCATCCTCGAAAAAATAGTCATCACCTACCGAGATTGGAGCGAAATATTACCATTTGCTCTATGGGCCTACAGAACGTCAATTCATACCGCTATAGGGGCAACCCCATTCTCCCTTGTGTATGGAACTAAAGTCGTCCTACCTGTTGAGGTTGAGGTACCCTCTCTCCGTATACTCATGGCATCAGGCTTATCTAAAGCTGAGAGAGAGAGAGAGAGAGATCCCGCTTTGAGCAGCTGAACCTACTGGATGAGAAAAGGCACCTGGCCTTGTGTCATACCCAGGCCTATTAGGGGCGAATCACACGCTCTTACAACAAATGTGTCCGTGGTCGAGATCTAAAAGTAAGAGACACCATACTCAAGAAGATCTTCCCATCCCTCTACGCCGATCCGAGGTGAAAATTTAAGCCTAACTGAGAAGGACCTTATGTCATTCGAGAAGTGCTCCCGGGATACGCAATCTGCCTTGCCACCATGGACGGAGATCACTTTCATGAGCCCATCAACGCTGGGTACATCCGACGGTTCTACTCATAGTTTCCTCCGACAAGGTAAGTATTGATAAAATGGATACGTGACTGCTCAAAGACCCAGTAAAAGAGGCCATCATTTCAAAAGCCAAGTAGCCAAAAAGTATCCCTGAATGCTCATACCCTTTGCTACCTAATTTGAGCCATGAGCCTTCCTTTCATAACCCCTCCAAAAGAAAAAAAAATGTGTGTATCAATATACCTACCAAAAAAAAAAGAGAAAAAGAAAAATAGTTACCATCAAAAATCCAAAAAAAATTGGAAAATTAAAATCCCAAAAAGAGAATATTCAAAAAGCAAAAAGAACGAAAAATAAAAAAGATAGAAAAATCATGGGGCGTGTACAGTAAAAATCTCTCAAGGATGAAGTGTATTACGGCAATCGGAACCCAATCAAGGAAACCCTTTTAACCCAGAATACCTTCAAAATCTTAACCTTACCCACAGCTGTAATACATTCTGAGGAAAAGCCCTCTTTAAGGTCTATGAGCAGTCAAAGTATCTATTGAATCAGCGTGAGCCAAGCTGAGAGACAACAAGAACCTCATCCAGCCGGCTATGACAGAGTCGACATCCATGTTGTGGTTTTCAAAAAATTAAAAAAAAAAATAAAAAAGAAAAAAAAATGAATAAAAATATACAAGCTCAAAGCAAGATGGACGTAGTAAAAACCTGAAAAGGCGCTACAGGTAAAAAGAGTGAGTTTGTGTTGACTAGGTAAAAACTCGAAAGGGCGCCGGGGGGTAAAAATGCAAACCCATTGACATAGTGAAAAACCAAGAGGGCGCTATGGGTAAAAAGAGGGAAGTAACGGGCATGACGAAACCCACACTGGGCGTTGTGAGTAAGAAAGTTGAAAAACAAAAAAGAAAAATAAGAAAGAATCCTTCGATCACCTACTCGTGCTATCCTATCTCCCGACCGGGCCGCTCATGTTAGCTCCAATTGGGTCTCGACCAAATGGGTCTTTAAGATTGCATCGTCAAACGTATGACCCAGGGTAAGGAGAAAGGTTGATTCGATCTGAAGGGATAGGTGTTCCAGCCTGGCAAAACTGGTGAGCCTTATCCAGATCCAACCGCATGAGGAAGTTCAACCATGCTTAAAAGAGGACTCATCATCTCACCCTATGACTAAGGCATCAGACCAAAACAAAAAAAAGGGGGGGGACATAAGGGCAAAAAGGCCACTTTTGAAAAAGATAGTAGATTTTCCTTTCTCATTTGTTATGCCCACCCTACACATCTCAAAAAAAAAAAAAAAAAAAAAACCATCAATTAAATAAAGGAGAAATAATGTTTTTTTGTAAGATAATAGATTTTCCTTTTCCATTCACAAACTCGTATTTTGCTTACTCCACATCTCAAAAAATAATCTGTGTGATGTCTAGCTTCTTTCTTCCTTTTCCTTTTACAAAAGTAGAAAAATAACAAAAATATAAAGAAAATATGTATACCAAAAAAGATGTATCTGAACAGGGGTTCTTATGCCCCTTTCTATGGTTTTGATCTATGTAAAAAGATGTGTGCAGGACGGAATCAGCGACCCAACTCATGCTTTAAGGCATGAATCTCTGCACATAGAACATCCTCCTGCAAGTGTCGCTCGGTCATCTGGCAACCATGAAGACTCCTGTACCTCTTCCGAGAAGCATCAGTAGCCCTAAAAGCGTCACCTAAGGCACCTTCCAGATGAAGGACTTCACATTCAGCTGCATCGGCTCTGGCTTCTGCTACTTATGCTCTAACCTTTTATTTCTCTTAATACTCGTGTAGAACTCATTTCTCGTCCACTAGCAGCTCATTGCGGGCCCGAAGCGTCGACTCCTTCTTCGACCAAGGTCCCCCTACATCACTACTTTCTGCCTGATCCAAGTGACCAGTAGAAGACTTCTTGGATAACAGCCAGGCATCATACTCAGGGGAGGACAGAACCGAACTCCCTTGTTCTCAATCGCACATGAGCGTCAACTGACGCATCTCCCAGAGAGCAGCTATCCTGTCCATGTCCCTAGAAGACCCCCGAGAAAAGATCAGGTCACACAAGGGAGATTTACTCACCCACGGCACCTGCTGAGAGCAACCAAACTGACGCAGCACCTGAAATGGGAAGTAGTGGGTACTGCCAGTCAGGCCGAGGAGAGTGATGCCCTCATGATCTATAGAGCGGACCACCGGGAAAGTCTAGTCTAACCAAGGAAGCCTCCATACCAACTCAGCATCCGCCAGCCAAAGCTTCAATCCTTAGAAATTCTCCTAGGGTAGCATGTGGCATCTGCCCAAAAAGCAGCGGGCCACCTCACCACGAACAACATAAAAGCGAGACACGGGTCCCAAAATGGCAAGGTGCTCCCCTAGCCAAACCTGGAATAGAAGCGGACATCCCCTAAGGAACTTCACCTTGCTCAAAGCAAAGGCATCAAGGCAGTGGTAGAAATCTACCAGGATTAGATGCATCACAGAGCGACCTTCCTCCAATTCTGCCAGAACGTCACAAAGAGCCAGCGAGAAGCTCTCCCCCCCGTATAGAAGAGAGCCTCAAAGATGAGACAGAGTGCAAAAGCCTTCGCATTATAAGCATTTCTGATCGACAACTTCCGTAGGCTTTCGTCGCTGAAAAGTTCTCTTAGGAATTTCACCGAACACCTAGTGGGCCCACCAATGAGACTTTTCTCATAATCATACTTTTTCAAGCCTAAAGTCGTGTGAATGAATTAGCATACCCTGGTTTCGGTGTTACTCTGGCAAGGCCTCTATGCAGCTTCAGATCCGACAAATTGGAGAGCTCTTCTAGTGTAGGTGTAGACACCCACATTTTGCCCTCTCAAAATATACAAATCTGTTCTGTCAACCACCTTTGACCTCATAACCCTAATTGGGACCATATGTTGAAACAATAGTATATGGCTGGACACAGGCTGAAATAATAGCTCTGTGGCTCAGGCCCCATGACCCTAACGTAGGGACCATGCACTGAAATAATAGTACATGGCTGAATATAGGCTGAAACAATAGCTTTGTGGCTCAGATCCCAACGTAGGGAGACTATATACTGAAATAATAGTATATAGTCAGAATACAGACTGAAATAATAGTCTTACATTTTAGACCCCTTTGCCCTCATATTGGGATCATATACTGAAATAATAGTATATGGCTGAACACGGGCTGAAACAATAGCTCTGTAGCTCAGGCCCCATAACCCTAACATGGGGACCATGAACTGAAATAATAGTACATGGCTGAACACAGGCTAAAAGAATAGCTCTATGGCTAAGATCCTGACGTAGGAAGACTATATACTGAAACAATAGTGTATAGTCAAAATGTAGGCTGAAACAATAGTCTGGCATTTCAGACCCGGACAACCCCGAATTACGCGCCTAAAATCACACGCACAATTCGATTGCACATAAAATCACACGCATGCAATCAATCCCCTTTCAGACCAGACCACCTCGAGACTCGATTCCGCGCCCCACATGGCACGTGCAATCAGATTGAGAGCCCGACCACCGGCGTGCAATTGGCCTACATCGACCTAGTCTTATCGTCCTTAACCCCTAAGTTTCCTCAATTAAACACTTCGAAAGAGGCACTTAATTGGATTGCGCACTCCACACTAGGCGCGCAATTAGTTCTAATGTGATTAGAACTAGGAAACTCGCTGAGCAAGTCAGTCGGTTGCTCACTAAGTCGGTGACTGACTCAAGGCGATTAAGCACCGGGAGACCGACACGCAATCTAATTAAACGCTTGAAATAGGGCACTTAATTGGAGAAAAACCTATAAAATATTTTTTTCTTAATTCACCAGAGAGGCTGGCAATTTTCGAGAGAGAACGGATTTTTTTGGGGATTTCGAAACTAGAGAACTCCGAAAATGACTACATAGAGCAACCAAGCCATGATTTCGAAATTCAAGCTTCGAATCTTTGAGGTTTCTCTCCATAATCCTAGTCCTAGGTAAAAATATTAGTTTTAAACTTAGGATTTCCCTTAGTTTTAATTATTAATATCAGTTCGCAGTTTTAGACCTTAGCACCTTTTTTAGACCGTAATCTTCAATATCTGGTTCTAGTTCTCCGTTTCTAGATCTAATCCTTAATCTGACTTTCTAATTTATCGACCCTAGGCTTCAACTCCATTCTAAAATCTTAATTTCCAATCCTATCGTTAATCTCTAGTTCTAGTTCTTAGGTTCTAGAACCAGTCCTTAATCATACGGTCTGATTTTCTGATTTAGGACTCGAATTCAGTCCTAGAATTTTACATTATAATTTTAATTCCTTAGTTTAATACCTTTAAAATCATAAATATTAATTTAGTTTTTTATAATTCTAGTTTCTCAATTTAATTCATAATTATTACCCTGAAATCGACTCTGAAAAGCCAAAAATAATATTATAATCTGAAATCTAATTTATCTTTAACCTCAGCCACCCGATTTGCCTAAGGGAGCTTACGGAGGGTACTCGGGAACGAAGCTGTTCCTCCTTAGCATAGCGGGCCCAAACTCCGTTTTTTTAGAATTATTTAGTTGCTTTAATTAGGATTAGAAAATCAGTTCCATAATTTCTTCTTAGAATTTTAGTACAATCAATTTACATGCTTTATTTTTATTAAATCCTTAGAATTCATTGCTTTGATTATAATTCTAGAAAAAAATCAGTTCTCTTATTTTAATTGGATTTTAGCATAGATAATTCATTGCTTTAATTAGAATCTTAGGATAATTAATTTCGCGCTCTAATCGTAATTCTAGTAAAATTAGTCTCTTTATTTTAATTAGAGTTTCAGTAGAATTAGTTTCCTATTTCAATTAAAATTTTGGTAGAACTATTATAATTTCTCTAGTTAGAATTTCGGTCAACTATTATATTCGGTTTAATTAGAATTTCAATACAATTAGTATACTTGATTTGATTAGATTTGCAATACAAGTAGTATACTTGCTTTACTTAGAATTTCAGTATAATTAGCATGCTTGATTTAATTAGAGTTTCATTAAGAATTAATATACCTGCATTCCTAGTACAATTAGGAGACTAATATCAATTAGACTTTTGGTAGTATTAGGACACTAAATTAATTGGAACTCTAATAAGATTAGGAAACTAAATCAAGCATGCTAATTATAATAAACCCACACGATTAATTGGAACTCTAATAAGATTAGGAAACTAAAATTAATTAGACTCCTGATAGAATTAGAATACTAAATTAAATCAATTATAATAAACCCACACGATTAAACTCACAACAGAATTGAAAAATCTAAACTGATTAGAACTACAACAATAACAGGGAAAGGAAAGGAAAATTAAACTATCTAAATTATAAGAAGATACATAACTGCTGACATTCGCACGTGAACGATTCAGTAAAGAAGTAACCCACACCCGCTCTAAAGTGTGATCATTGATGTATTGCAACGTCGTTAAATATCTGCAGTTGGCGATCGCAACAAACTAGGAATCTTCCTAGAAAACCCTTCTTTTTTTTCTTCACCTCCACCATTCCAAACGCCGCATCGCTAGAGTCCACTTTGACAGAATTGGAGCCACTGATTCAACGGGGACCGAGAGAAACCCAGAAAAAGCGCGCACCAACAATAGGTGTCAACTAATGAGTATCCAAACAAAGAATGTGGGTATCCACTTCCCAAGAGGAGGCCGTGGCATGTATAAAATCCCAAAGTGGAGGGACTCCAAGGAAAGATTAAAGTCGGACTAATTCAAGTCGATCCAAACTCGCGAGCTCACCCTCATTCAAGCTCTTAAGCCATTGTTTTAGAAAACTGGGCCCTGGGCCCAAAGAGGGAAGTACAGTGGTCCCTGGCCCCCATGAAAGGCAGGTCGGAAAGTGGGTCCATTGACATACAAAAATGTTCCAAGGATACAAATTCAATGTAGGACGATGGATCAACCCTTGAGAAAATAAAGAGAAAAATAACAACAAAAAAAAAATACCAAGCCTGAGTCAAAAGAGAAGGAAAACGATGTATCCTCGGGCTTAAAAGGCCCCACTTTCATCAGGAAGCATTTGGCGCATCTATTACATTAGCCAAACCACTTTTTCCTAGAATTAGCCTGGCGCATGTAATACATGCGCCAGACCAATACCCCCCCAAGCAAAAAATGAAGGTTGGGGAGCATGTTTTTGCTAGGCCCCTGGCCAACTTGCTTGCAGCACCTGCCTTTTTTCCTAAAAGAGCACATTAAATCAGATACAGGGGCAATTCTTGGTCACATCTAACTCATGTAAATCTTTGTACAGGAAAAATCCACCCAAATAGTGGCCAAGTGTTAACATAGCATGTGGCCCCGGAGGCCATTCTTTTTTACAAAATCAAACTCATCCTGCAGGCAATCTAACACACTACAACAAGCAAAGGAGAGATAGAGCATGCAATTAAAAGAAAAGGCGCTAACATTCATCTTGAAAAGCTGGAAAAAAAAAAAAAAAAACATCCAAAAATAACAATAGTGTCATAGCATCCATTACATATCCCCAAAAATCTAAAAAATTCACATAAAATAACAACAAAAATCCCCAAAAAAAATTCACATAACAACAAAAATCCACAAAAAAAATTTCACCTAAAATAACAACAATAAATCAAAAAAAATCATATAAAATAATAACAAAAATCCACATAAAATAACAAAAAAAATCCACATAAAATCCCACATAATATAACAAAAAATTCTATAAAATAAAAAATGGCACGTACTCCCAAAAAGCGTTGCGACATCTATTCGCTCCACTCGAGAAGTCGTGCTAAATTAACTTCGAGACCGTTGGGTTCACCCAAAGACCTTGAACCCTGCTTCACGCAAGGGCACCCGCGCTCAGTTACATGGGGCAATCAATGCCTCATGAGATTGGACACAAGCTATGGACCTTCGCGTATTTGCTTCGCGCCTATCTTTAAGTATGGGTCGATCACCCTTTTACTTACAGAGCTATTTATTTCAGAATGAAACTTGAACATCAAATATCTTCAATCATCTCGATAAGAGAATATTTTTTCTAACATATTAGGCTTTCGCAACTTGCTACACCTCGGTTATGCCCAGTAATGTCGCTAAGCGCTTGGGGACAGATAGCCTTGAGGAACGGATATTTTTTTTAACATACAGGGCTTCCGTTTACTCACCATGTTACTCACCTGATGTTTGAGGTTTGTTTTCAATATAGCGGATCTATAAGTAATGTCTTCGGCATCTTCGGATGTCTCTTGTATTTAGCATTCGGTCATTAGTGATCGGATACCAAAGAGGGACATCTGTAGACACCAAAATTTGGCCTAAGGCCCGATCGAAACATACTTCGAGAGAGGTGCACCCCCGAGTTTTGGATGGCATTTCCCCTACCCTTAGAAAGCTTCCCTAACCCTTAGGAACCTATCCAAAACCCTTAGAAATTACCCTCAACCTTTAGAAACCACTCCGAACCCATAGTTTACCCTTTCGAGCAATGGTTAGAGAGAGGTTTACTAGGGCTGATGGGGACCTCTACTTAGATTGAATCATATACCATTGAAAAATAGAAGTTCTCAGCTTTCCAACAAGCCAAGAATCACCTTGATCCAAGTTACACATCAAAAGTTACGGCAACCCAAAGTTTTGGACCAAAGGTGGCCCCAATTTGCAAAAGGGAATGAACCTCACGACAGGTTTAGGAGCCTCGCAAGGAGATGAACCTCACAACAAGTTCAGAACCTCACGAGAGTCTCGCAAGGAGGCAGATGCTTAGCGCATGTATTACATGCGCCAAGCCATTTTTTTCCCAAAAATGGCTTAGCGCATCTAATACTTGCACCAGATACATGTGGGTCCCCCGTGGGCTTTGAACTTTCAGGTGCTATAGTTTTGCCTGGCACGAGTAATACATGCGCCAGGCTTAGCTACAGTAACTTGATGATTTTGGCTTGAATTTCACTTTTAGGGTTTGACTTGTTGACCATCTCAATGTGTAGGATGGGGTTCATTTGGACTATTGCACCCATGTTTACCCTATTTGCAATCCTCTAGTCATTTGAAACCTCAACCTATCATCTACCATTGAAGCCCCTTTACCTACATTTCCAAGTTCTCAAAATCCTAGAAAACCTTAGATTAAGAGATTACCTAATTGTTGTCCTTAATTAGCATCTAAGTAGCCTCCTAACCTACCCTTTTCATATAAATAGAGAGCCCCTCCCCCTGGATTAGAAGCTTGAAAAAATTTCCCAAGAGAGAGAAACCTTTAGTGATCCCTTCCCTCTCTTTTGAGCATTAAAATCCATAAATTCCATAACTGAGTTCACCCATTTTGATCCCATTTTCCATCATCAATCTCCTAGTTTTGATAGGAATTAAGCCTTAGCCTTCTTCTCCTATCCTCTAGCTTCCTAGCCTTAGAGTCTAGAACCCATCTCTCAACCATCAAAGCTTTCGGAAGCTCATCAAACGCAGCCAGGCGAAGCTCCACAACGGAGCTACAAGGACCCAAGAGCTCCGTCTCTCCCCTCTATTCCTCTACCTTCTTTGCTTTTCCTCTATCCAAGGATTCAAGCCGTTACGCCGCCAAAATTTCGGTGTTGGCAGAGAGCTTAATAGGATCACAGGCCTTCGGGAAAGGGGAAGTGCCGCTCATTTTTTTTTTCTTTATATATATATATATATATATATATATATATATATATATATATATATATATATATATATATATATATATATCCAAATAGCCATAGTAGAGACAGCTTACGAGCGGGTTGGTCAAGTACCTAATACCTTCCAAATCGATAACCGAAGCCCCTACCCAAGAGCCTTTGGCGTAGACCAGAATTAGAGTCACATTTTTTACACTTTGGTGCTTATAAAATTAATTTAGGTTTTCCAGGACACCAAAAGCTCCGGGTGACGACTCTATATTTTTCACAATAGTGCATCGTCACGACGGGTTTCATAAAAATCTACGATTGCACAGGAAAGAATGTAGCATTCCGAAAAAAATTTGAAAACCGTGATTCTTGATTAGGTGCGTGTCAATTGAAAAACACATCACCGTTTTGAATTTTTCCAAATAAAATCGTCTTGGGGCAGTTTGGGCTACGTATGGGATTTTTGGACCAAAGCTTATACACCGTGGTGGTGTATTGGATTAACGCGGTATTTCATGTGACTAGTGGTTAAGGTGTGAGAGCTCCAACCGAACCAAAGATCTTTTGGTGTAATAAGAAATACCTCGTTTAGGTGTAGTAGTTCCATGCCGAAATAAGTTAAATAGATAAGGTTAACACCCAAAAAGAGTGTATGTGTTACATAGGAGAATTAGCCCCTTTGAATTATAAAAGGCAAAGCTTCCTTGGGAAGCTATTACTATTTGCAATTTGGGCTTTTCTTGGATTTCTAGAGAGAGAAAGAGAGAGCAGCTAGAGGAGATCGCTCACGTGGACATCCGAAGCTCGGATGGGCTCCATTGGACTTCAAGGTATTAGCCTCGTGTAGATTTATGTGCCGCGAGAAGTCGCTAGATTCCGACGCAACCAAAATCAGTGAAGAAATGGAGGTTTATTCCTTCAAACCCCTTTTTGATTTGGGTATTTCAAGGTTTCAAAGTCGGTGAATCTCTCAAGGGATTTGTCGCGCGTTGGAGAGATGATTCAACGTGCCCAATTCAACGAATTCCATCTTTGAAAACCCTCCCTTGGGCAAGATCACGTGGATCGAGGAATCGATCACTTAAAGGTGAGAAAAGATACATTAAATTATAGTTTATAGGTGTGTTAAACATTAGTTAGGATATGAGTTAAAGATTTGAAAAAAATGATGTAAATTTGAGGACAAATGAGTTTGGGAAGTTGAAAATCGTGATTCAGAAAAAATAAAAAATAAAAAATATGTCAAAATCGATCGATCGAAATAAGTATCTGATCGATCAATTTTGACAGAGCAAAAATGTGAAGGTTTCTGGAGAAATCGATCGATCGAAATGAAATTCGATCCATCGATTTGTGAAATCGATCGATCGGTTTGTACACTAATCGATCGGATTGTGCAAACAGTGAGCATGTTAGGAGTTTCTAAAGAAATCGATCGATCGAAATAGAATTTGATCGATCAATTTGAAATTCTCGATCGATCAATTTGGGAATCGATCTGATAAGAGAGATGTGTGAATTATCTAGAGAAATCGAACAATCGAAATAGATTTCGATCGATCGATTTTGGAAACCGATCAATCGGTTTGGGAATCGATCGATTGATTTGGACAGATTCAGAGATTTTTCTATTTTTAATATGGGGACTTTGGGAGACTTTAGGACTCCCTGATTTTAATCACTTATGGCGTATAGAGGAGGGTTACCTTGGGAAGAGGAAATCTTCGTTTTAGCTTCAAGTTGAGGTAGGGGAAACTCAACACCTATTTCCACTTGAATCTTGATTTGTATAGACGCATATGATAGTTGCTAGATAAGCTAGGATTTGTTTTGTTAAATGAAAATTGAGTTCGTTATTTGGAATATGAGGAAATTTTAATGCCAATTTCACTTTTGAATATTGTATCATAGATGCCTTGGACATTGCTTTGATATTTGAACTGTACGATGATAGTTAAGTTTCGAAATGATTTTTAAACTCGTATTGATCTCTTTAACTGCATTAAAACGATGTGAATTATTGACGCTTTAAAATGTCGATTAACTCGGCACTTGGACTTTGACGTGGAACTTGTATTGTGAATCCTTTGGATTCTTTTGACTGCATCCCTTGGAGTTGGTACGGCGGCATAATCTGTACATGCATTCATACATACGCTGTATATGCATCCCTTGGAAATCATGCACCCCTTGGACAATCATTGATAACTTAGACACCCTTGGATACATTGAGACACTCTTGGATACATTGAGGCACCTTTGGGCATCCTTGTACTGCTTCGGTTGTAAATTCGACATTGTTTGTAAATTTGCTTGAAACTTGGACAACCTTAGAAACTTTTGACTATTTTTAAACGTTCTTTTATATATACTATTTGATGAAACTCCGTTTTGGAAAGTGAATGCTTTGAGATTTCGTTTTGAAATGAAAGAAAATGATAAATGCTTTGAAACTCAGTTTTGAAAGATGTTTTTAATTCCTGTCATTGAATCTATGCTTTCTTATGATATAATGCAAATTGATATTGAATGTCCTCTACTGAGTTTAGTTGTTAGCTCACCCCGACTATACGTCACAGGCACAGGTGTAGGTATCGACCGAGAACTTGGCTTTTAGGAGGACCTAGCCTACGTACCGAGAGAGGAAGACCTTCTACCGATGTATTTTTTACCATAGTTCAGTAAATCTTAGACTTGATGTGTTGGGAGATTTTGTAATAGTTTTGGTTTAGTACCTTGAACGAGATTCTTTGGAAGTAGATACTTGGACTTAGTATATTCTCGGAGTCTATTTGTATATGTACTACCATCCCATATGTATATCTGCGTTGCTATATGCACTTATTTGCAGATGTACCAAATAATTCTATATCAGATTGTGATCTACGATCTGACAGTCTGGCCATATGTATATATGCTTTGATTTTCTCTCTTAATTGTGGATGTATCAAGTATTTACGTATTCAGATCGTGAAGTGCGACCTGACAGTCCGATTTTTTTCCGAGTATCCGTGTTTTTAAAAAAAAAATGTGTCAGAAAAAGCAGGCTATCACAGTTGGTATCAAAGCTATGACAATAGATTCTATCGGGACATAGGAGACCCAACTGTGACTCTGTCATAGTTGGTATTAGGCTTTAGGTCTTATTGGAGACTAAGAGCCCTAGCTGTAGGCGCAGGAATAGGACTATAGATTCAGAGATATGGCATTAGGTTCTGTCAGGACATAGGCTATGCATTTTTTAAAAAATAAAATAAAATAAAATAAATTGTCAGAACATAGGGACTAACCGTTAATTGAAACTTTTGTTTCATTGTGACAGATTGATATGGCCCCAAGTGGTAGGCCGAGACACAACAGAGGCACCCCAAGTGGCGAGGGAACATCTAGTGATGAGAGAGTCGCCATGGGTGCGAACACTCCATTGAGGGAGGGAGATGAAAGAAAAAGAATGGAACGAACCATGGAAGTCGTGGCCAATGCAATGGCATAGCAGATGGTGTTGATGACTACTCAGAATACCAATAATCATTAGCAACCACCTCCACCACGGCCATCAGCATTTGTAGAGTTTAAGAGATTGAGACCTCCTAGTTTTTATGGTCAGACGGATCTGCTTGAAGTGGAGAAATGGCTGAACTAGATAGAAAAACTTCTTCAACGATTACCGTTTACTGAGGAAGAAAGAGTGAGTTGGGCTTGTTTTTAGCTAGAAGGGGAAGCTGGTATTGAGAATGACAGAGCAAGAAAATTCAGATGGGTTATGGACTTGGGAGGAATTCATCGAAGTATTCAACAAGGAATACTTTCTCAAGCAAGTGCGAAATCAGATGGCAGCAAAGTTCATGACCTTGAAGAAAGAGGGAATGTTCATACGAGAGTACGGGATGGAATTTACGAGTTTATCAAGGTTTGCTCTGGAATATGTGGCCACAGACCTGATGAAGGCCAATAAATTCGAGCGCAAGGTCAAACATACGCGATAAAATTTTCATATTAGAGTTGGAAACGTATGGAGTTGTGATGGGTAAGGTCTTGATTGTCGAGAGAGATATAGAAGACATATACAAGAGACCAAAGTAGCAAAGTAAAAGTAGCAGGTCAAGGGAAGTCAAGTACTTATGAGTAGGCAGACATGAGACCGAAATTTCTTATGTCGACACTACCTCAATCTACTCAAACTGCCTACTCGAGACCATCCATGTCCGCATTTCAGTGTCCCTTCGCCTAACAAATCCCAAGACCGCTGGGACATCGAGAGTATCGCAAACTTCCCACACTTCCTCATCCGCACCAATTAAGTCATGTTCAAGATGTGAGGGACGACATACAACAGAGAGATGTAAGTGGACCAAGGTTGCATGTTTCAATTATGACCAAATGGGGCATCAAATACGCTACTGCCCGGAGCCAAAGACGGAGAGGATGACTTCGGCATGAGAACCCATCGATCATACAAGTGTTGCATATATCGTATCCTTGTATGTTTAATTCTGATAATGATAATCTTTTGATTTGGATGTATGATCGGTGCTCTTAGATCAGATCTTTAGCGTATGTATAAGGAATGGATGGATACATTTCTTTTGGGATATAAATTTTGGATGAATATCACATTTGCAAAAGTTTGGATGGCATGGTATGTTAAATGTTTGGATATATATATATATATATATATATATATATATATATATATATATATATATATATATATATATATATATATATATATATATATATATATAGATATGTCTGTGTGTGTGTGTGTGTGTTTTCTTTGTAGGGTTGAAGACCTTAATTATTCACAATGGTGACTAAATTATAGGTATGTATGTGAATGGGTTTCTTAGAACCCTTGTTGAAAAATTAGTTGTATATCAATGTGAAATAGTGGTGGGTCCTCTGTGTTTCACGTGTGGTCTTACTGTAATATTAGTAGTGGGTCCTCTATTAGAAATTTGTTTCTTGTGTTCAGGGTGCATGAGTTTGTTTCATCATTATGGGTAAATTCTTACCAACGTGTATCATTGTTCGTGGGTTTTGTTCATCCTTGTGACCACCTTGTTGCCGATGTAGGTTACTGTGAACAATCATTGATAATAGATTGAGTTAGCATTAAAAATGTCGTCATCAATTTTCGAGGACGAAAATTCCTATAAGGAGGGGAGAATGCAATAACCCTAATTATTTTCTTTGACATCGAGTCATTGACTCTTGAGGAGAGTATCGCTATGTCTGTTCGGACCTGTGAGATATCCTTACTTTTTCGATGTAGTCATGTCAATTTTCGAGGACGAAAATTTTTTAAGGTGAGAAGAATGTAGCATTCTGAAAAAAAATCCAAAAATCGTGGATCCTGATTAGGTGCGTGTCAGTTGAGAAACGCGTCACCGTTTTGGATTTTTCCAGATAAAATCATCTTGGGGCAGTTTGGACTACGTATGGGATTTTTGGACCAAAGCTTATACACCGTGTTGGGGTATTGGCTTAATGCGGTATCTCGTGTGACTAGTGGTTAGGGTGTGCGAGCTCCACACCAAACCAAAGATCTTTTGGTGTAATACGAAATATCTCGATTAGGTGTATTAGTTCCTACCGGAACAAGTTAAATAGATAAGGTTAACACCCAAAAGGGGTGTATGTGTTTCATAGGGGAATTAGCCCCTTTGAATTATAGAAGGCAAAGCTTCCTTGGGAAGCTATTACCGTTTGCAATTTGGGCTTTTCTTGGGTTTCTAGAGAGAGAAAGAGAGAGAAGCTGGAGGAGATCACTCACGTGGACATCCGAAGCTCGGATCGGCTCCGTTGGACTTCAAGGTATTAACCTCGTGTAGATTTATGTGTCGCGAAAAGTCGCTAGATTCCGACGCAACCAAAATCCGTGAAGTAACGGAGGTTTATTCCTTCAAACCCTTTTTTGATTTGGGTATTTCGAGGTTCCAAAGTCGGTAAATCTCGTAAGGGTTTTGTCGCACGTTGGAGAGATGATTCGGTGCACCTGATTCAACGAATTTCGACTTTGAAAACCTCCCTTGGGCAAGATCACGTGAATTGAGGAATCGACCACTTAAAGGTGAGAAAAGATACGTTAAATTATGATTTATAGATGTGTTAAACATTAGTTAGGATATGAGTTAAAGATTTGAACAAAATGATGTAAATTTGAGGACAAATGAGTTTGGGAAGTTGAAAATAGTGATTCAAAAAGAAAAAAAAATTGTCAAAACCAATCAATCGAAATAAGTATCCGATCGATCGATTTTGGCAGAGCAAAAATGTGAAGGTTTCTAGAGAAATCGATCAATCGAAATAAAATTTGATCGATCGATTTGTACACTGATCGATTGGATTGTGAAAACAATGAGCATGTTAGGAGTTTCTGAAGAAACCGATCGATTTAAATAGAATTCGATCGATCAATTTGAAATTTGATCGATCGATTTGGGAACTAATCGATCAGATTATGGCACCAGAAGCGTGTGATTTTTTGAAAAAATAGATCGATCGAAATTAAATTCGTTCGATCGATTTGGATAAGAGAGATGTGTGAATTTTCTGGAGAAATCGACTGAATCGAAATAGATTTTGATCGATCGATTTGGACAGATTCAGAGATTTTTCAATTTTTAGTATGGAGATTGGGGAGACTTTAGGACTTCCTGTTTTTAATCACTTATAACGTATAGAGTATAAATGGTTGTGTTTCAGGTGTAATCATGGGTGCATGAAAGGAGGGTTACCTTGGGAAGAGAAAATCTTTGTTTTGGCTTCCAAGTTGAGGTAGGGGAAACTCAGCACCTATTTGCACTTGAATCTTGATTTGTATAGACACATATGATAGTTGCTAGATAAGCTAGGATTTATTTTGTTAAATGAAAATTGAGTTCGTTATTTGGAATATGATGAAATTTCAATACTAATTTCACTTTTGAATATTGTATCATAGATGCCCTAGACATTGTCTTGATTTTTGAATCGTACGATGATAGTTAAATTTCAAAATAATTTTTGAGCTCATATTGATCGCTTTGACTACATTAGAAAGATATGAATTATTGACGCTTTGAAATATCGATTAACTTGGCACTTAGACGTTGACGTGGAACTTGCATTGTGAATCCTTTGGATTCTTTTGACTGCATCCCTTGAAGCTGGTACGGCGGCATAATTCGTACATGCATTCATACATACATTGCATATGCATCCCTTGGAACATCATTCATCCCTTAGAAATCATGCATCCCTTGGATAATCATTGATAACTTGGACACCCTTGGATACATTGAGACGCTCTTGGATACATTGAGGCACCTTTGGACACCCTTGTACTGTTTCGGTTGCAAATTCGACATTGTTTGCAAATTTGCTTGAAACTTGGACAACCTTGGAAACTTTTGACTATTTTTAAATGTTCTTTTATATATACTATTTGATGAAACTCCGTTTTGGAAAGTAAATGCTTTGAGATTTCGTTTTGAAATGAAGGAAAATGATAAATGCTTTGAAACTCAGTTTTGGAAGATTGTTTTTGTTCCTGTCATTGAATCTATGCTTTCTTATGATAAAATACAAATTGATATTGAATGTCCTCTAGTGGGCTTAGTTGTCAGCTCACCCTGACTATACGTCAAAGGCACAGGTGTAGGTATTGATCGAGAACTTGGCTTTAAGGAGGACCTAGCCTACGTACTGAGAGAGGAAGACCTTCCACCGAGGTATTTTTGACCGCAGTTCGGTAAATCTTAGACTTCATGTGTTGGGGGCTTTTGTAATAATTGTGGATTAGTACCTTGAACGAGATTCTTTGGAAGTAGATATTTGGACTTAGTATATTCTCAAAGTCTGTTTGTATATGTACTACCATGCCATATGTATATCTACGTTGCTATCTACACTTATTTGCTGATGTACCAAGTAATGCTGTATCAAATTGTGAGCTACGATCTGACGGTCTGGCCATATGTATATCTGCTTTGATTTCCGCACTTAATTGTGGATGTCCCAAGTATTTTTGTATTCTGATCATGAAGTGCGATCCGACAGTCTAATTTTTTTCCGAGTATCTATGTTTTAGAAAAAATTTGTCAAAAAAATTGGGCTACCACAGAATCAATCAAGGAATAAATAATTAAATTTCTCCAACCTCGAGTCCTAATTCATACGAATTGACTAACTATTCCAATTGTTTGACCGAATGATTTGAATTCTACACCAACGGTCGATCTCCTTCATTTTTGAACAACGATAATCCACTCTGAAACTCATGATTAATCTCGTCAATAAAATATATAAATATTAAATAAGGTGTAAGGTGTAAGGTAGCTGAAATCTTGAAGTAGTTTAGTACAATAAGAGAAATTATGGGTGTATGAAATAGATTTTAGAGAAAATATGGAGAAAAAGAAGATGATGACCTATCTATTTCTGCGAAAGTTTAAACGATTTTAGTAATCTGTTAAGAGTTGAGAACTAAGAGATATACGGTTGTCTTAGAGAGAAAATAGGAGGAGAAATTATATTCAGGTGGGTTGGCAATTTTAGTTGCGAGATGTCTTTTTGAATATTTTATTATAAATTAAAATATGTATTAATAATATTATGTTATATTTGCTATTAAAAAAAGTAATAACATATTTCTCATACATGAAATCTAATAAGTCCATAACAAATAACAACATCAAGGTCATGGAGGTCAAATAGTCAAAGATGTATAACGATAAAGGGTCATTACAGTAAGAGTCCACCCGTCTCCTGAAAATAATTAACGATAAATAGTTATTTCTATATGAAAACTAAATTACCCCTATTAAATGGATGAAGGTATATTGGACGACCGTCTGATATACTGGGTGGAAGTCAAATATTGGACGATCGTCTAATAAATTGGACGACCGTCTGATATACTTGAGAGCATGGATCAAAATCTCAGCTGAAAATTTAAATTTTCGGCCGAGACGTCTCAGTTTCGATCGAAACTGATCTGAAAAAATGCAAATTACCGCCCCCCCCTCCGAAAATACCAAATTATCGGCTGATAATTTGGGTTTTCAAATTATCGACTGAAAGCTAGTATTCATTTTTTTGAAGCTTTTTTAAGGGCTTGAAACCCATTTTTTAAAGGGTTTTTTGATTTTAAGGGGTATAAAATTCATTTGTTTAAGCGCAACCCATTTTTTTAAGGGAAGAAGAAGTGGTACCTGGCTACGTTGAAGGCTTGGAGCCGTTTCCTCCTCTCTCGTTTCCCCTTTCTTTCTTCTTTTTCTTTTTCTTTTTGTTTTTCCTTTTATATTGAAGGGAGTATGGGACCGACTCTCTTGCCAATCACGTAGAGACTAGAATGGTATTTAAATGATCTTAGACTATAAGGGTTTACGATGTAGGTAATCTGCACCGTCAAAATTATTTTTTTGGGATATTTAAATCATCCGAACTGTGGACTATAATATCAACCATTGTTTTTTATTTAAGGGCTAATATTAAAGTTCATCAATCGGATGATTCACATTCACTGCCCAACCTTCAATCTATGATCGATTAGACGGTATTTAAATGATCTCACACCATTAAAATATCACTTTTTATTTCACGCTATTAAAGTGTGATCTATCATTATGTCATGTGGCACACAACTATGATTTGTCAAATGGTGTATAAACGCCATTAAAAACTCACTTTTATTTTACACCATTAAAGTGTGATTTATCATTATAATTGCTTTCAGATCATATGATAGAGATCTTGTTTCACCCCAATCTTCCACACAATTAATCTTGAGATCATGTCGCGAGACGGTTAGTTTTTTATTTCGCATGTCATATATCCTCCAAAAATGGCCCTAAAATCACGTTTGAGCGTGATGTGTGCCATAGGATTCAAAGGAAATTTTTTGGGGATCTGTGACATGTGGAATAAAAAATTGTCCGTGATAGGTGCGTCATGATCTCAAGATCCATTGTGTGAAAGATCAAGGTGAAACACGATCTCCGTCATCTGTTCTGAAGCAATTAATGAGTTTAAAGGGGTTGCACATATGGGCACTTTCAAAGATCGCGTGAGCTGTAATAGAGGTACCCATATATATATAGATATACAATATTTCACACAGTAGATCTTGATATCATAGCCCAACTAGTAGACGGTCAGATCTTGATTCCACGTGGCATTCATCCCCAAAGTGACCCTGATCATGGGGGTATCATGAGAAGTGTTCTCGGGTCACTTTTAAGATTTATTCAATGTGGAATCAAAATCTGACTGTCTGATATGTTTTGTATGAGCTCAAGATCCATTGTGTGATCAAAAATTAGCTTTCTCTGATATAAATATATATTCTAACAATGTTAAAGAGTTTTAAAAAACCAATAAAATAAAGTTCGAAAAAGTTCAGTAAAATTCGGAGCATATTTTCAAAAAAATCTGAAATTTATCGAAATTTTGACTAAAATTTGCCAAAATTTTGACCAATTTACGGTTCGGGTCATGAACGAAACCGAAACTGAGATTTTGATCCATGCTTGAGAGAGAAAATCCTAAATTGTACAACAATCTGATATGTCTTAAGAGTATTTTTGCCATTTTAATAAGTTTAGGAGAGAGAATTCACCAATGCCTCATTTGAATCATAAGATAGACAATTTTTTTTTATTTTTCTCCAGCACCATAAATTTTCGGATGATGGCATGCATCAAAGGGACGACAAGGTGACTGCGCATAAAACACATCCCAAAAACCCATCCAGTCCAACTAGCATATAAAGAAGACTACAAGTAAGGCTTTCAACTAGTCGGGTTGGGTAGTTGGGTCGGATCGGACCAAAGTTGATTGCCAAAAAGGAAAATGACATATGCCCGACCCGAAAGAGAGATTTAGCCCGGTAAAGCCGTCCTATGTTCGATGATTTATTAATAATATCGGGCAGCTTGAACGAACCCAACCCAGCTTTTGCTCGACCCGACCTCTTGATCGACCCAACCCGACACAAAGGTCGTGTCAGATGCCTCATGCCTGATACAAAGTCTATGTCGGGGCGGGTCGGATATCAGGTCGGCCCAACCGAAAAACGTGGCAAAGTAAGACCAAATTAGCTGTAAGCCTGTCACAATTGACCGACCGTTTAGATACACGGCCCGTGTACCTAATGCAAACCCGATCATTCATCAGGAAGGACTCTATTTAGTTCATAAAAAATCAAAGGACTCTATCTTAGTCCTTTTCTTTCTCTTCAGGCAACTCTCACTGTAAATCCAAGTCGGATTCTCTCAAGTCTCTCTTTCTCCGCTTCGAAATACCCAAAACCAAAAACATCCTCTAAATCCAATTACCAATATTCTCTCTCTCTCTCTCTCTCTAAATTTCTGCAGAGAGATCGAATCCTTCCAAAACCACCAAAGATGATGATCCGAGTCCGTAGCAGAGACGGATCGGAGCGAGTAACACTCTCAAACCCTCCCACCACCACCGTTTCCGACCTCAAAACCCTAATCCAAACCCAACTCAACGTTCCCATCGCAAACCAAACCCTCTCCACCAATCAAAACCTCCTCCTTTCCAAAACCCCCGACGATCTCCTTCGATTCACAGACATGTCCAACCCCAAAACCCTAATCTCCTCCCTCGGCATATCCCACGGATCCATGGTCTACCTCTCCTACGACGGAGAGCGGTCTGTTGCTGGGCGCCGCCCGCCGATGACTCCCGCGGGATCGTTCGGCCGCAAAATGACAATGGACGATCTCATCGCGAAGCAGATTAGGGTTACGCGCCAAGAAACGCCTCACTGCGATTCTGTTTCGTTCGATCGCGATGCGGCAAACTCGTTCCAGCATTATGTCAACGAGAGCCTCGCGTTTGCGGTGAAGCGTGGTGGGTTTATGTACGGATCGGTGACTGACGGCGGGAAAGTGGAGGTGGACTTCATATACGAACCCCCGCAGCAGGGGGCTGAGGAGGATCTGGTGATTTTTCGCGACCCCGATGAGGAGACGATCGTTGAAGCGATCGCATTAGGGCTAGGGATGAGGAGATTAGGTTTTATATTTACCCAAACTGTGGGGCAGAACAAAATGGATTATACTCTTTCGAGGAAGGAGATTTTCCAGGCCGCGGAGCTGCACGCGGAGAGTGGGCTTAAAGAGTGGGTCACAGCGGTGGTTAAGTTGGAGGTTAATGAGGATGGTGGAGCTGACGTGCATTTCGAGGCTTTTCAGATGAGTGATACGTGTGTTAAGTTGTTTAAGGATGGATTGTTTGTTAGAGAGTATGGGGAAGGCGAGGAGTGTGATCCGAAGGTTTCGAGGATGACTAAGGATGTCGTTGTTGGGGTGAAGGATACAAGAGAGGTCGATAATGATTTCTTCTTGGTGGTTGTGAAGATTTTAGATCACCAGGTGAGGTCTCGAGATTTAGTTTAATTCAATTTATGCTGTAGAATGTTGTTACCATGTTAAATTGTTGATGGGTTAATGGGTCCCACCTATATTAGTAGATGTCCCAGGACTATGCAACCGGTTGCAGGGATCATTCCTGGAACCCCACCAGCTGGGCATCATGCTACACCATCACGAGGATCGGTTGCCACAACTTGGATAAGATCGATGAAGTGCCACACAAAAAATCGGGCACGATCTTATACATATCCACTGTTGAAAATGTGGTTAAAGGTCGATAAAATCAATGCACAAAATTTGTGGGACGTTACCTTATCTTTCACCCATGAAATGGAGGTCACAAAAGTTTTTAAAAAAATGTTTCATTTTTAAATCACATGTCACATGACATATCAACCCAAAACGGGTGTTGTTTTGGGTTGATCATGCCACGTGGCATGTAATATTGCACCGGTTGCATAGATCCATCTCTGCAGCCAGGTGCTTTTCCTCTCCACTCTTAATAGATATACTAGTGAGAAGTGCGATTTTTTTATGTATAAACATATGGCACACGACTTTGACCCATCTAAGTCGTCCACATAGCAGAACACTGTGTGAACTGATGTTAGCTTATAAAGGGTGCCTATCAAAGGAATCAAACCATTCAGCCCAGGCATTTTGATATAGATGGTTATGCATAGTTAATGTAGGTTTATTGAATTGCTCAGATCATATTGAAGTTCTCGAATTGAATGGTATGGATCTGCTGATCAATATGTTCTTGTCGCTAACTGAAGTTCATATGATATCCAATCTCATTGGACAGTGGATTGGTGAAAACTATGTACAATGTGGCACCATGAGGCCTAAAAGTTTGCTGTTGAGGATGGTGTCCAGCTATTGATGTAGGTGACCAGGGTCAATCTCATTATTCATAGATGAATTGTTGTGTCATATATTAAAATTTCGAATGACCCGTATGGAGCCTAATGATACAAACTTATTTTTTGCTGGGTGTATGTTTTTTTTTTTGTTTCAGCACCCATGTATTGGAACCGGTGGTATGGGGCTCTGATGCCAAGACTTTAAAACCTTGTTCTGTAATGTGATTGTGTGATTTGAAATCCTCTTTCTATATCTGATAGTTGGATTTAGAGCAAATTATAATTTAGCATTGAAATTATTTAGATCATCGAATGTATGTTATAGATATAAACTTTTGCATATCATATTGTCTGTTATTAAATATATTTAACAATTTTTCATGTTATTGTTAAATATATTTTATGCATATCTTGTTTTGAAGGAAGCCCAAGTTCTTCTTTGTTGATTGGTAATATTAACAAATCTTATAGATTTTCAATTTCTTCTTTTGGAATATGTATTATATATACATAAACATACCTATAGGGAAAAGGGGATATGAGTTAGAACTCATATTAGATCCGTGTGTACAAACCTTCGTCAAGTGACACGGGGAAAGAGAGTTAACCCTGCCTAAATTGGTTAGGTTAAGAGGACTCTCGAACTCTCTGTCTCTCTCTCTCTCTCATTCTCTCTCCATTACAGACGTCTCGAGAATTTAAAAAAAAATAAAAAAATTCAGCGCCAGACCTGAACTGCTCTCTCCTCCATTTGAGATGTCTGGAAGCTAACAAAATAAAAAAATACAGTGCCAGGCTCAAACTCTATCTCTCCTCCATTAGAGGATCTTGCTGAAAAAACACGTCTCTTACTCTCCCTTCTCCATTAGAGAATCCTGCTGAAAACAAACATGTCTCTTGATAGATCACTATAAAGGTCTCCAAGGTCAAGATGTGCCAGGCAACTGATATCTGATATTGAACGATAAGTCAGTTCAATCTTCTGCTACTGATAAAACAATTGTGTACGAAAGATATCCATCTCTCTCCTTTGAGACAGAATAATGCAGCTTATCTTCCTCCCCCTTTTAATGATCATACCACTTAAAACCACTATGTTGGTTTAATAATAATAAAGGAGTGGAAGTCACCATGATGCCTACACCCATCTCGAGGGTGATGATTGATGAAAATGTTGGAGTGTTATGCCCTAATAGAAGCAGCTCTGGGATGAAAATCACAAAGTTGCATTAAAGGACTGATATAGTCAAACTATTGAGATATTGAACTCCATGTGCTATTATAAGTTTATGATAGTAATCAAGCTCCAAAGCTCATTTAATTCCACGATTGCTACTTGGAGTCTAATTGGCTCCAAGGCCGAAGATTTGATGATGACATTTTTTTTGTCTATGTTGAGGTGTGGGAACTCCTGCGACATAGTAGTTGTTGCTTGGTAACCTCTTAAAAATTTAAAGCACAACAAAATAGATAAAACCTTCCAAAAGATTAAGGAAGCCCAGAAAATTAGAAATTAAACTAAATGTGTGGAAAAGGTGTTAAAACTTAAAATATTTAGAATAGGATGGAAAGTATGTCAACACCTATCCCCTCTTGCAAAGTGAACTAATTGAAAGAAAACTATGCTAAACTTAACGTGACTTTGAGTTTGCTTGCTTGGCTTATAGCTTGGGCAATGATCACTGTGAGAAGGATAATTCTTCAGAAACTTAGATTTTTTTTAAGGTGTAGGCTCCAAGCACATTCATTTAAAGAGACTTCTAGACAATTATAGGATCTAGGGCATGGAGTTAGGTAGGAGGGGCTAGATTTTAGCCTCCATTCTCGCCAGTTTGGGGGTAGTGGAATGGTGAGTGTAAAATAAGTCAAGCACGTTTTGTCCTGTAAAATAAGTCAAGCACTATGTCCACATTAGATTCTTTGAAAGTAGCTCAAACACTTATTAATTAGCTCAGAAGATCAACACCTATAGATTTGGGGTGCAGAGTTACTCCTTACTTTTAAAGGAACCAGCCATGATGCGTATTTTAGATCCGCCTGTTTGAATCGTGATCGGATAAAGAGGAGATGTCAAAAGAGAAAGTGGACCCACGAATGGGTTTTTTTTTTTTTAAATACCCGTTTGATCAAAAAGAAAAAAATCCAAAATTTATTAGGGTCTTTAACTTTCAATCCCGTCACTTTTATGTTTGGCCTATTTTGAAGTGTCAAACGAAGTTGGATTGATGCGAAATTGATCATATTTTAAAGCTTTTCGAAGTAGCTTTCCAACGAGCCAAAAAATATGCAATTCCGACAAGTATTGAAGAAGTTATGGTCAGTTTTTAGAGGCTGCACATAAAGTGACGAATTTCAAGAATCCTAATTGAATTAGGATTAGTCTCTTTTATTATTTTATTTTAGAAAGTAAGAGTTGTTTCTTTTATTATAAATAGGATTAGTTTCCTTATTGTTTAGGACTTTATTGTTTTTGAAGAATTAGGATATTTCTTTTATTTGAATTAGGAATTAGAATTATACTAGGATTTCTAATTTTATGCATTGGTTAGCCTATTTAAAGGCTTGTAAACATTTTTATTATTAGTTTTTCATTAATGAAAATTGCTTATGCAAAATTAAGAGTTTTAAACTTTCGTGAGGGTGTGATTCTCTTAAAACGGAGAGTGATTCTTCAATTCCCGCTTGCGGTTTAGTGCGAGACCAACTCTTCTTTTATCTCTATCTTTAGATTTACGATTTGCATAAGTAGAGTAATCCTAATTATTTTATTGATCTCATAAAAGCCCTAAATCAATTTTTTGTTCATCATTAATTTTATTAGCCTTTTATTTTCGTTTGGTATCGAGAGAACCCGCTGCGAGTTCATTCGATGCCCTAAAACTATCGGAGATTTAGCCGTTCATAAGAACCCTAGTCTTCTAGATCCACGATAGGGAACATACACGAAATTGACATTATTTTGGGCTGAAATTAAATCACCTAATTGAATTTCTAAAAAATTTCGTGATAGTTTGTTATGAGAAACTGTTATTTTAATTGATTAAATTAATTTTAATCGTAACCTCAGCCCTAATATTGCATTTAGTAAGTTCCCGCATCAAATTGGTATTAGAGCATCAATTTAGTTTTACGGTTTTAGTGCTCATATAGGTTTTAGGTTTTTTTTTTTATTCTTTTAGGTTTTAAAAAAATAAAAGTCTAGCTTTTGTCTATAAAAAAATTCATGTAGCTTTTGTCTAGAAAAAATTGTCTAATTTTTGTCTGAAAATTTTTGTCTACCTTTTTGTCTGCAATTTCTGTCTGACTTTGTCTTTTAAAAAATATGTCTAGCTTTTGTCTGAAAAGTTCATCGGACTTTTGCCTATAATTTTCGTCTGTCTTTTGTCTGAAATTTTTCGTCTAACTTTGTCTGCATTAAAAAAAATATTTTTTTTTAAAGCTTTCGTTTAAGTTTTTTTTTTTTGTCTAGCTTTCATCTAGCCTTTGTCTAACTTTTGTTTTACATCACTTAGTTTCATAATTGCATGTCATTTCAATCTTATTGCATTTTATTTCATTAGTGTTCATTAGTGTGCACGTCTAATGTTTGACAAAAGTCCTTATCCATTGTTGATTCATAGTGTGTCTTTTTAGTATTGTTTCTGAATTGTGTTTGTGTCAAGCATCTTATATGAGTCACTTACACGTCACCGTGAATTCTTTACCCGTCATGAAAGGGTACTAGCCAAACAAGGAAACCACTATACTTCAAATTCTTGACAAAGTCCCAAAAATCGTGATAAGACTAGAGTTAGGGGATACCCTCATCATTGTGAACCCGAGTACGACCCTGTCGAGAAGTTTATTAAATCTATTCGGAATGAGGTTCCAAGTTTTTAGGGTTGGTTAAACCCCAAAACCTTCGTGGAGTGGTTGTCTAGTGTAGAGGAATATTTTGATTGGTATGGCGTACCAAATGAGTACAAAATTAGGCTAGCAAAAACAAAGTTTGAGGGTAATGCAAAAAAATTTTGGACTCGCGTAGAACATCGTATTGAATCTCTTCGAAATAAACACATCTCCACATGGGAGGACATGAAGGTAAGACTTATTGAAAAGTATGTTCCTTTAACACACCATCACCTTCTTCGGAGTTTGAAAACCAAGACGGATAAGTGTCTTGATTGCCTTAAGTGTTAAGGGTTTGGACACTTTGCATACCAATGCCCCACAAAATTTCCCACTCAGAATTTATTGACTAAAAGAGTGAGTCCTAAGGAGCCGAAGAATAGGGAAGTGAAAGAAGTGTACGACCCTAGTACCGTGCTGAGTGAAGAGGAGATAGAAGAAGTTGATGAATGCTTAGTTTGTGTTAAAGAGATTTCTATTTCCCTTGTGAGTAGTGATGTTGAGTCACTCACACTTGAACCAATCGAGCCACTTGCCTATGAGTCATTGGTACCCGTAGAGTTGGGCGCACACAACTTGTTGGTGCCCATTGGGTCGAATACATGTGAGCCCAACGAATTGGGTACACAAGAACCATTAGGGTCAATTGAATCAAGTACCCTAGAGTCTTTGGTTTTGGTTGAAGCGAGTACACATGAGTTAATCAAGTCGAGTGTACATGAGCCATTACTGCCCTTTGCATCATTCACACAAGAGTCGTTAGTGTCACTTATACCTGAGCCTATAGAGCCCAATCCTATCTACTATCTACTCATTGATTTTCAAATACCCGCCTGAACAATATGTGAAGAGGTTAGATGGAAGAGTTTTGGGAGATCCATATTTTGTTACTAAGGTAAAAACACACCAAGCATATTGAGAGTATCTTCTTAAGTGGAAAGGTAAACCGAAAATTGACTACACTTGGACTGCAAGGAGAACGCAATATGAGAAACATCAGGCATACCTCATCCAATGGAAGGGTAAGCTGAAAACTAGAACACAGATTTTCTCCCAATGTCTATTCATCAGAGGTCATCAGAGTTTGCATCCAATTTTGCATATTGCATTCATGAGTTACATGCTGAGATTAAGAAAAGAATTAATTTAAAGAATGAAAAATATAAATTCTCTGCAGATTCTCATAGACGGTTCAAAGAATTCCAAGAGGGTGATTTTGTGATGGTTCGGAATATACCCGAGCGATTCCTGTAAGGAGTTGCAAAGAAGTTACAAGCTCGTGGTGCTGGACCCTATCAAATCTTGAAGCGTGCCGGTTCTAATGCTTATATCTTAGATCTTCCGCCGGAATTGGGGATTAGCACGACTTTCAATGTGGATGACCTTGTTCCATTCCATGGCCCTTCAACCATCCTTGCCAACCCCTTTGAGCATTCTACATCCGATGATCCAATTATTCCCCTTCCCACACCATTACCCCCACCTACTCGGCAAATCCGTGAGATCATCAAAGATATGCTGGAAGATCAGATTGTATCCACCAACCATGGGGGACTTCAGACGTACTTGGTTAAGTGGAAGAACAAGGCCGACACAGAGAATACGTGGATTACACAAGAGTTTCAGCAGATTGACCCGGATCTCTTGGAGCTCTATCACAACCATTGGGGCGTTCGATTCCAGCTGCTTTCGATCGAAGTTCCATATATATTGTCTGTGATTGCGATCGTGAAAACTCATGCCAACCAAAGTTCGATGTCGAACTTTTTCAAAGTAGAGGGGATTGATGCGTATTTTAGATCCGCCTATTTGATTCGTGATCGGATAAAGAGGAGATGTCAAAAGAGAAAGTGGACCCACGAATGGGTTTTAAAAAAAAAAAAACCCGTTTGATTAAAAAGAAAAAAATTCAAAATTTATTAGGGTCTTTAACTTTCAATCCCGTCGCTTTTATGTTTGGCCTATTTTGAAGTGTCAAACGAAGTTGGATTGATGCGAAATTGATCATATTTTAAAGCTTATCGAAGTAGCTTTCCAATGAGCCAAAAAACGTGCAATTTCGACAAGTATTGAAGAAGTTATGGTCAGCTTTCAGAGGCTGCACATAAAGTGACGAATTTCAAGAATCCTAATTGAATTATGATTAGTCTCTTTTATTATTTTATTTTAGAAAGTAAGAGTTGTTTCTTTTATTAGAAATAGGATTAGGTCCGTTATTGTTTAGGACTTTATTGTTTTTGAAGAATTAGGATATTTCTTTTATTTGAATCAGGAATTAGAGTTATATTAGGGTTTCTAATTTTATGCATTGGTTAGCCTATTTAAAGGCTTATAAACATTTTTATTATTAGTTTTTGGTTAATGAAAATTGCTTATGCAAAATTGAGAGTTTTAAACTTTCGTGAGGGTGTGATTCTCTCAAAACGGAGAGTGATTCTTCGATTCCCGCTTGCGGTTTGGTGCGAGGTCAACTCTTCTTCCATCTCTATCTTCTTTAGATTTACGATTTGTGTAAGTAGCGTAATCCTAATTATTTTATTGATCTCATAAAAGCCCAAAATCAATATTTTGTTCATCATTAATTTTATTAGTCTTTTATTTTCGTTTGGTATTGAGAGAACCCGCTTGCGAGTTCGTTCGACGCCCTAAAACTATTGGAGATCTAGCTGTTCATAAGAACCCTAGTCTTCTAGATCCGCGATAGGGAACGTACACAAAAGTAACATTATTTTGGGTTGAAATTAAATCACTTAATTGAATTTCTAAAAATTTTCGTGATAATTTGTTATGAAAAATTGTTATTTTAATTGATTAAATTAATTTTAATCCTAACCTCAGCCCTAACATTGCATTTAGTAAGTTCTCGCATCAAGTCACCTCCCGAACTTCAAGGTCATGGGGGCTAGGGTTAGGACTAACTAGTTGAAGTACCTGCATTCCTCAGATTAAGGCTCATTGTTACTACATCTGTTAATAAAATCCATTGATCATCCCAACTTAAGAATGTGGGACATGTTGAGTCCTTTAACTAATCAAAGCAACTACGAGCTTCAGATTGAGGCGCTTGGCTGCTCTATTGATAAAAATCGATCCATTAGCTTTCCCAAATTTAAGAATGTAGGACATGTTGATTGCTTTGACTATTCAAAGCAATCATGTGCCTCAGTTTGAGGCATTTGGATGCTGTGTTGGTCAAAACAGATCAAACTACTTTTGTAAAATGCGTGATAAATATCTGCGTGCCTCAAGTTCAAGTGTGTGGTTTTTTAATACCATAAAATTCCTGACTTATCATTTCTTTTCGATTTGACTTTGGAATTCTTAAAGTATTTAACTGCACGCCAGAGATTTAGGCACGCGGTTACACAGTGTTCAAATTTTCATTGTTTTCTAACACTTTGTTGGTCTGGTCTAATGAAACTTTGAATTTTATGAACTGCACACATTATTATCGTACTTGACTTTGAACGGTACACCTTAGGAGTTCATTGGATAAGAACGGGTTTAGGATTTGGTTGAGTTTCCTTTGCAAACTGGATCTACAATGTTCCAACTAGATGCAGGTTTTTGGAACCCATAGAAGAATTAAGAAAGTCCTATTCTCTATTTTGTTATCATGTTGATAGAGTGGGTTTTTTTATTATATGATAAACCAAGGACTCATGGAAACCTCACAGGTACGAGCATGTCTATAGCATGCCTCTCTTTGGGGTGTGTCTTGGGAAGAGGCAGACACCCTCCTACTTGTAGAAAGCTCATTGCTTTCTGGAGTGCAGTTTTATGGAAGGAATAATTCAAAATTTACTTTTGAATCTTGAATTGGTTATGAGAAAGTTTTCAAGCTACAATGGTTTTGAATACTTTAAATGTTAGCACATCACGTAATTCTAGTATATGGCAGTCCAGACAACTCAATGGGAGTTCCTTTAGTTAGGTAATCGGTGAAAACAAGCAAGATAGAAAATCGACATTTCATGCGTTTCTAACTAGTCCATTATAGGACTCTGTTCACTGTCTGAGGATATTGTCAGAAAGATGGCTTAATATAATTCAACGACAACTCCTTTCGGTTCCTTTCTTTGGACTAAATTATCACCTGTTATGGGGTTGTGCTTGTAGCCCAATGGAAGGTTGACAATATTGCAACTCTTAGGTCGTAGGTTCAATCCCAGCTTACCTATAAAAAAAATACCACTTGTTGGCACTTAAGGGAGTTTTAGGTTGACATGAGTCATGAAATTTTGCATCATTATTCATTATCGAAAAAAATTGAAACATTATTTAAAAACAATTATAAACTGGCAAAAATAAACTTGACCTGTTGGATCAAAATCCATTATTTGTTAGAATAGATGGTGTGTCTAGTTATCATTGGGTTTGTTAGAAGCATGTTTATCCACGTGATTTTGTCTGAAATATATTATCTAATAATATGAGGGTTTAAGACTTATCTAACTCAACCCTAATTTCGTCCACGTCTTCTTCTCATCCATAACATTGATTACAAGAATTAATTCAACTTGGTATCAGAGAAGGATCATCGGAATAAACTTTACCGTTGACACCATCATCTTCGACACTGACATCATGCTAACATTATCACCATCAAACTGTTGATCTCGGATCTCAAAAATTCCATCGGATCTGTGATTGAAATCTTCAGGTAAACAACTTTTGCTCTTGGAAGTTTTTTATTTGGTGACTATACATCATGAGTTTCGATGGGTTTCTTCTTGATCAAGAGTTTCCGATTTTCTGAAACCCTAATCTCTAAGTGGCTGTGGTGCTTGTTGAACCTGGAATTGTCTGAACCGGAATCTCATAAGGGATTGTTTGGACCCAATCCCGTCTAGTTTGGTGACCTGTAGAGAGAGATATGTGATTTTTTCATGTTTTATGTTTTTTACACCTTTTCACAGAAAATGGGGCTCAGACACAGAGTGTGGGATCTGTCCTGGTAATTGGTAGGCTTTGCATTGGAATCTGTCCCTCTATATGTTAGATGTACATTTGTACTGTATGGATCTTTGTCAAACAGATTTCCAGTATGTTAGTGCTCTCGGGTAAGTTCTCGGCTGTGTATACAAACTCTATTGCTTTGAATCTAGTTGAAACTACTGTGTGTAGTGATCTCAAGAGCCATATTGTTCATCATCTTTCTATGTTGAAGTTGGATCTACAGCTGAGTAACCCCCGTTGTTGTGATTGATATAAGTCTGGTTGTGTAATCTGTATAGGTTGTGAAGTGCTGGTAGAGAAACTCTGTTTTCTTTTTGAATCTTGTGATCAATGAAATGAAAGTAGTGTTGGCGAAGGACCATACAGACTGCAGATTTATACTGTGAATTTTGATGGAACCAATTACCTTGAATAGTCACGATCCGCTACCATGTTTTTGGGTCAAAGTGGTAGTTGGGATATATACTCAGGAGTATTTCTGAACCTGATGTTACTGATCCCAAACACCTTTTCTGGGAATGTGACAACGTGACTCTGATGACCTGGTTCCTCCACTCCATGCAACCCTCTATCAGTCGCTCCCTCGTGTATGCTTGGTGCCACGGTGTACCTTGGAGAACAAAATCTTTTCATAGTATATATGTGTGTGTGTGTGTGTGTGCTGCGTTGGTGTGCGGTTTGGGACGTTGCACAGCTATCATTTTGGGTTTCATGTGGCACCCAATGATCGGGTTCCATGCATTGTTGTCATTTCGCATATGCGAAATGACATATGCCATCGCATACTGCATCGCAATTTTATTTTTATTTTTTTGGTTTAAAAAAAAAAACGAAAAAAATACCAAAAAATATGCAAAAAATAGGAAAATGTATGGGAATAATATAAGGTCTTACAAATAAAAAACATACATTGTGGTCTTTATAATACAAAAAACTTTCCCAACAAAGGTAAGAAACTTCTATTTTATTTAGAGAAATAACAAAAAAGATACATTAATTATATGAAAATTAAAAATTTGGAAAAATACATTTTAAGAGAGAGAGAGGGGGGGAGACTTTAAATTAGTTGTGAAGAGAGGAAGAGAGTCCCTTTATTTATAGAGGTAGACCCATTTTCGGAAAAACAAAAATACCCAATGCGACAATATGCGACAATATGGGATTGCATATTGCAGTGTGCGATCGCATATGCCATCATGGCATATACGATATAGTCATATGGGATCGCATATGCGGTCGCATTTGACAGCAATGGTTCCATGTATACATGCATAAGGTTGATCAACTACCATTAAAAATGAGAAGTGATTTATCACTGTTGATTTTGTTGTCAAAGTTGAAACAATTTCAATGGCAAAATATTTGGGTGGAAAACGCCTATCTTTTACCTCTGAAATTAAGGGGGAAAAGTTCAGAAAATAAATTTTCTTTTCCTAAAACCTTAGGCCATGGGTTGAACCCTTAAAAGATGTGGTGTAACCCATGACATGTGGCACGTGATCTGGCATAGATGTGCATCGTGAATACGCTGAACAGCTATATATATATATATATATATATATATATAGAGAGAGAGAGAGAGAGAGAGAGAGAGAGAGAGAAGACGGGATGCTACATTCAAGCCAGTTGGGTGCCACGTCAACTTGGCTAAGGCCAATCAACGACCATTTTCCAAAAATATAAAAACGAGTAAACAACACCTGTTTTACCCCTTCTAAGCTACTCATATTTTCCCCAATTTTAGGTGCACCGACTGTCTCATTAATTTAGGACTCTGTGTTGCAAAATAAGACAACAACCTTCTCCTAGTCTCGAGTCTCATCTAGGCTCCTTTTATTGCTAAACTCAAAACCACTCATCTAGTCTCATCTAGGCTCCTTTTATTGCTAACCTTAAAACCACTCTTCTCCTCTGCAACTCACAAACACTTGAAGACGAAGATCAACAATATCACCCTCAAGGTATGCACTTTTCTTCTTTCTAATCAGAGCAATTGCTTGGTAGTTTCTTATTGGGAGCCTTTAGTTGCACACAGTTTCTATGTACTTGCACCAAATTTAAAAGAATTTGTCATTGCACCGGTAATTTGTGATTGCACCAATAAGAGCCTTTAGTTGCACACGGTTTCTATGTACTTGCACCAAATTTAAAAGAATTTGTGATTGCACCGGTAATTTGTGATTGCACCAGAAAAAAAGAGCCATTACTTGCACTCTTCTTCCATGTCCTGTGCAAGGACCTGATTTGGTGTGACCGTCATTGTAGCAAATAAAAATATGTTTTTTCAAACTCCAGTGCAAAGTCCTGATTTGCGTGGACATGAAGGATACCTTTTCTTATTTTAGAAAAAGGATTGTTATTTTTTAAGTACAATTTAGAGTAGTACTCTCAAAAAGATAAGGAAGCCGTGGATATCCTGGAAAACGTACTTTATTGAGTTCCTGAGAGATGTCTTGTAAGATTCAAGTGCATTTACAAGCAGCTCTGGTAAATGCTAATCAAAGATCCTTATTTCATTGACCAACACCTACAACATACAAAGAAACATTTCTGATTTTATCATAATATCTAAACTTAGGAAGAAATTTAAATTACACCTCTCTTCACTAGATGGAGGTGGAGGTTGTTAATGACTGTATTTGCCTGTTGCCTTCATGCAATGGTTTGATCTACCTTTATGATGATAAGTCAATTCACGTCTACAATACCACTAGCAGAGAACTTTTAACTCTCCCAGAAATTAGTAACAATAGAATAGGCCATTGCAAAAATGTGCCCTTAGATTTCAACATGCACAAAGCAATATAAAAAGTCCGATTTTTAACAAATTTGATATGAAATGACTACGATTTTGAGGTTTATACTTTGGCTAGCAAGACATGGAGACTTTTGGGGGAAGTTCATTTCCTTTGTGGTATTGGTGATGTCACATGTGCCAACAGAGCTCTATATTGGACAATTGATATTTCTTGAATTTTGATTATTGTTCCTATTCGTATTTTCCCTTATAGTATCAATGGAGTAGTAGTAGTCTGCTGTAGAAACTTTTGAAAAGAAATAAAATTGCCTACAATGTACAACATTCCCTCCAACCCAAGAAGTTCTCTAGAATATAAAACATACCGGAATAGGAAGTTCTCTAGAATCATGCAAGAAAATTAGCTGCTGGATATTATGGTCTGAGATGTACACTGGACCCATGTATGCTTGATCTCATTAAATCTTTCCTAGGTGTATTGTTTTTACTAATTCCAGTGTCTTAACTAATGGAATAATAGACCTACAGTGTACACATTCCCTCAACCCAAAAACCATTTTAGAGTTGATATTTAGTACTGTAGCCCTGGCAGTACTTGAGTCAATCTCCTATGCCCTGAAACTTCCTCCAAATCAGTTGGATTTTTATGCTCATTAATAGGTGTGCATGGATATTCTTCAGGCTCAACTGTTTTGGCAGAAGGAGATTGATGGCATCGGCTACCTGATTCCAACTCAACTTTTTTAAAGCTCCTTAGTCTTTTCCTTTTACATGTATAATTCATTATATCAAAAGTTGGTCCATACCAATACATATATTAGCAATACATATCGGTTTCTCTGTGAACCGATACTGGTACCACCCTGATACAAGTTTCGGGGTGGTATCGGTCTGAGAGTATCGGTATCGGCCAATACGTCTCAGGTATTGATCAACGCGCCATATTTTAATGATTTTCTAGTTTTTTCGGATATTTTTTATAAAAAAAAAATTCTGTATCGATATCTCAGGGACCGATACTGATTTAGACACCTTGGTATAATTAATAAAGCTGAGAAAGTATGCCCTTGTTCCATGGTGTGCATGCATTATGTATGTTTTTCTTAAATTTAGAATCCATTTTCATTGCATATCTTAACATGATGTCGGCATATCAATGCAGGGCCCACTTTCATCTACCTTCCCTGTTGAGAACAGGAACACTGCTGTGACGTTGAGGGCGCTAAAGAACCACCTGGATCGATCAAAACACCTTTCATTTGTTAAGCGCATTTCCGATTTCCACTTGCTACTTCTACTAGGCAGGTATTTAGACGTCAATGCCGATGTTCCGGCACTTGCCGAGTGTGTCTCCTCGCAAACAACAGTTGCAGAAGGTTACCAGCTCTTAATTGAATCCCTGGCCAGTGCTGCTTGAGATTGATTTCCCCTTGTCTGATGCTTTTGTTTGTATTTTGCCTGGGCATCAGATGACAATAGTCATGTGGTTCATCTAATCTGATTAACTTTATGAAATCCATGATTTCTATTTTTCGATGGTTATATGTATATTTATTTTAGATATATATGAAACATTCAATGTTACATTACATTATGGCCGCTGAGTCCTAAAACAGGTCAAAGAGATTCTGGGCCGTCTGATGATTGTCCAAAGGTTTGATAATGTAACAAGTGGATTATAATTCTTTTGGCATTTTGAATAGACTAGAGTAAATATGATTCAGTGGAAGTAGGCTGCTTTTTTGTCAAGTATACTTTCTGCAGGAGATAACTTAACTGCAGAAAGAATTATGGGGAAGTTTCGCTTTGTGGACTATCACAGGGGCTGTCTACGTTTACTGAACGGCTCATTACAAACTAACCCTTACACGATGAGCTGGTGTGTCAGCTGTGCATTTATATGGATTCCCATGCTATGTTTTAGCATTGCACATCTACAAGACTCAGCTCATTGTAGACAAATTTGAAAGAAAGAGTTGGTTTACGGCCACAGAGGATGGTAGATGGGTTGCCTTTGCGAGATCTGCACAAATATTTAGGGCAAATTCCTGAAATCTCCCCCTGTAAATCACGAATTGTGATCAATGTTTGGCCGTGATTTGACGGTCATCCACTCAAGTCACGCATGACTCTAGTGAGTGTGAGTCGAGTGAGGTGATCATTACCTTTTTTTTAAATATCTATTAAACTCTTATACTTAAAACTTAGTTATCTAAATCATAAGTATCTACAGTTAAAGGGGGAAGATTATAAAAAATTGGTTGGACGGTTAGCCGACTAGGCCAATAAAAATTATATTAAATGTATTTTTATTTTTGTTGGCCTAGTGGCCCAGTCGTCCAACCCATTCTCTAGAATCTCTCTAATTTAAGGGTTATTTTTGTATTAAGGTGGATGTTGAATCTCTCTAATTTAAGGGTTATTTTTGTATTAAGGTGGATGTTTATGATTGAGCGCCATGTAGATAAATTTTAAGTACATGAGTTTATTAGATAGAGAAAAGTTACTTTAAAGGGTAGATTTTAGAAATGTTTCCAAATATTTATGAGCACTCAAATAATTTGTGGAATATTTTTTGGGGTATCTTTATTCTCTCCTACCTACTGAAAAACTAAAGGAGTCTACGATGAAAACCAATTGACTGCTTTGAATAAGATGATAGAGATCGTTTTTTATCCCAATCTTTCAAACAAAGAATTTTGAGACCATGAGCATTTGAGGGTTATCTTTTCATTCCACAACATAGATTTCCAAAAAAGTGATTAAAGAAACAAGTGGCACATAGTACGCTCAAATATGATTTTAGGGCACTTTTCAGGATTTGTATCACGTGCAGTGCTGTCATATGCGATAGCATATGCGTATCGCATATGCAAATTTGCGATCACATATGCAATTTCTGGAGGTCATGCCACATATGCCATGATGGCATATGCGACATGTATGCGATCACATATCCCTCCAATGGTCATAAATATGAAATTTTTTATATATATATTTTTTTGTTTTATAGACTACCCTAAAGCTTATAAATAGGAGTTCCTCTTCCTAATTCATATTACATCTATTCAATGTATGATTTGTGTCTCTTTGATCTTTATTTTGAGTTTTTAGTGCTTTGTCTCTCTCTCCCTCTCTTTCTCAAAGTTTTGTTAATAATTTCTTTTGCTTTATTTTGTAGTTAACTAAGCAAGAAGCTTCAATCTTCATTGGCATTCCATCATTCTTCAAGCAAAGAGGGAAGAAATCACTTCAAGAATCAAGGATTCAAGAATTCAAGAGTTATAAATTAATTTATAGTTCCTATTAAATTTTGATTTATTTTCCTCCTTATTACACCTTATTTCTTTTATTTTTTTTTCATTTTTTTAATGTGGTTATTACTTGTTAATCTCTCCAATCTCCACCCACTTTTTAAAATTACGTTATCATTATGTTTACGTCATCGAACAACGCTCTTAGGTAAAAAATTCGACCGATCTGAGTTGAAAATATGGACATTACAAGAGTGTAACCGAAAAAAATAAGGTCCAATATAACTCTATGCAGATATGTTACGCATGGGAGAATAGGAAGACACAAGTAGCATCTTTCTTGGCAACCCGGATAGAATGTGAAGGCATGTCCAAATGTCATACCGGAGATTCGAAAATAGATCATGAAATTAATAGATAAGACTTCGAGGTCGAAACATAACGACGAAGTGATTTTATAATAATACTATAATGTTGATGAAGATGAAGATGAAGATGATAGATCTACTCCCTCCACAGCTCGTAGTGCAAGACCACCACCCTCTAAAAGAGCACGTGGTGGAAAGGGATAGGGAATAAATAAATTCTTCTCTAGTAAACCACATCCCAAGGGTATAGTAGACGTTAGGAGTAAGGGTCCAACCCAAACCACTATAGAAAATAGGTTTAAAATTAAGGACCGACTCGATATTATTCAATACGTGGCTAAGTGAATGTACCAAATTGGTATTGCATTTAATACCATAAAGTTAAAGAGCCTCAAAGTAATGGTTGAAGCTCTTGGACAATTTAGACCCGGCCTAAAACCCCCCTCATATAATGAGATAAGACATATATGTCTTAAAAGGAGGTAGTCTTCACAAAAACCTTTTTCGAGGAGTATCAAGATGATTGAAAGACATATGGGTGCTCATTAATGACCGATGGTTAGACCAATAGGGCCCGTAGGTCAATCTTCAACTTTTTGACAAATTTTTCTATCGAAACTATGTTCATTAAATTCGTAGATGCTTCGGCTCATTCTCACACGGTCGAATATCTATTTTCCCTCATTGATGAGATAATAGAAAAAAATATTGGTGCACAATATATTGTCCAAGTTGTCACGGACAACGCGGCAAGCTTAGTGGTTGCGAGTAGACTAATAATGAAACAGCGATAATACATATATTGGACCCCATGTGCAGCCCATTACTTAGACCTAATCTTAGAAGACATAGGAAAAGTATATTTTAAATCGTAGTTAAGACTAGGAAGGTAGTAGTGTATATGTTTAAACATACACTTCTATTCCACCACATACGTAATACAATTGGGGTAATTTACAATGCCCCGCCATCACCCGTTTTGCTATGGCCTTCTTGACATTACAAAACATGTATATTAAAAGAGAAAAACTTAAAAGATTCGTAACTTTCATCCATTTGAGGAATGGAGCTTGGTCAAAGGTCGAAGGAAAATCGATGACACAAATCATCTTAACCAACTCTTTTTGAAATAATATTATCCAATCACTTAGCAACTCGCAACCAATCGTAGAAGTACTATAATTTGTTAATGGTAATGAGAAGCCAACTATTGGCTATATCTACAGTTCTATGGAAAAAGCTATAGAAAAATTTAAATCTAATAATATGTATAAATCTCGTCTCTATTAATCTTGGTTCAAAAAATCAAATTTTTGATGCGTATCGTCCAAACCTCCAGGATGATGCATATCACGTATCGTCCGAT
The DNA here is from genome assembly GCA_021018995.1 of Chloranthus sessilifolius. Lineage (NCBI taxonomy): Eukaryota > Viridiplantae > Streptophyta > Magnoliopsida > Chloranthales > Chloranthaceae > Chloranthus > Chloranthus sessilifolius. The sequence continues at coordinate 29,699,645 of CM037598.1, forward strand.
ACATTCAATGTATCGGCTATACATTGAATGTATCGGACTAATACATTTTTTCTAAAAAAAATCTCAAAAAATACTATAAAATTTTGAATCTTTGAAATTATCGTCTGATAATTTAAAATTATCGTATGTATTGGATGATACGGGCGATAATTTGCCTGTATCGGACGATAATTTCTCTGATTTAGAGACCCTAAAAATAACATATTAACGGACGATACGGGCGATAATTTTCCCGTATCGGACGATAACTGTATTAGAGGGTACTCGATAAAAACCCTTTTTATCGTATCAGATACCCTCCAAAACGATACGTATCGATATTGTCCGATATTTTGATCCATGCTATTAACTCATTATTGACATAATTGAGAAGAGATTGGGTGTCAAAATGACTAACTTATTGTATTCCGCCACATTCCTCCTAAATCTCACGACCTATTTCTCTTATCTGAATCGGGAAGTAACACATATTAGTGGTTTCCTTGTTATTTTAGAAAAGATGGTTTCGAATAAAGGCAAACAAAAACATATTAGTAACTCTTTCGACCGATATAAGAATGCTCAAGAGATGTTCGGAAGAGAAATTGTGATTCGACAAAGGGAATCCAAAATACATAGTAAGCAATTTTATTATTTATTTTTATTACATTTCATTATTGTAAATTTTTTATTAAATAATCCGTCTTTATATATATATATATAAAATCTAATTAATACTATTGTTTATAGCTGATTGGTAGTTATCCTATGGAGTGGATTCGAAGACAAAATATGAATTATTAAAGAAGATGGTCGTTAAGGTTCTTGGCCTTACATGTGCCGCTTCGGCATGTGAACGGAATTGGAGCACGTTTGAAATGATAACTAGTTTATTTTTATTTCATTTTTAGTCTCATAGTTTTAATTTAATTATTATTTAAATTTTAATAGATAATATTTATTAAATATTTTTCTTAAATAGATACACATAAAGAAGTGGAACAAGCTTGAGTATAAAAAGTTTCATGATTTGGTATTTGTGCAAGACAATCAAAAGTCATGGGATCGCTTCCTAAAAAATCGAAAACATTCTGGACATTATGATCTCATCTCTCTCGAAGACTTGTTATCCGATTCTCCTTGGATGGCGGATGCCTCCGATGAGCGAGTCTTTGCGGATGAGAATCTTATGTGAAAGCAAGTGGAAGAGGCTACTTTTAAACATGAGCTTCTGTTACGCCCCCACGCTTCTCAATTCGTTAGCGGAGTCGAACAACGGCGGTGCGCACGCCAGGTTTACACTCATATACTTGTTCAGGTTCGAACATTTCAAATTCTAAAGTCATTTCTCTTTTCATGTAATTTGTCATATATTTTTTTTACAAAAACATCACAGAAATTACTTTAATTGCTAAAACGATTAAATTATATTTATCAAAGTAGTCGTGAAATCTTTAATTAAACACTATCGGTTTAATTTTTCATTTTCATTAACTTAATCGGACATATTCGGGCTTATGACTTGATCGTAACAATTTCAAATGTGAACGGGTATAACGAAAAAAAAATTCTTAAATAAAACATTAAAAGGCCCATTTCATTTAAGTTCCAATACAAAGATACATTATCATTTTTCGAAAATATTGAACTTAACAAAACCAAGGTAAAGGAAAAATTCTATTAAAACAAGTACAAGTGTCAGTAGCTCCATGAACAAAATGAGCTTAACTTTAAATCATTGACAGTGTCGGATTCCTTTCTTTTCTAGCTCCTCTATTCCTGACTAGGTGGCTGCTGACTGGTCTCTGAAATTTTTGGGTCATGAAACGACCATAAGCGATGAAGTTTAATAAAGTCTTAGGTTACATACAACAATATTAACTAGACACAAAGATTTACAATCATGATATTAACAATTACAAAGTTACAAGTGTCTTCCCATTAATTATTAGCATCTTTTCATTAATTATTAATATCTTTTAATTAATTTGGTGTTGATACCAAACACTAATCATGGTCCAGATTCAGAATTTAAATGTCAGTGTTGTGCAGACAAAGGCCGATACTCTTCGCCGTTTAGCCAATCAAGGTAATGATCAATGACCTTGTTGGTCTAACTAGACCCGATCCTCAGTTGATATTTCAATAACCCTGCATATACGAGGTGCTCATCATATATGAGATGCTCATATGAGCCTGTTCATGAGAAATATGATCAGCTATATGAGGTCAGAACATATCAAAATTGCATCGTCTTTCCACTTTCATATTTTTCAATTTTCGTTGCATTATTTATTTTTCTGTATTCAAAACTTTATATTTTATACATGTATTTTCAATTCTTTCTTTCATATTATGTATTCTTTGTCTCAATATCTGAGGTCTTATAACATATTACCTCATTTCTGAAGTCCAGATTCATATATCCTCTTCTGAGGTTTAGATTCATATATTCAAATACCCATTTCAGGTTCAGAGTTTCAGATATTCAATTTCCTATTTCGGGTTTAGAGTTTTAGATATTTAAATTTTCATTTCGGGCTTAGAGTTTCAGATATTCAAATTCTCATTTCGGGTTCAGATACTTTTCTGTATTCATATATATTTCTGTATTCATATACGTTTTTGTATTTATGTACATTTCTATATTCTTTTACTGTATTCAAGATTTTGTATCCTATCTATTTTTCATTGTCTTCTAAACAGTCTCAAAATTCCATTTTATATGTTCAAAACATGTCACCATCCGACATTTCGTTTCAAACATTTGAACCTTCTATCATATTACTACTATATTATATCATATACTATCATATCAGATCATGCCAAATGTTATATTGTCATATCAGATCATATCATATCATATACTGTCATATCATATCATATTCTGTCATATCATATTATATCATTTTCTGTCATATCAGATCATATCACATATACTGTCATATCAGATCTTATCATATCATATACTATTATATCATATCATATTCTGTCATATCATACCATTTACTGTCATATCAAATCATATTTTGTTTTATCATATCATTTACTATCATATCAGATCATATCTGTCATATCATATTATATCATTTACTGTCATATCAGATAATATCATATCATAACAGATTATATTACTATCATTTATTTCCAAACATGCCAGTATTCCTATCATGTCAGGTCATATTACTATTGTTTCATATATTGTCATTTCATCTTCAAACATGTCGCTATCATATACGAGCATTGATCAGCTTATTATATGTATTATGTTAAATTCAAGTCTTAACCTATTGCAAGTGCACAATGAAAATTATAGTACTAGCATAGAATTGTTCCCACGAAGAAGTTTATTTATCTAATTACCTCTTTTTTATATCTTTTATTCAAATCCTTATTTTAGAAACTTCTATTTATCTTTAAGATCTAACCTACTGGAAAAATATAAATAAAAGAATGATTTTTCAATTTAAAGTGTATAAAATAAATCTAAATCCTCCTTCTTCTGATTGAGGTCTTCAATCTCAATCTTCAGTTATCGGATATTTATGAATTTAAATAATATCGTTACACTATATCTCTAATTTCTTAGCTCAATCAAGTCTAAGATCCTATCAATACAGATTTAGTCTAATCAATAACTTCCTAAAATTTAGGCATCAATTAAACCTTAGAAAACTGGAGATGGAAAAGTAAAAATCGTTACACTAATCTGCAAATTCTAACCTGAGTCATTAATTCAAATTAAAATTTTGAGATGTTTACAAAGCTGTAAATTTAAACTAAAAAGTAAAGTAAAATATATCCTTCACCCCTCAGCCACAGTCATCAATTACTCTTGAGAAACTATAGATATCTACTATAATCTTTAGCACTGAATTACAGTCGTCCATTGCTCTTGAGAAACCTCTGATATCTAATCTATTCTAACTATTTTATACTACTTTGATCGAAAGAAAATCTAACCTCAGACGTCAATTGATGCTAAAATTCTTCGATGATTATGCCTACACCAAGCTCTCTTATTTATAGATCATAAGGAGTCGATTTACAAAGACTTCAAATTTTAATAAAAGAAACTACTAAAAACAAAAGAGTCCTAATGTAACTCTAACTCCTAATTTTTATCTTTCCTTGCTTCAGACGGTAGATATGCTTATGGATTGTTCTTTAGTAATGGCAACAAAGATCTTCGCAGTGTATCTTCATCAATCTCCTCAAATACATGATTAGCTGAACTTCTAAAGATCTTCTAATTTGGTGTATGGCGGTGATAATTCTCACGTGATCAGCAGTAGTAGAAAGCTTTCATTCTGGGAAATCGTCAATCACGATTTCTTTCTTTTGTTAAGGCTTCTTTGGAAAATCGTAAATCACGATTTTCTATTTCTCAGGGCTTTCTTACTCAGACGATTTTCTATTACAAAGGATCGCTTTTTCCTCTATATATCATCTTTACTCTTTTGTCGCTTTTGAAGAATCGTCTTTTTTAAATAATCGTAAAATTACGATTTCTCATTTCTTTCTTTCTTCTTACTTCAGCAGTAGCAGCGCTTAGTCATAAAATACGATTTTTCATCTTTCTTTAGTGGCGAATTGTCATTATACACTCAATCGTCATTCTTACTGCTATTTGAGTTCACTTTGATGAATATTAACACTTAGACTCACTTTTACTGCTAATCTCTAATACCTGCACATTAGCAAATTATTAGTAGCAAACTAAAGCCTAGCATCATAAAGTTAAGGGTGATAAAATGGTAAATTATATGAATGATCAAGCATATTGCTCAAACATGTCGTCATCAAACATTTCACTATTCTATCATGTCTATCATCTTACAAGCATATCATCGTCTATCATGTCCAATCAGAACTCGAGTCCAAGTTTCGAATAAAATGATCGATCCTAAGGGAGGATCTCGCCAGCTTACGCTTCTATCAAGTGTTACTCCCGTTTAAAGTCCATAGGGGGACTTATGTTTATCATTGTCGATAAAAACTCAGTTATCTCTATCAGTTTTTAATGCATCGAGGCACTTGTTTCTAAAGGTCTTATCTATTCGACTAACCGATTGTTCAACAAGGGTCCATCATATTGCTCATCTTATACTTTTGGGTATGGGTCGTGGGTCCAACGAGTTAGGGGCCCAATGGTTTATAGGTCCAAAGGGTCCAATATAATATGAGTCGAATGGATTTTAGGTCCAGAGGGTCCAATACAATATGGGTCTAATGGATTTTAGGTTCAAAGGGTCCAACAGGTCTAATACAATATGGGTTTAATAGATTTTAGGTCCAAAGGGCTCAACAGGTCTAATATAATATGGGTCCAATGGGTCCAACGGGTCCACTGCAATATGGGTCCAATAGGTTATAGGTCCAAAGGGTTATTTCCTAAGTGATTGGGCCTTTATTAGATCTAAATCTAGTGGTGTGGGCCTTTCCAAGGTCTGGGTCATGTATATGTTAATCTTTATGGGCCTTAATCAACATGTCTTGAGCCGGGCTCGTATCTTAGGAACTAATTTAGACTAGTCGAGTCATGGGCCGAGTCATTAAACTAAGCTTTTGTCAATCCTATTTACTAAAAGTTTAAGATTTTGGGCCTTATTGGGTCATCAAAGACTTGATCGGGTCTTGACTTGGTTGTCAAAATTCACATGGGTCTTATTATATGTTAGTCTCATGGGATCATGTGATTGGGCTTATTTTGAATAGCCACGGGGTCTCGGGTCACTATCCAAGTGCTAGGCCTATTAAAATTAGATTTCTCAAAAGAATAACGGACAACCTATGATAAAATCATCCGCCATTTTCGATTCTGATCAGATTTTTGAGTGCTTCCAAATTTGAGGATAAGAGCACTAATAAGAGCATCTTTCTCAAGTGGTGGTATTGAAAAATATGATCAGGGCTGACCATGGTAGACAAATCACCGAGATTTGTTCTATTTTATCAGGGTTTTGGGCCAGATTTATTGGGCCTCAGTGTCGGGTCCGTAACTTTTAGTGCCGATATGAGAATCAAGCACTCAACAGCTCTTTGGAAAGATCTATTAGTTGCCCATATTTTTCATTTATATTTATGGGTCAACAGTCAAGGTCCCAGGATGTAATCGAGTCCATCCGATTGAAGGTCATGACAATTTTCTGATTGGGTGTCATTTGCCAACTTTCTAGGCTACCATTTTAACAATTTTTTTTCTGTCAATTCTGATCGAATCGAGGCGTGAAATTTTTATCAGGCCATAAGGATATATTAAGGTCTATGTTCAATTAATCCTAAATTTTTTTGGTAAGTATTTGGGCACGGTAATCATGGTAGATTGCCGCTTTGTTTTCAAGTGCAACGGGGCAGCTTCGACACATCGTGTTCCGGGTTCCGTAACTTTCAAACTGTATGGGCATCGGTCTGAAATTTTTACCAGTTATTGGGAACCTATTAAAGCATGTTCCATAATTTTTCAGAAATTTTTTGGAATTTAATTCTAATTAATCTATTCGCTGCTCCGGTACAAATTTCTGTGGGCTGCAAGGTCCAAATTTTTGGGCCCCCGATAGGGTCCACCTAGTGGTCCATCTAATGCCAAATGTATCGGCTCTTGGTCCAGGACATTTTTAAGTTAATATCAGGTCCATCAGGATTAAGTTTTGGACTTATCTTATCTATTCAGTGACACTAATCGGTTGCCGGGACTTTCCTAGTCACCGGTGTTGATTTTCTTAAAGTTATCGGGTTGGGCTTTAGGAGCCATCCGATCGAGTCTAACGTATCAAACAGATTTATGTTTTTGAAATCTTTTGGGATTAAGTTTTGGACTTATCTTATCTATTCAATGACACTAATCGGTTGCCGGTACTTTCCTAGTCACTGGTGTTGATTTTCTTAAAATTATCGGGTTGGGCTTTAAGAGCCATCCGATCGAGTCTAACATGTCAGACGGATTTATATTTTTGAAATCTTTTGGAAAACTCTTTATATGAAATCCCTTCTAAAAATCCTCATTAATAAATTTTTAAATCTTATTTCCAATATCACACGTATCGCCTAATCACGCATCTAATCTTATCCATGCATCTATCATTGTTGAAATGCCCATGATCAAAGTCAAGGGTCAAACATATAATTTTCTACAATTTCAAAACTTATTAAGTTTATCAATAAATCATAATTGTATAACTACATTAACAAATTCTAGGTATCTATATCAAGAAAACCTAGCCAATCAAGCAAATTTTCTAATAAATCGATCGGGACCATCCGATTAGATAATCATTGTGATCAATAAATGAATTATATCTCTGAGATGTGACCATATATATATGGGTCTATGTTCCAGCCACTTATTTATGTCAAAAATCTATGCTAATCTTTTGGAAATAAGGCACATTCCAAAATAGATCACATATAGCTTATTCTAAAATTTAAGCGATCTAGAGCCACACGTTTTAAGCATGATCACATCAATTCATGACGAGCAAAAATATGACAGCTCACATGGATATGCTATCAAAATAAATCATATATCAAATCATAACTCCTATGATTAATCTAGGCAATAAAAGCAACATATATCAATATTATACTAGGCAGTGTATAAATGCATCTTTGACCACTATTTGACCTAAAAATACGTGAACATAACAGTGAATCACAGAGATGAAAAAAACTCATAAGCATAACCTATTATGCCTATATCATCCATCTATAAGAATTCTCTATCTAAAAAACATAATATGATTAAGAAAATCCAAAAATACAAGTCTTTTCTACACTTTGTGCATAGTGGTCAAAGTTGACCACATCATAGCCATAGGATGGACGTGTATAATCACCCATATCACAAGATCAACATCCCAGGTCACTGGTTCATTGTGTGACCAGAACTTTTGGGGTTTTAAATTTTAAAAGTCATTTATTGTGTTTTAAAATATTAAGAAATCCAAAGAAAATCCTAATTTCCCAATATATATTTAACCTTTTTGGTCAATCTAAACCACTAGATGACCTTGCATGTGTACCAAGATCATATGTATGACCTATTTTTCTTAGATCCATATATTATTACAGAATTTCCAAAATATCTATATCAAATCTTCATTTTTATCTTGTAAAAAATGCATAATTTTTTAGTTAGTCATAAAAAATGACAGAGTTTGACCTTCTAGGTCATTTGGGACCATTGGATAGCCTTGCATGGATGTAAAAATCACATGCATGATCACCCCCATATCTTAGGTTCAAATCCTATTACAGAATTTATTCATGTCACAAAAAGAAAATCAAATCCAATCATAGTATCCATAAGAAAATATTAAACAATACAAGGATCTAGTGGTCTAGGCATATTTGGCCATCATGGAACATTAGATGGCTCTAAGTGACCCTAAAGATCACAAACATAGGCTGTTATATATTGGTATCATATGGAGACATGATCATTCCAGAATTTTAGTCACCCAAAACAAGCAAAGACCATACAACTATTGGAAAAATATAAATACAACTAGTTTAAAAATCTAGACAAAAGCTAGACTAAAAGTTTACCTTAGCTAAGCTCCATCTCCTTGCTGGTTTGCCCCAAATTGTGTGGTTGAAAATGTTGAAATGGGGCTCAAAAATTTATATGTGAGAGTGGAGGGGGGTGGGGAGTGGAGTGGTGGTGTTAGATCTTGATTTTAATGGTTGGATTGAAGGGGGAGATTTTTCTATAAACTAGGATTCTAAGGAGCTCTAATGGAGGTTTTCAAGTGGAGAAGAAGATGGAGTGGTGTAATGAGTAGGCCCCTAGGAATTTTTAAATTTGCAAGGGGAGTGGGAGTTAAGGGTTGAATTTTTGTGCCAAGTGGCACACCCTCACTTCCCAAGCCACATTCTCCTGTTTCTAAAGTATTCTCTTCCCTCTCTCTACTCCAAGCTTCCACAACTTTTACCACATTTGACTCCACTTTTCCACCATTCACACCAAATTTGACTTGTCTTTTGTAGTTTTCTAGGTCCCCAATTTATGTGAGTGCTCATTTTCTATATGATCTTATGATGCATGCTACTAAGAGCATCTTACACCATAGATTTCCCCAATGCAAATTGGGTGGGTCAATCTCTCAAGTCAACAAGATGAAAGGTAGAGATTCACTAGAGATTTATAAAATTACAATTTCTAATTCCAAAAATTAGGAATATTATTTACCTTTACCCTTGAGCTTTTATGGAATTTACAAGAATTGTTACTCATGTGTGAAAAATACTAACACGTCTCTATGTGTTAGCACATCATAACTCTTTTATTTTATGGGTCAGTATTTGACCCGATACATCTAAAAATCTTGTGATGACTTCTAAAATTTGCTTTGTTGGTGATGATCCCCCCATCACCCCCAAGGTCCTTGCCCATTTCAGGTCAAACCTCGAGTCAAACTTATCAGTTCAATAATCCGGGCTAAATTTGAGGTATGAGATATGGTGTGTCTCATCAATTTTTCTAACACACTCATCCAATTAAATGGGGTGCCCTATGGGTGCCACTAGTAATAGTCATTTTCCTATTTATTTAAGGTGGGTGCCTTACCAATTTTGGTGGACCTGGTCTCAGGCAGTCACCTGGCACAGTCAGGTCACACCAGTGTCCAATCAATAATTTGACCAACACAAAGATCTAAGGGTAGATGTTACAGCTTCCTACCGGGCGGAGGAGAAGATTGACAATGAGGGAAGGTAGCTCACGCATATGCTTGTGTCAAAAAGAAGAAGAAGAAGAGATACATGAAGAAGCACCCATAGACAATATAGATACCGTCTTAGTGAGATCGGATGATGAAGAAACCGAGAAAAAATAATATGTTGAAGAATGAGATGATTCAGATAATAACGGCAATGCAAGTGACAACGATGGTGGAGGTAGAGATGTACCATTGTGGGTTAGAGACAAATGTGTAGAATTTTTGGCCGGTACACAATATCATTAGGAAGTAGGAACAAATGTTAAGAACTTAAGATACTTTTAATTAAATAATATTTTTCTTCTTTACTCTTTTCCTTCTTTTTTATATGTTCTTATGTTTATTTGTGTATTATTTTGTTTAACATCAATGAAATTTATATTTTTCCTTCTAACTTATGAGCTATATACTTATATTATATACTTTTATTTCACATTCTAGACACTACAAAATTAATAGAGCACAAAATTAACACAAAACATATTACTGATTAATATGTAAAACTTTAGAGACATTTTTAGATTTTTTTAAGTTTTTTGAGGAAAAAAAAAATTATGTTATCGCATAATCGCATATATGATCCGCATATGCAATGGCCCTATGCCATCGCATAGGGTCGCATATGCAATTTGACAACATCAATCATGTGAAAATAAAAATTGACAGTCTGACGGTACCCATGGTATGCAGATCCGTTGTGTGGAAGATTGGGATGAAATCCAATCTCCATCATCTAATTCAAAGCAGTTAATTGGTTTCCAGTATAGGTGCCCTCCAAAGATGGTGAACTAATTCCCTCCAAGTTATCCAGAATATTTATGTAACAACCCTAAAATTTAGATATTTTATTTGTGGTGTATGATGGGTGTTGCACCAAACTCGGTGCTAGTGCTTCACACCGAAGCCTAACCTAATTAGGAGACCTCTATTTAAGTAGAGGATACGTCCAAAACCCTCACTTTTCACTTTAAGAAAACCTAGCCTCTTGCTTTTGTTTTCTTCTTCTCAAAACCCTAGCCGTCCCTTCATCTCCCCCATCCTCTTGAAAAAAAAAAAAAAAAAAAAAAAACACTCGACCCCTTTAGATCTCTTGGGTGTTCTATCATAAAGAACACCGTGGTGTTTTCTACCGTCGGATCGTGGAGATAGAAGGCGGCGTAATCGTGGACGGACCATCGTGTGGACACCGTGCTCTAATCGCCATAGATCTGCCGATCACGCTTCAAGAGGTGGGTACCCATCTATCCGTCTCATCCTTCTTAGATCCCATCGCGTAAAATATGTTGATCGCGTACCGATGGGATATTTAAAATAAACCTAAAACTGTTTTTATTTTTTATTTTTTTTAAATCTATTTTAGGATTATAATAATAATGAAATCTGTTTTTGGTATGAAATTTTGTAAATTCTGTTTTTGTATGAAATTTTGTGAAATCTGTTTTTGTATAAAATTTTGTGAGATCTTTGATGCATTGTTGGGTTTTATTTTCGGAACCCTATATTTTTATTTACTTTATTGTGAATCTGTGGCCGTCAATCGATTGAAACCCTATGGGAGCGCGTACCCTACTACCCCGTGGCACCCACACCCACTCCCTACCCCATTGAAAAATATAAAATTAAAATATTAATTAACAACTAAAATAATAAATAAATTTTACGAAAGAGATTACGTTAAATAAATATTATTGTATGAAAGCGGTATTATATTAAAGAGTAAAATATTATTAGGTTAATTAAATAATAAATTAGTTGATAAAAAAAAAAATGTAATAATTAGTAAAAATGTATAATGTAATAAATGTGATAAGTTATTAAAAAGTAATATTTTCATTGAATAATAAATTGAATAATGATAAATATAGCTTATATGTTTGATTAGTATTATTATAATAATTGATAATAATATAATTATTAATTAGTAATTAGATTAATGATATTTAGAGAAATGAATTAAATTAATAAAGTAAATATTAAATATTAAGATTATTTGTTGTATTATATATCATTTAATTAATGAATTATTAAAATTTGTACATGAATATTACTATTATATAATTCTGTTATAATAAAAAATTTATTTGTAACAACTGTCATAAATGCTTTTATTGTTAATGTTTGTATTAAGGTTACATTTAATATAATATATATATTATATGAATATGGTCGAATTATTTTTAGCAAGTATTTATATAGAATAAATACCCTAAGTCATTGCCTATTGAAAACTTATAAATTATTCTATTTTAAAACAAACGAAAATTAATAAACTGTTGGAATTCCTTACTCCTTTTAGAAATAAATTCCCTATTAATGTGAACTAAGATTCGGTCAAGCACCCTAAATTGCAATCATCACCCTATTATATAATTATATTAGTGTGCTATATAAATAAACATAAATATAGATATACTCAAAACCTAAATGTAAACTTTTGATGTGTGACACTGTTGTGTTTGTAACTAAATCAAGTTATATGAATTAAGGATATGTTAGAACTGCAGATGCGAGTGTATGAGATCATGCCTACACTTGGGCGTGGTGATTGAGATGACATCGAGCGAGGAATACACCGTATTCACATGCCTTACAACTCATGGTGGAATGGGACCCATGAGCAGTCGGTGAGTGTGAATTCGGTGTAATCTAAAGTAACGGTGGCATATCTGGCGACCCTATCACCCGAGTTCAAATATGATCGATAGATTATGAGTAAGTTATGAGGTTCGACCTTAGGCTTTAACGGTGGTGAGGCTATCTCACTATAGTTAAATCTTAGAATTAAGTTATAAGAGTATGTTATGAGTATGAAATAAGATATGTTACGAATGCGATAATAAGATACCTGTAGGCCAAAGAAAGATAAATAACTTAAGTTTACATGCGTTGCCCTTCATACGTAGCCACCGTAAAGAAGGGCAACAACGCCTTTCACCAAGACGGATCTCAGATTATGAGTATGAGTATGTCTACAAGTCGGTTGGCCATTATGTCTCCCCATGGGCTGGATGGTGGAGTATGAGTATGACACGAGGGCGTTATGATATGGTGGTATGATACTATGTTGACCCTCTCATAGTAGCTCGAGCAGCGACTCTGGCACAGGTCGTATAGGATTTCACTAGTATGTTAGTTACGCTCATGCGATGTACAGACGTATGCGAGAATGATAATAAGACATGGTATAATAAGGTATGAGATATGGTGATGCGTTAGGACATCGTGATATCTAGATCATGGTCTTGCATTTATGGTATGAGCTTTATAATATGCATATGATTTTGTCATTCTTTTGCTATCTGTTTGAGATACTATTATTTTTATCACTCACAAGATGCACCCACAATGCACCTGAGAAGTATGGGGTGGATTGGTGGTGTATCCCACTGAGTTTACGTGACTGAGTAAACTCATCCCACGATAATCTAACAGCTGCAGGTGATTTCACTGGTGGAGTGGACATCGGCCTTTCTGATCCCGCCGACACTGATTTTGCTGATCCCGCGGTTGCTGAGTACCAGGAGCCTTGGGAGGGTGACGGAGCCGAGTACCAGGAGGGTTATAGTGCCGATTTCGATCCGATTATTGAGCATTGCGGACTTGGTAGTAGTTTGAGTCTTTCTTTTTACCATGGATTTTATGATTCTATTTTATCGGATTTGTCTCCGACGTTTACTATTGTTTATTGATGGATTTCTCAGATTCAGCACTTCTATTTTAGCATTTATGATTCTTTATATTCCACTGTTATATGTTGATTTTCACGGATTTCGTGGAATCGGACATGCGCGATAACTCTGATTAAGTGTATGTCCGCTTAGCATATCCGGATATGTATGGGTCATAACCCAGAATTCTAGGCCCTTGGGATGGGGTAGAATTTCGGGTCGTGACAGAGTGGTATCAGAGCCTCAGGCTTTACTTTCTGTGGACTTTGGGATTTAAATTAGTATGAGTTCTAAATCCTTGAAATTTTGAAACAGGATTACAATGGCACCGCGAAGAAATGGCGAGGGATCTTCATCCCAAGGAGATGAAAGTGAAATCGCACGTATGTTACGTGAGTTGACAGCTGCGCAACAGCAGCATGTGGCCCAGTTGAATGAGGCCCATCAGCAAGAGACTGCTAGATTGATCCAAGGGTTCAACCGGTAATTTGGAACAACAGCCAAAACTTATCGGGACACGATTGCCCAAAGAATCGAACAATTACGCTAATCGATGTTCAGGTACACCTCCACCAACGCCTCGATTTGATAACTATTATAACGGATATGTGACTTTCTCCAGGGCTCGACCTCCGCACTTCTACGGACAGTTGGATCTTGATACCGCTGACGATTGGATTACACAAATAGAGAAAATTTTCAAAGTCTCTACTCCAGCAGAAAATGAGAAAGTGCCTTGGGCCGTGATGTGCTTGGAAGGCGATGCACAAAATTGGTGGACATCGTCAAAAGATTAGCAGACAGGGAAGAAGAAGAACACTGGACTTGGCAGCAGTTCAGAGAAGTATTTTATAACAAATACTTTACCGATGCCACCAAGACTCAAAAAAAGAGCGAGTTCTTAGCACTACAGCAAGGAAATCTATCCGTGACTCAGTACGAGGCGAAGTTTGATCGACTCTCCCGATTCGCCTCCATGTTGGTAGCAGATGAAGCTGAAAAGTGTTATCATTTTCAGAAGGGGCTCAATCCCGTTATCAGGAGCAAAATTGTAGCAATGAAAATTTTGACCTATGGAGAGCTTGTAGAACGAGCTCATATCCAAGAGCAGGAAAATGGAGAACTACGCGCTCAGCATGTAGCCCGTCTAACAACTCAGAGGGGTAAACCAAATCATGAAGGCTCTTCATCCCTTACTCCGAGAGCTCCTCCTTCTAGATTTGCACCGGTACCGCACATGAGCGTTTAGACCGTATCCTCCGACCGTCAGTTAGTGCTGCTCCCGCATCCGGTTATCAGAAAGTTGCACCACCGTCAGGTTACACCCACCCTGGGACACCTGCAGCCCCACCTGCCCAGAGAGGTGTTATACCTACAGCTTACCCCAAGAATGCTCCAACTAACACCCAACCGAAACCTTATTTTGTTCCATACCAACCTTGCACCAAGTGTGGAAAGAAACATAAACCGGGTGAGTGTTTGTTGTACTCCAGCGTGTGTTTCCGATGTAAGAAGCCGGGACACTTCGTTCGTGACTGCCCTGAGCGAGACCCAGCCGCAGATAGTTATTTTAGAGGTCAGCGACAGAATAACAACCTCGGCCAGGGAGTTTCGCTATGTCTCAACAGACGCATGAGGTCGTTGTATGAACTCTACCTTCTCTAATTTTCTTACTTGCTTATGATTGCTTTTATGACTTGTTTTGTATGTGAGTTTAATTTATCGTTTTCTTCAAAAATGCTATGTGTATAACTTAGATCAAATATAAACCCTTGTGTAATTCGAGAACTATGAAAGTTTCTAGACACTCGATTAAATCCGTGGGTCTTGATCGATCGACTGGATCGACCTACTCTTTGATTACACCGAACTTTGTTATTGAAATTGGAGCTAGGCCCGTGCCACTGGATAGTACACTCGCGATTTCTACGCCGTCAGGGGAAGTGATGATGGCATCTAAAGTTTGTAAAGCTACGGTCCTAGTAGTTGGAACACATGAGTTACCCGCAAATCTTGTGGTACTCGGATTCCAAGACTTCGATATAATCCTCGGCATGGATTGGTTGGCGGCTTATCACGCCTCAGTTGATTGCTTTTCTAAAGTAGTCACCTTCCGATCGATAGGGAGCCCTTCGTTCAAATTTCGCGGCATTAAAAAGGGAGGAGCAGCCCTACTTGCTACACTTGACGGTGAACGTGATGAGAAGGCGGACCCCTCAGATATTCCTATCGTTGGGGAGTTCGTCGATGTCTTTCCTAAGATTTACCGGACTTCCACCGACGAGAAGTAGAGTTCAAGATTGATCTCACGCACTTACCGATTGAAAGTCCGCATCAATGGCACCAGCAGAACTAAAGGAGTTAGAGATTCAGTTGCGTGAGCTATCTGATAAGGGATTTATCCGCCGTAGTGAATCACCATGGAGAGCACCGGTCTTATTCGTAAAGAAGAAAGATGGTTCGATGAGACTTTGTATCGACTACCGACAGCTGAATAATGTTACCGTGAAGAATCGATATCCTCTTCCTCGTATCGATGACCTATTTGATCAGCTACAGGGTGCTACTTACTTTTCGAAGATAGATCTCAGGTCCGGTTATCATCAGTTGAAAGTTAGAGCAGAAGATATTCCGAAGACTGCTTTTGGAACAAGGCATGGACACTACGAGTTTCTCGTTATGCCTTTTGGTCTCACAAACGCGCCTGCCGTGTTTATGGACCTAATGAACCGCGTATTCAGGGAGTTTCTTGACAAGTTTGTCGTTGTATTTATCGATGATGTTCTCATTTATTCTCGCACGAAAGAAGCTCATAAGAACCACCTTCGTATTGTGCTTCAGACTCTTCGTGAGCACAGATTGTACGCGAAATTGAGTAAGTGTGAGTTTTGGCTCGAGAAGGTATCTTTCTTGGGTCACGTGATTTCTGCCGCGGGGATTTCCGTAGATCCATCGAAAGTTGAAGCTGTTGCGAATTGGCAAACACCTAAGAATGTCACCGAAGTGAGGAGTTTTCTCGGCTTAGCCGGATATTATCGTAAATTTATAGAAGGATTCTCTCGTTTGGCACTTCCGCTCACTATGCTAACCCGCAAGGACAATAAATTTGTGTGGACCGATAAGTGTGAGCAGAATTTTAACTTGTTGAAGAAGAAACTCACGACAACTCCCATTCTCACATTACCTTTGGGACCCGGTGATTATGAGGTCTACACAGATGCTTCGCGCCAAGGACTTGGATGTTTGTTAGAGCAGCGTAAGAGAGCCATTGCTGCTAGCGAGATTAAAGCCGCATGAGAAGAATTATCCGGTTCATGATCTTGAGTTGGCCGCAGTCATTTTCACACTTAAGATTTGGCGGCATTATCTATACGGTGAAACTTTCAAAATTTTTACGGACCACAAGAGTCTCAAATACTTATTTTCTCATAAGGACCTTAATTTGAGGCAGAGACATTGGATGGAATACATGAAGGACTATGATTGTTCTATTAATTATCATCCGGGTAAAGCAAATGTGGTTGCTGACGCTCTAAGTCGGAAATCTTCAGGATTGCTAGCACGTCTAAAAGCTTGGAAGCCGCTCGATGAGATTTCTCAGTTGGATGTGCGACTTGACCGAATTAGCGAAGGAGTGTACCTAGCCAGTATGATGGTCAAGCCTTCCTTTGTTGACCGTATCAAAAGCAGGCGAAATTTTTTAGATCCGAAATTTTGAAGATTAAAGGACAATTTAGTGGGCCCTAAACCAGATTTCGCTATTCGATTTGACGGGACCCTTCTTTTTCGAGATAGATTATATGTCCCCGATGTGGACACCTTGCGAAATGAGATTCTCGCGGAGGCACATAAATCTGGATATTCGGTGCACCCCGGAAGCACAAAAATGTATCGGAATATTCGAAATTATTATTGGTGGCCGAATATAAAGAGAGAGATTGCTGAATACGTCTCCAGGTTTTTGGTATACCAGCAGGTGAAAGTTGAGCATCAGAAGTAGGCCGGTCTTTTGCAACCCTTACCGATTCCCGAGTGGAAGTGGGAGAATATCTCTATGGATTTCATAGTTGGACTCCCTAGAACCTCAAAGAAACACAACGCCATCTGGGTTATTGTGGACCGCTTGACCAAGTCGGCGCACTTCCTACCTTTCAAGGTTACCGATAGTGGGGACAAATTGGCTGAGACATATCTGAAGGAAATAGTCAAGCTTCACGGAGTTCCTGTGAGCATTGTGTCGGACAGGGACACGAAGTTCACTTCTGATCATTGGAGGAAATTTCAAGAAGCAATGGGTACGAGACTCGACTTGATCTGACCTTCCATCCGAGAGGCCACTCGACCGAACGAGTTAATCAGATTGTTGAAGACATGCTTCGAGCCTGCATGTTAGATTTTCGAGGTAATTGGGATGACCACCTCCCTTTGATTGAGTTTTCCTATAACAACAGTTTTCAGGCAAGCATCGGGATGTCACCTTTTGAAGCTCTTTATGGCCGAAGTTGTAGGACGCCTCTTTGTTGGGACGAGGTTGGTGAAAGAAAAATGTTGGGGCCGGAACTCGTTGAAACCACGACTGAGAAGGTTAGAGTTGTTCGTCAGAGATTGAAAGAAGCTCAAGACCGTCAGAAAGCCTATGCCGACAGTAGAAGACGCTTGATAGAATTTGAGGTTGGTGATTTGGTTTTCATCAGGGTATCACCGACTAAAGGTATAATGCGTTTTGGAATGCGGGGAAAGCTAAGTCCGAGATACGTGGGACCTTTCGTTATCACAGATCGTATCGGTGAGGTAGCATACCGAGTTTCACTTCCGAAACACTTCGCCGGTATACACAATGTGTTTCATGTGTCTATCTTCAGTAAATACACCGATCCGTCTCATGTCCTTGATATCGAGAGAAGTTAGACGATCGACCATCATAGAGAAGCGGTTCGTATTGTAGATCGGAAGGAGAAAATCATCAAAGGTAAGTCTCGTCAAGGTGCGGGCAAGATCATCACAAATGACCCCACTTGGGAGCGAGAAGCCGAGACTTTGGAGAAATATCCGGAGCTTATCACTACTGGTACGTAATTTTCGAGGACGAAAATATTATAAGGAGGGGAGAATGTAACAACCCTAAAATTTAGCTATTTTATTTGTGGTGTATGATGGGTGTTGCACCAAACTCGGTGCTAGTGCTTCACACCGAAGCCTAACCTAATTAGGAGACCTCTATTTAAGTAGAGGACACATCCAAAACCCTCACTTTTCACTTTAAGAAAACCTAGCCTCTTGCTTTTGTTTTCTTCTTCTCAAAACCCTAGTCATTCCCTTCATCTCCCCATCCTCTTGAAAAAAAAAAAAAAAAAACACTCGACCCTTTAGATCTCTTGGGTGTTCTATCATAAAGAACACCGTGGTGTTTTCTCACGGATCGTGGAGATAGAAGGGCGTAATCGTGGACGGACCATCGTGTGGACACCGTGTGCTCTAATCGCCATAGATCGATCACGCTTCAAGAGGTGGGTACCCATCTATCCGTCTCATCCTTCTTAGATCCCATCGCGTAAAATATGTTGATCGCGTACCGATGGGATATTTAAAATAAACCTAAAACTATTTTTATTTATTTTTTTTTTTTAAATCTATTTTAGGATTATAATAATAATGAAATCTGTTTTTGGTATGAAATTTTGTAAATTCTGTTTTTGTATGAAATTTTGTGAAATCTGTTTTTGTATAAAATTTTGTGAGATCTTTGATGCATTGTTGGGTTTTATTTTCGGAACCCTATATTTTTATTTACTTTATTGTGAATCATGGGTCAATCGATTGAAACCCTATGGAGCGCGTACCCTACTACCCGTGGCACCCACACCACTCCCTACCCGTTGAAAAATATAAAATTAAAATATTAATTAACAACTAAAATAATAAATAAATTTTCTGAAGAGATTACGTTAAATAAATATTATTGTATGAAAGCGGTATTATATTAAAGAGTAAAATATTATTAGGTTAATTAAATAATAAATTAGTTGATAAAAAAAAAAATGTAATAATTAGTAAAAATGTATAATGGGCTGTAAATGTGATGAGTTATTAAAAAGTAATATTTTCATTGAATAATAAATTGAATAATGATAAATATAGCTTATATGTTTGATTAGTATTATTATAATAATTGATAATAATACAATTATTAATTAGTAATTAGATTAATGATATTTAGAGAAATGAATTAAATTAATAAAGTAAATATTAAATATTAAGATTATTTGTTGTATTATATATCATTTAATTAATGAATTATTAAAATTTGTACATGAATATTACTATTATATAATTCTGTTATAATAAAAAGTTTATTTATAACAACTGTCATAAATGCTTTTATTGTTAATGTTTGTATTAAGGTTACATTTAATATAATATATATATTATATGAATATGGTCGAATTATTTTTAGCAAGTATTTATATAGAATAAATATCCTAAGTCATTGCCTATTGAAAACTTGTAAATTATTCCATTTTAAAACAAACGAAAATTAATAAACTGGAATTCCTTACTCCTTTTATAAATAAATTCCCTATTAATGTGAACTAAGATTCGGTCAAGCACCCTAAATTGCAATCATCACCCTATTATATAATTTATTAGTGTGCTATATAAATAAACATAAATATAGATATACTCAAAACCTAAATGTAAACTTTTGATGTGTGACATCTTTGTTGTGTTTGTAACTAAATCAAGTTATATGAATTAAGGATATGTTAGAACTAAGATGCGAGTATATGAGATCATGCCTACACTTGGGCGTGGTGATTCATTTGAGATGACATCGAGCGAGGAATACACCGTACCTTACAACTCATGGTGGAATGGGACCCATGACGAGTCAGATGAGTGTGAATTCAGTGTAATCTCGTAAATGGTGGCATATACGGCGACCCTATCACCCCGAGTTCAAATATGATAGTATAGATTATGAGTAAGCTATGAGGTTCAGCCTTAGGCTTTAAATCTCACTATAGTTCGTCTTAGAATTAAGTTATAAGAGTATGTTATGAGTATGAAATAAGATATGTTACGAGTACGATAATAAGATACCGCTGTGTAGGCCAGCAAAGATAAATAACTTAAGTTTACAGACGCGTTGCCTCACGTAGCCACCGTAAGGGCAACAACGTCTTTCAGCCAAGACGGATCTCTGGGAGAGATTATGAGTATGAGTATGTCTACAAGTCAGTTGGCCATTATGTCTCCCCATGGGCTGGATGGTGGAGTATGAGTATGACACGAGGGCGTTATGATATGGTGGTATGATACTATGTTGACCCTCTCATAGTAGCTCGAGCAGCGGCTGCAGTCGAGCAGGTATTTCACTAGTATGTTAGTTACGTTCATGCGATGTATGTTCGAGAATGATAATAAGACATGGTATAATAAGGTATGAGATATGGTGAGGTACGTTAGGACATCAGTATCTAGATCATGGTCTTGCATTTATGGTATGAGCTTTATAATATGCATATGATTTTGTCATTCTTTTGCTATCTGTTTGAGATACTATTATTTTTATCACTCACAAGATGCACCCACAATGCACCTGAGAAGTATGGGGTGGATTGGTGGTGTATCCCACTGAGTTTACGTGACTGAGTAAACTCATCCCACGATAATCTAACGGTACAGTGATTTCACTTTGGTGGAGTGGACATCGCCTTTCGATCCGCCGACATCGATTTTCTTTGATCCTCGTTCTTTGAGTACCAGAGCCTTGGGAGGGTGTGAGCCAGTACCAGGAGGGTTATAGTGCCGATTTCGATCCGAGTACCGATTATTGAGCATTGCGAACTTGGTAGTAGTTTGAGTCTTTCTTTTTACCATGGATTTTATGATTCTATTTTATCGGATTTGTCTCCGACGTTTACTATTGTTTATTGATGGATTTCTCAGATTCAGCACTTCTATTTTAGCATTTATGATTCTTTATATTCCACTGTTATATGTTGATCTTCACGGATTTCGTGGAATCGGACATGCGCGATAACTCTGATTAAGTGTATGTCCGCTTAGCATATCCGGGATATGTGCGGGTCATAACCCGGAATTCTAGGCCCTTGGGATGGGGTAGAATTTCGGGTCGTGACAATTTATGAGTTTAGGCAAATCATGAACGTACCTTTTACTGATTTACCATTCAAAAATGTTTGTGCAACTCTTGTCATTGTTGGCGACATGGAGGGAGATATATCCTTGCACTGCCCTGATGAGAATCAAACACCTAGGGCATGTTTGACTACTTACACATTAAGATTGTCTAAATGTGTAACTTGTGTAAAAACGGAAACGTGTCACTCAAATGCCTTACGAGGCCCAACCCTCGTACACCTTTTAGGCTACACGTCAGAGGAAAAGTAGGAAAACACGTTTCACTTTATGCCATCAAACATCGGCTCACAGTCAACACCCCCACTTAACACATAAGATAGCCCTCTTACGGGCCATCGAACATACCCCTAATATCAACTTTGGAGTCATACCCAACAAGGTATCATATCGGGTATCGACCGATATGCCGATACTATGAAATTCCTTTGTTTTTTCGAAAAAAAATCTAATTTTTTTCATAGACTTATCTTACTACAATTAAAAGCACGAATGAGGGTTAATTTCTGTCAAGTTTGTGCTTTCACATCCGTTATGCTTAAAATACTCCTATATCACCCAATATATCCCTAAGTTTTACCTTGTCTTCCCTCATCCCATATTATTCTCCTGTCTTTTCTCCTCATAAAAAGTCCTACTTTCTCTCTCATTGGAAAAAAATTAATACTCGTCTTAGCTTCCTATTTCATCTCTTCATAAAATATAAGTATCCTATTTCATCTCTTCATAAATCATCTTTTTAAGGAAGCTTCATGTTTTACCTCTTCATAAAAAAAAAAATTTAAGGTAGCTTGATGTCATATCTAAATCTCTTATATTTTAGATTGGAGTCAATTATAACATAACTAAATTGTTCTTTAGTTAAATTAAATACCTTTGACAAACATAAATTTTCCTAAGTTTTTTTGGAATTTTGTTTTTAAAACTTAAATAGAAAATGTTAATCGATAAATTTAACAAAAAATTCTTGAATTTCGTTCTTAAAGCTTGAATTGGTAATTGATCCATATTCTTGTGACTTGAATTCTATCCTTTTGATGGAAGGAGATTAATTTGTAAACTTGGAGCACAAGTAGCATACTTATTCAAGTCTTTAAAAATTATTGTGTAAGGTTGCATATAAGAAAAATAATTACATTATTAAATTAATAAATTTTATAGGCTTCAGTTTCCATTAAGTATCCAACTCAAACATCAAAGTCACTGTAATGGCCAACCTTCCTCTGCCATTCTTTCATATAACTGATCTTGATAAAATATGGTCCACCTATTAGATGGTCATATGTTGATTCCACATAACAGACATCTCCAAAAGTGTTATGACACGGGTTTTAATTGACCATATTTAATGATAATAGATCTGAGAAGCATCAAGTTTGGTACTTGTACGCGCACCGTAAGATGGCCCACACTTTTTAAATTTAAAATTTTCTTTTATGATTCAGTTTACACAAAAATAGCAGCTAAATTTTAAGAATCCTACTACCATAAAATAATTAAGGCATGTATTTTAATTCCATTAATTATGAGATTTGATGTAGAAACTAAAAGGACTCTTGCTAATTTATATTAGACAAACTTTCCTAGTTAGACTCCTCTAATTTCATAGTTAGACTTCTTCTCTAATTTTTTAGTTAAACTTCTTCTCTAATTATCCTTCCATTATAAATAAAGAACCTAAAAAATATCTAGAATTATCTCTTTTTCTCTCAATCGTCTCTCTCTGTTCTCTCTTCTCTGTAAAAGCTCCGGCAGTTTCATTGTTCACAACTCCTCGCCAGATCTCTATCGGTCTTCACGACAGAATTACACCGTGGGTCTCAATCTTATAGACGATCTGTGTATCCTATTCTAAAGCCTAATCTTCCACTATCGAAATTCCTCATCACCGTGATCAATCTATCGTAAAAAAAAAAAAGAGTTCTCTAGAAAAGACTCATACATATCGTCTCTCGAATCCGATCTCCATCAACCAAAATCATCGTGGGATTCTAATCACACTTCAACAGGTAGGTGCCTCTAAATCCATCTTAAATTATTCAGTTATTTCTTTTTAAAAAACCCTATTTTCCCCCAATTTTAACTAATTTAGGACCTTAAAAATATAAAAATTTGGCCTAAAATTGATAGGGTCATTTTTCTCAGATTTTCATGAAATTCGATCAAACTCTTCAACAGATATAGCCTAGGTATTTGGTCATAACTTTTTACTCCGAGAATTGACGTGATTCTTATAGCATTAGAAAGAAGACAATGAGATTTAAAACTTTAGGTGAAATATAAATTTCATGAATTCGACGTTTTAAAGGTCAAAATTAAGCTGCAAGTCGGGATAAGTTTTAGATGATCCAAAGTTGCACGGATTTGACATTATTCTCTGAACTCTTGGGCTATTTTATGCTCAACATATCTCAAGACCTGTAAATCACTAAAACTACACAAAATATATTAAATAGTTTTCATTGGATAGAAATCTATAAGTTTAAGGAGTCAAATATTAATTTTCTCAACACTTATCATATGTCACCTCTTTCAAGGCTCCTACAGCCCTTGAATGGATACGTGTGCCCCTTTAGGGTTCGAAACACGTCTGATCGCTATATCAATCAATCATCAAGTTTTATAGACACAATTAACCTCAATAAAATATATTTTTAACTCATCCATAAAATAAATGTAATTAAATATTTGTTATTCTATGTTTTACTTTAATATTTTATGTGTTATATTTCATATTAATTTTCTTCAAAAATATAAAATGCTTAGGGTGCATGTTATAATTTTCTTCTTATATATGTTCATCATCATCATATGATACACATCATGTAGAAAACTACGATAGAGCATGAGCATGATAAGTTAAGAATAAGACACAACACATGCTATAAGCCTTTGTCATATTGGGGTTTCTTTCACAGTCATGTGAAACTTAAAATGTAGGCATCCATATACGAATATAACTCCTTTATGGTATTATAGGATGTCACACGAAGTACATCCAGGTTACTACGGAACACGTCTCTTAGAAAGCGTGAGTTGTGAAGCCCATCATACCATGACCCATTCTAATTAAATTTTAAGTAAATATGAAAAAAGAATATGTTAAGATATAACATATAATGAAATGAGGACGACGATATGTAGCGCCCCTTGAAATAATGAAATGGGAATGGTAATATGTAACGCCCATTGAAATAATAAAATAGGGACGGCGATACGTAGCGTCCATTGAAATAATGGTATGGGGATGACGATATGTAGCGCCCAATGGATAAATGATATGAGAACGACGATACATAGCGCCCATGTCAGAAATAAAATCGGGGCGGGGACCTAAGCATATAACCTAATAATGATATGACACGTTAAAATACACTGTGAATGCCAGCTGAATATGAATTAAGATTAGTAATAATAAAACTTCTAATATGTCACGTATGTTAAGTTGATGAGACAAATAGGAAAAGAAATAAGAAATAGAAGCATCATGTATATTTCATTCTATGTTAAAATTTTCAATTCTGATATGATATATTATAAGGTTTCAGATATTTTTGGCATCATGTAATGTTTGGTTTATTTCAAAATGTAGCGCAACTCAAGCGATTGCACACCCAATCATCTGGGTAAGTTATGGTAGATCAATTGTGGAACCCACTGAGTTTACGGGACTGAGGTGAGGACTCTGATCATCCTAGCTATGATGACGTGGAGGCAGCTGTACCGAAGGCGGCTTATATAGACGAAGGCGTCGGTTACCACCCGGATGAGAGCGTAGATCCGACAGACTTTTATGATCCTTGAGCGTTTCTTCGTTCTAGACCTTTTATTTTTATTTTTGTGTGAGACATTTTATTTCATGTCGGTTGTTTAATACTCCTTATGAGTTTACGTTTGGGACAATTTTACCCTACGTGAAACTTCAATTTTATATTTTAGATGCGTAGTTAGGATTAATTACTTCATTAATGGTCATTTACGTTTTTCATTACTATTTTATGAATAATTTATCATTAAATGTAATATTTTAAATGCATCGATCTATATACTAAGTCGAATTATGAGTCATGTGTATGTTCACTTATCACCTTAACAAGCATACGGTGTCATAACATGAAATTCTAAGCCTCGAGCTCAGGTAAGGATTCTGGGTGGTGACAAAAAGTGACCATGATTATGTCGTATCATGAGAGAAGAGTTTTCGAGTCAATTTTGGAGATGTGTGTCATGTGAAATCTGTAGAATCATATGAGCCTAACTCAACCTTACAAAATCGGCTTGTAAGGTGAGGATTGCTCCAAGTTTATACATAGCCTAAGGCTATGATACCTAGGCGATTTGGGACTATTGGTCACGCCCTCTCACGTGTAATGTATCTCTCTACATCCCTATGGTTACTTGCTTTGATATCACATAGAAAGATAGAGAATTGAATGAGCGATAGTCCCACAACACTTGGGTATCATAGCCTTGTGCGATATATAAACCTAGGGCAATCCTCACCTTACGAGCCGATTTTGTGAGGATGAGTTAGGCTCATAGGATTCTTCACGGTATCAGAGCGGGACTTTTTCCACTCCAAGTTACCCAGTTCAATTGTCCGTGTGATTTGGCTCAGTCTCGTCAACATGTGCGGGGGCGTGTTGAAGTTTAGTCCCACATTGGGTAAATTATAGTCTTGTCTCTCCCCTTATAATATCCTGGGCCCCTCCACTCATTGCCCATTGGTTTTGAGTTAGATGCACAGATTTATCAAAATCAACATTTGATCGAATGATAGGTAGGCCATAATTTCAATGTCTATTGTGTGAAAATTGGGACAAAGTGATCTCAATCATCTGGTTCAGGCAATCAATGGGTTTAACGATGGAACCATTAGCTGTGGGGACCAAATCTTCGATTGCAAATAGTTGTACCCTTTTTAATTGGGCATAATTATTATGAGAACAAATGGTGTTTAAACATCAAATGGTGTTTAATCATCTTACACCATCAATGGCTTAAGACGAAGATGATTTGTACCAATATAGTGATGGATCATTGATTGAAGTACAACAGTCCCAAAAATGATGTTTTATGGAGATTTAAACCATCTGATCGATTGAATATAATATTAATTGTAATGGGATGATATTAAAGTTCATCGATTGGATAGCCCACATCCATTTATAGGCATGTTTTGTTTCTTTTAGCTAACATTGTTTCAATGATAGATTGCGACTTAGACAATTTAGAATGGTCACATGTGCTCGCCACAAGGCATAATCATAAGGCCATTTAAACGCCATTTTAGTGTTTAAATGTCGGTCAGGTGCCATTATCCCATTATAATAGTGTAGATGTGAGATTAATGGTTTGGATTAATTGTCGTCTGTGTCAATTGATGAAGAACTGACACTATATTTGTAAAAATGACATTGAAAATTTAAGGCTGATAATTACGGTTGTCAACAGGTCGGGTTGATGCGATACTTGATTGACTTAACCCAATTTTTTACTAGGTTTGGGCACATACAATTGACTTGTTAGGTCATATCAGGCATGAGACATTAGACCTGACCTGACCTATTCACAACCCTATTGATAATTGCAGGCTGGTGATACTAGTACACTGCCTTCATATTGCAGTCACCTCACTTACGGAAGCTAAAAAGAAAAAATTTTGTTGATTGCTTCGAATGGGACAATAGAGAGATCTTTCTTCATATGATCTTGAGATCACGGCTTACTATCATACAATGAGATGTAATTTCACGTGGCACAAATCCTAAAAAGTGTATAAATCACGTTTGATGTTTCATGGTGGCATAGTGGCAACTTTCGCCGAAATTCCGCGAAATTTTGCAAAATACATCGAAAAGGGGGTCAAATGAAAATTTCAGTATTTTTTGGCGAAATTTCAAAATTTCCAATTTTTTTTTAAAATATGTTAGTAATTTAGTATATATTGTAGTAATTATATATATATATATATATATATATATATATATAAATATATTATATTATATTTTTTATCACCAAACTTTCCCGAATTTTTTCTGAAAGGTATCGAAATTAATCCGAAATGTAGTGAAAAGACCCCAACCTAAAAATTACCGAAAACGAAATTTATCATTATGCATGGTGGCCCATAATCACTAGAAGTATCTCAAACTCTATTAATTGCTATTATAAATTTATCAAGCAAATGAATAGCATTTTAGTCATTAAACCCCATCAAAAAATGACTTCCATAGTTGTTAGAGCTGGTTTTTTGTTTTGATGAAAAGTTGTTAGAGCTACTAACCTATAAGAGGAATCTTATGATGCCAATGAGACTTCATTAACACTACGTCAAAATAGATGAAATAAGACTGCCCAAAGCTATCTTATTTTAAAAATAAGACGGCCTAAAACCGTCCTTATGTCCATTCTTTTTTCGGGCGTCTTAAATATATAAGACGGACCTAAACCGTCTTATATTTCATAAATAAGACGGTAGGAAATGACTATTTTCGACAGTCCTAATATAAGACGGTCTGAAGCGCATTTAATAAGACCGCTCATGACCGTCTCTAATAAACCGTCATTTATTTAGAGACGGTCATGAGCTGTCTTATTTATTATACCGGGACAGTCCTTTATGAACCGTCCTATTTTGAATGACGGCTCAAATAAGACGATCGTAAACAGTCTTTTTTTTAAATCGTAATAAAAAAAAAATTATAATTATGGGAAGAGCCTGTACCTTAGAATACTGTGCTTATCCATCAGAAAATTACAAATGGGCAGAAAAAATACTTTATAGTAAAATCACAAATTTACCCTTCTTAACTGCTTATCCAATGGAAATGTCACATTGAATTGTTGTCTAATATCCTAATTGTTAAAATCTAATCAACTCTTATTAATTGATTTGAACAAAACCCGTCAAATCAATTAATCATCTTATACTTCACGTTTGAGACCCCAAGCATCTACCCTCCTATGCCAAATGTTGAAATGGCAAAGCGAAACCTACAATGCCTACAAAAATTGATAGCGCATGATCCTTAATCATTTGAGGTGAGACCCATGACTATTAACTACACATCGCTTTTTTATTCGATTGTAGGTCCACGACTTTCTGTCATAGCTCACATACCATCCTACAAATTTTTTGGAAAAAAACTATAATTAGAGTCAACACGACAAGAATAAACTACAAATTTCATCATAAGGGCCTTTGCTTGGGCAGACTCGAGTATTAGATCAATTGTTGGACAAAACTTCAAACTATTGTACTGATGCATTATTTTACTTAAAGTGCACATCAATTTATTTTACTTCAAATATGATAGTGATTTACAACTTCTCAGATATATAGAGAGGATAAGGTAGTCCAACAGAAAAAATAAATGCTCAAGTGTGAGCAAATCATGTATTTCCCATTAAAATCATCTCCGTCAATAGGTTGCTAAAAAAATATTCAAAGAACTCAAAAAGGTCCTTTGTAATAGCAATACCAAGTAGTGAAAGTTACCTTTGTTTTTTTTTTTTTAAATGCCACCTTAGTATTTAAGTGAATAGTTAAATCAACACAACTCTATATGTGTAACATCCCAAAAATTTGAACTTTGAATAGTGTGCCTTGGGATATGTACCCATCAGGTCACTAATTTTGAGTAGGTAAAAGTCAACTTGATGACTTAGATTAGATTAATTTTGGTGTGAAAAGTGCACACCTGTATAGTGTTAGATCATTTTATAGGGTCTTATACACCTATTGTGGTGTGTGTGCATTTTACACGTGAACCGGGCTTTTAAGTATAAGAGAGGGAGGGGCTTCTTTTAGAAGCCATTTGGTTGAAAGGTTGAGGCTTTAGGTTTCTAGAGATAGAGAGGGATCAGAGAAGAGAAAGAGCAAGAGGAAGAGATGGGCTTTGGATGCATTGTGTGCGAAGGATTAAAGAACGTGTTCTAATCCATGTGAAATCCGGAACTCCAAGCTAAGAAGATCTAGCTTGTTGTGTGAAAGCTCGGATCGAAGAATCAATAGATATAAGAGGTTTGTACGAAGCGTGTGTGGATGATCACCTAACGATCGTGTCGAAATTGTGAAAATCATGGGGCTTGGAAAGATCAAAAGGGGTTTGGAAACCCATTTGCTTGCTAAGAAGAAGACGATCTGATCGGGGAGAAAATCGTTGGATTAAAGGTAAAAAATTTTGATTTAAGTTGTGATTTGTATGTAGATTAATCCTTAGTTAGATTATGAGTGAGAGATTTGAAGAAAATGGGTTAAGATTTAAAGAAAAATGAGTTAGAGATGCTTGAACCCGATTTTGGGTGAAATCTGATAAAATCGTTCGATCGAAATTAAAAATCGATCGAATGATTTCGTCAAGAGTGAAATCTGAAGGTTTCTGGTCGGTTTGGAAACCGTTCGATCGGTTTTGAAAACCGTTCGAACGAAATTAGAAACCGTTCGATCGATTTTGAAAATCGTTCAAACGAAATTAGAAACCGTTCGATCGATTTTAAATCGTTCGAACGATTTTGACTGGGCTCGCCGATATTACTTTAATATTTTGACCGTAACTTTTTATCTCGAACTCCGATTGACACGATTCTTATAGAGTTGGAAAGAGGGTGACGAGCTCTACAACTTTTGTGTTTTGATAAACTCATGAATCTAAAGTTTTAAAGGTCAAACTTTAGGAGAAATGTTGCATCAAATTCTATATTAGCATGAGTTTGCCTGTTTCAACCTTGATTTTGAGAAAATACTTAAATGTATATAAGTTATTAGTGAGTAGAGTTGATCTTTGATGCATCATTGTATGCTTATGATATAGATTGAGGTGAAAGGCCATTGAAAGGACCTTGCTTGGCTTCGCGCAACCTCAAGATTAAGGTAGGGGAAACTCGACCTAAATTTATATATTTGACTTGATTTAGAGTATTAGATGTGTTTGCATGAATATGATGAGTTGATCGGAGTTGGATATGTTAGAATTGGAGTCTTATGATTTGGAATATGAACTCGTGAAATCGTGATTATGCATGTGATAATGTTCGATTCTAGATAACCTTTGATATTGTTGAGCTCGACTTGTGTTTTGAAAGTAAGATCTTGAGATCGCTAGTGACACTCGTGAATCATTTTGACACCCTTGGAACTATGATTTACTCAACGACGCTTGGACTTTTGACATTTGCATTTGCATTATGAATCCTTTGGATTCTTTGACTGCATCCCTTGGGCCATACATAATTCATACATGGAACATTATTGCATCCCTTGGACATCACTGCATCCCTTGGACACCTTGGAATCATTGGATACCTTTGGACATCATTGCATCCCTTGGACACTTTGGAAATATTGAACACACTTTGGAAACATTGAACACCCTTGGACACCTTAGAATCATTGGATACCTTTGGACATCATTGCATCCCTTGGACACTTTGGAAATATTGAACACACTTTGGAAACATTGAACACCCTTGGACACCTTGGGCATCATTGCATCCCTTGGACACTTTGGAATCATTAGACACCTTTGGACACCCTTGGATATCATTGCATCCCTTGGACACTTTGGAATCATTGGACACCATTGGACATCGTTGCATCTCTTGGACACTTTGGAAACATTGAACACCCTTTGACACCCTTGTGCTGTTTGAGTTTGTGTTTGTAAATTCGACGTTATTTGAAATGTGTGTGAAATCTTGGATATTCTTGGATAATTCTAATTATTTTAGGATTCTTTTCGTTATGTGTACTTTTGGATGGAATATCATGGTAAAGTTAAATGTTTAAGGTTGAGTTTTGAAATAGAAGAAATTGATGAATGCTTTGAAAAAAAATGTGTTTGAAAAGAAGGGAAATGATTAAGTTTTTGGAAGCAGAATTAAATAATGGTTTTGACTCTTGATTGAAGCTATGTTTTCGAATGTTAAATGTGAATTTATATTGTTTATCCTCTACTGAGCTTAGTTGTTAGCTCAGTAGAGGATAAACAAGAATTTGTACTTTGTTCAGGTATCGTAGAATTGTGCTTTGTGGATTTGGTGAGTTAAGTTTTTGTACATTCGTACTAGTGTACACCATTGTTAGGTGATGGTTGGTCGTCACTGGTGTTTATTTAGTTTTGTTCTTATTGGATTTTTGATCTTGAGGTTTTAATTATGCTATATGTAATAATTGCTTTGATTTCTGTTTATTTATGGATGTGCCAAGTATTCTGTTTCAAATTTTGGTCTACGATCTGGCGGTTCGGGTTTTTTCATTGGGTTTAGGATAAAAATATATATATATATCTCAAAATTTTAGGTTGGGAAAATCCGGGCTGTCACAATATGCATATATGATGAACTCCAGTTTCATTTCTATTTGAGAAACTAAAAACCCGTTGGCATAGAATTCCGTGTTGTGAATTGCACACACCTTAGTATTTAAGTGAATAGTTAATGCCTTATGGATCTTTGTTTTCTAATTTCCCCAAACACCTCCATAGTTCATTTATGAGATGGCTTTAAGTTAATTATAGACCCAATTTAAAAAATATATGTAATTCAATTTCATGCTATTTTATACAGCATGATATTATTCATTTTCTGTAAAAATTATTTCAAATTATCTTTATATTTTTACATTCTTCCCCTCAAGAATCTAGCTCCCACTTCCTAACCTCCTGCTTCTACTACCAACTACTGCACCCATGACAAAAACAAATGTTAATTTATATTTTTTATCATATTTCATTAAATAGATACATGTTTTTAGTATTCTTTTATATTAAGTATTCCTAGCTATCGCTCAATCTCGCATAAATAAGATCTCAACCATGCTCAAAGCTTGGCTATGCAACACCATTGGAAAATAATAGAACTTATTTCATTTTATTTTTTAAAACAATAATAATTAATAACATCACTTTCACAGCATAATCACCGACTGAAAAAAAAGAAGCAAATATTAACAAATATATGACATAATCAACTGACCATTGCTGATGATGAGGGAGTTGGAGAAAAATGGAGTTTGGTTTCAAATGGAAAACAAGGATTTGATGGTTTATTTTCGATCGCGAAATTCTCGGTGATCATAAGTGAAGGCCAAGAAGTAAACATCCATTAAACTAGGAAGTCTCAGAAATCAGAAAGGGGACCCTTCTTCTCTTTCCTCGTTACCATGATGGCAGAAGCGATCAGGTTGACTTTGAGGAGGGTTTCCTCAATAGGACTTTTGGCTGGTATTGAGATGTCTCCTGGTTTCTTACCTTCAATGAGTGCACGACCTCATTATAAATGAGGCAATTTCAGCTGAGCAAGAGAAATTTTTATGTTTCATTTTTTTTGTCTATCAAAGTTGTATTGGCCAAAAAATAGATCCACACAAGTCTAAATTATGCCTTTATCTTGGAATACCCAATATAATGGACGGTGAGAGTGGATCTCCACCTACGAGACACTTGGGAATGCTCCTCAAGGTGGGAGCTCTCAATATCAGATTGGAATCCAATGGTTGCAAAACTAAAGTCTACATTGAAGTTCTAAAAGGGGTAAACTTGTCCTTTGCTAGACGAATAGCATACTTCCGACTCCTGCAAACCCACTGATTTATTATTTGTTTGCTTCCTATTCCAGCCATCTTTGTTAATAGTTCACTAAAATTCAAAGAAACTTTCAGAGTGGAGGCAATAATGCAAAATAGACCTGGTAAATTGAGATGTAAGGGACTCCTATCTACAGGGAAGATGAGCTAAACAGATGCTTTCTAGTGTTTTGGTTATAGATGACACTTGGGCCGACTTGGCAGTCAAGCCAATTGAAACTTCACGAGATTTTTCAATTAAATCGCTATGGAACTTATCCCATAATCATAATGAAGGTGAAAATTTTGTAAAATTATCAAACCCAAGCCCTCCTAGAGCCCAAGATTTTGTCTTAATCATCACTAAAGTTAAAGTTTGAACTGGAGGTCAACTCGAAAGACGAAATATTTCCCCCATGATCTCTTTCTCCATTGTATGAGAATCCCAACAAGAATGCATCTCACATTTTTGGTCATTGCCCTTGGACTGTAAAAATGGTGTTGTTGTAATATCCCGAAAAATTTAATGTTTAACTTTAACCCCGGGAACCGTGCCCGATTGGTCATAGGGTTGACCAAGTGATGGCCAAACAATGCACTCATGGAGTGATGAACTGAAGTGGTGTGAATGTGACCTAAGTGTAGAGTATGGTGTTAAATTATAGTCGCATACACCTATCTCTGGTGTATGTGCTTAATACCGAAACCAAAGGAGGATATAAGGGTTTAATAACCCTAGAATCCTTTTATTTTGGTTGGTGAAAGAATTAAGAAGAGAGAGAGAAAGGGAGAAAGCAAGAGGAGTTATTGAGGTATGAGTGAATGCAAATCAAAGGGCTGATTAGAGCATTTATTGTCGAATTCAAAGCGATTTGGGATCGTTGAGGCAACGGCTGGAACCCTAGCCATCAAACCCAACAAAGCAATCCTTTAAAGGGATTTATTAAGGTGAGTTTTAATTGAAGTTAATGCATAGATTGTAAATGATTAAATTCAATCAAGTAGGGTTAAAAGGCTAGATTAAAGGCTTAGAAAAGAAGGGGAAAAGATTTGGAAGAACAGCTCGAAAGGGGGCTGAATCTGGCTAAATCGATTAATCGAAATTGGGATTCGATTAATCGATTTTGGCCCAGAAGTTGAAAAGTCATGGATGCCCGATTTCGATTAATCGAATTGAATTTCGATTAATCGATTTAGAAGGTCGATCAATCGATTTGGAAATCGATTAATCGACTGGGTACTTCCAGTGGCTGGAGAAACAAGACCTGGGGAAATCGACTAATCGAGTTGGAAAATCGATTAATTGATTTTGGATTTCGATTAATCGATTTGGGATCGACTAATCGATTTCAGATTTTCGACCACTCGATTTGAGAATCGACCTTATTATGTTAAAGACTTCGATTAATTGATTTGGAATCGATTAATTGAATTTGAATCTCGATTAATCAATTTTGGGAATCGATTAATCGATTTGTGTTTCGATTAATCGATTTTGGGAATCGATTAATCGACTTTGGCAGTCTTACCTAACTTTCTAGTTTTACTTTGAGATTCATGGAGGGTCTAAGACCTTCTTCATTACATCTTTAGTGATGTATTGCATGTGTTGTAATGTGTCATAGGTGGTACGTGTGAAAACGAGCACAAGGAGCCACGTGGGACCTTGATGCTTGGACTTTCAGAGAATTGAAGTAAGGAACACCTTGAACATGTACTTTAATTGCAAGAGCATGTATGTAGTGATATGTTTATCAGAAATTGGAAATGTTTTAACTATGAAAAGCTTTGTGAAAATGGGTGTGTGTGTGTGACACCAAGAATGTGATAAAGGCATCTGTGTGATGCGAGTAATTAAGATCAAAAAATCTAATGAGAATGAGACATCCCTAGGGGATGAGAAAGTAAAAAAGCTATCAGTGTGATGCGAGTAAGTTATACATCCCAGGGATGTATATCTGATTGAATAATTATTGTTGAAGCCTAACTGATATAAGATAGTACTTTACACGGTGAATAACTATATGTAAAGCACATGACATTT
Source organism: Chloranthus sessilifolius (assembly GCA_021018995.1). Taxonomy (NCBI): domain Eukaryota; kingdom Viridiplantae; phylum Streptophyta; class Magnoliopsida; order Chloranthales; family Chloranthaceae; genus Chloranthus; species Chloranthus sessilifolius. The sequence goes on from CM037598.1 coordinate 29,734,784, forward strand.
TTGTTATTTGAGGTTTGTTTAGAATACCCCACCAACGTGGCGGAATATCTGTGAGCGGTACGGCGGCCAATCCGTACACCAGTGCGGAGGTCTATCCGTACACAGTAAGCACATCCCAGGGATGTTGAGTTGAGATTTAACCCCGCCGCCTAGTGAGAGAGGGGCTTGGGTAGTATTCCCAGGGAATATATTTTACAACTGTCTATTTAGGCGACGATGGTGGGTATTCCATCGGGGCTCGATGCTATATTGCTCAGCGATTGCTTAAGTTGAAGATTTAAGTTTTGCTTTAGGTCTGTTCAGTGTCATTCATGATAAATCTATAGTAAAGGAAGACATGCAAATTATCAGTAAACTGGAATGCAAATCATCAGCTTTTAACCTATTTTTCTAGCAAATGCATAGACACATCATGCTTGAATATCATGGAATATATGTGAGATTTTAATTTATATGTTCATTGTGTTTGTTCCCTATTGAGCTAGAATGTAGCTCACCCTTTAGACTATATGTCGCAAGTCCTTTGTTAGGGGCGGCTGAGGTTTCGAGAGACGTAAATTCGGGTGATTCGGATTACGTGCCTGGAGACGAGTTGGAGCCTCCTCCCGAGGACTTCTTCTAGGAGACTCTGCTGTGTACTTTGACAGAGAGTAGTTTTTGAGAGCTAATTGTGCGGCTTGGTATGTCAAACTTTTATTTTTGATAAACAATGTAATTAACTTGGATTATTCTTTTGGCGAACCATATGGGGTGATTTGTTTATCACCGATGGTTCGGATCGGTTCTCCGTTCATGCAGTGGCATGAAAGTAGAACTGTCTTTTGGTTAGGCCAGATGGGCATGTTACTTTTCTGTTTTATGCAATTATTTACTTTATTTATTTATCTTTGTTTGTTATACCAATGTTTCGTGCATAGTTTTGGGGCACGGTCTGGAGGATCGTGCTGATAGCACGGGTTTCAGGGTGCCGAAATCCAGACTGTCACAGTTGTATTTCTCTAAGATTTTCAACATTGTCATTAACTTATTTATTTGTAGATATTAAGATAGATCTATTGATTATCTACTTTTGATGATGAATGGCACTCCTCAATCTTGATGCTTATGATTTAAGTCGTATTTTGCAAAGCTATGGAAGGTGTGAAAAGGAAGAAATAATCGCAAATTCAACGGGCATCACACCGTAGAAACAACATCAGATAGATAATTATGGAAGTGTCAGAGAAGGCTAGCAACCATCATCATTTCAATGGATGCTCAGTTCATGATTTGGACATTGATTATGCTTGTGCATTACATGCACTGTTTCAATGGAGTATGGTTTAAGGTATTGGACGATAGCAATACATATCAGTTTTTGGCCTAGTTGATTCATAAGAGCAATCCCCAACGTATTGGTCGATACCTATACATATCGACCAATACTATAGATATTGCAGATGTATATCAATATAAGTAATTTGCTTTATTTTTTAAATATTTTTGTATGACTTTTATATTAGAATCTTAAAATTAATAACTTAAAATTTTAACATAAATATATTCAGGATGTTTGACACGGTTTCATATTGATTGGAATTAGGGTGGTGCATTTTTTGGGCTGAACCGACCATGTCGGACCGAACTGCCGGTTTTGGTCCTGTTTGGATGGGTACCGGTTTGGGTTTGGTTTGGCAAAAAGAAAAACTGAAAAGTTCGGTTTTGTTTTAGTTCCGAGCCTTCCCAAGCTGAAATTGACCGAACCGAACCGATTGTAAGTAAATTTTTTTCATATATATATATATATATATATATATATATATATATATATATATATATATATATATATATATATATATATATATATATATATTTGATAGGAGCAACAAGGGTAAGGTAATCCTGGGCTACTTAAGATTGTGGTGATTATTTATTTATTTCTTTTTTACACAATGAGAGGGGATCTTGTTATTTGTTGGACGTGTTTTCGGAAGTATTTCAGCAAATGCACAAGTTGAGGCTCTTTGGCATAGCATAATTTGGAATTCTTGATAAAGAAAATCAATCCTAAAAGGCTCTAAATTGAGGGAAATTCTTCACCATGGGACGCCTCCACTTTGGAAGCACATAGTCAAATTCATAGAGGTAAGGAAACAACTTTAGTTGATGGAAGTTAAGGCTACTCAATCCACTGTGAGATGCATTTAAGAGCGGAAAGTCGTGCGTACGTAGGGGATTTTAGCGACTAGTATGTCTTTGTGGGCATTTCAGCTTAAGACCAATTAGGAACAATGAAGGCCTGGTAACGTGCTTTTGAACAATGAAGATTTGGTGAAACTATTGATTAGCTTGTGGAGTTGAGTGTCCATGAGAGAATCTAGTCATCTTCTTATAGCCCTTTCCAAGAAATCTATTGTTCATTCAAAACTTTCCTTTTTTTAGGGTACAACAATCTCTGACTACATCTTGTGATTTCTTCACCTCTCTATTTAGTTTTTTCAACTACCGTTCCAACCTCCACACTTTAGATGTTTGCAAATGGACTAGAATTTGAAGTTACAATTTTCTCATTTCATAAATTTCTGTCACCTTCTCACCATAAATATCTTCCACATGATGCCATCTTTGAATAGTTAAAAGAATTTTTATCCATTTGAATGGGGAAATGAAAATGTGAGAAAACAGAGTTTTCTAGTGTGATTCTAGAAAACTTTGTAGTGTTCAATGAGTTTATATTATAGGTACTAGAGTCTAGATGTGTTTGAAAGGTTTCCAAAGAGGAGATGAGTTTTCAGTGGGTGAGCCAACAGCTACAATGGAAACTAAAAGTTACAGTTGAATACAGGACCATCGAGTTAATGATGGTATTAAAATTTTCACCATATCTGACAAAAAATGTTTGTTATGCAGTTCCGTGATGTTCTCCAATGGCCAAAATCATCTCCTAACTTATAAGATGATGGAACTACCCTTTCTCCCCAAAATCTTTGGTGCAGCTCAACCCTTGGCATTTGGGTTGGCATGACTGCATTTGGGCTTCCAATTTATGAGATTCAAAAGCAAAATGGATGTCTACTCTCTGGATATAGATTTTCATTTAGAAATATATTCAAATTTCCCATCAGTTAAGGAGTCTATTAAGTAAAAAATGTGATTTTATGAGTACCTAACGTATTCAATAATTTGCATTATTAGTTTCTTTGAATTGGTATTTTGATTAAATTAGGTTTCCATATTGCAGAGGACTAGAGATTAGTATTGTAAACATCTTCTTAGAGAGTATGTAATTCAGATTTCTACTGTTCATATATTGTATAATTATTAGTTTGTAACCTTTCCAATAACGATTTAGATTGTAGACTCTCCTACATCTTCTTGGCGTTTATCCATGAAGCCCTTGCAAGAGCTAGGTTTTCCTCTAAAAACACTTCCTAGAATCGTAGTTTTTTACTACATCAACCCATTATGTTGTGATGCCCATTTCAAGCTAGAAAGTCAAGGACTAGAGAATTACCCCAGTAATTTTTCCAAGAAAATGACATTTATTGGGCAACGACCTCTAAACATTTTAGATCTGAATATTAGACATACTATTTTCCCAAATTTGCATTGCTTTATTACTAGGTTACCTGAGAACTAACAAACTAAACAGGCTCTAAGTTGGTGAAAGGCTCGTCCTTTGACCACAAAATGTCTTGTTTAGTTGGTAACTAGAGAATGTACTAAATTAATGAAAGAAAGAATAAAGCAATCCGAATAGGGAACTCTTAAGTGAGATACTTGAGTACCTCCAAACATGCATAGGGACACAATACTCAAAAGAAAGCAAAGAGAATCAAGCTTTGACTGATGCTCTCAGTGTCTGCAACCCAATTATTCCTAAGATCCTCCCCAGAGATTGAGGAAAAGAGAGGAGAAATGAAGGCCCAACATACAATTTGATCCTTGATTTGGTATTTCAAGGTATCAACCAAGCCACCTTTACATAGGAATATTTTGTTGCTCCTTTCGGACCAAATGCTCCACATTATGGCAGCTGGCACAAATTACCATAACACTTCACCTCTCCAATTAAAGGGACCCAAAACCTAAAAAGCTAGGAGATTAGCACAACAGTAAGCAAAGAACCAATCCACACCAAATGAGCCCATAAAGAATACACAAATCACAATCGATGACACCTCCACCTAGCACATAATACATCTATTAGCCAAGGGCATTCCTTGTCGTTGGAGATGGCTAACCATAAATATTTTTATCCCAACTCCCAAGCCACTGTCCTTAAAAAAGAGGGACCTTGATGGCACAAGAGACTTCCCCAGCTTAGTCCAATGATTCTCAATCAAATCCCTTCCACACAAAAATCTACAGGACTTAAGATGAGCCCTTAGCCTTCCTTGACGACGCCATTTTATCTATGGATAACAGAGCATGCACTTCTTCTAGGATACCTAATAGATTGGCGAGAATAATACATTCTTCCTCCCTTCAAACTGGCATAAGAGGATGTTCCAAAACACATGACACTCCATAACCCCCGTCACCACCACTTCCTTTGAAATCTTGTATAGAGGCCCCCAAAAGTAGGAAAACTGATTCTTATCTCGGTATAAATAATCCCACAACTTAACTTCATTATCCAGTCCAACTTTATATTGTGCACTTCTCAAGTAAAATACGAAATTTTAAAAAAATTGTGATCAACAAGTATCTTATGTGGTCTTTGATTCTCTTTGAAGGGTCTATTTCTTAGTTTTAGAAGGAATTTGGCAGCTGTTATTATTGCTTAGCTTGTTCCTCTAGCAAAACAGAATATGGGAGATAAATGTCAAACTATTCTAGGCGGAAAAGAAATTTCAATATCATAAATTTAAATACCTCTCATAAGAGAACATATCTGTGCATGAGGGCAAATATGCACCAGCAAGAAGTTAGGTTGGCAAGGCTGAAGTATGCGAGCAGTGATACTTCGACTGATTTCTACTCAGCGTCTGGCTCTAACTTTCATGATGCCGACCCTCATATACTTTTTCTGCATAGGAATATGCATAATCCTTCTATTTTATGGGAAATAATCCACTTAATCTATTTGTTATTATTACAAAACACGAGAAACAATCAGAAAAACTCTCTCAACAAAGTTTGCAAATGTTTTTGTAGGCTCTAATATGGGAATAAATCAATTGAAACAACACCTCAGAAAAATGAAGCTGCAATAATAAAACCAGATTGTGTCCGGAAACACTCAAACTCAACAAACAATCAAAACATAAGTTGTTCCAGCACCTAATCAAATGCATGGGTACATTTTTATTAAGGCAAGATTTTATTTACATCTTGAAACTAATACTCTTTTCCTTTATTTTAAACTAAAAAATTTAAAATGGTAAAAACGTAATTACCACCCCAACCCATAAGACAGTCAATCAAAAGCATAGAATTTTTATTAGATTCTTCTACATATTGTTCAAAGATTTATACTAAGGAAAAAAAAAAATACGAGAATTTTCTAGATACAAATTCACATCTTTTCTATTGGATGACAATTATTGTTTTCAATCTAGACACAAGACCGACACTAATCCATGTGGGTTTGAAGCATCCATTACAGATGCACAAACTTTAAGACCTACAACCATATTTGAGGTGAAGAATTGAAGGTATCAAAACCCAATGTAGCTATTTTGTGTCATTGAGCAGTAGCTTTTATCTTTAAATTAAATAATTTAGTTACACAATAGCAGTTAGAAGAGAAATAATAGAGACGTAGCCATGGTGCTTGCGGGAGGGAGCTCTAACCTTGCAGAGTGTCCCGTGTATTGAATTGTGGTAATATAGAACATATGAGTTATTTTGCTTGTGTTGCAATTTATAAAACAACTCCTAGTCAGCAAAAAAATTGTGCCTTTTGTTTGTTATCAATATCCAAGAGTATAAATGTTGCACATATAACCAAAAAATCATTTTTTTTATAAATATTAGGGCATATAATCAAAATTACCATAGAACCCAAGCAACTAAACTGGCATTTCCGTCCCCCCATTAAAACAGTCGAATTACAGGCAATTCATAAAAATTCCGTTTATTATTCTAAAAATGTTGTATGAAACATCCGATCTTCATCAATCAAAAAAAAAAAAAACATGATCTTCAATATTTCTCGAACAAAAAAATCACATGAAAAGGCATCATTTTTTATTTTAGCAGCATAAAAAGTAACAAAAGTTCATCATAAGGACAAATTGCTGGAAATAAATTCACAAAAAATAAATAAATAAATAAAATCTCCACAAATGCATAAACGATCTAACCTTAGTACTTTCCCCTGGGGTTTGCATGTGGATGTATAGATTCAAGAGGCCTAACTAGACCCCATAATCTTCTATACAAAGAACACTGCATTACCAAGAAAAGATTACATTAAAAATCTATAAAATAAAGTAAAAAGAACTATGATCAAAAGCCACCAAGAAAATATATAATATCGGTCAAAAAAGTCTCATTTAATCATAGCTACAGTAGATTAAGACCCCAACAAAAAACCAAAGAACACCCACAAAATTAATTAAAACAACATTACAATAATGGAATCTATGGTTTCAAAACAACAGCTAAAACCCTAAAAACCCATGAATCTGGTTGAAGCCGGCAGCAATTGTAGGGCAGCAATGGTGGTCGAAGCAAAAAAGTGACCAAACATGCACTCTGAACCTGCCGTTGCCTCATCTTGAGATCAAAATGGCAGCTCAGGGGAGGGGAAACTAAACCCTAACACGACATCGAAACCCTAAAACATCAATGGGGAGATCGAAAGGGAGGGGAAATTAAACTTAGCGTTTGCGCGAGAGTGTGGGGTGAGTGAGAGAGATTTAGGGGAGTGAGAAGGGCGGAAGAATCTGAGAGAAAAAAAAAACCCCTACGTTCTATTCTTCTGTCGATCTCCATTGTCGCCACCCTCTCTAACCCCATCAGGGAGAGGAAGAGATGGGCTGATAGAGGGCATTTATTTTAAATGATTTAAGTGGGCTTCAACTGGATGAAACCTAAGGCTTGCTTTTTATTTTTGTAGAGAGATAGAGAGAGAGGGTGGGAAAGGAAGAGACGGTTTACGGACGGCGTTTAATTATTTTAGATGGTTTAAGTTGGCATCGTGTTAATAAGACGATTTTTACCGTCTTATTAATCGTCTTTAAATTTTGTGTCATTCGATAGCATGTGACCATCCTATTACGAAATTTAAGACGCTTATAGATTGTCTTATTTAAAGACGAAAAAATAGTCTCATTTTATGTCTTATTTCAACCATTTTTGACGTAGTGTAATCACCCACCCAATAGATGCTAAATATCAAATTTAATCATTTAAAAGTCACTTTGCCCCATTAAAACTCCGACAATGCACAAGTTTGAGAAAATTCCGTTACGGTGGGTGTGCAAACATGCATTTTTACTAGTACTATTAAAAATATCATAAATACCTATATTTAAACTATTAGATGATTTTTTTTAATAAAAAGAAAATATTTTAAAAATAAAAAAATTTCAAATTTGGTAGGTAACTACTGATACTGGTATCTAGGTGCTATTGATATCAATTGGCCAAAATACCGATAGGTATCTGTATCAGCCGATACTTGATATTTTACCCAGTGCACATGTAAGGCTCCTGCTAAAGTTTGGAGAGACTAATTTCAAGACTCGAACCGCGACCTATCGATTGAGCCAACATCAAGGCCCGACCTCTTTGACAACCAACTTTGGAGTAGGTATTGATATTGAGTTAGTCTACAATGAGTGTTTACTCATCATGAGTGGACACTACAATCTACATGTCCTTGTGACTGGGTGACTTGCACAAATTTCCATGCATTGGTAGTCCGTACAAGGCACTAAGTCGCAGGGACATGTGGACTGCGATGTCCACTCTGATGAGTGAACACCCATTGTAGACTACAAGCAATTACACATGCGCACAACATTTTTACATAGTAAAACCCAATGAGGGAAACTTCCAAGAAACAAATCCTTGGTCCAAGGCAAACAGGTTCATTATAAAAATAAACACCGCTCGTAGAAAGTTAACAGATGATGTAACAACAGGCCCTTGTCCTATCGGACCATTCCGAACAACAATGCTTGAATCCTCAAAGCATCCTTTGCATTGTTCAAACCCGTTATCGCCTTCAATATCGAATCAACACAATGATCCACTCCAATCCACGAGCCTCTTCCAACATTCGTATCCACGAGCGTAAACACACATTTGAATCATCAAACACAAAACTCCAACATCAATGGAGGTAAAAACACTTTTTGTGATGGAAACACTCAATAACATTTCTCAAAAGGCTAGGGTTTCTTTTCTCAAGGGCTGTAAGAGTATGGTGTCCTAATAGTCCCAAATCAATATATATATATATATATATATATATATATATATATATATATATATATATATATATATATATATAATAACTTAGGACTTAAGCAACTGTGCGAAGATGAATGGACGGACGTCCGTGAATGAGTTATGGTCATTCATGAATGGTTGTCCGTGACTTTTCTGTTCCCACATATAAAATAAGTAGGAGAGGGTTAATAATTGGCTACAAACATCAATCTAATACCATCAATTCTTAGCCATTAGACCCACACATACAACTCGGTATACCTTAAGCACTTTATGGGATTAGTAGTCTAGGTTGACATTAATTCTGATAACATATAAATTTCTCGTCTTTGTTACAAGCTATAACAAAACCTAGATTATAATAATTTAAAAATAAAATTACATTATATTTTTACATATGCAGTGCATGTGTAAAAATTACAACTCAATTACTTCCCTAAAATAGTTCCAACTGTGTGTAAAAGTAAAATTTGGAAGAATTTTTGTGACTTTTTGGTAATTTCGACAATTTTGATATTTTTTGACGAAATTTTAAAATTTCGGTGCAATTTAGAAATTTTTTTTTTTTCTTAAATAAATTGGAAATTTATTGGTAAGCGGCGGCGGAAATCTCGCTCACCACTCGATTGCATGGCATTGTAAGGGAATGACACCCATTATATAGGTTGCTAGAGTGGGGAGAATTCTCCCCTCACCGGTGTGGGGCTAAAGTGTAGGTAAAAAGGTGAATGGGTACCATTCACTTCACCAGCTGCTTTCTCAACCCACCTTATTCAACTGGCTTTCATTGACTGCCCTTGAATTAAATGTTGGAGGTCGTTTTTCATCCTCATCTTTTGCACAATGGATCTATGGATCGTGAGGGTACTATCAAACGCTCAGTTTTTGACACAGATCTCAAAAAGTGACCCTAAAATCATATGACCCACATCATGCTCAGGCATGATTTTAGCGTCACTTTTTGAGATGTATACCATGTGTAATAAAAAATCGACCGTCTGATGGTACACTCATGATCCATAGATCCACTGGGGATGAAAAATGACCTCCACCATCTGATCAAAGGTGATCAATGCATGCTAGGTTGAGGAGGTGGGGTGACAAGGCAGCCTTTGGGTGAGTATAACCGTACCCTTTGTCAATTTATCTTCTATAGTTCTATGCTTGAGCTTGTGTCTGTGCTTGGCCACTTGAATCAATTGCTATTTATTTTTTTAAAATATTAAATATATTATATATATATTTTTAATCTTCAAAACTTTCTTGAAATTTTTCGAAATATATCGAAATTAATCCGAAATGTACCGAAAGGACCCCCACGAAAAAATTACAAAACGAAATTTGTCACTATGTCAACAACAAAAGTTTTTATACATTAAAACTTAAAGCACTTGTTTCCGAAATAATGAACAAATTATTAACCATACCTGTGTAATTTAAAAAAATTAAAAATATAACCAAGCCAATCATGCACCCACAAGCAATAAGGAAATTTCAAAATTATTAAAATTATGCGGTCAATAGGTTCAATTGAATAAAAAATAAATAATAAAATCACATTTAGTTATAGATATAATATTATTATTTTTTTAAACAATATTTAGCGAATCGGGTAACCGTGGTCTACACAGTGACAAAGTACTACCTTTAGACCATTGATTATTCATCTAACGATTAATGCACTTGCATCAGTGTCCCCACCATAATATGATGTTGCAACTAACACCACAATATAATAATACCTCAGATTCGGACGCATGGCGGCATGTCATCCGTTGATCGCATCCAGATCCAGTTGCAGGAGCTCATAAGTCAAGACTCACGCTGCGCAGGTACTATCACCATGTATTCTAATACAGTGCGACCCACACCATTTTACGAACCTTGAGATTCGTGCACTCCAAAAGCGCGCACTCTGCTACACGCCCGTGCACCTAATCCAACTCCAAACTATAGACTCAATTGGCGGGAGCAATTCCTCCCCCCCCCCCCACCTCTCTCCCTCTCTGCTACTAGGGTTTACAACTCTCTCTCTCTCTCTCTCTCTCTCTCTCTCTCTCTCTCCTCCCTAAAATTAGGGTTTGGTCTCTTTCACTTTCTAGATCATGGACAACGATGCACCATTAGAGACTTCGATTCGCCGATCGGTTAGTTTCTGATCCATTTCCTCTGTAATTATGAGCATCATTTTATTTATTCTTAATTTTTTGTGGTACTTGACCTAATTTCTTTGCATTGGAATTATCTGTGTATAGAAAAGGATTAGGGTTGCAGACAAATCTGATAATGGTGGTCCAAGCAAAGCAAATGATTTGGTCACAGAGAAGCCCGATCAGACGGGCGATGCAAGCGATGAAGGAGAAGGATCTTTTGAAGAGCGCGAAGATATCGGTAGGCCGAAAAAGAAGTTACGGCCTTTGGAATCGATGCCGCCTAAGCCTGATCAGAGCTTGATTGGTATGATCTTGTTTCGAGTTTGTTGTACAGTAATTTCTATGATTCGTGTATGGCGCAATGCTTTTGTGGACATTGTTTAGTATATTTCATGAATTATGGTTATGATCAGTGTGATTGATGCAATTATCTTTCAATTTGGTTAGTAACTTGTGTTATGGAGGACCGATAAAAGAAAAAAAAAATTGTGTTGTGGAGGCATTTGGGATCCAAGGATTCTTGTTTGCTTAATTATTTAGTATATATTTCATGAATTAGGGTTATGATCCATGTGATTGATGCAATCATCTTTCAATTTGGTTGATAATTTGTGTTGTGGAGGTATTTGGGATCCAAGGACTATTGCTTGCTTAATTTACTTTGAATGAACATGTGACGTGCCGAACCATCAATTGCATAATTTTCTAAATTCGGGTGTCTGGATCGCGTTTTGGAATGGAAATGCAAGTCAAATGACTGTTTGAATTCTGTTCAGACAGCCAACAAAAAAGCTGCTGGTGACATAAAAACAGGTGGCCATAAAAACAGCCATCAAAATTCTATATACTTTTGGACTAACCTGTCTGTGATCCCAGAAGTTCTATTTCTCTTAAAAATGGGTGACATAAAAAATGTCTGACCTAAACGAGCCCGGTAAGAAATCTCAAATACTTGGGAACAACATGAACGTGCTAAGAGATATATCAAGTATCATAAGCATGGTTTGGTTTGAAATCTCGGATTTCCAAATTGTCTCGGACAGCCCCGAGACCGAGACGTCTCGGGATACAGCGTGAAATGAAAATAGCCTTTTAAACCATCTTACACCATTAAAATATGTGTTTGATCTTACACCATTCAAGAATACTTCACTGTTATGCTATGTGGCAGGTATCTGTGATCAATCTAGACAGTCCAAGTGGCTGCCCATGATTGGAACATATCTCAGTTAAAGAGTCACACCTATAAATCAATTGTGTACCGTCTGATCAATGATCTTCAATACCAGCTGTTAGAATATAGGTATAATAGCGGATATTAGTGTGCACGGATTTGGACACACCATGATAGCCATTCACGGTGAGAAAAAATAGTGCCACATGTACAAAGATGAAGAGTAGTATGCTTTGAAAGGTGTACTAGCTTAACATACTCTATAAATAAAAAATTTAAAGACAACACTTTCTATATAGCCTCTTAGGGCGCATTGCAATTCAATCTCGTCTCGCTAAGCCCCGTGATGTGATACGTTTTGCCCGAGACATCTCGTTTTGGGTGAAATTTAAAACCATGATCAGAAGTATGCAATGTTAGCAATTCAAATTTGCCTATAAAAGCTGTATAGTCACAAATAAACCGACCACAAATAGCTGAGATAAGGCTATGATGATGATGATGATGAAGCTGTATAGTCACAAATTAAAGCCAAACTAAATGAATGGAGTAATGAGCAATAATAAAATGCAGAATGTATCTAACAAGTTAAAGAGCTTTCAAATAAGTTACCATATTAACTAAATACCCAATCTTATAGCCTCAACTCATAACAAAACCTCTAAACCGGATTGCATTCGGGAGGTGGAGGGATATAGCAACGATAGGAGTAGTTCGACTCCTCACTCTTAGCATAAAGGTTAAACTCAGAATACAAAGATCAGATCCAAAATGTCAGAAATCAGAATCAATTTTCCGAATAACGGATCGAAATACTGATCCAAAATATCAGAAGTCGGAATCAAATTACTGAATAACGGATCAGAATGCAGGATAACAAATGAACTTATAGACATACAGGTCATATAGGATTTCAGAATTCTGCATAACAGAACAAGTTGCAGAGTGACAAATCAGATTGGAAAGTAACCTAGCAGGGTTTTAGAAATCTTGTTACTTATTAAATCGCTTGTGTGTTCAACCAGTGATACATGCAAACATGCAAAAGGGTAATGAGTGTCGAATGCATATGTAGCATAGGGAGATGGATTAACATTTATGAATTTTCTAGACTTAATTAGCTTAGTTGTGATATTTTCTTAACATCTTTTAAAAAAATGGTGCATGATATCATTCACACCAACCCAGGTCCAGACAAAATTTTTCTTTATTATTTGGAAGAGTGGGCGCTTGCCTCAATAGGCTATCATGAACACCTTAAACAGTAAGGTCCAGATGTCACCCGCTGAGGAGCTCTACGTACTGCCTGAGACAGACAGGTGCTCCATGGGCACTCCCTCATTAGGACCCACTTGCTAAGGTAGCAAAAAACACTGAAAATATGTAACATAAGTGATAATGGCCCAAATGGAAACCTCAATTTGAGAGGTGCAGAAAATGTTGTGTTTGCTCGCTAAGGTGCACACTCCCCTCATTGCCTGAGATAGATACGTGCCTATTGGCACCCCCTCGCACCCCCATCTGCTAAGAAGGCAAGCAATGGGAACATAATGATATCATTACATTACATTTGGGTTCAAAAGTTATCAGACAGAAAACATTACATTTGGGCCCTTTTGACCCTCATCGAAACGAAACCTTAAGTAGGAGGCCCAATGACAAGTTACACCCTTGCCCATTTGGCTTGGTGCACAGAAAAGGCATAACTCAGAGCAGTTACACAGTGGCTCTTTACAATAGGTGTCCATTACAGAAGGCTAAAACTAATACACCCTTCTCATTAGCATCAGGTGTTCAGAAACAGATAATCAGATAAAAGGTACCGGTTATGCAATGACACTAAGTGTATGTAGCGGTTAAACAGAGTCAACGAAGATGTTGCGGTCTGGGAGCATGTCGCCGTCAGGTGTTGCGGTTTGGGAACATGCCATAGTCAAGTAGAGTCAACAGAATACCTTGCGGTCTAGCGATGTCGCAGTCAAACAGAGTCAACAAAATAGCTTGCGGTCTGGGAATGCTACGGTCAAATAGAGTCAACAGAATGTATCGCCGTCAAACAGAGTCAATATAAAGCTTTGGTCTAGGAATGCCGCGGTCAAATTGAGTCAATGAAAAATGTTGCAGTCTGGAAACATGTCATGGTCAAACAGAGTTAAACATATAACTTGCGGTATGGGCATACCGGGTCAACAAAATCAATTCTAACATAATGCGTCTGGGATGCCACAGTCAATAAGGTCAACATAAACATGACACTGTTTAAGCATGCTGCTGTCAAATAATCTACAAACAACTGAATGTGGTCTGAGTATGCTGCAGTAAAAAAAGTCAACAAAAGTGGAATAACTTAATCTATGGATTGACTTGCACAACGAAATGGCTAAGGTTTGAAGAATCGAATGCCGTCGGAATGACTTGCACAACGAAATGGCCAAGTCGCACAATGGAATGCAGTCTAAGTATGCTGTGGTCACACAATTCAACAAACACTGAAATGTCTTGCACAAGGAAATAGGTAAGTCTTACACAACGGAATGCTGACACAGCAGATTGGTAAAGCACAAACAACGGAAGAGCAAAGTGCTCAGAGTTCATTAGTCCAGACATATGGTCAACCGGTTTATCAAGGAGATGCCAAAACACCTATACTTACCAAAATCATGGCAGTGAGATCAGGGCCAGCCCTGAGATTTTGGGGGCCCAAGGCGAGTTCCCAAAATGGGGCCCCTGCTTCATATTACTTTATAATATAAAAAAAATTCGCCACAATTGTTTTTTGACAAATAAAATAATACTCATATTCTATTTTACGACATATAATATGAAAATGTAACTAAGAATTTAAACATATGGCCCTAAAACCACGTTTGAGTGTGATGTGTGCCATTGCACACAAGGTGCATGTTTTGGGGACATGTGACATGTGGAATAAAAAACTGACCGTCTGATAGGTGCTACATGGTCTCAAGATCCCTTGTGTGGAAGATCGGGGTTAAAAAAATCTCCATCGAACTCTGATCTGAGCCAATCAGGTCATGTCTGCAAGATGCGTAACACACACGATTCAGAAATAGAGAGCTACTTATCTGGACTTAAAAATGTCGAGCAAAACCAAGTATAGGGATGCCAGAATTTAATCCCACATAGAAAGGATTCAACAACTGATGGAACTCTCATTCTTACTCATAAATGGCGAAGAGAAAGACATAGCTTGTAATTATTTCAGAAGGCTGAGTTCATGGAAATTAAGGGCTTTGAAAGGCATCGTTCATGGATAACAATTCCATTTTCTCACTCAAGCTTGCCCATTTCTATAAAATGCTGAGAACTTTTATAAACCTCTATAGTAGTTTCTTTGTTTGGTCAGAAAGGCTAAATCTATATATGCCCAGATCATTTACTTCGAGTTCAGGTTGAATCATTAAAACTACTTGAAATCCTTCCGACATTGGAAAGCTCTAATGTATTCAGTTTAGAACTTATAACTTACGAATGTCTACAAAGCTCTCTAGTTTCTTTTATAGAAAACCCTCTGATTCATAAAATTCTCTGCAATCATTTACTTCGAGTCCAAGTTGAATCATTAAAACTACTTGAAATCCTTCCGACATTGGAAAGCTCTAATGTATTCAGTTTAGAACTTTATAACTTACGAATGTCTACAAAGCTCGGTAGTTTTTTTTATAGAAAACCCTCTGATTCATAAAATTCTCTGCAAATACATGCAACTCCCAAATGTTTTCATTGATCCATTGAAACTTTATCAATTTCAACAAAATGTCATGCAAATTGGAAATCACTTCTTATTTAAAACAAAAAACACAAGTCTTTTAGTAAGAATACTTAAACAAATCTCATCACTTAAAAGTACGAATCATCAACCCAATATTGCTCTTCAAACAGATGCATGCGTCTCACAAGGATTTGAAAGATTATTTACCTTGTTCACGATCTTCTTTCCCGAGTTGCTCTTCTTCTCTCATTCGTTTCTTACTCTCTTCGAGTGCAGAAGCATGTACATGACTTTTTTGGCCTGCTGTTAGGTTTGTATATGGACGGGAAAGTTTCATGCCACACGTCCCAAATCTTGCCCTCCAATCAAAAGGTGGGATAGGTGTCCCAAAGTGTACACACTTTATGTATTTGTCACCCGATTGTCGCACGTCTGGGTTGTCCATTAACACGAGTCATACACTACTGATCCGACCCATTCTTTAGTTCTAGTGGTAAGTGTGCCAATCTTTCACTCATCACCAGCACAAAGTTCTGATTACTTATTGCACACCATAAATCCTTTATCATAATTTTAGAGTCTTCACACTATTGCTGATATCAACATCCCTACGACTGACGTTAGCAAGTTCAGATTTGCCTTGGAGAATTGGAGTAGACATGCACTTGATCATGAAAATGGAGGTGAGGATTGCTTCCCTCCCATAAATACTTGGGAACATTCATTCATAACAGAAGAGAGCGAGCAACTTCAAGAACATGATAGTTTTTCTTTCGGATACCCCACAACTTAACAATGGCCATTGCCCATTTGCAACTTCAACCATCAACCATCATCCACATCACATTACCTCTCATTAATCCACATACGAGCCCATAAGAATGCATTTCACTCATGTTTAACAGAAAACCACCACATGCAAGCTAAAAACAACTCAAAGAACAAGTATAAGAAGCTAGAATGGAGTTTGTAGGCTGTTACCGTGCATTTTCAGTCAAAAGTGAGATTCTGGCACTGTTTTGGACTTGCCGGCGACCCTAAACCAATATCTGGCTACCTGAAGAACAGTTTCGGCGAACCTAAGACATCCCAAAGACTTCACAGGTACACTCCAGCTGCCTGGGGACTCTCACATGCTCCAAGCAAGACAATCTGGGGTGTCTTTAACACTTTAAAGTTGATCTGAAGTTCGCTTAGGGTTTCTGCAACAGTTACTCCTTGCTCGAGGAAGAAGACGAAGTGGTTAGACCACTTTATAGTCCTTAGATGAACACACTGCAGGAGAAGAAAATGATGGGTAAAAAATTCCGACCAAAACCCTTAAAGTTGGGGCAATTCCGATCTCGTTCTGGCACCGGCTGACGTTAGCGGTGACGTCAGCAATAAATCTGCGAAGTGTTGCGATGAAATTTTTTCTTTCGGAGATCGAGGTGGCTCTGATACCAAGATAATTAGGGTTAGGTAGGAGGTGGAGGAGAAGAAGAAAGAAAGAGAGGGAGAAACTTAGGGTTGAGTATTATGATACTCTTCCCACTGCATTAAGAGTATATATATGATCTTACAAGTGGCACGGAAAAAGGTGCCACAGACAACAAAAAAAATGTAAGTAATTCTACTTACACATTACACTCCAACATTTACTGCTCACTCACCCATAAAATATATAGACATCTCTAATATCTCTGTTACCCAAAATCCAAATAAATAGAGGGAAAATAATACATATCAAAGACAAGGTAGGGTGGCTGCTATTATAGAACAAAATATGGCTGCAGCAACACAAAATTTGAACCCAAGATGGAGGTGATGAAAAAACAAAAATGTTGGAGAAACTAGGACACTGGAACAAAAATGGTTTCCAAATTTGAAGCATAAAGATCTGTCAAGGCCGCAATGTGCAAATCATATGTCATACAAAACCGACTCACGGAAACACTAGAGACTTGTGGGAATTACCTGCTCTGATACCATCTAGAAACTAATATTCTACTACTATAATAAAGGAAATAACTAAAGGAAGTATGCCCTAATAAGGGTGTATTAGAGAAAGAGATGGAGAAGAGAGGGGAGAGAGAAGAGAGCATACACATAAAAGTTAAGTTACATTGTTTATATTAGATTGTTTGTCACATGAGAAGAGATCCTTATATAGAGGAGAAACTACTCACCTATTTCATATCTAGACAAGATGGGACTAAAACTGTAACTAAGCACTCTCATAACTAGATATTACTTCTAACACTTACGCATATAGGGCCTCACACAAATAGATCACTTCTAGGGTGCCAATGAGGGTGTTCAAATTTAGTTGGGAGAATATTGCCTACCCCAAAAGAGGTGGTGGTTTGGGAATGACGTGTAACATCTAGTATGAGGAAATTAGCATGGAGAATGCTAACGTAAAATTCTCATTGGACCAGATTTGTAAAAGCAAAATACCTTATAAGTTTCTCCCTTGGCTGGCCTTACCCAAAGAAGGTAATCGGCAATATGGATGGCTATTTGTGGAGTTTTGAAGGATGAAAAAATAACCAACGGCTGGTTGATGATATTTCATATACCTATCGTTTGAAAGATCGATGGATTGTGATCCTCTTATCTCTATCTTCCCTATCCGTGCAAATTAAGGCCAACATATACCTATCTATCGGAAGATCGATGGGTGGTGATCCTGTTATCTCTCTTTGCCCTAACCATGCAAATTAAGGCCAATTAATCTCCATTGTTTCCTCAAATGGCGAACGGAAATAGTGAGAGATTAGAGACTTTAGTTGGATCCCATTGCACAATTGGTTCCATGGCAGTTATCCAAGGATAAAATTGTGTGGCTTGTTAGAAATCATGGCATTACTTCTAGGGATTGGGACTGAATCTTGTTGCATGTGCTGTCAACAAAAAGCCAGCTCTTTGGATGGAAGTTAATGAAAGCTGCATTACTTGTTGATAGATGTATAAAATTGCAGGCCAGTGTAAATCCAAGGATTGTGACTATGAACCATCTTCATTGAATGTGAGACTGCTATTGATTGGTGGAAGATCCCGAGAAAATCCTAGAACCAAATGGTTCATGCTCTGGTGTCATGGATTACATATTGGGTATTATACTGGAAAGAAATTGAGTGTTATACGGTGGTGAAAGCATTGGTTTGGTGGACATCACCGGAAAAGTCTTTAGCTGGTTTCGCGAATTAAACTCCTTACTAAAGCTGAAAGTTCCTCTAAATCTGATGAGATTAAGTTCCTTGAAGTAATAAATCCGTGTATAACTTGGATCAAAAGAGCCTCAAGACATATGGTCAGGTCAAATGGACTCCTCCAGATAGAAGAAATCTCAAATGAAATATTGTTGATGCAGCTTGTCATAACCTGGGAAGATCAGTTGGTGGTGCTATTGTTCGAAACAATGAAGGCCATATACTTCTTGCTTGTGGCTTGCTGTTTGAAGAGGGAATAAATGCAATGACGAAGTTGCATTTTTTTCATGAGGTTCGAAAAGGGAATAAATGCAATGATGAATGTTTGAATCTCACGAGGTTTGTAACTGACTTGTTATACATAGAATCTGACTTGACTCTATTAATCAATGCTGTGATGTGTGGGAATTATCCTTGGACAGAGGCTAAATTTGTTGAAGGCATCCGTGACAAAAAATTTAAACTGGTCCATTGACATGTATTTCGGGAGGAGAACCGAGTCATAGATTTGCTGGTTAATTTGGCACAACTGTAGAGAGAAGCATTGATGCGGAAACTAACACATGCAATGCTAGGGCTGAGATTAAATTTCAAATTAATTTAAACAATTAAAAGACAATTTTCCTTAACAAATTATCACAGAAATATTCAAGAGATTCAATTGAATAATTTAATACCGGCCCAAAATAGTGTTACTTTCGCGTACGTTCCCTATTGGATCTAGAAGACTAGGGTGCTTAGCGAATGGCTGGATCTATGACAGTTTTAGGGCGTCGAACGACCCGCAAGTGCGTTCTTTCGATACCGTGCGATAAAGGGCAAATAGTAGCTTAGGGTTACGCTACTTACGCAACTTGTAGATTATAAGAAGATAGAGAAGGAGGAAAAGTTGGCCTCGCACCAAACCGCACATGGGACGAAGAATCGCTCTTTGGTTTGAGAGAATAACATCCTCACAGAAAGTTCAAAACTATCAAAGTTTGCAAAAGCAATTTTCATTCCCCAATAATTAATTTTAATGTTGTTTTTACAAGCCTTTAAATAGGCTAACCAAACCCTAACACGAAATAAAGCTTTCGTAAAAACTTAAAACACTTAAAACGACAAGTTTTGCCAAAAAAAATAAAATCTCGTCAAAACTTGCGCGATCGATTCTGGAATCGATCGATCGATTTATGAATATATAATTTACCCGAAGGCTTTGTCCAAAATCAATCGATCGAAAATCTAGGTCAATCGATCGACTGAGAAATAATATAATCACCAAAACACTATGTCTTCTGTCCACAATCGATCGATCGAAGGCTGGGGGTCGATCGATTGACTAAAGCAATTCTTCAGTCCTTCGAATTTGAGCAGTTCTTCTTTCTGGCCACTTTGATGTTCTTCTTTTGCCTTCGATACGTTACGGGCGGCTGCTTGAATTGGATGTTCCCATCAAACATATTTTGATTCCAAGTCCCAATCTTAATTTAGATAAGCAACATCATATTGGAGATTGGATGGGATTGCCAAACTTTAAGTTTCAGAAAAACATATTTGAAACAACCTTATAACTATGAGGGTGATGGCGATGCTGAAGCTCTCTTGTTATAAGTTCTGTCATTTATATTGATGTGGATGTATGCGTTTCTTAGTTAATAAATTTCTTGCTTATTTAATGAAAAAGAGCCTATCCTAAGGGGAACAACTGTGACCATCAAGCTAGAGTTTGGCCTTGATAGTACCTTTAAGACAATACCCTCGCAACTGCGACCATCAATGATGATATTACAAACATTCCTGTTGGAAAATAGTAAGATCATACCCTCTGTGATAGATACATTTCCTGAGCTTTATCTCCACTCACATAAATAACAATTCATTGTGTCATATCTCTAGTATCTTGTTCATAAAACTTGTCATTGGTCGTCTCAACTAAATAAGCTTGTTAGTTCAACATGCTGTTAGGACATTTGGATGATATTTCACATGATTCTCTACATGTAAACACTTCAATTTTTTTTAGCCTTCTCCACAATTAAACACTTAATCTTGAAAGTCATAATTCACATGTATCAATGGATTATTAGACGTTGCCACTCTTCTTTATATCATTAGACGTTGCCATTCTTTTTTATGCATACACATGGACATGCTTTTTTGTTGTCGGGGATGATGGAGGCGTGGGAAAGAGCTTGAGCCTAGTCTGGGTAGGAAGTTGTTACTCAATGTCAACCTCTTTTAAATAATTATGGATTAGCAATGGATAATTTTTTTATGTATACACATGGGCATGCTTTCTCCTTGTCAGAGAGGCGTTAAAAAGAGCCATCAAATAGCCTATGGGTAGGAACTTGTTATGCAATGCCAAGTTATCAACCTCATCTTTTCCCATGTGAAACAATCTTCTCTTTTCCTTTCATTTACACTAGAAGTTTGTGTTGTTTCTGCCATAATCATGACGCGGGACAACGATCCTAAAACGCGTGAATGATAATGAAATGAAGATGTGCTGAAATTAAACTGTTTAATTCAAACATAATCTCAAAATTACTGCGATACCTTAGAGTTTCGTAGATTTCCGTTTGATTGATCGTTCAAGATTCGGCTAGGGTCCAGTCTGATGCGCGAGTCCTGTTAGATTCGCGGAATGGATCTATCATAGAGATAGAACTCTAGCTTTTCCAGATTAGGGTGTTCATTCGTCGATTAGATATGGAAGCACTAGATCTCACTAGGGTTTGTTGAATCAGATCGATTTAATGACTAAGATGAAATCTAGGGTTTAGGTTTTCAGAATGATCAAATAGAAATTGGCTGAAATAGGTTTATGAAATTGGAAGAAAGCAGAGAAAATAGATAGATAGACAGAAAAGATTAGAAAATTATGGGCATCGCACCATTGGCCTCACACCAAACCATCCCGGAAAAGAAGAATCACTCTCCTTGCAAGCTCATCTCAAGCTTAAAGTAATAGCTCTTTCATTCATAATCAATCAACTGTTTGTTACAATGCTTATACGAACCGTATATGGTAGGCCTCAAAAGAAGAAAACCCTAAAACAACGAAAGACTAAAATGACATGTTTTGCTGAGAAAAAACTAAAATTCTGTCTTTTGGCGGACCTGACTTATGCAGTCAATCGATCGATCAATTCTAGAATCGATCGATCGATCGATTTATAAATAATAAAATCGCTCGAAGTCTCGGTCCACAATCAATCGATCGAAAGTTAGGACTCGATCGATCGACTGAGAAAATAAATTCGCCAAAAGTTCAGAAGCCTCTGTCCTCAATCGATCGATCAAGTATCTGGGATCGATCGATCGACTAAAACACGCTCCAATTCTTCAATTTTTGCTCCCTTTCCGTTTCTTTCGATGCCGGTATACGTGATATGGTCTAAAGCCGATTTCCATAGTGTCAGCGTCCCCGTCAATTCCCCCAGACCAAATGGGCTTCATTACCGATGAAGTGGAGGTATGAAGTGCTCTAGCATGTCGAGGTCTAGGCGACAAACCTTGCTTTCATTGATCCAGGTGTTTTCAGACTCCGGCTTGCCCATCCACTTTACTAAATACTTTTGAAACCCTCCGCCATGGGTGGATACCACAAGATCATCTAATAGTTCCTCAATTATCTCTTTTCTCTGTCTGCTTGGGGAAGGAAGGGGTATCGGCTGCAAGGTTGGGTTGAGATCAAGAATAGGATAGGTATGGAATGGGTTGGAAGGGGGTGTGGGGTTGAGCCTAGATAAGGAACTAGGTCTTCCACATTAAACGTTGAACTCATTCCTGTATCTGGAGGAAGCTCAAGAACATATGCATTAGGTCCACTCCTTGCCATAATCCTAAAAGGTCCAGCACGTCGGGCCTGGAGCTTCTTCGCAACTCCCACTGGGAGTCGTTTAGGCCTAACCCAAGCCATCACTTGATCACCAACTTGGAACTCTTTGAAACGTCTATGCGAATCCGCCGATAACTTATATTGATTATTGCTTTAATTAATCTTTTGTCTAATTTCGGCATGCAAACTATGAATATGCTGTGCAAATGCATCTGCGGGCTCTGACATACGATGTGATGCAAACATGGGGATCAGGTCTAAGGGTGTTCTAGGCCTATGACCATGTATGACCTCAAATGAATTCATGCCTATGGACCTATTGGCTGAATTGTTATATGCAAACTCGACCATTGACAAGATAGAATCCCAAGTCCTAATGTGGTCACCGACAAGACTACAGAGAAGATTGCTTAAGCTTTTATTGGTGGCTTCGGTTTGGCCGTCGGTTTGAGGATGATAGGTCGAAGAGAACTGCAACATGGTACCCATCATGTGCCATAGGGTCTTTCAAAAGTAACTAGTGAACTTGACGTCCCTATCTGACACGATGGTCTTAGGCAACCCGTGGAGACACACTACCTCCTTGAAAACCAATTTAGCAATGTGAGCTGTATTGGAGGTTTTAGAGTAGGGTATAAAGGGGGCCATTTTGGAGAAGCGGTCCACTACCACAAAAATGGAATCGTGTTTTTGCAGAGTCTTGGGAAGTCTGAGCACGAAATCCATCGAGATGTCTTGCCACGGTGTGTGTGGCACTGGTAACGGGGTGTGCAAGCCAGTATTTTGTTTACTCAGTTTGGACACTTAGCATATACGACATTGTTTCACAACCCGAGAAACATCTCTCAATAGGTTAGGCCAATAAAACCTATCCTCTATGAGCGCAATGGTCTTATTACGCTTGAAATGTTCGGCAATCCCTCTAGCATGTAACTCCCAAATGCGGAAGTCACACAATGAGGTGTGAGGGATGCATAGGCTATTGCCTTTGAACAAATACCCGTCTTGTAGGGGTATAGTTGGAGTTAGTGCTGGTCGAATTATTAAGGAGAGCCTTGTCCTCCATCCCGAAATCTGGGCACTTGGGATATTTCTCTTTCAATCGCTTAAATCCGATAATCTTGGTGCTCATGGTTTGCAAAGTTGCCACCCGATGACTAAGCACGTCAGTCGTTTTGTTTTCAACACCAGCCTTGTGCTTCACCACGAATGTGAACCCTTGGAGGTATTCGACCCATGTCGCATGCCTCGGGTTCTACTTCTTTTGGGAAACAAGGAAGCACAAAGATTCGTGGTCGGAAAATAACACAAACTCTTGCGGTCTAAGGTAATGTCTCCAATACCAAAGGGATTGGACGACTGCATAAAACTCCTTGTCATAGGTGGAATACTTTTGTTTTGCCTTGTTAAGCTTTTCGCTTAAGTAGGCCACTGGGTGGCCCTCTTGGCTAACTAATCCGCCTATACGTACACCTGATGTATCATATTCAACTTCAAAGACTTCAGAAAAATCCGGTAAATGTATGACGGGTGAACTAGTCATTTTCTCCTTAATCTCGACAAAGGCTTTCGTCGCGACTTTGGTCCATTGAAACTCCCCTTTTCTCATGCAATCGGTGATGGGAGCCATAATGGTGCTAAAACTTTGAATGAAGCGACAATAGAATGTAGCCAAGCCATGAAAGCTACAAACATCGTCAATATTCTTGGGCTCGGGCCATTCCACAATAGCCTTAACATTTTCGAGGTCTGCAACCATCCCGTCGGTCGAGACAATGAATCCCAAGAAGACAATGAATCGTTGCCTGAATGTGCACTTCTTGAAATTCACATACAACTTCTCACAAACCAACCTAAGGTGGGCCAAGTGTTGTTCATTGTGATGACTATAAATCAAGATGTCGTCAAAATATACCATAAAGAATTTACCTAGAAACGGCCTCAACACTTAGGTCATGGGCCTCATGAAAGTGCTTGGGGTATTAGAAAGCCCAAAACGCATGACCATCCACTCATAAAGACCATCTTTGGTCTTGAAGGTGGTTTTCCACTCATCACCGGGGCGGATACGGACTTGATGGTAGCCACTTTTAAGGTCTATCTTGGAGAAGATAGTGACACCAACCATCATATCCAACATGTCGTCGAGCCTCGGTATAAGAAACCAATACTTGACCATAATCTTGTTGATGGCCCTACTATCCACACACATATGCCAAGTACCTTCCTTCTTGGGTGAGTAGTGCAGGTGCGACACAAGGGCTCAAGCTCTCTTAGATGAACCCCTTCCGAAGGAGGTCATCGACTTGCCGTGTTAACTCGGCATGTTCAATCGGATTTAGCCTATAATGGGGCAGGTTTGGTAGAGTAGATCTGGGAACTAAGTCTATGAGGTGTTGAATGTCACACATTAGAGGGAGTTCATTGAGCAAGTCTTCTGGGAAGACATCTGCAAATTCTCTCAAAATTGGCTCAACCTTCTTAGGGTGTTCGCCCATAGACTCGAGAGCACGCTTGACGGCGATGACAACGTACACCACGTTCCCATCCAAAGATGCTCTTTCAAACTCCTAAGGGCCCACAATATTGATGGCCTTAGACTGACCGCCCTTCTTCTCAACTTTGTTGGTTGATGGTGCTTTGGGAGGCAAGGGGTTTAATGTGATTTTCTTGCCCTTATACTTGAACGTGCATACGTTAGATCGACCAAGAAGGGTCACGTCCATGTCATAGAGCCACGTACTTCCCAAAATGATATGACCCACTTCCATCAGCACTATATCGCACCACAAGGTGTCTGAATATGAACCCAATGGAATCGGCACACAACACTATTGGGACACTGGAATAGATGAAGAGTCGACCCATGCGACTTTGTATGGTCTAGGGTGAGCTTCGGGTGTAAGCCCTAAGCGGGTGATGGTGTGAGTCGACACTACAGTGGTGCAGCTCCCGCTATCCACGATAACCCTACAACTTTTCTCTTCACATTTGGCGAAGGTGTAGAAGATGTTCTCTCTACGCCAATTCTCTTTCTCATCCCGCTAAGGTTGTGCAAGGGCACACCTCACAACTAAGACACGACAACTCTCATCTCCTTCCTCATCACTAGGTGTGACGTTCGACTCGTACACTTCTTCAACACCTCCATCATCCTCATCTTCCTCTCCCTCAATCAAGAGTTTCCTTTGGGGATCTCTTGTAGGACATTGGGCGGCAAAGTGCTCCAGTCAATGACGCTTACAACACTTAGTTGGAGAACCACCCTTCGAGGATTCTCCAACCACACATTTTCTTTGTCAAACCTCACATTGGTAGGAGTGGATTGTATCGGTTCGAGAGGTGGGTTTCCGACACCAGGCCTTCCCTCACTGGTACGATGACTACTGGTTTGTGATTCAAATAGCTTCACCACCGTCGTTTTCAAATATCGCCCAAGGTCTTGTACAACTGCGTAACACTCGTCAAGAGTGTCAACGGGGTGGGAGATCAACTCCTTTTGCAATTCCAGTCGCAACCCAGCGCGGAATCTAAAGAGAGTGATTTGACGATCTTCCAATACTTTGGCTCTCATCATGAATTCTTCAAATTTGCCAATGTATTCGGTTTTGAGCATACTACCTTGGCGTAGATTTTGTCATTGATCAAGTAAGCAATGGTAGTATGATAAAAGAATGTACTTATCTGTCAGTCGTTCTTTCATGTCCGCCCAACAGGTAATGGGGGAACGACCTGCATTCGCTCTCATGCGCTCGGCGTTGACCCAAAAGAGTTGAGCTTGGCCGATGAGTTTCATTTTGGCGAGCCTAACACACCACTCGTCACTCATACCATCTACTCAAAGTGGTAGTCCATATCGGAGACCCAATCGAGGAAGACTTTAGGGTTCATTCTTCCATCGTAGGTTGAAAACTCAACTTGAACGTTCTTGAGGAGTCTTCCATCCGAGTCGTAGTCATCTCCTCGATGATCTACCTCCCTATGATTTCGATTCCTATCATTTTGTTGACCACTGTGCTCAAAGCGCAGATTGTTACGCTCATGGCATCGGTCTTGTGGCTCGTCAACTCCTTCCAGCCGATTTAATCGGTCATGTAGCCTACCATTAGAACCACTATGGACATTTGGTTTTGTTCAATGACATTCATGCTCTCATTATTGCATTCAATTCGGTTCGGATGCCCCTAAGAGCATCGATAATGTCACTCGAGCCCATGGTGATCACGACTTACTAACACAGGTTCTAAAATGACATGCAATTATGTACCAAAATGAATGAGGAATTTTATCAAGCACAAGACATGCACATTGATGAACACAAGTGAAATAAAATCAAAATGACACACAAATATGTCCTAACCTAGAACCTATGCTCTGATACCAAAACTGACGCGGGACAATGACTCTAAAACACGTGAATGATAATGAAATAAAGATGTGTCGAAATTAAACCGTTTAATTTAAACATAATCTCACAATTACTGCGATACCTTAGAGTTTTGTAGATTTTCGTTTGATTGATCGTTCGAGATTCGACTAGGGTCCAGTCCGATGCACGAGTCCTGTTAGATTCGCGGAATGGATCGATCCTCGAGATAGAACTCTAGCTTTTCCAGATTAGGGTATTCATTCGTTGATCAGATGTGGAATCACTAGATCTCACTAGAGTTTGTTGAATCAGATTGATTTAATGGCTCAGATGAAATCTAGGGTTTGAGTTTTCAGAATGATCAAATAGAAATTGACTGAAATAGGTTTATGGAATTGGAAGAAAGTAGAGAAAATAGATAGATAGACAAAAAAGATTAGAAAATTTTGGGCATCTCACCCTTGGCCTCATACCAAACCATCCCGGAAAAGAAGAATCACTCTCCTTGCAAGCTCATCTCAAGCTTAAAGCAATAGCTCTTCATTCATAATTCAATCAACTGTCTGTCTGTTACAATGCTTGTAGGACCTTATATAGTAGGCCTCAAAAGAAGAAAATCCTAAAACAATAAAAGGTTAAAATGGCATGTTTTACCAAAAAAAAATTAAAATTCCGTCTTTTGGCGTACCTGACTTATGCGGTCAATCGATCGATCGATTTATAAATAATAAAATCGCTCGAAGTCTCGGTCCACAATCGATCGATCGACTGAGAAAATAAATTCACCAAAAGTTTAGAAGGCTTTGTCCTTAATCGATCGATCGAGTATCTGGGATCGATCGATCGACTAAATCACGCCCCGATTCTTCAATTTCTTCCAAGTTCTTCAATTCTGGCCCCCTTTCCATTTCTCCCGATGCTGGTATACGCGATATGGTCCAAAGCTGATGTCCATAGTGTCTGCGTCCCTGTCAAATCAAGCATGGCCTTTTTACTTTCATATTTATCAACTGGACCTCTTATCTTCAAGTTCTTTCCATTTAGAGAATGGTTCTCTTGTACCTAACACTAGTCAATCTAAACTTTCATTGCATAGGAACAACCATAAATTTGCACAAAAAATGACAGAAATTTCATGATTCCACTCCTCACCTAAGCTAATACTAACCAAATCTCGAGTCGAGTTCTTTCGCTACTTCTTGGCATCCACATTCTCCATGGCCCCCATTTCCGTTATCTCCTCATTGAAGGTGGAAGAGATGCTCCTACTTGTTCAGAACCACGAGCACTTCTGAATTGTCGTGTTTGTGTTTCGCAATGCAAGGTCACTTGCTTTATTCGATGTATTTGTTGTTGGACTCTTCATAAAGCTTCTTGATGCCCTCTGGGTCTCTTTTCCTCTAGTGCAAGCACCTTTTCTCTTGCATCTCAATCAGAAAGGAAGGATCAACTTGTTTTGATATGAAATTGATGGGAGGGAGGAGGGAGGGAGGGATCACCAAAGATTGAAGAATCCACGACTAGGGCAATCCCAATAATCATTGAACTAATTAATTCTTTTATGTAAGTAATCCTAGGATGCTTTAGCTTTAAGCCCATATATTCCGAGGAAAATCTCTCTCGCCTTCCTATAAGGAGGTCTTATATGAATTCTACAATTTTAAGAAGGGAAATTTAGTTCACAACTTAGAATCAAACTAACAAGTTACTAAACCTATAAAAAATCTCCTCAAATAACCACAAATAAAGAGGAAGAGCTGCACTATAGGAGTCCTGTCGATTATTTGGAAGTGGAATATGTTCATAGGTACTGTCACTTTGTTTATGCGATATCGTAAATGCTCAACTTTAGGATTTTGAAGTTCGAGACCTCTTTGAAGAATCCTTTGAATCACATTGCTTGGAACTGAAAAAAAACTGTATATTGTACTTATTGTAGCTTAGGATATGAGCTATTTCTAGTTCCGACACATTTTTCTCTGGTTTCTACACCTAACATCTGGGAATTGGGGTTATAAATATCATTCTGCAGAAGTTATCAAATATAATGGGAAGCTTATTAATCATACTGCTAAACACTGGGTTGAGCGATATGAAAAGAATTCAAAGTCTGCATTAGTTGAACTCCTGATGATGCTTTTTGAGGTAATCTGGCCACTCCTTACTTTTTAATGACTTTTACATTCATATATGTAGTCCATTGGGAAGGATGAAACTGGCCGTGTATGTGCAGGCATGTGGAGCTCAATATCAACTCAATGAAGGTTCCCTTGATGAGACTGACGTAGATGACGTGGTTGTCTCTCTGGTGAATAGTGCACGGAAGGTACCCTCTTGAACATTATTTGTTAATGATATCGTGTAAAATTAGAATGTTGTTTCTTTAGTCTGAAATCTGAATTCTAACTTCTTCTAAGATTGTGAATACACTTGTTATATTCTTTAGTTTTTGCATTCACATTTGCTTGCTGTAGCTTGGAATTGACTCCTTCGGAAATTTAGGGGGATGTAGAAGATTACAACAGTTCCAAACGTAAGGAATTTAAGAATTTCAAGGAGAATCTTGTATCATTCTGGGACAATTTGGTCCTCGAATGTCAAAATGGCCCACTGTTCGATCAGGTTTTGTTCGATAAATGCATGGATTATGTTATTGCATTGTCATGGTAGGCTCTTGCTACTGATCATCAAGTAATTTACTGAAGAAGTTTATTTTATGTAACATTATTCTTATCATATGACTGCTGTCATTCGTCAATGCTCTTCAGCACCCCTCCAAGAATTTATCGTCAGGTGGCTTCGTTGGTGGGTCTTCAGCTTGTGACATCCTTTATAACTGTTGCTAAAACACTAGGTGGACAGCGTGAAACTACTCAGAGACAGTTGAATACTGAAAAGAAGAAACGGAATGATGGTCCTCGTGTGGAGTCACTTAATAAAAGGTTGTCAATGACTCATGAGAAGATAACTGTGGCGGAGGAGTTGATGCGCAAAATATTTACAGGGTGAGGACTTAATAGAGCTAAACTTTGTTTTAAAAAAAAGTACTTATTTGCATTATTCAATCAAGACCTGTATTTTCCTCTGGGACCTTTATAATTGATTGAAATGTTAATTTTGAAGGTTATTTATGCATCGATACCGGGACATTGATCCTGATATCCGAATGTCATGCATCAGAGCTCTTGGAATCTGGATTGTATCATATCCATCATTATTCTTGCAGGACTTATATTTGAAATATCTAGGATGGACCCTAAATGACAAAGTAAGTTTGTTTTGTTTGCGTGAATTCTGCGACCTATATCCTGATTACTGCTCATGTTCTATCAACCTAATTGTCTGTGTTTTAATTTCATATGAAGAGTCCAGGTGTCAGAAAAACTTCTGTACTAGCATTACAAGCACTTTATGAGGTGGATGATAATGTGCCATCTCTTGGTCTTTTCACCGAAAGATTTAGTAACCGAATGGTTGAGCTTGCTGATG
This sequence comes from Chloranthus sessilifolius, assembly GCA_021018995.1. NCBI lineage: Eukaryota > Viridiplantae > Streptophyta > Magnoliopsida > Chloranthales > Chloranthaceae > Chloranthus > Chloranthus sessilifolius. Next base: position 29,765,113 of record CM037598.1, read on the forward strand.
ACATTGATGTGTCTGTGGCTGTGTCTGCCATAGGACTTCTGAAACAACTATTGAGGTAACAGTGTCATCAATTTTGCCTTTTGAAGCAGCCATGGCACTTTGTGTTTATTTCTAATTTTTTGAAATGGAATTTTTCATCGTGATTCTTTGCAGACATCAGCTCCTAGCTGATGATGAACTAGGTCCTTTATACGATTTGCTTATTGATGAACCACCAGTGATTAGACGTGCCATAGGGGAATTAGTGTATGATCACTTGATTGCCCAAAAATATAGTAGTTCCCAATCGTCGTCCAGAGGTAGTGCATTTTTAAAGTTATATATGCCTTTTGCATTGATTTATGTTAAACACCCTCCATATTCTTTGATATGCTAAACTGTTTCCAGGGGAAGACACAGAATCTTCTGTGGTTCATTTGGGCCGAATGTTGCAAATATTACGAGAATTTGCAACGGATCCAATTTTAAGTGCCTATGTCATTGATGATGTTTGGGACGACATGAAAGCCATGCAAGTATGCTGATAAATAGCCTCTTCTTTGATCCTTTTTTAATCATACTATAATTGGCAATTAGGAATTGAAAGAGATCGAAAACTATTTGGCGCCGATTATTCTCTTAATGTTTACAATATTGCATACCTAAGGGCTGATATCTACCTTGCAGGATTGGAAGTGTATCATATCTATGCTACTTGATGAGAATCCTTCAATAGAGCTCACTGATGTTGATGCAACAAGCTTGGTTCGATTGCTTTATGCATCTGCTAAGAAGGCTGTTGGAGAGAAGATTGTGCCTGCTACTGATAATCGAAAGCAATATTACAGTAAAGCTCAAAAAGTACGAGAAATTATAAACTACTGTTTTCACTTTGTCCAAGCATTAAATTTTTATGACAACTGTTTATATAATTTTATACTTGTGTGCTTAACTCAATATTAAAATAAAGCCCAAAAAGTATAGAAAATCATAGACTCCTGGCTTCACTTTATCCAAAGATGAATAGCTAAAATTAAATCTTGACGACAACATGTGTATAATTTTGTGCCTACGTCTTAAGCTTTTGCAATACTTTAATATTATTGCAATTTGTGAAATTGTATTATTGGTAGCTGCATAACCGTTCACAAACCAGAGAGTGTTTTAGGCTTTTAGTTTCCATTCTTATCTAGAGGTATTATGCATAGTAACTGAATCTGTATAGCTTCCCATGATTCCTGCTGACTCTGAACCAATTTTCTTATGAAGTGATTAATGGATTACTGCAGGCAAGCCAGTATCTTTTCTTTTTATTTTATTGAGCATGTTACAAATTGTAAACCATGAAATAATATCTGAGCTTTTGACATGGGAACCAGTCCTATGAGGATCTTTTAGAGCCTTGAATAAGGACAAAAAGATATTCACATTTTGTTTTGGCAGGTTCTGTTTCCCATAGGAATTAGTTGGGTGATTGCCATATGCCTTCATTAAATTTGATGGGGCAATAAGTGTATGGATTCATTTGATTCTTCTTCAGTAGTAGATCATATAATTATTCCTATGTATGTTTATGACTGATGTCTTACTTTCTGTGTTCTTTTGGGTGTGTAACTACAGTGGTGAAAAATCTTAGGCCACCAAATCAAGTAAACCCTCTCGAGCGCCTAGGCGGCCTCCTTGGTGCATAGAGTGTTCTTCAGTAGGTCATACAATTATACCTTTGCATCTTTTGAGACCGATGCCTTACTTCTGTGTTCTTTTGGGTTGTAATTGCAGCAGTAAAAAATCCTAGGTGTAACCAATTGGGCTAGACCCTCTTGAGCACCTAGGTGAATGCCTAGGTGCATAGGCAGTTTCCTGGTCACTTTACCTTAAGCCACATGTATTAAGTTTTATGTATGCGTATTAAACTATATAAATATTTTTGTTTCGATAAGCTTCAATAAAGAATAGATGGAAAAGATACTTTTTGAGACCTTTTAAAAGCTAAATATATGAGGGAAGTTGACCAAGAAAGGGAATCAAATCATGAGATGATTAACAAAGCATCTGGGCATACAGCACTTCAGGCATAGTAAAAATGAAGAAAGGAAAAGAATTCGGACCATATGGAATTACGATAGAGGCCTGGATTGTAATTGGGGGAAGTGGCCTCTTTAAGTTGATTGAATTGTTCAACAAGATATTAACTTATTAAGTACAATAAATTGCCTTAAGAAAGGAGTAAGAGAATGGTTGTGCCCTTTTATAAGAATAAAGGGGATATCCGAAATTATGCAAACTTAGTTTTTTGTATCATAATCAAGAATTTTTGTATCGCATATCGTATCAACTATCCTAAGATACACTTAGTTTTTTATAAATATATGCGAAAAATATATAAAATTTTAAAAATAAGAAAATAATATATATTATCAATTTATGACCATTTTTGAAATATAAGTGTCAAAGACACTCATTCAATCATGTGCACATTAGAAATTAGAATTTAAAACAAGTAAATTGAACAAAACATTTCATTCGATTGATTTATAAACTGGAGATAAAACTCTACTCACAAAAAATCATAAAATTTTCAATTTTCCACTATATAAAAAGAAACCCTATAGTTGCACAAGTATAAGTGTGGTGTGAGTGTGTATTGTATACTTGTATTCAAGGATCAAAATTCCGGATTTCGTTGCGGTTTCGGTGGGAACCGAAACCGAAATTTCGGCCGAAATCTGCTTCAGGTCCTGAAATTTATGATAATTTCAATTTTCGGTTCGGTTTCGGTCAGTTTTCGGTTCGGTTTCGCTCCCCACCGAAATCGAAACGTTTCTGCCAAAATTTTGAGTTTTTGGCCGAAATTTTGAACCATGCTTGTATTATACATTTATATGGTGTGTCTTTCAAGTCCCAACTTCTACTTGAAAAGAAATTAGATACTTGTTTTTTGACATTACCAACTTGTAATCCCAATTTTATTTTATTTTTAAATGTAAAATTTTTTCAAATCTTCATTCTTTATCTCTATTCCCAATATCAACACCAGATCTTCGTTAGCAGTTAAACTACCATTTTTTTTTCCTATTTCTCTTCTTTCTCGTAGAAATCCCTTTCTTCTTTCTTTGTTCTTATTGATCTTTTTAAATATTTTTTTAGATATTAGAGTTGGGATAAATGAGTGATAATTTTTTTAAATAAACTAGTCTCGCTCTCGCTCCCGCTTCCAAGCATAAACTAGTGTAATTTTAGGCTTTTGTTGACGCTCTCGCTCCCAACCTACACACGCTTCCTAGTGCTTCCGGTAACTAAGCTTAGGATACGGTAAATAAAGATACACATCATATATATGTATCATGTTCTATGATATCGTTTATTGTATCACGTATCGTATCGGGTATCATAAGAGATTGACAACCAAGATGCACACGGTTAAGGTATTAAACTTATGAGTCATTCCCTGACTCTCTGGGAGAGAGTAGTGGAGTAGCGTTTATGACAAGAATCAAATGTTTCCAAGAACTAGTTTGGGTTTATGCTAGAAAATTCAACCATCGAAGCCATTTTTATGTTTAGATACTATATGGAAATTTGAGAGAGAGAAAAACTTTACGTAATGGTTTATATCAATTTGCAGAATCCCCATGATAGGTTGTTGAGATAGATATTTGTGGACATGGTAGTCAAGGCGTCACCATGGCGAATGACACCAGAGATCGCCATATATGACCCAATGGCGAGAGCTTGACAAATAGCTTCGCCATAGCGGTATGGCGCCATAGCATTGCCATATACGCTCTTCATAAAAAGTTATATAAGCTATCATTTATATTATAAGATAAGTCATAGTACTTATATAATTATATTATAAGTTATAAGATATAACTTATAAAACTCATATAACTTATAAGTTATTTAACTTATAAAATAACTTATAAAACTCATAAAAGGGTTGGGAGTTGGGATTTAGGGCTATTAGAGATCTCATGCTCTCCGTCTCTCGCTCTCCCTCTCTACTCCGTCTCTCGATCTCCTTGCTTCGCCAAGACGCTAACAACAACTTCAGCAACTTCACCAACAACAGCTTCAACAGTTCCGTCTCTCGTCTACTGTCTCCCGATCTTCCTGGTACGCCATTTTTTTTTTTTTTTGTTTTCTGTTTTGTTATAATTTTTTTTTTTCTGTTTTTTGTTTCTGTTTTTCTTCTTTTTTTTTTTCTGTTTTTATTTTTTGTTTTTATTTTCTCAGTTATTTTCTATGTTTTCCCAGATTTTTTTTTTTTTTTTTTCTGTTTTTTCTTTGGTTTTCTTGTTTTTTTTTTCCCTTTGTTTTTTTTGTTTTTTTGTTCTCTATTTTTTTCTCTGGTTTTCTTATTTTTTTTTTCCTTTGTTTTTTTTTTTTTTCTGTTTTTTGAATATGATTGACTATATGTTCATTTTTACTTTTATATTTATTTACTTAAAAAACCATACCCTATAGAAAGATATATTTTCTTAAATTTTTCTTGTGCTCAACCTTCCAATTCCAAGGGAAATGAATGAGGTTCTTTAGGATATTAAAATAATAATGATTAATAAATATAAATAAAAAATTATAAAAAAATAAATAAAAATAACAAATACCCTCGTCATGGCCTGATGAGCTTCTTCGCCATGGCCTAGCGAGCCTCTTCGCCATGTACTCGCCACACCGCTTTAACTACCTTGTCTGTGGATGCTAAGGAGGAAATGCATTCCAATTAATTATCCTAGACATATATGAGGGAGTAGTGAGTAGTGCAAGAATTGTGTGTAGCGAGACATTTGAGTTCCCTATTAAAGTTTGGTTGCGTCGACGGTTTTGATTTTTTATTTGTTTGCATAGGCTATGGATGAACTGACACAATGCAACCCATATATTCCTCGATATAGGTATCGATACAGACATAGATTCCAGGGTGGATATATGATTTAACATTTTGAGAAATATTAAACATGGATACAAGGACGAGTATCTACAATATATTTGTAATATATATGATATTAAATGTTCTATATATATATATATATATTTTATAGTATACATAGTGAATCTTTATATGTTCTTTATATGGCAAAAATATGAAAATAGTAAGAGTTGGAAAATAAGTAAGCAAAAATAAATGATATTAAATGTTCCATATATATATATATATATTTAGAGTATACACTGTGAATCTTTATATGGAAAAAATATGAAAATTGTAAGAATTGGAAAATAACGTAAGCAAAAATAATAGGATATTGTCAAGCCATATCATTCAACTATCCTGGAAATATCAGTATCATCTCATATTCGGATATAATGTCACAGATGTATCTGAATTTAAAAGCTTAATCAACAAATGCTATAAAGCAACAACATAGCTATTAAAGAAATTGTGCAAAAGAAGGGATATCTTCTTCTAAGGCTGTGTTTGATAACTTGGAATTCTATTCATGGAAGTGAATTAGCAATTTCATACCAACTTCGTGAGAAATGAATTCCCTTGGAAATGAGACCTCTTGTTTGATGATGTTGTTTGGAAAATGACTTCCCTAGAATTGCAATTCCACAGTTTGATTAGTTTGTCTAGGAAATAACTTCATTGGAATTATTAGATCAAGAGTCAAAATTTAAATTAAAAGTCAAACATTGACTAATAAAACATTTGATAATATTTTTTTAATTTAGAAATTAATACAACAATAATCACTATTCATTACCAAGTTACACCAATCAAAGTTTAAAAAAGTTAGTTTTTGATGAAAGTTAATCTTTGACCAATAAAAATTATGGGCCTTAGTTACAAAGTTCTACAAGTATCTACTGTCAGGTTACACTAATCAAAGTTTGAATGAAAGTCAAATTTTTTAGTAGAAGGCAAATTGCGATCAAAAGGTAAACTTTGAAAAATAAAAAATTTGGCAATGTACCACCAAGTTACAAATTAACATAGAGCTCCATTGTTATGTTACACTAGTCAAAATTTGATTAGAAATTAAATTTTGAGTAAGAAGTCAAACTTTGACAAAATGTCAAAATTTGACTAAAATAAAAAATTTGGTAAAGTATTGCCATATTAAATTAACAAATAATAACCACCATTCACCAAAAGTATACTAGTCGAAGTTTGATAAAAAAAAGTTAAATTCTAGTGAAAAGTCAAATTTTGACTAATAATAAATTTACATTGCCTAATGAAAAATTACTAGAGTAGTATCGACCATCTATTGTCAGGTTGCACTATTTGAAGTTTTACTAAATTCATATTTTGATAGAAGTCAAACTTTGACTAATAAAAATGGCAATGTGATGTCAAGTTATATATTAACATGATCATAGCCACTATTCACTTTCAGGTTAATCTATTCAAGATTCTATAAAATATCCAATTTTGATAAAAAGTCAAACTTCGACCAATAAAATTGCATGGGGAAAATTAATTTACGTAGTAGTATCCACTGTCCAATACCATATTTCACTCCTTAAAGTTTGATTTAAATTTAAAATTTTGATTAAAAGTCAAATTTTGACCAATAAAAAATTTAGGAATTTAGTGTCATGTTAAAAATTTATATAGCAGTAGCCACTATCCATCATTAGGTTATAACATTCAAAGTCAAATTAAAGTCAAATCTTGACTAAAAGCTAAATTTTCACCAAAAGTCAAACTTTGACTAATAAAAATTACCAAGTTACATATTCATATAATAATTGTCACTATTCACTTAGGCTACACTAGTCAGTTTGATTAAAAAGTAAAGAGCATATAAATCTTTTTAAAGTTTGATCAAAATTTACGATATAGGTGATGTGGTGGTGACAATAGTAGTGGCATATGGTAAAATTATCCGGTGGAATTGGCATTTCAAAGGTTTTTTAGGTGAAATTGCAAATAGTCTATGATGGAATTGGTTAGATTCTTTTAGGCTATGTTTGATAATGTGGAATTTGGAATTCCACAGTGGAACTGAATTGGCAATTCCATGTTTTGATTAATATTTAGAACTTATGGCAATGTGATTAGAGGCATGTGTTTGATTAGAGGCATGTTTGATTAGAGGCATGTTTTGATTAATATTTAGAACTTCATTTCCTATCCTAAAGACTTCCAAAAATATATTATAAAATATTAGAGGCATGCATTTCACATGATGAACAGAGCATCCGAACTCTGATGTCTCTAGTTGTTAACATCACTTGTTTCAGATTGTGAAATGCCCCGACTTTTCCCATGTATTTGTATGGGTGGATGTATAGCATTTTGGTCCTCTCAGACCTTCGAGGGTCAGTTTCGGTAAGCATGGTGGCACAAGGTCAGATTTGGAGCCCTATCTTCTTGGTGGTTATCCAAAAGCGATTTGAGTATTATACAGTCAATGAGGATTAAGCGAGAAATCGGATTAACTGATTTTCTATCCCTTTATATGTGCAATTCCCAACAATGGGGATGTGAAATGTGCAAGTTCCTTGATTTATTAACGGACACAAGTTTTCTGTGCTACAACATAGTTTGTTTGGGTGTTTTATTTATTTATTTATTATTTTTGAATGGTAGAAAACACTTTCTGGGGAAGAACTTTTGAGAATCACATATAGCTTCTATGAACACTTTTAAGAAACTATCAATTGAGAAAATAAAATTGGAAAACTGTTATAGCTTTTGTGACAAAGTAAAATTGATACTATTTTTTTTCCCCTTCACACATTTCAATATCATCTGAAGTTTGAACTCCAATCTGATTGAATTTTTTTTACCTCAAGAGATGCGATATTGGTGTTGTTCTTCCTGTAACATAGACAGCTCTGTGATTTTTTTTGGATAACTTAAGACAGTTCTGTGGTTTTATCTTTAATCTTTTACTTAATCTTTGATGTCACTTATAATATTTTACTTAATTAAGAATGCCTTTCATGCGAAATGGTCTTTAAGTACTGTTCTTTCATCCAAATTCTCAGGAAGCACTGGAAAACAGCAGACGTGAAATAACTGCTGCCATGATGAAAAGCTATCCACAGCTCCTACGCAAATTCATGACTGACAAAACAAAGGTTTCATCACTGGTTGAGATTATTATGCATCTGAAACTTGAGCTTTATTCTTTGAAGAGACAAGAACAGGTGGGCCTTTGATTTTCTTGCACACATTTATCCATCGGTATTGATTAAATCCTAATACGGATTATTTATATTGGCATTGCTTATCCTTTCAGAATTTTAAAACCGTTCTCCAACTCATAAAAGATGCATTTTTCAAGCATGGCGAGAAGGACTGTTTGAGATCTTGTATCAAGGCTATCACATTTTGTTCCACTGAGAGTCAAGCGGAGCTACAAGATTTCGCTCAAAATAAATTGACGGAACTTGAGGATGAGCTGATAGTTAAGCTTAAATCTGCTATGAAGCAAGCAGTGGTACATCTCTACAAATCTTAGTTCGCTCTGTACTGTGTGTGAGCGAATCCAAGAAAATATGACAAGTGTAATGTTGCAGGTAGGGGAGGATGAGTATTCTCTTCTTGTTAATTTGAAGCGGTTGTATGAGCTCCAATTGGAAAAATGTGTTCCCAATGAAAGCTTATTTGAGGATATGGTTGGCGTCCTCAGGAATTTCAAAAATGCCGATGACGAGGTATGTAAAATGTTGCCATAGAAATACAGGATTTCCTTTTTTTCTTTCATACCAAAGATTTCTTCTAGTGACCATAGTCACAAAAGTCTTCGACTTTTTAAAAAAGTCGGTGACTTGTAGTCATCCTGACTTTGTCGCTGATTAATTGGCCAAGTCGTGACTTGGCCGATTATTTGGCGATGTTTGTGATGTAGTCCGATTTTTTTCTTTTTCTCTTCACTTATACTAAAGGGACTATTTTGTTCATAAAAAACTTTTAGGTTTGGCCCATTTTGTACTATTTTGTTTATTAAAGTCATTATTTTATACTTAAAATATATTATGATATATTTTTTGATTTTTTTTGTTTTTCTGATTTTTTTCTGACTTTGACCATTTTGCCGATTTCCTGACTTAGACCCTTGCCAATTTATTGCCGACTCCCGACTTTGTGACTATGTAGTGACGTTATCTATGCTCTTATAGGTTGCGAGTTTTCTGCTTCTGAACATGTACCTGCATGTAGTCTGGTGCCTTCAGTCTATTGATGGTGAAAATCCTTCAGAAGAGGCTGTATCTTCTCTTTTGTTCAAGCGCGCTGCCTTGTTCGAGCAACTAGAGGGCTATCTGGATATCCATTCTGAAGTCCGGGAGACAATGAATGGAGGTTTGCTTTCTTCAAGAGTAAGCCTTTATTTAAATTGATTCCTGGAATTTGGTTTATAGTTTAATGATGAGGCAGTTGGTTGAGACAGCTTCTCTTCAGCTGTTCCAGAATTATTTAATGTTGTTCTCATGGATTTATTTTTTTATTTTTATTTTTTTCCTGCCCAAGGTCTGTGCCATTCTTGCAGAAATGTGGTACTTTTTTAGAAAGGAAAAGTTTTCTTCAACAAAGTTGGAAGGATTAGGATTTTGTCCAGACACATCGACCCTTCAAAACTTTTGGAAGCTTTGTGAACGACGACTCAACATTTCAGGTTACCTTCTTCTTCTTCTTCTTCTTTTTGGGGCCTTTTCTGCTTTAAATGTATATTTTGGTTTATGCATTTGGGTTCCTTCAGTCGTGTATACGACACGTGCAAGCTCTTATCTACCGACTATGAATTCTAAGCTCACTGTTGGATCTATAACCTTACAGATGAGACTGAAGATGAAGATGCCAATGAAGAGTATATTGAAGAAACAAATCGAGATGTTGTCATGATTGCGGCAGCAAAGTTGGTGGCTACCGATACAGTTCCTAAGGTGAAGGAGTTGTTTTAGATTAATTGCATTTGTATCTAACCCTAAGATTGTTCTCTACAACAATCTAGCAGCATTACATTAGAAGTTTAAAATTGTTATATTACCTGTGTGGACTGTATATGCAATAGATAATATTCAATTTTTTTAAATTGGTTATAAACATATTGGATCAACGATAACATTATCCTTTTTTCTTGTTGGTCATGCAGTTATAATTTTACAATCTAAAACCAAGTGCATTTGATATTGTTCAAGTTGGTCCTTCCATGTGTATACAGTATTAACTTAAAACACACATATCTATAAATTCAAATTCATAAGAAAAAAAAATCAACCTACTAAACAAAATGTTCATAAATACGTACCCACTCAAAAATGCTCCAGTTGCGTTGCTAGTTATAACACTGTAAGGGAGGCTCAACATCCACATTCAACCTTTTGCAAGTCTGAAACACTATCTCCATAGTCCTCACACGACAAGCAACCATTAAGAAATTCGATGACTTTTCATAATAAATACAAATGCCAAGTTAAAAACAAAAAATATGAAAATTCCTGCTTGCTTATTTTTCTTGTTAGAACAACATTATTTCATCCAAATAAACCAAAAATTATGTTTGCTTGTATATTTAGTGTCTTTCGGCAGTACTTGAAACCATCATACCAAGACAATCGTAGAATAACCTTAATTTCATCAAAATGAAACTTTGTTATTGAAAAAAAAAAGCATGTACAACTTGCAATGACTGATATACTTGGCATTCCAACACTTATCTGTAATTTCTCTACCTTAGGGTGCATTTGGACGTGTCTTTGTATGGAATAGATTCAAGAAAAATAAATTCTTAACCTTGATTATGAGCATGGATACACTTCTACAGATGTCGTTCGTGTACATTTTGGACAAGCATAGAGGACTTGCATTGTAAACGGACCAGGCGCATCCCACCACAGGCTAGCAAACCTTCAAAGAGATATGATTGGTGCATCATGAATATGAGATTTGCATATGCAAATTCCACCAAGTTAGGGGTTGTTTATGTATCTGCAATTAGTTTCATGTGGGTATTAGGAAAGAGAGTTAGCATTTAATTAAATGTTTAGGCTTAGTGAAAGAATAATTTTTCCCTCTCCAACAATGACATTGATAACATTCATCCCAAAAGTATCACGGATAAGGCTGAAGGTTTTTTGATTGGGTTCGTAATGTCCTTTCACAAATGCTGGCCCTTAGTTCAGTTAGTTGGAAGACACTTCATTAAAGTTGTGCAATTGTTCTTCCAGTCCGGTAAGAAGTTGAAAAGCTCAAATTTACTCTCATTACTCTCGTTCCAAAGTCTGATACTGCCCTTGCCTTGAATTTGAGGATTTCAGACCTTTTTCATTCTGTAATTTCTCTTACACGGTTATCTCTAAATTTTTGCTAATCGAATGAAAGGCAAATTGCAGTTGAGGGCCGTAAAATTCAAGACAACATACTTGTAGCTCGCGAAATGGTGTAAAACTTCCATCTCCAAAAGGCTCGCATGTGCGTTAAGCTAGATGCAAGAAACACTTATAATTCCAAAAACTGGGACTTCATCATCAGAAGTATGTGGAGCTGTCTCTTTGGAGGCATCTGATAAAATTGGAACAGTACAGAGAAGATTAGCAACCACGCCAAAAAAAGTCCTAGCTTGTTTTCTATTTTTTTCAATGGGTCGCCTAAGGACTTCTTCTGGAGTAGCCGTGGGCTTCAGCAAGGAGATCCCATCCCCCCCTACTTGTTTTCCATAGCGCTTGATTCCCTTTCCCTTGCGTTTGATCTGGCCGGGTGAAACGGGTTGCTTAAGGTTCCTCAATTGGGGGTTAACTTCCATCTCTAAGTACAGAGGCTCATATGTGCATTAAGCTAGATGCACGGAAAGTTTTTGGTTCCATAAACTGGGACTTCATCATGAGATTAGTATGCTAGCGGTCTCTGCAGAGATGTCTAATAAAATTGGAACAGTATAGAGAAGATTAGAGACTGAGCAAAAAGCAAAAATGACTATGCAGCCCAAATTGGGTTTCTGGTGAGAATAAGGGAGTGTCCTACAAATGCATCAGAAAGGAGAAGGAATAATCTGAACAGGGGTATCTGTAATTGGGTGTTGTCTTAGAGAGGGGTATTTACAGTTAGATCTTGTTAGGCTTTTTTGGGAACCGCTAGAAAGCCACAAATGGACTGGGATTTGAAGAGTGAAAATTCCATTGAAAATCAAGTTCTTTAGGTGGAGTGTGGCTTGGGGTCGTATTTTAACCATTGATCAACTAAGGAAAAGGAGTTTTTCCTTAAGCAATAGGTGTGCCATCTGTTTGCAAGAAGAGGAATCCGTTGGTTATCTCTTCATACATTGTTGGGTGGCTAAATTTGTTTGTGGGGAGGTGCTGAAAATGTTTAATATGCATTGGGTTTGTCCAGATGATTGTAGTAATCTTCTTGCTGAGTGGAATGGGGTTAAGCTCGATGGCATTCTGGGCGATTTTGGGAATATTGCTGTTTTTGTGGTAATTTGAGCCATTTGGTTCGAAAGAAATGACCGTATCTGTAGAAAGATACATCGACCAGTTTCTATGATTTTGAAAACAGTCAGAGATCTAGCCTCTTATTGGGTTTGTCTTGCTCATATAGGAGATAGCAGGGAGCAGTTTGATGGAAAAGCTGAATGGGATAATATTCTGATGTTGTAACTTTTTGCGAGGTGTAGGAAACGGGTATCAAGAATTTGATGGAAATAGATCAAACGGTGATTGATTTCTGACTATGATCGAGGTGTGTATAAACACCGTCTTTAAATCCCTATTCGTCCCCACGCAGTGGTCGGCAAAACAGGCCCAACGAATGTGATTCCAGGATACAACCACAATCAGAGTTGAAATGATGAAGATCAACCTTGCTGTGTTGATCTCCGTCCCAAACACACTGTCTTTCAAATATGCTCAGTAACAAAAAAGAGAGTTTTTTCCGATAATAAAAGTTTTATATTATTCGATTGAAATATTGGCCTTACATAGACTTAAAGTGTAATCAACACACCTTTTGACGAATGGTCGTAGGTGGACGGTTACGAATCAACGGCTAAAAATACACTTAAATGGTCATGTCTGAAACTGACACACCAAGTCGTTTTACCGGTTGGTAAAAGACACGTTTATGCAACGATTAGAAACCGTCAAAGAGCTGTTAAAGAAAACACCGTCTAAAAAGAATACTAATGCGCGTACTAGCACACGCACCTGTGCCCGAGCCCGACGCGGCTGCGTGTGTGCACATGTTTTATAAGTGGCATAGAAGGAGTTAAGATGTATGGGGTGGGGGGGGGGGGGGGGGTTCAACAACAAAATTGAATGCCCCTTGAAAGGGTCCCAACCCTTTACCAAAAAATCACTTATAGGCAAGTAGGTGGAAATTCCAAAACGATGTGGGACTTTGTTCCACAAGGCAAGTAGGTAATTTAAAAATTACAACAATTCCCCACTATTTTAAAATAACCCCTCCCCCCCCACAACACACACACACACACACACACACACAATTTGTGAAAAAAAAAAAACAGATAAATTACTGATCATAAACGGAGATATCATATTTTAGTAATAGTGCTTTTAGTGCTTTAAACTATTACCTAAGTATAATAGATCAATGTTCATCAGTGTTCCTAGTGACCTTAGTCTTGAAAACTGTTAGCACTTTATGATGAACCAGATTTATTATATGTTTACTTTTTCTCAAAACTTACGTGCTCTAATCCTGGTTTCTGTGAGTGTTTAATGACAGAAAAAAAGCCTTTCTCATTTTTTGAAAGCGTCCAAACTTTCACGCCTACATGGGTAGATCTTTTGAAGTGTTACTATAACTAAAACAAGGTAGTTAAGGCGGTGTGGCGAGGTCATGGCGAAGAGGCTTGCAACGCCATGGCGAGGCCATATATTAATTTATTTTAATAATTTTTATTATTTATTAATCATTAATATATATTTTAATTTTTATATTTTTTATAGAGAAGGAAAAAAATTTAACCAATTAATCAGGTAGATCAGCTATAGGGAAAGATTGGAATGACCATCTGATGATATTTTCATGATTTCAAGATCAATTATGGGGAAGATTGGAACAAAAAATGATATCTGTCAGTCCGATTCAAAGCGTCAACGGTCAATTGTATCTTATGGGGAATATTCAACATATGGTGGGAGTAGCAGCCCATCCCAAAATATACAAACCTGCGTTGAGAGAGAGAGAGAGAGAGAGAGAGAGATTGCGATAAAGACTAGATGATTTCAAACTTAAATATCTTATCAAATATAACTTATAAGTTTTATAATTTATAAGGTTATAAGTTACAAAAGAAAATTTAAAATAGGGTCATGGCGGTGCCTTGCGCTATTCTGTCATGACGTTGCCATATATTCATTCTTGCCATATAAGTTCATATGGCGATTTGCCTTGCCAACGCCATGGCCTCGCCTTGACAACCATGAACTAAAACATTATTAAAATACTGTTATAGATCTATTAAGAGCTCTTTTGCTTGTCCTCTCCTTTCGTTACAGTTTTACTTGCCATTATGGAATCCATTTCATCATTAATGGCTTCCTTCCAAAAATCTGCATCTCTAGAATTAATAGCTTCTTGGAATGCTAAAGGGTCATGATCAACATTATAACAATAAAGATATTTTTTCTTAGATTTTGTTCTATTCCCTTCAACAAGATATAAATAGTAATCTTTGCCAAGTAAAGTAGAAAAATTCCCAAACGATGTGCGACTTTGTCCCACAAGGCAAGTATGTATTTTAAAAAATTACAATAATCCCCCACTATTTTAAAATACTATAACAATCCCCCACTATTTGATAATTATTTTAAAATACTATAACAATAAAACTTTCCGGGTTTTATTTGCCATTAAGGAATCCATTTCATCATTAATGGCTTCCTTCCAAAAATCCGCACCCTAGAATTAATAGCTTCTTGGAATCTTAAAGGGTCACGATCAACATTATAACAATAGAGATATTTTTTCTTAGATTTTATTCTAATCCCTTCAACAAAATATAAATAGTAATTTTGTCTTTTACTTTTCCTTACTCCTTCCGTCATGCCCCCCAGCCCTTGGTCTCGCACATTGGGCGACTCTCGCGCCCCGCATGTTTGGATCCACGAGCCGGGTCGGCGCGACATACTCCATCAATTACTTCGATTAAATAATTCTTTTCCTTTAAAAAAAAGAAGAAATTATAACATTAAAGGAAACGTATTGCGGAAGATTTCCCATTTTCGTTAACCTGAGTCGAGCTAATTCGATTTTCAAAAGCAAACTAGTAAATAAGATCCTACTTATTGTGGAATTATAAGTAAGATATGAAATTTGAGTCAAAAGTTCAACTTTAAAAACCAAATATTTACTATAGTCCAATTACAAGATTTCACCAGTGATTACAAAAGAACTGGACTTAACAAAACCAATAAAAAGAAAAGATCCAATTAAAATAAACATGTGAACCGGTCACATGTGCGTAGGTGCTGGTAGCTCTATAGACAAAACAAGCTCAAAACTATCAGCTCAGTGAACGCTCCTAGTCCTCTCCTCGTCTTGCTCCCCTAGCTCTGATTGGGTGGCTGCTGGCTTGTCTCTAGAATTTTTGGGTCCTTTCATGACCCCGTAAGCGGTGAAGCTTAATAAAGTCTTAGTTATTTTAAGTTACAGTTTAATGTAGCTAAGGTTACAGTTCATTTACAGAAGAGGACTTCACATAGTGAATAGTGCAAAGTGGGGTTTACAACATGTCGTAATATCAATAGAATAATAGAAACAATTCAACAGTGAACCGGAAAATTCTAAGCATGATGTACAAAGCACAATATATAGTTGCTATCTACACATGAAATATTTAATTGCAGCTACTATAATGGAAACATGTTATAAAAATGTCAATTTTAGATATGATTGTGGGATTATAAAGTTTAATGGTTCATTAGTTATCAATTAAATGGTTTATTAAGTGTCTTTTAATTTAATTCGGTGCGATACTAACACCAACCTTGATCCGATATCAATATCAATTGCCAATGTCACGCATACAAGGTTGACACTTTTCACAATTTAGTCAATCAAGACAGTGATCAATGACCTTGTTGGTCTAACTAGACCCAATCTTCAGCTGATATTTCAAACTCTTCTGAATATGAGTCACTCATTGCGAGCCCGCTTGCAAGAACAGTGGTCAACTTTACGAGGTTGCAGTATTCAATGCAGTATCATCATTTCAATTTTAATTTCAATATTCGATATCAATATTCGATAGTTCGATTTCAGATCCGATTTCGGTAACAATTGTTTGATTTCAGTGTTCAATCATCAATATCAGTTTCAGTAATTTCATTGCCCTTTTTCAATTCAATATATTACAATTTATCCAATGATCGGGTTCAATATTCAAACAGGTTTCCATTACCTTATATTTCTTTACAAAATTTCAATAATCAGTTTATGATCATTATTCGGTATCAATTTGGTCACTCTATCTTTTTAAGTTCTTCAATCATTTTTCAATGTATGTTTCATTATATGATATTTTCATCAAATGTCTCGTATCAATTCGATTTCCAATCACCAATTATCTATATCGATCAATCATCAATCAATAACTCAATCCTTAGGGAGGATTGGCACAGGATCAGTTCACACTACATCGAGTGCTACTTCAGTGTAGAGTCCCTAATGGACTGATATTTAGTCATTCGTAAGAAGGAACTATTTGTCCCATATTGAGATATTTTTAAAGGCATCGCGGTGTCCATTTCAAGTTATCCTAACATGTATTCTTATTATTCTATTACATCTAGATACTTCTTATCGAACTTCATTGTCACCTAAGTTGGGTCAACCTTTGACCAAGACTCCTATCGGTATGTTAGCTGAATATTTCCAGTATTGGGAGGTTCACTTACGGGTTCAGTGTGAGTTTTCCCCTATTAATAGGAACACAAATTTATCCTTAAGGTTTAGCCTAATTATTAGGTCACTTGCCTAGTATAAAATCCATTTCTTTTAAGAATTAGCCAAGTGTTCATGGAGCATCTCTAAGCTCTTGTGGTCATCATTAGTGATGATTATTTGATTCTTAAGGTGAGGGCATCGGGTCCATTCCCTTCAATCAAAGGCTTTAAGATTATTTAATTTGGGCAAGGACCAAGGGTGGTGGTTCACATATTCATTTTGTGGTTTTACTAAGCATGACGATGCTAGCAATGTAGCCCATATCATGTTTTGGGTTGGGCCGTCGGGCTTAATCTATTCTAAGTTCGCGTCGTAGGAGTTCATGGGTCATTTCCTAGGTCTCTTGGTCCATTACTAGATCCAATCTAGGTATACAGGCTTTTTACGAAGTCCAAGTCCATATGTGGGTGTACACAGATTTTGAAGGGTACTACTATCAAATTTTCAAAAGATGACTTGGGCCAGGTCATAAATTTCTTATTTTGACTTGGACTCACAATTCATCGGGCCATGGGCCGGACATTGGATCACTAACCTTGTTTAGTCAATTTTAGCCATCCGGCTCGTGGGCCTTCAAGGGGTCATTTCCTTGGCTTGGTCAATGAAGTCAACCTTATCAAAGTTCCCCAATGCATCATCAGTGGTCACTATGATCTGGCATTGTATTGGTTATCACGGATTTCCGGGAAAAGTCAACGTTTTGACTCTTCCTAGAATTATAGATTTCTTCTTAAGGGTATCAGACACTTTATGGTAAATTTCCGCCATTTTTGACTCCAATCGAATTTCCGAGTCCTTCCAAAATTGGGTTGAAGAGCACTGATAACTTCATCTTTCCCAGGTGGTGACACTCAAAAATTTGATAAAGGTAATCAACGCTGTTAAATTACAGAGATATGTTTTCTCCTCAATGGGCCATCAGACCAGATTTGATGGTCTCAGATGTCGGGTCTATATCTTTTGATGCTGATATTGAAATCAGACAATTTATAGCTTGTTAGAAAGCTTAAAGGGTTATCTAATTTTCTTTTATACATTTTAAGGTAAAAAACCTACGAATTCTGATGGAATCAGGTCCATCTGATCAGGGGTCAGTTTTGGTCACACGCTGTGTGCCATTGGACACAGTTTCGTGTCCCAAATTTCCGGAAATTCTAGCCATCAAACCAGATGAAGATTTCCTTTGAAATTTTACACAACACTGGGGCATAGGTCAAACTTTGACCCAGAATTGTCACAGATTTATTAGAGGGGTTTTTGCACATAAAATCATAGCCTTCATGAGGCACACAAATCTGGTGCAAACAGAGCAGATTTACTACTTTCTACTCCAAACTCTATGTAGGTCAAACTACGGGGATTTAAGATCTAAAATTTGACTGGGTTATTGGGAACCTATTAATTTACCTAATTTAATTTTTCTAGATTTTTCCTTAATTTACAAATTTATACTCATCTCAGTGGGTTCTTTGTGTTGGGTCTTAAAACCCTTAATTTTGGCATTTAATGGGGTCCACCTAGTGGCCCATCATACACCACAAAATTTTCTGATCTGATCTGGGAGCATTCCAGATCAGGTACAAATAAGCTATAAGTCTTTTAAAGTCTAAACCTATCGATCTAATGACACGATTAGTCGTAGCACTATCCTATTCACAAATATTCTAATTTTTAGTCCTATATCGATAGTATTCGATCTAGCCTCTTAGGGTCATCCGATAAAACCAAATATTTATGTCATATCAGTTTTTAAAACCTTAATTTCAGAGAGTACAATTTTTGAATCAATTTATTTATGATCATAAAATCAATAATCTTACAAGTTAAACACTAGTTCTCCTATGATCTAGTGTTTAACACTTTACTAAGACACCATCATTCTAGTAGATCTATCACCATTCAATTTTCATCACATCATTAAATGTTTCAAACAAAATACAGAACATATCAGTGGTAGAAAACAACATTTAATGCACTTTTAAATAGCAATTATTTAACATATGAGCATGACATAACATAGAAGTTCAATTACTATTACTATAGTCATGTGCAATCTATCACCATTCAATTATCATGATCAAAACAGTGAACAATATAAATAAAAATTTCTGAAATCTTATCATAAACAAACTAATCTAAACAATACAATCTCATGCTTAAATATCTATCATTTTCCACAAAATAACAATTTGTGTTCAAATGTAAGTTTGTGAAAATTGGCTAAGTCAAAGCAAGTAGATGAAAACCATTCGATTTTTCATCATTAATCAAACATAAAATCCGACTTTTTCCAAAATTTTTGGAATCACATGGTCATTTGAGATGTGATAAAGGGTTAAGGAGTTATGCTAAGCCATCAATGGCACATGCACTCCACTCAAGT
This sequence comes from Chloranthus sessilifolius, assembly GCA_021018995.1. Classification (NCBI taxonomy): domain Eukaryota; kingdom Viridiplantae; phylum Streptophyta; class Magnoliopsida; order Chloranthales; family Chloranthaceae; genus Chloranthus; species Chloranthus sessilifolius. The sequence continues at coordinate 29,784,345 of CM037598.1, forward strand.
CCTTGTTGCATCACCACCATCAAAAGATGGGTGTAGGACCATTCAATTTCCATCATGGGTAGTACGTTCATAATGTGTGATCATCTTGAACACCTACACAACTATCTTACACCATGCATCCATATCATCAAATTTCAAAACAAAAATCTTTTCAAAACCTTAATAAAAATGGAAATTCTAGTCTTTTTATGAAGAGTCATAGGCTAGCATTGGACATAGTCCAAGCCTTGCCTATTTGGACCTTTGGATGACCATGCATGATCATAAAAATCACACGTATGGTTATCCTAGTCTTCACTAATGTTCCAGCTTCAATATTTTCAAAGAAATCAAAAGAAAATCAAGAAAACTCAAGCAAAAACTCAAGAAATTCAAAAAAAACTCTACACTACACTATACTAATTGCTACAACTCAAAAGTAATTAAATCTTTACCTTAGTTCTCCTTAGTGCTTACTGGTTTGGACTATTTTCGAAGGTGGAGAGGGCTGAGTTTAGACAATGTTAAACTAGGAGGAGAGGGGGTTGCAATGGTGGTGGTGGATATTGATTTTAATGGATAGATGGAGGAGGGCTCAAGGTGGAAGGAGAAGAGCTCTAATGGAGGTTAGAGAGGAAGAAGATGGAGCTAGAGAGGGAATGGTGGTCGATTTTTGCATTGGAGGGCTTTAGGCTCAAGTTTTCTTGATTTCTTTGAAAAATATTGGAGTTGGAACACTAGTGAAGACTAGGATGACCATGCATGGCCATCCAATGGTCCAAATTGGCAATGCTTGGATTATGTCCAATGCTAGCCTAGGACTCTTCATAAAAGATTAGAATTTCCATTTTTATTGAGGTTTTCAAAAGATTTTTGTTTTGAAATTTGATTGTATGGATGCATGGTGTAAGATAGTGGTGTGAGTGATCAAGATGATCACGCTACCATCTTACCACCCATGATGGAAATCGAATGGCCCTAGACCCATCTTTTGATGGTTGTGATGCAATAGAGATTTGAGTAGAGTGGATGTGTCATTGATTGCTTGGCATGACTCCTATACCCTTGACACATCTTAAATGACCATGTGATTCCAGAATTTTTGGAAAAAGTCTGATTTTATATTTGATTAATGATGAAAAATCGAATGGTTTTGATCTACTTGCTTTGACTAAGCTGATTTTCACAAACTTAAACTTTAAAACAAATTGTTGTTTTGTGGAAAATAATAGATATTTAAGAATGAGATTGTATAGTTTAGATTAGTTTGTTTATGATAAGATTTCATAAATTTTTATTTATATTGTTCACTGTTTTGATCATGATAATTGAATGGTGATAGATTGTATGTGACTATAGTAGTTATATAGTAATTGAACCTCTATGCTATGCCATGCTCATATATTAAATAATTGGTATTTAAAAGTGCATTAAATGCTGTTTTCTATCATTGATATGTTATGTATTTTTTTAAAAAAATTTAATGATGTGATGAAAATTGAATGGTGATAGATCTACTAGAATGATGGTGTCTTAGTAAAGTTCTAAACACTAGATCATAGGAGAACTAGTGTCTAATTTCTAAAATTAGTGATTTTATGATCATAAATAAATTGATTCGAAAATTGTACTATCTGGAATTAAGGTTTTTAAAACTGATATGACATAAAATTTCGGTTTGATCGGATGACCCTAAGAGGCTAGGTCGAATGCCATCGATATATGACTTAAAATAAGAATATTTGCGAATAGGATAGTGCTACGGCTAATCGTGCCGTTAGATCGATATGTTTAGACTTCAACTTCATCATTTGTATCTTTATCATTGACTCTTTCATCAATTTCAATAGGTGTATTATTAGGAGAAGTCCTAATAAGGTTTCATCATTTAAGTCCTAATAAGGTTTGATCATTTAAGTTCTTACGAACTTTAGATATAAATGAAGATTCATGGAAGATTGTGTCTCGGGATTTAATAATAAAATCCTTGGTTATTGCAACATTATCTTCTATCACCAAGAATATATATGATCCACTAATTTGTTCATATCCTATGAACCTACTTTCAATAGCCCTTTAACCCAATTTATGTCTTTTGGGATCGAGTAATCTAACTAGTGCCCTACACCGTCATATTTTAAGATAGTGTAAGTTAGGCACTTGTCCCATCAGAAGTTCATATGGAGTCTTAATAGATTTCTTGTTAGGAATTCTATTTAGAATATGAACAGAAGTTAACAGGGCTTCTCCCCATAAGGCCAAATCTCATTTAAACTTAGAATGCTCTATTCTTTCTTTCGGCTATACCATTTTGTTGTGGAGTATATGGGGCGGTGAGTTCATGTTTGATACCATGACTTCCACATAAATTAGTGAAGTCATTTGACATATGTTTGCCTCCCCTATCCGATCTCAGAGCTTTGATATTTTACCCACTTGATTTTCCATTAAGGCTTTGTAAGATTTATATTTATCTAAAGCCTCATACTTATTTTGTAATAAATATACATCGGCATATTTGGAAGAATCATCTATAAAAGTAATAAATAACACTTACCACCTCTAGTAGAATTTTTAAAGAGATCACAAATATAAGAATGTATTAAATCTTAAACCTCTGACTTTCTATTTATATGCTTAAATGTTTTTCTAGTTATCTTTGATTTGACACATATATCACATTTTTCTAAAGTAGGATTATGTGAAGGAATTAAATTTAATCTCATCATATTTTTAATATATTGATAATTCACACGTCCTAATCTAACATGCCACAAATCAAAAGACTCAACCATATAAGCGGAAGAAGATTTCTCATTAATAATATTGGTCTTGAACATTCCCTCCAAGGCATCCCCATTCCCTACAAAGGTTCCATTCTTTCACGAGATGAACTTGTCGGATTCAAACACCAACTTAAAACCATGCTTAATTAATAAGCCAGTTGATACAAGATTCTTTCTAATATCAGGTACATGAAGAGCATTGGTCAAAGGGACGACTTTGCCGGAAGTGAATTGAGATCAACTTTTCCATGCCCTTCGATATTTTCTTTGGATGAATTCCCCATGTAGATATGTTGATCATCACATGATGCATTGTAGGAAGAAAACATTGTGCGATTATTGCACACATGCCGGGTAGCACTCGAAGCAACCCACCAATCTCTATCATCCTTCACCATATTGATTTTGGAAAGAACCGCCACAAAATCGTTGTCCTTTTCTTTGCTTTCAACCAGGTTTGCTCGTGTCTTTTTTAAGTGCCTACAATCCTTTTTGAATTGACTGATTTTCCGCAATGATAACATGAACCTTTCTTTGGTTTCTTCTTGGTGTTTTTCTTGTCTTGATTGAAATGTCCATTTGCCTTCCGCTTTTTATCAGTATTGTGTTTTGTGGTATCATTGACATCAACAAAATGTGCTTTAGAAACATGCTCGCCTTGTTCCTCAACTCTGTCCCTTTTACGGGCTTATTCTTCAATTCGAAGATGTTGAAGAAGTTGTTCCATGTTCATGTTTGTATTGCTGTGTTTAAGGATTTTTCTATAGTCCTTCCACGATGATGGTAATTTTGCAATCACCTCGCCACTTAGGAACCATTCATCGAACTTTGATCCTTCGGCGGTCATATTGTTTATGATAGCCTGAAGCTCATGCATTTGATCCAAGGTAGGTTTTCTGTCAACCATAATAAAATTGAAAAACTGACTTACAATGTATGCTTGATAGCCCGCATATACTGTGTCATCTCCAAAGCATCCCATAGTTCTTTTGCCAATTTAATTGACTAGTACACTTCAAAAAGAGAATCTGTAAGCGAATTCAAAATGTGTCCACTACAAGCAGAATCGTCCTTCTCCCATTTTTCTTTAGCCTTTAGTTTGTCGGCAGATGACGTTGATGTGACAGCCGAACATTTGACTACGAGCACGTATGTGACAGCCCAGATTTCTGCACCCGGAAACCCGTGCTATCAGGATCATTACTATTGACGATCCCCAGAACAAACACACGAATGTGTGCTCATCTAGCGGAACTCAGAGCAAACACTATCTAAAGAGGCAGATAAAGTCAATAAGGCACAAAATAAAAGAAAAGCAATATATATATAATAATGAACTAAGTATGCATTCTCAAAGAGGAACAAAAAGGAACCACTGGTGATGGCCATCCATCACCCAAAATAATGGTTCCCAATAAAGATTCCTATAAGATGTATATAACAAAAAAATAATATATCTACAGAGAAAATATACAAAACAAAGTGGCCACCAGACCAGATAATCCAAAATAGTCAATACAAAACCCTTAAAAAGACAGAAAGACAAGGTATCCAGACTAGGGGTAGTACTCGTCCGCAGGTATATCAGTATTCTCTTCCTCCTCAGCCTCCGCCTCAGGCTGATAGTCAGGATCACTCTCTGTACCTGGAGCCCGAGCTATAAAACCTATGACATAGAGTCAGGGATGAGCTAACCATCTAAGCTCAATAGAAGAAACTCAAATATAATGTATTTTAAACTGTAAAATATGGTGTAAGAACAAATCTCAGAACAGATAATCAAGAACAAATAATTCAAACTGAATTGTTAGATAACAATGCAGAGATTTAAATGACAGAACAAATGCAGAAGTTTCAGATAACAGGGAGCAAATACAGATAACCAGAATTAGATTTGTATTCATAATTTTCAGATGACATGCATAATCTAATTAAGTGATTTAAATTTTATACTTAAATAGCTCCCGTGAATATAGCACGTGGTAGCCAGATGTTTGCCGATGGGTAACCTCGACCATCGTCGTTCAATGAACAATTGCAGGAACAACAAGCCTCTGCGTAATGAGAGTAACTTGTGCCAAGCGGATCACAAAACAGATACACGGATATCCCGCCGTGCCGGTCGTGGATATCTTGCCACGTCAGGGGGATTCGTCACATGAACTTTAAATCAAATACATATACGTATATCAGGGATCAGGTGTCAGACATGACAAGAATTGGAATGACAGAACTTTCATGTATATGCAACACATGCTTTAAAACAATAATCGGAAATCATACGTCAGGATACAGATACTAGGAATCCATGAGATCAAAATCAAATGCAAGTTAAGTTGAATTTCCCCTACCTTAAATCGCGTCTTTCTAAGCAAATTCAAAGCTTCTTTAAGTGTCTTGGTTTTAACCTAGACCATACGTACATTGTACTAGGTGTTAGAAGTGTCAGAACATCAACTGGTATGACGTACAACAGTGTTTTCCCAGAAAACCAAAATAGACCAAGAGGGGAATTCGATCGATCATTTTCCCTATTTGATCGATCGGATTCACCATTCGATCGATCATTCTTATAGTTTGATCGATCGGATCCCAGAATTCAACATATACAGAACAAGGGAATTCGATCGATCAACCTCCCTATTTGATCGATTGGATACTCAATTTGATCGATCAATTCTCAAATTTGATCGATCGGACCTTTCAGAGCTTGAATTCCCAAGTTTCGGACCTCCTGTTTGTATACTGTTATATATAATTCGATCGATCAATTTCCAATTGATCGATCAGTTCCAAATTCGATCCACCATTTTCTAATTTGATCGATAAATCCTAAATTCGATCGATCAAATCCCAAATTTGATCGATCGAATTTATCGGGCTTCAACTTCCAAAACATATCCTTCTGTTCTATAAGGTACTATACAATTCAATCGATCATTTCTTAAGTTTGATCGATCGGATTATAATTTGATCGATCAAATACCAAATTTGATTGATCGGATATGACAGTTTCTGTCATTAATGCAGCTCGTTAACTTTAACCCATTTTTACTTTGATTTTCGATGATTTTCATCGAATCACACAAATACACCCGCAATCATATTAAGACATCTTAAGACTACGTAAAGCACATAGTAACTCACCTCTTTACGTTCGCTTCCTTGGTTCACGTCGATCGCGGCTCAATGTGGGTTTTGGATCGGAAATTGGAGATTTGTCCTTGTTTGTGATCCGTAGGAACAGATGCACAGCTCCACGTCAACCCACAGAGGTGGTTACCTCCTTCACACCATTAGATCAAATTTCTAGGATTTAGATGGCACATGCACCTTAGCTTCACAAAGGGGGTTCCCCAGGACTCGCGTAGATCAATGCGAGAGCAAGCAATGCACCAGGCGAAATTTCGTATCTCAAGACCATCAAACGGGAACAACAAGGGAGAAGGTAGAGTAAGGAATTCTAACTCCCTTCCTTCCCTTATAAGCTAACCAAGAGAAATATCCTTGATATATCTATTCTCCTAAGTTTAAATTCTGGTGTTGAGCGCGTATACTCCACTCAGTTGCACAGCCTTTCACCTAAGATCTAATCGGGTATCAGATTCGTGTCCGGTGTGACGCATGACTACACACGCGTACAGATTAATAATATTGATATTAAAATTATTATTATAAAATTTTAAGTTTGTCTCGATTTCCATGCCAGGCACGTATACCAAAACAGTCAAGTTTGGTTTCAGATTTTCTAGGTCATTACAGCATAAACCACATTAAGTGTGGTTAATATGAAGTGAAGTTTCTGTTGCCAACGCTTGAAATTTGTACTATCGAAACTCTTAAGACGAGGAAGAGATTCAGAGATGTGGTTATGGTGAGAGATAAGAAGATGCCATTGAGAACAAAGTGATTTAAAATTGTAGGAAACTGGTATCAAGAATTTGATGGAAATAGATCGGGCAGTGATAGATCTCTGACTACGATCGAGGCCTGTATAGACACTGTCTTTAAATAACTATTCGTCCACAGACAATGGTTAGCAAAACAGGCCCAACGAATGTGATTCCAGGATACAACAATCACAATTAGAGTTGAAATGATGAAGATCAACCTTGCTGTGTTGATCTTCATTCCAAACACACACCGTCTTTCAAACATGTTCCGTAACAAAAAAAAGGTCTTATATAGACATAAAATGTAACCGACGAACAGTCGTAGATAGACGGTTAAGAATCAATGGCTAAAAATACGCTTAAACGGTCATGTCCAAAACCGACACACGAAGTCATTTTACCGGTTGATAAAAGACACGTGTATGCAACGATTGGAAACCGTCAAAGAGTCGTTAAAGTAAAAAACCATCTAAAAATAATACTGATGCGCGTGCTAGCACACGTGCCTGAGCCTAGCCTGGCTCGGCACGGCCCGGTGATGTGTGTGCTTGATGCGTTTGTGTGTGTTTTATTAGTGGCATAGAGGAAGTTCAGATGCTTAGGGAGGGAGATGGAGGGGGGGGGGGGTCAACAACAAATTTGAATGCCCCTTGAAAGGGTCTCAACCCTTTTCCAAAAACTATCACTTATAGCCAAGTAGGTGGAAAAATTGCCAAATGATGTGTGGGACTTTGTTCCACAAGGCAAGTATTTTTTAAAATTACAACACGAGGGGGTTCATATACTATTCTGGGGCTTTTTTGGTGTCTGGGTAAGTGTTCGTTTTTTTTTTTTCATTAGTGTGAAAACTTTTGGGTTTTTTGTCTTTTTTTGTAGTCTCTCACAGCATCTGTATTTATTTTCCTGGTTCTCTTTTTTAATAAATTTGTCATTACCCATCAAAAAAAGAAAAAAAAAATAATGAACGCAGATTGTCCGTAGGATGCACGATAGTTGAGGTCACAATTGCCATAGATGCAACTTTGATGTTGACTGCCATTTATTAAGGGGATCCATGCATCTTCGGACCTTTCTCCGAACACGGACCCCCTCTGTTTTTATGCGTTGAACACTTCCAACGGAGAGGATCACTCGGAAAGTGCACACACTTGATGATGTGATCCCCGACTCATTGACTCTTAGGTCTAACGTTTGACCAAAAATAAACAGAAATTGAGGGTCATCTGGACCAAACACTGAACATGAACCCCTGTTCATTTTTATGGATCCACACATATTGTGAATCAGCCAAATCAATGAATGCACACAAATCGAGGTCCCTTCATTAGGTCACTTTTAAAAGAAATGATTAACCAAAGTTTTTGTGGTCTAAATGGCGGTAGCAATGTAGAAGAAATGATTGAAAAAAGTTTTCGTGGCCTAAATGGTTATTTTCTTTACTGAAAACATCGATCTAGAGGCATGTTATTAATCTTACTTTTACACTTCGTACATACTAAAAGGACATTAGGCTTTTTGGGTCAGGTACCTTGCAGTGTTTTTGTTTCCTGATAAAATATTGAACGGAGCAGATAGGTCCAATTGATTAGCTAGTTGATTTTTTCAGATAATTTTTGAATATAATTAAAATACTTAACCTATTAACACTATTAACACCAAATAAAATTTTACATTTGGTATTTCTTTCTGTTTCTACTTGTCTGCAGCAAGCATGCTCATGAATGGCTTAAGATATTCAAGTTGTCAAATTTTGATTTTTTATTGTTGGGCTATTGATTAGTTTTCAGTTTTCCCTAGTTCTCAGAAATCTTCTGCATAGTACCTGTGTGTTTTACAAGCTGCACGGATTTATAACCAAAGTGTTTGCAGGACTATCTTGGCCCTGAGATCATTTCACATTTTGTTATGCATGGAACGAGCGTGGAATTGATAGTCAAGCATCTGGTAGCTGTTCTAAAGAAAAATGCACCTGATGGTATTCCTGATATGTTTCTGGAAGCATTGAAAAGGGTATGACATCAACTGTTTGTTTAATCCTTCCTATTTTAAAAATATGTTATTGAGAGTGACAGGAAGGCTTATCAGCCTTGGTTGTGTGGCCATGGTTTCACAATACATCTTGTTGCTAATGTTGGTTGCCGCTTGTCCATGCCCTAGTCACAAAATCGGGAGTGGGCAATAAATTGGCAAAAATCAGTCAAAGTAAAAAAAAAAAGGGGAAAATAAAAAATTCAAAAATATATATTAAGTACATCATAATATATTTCAAGTTAAAAATAATGATTTTAGTGAATAAAATAGTACAAAATAGGCAAAACCTAAAGGTTTTTAATGACCAGACTGAACAAAATAGTACAAAATCTAAAGGTGTTTTTTCTCCTTAAGTATGAGTGACAAAAAAAAATCGGACCACATCACAATTCACAAACATCACCAATTAATCGGCCGAGTCGCGACATGGCCGATTAATCGGAGAAAAAGTCGAGATGGCTGCAAGTCACCGACTTTTTCCTATTTTTTGAAAAAGTCGTTGACTTTTGTGACTATGGTTCAAGCCACTTGAAATCGATTTAGAGTTCTCATATTTATCCTCAGTTACATTTCCCCGTCGGGAGATACTAGCAATTAGTTTAGGGTGGATTGGAAAGTCACCAAGTTGCAAGTTATGCTATTGATCTAATATATTATTCTAAGCAATGGTGGGAAATTTTGTTTGGTTACTTGTGATATTTGGAACTTCATCCATGGTTTGGAATCTTGGTTTGTTGGTATGTATCTTACTGCTACCAGCTGGTCCTGGTACTTACTGATACAGGGAAGTATTATAAATTTAGACAATGATTTCATCACATGAAATTGTGTTCTGTAGAGTTTCAAGCACTTTTATGAACAGTTGTTTTTACATTCCACAATTGAATTTAGACTAAAAAATTGAAAATAGACCGAATGAAGTAGAAGACCAGGATGAATTATTGGGGTCGTTGGGACAGGTTAGAGAACAATGGGGAGTCTTGTGGTGTGTAGGAGGGTCATCTAATATGATTAGATTTTGTGAGGAGAAAACTGGAGGGAGCTGTATGGACCTCAAGTATGAGGAAACTTCCCAAGTTCATGAAGAAGTGTGAGCTTATAGATATCCCAATATGTGGTGCAAAATTTACTTGGTCTAATGGTAGGAAACCCTCCGATGTGTTGATTGGGTAAATTCATATGTGATAACGATGGGGAAGAAATGCATCCAAAATTGCTCCTTAAGGTGCTTTTGAGACCCCCTTCGGATCATATCCAATCATTTAAGCTTAGGGGAGTGTAGACGGGGATCGACTCCCTTGTTTCTTTTTAATTCAAAAATATGTGGCTTCAACGTGAGAAATTTTATGAGCTGGTGCGTGGCTGGTGGTCTAGTTGGTACCCCTGCATGGGAACATACAACAAAGACTTGTGAAATAGTTGAAATTAGTTCGAATTGAAATGAGGAAATGGAACAAAGGTGTTTGGAAATGTGTAAGAAGCCATGAAGAAAGTCTTAATGGAAATTCAGGTAATTGATGTTGTTAGATGTATTATGCGTTGTGTGACTGTGAAGGTCCTTTCGGTATACGAGGCTGTTTCGGGCCAACGAATTAATTTACTCAAGTCCGTGATTATGGGAATTGGGATTAATGACCAATTGTTGGACGACTTAGTTGTTACAGTGAATTGTGCGGTGGAGAAGCTCCCAATCAAATATCTGGGCCTGCCTCTCGGGCTCAAGCAGCCATCAGCTCGGGCATGGGAATCGGTCATTCAGAGATTTGAGCAAAGGTTGTCGTGGAAAGGAAACTCCTTAGCAGTAGGGGTTGCTTTCTTCTAGTGAAATCTGTCCTGTCTAGTCTGTCCATTTTTTATATCGATGTTCAAATGCCCGATCGGTGTGATCCATCGGCTCGAGCAAATCCAAAAGAACTTATGAGAGAGATTGAGGCTAGACAAACGATGTCATCTTGTAAACTGTGACACCTGCCAACTTCCCTTAAGTTGTTGCGGGCTAGGTATTCGTAGTTTGAGGTGGACAAATATTGCGCTCTTAGGGAAATGGTTATGGCGGGCAGGATTGCACGGCGAAAGGGACAACCTTTGGCGTGTTGTGTTGGTTGAAAAGTATGAATCGAATGACAATTGGGGCATTAGCATTGTTGTTCACAAAGGCATATTGGCGTGGTGGAAAGGCAATTGTGGAACTTGGAATCTTTATGCCAGGTGGGATCGCTATAGTTGGGGCAATGGTATCCAGATTTGACTATGGGAGGACACTTGGGCAGAGTGTGGTCCGCTCAAGTCTTCTTTCCCGGACATCTTTATCATCTCCAGGAACCCTCAGGGGCTGATTGCTGATTTTTTCACGGAAACCCACGGGGGAATGCTGTGGGATGTCACCACTCGTAGATTCCTTAGAGGAGATGAGGTGGCCTCCTTCACTCGGCTGCTGTCTTCTCTTTATCAATTACTTAGGAATCCTCACCATATGGATGAGCGGGTTTGGGCTCCTAGTAAAGATGGCAGCTTCAGCATCAAGCCATACTACCAGATGCTTTCAAATCGCCCGTTGATCATATTCCAAGGGGCGGGGTTGTGGAAGGCGGCCATCCCCCCCAAGGTTAAATTCTTCGCGTGGACACTTTTCAAAGGAAAAATTCTAACGATCGACTAGCTTCTTTGGCAGGAGAAGGTTCTGCCCAATCTATGCACGATCTACCTCCATGAGGAAGAGTTAGCGGCGCACCTCCTCCTTCACTATTGGTGGCCCACAAGATCTGGTGTGTGATCCTAAAATCATTTGATATGACATGGGTTACTCCCTCGTCCACCTACCAACAGTTTTTGGCGTGGTCTTCTGTCAGTTTGGAGGGCCAGCTGGGGGACTACTGGAAGGCTAGGTTCTTTGCGACAACTTGGAGTATTTGGCTTGAGAGAATTGTGCAGATGTTCGAGCTTAAACGTCGGCCAATGGGGATGATTTTGAGGTCTGTTAGAGACCTAATGTGGCTATGGGTCGTGAGAGGCTGCGACGGAGTTAGGAGGGATAATTCTCCCTGGGACCCGGGTTAGGTTGGGGGCTGTCTTTGCAGGCTTGGATCTGCCTGCTTTGGTTTTTCAGGGCTCCTCTATATTTTTTCTTTTTGCTTTTCGTTCTTTTGGTTGTGGAGCCCTTGTATTGGTCCTTTCAGCGTCTTGCTGGCCTTTAATATAATTTTTCATTACCGATAAAAAAAAAAGCTGTGTATGTTAGTGGTGAACATACTAACTTCAGCGTTGAATGTAATGTAAGCATGGAGTAAGCGAGTAAATGAGTAGTGTGAGAGAATAGTCCCATATCATGTAGGTTATGTTTCTTCTATTTAGTTGTCTTGCTGTCTTGAATATAAGAACTTTATGTTGTAACTTGAAAGCATCTACTACATCACAACGTAACTCGGAGGGGTAGCTCAGTTGGTCAGGCCTTGGGTTTGCTCCCCAATGGCCACCAGTTCGAGTCCCCTCAGGGCCATTGGAGTATTACCCGGTCGTTAGCTCCAGGGCCTCGTGAGATTAGTTGAGGTGCGCGCAAGTTGGTCCGGACACCCACGAATATATAAAAAAAAAACATCACAACGTAGTCTCTTGTGGTTCAATGTCTCTTCCTCTTTGCTTCTTCTCCCTTCTTTTGTTCTTGTATCTTAATAAATCCATTTCTTTAGGTTCTTGTTTAGTTTTTGTCTTGTTAGTCTAGATTCTTGGTTTTCAAGTTTGTATTTGTTCGTTTGTTTGTTGGGTTTTTTTTTTCCATTATACTTTCTGGCAACAATGATCTGCTGATTTTCTAGCTGTAGCAGCATTTGGTGTAGCATCTCTCTCTTTTTTCTAGCAACATGCTTTGTTACAGCAAGGGCATTTCTTCTTTTCATCATCTTTCTTTTGGTAGTTTGGTATAGCAGCATATCTACAACGTCATCTTAACCAACGGGAGGTGGGCGCAGTGGCCAGGACCACGCCTCAAGAAGCTGAGGTTCTAAGTTAGATTCCCACTCCTTGTTGGCTACTATCCCTAATGACTGGTGCATGTGATGTGCGGTTGTTCCACGTTCCCAGTGACTTGTCGGGTGCTCTAAGAGGCCAGATACCCGGAAAAAACCAATCATCTTTTTTTTTTTTTCATAGCGTTTCATCTGTTGTGTGTCAAACAAAATTGCTGCTACGATCTGCTGTTTATGGCAGTAGCAACAATTTTTTTTTTTTTTTTTTTTCTTCCAGTTGCTTGTCTGCACTAGCATTGTTTTCTGCAACAGTGCAGGATCGTAGATTTTTTGAGTTTGTTTTATTACTGCTTACAGAAGCTACCCTATGATCTTAATTTTATCTGCTTTTCTACTACTTGCCTTTTAGAAATCTCATCCATGTTCAGCCAATCCCATCAAAATCCCAATAAATAAGGCCTAAATCTTCTTAGGCATCTCATCAAACAGGTCTTGTGCACCTTATTTTAAAGCTAGCTATAAAGGGTTTTAATATGAAAACCCTTTGATGGGGCTTTAATATTAAGACCCTTTAAAAGTGTGAATTTTTCAACCCCAACTTCTAGGGTTTTGCAATTATTGTCTCCTCTCGCTTCTCTTTATTTCAAAGCAAAGCTTTTCGTTCTTATCATTGATGGATGGATGGACGTAGGGCTGCAACAGAGCCAAGCTAGCTCAACAGCTCAGCTCGGTCCTAAAATGAGAGCTTTTGCTCTCTTAAGCTCGGCTCGAGAGCCATAGCAGAGCTTTTTATTTAAAGCTTGGTTGAAGTAGACCGAGCTAGAGCTGAGCTAGTAAAGCTCGGCTCGGCCCTGCTCGGCTTCATTAATAGTATATAATAGTTTTATATGATAAAATATATTATATAAAATTTTGAAATTTTTTTTTTTCTTTTTCTTTTTTTCCCTTATAATAAGATTCATCTCATCATTACTTTATAATGGATGGATATGTAATTAACATATAATCCTTATGATCCTCTATTGAAGTTTGCACTTTCTTTCTCCTCTCTATCTCTTTTTGTGCAACCATTAAAGTTCTTTCTCACTCGTCTCAATGAACAACCACTATCATGACAATTGACCAATCAATCAACATTTGCGACCAACATTTATGCTCCTAATCAATATTTAGCACATTAAATTTAAATACTTTTTTACTTTTCAAAATTTAAGCGCCTTTTTCTCCAATCGATCCGTTAAATCCAAAAGGACTAAGGGATTAAAAGATATTAGGGTTTTCATTTATAAATTTTATTAAATCTTTCATCTATTAAAAAAAGAAGATATTGTTTAAAACAACATTTGGAAATTTTTTTATAATAAAACTTATTTAGTTCGAAGCTCGGCTCGGTCCGACTTGAGCTCGATAAAGCCGAGCTAGAGCTCAGACTTTTTAGGCTCGAAGGGCCTAGAACCAAGTTCCAGCTTGGCTCGTATAAGGTAGAGCCGAGCTAGAGCTGACCCAAGATCGGCCTCGACCCGACTCGGTTGCAGCCCTAGATGGAGGTAGGGAGGGAGCGTCTTGAAAAGTAGGAACCCGATTCCTAAACTGTTTGAACCGCAATTCCCATGCGAGTCTGATTCTGAAATGCAGAATCACAGGGAGGGAGGGAGTATTATTGTTATTTTTAATAAGAAGCGTCTTGAAAAGTAGGAGCCTGATTACTAAATTGTTCAAACCGCGATCCCTATGTTCTGATTCTGAAATGCAGAATCACAGCTTCGACAAGAAACGTGTGGTCTTTTACATGGTTCCTACTTATAGGGTATATACATATTGTGTGAGTTAGTGCTGAATATAATACCTTTAGTGTTGAATATAATGAAAGCATGGAGTAAGCAAGTATTTGAGAATAGTCCCATTCGTGTAGATTATTTTTTTCTTTAGTGCTCTTTATATAAGAGTTTTATATTGTAAATTGGAAATCATCTAATACATCACAATGTATACTTTTGTCTATTTTTAGTTTCTTGAGTCTAGATTCTTGATTTTCAGGTGATGTGAAGGAAGAGGAGGAAATGCTATCAAAGGAAGAGGGAGAGCAGAGGTCAATCCTTCAGGAGTATGAGAGAAAAGGCAAAGAGGAGATAGTGATCTAGAATTTGATGGTTGAAAAGAGGGGAGGGGGAGGGATAACATTACAAAATTCTTTAATGGCATGGCAAGTGTTTGGAAAATAGTCAACATGTGATAGTTGAGGTGATGATGCTAAGTATCATTGTTAAAAGCCTTAGGTGATATGGGCGATGTGGGCCTCGTCTTGCCTAGGTAGGGTTTTTCTTGCCTAGGCCAGAATTTTTATTTTATATATATATATATATATATATATATATATATATATATATATATATATAAAAGAAACTTAAGCCCTGTTTGGCAACCCTTCTCCAAAAAGCACATTTCACCCAAGGACCTGACCACCTCTAGCTGAAAATGGTGTCGTGTTGAGAAGTTGCCCCATGCTGCTTCTCACACAATATCATTTTCACCAATGTGGTAGACCTTTTTAAGAAGCAACATTTGAGAAGAAGTATGTGACACATGACCTCTTTACAACCCCTGAAAAGTGCTTTTTAGAGAAGGGTTGCCAAACAGGGCCTAGTTGCTTGGAGGGCATCTCGTATCATCAAATCGAAGCCTTGCCTAGGTGTGTCTTGTCTCCAGTCCATGCCCAGGACCTCACCTAGCTAGGAGAGGTGATGAGTCTAGGTGAGGCGAGGCTTTTAATAACATTGCCTAAGATTGAGAGCCAGAAAGGCGTTGAGAAAGCTTTGGTTGAGTATTACAAGTGATTGTTTGTTTATGAAGAATGGGTTCGACCAACAATTGATGGGATATAATTTAGGACAATCGAATCGAGGTTTGAGAGAGATTGGAGAGGGGTTTTGAGGAGGAGAGAAAGAAGGCTATTTTCTAGGCAAGTGGGAACCATGCACCTGTCTCAAATTTGTTTCCCTTACAGTCCTACAAGCACTTCTGGGAGTTGATCAAAGGGGAAATTGTAGTAGTTTTTGTGGAGATTTTTTGTGAATGAAAGGTGAGGAAGTGTATAGGGGAGATATATCTAAAAGTCATTTAAAGAGTGGGGCGGGAGATTAGACGATTTTAGACTGATCGGTCTTTTAGACAATGGGGCTGATTGTAGAAAAGATCATTGCTCCTAATCAAAGTGCCTTTGTGGACGATCTATAAATGTTTGATAGCGTGATAATTGCCTATGACTGTATCGATAGCAGTTATAAGGAGGAAACTCGAATAGTGATTTGTAACCTAGATATGGAGAAGGCCTACAGAAGTGTTGAATGGAAATTTGTAGATTATATGCTTCAAAGATCCGATATTCATCAAAGTGGAGAAAGATAATAAGGGTGTACCATATCCGCTTGGTTTTTAATAAGGATGAATGGTGCGGCTAAAGGGTTCTTCAGAAGTTCAAGGGGTCTTTAATATGACGATCCTTTGTTGTCTTTCCTATTCGACATAGTGGGGGAAGCATTTGGCGAGTTGATGTTGAAAGTAGTTGAAGTTGATATGATAATTGGCTTCAAGTTCGGTAGAAGTGACTGCAGCTACGCATTTGCATTATGCAGATGTACAATAGTTTTTTTGTGATGCACCTGTGGGAGAGGTTAGAAGTGTAACGACCCTTTGAAGATGTTATAAAGCTGTATTGGGGTCGAGAACTAATATTAGGAGAATGATGATTTTTTGGGTAAAGGTGGATGAGGCTATGGTAGTTGAGCTGGTTGGAGTGATAGGGTGTGGTTCCGGTAGTCTCCCATCTATGTATCTAGGTCCCCCCTATGTATTGGAAAACCAAGTTAGTGGGACCCAGTGATTGAACGATTTGATAAGAAGTCGGCCGGTTGGAAAGGGGCCTATTATCAAAAGGTGGAGGAATTGCTTTAATCAAAGCCACCTTATCCTACTTTCCAATATACTTCATGTCAATGTTTGAATGCCCCATTACGGTGCTAAAGAGATTGGAGAAGATTAAAAGGAATTTTCTTTTGAGCGGAAAAAAGGAGGAAGAAAAGGTCCATGTTATAAATAGAGACGTGGTGCATTTTTTAAAGGAAAGAGCAAGGTATCAAACTCGGTATCGTTCTCTTGTATCAATCCAGTTTTCGGACTGATATGTTGTCGGCCGATACCGATATGTATCGGTCAGTACCGATACTGATTTTTTTGTGAAAAATAAACTAAAATATTAAAAAATGATAGTGTCGGTCGGTAATGTGATATGTATCACCGATACATACTGGTATTGGCCGATACCATCAATACCATACCCACACCGGTACTGGTATGATAATGATATCGGTTTGGCTAGAACCTGATAGGCTGATACGTATCAACAACACATCGGTATCGGCTGATACTTGATACCATGGGAATGGGGCATGGGAATCCACTCGATCCGGAGTATATATTTGGCACTGTTGGGAAGAGTGGTTATGGAGGAGTGAGGAGGAATGTGAAGCTTTATGGGAAGGGATAGGAATGGATGGTCCATTAGAGGTCCTAGGGGGGAGATTAGGATCATGATGGTGGAAGGGGGTCATAGAGTTGAGAAGGAGTTTGAAGATGATATTAGCTTTAGACTGGGATCTGGAAAGGCGAGACAGATGGTGTGGTGGAGAGTCATTTGGAAAGGCATTATAAGCTTATTTTTAATCTGGTGGCTGACAAGGAGGTGACAGTTATTAAAATTTGAGAAAGAGAAGGAAGAGTATTGCCTATTACGAATTTGCGAGAAGAGGAGATGGAAGAATATGTTAGGTTAATGGAGGAACTATGCCCTGATTGAGGATGATTGAACATCTGAGTGTGGAATAGGAGGGGGGGGAAGCTCACAGTTAGGTCCTTCCACATATCCTTTTATAGGAGACTGTTAGTTGACTACTCCTTGATGGTGTTGTGGAAAAAGGTGGCCCCTTTTAGATTGACGGTGTTGGCATGGTAGGTGTCGTGGCATGGTGTAGAGAGTATTTTAATGTGTGGACAACTTTGTAAGAGGAATGAATGTTGGTGTTGAGTGTAGAGTACGTGGTAGAGAGGAGGAATTTGTAAATCATCTATCTTGCAATGCGAGTTTGCAAGTGACATTTGGGGCTGTTTCTTGAATTGGTTCAGGGTCAAGGGATGACTCGCTCTGGTTTTAGCTGGATAGGCGAAGAATCTCTTTGATGGGAATGCGAAACACTATCTGTAATGTGCTACTAGTGGCTCCCATCTGGAAAAGGAATAAGTGGATTTTGAAGAATAAATTCTAGACTTTCAATTGTATAGCGCTGTTTTCCGTGGATTAGCTTTTTCAAAAAGTAATTTTAGCAAATCACAACTGTCAAAAGCAGCTTTTATCAGAAGTGTTGTTGTTAGAAAAGTTGTTTTTCTGAGACAACTTCCAAGTCTCTAGAATCATTTGCTGGAGCTATTTTCTGTTTGGTAAAACCTCCTCAAATAAATTACTTCTGGGATTTAATAGTAACTAGCAATTATTCCAGAGATACAACGTTTCTTTCAGAATGAGCTTCAAAAGATTAATTTTACAAGAACCCTACTAGTCAAGCCACAACCCGATGCCCTGATAATGAATGGTCTTAAAATGGAACACCCACTGTCGCAATTGTTTTCATTTGGGAACAACTGCCCTCAATTGCATCAGCCTTCAAAAATTTGGGGGCAGCACTTTGTCGGTAGTGGAGATTGATGACGACGGAGTTCCATTGGTTGGTGGAGATTTGCAAATAGTGGCAGAGCATTTGCAAATAGTGGCATTAGACTGTCAAAAGATGGCAGATTGCAAAACATGTATACATGAACAGAGAATTAGCAGATGTGTGGAGAATGACTGATTTGCAGATAAGCCACAAAGTGTACTGGAGAAAGATGATTTATTGCGAAGAATGGTCGATGATTGGTGCTCTATCCTCGGAGAAAGATGATGTCGAAGGGGAGAAAGCTACTGTGCTCAACTTCGCCCAAGATAGAAGAATGAGAGAGAAATAGTCTTAGGGTTTTAACTTATATATGGGTCTTTTTGTCATTAGAGAGAGACACTTGATTTATTGCAAAGAATGGTCGATGATTGGTGCTATATCCTCGGAGAAAGATGATGTCAAAGGGGAGAAGCCTACGGTGCTCAACTCCACCCAAGATAGAAGAACGAGAGAGAAATAGTCTTAGGATTTTAACTTATATATGGGTCTTTTTGTCATTATATTAAATATACGAGGCTACTTTTGTCTAAAGTAACTCATTTGTAAAACCCCACCAAATTCCTGCTACAGGTAGTTTTGAAAGTGTATATTTTCCACTTTTACATAATTGCTTTCCGCTTTTTGAGGATAAAATAAGCTGTAAGTCGTCATACTAACAAACACCTTTGTGGGTGGTGAATTGCTTCGAAGGGGCCAAAATCGATTCCAAGGCCCAGGAAACCCTCACCAAACCGGCCCATAGTAGTTGGCTCCTTAGGGCTTATGCTGGTTCCTGGTGGTTTGCAGCTGCAACTTTGGGAGAGGAGAAATTGGCTGCCGAAATTCTGATGGAATGGGAGGAGATTAGACCACCCTAGAGACTTTAGCATTCTCTGTCTCTGCTGTGGTCTGCAGGGGTTGACTCTTCTGCAGACAATAAGCATTTTTTATATTTTTTTCTATTTTTATTGATGTTTTTAGTTTTTGATTTTTGATTTTTCTTTTTCTTTGGCAAAGCATATCACTGTGCTTTCTTGATCCGTTGTAGTTGTGTTTACATTAATGAAATTTTGGCTCTAGTTGATTTTATCCAAAAAAATTAGAGTATGTGGAGTGGGAGTTCCGTTTCAATTTTTTTTTACTTAACTTTCTTTCAACTTTCAACTTTTTTTTTTTTTTTTCCTAGTGTGTGTGTGTGTGTGTGGGCGCATACATGTGTACGTGCTGTCTGCACGCTCAGTAAGCTGGAATTTAACCTACAACTTCAAGGTTGCAATATTGTCAAGCTTCCATTGAGGTACACGCCGAAACCCCAATTTGACTGTGGTTATGATCAACATCCATGCATTTGTTTTACAATGAGTTAATATGGTCCCTTTAAAAATGCGAACGTTGTAGCTAATTTTAGAGATCAATAAACTACTACTTAAGCAAATTTGTAGCCTCCCTATGTAACTTGGTTAGTTTTTGGATTAGTTTTTTATTTAAAAAAAATATTAACCTTCCCATCTAGAGCTTCTCAAATATAGATTGTTTCTTTTTCTGGTAGCATATTCATGCTTTCACTTGGATTAGGCTTATCAGCGGCATGTGGTGGAACTCTCCAAAAGTGATGATGAATCCTTGACAAGCAAGTCTTTCCTGGAGTTCAAGGATCTCGCTACTCGGCTCTCTGGGACATTCATAGGTGCAGCTCGCAACAAGCATAGATCACACATCTTAAAAATTGTCAAGGATGGTGTTTCATTTGCTTTTGAGGATGCACCAAAGCAGTTGCCTTTTCTGGAGGGAGCTTTACTTCAATTTGTATCCAAACTTCCCACGTCAGATGTCCTTGACATGTAATTTGAATTTCTTTTTGGTACTTACTATCATGAGAGAAATAATTTTATAGGGCATCATTTGATTCTTATGTTGCTTTCGATGTAGTCTAAAAGAAGTTCAGAAAAGATCAGAGAATGTAAATACAGATGAGGATCCTAGTGGCTGGCGCCCCTATTCCACATTCGTTGATCATTTGCGTGAGAAGTATACGAAGAATGAGGGTTTCCATGGTATTTGCATTTTATAACCCATGCTACCCTCTACATTTTAAATTATGGGTACTTAATGTTTCTTT
Organism: Chloranthus sessilifolius; assembly: GCA_021018995.1. Lineage (NCBI taxonomy): Eukaryota > Viridiplantae > Streptophyta > Magnoliopsida > Chloranthales > Chloranthaceae > Chloranthus > Chloranthus sessilifolius. Next base: position 29,804,859 of record CM037598.1, read on the forward strand.
TTCTTCTTTTTTGTTTTAGTCAGCATGGTTTGCTATCTTCTCATGATTCATTTTCCATTGATAAAAATATTGCAATATTTTTTATGGTGCACATATGAGATGCCAAAGTGGTTTGATTATAAATTTTTCATTCTTTATATGATATGGTAGTAGCGAGTACATTTTTTATTGTTGGAACTCTTATGAGATTCCTATAAGATCTGTGCCTCAAAATCTGACTATTCATCTCTATATCTATTGTATGAGTATCAAATTGTGTGAATTTGTGTAGGTATTGCCTAGGTATTATCTGCCTTTTTTTTATCCTGGGCATTTCTAATTAACTATAACCTTTTCCAATTCCCTTCCCTATTTTTCCCTGAAGCCTAGTGACAAAATATTCAGGAGTCAGGAATGCCATATTCAAGAATCTAGGCCTTGTGGTCGTTGAGTTTACTCATTGTCAGGTAATATTGATGTGAAGCTTTACTCTCGTACCCATGGGTCTTGGTTTATAACAAAAAATAATTCAAATAAAGCCTTACCACAGCTTATGTCTTTTATCATCTTCCAAAGTTTAATCTCTGGTGTGGGTGAATTCTATATATGAGAAATGTTTTAAGTAGTGCTGCTTTAAGGATTTTTTGAGTTACATAATGTCAGTGTTACCTCAACGTGGCACATGTGCCAAGGTGTTACGAGTCTCTGGCACGATAATTTTGTAAAAATTCCGCACGGCAGCACAGCCTTAAAAAAATAAATATGTTAAATAATTTAAATATATATAATAAAATAAATTTGAAGGAAATCCTAGAGAGCTAATAGAGAAATCTAATGATAAAAAGATGAAAAGTATACATAATGTATGCCATGAATTTAACTTAAATATTCTAGATTATATAAATAATTTTCAAGAATAGTTTTTTCATTCAAAACTTTCTAACCTCACATATTATGCAAATGGTTTTCAAGCACCCAAGTCTTTTCATTAATAATTACTAACTTTACACAGTTTTTTCCTAAAATGGCAGCTCTTTGCCATGTTGAAATTGGGCACACTTTGATAGTATTAAGTAGTATTTTTCATACATTTCTAAGTGTTGTGTTGTGTTGAGGAGTGTTCAGGCACCTACGAGTGTTCAAGTGCCTAGTGTCAGCACGAAAAAATTCTCAAAAGTAGAAGTCCCTAGTTAACACTGCATAATATCATCATCATCATCATCATCATAGCCTTATCCCATCTATTTGGGGTCGGCTTTGCGAGTCCTATTTCTCTACTCGTTTGTGATTAGCGCTAAGCTCTTTGTAACTTCGCAATCCTTCATATCCCTTCTCATGGCTTCCATCTAGGTCTTCACCGATCTTCCTCTTCTCCTACGTCCTTGTGCTTGTAGAGTCTCAACCCTTTGTACAAGGTCTGCTTTTGGCCCCCGATGAACATGTCCAAACCACTGAAATCGACACTCAATAAAATTTTCCTTTATAGGTACCACTGTCAAATTTTCTCTTATCTACTCATTTCGTATTTTATCCTTTCTTGTTACTCCACTCATCCGTATCAATATATGCATCTCAGCCACATGTACTCTATCTTCTTGTCGCTTTTTGTAGCCCAACAATCCGCACCGTATAATATGACAGGTCTAACCGCCGACTTATGAAAATGACCCTTCAATCTAAGTGGAACGATTGGGTTGCACAATACTCTTGCCTCCATTACATCCAACTTGCATTAATTCTGTTTGAGAGATCCTCTTCACATCCACCATCTGATTGTAAAGTAGAGCCTAAGTAGCGAAATCTATGGCAGTGTGGGACTGAATGATTTTTAATTTAGAGTAAATCCTCTTTGAGACTATCCTGTTTACTAAATCTGCACTCCATGTATTCTATCTTTTTCTGCTTATTTTCAAACCCCTTGACACCAAAGCTTTTCTCCATAACTTCAGCTTATCAGTTATTTCTTTCCTTGTTTGGAAAATTATTACTACTTCGTCTGCAAATAACATACACCAAGGGATCTCTTCTTGTATATCTATGGTTAATGCATCCATAACCAACCGCAACTACAAACGCAAACAAATAAGACTCAAGGCAGATCCTTGATGCAGCCCAATTCCGACAAGGAACTCCCTTGTTTCTCCGCATGTTGTTCCTACACTAACACAGTAACACTGCATACTATGCTCTCTGGAATACAGGCAGAATGTACTCCAGCAATACAGCATACCTCTGTGATTAAAATGCAATCAATTTTCATAACATTTTGAGGCATTCTTGGATATTAGTATGGTGTTTTACTTTAGCATTTATAATTGCAGATGAGAGAGAAGGTAATTCTGGGAAACAACGACACCGTCCTCGAAAGGCAAGGAATGTACGGGGAAAGAAACTCTTTGAGAGGCATGGTTCAAGCGACGAAGAAGATTCCATTAGTGAATCTGACCAAGATGATCAGCAAGATGGGGAGGAAGATGATGAGGAAGAGGACCGCCCTCTGGTACATGCTTTTAAGTCAGCCTCTAAGTTGATGTCGATGAGGGTCTCTCAACAGGAAATCAGAAGTTAACTGTGGCTCAAAAATTCATTGAATGCTCTCTAGAATATCTGGGCGCTTCTGGAAGCACAGGTACAAATTCTCATAGCTTGAACTTGGAAAAGGCAGATCTAAGCATATTTAAATTCTTCAAGAATTAAGACTAGGGACTCAACTCACCAGGTATGCATATGCTGAGTTAGACTTGGTCAGCTTTCCAGTCAACGAGTAGAATTCTAAAACCATAGAGGCATCGGAGGATCCAATACGTTTGTTCTCAATGATTTTATAATTCTGTACTCAGCATTTCCAAAATACCTATCATTCTATAGTCTCTATAACTCTAGTAAAAGAACCTAGAATTCACCGAGTACTAGGTCTCTTTTTCTCGTCCAGCTTTGCCCTAGATTATTTTTCTGTTTGGCTTGTGGTGCTTGAATCAACTGCTCAATACATTTGCACATATCAACTGCAAGATTTTCTCTCAAGGACCTACTTCTGATCTGTCTAGCAACATGAATTCACCTGACCTTAAGCTGAGGTTGAGAATCTTCTGGGCTTCATCCGTGCAGATCTATGTGATTGCATTAGCGGCCCGTTGATTCTTTCCAATGTTCGACTCAAGCATTGAGAGCGTTGGGTCTATTAATTCATGGTTGAACAACGATGGGGGAATGGAATTCATCACCTTGGTAAAATCAGAATACTGTTATTTTTGAAGGGTATTTGGGTTTCACTCCCATCACCATCCAATTATGAATCAAATGGTAATGGAGGCTTCAACTTTAAGATTTAGTGTTCTTAAAGACTCCTCACTGTAATTTGGAGTGTTATAGTGAGAGTTGATTTTGGTTCCATGGTTTCATTGCACAGGGATTGGTTGGAGGAATGCTTGCTAAGTGATTCAGCAGAAGGCTTGCACGTTTACGACAAAATACAGCATGAATTTGTGTACTTTTTTTTTTGCCGGACACTTCTGTATCGTCATGTTCATGTATAAAAAAAAGTTATCTTCGTCAAGATGCTTGTGAATATATCCCCATGTTGTGTTTATGATATGATGTTCATTGGTTCCAGACATCGTATTCTGTTTTTTTATTATTTTGTATATATATATATATATATATATATATATATATATATATATATATATGATAAAGGGACGATACCTTCAAAGGTAGCGTTTTCATGCTACCTTCAAGTGGTAGATCATGTGTTATGTGGGACTTGATCGCAAGTTAGACCACATCCTTTTAAGGGTTCAGTTAGTCTCTTAGGTTTTTAGAATTTTTTTTTTGACTTTTTTGCCCTTCAAGTAAGATGTCAAATGTCATAATTTGCAATCCAAACATGGTGCATTGAAATTTTTTTACAATTGACCCAAATTACAATGGTGGAAAATTATTTATTTAATTTTTTTTTGAAAGATGATCATTGATCGACCTTGGGAAGTTGCATATGATCCTCATGGTTAAGTGCCACGACACCTAATTGCCCTCTAGGGTAGCATTTTATTACTACCTTTGTGGGCTAGATCATATGCTATGTGGCATGTGATTGCGAGTTGTACCATATCCTCTTTAAGGTTTAGCTAGTCCCTAGGGTTTAGATTTAAAAAAAAAGGTACAAACTTTTCTACTTTTCACATCATAGGTCAAAAGTCTTGGTTGGTTGTAGACCAAACATGGTGCATTAAATTTTATAATTTTGACCCCCTATCCAACAGTGAAAAAGTACTCTTTAATTTTTTTCTAAGTTGTAATTTGCGTAAGTTGTTGAAAGACGTGATCCTTGGGCTGGGTGTCAGGCGGCGCCCAGCTGTGACATAACGAGAAACTAACGCACAAAAGGGCCAAACCATGAAAAATAGGGGATGCGACTTCATTCCCAAAAGCTAATAATATCCAAAAGAGAAGGCACGGAAAAACAAAGGTAAAGCAATCACGTCACTTCAAATAACTCTTCCCAAGCTTCAAAACAATCTATTCAGCCCTTCTATATAAAAATCGACTTAGATCAGAATCAAATCTCTCGCGTTTCTCATAATCATAGCTGTAGGCTTCCTTACGCTCTTAAAATTTGTGTCATCAGTGTAGCTCTCCAATGGGGCTCCCTTACCCTCAAAAGCCCTTGAGTTCCACGAGGTCAAAAAGCTCCCCACACGCAATGCCAAGCATCTTCAGGACCATATTCCAAATCTCCTTGGCTGCAATGCAGTGAATAAGCAAATGGTTAGTCGATTCACTCTCTTGAAGCCACATACAGGGCACACTTATTGTGTTTTTTTATATTCCCTCTTTAATGAGCTGATCGATGGTTAGGATGTTATCCAGCGCCAAACTCCACTAGAAAAAGCGCTCTCTTGGACCTTCCTGTTTGATTGTGGCAGTCTGATAGCTGCTTGGGAAGGCGTCCAGTTTGATGGGATTAAAGGGTCCCTTTGGAAGATTATTGTTCCGGCTGTTATGTGGATTTTTAGGACTGAGAGAAACAGAAGAACCGTCAGGAGGAGGAGGATGAAGGTGGTTCAAACGATCATGGAGGATGACAAAGGATCTAGATTTGTTCTAGATCCTTCTTTTTCCGGATTTGTGTTCTGATGGTGGCTCTCAGACTTCCCGAGCTTGTGGTACCTTGCATGCCTAACCTTTTTCCCTCTCGCTCTCGGTTCCATTTATTTTGGCTGATCAGATGGATCAGGTCTGAGGTGAGTCTTTGAGTGGGGTTGCTTTCCTGTTTCCTGTTTCCTGTTTCCTGTATCCTGTTTCCTTCTTCAGCCGCTCGCTTGCTTTTAGGTATGTTTTCATAAATATACCTTCTCTGAGATATAGTAGTTTTATAGAGCTTTCTAATTTTTTGATCCAATGCCACCAACCCATTCATTTTCCAAATGGCACCAACTCCCTATTGGTAGTGGATGCATTGACTAAATCCCTTTTTCACTGGACAGACCTCTTTCCACTATTTACTAAGCACCTGAGCCCATAAGCTATGTTCGATACCATCCTCCATCCCCCAAAACAATCCACATATTTAGCCATAAAAATATCTGCAAAACAAATTCACAGATTTTAATAACCCTGAGTTGTTCAGTATTCACCTTTTCTTATATGTATACCAGTCTTCCAAAGTCCGTGAAAAAGCGAGAGAGAGAGAGAGAGACGTGCTATGTAGCGACAAAGTGTGCTACTGGAGCAAGTTTTTAAGGGGCACAACACCGACAATGACTTCCACCATGTGGCCTATAATGTAGTTGGATATTTTAAAATAAGGTTTTACTTTTGGTTTTGTGGGCTAATAGTGTTTTTGGGTTTTAAGTTTTATATTGTAGGGTTTGACTCGCTTAGGGGCACCAAATTTTGGAGCTTCCATCGTCATGCATCTCATTAGTCACACACGCGCGCCGAGTCGGGACGGGCATGAGCACGTGTACGTGGCGGTACATTTAATTAATTTTTTGAACAAAAGTGTAACCGTTTTTTATAGTTTTATTTATTTGCATTTAAACCACTCTTTTGTTAACAGATATGTCTGATCAGTTACTTTAAATGGAGATGTCCGTTAAGTTTCTTTTAACGGATATGTTCGTTCAGTTATACCCTTTGCTTTCTATGAAAGGAACTCGGAACCCTGTTTTCATTTACCGCGCTTACATTTCTTTTATCTCTGTTTTAAAGATAGTTTCAGAGTCTCCTGCGCTTATTTGGTGTTCTGGTAGCGTGATCAAATTCGTCAAATCTAATCACATGAACACACAACCAGTTCGTTGTTTCTTGGAACCATTTTGCCGGTAACCCATTGGTGACCACTTGATTGAAGTGATGGGGGCAAAAATTGGTTTAAAGGCAACAAAATTCTTCCTGCTTCCTATACAAATTTTTTCCAATAATTTAAAACCAATTTATCATGACCCAGATTACTGACTCGACTAAATTGCATGTCGCGCTGCCCAATAATATCCACAAGTTGTATAATTTTGATGGTTCGAATTTCAAACGGTGGCAACAGAAATTACATTTTTTGTTGATCACGCTAAAAGTTGTGTATATTTTCACAACTCCATGTCTGATTGTTACCGAATCATCCACCCTCAGTGAAGGCCGTAAAAAGCAGAAATGGGACGACGACCACTACACTTGCAAGGCTATATTTTGAATGCATTGTTGGATTCTTTGTTCAACGTCTACCACGCCTATAACACTTTGAAGGAACTCTGGGACGCACTGTTGTGATATTTTAGGTGTGCTGATTATTATGTGTGTGGAATTAAAATCAAAATAAAATAGAAGATGAAAGAGATTAAAAATAGCAACTCTAAAATATTCAGACCTGCAAGATACAGAGTCCTTTTGTAGCAAGTTTTAAAAGTAAGAGTTTGTCCCACAGGGAGTAGTGATCTAAAACCTAAAAGGCAATATAGTAGACCTCTAGATCTGCTACAGATCTGGCAATTCTAATATAGTTTAAGAAGAAAGAGTTTTTTGGGTGTCAATAGAACTAATCTACAAAACAGAAATACAAAATTAGATCTAAAAGATTGAGGAGATGAATGGTAAAATAAAATATAAAATAGGGAGAAATAGACAACTAGAAACTGACTCTTATTGTAAAACAGATCAAGGCATGTGAATTTGCAGTTGTCCTTCACTTTTCTACAAGCTCAAGTGTAAGGTAGAAGAATTCAAATTAAACCAAAGGCTTGAACTGATCTTAAGGGTATGCTAGGTCCACTTGAATGGTCATAGATTATCCTATAGACTTCATCCAAGCCAAAGGTTCAAATTGAAATATTAAAATCATTACAAATGCTGTGGATACAAGAATACAAGGCTACAAGCTCAGGCACCCACATGGATATTAAACCAAGGAAAATCATATGACAATCAATAGATCTATTGGTAAACTGAATGGGTTATTCCCAAATATATGAATCCTATAGACATCTAATGGAATCACAAGATCTTTAGATTTAATTGAACTTTAAAATCAACGATTTATTGAATCAAACAACTTACAATAACCTTGTTCTCAAATCTGTAGTTTGTGCATTAATCCACACATCTTCATGCCGAAATTACAATTATAAAACATATTTGAGCTATTACCTAGCTCTAATCCAATAAGCTGGATTAGGGAGAGAAAGGAGAAGAGAAAATGATAATAAAAGTTAAAACTAAACCTAAATGAGTCAAGGAGAACTCAGAGAATTTTCTAGTTTCCTTGCTGAATAATTACAGTAGCAAGGATGCGTATTTATATATATGCAGTGATCCATGTGCTTTGAATTGCAGCCAATCAGAGGAGAGAATTTTCATTTCAAATACTTCTAATCCATGTGATTAATGCTCTGCCCAATCAGAGAGAAGAGAGAGATCCAATTATGTTGTGCTCGGCTGAAGTGTTTGCATTCTCGCCAAGAATTACTCCAATTAGTTTGAAAAATAGTTTTGCCCATGTGCAGACTTCTCCTGTGCCTTGGAGTTCTAAAAAATACTCCTGCTGACCAAAGAGAACATCAGCTGTAGCTTTCATATAATTGCTGTAACTATGGAACCCAAACTGCTGAGAATGTCCCAAATTAATCTCATCATCCCTTAGCTGTATTTGGAATTCGAAATAGCTCCCAAATGGTCACTAATAGTAGCTGATAACAGCTATATCCCGAGCTTCGAGCAGTTGAAGAAGGATTCGAGAAGTTCTGTGCTGCTGAGGTATACTCTATAGGATGGATAAAGGGGGTAAAGATTGTTGTCGACAGGTTGTGGGAGGATGGCTGAGTGATGGGCTGGTCCACTCGAGAGGATGCATGAGGCTGCTGGTTGATAGGTTGAAGTGCAGGTAAGATTTCGAGAGGTACTGAAGGTAGGTCGACAGGTTGGCTGAAGATATGAGCAAGAATTCGAGAGGATAGCTGAAGGGGGTGATGTGCTCGATAGGATGGCTGAAGGTGAAAAGCTTTAAGTCGACAAGATGTGGGGGGATGTTGGTCGACAGGTTGAAAGCATGGTTTTCTCAACAGGTAGGTTGGAGGTGAAGAGTACTGCTCGAGCGGTTTGGAGTTTGGATGGCTGAAGCTTATACACTAGTCGACAGGATGGTTTTGCAATGCATTTCGAGAGGTTGGCCAGCTAACATTTCGTGAGGATACCAGCTGCTGCTTGTGTGCAGTCGAGAGGATGAAGGAGTTGCATGTCGAGAGGTTGGAGGCCGCTGAAGACAAGGTCTCAACAGGTTGCTAGCAGCTTCAATATTGCTCGAAAGGATTGTTGGAGCTGCAAGCTCCACTCGAGAGGATGGTTCAACACTTTCTTCAATACATTGCAGCACTGCTTTTAGTTTTAGCTGGCTTTTCAGCAGTGCTTTTGATTTGAATCAGCACACCCCAAAATCAGACAAAAGGTGTAAATAATCGCCACAAGCTGCTGTTTTAATGTGCACACATTTATTTAATGTGCACACATTTATTTAATGTGCAGCTGCTCTTCCTTGGCCTGCTTGGATGCACTGCTGCTCAAGAGCTTATGTGTGCAACTCATGTGAGTGCACATGCTTTTATACTTCAAGTTCTCAAGCTTTTCGAGAAGTTGTTGGTTGCACACATAATATGCTCATTGCAATAGCTTGAGTACATGGCTGTTCTAGTGTGCTAAGAGCTGAAATTGGTTTTGACCATTTGGAGCAGAAGATGCTGAGGCTTGGGCTTCTTTGCTTTGTCATTTCTTTCCATCAGCAAAGGTTGTTTTCCAAGCCATGGACCTCACTTCTTTCTGATATACAAAATGGTTCTCATCTCCTCTTATTGACACCTGTTATATGGAAAAAATGCACTTGCTGTATTTTTATTCCTAAACTTCAAACCAACATAAGAATCAGTTATTAAGTACTATAAATACTAATAAAGGCTAGGTTTAAAGGGTATAAAATGGTATAAATCAGTATTAACCCACCCCCAAACTTAACCTTTGCTAGTTTTCGAGCAAAGTGAAATTTAAAACAATTAACTTACAACACTAAATGCCACTTTCGTAGGGAGCACGGATGCATTTAACATATGCACAAAATCGTTTAAACTCCTAAGTGATCCCTAGTGGAGGAGTGGAGTCTCTTGAGGGTTTTTAGTGAAGGTACCCACAAACTTCTCCAATAAAATCAGTTAATATCAGTGCCACATATTAAAACAGAGGTCAAACAAAATAAAATTCATTCCACACCTTGTTCCCTCAATGTTTTAGAGGATTCTCAGCAGTAAACAACAGTTTAATACTGAAATTCTACTGTAATTCCTTCACCATCAATCAGCTTATGTCAAGGCATTGTGTGTGAAAATTAATGCAAAGCTCATCATAAATTTGAGAATTCTGTTTTGATAATACTCCCAAACAAATTCAATTTCAGACCTAAGTCTCACCAAGGCTGTCACTCAAAATAAAAATGAAGGGTGTATCATTTCACACAGCTCAAGAGTAGTTACAGCCCTCAAATAGGACTGCAAGCATGAGCATAGACAATGTTCTAATTCTTAAAATCTTCTAGCTCTTTTCACCATAGATTACATAAATCCTTATCTCCACATGATAGCTCAATTAATTTCAGATCAGTAAGGTCTTTTTATTGGGTTGTAATGTGGCTTATGGGTGAGGTTTATAAAGAATAAAGAGGTAAAGAATAATTCAAAATTGAGAAACCAGTAAGGTAAGGAGGTGGCATACACACCTTCTTCATTTCAGCTCAATCTTCATCTTCTTTGATATTTACATATTTGAAGTGGCTATCTTCTCATCTTTTTCAAATTTTCAAATGAAGTGACTTCTCTTTCTCATTTTTGTTTTGCTTTTCTATACTTTTTTTTCTCTTTCTTTTTGTTATTCTTTTCTTTTGTATTTTTCTTATTTTTTTTTATATGGGCTGGAATGCCATAACTCTATATCTGATATATAATTTCCATCAAATTTGTTTTCTTCTCCTTCCACCAAATGTCAAGCCAACTCTACCTTTTTCAACTCCTTCACCTTTATCTTCTGAAATCTCAGGATAAGGGTCAGGCTGATCAGGTTACTAAGTTTTGGGTTCAAATTTTTTAATTTTTATCAAAGAAAAACTTAGATTTTTTAAAGGGTCAAATGGTGTGTATCAAGGGCAATTCAAAGGTGGAAAATTTTAAGCTCAAACTGTCTAAAGGATGGCCTTATTTCATTTCTTCAATATCATGAATGTTGTCAAGCTGTTTTAACTTAGAGTGCATAACTTCTAGTGAGCAAGAATAGATTCAATCAGTCCTTAGAGCAAAAAAATTGTCAAAACACTCTTCAAAGAAAATTTTTCAGGCCCAAATCTCACTGGGTATGGTCTTCCATCAAATTCCTGGGGTATATCCTCAATTTTCTCTCTTTTCAGGTTTACTAAGCACCAATTTTGAGAAAATTCTTGACATTTACTTCATGAAAGTGTTAGAGCTACAACAAATTTCAGTTTTAAAAAGTTTTTAATTTCCATTTTTTTTCAAAAATCAGGTGGGAAATCAATTTATTTTCAAAAAATTTATCCAATATTGCTGCACTAGCATTAACTATTTTAGTGGCACACCCTGCCATACCCCGAAACCAAAGATGAACATTGTCCTCAAGGATTACATAATGAGTAACTAGGGGCAGCAGGAAAAAACGAGAAAGAAAAATGAGCAGGAAAATAAAAGCTATATGCAGCAAAGAAGAAAAAATAAAAAGTTCAAAATTGAATATATGGATAGAAAAATAGAAAAATTGATATACAAATGAAAGAAAATTCCTGTAAAAACAGAAATTAAAATACAACAACAGTAAAACAAAATAAAAAACTTGAATACAAACATCCAAAAATGAATAAAATCAGTCAAAATAGTATACACATTATCCTAAGAAAGCACAATTCGCAAGCTAACAAATCCTAAAACAGAAAATCCTAAGACAATAACCTACAATTAGCTGTGATAAGGTGAGGTCTGTGTTGTGGTGTGTGTTGGGGATGTGTACGAATCAATATAAATTTGAAAGTAATGAAGCATGGAGGCACACATTTAAAAGCAGGATTCATACATTGCTGATACCCATTAATAGTGAAAAGATCTTGAAAGTGAATGAATTCAGAGGGTCCATTGAATTTTCAGAACAAAAATTTGATCCTCTACTCATTAACTTTCATGATTCTTCCAAAGTTTAAGAACCATGATCTCAGCAGTTCCAGATGAGGGTATATGAATGACAAGAAAAGAAAACAGCCCATCTGGTAAAATTATTATTTTTATTATTTTTATTTTTTTATTTTTATGTGTTTTTGATAAGTCGAGGCTCAAACAATAGCCCTTATTTACTACTGCTGAAGAATACAAATAATATTGAAAAATAAATCTAGAATTTTTGTTTGAGTTTACAGTTTTTTTTTAATTTTTTTGATTTGTTTTTATTGTTTTACACAAAATCAGCATGCCTAAATCTGAAACTGTAAAAATACCTTTCTAGCTGCCATCTTCTTTGAAGGAAGATTCACCCATCATGTGCAATCCCTTAGGATTATTGATTGGTTGGCTGGGGAGTCTACCCTCTTCCCTTTTAGTTAGAGCATTGGAGAGATGACCAAGCTGATCTTCAATCTTTTTTATGCTTTGGCTGTGGGACTGCACTGTCTGTGCTAAGGAGCTGAGGTTCTGTAATGAAGGTAGAACCTACTCCTCAAAGGAGGGTGTACTAGATTGGGGTGCTTATGCAGACATATGATTTTACTGAGCCACAGGCTGTTGGGACTGATGATTTGAGGAAAAATTTTGTTGGTACTGTTGGGGTCTATGGGGCATTGTCTGTTGCTGTTGGGATTGAGAGTGATTCTCTTGGTTCTATCTCAGATTGGGGTGGTTCCTCCATGGATATCCAGTGGGTTACTGCTATTGCTGTGGATTGGGCTGCATTGACATTTTCTATGAACAAAGCAAGATAAAGACTAGCAGATGGACAATCCTGAATGGAGTGCGTGGGGACTAGCATACTAGACATGCCTCCTGCACTTGTGCAACTATTGGGGGCTGTAATACACTCATCAATTTATTTAACTAAAGTGCTAAACTGTCTACCTTTCTCTCCAGGTCAGTACACACATTGATTTCATACATCCTACCCCTATGATTGTTTTCTTTTAATATTTTAGCAGGAGTTTCAATGTCTTGAGAGAGTCTTCTACTACATTGAATTCTCACTGATGACCTCAAAAAGTTCTCAGGCCTCATCAGCTGTCTTGTGGAGGTAAGTACCCTCACATGAGGCATTCACCATGTCCCTACTTTGGGGATCAATTTTTTTGGTAAAAACTTTGAACAAGTTGTCATTCAGGAATTTAGTGATGGGTACATTACTTCAAGAGCTCCTTAAATTTTTCTCAGGCTTGATGAAAATCCTCATTTGGGGATTGAGTAAAGGAAATTATGCTCTTCCTCAACTGGCTTGTTTTGGACACAGGGAAAAATTTGGTCAAAAATTGACATTGAAGATCTTTCCATGACTGTATACTGTTGGTTGGGAGCATAAAAAGCCAAGTTTGGGTTCTATCCTTTATGAAAAAGGAAAGAGCCTTAGCCTGGTGGCTTCCTCCCCCAAACCTATAATGTTGAAAGTAGTGCACAGTCTTAGGAATTCTTCAATGTACTTGTAGGGGTCCTCTTTACTTAGTCAATGATATGAGGGCAGCATTTGGATGATGAATGATTTAATCTCATAATTCCCTTGAACAACAGGGAATTGAATGCAGAAGGGAGATGTGTATGCCCCTAGTGCATTGAATTCCTTCAATGTCTTTTGTTGCTCACCCATTACAACTGGCTCACAATTAATCTCACAGCAGTACAAAAGTAAAATTTGCAGTAAAACTAAAAATAAAACAAACAAAAACACAACAGTTTGCCGATTTTAAAGAATTAAAAATTGAAAATAAAAACAAAGGAGAAGGAAATGCAAACTCAGGCAGATCTGCTCCAGCTGCAATTCATAAGCTCTTCTTGTGGCTACTGCTCAAGATCTGTAAAAATTTAAAAACTGCAGCAGTAATTTATTCAAACAGTTAGAAAGCAATGAATAAAAACTCAAAAAATTCAGAAATACTACAGCAGTAAAACAGATTTTCTATACAAAAATTGTAGCAGACATTTATTCAAACAATTTAAATGCAATATACAGATCTAAAATAAAACAACAATAAAAACTAAAGAAAATCATATCTACTAAAAGAAAAACTCATATCTACTAACTAGATCAAAACTCTCCGACAACGGCGCTAAAAATTTGTTGTGATATTTTAGGTGTGTTATTATTATGTGTGTGGAATTAAAATCAAAATAAAATAGAAGATGAAAGAGAAGAAAAACAACAACTCTAAAATATTCAGACCTGCAAGATACATGGTCCTTCTATAGCAAGTTTTAAAAGTAAGAGTTTGTCCCATAGGGAGTAGTGATCTAAAACCTAAAAGGCAGTATAGTAGACCTCCAGATCTGACAATTCTAACCTAATTTAAGAAGAAAGAGAGTTTTTCGGATGTAATTTACAAAACAAAAATACAAAACTAGATCTAAAAGATTGAGGGAGATGAATGATAAAATAAAATATAAAATGGGAAGAAATAGAAAGCTAGAGACTGGCTCTTATTGCAAAATAGATCAAGGCATGTGAATTTGCAGTTGTCTTTCAATTTTCTATAAGCTCAAGTGCAAGGTAGAAGAATTCAAATTAAACCAAAGGCTTGAACAGATCTTAAGGGTATGATCTGTCCACTTGAATGGTCACAAATCATCCTATAGACTTCATCCAATCCAAAAGTTTAAATTGAAATAATAAAATCACTACAAATGTTGTGGATGCAAGGCTACAAGCTCAGGCACTCATAGGGATATTAAACCAAGGAAAATTAGATGACAATCAATAAATCTACTGGTAAACTGAATGAGCTATTCCCAAATACATGAATCCTATAGACATCTAATGGAACCACAAGATCTTTAGATTTAATTGAACTTTAGAATTAATAATTTATTGAATCAAACAACTTACAATAACCTCGTTTTTGGATCTGTAGTCTATGCATCAATCCACACATCTTCATGCTGAAATTACAATTACAAAATAGATCTGAGCTACTACCTAGATCTAATCCAACAGGCTGGATTAGGAAGAGAAGGGGAAGAGAAAAAGGAAAATAAAAGCTAAAACTAAACCTAAATGAGTCAAGGAGAACTCAGAGAATTTCCTAGTTTCCTTGCTGAAGAATTACAGCAGAAATGATGCTTATTTATACATATTCAGTGATCTATGTGCTTTGAATTGCAGCCAATCAGAGGAGAGAATTTCCATTTCAAATACTTCTAATGCATGTGATTAATGCTCCACCCAGTCAGAGAGAAGAGAGAGATCCAGTTATGTTGTGCTCGACTGAAGTGTTTGCATTCCCGCCAAGAATTTCTCCAATTAGTTTGAAAAATACTTTTGCCCATGTGCAGACTTCTCTTGTGCCTTGGAGTTCTCAAAAATACCCCTGCCGACCAAAGAGAACATCAGCTGTAGCCTTCATATAATTGTTGTAACTATTGAACCCAAACTACTGAGAATGCCCAAAATTAATCTCATCATCCCTTAGCTGTATTTGGAATTCGAAATAGCTCCCAAATGGTCACCAATAGTAGCTGATGACAACTATATCCCGAGCTTCGAGCAGTCGAAGAAGGATTCGAGAAGTTCTGTGTTGCTAGGGTATACTTGATAGGATGGCTGAAGGGGGTAAAGACTGCTAGTCAACAGGTTGAAAGCATGGTTTTCTCGACAGGTACGCTGGGGGTGAAGAGTACTGCTTGAGAGGTTTGGAGTTTGGATGGCTGAAGCTTATACACAAGTCAACAGGATGGTTTTGCAATGCATTTCGAGAGGTTGGCCAGCTAACATTTCGTGAGGATACCATCTGCTGCTTGTGTGCAGTCGAGAGGATGAAGGAGTTGCATGTCGAGAGGTTGGAGGTTGCTGAAGACAAGGTCTCGATAGGTTGTAGGCAGCTTCAGTACTGCTCGAAAGGATTGCTGGAGCTACAAGCTCCACTCGAGAGGATGGTTTAGCACTTTCTTCAATACATTGCAGCACTGCTTTTAGTTTCACCTAGCTTTTCAGCAGTGCTTTTGATTTGAATCAGCACACCCCAAAATCAGACAAAAGGTGTAAATAATCACCACAAGCTGTTGTTTTAATGTGCACAGATTTATTTAATGTGCAGCTGCTCTTCCTTGGGCTGCTTGGATGCACTGCTGCTCAAGAGCTTATGTGTGCAGCTCATGTGAGTGCACATGCTTTTATACTTCAGGTTCTCAAGCTCTTACTTTGAGAAGTTGTTGGTTGCACACATAATATGCTCATTGCAATAGCTTGAGTACATGGCTGTTCTAGTGTGCTAAGAGCTGAAATTGGTTTTGACCATTTGGAGCTAAAGACGCTGAGGCTTGGGCTTCTTTGCTTTGTCATTTCTTCTCATTAGCAGAGGTTGTTTTCCAAGTCATGGACCTCACTTCTTTCGAATATACAAAATGGTTTTCATCTCCTCTTATTGACACCTATTATATGAAAAAAATGCACTTGCTGTATTTTTATTCTTAAACTGCAAACCAACATAAGAATCAGTTATTAAGTACTCTAAATACCAAGAAAGGCTAGGTTTAAAGGGTATAAAATGGTATAAATTAGTGATTAACACGCACTCGAGAAAAAAATATAAAACTAAAGACGCAGGGTATTATTCTTACATTATTAGTCAGTTTTTTAATTTTAAGATTGTCGATGATAAACCTATTCTTAGCCAAGTGCATGATTTTTAAGTTATTATTAATTATATGATTGCTAATGATTCTCATTTCGATGAAGATTTTCTGGTTGGTGCGGTAATTGCCAAGTTACCTCCATCATGAAAAGATTATCGAAAAATCTTTAAGCGTAATAATGAGAAGATTTTTATGAAAAATCTTCTCCTTCATTTACGTATTGGGGAAGAATTTTGAGTTAGGGATAAAACCGAAGATCACGTTGATCTGAAATCAAAGGCATACTTGGTTGAACCTAAGGTTGTTAGTGGACCGTCAAAGAAGAGGAAGAGAGGATATTCTCACTCCAAGGAGAATAAAAAATTAGCCAAGACCATAATACCGAAGAATGGTGGATGTTACCACTGTGGGAAACCCGAACATTTCAAACAAGAGTGTCGCCTCCTCAAGAAGTTGAAGAATCAAGCGAATGCAGTGGGAGAGAAAAATAAATTTGTAGCCATTTTTTTGAAAGTTAATCTGATTGGTAACATCAATGAATGGTGGATCAACACAGGTGCCATAAAACATGTTTACAATAATCGTGACATGTTTGTTACGTATGAAAATGCTGATGATGTTCAAGATCTCTTTATGGGGAACTCAACTACATCAAAGATCATAGCGTGTGAAAAAGTGAAATTAAATTTCACATTCAGAAAAGTCGTGACATTTACTGATGTGCTCCATGTATCCGACATTCACAAGAATCTTGTATCGGGTGGTTTACTAATCAAGCATGATTTCAAACTTGTATTTAACTCAGATAAGTTTATCTTATCCAAGAATGATGAATTTATTGGGAAATGATATGCCATGGGAGGCATATTCAAATTAAATTTAATTGGTCAAATTAATAAAATCTCTCATTCTTCTTACTCGGTCTCTCTCTATATAATTTATGGCATGCTAGATTAGGACATGTTAATTATAGATCTATGAAATGCATTACTAACTTAGATTTAATTCATAAACATAATTTTTTTTATAGTAATGTTTGTAGTGTTTGTGCTAAGACTGAAATGATTAGAAAACCTTTTCCTAGTGTTATTAGGAATTCATGTTTATTAGATCTAATATATAATGATATTTGTGAGTTAAACAATATTCCTACTAGAGGAGAAAAATAATATTTTATTACTTTTATAGATGATTTTTTAAAATATACTCATATATATTTATTATATATTAAAGATGAGGCTTTTGAAAAATTTAAGATATATAAAATTTTAGTAAAAAATTAATTAAATCAAAGAATAAAAGTCATTAGATCTGATAAGGGTAGAGAATACATGTCAAATGAGTTCTCCGATTTCTGTGAAATTCATGAAATTCGTTATGAGGTGACGGCTCCTTATACGCTACAATAAAACGGAGTTGTTAAAAGAAAAAATAAAACATTAGTATAAGTGACTAATGCAATGTTGATTAATGCTAATTTAGATAAAAATTTATGGGATGAAACTTTGTTAATCGCTACTCATATTTTGAATAGAATTCCATATAAGAAAATTTTAACTACCCCTTATGAACTTTGAAAGAATAGAAAACTTAATCTAACTTATTTTAAAGTGTGGGGGTGTAGGACACTTGTTAGATTAGTAGATCCTAAAAGACCTAAGATGAGTCTTAGAACTATTAAATGTGCATTTATAGGTTATGCATAAAATATTAAGGCTTACATATTTCTAGTTATGAAATCTAATGATTATATAGATAAAAATATTATAGTAGAATCTAAATATGCTATATTTTATGAATCTAAGTTTACTACTCTGACTAATAAATTAAATAATGAAAGTCCAACTTATAAAGATGGAGAATCTTCTAAATCTAAAGACGTTATTAAATTTTTGAATGATGAAGAAGTCATCATTGAACCTAGAAAAAGTAAACGTCAACAATTTGTAACTAATCTTTTAAATAACTATTATATCTATCTTATTGAAAGGAATATGACGAAAAGTACTAAGAAACATTTATGTCTAAATATAGAAGATGATTTTATAACCTTTGACGATGTCATGAAATCTAGGGATAATGCCTTTCGAAAGGAAGCTATTAATGATGAAATTGACTCTATAATGGAAAGCAAAACATGTATATTAGTAGACTTACCTGAAGGACCTAAACTCATAGGGTGTAGATGAATATATAAAAGAAAATTTAGAATGGATAAAACTATAGAGAAATTTAAGGCAAGATTGGTTGTCAAATGATATAGGTAAAAAGAAGGTGTCGACTATTTTGACACATACGCTTCCGTTGCTAGAATTTCTACTATAAGACTTCTAATTGTCTTAGCCTCTACATACAAATTAGAAATTTATTAAATGGATGTTAAAATCGCTTTCTTAAATGGTGATTTAAAAGAAGAGGTTTATGTGGAACAACCAGAAGGGTTTGTCCTATCTGGACAAGAAAAAAAAGTTTATAAACTTATTAAATCTTTATATAAATTAAAGCAAACGCCAAAACAGTGGCATGGGAAGTTTGATAATATCATTACTATTTTGAATTTAAAACGAATGAAGCTGACAAATATATGTATTATAAATTTTTTAACAATAATGGTGTTATAATATGTCTTTATGTCGATGATTTATTTATTTTTGGAACTAATTTAAAAGTTATTTTGGAAATTAAAATTTTTTTAAGTTCATCATTTAGCATGAAAGATATGGGAAATGCAGATATAATTTTGGGAATTAAAATTGTAAGAAATGAGAATACGTTAACTTTAACTCAATCTCATTATGTTGAAAAGATTTAATTATTATAGTTTAAAATCTGTCAATATACATTTAGATATTAATATTAAATTAACTAAAAATGATAAAAGATGGGTGCAACAATTAGAATATTCAAGGGTTATTGGTAGCCTTATGTATGCAATGTATTGTACAAGGTCAGATATTATATTTGCGGTAAGTAAGTTAAGTAGATTTGTAAGTAACCTTAGTTCTAATCATTGGAATGCCATTGTTCATGTTTTCGATATTTAAAATGTACTATTAATTATGGTTTGTAATTTTCTAGATATCCTCAAGTGTTAGAAGGATATAACAATACAAGTTGGATATCTGATTCGGAAGAATCAAAATTCACAAGTGGATGAATATTCACTTTTAGAAGTGCTGCGATCTCATGGGAATCAAAGAATCAAACTTGTATCACACATTCTACTATGAAATCAAAATTTATTGCCTTAGTGGCAAGTGAAAAAAAGCAGAATGATTAAGGAATTTACTAATAGAAATTTTAATTATGATTAAACTATTACCACCTATCTCTCTACATTGTGATAGTGAATCAACACTATCAAAGACTTATAGTCAAACATATAATGAAAAAAATAGACACATTGATTTAAGACATAGCTATATAAAATAATTACTTAGAGATGGAGTCATCTCACTAATTATGGTCAGGTCTACAGAAAATCTAACAGATCCGTTTATTAAAAGCCTTGGCAGAGATGAGATTCACAAGATAACAATCGGGATGGATTTAAAGACATTAAACCTAAACAGTCACTTATGATGGGAACCCTACCTAATATTTGTTTAATCAATGTTTAGGTTTAAAGGGAAAAACAAGTCGTAAATACGTGACAGCTAAAAAACTCTACATTGATGAGAAATAAAACTCATATACATCTCAAGAAGGGTAATATTTTTACCTGTAATGGATAAGGAGAGGCTGAGCATTGCTCTTAATAGTCTTATAACACCATATATTGAGATGTTAAAGTTACAGAGATGTCTCTTATAGGTCTACTTATATAAGTGTGAGGGTGGAGCCGCTTACAATGAGACTTGGCTTTATCTCATAAACACTTACGAAAATCAGGGTACTATCATAGGGCCTAAATGTGCTAACCTATTTATTGAACTCCAAATATGTGAAATGTGTGTGTGAAATAGTTTCGATTTATCGTATAAAATCTTTAGTTCAAGACTTAGTTTCACTAAAGACCCTGATAAATCTTGAATTATTTTTACTAAAGTAAAAATTCAAGTCTGTAAGACATTTTCATTTATGCATATATTTCTAGTTTTACTTTGATTTCAATCTTTAAAACAGAGATTGTTGAATATTTTAAAATTGTGGGGGATTGTTGGATACTTTAAAATAAGGTTTTACTTTTTATTTTGTGGACTAATAGTCTCATGTCGAGCAATAGTGTTTTTGGGTTTTAAGTTTTATATTGTAGTATTGGCTTAAGGCTTGTAGCCTTCACCCAGGGAGCACCGAACTTTGTAGCTTCCACCGTCATGCACCCCATCAGTCACACAAGCGCATCGAGCCTAGCCGAGTCGGCTCGGGTCAGGATGGGACGGGCACGAGCACATGTACGTGTACATGTGGTGCATTTAGTTAATTTTTTGAACAAAAGTGTAACCGCTTTTTATAGTTTTATTTATTTGAATTTAAACCGCTCTTTTGTTAACAAATATGTCATTCAGTTACGTTAAACGGATATGTCCATTCAGTTACACCCTTTACTTTCTATAAAAGGAACCCGGGACTCTGTTTTCATTTACTACATTTACATTTCTTTTATCCATGCTTTAAAGTTCAAAGTCTCCTGTGCTTATTTGGTGTTCTGATAGCGTGATTAGATTCGCCAAATCTGATCACACGAACATACAGCTGGTTCATTACATGTAACCCATTGGTGACCACTTGATTGAAATGGTGGGAGAAAAAATTGATTTAAAAATAGTAAAATTCTTCGTGCCTCGAACTGGATTTGTGTCTCTTCCTGCTTCCTATACAAATTTTTTCCAACAAATGTTGTGTCCGTCAAAAGAATTAAAAGAAAAAGGAGTCGATGCGTTTGTCAAAAATTGATTTATTACTTGCCAATCTCATATTCCAATACGTTGTGTATGGGAGATCCAATGGCTGGAAGTTCCCAGCTTTCTCTGATAACATTTAGGCTATGTGTGGGATTGCTATTTGGAGAAGGAATTCCTATTGATTTCGAGAAGGGAACTAATTCATCAGATCTCTAAATCCATTTCCAATATTTTCCTTGAAAATATCCAAACAAAGCTTTAAATCTTCCCGTGCTTCTTCAACCGCTGTCATGCATCACCATCAAATCTGGGCAGTCCAACTTGCCTGACCACCGAAACTTGCAAACATAACCACTTTCTTTGCGTCCTTGTACACCATAAGAACTAGCAACCTCTACTCCACATCCTTCTACACCTTTTCGTTTATTTTTATTTATTTTTTCCTTCAAACACTCTTGAATTATTCGTGACTTATTAAAAAGGTCGGGGAATTTGGTGACCATTCAGCCCCCAATGCCGAATGCATTTATATGTATCTTCTTCAGGAACTCTTTCATTGCTACTACTGTCTGCATCGTTTGGGTTTTTTCCTTGGAAAGAGGTCGGGCATCTTAGTCATGTGTGATAGATCTATCGATCCTACAATCTAAATATATGCCATAGGATCTAGGCACATGATCAATCAAAACAATAAATTAACAATCCATAAATTAAAATATATGTGCGCACCTTAAGTGTAAGCCATGAAAGATCGGCTGCTGCTTGGATCTTCAACGATCTCCTCGCTCTCAATACCTCTGAGCACAATGGGGATGCTTTTGCTAATAAGGAAGGTTGAAGTGTGTCGAGCAATTGTTGGGATCAAGAACCCCTTATATTTATAGCCAAAAAGTCCTTTCCCATTAAGGACTTGAATTACTAATTATATTGTGATTGAAAATCACAATCATACCTAAACTAAAAGACTTAATTATTAGTTGCTTATTCGCTTTAATTCACCGAATTAGAAACAATTACATCTCAAGATTGATCTTACACCATTCATCAATCAACAGATTAATCATAGTGACGGCCACTAAAATAGAAATTTCTAACAGTCTCCCACTTGGCCACACTATGTCTAAACTCTGATTATCAAATATTAGCTAACTTTCTTTGAATGACAAGTCTTAATCAATCTCAACCAAAGTCTTTATAATCAGTCCGATCCAGTGAGAATTCTAACACATAATCAATATAGTCAATGCATCATGTCATCGATACATGACTGTTCATTAGTTATCGCATTAGAATTCATCACCAATATGGATTTCAACTAGCATGATTTCGCATAGATTACAAGTTTACAAACTGAATGGTGATTATATGTAAACCCAATCTATTATTGGTCCTACTTTACTGGCATCATATGTTCTAAAATTTTATTTATATAAAAATAGAAAAATAAATAAATAATCCTTATTTCTGAATCAATTTAAATAA
Source organism: Chloranthus sessilifolius (assembly GCA_021018995.1). Lineage (NCBI taxonomy): Eukaryota > Viridiplantae > Streptophyta > Magnoliopsida > Chloranthales > Chloranthaceae > Chloranthus > Chloranthus sessilifolius. The sequence goes on from CM037598.1 coordinate 29,827,510, forward strand.
ATATATTCACTCTTATACATCCACTCTCAAAGGCTATCAAAATTATCCTTTAATCTCATGCGCGCAACGTGCTCTGAAAAGAGCTTGAGAAGTAGACCTTTAGTGAGAGGGTCAACCAACATGAGTGTCGTACTGATCATAGATATAATTTGATTAAGAAACTTTCTCCCTTACAACAAGATATATGATATCAATACATTTGGAACCTCCACTAGTCTTGTTATTAGAGATAGCTATCGCAGTGAAATTGTCACATAAGATTCTCAGTGGCCTTAAAATACTATCAATAATTCGAAGCTCTGAGATAAAATTCGTTAACCATATCGCCTCACATGTTGCCTCAAAGCATACAACAAACTTTACTTTCATAGTAGACGAAATAGTCAGCAGTTGCTTAACGCTCTTCCAAGATATAAGTTCACCTGCAAGCATAAATATATAACCCGATGTAAACCTATGGGTATCTTGACACCCAGCATAGTCAGCATCTGAATAACTAATAACTTCAAGGTTATTCGACCTTCTGTACATGAGCATGCATATTTTTATCTCTTGTAAATAGCGAAAAACCTTTTTGGTTGCTTTTCAATGGTTCAAACTAGGATTATATTGATAGCTACCAAGCATGCCAACTATATACGCTATGTCGAAATAAGTATAGACTTATGCATACATGAGACTGTTAAGACTTGAAAAGTACCACTTTTCAACCCTTAACGTAGCCTTTGATTAGACCCTTAGCCCTTTAATAAATGTTTGTTAAGCTATTTTTATAGGTAATAAATAGCAGTGCAATAAGGCCATAAATCCTGCTAAGAAGCCTGTTTTGACCCCAGAAGTCCCTCAGAAGAATGAGAACTGAATCCAGACCTGAGAAGAGCCTCGCGCAGCTTCCCAAAGCTTCAGAGGATTCAGAAAAATATGCTTCACGCAGTCCTCGCGAACTCCCAAGACTTCACAACAACTTCTCGCGCAGTTGAGTGACAGACTAGCTTCAGAATCCTGCTCAAGATAACCGTCAGCAAGAGCCATGGATGCAAATGTCAAGAGAACTCAGTACGCTCGGAAAAGCCTCAAAGCTATCGCGAGGATCCTCGCAAAGATCTATCAAGAAGTGAACTTCTCGCACAGTTCTCGCGCTGTTCAGGAAGAAAGCAGCCTCCCGAAGCCAGAGTTATCCTCGCAAAGATCTATTGTGAAATGGAACGCTCGCGCAGTTCCTGCGCTATTCCAATCCAACTGCGCGAAGCCCAATCCAGCGAGAGCTTAACTATCTGCCTCGCGACTGCTCAAAGCATCAAGAAGCTGCAACCCCGCGACGTCTGAAGTTTTAATGCTAACTCATCCTCGCGAAGTCAGTGCTACCACGCGACAAGTCTGGGAATCGACTGCAACCTGGCGAAGCTCTGAACTCCAACTTCCATCATTCTGTAGAGGACATTCTAGAGATTTTCAGTGATTAGGGCACGCACTCCCATGCTCGAATCTCCGTGCACACTCCTCGAGGCATCCAAGGATCATTAATAGGCCACGTGGCATCGCTAAAATTAGAGTTTCCTAACCCTAATGCACCGCCACACCACTGCTATATAAACCCAAACTTGGTTTATGTTTAAAGGAGGAGACTTGATCTCAGAATATCTCAGGAGATTGGCTCAGACTTTATCCCTGATACGGGATCTAAGATTTTTTTTTTCTATTTTTCTGTAGTTGTAAGTAGTTTTCCTTTTTCTTTTTCTTTCTCTCCATGGCCCAGCATTTGCTGGCCATGCCTATGTATATTTATTGAGATTAGTTTAATGTATGTTTTGTAATAGGATTTGTACTTTTATGGGATTCGTGTGTTTGTGAGTTGCTCTGTGCAAGGATGCTGTCTTGTGATCCGCCATTGCTTTGGCTGTGATTCAAAGCAATGGAGGACTGATTCTAAAGATCCACTCAGATCCAAGTGACCTGTGTGTCTGGGCTATCATGATCTGATACAGCCTTAGCCCCACCACAGGATCCACTAGATCTGAAATCCCCATGAGAGCCTGAGCTGGTAGCCTTGTGACCATGGTGGTGGCAGCAATATTACCATTCTGTTTTAGACTCTATGAGGAGGATAGCCTCTGGGATAGTCTGTGACCATTCAAGTGGACAGGCTATAGCCTTAGGGTGAAGCCAATCTGTAGGATCCAAGATGGATTCTTCTTCTCTGCACATGTGCTTGTAGCCTTGTGGGAGATTGTACAGAGGTAGACTCCCCTATATTAGTATAGACCCGCCATTAGATGTTAGATCTGATTTGGTTATAGAGATTGTAGGCTTGTGACTGGACCATTGTAGTCCCACTCAAGCAATGGACAACTAGATCGAAGGTTGTACTCAATCCCTTGCTGGTTTTATGTGTCTGGGCTATCATGGTCCGATACAGCCTTAGCCCCACACATAGAGCTTTAGAGGTTGAGGTTCCCTATGGATTCCTAAGCTTGTAGCCTGGATGAAGTAGTGCCTACAATGATTAACTTGTTTTGACCCATCTTTGGACTATGGTTCCCCTATGGGATAGTCTGTGACCATTTGAGTGGATAGGTTATAGCATTAAGGGATTGGATCATGGCACAGAGATGGGTTGGATTCTTTCTCCTCAGTGCTGATAATGTAGCCATTAGACAGAATTTCTATAACATCAGACCTGAATCTAAGTTACAAAACTCCTCTGATCTAGACTCAATAACATACTTCTCCCCTTTTATATTTATTTTCCACACTCCATCCATCTTCTCAACCCTTTCTATAGTTAATTCATTAGGCTATCTTAGGATACTTAGAATAAGTGACCCTAAACTCCCTTCCTTTTAGGACTGTCAGATCTGTAGTCAGATCTGGAGGGACTACTAGAGATGGCTCCCTTGGAGCTGTAGATCACCTTTCCCTGTGGGACAAACTCTTACTTATCAAAACTTGTTACAAATGGACCCTGTATCTTACATGTCTAGGATTTCTCAGTTGTGCTGATTTCATCCCCTGTTTTACTTTGATTTTAAATTGCTTTTACCACCAATAAATAATGTAAGCACACTGGGAGTCACAACAAGTTTTTGGCGCCGCTGCCGGGGACAGATGATCTATTAGTAGACCCTTAGTTTTTATATTTTTAGTATTCTTTGTAGCTGTGAATAATTGATACTGCTGATGTGATTTTGAATCTTTCTTACAGATCTAGACAGTAGCAGAGAAGGACAGTGGACTGCATTTGGAGATTAGCTACCTCTGTTTGCAATTCTCTAACCTTTAAAACTCAGTCTAGTTTCTTTGAAAATTCCATAGCAGTTATTTAGTATAGTTGTAAATTTATGTTTTCTTAAATAGCTATAAATTTGTTAGAAAATTCTTTTTAGTCAAGTGCAATGTGCCTGCAAGGAGTTGTCCCTGCTGGTGGTGTGTTTGTATGCTAAGTAGGAGATCTCTTAGTCCTACTTTAGAGCCTTTCAACCCAGAGCTAGAAAGGGGTGGAAGACTTAGAAGGAATAGGCAAACCACAGTAGAGCCCCCAATTGAATCTGAGACAGTAATCATGGGTGAAGAACAACCCAGAACTCTCAAGGAGTTGAATACTCCGGATGACTATAACTCTCCATTTAGCATTCAATTCCCTGATGTTCAAGGGAATTATGAAATTAAAACTTCAATCATCCAGATGCTGCCCTCTTTCTATGGGCTTAGCAAGGAGGACCCTTACAAGCACATTGACCAGTTCTTGGCCTTGTGCACCACATTCAATATCGCTGGTTTGGGACCTGAGGCCACTAGACTCAGGCTCTTTCCCTTCTCTTTGAAGGATAGGGCTAGTACCTGGTTGGCTACTCTTCCCAACAATGGCATCACTTCGTGGAAAGACCTACAGACCAAGTTCCTGAGAAAGTTCTTCCCTGAGACCAAAACTAGCCAGTTGAGGAAGGAAATTCTTGCTTTTGCCCAATCCCCAACTGAGGATTTTAATCAAGCCTGGGATAGGTTTAAGGAAATGCTCAAACAATGCCCCCACCACAAGATCCCGTGACCGCTTGTACAAAGCTTCTACAATGGGATTGATGAGAAAAATAGAGATATGGTTGATGCCTCTTGTGGTGGAACCTACATGCACAAGACTGCTGATGAGGCATGGGAATTGTTTGAAGTAATCAGTGAAAATGCTTTTCAAAAGCCATCCCTGGCAAGAACTAGTCAGGTGTCTGTGTCAAAAGTGGAGCCTGTTGCATTGTCAAAAGGAAAAGTCTATGAGGTGTCTGGGAATAATGACCTGCAACTGCAGATGGCAAACCTCTTGGGGAAATTTGACAAATTATTGACTGTGATGCAACCCAGAGGGGCTGCTCACGTGGTGGAGGCATGTCTGATATGCCAGTCCCCACAGCACACAGTTGAAGGGTGTCCATCTGCAGGGCAATAACCTGAATTGGTATTGAAACATGCTGCTTCTGCGCAATCTTATGGCCAGCAATAATCTGGTGGCTACAACAGACAGCTATTTGGATACCAGCACCAAAATACTGGTTACCAATGGAGAGACCACCCAAATCTGAGGTGGAGGCAAGACAATTATATGCAGCCCCAGCAGATGTTGGCTTTACCTCAAAGGCTACAGCAGCAGTTCAATCAAGGGTATGCCCCTAGGTCTAATTTCCAACTCCAACAGCAGCCCCATCAGCAACAAAATTAGTTGGTCTTACCCCAACCTCAGCCAAGAAATGCTTCCTTCGAGGACCAGGTCTTGACTTTATTGCAAAACCTGGGGTCCTTGGCTCAGACTGTGAATTCTCACAGTCAGAGCATCCATGAAATGGAAGAGCAGATAAGCAAAATTTCAAGTGCCTTGGCTAGGAGAGATGAGGGGAGGTTGCCCTGCCAGCCGGTTGCTAACCCCAAGAGTCAGTTTTTAATCGAAGAAGCTTCCTTAAGTTTTGAGGGAACCAATGCTGTTACTACCCTAAGGTTTGGCAAGCTGATAGACAACCAGGTGGGTAACAGACCAGCAGAGATTATTTCCACAGATTATTCGAATGAATGTGATAGGGATGTTGTTTGAACACCGAGCCAAGAATTGCCTGCCACCCTGCAGCAGGAGATAAATAAAGAGGTTGTAGTTGAGCCTCAGCAAGAAGAAAAACATGAAAAAAGAAAAAAATAGAAGTTTAGTCATGGGCTAGCAGCTGAGGAACCAGCAGTACCTCAGCTGCCATTTCCTCAAGCTTTGGGTGGTCCTGTCCCTTTTGATAAAGGGAATGCCCAGATGGAGACCTTCAGGCGGGTGAAAATCAATTTGCCCCTGCTTGAGGCAATTAAACAGGTCCCAGCCTATGCAAAATTCCTGAAAGACCTCTGTACCCAAAAGAGAAAAGCTCGAGGCCATGTGTCCAAAAAAGTCTTTACAACTGATATAGTGAATTCTGTATTTAACATATCAATGCCTGAGAAGTTGCAAGATCCAGGGATACCCACTATTCCCTGCATAATTGGAGACCATACAATCGGGAAGGCCCTTTTAGACCTTGGAGCCAGTGTTAACCTACTGCCATACAGTGTATATCTGCAGGTAGGTTTGGGGGAGCTAAAACCTACCCCCATTGTGCTAATGATGGTTGATAGATCTGAGAGGAGGCCTATGGGAATGATTGAGGATGTCTTGGTAGGGGTAGATAAATTCTTTTACCCTGCTGACTTCCTAGTTTTGGACATGGGCTGCAGCAAAAGTACTAATCCCATACATGTTATCTTGGGCAGGCCATTCTTGGCCACTGCCAATGCATGCATTCAGTGTAGGTCTGGAGTTATGTAGGTAACTTTCAGACATATGAAAGTTGAGCTGAATGTGTACAACAGTGCAAAGTACCCTCAAGAGGATAATGAGGAGAGCTTTGCAGTGGATGTACTAGAAGAAATTGTGGATGAAGAATTGCCCACTCTGCTGGAGTGGAGCAACACTGTCAGGAATTTAGTTAAAGTCTGGGATATGGTGGAGGAAGAAAGCCCAGCTGTGATAACAGAAGACATGACCACATTGAAGTCTTCTGTGGGCTCAGTGCAGCATTCCATTTGGAAACCTACATTGCTGCCTCTTCCTCCAACCTCCAATGCACCAATTTTGCCATCCACCCAACAAGCCCCTGATCTGGAACTCAAGAAGCTTCCAGAAACATTAAAATATGCCTTCCTTGAGAAAGGTGATAAGTTTCCTGTGATTATCTCCTTCTCTCTTACCAATGAGCAGGAAGAGGAATTACTAACAGTTTTGAGGAAGCACAAAAAGGCAATTGGTTGGACCATTGCAGATCTAGGAGGAATAAATGCATCAATCTGCATGCACAGGATTCATCTTGAGAAGGGATCACTACCCTCCAGGGAAATACAGAGAAAGTTAAACCCTCACATGCAAGAAGTGGTCCTCAAGGAGATCATTAAATTGCTAGATGCAGGGGTGATTTACCCCATCTCTGATTCTAACTGGGTGGCACCTATCCAAGTGGTGCTCAAAAAATCTGGCATAACAGTTATTAAAACCGAATATGGAGAGTTGAGACCAGCCAGGGAGACCACTGGCTGGAGAGTTTGCATTGATTATAGAAAGCTCAACTCTAAGACCAGAAAGGACCACTTCCCTCTCTCCTTCATTGATCAAATTTTGGACAAGCTTTTTACTGTTTTCTTGATGGGACTTAGGGTACAACCAGATCCCTGTGCATCCTCAAGACCAAAAGAAAACCACCTTTACCTGTCCTTTTGGCACCTTTGCTTACAGAAGGATGCCTTTTGGGCTGTGTAATGCGCCAGCCACTTTTCAGAGGTGTATGTATGCCATATTCTCTGATATGATTGACAAGTTTTTGGAGATTTTTATGGATGGTTTTTCTGTCTATGGGGACAGTTTTGGCCAGTGGCTACAACACCTCAGCCTAGTTTTGCAAAGATGTGAGGAGGCCAATCTGGTCTTAAGCTAGGAAAGGAGCCACTTCATGGTAACACAAGGCATTGTGTTGGGCCATATAGTCTCTAAAGAAGGGTTTGAGGTAGACAAGGCCAAAGTTGACCTCATTGCCAATCTGCCCCCTCCAAAAATAGTCAAACAAATCAGATCTATCCTTGGGCATGCAGGATTCTACAGGAGGTTCATTAAGGACTTCAGCAAAATTGCTAAGCCATTGTGCCACCTGCTCTGCCAGGATGTGCCTTTCGACTTCTCGGCTGAATGTCTAAAGGCTTTTGAGACTTTGAAAGTCTGCCTTACCTCTGCCCTTGTACTCCAGACACAAGACTATACCCTGCCCTTTGAATTAATGTGTGATGCATCAGATTTGGCAATAGGTGTTGTCTTGGGCGAAAGAAAGGATAAGCTTCCTGTGGTCATTGCTTATGTCAGCAAGTCACTTGCTGAAGCTCAGCTGAATTATACCACAACTGAGAATGAGCTTCTGGCAGTGGTGTATGCTATTGACAAGTTTAGATCCTACCTGCTGGGATCTAAAACTATATTCTTTACTGACCACATAGCATTGAAGTACCTATTGTCCAAGAAAGATGCTAAGCTCAGGCTGATTAGATGGGTACTCCTGTTGCAGGAGTTTGACATCGAAATCAAGGACAAAAAGGGTGTGGAAAATGTGGTGGCTGACCACTTGTCCAGAATTTTATTGGAGAAGTATCTTGATGGTCCTACAAATGATGCCTTCCTAGATGTGCAATTATTTGCAATCCAATCCTTGGTCCCCTGGTTTGCACACATTGTGAATTATCTTGTTATAGGAAAGATTCTTGCCCATTGGACCAAAATAGATAAAGACCTGTTTTTCTCACAGGTCAAATATTTTTTCTTGGAGGAACCTTGCCTATACAAGTACTGTGCAGACCAAATCATCCGAAGATGTGTTCCCGAAAGTGATGTTCTCAGTATTCTGGCCATATGCTATGAAAATACCTGTGGAGGCTACTTTAGTGGAAGAAAAATAGCTGACAAGGTCCTGCAGTGTGGGTTTTATTGGCCTTTTTTTTTAAAGATGCATGTACACACTGCAAGGCATGTGAGAGATGTCAAAAATTAGGAGGGCTGTCCAAAAGGAATTCAATGCCTTTGTAGCCCATCCTTGTTGTAGAATTATTTGATGTATGGGGTATAGACTTCATGGGTCCGTTTCCTCCTTCTAATGGTTACCATTTCATCTTAGTGGCAGTGGATTATGTTTCCAAATGGGTAGAAGCCATTGCCACAAGAACCAATGACAACCAGGTGGTCCTCAAATTTTTAAGGCAGAATATTTTCTCAAGATTTGGAACCCCTAGAGCTATTATCAGTGATGGGGATAGCCATTTCTGCAACAGGAATTTCGAAAGCTTGCTCAAGAAATATTCTGTGACCCATAGGATTGCTACTCCCTACCACCTACAGACAAGTGGGCAAGTTGAAATTTCCAATAGGGAGATCAAGCACATCCTTGAGAAAACAGTAAGGACTTACAGGAGAGATTGGGCTGATAAGCTCAATGATGCACTGTGAGCTTATAGGACTGCCTATAAGACTCCCATTGGAATATCTCCATTCAGACTGGTCTATGGCAAGGCTTGCCATCTCCCAGTAGAGTTAGAACACAAGGCCTATTGGGCCATTAAAAACCTAAATATGAACCTAAGTTCTGCTGGTCATCACAGGTCCCTGCAGCTATCTGAATTGGACGAGCTGAGGATGGATGCCTACGCTAATGCCAGGATCTACAAGGAGCGGTCCAAAGCTTTCTTTGACAAGGGCTTACTGAGAAAAAGCTTCGTCCCTGGTGGCAAGGTTTGATTATTTAACTCCAAACTAAAATTCTTTCCTGGCAAACTAAAATCCCGATGGGAAGGCCCCTATATTGTCTTAAATGTTTCTCCATCTGGTGTTATGGAAGTCAAGGATCCCAAATCTGGGAGAACCTTGAAAGTGAATGGTCAGAGGCTTAAGCCGTGTCTCGAAAAACCTGTCGACCCTATCAACACTATTCATTTTCACGGGACCCCTTAATCTACCTGACCCACAGTTGTGTCCATGTTGTACTATACTACTTTCGTTTTTTCAATAGTTTTTAGGAAATTATTGTGTCTCGATGGGGCCTGAATCTATTGGGTTTGATAGAGTTTATATGGGGTTGGTATGATTACTTCTTCTTCTGTGATTTGCTAACTTTTGAATTGAATGCATACTGTTTAAATATTTTTGATGAGTATGCTGCACTGCATGAATTGCTCCCTGTTTGGTACTAAGCCCTTGCGCATTCCAAATTGAGATTTGGGAAGCTCTCGCGCAATTCACATAGAGTATTTATTACGCTGTCGCGAGCTTCAACAAATGCTGAAGAGCCTCTCGCGCACTGCAAGCTGCAACATCCATCATCGCGAGATTGCGTTCATATCTTGCGATCCCCTTACCCAGCTGCACGAGTCACATGCATTTGTCATTCCCATGCTGATTGTTGTAACTTTTCCCTTCCCAACTCACTCTCAATTAATTGCGACAACTTGGATGTTATTACACCGATTCATCTTCCACCATCCTCGCCTTTAAATACACAGGGAGTCCTTTTCATATTCATCTCATCCTTTCTCCTCTCACCCTAACGGTCCTTCCCTAGTCCTAACAATGGCAGATGACAAGCCTAATGCTCTGCCTAACAAATTTTATCCGATGTGGTTGGAACCGCCCCCACCAAAAGAGCCGGACCCTTTACAATTCCTCTGGGATGAGTACGCGGAGGTTCAGCAGATCCTGGCTAAGGAGGAGAAGGCCAAGCACCAGCAAAACAAGAAAAAGCGAAAGATAGAACCATCTCCATCCCCTGCCCCCTCCACTCAAACCCCTCCACCACCTTCTCAGCCCCCACATCCTTGACCCCTCTCTCCTTTATTTTTGTAATTTTTTTTTTTAGTCTTAATGAAATTTTCTTTTCCTGTTATTCTATACAGTTCTCTATTTTTGGTTGTTTTCATTTTTATTGTTTCCTTTTATTATGCCCTTAATAATTTTGCTACACACCCACCTTTGACTAGTGAGGACACTGCTCCTCATAGGTTTGGGGGTGTGTCAGGCAGATCCTGCCAATGGAATAGTTAACCTACGTGCAGCAGAATCTTGTGAGTAATATGGAAATGGAACCATGTTCATCTAAGAATCATGAAAAATAATGAAATTTAAAAATTTTCCAGACTTTAGGCATTATAAACTTTTAATATTTCACATTTTCATAATGAGATCACCAAGGAAACTCACTTGTATCATCACTTAGTGAATCATTAGAGAGAGAAAAAGGTAAGGACATACTTAAGAATTCAAAGGAAGACCATAACCAGTGAGATTTGGGCCTATACAAAAGTTTTTTTTTTCCTTGAGGAGTGACTAAGGCAATTTCTTCTAGCTCTAAGGTCTGGCTGAGTCACTGTGCTCACCAGAAGTTAGGCAACTTCAAGTTGAAACAACTGACAATACTCATGAGACTTAGGAAAGGATCCAAGCCTTCTCTTGGACAGTTTGAGCCTAAATAGACCAACCTTAAGCAACTGCCCTTGTCCATACCCCCTTTGAGCTTTAAATCCTAAATTTCTTCAAAATGCACCTGAGTACTTGTACCTGAACCTATGAACCTGATTCAGCCTACCCTCACTCTGAGAATTCAGAAGGTAAATGAGAAAGAGTTGAAGATGGACTAGCTATGGTCAACATTAGATGAATAAAAAGAAGTACCTCAAATTCTGGCAGTATGGCAACTGAGAAAGAGGTGGCATTTCAGAAAAGCAAAAAAAAAAAAAAAAAAAAAAAAATGCATCAAAAAGAAATAAAAATAATAATGAAGAGGAGTAAGAGAGGAGTCAAGAGGGAACTTTCATTGGAAAAATTAAAATCAAGAAGAGAAACTGATCACTTCAAATCTGAAAACCTCAAAGAAGATGAAAGGAGCTGAATTAAAGAAGGTGAAGTCATGAATCACCTCCTTCACCTACTGATTTCTCAATTTTGAACCCCTTTTCAACCTTCCATTCTTTTTAATCCCACTCCATAAGCCACATTACAGCCCAGTTAAAGCCCTTGTGATCCAAAGTTGAGTGAGCTGTCATGTAGAGATAAAGAGTTATCTAATCTATGGTGAGGATCTGTCAATGATGCCAACACTTAAGAGCTTTACCTATGCTCATGCTTACAGACCCATTTGGGGGATGTAACTGCTCTTGAGCTTGAGAGAAAATGAAACCCTCAACAGTTCTTTATGAGAGTATGCCCTGGAGAGTTTTGGGTGTGATATTGAGTGCATTAAGTATGATTTACAACCTAATTTTTGATCCAGTGATGAGCTCAATGCTGACACACATGTGAATTGTTCTTTGGTGTAAACTGATTGGAAATGCCGTGCTTTCATGAGAAGCTTATACTATTTAAAATTTTGAGTAGCCAAGGTGTTTGAATTTCTTATATCTCTTACTGATTCAAGGGTGAACTAACTCTGTTTCTTGACTGTTCACTTGATAATAATGCACTTTTGTTAACTGTCTCATTGAGAAGTTTGTGGGTGTCTTCACTGAAAACCCTCAGGAGACTTCACTGCTCCACTAGGGATCACCTAGGGGTTTAAAAGGCTTGGTACATATGCTAAATGTATCCGTGCTCCCTACGAAAGTGGCATTTAATTTCTGTAGTTGATTTAATGTAGCTTTGCTAAGGGACTAGCAAAGATTAGGTTTGGGGGTGTGTTAAGACCTGAAAAGTACCACTTTTCACCCCTTAACTTAGCCTTTGATTAGACCCTTAGCCCTTTAATAAATGTTTGTTAAGCTATTTTTGTAGGTAATAAACAATAGTGCAATAAGGCCATAAATCCTGCTAAGGAGCCTGTTTTGACCCCAGAAGTCCCTCAGAAGAATGAGAACTGAATCCAGACCTGAGAAGAGCCTCGCGCAGCTTCCCAAAGCTTCAGAGGATTCAGAAAAATATGCTTCGCGCAGTCCTCGCGAACTCCCAACACTTCACAACAACTTCTCAGCTTGAGTAGACAGCTTCAGAATCCTGTCTCACAAGAATCGCGCGCAAGAGTCATGGATGTAAATGCCAAGAGAACCTGTCGCGTAGTTCAGAAAAGCCTCAAAGCTATCGCGAGGATCCTCGCAAAGATCTATCAAGAAGTGAACTTCTCGCGCAGTTCTTGCGCTGTTCAGGAAGAAAGTAGCCTCGCGAATCCAGAGTTATCCTCGCAAAGATCTATTGTGAAATGGAACGCTCGCGCAGTTCCTGCGCTATTCCAATCCAACTGCGCGAAGCCCAATCCAGCGAGAGCTTAACTATCTGCCTCGCGACTGCTCAAAGCATCAATAAGCTGCAATCCCGCGACGTCTGAAGTTTTAATGCTAACTCATCCTCACGAAGTTAGTGCTACCACGCGACAAGTCTGGGAATCGACTGCAACTTGGCGAAGCTCTGAACTCCAACTTCCATCATTCTGTAGAGGACATTCTGAGGATTTCCAGTGATTAGGGCACGCACTCCCATGCTTAAATCTCTGTGCACACGCCCCGAGGCATCCAAGGATCATTAATAGGGCACATGGCATCGCTAAAATTAGGGTTTCCTAACCCTAATGCGCCGCCACACCACTGCTATATAAACTCGAACTTGGTTTAGGTTTAAAGGAGGAGACTTGATCTCAGAATATCTCAGGAGACTAGCTCAGACTTTATCCCTGATACAGGATCTGAGATCTTTTTCTTTTCTATTTTTCTGTAGTTGTAAGTAGTTTTCCTTTTTCTTTTTCTTTTTCTCTATGGCCCAGCACTTGCTGGCCATGCCTATGTATGTTTATTGAGATTAGTTTAATGGATGTTTTATAATAGGATTTGTACTTTTATGGGATTCGTGTGTTTGTGAGTTACTCTGTGCAAGGCTGCTGCCTTGTGATCCGCCATTGCTTTGGCTGTGATTCAAAGCAATGGAGGACTGATTCTAAGGATCCACTCAGATCCAAGTGACCTGTGTGTCTGGGCTATCATGGTCCGATACAGCCTTAGCCCCACCACAGGACCCACTAGATCTGAAATCCACATGGGAGCCTGAGCTGGTAGCCTTGTGACCATGGTGGTGGCAGCAATATTACTGTTCTGTTTTGGACTATATGAGGAGGATAGCCTCTGGGATAGTCTGTGACCATTCAAGTGGACAGGCTATAGCCTTAGGGTGAAGCCAATCCATAGGATCCAAGATGGATTTTTCTTCTCTGCACATGTGCTTGTAGCCTTGTGGGAGATTGTACAGAGGCAGACTCCCCTATATTAGTATAGACCCGCCATCAGATGTTAGATCTGATCTGGTTATGGAGATTGTAGGCTTGTGACTGGACCATTGTAGTCCTACTCAAGCAATGGACAGCTAGATCAAAAGTTGTACTCAATCCCTTGCTGGTTTTATGTGTCTGGGTTATCATGGTCCGATATAGCCTTAGCCCCACACATAGAACTTTAGAGGTTGAGGTTCCCTATGGATTCCTGAGCTTGTAGCCTGGATGAAGTAGTGCCTACAATGATTAACTTGTTTTGACCCATCTCTGGACTGTGGTTCTCCTATGGGATAGTCTGTGACCATTTGAGTGGACAGGTTATAGCCTTAAGGGATTGGATCATGGCACAAAGATGGGTTGGATTCTTTCTCCTCAGTGGTGATAATGTAGCCATTGGACAAGATTTCTATAACATCAGATCTGAATCTGAGTTACGAAACTCCTCTGATCTAGACTCAATAACATACTTCTCACCCTTTTATATTTATTTTCCACACTCCATCCATCTTCTCAACCCTTTCTGTAGTTAATTCATTAGGCTACCTTAGGATACTTAGAATAAGTGACCCTAAACTCCCTTCCTTTTAGGACCGCCAGATCTGTAGTCAGATCTGAAGGGACTACTAGAGATGGCTCCCTTGGAGCTGTAGATCACCTTTCCCTGTGGGACAAACTCTTACTTATCAAAACTTGCTACAAACGGACTCTGTATCTTGCAGGTCTAGGATTTCTCAATTGTGCTGATTCCATCCCCTGTTTTACTTTGATTTTAAATTACTTTTACCACCAACAAATAATGCAAGCACATTGGGAGTCGTAACAGAGACTCCCAACTGTCGATGCATAGAGAATTATCTCCATCTATTTTCTCTCTAAATCGATCCTGAGACTCTGAAGTAGACTAAATTTATCACCCTTAATGACATGGGAAATAGTAGCGGAGCAATTATGCATGTTAAACCTTATGAGAACTTTATCAATATAAGCTCTTTGAGACAATCTCACTATGCCACGGGCTCTATCTCGATGAATCTCAATTTCTATCACATAGGAAGCTTTACCAAGATCTTTCATATCAAAATTCTTTGATAAAAAGTTCTTTGTCACATGTAACATACTCAAACTATTACTCGCAAGCAATATATCATCAACATACAAAACAAGGATAATAAATTTGCTCCTACTAATTTTAAGATATATGCATTGATCCACAATATTTTTTTAAAAAACAAAGTTTGAAGTGACTTCATGAAATTTTAAGTGTCATTGTTCAGATGCTTGCTTTAAACCATATATAGATAGACCTTTTGAGTTTACAAACTAAATGACTCTCTCCCTCAACCTAAAAATCTTTAGATTGTGTCATAAAGAGATCTTCATGCAAGTCACCATTCAGAAAAGTAGTTTTTATATTCATTTGATGGAATTTTAAGTCAAAATAAGCTACCAATGTCATGACTATCCGAAAATATTCCTTTCTAGAGACAGAGAAAATATCTCTTTATAGTTTATTCTCTCATTTTGAGTGAACCCTTTAGTGACTAACCTGGCCTTGTATCTTTCTACATTACCTTTGGAGTCTTGCTTAGTTTTATACACCCATTAACAGCCTACAGGCTTAACTCCTTTAGATAATTCGCAAAGATCACAGACCGAGTTATGTTTCATTGATTCTAACTCATCCTTCATAACTTCGAGCCATTGAGTAGATTTGTCGCTCTTCATAGTTAGTTAAAAGAAACATAATCTGTTTCTTTTTTAAAATCATACTCACTCTCATTGAGGTAGACGATATAGTCATCAAAATTGATTGGCTTCTTTGCTCTCTCTGATCTACACAATGATTGATCATTGGCAGTCACCATAAGAGCAAGAGCCTCCTCAATATGGGGTGTTGCAATAGGTATAGCCTCAGGTACATCAACACTATCATGAATGACTGATGTTGGTGTTACCTTTTCTTGAATAAAAGGTATAGAAATTATAATTCGATTCTCCTCAAAAGTAATTTTCCTAGGCTCAATACTCTTACTGTTCTCAAAATCCTCAAAGAATTTCGCATATCAAGTTTCAACAATCCGTGTACTATGAGTGGGGCAATAAAATCTATAGCCTTTCGACCTATCAGGTTAACCAATGAAATGACAACTTATAGTTTTAGGATCCAATTTTCTTAATTATGGATTATACACCTTTGCTTCAGCTAAACAACCTTAAATGTGTAAATATCCTAAAGTTGGTTTTCTTCCTACTCATAGCTCATAAGGAGTTTTAGGAATAGCCTTACTAGGAACTCGATTCAAGATATGCACTGTCGTTTTCAAGGCTTCTCCTCACAAGAACATAGGCAACTTAGAGTTGCGCAACATATTTCTCACCATATCCATAAGAGTACGATTTCGTCGCTCAGCTATACCATTCTGTTCAGGTGTTTCCGGCATGGTGTATTGAGCAACAATACCATGCTCTTATAGATACATGGAGAATGGTCCTGGATTGCGACCTATTTAAGAGTATTTACTATAGTATTCTCCGCCTCTATCAGATCTCATAATTTTAATCTTCGAATTGAGTTGTAACTCAATTCCGACTTTATAGATTTTAAATATATTCAGGGCCTCAAATTTTTCATGAACGAGAAATATATAACCGAAATGAGAATAATTATAGTAAAGGTAATAAAATACTTTTGACCATCAATAGTAAGAGTTAGAAACGATCTACAAATATCAGTGTGAATTATTTCTAGCAAACTCGTGCTCCTGATAGCTCCTTTCTTATTAGTCTTCGTGAGTTTTCTTTTAACGCAATCTATACAAGTATTAAAGTCAGAGAAATTGAAATCATCGATTATATCATTTTTAATTAACCTCTCTATTCTATCTTTAGATATATGGCCTAAAGGTTTATGCCATAAAATGGAACAGTTATCGATTGTTCGTTTTTATTTCTTACTAACTTTATCATCCATATGCATAGAAACTAAAGATTTGACATAAGATGAATCAAAGTTTAATTTATAAAGATTGCCCACAAGTGAGTACCCACAATCGCAGAATCAAATAATAGAGTAAAAATATTATGTCCAAATTTAAATTTAAAACCTAATGAATCTAATTTAAAAATTGAGATAAGATTTCTAGTGATACTTGAAATGTAAATAGTATCAACTAAATCTAAAATGAAACTACTATCTAAAATAAGACGGAGAGTCCCAATGGCCTCTACGTCTGCTTTTACTCCATTTCCGAGTTTGATGGTTCGTTTACTTTTACTTAACTTCCGGTTGGATTGTAATCCTTGCATTGAATTACTTATATAAATAGTTGCACCAGAATCTATCCAGCAAGTATTGCGTGGAGCATCAACACAAAGACTAGGTCATTACATTTTTTAACTAGACTATCACATTTTATGGTTCCTATTTTAATAATAAGACTACTGGCAAGTGCCTTAGAAGTCCTCTGAAATTGTTTCTGAATGGCTTACATGTATTCTTTTGCATTGTGCGAGTCAGGAATACCTCCTCGAATCACATCAATAATGGAACTTTTTATGATTATAAGGGTCATATGACTTGATCTATCCCACTTTTTCAAATTCGTATTGTTCACTTTCAGATTCTTAGTTGAGGCATCGGTAGTGAGCACCTTAGGTTTATCAAATTGTATAGCATAGTCAAGATCCATGCAACCTAAAATAATTTGGACTTGTTCCTTTCATTTGTCATAGTTTGAGCCACTCAAAGATTTAATTTCACCAATCATATTAGTAATAGAAGACAGGTTCAATGTTGCACAATAATTAAGGGCTTATTATGTCTACATACAACTAAAGCAACGATCTATTTCATAAGATTATATTTATAGCGTTTTACGCAAAAATTAAATTATATCAAGGAATAGAATAAGAATTAAAACCAATGTGGTTTTATTGAGAATCATTTTATATCATTATGACCCTCCGTTGGGTCGAGTCATAACATACTGGCCGCTTCCTCAATTTACATTAATGATGGTGGTACTTATTACATCGTTATGACCCTCCGTTAGGCCGAGTCACAACACGCTAGCAGTACCAACACATAAAATAATGAATAGTAAAATACAACCATCACACAATATTAAGTGATTCATCACCGTTGAGCAGAAATAATCCCTCAAGTTATAATGTCAACATTTACTACACACTTTCACTGAATTTATGACACCATCTTTGACCAAAAATAAATCTCAATATGAAAACCACGATACTAGGAAAGATCATCATCGTTGGGCAGAAAAATCCTTCCAAGCCATATTTTCTATTTAGGTTTGATAATATTTTAGATGGTCATAAAAGTGGTTGAATAATAAAATAAAATAAAATAAATAAGTCACTTAAGATATGCAAGTAGTCAAATCTAACTCATGTCATGGGTAAGTGCCAAAAATCAATAATAATCATGGGTAACATTATGTAAGTACCATCCTTGGTGTTTGTACACAACTTTCAATATCTAACCCTAATTCAAGGCACTCAAATATACAATAATGATCCGATTAAAAATTGTCAAAAGGACATCAGATCATAAAAAGGTCACACAAGAGCACTCTTTTTTAAAAATAGGCCTCAAACACAGATTCGAAATGTCCAAGAAAGTCAAAATTCACATATAATATCTGAAAATTGGACTTATAGATAGCCCAGAAATGACCCAAAAAGAATAAAGAATAATATGGATCAAAATTGGCCTTAAGGACAAACGGGCCAAATCGGGTCATGGATAATGGGCCGGGTTGAGTGATAGACCGGACCATGGTCTGGGTTGGATCATGACCCGAGTCCGGTTATCGATCGGACCGGGTCACAAAATGAATCGGGGCATATGCAATATGGGTCCATGGGTCGGGTCGGGCATGGGGACGGGTCAGTTCACGTACTGGGTCATGGGCTAAACTCATAAGCCGGTCAAGGGATCCCATGTGACCCGCCGTTTAAAGAATGGAGACGCACAGAACAAGAGACTTAAAAGGTCTCTTCTTTATAAAAAAACTTTTAATCGCAGAGAACCAGAGACCTACAAGGTCTCTTCCTTATGAAAGAACTTTTATTTGTAGCCATCCTTCATCCAACCACAACCATCACCCAGAAGCAACACACCTCATTTTTTTTTTTTTGATAACTTGAGTATTCGGGTCTCTTAGAGCACCCGCCTAATCTCAGGGGCACATGCGCATGTCAAATTCAGTACATGTCGGGTCAGCGCAGGATATAAATTCCTAGGGTGGCCTCAAGGGAGGAGAGGATTTGAACTTAAATCTACTACTTTTAGAAGCAGGTACCTGACCAGCTCACCTAACCCCTTAAGATTAGCAACACACCTCATTGAGGAAGAAAACCCCATTCACTTCTCTCTCTCCCAAACAAAATAGACCACACATTCAAATAATTATGGTAAGTTAATTTTGAGGGACCGAAACGTCGGCAAAGGGATTCAAGTAAAAGAAGTGGGCTCAATGAACCCAATGATTCTGAAGTAGTTTATTTTAAGGATATTGTTACTATTCATCCAACTCAATATGCATCCTAAAGGATAAGTGGACAACTATGACTCACTAATCAAGGCTTTTCTTTGTTCATGCCATGGATACCTTATATGCCCATCGCGAGTGTGATTTTGCGGGGCCGAGCTCAAATATAGAAATGGAATAAATCCGTTCATTACAAGGTGAGCATCATGAAATCGGACACACCATCTCCGATCTCATTCAGTGTCGATCCATATTACAAAGCAAAAAGGCCAAGAAAAGGAGAATAACAATCCCCCAATCGCTTCCGAAACTTTTCCAACCATAGAATTACACTCTCTAGGTCTCAATATCACACAAGATAAAATTCATATATTAATGTTTTGATCAATCAAATACTAGACATGGCTCTGATACCAGTTGATAGATTTATCGATTCAATCATCCAAATATATGTCATAGGATCTAGGTGCATGATCAATCAAAATAATAAATTAATAATCCATAAATTAAAATATATGTACGCACCTTGAGTGTGAGTTATGAAAGATCGATTGCCGCTTGGATCTTCAACGATCTACTCGTTCTCCATACCTCCGAGCACAATGGGGATACTTTTACTAATAAGAAGGGTTGAAGTGTGTCGAGCAATCATTGAGATCAAACACTCCTTATATTTATAGCCAAAGAGTCCTTTCCCATTAAGGACTTGAATTACTAATTATATTGTGATTGAAAATCACAATTATACCTCAACTAAAAGACTTAATTATTAGTTACTTATTCTCTTCAATTCACCGAATTAGCAACCATTATATCTCAAGATTGATCTTACACCATTCACCGATCAACAAATTAACCATCGTGACGGCCACCAAAATAAAAACTTCTACCAATGTGCTTAAGATACCCCATTGTTTTTTTTCGAGCATCAACTGCTAACAACTTGAGGTGATGACAATCTATATGAATGGTATAGAACTATAGATTGGTGGTGAAAGATAACACTTTGGTTGAAGATGTTTGGTTGGAGAGCTTGCAAAGGAAGGAAATGTTGCACAAAAGAGTGGTGTGGGAGTCATGATTAGAAATCATGCTGGGGCCTGTCAGCCTACCAAGGGAGAGCTATATAGCACTTTGGTTGACTTTCTCTAAGAGGTTTCGGCTGCTTATGGCATAGCTCTTTGGTAGCCTCAATTATAGTAGATTTCTATCTTCTTTGCTAACATCCTGCTACCTGTTTTAGTAGGTACTCTGTTTTCTTGATAGCTCCTTGCATAGCAAGATTTACTTGTTTAACAGTTCTACCCTGCTCTCTACTTATTCCTTGACGGAACAAATTTTATTAGCTCTGATAAAGAGTTAGTAGAGAGTAGAGAGATTACTGCTAGAGGAGGTAAATCGTCCTTTGCAGAGAGTTAGAAAAGAGAACATGAACCAACTAAAATAGGTGAAATCTGCTAACTAAAATAGGTGAACTCCTCCTGTGTGGCAGGAGCTAACAAAGAGCTATGTCATACGCAACCTTATTTTCTCTAACTTGGCTTAGCTATATAACACTTTGGTTGACTTTCTCCTGAAGGTTTATTTTCTCTAACTTTGACTCAGCTTGCCGCACACCCTACACTTACTGTTAACAAGTTCAGTGAAATGAAGTTCGCACCGACTCCTAACAAATGAAGTCAAGTAAAACACTCACTGCTAGCTAGCCTAAGTGCAGTTAAGTGACAACCTTAACTACAGTTAAGTGAGAACCTTAAACACTCACTGCTTGGACCGATGCCTATCGGTCTCTCCGATATTGTATCGACAATTTTCTTTACTTCTTTTGTAAAAAAAATAGTATTTTTTTTTTGTATC
Organism: Chloranthus sessilifolius; assembly: GCA_021018995.1. NCBI lineage: Eukaryota > Viridiplantae > Streptophyta > Magnoliopsida > Chloranthales > Chloranthaceae > Chloranthus > Chloranthus sessilifolius. The sequence continues at coordinate 29,848,199 of CM037598.1, forward strand.
AGCCAGTATCGGCTGATACTGAGACAGTATCGACCGATACCTGATACTGGTATCGATATCAGTTTGCCGAATAAATACATACCTTGGCTAGAATGGATATTAAGTTAGCCTTCTTAGCCTTCATTTGCAACATTTGGAAGCAATAGAAGCCATTAAAATGGAACAATATAACTAGGGGTACCTCTCCATCTCTGTCAGCACCTACGTTTGAAATCTCGTAAAATCCGTTCACTGCTTTGAATCAGGTGATGGAGATCGTTTTTCACCCCATCCTTCCATGCAATAGATCTTGAAACCAGCAACGTATCATCAGACGGTCTGTTGTTGATTTCACGTGGTACAAATCCCCTAAAACATCTCATTTGAGCGTGATATATGTCATGTGGAATCTTGACTCGTGTCTTCTAATGGTATGTTCCTGGACTCAAGATCCATCGTGTAAGATTGGGGCAAAAAAGGATCTCCATCATTTGATGCAAAGTAGTCAATGAAATTCAAGAGGTTCCAAGCATAGGCGCGAACAGAGGTACCCTATGACTAGGCTTTTAATTGCTATTCAATAGAAACAGGGAACAATATATATTTAATAAGGAGGGCTGCTACAAGCACGCCAAGTTTTTCTTCCTGCACACCTAACAATGATAAAAAAGTGGTGTGCAAATAGCCAAAATTGGTCTGCACTTACAAATATAATTTATTCAAAGGAAAGAAACGCAAAATTAGGAAACTTTTGCCCAGGATTAGTGACGATTGAGATTATTTTACATCCAAAGTCTTCTTACACTATACAATCAATGGATCTTGAGACTGTAAGCATATCTTCAGACGGTTAGTTTTTATTTCTTGTGATACAGATCTAAAAAACATACCCTAAGAATCACATGGAATCAAAAAAATTTGAGACATGTGCTAACATAGAATCAAAATTTGACCGTCTAATGGTAAAACTATGATCTCAAGATCCATTGTCTAGAAGATTATAGTAAAAGACGATCTCCATCATTTGATTCCAAGCAGTCAATGGGTTTTGGACGTCGACGTTGTCCGTATTCATGTAGGTGCGAACAAAGGTATACCCTACATGTTACGGAAGACACAATGAAGCAAAATTTATTAGGGTAGCTCTAAACGCGCCCACCAGTTCTGTGAAAGCACCTACGTTGGGGACCCCTTAAAAATTATTGATTGGATCAGATTAGATGTTTCACCCCAATGGATCTTGAGATCATGTCACACTTTTTTTTTTTTTATAACCTAAGGTAATACCAAGCTTACGCTTGGACTAATCCATAACGGATACCCTTGCCTCCACAGTGTAACAAGTATTTTACAATTTACACACCCTATGGGGCATCGTGTTATCGCATAAGGGAGATGCCAGCACTCGATCCCATGGCCATGCCATGTTGGTAACAAACCAAAGTCCCCTACCAACTGCGCCAACCCCTGGTGGGTATGTCATGCCGATAAGACCAGTCAATGTCAATTTTTGGTTCTTTTGGGATCTATGACATGAAATAAATAATTGATTTTCTTATAGGTGTGAGATGATCTCAAGATCCTGTGGGAAAGATCAAGGTGAAACACGATCTGATCTCCGTCATTAGATCCAAAACAATCAATGGTTTTTAATGGGTCTCCAATGTAAGAGCGTTTAGAGAACGTGTAAGCCCAAACTGAGTTAGCCTATGACTTACTCGCAATTGAGGCTAGGCAACCTCTGTTCGCCCCCACGCCTTCTGTTAGCCCAGGTCCCAGATAGGGGTACAAATGGGTACTTCTGAGGTGGATCAGACGTGACCCACTTGGAATTGAGTCCGGGCGAGGGTCGGGTCTGATACACCTAAGTTCGGTCCGGGTCTTGACCAAGTTTGGGTTTGGGTCTAAAATTTAAAGACCCAGACCCAACCGAACTCTAAGTTGGGTCCGGGTCGGGTCTTTATTCACAAATACCAGACCCAAACTTAAATTGGGTCCAATTTTGCAGGTCCAGGTCGGATCAAATAGGGTGAGGTTTCAAGTCGGGTTTGAGTCAACCTGACCCACTTGCAGCCCTAGTTCCAGACCCCTTCAAATCAGATGATGGAGATCGTTTTCCACCCCGATCTTCACATAAAAGATATTGAGATCATGGTGCACCTATCATACGGTCAGTTTGTGATTCCATCTAGCACAAATCCCCAAAAAATGTCCTAAAAATCATGTTTGAGAGTGACATGCCATATGATTGAAGGGCCATTTTGGGGATCTGTGACACATAAAATAAAAAACTGTCGGAGAGGTGTGCCATGATCTCCATATCTATTGTGTGAAATATCGGGGTGCAAAAATGATCTCCATCATCTAATTTGAAGGCATAAATGATTTTCAAAGATTGCGTGGGTGCCTTTAGAGGTACCCTCGAGCATATGGTTGTTTTACAAAGTCATGGGATGGGTATATGCCATAGAGGTACCCTTGAGCTTAAGGCTGTTTTACAATCTCTCTCGGATCGGATTGGGCGAAATTTTTGCTCCGTCACAGGTCACAGGTCACAGGGTATATGCCAAAAAAAACCGACACAAAAAACCGACCCATCAGCTCGAAATCTCCTAAACCCAAACCCCCTTATATTTATTATATATCAAATATCGAGTTGCGTTGGGCAGAAAATCAGCCCGATCGGCCCAAACCGACCCAACAGATCAAGTTTATGTGCACAACCCAGTTAAAAGAACCCGGTTGGGCGGGTCGTGTAATAAGTCACCTTATTCGGTACATGTGCTATTTCATAGTTAGATCCGGACTCCAAAAATCACTGTAACAAAGAGTTATTCTCTTTTATAGAATGGTTCTACAAAAATAAATAAATAAAGGAGCCATTACTTGCACACGCTTTTCAAGTGATTGCATCGGATTGCACCGAATTTAAAAGAAAGACTTGCAAGTTTGACGGCCTCTATTATGTGAAAACACCATCTAAGACAGTTTGATTTGAAGGCCATGATTGAAGATACAAATTATAAAATATTAGAACAAAATATAATTTTCATCATTTGATTAAATGGAGTCAAAGGCTATTATATAATTCAACAGTTGACTACAATAGATCATATGACAAGTATCATGTTTTGCTCCAATTTTATGTACCAGAGATCTATTCATCAGGAACTTCATATCATACAGCCCATATTGCATTTTTACATATCACATGTCCCTAAAATACCAAGTCTTTATAAATTCAGTGCAATCACTTGAAAAACGTGTGCAAAGAATGTCTCCCTATAAATAAATGCAAATTGCTTCAGATCACAGTTACAATAATTGGCAACACTTTCAAAAGATTGCATTTTATTAATACTCATTTACTGATTTCCAAAACATCACATTTTAATAGCACAAATATTGCGACTAATTTGCAATTATTTCCCAACTTTTCTGTCATTTACCTCTCTTTTTTCAGTTTCGCTTATATTTTCCAGACTTTTCCATATATATATATATATATATAGGTAAGCCGGAATTGAACCTACGACCTCAAGGTCCTATCATGGGTCAAAATATCGTCCGATACCGATACATATCGGTTTTGGACCTCACCGATACGGTACATTCAAAGCACCGTATCGGTGCCTCATACAAAAATCCAAAATTTCAAACGATACATTGGAATGTATTGTACGATACGTATTGGTTTTGGGGCTGAACGATACCCTTTCGTTTTTTCGAGATTTTAACCCATGGGTCCTATATTGCGAGCCTTCCATTGGCCTAGAGGTCTAGTCCCACTTTTCCCGGTTTAAATATTTCTCTTGCCGATTATTCTTGAATTTTGACTTTGTCCAAATGATCTCGACATGGAAGACAAACTGGTCAAATCGAGAATATTGGACCCAAAAAATAGGGGGAAAAAAAACCCGACGGAACCAGATAGTGTGCTATGCCATGCAGAGTACATGTTCCTAATGATGAAAGATAAAAGTTTAAATTGTTTCATCAAATTCAAATGATATCCTAAAATGGAAAACGGTAAGTATATGTCTCTACCTCATTTCATCTTTGCCTCAGTAAATAGAACATGGCGATTCACCCGGGGATCGTATTTCCGAAACTCCAGTTTCTCGGTAATTTTCCGAGGATTCTTTCGCTTCACGTAAAAGAAACCAGTCCCAGCAGCTGAAACAAGCCTGATAAATATCGAACCGCCCTTTGCCTTGCCCATCCCTTAAAGTGCGCAGGAAATTGCAATCAGCTGCACCAGGAAAAAGGATAGTGAATACTGCGCGTGTAAAAGTAACCAAATAAAGTAGGAACGATAATTTTTTTACCACGGTTCTAAGACTCCAATGTTACACGAAAGTTGGCCAACAGTCGAGTCGATTAGTTCGAGTAAACACTCGAAGTAAAACTCAAAAAATCGATTTTCTTGAGCAACTTAGTCAAGTTTCGAGTAACTCGACCGAGTTAACTCAATTAACTCATAATTCTAAAAGAAAAAATTAATATATAGAGAACCCAGTAAGGTGCTCTATTATACAGTGATTGTATGATGACGTGGAGCTCCACATGGTCCAACATATTGCTCATGTAACAACCCTAAAATTTAAGACACGAACCTGACTGTTTCGATCTACGTGTCCGGCACGGAAATCGAGGCTGACTTAAAACTTTAGAATTAATATTAGTTAAGATAAAGTTTCACGGTGATCAGATGAGTTCACATATACATTTTCGTTTAAGTCTGAGTTGTGTAGAGGGGCAATGTGACACGTTGCGCCGTGGCAACCGTGTTCGTGCTCCATACCAGAACGTGAACTAGGGGCAAAACAGAAAATATCTGTTTAGTAACTTATAAGAGAAGGAAGGGAGACTTAGGGAGAGGTCCACTTCTTCTTCTTCTCCTTCTCTTGCCCTAGTTGCTCCAGTAGCTAAAGGATCTGTAGCTAGGTGGGTTTCAAGAGGGTTTTTGGGGAGAAAACAGGGTTAGCAAGAGTGAGAGGATGAGTTTCCTAAGCTAGGGTAGGTATAGTTCAATGAAATAAGCTTAGGTATGGTCTAAGGTATGTGTGTGAAGTCTCTGCATGCTAAACCGGAGCTAAAGGGTTGCTTGTCGGACTCGGATTGGTGATGAACTCCGAGAGCTAGATCCGAAAACCCTCATTCGAATCGATTGCCGAAACCCCGTGAGGGCCCAAACAAAGGTGAGTCTGTGTATGTAAATGGGGGCAAATGAGAAGCCCAAGTAGGTGCATAGATGTTGTGTTAATGGTTGTTGAGAACCATTAATGAAAAATAGGTTAAAATAGGGTTGGAGATGAACTCCATTAATGACAGAGTTTCTGTCATTATTGATCGATCAATGAAGATCATTGATTGATCAATCTGTATAAGACAGAAAGGGGGAAAAGAAGCCCCGAAATTCTGGAAGTTCAATGCCCGAAGGGCATTGATCGATCAATCTGTATAAATAATTAATGAGAACAGAAGGTGGGAATTTTTGAAAAAGGGTTAGTGATCGATCAATGAGGGCATTGATCGATCAACCCAAGTGGTGATCGATCAATTTAAGCTGTGTTAAATGTGAGTAGAAGAGAGGTTATTGATCGATCAATGAGTGTATTGATCGATCAATTGGCTTGTTGCAGAAAGAGAGCTAAGAGGGTGGTGATCGATCAATGAGAGGTATTGATCGATCAACAAGGGGTATTGATCGATCAATAAGAGTGGTGATAGATCAATCACCCCTATTTTGTTTTGTTTTGGTTTTATGGATTAAACACCACCGGACATTGTGCCGGTTAACTTTCTGACATCCCTAACGCTTAAAGTACTATGTTTATGATCTAGGATCAAACCCTGATACCTTGAAAGGGCTTTGGATTTGCTTAGAAGATAAAGTGACCTGAGGTAGGAGAAAATCAACTTAAACTGTTTTGAGTATGATTCCATGTGTATTTCATATCTATGCCCTGATTTCTGTTTTTACCAAGCATGTATGCATATCATGATTCCTGCTATTCTAATTTCCGTTCCTGATTCGTATTTTGAAACCTGCTTCTGATGTCTGTTATCTGATCTGTGAGGTATATATGTATGTGATTTGATGATTTAAACCAGATGATCCCCACCGACCCGGCGGTATATCCGATGCCTGGCACACTTGTGCACCTGCTTTCAATCTTCGGCACAATTGCACTCCATAGATGAGGCATTGTTGCACTTTCAAATTGTTCATGTGAACGACGATTGGTTGGGGTTTCCTATCGGACATTCTCACATCTGCTATATAGTCACGGAGTTTCTTAAGTTAAATACACACAATTTAAGTAATTGATAATATACTTGCATAACATCGATTTCTGCATAAAATCTCAAATTTTTAGTTTGATTCATGATTATAATGCCCTCGATTTGATTTCTGTTATGAGATAAAGATGATCCATATTCAATTCGCTTAGTTGGAATTCTTCTATTGAGCTATGTAGCTCACCGCTTTCTAAATAAATTTTAGGTTGTAGCTCAGACAGAGAGTGACCTGACTCACCAGACCTGTAGGCCGAGGCTGAGGACGAGAGAGAGACATTCAAAGTGACGAGTTCTATCCGTAACAGTCCGTGTCCATGTAATCGTATTTTTGTCCTTTTGGATTATTGTGTGCCTGATGGCCACTTTTGTGTATATTTTAGTAGGATTATTTATTGTATTATTTATGCATTCTATTCGGAACCACTATCTGGAACCATTGTTTGGGTGATGGATGTCCATCACCAATGGTTCTTCTTGGTTCCTTTTTGAGAATGCGTATTCTTTTGTTTTATATAGAATTAATTGTTTTATTATTATTGTTCTTTAGGATTAAATGCACTCATAGATGACCGACTCGATCTACCACTGCTGGATAGTGTCTGCTTGGCTTATGCTATACAAGCAGACACTTATGATTTGTCCCGGGGATCATCCAGAGTATGATCCTGATGGCACGGATTTCTGGGTGCAGAAATTCGGGCTGTCACAGTTGGTATCAGAGCCTAGACGTTAGGTTGAACTATGGGTTCAGGTTGGATTGTTTTCACAATCTATGTACTGATCAATGTTGTTGTTTTCACAATGACAGACCAGTATGGGCCCTAAGTTCAGAGGAGGGCAGGTAGAGAACAGTCGAGAGAGAGATTCCTCTGAGGGATGTGCCCGAGGTCATAGGCACGTCGAGGGGCTTGGAGTTCCTCTCACATGCAAATGCGGTTCCAGTGGGACCAAGAGGAGGTAGAAGAAGAAATGAAGAAAGGATGGAGCAGGTGTTGGAAGCATTAGCTACCAACGTCGCTCAGCAGACTGCTGCTTTAGCTCAACAGGCAGCTAGACCACCCCATCAGCCTGGTGGATTTGCGGAGTTTAGGAGAATGAGACCTCCTAACTTCTCAGGTCAAACGGATCCCATAGAGGCAGAAGGGTGGATAGAAGAGATGGAGAAGCTCTTTGAAGTATTAGTAGTAGACGTGGAGAAAGTCGTTGGGCCACTTTCAAATTGGATGGTGACGGGACCTTGGTGGAAGTCGGTGTCACAAAATAGACAGAGAGAGAGTTTCCTCACACTCCTTGGACATGGGAGGAGTTTACGGAGGTGTTTTATCACAAATACTTCCCGAAAATTGTGAGGCATCAATGGGAAGTGAAATTCATAGAGTTGAAGCAAGGCGCCATGTCAGTAAGGGACTATGGAGCGGAGTTTGATAGATTGGCTAGGTTTGCACCTCAACATGTAGCCACGGAGTTGATGAGAGCAAGGAAATTCCAACTTGGCCTGAGACAAAATTTGCAGAAAGACGTCGCCATGTGGGAAATGGAGACTTATGAGGGAGTCATGGCCAAGGCTCTTATAGCTGAGGAGGAGAACCAGAAACAATTCTCTTGGAGGGACAAGCAGGCGAGAGAGAGACCATTCCAAGGGCAATCTCAGGACACAGAGCAGAACAAGAGGGCTAGATTTTCCAGACCTCCGAGATACCCTACGCACTCTCGGCCGGCGATTTCTTCAGGTCCGAGTTCATATCAGAGAGCAGCAGCGCCTACATCTTCCAGATCATTTCGACCAGCTGGATCTTCTGGTAGCGGGGCCTCAGTGACTCAGGGACCTTCAAGAGTCTCGTCCTTCACTCCGGCCGCGATATGTGCAAAGTGTGGGAAACCACACAAGACAGAGGACTGCAGAAGAGAGACAGGGGCATGCTTCAGGTGTGGCAAAATGGGTCACTTGGTTAGGAACTGCCCTGAGGAGAGCAAGGAGCGGTCGGGATCGGTATCTACACAAAGATCATCTCGACTAGTGGTTCACGGTCGAGCTTATGCCATCACCGCAACCGATGCTCTGACATCAAATGACGTCATTCAAGGTATGATTAGAATTCAAGAGATATGGTGTTGTTTAATATGATGAACTGGAAAATTAGAAAATATAGAATTTAATTGATTTATTTTGATTATAATAGTACATATAAACCTACACATCTAAAACGTTAAAGTAATGTTGAAATTGGTGTATAGGAGTTGCGACATTTGCTTCCATAGGGCACGAGCTCGATAGACCTCTCCACGCATTCTTTCTGGCCTCAATTTACAAAGGAATTGAGTGCCACTGTAACAACTAGATTTTATTCGGCGAAAGGTCAATTCCACGTAGTGCGGTGAATGCACTCACCGTGTGTAAATCTGGTAGTGGCGAGATGATCACGAGACACAGTGATTTGATTCTGTTGGATATGAAGGATTTGACATCATTTTGGGAATGGATCTATCCGCTACCACTAATGCAAGTGTGGATTGTCTTCGAAGATGGTAGTTTTCCCTCCAAAGGAGCGATCCTTTAAATTCTTGAGTGAAGTCTAAGGTAGCTCCATTGATATCCGCTATTCAAGTGAGAGGATGATGAAGAGTGGATGCAGTGGATATATAGCCTTTCTACAAGAACAACGGGAGGAGACAAATGTGATATCCGATATTCACGTTGCATGCGAGTATTCCGATGTATTCCCTGAGGAATTGCCAGGACTACCGCCAGTTCGGGAGATTGAGTTTGCAATCAATTTGGTTCGTAATCGAACCAAAGATCTAAACCTCCGTATCGGATGGCTCCAGCAGAATTGCAAGAGTTGAAGGAGCAACTACAAGAACTGCTTGACAAAGGGTTTATTCGACCGAGTGTGTCCCCTTGGGGAGCACCTGTATTGTTTGTCAGAAAGAAAGATGGTTCGATGCGTCTATGCATTGACTATCGGCAGTTGAATAAGTTGACGATTAAGAATCGTTACCCGCTTCCTAGGATCGATGATCTGTTGGATTAATTGCAAGGAGCGAGGTTCTTTACAAAGATCGACTTGAGATCAGGTTACCATCAATTACGAGTCAAGGCCGAAGACGTGGAGAAGACGGCGTTCAGAACCAGATATGGGCACTATGAATTCTTAGTTATGCCGTTTGGATTGACGAATGCACCCGCATCGTTTATGGACCTGATGAATCGTGTTTAAACCACACTTGGACAAGTCAGTGGTTGTTTTTGTAGACGACATCCTTGCCTATTCTAAGACAAAGGAGGAACATGAAGAGCATCTACATGTAGTCTTGCGGACCCTCACAGAACACAAATTATACGCAAAGCTCAGTAAGTGTGAATTTTGATTGAACCAAGTGAGTTTCCTGGGCCATATTGTCTCCGCCAAGGGTATAACCGTAGATCCGACAAAGATCGGTCGCCGTGAATCGGGAACAACCTAAGACAAGGATGAGGTCCGTAGTTTCCTTGGTTTGGCAAGATACTACAGCGATTCATAGAGGGTTTCTGTTATCAAGTCCGCTTACTCACTCACTAAGAAAATGCTAAGTTTGATTGGACCAACAATGCGAGAAAAGTTTTCGTGAATTGAAGACGTTCGACTACAAAGACCAAGGCATAGCTATACCTTCTGGCAGAGGAGGCTTGGCTATCTACAGTGATGCATCGTTTAGTGGTTTGGGTTGTGTTCTCAACCAACATAAGAAGGTTATCGCATATGGCTCTAGACAACTTAAGGAACATGAGAGAAACTACCCGACTCATGATCTGGAATTGGCGGCGGTGATCTTTGCTTTGAAGATTTGGAGGCACTACTTATACGGCGAAACGTTCGATATCTACACCGACCACAAAAGCCTTAAATATTTGTTTACCCAAAAGGATTTGAATATGCGACAACGCAGATGGATGAAGTTCTTGAAAGACTACGATTGTTCCATCCAGTATCACCCTGGAAAAGCCAATGTTGTGGCAGATGCTTTGAGCAGAAAGTCTTCAGCTCAGTTGGCACATCTTATCACCCGAGTACAAAGGTGGCATCTACTTGAGGACCTGGCCTTATGTGATACGCTGATTGATGTTTCCCACATTGTTTGACAATGTACGTAAGCTCCAGATGATTGACGATGAGCTTATGGCAATTAGAAGGGATGTGATCAACGGGATCAGACCTGATCGGATATACATACCGGATACAAAGGACCTAAAAGACACAATTTTGGAGGAAGCGCATAAGTCTACATATGCTATACATCCTGGGAGTACCAAGATGTACCAAGATCTCAAGCGAAGTTTTTGGTGGAGAGGATTAAAGAAGGATGTGGCAGATTATGTTTCTCGGTGTTTGGTCTGCCAGCAGGTGAAAGTGGACCATCGGAATCCAGCGGGTTTGTTGCAACCATTACCAGTGCCAGAGTGGAAATGGGAAGCCATTTCTATGGACTTTATACTAGGATTGCCGAGCACATTGAGAAAGAACAATGCCATTTGGGTTATTGTAGACAGACTGACGAAATCTGCACATTTTCTACCGTATCGGACTACATTTACAGCCAATAAACTAGCCGAGCTGTACATGAAAGAAATAGTTCGATTACATGGCATACCGGTCAGCATCGTGTGTGATAGAGATCCGCTATATACATCGCAGTTTTGGCGACGATTCCAGGAAGGCATGGGTACTAAATTGGAGTTCAGCTCAGCATTTCATCCTCAGACAGATGGGCAGACTGAGAGAGTGAACCAGATCATAGAGGATATGTTGCGTGCGTGTATGTTGGACTTTCATGGTTTATGGGATCAACACTTGCCTCTGATCGAGTTCGCTTACAATAACAGTTATCAGTCAAGTATTGGGATGGCGCCTTATGAAGCCTTATATGGACGTCGATGCAGATCTCCACTGAATTGGGAAGAAGTCGGCGAGAAGCTTGTCTTAGGACCAGAGATCGTGGACAGTACCACCGAGACGGTTAGGGTGATTCGCGAAAGATTGAGGATGGCCCAAAGCCGTCAAAAGAGCTATACGGATCTTCATCGGACGCAAGTGGAGTTTCGGGTTGGAGACAAGGTGTTTGTAAAGATCTCGCCAACCAAGGGTGTCATGTGTTTTGGGAAACGCGAAAAGTTGAGTCCTCGATACATTGGACCATTTGAGGTACTCGAACGGGTTGGCGAAGTGGCTTATCGGATTGCCTTGCCACCACAGTTGGCAAGCATGCATAACGTCTTTCACGTGTCCATGCTACGCCATTACGTACGCGATCCGACTCACGTCTTGGATTTCCAACCAATACAGCTTCTGGAGGATATGACGGTGATTGAAGAACCGATTGCTATTTTGGATCGTCGTGATCAAGTCTTGCGGACTAAGTTGATTCCACTGGTACTAGTCAAGTGGAGAAATCATTCGGACGAAGTTACTTGGGAACGCAAACCAAAATCATGAACAATATCCACATTTGTTTACCTAATGAGAAAGGTAAATTCTTAATTATTTTCGCTTAAAGGTTCGTCACATTAATTATGTTGTTGTGCGGGAGCATGCATCATTTACTCGATAAATCTCCTTCTAGGGGTACTCTGTATGATGTGCATGTATCATTAGTTTCGAAGTTTAGACTATTCGCTGTCGGAAAAGCTGACTGTGTTACAATATAGTCTCACAGATAGCATTGATTGATCAACAGAGGTATTGATCGATCAATTTTATGAGTGATCGATCAATGACAGTGAAGGATTTCACTCAAATGATAGGCTAGTGATCGATCAATAGCAGTATTGATCGATCAATGGTGGTTCAAGTGATCGATCAACAAGGGTTAGTGATCGATCAACTTTGCATTGGAAAGTAAGCATTGATCGATCAACATTGGTAGTGATCGATCAACAAAGGTTGGTGATCGATCAATGCATCGATTTAGGGCTTAAAGATGCTTCATTGATCGATCAACAAAAGCATTGATCGATCAATCCTGGGGTTTAAGTTAAAGTTTGGGGATTTCGAACGGTCATTTGCACGAAGCTTTCGCAGTGATCGATCAAGGGCTTGCACTCCGACCGTTCAATCTCCTTCCCAATACTTCTCCGGCCATTTCTATCCTTTCTCCGGCTTGATTCGAGTGAACTTTGCTCCATTCATTCGGTAAATCTCTCGTTCCATTTAATTTGATCTCTCTTTTCGTATTTTTGGCCAAGTTTAGACACCACCCGTGCCACCCATGGCACCTGTTTCACCATTGCCCACCCATTCCCACTTCCTGCACCTTCGCTCCCGTCGAGCGTGAAGTCCCCAAAACGTGGTGGGCTTCTAAAACCTTTTTACCCGAATACGTTTTTGCTTCCTCGCTCTACGAGGACCGACCCGAAATGGCTTGGGCCAAGGGTTATATCCAAAAGCTCGGGTTAAAACCGTTGCATGAACCCTTCCACGACCATTATTGCCCACGCCTCGTGAGGCTTTTCTTCCAAAACCTACGATGGGGTGATAGTCGCCAACGACTTGTCACGACCATCGATGGTCTCGAGTACAAATTTAACCACTTCCATGTCGCTGCGGCACTTCAATGCCCGTCCGCTTATATCGAGACATGTGGCCTTGATGCCCCGTACATCAAGGAAGTCTCATACGCCGATGTGGTCACTAAGATGACCCAAGGCCAACACGGGAGGGGCCAATCCATATCTAGGGCCCAATTACCCGATCGATTGTGGATGCTTGATACGTATATCAAGTGTGCACTAAACCCCTTTTTGCACAAGTCCTCGCAGACTGGAGTAGTGCAACAGGCACTATTCTCGGCCTATGAGAACCGTTGGTTCTCTATGGCAGATTTGGTCATTGAGGGCATCATCAATGCCAATGACCTTATGTCTGAAAAGGTGAAGTCCGGGGTTAAGAAGCAAATCCCATATGCTCGCCTCATCACCAAGTTAGTAGAGCAGTATGCCGCTCTACGTGAGGCATACACCTTGGCTCCTCACGAGCCACGCTTGGTCGACAACACCAAGGTCTTTCAACTGAAAGACTGGACCAAGAGTTACAACCTGTTAGTGCGACGACTTCCTGAGGAGGAGGAGGGCGTCGCCGAGCCCATTCCGCTTACTGTCGCCGAGGGTTCGATTCCTGCCGAGCCTACATCAGGAGAGGGGGAAGCCCCACGTGACCCACCACCTCCATCTGAGGTGTCTACCCGACCGGCCCCCACTACACCCCACCGACCGATTCGTCACCCCACAGCCCATCCCCCACCATCTTCCTCCGACGACGTCGCTGCGATGCTTCGGGAGCTGGTGGAAGGCAACCGCCGTATACACGAGAGGCTGGATGGCATGGAGGCATTCCAGCGACAGATGCATCGTCGTCTGGATTACCATGAGGGGATGCATGAGCTGGTCATGCAGCATCTGTATGCCACGACGTCCACGCCGATGATCGCCCAAGCTCACAAGACGTTGTGGACCGTGACTTCGACACCGCCACCTCGTCCCATGAGACCTACACTGACGAGGGTCCATCCAGTCCCCACAGGTATTACTATACTACTATACGTTATTCCTATGTTACTTGTCTGTCTATATCTAAACTGATCTGCTTATCATATAAATTCTGTTTGTAGACCTAATTCTTACTGCATAATATCTCGACTGTCTGATTTTACATTTCAATCTGTTAGTCTTACAACCCATCATTCCCTAACTGCACCTCTTAGACATTTTCGAGGACGAAAATTCCTAAGGGGGGAATAATGTAACAACCCTAAAATTTAAGACACGAACCTGACTGTTTCGATTTACGTGCCCAACACGGAAATCGAGGCTGACTTAAAACTTTAGAATTAATATTAGTTAAGATAAAGTTTCACGGTGATCAGATGAGTTCACATGTACATTTTCGTTTAAGTCTGAGTTGTGTAGAGGGGCAATGTGACACGTTGCGCCGTAGCAACCGTGTTCGTGCTCCATACCGGAACGTGAACTAAGGGCAAAACAGAAAATATCTGTTTAGTAACTTATAAGAGAAGGAAGGGAGACTTAGGGAGAGATCCACTTCTTCTCTTTCTCTTGCCCTAGTTGCTCCAGTAGCTAAAGGATCTGTAGCTAGGTGGGTTTCAAGAGGGTTTTTGGGGAGAAAACAGGGTTAGCAAGAGTGAGAGGATGAGTTTCCTAAGCTAGGGTAGGTATAGTTCAATGAAATAAGCTTAGGTATGGTCTAAGGTATGTGTGTGAAGTCTCTGCATGCTAAACCGGAGCTAAAGGGTTGCTCGTCGGACTCGGATTGGTGATGAACTCCGAGAGCTAGATCCGAAAACCCTCATTCGAATCGATTGCCGAAACCCCGTGAGGGCCCAAACAAAGGTGAGTCTGTGTACGTAAATGGGGGCAAATGAGAAGCCCAAGTAGGTGCATAGATGTTGTGTTAATGGTTGTTGAGAACCATTAATGAAAAATAGGTTAAAATAGGGTTGGAGATGAACTCCATTAATGACAGAGTTTCTGTCATTATTGATCGATCAATGAAGATCATTGATCGATCAATCTGTATAAGACAGAAAGGGGGAACAGAAGCCCCGAAATTCTGGAAGTTCAATGCCCGAAGGGCATTGATCGATCAATTTGGGCATTGATCGATCAATCCTGGGCATTGATCGATCAATGACATTTGGTGATCGATCAACATAGGTATTGATCGATCACTGTAGGGTGTTGATCGATCAATGAAGGCATTGATCGATCAATCTGTATAAATAATTAATGAGAACAGAAGGTGGGAATTTTTGAAAAAGAGTTAGTGATCGATCAATGAGGGCATTGATCGATCAACAAGAGGCATTGATCGATCAACCCAAGTGGTGATCGATCAATTTAAGCTGTATTAAATGTGAGTAGAAGAGAGGTTATTGATCGATCAATGAGTGTATTGATCGATCAATGATGATAGGTGATCGATCAATAAGGTGTATTGATCGATCAATTGGCTTGTTGCAGAAAGAGAGCTAAGAGGGTGGTGATCGATCAATGAGAGGTATTGATCGATCAACAAGGGGTATTGATCGATCAATAAGAGTGGTGATAGATCAATCACCCCTGTTTTGTTTTGTTTTGGTTTTATGGATTAAACACCACCGGACATTGTGCCGGTTAACTTTCTGACATCCCTAACACTTAAAGTACTATGTTTATGATCTAGGATCAAACCCTGATACCTTGAAAGGGCTTTGGATTTGCTTAGAAGATAAAGTGACCTGAGGTAGGAGAAAATCAACTTAAACTGTTTTGAGTATGATTCCATGTGTATTTCATATCTATGCCCTGATTTCTGTTTTTACCAAGCATGTATGCATATCATGATTCCTGCTATTTTAATTTCCGTTCTCGATTAGATTTTGAAACACCGCTTATGCATTATCTGATCTGTGAGGTATATATGTATGTGATTTGATGATTTAAACCAGATGATCCCCACCGACCCGACGGTATATCCGATGCCTGACACACTTGTGCACCTGCTTTCAATCCTTGGCACAATTGCACTCCATAGATGAGGCATTGTTGCACTTTCAAATTGTTCATGTGAACGACGATTGGTTGGGGTTTCCTATCGGACATTCCTGTTTACTCCGTGCTATATAGTCACGGGAGTTTCTTAAGTTAAATACACACAATTTAAGTACTCTGATAATATACTTGCATAACATCGGATTTCTTGCATAAAATCTCAGCTTTTAGTTTGATTCGTCATGATTATACGTTCCTGATTTGATTTCTGTTGTGAGATAGCATGATCTGCATATTCAATTCGTTTAGTTGGAATTCTTCTATTGAGCTAGGATGTAGCTCACCCTGTTTTCTAAATAAATTTTAGGTTCTGAGGCTGTAGCTCCCGGCACAGAGAGTGACCCAGACTACCAGCCTGACCCAGAGGCTGAGGCAGAGGACGAGGAGACAGACATTCAGGCGGATGAGTTCTATCCGTAGCCTAAGTACTGGTGTCCGATGTACTGTATTTTTGTCCTTTTGGATTATTGTGTGCCTGGTGGCTACTTTTGTGTATATTTTAGTAGGATTACTTATTGTATTATTTATGCATTCTATTCGGAACCACTATCGGGAACCATTGTTTGGGTGATGGATGTCTATCACCAATGGTTCTTCTTGGTTCCTTTTTGAGAATGCGTATTCTTTTGTTTTATATAGAATTAATTGTTTTATTATTATTGTTCTTTAGGATTAAATGCACTCATAGATGACCGACTCGATCTACCACTGCTGGATAGTGTCTGCTTGGCTTCTGCTATACAAGCAGACACTTATGATTTGTCCCGGGGATCATCCAGAGTATAATCCTGATGGCACGGATTTCTGGGTGCAGAAATTCGGGCTGTCACAGCTCAGGTCCATTGTTGAGATCATTTTTTATTTTTTTTAAGATTTTTGAAAGGCAACTCAAATGGTGACTAATTTCAATGACCCAGATTTCAAGCATTAAAAAAATGCACGGTGAGAACTAATGAAAGTCTAGCAACCCGGTATTTTCTGGTATCAACATTAGCAATTAATAAAACCTCACTGAAAGAATGTAGATAAATAATCTCCAGCTAACCACCTCATCATTCAAAGAATGGATGGAAGGCCTACTATTGTTGGTATAAAATAGTGGAGATAGGACACTAATCTTAATAACTTTAGATTAAGAGCTGGAGACAAGTAGAAGAAAAAGGGATAAAGAGGGGACAGACTAATGTTATCAAAATCCGTGTCAATGTAGACGGGTTCAAGCACTGCAGTGATCTATCTGTAGTCATTGATCTCCCAGAGAGTAAAAAAAATTTTATTTTTGATCAGCAACGAAAAGATTAAATTAAATGGACCAAAATGGCAAAGGGGGTACAAAAAATCTGCAGCGAGAGACTGCAAAGAAAGAAACCCCCCACAAAAACTCCCCCAAACCAAACAGCAGCCCAGGACCAATCCGAGGAAACTAATCAGGTCGCAGACTCTCCCAATCTTCTAAAATATCTCTGCCCTCCCTTTCATTTTTGTGGATTGTGAAGCTGAACCAAAGGACAGAGAAGTCCTTTGCCATCCTAATGATGCGGAGAAATGGTCACCTCTTCCTGCTAGGGCTGTGCAGAAAACCAACCGAACTGACCCGACCGACCGAAATTTTGGTTTGGCTTCGGTTTTAGGGAATATCTGTTCGGTTTCGATTTTGGAAAAGCGGCTTATCGGGTTATCGGTTTGGTTTTGGTTTTGACGTAAAAACCCCGAAACCGAACCGATAAGAAATTGATAATAGGGTATTACTTAGGTGCATTAAAAATAGTTTTCCCTTTTAAAAAAAAAAAAAAAAACGGTTTACCTAAGTAATAGGTATTATTTTCCTTTTTTACAAATAATAGGTATTATTTGTAAAAAGGGAAGTTTACAAATAATAGGGCTTACCTTTTCTTAAAAATAATGGGTATTATTTGTAAAAACAAAATTTACAAATAATAGGTATTATTTGTAAAAAGGAAATCACAAAAATAGGTATTATTTGTAAAATTTCTTTTTTTAAAATTTTTTTACAAATGTAAAAACTGAGGTTTAGAAACTGAAAATTGACCGAACCGATAACTATCGGTTCGGTTTCGGTTTGGAAGCTTATTGGTTCAGTTTTGGTTTGAGAAACTAGAAACCGATAGTTATCAGTTCAGTTTCGGTTTAGCATGAAAACCGACCCGATAACACCCCTACTTCCTACGAAACACCCTCTCATTTCTTTCATTCCAAATGGCCAACAACACAGCGAAAGCCATGATATTCCAAAAAGGACCTCTCAAGCCCTCAAAACCACCACCCTCCCAAGCATAGATGAGATGCAGCTAGTTAAGGGGAAGACTTAAGGCATTCCAAACGCTGAGCTAAGCTGGTTCAAACAAAGGTGTCAGGTTGGATCTGGTCAGGCTGAGCTAAGGTGTTTCAAAATTCCCTACTTCCAAACTGATAAAGTGAAAATTTAAAGGCAAAAAATGGAAACGGTGAAGAGTTAAGCTACAGAACAATGCAAAAAACACTCATTTCCCACGTTTCATGGATTGTTCTTCCACTCTTACCAAACATCAAATTTTGGATGGAAGTAGCCAATGAAATTGGGCATTTGCACTACTAGTTAAGCCTCCAAAGACGCTAGCAGATACAAGATCATCTCGATTGTCACTGACACAACCCTTCTAAAATTTTGCAAGAGTCAAGGATTCTAGTTGCTGGAAGGCTTCAGTTGAAGTAAACATAATTAGATTTTTAATCTTTTATGTCATAGAAAACAAGATGATGGCCCATGGCAGAAATTCCCTGTTCGTTCGGATGAAAGGTTATTAACCTAACCTATCTCCCCCATCGACAACGAAACCGGTGACAAGTAGTCATGTAGAACAATACCTCTGAGCATGGATTAAAATCCCATATGATCCCCTTATGCATCTTCCAAAAGGTTTTGATATCAGCACCTGGCAATAGGAGCCCATACTGGTCTGTGACAGACCATGCAAACCAAGGATTTCCCCCTTTTCACACCATATCGACCCATGTGAGTTGGTAACAAGGCGAAAAAAAATAGTATTGGAGCCAAATGATGTGGGCTCTGATAACAAGATTTTGATCCATGATTACTGATTGAGACATCAACCGATCATACACATATGAATCACGTGAGAAGACCGCAATTTTGGAAGGCATGCACAGGAAGCCATAGACGACAATGAAAGCAGAAAAAACAGCACGAAAATGGAGTTTCTTCTCAAATTCGCTCGATCGAATGCAGTTCTTGATCGACCGAATTTGTCCAGAGGGCGTCAAAATACAGAATAAACTCGATCGATCGAGTTTCAATTTTGATCGATTGAATCCATGAAAGAGGTTTACGATGCAGTTATGAAGGAACTCAATTGATTGAATTCCACTCTTGATCGATCGAATTTGTGCACGAAAATTTTAATAGATGCGAATTTTAGTGATGCAAGACAAACCATGGATCAAAATCTCGTCTGATAGCGATATGTATCGTTTGATACGCGTCAGTATCAGTGGTCACCAGTACGGTACATTCAAGGTATCGTACCGGTGCCTCCCATACAGATTCTGAATTTTTTATCTATGGGACAAATGCTAATTATGCGAATTTGGGGATTAATTTCATATTTAATTGAATAGCAAAAATATTTAAATTACCCAACTACATAAAATAATTTAAGAAATTTAATTAAGGCAATTGATGTAAATCAATTTTAGCGCTCACATGCATTAAGTTTCCCGATATGGAAAAACGGCTCCGATGAAAGAACAGGACCTTCAATCTAGTCTAGGGCATTAAGCGACAATTGAGGAATCGTCTCTGGACTCCTCTTGGGTTTGAAGGAATTAAAGGCCCGACGGGTTTAATTAATTCAAGGGGAAATTAAAAAAAAATAGCAATAATAAGGTGTGAGAAAAAATCCCACCTACTAAACAAATAGGAATTTTGATATTTTGAATTTTTATCAAAGAAATAAAAACGAAATCATTCACTTGACAATAATTAAGAAGGTAAAAGGAAAAACTAAGGTTCCAAGGCTTCCAAGGCTTCACACCAAGGATGTACCTCAGCTTCGCATCAAGCACACGACAAAATGAAGATTCGCTCGAGTTATAAAAGATTCACTCTTTCGATTGAAAACTCTTCACAAGTTCTCTAGGGTTTGCACAAAAGCAAGCTCTCAATTTCATTAATCAATCAACTATATTAAATAAAGTCTTTACATGCCTTTTTATAGTCTAAGAAAGCCCTAAAACAAAATTAGAAAGTTCCAATTTAACTAAAACTAAAAACAAGTCAAACTTTCATCCAAAATTCGAACTCCAACAAAATTCCACGTACGAATTCGATCGATCGAGTTTAACTCTCGATCGATCAACGACGGTGTCATCTCAAGATGACTCTCGGATCGATCGAGGTTTAACTTCGACCGATCGAAGGTGGGTAGAATCCCTTTTGTTTTCTGAGTGTCTTTTGCGCTTTCATTCTTGTTCTTTTCCTTGAGCATATATTGATCTTCTATGAGATTGTCGATCCACGTCCTACGAAGCGCTTTGGGTTTCTTGTTGCACTTTCGGTTCACATGAAACGGTGCCCTTGATCCGATGTCCCCATCATTTAGGATTTAGTTCCTTTTTAGATTAGGATTTTTTCTATTTTCGTTTCTTATGCTCAGTTAGGGTTTCTTAGCTTATATAAAGGCTTGTAAAGACAGTTTTAGGAGATGGATGATTAGTGAAATTTATGAGTTTTGCTTTGTGCGAATTCTAGAGAACTTGAGATGAGTTTTCATTGGAAGAGTGATTCTTCTTTCGCGAGCAGTTTGGTGTGAAGTCAGTTATTTTCCTTGGAGCGATTCCTTGAATCTTCTATCTTTTTCTATCTAATTTTGTTATTGTCAGGTAATTTAATTTAGTTTGTTTCTTCTATCGAAAACCCATAAAGTCCAAAATATCTTTTCTTCTAGTATTGTTGCTGGGATTTTGATTTCTATTTCCTAACCTTAATTCAATGATTCCCTTTGAACAATTTAAACCCTTCGAGCCTTAAATTATTCAAACCCTAGCAAGGAGTCAAGAGACAACATCGAGATTGTCGCCTAAGGCCCTAAACTAGATCGAAAGTAGGGTCTATCATTGGACCATAGATTGGGAAAATCATATGCTAACGAATGCTAAAATAGAATTATTCAAATTGCCCAAATTGAATTGTTGAATATTTTGTGTTTTGGAAGGATTTTCTTGAATCTCTGTTGTTCAATAAAATTTAAAATTGATTCTAAATTACATAATTAGGGTTTTAGCGTTTGTCCTGCATCAATTACTGTCCAACAACCTCATTTGTACGATGTAAGGCCAGGTCAACTGTTGCTAGGTTTCAAAGAATTTAATTAGCACTCTAATCGTTGCCATTAGAATGAAGTAGAGAGCTTAAACATGGGAAGCTAGGAAGTGATATCAAGAAAGAGACAAGTAGAAGCTAGAGGGAAGTTAAGTCCACAAGATATCCGACTCTCTAAGATTTCAAAAAGAATTGGTGAAGTAGCTTATAGACTTGACACCAGCCCAGGTATCGTCCATACACAACGCTGGAGTATGAACCAATAGCGATACGAAAAGATTTATCATACAGCGAACAACCTCCAGATAATCGCCAACAAGAAACAAGTAGTGCGGGATAAGAGAACATCGTTGGTCAAAGTCAAAAGGCAACATCATAACGGCAAAGAACCCACTTGGGATAGAGCAAATGAAGTCCAAAAAAATTGGCTGCACCTATTTCTCGATTAAATCTTGTAAAATTTCGAGGGTAAAATTTTTGTAAGAGGGGAAGGATGTAATAACTTGAAATTTCTTAATATATATATATATATATATATATATATATATATATATATATATATATATTGAGGTTACTTGTGATTTTTGTTGAGAATGTGATGGGAGTTGAGGTTGATACACCTACCATAATTCATAATCGTATATGACAAACACCTTATACTTTCTAAAAAATCAAGATAGTTACAAAAGGGGGTATACTCGAAATTTTCAAAAAATATCAAGGGCAATTAAATTTTGATTGATGGATAAGGTTGGGAGAAAAAGACAAAAGTCGCAAAATTAAATAAGAGATGAGGATAATTCCCGAAGTATAATATATAATATATACGGGAGGGGGTGGGGGCAAGGCAATAGTAGCCAACCTGGCCGACATGCCTATAGGTGATGTCAGCCAGGGTGGCCAACACCACTCTAAGAGAGAGAGTGATGTCAGTAAGGGAAACCAACCTCCCTATCTCGGCAATTTCATGGTTTTGCAAAAGGATACTATTTTTTTGAATAAGCATGTTTTGCTTATTATATATAATATCAGTAATAATACGACATCTGGTATCTGAATTTGGATCAAATATCTGATATCCGCATCTGACATATGATATCTACAAATAGATTGGATATTTATCTGAAGATTTTGAAATTATAAATTTGTCATTATTTCATGATATTCATATCTGGAATACTGCACAAATCATAGAACGGAGACTGTGCATAAGACGGTTAATAGAAAAATAATCCTTTGGCCATTATCTCTGTTATTTGTTATCAACTCATCTGCCGAGTGCTTGTTATTCATGTTTTATAGCTACTTTGTAGCTTTAGCTATATGTTAACCCAACCGCTATATTTCGGTCCTGTACTTTATGTAAAACTATTTTACTGAACCAGTGTTTGACGCTTGATTTCCGAGATCTTTTAAGATATTTGAAATTGTTTTCAGTTATGATATCTGATATCTGAAAGGAATTTCTGACATATAATATCTGAAATGAATACTGCAATTTGTTTTAAAATCACGCATTGTTGTTAGATTTAAACCTCTGATTATCTGATTTTATCCAAGACAAATTTAATTATCCTTTATCTGTTTTCTGGATTATGAAATATTGCACAACTGTTTCAAATCTGCATTTAAGACTATTGTGGAATTTAGCATTCTGAGTTGTCTTCAAACACTCGCACCAAAATTTTACCACAGTAAGAACTAAAACGAAGAGTCAAATACCTACTAAAGGAAGGGCAGACTTATAAAAATATTTGGAAAGTATGATAGGGTAGAAAAAGTTTTGGAATGGATGTAATTTGTAAACAGTCAATTATAGATGTAATAGAATGTATTTTGACTCCAATTGTACTTGATAAGGTTAATCAAGGGAATAAAAGCAATTCAGGTTAGTTTCACTCTTTATTATTTTATTCTGTTCTAACCCCATGTTGTCATGTCCTTTTGATCCGCTGAAGCTCACCCCTGAAATTTACGCACGAGGATTTTGGGCATGACAAATCTCCGTAGATTAACAAAACAAGAGAGTAAAAGCATGTAATTGGACAGACATTAGGCCATAGTATTCTGCCCATCTTGTTGCTTTCACATTTCCCTGCATGTTGTACTCTTCTTGTACTTTTCTTTTATTAATAAAATATATAGAATCCACTTTAGTGAGTAAAAAACGAAACCAAAACAGTAATAGGCTGTAACTAGATCACATGACAATATAAAAAAAGTTGCTTTGCAACACCTCGATGGCTAAAGGGAGACTTAAAATGGTTCAATAGTGTCTGGTGTTTTGCTAATGGCAGCAAATTTACCATCTCAAAGAGACGTTTCTTCGTTTTTAAGAGATCATTCAACAATGTATTGATGTTTTGAAATTCATTTGGTCTTTGTAGTAATTTAGATGGTGAAACTTACTAAGAGGGTCAACACTCTATGCCTCGTACCTACTCATCCATGCGTTTAAAGCACCCTCAAAGACCTTGTTTCAAAATTTTAAATTCCCTCCACATTGACCAAGGAAGGATTGGTCTCCAAAGATGTAGTTCGCAGATAGATTTATATTTAGTCTATTTGCACCATCAAGTTTAACGCTATTATTGGAGCCCGGCAATGCCAAGTGTCAACTATGAAGCAGAAGATGTTTTTCTTGCTGACCATGCACAAGATTGGCCATGTTTAGTTTGAGGAAGCAAATGAAGAGTAGCACGACCGATACAATCAACCGCAAAGGTGAAATGGAATGCGGGTTATTTTCTAAGGGACATATATTGAATATTTGATCAATCAATATGATTTTTATTGAAACAAAAAGAGTGCAAAGAGTCATGGAAGATAAGAGAAGAACTATCAAATAGAAGAAGGGCACAAAAATGCAAATACATGAACTCTAACTCATTAAATATGAGATGGGCCCAGAAGGAAGAAAAAACTATGATGCAGCCTGCCTTGTCCATGTCACTCGCCCATGTGGAACAATTTGATCCATCCCCATGGCATGCCTATGTGGCACATATTTAATGTTTTTGTATTTTTTTTGTGGTTAATAGGGGGTTTGATTGTCTGAAGTGACATAATTGTTTCTCATATCTAGGTGTTGGGAGCTTAAATGACACATTGGGAGTTGAAGAGATACATTGGAACTCTAAAGGTTATATTGAGAGTTGAAACGTCATTTAGGAAATTTTACAAGTCACATAGGAAATAGATTACTTTTAATTATCTCATTGGTGAGTGTAAGCTTATTTCTATAAATTTGGAAGAAGAAGATTTATATTTTTATGTTGAGAGCTTGAAGCCTCCATTATAGAGTGAGCGAGTCCTCTATTTAGGTCAGTGATTCCCTAATCTAGATGAGTCCCTATTATTGGCATGAACGATTCCAACTAGTGTGAGTGATCCCACCATCCTAATTGGTCTTTGATCATATTTTGTACCAGAGTTTCATCAATTATTAACGAAGTTCTCCTTTTGATTTGATTCTAATTATTATGTACTACATCAAGTAGTATCAGAGCATTTTGTATTGCATCAAGAGGTATCAGAGTGGGTTTGTGTGATGGACACGCAAGGGTTGAAAGTTGATAATGTTGAAGTCCTCTAGGATCTTTACTATGGGCCACCACTCTACGACGATAGAGAAGATACTCAAATCATCACTGTACATAATTTATATTGAGACCCAAAATACAATGTCGAACGTGATGATAGTCCTCAAGAACAGAATGATCAGGGGAAATGAAATTGACATCCATCAGATGAAACCGGTTCTGATTTTTCTATGACTCATCGGAGCAAAGAATGGCAATGACGCAAAATCGAGTGTAGTGACCAGGAATTGTGCAATTGTGATAAATATCTAAGGAGATGTATTATTTGGAGTTAATGAGAACTCGAGCACAATTGGATTCATCCACATGGCATGCCTACGTGGCACATATTTAATGTTTTGTAGTTTTTGTGGTTAATAGGTGCCATAACTATTTCCCATATCTAGGTGTTGGAAGCTTAAATGACACCTTGGAAGTTGAAGAAATACATTGGAATTCTAAAGGTTATATTTAAGAGTTGATGCAGCCTGCCTTGTCCATGTTTCTCGTCCATGTGGCACAATTTGATTCATCCACATGGCATTCCTATGTGCCACATATTTAATGTTTTGGGGTTTTGTGGTTAATAAGTGGTTAGATCGTCTTAAGTGTCATAATTGTTAACCACATCTAGGTGGCGGGAGCTTAAATGACACATAGGGTGTTGAAGAGATACATTGGAATTCTAAAGGTTATAGTAAGAGTTGAAAAGTCATTTAGAAAATCTCACAAATCATATAGTATATAGGTTAGTTTTAATTATCTCATTAGTGATTGTAAGCTCGTCTCTATAAATTGGACATCTGGTGATGTGGAAGAAGAAGATTTAGATTTTTATGTTAGGAGCTTGAAGCTTCCATTATAGAATGAGTGACTCCTCTAATTAGGTGAGCGATACCCTATTCTAGGTAAGCGAGCCCTGGTATTGGAGTGAGCAATTCTGCCTAGTGTAAGTGATTCCACCACCCTAATTGGTCCTTGATCATATTTTGTACCAGAGTTTCATCAACTATTAACCAAGTTCTTTTGATTTGATTCTCATCATTTTGTACTACAACAAGTGGTATCAGAGCATTTTTTCTGCATCACAACAGGTGCATATCAAAGGTGCATGCCGTAGATTTAAACGCCATGAAGAAGAAGAAACGGAATCATGTGAAAACAAAATGGGAACCAAGGAAATCTTCTAAATACCAGCATAGGCGATTGGATAAAAACTCAAATCAAAGTTGGATACGTCTTTGGAAAAACTGGCCACTTAACTAGGGAATGTTGCTTCCATTGGAAGAAGTCTGCTTAATAAGGTCACCCTTGTAGGTTCAAGCGAGGATTGATGGGAAAATACTAGTTTACTGTTGGTTTAAATCATATGAACTAGTAAAGGCTGGTCATGATGCCCCTAAATGGGCAAGTCATCAACATCAAAGGTTACTGGAATTGGAAACATTGTGCTGAAGTTTAGTTCAAAAAGAGTCATAATTTTGGAGTATACTTTACAAATCCCTAACCTAAAAGAAACTGGTACCGAGATTTTTGTTGAATGAGGCTGATTTTAAACAAGTGATTGAATATAATAATTAATGTAATTCTTAAGAACTGAGTTTGTAGGGAACGGCAATTGGGCCGGGTTGGGCTTTTGATAGGCCCGATTATTTACGGCACTAAAACTAAGCCAGAACCCGGCACGGTTACAAATCGACTTGGGTTTGGTAGGGTTAATTGGGTCGGGCTACTCAAATTCAAACTCGACCCAAACAGGGTTCGGGCCAGCCGGATCTTTTCCCTTAATTGCTCTTGGTCGCGTCAGCCCCAAATAGATGGGATAAGGCTGTGATAATGATGGGCTTGATCAGGCCGGGCCATGCTTTTGGTAGGCTCGATATTTTCAACCCCTAAAAACTAGATCTGAACCTGACCCAGCTACAAATATACAAATCGGGTCGGGTTTGATCTAGGGTACATTTGGGCGCAGGTTTAATATTAAAGCCCAAACCTGCCCCAAATCAAGTCAGTTCGGGATAAGCCTGGCCCACTAACAGCCCTAGGGCAATGGGATACATATCCCATGAATCAACAGTCAGGTTCATGGGCATACATATTTGTGTCACCTAGCATAACATCTTCAAAGGGTTGGTCTTACGTGCAGAGATCAATCGTGCAATGCTAAAGTAGTCAACATTTTGGAGAATTGTTGAGGTTTGGAGACCTCTAAATCTGTGATAATAAGCTTTAGCAATGCATATGGGATTTCACCACAAAATTTGAATTGATTGCACAATCATGGTTATGTTAATGAGATCCTCCCAATTGGAAAAGGTTTGTTGAAAGATTTAATGAGTTAAAAGCAGAGATCAATCGTGCAATATGATAAAATAGTCAACATTTTGGAGAATTGTTGAGATTTAGAGACCTCTAAATCTGTGATAGTAAGCTTTAGCAATGCATATGGGATTCCACCACAAAATCTGAATTGATTGCACAATCATGATTATGTTACTGAGATCCTCCCAATTGGAAAAGGCTTGTTGAAAGATTTAATCAGTTGGTATATGATAATCAAACCGTTAAAAGATTTATGAGTTGGTACAGGGTAAATGAATTGTTCTCAATTAAGATCCGACATTAGTTGGTTAGGAAGTTTTAATTGATGTATTCTTAAAAGTGTTGGTCAAGTTATGTGATTAACTTTTACATGGAATATCTAAATTGGTAGAGGCCAATTTTTTTTTTTTTTTTTGAGACTGTAACAAAATACATATTAGAGAAGAAAAGAAATCGGGATACAACGAGCATACCTTGATGGGTAGTAAGATCCTACCCAAAGCAAAGGAAAAAAAAAAAAAGGAACCCAAAAAGCTTCTCAAAACCTCACCCCCTAGGCCAAAGGGAACAGGACCAACAGCGACAGAAGCAAACCCCAACCTGCCGACAGCAGCCCGCACACCCCCTACATGCAGCAGTCCTCCGTTAGTCTTAGAAAATAGTTGGTCCCCTCGTTGAAACCCGTAATCCTGCATGCGTTCCAGCTAACTAATATATCTTTGCTTTCTCTAATAATCAGCGAGAAAGGCCTCGCTTTGCGATTAAAAATTCTACTATTTCTTTCCAACCAGATCGCCCATAGCCCCGCGTACATAGTTAGTGGCCACAACTCTTTCCTTGGATCCTCGAGCGTAATCTCTTTCCATATTTCCATCATTTGATCTAGCCATTGCGGTATGATCAAATCAATTTTGAAGATTTTGAAAATATTACTCCAAATCGACCGCATGAAAGAAATGAAGGAAAATGTGGTCGACCGACTCCGTCCCCCTCATGCAAAGCATACATTTGTTGATCACCGGAATATTTCTTCTGATAAGTTGGTCCCTCGTGAGGATTATTCTTTCAGCGACTAGCCATGAGAAGAATTTAATTTTTGGAGGCATCTTTATCTTCCAGAACCCGGCCCACGTAGTATTTTCGGAGGTCCCTCTTTCTCTTGCCTTTTGGTTGTCGTAAAAGGATTTGACAGTAAAACGCCCTTTAGCTGAATACTTCCACTCCCTTATATCTTCATGACCCGTGTTTGGACTCATACCTCCCAGAACATCCATCAGATTCAAGTATTCTTCTTTCTCCCACTCCCACAGTCTGCGCCTCAGCTGAACATTCCATTCCAAAGAATTTCTTGACATTTGAACACAACTGCTGACCTTGGCCTCCTTAGAGATTGCTAACCCGAAAATAGTTGGAAAGCTTCTATATAGCGGTTGATCCTCCGCCCACACATCTTTCCATATCCTTATTCGGCGACCGTCACCCCACCGAAACTTAGTCCCCTCAAAAACATCTTGGGCACGCCCTTTGACAGCCTTCCACCATTTCGATCTGTGACTAGGATTCGAGATATCATCATCAAGAGCCCCGTATTTAGCAGCCGCGATCTGGCACCACAACTTATTTCTTTCCCCTTCCTCTCCCATCCGCCACACCCACTTGGCTAGTAAAGCTTTATTTACTAGCCTCAAATTTTTGATTCCAAGACCACCTTGATCTTTGGGCTAACAACATTCGGCCCATCTAACGAGGTGTAACTTCTTCTGATCCCCCGCTCCCTCCCAAAGAAATTCCTTTACAATTTTTTCCAGTTTCAGAATAATTGCAGTCGGCGCCCACAAGGACATCATAAAAACTGGGATGGACGCAAAGGTTGATTTGATGAGAGTCAACCTACCACCATAACTTAGCATTTTGCTCTTCCAAGTCGCTAGTTTTTTCTGAAACCTCTGCACCACCCTATCCCATAAGCGCACCATCCTCCTCCCGAACCCCATCGGGACTCCTAAGTACGAGATGGGTAATGCCGCTGTAATACACCCAATCTCAGTAGCCACCTGATCAGTGACCTTTGTGGGCATATTTATCCCAGACAAACTGGATTTGTGAATGTTAATCCGCTGCCCCGAAACCGCTTCGAAGATCGTGAGTACGTCCTTAGTCGCCTTAATTTCCCTGTCTCCATTGTTACCATTGCAGAAGACTAAAGTATCGTCCGCATATTGAAGATGAGAGATGAAAGGGCCCAAGTCGACCGTGGCAAGCCCCCTTATCAAATTTAATTTGTTCGCCCTCATGAAGAGTTTGTGAAGAGCCTCCCCTATACAGTTAAAAAGTAGCGGTGATATGGGGTCCCCCTGCCGAAGCCCTTGCTTAATTCTGAAGTATCCGTGAGGGGTTCCATTGATGAGAATCGAGAAACGAGCCGACGCATAGCATCCTCTCATCCACTTTCTCCACTTGCCTTTGAAACCCATCCTTTGCAGTACATAATCAAGAAAATCCCACTGCACCCTATTGTACGCCTTTTCCATGTCGATCTTGAACACCCAACCTTTGTCTTTCCGTATCTTGGCGGAGTGCAAAGTTTCTGAGGCGGCAACCACAATGTTCATAAGTTGCCTGCCCAAAATAAATGCCCCTTGGATATTGGATATTAGGTGTTTGATAACATGCTTTAGGCGATTGGCAAGAACCTTGGAAATGATCTTATACACGCTTCCAATTAGACTAATTGGTCGGTAATTAGTTATGGCAGTCACTCCTTCCCGCTTTGGAATCAATGTTAAGAAGGTAGAATTCATGCTTTTACTAATCTGTCCCGTCTCATAAAAATTATGCATCATGGCCATGAAGTCCTTTCTGATAGTTGACCAACAGCTTCTGAAGAACTCCATGGTGAACCCATCCGGTCCCGGCGACTTATTAAATCTCGTACTTTTAAGAGCCCTTTTAACCTCTTCTTCATCAAATGCTCTTTCCAAATCGTTGGCCTCTTCCTCCGTTATAATACTGAATTGAATCTTGTCCATGTGGGGCCTGATGGTTGCCTCGTTACTGAATTAATGCTCGTAAAATTCCGCTATTTTGGTGGGGATAATGGCTCGATCCTCAAATAGAGTTTGATTGATGGTAATAGAGGAAATAAAATTCCTCCTTCTTCCGTTTGCTACCAAGTGGAAGAATCTATTGTTCCCGTCTCCTTCCCTTAACCGGTGCGCCTTGGATTTTTGGCGCCAATCCTGTTCCTCTTGCATGACGATCCGGTTTAACTCAAGCTTAAGGGCCTTTTTGATGTCTTTCTCAGATCCAGACAATGCTGCCACCTCTTCCGTCCTATCAATCTCCGCTATTTCGGCCATAATCCTCTCACGGTTCTGTCTATTTTTTCCGAAGTTTTGCATGTTCCACTCCTTAATCTTGGTTTTTAGATTTTTAAGTTTGGAAGTAAACACAAAAGGGGGTGTTCCCGTAGTTCTGTCTTGAGTCCACCAAGTCTGTATAAGCTGCTTGAATTCCTCGTTCTGCAACCAAGAATTACGAAATCTGAAAGGGCTCGGCGTCATTCCCTCCCTCCTATGCTCCCTAGAGGATAATATAATTGGACTATGGTCGGAAATATTGGTAGAGCACACCGTGACCCGCGGGTCTTGGACCACCTCTAGGAATTGTCTGGCACAGAAACCTGTCTAACCTGCATAGCTTCGGTTCATCCTACCAGTTGGACCACGTAAATCTCCCCCCCAACATCCCAAGATCAAACAAAGCCCATTGTGTTATACAGTCCAAGAACAAATCTGTAGCCGTAATGTCGAGATGCCCTTTGTTTTTCTCTTCGTTATTCTTCAGCACATTGAAATCTCCTCCAATGCACGCCGGAGACTCCCATCTGTTTAGCATCGCAATTAGCTTGAAAAAGAAGTCCTTCCTGGTCCTGTTATCGTTTGGGCTGTAAACTGCTATGGCGACCCACTTCTTACCATTTCTGCGATCCTGGATATGAGCTGCGACCGTGAAGTTGCCCATCTCGGAGTCTATCAATTTATAACAGTCCGCGTTCCAAGCTAGCAGAATTCTTCCCCTCGTTCCTTCGGATTCCATTGCAATCCATTCCCAATCAGGACTCGGGAGTACCGTTTTGACAATAGAAGCATTAGTCACCCCCCATGTTGTTTCTTGCAACCCAATAACCTCAGGCCTTTGATTGGTAATTAACGATTTCACTAGCGCCCTTTTATCAGATATACCTAACCCTCAAACATTCCAGCTTAGAAAAACTAATTTTCAGTGGGATGAATATGAACAAAATAATATTTATTTGGTGCTTTGCCTTCAAAACTTTGTACCACTCATTAGAACTTTGGGTATAATTTGTACTATTAGAGTGGATGATTTAAGAGCCAAAGGGTCAACTTAGAGAGAGAGAGAGAGAGAGAGAGAAAGAGGGTTTCCAATCATGCCTTGCTACTTGAGCATAATACTTTTCTTGAAATCCTCGAGCATAATACCTACTACTAACATTTTATACTATATAATACTCACCTTTTACTGGAGAGGGAGGACACAATTCTTTTAAGAACTAAGTAAATAGATATTAAAGCTCTTATTATTACGTGTGGAAGTCGAGAGTCCTAAGACATGCAAGAGAACCATTTGAACAGAATATAACCAAATACTATTATTGTTATTATTACTACTACTATTTTGTTTTGGAGCTTGCATTTTGGCACATTGCAAGAATATCCCGCAACACCCTATGGGAGGCAAATGTGGAAGCTCAAAAGCAATACTTCGGGGGTGCACGGCATAGGCGTAGAAAATGAGTAAAAAACTAAGAAAATGATTCAAAGAAATTCAAGCCATGTATGATTTTGCATGATTCCAAATGTACAAAATAAGTAATAGACATAGAAAGAAAATATAAGAAAAAAGTGGGTGACTAATATACTTGTGTTGTTCGATACCAGAACAGAGCTGCAAGTGGCTTGGGTTGTTGTTACCGCACTTACTTTTATCAACAACAATCACAAAATAGAAAAAAATTATATTCTAACAAAGATGGCAAGCTCTTCTCACTAAAAAGTCAATCCACAATTCTAATAAAGAGTCCATATACATATATATATATATATATATATATATATATATATATATATATATATATATATATATATAGTTGACAGAAATTGCTTAACAATTTCTATTTGTCAAATTTGGAAAAATAAATAAATGTGATAGAAATTGCTCAACAATTTTTATTTCTATTAAATGAAAAAATAAATATTATCAGATATTGCTCAAGAATTTCTATTTCTCTCAAATTTGAAAAAAATGATACGGATCAACTTCGAATTACCTGAAATTAGATAACTATCTTGGATCCAACAAATGTTTTTCTTCTAGTCACGATCAAAGCTGAAAACAATTAAAGAGGATACGATATTGTCAAAATTACATGTCACCATGCACAATATTAAACAGGATATGAAAGAATGGCTTGAGTGAATTGAAATGCTGATGAGAAAGAGAGACTTGGGAAAGCCTAAAACATAAAAATGAGATTACAAGATTTGGGTTGCAATCAATTCTTCTATATACTTGCGTAGAAATCCAAACAACACTCACCAAATTCAACAAACAAGAAAAAAAGCTCACAAGCAAAAAAGATCCAAACAAATTCACCAAAAAACTATAGAAATCTAAGAACTCTGATATACATGCCATTTATATCCAATGATCAAGATTACTTAAAAATTAATATATATCCCATAAGAAATAATATATGCTTCTCATGCCTAATTTCATCATAGTCAATAAAAAAAAGTTCCACTCTACAACATGGCTTTTCCCAATGTAATTGCTAAAGTCTATATTTCAATATTTAATGTAAGGTTCTACACACACCATCAATCACCTCTCTACCTTGGTGTAACCGGATGGAAGCGTCTTGCAGACTTGAGATATGAACATGCATTCAATCTTTTGCTTCGGTCAATAACTATCTAAGGGATTAAATTTGTATGTTGAGAGAGGTCGGTGGTTCTATCTAAAACAAGCCGTCTACTTTTAGTTTCTGTCTTATGTATTTATGGAGAACTCTATTCGCACCAACTGAATTACTGCGGACACCTATGCTGAAAACCATTGACTGCTTTGAATTTAGACGATGGAGATTGTTTTTCGTCCGAATCTTTCACACAAAGGATCTTGAACCATGGGTGTACCATTGACCTGAAAATCACTTGGAAAACGCCACACTCAAACATGATTTTTCAGGTCACTTTTTGGAAGTGTACCACATGGAAGAAAAAAATTGACCGTTTTGATGGTTCACCCATGGTTCCCAGATCCGTTGTGTGAAAGATTCAGACGAAAAACAATCTCCATCGTCTGATTCAAAGCAGCAATGGTTTTGAGTGTAGATGCCCTCGGTAATTCGGCAGGTGCCAATAGAGCACCCTTTGTTTATTTTATCCAAACAACTAATTACATAAGAGGCAAGCTGCTAGAATTTGATTTTGAAATATGAATATTATGAATTCTGTTAGAACCTTAAGAGGCATTATAACTCCACCTAAATCACTGTGGATAAACATAAAGTAGCCGATGCTTAACACTATAAAGAATAATGCCCCTGATTTATGAAGCCCAAAGGAAGTTAACAGTATTGCAACCTTTAGGTCGCAGGTTCAATCCCAGCTTACCTGTCGAAAATAAAAAAAGATTAAGAATTGCATTTTGAAAAATGATTGGCGAACAAAAAAGGCAAAGGGGAAGAGAAACAGTATGGTGAGGGAAGGGAACAGACGCGAGAAGGGAAAGGGGATTGACCATCGGGAGGGGAGGGAAAAGAACAGTAGAAGAGAAAATATCGATGCACAGCGGTGGAAGGGAAGATCAATGTTTGAGGTCTATGAATCCGATAGAAGAGCTCATGATGGGACGCGCAGATGGCAAGGAGGGCCAGGCAGCTTTCTGGTGATTGTTCGTAATGGCGATTGGCTTTGCAAGAGGTGCGGGAACCTAAACTTCAGGCATAGGATCAGATGCCATATTACGAAATGCGACGCACATTGGAGTTCAGGGACTACGATCGACGACACCAATGTACACAAGGCGACGAAAATGGGAAGACGAGGTTTACACAACCAAACAATCATTTCCACCAAGCAGGAAAGAGATGGGAACAATGGTTGGTCCATTGCGGGGAGATATTACCGACAAATAAATGCTTGGTTTCAGGCTTCCACCTACGACTCCAGAAGGAGAGATGAGAACGGAGGAGCACCAGAGAGGCCGGAGGAATACTACAAACCACGTTACTGGGAATACGTTGCCTCTTAAATCGAAGGAAGAGGCAGACATACACACCATACAAGTGGAGGGAGAAATATATGCCAAAAGAAAAGAGGACAATAGTAAATGATTGCTAATCATAAAGGCCAACAACCATATTCAAAGCAAAGAAAGTATTTATAACCATTTATTACAAGAGTTGGGGGAAGATTACAAGACAAGATTTACAATCCACAAAGCCACAGACAACTTCTTTCTCGTTGTTTTCACAAAGGAGGAGGCGGAGGTGATCGAGCTTTTGAACAAAAAAAGTGTTATGTACAGGGGAGGGTAACAATTTCTTGTGCTGAAGACGGGAGGAAGATTGCTTCACCTCGACGATCCAAAAAGAGGAAGATGATGGTCATTGGCTCCGTATCTACGGCCTCCCACCTTTCCTATGGACCAACGAAGTGCTGAGCGGTATCGGGCGTCACTGCGGCATGTTCCGCGGCGTTGACACTCTCACTGCTCATCGGATAATCTTCAAGTATGCCAGGATCGTCGTACGGTCCTCAAAGACGGCCAAAGGTACCGATGGTGGGTGGAACTGGATAGGCACAAAGGG
Source organism: Chloranthus sessilifolius (assembly GCA_021018995.1). Classification (NCBI taxonomy): domain Eukaryota; kingdom Viridiplantae; phylum Streptophyta; class Magnoliopsida; order Chloranthales; family Chloranthaceae; genus Chloranthus; species Chloranthus sessilifolius. The sequence goes on from CM037598.1 coordinate 29,883,205, forward strand.
ATACCGACGGCATAGAAGGAGCCGGATGGATAAGGGCCGGTGAGATATAGAATCCGGTGAGGGGCAACGGTGAAGTTCTCAATCAAACAGGAGCCATTCAGGGGGTATGACATCGCAGGCAAACAACGAAGTTCCCAGAATTCAAGGGCTCGCAGATCTGGCTCACTTCTGGAGGGGATCCAACCACATGCTCGATCGGCAAAGAAGGGGGGGTCCAGGTTTCGAGCAGGACGAGGTTGCATGATGACGTGGAGAAGGACGGTGAGAATGTTGATAGATGGAATAAGATATTCGTAGAAGTTGCCTGAAACATCGCTGTAGGGAAGACGATAGATGAAAGGTCTTCTAATAGGGCTCGTGGAAATGTCTTGAAGCTGGGACACGTGGAGCCATCGCCGAACCACACGTTGTCCTTATTTAATGAGGAAGATCGGGAGTACTGCGTTAGGGAGCTTATCCACGAAAGGATGTCGGTAACCTCGGACGACATACAGACGCATGGCAGGGGATTTATTGTGGAGCGGGTGATGCGAATTTTAGATCCACCTGTTTGAATCATGGTCGGATAAAGAGGAGACGTCAAAAGAGAAAGTGGACCCACGGATGAGTTTTTAAAAAAAGGCCCGTTAAAAATCCGTTTGATCAGAAAGAAGAAAATCCAAAATTTATTAGGGTTTTCAACTTTCAATCCCGTCACTTTTATGTTTGGCCTATTTTGAAGTGTCAAACGAAGTCGGATTGATACGAAATTGGTCATATTTGAATGCTTATCGAAGTAGCTTTCCAACGAGCCAAAATTTGAACAATTCCGACAAGTATTGAAGAAGTTATGGTCAGTTTTCGGAAGCTGGACATAAAGTGACGAATTTCAAAAATCCTAATTGAATTAGGATTAATATCTTTTATTATTTTATTTTAGAAAGTAAGAGTTGTTTATTTTATTAGAAATAGGATTAGTTTTCTTATTGTTTTAAGATTTTATTGTTTTAGAAGAATCAGAATATTTCTTTTATTTGAATTAGGAATCAGAGTTATAATAGGATTTCTAATTTTATGCATTGGCTAGTCTATTTAAAGGCTTGTAAACACTTTTATTATTAGTTTTTGGTTAATAAAAATTGCTTATGCAAAATTGAGAGTTTTAAACTTTCGTGAGGGTGTGATTCTCTCAAAACGGAGAGTGATTCTTCGATTCCCGCTTGCGGTTTGGTACGAGGCCAATTCTTCTTTCATCTCTATCTTCTTTAGATCTACGGTTTGCGTAAGTAGCGTAATCATAATTATTTTATTGATCTCATAAAAGCCCTAAATCAATATTTTGTTCATCATTAATTTTATAAGCCTTTTATTTTCGTTTGGTATCGAGAGAACTCGCTTGCGAGTTCGTTCGACGCCCTAAAACTATCAAAGATCTAGCCGTTCATGAGAACCCTAGTCTTCTAGATCCGCGATAGAGAACGTACGCGAAAGTAACGCTATTTTGGGCCGAATTTAAATCTTCTAATTGAATTTCTAAAATTTTCGTGATAATTTGTTATGAGAAATTGTTATTTTTAATTGATTAAATTAATTTTAATCTTAATCACAGTCCTAAAATTGCATTTAGTAAGTTCTCGCATCAAATTGGTATCAGAGCATCAGTTTAGTTTTAGGGTTTTAATACTCATATAAGTTTTAGCGTTTAGTTTTATTTTATTTTATTTTTTGGTTTTTAAAAAAAAAAAAAAAAAACATCTAGCATTTGTCTGAAAATTTTCATCTGCCTTTTGTCTGAAAATTTTTGTCTGTAATTTTCGTCTGGATTTTGTCTGAAAATTTTGTCTGACATCTTCGTCTGGCTTTTGTCTGAAAAATTTTGTCTAGCTTTTGTTTGCATTTAAAAAAATGATATTTTTTAAAGCTTTTGTCTAAGTTTTTTTTTTTGTCTAACTTTTGTCTTACATCACTTAGTTTCATAATTGCATGTCATTTCAATCTTATTGCATTTTATTTCATTAGTGTGCACGTCTAGTGTTTGACAAAAGTCCTCATCCATTGTTGGTTCATAGTGTGTCTTTTTTAGTATTGTGTCCGAGTTGTGTTTGTGTCAAGTATCATATATGAGTCACTTACATGTCAACGTGACCTCCTTACCCGTCATTAAAGGGTACTAGCCAAACAAGAATATCGCTACACTCCAAATTTTTGGCAGTCTCAAAAATCGTGATGAAACTAGAGTTAGGGGATACCCTCATCATCGTGAACCCGAGTATGACCCAACCGAGAAGTTTCTCAAATCTATTTGAGATGAGGTTCCAAATTTTGAGGGATGGATGAATCCCAAATCCTTCGTGGAGTGGCTGTCTAGTGTAGAGGAATATTTTGATTGGTATGGCGTACCAAATGAGTACAAAATTAGGCTACCAAAAACAAAGTTGGAGGGTAATGCCAAAAATTTTTGGACTCGCGTAAAACATCGTATTGAATCTCTTCGAAATAAACACATCTCCACATGGGAGGACATGAAGGTGAGACTTATTGAAAAGTATGTTCCTTTAACACACCGTAACCTTCTTCGGAGTTTAAAAACTAACACGGATAAGTGTCCTGATTGCCTTAAGTGTCAAGGGTTTTGACACTTTGCATACCAATGCCCCACAAAATTTCCCACTTAGAATTTATTGACTAAAAGAGTGAGTCCTGAGGAGCCGGAGAATAGGGAAGTGAAAGAAGTGTACGACCATAGTACCATGTTGAGTGAAGAGCAGATAGAAGAAGCTAATGAAAGTCTAATTTGTGTTAAAGAGACTTCTATTGTGAGTAGTGATGTTGAATCACCCACACGTGAACCAATCGAGCTACTTGCCTATGAGTCATGGGTACCCGTAGAGTTGGGCGCACACAACTTGTTGGTGCCCATTGGGTCAAATACATGTGAGTCCATCGAATTAGGTACACAAAAACCATTAGTGTCAATTGAATCGAGTACCCCAGAGTCTTTGGTTTTGGTTGAAGCGAGTACACACGAGTTAATCGAGTCGAGTGTAGATGCACGTACACCTTTTTTAGGCCCAACAACAAATCCTTTAGACTCATTCCTAGATGCCCATCCACCTGAGCCCAATCCTATCTACTCATGGATTTCCAAATACCAGCCTGAACAATATATGAAGAGGTTAGATGGAAAAATTTTGGGAGATCCATATTTTGTTACTAAGATAAAGACACACCAAGCATATCAAGAGTATCTTCTTAAGTGGAAAGGTAAACCGAAAATTGACAACACTTGGACTGCAAGGAGAACACAATTTGAGAAACATCAGGCATACCTCATCCAGTGGAAGGGTAAGCCGAATACTAGAACACACGTAGAGTTTCTCCCAATGTCCATTCATCAAAGGTCATCAGAGTCTGCATCCACTTTTGCATATCACATTCATGAGTTGCATGCTGAGATTAAGAAAAGAATTAATTTAAAGAATGAAAAATACAAGTTCTCTGCAGATTCTCATAGACGGTTCAAAGAATTCCAAGAGGGTGATTTTGTGATAGTTCGAAATAGACCCGAGCGATTCCTGCAAGGAGTTGCAAAGAAGTTACGAGCTCATAGTGCTGGACCCTATCAGATCTTGAAGCATGCCAGTTTTAATGCTTACATCTTAGATCTTCCGCCAGAATTGGAGATTAGCACAACTTTTAATGTGGAGGACCTTGTTCCATTCCATGGCCCTTCAACCATCCCTGCCAACCCCTTTGAGCCTTCTACATCCGATGATCTAATTATTCCCCTTCCTACATCGTTACCCCCACCTACTCGGCAAATCCGGGAGATCATCGAAGATATGTTGGAAGATCAGATTGTGTCCACCAACCACGGGGGACTTCAGAAGTACTTGGTCAAGTGGAAGAACAAGGTCGACACAGAAAATACTTGGATTACACGGGAGGAATTTCAACAGCTTCATCCGGATCTTTTGGACCATTATCACAACCAGCATTCATCGGGGATGAATCCGTCTAACCCGTGGAGAGTTGATGGGGACGTCCGATTCAAGCCGTTTCCGATCGAGGTTCCCTATATATTGTCTGTGATCGCGACCGTGAAAATCCATGCCAACCAAAGTTCGAGGTCGAACTTTTTCAAAGTAGAGGGGATTGATGCGAATTTTAGATCCACCTGTTTGAATCGTGGTCGGATAAAGAGACATTAAAAGAGAAAGTGGACCCACGAATGAGTTTTTTAAAAAAGGCCCGTTAAAAACCCATTTGATCAGAAAGAAGAAAATCCAAAATTTATTAGGGTTTTCAACTTTCAATCCCGTCACTTTTATGTTTGGCCTATTTTGAAGTGTCAAACGAAGTCGGATTGATACGAAATTGGTCACATTTGAAAGCTTATCGAAATAGCTTTCCAACGAGCTAAAATTTGAGCAATTCCGACAAGTATTGAAGAAGTTATGGTCAGTTTTCAGAAGCTGGATATAAAGTGACGAATTTCAAAAATCCTAATTGAATTAGGATTAGTATCTTTTATTATTTTATTTTAGAAAGTAAGAGTTGTTTCTTTTATTAGAAATAGGATTAGTTTTCTTATTGTTTTAGGACTTTATTGTTTTAGAAGAATTAGAATATTTCTTTTATTTGAATTAGGAATCAGAGTTATAATAGGATTTCTAATTTTATGCATTGGCTAGCCTATTTAAAGGCTTGTAAACACTTTTATTATTAGTTTTTGGTTATTAAAATTGTTTATGCAAAATTGAGAGTTTTAAACATTCGTGAGGGTGTGATTCTCTCAAAACGGAGAGTGATTCTTCGATTCTCGCTTGCGGTTTGGTGCGAGGCTAACTCTTCTTCCATCTCTATCTTCTTTAAATCTACGGTTTGCGTAAGTAGCGTAATTCTAATTATTTTATTGATCTCATAAAAGCCCTAAATCAATATTTTGTTCATCATTAATTTTATAAGCCTTTTATTTTCGTTTGGTATCGAGAGAACTCGCTTGCGAGTTCGTTCGACGCCCTAAAACTATCGAAGATCTAGCCATTCATGAGAACCCTAGTCTTCTAGATCCGCGATAGGGAACGTATACGAAAGTAACGCTATTTTGGGCCGAAATTAAATCTTCTAATTGAATTTCTAAAATTTTCGTGATAATTTGTTATGAGAAATTGTTATTTTTAATGATTAAATTAATTTTAATCTTAATCTCAGTCCTAAAATTGCATTTAGTAAGTTCCCGCATCAGCGGGACTCGAAGCTGCCGATATCAGCTAACATCATTAATGGGAAGGAGGGTCTTTCTGACTTGGACACAACAGGTCAATCCAAAGGGAATTTTTCGACCAAGCTGGTGGAGGACTGGTTTAGTCACATGGCAACTGCAACAGATATTACTAACTCCATAGAACCACAGGGCATGTCTCAGAGTTGTCGGCCCAAAAACTCCGGGAAGACGATACCATATGAAATGAGTGGCGCCAATGGGGACTCCTTTTCCCACATCAGCCAATAGCAGTGACATGGGTTTTAGCGGGAACACCGGTTAACTTCCACCTTTGGATGAGAGGACCGTTGGGCTCCTGAGCGATCACAAATGGCCAAATGAGAGACATGGCCCGATAGGACCCATACAGGAGAATTATGGTCCCTTTGACCTGGATAGAGGAACCATTCGTCATAATACCTCTGACGGTCAGTTCGGCCCCTCTACCTATCATGAACCTCTGATTGGGCCAATGGAAGCTAAAAATGGGGGGATTTCTCAATATTGTGTTTTTGGGGACCCTAGGACATCTAGGCCCAAACCCATTACTTGTACTTATAACAATGTTTTGGGTTTACTGTGCAATTTTGTAGGGCCAGGTAATAGGTCCGAGGAGCAAAACGGATCCTCATCAATTCGTAATGGGCATGTGAGCGCTAGAAGGAACGAAAAAGCCCAATCCGAAGGGGAAATTAGAACGTCGAAGCAGAGAGAAGAGACAACAGAAGATACCCGGTTTGACAGAGCTTACTCCGAGGGGATCAAAACAGACGAAAGAGACAGATAAAGATAGTCGTATAATCAGATCAGGTCAAGCTTGCGGGGCTAGAGAGAGGGTGATGAAGTTGGGAATGGATCTAGGGATATCTTACCAGGCAGAACGAAATGGGCTCATAAGACTATATGAAGAAATAATAGAAAGGGGGAAAGAAATGGCGATGGCCGAAAAGCCCAAGGGAAGGAAGGGATGAGTCAAGTCGAGGTGGGGTTTGTATTACTCCAGAACAAGGAGGGGACAGAGGAAATTGTCGATCGGTAACAGATCTCCCTTGGGGGGAATTAATGGGGGTCGGGTGCGTTTTTGGTCAGGGTGTTCGCAGGCTGTGTTTCTTTATGAAGTTTATTAGTTGGAATGTACGCGGTTTGGGGCTTGCGGACAAAAGAGCCCTTGTGAAATCTTTCCTTTTACACCAGAGGTCTGCGGTTATTGCTCTTCAAGAAACGACGTGGGGAGTCGAGGATGTTTCTCTATTCCGATCGGTGCTGCCGAGTGCGTCGTGGGATTGGAGATTGCTGGAAGCAGAGGGCACTAGGGGTGGTATTCTTCTAGTGTGGGATACTGACTGTCATATGATGATTGATTCTGAGATCGGTTGTTACACGGTGGTGGTACACCTCCAAGATTGTAGAAACCGGAGGGAGTGGGCGGGGAGTACGGTCTACGGCCCAAATAATAACAGAAGCGGGGTGGAGTTCTTTTTTGAACTAAGTGCGGTTATGAATAGATGGGATCTTCCGGTTTGCATCGGTGGAGATTTCAATGCGCTTTTGTACGACGAAGAGAAGAATACGGGGGCCATCAATGAGACGGCTAGACAGATGTTTGCGGATTGTATCGCTCAAGGGGCGCTGATCGACCTAGGTATGACGAGAGGGAGGATCATGTGGTCTAATGGACAAGGTAATCTGACCTTGTGCAAATTGGATAGATTTCTCTGCGGAGTGGAGTTTATGGAAGTGGCGTCGGATCCTTCGGTTACCGTTTGGGCGACAACAATCTCTGACCATAAGCCAATTGTTCAAGTCTCCAATGTCCAGAGCAGGGATAGATTGAAGTCGGGCCCTTTCAGATTCAATGAAGACTTCAAACAATTAATTCACGAGTGGTGGAACATGGATCAGAGTACGGGATCACCGTCGTTCATTTTCACGTCTAAGATGAAAAATCTAAAGGGTAAAATTAAGGAATGGAACAAAAAGGATTTGGTAAATCGGAGGAAGAAAGAGATAGATTGATGGCTGAGATAGCGATATTGGATAGGGCCGAAGAGACAGCCCCGCTCTCCAAAACTGATAAAGAAATCAGAACCACCCTAAAGATAGAGTTCAATCGTAGAGTGCTGGAAGAAGAACAGTTGTGGAGGCAGAAAGCGAAAGCTCACTAGCTGCAAGAAGGAGACGGAAATAACAAAATTTTCCACTTTGTAGCCAATAGGAGAAGAAAAAGAAATCACATCTCCTCCATCGAGATTGATGGGGAGCGGTACAAGGACCATGGATCAAAATATCGTCCGATACCGATACGTATCGGACGATACGTATCGGTATCGGACGTGAACGATACGGTACATTAAATGTACCGTATCGCTTATTTGTATTGCAAATACCGGACGATACATTCAATGTATCGTCCGGTACACTACTGTTCTGGAACGTATCGTCCGGTACGTACCGGTTTTTTGACCGGACGATACGTATCGGTTTTCCGGCATTTTAACCCATGACAAGGACCAATCTCTGATCCCGAGCAAAATTGCGAGTTTCTATGAGCAGATGTACTCTTCGGAGGAGGTTTTTAGACCAAGAATGGATGGAATCCAGTTCAAATCTGTCAACCAAAATCAGGTGAGAGAGTTGGAAAGAAGCTTTGAAGAAGATGAGGTCAAAAAGGCGGTCAAGAATATGGGTCTCAACAAATCTCCAGGGCCGAACGGGCTCACGGCGGAATTCTTTAAGGGCTGTTGGGCGACGATTAGTGCTAATTTTTTGACAATGATTAATGAATTTCACCAAACGGGTAGAGTGGCAAAGAGTATGAATTCTGCTTTCCTAATGCTTATCCCGAAGCGGGACGGGCCGGTCTCCCTCACAGACTATAGACCAATAAGCTTAATCGGGTATGGTTACAAAATTATAGCCACGGTTTTAGCCAATCGATTAAAAAGAGTCATCGGTTCACTCATTTCTAATGTCCAAGGAGCTTTCATTCCGGGAAGGCAACTCATGGACATTGTAGTTCGGAACACAGTGGAGGAAGTGGATGAAAGGGTGTTATGCATCGGTTCGGTTTTCGGTTATTGTCAACGGAGCACCTCATGGGTATTTTAGAACCAAGCAAGGGGTAAGACAAGGCGACCCTCTTTCCCCTCTTTTGTTTAACTGTGTTGGGGAGACTCTTCACAACTTGTTCAAAAGGGCTGAAGAAATCAATTTCATAAAGGGCTTCAAGACGGCGGATTTGGGAACCGCGATTTCTCATCTCTAGTATACGGATGATACCATTGTGTTCTACAATGGAAACAATGGTGACGCGGAGCTAACGATTACCACCGATATTCTTACTATTTTGGAAGTAGTGTTGGGGCAGAGAGTTAACGTCCACAAATCTAGTATAACTGGAATCAATCTGCCTCAAGCGGATACTCACCAGGTCGCAAGGAGGATTAGATGCAAGATTTATAACTTCCCCATAAATTACATTGAGATTCCGTTAGGACACGGAAGGACCAGGCTTTAGAAGAGGTTGGCAATCTGGAAGACCAAGTTACTATGCTATGGGGGAAGACTAACGCTCATCAAATCTACGTTTGCCTCGATTCCGATATTCATGATGTCATTCCTAAGGGCCCCAGCGGGGATCATCAAGAAACTCGAAAGAATTATTAGAGATTTTTTGTGGGAAGGTGCGGGGGACCGAAAGAAGATATACCTAGTCCGATAGGATCAATGTTGCGAATCAAAAGACTATGGGGGACTCAGAATTAGAGACCTCAATCTGGTCAACAAAGCCCCTCTGGCTAAGTGGATATGGAGATTGGGAGAGGAAAAGGAAGAGAACAATTTGTGGCATCAAATCATCATGGCCAAATACAGAACGCTAGTTGGGGAAGCACCCATTAACTACCGGGGATCGAATTAGTGGAAAACAATCAATGCAATACGCAAGACATTTTAGAAGGAACTAAGTTCAGCTGGGGAGATGGACAAAGAATTAAGTTCTTGAAGGAGGTGTGGGTGGGGGAACAACCCCTATACAGGAGGTTTCCCAGGATCTTTAATTTGTCCGACAATAAGGAAGAGAAGGTTGGTTTTTTTGCTCAAGAATTTGAGGGAAGAATCCAATGGAACATTCCGCTTAGACGCTCTCTGAGGGATTGAGAAGGAGCAAAGTTCCAAAACCTGATGGAACTGCTACGGGAAGCCAACCGAAATGCGGCTAATGTTTACAAGAGAATATGGAAACATTCCAGCAAGAGGATCTTCTCGGTGCACTCGTTTTATAATTTCAGTCAATCACGGAACAGGAGGAATGAGATAACTCGGAGCTGGTTGGGAATGTGGAAGGATTAAGTCCCACCCAAGATCAAATTATTTGCTTGGTTGGTGGCCTGGCAAAAAGTTCTTACCAGAGACCAGCTGATGCGAAGAAATATCCACAACATTAACAAGTGTATGTTGTGTATGAGAGGGAGAGAATCGGTGACTCGTATCTTCCTCCATTGCCCTTTTGCAAAGTACATCTAGAATAGGATCTTCCAAATCTTCAAGGTGGAATGGGTTTGCCCATACGGCCCAGGACAGATGATGGAAATGTGGAGAGAACTTAAGTTTGAAGACCCGAGGAGAGATCTTTGGCCCCTAACCATTTATGCGGTCCTTTGGACTATTTGGGTGGAAATAAACAACAGGATATTCAGAGGAAAGGTCAAGCAATTTTCTATGGTCATCCACGACGTCAGAGATTTGGTGATCACCTGGAATGCTAGTAAAATGAAGATCTTCAATGATGGGCTCTATCATTTCCTCACGATCTGGGAGGACTTATACTCCTAACCTGCTGGAATCAATGGGGACCCAGCTTCTTCCTTCAGACATGTTGCTAGCCCAGGAGAGATGGCGAGGTTTTATGGGGGCTTTTTTTGGCTGCCTCGATTGGGTAGTTCCTTACTACCCACCGGGGTGTGCTTTCCTTTTTTCTTCACTCTTTGTACTACTTTTTCTTTAGATTAATATATATTTGTTACCGTCTCAAAAAAAAAAAAAAAGATAGTTCCCCTTGATCGCACAGCCATTAACTGCTATTAGTCTTCCTAGATCAAGCCAAAGTCATCGAGGAAGGATTTTTTCCACTAAACATAGAAATGTTTTATATTTTTAATAACGGAGTGACCATATGATCCGAGTCATGGGACATAGTCTCATGACTCGAGCCCCTATTGGTTGCATGTCACATCAGGACACTTAAAAAGTCAATCTGATGTGACGTGCAGCCAATGGTAATAACAGGATCATTACCCTTTTTAGTAAAGTATAAAGTAGAAATGAGTAATTCCCATTCTCATTATATAAAGAATAACAACAAAAAAAAAAAGCAGAGATACCAATCCTAATCTAATTGTAATCCCCCTCAGAAATTAGAGTCTCTAAAAACTACCAGCGAGTAACCAAATTCTGATTCGGCAATCATTTTTGTGAGGTGTTAGTTCGATTTAAGATAAATTAGGGGACATTTCGGTAAGAATTTGAGATTATAAAAATAATAATAAGTTATTAACATATACAAATATATATGTTAACATATTTAAAATTAAAAATGTGGGTGATCCATCATTTAAGCACCAAAATGGTGTATAAATGATCATACACCATCAATTGTCAAAGATGTGGGTCCATACTGTCAAAGTGCTACCGAACAACTGTGCTGGATTGAAATAGCTCGGGCACAGAGCTTTTGCAAAAAGACGATACTGAAGGTAGAACATTATAAGATGCCAATAAATCTGTTTGGGTGCTGAAATTGGTCTGCAGTATTGGGACAAAAAAAACAAATAAAATAATATACATTTTTGTCCTTTAAATATAGAGTTAGTCAAGAATGGGTGTCCACCCATCATGAGTGGACACTGCAGTCCACATGTCCCTGTGACTGCATGACTGGCACGGGCTTACATGCATTGGAAGTCCGTGCGAGTCATGCAGTCACAGTGACGTGTGGACTGTAATGTCATGGGTGGACACCTATTGTAGACTAATTCTTAAAAATAATAATAAAATCTACAAAGAAGCAACAAGAAGACAGATTACATTCAGCTGAGATGTGTAACCTAGCGTGGATGTGTAGAGTAACAAGAACTCTAGAAATGATAGAATAAGGAATGAAAATGCAAGAGGAAAACAATCTCTCTCTCAAAAATAAAACTAGAAAGAAAAATCGGTAAAAACTGAAAACCGAAACTGAATTGGATCGGTATAGTTTCCGTTCAGGGGGTGGGAAGTTTGGTTAACCGAAACCGAAACATTTCTGTTCGAGTTTAGTCTTAGGTGAACTGAAACCGAAAATTCAGTTTCGGTTCTGCTCGGTTAACCGATAGCGAGAAAGGCCTTGTAAGAGGAAGATCCAAGTTAACATATTCTACCAGCAATATATTTCCGAGAAATCATCACAATATGATAATAAAACTGCAAAAAAGTATCAAACTTTCAATAACCCTAGGACATGAAATTTAAAATCTGAGTGAATCAGCACAACAGAAAAATTATGTAACAATGTTTTTTTAAAGGTCTTTTAGAGTTATATAACCTCCTAATGCTAAAGAAATGATGCAGAAACTCCAAAAAATTAACTCAATATAAAAATCGAAATTAATATAAACTGGTTGTATGGATTAGCGCCCAACTTTCTCATATATTTAATTTCTCTCGTGATCAAACAACTAAATGATCAGCTAGCGACCACCAGCGATTAAATACAAGAACTAACTTGCCCAAAAGAAAAATGCAAAATAACAAGAAAACCTTAAAACATACAAAAATTCGACAAACCCTAATGATGCGAAAGAAAACAGTGAAAAAAAAAACATCAGTAAGCAGATAAAGATGATGGGATCTCACGCTGCATTAGATATCTCAGCATCACCAAAGTCGCGATTTGTACAATTTCTAAAATGAGGGGGTTTACCTTTAAAAAACAAAAAAAAATAAAAGGGGTTTTAGTGTTTGGGTTTTTGGGAGCCTACGCACACCATTTTTTTCTTCCCGCAGACACAAAAAAGAATGGGATACCTCTATTCGCTCCAGCAGGTCTTCCGAAAGCGCCAACCCTTTGACTGCTTAGAATACTATCACATGGTCAGTTTTTTATTCCAAATGGAATGGATACCCAAAAAGTGCCCTAAAATCATATGGCATCGAACGGTAGAGACTGTTTTTCACTTTAATCTTTCACACAAGGGATCTTGAGTCTATTAGCGTACTATCACACGATTAGGGTTTCATATCAAATGGAATGGATACGCAAAAGAGTGTGGCCCTAAGATCATATGGCATACATCACGCTTAAACCTAATTTTAGGGTAATTTTATTCAAATCTGTGGCACGTGAAATAAAAGACTAATCGTCTGATGGTAATATCATAACACCAAAATTCCCTGCGAAAGAACAAAGTAGAAAACGATCTCCATCGCCTGCTTCAAAGTAAACAATGAGTTTCAAGGAGTTTCGAACATTAGCGCTTTCGGAAAGATCAAATTGCATGGAAATCCATAGAGTATAGCCTTTTACCACAATAATCTTGCATAAAAGTTGACTTCATAGGATGTTTAAGTCTTTGACAATATCGCTACTCATTTGTTAAGCCCTTGTTTGATAACTTGGAAATGCTCACGTATCGGTGAAAATGAGAAGTTAGGCCCTATTTGGCAAAGTCACTTCCAAAAAAATACTTTCTAAGGTAAAATATTAGTTGAAAAACCCTTTTCACTAAAGACTTGCCACCTCTAGCTGAAAATGGAGAAACAATGTGTGCTACTTATCCAAACATACACCTTTTTAATTAGAGGTGACTAAGTCCTTAATTGAAAAAAGTTTCTCACCAATATTTTAACCTTAAAAGGGCTTTTTGGAAGCAACTTTGCTAAACATTAGTTTTCCTAGTCTTTGTTTTAAAACATTTCAACCAGATCAAATGGAAAGTAACTAGGCTAATAGGCTGTAAGCATAAAGTTGGTTTCCACTTTCCGTATGGGTTAGCTCTCACGGCCTAAAGAGCACCTCTTTGGCTCTGGCCGACATTTTCGTATTACAGTTATTCAACCTGTTTGCTCCAACAAGAAGTTGTTTTAAGTGATAAAATAACTCTTAATTTGTCGACATATGACCAAAAATTATAAAAGAGAGAAAACCCAAACACAATCATTTTAGGTGAAAATCAATTCAACTGTCGAGGTAGTTGAAACTAAGTTTCACACTAACACGAAAGTTTTTTTGGTCATTTCACCCATTATTTTGGTAAGAAAAATTCTTTTTCTAAATAATAAGGTTTATTGTTTTATGCTTTTACTATTTGAATAAAAAAAAAATTCACATTATTTTTTTCAACAAAACTAATAAAACAAAAGAAATCAATTTCTAATAAAAAGCATTATTCACAAATGACGTACAAATCTTAATAATTTTATTTTTATAGTTGATCAACTTGCTCTTCGAATTTGAAATGAGCAAAATACCGGTCCAAAAAAATTTGTGTAACATTTGAAAGGCCCATTAGTCTGCAAAACTCTATTAATCCCACATAGACCAGCAAATATTACGGGATTCATATATTTTCAATCCAGATTAACAAATAGATAGGTCACCTTTTAGATAGGCCATGGCCGCCAAATCATATCAATCAACATGCCACAAATGATTTATTTTTATTTTTATTTTTATAAGGCCGCCACAAATGAATTCTAGATTTTGAGTTCTTTAGTAATCTTTGTTGTTTTTTATTTTCATTCTTTCGGTCAAGTAGGCAAGCACGCCAGTTATATAAGAAGAAGACGAAGAATAAGAAAAAAAATGAAAGAAAAACTCATATCTAACTTTTGCAAGGGAGATATGGAGATGTAAAGGAGATGCCATTATTTTTTTCTTAGAAAATATCAGAAGCTGTGACTCTTTTTTTCCAACCCATATTTGAAATCCAAACAATGGAAGGGTATTCATCATAAGCTGACTTCATAGATTTTAAATTCTGAGTAAATTCATGAAAGATATCAGTTGAGGAGATTGTTGGTGGCTAAAGTTTCATTTGTAAACTTGATAATATGTTTCAATAAAACCTTAGAAAAATGGAGAATTTGGATTTTTGAACCCGGCCCATGGATGCCTATGGTTTTTTAATCTATATGAATCCACTGAATTCCATTACTTTTCACTATTTGGATAGCCTTATAAAGTGTTAGTAAAATGGCTAAATGAAAAACAAAAAAAAAAAAAGAAATTTGAGGGAATAAAGAGGAGAGAGAGAGAAAAGGATAGTTTTGTGCGACGAATAAAGAAAAAAGAGAGAAAAGAATAGTTTTGTGTGATAGAAGATTAGAGAGAAGTTAAATGGAATTGGGATTGATGTTGGTGCTCAAACGATAGGGGAGACAATGTTATATGATGAACATATTTTGTGCACACAAAGTGTAGATGGTTGATGTGGCGTGATGCAATTGGTTGTAAGTACTGTGAAGCTCAATTAATGCAAGTTGGTGCAGTCAGTCACAATTTGTCACATCAACCGCTTGCACTTTGTGTGCATCAAATCTGTCCATCATTTGCAATTTTCATTTTCCGTATAGAAGTGGTGTGTTGGCTACTTAAAGATAGGAGAGATAGAGAGAAATGACTACTAAAAGAAAGTGCAAGGGTCCCGCCGAAATTTTCTTTCTAAAGATTTGTAAAGTAAGAATTTTATTTTCTCACCCTTATTTACAATACAAATAATAAAAAATGCCAGATTGATAAATCCGACCCTTTGAATTCCATCATTTTTCTCATCTCTAATTACAAAGTGAAAGCGTATAGAGACTAGAGAGATGGTGAGTGTCTTTAGGAGATGGCCGGCACGTGACTTGCAGGGTAGGAATAGTGCCGACCCCAAATAGATGTGATAAGTCTATGATGATGATGAATCAAGTTACTTGGAGCTCGGATCAGCTACCTAATATGAAACTCATCAAAGTAGGCAATATTATAATAAAAGAAAACAACTAGTATTAAATGTTGAAGTTTAGTCCCACATCGGGTATTTATAGTCTTGTCTCTCCTCTTATAAGATCCTGACCCCTCCACTCATCACCAATAGATTTGAGATGGATACCCTAATTTATCATACAATACATAGGCCATCTTCTTATATGTGCGTGCACTGTCAATCAAGATGATAGTACATATTAAACTAATATTGAACTAAAGCGAGTCCAAAAATCAAACTCATTAAAAGATCATAATTACCTGGTCTATATACTCTAAAATGGATGATTATTGATATCTTTTTAATAATTTAAAATAAAGCATATCAATTGGATGGCTCAAGCCCATTAATAAATGTGATTTTTTGGGTGAGGAACATATATGGATGGTCTGTTAGTTAGACAATGTTAATTGATCAAACATGTGTGCGATATTGCCAATGGAACAAGTGGATAGCCATGGCACAAGCTGTGAAAAGGTTGTCATAGGAAAGCGAGGGTCACGCTCCCATGTACCTAGGCTTCCCTCGGAGATTCATGTGACACTCAAAGCACTATTTTTTGGGCCATATAAAACTCGGTGCATTGACTAAATTAGTTTTTCTTATAAAAATACTAAATATGTTTTTACAGGCCAAAGTTAAATATTAACTAAATTCGAGATCCAAATTTCAAGTCTCAAAGCTTTGATTTTTTGTTTTTTTCTTGATTTGATCTAAACCTTGCTCCACGTGAAGCTTGGTGCACCCGTCCTCACTTGCACTTTTTTATTTTTGTAAACTTATACTAATTACACTAATTATATTAACTTATAGTCATTAGGTAGACCATGCAACCGCATTATTTATTAAGCCCGCTAGTCATATTAGTTGGATGCCCCTATTTTCAGGGGCAAATGATATAAAGGGAAAAAACCCATGAACTCTAAAATACAGAAATTAGCATTGACCAATGGAGTTGTAGCTCAGTTGGTATCGTCCTCCTTTGTGAGATTTGAGGTGGTGAGTTCTAAACTTCAAGTTTTTGTCTGTTCGGGTGGGATTTATTCCCTAGTGTCTGCAATGTATTGATTGATCAGCTCGTACTGTTTTCTTTTTAATTTTACTAGGGAAATTATAATGAGTGGACAATAAAACAACAAACCACTTATATGGTGCGATGCCGAGAGTGGGGCCATTTCGGGTATGAGTGTGGCTTAAAAAACCATGGCTGAGAACTAAACTATGAGTGATTGCTAGACCTTAAGATTCCATGAAATTTATTTTATTTTCTCATTAACTTTAGTTCAGAAAAAAGAATGACTGATCAAAAGTTGGTCCATGTCCATAAACTTAGGTAAAAAGCATAAGCCCGAAAGTTGGTCCATGTCCATAAACTTTATTTTATTTTCTCATTAGCTTAAGTAAATAGCATAAGCCCCGAAAGCCATCAGGTCACACTGGGCTGAGTTTGAGCCTACTTTTTACAACAAAAAATAATCAAATCTATTAAAAGCCCGACCCAAGCTCAGCATGGTAAAAAATTTAAAAACTAAACGTCCTTTGGTAACTCATTTGGCAGTTGAAACCGAAATGGTTTCTCTATCAAGAGTTAGTGTTTGGTGCAAGAACATAATAGGTACACGAGTCAATCTTTATTCACAAATTTTGAAGTATGATCAAATATTTTAAAGCAATGCTATAGTGAAATATCATAATGAAAGCCATTTTTTGGCCTAAACGTGTGCATTATGGGCTGCTAGTTGACCTACTTGGGTTGATCAAACATTTGTCTTATGTGGTCTACAAGTAGATCGTCATGTGATAAAGGCAGTTATAGGAGTCAACCTCAACTAGGAGGACAGATTTTGTTTTTAGCAAAATCTGCCCTATTACATTTTCACTCAATAATTTTTATTTTTTTAAATTATGAATTTCAATCAGTAATGGGCTTAACTCTCCATTCAAAACACGTTATGACATTTACTGTCTGCCCTATTATATTTTCACTCAATAATTTTTATTTTTTTAAATTATGAATTTCAATCAGTAATGGGCTTAAGTCCCCATCCAAAACACATTATGACATTTAGTATCCGCAATCTCAAATAGCCTAGCTTAAGTCCCCATCCAAAACACCTTATGACATTTAGTGTCCGCAATCTCAATTAGCCCAGGGTCCGGACTTTTCTCTATCCAATGGGAGACTATTACATTTTCACTCAATAATTTTTTATTGTTTTAAATTATGAATTTCAATCAATAAAAGCTCTCGATTAGATATTAGTATCATCCAACTATAATGATTTTGTCTTTTAAAAGAATATATATATATATATGGGTAATGATCACCTAACTCGAGTCACGCATGACTCAAGCGGGTAACCGTCATATCATGTCGCGATCAACGTTTGACCCTAATCTAATGGTCACCCACTCGAGTCACATATGACTCTCTCTCTCTCTCTCTCTCTCTCTCTTTATATATATATATATATATATACATATGAGAAATTTAGAAAAAAAGGATTAAAGATCCTCAAAAAGTCATTCGAACAAATATTTGAGAAACATTTCTAATTGAAATTATGAAAACATTATTTTTCAAAAAAAAATTATGAAAACATCCTTATGCTAAATGTCATTTAACACAAATGACATCATGTATTTAAAGAAGGGTGGGCCACTAAATAAATGTTTTTCATATGTCGATCCAATGTCTTCTTGGCATAAATCAAAGTACTGGATTTTCGATGCGTATCAGCCAATACATTAAATGTATCGCTGATACATAGAATGTATCAGTTTTGTACAATTTTTTTTTTCCGCTCTGAAGTCATTGACGTCCTTCACTTAAATTTTATATGAAAAATTATCAGGCAATAATTTCAAATTATCGCTGATAATTTGTCACAACCTCAGATTTTTGAGATGAGTGCACGTCATGCATTACACATAGGTATATGTGTTTTACAAGGAGACCAAAACGAACCAAAGACACTATGTGTGTACGTGGGAAACACACTAGTATTTCCCTAACTTATATGTATAAAAGTGAAAGAGAGAGAAGAACCCTTACGTAACTCTATTCTAACCTAAATAGAGAGAAGGAGAATATGGAGAGAAAGAAGAGAAGAGCGTAGTAGAGAACTAGGGTTTCGTTGGGACTTAAGTCGGTAAAGGAGATTAGAGGAAAAGACTGGAGGAAGAACCTTGGAGGCCTGTTAGCCTAGTAGAATTTCGAATCG
This sequence comes from Chloranthus sessilifolius, assembly GCA_021018995.1. Taxonomy (NCBI): domain Eukaryota; kingdom Viridiplantae; phylum Streptophyta; class Magnoliopsida; order Chloranthales; family Chloranthaceae; genus Chloranthus; species Chloranthus sessilifolius. The sequence continues at coordinate 29,901,678 of CM037598.1, forward strand.
TAAATCAAACTTGTGCGTGACTCATCGTCAGAGGTATGTTAAAGACATGATAGATGCCTAGGAATGTTTTAAATAGTAGGAAGAATGTTGGCTGAATGTTTCTTTTTATGAGGTTAAGGTTTGAATGAAGGGAGGAAGCATGTTCTCGATCTGATCGAGGAGCAAAATCATCGTTCCTCGCTCGAGCGGTCTAAAGGGCTCGCTCGAGCGAGGATGAATAGGAAAAAAATATAACTCTGGGCTCGCTCGAGCGGTCCCCAAAACTAAAGGGAAGCTCGCTCGGCGAGGTCCCCGATAATACCGATGGCTCGATTTAACCGCTCGAGCGACCTCGATTTAACCGCTCGAGCGAGGTCTGGTAACCGCTCGAGCGAGGTCAAGTGACCGCTCGAGCGAGGTCTGGTGACCACTCAGTTCTTGGTTTTTTCGAATACAAGAAACTTGGGGTTGTACACCCCAATGGTTCTAGTGATCTTTCTAAACCTATTTTTGAAATGTAGGTTTGATGCATGATCATGAATTATAACCCTCTACGAGCAGGCGTGCTTTGAGATTCGTCAAAGTAGGGAATATTCTTGAAACATGTGCATTATCCCGTGAAATTCATATGCGTAGTGTAATCTATTTAAATAGTCAAATATTACATGATCCTCATGATAAGGGTGTGTGAGTGAGTTACAACGTGAAAGTCTTGAGGTCCCCAGGGGACGAAAAATCATATAGTTCAAACAAAGAAGGGTGCGACGGAAATATGGGGCATCGAGGATGCGAGATGAAAACTATGAAGAAACATAAGTAATGTGATAAGGCTGATGTAATATAATTAGCACAATCACGGTGAATAACTATATGTAAAAGCACATTGATATTTTTATTTTTAAGGTTGATTAGAATACCCCACCGGCGTGGGGATACCTGACTCGGCAGGATATCCGTGACCGGTACGGCGGCCAATCCGTACATTCATAGCACATCCCAGGGATGTAGATTGAGAATAAACCCCGCCACCTATGGGAAAGGGGCTCGGGCAGTATTCCCAGGGAATACATATAACAATTGTCTAGTTAGACGACAATGGCGGGTATTCCATCGGGGCTCGATGCTATATTGCTCGAGGACTACTTAAGTTAAGATTTAAGTGATTAGGCCAAATTCACAACCAAACAAATAAGGAGATTAAACAAAACTATGCTAAGTAACGGTCAAAATCATTGGGTTATTTCCAGTTACTCAAATTGTTGTCCATAAGTGATTACTTGATAATTATATGCTTGTTAAACTGCTGACATATGTGTGAAGGTTAATCTATATGTTCTTTTTGTTTCCCTACGGAGCTAGGATGTAGCTCACCCCCCTTAGACTATACATCGCAGGTCCAGGACTAGCGGCAGCAAAGACTTCGGGAGAAGCTGGTCCAAGGGTTTCGGATTTCGTGCCCACAGAAGAGTCAGAACCTCCTCCTGAGGAATTCTTCTAGGAAACCCGCCGCATACTTTGAGAGTGAGTTGAGAGTATTATGTATGACTTGGTATATCAAGCCTCTTTATTTCAAATGTTTTAAATACCGTTTCTTGACAAAACGTCTAGGAGGAACTGTTATCACTAAACATTTGGGTAAGTTCTTATGTCCATGAATTGGCATGGGACAAGGACTGCCTTGTGATACCTTGATTGTTTTGAGATTTTATTTAGAGTAACTACGTGTGCCTCAATCATAGTTTTGGCTTGTATATATCTATGTTTTGTTAGGGACCCGGGGCACGGCCTTGAAGGTCGTGCATATGGCACGGATTTTGGGGTACCGAAATTCGGGCTGTCACATAATTTCAAATTATCATCCAATACGAACGATAAATTGTTTGTATCGGACAATAACTTACATTTTGGTACACTTGGTCATCAATTGAAATGTCTGCATGGTAGGATGGCCAACATGAAGTTGGGACTCAGCCTAATATCTATGCTTCTTAGATGTTTCAAACCACTGGATTAATGCTCCTATAGCATCTCAATGTAGGTTGTTTAGCTATCCATTTGAAGCCTCTCAAAGGCTCCATTAGATGGTAGAAATTGTTCAACAACACAATCTTTGAGCTGCATTCACTTTAAACCGGGGTCAACTGTACATGTGCAAAATTGACTAAGTGTCCCGTCGCGGATAAAGTTATGACTCATGCCCCTATTTAACACATTCCGTAATGTTCAACTTTTTGTTAGTTTCATCAACTGCTAAAAATCATAATGAAGCATAGAGTATTGTTCCTTGTTACGATGGATTAAAAGCATAGTCACAAAGTTGAGAATCGGCAAGGGTCAGAGTCGGAAAAATCGATTAAAGTTGGTCAAAGTAAAAAAAAAAAATCTAAACATTATAACATAATATATTTTAAGTTAAAAATAATAATATTAATGAACAAAAGACTTTTTCCCCCTCAAGTATAAGTGACGAAAAAAGATAAAAAAATAAAATAAAATCGGACCACACCATAAACATCACCGATTAAACGGCCGAATTGCGATTGCAAGTTGCTGATTTTTCCAGATATTTGAAAAAAGTTAGACTTTTGTGACTATGATTAAAAGTCCGAAATATACATCGGCACATGGTTGGATCCTAAGCCGATACGTATCTGATATATTGGATAGAAATCGGCCGATATTTAAACACTTTTTTATGTCTAAAATAATATAAAAATTTATAAAAAGGTCATTTTTGTTAATTTTTTGTGTCAATCCAATAAATATTGGCCGATATGACCCGATATGGGTTTATATAATCCGATATCTGTATTAGATGGGGCCTAACGAGAGGATATGGCTGATATTTAAAACCATGCTCTTGGCCATGAGGTCCTTGACTGCCTATTTACTTATAGAGGTATGATCTCTCCTGTAATATCCTTGATATTCCAAACCAGAATTTGACTGACCTTGATGTGCATATCCGACACGGTGACCGAGGTCATCATAAATTTTTGTAAATAAATCATTAAATAATATTGGAATAAAAGTTTGTGAAACAAATTAAGGTTTAAAGTTTAATTGGACCTTTAATGGCTAAGCCGTGCATCGACTTGCGGTGTGCCGCTCAACACCGAAACCAAAACCTAAGCTAAATTGATGGAATTTAAAGACAAATATCAAAGATATTTGTCTTGGTTTTCATTGGGTTATAAAGAGGGGTGTGAGGTTGCTTAAGGGCTAAGTATTAGCCATTTGAAATTTACACATGAGTGAGAGAGCAGAGCCCATTTCCGGAAGTCCATCGTCTTCAAGCCTTGTGAGATTTTTTACCATGTGATCGTCTAAAAGCTCCGCACACTTCGCAAAGCACTTGGCGCTGATTATCATTGAGGTTCGTTCTTGTAAATCTCAAGCCGTTCAACCCCTTGTTCATGAAAGTCCATCTCGCGATCATTAACCGAGCGCTGAGAAGGTAGAAATCGATTCATGATCGTTGGAAACTTCACTGTGAGTTCGCTGTGAAATCGTCGTAGGGATCCGTGGATTTCTCTTGGAAACCCTCGTTTGACAACACTTCTAATAAACCACAGATTCGATCGGTGAAAGGTACGATCGAATTGATTTTTAAATGATTCTAAATGTCCTAACATGTATGTGTATGTGCATGTGTGTGTGTGATTTATTGAAAATCATTAAAGATCTCGGTGAAATTTGGGAAAAAATAGACCAAGGAAGATGCCCGAAGGGTTCTGAACCTGTCGAAATTCAAACCATCAAATTGGAATTCGATCGATCAAACTGTTATTTGATCGATCAAAATTAAGAAATGATCAATCGAATTATATAATACACTTATAAAACAGAAGGCCTGATGAAATTCGATCGATCAAATTTGACTGAAGGTGCCGATACAGCTTCGATAATTTGACCATAACTTTTTACTCCGAACTCTGATTGATGTGATTCTTGAGGCGTCGGAAAGAAGATAAAGACCTCTACAACTTTTATGAATTAATCAACTTTTGAATTAAATGTGTTAAGGGTAAAAATTGAATGAGAAGTTAGATCAAGTTTCGAGTCAACACGAACTTGCCCATTTCTGCCTCGATTTTGAAAGAACACTTAAATACATAATTAGAATTAAGTCATTGATACATCATCGTATGTGTGATGTAGATTGGGAACAGGGAGCATGGATTTGGACCGTTGGATTGCTTTGAAAGGCTCCGAGATTTGAGGTAGGAGAATCTCATCATCAATTACATTCTATTTTAATTCGCATGACTATTTTATAATGATCTGAAAATCTGAGTTTTGCTTTTAAACATGATCTTGAAACCTTGTATATGAAATCTGAAGCTTGCATATGAAATAAGCTCTGAATATGAATTAAGAAACTCTAAACATATGGATCTGTCTTTAACATGAAACTTAAACTCAGAAATTTGAATTATGAAGTCTGCATCTGAAATCCCGAACTCTGAATCCTAAATCCTAAAATCTGCTTTTGAATTATGTATTTAAAATCTACATGTGAAATATATATTATAATCTGCATTTGATTTAACGTTCATGTGACGAATCCCACTGACGTGGCGGGATATCCGTGATCGACATGACAGGATATTTGTGTATCTATTGTGTGATCTGTCTGGCATAAGTTATTCTCATAACGCAGAGGCTTGTTGTAATTCCTGTAAATTATTCATTGAACAACGATGGTTGGGATTACTCATCGGCAAATATCTGGCTACCACGTGCTATATACACGAGAGTTATTTAAGTTAGAGTTTTAAGCAATTTAATAAGATAAATTTGCATGCATAAGTTAAGACTGAATGAGAATCTGAATTAATTTGAAAGCCTGATCTGTCTGTACCTGATTTATGAATCTGCTAGAAACTTTGCATAGAAAATAACTACATCTGATCACTGTATTTGAAATTTCGTTATCTATTCTGTTTTGAATATCTGCTTTTAGAATATGTTTTGAAAACCATGGTTATTAGGATATAATGTGATTAAAATGAGTTTCTTTTACTGAGCTTAGTTGTTAGCTCACTCCGACTATACGTCACAGGTACTAAGTTAGTTTCTGAGGTTCCTGAGCTAGAGGACCTTGACTTCATTTCTGAGGACGAGCCTGAGATTCCTCTTGAGGAGTTCTTTTCGGTTTAGGATTTGGCCTTGTTCTTTGTATGTTTTTAAGAGCTTATATACCTGGCCTTGGTACGTCCGACCTGTTTATTTTGTATGTATTTATACTTATTCTTTTTGTGAACCATGTTTCGGTGATGGTCGGCCATCACCGATGATTCTTTTCGGTTCTCCTGCCCATAGTTTTGTTTGGGGTTAGAACCGTTATTTTGTCCTACTTTCTTTATAGAATTAGAGCTTCCATTTGTTGTACTTTGAAATTGTTTGACTGTTCTGTCCGGCTTATCGATTTATCGATAGGTTGGCAAGCCGACCTTTCCTATACCTATTGGATTGGAAAATTCGGGTCGTCACAGTTGGTATGAGAGCTATGACTTTAGGTCCGGAAGCACTAGGGCTATGGGTTTTATTATTTTTATAATCTGTACATTGATTTATGTTATTATTTTCACAATGACAGACCAGCATGGACCCAAGGTTCAGAGGCAGAGGCAAAGGACGAGGTAGAGACGAAGCAAGGACGATTCCGTTGCAGGATGTTCCCGAGGGTGTCAGTACATCTAGGGGTGCTGGGATCACTATTGGTCCTAATGCCATTCCTGTAAGAAGAAGAGGCAACCAGGGAGATGTTGACCAAGTGTTGGAGGCTTTGTCCAACAACATGGCTCAACAAACAGCTTCTATGGCTTAAAAGACTACTGCTATAGCTCAACAAGCAGAGTTGCAGACTGTTGCGATAGCTTAGCAAGCAGAGTTGATTGCGACTAGGAATCAACCTTCCGGGTTTGCAGAGTTTCGGAGGCTACGACCTCCTAACTTTTCGGGTCAGACGGATCCTGTGGAAGCCGAGAGTTGGCTAGAAGAAATGGAAAAGATATTCGATGTGCTATAGTGCACCGAAGTTGAGATGGTTCGGTGGGCAGCCTTCAAATTAGATGATGACACTGGTCCTCGGTGGAAGTCAGTGTCCAGAACCAGGGAGCAGGATATCCCCAACACTCCTTGGACATGGGCAGAGTTCGTTGAGACATTCAACAATCAGTATTTTCCTAGGATCGTGAGGAACCAGTGGGAGGTCCAATTCATCAATCTGGAGCAGGGCAACATGTCAGTACGTGAGTATGGTGCAGAGTTCACGAGAGTCTCGAGGTTTGCACCTCTACACGTGGCCACTGAGTTGATGAAAGATCAGGAGTTTCAGCATGGATTGAGACTGGATATACAGGAGAGAGTGGCGATGTGGGAGATGGAGACTTATGGGGGAGTTATGTCAAAGGCTCTCATTGCTGAGGAAGAGTTTCAGAAGCAATTACTAAGGAGGGATCAGATGTGTCAGAACATGATTGGCCAGGGGCAGTCTAGTGCTTTTGAGCAAGAAGACGAGATTCTCGAGACCGCTAATATATCCTACTTAGACATCTTACTCGAGACCTGCTACTTATTCTGGACCGACCTCCTATTAGAGACCGTCTGGGACATTATCTGTACGACCTTTCTGTCCTTCAGGCTCCGTTGCAAGTGGACCATCTGTGGCACAGGGATCTTCACATGTTGCGCCTTCTACTCCTGCCCCATTGTAGACCAAGTGTGGAAAGCCACACCCGACGGATGATTGCAGGAGGGTTACTGGAGCTTGCTTCAGGTGTGGCAAGATGGGTCACATGGCCAGGGATTGTCCAGAGGAGAGCAAGGAAGGGACTGTATCAGCATCTACTCAGAGATCTTCTCAACCTACTGTTCAGGGTCGGGCTAATGCTGTCACAACTGTGGATGCCCAGACATCCAATGACATCATACAAGGTATGAATTATTGTGGATTATAAGTCTAAATTCTCGTATTTTAGATTAAGACGATGCATAAAATGAGATAATCTTAGGAACTACTAGTTTATAATACAGTAAATTTTTTTTGCATCTAGTAGAATAACTTACATGAAATCTAGGTACTCTACACATGCATAGGAAGAATGCGACCGCAATGGATATGTGCCTTTACAAGGCACGAGTGTTGTTAGACCCGGGGTCTACCCACTCTTTTGTCACCCCGCAATTTACGGTAGAACTGAACTTTAAGCCTGAACCCTTGGAATTTATTCTGTCAGTCTCGGCTCCAACTGAAAGGTCTATGATAATAGATACAGTGTGTCGATCAGTGGTCGTCATTGTTGAAGAACAGGAGACCAGAGCCGATCTGATCTTGTTAGATATGCAAGAATTCGATGTAATCCTTGGGGATTGATTATCTGTGTACCATGCTAGTGTGGATTGCTAGCGTATGATGAAGAGCGATTGTTGTGGTTATCTTGCTTACTTGCAAGATAAAAAGGAGGAGAAGACACTACGTGAAAACAAAGAAAAAACAACACCACTTACTTTTAAAATACCACAGATATCGGCCGTTGTAAAAGCAATTCACGTATACAACGACCCATATCCATGGTTTAACCAATACAACGGCCCACTTAAATATACTATTTGTAAGTTAGCTGAGTTCAAACCCATGACCTTGATCTCTAAAATAATTATGGCACCCAAGTTAAACCAATACAACGACCCACTTAAAATAATTCCTGCAGAGACCCTTCCTCTTCTTTGCCCAAATCAATAGCAACGACCTACTTAAAATAATTCCCGCGGAGACCCTTCCTCTTCTTTGCCCAAATCAATCACGTTCCTGCGTAAACCCTAGCAGCAACTTCTCGATGGGGATATCATCCACAAGTTGCTGATCATGAACTAGAGATATGCAATACACGATAGAAGATTAGAGCGCAAATATCCAGAAGAGGCCCTTCTTCTTCGTCTTCTTTTCCCAGCAGAAACCTAGCAACCGACTTCATCATCTTTTCCCAGCAGAAACCCTAGCAACAGAAGCCCTTCTTCTTCTTCGCCTTCTTTTTCCAGCGGAAACCCTAGCAGCAGAAGCCCTTCTTCTTCATCGCCCTATTCTCTGTTCGCCCAAATATAGAACCTCCAAGGTATATTGTTTTTTTCGGATGTGTGACTTCCCTTTTGATCCATCAGTTTACTGAGATTTGATGCAAGGGGATTATAATTTGGAATATGGTGTGTTGTTTGTTTTATATTTTATAGAATTGCAAGATCAAAACCAATTAATTTGAAATATGAAAATAATTTATTACTATATGTGACAACCCGGATTTCGGCATCCCGAAACCCGTGCCATCAGCACGATCATCTTGACCGTGCCCCTTAGCTATGCATGGAACATTTGTATATCAAGCAATGAATTGAATTGAAATAGTAAATGAAGCTGCGAAATTAAATTACTATATAAACATTTCTCAAAATACAGTTCTACCCTCATGCCTCTACATGAACGGAGAACCGATCCGAACCATCAATAATAGCTAACCATCACAGATGGTTCGCCCAAAAGAATTATCCCAAATCTATATATATACATTGTTTAATCAAAACAAGGCTTGACATACCAAGCCGTACAAAAATCTCTCAAAACTCTCAAAGCTGCACAACGGAGTCCTCTAGAAGAAGTCCTCAGGAGGTGGCTCAAACTCGTCTCCAGGTGCAAGGTCCGACTCGCCGGGGTCAACGTCTCCTGAAGCCTCGGCAGCTGCTATTAGTGGACCTGCGACGTATAGTCTAAAGGGTGAGCTACATCCTAGCTTAATAGGGAACATAACACAGTTGAACATATAAATTACCACTCACATATATTCCATGATATGCCATGCATGATGTGTCTATGCAGTTACTGATGAAAAACAGTTGAAAAGAATCACATTCTTACTGGTAGTTTACTCATGTCTTTTACTTATTTATGAATGATGCTGAAAAGGCCTAAAACAAACTTAAACTTTCAACTTAAGTAATCCCCGAGCAATATAGCATCGAGCCCCGATGAGATACCCATCATCGTCATCTATATAGACAGTTTTAGAAGTATTCCCTGGGAATACAAATAGTACCCAAGCCCCTTTCCCCTGAAGATTGGTGGCGGGGTTTCACTTGTCTCAACTCAACACCCCTGGGGTGTGCTACATGCGGATAAGCCTCCGCCTGCAGCCTCTGATTTCGCCGCCCGTATCCACGGATATCCTGCCGTGTCAGTCGTGGATATCCCGCCACGTCGGTGGGGTACCCTATCAAACCTCAAATAACAAAAGTATCAGGTGCTTTACATATAGTTATTCATTGTGTAAGTGTGCTATCTTATATCAGTTAGGCCCTATCAAACATGATTCAATCTTGCATACATCCCTCGGATGTATCCATTCACTTGCATCACACCTGATGCTCTTATCTCGTTACTTCCTCATCCCCTGGGGATGACTCATTATAATTACTCTTATTGATGTCACACATACACACACTTTTCACAAACTCTTAAGCAATAAAACATTTTAAATGGAATTCTATATCACTACATACATGCTCTTGCGAAATAAAGTGCATGTTCAAGGTGTTCCCTACCTCAAGTCTCTGTTTGATCATGCATCAAGGTCCCATGTGGCTCCTTGTACCCAAGCTCACACGTACCACCTATGGTACCACATAACATGTGAAATACATCACTAAAGATGTAATAAAGAAGGTCCAAACCAAGAATCTTAAAGTCAAACTCAAAAGTCAACATAAACTGGCACAGTCGATTAATCGAACTCCAAAATCGATTAATCGAAATTCAATATCGATTAATCGAGATTCCCATTCGATTAATCGAATTTCTCTATTCTATCCAGTCGATTCTCAATTCGAGTAATCGAGTTTTCAAAATCGATTAATCGATTAATTGAAATTCTAAATCGATTAATCGAACTCTCATTTCGATTAGTTGATTTCTCCAAGCTCATTTCTTTTCTCCACTGGAGTTCACTGTAGGTTCCCAGTCGATTAATCGATACCCAATTCGATTAATCGAAATTCAAAGTCGATTAATCGAAACTCAATTCGATTAATCGAGATCGGGGTCCTCTGACTTTTCAACTTCTTGGCCAAAATCGATTAATCGAAACTCATTTTCGATTAATCGAAATGGCCAGATTCAGCCCCCTTTTGGCTGTTCTTCCCTTACTTTTTCCTCAATTTTTCTAGGCCTTTATCCTATACTTTAACCCACTTCTAACTACAATCTAACCTTTCAATCTATGCATTTAAACTACAAGAATTTTACCTTCAATCAATTTCAAATTGATTTAAATCAAGTGGTTGGAAAGGCTAGGGTTCCAATTTTGGCTTGAACGGATCCTTCGCGTTGAATCGGTCTCTTTAATGTTTGAATCCCCCCTCCAATCACTCACAATAATTCTTTGCTCAACCCTTCTTTACTCCTCTCTCTCTCTCTTCTTTACTTCTCTCTCAACAACCCAAAACATGCAATTTAGGGTTATTAAATCCTTTTATCTCTCCTCTCACTTGTGTGTTGAGCACATGCACCGTGATAGATGTATGTGACTTCACATTTACATCACACACCACACAGTCAATCAATTTATCACATCTCATCCGTTCATCACACTCTATGCTAACTATTGAACTCCTAATTGGTCAAACCTGTGACCAATCGGGCACGGATCCCGAGGTCACTGTTTAACATGATTTTTCGGGATATTACACTATATTTGCAAATATGGGTTATTAATGCTTCTCTCTGTTTTTTCTTCAAAGGACTTTTTTTCCTGGTGAATACATTAGTTTTATTAAAAAAGATATAACAGAGGAAGAAAATTACTGAAATAATAGTTTAACTTTATGCACATCCTGTGACAGCCTAAATTTTAGCACCCCGAAATCCGTACCATCAGCACGACCCTCGAGGTCATGCACCTTAAATCTATGCGGAACATCATATAATAAGTAAAAGCCAACAATTTAAAATACCAAAGCTTTAAACTAACTAAGTCTCCATGTTTCAATAAAGTCTAGCAACCAACAGACAGTTCCGGTCTCATGCCAATTCATGAGCAAAGGAACTGTCCCGAACCATTGATGACAATCTTATCACCCGCGATGGTTCGCCAAAAGGAAAGTATAGTATTCAATTACATTTAAAAGAAAGGACTTGACATGCCAAGCCACGAGTACTCTCTACTCACAACTCAAAACGTAAGAAACTTTTAAAAGAATTCCTCAGGAGGAGGTTCTAACTCTTCTCCGGCCACGTAATCCGAATCTTCTGGATCAAAGTCTCTCGAAGCCTGTGTTGCCGCTAGTGTTGGACCTACGACGTATAGTCTAAGGGGTGAGCTACATCCTAGCTCAGTAGAGAAACATAAAGAACATATAGATTAATTCTCACATATATGTTATGCAGTTTTAAAATACAATTTATCTGATGTTACTATTTGGAAAGACAATCGAATAAATGAAGAAAATGATGAATACAACTACTTACTTTGCATGGTTTTGTTCATTCTCACCTTATTCGTTTAGTTGTGAATTCTGCTTAATAACTTAACTCTTTAACTTAAATAGTCCCCGAGCAATATAGCATCGAGCCCCGATGGAATACCCACCATCGTCGTCTAACTAGACAGTTGTTAATTTATATTCCCTGAGAATACTGCCCAAGCCCCTTTCTCATAGGTGGCGGGGTCTATTCTCAAATCTACATCCCTGGGATGTGCTACTATATACGGATTAGCCGCCGTACCGGTCACGGATATCTTGTCGAGTCAGTCGTGGGTATTCTGCCACGTCAGTGGGGTATTCTAAACAAACTTTAAATAACAAAAATATCAAGTGTGCTTTACATATAGTTATTCATCGTGATTGTGCTAATTTCTAATATATTAGGCCTTATCACCTTACTTTCTTTTCCCCACTGATTCTCATCTGCACCCTTGGGATGCTACTGATTTATCGTATCATATAGGTATTTACTTTGCAGTTTTTGCGTCCCCTGGGGACCTCTGGTTTCATTTTCTGAAGTCTACACACGCACACTCTATTTATGTGAAATGATGAGATACTTAGCTTAGCAATTAGATCTGTACTACATATATGAGTAATTGAACAATGCACATGTTTCGATAAGGTTCCCTACCTCAAGGCAAAACCCAGTGGTCCCTTCTCGTAGTGATGACACGTACTGATCTCACGTCAGCCTACATTGCATGCGAAAGGACATGCCTTAGAATGGTCACCAGTGGTCACTAGCACTCCTGGAGCGTATAGTTCCCATGAGGTATATTTATATACATAAAAATTTAAATCAATTTTGGTGCCTCGCTCGAGCGGTTGCCTAGCCTCGCTCGAGCGACCTCTTAACCTCGCTCGAGCGGTTTAAAATGAGGTGTCTGAAGCCTAAAGTGAGACCTCGCTCGAGCGAGCTTATTCCTTCAATATGGGTCTCGCTCGAGCAAGCCCAGAACGTACTTTGTTCTCAGGTATATATATATATTTTCTGTCCTCGCTCGAGCGATGAGCGGAAACCTTCACTCCTTGATTCTTCGAGAAATCTATCATATTTCTTTCAATCTTTAATATCATTAATCCGCCATTGCCCAATACATTGTAGGTTATCATTAAAAACATACCTAAGCACTTATCAAACATTATATCATACCTAAATCGGCGGATCTCGTAATCAGTTCGATCTAATGTTCGAACTTCTGCTACTTCGAAGAGATCTCCACGTTCCTGGTCCGACCTTCTCTCCAAGTCTTCCACCTGTTTACACCCCACCAAGGCCTTAGCCTTTCTTTCTACAAGACTCTCCTTTCTTTCTCTCTATTTTCCTCCTCTCTATTTAGGTTAGAATTAAGTTACGTAAGGGAGAGACTTCTCTCCACTTTCACTTATATAGTGAAAAGAAGGGAAAATATAGTATGTTACACACATATACACACCGTGTGTATATGTTGACCCTGGTTTCCTTGTGAACCACACATACACGTGCGTGGCACATGGCTTGTACAGTTTCGAAAATCTGGGGTTGTTACATTCACCCCACCTTATAAGATTTTCGTCCTCGAAAACCGATCATGTCCTAAAATAATGTGCCACATATTCTACAGGCTGTGTCATTGGTTAACTCATTACTCATTTGTTAGTTAGTCGTATGGTCCAGTGACCCGAAATAACCTGCTTAAAGATTACAACTATTTATACCAAACAAGAATACAATCACCTGAAACAGCCGAAAGAGTTTAGAACCTGATAAATGATTATGATCAGAATTGAAATGATGTTTATACCACATCACGCATGAAAACTTTTGTCATGTCCTACTGTTATTCCATCAAAGACTCATCTAATCAAAAGCATATATATATATATATATATATATATCAAATATTTAGCGTGCCCACCAAATTATAATTTGTGACAATCATGTCACAGCAGTATCAACCATTCACCATACCAAATTTTTTTTTAACATCGCAATATTTCAAAAAGAAAAGTTATATCTATAGTGACCTAGTCGTCACCCTCCTCGTACTCATCGTCGTCATCGCCTGTGTCCCCGTCATCATCACTCTCCGCATTGCCTCCATCGCCATCACCAACGGTCTCTCCGACGTTGGTTGCACCAGCTGTAGTGGTCCTAGTAGCCTGGCCCAAACTAGACGTCCCAAAAATGGCATCTCTCATCGTTGCAATCCGCTGTCGGTACGTCTGCGGATATGCTTGGCCCATGAGGTCGATGAGAAGCGCCTCCTGGAACCGTTGATGTAGTCGGGTCTCCCGTACCTGTAGGAGGATCTCCCACAACATACTGGTGTCGGTGGTATGCAGATGTGGTGGAGGCACAGTAGGGGGAGTAGCTGGTCCAGTCGATGGTGGCTGTGGTGCATGCCTTGCAGCCTGACGATCTCTTTTCTTGTTTACACTATTTTGAAGCCCCTTTAGGTTTCGGCTTAGGTCTTGGGCTATGTAGGGGACAACGTTATCTGTAAACGATAACTCGTCGGTGTTGATCTTGAATCCATCATTTCCATTACGCGCATCGAGGAGTCGGGATATAAGACGTGCGTATGGGAGGCGGTTGATCGGTGGAGGGATAACGCCCCTAACATTTCTTTTATAGGCATGCACCATGCCTTTAATGACGACCATTGGAGCCCTAAACCACCTATTGTGGAAGGCGGAGTGCAAGGCTCGTAAAATAGTGTCACGACGCTCTTGGTCATGACCGGTAGGGTGTAAATTTTTCTTGAAGATGATGTCTAAAAATCACATGTGTGGTGGTAATTGGGATCGGGTGATGGATTGACCCGATGCAGACGCGCCGCCAGTAATATCATCAATGATCGTTGGGAACCCGACGTTCCCAACAAGTGGAGGTTGAGTGTTTGGGCTCGGGGTGTAGGTGAGAGGGCAGTTCATGACGGCGGACACATCGCTGCCTCCAAAAGTCAATTCCTTCCCGTCAATTGTGACGAGGATGATGTCCTCATTGACATTGGTTTTGAGGGTCTGATAAAATAATCGGACTAATCTCGGATAGTACCGAGGTCCAAATGGTGTAAGTAAAGGTCGGAGTTGGTGGTTTGTCAGGAAATTCGATGTCCATTTTGTGGATGTCGGATCTAATAAGCACGAGGGATGAATTTCCCATTCGGCTTCCATTTCTTTCGTGCCCCACCAATCATCTAGTTGGATCGGGATGGGTGCTGGTGGTGGTGGGGGTTGTTGTTGTGGTGCCTTATTTCGCGATGATGGTGATCGGGTCGCCATTCGCTTCCTCGGTTGGGGATTAGGGCTTGAAGAAGCCATTAAATTTATAGAGTTTAAACAACGTAAAGGAGTGTGGAGAAGGTAGATTGTACCTAGCGAAATGGTTCGGACGGTTCGGATTTTTCGAATCCGATTTGAATCGGACGGAAAAAGGCTTGAAAGTGAAAACCCTAGACCCTCGCTCGGCACCAAACTCCTCGCGTGAAGAAGAAATGAGCGTTTAACATTCTATCCACTATATATAGTCTGTCCTCGCTCGAGCGGTCGTTAGTTATCGCTTGAGCGAGCACAGAATGGTAACTGGTATAATAATTTAGCCTCGCTCGAGCGGCTTGGAAACCTCGCGCGAGCGACTAATACACCTCGCTCGAGCGGTCACTATTCTTCGCTCGAGCGAGCCCAGAACACGTCAGGTTTGTTATTTTATGTAGCTCGCGCGAGAGCGAGTGTGAAGTCTCGCTCGACCGAGCCCATCAACATAATTCTGTCATCCATAAGCTCGTATCTTGTCTTCCTCCGTTCTTACGTTCGGGAACATTGTGATCCAATTCACCCCTAACTTCTCTTATGGACACTGTGATAGAAAACGCATGAGGAGTCCGCCGTAACAAACTGTTTAAGCTAAAAAAAAATATATAGAAATTTATACTTGAAATCAAAGTATTATGTGACGTCACTATTTACAAGCATAGCTAAGTGGCGCTCTCAAACAACTTTGGATATTGTTCTTTGACATCAGTCTCCCGTTCCCATGTTTCTTCTTCGATCGGATGATTCTTCCATCGAACAAGTACTAAGGGAATGATCTTGGTGCGTAGTACTTGTTTCTTTCTATCCAGTATCTCTGTCAGCTCTTCTATCATGCTCATATCTTCACACATCTCTAGTGGTTGACCTTCCAAAATGTGGGAAGGGTCACTCACATACTTCCTGAGCATAGAAACGTGGAAAACGTTATGTACTCGATCGAACACCGGAGGTAAACCAATGCGATATGCAACTTCGCCAACTCGGCCCAACACTTCGAATGGTCCAAGATATCGTGGACTCAGTTTCCCCCTCTTTCCAAATCTCATCATGCCCTTCATAGGTGACACCTTGACAAACACGTGTTCACCCACCTTATAATCGACACTGGTCCGTTTGATATCCGCATAGCTTTTCTGCCTGCTTTACGCCGACTTAAGTTTCTCCCTAATCATTCGGACGACTGTGACATTATCTTCAAGCAATTCGGGCCCTAAAACAAATTTCTCACCAGTTTCCTCCCAATTGATGGGCGATTTACACCGTCTTCCGTACAATGCTTCATACGGTGCCATTCTGATGCTTGTCTGAAAGCTGTTATTATATGCAAATTCGATTAACGGTAAATGCTGATCCCACGATTCTTGCATTTTCAACATACAAGCTCTGAGCATGTCTTCTATTACTTGATTTACCCGTTCTGTTTGTCTGTCTGATTGCGGATGGAAAGCTGAACTGAAATCTAATCGTGTCCCCATTCCTTCCTGAAACTTCTTCCAGAATTTTGATGTATATAACGAATCTCGATCGGAGACGATGCTACTTGGGATCCCGTGTAGGCGTACTATTTCCTTCATATAGAGTTCTGCGAGCTTTCCTGCCGTATACATCGTGTTGTTAGGTAGGAAGTGTGCTGACTTGGTTAGTCGGTCCACGATTACCCAGATGGCATTATATCCCTTTGCTGTACGCGGTAGTCCAACGATGAAATCCATAGATATTGATTCCCATTTCCATTCTGGTATTGGTAGAGGTTGCAATAATCCTGCAGGGTGTCTATGATCAATCTTCACTTGTTGACACATCAAACATCGTAAAACGTATTCTGCTACATCTTATTTTAAACCTCTCCACCAGTAATTCCTTTTCAGATCTTGGTATATTTTCGTGCTGCCTGGGTGTATCACGTAACTTGATTTGTGCGACTCGTCAAGGATAGTTCGCTTTAGATCAACATTGTCCGGAATACAGAGTTGACCCTTGAACAACAAGGAACCATCCTCCTTGATTGAGAAATCTGATATGATGCCCTCAGTTACATCTTGATGACTCTTCATTAACGCTGGGTCCCTCATCTGTAGCTCATGGATATGCTCGAATATTACTGGTCTCGCTGATACGTTAGCCAAAAAGGGCCCTGTAGCGTGCGGCTCAATATTCGCATCATACATCGAAAGATCTTCAAACAACTTCCATCTATGCATACCCAAAACCAAAGCGCCAATGAGCACCCTTGAGCTTAGGGCATCGGCTACTACGTTAGCCTTACCTGGATGATACTGTATGGAACAATCATAGTCCTTAAGAAACTCCATCCATCTGAGTTGTCTCATATTTAGTTCCTTCTGTGTGAACAAGTATCTGAGGCTTTTATGATCGGTGAAAATCTCGAAGGTCTCACCGTATAGATAGTGTCGCCAAATCTTCAACGCAAATATGACTGCTGCTAGCTCTAGGTCATGTGTCGGATAGTTCTTCTCATGTTCTTTCAACTGTCTTGACCCGTAAAGTACCACCTTCTTGTGTTGGTTGAGCACGCAACCCAAACCATTGTACGAAGCATCACTGTACATTGTGAATCCCCCACTGTTTGAAGGAATTTCTAACACTGGAGCTGAAGTGAGTCTCGTTTTGAGTTCTTGAAAACTCTTCTTGTACGCCTCACTCCATTCGAATCTCGCATTCTTCCTTGTAAGTCTCGTGAGAGGTCTCGATATTTTTGAAAACCCCTCAACAAAACGTCGATAGTAACCTGCCAGTCCAAGGAAACTACGGACATCGGTCACTGTCTTAGGCTGTTCCCAATTCACTACTGCTTCGATTTTGGATGGGTCTACTGTGACACCATGCTTGGAGACGACATGTCTCAAAAAGCTAACCTCTTCTAACCAAAATTCGCATTTGCTGAGTTTGGGGTAAAGTTGGTGTTCACGCAAGGTTTGTAGAGCGAGTCTTAGATGCTTCTCATGCTCCTCTTCTGACTTGGAATATATCAGAATGTCGTCGACAAACACCACAACGCAAGAATCCAGATGTGGTTTAAACACCCGGTTCATTAAGTCCATAAACGACGCTGGTGCGTTTGTCAACCCAAACGGCATCACTAAAAATTTGTAGTGTCCATACCGTGTTCTGAATGCAGTTTTCTGAATATCTTCGGCCTTAACTCTCAACTGATGGTATCCCGACCTGAGGTCGATCTTAGAGAAATATCTTGCTCCTTGCAGTTGATCGAACAAGTCATCAATTCTCGGCAACGGGTATCGGTTCTTCATAGTGAGTTTGTTTAATTGTCGATAGTCAATGCATAAACGCATTGACCCATCTTTCTTCTTTACAAATAAGGCTGGTGCTCCCCAAGGAGACACGCTCGGTCTCACAAACCCTTTATCCATGAGTTCTTGCAACTGTTCTTTCAATTCCTTCAACTCAGCAGGAGCCATTCGATATGGTGCTTTTGAAACAGGCTCCGCTCTTGGCGCTAAGTCGAATGCGAATTCCACTTCCCTCTCTGGAGGTTACCCTGGCAATTCGTCTGGGAACACATCTTCAAACTCTCGTACCACTGCGATTTTCGAAATGACATTCTTCTCTTCCTTATCCGTCTTCAAGAATGCCAAGTAACACTGCGGCCTTTTACGATCATCGTTAGCCTCGTTCTGAGATAAGTGGTAGGTGTTTTGATCTCTCCCCTCGAAATCTGAACGATCTCCTAGTGTTAGGCCTGAAGATAACGACTTTATTCTTGCAATCTATCGTCGCGCAGTGTTGTGATAACCAGTCCATGCCAAGGATTATGTCGAATCCTTGCATGTCCAACAAGATTAATTGCGCATCTAATTCGTAGGTGTCGCCGTCCTGAACACTCACCACTACCGATTTGCAAATTTGCTTTGTATTCACTAACTCTCCAGTCGGGATTGATATTGAGAGGACAAAATTCAATATCTCTGGAACAATCTTTATTCTTTTCGCAAATCTCGGAGTAATGAATGAGTGGGTAGACCCTGGGTCTATCAACGCTCTTGCGTCGTATGCTACATAGCATCCTTTCTCATAAACGGATAATTTACCTATAACATACAACCATACACATATTTATAGCACACACCTTACACATTAATTTAAGTTTTAGTAATGAATTTATACTATTTACAAAGGAATGCACCTTCTCTATCTAAAATTTTAAAAAGAATAGAAATTTCTTTATTTTAAAAGGAACTTTACCTTGAATGACATCATGTACGTTTCCTGCTTCTTGGGCGGTGACTGTGTAGGCCCTCCCTTGCACGACCGGTTTCCTTGCTTGATTTGGTCATGACATCGAAGCTGAAGCTGTCTTCTCCTTGTTTGCCTCCGGATAGTCCTTAATCACGTGGCCCATCTTGCCACATTTAAAACAACCTCGCATCCCGTGCTTGCAATCAGCCGTTTTGTGGGACTTGCCACACTTGGCACAAGTATCCTTTGGTGTTGAAGATGCAGCTCGTGAGAAACCTTGTGTTACCGTAGCTCCAGTAGAAATGGCAGGACTCTCATACCTCATCGGTCTCCCTGATGCCAGTAATGGAAACCTTTGATATGTGCTCTGTTGTGTCAGTCTCCCATATCCTGCTTGAAACGGTTGTCTCTGATTCTGTACTACGAACCTCAGCTTTTTGTTTATTGGCTCGTAGTTCCCAGTTCTGTTCTGATCCACGTTTGTTCTTCCTTGTTGTTCCCTTTGACAGTAGCGGTTGTTGTTCTCTTCTTCCACCACTAGTGCCTTACTCATAACCTCTCCGTAGGTTCTTAGCTGAAATGGAGCAACTCCTCCTCGAATATCTGGCCTCAAACCCTGTTGAAACCTCTTTGTTTTCATTGCTTCTGTAACCACGTAGTCAGGAGCGAAACGAGCAAGTCTCATGAACTCCACTCCGTACTCCCTTTCTGTCATATTTCTCTGTTGGAGTTGTAAAAACTGTACTTCTATCTGATTTCTCACCACTTCGGGGAAATACTGTTTATTGAATTCTTCCATGAATTCATTTCACGTCCATGGTACATTTGGGGTCTCCTGAGCCCTAGTTCGCGACACAGACTTCCACCAAGGTCCAGCTTCCCCATCTAACATGTACGCTACCCAACGGACGCTCTCATCTTCCGTGCAAGTGAGTACGTTGAAAAGCTTTTCCATCTCACTTAGCCAATTTTCAGCAGCCATAGTGTCTGCTTGCCTTGAAAAGTTAGGAGGTCTCATCCTCTGGAATTTCGTAAATGCTGAAGCTGCTGGGGGTGTTGGTGCTACCGGAGATGTAGGTGGTTGATGCTGATTACCAGTATTTTGAGCCGATAAGGATGCTGCCATGGCAGCCGCCATGGTTTCCATAGTGTGCATCATCCTCTGACGCTCCTCTCTCTCTTCATTTCTCTCCCTGATCCTATCTTGTTCTCTATGATCTTGACCCTGACGGTCTTGATCGTGATTTTCGGCCTGGTCTCTGTTCCCTTGACTACTACTCTCAGGAATTTCTCTTTCTCCCAACGGTACTCTGTTCGTTGGCGAGATGAACTCACCTCTGCTGCGTAAGTTCCTATCATGGCCACCCCTTGGTCGACCTCTCCTTCCCGAAGACATCACGATCTGCATATGAAATTAACTTTCGTCAGCAGAAGTCCCTATGCTCTGACAAAAGAATAATTGTCAGAATTTCTAGAATAACTGCTTTGATACCAACTGTGACAGCCCAAATTTCGGCACCCTAAAATCCGTGCCATCAGCACGAACCTCGAGGTCATGCACCTTAAATCTATGCGGAACATCATGTAACAAGTAAAAGTCAACAATTTAAAATACCAAAGCTTTAATCTAACTAAGTCTCCATGTTTCAATAAAGTCTTAGCAACAATGACGATTCGGTCTCATGCCAATTCATGAGCGGAAGGATCCAACCATTGATGACAATCTTATCACCCGCGATGGTTCGCCAAAAGGAAAGTATAGTATTCAATTACATTTAAAAGAAAGGACTTGACATGCCAAGCCACGAGTACTCTCTACTCACAACTCAAAACGTAAGGAACTTTTAAAAGAATTCCTCAGGAGGAGGTTCTAAATCTTCTCCGGCCACGTAATCCGAATCTTCTGGATCAAAGTCTCTCGAAGCCTGTGTTGCCGCTAGTGTTAGACCTGCGACGCATAGTCTAAGGGGTGAGCTACATCCAAGCTCAGTAGAGAAACGTAAAGAACATATAGATTAATTCTCACATATATGTTATGCAGTTTTAAAATACAATTTATCTGATGTTACTATTTGGAAAGACAATCGAATAAATGAAGAAAATGATGAATACAACTACTTACTTTGCATGGTTTTGTTCATTATCACCTTATTCGTTTAGTTGTGAATTCGGCCTAATAACTTAACTCTTTAACTGAAATAGTCCCCGAGCAATATAGCATCGAGCCCCGATGGAATACCCACCATCGTCGTCTAACTAGGCAGTTGTTAATTTGTATTCCCTGGGAATACTGCCCAAGCCCCTTTCTCATAGGTGGCGGGGTCTATTCTCAAATCTACATCCCTGGGATGCGCTATTGTATACGGATTAGCCATCGTACCGGTCACGGATATCCTGCCGAGTCAGTTGTGGGTATTCCGCCACGTCGGTGGGGTATTCTAAACAAACCTTAAATAACAAAAATATCAATTGTGCTTTACATATAGTTATTCACCGTGATTGTGCTAATTTCTAATATATTAGGCCTGATCACCTTACTTTCTTTTCCCCACTGATTCTCATCTGCACCCCTGGGATGCTACTGATTTATCGTATCATATAGGTATTTACTTTGCAATTTTTGCGTCCCCTGGGGACCTCTGGTTTCATTTTCTGAAGTCTACACACGCACACTCTATTTATGTGAAATGATGAGATACTTAGCTTAGCAATTAGATCTGTACTGCACATATGAGTAATTGAACAATGCACATGTTTCGATAAGGTTCCCTACCTCAAGGCAAAACCCAGTGGTCCCTTCTCGTAGTGATGACACGTACTGATCTCACGTCAACCTACATTGCATGCGAAAGGACATGCCTTAGAATGGTCACCAGTGGTCACTAGCACTCCTGGAGCGTATAGTTCCCATGAGGTATATTTATATACATAAAAATTTAAATCAGTTTTGGTGCCTCGCTCGAGCGGTTGCCTAGCCTCGCTCGAGCGACCTCTTAACCTCGCTCGAGCGGTTTAAAACGAGGTGTCTGAAGCCTAAAGTGAGACCTCGCTCGAGCGAGCTTATTCCTTCAATATGGGTCTCGCTCGAGCGAGCCCAGAACGTACTTTGTTCTCAGGTATATATATATATATATATATATATATATATATATATATATATATATATATATTTTTTTTGTCCTCGCTCAAGTGAGACGTTTAGATCGCTCGAGCGATGAGCGGAAACCTTCACTCCTTGATTCTTTAAGAAATCTATCCTATTTCTTTCAATCTTTAATATCATTAATCCGCCATTGCCCAATACATTGTAGGTTATCATTAAAAACATACCTAAGCACTTATCAAGCATTATATCATACCTAAATCGGCGGATCTCGTAATCGGTTCGATCTAACGTTCGAACTTCTGCTACTTCGAAGAGATCTCCACGTTCCTGGTCCGACCTTCTCTCCAGGTCTTCCACCGGTTTACACCCCAACAAGGCCTTAGCCTTTCTTTCTACAAGACTCTCCTTTCTTTCTCTCTATTTTCCTCCTCTCTATTTAGGTTAGAATTAAGTTACGTAAGGGAGAGACTTCTCTCCACTTTCACTTATATAGTGAAAGGAAGGGAAAATATAGTATGCTACACACATAAACACACCGTGTGTATATGTTGACCCTGGTTTCCTTGTGAACCACACATACATGTGCGTGGCACATGGATTGTACAGTTCTGAAAATCTGGGGTTGTTACACATCCATTACAACAGATCCTAATCAACTTCTTTGACTTGCACATCCATTACAATATAGAGGCAAAAATCTTCAGGTTGTAATAACTTCTATTGTTGTTATTACTTATTACACAACCAACTTCTTTGACTTGCACACCAACTAAACAAATGAGAGTTTTCATCGCAACCTTTTTTTTAACTTGTTGCCAAAATTTTCTTTGTTAGTATCATGTATAGCACCATGTGATTTTATATTTGAGTTACTTTTTTGGATGTGTGCCATATAGAATTAATATGGGTATGATTTGATACACCAAGATCTAAAGATTTCTATTGTAAATTAAAGATTCAGAATAGAACATAACAGTTTTCATCATTTGATTCAAAGCCATCAAATTGTAGTATAATTTGATGGCTATCATGTATATCGAATAAACCATTAATTTTAGATGATGTTTGATCACAATGATCAAATGATGGAGATCATTCTCGCTCCAAAAATCTTAAGAACGTGAGTGTCACATCACACGAATTACTTGATAGCTTGACATGACATAGATAGATACCAAAAAGTAACGCAAAGCAGCGAGCAAGAGCATTAGGGTTTGGTATATATGCTACGCTGTCTAAGCATACACAAACAAATATGTGTTAAGTTTTTTTTTAGCGAAGAATGGCATTCTAGATAGATTGCACTCTCTTCTTAAAAAGATTTGATTTCATTGTATAATATTCATCTTTAGCCTTTCTAAGTAATAATAAGGGAAGAGGACCCTGCAACTCGCTTACGATCATTAAAATAAAATAAAAAAAGCGTCGGGGTTGGATTAAGAATCAAATATTAGCTCAAAACTATCACCATTTTTTCTATTGAGCTTCTTGCTCAGCTGATCAGGTTGTACGTAATTCGTTCCTTTTACAACAAATTTCAACCTTTCACGGATCAAAAAAAAAAAACACCATTTGTAGATAGGAAACCATTCATAAGTCGGGACCTGTGAATCTCATCATTCTCATAAGCTAGTATAGTTGTGAACAACTAATCTACACCAGCGTAGATCCAGTCCACCTCGCCCATGAACCCTCTCACCATTTCAAAACACCACCATTATATCATCTGAAACTCTGTTAACCTAACACATTTTGTTCAAATCATCTTCCTTTTCTGAATCAACCTCTTCAAACCCTCTAAAAATCGCTTTAACCTCTGACCAATGAAATCCAACAACAAGTATTATTTCATAATGGTTCCACTCTAAATTTATCATTCCTATATTCCTTGATTAAATTTGGATTAAACCCACTATCTTTCAAACACAAAAGGGAGCTTTTTAGAGGGATTTTGTGTATGATTCCTTACCAATATTTTGAAAACTAGCATTCTAGGTAACTATCATTCTAGCAATAAAATGATAAAGATACCATTTCTTTCTATTTAATCCAAATTTTTTTTTTTGCTCAAATAAAGTGGTAAAATGATCCCCTTCATGCTTTGATTAAATGACCCAAATAAAGCATATGTTCACTTTGGGCCGAGGGTTCAGGAATGAAAGGTCCTTAGAGTTGGAATTGCACCAATTTTGATATTTGTACAGCTGTTCGGGGTATATTCAGTACTAGGAAAGATATTGAAAAACAAATGCCACATTAAAAAACGAGAGTTTTGGAGATCAAAGCTACTTCTCATTGGTCGCGAATTGGCTGACCAATCAGGCTCATGATCAATCGACCTATTAATCAATTTATCACCTGATCAGTCATCCTTAGTGCTTCTAAATCCTGCTTATTCTCAAACATATATAAAAAAATTGAAGCTGCCATCAAATTGTGCCTAATAAAGATTATTTAGGATTGAAAGAAAAATACACATCTATTATTGGTATCTTATGTTTTAGGCAAGATTGAAAGTATTTTAAATTGTGAAGATCTCTTGGAGATCTTAATTGACTGTATTCACATTTATTTAAGGAAGCTTCTTCCTCTTAATGAAATGTAGAAAAACTATTGCAAAGCGTATAAAAAAAAACTATTACAAAGATGTAGAATTCTAAGTTTTTCATGGTATTAGAGTAGCCTTTTCTCTACTCCATGCCACCCAATTCAATTGTTCACGTGATTTGGCTATTAATGAAATGTAGAAAAATCATAGCAAAGACTTAGAATTCTAAGTTTCTTCAGTGCCGACCATGCTGCAAAAGGCTGCTTTCCCTGCCTGTGGTAAAAATTGTAATGTGCACCGATTTGATCTGCATTTTGTTTGTTGTGAAATGAATAAATAATTTTAATTTTTTACATTTTACATAAAAAAAAAAGAACTTTTATTATTGTGGATGGTTAGATAAGTGAAATTGCTATTTCCAAAATATGAAAAAGGGAATTGCAATCGTTTAAGGTTAGGTCAAGGATCTTACAAAAAACCTTCGTTCTAGCAGCTCTCTTGGCCACAGATTCATGGCGTGCCATCAGAAGTTGGCCGGCTAGGAAAAGGTCTTAGTAGTTTCCATTTTGGGAGTCACAGTTACGATAACTCAAATCCTCGATGGACTACTTTCTGTTATTTTTAAATTTTCCATATATGTCCTTACTGTTCTCGTGCCTTTTAGTTTGGGGAAGAAGAGATCCTGTACCCTATATAGGGAAAATAGATGTGTGCGGATAGAAATAGTTGAGGTGTGACTAATCATGTCATTGATTGAGCTGTGAGCAAATATAAAAAAAAAAGAAAATGATCAATTCTGGACAATTTTTTATACACAATTTTGCAGGTGACTTATGTGGCGCAAAACTATGTATGCACCCAGTCATGTCAGGCCACATAAGCTGTCTCCAAATTAAATTATCTATCCTAAATTGTAAAAAGGCTGACTAAAAAAAACTCACATTTTGGCTCAACAATTTTGTGAAAAGCTGAGCTGACTACCATAGTTGGTAACCTGAGAGTAGGTGCTCAGCGAGTGGTCCTCTTGCCAATTTTCTTTTTACCAAAGTAGTCAAGAATTGGAAAGTGCACAACTATTTAGTGATATATGCATGGGTCAAAATATCGGGTTACCGATACGTATCGTCTGAGCTCCAAAACGATACGTATCGGTACCGGTTGGTATCAAACGATACATTCAATGTATCGTTCGATACCAATACTGATACGTATCGGTATCAGCCGAAATTTTGATCCATGGATATATGCTTTTGACCTTTCACTAACTTGTCACTGGGTCACTAAGAAATCCGTACGTTTCTGAAGGTAAGTAGAATAGAACTTAGGAGGAGATTGAAATCGGTCCCTAATAATATTATCTTATTTGTCATTCTATTAAAAACTCATTTTCCTACAAAATTTCGTTTAGTACTTGAAGGGACTGAATTATCTAAACATTTCTTCATCTTTTCAAGCGGATTCGTACTTGTGGGTGAATGGGCCAACCAAGGTGTCAAAATTGGCATCGGACTCGGGTATCGGTTTATGGAGGACCGGTATGACTCAGCCAATACCAATATGTATTGTCCTATTAAAAAAAAATAATAGTAAATAAAAAATAGAGTTATCGGGTGAAGAAAATAGTCAAGTGTAGTTCAATATATTTTCTGCATTTTATTTGCCTGGAAATAACTTTTGTTGGCAGCTAACATTTATTCATTTGAAGATGTCCACTCTCAGGATATGTTTGCATGTGATCTTTATATTATGTATTTTGAGAATGTGTTTTGAGGCTGCTTCCTGCCAATCACATGGTTGTTCATCTGAAACTTTAGTCCACAATCATGTATGTGATACGCTAAAGCTAACCTTTTCTTTCGGATGTAAGCAAACTTGTGCAATGTCAAAAAACTAATTGAATCGATGCAAATGGTGATATTTGCTCAAAAAAATAAATAAAATTTGTATGCATTTGGTGAGATAGCTGTTTAGATATATGAGCTTGGGCAGTGTTTGCATGCTAATTTGAAGACTGATGGTCTTAAACTTTAGGACTTATTTCTATCAATAGATTTGTTATTTATTTCTTAGTTCATGTTGATGACTTAATTATTAAATTGGTGACATTTTTTAATGAGTTCATGCTTACAGGAAATGGCCGCAACGCCAAGTGAACAATAAGAATCACGGTTTTCTTAACGAGAAGATTGAAGGAAAATACCCAAAGTATAGTTTTTCCACTCCCTTAACGAA
The DNA here is from genome assembly GCA_021018995.1 of Chloranthus sessilifolius. Lineage (NCBI taxonomy): Eukaryota > Viridiplantae > Streptophyta > Magnoliopsida > Chloranthales > Chloranthaceae > Chloranthus > Chloranthus sessilifolius. Next base: position 29,928,596 of record CM037598.1, read on the forward strand.
TATGAGAAGTGTTTAACAACCGAACCGGACCAGCAGATCTGATCTAGTTCAACTTAAACTGGTACCACTAGTCCGGTCTTTTTAGGTTTACCTGGTGAACCATCCAGTTTTTTGATGAACCATACATTTCAGCTGGTTCAAGTGAAACTGAATTTCTTTAAAAAATAAGGAATCTTTAGATTTCAAAATATAAAAAATCTTTAAATGCGAATTTAAAAGTTCACATTTAATTAGAAAATCTAATCTAATACAAGGTCGGAAAGCTACAAATTTTTAACTAGGTTAAGTTTCTTATTAATTTATACTCAACATTTGGAAATTCAAAATTTTTTGCAATAAAGAAATATATTTTTATCAAACTGAAAATATTTTTAAATTGAGTCAGAGAAAAGGATAAAATATAATCCGTTTATTTTCATCCTCTTTTTTTGGTGGGTTTCTTTGCTAATGAACTAATTAAGTTATAGGCCTAAGAGAGTTAGTCTTTTATACATAATAAAAATTTAAACCCAACCTTTTATCTAATAAGTCTACTAAAACTCTAAAAAAAACACATTTAACCATTTTCTCTGTAGTCTTAACTTATATAAGCTTTACAAAAATTTTAAACCCAACCTTTTATCTAATAAGTCTACTAGAATTCTAAGAGTAACACATTTAACCATTTTCTCTATAGTCTTAACTTATTTATGCTTTACAAAATTTGTATTCATGTTTTGATGTTCAAAAACCCATATTCCCTTGTATGCACAGATTTTTTTTAGTTGTCTACTATTAGTGCAAAAACTTCTTTGGCTGTTTGTAGGTGATGTCTACAGATATTTTGTTTAATCTGCAATTCTGCATAGGTTTTTTTCTTATATTTTTGTGTACACTGCACAAATTTTTTTTGTTATAATATTTTCAGCGCCAAAGTGAAAGGTCAGAGGCATACTTTTGCTGATTTTTGTGCTCACAAATAGATGTGCACCACCAGTGGGTCGACTATTTTGGTAGTGAATTGCTGTTGAGCACTTTTTTTAAGGAGTTGCACATTTTCTTTTAGTGCATTGCAAGAGATTCACTAGAGCTGCTCAAGAGAACTACAAAGTGAGCCTCCTAACCATTGATTTGTCCATAAGCTTCAGAATCTCTGCTCTTGATGTTCTAACCATCGTCTTTGCAATCTTTTACAGTCCCCAAATTTGCAACTAGAATTCTTGGGCAGTTACCTTGCGGAGCTAAGCTTGTTAGATTATGGTTGTGTGCGCTTTTTTCCGTCAATGGTTGTCGCTTCAGTTATATTTATCTCCAGATTTATCATTCATCCAAAGACTCATCCTTGGGTAATAGCTCGTTTTGCCTGTATATTTGGTTTATATATTGGTGCCTTTTTTCTCTACAATGTAAAGGCAATAAATCTCCTTAGTTTCATTTTTCACTGTGGATCATTTTGTACATATTCCTTTTCCAATTTTAAGCTCCTAATGTAATTATATAAAAATTCTTATGCAAGTCGCTCTTATGCACACTTTTTTTTTCTTGAATACACATTCAAACTTTGAGTATAATTTTATTATGAAATTTATTAATGTGACTGAGTTTATTTTTATGGCAAGAAAACTCGTGGTATGGGAGCTGGGTGCAAGCTGAAAACACACACGAAGTGGGCAGACAAATCATAAAAGAAAAGTCATCTTGACAACGAGTTAAAAGGTGCTCAATCAAAGGTGTTAAGCAATGAGACATTAAAATTCTATGTCAATGGGTTTATTGGCAACCCGAGTCATGCTCGAATAGGGTACTGTTGAATATATTTATAGAATGTTGTTGAATATATTAATATAATATCTTTGAATATTTTAATAAGATGATGTTGAATGTATTAATACGATGTTGATTTTATTTTTGACTTATTATTTTTTTATTTAGTTGAATAGATTATGAATTTTTTCCCTTGTAGAATGATATGTTGTAACGACCCGACTTTTCCAATCCTTACGGTATAGGAAAGGCCGGTTCATCAACTTATTGATTTCTCAATAAGCCGTATTCAAACAGAGGCCGGCACATAACAATGATCTAAAACAGAGGCAAAGCAGAGATAATTCATAATTCAAAAGCTTGTAATAACAAATCTATCACGATGAGGAACCAAAAGGAACCACCGGTGATGGCCAATCCAACACCTAAACTAATGGTTCACGATGATGGTTCCTCAAGTGATACCAAAAAGAACAAAATAAGGCCTAGGGCCCAATATTCAAAACAATATTCAGACAAAATACCAAAATACAGGATCTAAAGGTCAAGGGAAGAACTCCTCAGCAGGCAAGTCTAATTCCTCCTCAGGAATATAATCAGAATCCTCCAAATCCTCAGATCCCAAATCGGCCTCGACTGTGACGTATAGTCGAGGTGAGCTAACGAAAAGCCCAATAGAGGAAACAAATCTATTTGTATTTCATTATAAGTAAAGGTTTTCAAAAGGCAATTCGGATCAAATATGGTTTTCAAATGATGCTTTGCAACGAAATCTCGATTCTAATCTTGAGTTAAAAGCGAATACATAAATGCGATGTGTTGAAAATCTTACGAATTAGTATGCTTCTTGTCGTAAATTTATAACTTAATTATATCTCTCAAATTCCTATAGCATGAGAGCAAAGTGTATACCATGGGAAGACCCTCGACCAAATCGCTGCTCATGAACCCTTTTTACGAATGCAACAAGCCCCTACGCAATGAGGGAAACTTGAGCCAAAGTTATACCGTCAACACGGTTGGTAGAATCTAGGCATCGTTCGTACCTCAAATCAAATGCAATTGCTAACACATATCAAGGCTTATTATTCATATCATATCTTTTTTCAAAGTTACGATTCAAAGGTCCGATTCAAAGATTAGCGAGGTTACGAGGTTGAATTACAAAGTTCTTAATTTTAGCAAAGTATCCATCTTTGAGGTTCGATGTCCATAATGATTTCAAATACATCTTTGATGTTAATATGATTTCAAATACATGCTTCTCAAGAGAAATAGTCAAAACAGTCCTACTTATAATAGAATATAAATAATGTGGGTTCCCCTACCTTAACAAAGAGCTTCAAAATCACGCATAAACAAATCCTCACCAAGGACTCCCAACGATCAAAACCTACATATATTAGCACTTTCGGTTGTTAATATAAGACAAAAAAATCAAACTAAAACTTGCAGTTAAAATCCAATAAAAATTCGAATGCCAAAAGCAGAAAGCAAATTTGTGGGTCAAATATGAAATTGATGGTGAATTCAATTTGACCCTTGAATTCAAAAGCGCACATCCCAAAAATGGGAAAAATCGCACATCGATGCATGGCCATCGATTTTAGATTGAACCACGACCATCGGATCACATGATTTTCTAAGGTCCCAAAAATGGGAAAAATGCACATCGATGTGGCCATGATTTTAGATTGAACCACGACCATCGAGATCACCTGATTTTCATGATCCCAAAATGGGAAAAATCGCACATCGATCTGTAGCCGCCAGTTTTAGATTGAACCACCATGTCTTCTTTAATTCTAAACAAAACATAAACAAAATAACACAAGGAGGTTTCATCGACCTACCTCTTGTAGTTTAAGCCGTTGATTCCAAGCTCCAAGCTCCAAGTTCCATGGTTGATTTTCACTTGATCCATCATAAAGAAACCACGACCATTAGATCACACTGATTTTCTCACTCTCCACATCACTCTTCTCTTTCAATATATCAAACTGATCCTAAGACAATTTCAAAGCTAATCAATGGTTGAGATGTGAAGAGGAGGTCTCAATCTCTCTAGATCTAGGATCAAACGAGCAAGGTCTTTAGAAGCTTAAATTCCAAAGAGAGTGGGAGAGTTAATCTTCTCTTGCACTCTCTCTCTCTTATAACCAAACCTAAGCAACTATAATATCTAGATTTTTTGTATTTGTAACTTATCCACTTAAGTTGAGAACATATCTGGTGTTAACCACCAACACCAACCCAATAGTATAAGTTATCGATTTCATGACTTGCACACCTCTTGAGACCAACTCCTTTGGCCATTAGTCTTACCATAGCCTTAGCTTACCAAAAGTCCAAAAATATTCTACAGTATTTTCCGGGCACGCTTACCGAGGTAAATGAAAATATGCCGAAAATATCAGGGATATTACATATGTAGTTGATACAATATTTGTAACAGGTAAAATGACTCTCATTACAGTAAAAAAAAAAAAAAAAATAAATAAATAATTGTCCATAACAATTATTTTCATATACCATTGATTTAGGTCGTGGTTTCGGAATAAAAAAAACAACCCTTTTCCCATTAGGAAAAATGGCTCAACATTATTGTTATTTTGCAAAAGCCACAAACAACGGTCCATAATCGTTGTTTCTTGAAGGAAATTAACAACGGTTTGTCATCGTTGTTTACATATACCACTGATTTAGACTGTAGTTTCGGAAGAAAAATAATAACCCTTTTTTTTTTCTTTAAAACAACAGCTTAAAAACGTTATTTTACAACGGACATGGACCGTGACTTATCTGGTAAATAAATAACGGTTTCGGGTCATTGTTTATAAAAACCACTACTCTATAAGCAACGACCCTTGCAACGACTCAAGACCGTTGCTTATGATATTTACAATGGTTTTGGGCCGTTGTTTTTTTTATCGATTTTCACGTTGTGAGAACATCGCTAACATTACGGTTGCATGTGACTATCCGTATGTCTTTCCAGAAGATCTGCCCGGATTGCCACCTAATAGAGAGATCGAGTTTGCGAGCGAGTTAGCTCCTGGTACTGAGCCGTTGTCCAAAGCTCCGTATCACATGGCTCCAGCAGAGTTAAAGGAACTGACGGAGTAGCTGCAAGAACTTCAAATTTATTTGACCTAGGGTGTCTCCTTGGGGAGTACCAGTTTTGTTTGTCAGGAAGAAGGATGGTTCGATATGGCTCAGTATTGACTATCGATAGTTAAACAAGTTGACGATTGAGAATCGTTACCCACTTTCGTGAATTGATGACTTCTTTGATCAATTACAAGGTGCTAACTTTTTCTCTAAGATCGACTTGAGGTCATGATACCATCAGTTGAAGATCAAGGCTGGGGACATTTCAGAGATTGTGTTTCGCACGAGGTATGGTCACTATGAGTTCTTAGTGATGCCATTTGGTTTGACGAATGTGCCAGCATTGTATGGATCTGATGAACTGGGTGTTCAAACTACACTTCGACAAATCTATGGTCGTTTTCATAGATGATATCCTCATCAATTTGAAGAGAAGGTAAGAGCATGAGCAACACTTACGAGTCGCTCTTCAGACACAGAGCTCACAAGTGCTACATACTTGCATGTTGGATTTTCACAGGTCATTGGATTAACACTTACCTATGATTGAGTTTGCCTATAATAATAGCTATCAAGCTAGTATCAGAATGACACCATACGCAGCTTTGTACGACCGGTGGTGCAGGTCTCCACTTAATTGGGATGAGGTTGGTGAGAAGTTTATTTTAGGCCTCGAGATTGTGGAGAGTACAATCGATAATGTTCGATTGATCCGCAAGAGATTACGAGTAGCTCAAAGTTGCCAAAAGAGTTATGCTGATCTCAAACGACAATATATTGAGTTTCAGGTGGGGTACAAGGTTTTTTTCAAAATCTCGCCTACGAAGGACGTGATGCGTTTTGGTAAACGTGGGAAGCTTAGCCCGCGCTATGTTGGACCTTTTGAAGTCTTAGGCCGGGTTGGTGAGGTCGCGTATCAGATTGCTTTGCCGCTGCAACTATTCCGCATGCCCAACGTATTTCACGTGTCTATGCTGTGGAGGTATGTCACGGACTCGACTCATGTGCTAGACTACCAACCCATTGAGCTTCAGGAGGATTTATCGTTGATTGAGGCTTCAGTGAAAATCTTGGTCCGTAAAGAACAGGTCTTGCGGACTAAGCAGATTTTACTGGTACTCGTAAGATGACGGAACCACTCATCTGAGGAAGCAACTTGGGAGTGCGAAGTAGAGATTCATGACCAGTACCCACACCTATTCAAGTGACGTTCATTAGTTCTGTAGTCATTTCATTGTCGTAGTAATTATTACATCTTGTATTGGATACGTTCACTTGGGATAAATGTGTTTTGGCATTTGTAAATGTCTTTGTTATCATAGACAATTGTGTGGACTTCCTTCTAGATTAGTTATCTTTAAATTTTCCTTCAGTTAAAGGATTGGGTTCTCTTGTGTGGAAGGCTTACTTGCCGATGCATGCTGCCTTCAAACCAAACACCATGTATCACATTTTCGAGGATGAAAATTCTTAAGGAGGGGAGAATGTAATATCCCTGATATTTCAAATCAGAATTTGACTAACCTCGATGTGTGTGTCTGACACGATGACCGAGGTCGCTATAAATTTTTATAAATAAATCATTAAATAATATTGGAACAAAATTTTGTGAAACGAATTAAGGTTTAAAGCTTAATTGGACCTTTAATGGCTAAGCCGTGCACCGACTTGTGGTGTGCCGCTCAACACCGAAACAAAAACCTAAGCTAAATGGATAGAATTTAAAGACAAATATCAAAGATATTTGCTTTGGTTTTCGTTGGGTTATAAAGAGGCGTGTGAGGTTGCTTAAGGGCTAACTATTAGCCATTTGAAATTTGCACACGAGAGAGAGAGAGCCGTGCCCATTTTCAGAAGTCCATCGTCTTCAAGCCTTGTGAGATTTTTGACCGTGTGATCGCCTACACTTCGCGAAGCACTTGGCGCTGATCATCATTTGAGGTTCGTTCTTGTAAATCTCAAGCCTTTCAACCCCTTGTTCATGAAAGTCCATCTCACGATAGTTAACCAAGCATTGAGAAGGTAGAAATTGATCCGTGATCATTGGAAACTTCACCGTGAGTTCGCTGTGATCGATCGCTGTGAAATCACCGTAGGGATCCGTGGATTTCACTTGGAAACCCTTATTTGACAACACTTCTAATAAACCACAGATTCAATCGGTGAAAGGTATGATCGAATTTATTTTTAAATGATTCTAAATGTCCTAACATGTATGCGTATGTATGTGTGTGATTTGTTGAAAATCATTAAAGATTTGAGTAAAATTTGGGAAAAAATAGACCAAGGAAGATGCCCGAAGGGTTCTGAACCCGTCGAAATTCGAACCATCAACTTGGAATTTGATCGATCAAATTGTCATATTCGATCGATCAAATTAGAATTTGATTGATCAAACTGTTATTCGATCGATCAAATTTAATAAATGATCAATTGAATTATATAATACACCTATAGAACAGAAGGCCCGATGAAATTCGATCGATCAAATTTGAGTGAAGGTGCCAAAACAATTTCGATAATTTGGCCATAAATTTTTTACTCTGAACTCCGAATGATGCAATTCTTGAGGCGAAGGAAAGAGGGCAACAAGCTCTACAACTTTTATGAATTAATGAACTCTTGAATCAAATATGTTGAGGGTCAAAATTGAATAGGTTAGGTCCAGTTCCAAGTCAGCATGAAACTTGCCCATTTCTGCCTCGATTTTGAGAGAACACTTAAATACATCAAAATTATTAGTAGTTAGAATTAAGTCCTTAATACATCATCATATGTGTGATATAGATTGGGAATGGGGAGCCGTGGATTTGGACCGTTAGATTGGTTTGAACGACTCCGAGATTTGAGGTAGGAGAATCTCATCATCATCTCATCATCATCAATTAGTAGTTACAATGATCTAAAAATCTGAGTTTTGCTTTTGAACATGATCTTGAAACCTTGCATATGAAATTTGAAACTTGCATCTGAAATAAGCTATGAATCAGAATTAAGAAACTCTGAACATATGGATCTGTCTCGAAAATCTAAATTTTGAACTCTGCATTTGAAATCTCAAACTCTGAATCCTGAAATCTGCTTCTGAATTATGTATTAAAAATCTACATCTAAAATATATATTTGAATCTGCATTTGATTTAAGGTTTATGTGACGAATCCCACCGACGCGGCGGGATATCCGTGACCGACACGGCGGGATATCGGTATATTTGTTCTGTGATCTGTCTGGCATAAGTTACTCTCATAATGCAGAGGCTTGTTGCAATTCTTGTAAGTTATTCATTGAACGACAATGGTCGGGGTTACCCATCGGCAAACATCTGGCTACCGCGTGCTATATACATGAGAGTTATTTAAGTTAGAGCTTTAAGTCATTTAATAAGATAAATTTGCATGCATAAGTTAAGACTGAATGAGAATTTGAATTAATCTGAAAGCCTGATCTGTATGTACCTGATTTATGAATCTGCTAGAAACTTTGCATAGAAAATAACTACATCTGATCACTGTATTTGAAATTTCGTTATCTATTCTGTTTTGAACATCTGCTTTCAGAATATGTTTTGAAAACCATGGTTATTAGGATATAATGTAATTAAAATGAGTTTCTTTTACTGAGCTTAGTTGTTAGCTCACTCCGACTATACGTCATAGGTACTAAGTTAGTTTCTGAGGTTCCTGAGCTGGAGGACCTTGACTTCATTCTTGAGGACGAGGTTGAGATTCCTCTCGAGGAGTTCTTTCCAGTTTAGGATTTGGCCTTGTTCTGTGCGTGTTTTTGAGAGCTTATATACTTGGGCTTGGTACATCCGGCCTATTTATTTTATATGTATTTATACTTATTCTTTTTGTGAATCATGTTTTGGTGATGGTCGATCATCGTTGGTGGTTCTTTTCGGTTCTCCTACCCATAGTTTTGCTTGGGGTTAGAACCGTTATTTTGTCCTGGTCTATTTATAGAATTAGTGCTTCCGTTTGTTGTACTCTGATATTGTTTGACTGTTCTGTCCGACTAATCGATTTATCGATAGGTTGGCAAGCCGGCCATTCCTATACCTCTTGGATTGGAAAAGTCGGGTCGTCACATCTCCAATGGCACATATTTCATTAGAAATCCAAGTTATTACGATGTTATAAGGATCTTTGGTACAAAATATTGGTAGGAAACACAATCTTTATCATACAACTCAATATATTGGCCATTTAATAAAATAAATATTTATTATTAATTTAATAATATTTATTTATTAGTTTATTTATCTTTAAATGGTTCCTTAAGTCTTTTGGTTCCATGTGGAAAAGATATTGTTGCCAATACTTGAACCTTCAACCTTCAAGTCAAAGTGATTTGAATTTTGAATTAATATTGGAGGGAAACATTTCCCACCACAAGTTTAAAGGTATTGCAAAAAATTTTTCCCACCTCACTATTTTACAAGAAAGATCCTTGCCATATATATGAAAAGTTACCTTCCATATTGTTTTGTTTGAAAAATAGAAACATAGCTCATAGCGGCGGTTCGGTGCCGTGCACGCGTGCGTGTGCGAATGACGCAATTGGTGCTTTTATGATGCACTTTGCACTTCACATCATCGCGAGGAGCCTTTCCTATTTGATCTGAGATGGTCCGATCGGTTCACTTGTTGATCAGGCATAGATTGCTTGCACCCATGTGCACCGCATGTGTGCACTAGGTAGTTCCCGACTATTCATGGAAACGATCGGATTCAAACAAGTCAGTTAATGACTGTTGAACACAAAAAATTATAACTGTTCGCATGTGAACCATTGGATCCTTGCAACTGTTGATCGGTTCGATCAGGGCACTCTATTGCAAGGAACTGACAGACACAGCTGCCCCTGAATAGGTGCTTCTAAAGGTATAAATAGAGGCCAGATGAGGGATTCAAAGCACTTGCAAATCTCGAATCTTACATCTGTGTCCTCGATATTCATGTGTCTACTAGAGCATTCTTTGTGTTTTCGTTTTGTTGGATTGTACACTACAGTGCAACGTAGTATGACAGATCGGTGCTTCATCGAGGCTTTATTTTATCCTGGAGGCAAATTTGCCGTTATCCCATTACATATAGGGGGCAAATATTGTCAAGACAGTGATCTAACTATGCCTTGAAGCCATTTTTCGGTCTATTTTTTGTCAATTTTTGTGCAACCTGCCAATAATTTTAAGACAATATTTTTATGGCACAAAAGATGATGGAACTCTCCAATACGAAGATCACAAAACTCGAGTGCTTTAATGACACAAATTTCAAATGATGAGAATCAAAAGTACATTTTATATTCACAATCTTGAAAGTCACATACATTCTCACTATGAACTCACCACCATCGGAGCATGAAGATGAAACGCTTGAAGAATGTAGAATCCGTACAAAATGGGAAAGTGATAATTACACATGCAAAGGCTATATTCTCAATACTCTTGTCGATTCTCTTTTTGATGTCTATCAAATTTACAAGACTGCAAAGGAAATATGAGAGGCTCTTGAACGAAAATACAAAGTAGAAGAAGTCGGCGTCCGCATATTCTTAGTAAGTGAGTTATTTAATTTTAAGATGTATGATTCTAAACCTATTTTGCAGCAAGTGCACTAGATGCAGATTATCTTCAATAATCTTGTGATAGAAGGAAGCATAATAGACAGAGGTTTTCAAGTCTCTACGACTATTGTAAAATTACTGTTGGGATGGAAAGATTATCGTAAGAGTTTGAAACACACTAAAGAAGATCTAACTATGGAGGAATTCTTGACTCATCTTCGCATAGAATAAGAGGCTCGTCTACGTGACAAGGAGGAGGAGAAAATTGAACTTGTCTCCAATGCTCACAGACAAAGGAAAGAACTCCAAATTGAAGCCGAATAAAAAGGATTTCAAGAGAGAGAAAATACAAGGAAAAGACAAAGAAGGGTACTTATTTTTATTGCAAGAAACCTGGCCATGTCAAATGTGATTACCGTAAATTCTTGAAGAATAAGAATCAGGAAAATATTGTCGGTGAAGAAGACTTCGTTACAGTGATCTCCAAGGTCAACATAGTAGATGGTGAAAATGAATGATGACTCGATTCTGGGGCTACTAGGCATTTTGTGACAGCCCAAATTTCGGCGCCCCGAAACCCGTGCCGTCGGTGGACTGGCGCTAAGGCCGAGCCCGTAATTGTATCACATTGCGTCTCACAAAGTTGCACAGCGGAATACTAAGCGGAACCACACTGACGAAACTTACATCAAAAGACATATTTCTATCATTTATAACCCAAAAGACGGTTCTAATCCCCTAGAGATGGAAAAGAACCGTTTGGAACCACCGGTAAGGACCCATCCTTACCGAAACATGGTTCCTCCAAAAGAATATCCAAAAAAAAAAAAAATGTAATTACAGAGTATACTTTTACAACTTAAAAAGCTCTCAAAACATGGATCTAAGGTCTAAGGCCGGACCTACTCCGGTTGGGCACAAACAATTCTCGGGTTCGCTCCTCTAGATCCTCGCAGGTCAAAGTCGATCCTCGCCCTCGGGTAACTCAGCCCCAACTTCTTCTCCTGAACCTGAAATATTAGTGAAGGAATGAGCTTCATCCAAGCTCAGCAGGGTAAAACTTATAGCATGCTTATCGAACATCAAATACGTATATCATGGCATGACAAAACGAAACGAAACAAAACGAAATATATCCAAAGTGATCTCATAGTTTTACACACATACATATGGATTCATGTTCATGCACACATATCATCGATGAAAAGAAAAACTTAAAGTGCTTTACTTAAAGTAATAGAATGAGGAACTATAGCCTCAAGCCCCGATGGAATACCCACCATCGTCACTCACATGAGTCATATTCACACATATTCAAGGTCCCATAGAGTTGGACACTTGCGGATAATACCGTTAACGGTAGGGATCACATATCACACAAAGCATACGAACGTATCACACATACATACTGAGAACGATCACACAAAGGGTGTACGGATTGGTCAGCCGCATCGTCACGGATATCCTGCCGCGTCCACGGTTATACCGTATTCACATAACCTCAAATCGTAAGTGCGTACATATAGCTTATCGCCGTGTTTGTGATAACTATACATTAGATGAAAACTACTTTGAAACCAAAACTCACATGCTCATATCACAATGCTCTCAAATCTCATATCTTGCACATGACGTCATATCGAACATATCATAACGGAGGTCACATACTAAGCATATACGGAAACATATGTCAAGACTTATGCGAATTCATATATCAAAACATAACGAAAAGCACGGTCAAAGCATATCCGAAAATCATATGTCGAAGCAAATACGGAAGTCATATCGAACAAGAGACATATCATGACACAGCATACATATCGTCAAAACAATGCACATGATAGATGGTTTTCCCTACCTCACAAAGTAATTCCTTGCATGCTCATCCTTCACGAAGGTTGGTTCGTTCCACACACGTAACCTCACCTAAACAAGGCATACTCATTCATTAGAATGATGTACAACCCACTGTGGAAAGTCCCCAGTGTTTCCACAACAAAAGAATCAAAAACCGAAAACAGATTTCGATCGGTCGAATCCAAATTGAGCCATAATGCGTTTGAGCGGCGAAAAATGAATTCGACTGGTCGAAATAAATTTCGACCGGACGAATTCTACAAGGCAATTTTGCATTTTAATTTCGATCGGTCAAATTAAAATTCGGACCGTCAATTTCTCAAAGTCCAAAAATCACCTTTTCGCTTATATAGAGTTCGATCGGTCGAAACTAAATTCGATTATTAATTTCACTTAAGTCCGAAAGCTTTTTGTGGCTATTTCGATCGGTCGAAATGATTTTCGACCATGAAATTGCCTGCTTTCTTCGTAATGAGGGTTTGTCACTCTGGGTTCAACCCACTTCGAAAACTCAACTTCTTCTCATCATTTCAACCCAGATTCTACTACTTTTAGCTTGTTGAAAGCCATCTATAACAGGTATTGAAGTTCCTTACCTAGGTTTGAGCGAGATCTCCTCCTCTAGCTCAAGAACAGCTGCGGTTCCATGGAGTTGCTGCAGCTTGGTGGATCCTTGCTCGATTAGTCGCTTCTTCCCTTGACAAATGGATCGATCTCGGCTCACTCGTAGCATTGAATAACCCTAGGTTTGTCTCTCTCTTCTTAACTCTCTTCCCTTTAGCAGTAAATAGAAATAAATGCCCTAGGTTTCTATTTATACTACTTTCTCTCTTGACTGGGTGTGAAACACTACACACGGTCCAAAGGTACATGAGCATCAAGCTCTTACACCGGGTCTAGTTATCATCGATCAAGTTCATTGGATTTGATCTATAGACATTACATCATTGTAAAGAGGCATCCTCGGCTCATGACCCATCGGCACAAGTACCGAAGTGTACGGATCAAGGCTATGCAAAGTCGGGATGTTACATCCTCCCCTCGTTAGGAATTTTCGTCCTCGAAAATGTTCCCAACGAGCAAAGACAGGTTCAAGAGTAACCGTTTGGCACCATGCATGGCTAAACAATTCCTATCGTTACCGAAGCTCATGCATTGAAAAAGTCTCCACACAGCCAATAGTTTAGACGTGTGAAGAAAAGCATTAAACATGAACAAAACACCCTATTCATAAGCATAAAAAGGAAATTGGTCCACATAACAAAGGTGGCAAGTCATGCCACAATAGTCTAACCATCAACAGAAATCAAAAGTGGCAGCCATGCCACAATAGTTTAAAAGATTCATACACTTAATTCCCAACGTAAAGAAAAGAAAGCAAGGAAATCCACATCTCCCAGCCTCTAAGCCTGTGGAGGGTCATCTCAACAAAGCATCCAGGCGCATCCTCGGCTCGAAGCTACGCTTGCCTCCCGCCGCACATCGCCTCCCTGCTCCCGCATCACCTCCTCTCCTAGTGGCACTCCCTCGTCCTCCTCAGATCGGAGCCCCGTGACTGTGCGCAGACGCGATCCTCTCATATAATCCGTGGGATACATGGCACTGCAGCATCTCCAGGAGTAGCTCAAGAAATCAAGCTGGTTGACTGGCGATTACTCTCTTGAATGAGAGCAAGCCAAGTCCTCAAGGCGTCTTGGCTGCTTGGTGAGCATGAGTAGCATATGGATAGGGATCTCCAGCATAGGCACCTCCCGAAAGTGGAATAAACTCAGGTGCTCGGGGATAGGAGCCTCATCGATCGGCTCGTCATGAGCACGTCGGGTGCCTCAGGAACAGGTACATCTTGAGGTTGTGGAGGCACTGGTGGTACTTGAGGCGCTGACTGTGGGAGGTGTGGCTTGAGACTGTTGTACGTCCTCTTCCAATGTTTGAATGTGTATAGAAGGACGTTGTTGGAAGACTTTGGTTCCTTGGGAGATACTTTGTGGACCGAGGTTGCAGAAAATTCATCAAACATGGCAGAGATGAAGGAGGCATAGGGGATATGCTCCTCAGCCGCCTCAACGCCCGGTAGCAGTTTCTTTCTTCCATGTTTGATTCCCTCAAAGACTACCGCCACTGCATCGAACCATTTGCCCTCGAAAGCGGCAAAAAGTGCATTCATCAAAATGCCTAACCTTTGGGTCTTATGGCGGATTGGGTATAAATTACACTTGAAAATTGTATCTAGGAACCACATATGATTGGGCAGATCGGAACGGTTGATGGCTCGCCCCTTTGCGGTTCGTCCATTGGTCATCTTCTCGGCTATGAACGTATGGGTGAGGTTAGGCGGGTTAGGTGGTAGCAAGTCTACGCCATCCCCATACGTATCAAAGCATTCCAACGCCGCACAGCCCATGGCATGGGTGAAAGTGTAGGTTTTTCCATCGACCTTGGTAGAAATGGTGTTAGCGTCGGAGTTGACAATCATGTTAGAAACAAGCGCACAAGGCGCGGATAATAGTATTGGTGAATGGGTTTCAAGAGATTATCGAGCCCGCACTTGTTCAAATAGTTGATCGTCCAAGCATTGATGCCCGGTTCCTCATACGTCGCATACAGAGCGGGATCGATGGTAAATTCATACGCAAGACCCTTTCCGCTCCACCACTCGTTGGGCGTGTCTTTTAGGGACGTTTGCGGTGCACTGGATTGCCCCGTAGGTGGAATGGTTGGAGGATTTGGGTGGGTGGTGGTTGAGGTGTCGTCAGGAGGAATCGACGTGGAAGGCCCCGTGGCGACTTTGGGCCGCCTGACGTGGGAGTTTTGGATCTGTTCCTTCCTCTTAGGAGTCATTTCCCAAAATCTAGGGTTTTTTGAAGAAAACTAGGGGTTCTAGGGATTTTAGGGAATTTCTTAGGGCGAAAACACAATTTGAACTTCAAAAATCACAACTTACCGATTTGTGATGGCTAGATCGCGATTCCCAAAGCGATTCGGTGTTTTATAGGCCTTGGAACCTGAAAAGTGGTTGAAAAACCGAAAAGGAACTCCCGAAAAGAATTGAATGGGCAAGAAAAGCAGTTGCTCGGTATTTATATACCTAACCAAATTGATCGGTCGAAAGATTTCGACCCATTAAATTCACTTAAAAGGTAATCGAAACGATTTCGATCGGATTCAAAAAAATTTTGACCGAAATTCAAAATGAATTCGTTTGTCCAGAATTCGATCGGTCGAAAAATTTTTCGACCGGTCGAATTCACCTAGGCTAAAACAGCCTTTCTGCCTTCCACTGCCCATATAATTCGATCGGTCGAATTGTATAATTCGACCGGTCGAAAATAAATTCGATCGGTCGAAAATGAATTCGGACCATTAATTTACGTAAAACTTCTGTTTCCTCTGTTTTCTCATACAGATCAAAATTCTCACCCTCTTACCTTCAAATTCAGTCTTTATAACCAAAATCTTCCAGTTCATATACATGAATTTGACACTTTACAATTACAATCACTTTCTCAGCTCTCAACCCCTCCTTTCAGCTTTCAATCCGTAAATAACGCGGGATATTGAGCTCGAATTTCGGCTTCACGTTCCCACGTCGCCTCTTCCCTTGAGTGATTCTTCCATTGTACTAACACTAGAGGAATTCGTCTCGAGCAACACTTGCTCGATTCGGTCCAAAATCGTCAGAGGTTCTTCAATAACCGCAAGTCTCTATAGACCTCAATGGCGGTGCATCGAGGATATGGGTCGGATCTCGCACGCATTTCCTCAACATAGATACATGGAATACGTCAGCACGCGATCAAGTTGCGGGTAACGCGACCCGATATGCAACTTCGCCAACTCTCCCAATATTTCAAACGGTCCAACGTGGCGAGGACTCAACTTCCTCGCTTTCCAAAGCGCATCACTCCTTTCATTGGAGATATCTTGATGAACACATGGTCTCCTACTTGAATTCTACGTCGCTTGGTGTCGGCAGTAACTCTTCAACGGCTCATGCGGTTCGATTCTCTCTCGGATGATCTGCACAATTTCAGCATTTCTCTTAATCGCTTAGGTCCCAAAACAAACTTATCACCGGTTTTCCCGGTTGATCGGAGACACTGCATCTCCGTCCATATAAGGCTTCATATGGAGCCATCCCAATGCTCTGTTGTAAGCTATTTGTTAATTCAATCATGGGCGATGTTGATCCCATGATCCTTGAAATCGATCATGCATGCTCGCAACATGTCTTCAATAATTTGGTTGACCCTCTCGTCTGACCGTCGATTACAGGATGAAATCTCGTAACTGAAGTCCAATCTCGTGCCCATACCTTCTTGGAATCTTTGCCGAATATAGAAGTGTACAAGGGATCACGGCGACACAATGCTCGTAGGAATGCCGTGTAGTCGGACAATCTCTTTCATATACAACTCACCAATTTGCTTGCAAAGGTACGTAGTGTTATAGGGCAAAAGTGTGCCGACTTGGTCACCGGTCCACTATTACCCATATGGCATTATGGCGCCTCAACGCCCCCGCAATCCCACTGAAATCCATCGAAATGGACTCCACTTCCATTCCGGTATCGGTAGAGGTTGTAGAAGACCTAGGGTGTCGATGATCTACTTTCACTTGTTGAGTCACCAGGCACTCTGAAACATATTCTGCAATATCCTTCTTCAATCCCTCCACCAATAACACTTCTTCAAAACATGGTACATTTTGTACCACCCGGATGAATGGCATATTTAGACTTATGTGCCTCATCCAGTATAGTCCGCCTCGACTCATCATCGACGGTATACACAACCTTCCGAAATAGCAATGACCCATCTTCTTTAATAGTGAAATCTCCGTTTTCAAATGCCTTTTGTCGAAGCTTCACGAAGTTCTTCATCTTTCGTCAAGTTCACATATGTGGTCAAGAATAGTCGGCCGATCGTAAGACTTGCCAATAGCACCGGTATCCTTAACGCAATATTATTATCATAGAGCGAAAGGTCCTCAAACAACTTCCATCGTGAAGTCCCAAATGAGGCTAGCTAACGAGATGTATGCTTTCGGCTCAATGTCTTACGACATTAGCTTTACCGGATGATATTGGATTGTGCAATCGTAGTCTTTAAGAAATTCAATCCACCGTCGTTGCCTCATGTTCAAATCTTTCGTGTGAACAAATACTTGAGGCTTTTATGGTCGGTAAAGATCTCAAAGACTTCACCATACGGTAGTGCCGCCAAATTTTGAGCGCAAACACAACCGCTGCTAACTCTAAGTCATGTGTCTATAGTTTCTTTCATGCTCCTTCAACTGCCTTGAGCCGTAGGCAACAACCTTGCCGTGTTGGTTCAACACGCAACCCAACCCTCCATAAGATGCATCACTATATACAAAACCTCCACTACCCCGGAATAGTCAACACCGAGCGGAAGTAAGCCGCCTCTTAAGTTCTTGGAAGCTCTCCTCACATTCGTTAGTCCACTCAAATTTGGTATTCTTTCTTGTCAATCGTGTAAGTGGTCCCAAATCTTGAGAATCCTTCCACAAAGCGTGTAGTATCCTGCTAAGCCAAGAAAACTACGGATTTCAGTCACGGTCTTGGGCTGTTCCCAATCCAACACTGCTTCAACTTTAGCTGGGTCAACGGTCACACCAGCTTCCGATACTATGTGACCAAGGAAACTCACTTGTTCCAACCAAAACTCACAATTCGAGTTTGGCATACAACTTGTGCTCACGAAGGGTTTGCAAGGCAATGCAGATGATGTTCGTGTTCTTCTTTAGTCTTTGAATAAATGAGGATATCATCTACAAACACCACTACGCACGTGTCGAGATATTGTTTGAACACTCGATTCATAAGGTCCATAAATGATGCTGGCGCATTCGTCAAGCCAAAAGGCATCACTAAGAACTCGTAATGTCCATATCTCGTTCTGAATGCCGTCTTTTGTACGTCTTCGGCCTTCACCCTCAACTGATGGTATCCGGATCTCAAGTCGATCTTTGAAAAATATTTTGCCCCTTGCAACTGATCAAATAGATCGTCGATCCTCGGCAACGGATACTTGTTCTTGATCGTGAGCTTGTTCAACTGACGATAGTCGATGCAAAGTCTCATCGACCCGTCCTTCTTTTTAACAAATGTAATCGTGCTCCCCAAGGAGACACACTCGGTGGATAAAACCCTTATCCAACAGCTTCTTGCAATCGCTCCTTCAACTCTTTCAATTCACCGAGCGATTCTGTACGGAGCCTTGGACACTGGTTCAGTCCCTGGAGCCAAGTCAATCGCGAAGTCGATCTCCCGGTCAGGTGGCAATCCTGGTAACTCGTCGGGAAATACGTCTTCGAACTCGCGAGCAATAGGGATCTCATTCACAACATTTTCATCTCCTTCTTCTCTTGCGAAATGCGAGATATCCATCGCATCCATTCTTCATCATTCTTTCGGCTCGCATCATGCGGAGATGATCGGTGCTACTTTTCCTTTTCTCACAAAACGAAATGACTTCTGCTTTGGAGGACGGAAAGTAACCACCTCCCGTAGGCAATCGACGCTTGCGTGATAAGCGGATAGCCAATTCATGCCCAAAAGCACATCAAGTCCTCGCATCTTCAGTAAAATGAGGTCGGTGACCGTGTCTCTGGTCCTCCACTTGCACAAAGGACCGCCGGCAACACGTGTCTCAGGCGCTACCCGTAGGAATGGTCACGTCAAGTGTGAACTCCAAATCCTCCGTATGATCTTTAACTTCCTTGCGAATTCAGAGTTATGTACGGTGAGTAGACCACAGGTCTATTAGAACTTCGTGCATCACAACGATCACCGTCGTTCTCGCGATAAACTTGCGTACCTGTCGGTATATACATGACTACATTCGGACATACATGCTATGTACACTCATATGCTAGTATGCACCTATATCTTTCTACAATGCACTTTCTTCTTTAAGAAAATAATAATTGAATTTAATCATAATGAAGTGCAATTGTACCTTGGATCACGTCTGTGCTCACGCGTCTCGCGAGAGATAGCAAAAGCACGGCCCTCGACAACTCATGGTTCACTTGATGCAGGCGTGTAGTGGCCGAAACGAGCCCTCTTTTCTCATGTCTGGCACTCCGAATCATGTGGCCAACCTTTCCACATTTGAAGCATCCACCGTATCTCTTACGCACTCCGAGGTCTTGTGTGACTTTCGCATCGAGCACACTTCATCAGAAGTGGAAGGTGTGGCTCGAGAAGGTCCTTGAGTAATGTGATGCCCCTGCATTTGAGTCTCTGGCAGGCCCTCTCTTCTAAATGGTCTCATCAAGTGTATGTGTTAGACCTTCGGAAATTTGAATATCTTGGCCTAGACACTTGAGCGCGCAGACATCCTCGGCTTTTATTCCCAGTAGTCATACTCGCTTGCTCCTCCCGACGTTGGCTTCCTTTCCAATCTTTCTTTTATTTATATCCTTTCGCCACTATCGCCTTCCCCATCACCTCTGCGTAAGTCTCAAGCTCAAAGATAGATACCCTTTCTTGAATATTGGGTCGTAGGCCTTCTTCAAACCTTCCGCCTTCATTTATTCCGTCAACTAACTTTCGGTGCAAACCTTGACAACCTTACAAACTCATTACCGTACTCACGCACGGTCATACTTCCTTGGACTAGGTTAGCAAAGTCCTTCTTCAACGATTTGGACTTGCTTTGGAAAGTACTCCTTGCTAAACGCCGACTCAAACTGATTCCAGGTCCATGGTGTGTGTGGACCCTCGACCTCTCTTTCTCTCAAAACTGACCTCCACCATGCATCAGCATCTCCTTCCACCTGACAAGATGCCCACCCCACCTTCTCATGTTTCGGCTCGCAACCTTTCAAGTAATTTCTCTATTTGTTTGATCCACTTCTCTCCGCCTCAAGCGGATCCGCTGGTGGAAAACAGGAGGTCTCAATCTCCTAAAATCCACAAATGATGAAGGTAGTAGTGCAGGTGGTGGCGGTGGTGGTGGTGATGTCGATTGTTATTTGCAAAGAGCAACGCCGTCTCACGCTTCTAGGGCGCTTGCTATCGACTCCATCACCTTAGTGAGTTTATCTGAAGGCTCTTCTCTACTTCTCTCTTCTGTGACTGGAAGTGGTCTAGATCCCCTCCCGGATCCTGATGGGATATCTTCATTGCGCACTTCGCCGTCAGGGCGTCTACCTCTTGGTCGACCCCTTCCACGGTGTTCCATTTAATTCTGTTACCATGAAACAAGAGTCTCATTAACAGAAGGTCCCTTACACACGACAACTTCTCAAACTAAAAAGGTCAAGACTTGTCGAACGCTTCTAAAGCCATGCTCTGATACCAACTGTGACAGCCCAAATTTCGGCGCCCCGAAACCCGTGCCGTCGGTGGACTGGCGCTAAGCGCTAAGGCCGAGCCGTAATTGTATCACATTCGTCTCACAAAGTTGCACAGCGGAATACTAAGCGGAACCACACTGACGAAACTTACATCAAAAGACATATTTCTATCATTTATAACCCAAAAGACGGTTCTAATCCCCTAGAGATGGAAAAGAACCGTTTGGAACCACCGGTAAGGACCCATCCTTACCGAAACATGGTTCCTCCAAAAGAATATCCAAAAAAAAAAAAATGTAATTACAGAGTATACTTTTACAACTTAAAAAGCTCTCAAAACATGGATCTAAGGTCTAAGGCCGGACCTACTCCGGTTGGGCACAAACGAAGCAATTCTCCGGGTTCGGCTCCTCTAGATCCTCGCTTGGGTCAAAGTCAGGATCCTCGCCTGCAACTCAGCCCCAACTTCTTCTCCCCGAACTCAAATATTAGTGAAGGAATGAGCTTCATCCAAGCTCAGCAGGGTAAAACTTATAGCATGCTTATCGAACATCAAATACGTATATCATGGCATGACAAAACGAAACGAAACAAAACGAAATATATCCAAAGTGATCTCATAGTTTTACACACACATACATATGGATTCATGTTCATGCACACATATCATCTGATGAAAAGAAAAACTTAAAGTGCTTTACTTAAAGTAATAGAATGAGGAACTATAGCCTCAAGCCCCCGATGGAATACCCACCATCGTCACTCACATGAGTCATATTCACACATATTCAAGGTCCCATAGAGTTGGACACTTGCCGGAAGAAGTACCGTTAAACGTAAGGGACCACATACCACACAAACCATACGAACGTTCCACACATTCATGCGAACGTATCACACAAAGGGTGTAGGGATTGGCCGCCGTACCGGTCACGGATATCCTGCCGCGTCGATCCGGTTATACCGCCGGTATTCACATAACCTCAAATCGTACGTGCGTACATATAGCTTATCGCCGTGTGTTTGTGATAACTATACATTAGATGAAAACTACTTTGAAACCAAAACTCACACATGCTCATATCACAATGCTCTCGAAATCTCATATCTTGCACATGACGTCATATCGAACATATCATAACGGAGGTCACATACTCAAGCATATACGGAAACATATGTCAAGACTTATGCGAATTCATATATCAAAACATAACGAAAACGGTCAAAGCATATCCGAAAATCATATGTCAAGCAAATACGGAAGTCATATCGAACAAGAGACATATCATGACACAAGATACATATCGTCAAAACAATGCACATGATAGATGGTTTTCCCTACCTCACAAAGTAATTCCTTGCATGCTCATCCTTCACGAAGGTTGGTTCGTTCCACACGTAACCTCACCTAAACAAGGCATACTCATTCATTAGAATGATGTACAACCCATCGTGGAAAGTCCCCCGTGTTTCCACAAAAAAAGAATCAAACCAGAAAAACAGGGATTTCGATCCAAATTAATTGACTAAGGCTGCGTTTTTGAATTGAAAAATGAATTGATGGTCGAAATAAATTTCGATTTTTCGAATTCTACAAGGCAATTTTGCATTTTAAATTCGATCGGTCAATTAAAATTGACCGAATTTCTCAAAGTCCAAAATCACCTTTCTTTATATAGAGTTCGATCGGTCGAAACTAAATTAACCAATTAATTTCACTTAAGTCCGAAAAGCCCCTTTTGTGGCTATTTCGATCGGTCGAAATGATTTTCAATTGAAATTGCCTGCTTTCTTCGAATGAGGGTTTCTCACCGGGTTCAACCCACTTGAAAACTCAACTTCTTCTCATCATTTCAACCCCATTCTACTACTTTTAGCTTGTTGAAAGCCATCTATAACAGTATTGAAGTTCCTTACCTAGGTTTGAGCGAGATCTCCTCCTCTAGCTCAAGAACTAGGGTTCCATGGAGTTCTTTGCTTGGTGGATCCTTGCTCGATTAGTCTTCTTCCTTGACAATGATCGATCTCGGCAGCTCACTCGTAGCATTGAATAACCCTAGGTTTGTCTCTCTCTCTTCTTAACTCTCTTCCCTTTAGCAGTAAATAGAAATAAATGCCCTAGGTTTCTATTTATACTACTTTCTCTCTTGACTGGGTGTGAAACAGCTACACCACAGTCCAGTGTACATGAGCATCAAGCTCTTACACCGGGTCTAGTTATCATCGATCAAGTTCATTGGATTTGATCTATAGACATTACATCATTGTAAAGAGGCATCCTCGGCTCATGACCCATCGGCACAAGTACCGAAGTGTACGGATCAAGGCTATGCAAAGTCGGGATGTTACACATTTGCCCTATGATAGGAATAACTTTGTTTTCTATGAGAAGTCACATGATGGACATGAATTGTTCATGGGAAATTTCACTACTACCAAAGTTGTAGGACACGAAAAAACTATTCTAAACTTTACTTCTAGTAAATCTGTCACCCTTATCAAAAAATTATCATAAGAGTTTGAAACAAACTAAAGAAGATTGAACTATGGAGGAACTCTTGACTCATCTTAGCATAGAAGAAGAGCCTCGTCTACGTGAAAAGGAGGAGGAGAAAATTGAACTCGTCTCTGATGCTCACATTATTGAAGATGTATCTACATCGAAGAAGAAGAATAAAGAAAAGAACTTCAAATTGAAGCCGAATAAAAAGGATTTCAAGAGAGGAAAGACAAGGAAAAAGCAAAGAAGGATACTTGCTTTTATTGCAAGAAACTTGGCCATTTTAAACGTGATTGCCATGAATTCTTGAAGAATAAGAATCAGGCAAACATTGTGGGTGAAGAAGACCTCGTTGCAGTAATCTCCGAGGTCAACATGGGAGATGGTGGAAATGAAAGGTGGCTCGATTCTGGGGCTACTAGGCATGTGACCTCTGATAGGAATAACTTTGTCTCCTATGAGAAGTCACATGATGGACATTAATTGTTCATGGAAAATTTCACTGCTGCTAAAGTTGTAGGACATAGAAAAGTTATTCTAAACTTTACTTCTGGTAAATCTGTCACCCTTAATGATGTATTTCATGTCCTTAAAATCTTGAAAGATTATCGTAAGAGTTTGAAACACACTAAAGAAGATCGAACTATGGAAGAACTCTTGACTTATTTTTACATAGAAGAAGAGACTTGTCTACGTGATAGGGAGGAGGATAAAATTGAACTTGTCTCCAATGCTCACATTGTTGAAGATGCATCCACATCGAAGAAGAAAAATAAAGAAAAGAACTTCAAACTAAAGCCGAATAAGAAATATTTCAAGAGAAGAAAAGACAAGGAAAAGGCAAAGAAGGGTACTCGCTTTTATTGCAAGAAACCTGACCATTTTAAATATGATTATCGTGAATTCTTGAAGAATAAGAATCAGACAAACATTGTGGGTGAAGAAGACCTCATTGCAGTGATCTTCAAGATCAACATAACAGATGGTGGAAATGAATGGTGGCTCGATTCTGGGGCTACTAGGCATGTGACCTCTGATAGGAGTAACTTTGTTTCCTATGAGAAGTCACATGATGGACATGAATTGTTCATGGGAAATTCCACTACTGTCAAAGTTGTAGGACACGAAAAAGTTTTTCTAAAGTTTACTTCTGGTAAATTTGTCACCCTTAATGATGTACTTCATGTCTCTGAAATCCGAAAGAATCTTGTATCAACTTTTATTCTTAACAAACATGGATTCAAAATCGTGATCGAATCTGATTCCATTATACTTTCTAAGAAAAATATGTTTGTAGGCAAGGGGTATGTCACTTGCGAAATGTTTAAGTTCAATATCAATGAGAAATCTGCTTCTTCGATTTATATATATGATTCAGTATTTTTATGGCATAATAGATTAGGACATTTAAATTTACGTTCTATGAAAAATATGATTAAATTAAAACTTCTTCCTAAAATATATATAGATTATGATAAAGATAGATATAGTATTTATATTTAATCTAAAATGATAAAGAAGTCATTTAAAAGTATTGAAAGACAATCGAAACTATTAGATTTAATTCATACTGATTTGTGTAGTTTAAATAACATTATTACTAGAGAAGAAAAAAGATATTTTATTACTTTCATTGATGATTATTCTAAATTTATATATGTTTCCTTCTTCAATTAAAAGACGAAACATTTAGTAAATTTATCTCTTATAAGGTCTTAGTGAAAAATCAATTAGATTTAAAAATTAAGACATTGAGATCGAATAGGGGTGGTGAATACTGTCATATGAATTTTTAAAATTTTGTGACAAGTATGAAATCATTCATGAAGTCACCGCTCCATATTCTCCTAAATCTAATGAAATTGCAGAAACGAAAAATCGAACTCTAGTAGAAATGGTAAATTCTATGTTAACAAATTCTAGTTTGAATTTAAATTTATGGGGAGAAGCATTGCTAACTGCATGCTATATTTTAAATCAGATACCTTATAAAAAGTATTCTAAAACTCCATATAAAATTTGAAAGAATAAACCTCTCAAATTATATTATTTAAAAATATGGGAATGTAGAGCGTTAGTTAGGGTACCCGATTATAAACGTACAAAATTGGGTCCTAAAGCCATTGAATGTATTTTTGTGAGATATTCTATTAATAGTCCTATATACAGATTTTTGGTATGTGAGCATAATAATATGTTTGAAAAAAATTAAATTTTGGAATCAAAGATGCAGCATTTTATGAAAATAACTTCTCTACTATTCCAAAACCTCTTGCATCCTTTGATTTAGAAGAATCTTCTAATTCTCATCCCTCTAGTAGTGAAGATGAAGTAATGGAACATAGAAGAAGTAAGAGACCTATAAAAGTCATTGATTTTAGTTTAGATTTTTATGTTTATCTTGTAGAAGGAACTAGAAATGAGAAAACTAAGAAAAAGAAGTTTATTTTAAATATCGATGAAGATCCTAAAACTTTTAATGAAACTATTAAGTCTATTGATTCTGTATTTTGGAAAGAAGCTATAAATGATGAAATGGATTCTATCATGTCCAATAATACATGAGAATTAGTAGATTTACTACAGGGATCTAAACCTATAGGTTGTAAGTGAATATTCAAAAGAAAACTTAATCCTAATAGCACTACAAATAAGTTTAAGGCCAGACTTATTACCAAAGGTTTTAAATAGAAGCATGATATTAATTATTTTGATACTTATGCTCTAGTGGCTAGGATTTCTTCAATCAAGATATTAGTTGCTCTTGCTTTTATATGTAAACTCAAGGTTCATCAAATGAATGCTAAGACAACCTTTTTAAATGGTGAACTTGAAGAGAAAGTATATATGAAATAACCAGAGGGTTATATCATGTAGGGACATGAAAATAAAGTTTGTAAACTCATTAGATCACTATATAGTCTAAAACAAGCTCCTAAATAGTTGCATCAAAAATTTAATAATATTATTTTATCATAATCAGATAAATGTATTTATAGTAAGCTATCAAACGGTATGAGTGTGATTGTTTGTCTGTATGTGGATGATCTCTTAATTTTTTGTATTGATTTAGAAAGTATTAAAAATATAAAAAGTTTTTTGGCTTTGAAATTTGATATGAAAGATATGGATGAAGCCGATGTAATTCTTGGAATAAAATTATTTAAACAAGATAATAATATTATTTTATCTCAGTCACATTACATAAAAAAACTGTTACAGAAATTTAAACATAATGAAAAATTAGCACCAACACCTTTTGATCTAAGCGTAAAATTAAAACTCAACGATAACAGAAGTGTATCACAATTAGAATATTCTAAAGTAATTGGTAGTTGATGTATACTACTCTTTGCACTAGACCCAATATTGCTTATGCAGTAGGAAAATTAAGTAAATATATTAGTAAACCTAGTCATGAACATTAGAAAGCAATTGATAGAGTATTAAATTATCTTAATAAAACCAAGGATTATGCATTACATTATGTTGGTTATCCTATAGTAATTGAAGGATATATAGCTCTTAAATACAACTCATGAATACCGGAGTATATGCACAAGGCCATAAAAAGTGTTGGCTGTAGAAATGAAATGAAATTTAGATCACTTATGTGTGTGATATATCCGGTTGATTATACAAGAAAATTAGTTCAGGAATTTAGATCACTAAATTTTTTTATCAACTTTAATATATTATCACTAAGTGAAGGTTCAATTCCTTAGGATACCTTAATTTATGCATATCGTAGTCAAGAAGTATTTAAAATATTTCGTATATATATATACTGTCTTTGGTTATCAGATTTTAGATTGACGCTAAATACCTATTTAACAAAATAGGAGAGGAATGTTGATATTTATTTTATAAATATGGGAAAAATGTTAGATATTTAACAAAATAAATATTTATTATTAAATTAATAATATTTATTTATTAGTTTGTTTATCTTTAAATGGTTCCTTAAGTGTTTTGGTTCCATGTGGAAAAGATGTTGTCGCCAACACTTGAACCTTCAACCTTCAAGTCAAAGTGATTTGAATTTTGAATTAATATTGGAGGGAAACATTTCCCACCACAAGTTTAAAAGCATTACAAAAGTTTTGTCCCACCTCACTATTTTATAAGAAAGATTTTTGCCATATATATGGAAACCTACTTTCCATATTATTTGATTTGAAAAATAGAAACATAGCTCAAAGCGGCGGTTTGCAGCCGCGCACGCTTGTGCGATGTGTGAATGATGCAATTGACGTTTTTATGTCGTACTTTACACCTCGCATCATCGCGAGGAGCCTTTCCTATTTGATCTAAGACGGTCCGATCGGTTCACTTGTTGACCGGGTACGGATTGCCTTCACACATGTGTGCACTAGACAGTTCCCGATCGTTCACGAAAACGATCGAATTCAGACAAGTTAATTAATGACTGTTGAACACCAAAAGTTGTAACGGTTCGCATGTGAATCGTTGGATCCTTACAATCGTTGATCGGATTGATCAGGACCCTCGATTGCAATGAACCGATAGACACAACAGCCCCTGAATAGGTGCTTCGAAAGTTATAAATAGAGGCGAGAGGAGGGATTCAAAGTACTTACAAATCTCGAATCTTACATCCGTGCCCTCGATATTCGTGTGCCAACTAAAGCATTCTCTGTGTTTTCGTTTCGTTGGGTCACACACTATAGTGTCACGTAGTGTGTGAGAGATCGAGGCTTTATTGTATCCTAAAAGCGAATTTGTCGTTATCCCATTACATATAGGGGGCCAATATTGTCTTAAAGACAACGATCTAATCGTGTCTTGAAGTAATTTTTCGGTCTATTTTCTATCAATTTTTTTGCAACCCGGCAACACAAAATAGTCAAAGGCTATTAAGCATATAAATATTTTTTCTCCAAACATCTTTAGATCTTGATTTTAAAATTACAGGGCGTAAATGATGATTTTACGTTGTAGAATCTAAAAATAAATGATGGAGATCATTTTCGAACCCAATCTTCCACAAGAAAGATCATGAGACCATGAATGCATCATCAGTCAGTCTTTTTGATTCCATATAGTATAGATCCTCAAAAATAGAGAGCAACTATTTGCACACGGGACGAGATTTCACATGACACACATCACGGCCAAAAGAGATTTTTCGAGAATCTGTCCCGCATCGAATAACAACCATATATATATATATATATATATATATATATATATATATATATATAAGTTAAAATCTCCTCGCATCCTTTTTATCAACAAATTTGAATAAGATTTCTCCTATTTTAAACCTATTCCTAAATTATAGGGTCTAAATTTCTCTACGATGAGCTTTCATTCATCAGTCAGGCTTGAAATTATTCAAAGACATGTTTGATATAAGAAATAAATTAAGAATTATAGTTTGATTATTGATAAAGAATAAATAAAATTATAGTTTGATTAGTATATATCTATGGACTAAATTCACTTCATCTGAATTCATGCACAACATACAGTTATCTTTGAAAGATTCGAGGAAGTTTGTTTGCTTTTACGGCTGACAAGATGAAAGATTTGTATCTATGAGATTGAGTGATTGTTGCTACGCATGCAGTTACATCCGACCAAGAAAAAGACGTGGCATTTGAAGTTACTCAAATGGTTCATTTGGACCTCCACGTCGAGTTTGGATGCATTGTCTAAATCAATTCTAAAAAAAATAAAAATTGTTTGAGGGAAAAGTCGAACATTATTTAAATGGTCTGAATTTCATGGCACAATAAAAGTATGGTGTATATAAGTTTTTGAATTTTTTTATTGAAAGATGATCTCCACGTGGCACCAAAATATTGTTTTGGGTGCCACATGGTGCTCCATATGACGCACTCGAATCCTAGACATGGCACGTGATCCGAAAACAACACTTGATATAGATGATGTGCCACGTGACATGTGATTGTTAAAAAATAAAATTTATCATCATAAATTTTAAGTGAATATAAGATACAATACCTCATTTCTTTCCCATACCAACCTTTCTTAGTTAGAGTTTGCACTAAGGAAATTTATTTGAGAAAGTACATAACTCATTAGCCTCGCATAAAATGATAAAATCTATCAATAATCTACATATAAAAGATATGATCATCTAGTACCTGTAGCATTAGAAAGCCATTAATTGCACACGCAAAGTTAGCTTAAACACACAATTTAAAAGAACAATTTAAAAGAACTTGGTACTTTTGAGATCTGTGGGATGTAGAGATACAACTAAACTTCTTGCTTAAAACCCACGATCTAAATATCTTTGGTGCAAAAATTTGACACAAAATACTCTCTTTGATATGGTCCAAGGCATTCAATTGATGAGTCAAATGATGTCCTTTAGACTGTTGAAATCATATGAGAAAGTTAAGTGTTTTTATCAAATCTTTTGCAAAATACATGTTTAGAACATGGCTTTCAACTCAAATGGCTTAGATGGTGTTTTCACATGACAAAACTCTACAAAATACAAGTATGTTTGGGCCAACTTTACGTGCGTAGGTAATGGGTCCCTTATTTTACTTTTTTAAATAGGGTACCTCTGTTTCGCTCACAAAATTTCTAAGGGCCCCTCCTACGTTCGAAACTGCCTTAAACCCATTGAGTGCTGCGAATCAAACGATGTAGATCACTTTTCACCTCAATCTTCCACAAGATGGCTCTTGAGAACAAGAATTACTACAAAAAAAATACTATTAGCGGTAGCCAAAATTGCCGCTATTAACAAAAAGCCTTGTTGTTTCAGTAGCAACAAGACTAGTAGCGACAATTTTTTTGTTAATTGCGGCAGTTTTGGCTGTCGCTAGAACACCTTATTTTTGTAGTGAATGTACCATTAGACGGTCTTCTTTATATTCCACATAGTATGATCCTGCAAAATTGAGAGCAACTCATGGGTCAAAAAATCGTTCGATACCGATACGTATTGGTTTTGGACTAGGGCGGTACGATACATATCGTACCCCCTTAAAAACAATATACTTATCGTCCGATACGGGCAATGTATCACCCGTATCGGACGATACGGACGATACATTGAAATTATCGGACGATAATTTCAATGTATCGTCCGATAATATGTATATATATTTTTTTCGATTGTCTACACAATCGATGGCGATTGCCTATACAGTCGATATCGATTGTGTAGACAATCGAAAAAAAATAAAAAAATTAAATATATCAAACCGATACATTCAATGTATCTAGCGATATACGATACGACGTCTCACGGAGGTTAGGGACGATCGTGTCGATTCTTGATATTTTGATGCTTGCAGCAACTACTTGCACATGAGATGAGATTCCACATGGAACACATTACGCTCAAACGAGATTTGTTTGAGATTTATACCATGTGGAATAAAAAGCAGACCGTCTAATTGTACATTCAAGGTCTCAAGATCCATCGTGCGGAAGATTAGGGTGAAAAACCATCTAGATCATCTGATTCGAAACAATCAACTGTTTCAGGAAGTTTCCAACATAGGCGCCTTAGAGATTGCAAGGGTGCTAACAGAGGTACCCTTTTAGATATTTATTTCTCCGAAACTTTATTTTAATATTTTCTTATAAGTAGAACTTATGCAATAGGGCACATGGCTGTTCAAGTAGAAGTGTAGCTAGAACCCAAAAGGGTAGCATTTTTTGCAACCAAAGTGTCTTTCAGTGCAATTGATGGTTCTACCCAGGGTAACAAACTCGGTATCGATATCAGGTATAGAACCAATATGAATTGACCCTTTTTTTTTTTTTTTAAAAGAAAGGAAAATATATGTATTGGCCGATACCCAATACGTATTGCGATACGGGCCCATATCGGCCGATACTGATATTGGGTTTGGTTTTCGATGCGTATCGGCACTGATACGTATCAGTATCGGCCAATATTTGATTCCATGGTTCTACCATTGTCTTCCTGGAATCTGATGATAGAGGTTGTGTTTAGTCCTACTTTTCCATCCATAAGATCTTGAGATCACGACCGACATATCAAATGGTGGGATGTTGACTGCACATGGTGCACATCCCCAAAGTGATCATGATCATGGCCTACCATGGTACTAGGATTTGAAAGCAACATATGAGCGTCTGATATGTAGCTAGGCCACGATCTCAAGATGTAAATGCATGAAATACTGGGGCGAAAAACAAACTCTATCATTTGATTCTAGGTAGTCAATAGTGGGATCATTAGTTGCCCAACAAAAGTCATGGGTAGGGAAAGTCACTACTCAACCTATAACTGTGCACAAACCATCATCGTAATAAAGTGAATGCCTTTAAATTCACCCACCAAATCTTTCAATTTGCCCACAGTGAAACCCCTTGACTGCTTTGTAACTGACGATAGAGATCATTTTTCATCCCATTGTTTGACATGATGGATTTTGAGATCATGGGTATACCATCAGACGATCGTTTTTTGATGTCACATGGTACACCCAAAAAAGCGACCTTATTTGAGCTTGATGAGCTCCACATGATATTAGGGTCACTTTTTTGAAGTGTGTACCATGCGCAATACAAAAAATGACTAAGCGATGGTACACTCATGATCTTAAGATACATCATGTGAAAGAATGGGATGAAAAATTATCTCCGTTGTGTGACTCAAAGTAGTCAAAGGGTTTCAGCATGGGTGAACTCAAAGGTTCGGTGAGTGAAATTAAAGGTACTCATAAAATATGACAGAAATGTAATAGATAAGGTATGAATCAATCAAAGGCGTTTTACACTTACTAATCTATAAAGAGAATTGAGTGTTTAAGAATTTCATTGAGTCAACTTTTAAAATGGTTAAAATACCGTCAGTTTTTTAAATGTATTCCTACCCTTTAAAGTTAGATATTTTTAGAAATAAAAAAATAAGCTTGTCCTCTTATGTCCTACTTATTTATTTCCTCAATTTAAAAATTCAAGTACCAAAACATTTAATCCGTGTGCCTACTTTATAGTGCGCCACTTGATAGTAACTTATTTTCACGTTTCCTGAAGCTTTTGAAAGATAGATTATTACTGCCTTTTAGTGTTAATAGGAATTTTAGTTGTGTATTAAAACTTCTTATACAAAGCTCCTAATTATTACACTGGTGACTTGTGAGATGGAGGATACATACTTTTTTGGGTGTTTGTTCTGTGTGTATAACATATAACGTTTGTTGTTAAAATATCTCTTTCACGTTGTTTAAGATTTACAAAATTTATGATCAAAGGAGAAACTTTTGCACCACACTTGTGAAGTCTCGAAAATTTTAACTTTCGAACAGTCCGTCTTGGTGTGCGTGCCCAACAGATCACGTACCAGAAAATATAGAAAAATATTAAAGTGATCTGATGAGTTGGAATGAATCTTGAGTGAAAAAGAAAGACTTAGGAAGTGTAAGAACAATTTGATGAGGTAACATACACCGAAGTACGGTGTATCGGCTTAACACCCTAACACGATGCTTTTAAGTATAAAAGCCAAATGCATAAGAGAATTCATTTCTCTTGTTTTAGTTGTTGAGAATTTATTGAGAAGAGAGAGAAAAAGGAAGGAGAGCTATAAATTTTGTGTAGTGTGTGCAAGAGTGGAGCTGTGCGTAGAGTTGGGGGATTTAAGATCGAAGAGAATCCCAAAATTTCAACTCTGAAATCCTAGCTTGAGCGTGAGCTCGTGGATTGAAGAATCAATCACTTTAAGGTGAGCAAAGATATGTGAAATTATAATTTGTTGTTATGTTAGATTCTAATTATGATATGGGTGAAAAATTAGAAGAATAGGAGTTAAAATTTGAGAAAAATGAGTTTGGGAAGTTGGAACCTGTGATTGTAAGAAATCTGACAAAATCGATCGATCGAAATAAGTATCCGATCGATCGATTTTTTCAAAACAAAAGTATGAAAGTTTATGGAGAAACCGTTTGATCAAAATGAAATTCGATCGATCAATTTGTGAAACCGATCGATCGGTTTCAACATTGATCGATCGATTTGAGAAAACAATGAGAGTTTGTTAGAGGGTTTCAGAAGAAATCGATTGATCAAAATGAAATTTGATCGATCGATTTGAAATTTGATCGATCAATTTGGGAACCAATCGATTGGATTATAACACCAGAAGTGTGTGATTTTCTGAAGGAACTGATTGATCGAAATTGAATTCGATCGATCGATTTGAAATTCGATCTATCAATTTGGGAACCGATCGATTGGATTGTGATATGGGAAATATGTTGGTTTTTTGATGAAACCGACCGATCGAAATATATTTCGATCGATCGATTTTGGAAACCGATCGATCGGTTTGGGAATCGATCGATCGATTTTGGGAGATTCAAGATTTTGGTTAGTTGTGTTAAGGGGACTTGGGGGAGACTTTATACCTTTCTTTTTTACGTCAATTCTGACATATGAGTTGTGAATTTGTGTGTTCTAAGTATGAGCATGAGTATGTGTGAGAGGGGCTAGCTCGGATTAAGAAGGCTTTGCGTCGAGGTAGGGGAAACTCTGTAACATGTGCATTTGATTACAACTATCATGAATTTTGTGATGTGATGAAAGTGTGTATGAAATATGAATTTTGTCAATGATAAGCTTAAATGTGAAAAGTGTGTGTGTATGTGTACTCCGAAAGATTATGTGTGTGTGTGACATCAGGAAGAATCAATTATTTTTGTGTAAGAGCTTTGAATATTAAAACTTTAATCCTAGTATAAACTATCACAATTCATGGTGATAAACTATAAGTTAAATTTCGCACTTTGATTTAAGAATTCATGCAGAAAGAACCTTTGTACTCCGGTACGGCGGGATATCCGTTCTTTGATTACAATTATGCGGTAATATTTCATTCGACACAAGTCACCTCGTTCAAAGGGGCTTGGGCATTGTGTAAATTATTCATTAAACGACAATGATTTGGGTTTCCAACAGTATATGTGTGGCTCTCTATGCTATATATGCTCGAGATTGTATTTAAGTAATTGATTTAAGTTTCTTCTTTATAAGAGCAAATTTTAGAAGCCATGATCAATGTGATTTAAAATATGCATCAAATATCTATTTGTGTCAATTTAAATGCTTTTAAATTATGAATCTTAGTAAGAAAAATATGCTCTGGATTATGTCATGAGATATATGTGTGATGTAAAAAATATGCATGTTAGCTATGTTTCCCTATTGAGATGTTAGCTCTCCCTCGACTATACGTCACAGGTATAAGTGTAGATGCGGGTATTAAGGACATAGATCCTTTGGACCCAGAGTGCATACTAGAGGAGGAGACTGAGCCCCCTCCTGACGAGTTTTTCTAGTGGGCAGAGCTGCGCGTATTTTGAGATTTGATTGTAAGACTTGGTACGTCCAGTCAATTTTTGTTAGAACTTATGTAATTATGTAGTATAGTATTATTTTGCGAATCATGTTTTGGTGACAATTATTCGTCACTGGTGGTTCGGTTCGGTTCTTTTGTTCATGTGATTTGCATGAGATTAAAATCGTCTTTTGTTATGATACGGATGTTGTCATTATATAGAATTGGAGATTTAATTCCTTGTGATGATTCTATCTGCTTAGTTAAAATATGTGCTTTGTTTCTGCTTTGTGTGTGGATGTACCAAGTGTTCAGTTTATTCGGGGATTGCCTTACGGGTGGTCCTGAAGGCACGAATTTTCGGATTCGAAAATTCGGGCTGCCACAACACTATATACAATAGTGTTGCCTAGCAGGCTAGCACATCTTCAAAATTTATGGTCTAAGGAGAAACTTTTGCACGACACTATATACAATAGTGTTGCCTAGCAGATTAGCACATCTTCTCATCATTACACCTTAGCCTTAGCCAGTAATTTGACGAGTACTTAAAAAATAATTTTACTAAAATATTATCTACAACTAGAGATTATTTCTACACAAGCAAATTTGTTGAGGGGAAATTTAAAGTTAGAAAGATTGTCAAGCTGCAAATAATGGGTACCCAGGTTATCATCGACAATTATCGATTTATGAGAAGATGAAAAATCTCTGCATGCATATAGAGAGTCTCTCTGAAAGTTACTATTTTCACCTCTCTTCGCCTTCTTCTCCCGTGGAAGACAAGGAAATTTTGAAATTGGGGAGCGTTGCCGACCACCGCGATGACGTCGCTACTTTATTGTCGAATGGACGACGA
Organism: Chloranthus sessilifolius; assembly: GCA_021018995.1. Lineage (NCBI taxonomy): Eukaryota > Viridiplantae > Streptophyta > Magnoliopsida > Chloranthales > Chloranthaceae > Chloranthus > Chloranthus sessilifolius. The sequence continues at coordinate 29,963,880 of CM037598.1, forward strand.
GAATTGGAAGGAGACGACGGTCGACGACAAATGGCAAGCCCATTAATTTACACTATTTCTATAAAGCTCCCATGGAGGCAACGGGAGTTAATTTTAAGGTATTTTCTCTTCCTTCTTATCAAGTAATCTCTCAACATATGGAGAGTTTGTCCTTTTTTATTTTATAAATTTGGATGGGCTTTTTTGGATTTGGATGGGTTTTTTTTTGCTTGATTTTGATGAGTTCTTTTGGAGGTTTTTATGGTTTTTTTAAATATCATTTCTGATATATTTTTGTGAGAGTTTTTATATGGTCAGGGTTTTTTTGGGATTTGGATGGTTTTTTTTTTTTGTCTGATTTTTCTCTGATGAATTTTTTCCTAATCAATTATGATGGTTTTTTGTGGTTCTTTATGTTTTTTTTTAAATAAATTTTTATGGGGTTTTCTGAATTTTTTTTGGTTTCAAATATTTTTTTTCTTAAGGTATCTTCTCTAAAAAAGGATTAATAACTAGGCTTTATCTCTAAACCCATCAACACATTCTGTTTTAGATTTCAAGTTCTAGATTTTCATCACTATTTTTATGGTTTAAAAAAAAATAATTGTATATATATTTTTCTGAGAGTTTTTATATGGTCTTGGATTTTCCGGATTTGAACGGGTTTTTTTTTTTTTGTTCTGGGTTTTTTTCTAATGAATTTTTTTGTAATAATTTTTTATGGTTTCTTTTTGTATTTTATAAATTTTGATTGGCTTTTTTTCAGATTTGGATGGGTATTTTTTGTTTGATTTTGATAAGTTCTTTTGGGGGTTTCTATGGTTTTAAAAAAAATCATTTCTGATGCACTTTTGTGAGAGTTTTTATATGGTTTGGATTTTTTGGGATTTGCTTGGGATTTTTTTTGTCTGGATTTTTCTCTGATGATTTTTTTCCTGATCGATTTTGATGGGTTTTTGTGGTTTTTAATGGTTTTTTAAAATCAATTTTTATGGGTTTCTCTGAATTTTTTTTTAGTTTCGATTTTTTTTAAAAAAGTTTTTTTCTCCAAAAAAGGATAAATAACTAGGCTTTATCTCTAAAACCATCAACACTTTCCGTTTTTTTGATTTCAAGTTCTAGATTTTCATCACTGTTTTTATGATTTTTTTTTAAAACATTTTTGATATATTTTTCTGAGAATTTTTATATAGTTTGGGTTTTCCCTTTGAATGGGGTTTTTTTTTTTATTTTGGGCTTTTTCCTAATAAATTTTTTTGTGATCGATTATGATGGTTTTTTTTTGGTTTTTTATGATTTATTTTTAAATCAATTTTGATGGGTTTTCCTAAATATTTTAGGGATTGAATTTTTTTGGAAAGTTTTCTTCTACAAAAAAAGAATAGATAACTAGGCTTTTTCTCTAAACCCATCAACACCAACTATTTTTTTTATTTCAAGTTCTAGATTTTCATCACTGGTTATTAAGAAAAAACAAACAAATTAATTTTTTTAATTTCCAAAAGCTTCTATTTTTATAGCTTCTAAAGTTTAAGGTATGGTTACTACCAATGTTGTCATTGATTTTCTCAATGAGCTTCACTTATTTTTCATATGTTTTTTAGGAACTACTCCATCTGACATTCAAAGATCGGCTCACTTAATTTTTTCTCCTCCATCGTATCGGTTAGTGGAGTATTTATTTGTTGAAAAATTTTTAAAATTTAAAAAATGGGGGTCTTTTAATTTGTTGAATGATGTTTTCTATATGTTTTTTTATAGTTTATTAAATGGTAGTGACCCTTTTTCCATTTATTAGGTGATTCTAATTAGCTTCTTATTATGGGTTTCCTTTTTTCCCTTTCCCCATTGTATGGAATTTACATATTTGGTGCATCATTAAAGGCATGAAATGATTAGCTGTTGCACTCCTTTATTTCAGCTCAATTATTTGAAAATTTTCTTCTCCAAAAAAGAAAATATAACTAGGTTTTATCTCTAAACCCATCAACACCAACTGCTTTTTATATTTCAAGTTCTATATATCCGTATGAAAACACTGGCATGCTCTTTGGACTCTTGAACCAAACAGGAAGATCTTTGATAAGGTATTAATGGAATAAGAAGGTTTACAATTTTGGGTGAAATGCATGATACATCCTCAAGTTTTTTTCCCTGTTTTTTTTTTCTCGCTTTGCATTCTTTGATGGTTGGTGCTAGATCTGTTTTTTTTAAATGATGATTTAGTGGTGGGATGTTGTTGTTGCATGATCTGAGGAGTTGGGTTTCTGTCCAAATTTCTTACATAAAAATAACTAGATTTAAAGAAAAGAAAAGACCATTATTTGCATTTGTTGATATAGTTTATGGGGTTAGTCCTACTGGGATTTAAAGAGTTGGGTTTTATATTAAAGAAAAAAGAAAGTTCATATGCATACTTTTTCCTGCTAAATTTTGGCGCTTTGTGTATAAAGAACTAGAGGCTAGATATGTATCCCGTCCACCTCTCCCAATACATACAGGACAAACACTTGATAATGGCCTTTTTTTTATCCACTTAATCATGTTAAGAGCTGATTTTCACAAATTTTTAAGGGCCCTAAATTATGACAAAGTTGGCTTTCGACAGAATGAAGGGCCCCAAATCAATCCTTGATGGTATCCTACTACTAATGAAAATAAGTTCTTCAGCTTCTATACAATAAAAAGGGGAAAAGAGAAAACCAACACTACAAAAAATAAGACTATTAGCGGTAGCCAAAAACTGCCACTAATACCCTTGCTGCTAATAGTCTTAATAGGTTTTTTATTAATAGCAGCAGTTTTTTAGAGCAAAAAACTGCTGCTAATAGTCTGATGCGAACTTTAGATCTGCCTGTCTGAATCGTGGTCGGATAAACAAGAGACGTCAAAAGAGAAAGTGGACTCGCGAATGAATTTTTAAAAAAAGCCCGTTTGATTAGAAAGAAGAAAATTCAAAATTTATTAGGGTCTCCAGCTTTCAATTCCGCCACTTTTATGTTTAGCCTATTTAAAAGTATCAAATAAAGTCAGATTAATGCGAAATTAGTCATATTTAACAGCTTATCGAAGTAGCTTTCCAACGAGTTAAAAAATGTGCAATTCCGACATGTATTGAAGAAGTTATGATCAGTTTTCAGAAGCTACATTGAAAGTGATGAATTTCAAAAATCCTAATTGAATTAGGATTAGTCTCTTTTATTATTTTATTTTAGAAAATGGGATTTGTTTCTTTTATTAGAAATATGATTATTTTCTTTATTATTTTAGGACTTTATTTTATTGTTTTAGAAGAATTAGGATATTTCTTTTATTTGAGCTAGGAATTAGAGTTACACTAGGATTTCTAGTTTTATGCATTGGTGAGCCTATATAAAGACTTGTAAACAACTTTATTATAACTTTTTGGTTAATGAAAATTGCTTATGAAAAATTGAGAGTTCTAAACTTTTGTGAGGGTGTGATTATCTCAAAACGGAGAGTGATTCTTCGATTTCGGCTTGCGATTTGGTGCGAGGCTAACTCTTCTTCCATCTCTATCTTTTTTAGATTTACGGTTTGCGTAAGTAGCGCAGCCTTAATTATTTTATTTATTTCATAAAATTCAAAATCAAGATATTTGTTCATTATAAATCATTATTAGTCTATTAATTTTGTTCGGTATCGAGAGAACCCGTTTGTAAGTTCGTTCGACGCCTTAAAACTATCGGAGATCTAATCGTTCATAAGAACCCTAGTCTTCTAGATCCGCGATAGGGAACGTATATGAAAGTAACGCTATTTTGAGCCAGAATTAAAACATCTAATTAAATTTTTAGAATTTTCTATGAGAATTTATTATGAGAAATTATTATTTTTTAATTAATTAAATTAATTTTAATTTTAGTCTCAGCCCTAGCATTGCATTTAGTAAGTTCCCGTATCATAGTTTTATTTTTTATAGTGCAATTTTATATTATTTGATTGCTTTCTTTAATTATTTGCATGCTCATAAATAGCTGTGCACTTCACAAAGTTTGGTCTGAGCCTAATGGTTCTCGTAAAGCACATTAATTTTTGTGACAGCCTGAATTTCGGAACCTCGAACTCCGTGCCATCAGCACGACCTTCAAGGTCGTGCCCCGGGTTCCTTACAAAACATTGATATATATACAATCCAAAACTATAATTGAGGCATACGTAGCTACTCTAATAAAATCTCAAAAATAATCAAGGTATCGCAAGGCAGTCCTTGTCCCATGCCAATTCATGGACATAAGAACTTACCCAAATGTTTAGTGATAACAGTTCATCCTAGACGTTTTGTCAAGAAACGGTATTTAAAACATTCGAAATAAAGAGGCTTGATATACCAAGCCATACATAATACTCTCAACTCACTCTCAAAGTATGCAGCGGGTTTCCTAGAAGAATTTCTCAGGAGGAGGTTCTGACTCTTCTGTGGGCACGAAAACCGAAACCCTTGGACCAGCTTCTCCAGAAGTCTTTGCTGCCGCTAGTCCTGGACCTACGACGTATAGTCTAAGGGGGGTGAGCTACATCCTAGCTCCGTAGGGAAATAAAAAGAACATATAGATTGACCTTCACACATATGTCAGCAGTTTAACAAGCATAGAATTATCGAGTAATCACTTATGGACAATAATTTACGTAACTGGAAATAAACCAATGATTTTGACTGTTACTTAGCATGGTTTTGTTTAATCTCTTTATTAGTTTAGTTGTGAATTTGGCCTAATCACTTAAATCTTAACTTAAGTAGTCCCCGAGCAATATAGCATCGAGCCCCGATGGAATACCCACCATCGTCGTCTAACTAGACAGTTGTTATCTGTATCCCCTGGGGATACTGCCCAAGCCCCTTTCTCATAGGTGGTGGGGTCTATTTTTAGATCTACATCCCTGGGATGTACTATGAAAGTGCGGATCTGCCGTCGTACCGCTCACGGATATCCTGCCGAGTCAGTCGTGGGTATCCCGCCACGTCGGTGGGGTATTCTAATCAAACCTTAAATAATAAAAATATCAAATGTGCTCTACATATAGTTATTCACCGTGATTGTGCTAATTATATTACATCAGGCCTTATCACATTACTTACGTTTCTCTGTTAGTTTTCATCTGCATCCCTGGGATGCCCCATATTTCCGTCGCACCCTTCTTTGTTTGAACTATATGATATTTCGTCCCCTGGGGACCTCAAGACTTTCACATTGTAAACTCACTCACACACCCTTATCATGAGGATCATGCAATATTTGACTATTTAAATAGATTACACTACGCATATGAATTTCACGGAATAATGCACATGTTTCAAGAATATTCCCTACCTCAACGAATTTCAAAGCACGCCTTCTCGTAGAGGTTTATACTTCATGACCATGCGTCAAACCTACATTTCAATTTAGCATAGGCTTAGAAAGATCACTAGAACCATTGGGGTGTACAACCCCAAGTTTCTTGTATTCGAAAATTCCAAGAACTGAGTGGTCACCAGACCTCGCCGGCGGTCACTTGACCTCGCCGAGCGCGGTCGACCTCGCCGGCGGTCACCAGACCTCGCTCGAGCGGTTAAATCGAGGTCGCTCGAGCGATTAAATCGAGCCATCGAAGTATTACTGGGGACCCTCGCTCGAGCGAGCTTCCCTTTAGTTTTGGGGACCGCTCGAGCGAGCCCAGAGTTATAATTTTTTTCTATTCATCCTCGCTCGAGCGAGCCCTTTAGACCGCTCGAGTTAAGAACGATGATTTTTGCTCCTCGATCAGATCGAGAACATACTTTCTCCCTTCATTCAAACCTTAACCTCATAAAAAAAAACATTCAACCAACATTCTTCCTATTATTTAAAACATGCCTAAGCATCTATCATGTCTTTAACATACCTCTGACGATGAGTCACGCGCAAGTTTGATTTACGATTCGAAATTCTACTAGGCTAACAGGCCTCCAAGGTTCTTCCTCCAGCCTTTTCCTCTAATCTCATCTGCCGACTTAAGTCCCAATGAAACCCTAGTTCTCTACTAGGCTCTTCTCTTCTTTCTCTCTATATTCTCCTTCTCTCTATTTAGGTTAGAATAGAGTTACGCAAGGGTTCTTCTCTCTCTCTTTCACTTTTATACATATAAGTTAGGGAAATACTAGTGTGTTTCCCACGTACACACATAGTGTCTTTGGTTCGTTTTGGTCTCCTTGTGAAACACATATACCTATATGTAATGCATGACGTGCACTCATCCCAAAAATCTGAGGTTGTGACAATCACCCCAACTTACAAGATTTTCGTCCTCGAAAATCGACGTTATTCTCTTAAACAGGTACCACTACTGTTACTCGACTCGCATATCCAAAACAGTAATTAAACGGTTTGCCGCATTTCGCAGCAACAAGTGTTGGCCATGTCAATTTATTTCCACATAAATGAAAGGGATCATCATTCACCACACTCATTCAATCGTTATATTAATCATTCACAAAAATTTGTGACATTCATGTCACGATAGTTTTAAAAAAAAAACATTGACCAGGAAACCACCTCATTACAAAATGTCTCAAAAATATTACATATTATGTGTTCAAAATTTACGTTACTATCTAGTCCTCATCCTCCTCATAGTCGTCGTCGTCGTCGGAGTCATCAACATCCTCATAGTCCTCGCCATCCTCGTCCTCATCGTCCACCCTGACGGTTGTGGTACCCGCTGTGGCGTTCCTCGTAGCCGGGCCGGAGCTAGACGCTCCAAAAATAGCATCCCTCATGGCACTGACGCGCTGCATGTAAGACTGCGGGTATGCTTGGCCCATGAGGTCGATAAGTAGTGCCTCCTGGAACCTCTGATGCAATCTGATCTCCCGCCCTTGCTGAAGGATCTCCCGCATCATGCCAGTGTCGGTAGTGGGTATGGGCTGTGGGCGAGGTAGAGAGTGGTCGGTCCTGCCGGCGCTTGATGGGTGGTTTGTCGGGAGACCTGACGGTCTCTTTTCTTGTTGACGCTGGTTTGTAGACTCTTAAGGTTTCGGCTCCAGTCTTGGGTGAGGTAGGGGACGACGTTATCGGTGAGGAACAACTCGTCCTCCCGGATCTTAAATCCTCCCTTCCCATTCCGTGAGTCTAAGAGTCGGGAAATCAACCGAGCATATGGTAATCGGTTGATGGGTGGAGTAACAACACCCCTTACATTTCTTTTGTAGGCATGCGCCATGCCTTTTATGATGATCATAGGTGCGTTGATCCACCTATTATGGAATGCGGTGTGTAGGGCCCGCAGAAATGCATCTCGGCGTTCTTGATCATGGCCGGTTGGGTGTAGATTCTTTTTAAAGATGATATCTAAAAGCCACATACGCGGCGGTAGTTGTGATCGGGTAATAGATTGTCCCGAGGCGGACATGCCGCCAGTGATGTCGGAGATGATCGTTGGGAAATCTACGTTCCCAGAAAAAGGTGGTAGGATAAGTGGGCTAGGGGTGTAGATGTGGGGACATTTCATGACCGATGAAATTTCGGCACATCTGAAGATTAGCTCATTACCATCGATTGTGACGAGGATAGCGTCCTCGTCGACGTTCAAGTTTAGGGTTTGATAAAATAACTTCACAAGCCTCGGGTAATAACGATCCCCGAACGGCGTAAGCAGGGTCTAAAGATTGTTGTTGGTGAGGAAGTCTGATGTCCATTGGGTGGACGTTGGATCCCTGAAACAGGAGGGATGTATATCCCATTCGGCTTCAAAAGTTTTGGCTCCCCACCAATCATCCAGTGTGATCGGAGTGGAGGGTGGGTTTGATGATGGTTGTGAGGTTTGTGGCGCTTTGTTGCGCGGCCAATTAATCGCCATCCGTTTCTTAGGTTGTGGATTTGGGCTTGAAGCCATTTGGTATTTAAAGGGTTTAAAAAAGAAAAGAAAAAATTCAGGGATGGGTAGATTTTACCTAGAAGAGTAGTCTTAACGGATCAGATGGTCTAAATCCGGCTGGAATCGGACGGAAAAGATTGAAAATCGCTTGCCCTAACCCCTCACTCGTCTCCACTCCCTTTCGCTTGAAGATGAACAGGCATCTTGCTTTCCGCCATCTATATATAGTTCCTCCTCGCTCGAGCGGTCATTAGTTCTCGCTCGAGCGAGACTAGGAAGATTTATATTATATGCTATGGCCTCGCTCGAGCGGTCAAAATGTCTCGCTCGAGCGGTCACAAAGCCTCGCTTGAGCGAGGAATAGTTATCACTCGAGCGAGAGGAAATTGTTATTTTATGTGGCTCGCTCGAGCGAACATAAGTGGTCGCGCGAGCGAGACCAGAACATTTTTCTGGTATTCTTTCGCTCATTTTTTTTTTTTTTGATTTCAAAACTCAAAGGTTCAACAAAAGGGTGGTTCAAACATTGGTTGGAGTCAACATAGATATATAGAAATTCTATCTTTCGAAAATAACTAGATTTCATACTACTCGTAATCACATATTCTTAATTTGGATAAGACTATTCAGTTGGCAATTTCGAACAATTTGGGATATTGTTCTCTAACATCTGCCTCGCGTTCCCATGTTGCTTCTTCGACAGGATGGTTCTTCCATCGGACAAGCACTAAGGGAATAACTTTTGTTCGCAACACATGTTCTTTTCGATCTAAAATTTCTACCGGCTCTTCAATCATGGTCATATCTTCATGCATTTCGAATGATTGCCCGCTCAGCATGTGGTCAGGGTCATTAAGATATTTCCTAAGCATCGACACGTGGAAAACATTGTGTACCTAATCAAACAAAGGTGGCAATCCAATGCGGTAGGCTACTTCTCCTACTCGACTTCAAACTTCAAACGGTCCAAGATAGCGGGGACTTAGCTTCCCTCTCTTTCCAAATCTCATCACTCCCTTCATCGGTGATACTTTCACGAACACATGTTCACCCACCTTAAAGTCTACACTAGTCCGCTTGATGTCAGCATAGCTTTTCTGTCTGCTTTGAGCCGCCTTTAGTCTTCCCCTGATCATGCGGACAATAGCCGCGTTATCTTCAAGTAGCTCGGGTCCCAGAACAAATTTCTCGCCAATTTCCTCCCAATTGATTGGCGATTTGCATCGTCTTCCATACAAGGCTTCATACGGTGCCATTCCGATGCTCGTCTGAAAACTATTATTATAAGCGAACTCAATCAATGGTAGATGTTGATCCCATGATCCTTGCAATTCTAACATACATGCCCTAAGCATGTCTTCAATGACTTGGTTGACCCTTCGATTCACCGTCTGCCGGTCAGTGGGTGAACGTCAGATACTAAAATCTAACCTAGTTCCCATTCCTTCTTGGAATTTCCTCCAAAACTTTGATGTATATAATGGGTCCCGGTTTGAAACAATACTACTTGGAATCCCATGTAAACGGACGATCTCTTTCATATAGAGTTCTGCTAATCTTCCCGCCGTGTACATCGTATTGTACGGCAAGAAGTGTGCTGACTTAGTCAATCGACCGACTACTACCCAAATGGCGTTATGCCTCCTTGCAGTTCGCGGTAGACCGACTATGAAATCCATTGAGATAGATTCCCACTTCCATTCCGGTATGGGTAGAGGTTGTAATAGGCCTGCGGGGTGTCTATGATCGATTTTCACTTGTTGGCATGTCAAACATCGTGACACATACTCTGCCACATCTTATTTCAAACCTCTCCACCAGTAATTCTTTTTCAGATCCTGATACATCTTCGTGCTTCCCGGGTGGATAGCATAGCTTGACTTGTGAGATTCATCAAGAATTGTTCGCCGCAAATCGACATTGTCCGGAATGCAAAGTCGCCCCTTGAATACTAAGGAACCATCCTCCTTGATTGAAAACTCAGATGTAATACCTTCAGTTACATCTTGACGCATCTTTGTTAGAATTGGGTCTTTCATCTGTAGTTCTCGTATGTGTTCAAATATCACTGGTTTCACTGATATGTTGGCTAAGAAGGCTCCTGTGGCTTGTGGTTGTATGTTTGCGCCACATAACGCTAGATCCTCCAACAACTTCCATCGATGTATACTCGAAATTAGACTAGCCAACTGGGCCGAACTTTTTCGACTCAAGGCGTCGGCCACTACGTTAGCTTTGCCTGGATGGTACTGTATGGAACAGTCGTAATCTTTGAGGAATTCCATCCACCTACGCTGCCTCATATTCAGTTCCTTCCGTAAATGTATCTGAGGCTCTTATGGTCAGTGAAAATTTCAAATGTTTCTCCATATAAATAATGTCGCCATATCTTTAATGCGAATATGACTGCTGCTAGTTCCAGATAGTGTGTTGGGTAGTTCTTTTCGTGCTCTTTCAACTGTCTGGAGCCGTAAGCTATTACCTTTTTATATTGATTTAGTACACAACCCAACCCTGCTTATAATGAAGCATCACTATAAACCGCGAATCCTCCAGCATCGATGGAATGGCTAACACTGGAGCTGAGGTGAGTCTCTTCTTGAGTTCTTGAAAACTCTTCTCACATGCCTCACTCCACTCAAATCTTGAGTCCTTTCTTGTAAGCCTCGTAAGAGGTCTTGATATTTTTGAAAACCCCTCTACGAAACGTCGATAATAACTGCCAAATTCGAGGAAACTTTGATGTCTCCGTCACGGTTTTTGGTTGCTCGATTAGCGGGATCTCAGTGACACCATGCTTTGAGACGACATGTCCCAAAAAGCTAACCTCTTCTAGCCAAAACTCACATTTGCTGAGTTTGGCGTACAATTGGTGTTCACGCAAGGTTCGTAGAGCGACTCGTAAGTGTTCTTCATGCTCCATTTTTGATTTTGAGTAGATTAGGATGTCATCAACAAACACTACAACACAGGAGTCTAGGTGTGGTTTAAACACCCGATTCATCAAGTCCATAAACGACTCCGGTGCGTTCGTCAGTCCGAATGGCATCACTAAAAATTCATAGTGTCCATACCGTGTTCTAAAAGCCGTTTTCTGAATGTCCTCGGCCCTGACTCTTAACTGATGGTAACCAGATCTTAGGTCGATCTTGGAAAAATGTTTTGCTCCCTGCAACTGGTCGAACAAGTCATCTATTCTTGGCAACGGATATCGACTCTTCATCGTGACTTTGTTCAATTGACGGTAGTCAATGCACAACCGCATCGACCCATCTTTCTTTTTCACGAATAGAACTGGTGCTCCCCATGAAGACACGCTTGGTCTTATGAACCCTTTGTCCATGAGCTCTTGTAATTGTTCTTTCAACTCTGCAGGGGCCATCCTATAAGGTGCCTTTGAAACAGGTTCCGTTCCTGGTGCTAAGTCGATCGCAAATTCTACTTCTCTTTCTGGAGGTAACCCTGGCAATTCTTCTGAAAATACATCTGGGAATTCTCGCACCACTGCTATCTCGGAGATAATATTCTTTTCTTCTTTATCTTCTTTCAAGAATGCCAAATAACCGCTACACCCCTTTCTGATTAAACGTTACTCGCCTCATCAGTAGATATGAGTGGTACCTGTGTCGATCTCTCCCCTTGAAATCGAAACGATCTCCTCGTGTTAGGACGGAAAACAACAACTTTATCCTTGCAATCCACTGTTGCGCAGTGATGGGACAGCCAATCCATGCCAAGGATTACATCAAATCCTTGCATGTCCAACCATATTAAATTTACGTCTAGTTCGTGGACAACGTGATCCCGAATGCTTACCACTACCGATTTGCAGACTAACTCTGTGTCCACTAATTCTCCTGTTGGGATGGACACTGATAACACAAAGTCTAGTGTCTCCGGAACAATCTTCATCTTCTTTGCAAATCTAGGGGTGATGAAGGAGTGGGTAGACCCTGGGTCTATCAGCACTCGTGCGTCATGTGCTACGTAGCACCCTTTTTCATAGATTTGTAACGTACCTATAATGCATACATATACGTACATAACATATACTAAAAAAAATTCTCTCTTTTTTTTTTTTTTTTGTTCTAATGCTTAACAACGGGTATATATATTTATCCTAATGAAAGCCCATTCTCTATCTAGAATTGTATTGCAACCGAAATTCTCTATTTAAAAGAAATCTCACCTTGGATAATGTCGTGTACACTCCCTGCTTCCTGGGCGGTAACTGCGTAGGCTCTCCCTCGAATAACAGGCTTTCGAGATTGAATAGGTTGTGGCATGGAAGTTGGGGCTGTCTTTTCTTTAACTGTCTCAGGGCAATCTCTAATCATGTGGCCTATCTTGCCGCATTTGAAACAGCCTCGCATTCCCTGCCTACAATCCGCTGTTTTGTGGGACTTGCCACACTTAGCACAAGTTTCCCTTGGTGTTGAAGTAGCAGCTCTCGAAAAACCTTGTGTAGTTGTAGCCCTGTTGGAAATAGCAGGACCTTGATACCTCATCGGTCTCCCTGATGCTAGCAACGGAAAACTTTGATGAGTAGCTTGTTGTGCAGCTCTCCCATACCCTGTCTGGAACGATTCTCTCTGATTCGGTGCTACAAACCTTGGTTTCTTATGTACCGATTCATAACTCCCCGTCCTGCTTGGGTCAATGCTTTCTCTTCCTTGTTGTTCCCTCTGACGGTATTGGTTATTGTTTTCTTCTTTGACTACTAATGCCTTACTCATTACTTCTCCATAGGTTTTCAGCTGGAAGGGCGCAACCCCTCCTCGGATGTCCGACCTTAAGCCCTGTTGGAACCTCTTCGCTTTCATCACGTCTGAAACTACGTAGTCTGGGGCGAAGCGAGCCAGTCTCATGAATTCCACTCCATACTCTCTCACGGTCATCCTTCCTTGCGCTAGTTGTAAAAATTGGGTCTCCATCTGATTCCTCACAACTTCAGGAAAATATTGCTTATTGAATTCTTCTACGAATTCGTCTCAAGTCCACGGCATATCTGGAGTTTCTTGTGCTCTTGTTCGTGAAACGGATTTCCACCAAGGTCCAGCTTCTCCATCTAACATATATGCCGCCCAACGGACGCTCTCATCCTCTGTGCATGTCAGTACGCTAAACACCTTTTCCATTTCACCCAGTTTTTCATGCTTATCAGTGGAGGTCTCATCCTTCTGAACTCGGTGAATGCTGAAGCCACTGGGGGTGTAAGTCCCACTGGAGGGGTAGGTGTTCATTGTGGTTCTGGTACTGTATGCGCTTCCAAGGACGCTGCTTGCTGTGCCATGGCAGTTGCCATGGTCTCCATTGTGTGCATCATCCTCTGACACTCTTCTGTTTCTTCATTTCTCTCTCTCACCCTATCTTGTTCCTCGATTTGATCCTCGTCGATCTAGATCTTGATCCTCTCGCTTGATTTTGGTTTCCTCCTGCCACCGCCTCGAATCTCCCTGTTTCCCAATGGCACTCTGTTTGTAGGTGAGACGAACCCATCTCTACTGCGTAAATTCCTATCATGACCACCCCTGGGTCGGCCTCTTCCTCTAGGAAACATAACGGTTTGCATGAGAATCTATAGTCTCGTTAGCAGAAGTCCCTATATTCTGACGATATGATAGCCAGAACTAGAAAGAAAAGGCTTTGATACCAAGCCGTGACAAATTTGAACCCCGAATCCCCCGGACCTTCAAAGGTTCCCTTACAAAACATTGATATATATACAATCCAAAACTGTAATTGAGGCATATGTAGCTACTCTAAATAAAATCTAAAAAATAATCAAGGTATCGCAAGGCAGTCCTTGTCCCATGCCAATTCATGGACATAAGAACTTACCCAAATGTTTAGTGATAACAGTTCATCCTAGACGTTTTGTCAAGAAACGGTATTTAAAACATTCGAAATAAAGAGGCTTGATATACCAAGCCATACATAATACTCTCAACTCACTCTCAAAGTATGCAGCGGGTTTCCTAGAAGAATTCCTCAGGAGGAGGTTCTCACTCTCTTACGACAAAACCCTTGGACCTTCTCCGAAGTCTTTCTTAGCTAGTCCTGGACCTGCGACGTATAGTCTAAGGGGGGTGAGCTACATCCTAGCTCCGTAGGGAAACAAAAAGAACATATAGATTGACCTTCACACATATGTCAGCAGTTTAACAAGCATAGAATTATCGAGTAATCACTTATGGACAACAATTTGCATAACTGGAAATAAACCAATAATTTTGACTGTTACTTAGCATGGTTTTGTTTAATCTCCTTATTAGTTTAGTTGTGAATTTGGCCTAATCACTTAAATCTTAACTTAAGTAGTCCCCGAGCAATATAGCATCGAGCCCCGATGGAATACCCACCATCGTCGTCTAACTAGACAGTTGTTATCTGTATCCCCTGGGGATACTGCCCAAGCCCCTTTCTCATAGGTGGTGGGATATATATTTAGATCTACATCCCTGGGATGTACTATGAAAGTGCGGATCTGCCGCCGTACCGCTCACGGATATCCTGCCGAGTCAGTCGTGGGTATCCCGCCACGTCGGTGGGGTATTCTAATCAAACCTTAAATAATAAAAATATCAAATGTGCTCTACATATAGTTATTCACCGTGATTGTGCTAATTATATTACATCAGGCCTTAGCACATTACTTACGTTTCTCTGTTAGTTTTCATCTGCATCCCTGGGATGCCCCATATTTTCGTCGCACCCTTCTTTGTTTGAACTATATGATTTTTTCGTCCCCTGGGGACCTCACGACTTTCATGTTGTAAACTCACTCACACACCCTTATCATGAGGATCATGCAATATTTGACTATTTAAATAGATTACACTACGCATATGAATTTCACGGAATAATGCACATGTTTCAAGAATATTCCCTACCTCGACGAATTTCAAAGCACGCCTTCTCGTAGAGGTTTATACTTCATGACCATGCGTCAAAACCTACATTTCAATTTAGCATAGGCTTAGAAAGATCACTAGAACCATTGGGGTGTACAACCCCAAGTTTCTTGTATTCAAAAATTCCAAGAACTGAGTGGTCACCAGACCTCGCTCGAGCGGTCACTTGACCTCGCTCGAGAGGTCACCAGACCTCGCTCGAGCGGTCACCAGACCTCGCTCGAGCGGTTAAATCGAGGTCGCTCGAGCGATTAAATCGAGCCATCAAAGTATTACTGGGGACCCTCGCTCGAGCGAGCTTCCCTTTAGTTTTGGGGACCGCTCGAGCAAGCCCAGAGTTATAATTTTTTTCTATTCATCCTCGCTCGAGCGAGCCCTTTAGACCGCTCGAGCGAAGAACGATGATTTTTGCTCCTCGATCAGTTCGAGAACATACTTTCTCCCTTCATTCAAACCTTAACCTCATAAAAAAAAACATTCAACCAACATTCTTCCTATTATTTAAAACATGCCTAAGCATCTATCATGTCTTTAACATACCTCTGACGATGAGTCACGCGCAAGTTTGATTTACGATTCGAAATTCTACTAGGCTAACAGGCCTCCAAGGTTCTTCCTCCAGCCTTTTCCTCTAATCTCATCTACCGACTTAAGTCCCAACGAAACCCTAGTTCTCTACTAGGCTCTTCTCTTCTTTCTCTCTATATTCTCCTTCTCTCTATTTAGGTTAGAATAGAGTTACGCAAGGGTTCTTCTCTCTCTCTTTCACTTTTATACATATAAGTTAGGGAAATACTAGTGTGTTTCCCACGTACACACATAGTGTCTTTGGTTCATTTTGGTCTCCTTGTGAAACACATATACCTATATGTAATGCATGACGTGCACTCATCCCAAAAATCTGAGGTTGTGACAATTTTAGAAAGAGATATGCAATGTCTATGGTTACAAACTAGCGGGCCATGAGACTGAGAATGATTCATTCTTTGGTGTTGGTGATATGCATCTTCAATGTCCATGACTAGCTACATTTCTTTGGTATAACTATTGCATGCATCTTTCTTAATGACCAACTCTCGTCACTGTCCTATGTCATTTAGTCAGTCTTTTTTGCCATCTCTTGGCTTACATGCCAATTGATGAACCAAATCATTCAATATTTGGCAATCTCTTTAACATCCCACAACTCAAATACCATAAATGTAATATCTCCAAAAATTGAGCGATAAATAGTGACCTCGGGATCCATGCCCGATTGGTCGCAGGTTGACCAAGTGATGGTCAAACAATAGACTTTAGAATGAAAGTGTTTTATGATATAGTATGACCCTAAGCATAGTGTATGGTGTTAGTTGGAAGTCACGTACACTTATCTGTAGAGTATGTGCTCAAGACCTAAGCAAGAGGAGTTATAAGGGTTTTAAAACCTAAAAGAGAAGTTATTTCTCTTGTTGGTTGGCGAGAGAGTTAAGAGGAGAGAGAGGGAGAGAGTAAAGGGGAGTTAACGGCAAGGAGGAATTAATGAGGCTCGATTGAAGGATGGATTTGAGCATTTAGTGTCGGAATCAACGCGTGAGGAACCGTTGAAGCAAAAGCTGGAACCCTTGCTGCTAAACCTAGACATTGATTCAATCTAGAGATTGATTGAGGTAAGCCCTTGTTAAATCTCCTTAAGATTGTGATTGCACATTCAGGGATAGTTAAAATGATGAATTAAAGACATAGAAAAGAGAGAAAATAGGAAGAAAAGGATTTTGAAGAACAGCCAGAGAAGGGGCTGAGTTCTGGCCAAATCGATTAATCGATTAATCGATTTGGAGAATCGATTAATCGATGTTGGCCTGAAAGTTAAAAAGGCAAAAGGGCCCGTGTTCGATTAATTGATCTTGAAATCGATTAATTGATTTTAAAATTTGATTAATCGATTTAGAAATTAACTAATCGACTGAGTACCTCCAGTGGCTGGAGAGATAGGGCTTGGGAAAACCAATTAATCAATTTGAGAATCGATTAATCGATTGTGGATTTCGATTAATCGATTTGGGAATCGATTAATCTATTGAGGACTTTCAATTAATCGATTTGGGATCGATTAATCAATTTTGGATTTCGATTAATCAATTTGGGAATCAATTAATCGATTTAGGGTTTCGATTAATCGAATTTGGAGATCGATTAATCAATTTTGGCAGTTTGAGTTGATTTCTTAGTTGAACATTGAGGTTCATGGAGGGTCTTGGACCTTCTCTATTGTATCCTTATTGATGCTGTGTATATGTTATGATGTACTATAGGTGGTACGAGCTAAGACAAGCATGAGGAGCCGTGTGGGACCTTGATGTTTGGACAGTCAGACACCTGAGGTAGGGAACACTTTGAACATGTACTTTGATTACAATAGCATGTATGTAGTAATATATAAATGAAATGAATCATATAATATATGTATGTGTGTGACACCAAGTAAACATATAAAAATAAGACATCCCCAGTGGATGAGGCATTAGTGTGATGCAAGTAATTTAGACATCTCAGGGATGTAAGTGAGATTGTAAAATAAGATTGGACAAAGACTGATAAGGCCTAATTGATATAAAGTAGCACATTTATACGATGAATAATTATATGTAAAGCAAATGATATTTTTGTTGTTTAAGGTTTGAACAGAATACCCCACCAATGTGGCAGGATACCCACGACTGACTCGGCAGGATATCCGTGACCGGTACGGCGGCCAATCCGTACACCAGTATGGCGGTCTATCCGTACACAGTAGCACATCTCAGGGATGTTGAGATGAGATTAATCCCCGTCGCCTATGAGAAAGGGACCTGTGTGGTATTCAAAATAATATATTCATAACAACTATTTATTTAGACGATGATGGAGGGTATTTCATCGGGGCTCGATGCTATATTGCTCGGGGACTACTTAAGTTAAAGATTTAAGTTTCTTTAGGCCTATTCAGTATAGTTCATGAATAGTTGATAATAAATGTAACATGTAAACCACCAGTAAATTTCAATGCATATGTAATCTCTAAACTATTTTCCATTAAGTTCATAAATACATCATGCTAAGAATGTCATGAAATATATGTGAGGATTTGACTTATATGTTCATTGTGTTATTCCCTATTGAGCTAAGATGTAGCTCACCCTTTAGACTATACGTCACAGGTTCCTTACTAGCAGCCGTAGAGGCTTCGGGAGATGCTGATCCGGGGGATTCAGACTACGTGCCCGGAGACGAGTTAGAGCCTCCTCCCGAGGACTTCTTCTAGGAGACTCCACTGTGTACTTGTTAGAGAGGGTTTTGAGAGCATATTGTGCGGCTTGGTATGCCAAACGTTTATTTTGAGAAACAATGTAATTAGATAGATATATTCTTTTGGCGAACCATCTTGGGTGACTAAGTGATGCCACTGATGGTTCGGGTGGGTTCTTTTACTCATGCAGAGGCATGAGGTTAGAACCATCTTTTGGATTACAAATTTTGGAGTATATGTATGGAATTGGAGATTTAATTCAGTATCAGTTCTTATGCATTTCTTTCTCTTTATGATTACTTGCTATGCCAATGTTCCGTACGTTTCTATGGGGCACGATCTGGAGGATCATGCTGATGGCACGGGTTTCGGAGTGCTGAAATTCAGGCTGTCATAATAGAGATTAGGTGCTACCAACCATTTGATCACTTTGATCGTTGCTGATAGCTTTACAGACCATCCAAATTTAAGGGATGTGTTAATTTTGGATGCTCCCTTGTTGTGCTCGATAGAGGTCAGTCGTTGGTTCATGTATAAAAAACACAAATTGGAATATTATATATATATATATACTTTTTATTTTACAACAATACTTTTTATTGATTCCAATTTCTATGCAAATTGGAATTAATAAAAAGTATTATTACAGAATGGGTTTATTAGTAGATAAAGTAACCACCAAAATTTAAACTACGGTTAAATTATAGGAATTGATGAACCATGAATTTTTTGGAATTGGTAAATTTGAAGTTCATGGTGGTTTTGTGTTGATTTTTTTAATGGACTTCCTTCATTTGTAGAAATATATGCTTTAGTGTCTTTACTGAAGGAAAGTCATGCAAGGCATGAGGGAGTTCCTTTTTTTTTATTTGTAAAGATATACTTTTATTGAAAAATAAAAGGTGCTTTCCCAACAGAAATATAGTATGAAATTCTTACTAGCTCCTACAATTACCACAACTCTAATCAGTGTTCAATTCAAGGAATTGTATGAGAGGTTTTATGCTTTTGAGTTGATCTGTTGACTTTGTTTTTCTCATAGGAAATTCCTGAGTGAAATTGTGATTAGGAACTCAAATCAATTGTAGGATAATTTTAGTTGTTAGAAAGTTATTTGGTCTTCTGTTTGAAAACTTGGAAAGGGGGTTTTGGATGGATCCCTGAAATTATAGAGTTTCTTGATGCATTTGTTTGATTATATGCATTCATGTGTCTTTCTAAGGAATAAAAGAAATCAATTGTTTCCCTAGTTTGTTTAGAATTTTTTGCTGCAAGATCTAAGGAGTTGGGTTTTTGTGCAAATTTTCGTACATAAAAAGGACTAGATTTAAAGAAAAGAAAAGACCATCATTTGCATTTGATGATATAGTTTATGGGGTTTTGTGAAAAATTTTCTTGCATTTATATGGTTGGGATTTGCGACTTGCTATTTCTATATGGGTTTTTGTTCTTTGAGGGACTTAAGGAATTGGGTTTTTTAATAAGCTTCAAAATGAAAGAATTTTAAAAATTAAATAAATAGTAAATTTTAATTACATTTTGCTTTTAGTTAAAAGATACTTGCCTTGTTTTCTTCTATTATTTTTGCTAATGGGTCTGTTCTGTGGTGATGTTTCTTCTTTTGGAAACTACTAAGAACATGACAAATCTCTACATACAGAGAGATGCCCCAAACAGAGCTAGGGTATCATAGGGAAATATCCCAAACAGAGTAAAATGAGTACAAGAAAAATATCCAACAAAAAGTCATGATTGAAATTGAGAGACAACACAATGTTACCTTCTCTATACATATGTGTCTTTCAGCTATGTTTTCTATATGTTTTTTTTAGAGCTTATTAAATGGTAATGACCCTTTCCCATTTATTAGATGCTTCTAATTAGCTTCTTCTTCTTCTTCTTATTATTTTTTCCTTTCCCCTTGGTATGAATTTTTCATATTTGGTTCATCATTAAAGGCATGAAATGATTAGCTGTTGCACTCCTTTATTTCAGCTCAACTATTTGGTAAAAGGGGGAGCCAAAAATAAAATGAATACTACTAATGAAAATGAGTTCTTCAGCTTCTATACAGTAAAAATGGGAAAAGATAAAATCAACTTCATGTTATTTGATTACTTTCTTAGTTATTTACATGCTCATAATAGTTGTGCACTTCGCATGCTCATAAATAGCTGTGCACTTCACAAAATTTGCTCTAACTTGGGTTTTCTATTTTCTTGTTTTCACTTTTCATTTTTTGTTTCACATTCTGCTTTGCCTGTGGCTTATAATTTTAAAAATATCCTATATATCCATATGAAAACATTGGCATGCTTATTGAACTCTTGAACCAAACAGGAAGATCTTTGATGATGCGTTAGCGGAATCATAAGGTTTACAATTTTGAATCAAATCCACTATACACCTGAAGTTTTTTTCCTTGTTTTTTTCCTCGCTTTTGTAACATCCCGAAAATTCCAAACCTGAACATGCCCGACTACATGTGCGTATTCTACATGGCGACCAATGTCGCCTTGAACTTTTAGAATAAATTAATTATAAAAATTTAATGTGTGTGAAAAAGATAAATTTAGAACCTCATTTTGACCTTTGATGAAAGGCCGTGCACCAACTCACGGTATGCCTACTTTACACCGAAACCAAACCCCTTTTAATATAAAAAGGAAAAGTTTTCCTTTGGAAGCCAATAACTGGTTTGCACATTTTAGGGGCTTTGGGTTTCTAGAGAGAGAGAGAGAGAGAGAAAGAGCTTGGAGAAGAGAAGTCCTTCCGCAAGAGAGCATCGAGCTTGCGCATAGTTGCGAACCGGCAAGCTCTGTTTCGATTCAATAGCCGGAAGGATCAACGGAATTCCTTCTGAGACCCTCCTTGGCAACTATCCGGGAAAAATGAGTGATTGACTAAGAAAAAGTAAGCAAAATGCGTTGATTATGTGATTAGTATGTATGTTAAGCTTTAGTTAAGATATAATTAAAAATTTAGAAGCATGCGATTCAAATTTGAGGAAAAATGAGGTAAGGATGAAGAAGCCCCTATTTATGAAAAATCTATCAAAACCGATTGATCTAAATAAGTATCCGATCGATCGATTTTGACAGGATAAAAATGTGAAGGTTTCTAGAGAAATCGATTGATCGAAATGAAACTAGAGTAATATTGCGATAGATCTGTAGTTTATTTCTTTCACATCACTTCAAAATCGAGAAACTAGAGTAATATTGCGATAGCTCTGTAGTTCTTCAGATTAATTATGTAACGTCCCAGAAATTCGGTACCTGAACGGTCCACCTCGATAAGCGGTCCAATGGGTCAAACATTTGACCGAGTCAACTTAGACTTGGTTGACTTAAGTTACTTAGTATGTGATGGATTTATTATGTGAGGGAGGTGTAGTGGATACAGACAAAGGCATGTACACACACATATATGTTAGTAAGTTATAGGTGCTTAACACACAAGGCATGTGTTAAGATTATAAGACAAAAGAGAAAGAGAAGTTATTTCTCTTAGGTTTGTTGTTAGAAAATTTAAGGAGAGTAAATGAGAGAGAGAAGTGAGTTGTAAAACCTAGAGAGGGGCATTTAATGCAAGTGATTGGGCTCGGAAAGTTAGTGGATCGAGCTTGGAATCAAGAGTGTAAAAATTTAGGGTTTAGGAAACCCTAGTGAAGGAGATCCAACCGTTCGAATGGGGTAAGAGTTACAAATTCAAATTTTTTTTGTTTAAACTGTTAAATAGAGAATTTAAGACTGTTGTGTATTAGCTAAATAGGTGATAAATAAGATAGATGATGATGAGATGAGGAGTGTGTTCAGATCTAGAAGTGGGTGAAATCGATTGAACGAAATTAGAGTTCGTTCAATCGATTTTGACCAAAGAAGAGATAAGGAAGAAAGCAAATAAGTTCTGAAGGGAATCATTCGAACGATTTGTAAATTCATTCGATCGATTCGAATTCTGATGGAATCGATCGAACGACTTTAAGAAATCGTTCGATCGATTTATGGAACTTGTGTGAACGATTTGAAAATCGTTCAATCGGTTTGCTAACTGACAAAAGTATTGTAGAATGAATAATTGTGGGATCGATCGAACGAAATAGAATTCGTTCAATCGATTTTAGAATTTCGTTCGATCAATTTAAATTTCATTCGAACAATTTTACAAATCGTTCGATCGATTTAAATTCGTTCGATTGATTTCCAAATCGTTCGATTGATTCATAACTCGTTCGATTGATTTGGATAAAATTCAAATTTTGTTAAGTTTTTACATACGAGTAGTTATGTATTGGAGTTAGGCTCCTAACCTAATGTTCTTATATTGATAGTGATGAGATAAATGTATTTGGCCAGGTCTAGTTTAAGCCGGCCCTTGTGATGGTTGAATGCTAACTCGGATTGGAGAATTCAAATTTGTAAACGCGAGTAAGGTAGGGAAATATCTGACCTCGTACCCTTAATTACGATAACATGTATATGATGATAACCTATGAATGCATGTTTCCTTAAAGTTGAGTTGAATTCTAATGTATTCGCTTTCAATATAAGTTGAAAATGTAAAATGTAGAGTAGTATAGAAAAATGAGAAATGTTATGAGAATGTGAAAGAGTGAAATAGTAAAAGAGTTCAATCATCCCACTGATGTATGTGTACTATGGGCATCGGAAGGGTGCATCAGAAAGTGTGACATCCCAGGGATGTGCGGTGGATGTAAGGATCCACAAACTTTAACATATGTAAATGAGGTAAAACAGGTTGGAAACTTATATTTATTAAGCACGGTCACACGGAGAATAACTATATGTAGCACACAATTGATTTATGGTTTGGAGAATATCCAATCGACGGGGTGGTATATCCGTGACTGACGGGGCAGGATATCCGTGACCGGTACGGCGGCGAATCCGTACATCAGTAGAAATCCCAGGGATATATAGTAGTGATGTAACCGTCGTCTATGAGAAAGGGACGTAGGCCAAGTTAATAGTAAAAATAGTCTGATTAGACGACGATGGAGGGTGTTCCATCGGGGCTCGATGCTATATTGCTCGGGAATTATTTAAGTTACTGTTTTAAGTCATGGGACCGGCCTTGTTGAAATCATAAGCATTAATGAATATCAGATGTCATGAGTAGAATGATATGCATCTCCAATGGTTTTCAATCAAATTAAATTGATGAACTCATGCTTTTTATATGTCATTAAATGTATGCGAGTAAGTAAGATTTACCTAATCAGATATTATCCCTATTGAGCTAGGATGTAGCTCACCTCTTTTGACTATACGTCACAGGTTCAGAGTTAGGAGCTGCTGCTGGTGAGGTTGATCTCGAGGACTTAGATTACGTTCCGAGGGAAGAATCTGAGCCTCCTCCTGAGAAGTTCTTCTAGGAGTTTTATTGCGTACTTTGAAATTTTGTAAGGGAGAGATTTAAGGCTTGGCACGTCCAGCCATGTTTTATTTATTTTGTAAGAATTAAGATGCCTGTAATATTATTTTGCCGAACCATTTTGGGTGACTGCAGTAACGGCACTGATGGTTCGGGCTAGTTCTTTTGTCCATACAAAGGTATGGGATTAGAACTATCTTTTGGATTAATGTTTGATATGATATATTGTAGAACTGGAAATATGTAATGCACTATATTCTTATTTTTCTTCTGTGTGGTTGGGATGTACCAAGTGTTCCGCATGTTACACGGGGCATGGCCTCGATGGTCGTGCTGATGGCACGAATTTTGGGTTGCCGAAATCCGGGCTGTCACAAATTACTATTTTCTTTTTATTTATTTTCTAACCAATCTTCGTGGGAATGATCTCATACTCCATTGATCTATTGCTACAATCGATTTGTGCGCTTGAGAGTTTAAAATAATATTAAAATCACAACAAGTTTCTAGCGTCGTTGCCGGGGATTGGATATAGAAAATCTAAAATTTTTAGGAAATAGATAATTAATTTTAGGAATTTCGTTGGATTTAAATCAATATTTCTACTAGTTAAAAAAAAAAAAATTTAAATTTAAAATTTTACCCTTTAAATTTTGAATTTTGAAAATTTGAAATTTGAATTGTTTGAAATTTTTGAAATTTTAGATTTGTAGGATTTTTTTAAAGATTGGTAGGATTTTTAGAATTTCTAGTTTAGGATTTTTTAAGATTTTTTTTTTTTTAGGATCTTTAAGATTGGTAAGATTTTCTTCTCTTCGTTTCTTCTCTTAAGTAGGATTTTTAGGATTTGTAGATTCCTTTTAAATTATTTTCTTTTAGTTTATTTATAGAATATTTAGGATTTTTAGGATTTGTAGGTTTCTTTTAGTTTATTCCTTTTTCAGTTCATTGCCTTTTTAGGATCTGA
This sequence comes from Chloranthus sessilifolius, assembly GCA_021018995.1. NCBI lineage: Eukaryota > Viridiplantae > Streptophyta > Magnoliopsida > Chloranthales > Chloranthaceae > Chloranthus > Chloranthus sessilifolius. The sequence continues at coordinate 29,988,262 of CM037598.1, forward strand.
ATTTTAATTCATTGCCTTTATAGGATTTTTAAGATTTGTAGGATTTGTATGTTTCTTTTAGTTTATTGCCTTTTTAGGATTTAAAATTTGAATTTGAATTTTTATTTTGAATTTAAAAATTTGAATTTTGAATTTTAAAATTTAAAATTTGAATTAAACTTTTGAATTTGAATTTTGAAAAAAAATAAATTTAATTTTAAATTTAAAATTAAAAAAAAAAGAAATTGAAAAAAAAAGAACTTTTGAAAACAATTTGAAAAAAAAAAAAAAAAAAATAATAATTGTAATATCCCGAAAAATCATGTTAAACAGTGACCAAATATGTGACAGCCCAGATTTCGGCACCCCGAAACCCGTGCCATCAGCACGATCATCTTGACCGTGCCCCTCAACTATGCACGGAACACTGGTATATCAAGCATAAAATAAATAAGAACAACTTGCGGAATTTAAATCTACATAGAAATACTTCTCAAAAGACAGTTCTACCCTCATGCCTCTGCATGAAGGGAGAACCGATCCGAACCATCGATGATAACCATCATCATGGATGGTTCGCCCAAAAGAATACTCTGATATCCATATACACAAGGTTTAATCAAAAACCAGGCTTGACATACCAAGCCGTACAATCTCCAACTAAAACTCCTCAAAGTCGCACAGCAGAGTCCTCTAGAAGAAGTCCTCTGGAGGTGGCTCTAACTCCTCGCCGGCCGCAAGGTCCGACTCGCCGGGATCAGCGTCTCCTGAAGCCGCGGCAGCTGCTAGTAGTGGACCTGCGACGTATAGTCTATAGGGTGAGCTACATCCTAGCTCAATAGGGAACAAACACTGTTGAACATATAAATTATAACTCACATATATTCTATGATATGCCATGCATGATGTATCTATGCAATTGTTAATGAAACAATTTAAAAAGCATTTCGTTTTACTGTTGATTACTTATGTTTTCATTTACTCATGAATAATGCTGAAAAGGCCTAAAGCAAAACTTAAACTTTCAACTTAAGTAATCCCCGAGCAATATAGCATCGAGCCCCGACGAGATACCCTTCATCGTCATCTATATAGACAGTTTTAATATATTCCCTGGGAATACCATATAGTACCCAAGCCCCTTTCCCCTGGGGATTGGTGGCGGGGTTTCACTTGTCTCAATCAACACCCCTGGGGTGTGCTTACTATGTACGGATAAGCCTCCGCACTGGCCTACGGTTTCGCCGCCGTATCGGTCACGGATATCCTGCCGTGTCAGTCGTGGATATCCCGCCACGTCGGTGGGGTAACCTATCAAACCTCAAATAACAAAAATATCGGTGCCTTACATATAGTTATTCACCGTGTAAGTGTGCTATCTTATATCAGTTAGGCCCTATCAAGCATGATTCAATCCTTGGATACATCCCTGGGATGTATCCATTTACTTGCATCACACCTGATGCTCTTTTCTCTTTACCTCTTCATCCCCTGGGGATGGCTCATTAGTTTACTCTTATGAATATCACACACACTATTCACAATTCTTTAAACAGTAAAAATATTTGAATGGAAATTTATATCACTACATACATGCTCTTGTAAAATAAGGTACATGTTCAAGGTGTTCCCTACCTCAAGTCTTCACTTGATCAATGCATCAAGGTCCCACGTGACTCCTTGTGCACTACCCACACCTATGGTACCACATAACAGGTAAAACACATCGCAAAGGATGCAATAAGGAAGGCATAAGATCCCCCAAGAATCTTAAAGTCAAACCAAAAGTCAACATAGTTTACTACAGTCGATTAATCGAATTCCAAAGTCGATTAATCGAATCTGATTCGATTAATCGATTTCCAAAATCGATTAATCGAAGGTCAATATCGATTAATCGAAGCAATTTCGATTAATCGAAATCCTCCTTTTCGCAAAGTCCATTCTCAGTTCGAACAGTCGAGTTTTCATTCGATTAATCGAATCCAATTTCGATTAATCGAAATCCTTCTTTTCGCAAAGTAGACCCACAGTTCGAATAATCGAGTTTCACAAGCTGATTAATCGATTCCAAATCGATTAATCGAAACCAAAATCGATTAATCGAAATCCCATTTCGATTAGTCGATTTTTCCTTAAGTTATTTCCTCCAACCCCTGGGGTCCACTGGAGGTTCTCAGTCGATTAATCGATTCCCAAATCGATTAATCGAAATCCAAAGTCGATTAATCGAAATCCAATTCGATTAATCGAAATCGGGGTCCTCTGACTCTTCAACTTCCTGGCCAATTTCGATTAATCGAAACCCAATTTCGATTAATCGAAATTGTCAGATTCAGCCCCTTTCGAGCTGTTCTTCCCAATCTTTTTCCATACTTTTTCTTCTATTTTTCTAAGCCATTATCCTATGATTTAACCCACATTTTACTGCAACTTAACCCCTATAATCTATACATCTTATTTACAAAAATTTTACCTTGAATAGATCTCAAGTTGATTTCAAATCTAGGGTTGGAAGGCTAGGGTTCCAGCTTTAGTTTCTAACGGATTCCTTGCGTCAAATCCGGCCTCTTTAATGCTTGAATTCTTCTTCCAATCACCCACAATAACTCCTCTCTTACTCCTCTCTCTTTCTCTCTCTTCTTTACTTCTCTCAACCACCAAAACATGAAAGTTAGGGTTTTCAACCCTTTTTATCTTATCTCTTTTCTCGGTGTGGAGCACATACACAACCATCAGTGTATGCCACTCTACACACTCCTCTATCTCTCCACTCTTCTACACTGGTTCACACATCACATTCGCTCATCTCACCATAAGTTTATCAATGAACTATCTCATGGTCAAACCTAAGACCAATCGGGCACGGATCCCGAGGTCCTCGTTTGACGCGATTTTTCAGTTATTACATCCTCCCCACCTTGGGAATTTTCGTCTCGAAAATCACCCAAAGTGTGGTGGTCTCGATCTCTCCCCCTTCGGGAGGTGAGGCGGTCTATCACTTAGCACACACGCGAGTACATGGGCATAGGCAATCAATGAACCATATATAACTGTAACAAAAATTGTATATATGAAAAAATGAAAAGTTACAAGAGTTACTGAAATGGGGACCACAACAGAAAAAACAAAAATGGTTCACCCCTATACAAAAAGATGTACAATGCATAAAAACAAAACAAAACTACTAGCAGCGGCCTCTGTGGATCTGTCAAGCGCCGCTCGACGAGTCATGGATCTGCCACGGTGGGCGGATGGCTGGTGGCTCGCTGCGGTGGAAGCGTCTCGGGCCGGCGGATGTAGATGCAGAGGGAACCACGTCTGCAGTGGGGGGAGGGAAGACGGTCCCTCTGGAAGGCAAGCGCCGCCGTCCACTCCTCCTCCTGGGCGAGGTAGCGGTGGTAGTCCGTCGGGTAAATGTAGCGGAGGGTGTGGAACATCAAAAAGTCCATCCTCCGGTTCATCCTCTCATTGTTGGCCTCCATACGAGCCAACACGTCCTCGATGGTAGGACCGGATGGAGCGGCGCGCCGGCGGTAGGATGAGGTGGGTGTCGCGGGCGCGGAGTGTGGAGGTGGTGTCGGTGAGGCTGTGGTGTGGGAGGGAACCCTCTCCACGGATGGCTCTGCTGCGGCAGGGTGTGGCCCACCCTCAAGTGGGTCCTGCTGAGGTGGTGGGGGTGGCATGGTGCCTCTGCTGGGGCTTCCTGGGCGGAGCGGGACCTATGGGTCCATGAAGACTTTGTGAACGTCTTCACGCGATCCGTAGCCCTCACCTCGTGAGGTGAGATGGTGTAGGATGTCTCGTTGGAGTAGCACTCCAACATGCTCGAGATGAGCCGAGCATAGGGCATCTTTTCCTTGGGCCTCATGTTGCCCTTCATCAATTTGCCCTTGATGTACCTCATCCCTTCTAGGATGACCTTGGTAGCATCAAACCATCGGCCACAGAAGGCCGCGTAAAGTGCTTGTTGCACTTTGTCCACGCGCCCGTGTCGTGGCGCGATCGGTAAAGGTTGCATTTTATTATGGAGTCGAGCATCCACATGTAGGGTGGAAGATCAACCCTCTTGATGGAAGTGCCCGACCCCTTCTTGCCATTTGTCATGAGGGTCATGACTTCCTCAAATCGGGGGTCTTCCACAAAGGGTGGGAATAGGGTGGTCTCCGGGGTGAACTCGAGGTAGCACTCGAGCACCTCATGAATGTGACGCCGGTGATCGTGGTAGAGACGACCCTCGATCTTGGTGATGATGCAGTCGTCGGTAGGGCCATTGGTTAGCCCTTGGTAGAATAATCTCACCAATCTAGGGTAGTAGGAACCCCGGATTGGTTTGAGAAGATTGCCGAGACCGGCATTGTTTATATAGTTTTGAGCCCATTGGGTCTCGCCCGGTACGTCGGGATCGGTGAAAAGGGTAGGGTCGATGGTATATTCGACCTCAAAGGTCTTGGCAGCCCACCACTCGTTTGGTTGCTCCACGTTGGTGGGTGGTGGTGGCATGGGGGTGGATTCGCGGGAAGACTCGCAGAGACGCCTTCGAACCGAGGTGGTCTCCGATTCGACGGTGATGGAGTCCTCACCTGCGATGGGGTAGGTGGTGGTGGTGCGGCGTTCTTACGCCGTACCGGAAGTTTAGAAGTTGCCTTCTTCGAAGACAAGCGAGTCTTGGGCGGCATTTCAAAAAAAATAGTTCAATCTAGGGTTTATCTACTTCAAATGAAAGGAAAAGTTTGATTCTAGGGTTTACCGTGGTTTTCAAAGGCGAATACGGTGGATTGTGGGCGCGAATCGACGGAAAAATCGAACCCTAGACCGGTCGGATAGTTGGAGAAGAAGAAGGAAGTCGAAACGCCCAAAGTCCGGAAGCTCAAATGATTTCGAATGGGAATGAAATCCCCAAACTTATATATATAGGTTTCGCTCGATTAATCGAAATTCGTAATCGATTAATCGAGATTCAAAACTAGGTCAAATCATAAAATCGATTAATCGATTTCAAATCGATTAATCGAAAGCCAAATTCGATTAATCGAAACCGCTTTCGATTAATCAAATCGCATCCGCTTTAAAATTTCAAACTTTGAGCTCATCAAGCGACCGATTAATCGAAATCCATTTCGATTAATCGAAATCGTGCTGAAACTTCTCAAAATTTTCAGAATCCCTTAATTAATTCGATTAATCGAAATCCACTTCGATTAATCGAAATCCAAAATCGATTAATCGAATCTCATTCGATTAATCGAAATCGTTCCCTTGACTTCCCATTTCTCCCAAGTTCCATAAAAATTTACGATTAATCGAATCGCCACCATTAATCGAATTCAAATCGATTAATCGAAATCATTTCGATTAATCAAATGTTTCCAAATTTCCTCCAATTTCTGCCAACATTTCTAGAATATTCGATTAATCGAAATCTCAAAATCGATTAATCGATCCTAAATCGATTAATCGAAATCATAAATCGATTGATCGAAAATTCCTCCTTTGTCTATCTTAACTCAATTTCAAATTTCCAGTCACTGGCAGTTGCCAGTCGACTAATCGAACAAAATCGATTAATCGAAATTCCAAATCGATTAATCGATTTGAAATTCGATTAATCGGTTTTGCCCAATTTCTCCAGATTTTCTATCTCTTTCTTTCTTTTACTATTTTTGACAATTCATGACAGCTTGGATTCAAAATTTCCATTGAATTTCAAGCATAGTGGAGATTTCACAAACATGTTTGTGATTTACATTGAATTTTCACGTCGTTGGAAACAAGGCTGGATATTGTTCTCTCACATCGGCCTCTCGTTCCCAAGTAGCCTCTTCTTTTGGATGATTATTCCACCGGACAAGCACTAAGGGAATCACTTTAGTGCGCAGTACTTGTTCTTTTCGATCTAAAATCTCCACTGGTTCCTCTATCATGCTCATGTCCTCACACATCTCTATAGGTTGCTTTCCTAATACATGAGACGGATCATTTACGTACTTCACGAGCATCGATATGGAAAACATTATGCACTCGATCAAATAGCGGTGGTAAACCAATACGATATGCAACTTCACCTACTCGTCCCAAAATTTCAAATGGTCCAACATAACGTGGACTTAACTTCCTCTCTTGCCAAATCTCATTACACCTTTCATAGGTGACACCTTCACAAACACGTGCTTCGCCCACTTTATAGTCAACACTAGTCCGCTTCATGTCGTAGTAACTTTTCTGTCCTACTCTGTCTTTGTCTTTAACCTTTCTCTCGATAATTCGAGCAACGACGTGCGCGTATCTTCAAGTAGTTTTGGTCCTAATACAAATTTCTCACCTGTTTCCTCCCAATTGAGAGGTGACTTGCATCGTAAATCCTCTGAGCTTCATACGTGCCATGCCAATGCTCGTTTAGCTGTTATTATATCTGAACTTCGAGCATCGGTAGATACTCATCCCAAGATCCTTGCATATCAAGCATGCATGCCCGAGCATGTCTTCTATTACTTGGTTCACTCGCTCATGCCCGTTTGAGGATGGAAAGTCGAACTAAAGTCTAGTCGTGTTCCCATTCCTTCTTGAAATTTCTTCCAAAACTTGGGCGTATATAGTGGATCACGATCTGAAACTATCGCTTGGAATACCATGTAATCTTACAATCTCCTTCATGTATAAGTCGCGATCTTCTGCAGATATGTAGTATTATCGGCAAAAGTGCGCTGATTTGGTCAATCGGTCTATAACGACCCAAATGGCATTGTGTCTCTTGGCGATGCGGGTAATCCAACAATGAAATCCATTGAGATCGATTCCCACTTCCATTACGGTATTGGTAAAGGTTGCAATAGTCCCGCAGATGTCTATGATCAACCTTCACTTGGCGACAAGTCAAACATCGTGACACATACTCGACGTCTTGTTTGATCCTTTCCACCGTAGTTCTTTTTCAAATCTTGGTACATTCTGGTGCTACCAGGGTGGATAGCATAATTTGACTTATGAGCTTCATCAAGAATTGTTCGTCTTAGATCGGCATTGTCCGGAATGCAGAGACGGCCTTTAAACAACAAAGAACCATCTTCTTTTTCTGAGAAGTCCGACCTGATGCCTTCATTCACGTCTTGATGAATCTTTGTTAATGTCGGATCTTTCATCTGTAGATCGTGGATATGCTCAAATATCACTGGCTTTACTGATATGTTAGCCAAAAAGGATCCAGTGTCCTTTGACTCAATGTTCGCATCATAGGTTGCCAAGTCTTCCAATAATTTCCATCGGTGCATACCCAAAATCAAAGAAGCTAACTGAGCTGAACCTTTTCGACTCAATGCATCGGCTACTACATTCGCCTTGCCTGGATGGTATTGTATAGAGCAATCGTAATCCTTGAGGAATTCCATCCACCTGCGCTGTCTCATGTTGAGCTCTTTCTGTGTAAACAAGTATCGGAGGCTCTTATGATCGGTGAAAATTTCAAATGTCTCACCGTACAAGTAATGTCTCCAAATCTTCAGCGCAAAAATGACTGCTGCTAGTTCTAAGTCATGAGTCGGGTAATTTTTCTCGTGTTCTTTCAGCTGTCTTGATCCGTAAGCTATCACCTTCTTGTGTTGGTTGAGCACACAACCAAGGCCATTGTATGACGCGTCGCTGTACACGGCGTATCCTCCACTGCCTGAAGGAATTGCTAACACTGGGGCCGAAGTGAGTCTCGTTTTGAGTTCTTGAAAACTCTTCTCGCATGCCTCACTCCACTCAAACCTTGAATCTTTTCGTGTCAACTTTGTGAGAGGTCCTGATATATTTGAAAACCCCTCAACGGAACGTCGATAATAGCCTGCTAAGACCAAAACTTTGACGCCTTGTTTTTGGTTGCTCCCATTTGACTCTGCTTCTATCTTTCGGATCTACGGTGACACCATGCTTTGAGACGACATGTCCCAAAGCTAACTTCTTCCAACCAAAACTCACACTTTGAGTTTGGCGACAGATTGGTGTTCACGTGGCGTCTCAGAGCAATCCTCAAATGTTCTTCTTCGTGTTCGTCTTGGATTTGGAATATATCAATATATCATCAACAAATACTACTACGCAGAGTCCAAGTGTGGTTTAAACACTCGGTTCATCGGATCCATAAATGCGATCTTTGGAGCATTCGTTAATCCAAACGGCATCACAAGGAATTCATAGTGTCCATACCGTGTCCGGAAAGCTGTCTTCTGTATGTCCTCAGCTTTAACTCGCAACTGATGATACCCAGATCTCAGGTCGATCTTAGAAAAATACCTTGCTCCTTGCAGTTGGTCGAACAGATCGTCTATTCTAGGCAAAGGGTAGCGGTTCTTCACAGTGAGTTTGTTCAATTGCCGATAGTCAATGCATAACCGCATTGACCCATCCTTCTTCTTGACAAACAAGACCGGTGCTCCCCATGGAGACACGCTCGGTCTAACAAACCCCTTGTCCATAAGCTCTTGTAGTTGTTCCTTCAATTCCTTTAACTCAGCGGGAGCCATTCTATAAGGTGCTTTCGAAATAGGCTCCGTTCCTGGTGCTAAGTCAATGGCGAATTCTACTTCTCTTTCTGGAGGTAATCCAGGCAACTCTTTCCTGAAACACGTCGTAAGTCTCGCATAAAGATGACGTTCTTTTCTTCCTTGTCCTCCTTTAAGAAAGCTAAGCATCCACTGCAACCTTTTCTGATCATCTTCTCGGCCTTTACTGCTGAGATCAGTGGTACAGATGACGATCTCACTCCTTGAAACCGAAATGATCTTCTTGTGTTGGGTCTGAAAATGACTACCTTGTTCTTGCAATCAACGGTCGCACAATGCTGCGCCAACCAGTCCATGCCAAGGATCACATCAAACCCTTGCATGTCTAACAGTATCAACTTTGCTTCCAATTCATGCACTTCTAAGTCTTGAACTGCTACGATGATGGATTTGCAAGCTAACTCCGTGTCTATTAACTCTCCAGTCGGAACAGACACAGATAGGACGAAATCCAACGTCTCTGGAACAATCTTCATCTTCTTAGCGAAACGTGGAGTGACGAATGAGTGGGTAGACCCGGGGTCTATCAACACTCGAGCGTCATATCCACCGAAGCATCCTTTTTCATATATATTTAGAGTACCTATAGTATACATACACACATACAATAATTTACACATTAATTTACACCCTCAATTTACATACAGCTTTTGGTATTGAGAAAGAATCTATATAATTTCCTAATGCATGCTTCTTCTCTATCTAAAGTTTTAACGAAAAGAAAATTTTCTTTAATTTTAAAAGGAATCTCACCTTGGATGACATCATGCACGTTCCACAGCTTCTGGCAAAGGATCGCATAAACTCTCCCCTGACGATCGGTTTCCTTGCTTGAATTGGTCGTAGTCTTTAATCAAACCGTCTTTCTTTTATCATCTGGGGCAATCCTTGATCAAGTGGCCCACCTTGCCACATCGAGAAACAAGCCCCTAGTTCCCAATCTCTGATCCAATGTTCTATGAGGCTTGCCACACTTTGCTGCAAGTCTCGAGTCTGGAAGAAGCAGACGAGAACCACGTGTGATAGTGGCGCCGATGAACATGGCGGGCTCTCATAGCGAATAGGTCTCCCCGACGCAAGTAATGGAAACCTCTGTTGGTGTTGTTGTTGTTGTTGCGCCGGTCTTCCGAAACCCCCTTGGAACTGTGGTCTCTGATTCTGGCCCATGAACCTCGGCTTTTTGTTCACCGGTTCATAGTGCCCCGTTCTTCCTTGTTCATTTCCTCCTCTCTGCTGCTCTCTCTGTCTATATCTGTTATTGTTCTCCTCTTCTACAACCAATGCTTTGCTCATGACCTCTTCATAGGTCCTCAGTTGAAATGGAGCTACGCCTCCCCTAACTTCAGGCTTCAAACCTTGCTGAAACCTCTTGGACTTCATCACTTCAGAAGCGACGTAATCCGGAGCAAAACGGGCAAGTCGTAGAAATTCTACCCCGTATTCTCTCACTGTCATTCTCCCTTGTACTAACTGTAAAAATTGTATCTCAAGCTGGTTCCTCACCACTTCTGGAAAATATTGTTTGTTGAACTCCTCAACAAACTCCTCCCAAGTCCAAGGCAACTCTGGAGTCTCCTGAGCCCGAGTCCGTATCACGGACTTCCACCAAGGCCCAGCCTCCCCATCCAACATGTAAGCTGCCCATCTTACACTCTCGTCTTCCGTGCAAGTTAGCACGCTAAAGACCTTTTCCATCTCCATCAACCAATTCTCAGCGGCCATAGTGTCTGCCTGCCCAGAAAATGAAGGAGGTCTCATCCTCCTAAATTCTGTAAATGATGAGGGCACAGGCAACGCAGATCCTACAGGTGGTGTAGGTGGCTGCTGTTCTCTAGACGCATGAGCTGCAAAGGATGCGGCTTGTTGTGCCATGGCAGCTGCCATAGTCTCCATAGTGTGCATCATCCTTTGTCGCTCCTCTCTATCTTCTTGTCTTTCTCTCACTCTTTCTTGCTCTCTCAGATCTTGATCCTGATGATCTCGATCCTCTTCCTCATGCTGTCTGCTACTACTGCCCCCTGGGGCCTCGTTACCTCCTAAAGGCACTCTATTGGTAGGAGAGATGAAATCATCTCCACTACGTAGACTCCTCTGCTGGCCTCCCCTTGGTCGGCCTCTTCCTCTAGACGACATTTTGCGGCTGCATTTGAAACTAAAGTTTCGTTAGCAGAAGTCCCTATGTTCTGACGAAAGAACCCTTGTCAGAATTGCTAAAAGAAAATGGCTCTGATACCAACTGTGACAGCCCAGATTTCGGCACCCCGAAACCCGTGCCATCAGCACGATCATCTTGACCGTGCCCCTCAACTATGCACGGAACACTGGTATATCAAGCATAAAATAAATAAGAACAACTTGCGGAATTTAAATTTACATAGAAATACTTCTCAAAAGACAGTTCTACCCTCATGCTTCTGCATGAAGGGAGAACCGATCCGAACCATCGATGATAACCATCATCATGGATGGTTCGCCCAAAAGAATATCCATATACACAAGGTTTAATCAAAAACCAGGCTTGACATACCAAGCCGTACAATCTCCAACTAAAACTCCTCAAAGTCGCACAGCAGAGTCCTCTAGAAGAAGTCCTCTGGAGGTGGCTCTAACTCCTCGCCGGCCGTAAGGTCCGACTCGCCGGGATCAGCGTCTCCTGAAGCCGCGGCAGCTGCTAGTAGTGGACCTGCGACGTATAGTCTATAGGGTGAGCTACATCCTAGCTCAATAGGGAACAAACACTGTTGAACATATAAATTATAACTCACATATATTCTATGATATGCCATGCATGATGTATCTATGCAATTGTTAATGAAACAATTTAAAAAGCATTTCGTTTTACTGTTGATTACTTATGTTTTCATTTACTCATGAATAATACTGAAAAGGCCTAAAGCAAAACTTAAACTTTCAACTTAAGTAATCCCCGAGCAATATAGCATCGAGCCCCGATGAGATACCCTTCATCGTCATCTATATAGACAGTTTTAATGTATTCCCTGGGAATACCATATAGTACCCAAGCCCCTTTCCCCTGGGGATTGGTGGCGGGGTTTCACTTGTCTCAATCAACACCCCTGGGGTGTGCTTACTATGTACGGATAAGCCACCGCACTGGCCTACGGTTTCGCCGCCGTATCGGTCACGGATATCCTGCCGTGTCAGTCGTGGATATCCCGCCACGTCGGTGGGGTAACCTATCAAACCTCAAATAACAAAAATATCGGTGCCTTACATATAGTTATTCACCGTGTAAGTGTGCTATCTTATATCGCTTAGGCCCTATCAAGCATGATTCAATCCTTGGATACATCCGGATGTATCCATTTACATCACACGATGCTCTTTTCTCTTACCTCTTCATCACAGGGATGGCTCATTAGTTACTCTTATGAATATCACACACACACTATTCACAATTCTTTAAACAGAAAATATTTGAATGGAAATTTATATCACTACATACATGCTCTTGTAAAATAAGGTACATGTTCAAGGTGTTCCCTACCTCAAGTCTTCACTTGATCAATGCATCAAGGTCCCACGTGACTCCTTGTGCACCTCCACATTACCACCTATGGTACCACATAATGTAAAACACATCGCAAAGGATGCAATAAGGAAGGCATAAGATCCCCAAGAATCTTAAAGTCAAACCAAAAGTCAACATAGTTTACTACAGTCGATTAATCGAATTCCAAAGTCGATTAATCGAATCTGATTCGATTAATCGATTTCCAAAATCGATTAATCGAAGGTCAATATCGATTAATCGAAGCAATTTCGATTAATCGAAATCCTCCTTTTCACAAAGTCCATTCTCAGTTCGAACAGTCGAGTTTTCATTCGATTAATCGAATCCAATTTCGATTAATCGAAATCCTTCTTTTCGCAAAGTAGACCCACATTCGAATAGTCGATTTTCACAAGTTGATTAATCGATTCCAAATCGATTAATCGAAACCAAAATGGATTAATCGAAATCCCATTTCGATTAGTCGATTTTTCCTTAAGTTATTTCCTGCAACGCGTGGGGTCCACTGGAGGTTCTCAGTCGATTAATCGATTCCCGAATGGATTAATCAAAATCCAAAGTAGATTAATCGAATCCAATTCGATTAATCGAAATCGTCCTCGACTCTTCAACTTCCGGCCAAATTAATCGAAACCCACAATTTCGATTAATCGAAATTGTCGATTCAAATTTCTTTGATTCTTCCCAATCTTTTCCATACTTTTCTTCTATTTTTCTAAGCCATTATCCTATGATTTAACCCACATTTTTGAACTTAACCCTATAATCTATACATCTTATTTACAAAAATTTTACCTTGAATAGATCTCAAGTTGATTTCAAATCTAGGGTTGGAAGGCTAGGGTTCCAGCTTTAGTTTCTAACGGATTCCTTGCGTCAAATCCGGCCTTTTTAATGCTTGAATTCTTCTTCCAATCACCCACAATAACTCCTCTCTTACTCCTCTCTCTTTCTCTCTCTTCTTTACTTCTCTCAACCACCAAAACATGAAAGTTAGGGTTTTCAACCCTTTTTATCTTATCTCTTTTCTCGGTGTGGAGCACATACACAACCATCAGTGTATGCCACTCTACACACTCCTCTATCTCTCCACTCTTCTACACTGGTTCACACATCACATTCGCTCATCTCACCATAAGTTTATCAATGAACTATCTCATGGTCAAACCTAAGACCTATCGGGCACGGATCCCGAGGTCCTCGTTTGACGTGCTTTTTCGGGTTATTACAAAATAGGAGTTTAATAGTTGGCATAGGGTGCGATGAACGGATGAGATGTGAGAATTCGAGTGAATATGTGGAGTGTGATGTAAATCTAAGGTCACATACACCAATTACGGTGCATGTGCTCAACACGCAAACTAGAGGGGAGATAAAAAGGGTTTAATAACCCTAAAATCAATGTTGAGTTGTTGAGAGAGAAGTAAAGAAGAGAGAGAGAGAGAGAAGTAAAGAAGGTGGGTGATCAAGGAGTTATTGCAATTGATTGGAAGGGGGGATTTGAGCATTCAACATCGGATTCGACGCGGGGGATCCGCTAGAAGCAAAGCTGGAACCCTAGCCTTTCCAACCACTTGAGTTAATCAATTTGAGATTGATAAAAGGTAAATTTTTGTGAATTAAATGCATAGGTTATAGAGGTTTAAATTCAGTCAAAAATGTTTTAAATGAAGGATTGAGTACTTAGAAAAATGAAGGAATAAGAGTAGGGAAAGATTTGGAAGAACAGTCCAAAGGGGGGGCTGAATCTGGCCAAATCGATTAATCGAAATCAGATTTCGATTAATTGATTTTCGCCAAGAAGTTGAAAAGTCAAAGAACCCGAATTCGATTAATTGAACTGAGTTTCGATTAATCGACTTTGGATTTCGATTAATCGATTTTGGTGTCGATTAATCGACTGGGAACCTCCAGTGGCTGAAGGAAGGTGACTTGGGGAAATCAACTAGTCGAAATGGGATTTCGATTAATCGATTTAGAATTTCGATTAATCGATTTGGGATCGATTAATCAATTTTGAAAATTCGATTACTCGAATTAAGAATCGAATTGATAGATTAGAGAATTTTGATTAATCGATGTAGGATTCGATTAATCGATTAATCGATTTTGAATTTCGATTAATCGATTTTGGAAATCGATTAATCGAATCAATTTCGGTTAATCGATCTTGGAATTCGATTAATCGACTGACTTAAAATTGTTGACTTTTTAGTTTGACTTCAAGGTTTTCGGGGGGAGTCTTTGTAATATCCCAAAAATTTTGCGTTAAATAGTGACCTCGAGATTCGTGCTCGACTGGTCATAGGTTTGACCATGTAGGAGTTCACTAGATGACGTAGGGTATGATGAACGGATGAGATGTGAGAATTAAGTGAATGTGTGGAATGTGACGAAATCCGGAGTCACATACACCTACTTCTGGTGTATGTGCTCAATACACAAGTTAGAAGGGAAATAAAAGGGTTTAATAACCCTAAAAATAAATTGTTTTGGTTGTTGAAGGAGAGTATGAGAGGAGTAAAGAGAGGAGTTATTGCAGCTGATTGGAAGGGGGGATTCGAGCATTTAAGGCCGGATTCGAAGCGAGGGATTCCGTTAGAGCCAAAAGCTGGAACCCTAGCCTTTCCAACCATTAGATCTAATCAATTTGAAATTGATTGAAGGTAAAATCCTTGTAAATTCAATGCATATGTTATGTGAGTTCATTGTAGTTAAGAATGGTTTAAATTATAGGATAAATGCTTAGAAAAATGAAGGAAAAAGAGTAGGAAAAGATTGGGAAGAACAGCCCAAAAGGGGGCTGTTCCTGGCCAATTCGATTAATCGAAATTGGGATTCAATTAATCGAATTGCGCCAAGAAGTTGAAAAGTCAGAGGACCCCGAATTCGATTAATCGACTTTGATTTTTGATTAATTGATTTTGGTATCGGTTAATCGTCTGGGAACCTCCAGTGAACTCCAATGGAGGGAAGAAAAGGACTTGCTAAAATCGACTAATTGAAATGAGATTTCGATTAATCGATTTCGAATTTCGATTAATCGATTTGGGATCGATTAATCGATTTTGGGAATTCGATTACTCGAATTGAGAATCGAATGGATAAAGTGGAGAATTTTGATTAATCGAATTGGGATTCGATTAATTGAATGGGAATCTCAATTAATCGATTTGAGAATCGATTAATCGATTTTAAATTTCGATTAATCAATTTTGGAAATCGATTAATCAAATCAAATTCGATTAATCGATTTTGGAGCTCGATTAATCGACTATGCCAAATTTTGTTGGCTTTTGACTTTGACTTTAAGATTCTTGGAGGGTCTTGGATCTTCCTTGTTACATCTTTAGTGATGTATTTCATATGTTATGTGGTACCATAGGTGGTACGTGTGAATTTGGGCACAAGGAGCCACATGGGACCTTGATGCATGATCAAGCAGAGACTTGAGGTAGGGAACACCTTGAACATGTACTTTACTTTGCAAGAGCATATATGTAGTGATATAGAATTCAATTCAAACTGTTCTTATTTCTTAAGAGTTGTGAAAAGTGTGCGTGTGTGACATCTAAAAGAGTAATCATAATGAGCCATCCCCAAGGGATGAGGAAATAAAGAAATAAGAGCATCAGGTGTGATGCAAGTGAATGGATACATCCCAGGGATGTATCCAAGATTGAATTATGTCTGATAGGGCCTAACTGATATAAGATAGCACACTTACACGGTGAATAACTATATGTAAAACACCTGATATTTTTGTTATTTGAGGTTTGATAGGATACCCCACTGACGTGGCGGGATACCCATGACTGACGCGGCAGGATATCCGTGACCGATACGGCGGCAAAATCGTAGGCCAGTGCGGAGGCTTATCCGTACACAGTAAGCACACCCCAGGGGTGTTGAATTGAGATATGTTGAAACCCCGCCACCGATCCCCAGGGGAAAGGGGCTTGGGTACTATTTGTATTCCCAGGGAATACGTGTAAGACTGTCTATGTAGATGACGATGAAGGGTATCTCATCGGGGTTTGATGCTATATTGCTCGGGGATTTCTTAAGTTGAAAGGTTAAGTTTTGCTTTAGGCCTTTTCAGTGTCATTCATGAATAATTAAAATACATGAGTAAACTACCAGTAAAATATGATTATTTTCAACTGTTGTTCATCAGTAACTGCATAGACATATCATGAAATATATGTGAGTTGTAATTTATATGTTCAATTGTGTTATGTTCCCTATTGAGCTAGGATGTAGCTCACCCTTTAGACTATACGTCGCAGGTCCACTATTAGCAGCTGTCGAGGCTTCAGGGGACGTTGACCCTGGTGAGTCAGACCCGACACTTGGAGACGAGTTGGAGCCACCTCCTGAGGACTTCTTCTAGAGGACTCCGTTGTGCAGCTTTGAGAGTTTTTGTGAGCGTGTTTTGTGCGGCTTGGTATGTCAAGCCTTATTTTCATTAAACAATGTAATTAAGTCATGAGATTATTCTGCTGGGGCGAACCATCATTGATAATCAGCGATCATCGATGGTTCGGATCGGTTCTCCATTCATGCAGAGGCATGAAGGCAGAACTGTCTTTTGAGAAATATTTAAATGATAATTTAATTCCGCAGCTTTATTCATTATTTCAATGCAGTTTATTGTTTGATATACCAATGTTCCGTGCATAGCTAAGGTGCACGGTCAAGATGATCGTGCTGATGGCACGGGTTTCGAGGTGTCAAAATCCGGACTGTCACAGTTGGTATCAGATCCATTCTTTTGGCAATTCTGACAATTATTCTTTTGTCAGAACATAGGGACTTCTGCTAATGAAACTTTAGTTTCAAATGCAGCCGTCAATGTCATCTAGAGGAAGAGGCCGACCGAGGGGAGGCCAACAGAGAAGTTTGCGTAGTGGAGATGATTACATCTCTCCTACCAATCGAGTACCCTTGGGAAGGAGTGAGGCCCCAGGGGGCAGCAGTAGTAGACAACAAGAGGAAGAGGATCGAGATCATCAGGACCAAGATCTTAGAGAACAAGAGAGAGTGAGAGAAAGACAGGAAGATAGAGAGGAGCGCCAAAGGATGATGCACACCATGGAGACTATGGCAGCTGCCATGGCACAACAAGCCGCATCCTTTGCAGCTCATGCAGCGAGAGAACAGTAGCCACCTACACCACCTGTTGGACCCGCACTGCCTGTGCCTTCATCCTTCACAGAGTTTAGGAGGATGAAACCTCCTTCGTTTACAGGCATAACACGATGGCGGCAGATGGAAATGGAGATGGTTTTTAGCGTGCTGACATGCACGGAGGACGAGAGTGTAAGATGGGCAGCCTACATGCTAGATGGGGAGGCTGGGCCTTGGTGGAAGTTTGTGATACGGAATAGGGCCCAGGAGACCCCAGAATTGCCATGGACTTGGGAGGAGTTTGTTGAGGAGTTCAACAAACAGTATTTTCTGGAAGTTGTGAGAAATCAATTGGAAATTCAATTTCTACAATTGGCGCAAGGGAGGATGACTGTAAGGGAATATGGGGTTGAGTTTCTACGACTTGCCCATTTTGCTCCAAATTACGTCGCCACCGACGTGATGAAGTCAAAGAGGTTTCAGCAAGGCTTGAAGCCTGAGGTTAGGGGAGGAGTAGCTCCATTTCAGTTGAGGACCTATGAAGAGGTCATGAGCAAGGCACTTGTTATAGAAGAGGAGAATAATAATAGATACAGGTAGAGAGAGCAACAAAGAGGAAACACTGATCAGGGAAGAACGGGGAACTACGAACCGGTGAATAAAAAGTCGAGGTTCAAAATCGTAGACCACCGTTCAAGGAGGTTTTAAGACCGTGGCAACAACCAACAGAGATTTCCACTACTTGCGTCGGGGAGACCTTTACGCTATGAGAGCCCTGCCATGTCTATTGGCACGACCGTCCCATATGGTTCTCGTACAGTTTTTTCGCGCCTCGAGAGACTTGTGCAAAGTGTGGCAAGCCTCATAGGACCGTGGATTGCAGAATGGGAACCAGGGGTTGTTTTCGATGTGACAAGGTGGGCCACTTGATCAAGGATTGCCCCGAGGTTGATAAGGGGAAGAAGACGGCTTCAGTTGCAGCGCCACGACCCATTCAAGCACAGAAGCCGGTCGTTCATGGGAGAGCCTATCGATCCTTTGCTCAAGCGAGGAGCGTGCAAGGTGAGATTTTTTTTTTATAAAGAAATTTCAATTTTATTAAAATTTTAGATAGAGAAGGTGCATTCATTAGGAGTTGTGTAGATTCTTAGTCTAGACACTAAAATTATATGTGAATTAGGGGTGTAAATTGATGTGTAAATTATTGTATGTATGTATGTATACTATAGGTACTTTAACTGTATATGAGAAAGGATGCTTCGTTGGATATGACGCTAGAGTGTTGATAGACCTAGGGTCTACCCACTCATTTGTCACTCCACGTTTTGCCAAGAGGATGAAGATAGTTCCAGAGGCGTTGGACTTTGTCCTATCTGTGTCTATTCCGGCTGGAGAGTTAGTGGACACAGAGTTAGCTTGCAAATCCGTCATCGTAGCAATTCGAGATCTGGATGTGCATGAATTGGAGGCAAAGTTGATACTGCTGGACATGCAAGGGTTTGATGTGATCCTTGGCATGGACTGGTTGGCACATCATTGTGTAACAGTCGATTGTAAGAATAAGGTAGTCATTTTCAGACCCAACACAAGAAGATCATTTTGGTTTCAAGGAGTGAGGTCATCACCTATGCCACTGATTTCAGCAGTAAAGGCCGAGAGAATGATAAAAAAGGGTTGCAGTGGGTACTTGGCTTCCCTAAAAGAGGACAAGGAAGAAAAGAACGCCATCTCTGAGATAGCAGTTGTGCGAGAGTTCTCCGACGTGCTTCCAGAAGAGTTGCCTGGATTACCTCCAGAGAGAGAAGTAGAGTTTGCCATTGACTTAGCATCGGGAACGGAGCTTGTTTCAAAAGCACCATATAGAATGGCTCCTGCTGAGTTGAAGGAGTTGAAAGAGCAACTACAAGAGCTCATGGATAAGGGGTTTGTCAGACCGAGTGTGTCTCCATGGGGAGCACCGGTCTTATTTGTCAAGAAGAAAGATGGGTCGATGCGACTATGCATTGACTATCGACAACTGAACAAGCTCACTGTGAAGAACCGCTATCCTTTACCTAGAATTGACGATCTGTTCGATCAACTGCAAGGAGCAAAGTATTTTTCCAAGATCGATCTGAGATTAGGATACCATCGCTATGAAGTCAAGGCGAGGACATTCTTAAGACAAACAGACACTATGAATTCCTTGTGATGCCGTTTGGGTTGACGAATGCTCCGACGTCGTTTATGGATTTGGTGAATCGAGTGTTTAAACCACACTTGGACTCCTGCGTCGTAGTGTTCATTGATGATATCTTGATATACTCCAAATCCAAGACGGAACCCGAAGAACATTTGAGGATTGCTCTACAGACGCTATACGAACACCAATTGTACGCTAAACTCAGCAAATGTGAGTTTTGGTTGGAAGAGGTTAGCTTTTTGGGACATGTTTTCTCAAAGCACGGTGTCACTGTAGATCCAGCAAAGATAGAAGCAGTGGTTAACTGGGAGCAACCACAGACAGTGACCGATGTTCGAAGTTTTCTTGGGTTAGCAGGCTATTATCGACGTTTCGTCGAGGGGTTTTCAAAGATATCGGGACCTCTCACGAAGCTGACACGAAAGGATTTAAGATTCGAGTGGAGTGAGGCATGCGAGAAAAGTTTTCAAGAACTCAAGAGAAGACTCACTTCAGCTCCAGTGCTAGTGATTCCTTTAGGCAGTGGAGGATACGCAGCAGTATAATGGATATTTGGGTTGTGTGCTCAACCAACACAAGAAAGTGATAGCTTATGGATCAAGACAGCTGAAAGAACACGAGAAAAATTACCCGACTCATGACTTGGAGCTAGCAGCAGTCATTTTTGCGCTGAAGATTTGGAGACATTACTTGTATGGTGAGACGTTTGAAATTTTCACCGATCATAAGAGCCTCTGATACCTATTTACACAGAAGGAGCTCAACATGAGACAGCGCAGATGGATGGAGTTCCTCAAGGATTATGATTGTTCTATACAGTACCATCCAAGCAAGGCTAACGTAGTAGCCGATGCCTTGAGTCGGAAGAGTTCAGCATAGTTAGCTTGTTTGATTTTGGGTATGCACCGGTGGAAACTATTGGAAGACTTGACACTCTATGATGCAAACATTGAGTCGAGAGCTATAGGAACCTTTTTGGCTAACATATCAGTGAGACCAGTAATCTTTGAGCATATCCACGACCTACAGATGAAAGATCCGATATTAACAAAGATTCATCAAGATGTGATTGAAGGCATCAGGCCGGACTTCTCAGTAAAGGAAGATGGTTCTTTATTGTTTAAGGGTCGTCTCTGCATTTCGGATAATGTCGATCTAAGAAGAACGATTCTTGATGAAGCCCACAAGTCAAATTATGCTATCCACCCTGGTAGCACCAAAATGTACCAAGACTTGAAAAAGAACTATTGGTGGAGAGGTTTGAAATAAGACGTGGCTGAATACGTGTCACGGTGTTTGACCTGTCAGCAGGTGAAGATTGATCATAGGCATCCTGCTGGACTATTGCAGCCTTTACCAATACCAGAATGGAAGTGAGAATCGATCTCTATGGACTTCATTGTTGGATTACCGCGTACTGCCAAGAGACACAATGCCATTTGGGTAGTCGTTGATCGATTGAAAAAATCAGCTCACTTCTTACCTTATAATACGATATATACAGCAGGAAAACTGGCAGACTTGTACATGAAGGAGATTGTAAGATTATACGGGATCCCGAGTAGCATAGTTTCAGATCGTGACCCACTGTATACGTCCAAGTTTTGAAAGAAATTTCAAGAAGGAATGGGAACGCGACTAGATTTTAATTCAGCTTTCCATCCTCAAACTGATGGGCGCATGAGCGAGTGAAAAGACATGCTCAGAGCGTGCATGTTGGATATGCAAGGATACTGGGATGAGTATCTACCGTTGATCGAATTCACATACAACAACAATTTCCAAACGAGCATTGGCATGGCACCGTATGAAGCTCTGTACGGACGACGATGTAAATCACCCATCAACTGGGAGGAAACAGGTGAGAAATTTATTTTGGGCCCAGAACTACTTGAAGACAATGCCACCATCATACGTACAATCAGAGAGAGGCTGAAGTCAAGACAGCGAAAGAGAAAAGTTATCCATCAAGCGGACTAGGGGGAACACGTATTTGTGAAGGTGTCACCTATGAAAGGAGTGATGAGATTTGGCAAAAGAGGGAAGTTAAGTCCTCATTATCTTGGACCATTTGAAATTTTGGGGCGCGTAGGCGAAGTTGCGTATCGCATTGGATTACCACCACTATTTGATCGGGTACATAACATTTTCCACGTATCGATGCTCAGGAAGTATGTAAATGATCCATCTCATGTGTTAGGAAGTCAACCTTTGGAGATGCATGAGGACATGAGTATGATAGAAGAACCGGCGGAGATCTTGGATCGAAAGGAACAAGTACTGCACACTAAAGTGATTCCCTTAGTGCTTGTTCGATGGAAAAATCATCCGAATGAAGAGGCTACATGGGAACGAGAGGCCGATGTGAAAGAACAATATTCAGCCTTATTTGGGACCACTTGAGAGTCAAATGTAATCCGCAAGCATGTTTGTGGATTTTAACGACACTTGTAATTCAATGGAAATTTTGATCAAAGTATGATAAAGAAATAAAATTTTTATTCACACATGATCTTGAGGATGTGTTTCGTAGACCTAAGGATCACTTGATATCATAAATTACCAAGATAAATCAAATAGACAGGGAAACTTGAAAATCTACAGAAATTGAGCAAAACCGATTAATCGATTTGTTCGATTAGTCGACTGGCATGTGCCAGTGACTGGGAAAGTGAATAAGGATTAGAAAAATGACAGAGTGAAATTTTGATTAATCAATCTTGGTTTCGATTAATCGATTTAGGTTTTCGATTAATCGAATTAAAGGTTCGATTAATCGAACAAGTTGAGAATTTTAGAAGAACTTAGAAGGATCTTGTGAAAATTTGATTAATCGAGGAGGAATTCGATTAATTGATTAATGGTTTCGATTAATCGAACTGGAAATTCGATTAATCGATTGACTTAAAGAAATTAGAAAATTTTGAAGTATGGGGAACGAATTTAATTAATCGATATGAAATTCGATTAATCGATTTGAGATTTCGATTAATCGAATCATAGTTCGACTAATCGAATAACTTAAAGAATCCTGAAAATTTTGGAAAGGACTGCACGATTTCGATTAATCGAAGTGAAATTCGATTAATCGATTTTGAATTTTTGATTAATTGAAATGGATTTCGATTAATCGACTGGTTCGCGCCAATGAGCTCAAAAACTTGAAATTTTAAACGGATACGATTTTGATTAATCGAAATGGTTTCGATTAATCGATTTTGACTTTCGACTAATCGATTATTGAAATTGATTAATTGATTTCGCGCGGCTTAACCTAATTTTAAATCTCGATTAATCGACTTCAGAAATCGATTAATCGAGCCAGAGCCTATATATATATGAATCGATGGGTTTTTTTCATCTCATTCGAAATCATTTGGGATTTTTGCATTTGGGCGCCATTGCTTCTTCTTCTTCCTTCACCCATCTGAGCTAGGGTTTTGGATTTCCTTCATCGATTTCGGACCAAGGACGCGAACTTTCACCACAAGACTTACGGTAAATCCTAGTTCAACTCTTTTTCTTCAAATTTGAGCCATAAAACCCTAGTTTCTTGAATTTTCACCATAATGCCGCCGAAAACCCGGTTGTCTTCGGCAAGGGCGACCTCTAAACTCCCGGTTCGGCGTAAGAACGCCGCGCCACCACCACCTACCCCTTCACCGGTGAGGACTCCATCACCGTCGGCATTGGAGACCACCTCCGGTTCGACGAGCGCATCCTCGCGCGAGTCTTCACGCAAATCGACACCCATGCCGCCACCACCCACTAACGTACTACAACCCAATGAGTGGTGGGAGGTGAAGACCTTTGAGGTCGTATACATCATCGATCCAACCCTCTTCACAAACCCAGATGTATCGGACGAGACCCAATGGGCTCGCAACTACCTCTAAAATGCCGGTCTCGACAACCTTCTCAAACCAATCCGGGGTTCCTACTACCCTAGATTAGTCAGATTATTTTACCAAGGGCTCGTAGACGGCCCTACCGACGATGTGGTCTTGACCAAGATAGAGGGTCGAGACTACACCATTACCCGTTGTCATATACACGAGGTACTCGAGTGTTACCTCAATTTTACACCAGAGACCACCCTCTTCCCACCCTTTGAAGAGGAAGTTAAATTTGAGGAGATCATGACCCGCATGACAAACGGGAAAAAGGGGTCGGGATCCTCCATAAAGAGGGTCGACCTCCCCACTACATGTGGATGCTTGATTCCATCATCAAGTGTAATCTCTACCCATTGCGGCACGACACAGAGCGCGTAGAGAAAGTGCAGCAGGCACTTTATGCGGCCTTTTGTGGCCGATGGTTTGATGCTACCATGATCGTCCTAGAGGGGATGAGGTACATCAAAGGTAAATTGATGAAGGGCAACTTGAGGCCCAAGGAGAGGATGCCGTATGCTCGGCTCATATCGAGTATCTTGGAGTGCTACTCCAACGCTCCCGAGTATATGGTATCGCCCCACGAGGTGAGGGCAACGAACCAAGTGAAGACATTTTCGAAGTCTTCATGGAGCCGTAGTTACAACTTGTTGAAGCAGGCCTTACCGGCTCCGGGTCCAGTTCCAGCAGCAGTAGCACCACCACCACATCAGGACCCACCCGTGGGTGAGGCACACCCGGCTGAGCCTTCAGCGGAGGGGGCATCCTCTCATACCACCGTTTCGCCTACACAGCCGGCCCATTCTGCACCAGCTACACCCACATCTTCCTACCACCGGTGCGCAGCTCAATCCGGCCCTACCGTCGAGGAGGTGTTGGCACGTATGGAGGCCAACAATGAGCGGATGAACCGGAGGATGGACTTCCTTATGTTCCATACGCTCCGCTACATCTACCCGTCCGACTATTAGCGGTACTTAGCTCAGGAGGAGGAGTGGACCGCGGGACGGACCGCCTTCCATAGGGGTCCCGTCTTCCGCTCGGCCATCGCGCCTATTGACGCTGGTCCTTCCACTTCTACACCAGTTCCGCCGACTGAGACGCCACAGTCACAGCAGCCGCCGCTACCTCCGACCACCCAGCCAGCTCCGACCGCCGCCCCATAGCTCCACCCCCAGATGGAGTGTCCAAAGACCGACCACAACTGGCGAGGGGACGACATGAGACTTTCACTGCTATGTTTTGTGTTGTATTTTGACTGTATAGGGAAATTTTGAATATATTATGGAGTATTAAGGCTGTATAGAGAACTTTTGATTACATTTTGTAACATTTCTCTTAATTAATATAATGCTTTTCAAAAATTTTGTGTGCAATCATTTTATGCTATGTGTTGTGTTTATACTCTGTTGTGTTAAACAATTGGTCTACCTCGCCCAAGAGTGTGGGGGGGGAGACCCCGACCTACGTACCTTTGGGTTATTTTCGAGGACGAAAATTCCCAAGGTGGGGAGGATGTAATATCCCAAAAATTTCACGTTAAATAGTGACCTCGAGATCTGTGCGCGACTGGTCATAGGTTTGACCATGTAGGAGTTCACTAGATGACGTAGGGTATGATGAACGGATGAGATGTGAGGAATTAAGTGAATGTGTGGAATGTGACGAAATTTGGAGTCACATACACCTACTTCTAGTGTATGAGCTTAATACACATGTTAGAAGGGAAATAAAAGGGTTCAATAACCCTAAAAATAAATTGTTTTGGTTGTTGAAGGAGAGTATGAGAGGAGTAAAGAGAGGAGTTATTGCAGCTGATTGGAAGGGGGGATTCGAGCATTTAAGGCCGGATTCGAAGCGAGGGATTCCGTTAGAGCCAAAAGCTGGAACCCTAGCCTTTCCAACCATTAGATCTAATCAATTTGAAATTGATTGAAGGTAAAATCCTTGTAAATTAAATGCATAAGTTATGTGAGTTCATTGTAGTTAAGAATGGTTTAAATTATAGGATAAAGGCTTAGAAAAATGAAGGAAAAAGAGTAGGAAAAGATTGGGAAGAACAGCCCAAAAGGGGGCTGTTCCTGGTCAATTCGATTAATCGAAATTGAGATTCGATTAATCGAATTGCGCCAAGAAGTTGAAAAGTCAGAGGACCCTAAATTCGATTAATCGAATTGAGTTTCGATTAATCGACTTTGATTTTCGATTAATCAATTTTGGTATCGATTAATCGACTGGGAACCTCCAGTGAACTCCAATGGAGGGAAGAAAAGGACTTACTGAAATTTACTAATCGAAATGGGATTTCGATTAATCGATTTCGAATTTCGATTAATCGATTTGGGATCGATTAATCAATTTTGAGAATTCGATTACTCGAATTGAGAATCGAATGGATAGAGTGGAAAATTTCGATTAATCGAATTGAGATTCGATTAATCGATTTGAGAATTGATTAATCGATTTTAAATTTCGATTAATCGATTTTAAATTTCGATTAATCGATTTTGGAAATCGATTAATCGATTTTGGAAATCGATTAATCGAATCAGATTCGATTAATCGATTTTGGAGTTCGATTAATCGACTGTGCCATTTTTTGTTAGCTTTTGACTTTGACTTTAAGATTCTTGGAGGGTCTTGGATCTTTCTTGTTACATCTTTAGTGAGGTATTTCATATGTTATGTGGTATCATAGGTGGAACGTGTGAACTTGGGCACAAGGAGCCACGTGGGACCTTGATGCATGATCAAGCAGAGACTTGAGGTAGGGAATACCTTGAACATGTACTTTACTTTGCAAGAGCATGTATGTAGTGATATAGAATTCAATTCAAACTGTTCTTGTTTCTTAAGAGTTGTGAAAAGTGTGCATGTGTAACATCTAAAAGAGTAATAATAATGAGCTATCCCCAGGGGATGTGGAAATAAAGAAATAAGAGCATCAGGTGTGATGCAAGTGAATGGATACATCCCAGGGATGTATCCAAGATTGAATTATGTCTGATAGGGCCTAACTGATATAAGATAGCACACTTACACGGTGAATAATTATATGTAAAGCACCTGATATTTTTGTTATTTGAGGTTTGATAGGATACCCCATCGACGTGGTGGGATACCCACGACTGACGCGACAAGATATCTGTGACCAATACGGCGGCAAAACCGTAGGCCAGTGCGGAGGCTTATCCGTACACAGTAAGCACACCTCAGGGGTGTTGAATTGAGATATGTTGAAACCCTGCCACCGATCCCCAGGGGAAAGGGGTTTGGGTACTATTTGTATTCCCAGGGAATACGTGTAAAACTGTCTATATAGATGACGATGAAGGGTATCTCATCGGGGCTCGATGCTATATTGCTCGGGAATTTCTTAAGTTGAAAGGTTAAGTTTTGCTTTAGGCATTTTCAGTGTCATTCATGAATAATTAAAATACATGAGTAAACTACCAGTAAAATATGATTATTTTCAACTATTGTTCATCAGCAACTGCATAGACATATCATGCATGGCATATCATGAAATATATGTGAGTTGTAATTTATATGTTCAATTGTGTTATGTTCCCTATTGAGCTAGGATGTAGCTCACCCTTTAGACTATACGTCGCAGATCCACTGTTAGCAGCTGCCGAGGCTTCAGGGGACGTTGACCCTGGTGAGTCAGACCCGACACTTGGAGACGAGTTGGAGCTACCTCCTGAGGACTACTTCTAGAGGACTCCGTTGTGCAGCTTTGAGAGTTTTTGTGAGCGTGTTTTGTGCGGCTTGGTATGTCAAGCCTTATTTTCATTAAACAATGTAATTAAGTCATGAGATTATTCTGTTGGGGTGAACCATCATTGATAATCAGCGATCATCGATGGTTCAGATCGGTTCTCTCCATTCATGCAGAGGCATGAAGGTAGAACTGTCTTTTGAGAAATATTTAAATGATAATTTAATTTCGCAACTTTATTCATTATTTCAGTGCAGTTCATTGTTTAATATACCAATGTTCCGTGCATAGCTAAGGGGCACGGTCAAGATGATCGTGCTGATGGCACGGGTTTCGGGGTGTCAAAATCCGGGCTGTCACAGTCTTGGACCTTCCTTATTGCATCCTTAATGATGCGTTGCATGTGTTATGTTGTACCATAGGTGGTACGTGTGATCATGGGCACAAGGAGCCACGTGGGACCTTGATGCGTGATCTATCTGAGATTTGAGGTAGGGAACACCTTGAATATGTGCTTTATTTTGCAAGAGCATGTATGTAGTGATATAGATTCAAATTGAAAACTATTTTATTACTTAAAGTTTTGTGAAAGGGTGTGTGTGTGACATCTATAAGAGTAATGATAATGAGCCATCCCCAGGGGATGAGGAAGTAAAGTAATAAGAGCATCAGGTGT
This sequence comes from Chloranthus sessilifolius, assembly GCA_021018995.1. NCBI lineage: Eukaryota > Viridiplantae > Streptophyta > Magnoliopsida > Chloranthales > Chloranthaceae > Chloranthus > Chloranthus sessilifolius. The sequence continues at coordinate 30,015,918 of CM037598.1, forward strand.
GATGCAAGTGAATGGATACATCCCAGGGATGTATCGAATTGAATAATATGCACGATAAGGCCTAAGCGATATAAAGATACCACACTTACTATGAATAACTATATGTAAAGCACCGATATTTTTATTATTTGAGGTTTGATAGGATACCCCACCGACGTATACCGACGCGGCAGGATATCCGTGACCGATACGGCGGCGAAATCGTAAGCCAGTGCGGAGGCTTATCCGTACACAGTAAGCACACCCCAGGGGTGTTGAATTGAGATAAGTTGAAACCCCGCCACCGATCCCCAGGGAAAGGGGCTTGGGTACTATTGGTATTCCCAGGGAATACGTTTAAAAACTGTCTATATAGATGACGATGAAGGGTATCTCATCGGGGCTCGATGCTATATTGCTCGGGGATTACTTAAGTTGAAAGGTTAAGTTTTGCTTTAGGCCTAGTCAGCATCATTCATGAAAAATTAAAAGACATGTGTAAACTACCAGTAAAAGGTGACTCTTTTCTACTGTTTTCTCAGAAATTGCATAGTACATCATGCATGACATATCATGGAATATATGTGAGCTTTAATTTATATGTTCACTATGTTTGTTCCCTATTGAGCTATGATGTAGCTCACCCCTTTAGACTATACATCGCAGGTCCACTATTAGCAGCTGCTGAGGCTTCTGGGGACGTTGACCCTGGTGAGTCGGACCTTGTGCCTGGTGAAGAGTTGGAGCCACCTCCTGAGGACTTCTTCTAGAGGACTCCGTTGTGCATCTTTGAGAGTTTTGTGAGCTTATTTGGTACGGCTTGGTATGTCAAGCCTTGTTTTTGTTAAACAATGTAACTAAATGTTGGGATTATTCTTTTGGGCGAACCATCCTTAATGATTAGCTATCATCGATGGTTCGGGCCGGTTCTCCATTCATGTAGAGGCATGAAGGTAGAACTGTCTTTTGAGAAATACTTAAGAGGTGATTTATTTCTGCAGTTATATTTATTATCCAGTTCTTTAATCATGCTTGATATACCAATGTTCCGTGCGTAGCCAGGGGGCACGGTCAAGATGATCGTGTTGATGGCACGGGTTTCGGGGTGCCAAAATCCGGGCTATCACAGTTGGTATCAAAGCGATTTCTTTTAACGAATCTGACAATCATTCATTTTATCAGAACATAGGGACTTCTGCTAATGAAACTTTAGTTTCAAATGCAGCCGTCAATGTCATTTAGAGGAAGAGGCCGACCGAGAGGAGGCCAACAGAGAAGTTTACGTAGTGGAGATGATTACATCTCTCCTACCATTCGAGTACCCTTGGGAAGGAGTGAAGCCCTAGGGGGCAGCAGTGGTAGACAACAAGAGAAAGAGGATCGAGATCGTCAGGACCAAGATCTGAGAGAACAGGAGAGAGTGAGAGAAAGACAGGAAGATAGAGAGGAGCGCCAAAGGATGATGCACACCATAGAGACTATGGCAGCTGCCATGGCACAACAAGCCGCATCCTTTGCAGCTCATGCAGCCAGAGAGCAGCAGCCACCTACACCACCTGTGGGACCTACATTGCTTGTGCCTTCATCTTTTACCGAGTTTAGGAGGATGAGACCCCCTACATTTTCTAGGCAGGCAGACATGATGGCAGCAGAGAATTGGTTAATGGAGATGGAGAAGGTATTCAGCGTGCTGACATGCACGGAGGATGAGAGTGTGAGATGGGCAGCCTACATGCTCGATGGGGAGGCTGGACCTTGGTTGAAGTCCGTGATACGGAATAGGGCCCAGGAGACCCCAGAGTTGCCATGGACTTGGGAGGAGTTTGTTGAGGAGTTCAACAAACAGTATTTTCCAGAGGTGGTGAGAAACCAAATGGAGATTTAGTTTCTACAGTTAGTGCAAGGGAGGATGAATGTGAGAGAGTACGGAGTGGAGTTTCTATGATTCGCCCATTTTGCTCCTGATTACGTCGCCACCGACGTGATGAAATCAAAGAGGTTTCAGCAAGGCTTAAAGTCTGAGGTTAGAGGAGGAGTAGCTCCATTTCAGTTGAGGACCTATGAAGAGGTCATGAGCAAGGCACTAGTTGTGGAAGAGGAAAATAACAACAGATATAGACAGAGAGAGCAACAAAGAAGGAGCAACGATCAAGGAAGAACGAGGAACTACAAATCGGTGAATAAAAAGTCGAGGTTTGTGTCCCAAAATCAGAGACCACAGTTCCAAGGAGGTTTCGAAAGACCGGCGCAGCAGCACCACCAACAGAGATTTCCACTACTTGCGTTGGGGAGACCTTTACGCTATGAGAGCCCTGTCATGTCTCATCGGCGCCACCGTCATGTGGTTCTCGTCACAGCTTCTTCATGGCTCGAGACTTGTGCCAAGTGTGGCAAGCCTCACAGGACCGTGGATTGCAGAGTGGGAACCAGGGGTTATTTCTAATGTGGCAAGGTGGGCCACTTGATCAAGGATTACCCCGAGGTTGATAAGGGGAAGACGACTTTAGTTGCAGCGCCACGACCCATTCAAGCACGAAAGCCGGTCGTTCATGGAAGAGCCTATGCAGTCACTGCTCAGGAAGCAGGGAACATGCATGACGTCATCCAAGGTGAGATTTTCATTTAAATAAAGGGTTGTAAATTCCTTGAAAATTTTAGATAGAGAAGGTGCATTCATTAGGAAATAGTGTAGATTACTTCCCAAACACTAAAATTGTATGTGAATTAGGAGCGTAAATTGATATGTAAATTATTGTATGCATGTATGTATACTATAGGTACGCTAACTGTATATGAGAAAGGATGCTTCGTTGGATATGACACTAGAGTGTTGATAGACCCAGGGTCTACACACTCATTCGTCACTCCACGATTTGCCAAGAGGATGAAGATTATTTTAGAGGCGTTGGATTTTATCCTATCTGTGTCTATTCCGACTGGAGAGTTAATGGACACAGAGCTAGCTTGCAAATCCGTCATTGTAGCAATTCGAGACCTGGAGGTGCATGAATTGGAGGCAAAGTTGATACTGCTGGACATGCAAGGGTTTGATGTGATCCTTGGCATGGATTGGCTGGCACAGCATTGTGCAACGGTCGATTGCAAGAACAAGATTGTCATCTTCAGACCCAACACAAGAAGATCATTTCAATTTCAAGGAGTGAGGTCATCACGTATGCCACTGATCTCAGCAGTAAGGGCCGAGCGGATGATCAAGAAGGGTTGCAGTGGGTACTTGGCTTTCTTAAAGGAGGACAAGAAAGAAAAGAACGTCATCTCTGAGATAGCAGTTGTGCGAGACTTCGCCGACGTCTTTCCAGAAGAGTTGCCTGGATTACCTCCAGAGAGAGAAGTAGAATTCGCCATTGACTTAGCACCGGAAACAGAGCTTATTTCAAAAGCACCTTATGGAATGGCTCCTGTTGAATTGAATGAGTTGAAAGAGCAACTACAAGAGCTCATGGATAAGGGGTTTGTCAGACCGAGCGTGTCTTCGTGGGGAGCACCGGTCTTGTTTGTTAAGAAGAAAGATGGGTCAATGCATCTATGCATTGACTATCGACAACTAAACAAACTCACTGTCAAGAACCGTTACCCTTTGCCTAGAATCGACGATCTATTTGATCAACTGCAAGGAGCGAGGTATTTTTCCAAGATCGACCTGAGATCTGGATACCATCAGTTGAGAGTCAAGGCAGAGGATATTCAGAAGACAGCTTTCAGGACACGGTATGGACACTATGAATTCCTTGTAATGTCGTTCGGGTTGATGAATGCTCCAGCGTCGTTTATGGATTTGATGAATCGAGTGTTTAAACCACACTTGGACTCTTGCGTAGTGGTATTCGTTGATGATATTTTGATATACTCCAAATCCAAGACGGAACACGAAGAACATTTGAGAATTGCTCTGCAGACGCTACGTGAACACCAGTTGTACGCCAAACTCAGCAAATGTGAATTTTGGTTGGAAGAGGTTAGCTTTTTGGGACATGTTGTCTCAAAGCACGGTGCCACTGTAGATCCAGCAAAGATAGAAGCAGTGGTTAAATGGGAGCAACCAAAGACTGTGACCGATGTCAGAAGTTTTCTTGGGTTAGCAGGCTATTATCGACGTTTCGTTGAGGGGTTTTCAAAGATATCGGGACCTCTCACGAAGCTGACACGAAAGGATTCAAGGTTTGAGTGGAGTGAGGCATGCGAGAAGAGTTTTCAAGAACTCAAGATGAGACTCACTTCAGCTCCAGTGCTAGCGATTCTTTCAGGCAGTGGAGGATACGCGGTGTACAGCGATGCGTCATACAATGGTTTGGGTTACGTGCTCAACCAACATAAGAAAGTGATAGCTTATGGGACAGCTGAAAGAACACGAGAAAAATTACCTGACTCGTGACTTGGAGCTAGCAACAGTCATTTTTGCGCTGAAGATTTGGAGACATTACTTGTATGGTGAGACGTTTGAGATCTTCACCGATCAGAAGAGCCTCCGATACCTTTTTACACAGAAAGAGCTCAACATGAGACAACGCAGATGGATGGAGTTCCTCAAGGACTATGATTGTTCTATACAGTACCATCCAGGCAAGGCTAACGTAATAGCCGATGCTTTGAGTCAGAAGAGTTCAGCTCAGTTAGCTTGTTTGATTTTGGGTATGCACCGGTGGAAATTATTGGAAGACCTGGCACTCTATGATGCAAACATTGAGTCGAGAGCTACAAGATCCTTTTTGGCTAACATATCAGTGAGACCATTAATATTTGAGCATATCCATGATCTACAGATGAAAGATCCGATGCTAACAAAGATTCATCAAGATGTGAGCGAAGGCATCAGGCCGGACTTTTCAGTGAAAGGAGATGGTTCTTTATTGTTCAAGGGCCGTCTTTGCATTCTGGACAATGCCGAGCTAAGACGAACGATTCTTGATGAAGCCCACAAGTCAAATTATGCTATCCACCCTGGTAGCACCAAAATGTACCAAGACTTGAAAAAGAACTATTGGTGGAGAGGTTTAAAACAAGACGTGGCCGAATATGTGTCACGGTGTTTGACCTGTCAGCAGGTTAAGATTGACCATAGGCATCCTGCTGGACTATTGCAGCCTTTACCAATACCAGAATGGAAGTGGGAATCGATCTCAATGGATTTCATTGTTGGATTACCGCGTACTGCCAAGAAATACAATGCCATTTGGGTAGTGGTCGATCGATTGACCAAGTCAGCGCACTTCTTGCCTTACAACACGATGTACACGGCGGGAAGACTGGCACAGCTAAATATGAAGGAGATTGTCCGTTTGCATGGGATTCCGAGTAGCATTGTTTCTGACCGTGACCCATTGTACACATCAAAGTTATGGAAGAAATTTCAAGAAGGAATGGGAGCGCGGCTGGATTTCAGTACGGTATTCCATTTGCAAACTGACGGACAGACTAAGAGGGTCAATCAGATTATCGAGGACATGCTTAGGGCATGTATGTTAGAGCTACAAGGATCATGGGATCAGCACCTACCTTTGATTGAGTTTGCATATAACAACAGTTTTCAGACGAGCATTGGGATGGCACCATATGAAGCACTCTACGGACGACGATGTAGATCGCCCATTAATTGGGAAGAAACGGGTGAGAAGTTTATTTTGAGACCCGAATTACTTGAAGATAATGCCGCCTATGTTGGTATGGTAAGGGCAAAACTTAAAACGGCGCAAAGCAGACAGAAAAGCTACGCCGATATCAAGCAGACTAGTGTAGACTATAAGGTGGGTGAACACGTATTTGTGAAAGTGTCACCTATGAAAGGGGTGATGAGATTTGGAAAGAGAGGGAAGCTAAGTCCCCGCTGCCTTGGACCATTCCAGGTTTTGGGACGAGTAGGGGAATTTGCTTACCGTATTGGATTGCCATCGTTGTTCGATTCAGTACACAATGTCTTCCACGTATCAATGCTTAGGAAGTACATTAACGACCCTGACCACGTGTTAAGCGGTCAAGAGTTAGAGATGCATGAGGACATGACCATGATCGAAGAGCCGGTGGAGATTTTGGATCGAAAGAAACAAGCATCATGAATCTAAAGTGATTCCACTCGTACTTGTCAGATGGAACCATCATACGGCCGAGGAAGCTACATGGGAACAAGAGGCCGATGTGAAGGAACAATATCCAGCCTTGTTTCCAACCACTTGAGAATCAATTGTACCCCCGCAAGTGTGTTTGTGGATTTTGACAAAACTTGTAATCCAATGAAATTATTGATCAAAGTATGACATAGAATTTTATTTTTTTATCTACACACATGACCATGATGATGTGTTTTGTAGAACCAAGTATTACCTGATATCATAAATTACCAAGATAAATCCAATAGAAAGAGAAAATTGAAAACCAACAGAATATGATCAAAACCGATTAATCAATTTTCAAATCGATTAATCGATTTGGAAATTCGATTAATCGATTTTGTACGATTAGTCGATTGGCATGCGCCAGTGACTGGGAACTTAATAAGGATTAGAAAATTGACAGAGTGAAATTTCGATTAATCGATATTGGTTTCGATTAATCGATTTAGAATTTTGATTAATCGAATTGAGGGTTTGATTAATCGAACAAATTGAGAATTTTAGAAGAATTTAGAGGGACTTTATGAAATTTTGATTAATCGAGGAGGAATTCGATTAATCGATTTGTGGTTTCGATTAATCAAATTGGAAGTTCGATTAATCAATTAACTTAAGAAATTAGAAGATTTGAAGTATGAGAAACAATTTCGATTAATCGAAGTGAAATTCGATTAATCGATTTGAGATTTCGATTAATCGAATCATAGTTCGACTAATCGAGTAACTTAAAGAATCCTGAAAATTTTGGAAGGGACTACACGATTTCGATTAATCGAAGTAAATTTTGATTAATCAATTTTGAATTTTTGATTAATTGAAATGGATTTCGATTAATCAACTGGCTCGCGCCAGTGAGCTCTAAAACTTGAAATTTTTAATGGATACGATTTCGATTAATCGATTTTGAGTTTCGACTAATCGATTTTGGAAATTGATTAATCGATTTCTCACGGCTTAACCTAATTTTAAATCTCGATTAATCGACTTCAAAAATCTATTAATCGAGCCGGAGCCTATATATATGAATCGATGGTTTTTTTCATCTCATTCGAAATCATTTGGGAGTTTTGCAATTGGGCGCTAACTTTCACCATCCGAGCTAGGGTTTGGGATTTTCCTTCGTCGATTTTGGACCAAGGACGCTAACTTTCACCACAAAACCTACGGTAAACCCTAGTTCCACTCTTTTTCTTCAAAATCGAGCCATAAAACCCTAGTTTCTTGAATTTTCACCATAATGCCGCAGAAAACCCGATTGTCTTCGGCAAGGGCGACCTCTAAACTCCTGGTCCGGCGTAAGAAGGCCGCCTCGCCACCACCTACCCCTTCACCGGTGAGGACTCCATCATCGTCGGCATCGGAGACCACCTCCGGTTCGACAAGTGCGTCTTCACGCGAGTCTTCACGTGAATCTACCCTCATGCCGCCACCACCCACTAATGTACTACAACCCAATGAGTGGTGGGAGGCTAAGACCTTTGAGATTGAGTATAATATCGACCCAACCCTCTTTACGAACCTCGATGTACCGGGTGAGACCCAATGGGCTCGCAACTACCTCCGAAATGCCGGTCTCGAAAACCTTCTCAAACCAATCCGGGGTTCCTACTACCCTAGGTTGGTTAGATTATTTAACTAAGGGCTCGTAGACGACCCTACCGACGACGTGGTTTTGACCAAGATAGAGGGTCGAGACTACACCATTACCCGTCGCCACATACACGAGGTACTCGAGTGTTACCTCGATTTTACACCAGAGATCACCCTCTTCCCACCCTTTGAAGAGGAAGTTAAATTTGAGGAGATCATGACCCGCATGACAAATGGGAAAAAGGGGTCGGGATCCTCCATAAAGAGGGTTGACCTTCCCCACTACATGTGGATGCTTGATTCCATCATCAAGTGTAATCTCTACCCGTTGTGGCACGACACCGAGTGGATAGAGGTAGTGCAACAGGCACTATATGTGGCCTTTTGTGGCCGGTGGTTCGACGCGACCATGCTCATCCTAGAGGGGATGAAATATATTAAAGGAAAACTAATGAAGGGCAACTTGAGGCCCAAGGAGAAAATGCCGTATGCTCGGTTGATCTCGAGCATGTTGGAGTGTTACTCTAACGCTCCCGAATATGCGATATCGCCCCACGAGGTGCGGGAGACGAACCGAGTGAAGACGTTTTCGAAGTCTTCATGGAGCCGTAGTTACAACTTGTTGAAGCGGACCCTACCGGCTCTGAGTCCAGTTCCAGCAGCGGCAGTAGCACCACCACCACCCCCACCACCACATCAGGACCCACCCGTGGGTGGGTCACACCCGGCTGAGCCATCAGCGGAGGGGGCACCCTCCCATACCACCGTTTCACCTACACCACCAGCACAGTCCGCGCCAGCTACACCCACGTCATCCTACCACCTGCGCGCATCTCACTCCGGTCCTACCATCGAGGACGTGTTGGCATGTATGGAGGCCAATAACGAGCGGATGGACTTCCCCGACTCATCTCCAGATTACTTAGCTCAGGAGGAGGAGTGGACCGCGAGACGGACCACCTTCCATAGGGGTCCCATCTTCCATCCGACCACCTGACTACTGGTACTTCTACACCGTTCCATCCCATCGACCAACGCCGCAATCACGGGCCACCTACCGACCACCTCCACCAGGACCCGCCCATAGCTCCGCCAACTCAAATGGAGCAGCCTGCTCCTACACTCGACCAGCCTGGCGAGGGGACAACATGAGCCATATTTTGCGTCTGTTTTGATTGTATAGGAAACTTTTGTTTGTACGGTGATTTCCATTCATGTAAACAATTGTACAAATTTTGTTACTCAATATAAATAGTTGTTCATTTTATACGACTGTTATCTTTATGCCATGCATGTCCTTAATTATATTTCGTGTAACTTGACTGGGTCACCTCACCCGAGAGTGTGTGGGGGGGGGGGCGACCCAGACCGATGCACCTTTGGGTTATTTTCGAGGATGAAAATTTCCACAGTGGGGAGGATGTAATATCCTAAAAAATCAAGTTAAATAGTGACCTCGAGATCCGTGCCCAATTGGTCATAGGTTTGACCAAATAGGAGTTTAATAGTTGGCATAGGGTGCGATGAACGAATGAGATGTGAGAATTCGAGTGAATATGTGGAGTGTGATGTAAATCTGAGGTCACATACACCTATTACGGTGCATGTGCTCAACACGCAAACTAGAGGGGAGATAAAAAGGGTTTAATAACCCTAAAATCAATGTTGAGTTGTTGAGAGAGAAGTAAAGAAGAGAGAGAGAGAGAGAGAAGTAAAGAAGGTGGGTGATCAAGGAGCTATTGCAACTGATTGGAAGGGGGGATTTGAGCATTCAACACCGGATTCGACGCGGGGGATCCACTAGAAGCAAAGCTGGAACCCTAGCCTTTCCAACCACTTGAGTTAATCAATTTGAGATTGATAAAAGGTAAATTTTTGTGAATTAAATGCATAGGTTATAGAGGTTTAAATTCAGTCAAAAATGTTTTAAATGAAGGATTGAGTACTTAGAAAAATGAAGGAATAAGAGTAGGGAAAGATTTGGAAGAACAACCCAAAGGGGGGGTTGAATCTGGCCAAATCGATTAATCGAAATCAGATTTCGATTAATCGATTTTCGCCAAGTAGTTGAAAAGTCAAAGAACCCAAATTTGATTAATCGAACTGAGTTTCGATTAATCAACTTTGGATTTCGATTAATCGATTTTGGTGTCGATTAATCGACTGGGAACCTCCAGTGGCTGGAGGAAGGTGACTTGGGGAAATCGACTAGTCGAAATGGAATTTCGATTAATCGATTTAGAATTTTGATTAATCGATTAATCGATTTTGGAAATTCGATTACTCGAATTAATAATCGAATTGATAGATTAGAGAATTTTGATTAATCAATGTAGGATTCGATTAATCGAATGAGGATTTCGATTAATCGATTTTGGGAATCGATTAATCGATTTTGGATTTTGATTAATCGATTTTGGAAATCGATTAATCGAATCAGTTTCGATTAATCGATCTTGGGATTCGATTAATCGACTGACTTAAAATTGTTGACTTTTTAGTTTGACTTCAAGGTTTTCGGGGGGGGGGCGTCTTGGACCTTCTTTATTACATCCTTAATGATGTATTGCATGTGTTATGTTGTACCATAGGTGGTACGTGTGATTATGGGCACAAGGAGCCACGTGGGACCTTGATGCGTGATCTATCTGAGATTTGAGGTAGGGAACACCTTGAACATGTACTTTATTTTGCAAGAGCATGTATGTAGTGATATAGATTCAAATTAAAAACTGTTTTATTGCTTAAAGTTTTGTGAAAGGGTGTGTGTGTGACATCTATAAGAGTAATGATAATGAGCCATCCCCAGGGGATGAAGAAGTAAAGTAATAAGAGCATCAGGTGTGATGCAAGTGAATGGATATATCCCAGGGATGTATCCAAGATTGAATAATGTCTGATAAGGCCTAACTGATATAAGATACCACACTTACACGGTGAATAATTATATGTAAAGCACCTGATATTTTTGTTATTTTATGTTTGATAGGATACCCCACCGACGTGGCGGAAAACCCACGACTGACGCGGCAGGATATCCGTGACCGATACGGCGGCGAAATCGTAAGCCAGTGCGGAGGCTTATCCGTACACAGTAAGCACACCCCAGGGGTGTTGAATTGAGATAAGTTGAAACCCCGTCACCGATCCCCAGGGGAAAGGGGCTTGGGTACTATTGGTATTCCCAGGAAATACGTTTAAAAACTGTCTATATAGATGACGATGAAGGGTATCTCATCGGGGCTCGATGCTATATTGCTCGGGGATTACTTAAGTTGAAAGGTTAAGTTTTGCTTTAGGCCTAGTCAGCATCATTCATGAAAAATTAAAAGACATGTGTAAACTACCAGTAAAAGGTGACTCTTTTCTACTGTTTTCTTAGAAATTGCATAGTACATCATGCATGACATATCATGGAATATATGTGAGCTTTAATTTATATGTTCATTGTGTTTATTCCCTATTGAGCTATGATGTAGCTCACCCCTTTAGACTATATGTCACAGGTCCACTATTAGCAGCTGCTGAGGCTTCTGGGGACGTTGACCCTGGTGAGTCGGACCTTGCGCCTGGTGACGAGTTGGAGCCACCTCCTGAGGACTTCTTCTAGAGGACTCCGTTGTGCATCTTTGAGAGTTTTGTGAGCTTATTTGGTACGGCTTGGTATGTCAAGCCTTGTTTTTATTAAACAATGTAATTAAATGTTGAGATTATTCTTTTGGGCGAACCATCCTTAATGATTAGCTATCATCGATGGTTCGGGCCGGTTCTCCATTCATGCAGAGGCATGAAGGTAGAACTGTCTTTTAAGAAATACTTAAGAGGTGATTTATTTCCGCAGTTATATTTATTATCCAGTTCTTTAATCATGCTTGATATACTAATATTCCGTGCGTAGCCAGGAGGCACGGTCAAGATGATCGTGCTGATGGCACGGGTTTCGGGGTGCCAAAATTCGGGCTGTCACAATAATAATAATAATAATAAATTTGAAATTCAAATTTGAAAATAAAAATAAAAATTGGTGTTATCGGTAAAATAATGTCAATGTGTGGATTCAATTTAGAATCATGTGCTATTTGTGGAACCTCGATGCACATTACACTCATGTGTCCCTTAAACAACCCAAATTATTACCCTGAACAAATCCACCCCAATGACTGGCAGAGTCAATCCAATGACATGTGGGGGTCTAATCAACCTTCAATGTGTAATATGATGCATTACTCTGATCAAAGTGACTGGCAGAGTCAACCCAATGACATGTGGGGGTTTAATCAACCTTTAATGTGTGATATGATACCTTACTCTGATCAAAGTTACTGGCAGAGTCAACCCAATGGCATGTGAGGCTTTAATCAACCTCCAATGTGTGATGTGATGCCTATTTATGATCAAAGTTTTTACCCCAATAACTTTCCTTATGAATTTTCACAGCAAACTTAATACTTTTAAGACAAAATCATATGAACCAACCCAAATTTCTTCTTACTCAGAATATTTAAAGAGTTTTGTGCACACCACAACTCAAAGAGTTTCTAGGTTACAATCTCAACTTAGTCAGGTGGCCAAGCAGTTGCAAATTGAATATGAAATAAAGGAGTCTCTTATTGATACCGATCGGAATGAAGAACATCTTCAAGAAGACCCCTCTGATTTTGTTCAGAATTATGAGCATGACTAATTGGTCACTACTCTTGAGAGTAGCACGCTGAGCGTTGAGGTTGTGTGAGTGCAAGGAGAAGAGGAAATGGAATGGAATGATACTTATGTCGATGGGGGAATTGAGAATCAAATTGAGACTAGAGAGGAAAAAAATGACACTCTTACAACACTTGATAAGGGAGACATAACCTTTTTCGATGAGTGTGAATTCGGTTTGGGGGAAAAAGAGGAATTTCAAATATGTTGCCCATTTGTTGAATATATAAACAACCAACAAAAGGCTCAAAAGAGGCTAGTGGGTTAGAATCAAGAGTGTGATCATTTGGATGTAAGGTACAAGATAGAGATTTTAAGGGTAGAGATGAACCATAATGGTGGAACTTAGGCACATCATGGGGGTGTAATCAAGTTCCTGATCAGAGAAATGCAAGGACTATTAAATAAGTCACTGATCATTCTCAAAAAAAATTTCATGAAGATTTCGGATCCTAGTGGACTTAGATTGTGTTTACACCTTGTAGATTAATTTCAATTTTTTTTTCAAAAAAAAAAAAAATAAAACAAAAAAAAAGTAAAATAAATAAATAAATAAAATACTTAGATACACTCATTTTTATGGTTGATTATGATTTTGATAGTGTTATTCGAGTAACATTTTGTTAATTTTGATAATTTCTTCTATATTGTTCACATTCTTTTTTCTTTGGTGAGGATGCTTGGATAGCTTGATATATTTTTATGCAGGTTTGGGGGGAATTTTCCTATCTCTCTCATTTTCACATGCTATCAAATCATTACTCTAAGTATGTTCTCTCACCTTACCCTAATATTTTATTTATTGTTAACAATGAAGACATTATTCAATTCAGGTTTGGGGGTGTAGTTTCTGTCATACTATTATTTTGATACCCTCAAAACCAAATTTATTAAAAAAAAAAAATGAAGCCATCACACATATTATTTTGCGATAGTTTTCAAATTTTAGCTAATGATGCATGTAAATTTAATTTTGAGAATATCGATGTCATATTTTGATTACTCGTATCTAGGATGATGAAATTTAAGGTGGTAATTTGAGGATGACTATGAAATTCATGCATTGATACTTTTTGCACTTATACTGTGACAACCCGAATTTTCTGAGATATATATATTTTTTCTTAAACTTTATCTAAAACCAACTGGGAAAACCCGGACCGCCAGATTGTCGATCACAATATGAATACAGCATACATGGTACATCCACACACATTTCGAAATCAAAGCAGAATATATATGGCATAATTAAAATCTCCAGTTCTAATATTTAATATAAACAGTAAACTAAAACAAATCACCGGTGATAGCCAACCATCACCCAATAGTGGTGTACAATGCATGTATAATAGCACAAACTTACCGAAGTCCACGATTTACTAAATCTACGATCTTGAAATTCTTTCCAATCCTCAAGTCCTCAATCCACAAGTCTAGGGTCCTGATAGCGTTATACCTGTGATGTATAGTCGGGGTGAGCTAACAACTAAGCTCAGTGGAGAAAACTAATACTAATATACATGTAATATCTCGAAAAATTGACCATTTGACTTTGACCTCGAGATCTATGCCCGATTGAACGTAGGTTGACCAAGTGATGGTCAAACTTTAAATTCAAGGAATGATGAATTGATGTGATGAAAATGGGACTCAAGTGTAGTGAGTGTTATTGGTTTAGAGTCACATACACCTATCTCTGGTGTATGTGTTTAACACACAAGTAGGAGAGAGAATAAAAGGGTTTTAATAACCCTAGTTCCCTTTTTGTTGGTTGTTGAAGAGAGAGTTAAGAAGAGAGAGAGAGAGAGTAAAGAGGAGTTATGGAAGTGGAGTTAATGCAAATTAAGAGGAGATTAGAGCATTGATTTCCGGATTCAAAGAGATTTGGGATCGTTGAAGCAAGTGATGGAACCCTAGCCATAAAACCCAACAAATCAATCCCTTGAAGGGATTATTGAGGTGAGTTTTAATTAAAGTGAATGCATATAGTGTAGACAAGTTTAATTCAGTCAAGTAGGGTTAAATGAGTAGATTAAAGGCTTAGAAAATAAAGGAGAAAGATTTGGAAGAACAGCCCGGAAGGGGGCTGAATCTGGCCAAATCGATTAATCGAAATTGGAGTTCGATTAATCGATTTTGGCCCAAAAGTTGAAGTCATGAAAGCTCGATTTTAATTAATCGAATTGTATTTCGATTAATCGATTTTGATTTCGATTAATCGATTTGGAAATCGACTAATCGACTGGGTACCTCCAGTGGCTGGAGAAAGGAGACCTGGAGAAATCGACTAATCGAGTTGAGAAATCGATTAATCGATTTTGGATTTCGATTAATCGATTTGGGATCGATTAATCGATTTCAGACTTCGACTACTCGATTTAAGAATCGACTTCATTATGTTAGAGACTTCGATTAATCGATTTGGGATCGATTAATCAAATTTGAATTTCGATTAATCGATTTTGAGAATCGATTAATCGATTTGGGTTTCGATTAATCGATTTTGGGAATCGATTAATCGAATTGTATTTCGATTAATCGATTTTGGAAATCGATTAATCGACTTTGACAGTTTTACTTAACTTTGTAACTTTTCTTTGAGATTCATGGAGGGTCCAGGACTCTCTTCATTACATCTTTAGTGATGTATTGCATGTGTTATGATATACCATAGGTGGTACGTGTGAAAGCGAGCACAAGGAGCTGCGTGGGACCTTGATGCTTGGACCTTTAGAAACTTGAGGTAGGGAACACCTTGAACATGTACCTTAATTTCAAGAGCATGTATGTAGTGATATGATTATCAAAAACTGAATTTGTTTTAATAATGAAAAGCTTTATGAAAATATGTGTGTGTAACACCAAGAATGAGAAAAAGGCATCGGTGTGATGCAAGTAATTAAGATAAAGTAATCTATAAGAATGAGACATCCCCAGGAGATGAGAAAGTAATGAAAGCATCAGGTGTGATGCGTGTATGTATACATCCCAGGGATATATACATAGGATTGAATAATTACTGTTGAGGCCTAACTGATATAAGATAGCACACTTACATGGTGAACAACTATATATAAAGCACATGAAATTTTTGTTATTTGAGGTTTGATAGGATATCCCACCGACGTGGCGGGATAACCACGACTGACGCGATAGGATATCCGTGACCGGTACGGCGGCCAATCCGTATACTAGTGCGGAGGTTTATCCGTAACAGTAAGCACATCCCAGGGATGTTGAGTGATATTTAACCCCGCCGCCTAGTGAGAAAGGGGCTTGGGTCGTATTCCCAGGGAATACTTTATAACAACTGTCTATTTAGACGACGATGAAGGGTATCTCATCAGGGCTCGATGCTATATTGCTCGGGGATTACTTAAGTTGAAGATTTAAGTTTTGCTTTAGGCCTGTTCAGTGTCATTCATGATAATTCAACAGTAAAGTAAGACATGCTAATTATCAGTAAACTTGAATGCAATTCATCAGCTTTTAAACTATTTTCTAGCAAATGCATAGACACATCATGCTTAGAATATAATGAAATATATGTGAGTCTTAATTTATATGTTCATTGTGTTTGTTCCCTATTGAGCTAGGATGTAGCTCACCCCTTTAGACTACACGTCGCAGGTCCACTGATAACAGCAGTTGAGGCTTCGAGAGATGTAGATCCGGGTGATTCGAATTACGTGCCTGGAGACGAGTTAGAGCCTCCACCCGAGGACTTCTTCTAGGAGACTCTGCTGTGTACTTTGACAGAGAGTAGTTTTGAGAGCAGATTAGTACAGCTTGGTATGTCAAGCCTTTGTTTTGATAAACATGTAATTAAATTGAATTATTCTTTTGGCGAACCATTTGGGGTGATCTGTTTATCACCGATGGTTCGGGTCGGTTCTCTATTCATGTAGTGGCATGAAAGTAGAATTGTCTTTTGCATATGCCAATTGGGCATATTAACAGTTTCCGCATTATGAGATTATTTGCTTTAATTATTTAATTTGTCCTTGATATACCAATGATCCGTGCACAATTTTAGGGCACGGTTTGGAGGATCGTGCTGATGGCACGGGTTTTGGGGTTCCAAAATCCGGTCTATCACAATACATCTCATCACATGCATAGATTCAAAGACAAGATCAAAACATTTTCATATTCAAAATAGTAACTTAATTCAAAATCATTTTTCCTATTAAAGCTGAAACTGATGTCAAAGGCACTTTCTTATCAAAACTGAAACTGATTTCAAAGACAAACTGATTTTAAAGACATTTCTTGTAATATCTCAGAAAATTTAGCGATGAATAGTGACCTCAGGATGCGTGCCCGACTGGTCGTAGGTTTGACCAAGTGGGGGTCAAACAACGAAACTAGTGAAAGAATGTATTGATGTGATGTAGTATGACCTAAGTGTAGTGTATGGTGTTAGTTAAGGGGTCACATACACCTATCTCTGATGTATGTGCTCAACACACAAGCAAGGGAGGGTTATAAGGGTTTTAATAACCTAAAAGTTCTCTTGTTTGGTTGGTAAAGAGAGTTAAGAAGAGAGAGAGAGACCAAGGAGAGAGTGAGAGCTAGGAGTTAATGCAAATCAAGAGGAGATCGAGCAATAAATGCCGGATTCAACGTGATTGGAATCGTTGGAGCCGAAGCTCGGAGCCCTAACCTTCAAGCCAAACCACTAAATCAACCAAGGGTTGACTTGAGGTGAGTTTTGTTAAATTAATTGAGTACTGTGTTGTGGATTAGCTCTAGGAAAGACGGGTTAAAATCATAGAATTAAATTGATAGAAAAGAAAGAAAAATAGAGAGAAAAAGATTCGAAAGAACAGCCCGAAGAGGAGCTGAGTTCTGGCCAAATCGATTAATCGATTTTGGTCTAGAAGTTGAAAAAGCAAGAATGCCCGAGTTCGATTAATCGATCTGGAAATTGATTAATCGATTTTGACGATTAATCAATTTAGAAATCGAATAATCGACTGAGTACCTCCAGTGACTGGAGAAATAAGGCTTGGAGAAATCGACTAATCGAATTGGAAAATTGATTAATCGACTTTGGATTTCGATTAATCGATTTGGGATCGATTAATCGATTTTGGATTTTTGAGTACTCGATTTAGGGATCGATTAACTATCTTTGAGATTTTCGATTAATCGATTTGGGATTGATTAATTGATTTTGGATTTTGGATTAATCGATTTGAGAATCTATTTAAGGTTTCGATTAATCAATTTTGGAGATCGATTAATCAATTTTGACAGTTTGACTTGACTTCTTAATTGAACCTTGGGGTTCATGGAGGGTCTTGGACCTTCTCTATTCATCTTTATTGATGTGTTGTATATGTTATTATGTACCATAAGTGGTACGTGTGAATACTAGCATAAGGAGCAGTGTGGGACCTTGATGCCTGGACCTTCAGAGACTTGAGGTAGGGAACACCTTGAACATCTACTTTAATTGCAAGAGCATGCATATAGTGATATATAAATAAATTGATAATGCTTTAAATCATGAGAATCTTTATAAAAAGGGTGTGTGTGTGACACCAAGAAAGTAAATGAGAATGAAACATCCCCAGGGGATGAGAAAGTGATAAAGGCATCAGTGTGCTGCGAGTAAATTAGACATCCCAAGGATGTAAGTAAAATTGTAAAGTAAGATTGGGGAAAGACTGATAAGGCCTAATTGATATAAAGTAGTACATTTACATGGTAAATAACTATATGTAAAGCACATGATATTTTTGTTATTTAAGGTTTGAATAGAATACCCCACCGACGTGGCGGGATACCCACGACTGACTCGGCAGGATATCCGTGACCAGTACGACGGCCAATCCGTACACCAGTCGGCGGTCTATCCATACGCAGTAGCACATCCCAGGGGTGTTGAGTTGAAATTTGACCCCGTCGCCTATGAGAAAGGGACCTCGGTAGTATTCACAGTGGATACATATAACAACTATCTATTTAGACGCTGATGGAGGGTATTCCATCGGGGCTCGATGCTATATTGCTCGGCGACTACTTAAGTTGAATATTTAAATTTTCTTTAGGCCTATTCAGTGGAATTCATGAACAGTTAATAATAAAGTAAAACATACAAACCACCAGTAAACTTCAAGGCATAATTGTGATTATTTAAACTGTTTTCCAACAAGTGCATAGATACATCATGCTAATAATATCATAGAATATATGTGAGGATTTGACTTATATGTTCATTGTGTTATTCCATATTGAGCTAGGATGTAGCTCGCCCTTTTAGACTATATGTCGCAGGTCTAGTGCTTGCAGCGGCCGAGGCTTCGAGAGACGTGGATCTGGGTGATTCGGATTACGAACCCGGGGAAGAGCTGGAGCCTCCTCCCGAGGACTTCTTCTAGGAGACTCTGCTGAGTACTTTGATAGAGAGATTTTGAGAGTACATTTGTACAGCTTGGTATGTCAAGCCTTTTTGAAACATGTTTTTAAATTGATATAATTCTTTTGGTGAACCATCTGAGGTGATCTGTTCATTATCGATGGTTCGAATCGATTCTCTGTTCATGCGTTGGCATGAAAGCAGAACTGTCTTTTGAGGTTTATACCTAGAATAGTATGTTGGTTTTCGCATTGTTTAGTCTTTTGTTTATCATATTTTTTTATTGCTTGCCATGCCAATGGTCTGTACAAATCTATGAGGCACAGCCTTGAGGATCTTGTCGATGGCACGGGTTTTGGGGTGTCGAAATCTAGGCTGTCATAGTTGGTATCAAAGCGTTTCTTTTAGAAATTCTGACAATCATTCTTTTGTCATAGCATAGGGACTTCTGCTAATGAAACCAAGGTTTTCACGTGCAGACCGTTATGTCTTCTAGAGGAAGGGGCCGACCCAAGGGCGGTCATAGTAGAAGTTTGCATAGTCGAGATGATTCTATCTCGAATACCAATAGAGTGCCTATAGGAGATAGAGGGGCTTCAGGCAGTGGTAGCCAAGGGAGCCAAGATCAGGTAGAGACTCAGGATCACGATCGAGATCAAAGAGAACAAGAGAGAGTCAGAGAAAGAAATGAAGATAGAGAGGAGAGTCAGAGGATGATGCATACTATGGAAACCATGACGACTGCCATGGCACAACAGGCAGCATCTTTGGCAGCTCATATTGCCCACGAGCAGCATCAACCACCGACACCTCCAGTGGCTTTGACACCGCCAGTGTCTTCTGCATTTACTGAGTTTAGGAGGATGAGACCTCCTAGCTTTTCGGGGCAGGCAGAGCCCATGGCAGCTGAGAATTGGCTGAGTGAGACAGAAAATGTACAGAGGATGAGAGTGTCCGTTGGGTAGCCTACATGCTAGATGGGGAGGCTGGGCCTTGGTGGAAGTCCGTTTCTAGGATCAGGGCTCAGGAGACCCTGAATTTGCCCTGGACGTGGGAGGAATTCGTCGAGGAGTTCAATAAGCAGTATTTCCCAGGAGTGGTGAGGAACCAAATGGAGATCCAGTTTTTGCAGCTTGTGCAAGGGGGAATGAATGTTAGAGAGTACGGAGTGGAGTTCATGGGACTTGCTCGTTTAGCTCCCGATTACGTCATCACCGACGTGATGAGAGCAAAGAGGTTTCAACAAGGCTTGAAACCAGAGGTTAGAGGAGGAGTGGCACCATTCTAATTGAAGACCTATGGAGAGGTCATGAGCAAGGCATTAGTGGTAGAAGAAGAAAACAATAACCGCTACCACCAGAGGGAACAAGGGAGAGGAAACTCGGACCAGAGTAGAACGGGGAACTACAAGCCGGTGAACAAAAAGCCGAGATTCGTAGTAAACAATCAGAGACCACCATTCTAAGGAGGTTATGGGAGACTGGCGCAGCAGATCAACCAGTAGAGATTTCCATTGCTTGTGTCGGGGAGAACGATACGATATGAGAGCCCTGCTATCACTACCGGAGCTACAGTTACACAGGGTTTCTCGTGAGCAGCTTCTTTCACACCTCGGGAGACTTGTACCAAGTGTGACAAGTCTCATAGGACAACGGACTGTAGGATGGGAACTCAGGGCTGTTTCAAATGTGGCAAGGTGAGCCACTTGATCAAAGATTGCCCTGAGGTAAACAAGGGAAAGACGGCTTTAGCTTCTATGCCACGACCTATACAATCGAGGAAGCTAATCATCCAAGGGAGAGCCTATGCAGTCACAGCTCAAGAAGCCCAAAATACAAACGACGTGATCCAAGGTGAGATCTCTTTTAAATAAAGAATTTCAATTCTTGAAAATTTTTAGATAGAGAAGGTGCATCCATATAGAAAATAGAAAAGAACTTGTATGTAATCATTTTGGTATGATGGTATACATTAAATATATATATGTATGTATGACTAGGTACGTTACAAATTTATGAGAAAGGAAGCGATGTGACATATGAAGCTCGAGTGTTGATAGACCCAGGGTCTACCCATTCATTTATTACCCCTCGCTTCACAAAAAAGATGAAAGTTAATCCAGAGGAGTTAGACTTTCGTTGAGGGTTTTTCAAAAATATCGGGACCACTCACGAGGCTTACACGGAAGGATGCAAGGTTCGAATGGAGTGAGACATGCGAGAAGAGTTTTCAAGAACTCAAGAAGAGACTCACTTCAGCTCCAGTACTAGCGATTTTGTCAGGCAGTGGAGGATTCACAGTCTACAGTGATGCTTCATATAATGGTTTGGGTTGCGTACTCAACCAACATAGAAAGGTGATAGCTTACGGGACGAGACAGTTGAAAGAACATGAAAAGAACTATCCGACCCATGACCTGGAACTGGCAGTGGTCATATTTGCGCTAAAGATTTAGCGACATTACTTGTACGGTGAGACCTTTGAGATTTTCACCGACCACAAGAGCCTCAGATATCTGTTTACACAGAAGAAACTAAATCTGAGGCAACGCAGATGGATGGAGATCCTCAAGGACTATGACTGTTCCATACAGTACCATCTAGGCAAGGCTAATATAGTAGCTGACGCCTTGGCTCGGAAGAGTTCAACTCAGTTGGCTAGTTTGATTTTGGGTATGCACCGATGGAAATTGTTTGAAGGTCTGGCACTATGCGATGCGAATATTGAGTCGTAAGCCACAGGAGCCTTTTTGACAAACATTTCAATGAGACCAGTGATATTTGAGCATATCCACGAGCTACAGATGAAAGACCTGACTTTAACTAAGATTCGTCAAGATGTGATTGAAAGCATCAAACTGGAGTACTCAGTGAAAGAAGATGGTTCTTTATTATTCAAGGGTCGTCTCTACATTCCGGACAATGCCAATCTACGACGAACAATCCTTGATGAAGCCCACAAGTCGAACTATGCGATCCACCCAGGTAGCACGAAAATGTACTAAGATTTGAAAAAGAATTACTGGTGGAGAGGGTTTAAAATAAGACGTGGCAAAGTACGTGTCACGGTGTTTGACGTGCCAGCAAGTGAAGATCGATCATAGACACCCTGCGGGGTTATTGCAGCCTCTACCTATATCAGAATAGAAGTGGGAATCGATCTCTATGGACTTCATCATTAGGCTACCGCATACTGCAAAGAGGTACAATGCCATTTGGGTAGTGGTCGATCGATTGACCAAGTCAGCGCACTTCTTGCCTTACAACACGACGTATACGACAGGAAGACTCACAGAGCTATATATGAAAGAGATCGTTCGTTTGCATGGGATTCCGAGTAGCATTGTTTCTGACCGTGACCCATTATATACATCAAAGTTTTGGAAGAAATTTCAAGAAGGAATGGGAACGCGATTGGATTTCAGTTCATCATTCCATCCGCAAACTGATGGGCAAACGAAGCGGGTCAATCAGATCATCGAGGATATGCATAGGGCGTGTATGTTAGAATTACAAGGATCATGGGATCAGCATCTACCGTTGATTGAGTTAGCATATAACAACAGTTTTCAAATGAGCATCGGCATGACATTGTATGAAGCTCTTTATGGACTGCGATGTAGATCGCCCATCAATTGGGAGAAAACCGGTGAGAAATTTGTTTTGGGACCCGAGATACTTGAAGATAATGTCACCTATGTTCGGATGATAAGGGCCAAACTCAAAGCGGCTCAGAGCAGGCAGAAAAGCGACGCTGAGATCAAGCGGACCAGTGTAGACTTTAAGGTGGGTGAACATGTTTTCGTGAAAGTGTCGCCTATGAAGGGGGTGATGAGATTTGGAAAAAGAGGGAAGTTAAGTCCCCACTATCTTGGACTATTCAAAGTTCTGGGCCGAGTTGGAGAAGTTGCTTACCACATTGGATTACCACTGCTATTTGATCGGGTACATAATGTCTTCCACGTGTCTATACTCAGGAAGTATATTAATGGCCCTGATCACGTGTTGAGCGGTCAACCATTAGAGATGTATGAAGATATGAGCATGATAGAGGAACCGACAGAGATATTAGATCGAAAAGAATAAGTTTTGCACACAAAGGTAATTCCATTAGTGCTTGTTCGATGGAAAAATCATCTGGTCGAAGAAGCTACGTGGGAACGAGAGGCCGACGTGAAAGAACAATACCCGAACTTGTTTGCGACGAGTTGAGAGTCAAAATTGTATCTCCGCAAGCATGTTTGTGGATTTAAACCGTTCATTGTAGTCCAATATTGACCATCTGGCCAAATTATCCAATAGAGAAAATTTTAATTGGGAATCGTGCCGTGATACAATATAGATTACATAGTTAGGATTCATCATGCCATGCAATGTCTAGGAAGACATGTTTCACCAAACCAATGACCAACTAGTCATGTGTTACCAAGAAAACAAAGGAGACAAGAAGCAACAAAAAGTTTTGAAGTCTGATCAAAACCAATTAATCGATTTTTATATTGATTAATCGATTTAGAAGTTCGATTAATCGATTTTGGTCGACTGATCGACTGGCATATGCCAGTGAATGGAGGTTCAGAAAAATTAATAAAGTAAAATTTCGATTAATCGAGGGGAATTCGATTAATCGACTAACACATGCCAGTGACTTGGGAATTTTAGAAAAATTTAAGGACATTACGATTTCGATTAATCGAGGTGAAATTTGATTAATCAATTTTGAGAAATCGATTAATCGATTGGCACATGCCAGTGAGCTGGAAAACCTAGAAATTTTAAATGACCATGATTTCGATTAATCGAAATGAATTCGATTAATCGATTTTGGAAATCGATTTCGCACAGCTGGGAATTTTTTTAAAAACCGATTAATCGATTTTATAAATCGATTAATTTATTTCGGCCTATATATATAAAAGAGTGGGATTTTTCCCCATTCGAAATTTTTTTGGTTTTCTTCCGCGCGCTACTTTTTCCTCCTCGAGACAACTTGCAAAACCTAGGGTTCTTGCGGATTTAGAGTTGATTTCGGATCGAAATAACTTGCATTTGGATTGAACACCTAAGGTAAACCCTAGATTCAAATTTTTCTTCAAATTGAGCAGTCAAAACCCTAGTTTTTACTTGTTTGGATTCAAAAAGCCACCTCGAACCCGCTTGACCATGAAGCAAGCGGCTTCGAAGCTTCCGATACGGCGTAAGAACACCACACCGCCACCACCAACACCATCGCCTCTACCAACCCCATCCCCATCGCCATCGGATACCACATTCGGTTCGACGAGTGTGTTTTCGCGTGAATCTACACCGACCATACTACCACCACCCATAAACTTGCACCAACCAAATGAGTGGTGGGTGGAAAAGAAGTTCGAGGATGAGTATATTTTTTATGAGGACTTGTTTACTGACCCCGACGTCGAGGGTGAGACCAAATGGGCTAGGAACTATTTGGTCAAAGCTGGCCTTGGTAACCTATTAACGCCGCTACACAGGTGGTACTACCCTAGGCTAGTTCGCCTATTTTACCAGGGCTTGGCGGAGGGTTCGACTGACGACATCGTTACGACCAAGATTGATGGTCGTGACTACACCTTTACCCGTCGCCACATTTACGAGTCCCTAGAGTGCTACTTGGACTTCGTGCCTGAGACCACCCTCTTTCCACCATTTACAGAAGAGGTGAGATTTGAGGAGATCATGACAAAGATGACTAATGGGAAAAGGGGTCCGGATCGCCCATTAGGAGGGTCGATATGCCCCATTACATGTGGATGCTTGATTCTATAATCAAGTGTAACCTCTACCCGATGCACCATGATACCAAGAGGGTGGAGTTAGTCCAACATGCCCTATATGCGGCTTTCCGCGGCCGTTGGTTCGACGCCACCAAGATCGTCTTAGAGGGGATAGTCTACATCAAAGGGAAGTTGATGAAGGGTCATTTAAGACCAAAGGAGAAAATGCCTTATGCTCGTCTCATATCGAGCATGCTTGAGTGCTACTCTAAAGCCCCAGAGTATGCCATCTCACCCCACGAGCTGAAAGATACGGACCACGTGAAGCACTACTCCATCGCTTCATGGGGTCGTAGCTATAGATTGTTGAAGAGGACCCTGCCAGTTGGGGGCCCAGTAGCCCCGACAGCAATGACAACACCAGCAACAACACCACCAGTAGCACCACCACCACCCCCACCCCCACATCAGGACCCGCCAGTAGGGGGAGCACACCCCGTTGTTCTACCAGCTAAGGGGGCACCCTCTCACACTACTGCATCCCCTACGCCATCGTCGCAATCAGCGACTGCCACACCTACCTCATCCTATCGCTGATGAGCGGCTCGCCCAGCGCCTACAATCGAGGACGTGTTGGCCCGGATGGAGGCCAACAACCAACAGATGAATCGGCGCATAGACTTTTTGATGTACCACACCATGCGGTATATCGACCACTTTCCATACGGGTGCGCAGATGTTGGCACATCGCTGGCTCACACAAAGACCTAGACCCCAGAGCCGGCCACCAAAGTAGTCACCCAAAGACCAAACCAGCCTGGAGAGGGGACCGCATGAGCGAGACTGGATCACTTTTTGAGCGTTGTTATGATGATTTGTTTTAGAGTTTTGTATTGTAATTGGGGGGGGGGTACAATGTGATTATGGGAGTGTAAATGAAACAAATTGTAATCTTTTGGGAAATGAATAGAAAAAATATTCTCATTGTCATTATCAGTGTTATTTATTTATGAAAATTGTCTTTCTTGCATGCATAGATTGATGTACCAAGCCACCATGTGAACGGATGTGTGACATCCCCTGTGTGTGGGAGACCACAGCGACATACCTTGGGTTTATTTTCGAGGACAAAAATCCCCAAGGTGGGGAGAATGTAATATCCCAGAAAATTTAGTGATAAATAGTGACCTCAAGATGCGTGCCCAACTGGTCGTAGGTTTGACCAAGTGGGGGTCAAACAGCGGAACTAGTGAAAGAATGTATTGATGTGATGTAGTATGACCTAAGTGTAGTGTATGGTGTTAGTTAAGGGGTCACATACACCTATCTCTAGTGTATGTGCTCAACACACAAGCAAGGGAGGGTTATAAGGATTTTAATAACCTAAAAGTTCTCTTGTTTGGTTGGTAAAGAGAGTTAAGAAGAGGGAGAGAGACCAAGGAGAGAGTGAGAGCTAGGAGTTAATGCAAATCAAGAGGAGATCGAGCAATAAATGCCGGATTCAAGGTGATTGGAATCGTTGGAGCCGAAGCTAGGAGCCCTAACCTTCAAGCCAAACTACTAAATCAACCAAGGGTTAACTTGAGGTGAGTTTTGTTAAATTAATTGAGTATTGTGTTGTGCATTAGCTCTAGCAAAGACGGGTTAAAATCATAGAATTAAATTGATAGAAAAGAAAGAAAAATAGAGAGAAAAAGATTCGAAAGAACAACCCAAAGAGGAGCTGAGTTCTGGCCAAATCGATTAATCGATTTGGAGAATTGATTAATCGATTTTGGTCTAGAAGTTGAAAAAGAAAGAATGCCCGAGTTCGATTAATCGATCTGGAAATCGATTAATCAATTTTGAAAGTCGATTAATCGATTTAGAAATTGACTAATCGACTGAGTACCTCTAGTGGCTGGAGAAATAAGGCTTGGAGAAATCGACTAATCGAATTGGAAAATCGATTAATCAATTTTGGATTTCGATTAATCGATTTGGGATATTCGACTACTCAATTTAGGGATCGATTAACTATCTTTGAGATTTTTGATTAATCGATTTTGGATTTTCGATTAATCGATTTAAGAATTGATTAATCGATTTAGGGTTTCGATTAATCAATTTTGGTGATTGATTAATTGATTTTGGCAATTTGACTTGACTTCTTAATTAGACCTTAGGGTTCATGGAGGGTCTTGGACCTTCTCTATTGCATCTTTATTGATGTGTTGCATATGTTATGGTGTACCATAGGTGGTACGTGTGAATACTAGCATAAGGAGCTATGTGGGACCTTGATGCTTGGACCTTCAGAGACTTGAGGTAGGGAACACCTTGAACATGTATTTTAATTGCAAGAGCATGTATGTAGTGATATAAAAATAAATTGATAATGCTTTAAATCATGAGAATCTTTATAAAAAGGGTGTGTGTGTGACACCAAGAAAATAAATGAGAATGAAACATCCCCAGGAGATGAGAAAGTAATAAAGGCATCAGTGTGATATGAGTAAATTAGGCATCCCAGGGATGTAAGTGAAATTGTAAAGTAAGATTGAGCAAAAACTGATAAGGCCTAATTGATATAAAGTAGCACATTTACATGGTGAATAACTATACGTAAAGCAATGATATTTTTGTTATTTAAGGTTTGAACAGAATACCCCACCGACATGGCGGGATACTCACGACTGACTCGGCAGGATATCCGTGACCGGTACGGCGGCCAATCCGTACACCGGTACGGCGGTCTATTCGTACGCAGTAGCACATCCTAGGGAAGTTGAGTTGAGATTAGACCCCGTCGCCTATGAGAAAGAGACCTGGATAGTATTCATAGTGGATACATATAACAACTGTCTATTTAGAGGACGATGGAGGGTATTCCATCGGGGCTCGATGCTATATTGCTCGGGGACTACTTAAGTTAAAGATTTAAGTTTTCTTTAGGTCTATTCAGTGGAATTCATGAACAGTTAATAATAAAGTGAAACATGCAAACCACCAGTAAACTTCAAGGCATAATTGTGATTATTTAAACTGTTTTCCAACAAGTGCATAGATACATCATGCTAAGAATATCATAGAATATATGTGAGGATTTTACTTATATGTTCATTGTGTTGTTCCCTATTGAGTTAAGATGTAGCTCACCCTTTTAGACTATACGTCGCAGGTCCAATGCTTGTAGCAACCGAGGCTTCGGGAGACGTGGATCAGGGTGATTCAGATTACGTACCCGGGAAAGAGTTGGAGCCTCCTCCCGAGGACTTCTTCTAGGAGACTCTACTGAGTACTTTGATAGAGAGATTTTGAGAGTACATTTGTACGGCTTGATATGTCAAGCCTTTTTTAAACATGTTTTAAAATTGATATAATTCTTTTGGCAAATCATCTGAGGTAATCTGTTCATCATTGATGGTTCGGATCGGTTCTCTGTTCATGCGTTGGCATGAAAGCAGAACTGTCTTTTGAGGTTTATACCTAGAATAGTATGCTGATTTTTTCATTATTTAGTCATTTTTTTATCATATTTTATTATTGCTTGCCGTGCCAATGGTCCATACAGATCTATGGGGCACGGTCTTGAGGATCGTGCCGATGGCACGAGTTTCGGGGTGACGAAATCTGAGCTATCACATTTCTTATCAAAATCAAAACTGATTTCTTATCAAAAGCCTTTTCTTATCTTTGATTTACTGGGTTCGATTTTCACTCACTCACATTTATTTCACATTCTTACTTAGCTTACTTACATGTCTTACACATTCC
Source organism: Chloranthus sessilifolius (assembly GCA_021018995.1). NCBI lineage: Eukaryota > Viridiplantae > Streptophyta > Magnoliopsida > Chloranthales > Chloranthaceae > Chloranthus > Chloranthus sessilifolius. The sequence goes on from CM037598.1 coordinate 30,044,173, forward strand.
TTCTTGGCTTACTTACATGTCTTACATATTCTTATTTGGCTTACTTACATATCGTACACATTCTTACTTAGCTTACTTACATGTCTTACACATTCTTACTTAGCTTACTAACATGTCCTACGCATTCTTACTTAGCCTACACAATGTCTCACACATTCTTACTTAGCTTACACAATGTCTCACATATTCTTACTTAGCTTACACAATTCGATTCACGGATATTCCACGCGACGATTCAATGGAGACCGTGTTAATAATATTCACACACTCAGCTTTTCAACACATTTTTGCTCTCGAGTCTCAAGTGGATTCTGAGATTGAGATTTAACTCACACCTATCGGTGAGAAAGGGTTCTAGTAGTATTCCCCAAAGACATATAACAACCGATATGTTAATTGACAATGATCGGCAGTTAGTATTCCACCAAATGCTCAATGCTACCATTGTTTTAGAGACTACTTTAGAGCAATACGTAACGCTTATCCGCCGTGAAGGTTCGATTCCGCCCTAGTGGCCCACAATGCACCGTATAATCTGCCCATAACGGTGCACACATGCACAGATAATTCGCTCATAGCGGTCCACGGTATACTTATAGTCCGCCTATAGAGGTCCACGGTATTCTTACAATCCGCTCATAGCGGTCCACTTCAATTTACTTAACTTATAGTTCGATTCGGATTCAAATTTATATATATATATATATATTCGATTTGGATTTAATTTAAACTTCACATTTGCTCCAAATTTAACTTCTAGGTTCGATTCAAAACTTGCAAAACTCACACACACGATGTTCAAAAATGAAATTCTTTACATGATTTACGAAGGCCAAAATATGATGTTCAAAACGAAAATCATTACTTGATTCGATATTTCAATAAGTTCCCAAAACAAACCAACATATCAAAGATTCGAATATTCAAAGCTTTCAAGTATTTCAAACATTCAAAATATTTATTCACATATTAAAATTCAAAGATCAAAGGTTTCAATTGTAAAGAGTTAAAATACTAATTCATGTTCAAATCAAAACGTATCGCATTTCATTCGATCATATCAAGTATCTATGAATTTAAATAAAAAATGCAATTGTGTACTTTCCCCACCTTAACCTTGAAGCCAAAACGAAGATTCCTCTTCTCAAGATAGCCCTCCTATCACGCACTCACGATCACATCTGGAACACAACAATTTTTATATACTATACGTCAAAGTGATGAAAAGCGGGAAGTCCTAAAGTCTCCCCAAGTTTCTTTCTCAAAACAAATAAATGCTAGAATCTGATTAAATCGATCGATCAAATCTCAATCCGATCGATCGGTTCCCATAATTGATCGATTGAAATATATTTCGATCGGTCAGTTTCCTCTGAAAAACACACATACTTCTGTTTGTATAACTAGTCCCATAGTCGATCGATCGGTTCACAACCCGATCGATCGGTTTACTCAGAAACTAATCCTTTTTCACATTTCATCCTATCAGCCCTTACGGGAACCTGTCGACACAAATCGATTGATCAAATTCCATTTTGAGTGATCGGTTCTAAATCAAATAAAACCTCCGACCCTTCAAGTAACCTGTCGACCCTTCAGGTCAACCTGTCGACACACAAATCGATCGAATTTCCATTCGATCGATCGATTTCCTTCAGAAAACTGACCTATTTTTTTTCTACTCAAAATCGATCGATCGGTTTTGACAGACACAACCACACAGGCTTCTTCTTTCCTGTCTCGTTTTTCTCTCAAATCTTCGATGAATCTCATCTATTTTTATGCACATTAACACACAAAGTTTAACTAATGTATAATTACATTAAAACATCATGATGCTCACCTTATCAAAGTCGTTTTCCTCGTCCTACTAGCTTTTGACCAAACGAGGGTTTTAGAGTGAAATTTGACGATCCTTCCGTCGATTGAATCAAAACAAAGCTTACGATGAAGCTCCGCTCTAACCCGCACTACTCTTCACTCTTCTTATCGCGTATATTGCGATTACAATGGTCGACGCTCTACCGTCAACCCACACGCAAAATCTCTAAAAACTCACCGATGTCGGAATCTAACGGTTTCTCGCAGCACACACACTAACACGAGATTAATACCATAAAGTCCAATGGATCGATCCGAGTTTCGGACGTCCATGTGAGCGATCTCCTCCAACTTCTCTCTCTTTCTCTCTCTAGAAACCCAAGAAAAGCCCAAAATTTGTAAACGGTGATGGCTTCTTTGACAAGCTTTGCCTTTTATAAGTTAAAGGGCTTGTTCCCTTGTGAAATACAAATATCCCATTTGGGTGTTAGCCCTATCCAATATCTTGATTCTGCGTGAAACAGACATGCCCTAGCGAGGTGTTTCGTGCAATATCAAAGATATCTGGTTCAGCATGTCGCTTGCACACCCCAAACCACAAATTTCATGAAATTCGGCGCTGAGCCAATACACCCCGGCAATGTACAAGCTTTGGTCCAAAAGTCTTACACGAAGCTAAAACGGACCCAAGATGATTTTATTTGGAAAAATCCAAAATGGTGGCGTGTTTCTCAACAGACATGCACCTAATCAGGACCTACGATTTTGGCATTTTTTCGGGATGTTACATTCTTCCCACCTTAGAGAATTTTCGTCCTAAAAAATTGACGTGCTTACTTCGAAAAGGTATGGATGCTTACTAGTCCTAAAATAAATAGACATATTCTCTTCAAAAGTTAATGACTGAACCTCAATGAAAAATAAAAATCAAAGTCATTACACTCTCCCCTTAGAAGAATTTTCGTCCTCGAAAATTGACCATACATAACCAAATGTAACTGAAACTAAGGGCATAATCTACCCCTATTCAGACAAACTTAAGCTAAACTTATCCTTAGCACCACGTGAAATGATACATTTTTCACCTCAAAATTCATAAAATCACACATTATAAATTTCTCTCGTCTCATGAACACGTGCCACAACTAATTTCACCACGTAAAACTAATCTCATAGTAGTTTGTCTCATCATGTTATGAGACTTTATCATCCTGCACACAGAATAGTTCACCCTGCATATCCACTACAAATTTTAACACATTTATCCACAGCTAATGATCATATTTATCCTTCATATCCACCATAGCACATCCTATATATCCATAAAACCATAAACTGATTTTATCCTCAATGGATTTATCAATTAAACCCATATGTCATAATTATACATCCATAAACCAAAACTCTAAACGTTGATAAAATTTACAATAAGTACATTACAAAAGATATCATAAGTTGAGAAAAATGCTTCTCCCAACAACAAAAGCTAAGTCATAAACTATCTATGACAACCCTTAAGTAGATGCCTATGTCATGTTCCCCCTGTTTTCTTTGGGGCATTCCTTTATCCGATGTCCTGTTCGGCCACACTTGAAACAAGCACCTGTGACCCACCAACACTCCACCGTCTTGTGTTGTCCTCCACATCGTGAGCATGGCTGAAGCAGTGCGCAATGTTTGCTGCACTATCAATGCTCTAGTTAGAGGAAGGTTCGAATGAGTGGGATGATGAGGTACCAACATCAATAGTCTCGGCCTCGCAGGCGTAGATGTCACCGGTCCTGAATACGTAGCGTGAGTAGCATGAGAGGGTGCTAGCATTAAGAGTCTTAGTATCTCGGTTGCAGGCTCATAATTACTCGTTCCCCCTTGAGCCGCTATATCTTTACTTCGCTGCCCTCGTCTCTTATACATGTCTTCTATATCTCTCTTGGATACCCTATCCCGAATGCCTGGTCTTAACCCTAGCTCGAACTTGTTGGCCTTCATCTTTTTCGTGGCCACATATTCTGGAGCGAATCTTGAAAGTCTAACGAACTCCATACCATATTCTCATACGGTCATTCCTCCTTGTTCCAAGGTCATAAACCTTGCTGTCATTTGATCTCTAATTTGCCTCGGGAAGTACTCCTTGTTGAATATCTCAACAAACTCACTCCACAACCATGGCTCATTTGGCCTTTCTTGTTCTCTTCTCAGCAACACCGCCTTCCACTAAGGGTCGGCGCCTCCCTCTAACTGGAATGAGGCCCAAGTCACCTTTTCCTCCTCGGTACATGTCATTCTCAATAGTAGTTTTTCTATTTGGTTCAGCCACTTTTTCGCCTTTAACGAATTTGTTTAGCCATAAAAGCTAGGAGGTTTCAATCTCCTAAACTCCACAAATTCAGATGGTTGAGATGACACCGGAGGTGGTGTAGTCGGAGGTGGAGGTGGCTGATAATGATTGGCATTGTTTGCAGCCATTAACTCAGTCTATTGAGCCATGAAATTTGCCACAGCTTCCATGGCCTGTGCCATTCTTTCACTCGCATTTCCTCTTTGGTTTTCTTCCTCTATTGAACCTCTCTCCCTTTTTGGGGTCTAGTTCGTACCCGTGGTGACTCCTTCACTAGTTCTAGCATTTCGTGTACGACCGCTTCTCGATCGACCTCTACCTCGAGCGTACATTTGATCTATAAACATGAAACAAAAGTTTAAATAAAAAAAACCGATTACGATACTCGGATAGAACTCTTAGAATCTCACAGCCTATACTCTGACTCTCTGGACCTACAGTCATATTCCCATAGCCTATACTGTGACTCTCTTGACCTACAGCCATATTCCCGTAGCCTATACTCTGACTCTCTGGACCTACAGTCATATTCCCGTACCTATAGAGGCTCTCAGTCTCATGGGAGACTTAACGCCTAGGATCTGATAAACCTAAAGTCATTCAGAGACATGACTCTGAATTTCTAGAAGATTCCAAAATAGGGATTGCGAACCCCTCCTAAGTTCTGACAGAATCTAATGCTATCGCTTTGAGTCCAAATAAGACCTAACGCCTAAGCTCTAATACCAACTGTGACAGAGTCACAGTTGGGTCTCCTATGTCCCGATAGTATCTACTGCCATAGCTTTGATACCAACTATGACAACTCGGATTTTTTCAACCTTGATTTTCTGAGATATATATTTTTTTTCTTTAACTTTACCCAAAACCAACTGGGAAAATCGGGATCGCTAGATCGTAGATCACAATCTGAATATAGAATACTTGGTATATCCATACACATGCAGAAATCAAAGCAGAATATACATGACATAATTAAAATCTCCAGCTCTAATATCCAATATGAATAGTAAACTAAAACAAATCACCGGTAATGGCCAACCATCACCCAACAGTGGTGTACAATGCATGTATAATAGCACGAATATACCAAGCCCGAACTTACCAAAGTCCACGATGTACTAAATCTACGATCCCAAAATTCTTACCAATCCTCAAGTTCTCAATCCACAAGTCCGGTGTCCTGATAGCGTTATACCTGTGACGTATAGTCGGGGTGAGCTAACAACTAAGCTAAGTGGAGAAACTAATACCAATATACATCTCATCACATCCATAGATTCCAAGACAAGATCAAAACATTTTCATATTCAAAATAGAAACTGAATTCAAAATCATTTTTCCTATCAAAGCTGAAACTGATGTCAAAGGCATTTTCTTATCAAAACTGAAACTAATTTCAAAGACAAACTAATTTCAAAGACATTTTTTATCAAAATCGAAACTAATTTTTTATCAAAAGCCTTTTCTTATCTTTGATTTACTGAGTTCGATTTCCACTCACTCACATGTATACACATTCTTACTTTGCTTACTTACATGTCTTACAGATTCCTTCTTAGCTTACTTATATGTCTTACACATGCTTACTTGACTTACTTACATGTCTTACGCATTCTTACTTAGCTTACTTACATATCTTACGCATTCTTACTTAGCTTACACAATGTCTCACACATTCTTACTTAGCTTACACAATGTCTCACATATTCTTACTTAGCTTACACAATTTGATTCACAGATATTCCGTCGTGCCGGTTCAATTCACGGAGACTGTCATGCCAGTTCGATTCACACCATGGATCAAAATCTCGGTTTCGATTTCGTTCATGACCCGAATCGTAAATTGGTCAAAATTTCGATCAAAGTTTCGGTAAATTTCAATTTTTTTTTTAAAATATGCTCCGAACTTTATCAAACTTGCCGAACTTTATTTTATTTTATTTTTTTACTTTTTTAACATTGTTAAAATACATATTTACACTAGTGAAACTAATTTTCAATCACACAATGGATCTTGCGTTCGTGCAAAACATATCAAACGGTTAGATTTTGATTCTACATTGAATAAATCTCAAAAGTGACCTGAGAACCCTTCTCATGATACGCCTATGATCAAGGTCACTTTGGGGATGTATGCCACATGGAATCAAGATCTGACTGTCTACTAGTTGGACTATGATCTCAAGATCTACTGTGTGAAATATTGGGTACCTCTAGTACCGCTCACGCAATCTCTGAAGGTGCTCATATGTGCAACCCCTTTAAACCCATTGATCGCTTTGAACCAGATGATGGAAATCGTGTTTCACCCTGATCTTCCACACAATGGATCTTGAGATTATGTCGCACCTATCATGGTCAATTTTTAATTCCACATGTCATAAATCCTTGAAAAAATTTCCTTGAATCCTTTGGCACACATCACGCTTAAACGTAATTTTAGGGCCATTTTTGCCGAATATATGACATTTGAAATAAAAAACTAACCGTCTCTAGAAGATTGGTGTGACAGCCCGGATTTCGGCACCCCGAAACCCGTGCCATCAGCACGATCATCTTGACCGTGCCCTCTAGCTAAGCACGGAACACTGGTATATCAAGCATAGAAAAGTATAACGAACGAGTTTGCAGAATTTAAATCTATATTAATTAATCTTCCCAAAAGACAGTTCTACCCTCATGCCTCTGCATGAATGGAGAACCGATCCGAACCATCGATGATAGAAATCATCACGGATGGTTCGTCCCAAAAGAGAAATCCTAACTCCTTATATACATGATTTTAACCAGAATCAAGGCTTGACATACCAAGCCGTACAAAACCTCTCCAAAAATCCCTCAAAGTGGCACAACGGAGTCCTCTAGAAGAAGTCCTCTGGAGGTGGCTCCAACTCGTCACCGGCCGCAAGGTCCGACTCGCCGGGATCAGCGTCTCCTGAAGCCTCGGCAGCTGCTAATAGAGGACCTGCGACGTATAGTCTATAGGGTGAGCTACATCCTAGCTCAATAGGGAACAAACACTGTTGAACATATAAATTATAACTCACATATATTCTATGATATGCCATGCATGATATATCTATGCAATTGTTAATGAAACAGTTTAAAAGCATTTCGTTTTACTGTGATTACTTGTATTTTCATTTACTCATGAATAATGCTGAAAAGGCCTAAAGCAAAACTTAAACTTTCAACTTAAGTAATCCCCGAGTAATATAGCATCGAGCCCCGATGAGATACCCTTCATCGTCATCTATATAGACAGTTTTAATGTATTCCCTGGGAATACCATATAGTACCCAAGCCCCTTTCCCCTGGGGATTGGTGGCGGGGTTTCACTTGTCTCAATCAACACCCACGGGTGTGCTTACTACGGATAAGCCTCACTTGACCGCCTACGGTTTCGCCCGTATCGGTCACGGATATCTGCCGTGTCGATCGTGGATATCCCGCCACGCTGGGGTAACCTATCAAACCTCAAATAACAAAAATATCGGTGCCTTACATATAGTTATTCACCGTGTAAGTGTGCTATCTTATATCAGTTAGGCCCTATCAAACATGATTCAATCCTTGGATACATCCCTGGGATGTATCCATTTACTTGCATCACACCTGATGCTCTTATCTCTTTACTTCTTCATCCCCTGGGGATGGCTCATTAGTTTACTCTTATGAATATCACACACACACACTTTTCACAATTCTTTAAGCAGTAAAATATTTGAATAGAAATCTATATCACTACATACATGCTCTTGTAAAATAAAGTACATGTTCAAGGTGTTCCCTACCTTAGGTCTCTATCGATTCAATGCATCAAGGTCCCACTCGGCTCCTTGTGCCCACTTTCATACGTATCACCTATGATACCATTAAACACACTCGAAACATCACAAAAGATGTAATGAATAAGTCTCAAGACCCCCCTAGAGTCTTGAAGTAAGAATCAAAAGTCAACAAAAACTAAGTCAGTCGACTAGTCGAGTTCCTGGTTCGACTAGTCAAAATCCAACTCGACTAGTCGATTCTCAAAATCGATTAGTCGAGGTCCAATTTCGATTAATCGATTCTCAAAATCGATTAGTCAAAATCCCCTGTTCTAACTGTCCAATTTTCACTTGAGTAATTGAACATACAATATCGACTAATCGAGTCCAATTCGACTAGTCGAAATCCTTACTCGACTAGTCGAAATCCAATTTCGACTGGTCGATTTCCCTCAACCCATTTTTACTCCTCACTGGAGGCTCTCAGTCGACTAGTCGACACCCAACTCGACTAGTCGAAATTCAAAGTCGACTAATCGAAATTCAATTCGATTAGTCGAATTCGTGGTCATCTGACTTTTCAACTTCTTGGTGAATTTCGATTAATCGAATCCAAATTTCGATTAGTCGAAATCCTTAGTTCGACCTTCTTTGGCCGTTTCTTCCCAATCTTTTCTCGCTTATTTTCTAAGCAATATTCCTACAATTTCCACCCATTTTAACCACAATTTATTCTATAAATCTACACCATTTATTTACAAGAATCTCACATTAAATCAACCTCAAATTGATTTAAATGTAGGGTTGGAAGGTTAGGGTTTCCAGCCTTTGTCTGAACAGATCCTCCGCGTCGAATCCGGCGCTTTGATCCCAAGAAATCCTCTTCCAACAACTTGCAATAATTCCTCACTAGCTCCTTTACTCCTCTCTTTCTCTCTCTCTCTCTCTTCTTTACTCCTCTCAACAACCAAAATATGAAAATTAGGGTTTTCAACCCTTTTTATCTTATCTCTTTTCTCGGTGTGGAGCACATACACACCCCTCGGTGTATGTTACTCTACACACTCCTCTATCTCTCCACTCTTCTACACCGGTTCACACATCACATCCGCTCATCTCACCCTAAGTTCATCAATGAACTATCTCATGGTCAAACCTAAGACCAATCGAGCACGGATCCCGAGGTCCTCGTTTGACGTGATTTTTCGGGTTATTACAATTGGGGTGAAATAAGATCTCCATCATCTGATCTGAAGCAATCATAATGATAAATCACACTTTAATGGTGTAAAATAAAAAGTGGGTTTTTAATGGTGTAAGATCATTTAAACACCATTTGACAAATCATAGGTGTGTGCCACATGGCATAATGATGAATCACACTGTAATGGTGTGAAATAAAAAGTGATATTTTATTGGTGTGAGATAATTTAAACACCGTCTAATCGATCATAGATTGAAGGCTGGGCAATGAATGTGAACCATCCGATTGATAAACTATAATATCAACCCTTAAAATTAAAACCAATGGTTGATATTATAATCCACTGGTCAGATGGTTTAAATATCCCTAAAAATAATTTTGACAGTTCAAATCACCTATATCGTAAACCCTTATAGTCTAATAGTCTAAGATTATTTTAACACCATTCTAGTGTGTATTTGACTAGCAGGTGAGTCGGTCCCATACACCATATAAAATGCAAAGCCAAGAGAATAAAAAGAAAAAAAAAACCAGGAAGAAGACGAAGAAGGAGAAGAAAGAAAGACTTGGGAAAACTGAGAAGAAGAAAGACAGGTAAGGAGAGTCTCCTCTTTTTTTTTTTTTTTTATCCTTTCTTTTTCTTCTTCTCCTCCAATCTTTTTTTATTTTTCTGGGATTAAACCTAATCCATTTTTCTTCTTTCTTCTTCTTTTTTGGAAAAACTAGCTTTTATTAAGCAAATTCGGCGGCCGGATTCCGGTGGGCTTTAAAACCCCTTCCAAAATATGGGTTGCTTTTTAAAAAATAGGTTTTATACCCCTTAAACAATGAAAACCCCTTTTAAAAATGGGTTGGCCTTAAAAAATTTTTGATGTTATACCCTTTAAAGCTTAAAGAAACGAAAATCACCATTCGGACGATAATTTGAAATTATCGGCTGGTAATTTCAAATTTCGGCCAATAATTTGGTATTTCTGGAGAGGGGGCGATAATATACATTTTATCGTCTCGGTTTAGGCCGAAACTGAGACGTCTCTGCCTAAAATTTGAAATTTCGGCCGAGATTTTGATCCATGATTCACACACACTTGTCTTACACATTCTCACATAGCTTATACAGTTCGATTCACAGATATCCCATCGTGTCGGATTGATTCAAGGTGGCCGCCGTACCAGTTCGATTCATGGTTAGCCATCGTGCCAGTTCGATTCACGAATATCCTACTGTGCTGGTTCAATTCACGGAGACTGTCATACCAGTTCGATTCACGGTTATTTGCCGTGCCGATTCAATTCACAGAGACTGCCGTGCCAGTTCGATTCACGATTATCTGTCGTGCCGGTTCGTGTAACATCCTCAAAATTTTGGGCTTAGAATAGTGTCCTCGAGATATGTGCCAGTCTGGTCCTAAGTTTGACCAAGTGAAGTCAATTTGATGACTTAGGCTAGACTAGGCTTAGGGTGAAAGTGCACATGTGTGTGGTGATGGATCTGCTTATAAGACTATATATATCTGTTTTACACCAAAGCATGAGTTGGGTTAAAAATCTTAATAACTTAAGAGAAGTTATTTCTCTTTGAATTGATGGGTGGTTAGGGATTTATGAGGAGAGAGAGAGAGAGAGAGAGTAAGGAAGGAAGGGGGAGTAAATGCTAAGGATTTGGTGTGGAATTGCAGATTTGAAGACGTTCATGAGCATTAATTTCGAAGACAACGTATGTGAATTCGTTGGAGACAAAGTTGAGAACCATCATTGTTGATCCAAGCCATTGAATCACCAATACTTTGGATTCAAAGTAAGATTTCATTGAATTATGGTGTGTGTGATATTTGTGCATGAATTTATCAAATTAAGGGTGAATTAAAGAAATAGAAAGAGGAAAAATTGAAAGAAAAGAAAGTTGGAAGAACAGCCCGAAGAGGGCTGTTTTCTGACAAAATCGATTAATCGATTTTTGTCAGAAATCAATTCTGAAGACTAAAGCATGAAACCGATTAATCGAAAATAATTTGATTAATCGATTTTTGGTTTTTGATTAATCGATTTGAAATCAATTAATCGTCTGGGTACTTCCAGTGGCTAGAACAGTATGAGTTTTTGGAAAACCGATTAATCGACCTTGGGATCGATTAATCGATTTTAGAATTTTGATTAATCGATTTGGGATCGATTAATCGAATTTGGGAATTCGATTAATCGATATTAGGATCGATTAATCGATTTTGACAGTTTAATGTGAGTTTTGTTTTTGACCGTGGAGTTCTGGGAGGGCCTTATACCCTTCTATCTTGCATCATTATTGATGCTTTGTGTATGACATGATGAACTTTAGGTTGAGCACTTGGAAATTGAGCAAGGGAGCTACTTTGGATCTTGATGCTTGGGGTTGTAGCACATGAGGTAGGAAATACTCTGAACATGTACCTTGATTACGAAATCATGTATGTAGTGATGCAATATATACATGTGTGTTTTAAGAGCATAGTTAATTGCTTGTTAATCGAAAGTGAACTAGAGCATGTGAATTAAAGAGGTGTGTGTGCGTGGGTGTATACTAAGTAAGAAACCAGTAAGCTTGTAAGTATATGACATCCTAGGGATGTGAATGAGGTGTGAGTATCTGAGTGATGCATAGGAGTATGTGACATCCTAGGGATGTATAGTCAAATGAGAAACTATGTGAATGAGCATTGAATAAACTTTAAATATTATAATAAGTACAATCATACGGTGATAAATTATATATATATTGCATAATTGATTTGAGGTTCATAAAATACCCTACTGACTCGGCGGTATACCCGTGACTGACTCAGCAGAATATCCGTGATGGTACGGCGGCCAATTCGTACACCAGCAGGACATCCTAGGGATGTATATGAGTTACGTGCCCTGCCGCCTATGAGAAAGGGACTTGGGTTATGTTACATTGAATTATAGTTCAATTGGACGACGATGGTGGGTATTCCATTGGGGCTCGATGCTATATTGCTCGGGGATTATTTAAGTTATTTGATTTAAGTTTCAAGATAGATCTTCTGGCCTACAAGAAAAAAATTGAAAACAAGTTAATATATGTAGAGTAACAGATGCATTCAGTTCATGCTTTCAGTAACTTAAACTATTTTTTCAGCTATCTTTTATTGATAAATCATGTTTTTAATGTCATGAAATATATGTGAGTAAGATAGACTTATAAGTTCATTTAGTTGATTCCCTATTGAGCTATGATGTAGCTCACTCCTTCGACTATACGTCACAGGTCCAGTATTAGCTGCTGCTGCTGCTTCGAGAGGTGTTGATCCGGAGGATTTAGATTACGTGCCTAGGGAGGAGTCAGAGCCCCCTCCTGAGGATTTATTCTAGAGGACCCTCTGCGTACTTTGATAGAGTATTGTGAGAGAAATTATACGGCTTGGTATGTCCAGCCTTTTTATATAAGACAATGTAATTTTAGTGAAACATTCTTTTGGCGAACCATCTGGGGTGACGGTTGTTTCATCACTGATGGTTTGGGTTGGTTCTTTTGCTCATGCAATGGCATGAGATCATAACTGTCTTTTGAGCTTCATGTTTTGACTTTACTTTATATAATTGGAGATTTAGTTTAGTATTAGTTCTCATGAAATTGATTTTCTTTACTGTTGCTTGGATATACCAAATATTCTGTACAGGCATATGGGGCACGACCTCGAGGGTAGTGCCAATGGCACAAGTTTTGAGGTGCTGAAATCTAGGCTATCAAAATCCGAGCTGTCACAGTTAGTATCAGAGCCATTTCTTTAGAATTTCTAACAAGTCTTGGATTTTGTCAGAGTGTAGGGATCTTCTGCTAATGAAACTTTGATTTCATGTGCAGAGCGTGATGTCCTCTAGAGGAAGGGGTCCAACTAGACGTAGCCAAGGTAGGAATTCGAGAAGTGAGGATGAATTTCGTGAGGGGTTTAGTAGAGACCCAAGTAATCCTTCTGATGGGGGAGATAGGAGAGGTGATGCTACAGATAGGATGGCGTTGGCCATGGAAGCTGTGGCCACTGTAATGGCCCAACAAACATAACAGACTGTGTTATTGGCTGAGTAGACCACATTATTGGTGGCCAATAATGTCAATCATTAGTAGCCACCACCACCACCTCCTCCAGCATTGTTGCCCTCGTCATTTGTCGATTTTAGAAGATTGAGACTTCCTAGCTTCTACGGGCAGACAGATCCGTTGGAGGCGGAGAAGTGGTTGAATCAGATAGAAAAACTTTCAGATAGACTTCGAAGTACAGAGGATAAGAAGGTAGGCTGGGCTTCCTTCCAGCTTGAGGGAGATGCCGATCCCTGATAGAAATTGGTATTGAGGAAAAGTGAAGTTGAGAACCCTCACTGTCTATGGACATGGGCGGAATTTGTTAGAGAGTTCAACATGGAGTACTTCCCCAAGCAGGTGAGAGTACATATGAAAAGGTACTTCGCTAACCTAGAGCAAGGAAGCATGATGGTGCGAGAGTATGGTATGGAGTTTACACGATTATCATGATTCGCACCTGAGTTAGTGGCCATCGAATTAATGAAGGCCAATAAGTTTGAGGAAGGTCTGAGGCCGAACGTCCAAGATCGAGTTTCTATATTTGAACTTGAAAACTATGCGGACGTGATGGGAAAGGCGATAGTGGTTGAAAGGGATATTAATAATATGTACAAACGGAGGGATCAGCGGGATAGAGGTAGAACAGTTCAGGGGAGAGTGGGTGAGTATGACTCGGGGAATAAAAAGCTGAGATTTACAGCACCAGCTCCAGTTCCTAGACAAATTGCTTACACAAGTTATTCTAGGCCACCTATATCTACATTGGCGAGACCTATCCGATACGAGAGCCCTACTGCCACCACCGGAGTATTAGCTATTCAAGGCTTCTCACGGGTAGCCTCTTCTACACCAAATGAGACTGTGTCAAGTGTAACAAGTCTCACAAGACAGCTGATTGTAGATAGGGAACGCGAGGATGCTACAAGTGTGGGAAGATAGGCCACATGATTCGGGATTGTCTGAAAATGAATAAGGGGAGAACGGTTTCTGGTTCCACACCGAGACCGATACAAGCGAAGAAGTCAGTCGTGCAAGGAAGAGCCTATGTAGTTACAGCTCAGGATGCTCACAACGTCAACGATATCATACAAGGTGAAACTTTAATTGAGGTTATTTACACATTGCATCAATCGTAGTGAGTTCTTAAATTTTAGATAGAGAAGGTGTACTTATAAGGATTGTCTATGTAGAATTGTCTGATCATATTGATTTCATATTTTGATATGATGCGTGAGTAGACTACTAAGATATATGTGCTATATAGGTACCTTATAAGTATATGAGAGGGGGAGTGACATGGCATATGTGGCTAGACTATTGATAGACCCGGCATCTACTCATTCATTTGTTACTCCTCGATTTGTAAAGAAGATGAAGGTCAATCCAGAGACATTAGATTTTATCTTAGCTGTATCTATCCCGATTGGGGAATTGGTCGATACAGACTTGGTTTGTAAGTCGCTGATAGTAACCATTCGAGATGGGGACGTCTTTAAACTAGCAGCAAATTTAGTTCTGTTGGATATGTAAGGATTCGACGTGATCCTTGGCATGGATTGGTTGTCAACTCATTTTACAACGGTCGATTATAAGAACAAAGTGGTTATCTTTAGACCGAATATAAGGAGATCGTTCTGAATCGTAGGGGAGAGAACGAAGTTTTTACCACTTGTGTCCGCCGTTAGAGCCGAGCGCTTGATCAGAAAGGGGTGCAGTGGTTACTTGACATTCTTGAAGAAAGACAAGGAAGAAAAGAACATCATTTTAGAGATTACGATTGCATGTGAGTTTGAGGATGACTTTCCGGAGGAGTTGCCAGGGTTACCTCCTGATAGAGAGGTGGAATTCGCTATTGACTTAGCACCTGAAACGGAGCCAGTTTCCAAAGTACCATACCGAATGGTTCCTGCTGAGTTGAAGGAATTGAAATAGCAGTTGTAAGAGCTCTTAGATAAGGGAATTGTAAGACCGAGCGTGTCTCCTTGGAGAGCACCAATCTTATTTGTAAAGAAGAAAGATGGGTCGATGCGACTGTGCATCGACTATCGCCAGTTAAACAAACTAACCATCAAGAATCAATATCTATTACCTACAAGCGAGGTATTTCTCCAAGAACGATATGAGATCTGGATATTATCAGCTGAGAGTCAAGGCAGAGGACATCCAGAAGACAGTGTTCAGGACGTGGTACAGACACTACGAGTTCTTGGTGATGCCGTTTGATTTGATGAATGCATGGGCATCGTTTATGGATTTGATGAATCGGGTGTTTAAACCACACCTGGACACTTACGTCGTGGTATTCGTCGACGACATCCTGATATATTCCAACTCAATGAAGGAACATGAAGAATATTTTAGAGTTGCTCTACAAACGCTACGTGAACACCAATTATACGCCAAACTCAGTAAGTGCGAGTTTTGGCTGGAGAAAGTTAACTTTTTGGGATATGTTGTCTCAAAGATGGTGTCACAATAGATCCGGCTAAGATCAAAGCAGTGGTCAAATGAGAACAACCAAAGACGGTGACAGATGTCCGTAGTTTCCTTGGTCTAGCTGAATACTATCGACGTTTTGTGGAGGGATTTTCAAAAATATCGAGACCGCTTACGAGACTCATAAGGAAGGATGTGAGATTTGAGTGGAATGAAGCGTGTAAAAAGAGTTTTCAAGAACTCAAGAAGAGACTCACTTCATCTTCAGTACTAGCGATTCCTTCAGGCAATGGAGGGTTTGCGGTATATAGCGATGCTTCTCATAACGGTCTGGGCTGCGTGCTCAACCAACACAAGAAAGCGATTGCTTATAGGTCGAGACAGCTGAAAGATCACGAGAATAATTACCCGACACATGACTTGAAACTAGCAGTGGTCATATTTGGATTGAAGATTTGGAGACACTATTTATATGGTGAGACCTTTGAGATTTTCACCAACCATAAGAGCCTCAAGTGCTTATTTACACAGAAAGAATTAAATATTAGGCAACGCAGATGGATGGAGTTTCTCAAGGACTATGATTGTTTCATACAATATCACTTAGGCAAGGCTAATGTTATAGCACATGTCTTGAGTCGTAAAAGTTCGGCTCAGTTAGTAAATCTTATCATGGGAATACACAGATGGAAGTTGTTTGAAGATCTTTCATTGTATGATAAAAATATCGAGGCGCAAGCTACAGGGGCCTTCTTGGCCAACATCACAGTGAGATTGACGATCTTTGAATATATTCATGAGCTACAGATGAAAGACCCGGAGTTAACTAAAATTCGACAAGATGTGATTGAGGGCACCAAACCAGAATTCTCGGTGAGAGAGGATGGTTCCTTACTATTCAGGGGATGCCTTTGTATTTTAGTTGATGCCGATCTACGGCAAACTATTCTAGATGTGGCTCACAAATCGAAATATGCGATCCACCCCGGTAGCACCAATATGTATCAGGACTTAGGAAGAATTACTGGTGGAAAGGTCTGAAGCAAGATGTAGCCAAGTACGTGTCAAGGTGTTTGACATATCAGCAGGTGAAAGTGGACCACAGATACCCTGCTGGATTGTTGCAACCTCTACCTATACCGGAGTAGAAGTTAAAATCAATCTCAATGGATTTTATTGTAGGGTTATCGCGTACAGCAAAGAGATATAATGCTATTTGGGTAGTCGTTGATCGATTGACCAAGTTAGCTCACTTCTTACCCTACAACACTATGTACACAGTAAGAAGACTTGCGAAATTGTATATGAAGGAGATAGTACGGTTGCATGGGATTCCTAGTAGCATTGTTTCTGATCGTAACCCGTTATATACTTTAAAATTTGAAAGAAGTTTCAAGAAGGCATGGGTATGCGATTGGACTTTAGTTCAACATTTCATCTACAGACCGATGGGCAAACAGAGCAGATAAAATTAGGTGATAGAAGACATGCTCAGAGTGTGTATGCTTGAATTACAAGGATCATGGGATCAACATCTACCATTGATCGAATTTGCATATAACAATAGCTTTCAGGCGAGTATTGGAATGACACCTTACGAAGCTTTATATGGAAGGCGATGTAGATCACCTATCAATTGGGAAGAGACCGACGAAAAGTTTGTATTAGGACCGGAGTTACTTGAAGATAATGCTATTATTGTTCGTATGATAAGAGAGAGACTTAAATCGGCTCAGAATAGATAAAAGAGCTATGTCGATATCAAAAGAACGAGTGTGGACTATGCCGTTGGCAAGCATGTATTTGTGAAGGTATCGCTCATGAAAGGCGTCATGAGATTTGGAAAGAGGGGAAAGCTGAGTCCCCGTTACCTTGGACCCTTTGAAGTTTTGGGTCGAGTCGGTGAGGTCGCTTATCACATTGGATTACCTTCGTTGTTTGACTGGATACATAACATATTCAATGTATCCATGTTCCGATACTATATAAATGACCCTGCACATATCTTGGGAGGTCAACCGATCAAAATGCACGAAGGCATGACCATAATAGAAGAAGCGGCCCAAATATTGGATAGAAAAGAGCAAATTTTACGCACGAAGGTAATTCCTTTAGTGCTTGTCAGATGGAAGAATCATCTGGCCGAAGAAGCTACTTGGGAACACGAGGCGGATGTGAGGGAACAGTATCCGAACTTGTTTGAGGAGAGTTGAGGACATCCTTGTATCATTGCATGTATTTTGTGAAATTACCATGTCTATGTAAGCGGGGGTCAGCATATACATGTTGACCTTACTAAGGGAAGGAAAGTAAAATATTGCTTATAAATTAGTCTTTCGAACATGCTTAGCATGAGGGTGTATACGTCTAAGTCTTGAGTATAGGCTTATAGGGGTAGCGATTAGTGGTAAGAAGCAAGAGAAAGGTCAGTAAGTGGCTCACCTAAAAGCCATAGGAAACCTGATAAAAAAAAAGAAGAAAAAGACAAAAGCTAATGAAGAAAAATAAGAAGTAAATTTTTTTGTAGTTTCTGTTAAAATCGATTAATCGATTTTGATTCTTGATTAATCGAAATGGTTCGATTGAACGACTGGCTCACGTCAGTGAGCTAAGAAACCTAGAAAAATAATATTAGTCAAATTCGATTAATCGATTTTGAAAGTCGACTAATCGATTTTTGAAATCGATTAATCGATTTCAAGCAGCTGAGTTTAAGTAGTGAAAATCGATTAATCGATTTTTGCCTATAAGTACCAGTTTTGGGAAAAAATTTCCCATTCGAATTTCAAACTATTTTTTTTCTTTTGGGCGCCTTTTTTCTTCTTCCTTTGTCTAGCGACACCCTAAATTTTACGATTTCCTTTAGTTTTGAGTAAATTCCAGCCCTAGGTTTCAAAATTTTAACTTTAAAAACCTAGAATGCCGCCTAAAACTCGGATAGCTTCGAAGCAAGAGGCTTCTAAAATGCCCATGCGGCGTAAGAACTCTGCGCCACCTCCGCCATCACCTTCACCTTCACTTTAACTTTCCTCTTCCGTCCTCTTATTCGATGGACGCGTCATCACGTGAATCATCACCACCTCAACCCGGAAATTTACTGCAATCAAATAAGTGGTGGGATGCGAAGGATTTTGAGAATGAATATATTATCGACGAGGCTCTGTTTGTGGATCCGGAGGTTGAGGGCGAGACAAAATGGGCCTGAAAATACCTCATGGATGCAGGCCTCGGTAATCTTTTGAAACCCTTGCATGATTATTACTACCCTAGACTCGTTAGGTTGTTTTACCAGCATTTGAAAGAGGGTAGGGAATCTGGCACCATTACGACTGAAATTGATGGTCGTAAGTATCTTTTTAACCGGCGCCACATTCATGAGTCTTTGGAATGTTTTTCGGTCTACGTACTCAAGACCAATATTTTACCCCCTTTCGCACATCCCATAAATTTTGAAGAAATTAGAACCGAGATGACCAAGGGAAACAAGGGGTCCGAAAAATCCATTAGGAGGGTTGACTTACCCTCTCATATGTGGATGCTCGATACCATTATTAAGTGCAACTTCTACCCCATGTGCCACGACACTGAAAGGGTAAAGGGGGTGCAACAGGCATTGTATGCGACATACTGAGGCCGTTGGTTCGACGCTACTAAATTGGTGTTAGAGGGCATGATCTATATCAAGGGTAAAATGATGAAGGGACCCTTGAGACCAAAGGAGCGTATACCTTATGCTCGATTTATTTCTAGCATGCTTGAGTGCTACTCAGCCGCCGCAGAGTATGTTATTCCTCCGACCGAGCCGAGGGCTACAAACTTATTCTATTGCTTCATAGAGCCGAAGTTATAATATTTTGAAGAAGGTGTTACCACCAGAGGACCCCGCACTTGCCCATGCTGGTGATGCCCCACCACAACAGGACCAACC
This sequence comes from Chloranthus sessilifolius, assembly GCA_021018995.1. NCBI lineage: Eukaryota > Viridiplantae > Streptophyta > Magnoliopsida > Chloranthales > Chloranthaceae > Chloranthus > Chloranthus sessilifolius. The sequence goes on from CM037598.1 coordinate 30,063,751, forward strand.
AGTAGCGGGGGAGCAGCCTCCTGACCCTGTACAGCCTACAGAGTAGCCTCTTGCACCACCTCCTGCTCCTACACAGTCTGCTCTTGCTAATCTTATGCGGTCTCATAGGAGACGGACATCTCAGGCCCCACCACCTGGTACTATAGATGACGTTCTCGCTCTCATGGCAGAGAACAACCGACAGATGCTAGCGCACCACAGGCGTATGGAGGAGAGCAACACTCGGATGGACCACCAGCTAAAGTTTCATGAGGCACTGCTGTACCAGACCATGCAGTTTATGTATCCTAGCGATTACCATCAGTGCATAGCAGCGGCGGGGATATGGACTCCTGACGCATCTGGTTTGGGTCCCCATGAGCATGATGAGGAGGATCAGCCAGGGGATGGGACTGCATGATTGCTAGCTTCTAATGTAATTTTCTTTTGGATTGTGATTATTTTGTGCATTTTGAGAACATTTTGAAAAATGTAAATGGTTGGAGAATTGGAAATGTATCATTTTGGGGAAATGTAAAGATAAACTTGGAATGTACAGGAATAGGTGAACGTATCCGATGTATTAAACATCGTGGCATGGTTGCCATTGTTTCCTTATGAGCCAATGAAATTCAAATCCTTATTTATCTGAAATTTTGTTTAGTGTTAAACGTATGCAAATGTCGTTGAGTTTTATGCAGGATGTATTGTAATTGCATTGGTATCCATCGTCACGTGTAATTGTGCGTGGTTCTTTCATAAAAGGGAAGACCTTGGGTGCATTTTTGAGGACGAAAATTTTCAAGGTGGAGAGAATGTAACATCCCCAAAAATTTAGGCTTAGAATAGTGTCCTCGAGATATGTGCCAGTCTGGTCGTAAGTTTGACCAAGTGAAGTCAACTTGACGACTTAGGCTAGACTAGGCTTGGGGTGAAAGTGCACATGTGTGTGGTGATGGATCTGTTTATAATATACCTGTTGGAGATATATGTGTTTTATATCAAAGCATGAGTTGGGTTAAAAAGCTTACTAACTTAAGAGAAGTTATTTCTCTTTGAATTGGTGGGTGGTTAGGGATTTATGAGGAGAGAGAAAGGAAGGAAGGGGCAGTAAATGCTAAGGATTTGGTGTGGAATTGCGGATTTGAAGACGTCCGTGAGCATTAATTCCGAAGACAACGTGTGTGAATTCGTTGGAGACAAAGATGAGAACCCTAGCTTTTGATCCAAGCCATTGAATCACCAATACTTTGGGTTCAAGGTAAGATTTCATTGAATTATGGTGTGTGTGATATTTGTGCATGAATTTATCAAATTAAGGGTGAATTAAAGAAATAGAAAGAGGAAAAATTAAAAGAAAAGAAAGTTGGAAGAACAACCCGAAGAGGACTGTTTTCTGACAACATCGATTAATCTATTTGAGAATTGATTAATTGATTTTTGTCAAAAATCAATTCTAAAGACTAAAGCACGAAACCGATTAATTAAAATTAATTCAATTAATCGATTTGAAATCGATTAATCGTCTGAGTACTTCCAGTGGCTGGAAAAGTATGAGTTTTTGGAAAACTGATTAATCGACCTTGGGATTGATTAATCGATTTTGGAATTTCGAATAATCAATATTGGGATCGATTAATCGATTTTGGCAGTTTAGTGTGGGTTCTATTTTTGACCGTGGATTTCTGGGAGGGCCTTGTACCCTTCTATCTTGCATCGTTATTGATGTTTTGTGTATGACATGATGTATTTTAGGTTGAGAATGATTTGCAAAATCATTCGAACGGTTTCTAAATCATTCGAACGAATCCTTCAGAACACTCTTATTTCCCCTTAGCAAAACCATTCGAACGATTCTAAATCTGGTTTCCAAAATCAATCGAACGAATTCTAAATCCGTTCGAACGGTTTCCAAAATCGATCGAACGAATTCTATTTCGTTCGAACGATTTTCTCAGAAAACCCTTTTTCCACTTGATCTTCCATGGACAAATTCGTTCGAACGAATACTTATTTCGTTTGAACGATTTTGCCCTTTCTCAGCTATGGATCGAGTTCATCATCCCTTGAACTCATCATATCCATCTCACGTCTTTTGTCATTGATTTCCCACACGTTTTAGCTATTTGATTTTTACATTCAACAACCAAAATAATTATAAAAGATTAAGCTCACCTTCAATAGGTTGGATCCCTTGATCCCAAGCCTTAGCTCACTAGGGTTTCTCAAATCCCCAAATCTATAACCTCTCCTCTATCCCCAGCTCAATCCGTTAGCCTTTGCGAGCCAAGATCAATGATTTGCATTCAATGCTCCAATCTCCATTTCACAACAAGATCATACTCTCATTTACTCTCTCTCTCTCTCTCTCTCAACCACTAACACAAAGAGAAATAAATTCTCTTCCACTCTCCTTTATTAACCTAAGTCTTTAGTTTGGTGTAAGACACATACAACTAACTAGATGTATGTATCCTTACATCACAACTAATCATCCTTCCTTCACTCAATTCTATCACTCACACACGCTCAACTAAGTCAACCAATTCTAAATTGACCCGATCAATCGTGCGACCGGTCGATTCGCTTCCCGAGGTGCACTATTTAAGTATAAATTTTTCTGGGATGTTACATATTTATAGTTGTGTAGATGATTTCCCTTAAAAGATGGGTATAGTCCTATAGTAATCTTCCTCGCATTATTGTTCAACTGGACTGCACATGGATTGATTTATACCATCACTACAAAAAATGAGACTATTAGCGGCAGTTTTTTTAACGAAAAACTGCTGCTATTAGTCTTGTCGCTACCAAAAACTGCCGTTATAAGTCTTGCCGCTACCAAAAATTGCCATAACAGCAAGTGCTGCTAATACACCTTATTTTTGTAGTGCATTTACCATCTAATTGATCAACCATTTCTTCTATTCTTCCTAACCATCTGATCTGTCATCCTATATTTGGATGGTCAATTTTGTTATAGACAACAATTAACAGTCAAGCCCATTGTTCATATATGGTCCCACTTTTAAGATACGGCTCATATAAGCAGAGCAAAAAGATTGCAGTCCAATTTGATCTTTATGTGCACCAATGCTATGCACAATTTAGTTGGTACCTAGTTGCTAATTGATAAACTTTTTTTATCCTTTTCTAGCTAGAACTTGTCATAGATTTATATTCTCAAGGAATGGCTTAGTAGTTAGTGCACTTAATTGTCCAAAGCAATCAAGGTTCACAATTTGAATTAGTTGGTTCAGTTAGACACATGTCATTCATCAACTTGGCTGATTTTCTACATTTTTAGATTTGGGGTCCAACCGAGTTGGCTTGCTGATTATGTCAATCTGTCTTTTTTTTGTATTTTATGATTTGCCGAGGTACACAGAAGAGACAGAATTCTCACCTTTGTACTCGCCATCCATTTACCTATAGATTTTAGTGCCAGATTTGTGGATTTTATCAAAGTTCCTATCTACACATCACACAATTAGCAAAAAAAATTGTATCGGTCCAAGATGGACCAATACCCGATACCGATATCGATACTAACACCTTGCCTGTTCAACAGTTTTATTTTCTTGGTCTCTGCAGTTTTCGACACTAGGATTTGTTGTGGAACGATACTGGGAGATCCAATCACGCGAGCCTGAAGAGTTCTGGACAATCAATTGTTCTCATACGTCAAACGATGGGACTGCTACTTTCAAATGGACGTAATGATTTGAGTTTTTGGCATATCAAATGTTTCCATTTTAGTTTTGACTACCAGAGCCTTATTTTAGTTAGCTTGTTGCTTTACAGGTATGGGAGTATGTTTCATTGCGCTTGTGCCGTTATAATTTAGGAGATGTGTGTTAAAAAATCGACACTAGGTTAGGTTCTTACTAGCTCAGTTTGTTACTTATATTTTTCAGATTTTAGGAAATTCAATTGCATGAGTTAATGCACCATGGCCTAGACTTTAATAATGTTCTACTTTTGATATCAAGTGAAGCTTTCCGATTTCAAGCTCACCTCAAACAGATCACTAGGGGTCGGGGACACTTGTCTGGAAAGGCGAAGCAATTTTTTTTTTTTTTTTAATTTTAAATATGGGCCATGGGATCCTTAGATTGTTATCACTCTTTCTTTTCTTCTTATTTTTGTTTGAATAAAAGGATTGGGCATGTAGAGTTTAAAATGTTTGGTTGATTTGAAAGGTTTGATCATAAGTTGAGGTACAACCTTTTGAATAAAAGAATTACACATCTATTTTTTTTATTAATGACATTGAATGGATATGTTGAAATATGAGATTAATAGTTTTTTTTCTTTATATAATTTTTTTTAAAGCATTAAAAAAATTGTATTAAAAAAAACATTAAAAAAATTGCATTAAAAAAATATAAAAAAATTGCATTAAAAAAAAGCATAAAAATTTGTCGACGTAATTATTTTTTTTTTTTTAAATTTGATAAAAAAATCACTGCCAAAAGCAGTGATATTTTTTCTATGACTGTTAAGAAAAGTCGTTGTTAAAGTTCATAAATCACTGCTATGTGTAGCGGTAAAAAAAAATCACTGTTTTTTTTACAATTGGTTAATGCAGTGATTTTGTTTTTGGAAAAAATCATTGTTTAAGGCAGTGATTTTTTTGACTTTTTCACGTAGTGGGGAAAAAAGGGTTTGTATTGATGGGAAAATATGGAATAAGAAAACTACTGTAGCTGATGAGTGATTATTCTTAATAAATGATATTTGTCATGATATTGTGTATGTGGAACATTTATCTCAAAGCATATTAACTTTATATTTATAATGTCATTCTGTAGCTAGGATAATAATTCAAAACAATCAGAAAATGGAGGTCCGAGTAACGTAAGTTCTAATCACTAAATTTCTCTCCAGGGTTTCATGGAGCGATGAAAGCGAACTCCTAGGAAAAGAATCCAATGTCTACGGAGGCCACAACAGGCTATTAGAGCGGCAGCTCCACCTCCAAATATGTCATCCCCGCCGCCTTTATTAGAACATGAAAGACAAGGTTCAGCTCAACCTCTAATCATACCAGTTGCACTGCCTTTAAAACATTATGGAATATGGAGTACACAGGCATCTTGATTTCGAAGAGATTCTCAACATAGAGATGGAGGTGGAAGAAAGGCCACATTTGGAATGTGACGATAGTGGTGACATTTGAATCACTCTATTTCATAAAGAAGTGGATAAATTGTTATAATTTAATGTTGATGATCTAAGAAAGTTAAAAGTATATACTGGTTCTCTTTATCTCTGATCATACATAACATACTCAAGTTGCACTTCTCATACGTGTTTTTCCTTCACACAGGATTCGAACATCGCCAAATTTATTAAATGCATACCAGGCTGTGTAGGGAAGTCATTCTACTTCACGATTAAAGTGAATCATTGGGAGAACCCTGCAGAAAAGGGGCTCTCCTACAACTACATTGAACTTTTTCAATCTAAGGGTTCAGATGGTTCAACTTAGAAGAAAATGCTTCATACTTGTTTTTAACCATTTCTTACTATTTCGTACAAGCACAAATTTCTACTTATTTTTCTGATGTAGGAAATAATGGACTAAAATGACTTTCACTATACTAATTTCAATGTGGGTTTTTCTCTATTGGTTTCTTTTTCTAACATAGACATCTCAAGATATCTTCTTGGTGTCCCCCTTCAAAGTTTTTCTCCTATTTTCCACATTATGTGGTTATATACATCATTTGTCATCACTTGAATTTGTATTTGTTCCCATCTCTTACATGTCACCAACCAGCTACGATGAAGGCCATACATGCGAAGCACGTGTATATGACTAGTATATATTCAAATGAGCTGGTATCAGGTAAATGATTGATTGAAGTAAATCAACTCATGCTAAAATAGTCAAATCTTGGGAAGTGCACAGTTATTTACGTGCATGCAAATGGGTGAAAGTATAAGTTTGACCATTTCATTTCAACATAAATATCCAAAAGTGAATGGGTCAACATGACTACTGATTCTTGTATATAGATCCATTGGTTAATCTTTGGAGAGGCACATATATTTTTTTCAGGTAAAAAGGATACTTGCACGGGTGTATGTGATCTTAAACAGGATTGATTAAGAGTTGCTTTTAGGAGCCCACCTGTACACCAACAACAGTGTATGGGCCAATCCTACTCGCGACAAAAGTGAGCATGTAAATCAGTGAAAGTATATATTTAGACCTTTCACTTATTTGATGGTCACAGATTTTTATATCTAATATCTCTGAGGTTGGTGGAAGAAGATTGACCACTGCACCGTGCTTGGTGCACGGTTCACTTTTTATTTTTAAATGAATGAAAATGAAACCGAACCAAAGTAAATCGATTTTCAAAATTTAACCGTAGCAAAATTGAACAAAGTTTTTTCAATTCGGCTTACATGATGAACCAAACCAAAGCATTTTGTTTGGTTTGATTAACCACTACAAAAAAGAAGACTATTAGTGGCAAGGGTATTAGTAACAAATTTTTTTTTGTTAGCGACATTTTTTGACTGCCGCTAATAGTCCTATTTTGTATAGTGAACTAAATCTATACCACTAATATGCATATACTTTTCCAAATCTACACCCTCTTAACGCGCACATCAGCTTTTTTTTATTTTAAAATTGGTCGATACGTATCGGCAACACTAATGTGCATATACTTTTCTAAATCTACACCCCCCTAACGCGCACACGAGCTTTTTTTTAAAAAAAAATTGGCCGATACATATCAGTATCGGCCAATACGTATCGGCCGATTCGTATCGATCCTTCATAGACCGATACCCGATTTGACACCTTGCCTCTGATACAAATTCCACTCTCCAGTCGAGCTACTCTTAATATTCCTAGTGAGAAGAGACGAGATCTTCATTCCAACAATGGAGATAGACTTTTAATGAAAATCAAAATGATAAATTTAAGCATCTAACTCAAAACCTCTTAGTAAACATTACAGATTGAAATTGATTAGGACGCTATTGAAAATATATATATATATATACATGGTATCAAATATCGGCCGATACCGATATGTATTGGTTTTTATATATATTGGCCGATACCGATATATATTGGTTTATATATATATATGGTATCAAATATCGGTCGATACCGATACGTTTTGGTTTTTAGCAAAATCGATACGTCTCGGTTTCAACCGAATTTTTTTTTTTTTTTTTTTTAAATTGGCCAATATTTGATACATGGACCAATACCTGATTCGCGCATCCGATTTGACACCTTATATATATATATATATATATATATATATATATATATATATATATATATATATATGTATATATATATTAATGGTTGAAATCTAAATATCAAACAGTCCAAAAGTATAAATTTAAACTTAAAGTTTGTAGCAGCTAAGATGATCTTAAGAAAGAGACCCAAATAGCCCTACAAAAAATATCTTCTATATATCATATATACCCGTCAGAAATAGCAAAGACTCGTTAAAATTAATCTATTCATTATTTTTACTAAGTAAAACAGAAAACAACATCCTTCTAAAACTAAAAAAAAACCTTCTAAAACTAAAAAAAAAACTTCTTTATACCTGAGAATCAGAAAATCATAAATTTGATTTGGCTAAATCTCAAAGATCTCGGAGAAGAAGTAGAAATAGTGGGAGAAAAAGAAAAAGAAGTAGAAATAAAGGGACAAGAAGAAAAAGATGCTATACAGGAAGTAGGACTAAGAGTTGGTGAGAATCTGTTGATGTAACAACCCATAATTTTTAATTTTCTTTTATTGGTATTAGATGGTGTTTTGTACCTTGTTTGGTGTTAGTGCTTTACATTGGAACCAACCTTATTTTAGAAAACCTATTTAAACTCTCTTTCTCATTCTATTCTTTTAAGAAAACCTAATTGTACCTAAATTTCTTTTCTATTCTTTTCATCTTTTAAAATCTCTTACATTATTCTTTTCTTTTTTAAGAAAACTCTAGCATTCACTTTCTTTTCTCCTTCTCAAAAACTCTAGCCGTCACAACTCTTTCTCCACCCACCATTCTCTAAAATAAAATATTTTAATCTTTTCTGCCGTGATTTATTCTTCCGCTGTCAAGATCACGGAGGAGGAAGAAAGCAAGATCGTGGATGAGTCATCGCGTGGACGCTACTCTCTATCTCCCTAATTGCCGTCGATCTGCCGATAATGTTTCAAGAGGTGGGTACCCATCCATCCATCTCGTCCTTCTCAGATCCCATCTCGTAGGGTACAATCGATCACGTACCGACGGATTAAATAAATTAAACTTGAGTATATTGTATAAAAATCGCTTTCGAAAGTAGTAAATCGACCAACTCTATTTAGACCCTTAATTCTGTGTTAATTATTTAAATTTATATTTTGGTTCGTTTTTCGAAACCGTAATCTGTTGCAAAAAATAACATGGTCGATATTTTTTCAAACCTCGGTGACCGACAATAAAACAAACCAAAGTACCATTTGTAATTAATGCATTTTCGATCGGTTTCTCTTGCAATTGATAACTCGATTGACTTATCCAAGGCACTTGAAAGCTCATGATTACTCATTATTATATTTACATGTGGTCAAATACTCCCTTTAGCTTAAGTGATGGGTTTAATACCGTATTCTATAAATTTTCTTATAATATCATTATTATATCATATAAAACAAAAATACTCAATTACTTTTTTTATCATTTTAATAAAATTTATTATATAATTTTAATAAAATGTGAATATATTGTTATATGAAACCAAGATACTCAATTACCTTCTTATTATATTAATAAAACTTGCTATATATAGAGATACAATAAAATTTTAATTGCCAAAATTTTACTCTTTGTCCCGAATCTGTTTGCTCCCTTTTATTCTAATATTGAACACATATATGTAGAATTGTTCTTCAATAAATCCTTTTAGGAATAAATTCTTCTGATATATATTAAATAAATAAAATATGTAGTATTTTTGGGTAAAACGATAATCTCTATTTATTTATTTATATATTTTTATTTTTGTATATTGATAAATGGGAAGTCGACTATTCCATATATAATTAAATTATATGTGAGCTACACGTGATACCTTCCAAAACAAGAATATAGTTTAGGTTGAAGTTCAAGTCCGCACACACTACTCATGGGATTGCTCACGATTGAGTTTTATGAGAATTACTATATTATATTATATTAGTAGGTTTCTATCATGAATCAAAATACCAGAAAATCGGTAAGTATCATCTGAGCCTAAAATTGGTACATATCGGATGATACGTATCGGTATCGGACCGATATGGACGATACATTAAATGTATCATTCGGCTTTTTGATACAATTGACTGATACGGTACATTCAATGTACCGTATCGTTCACTACCAATGCCAATACGTATCGTTTGATACGTATCGTCCGATACGTATCGGTATCGGACCAAAATTTTATCCATGGTTTCTATATACTAGCTGTGTACAATATTAGTATGTTTCTATGCATATTAAAATATACTAAAAGTAATGAGGCTACAAATTTATACTATATTATAGTGATAACAATGATTACTTTATATTATATTAGATTTATATCAATTGTCCTTATATGATATCATATTCACAAAAGTGGAGCCTTAAAAACTCCTCTTAGCTTTTAATAATAAATAATAGTATATAACTACATTTTGTAATATTATATTTTCATTTAATCTAATAACACTCAAGTGCTTTATTAGAATAATAATATAAGACACTTAAGTGCTTTATTAATATAATTATATAAGAACATCAAACACGTTCTATATCTATTAACCTTAAAATTCGACTGATCGATACCAAAAATCGATTGATCGACTCTGACCCGAATTTTAATGATTTATATAATATACTTAAGACCGATTGATCAATTCAAAAACCAACCGATAGATATGTGTCCGAATAAACATTAAACAATATTATTATTATTGTTTTATCTTATAACTCTACTTATACAACCAAAACTCAAGGCACTCTAATTTATCGATGTTTCGATCGATAGTCGTGATATACTCCACTTTAAATTATATTGCTTATTAATTTGAGCACTTAATAATAATATCATATATATATATATATATATACATCACTTTTATCGCTTCAACGCAACCTCTTCGATAACACGAAATGTTAGAAATTCGATACCTCGTGAAAATCGAACTCTGACCTTCAAGTTATCAAAATCACATTTATAACCTTATTCTATAATTATAATTGTGTATTATGTAAATAAATATAAGTATAAACATAATTAAAATCTAAGTGTAAATCATTCTGTACATGTGATACTTGTATGCTTACATCCTGATCAAGTTATACGAGTTAGAGATATGTTAGATTATGAGTACGAGAGTGTATGAGATCATGCCTATGCTTTGGCGTGGTGATTCGCTGAGATGATATCGAAGCAAGGAATGCACCGTATTTGGATGCCTTATAACTCATGGTGGAATGGGACCCATGACAAGTCGGGTGAGTACGAATTCAGTATAACTTCGTATACGATGACCCAATCACTCGGAGTTCAAATATAATAGTATAAGTTATGAAGTGCGACCATAGGCTTTAGTTATGGTGAGGTCTCTTTTACGGTCACGTGAAACTCGAAATATTAGCTTCCATGTATGAATGCAACACCTCTATGATAGTATGGGCTGCCACATGAAGTATATCTAGGTTACTACGAAACCTTTTCCTTAGAAAACGTGATTTAGAAAAGTTACCTCTCTATAGTTTGTCCTAAAATTAAGTGTAAGAGTAAGATAAGATATGAGTATAAGATAAAATAAGTTATGATACGAGTACGATAATAAAACACCGCTGTATAGGCCAGCAAAAGATTAATAACTTAAGTCTTTATATGTGTTGTTCCTTGCGTAGTCACCGTAAGAGCAATAATATCCTTCAGCCAAGACGGATCTCTAAGAGAGATTATGAGTATGAGTATGTTATGAGTTAGTTTGGCCATTATGTTTCTCAATTGGCTAGATGGTGGAGTATGAGTATGACATGAGGGCGTTATGACATGGTAGTATGATACTATGTTGACCCTCCCATGGTAGCTCAAGCAGCGACCCTGGCATAGGTCGTTTATGATTTTATGAGTATGTTAGTTACACTCATGCGATATACAGACATATATGCGTGAATGATAATAAGATATGATATGTTACGAGATATGATGAGGTACGTTAGGATATGAGTGTCTAGATCATGGTCCTGCATTTATGATATAATATGAGTTCCACTCTATGCAAATAGTTTTGTCTTTCTCTTGCTATCTGCTTTGAGATACTATATTTATCACTCACAAGATACACCCACAATGCACTTGAGTATTGGTGGTGTATCTTATTGAGTTTACGTGACTGAGTAAACTCATCTCATGACAATGTAACAACTGTAGGTAATTACGCTGGTGGAGTAGACGCCGACAATCCAGATCCCACCTACGTCGATTTCATTGATCCCACGGGAGTTGAGTACCAGGAGCCTTAGGAGGGCAACGCAGCTGAGTACCAGGAGGACCTCGGTGCTGACCTTGATCCTAGCACCGGTTACTAATAGTTTTAGATTCGGTAGCGTGTTTCATTTGATACTTTTATTTTGACCCTATGATTTCATTTTATCAGATTTATCTTCGACTTGCACTACGATTATAATGGTGGATTTCTTAGATTTTATCGCATTTATTCATTATTTATGATTGCTTTTATTTCCACATTTATGTGTTGGCTTTTATGAATTTCGTGGAGCTAGATATACGCGATAACTCTGATTATGTGTATGTCCGTGTAGCATATCCGGGATATGTGCGGGTCATTATTCGAAATTCTAGGTCCTCGAAATGGGATAGAATTTCGGGTCGTGACAGTTGACTATATAGTAAGTAGGACTAATAGTAGGTGAGAACGTGTATATTACATAGAAATATGACTACCAGTAGGTGAGAGCAATTAAAAAAAAAGTAGTATTAGAGGAAATATTTTTAAGGGATAATTAGAAAAACATGCCTCAAAAACAAACTTTTTAGCAAAAAATGCCTCACCTCAAAGATTTTAGAAAAACGATGCTTTCACGGATTTTGGAACTTCCAAAATTCATAAAAACACAGTTTTTTTTAAAACGTTTGAGGTGAGGCATTTTTTGCTAAAAAAGTTTGTTTTTGAGTTATTGTTTTCTAAAGTGCCCTATTTTCAAATGCGATAATGACTCCTGATCGACATTTAAACACCATGTTTAAATGGGCACTTTAGAAAACAATACCTCAAAAACAAACTTTTTAGCAAAAAAGACCCGACTTAAAACGTTTTAGAAAAATGGTGCTTTTACGGATTTTACAATTTTTTAGAAAAAATGGTGTTTTCACGATTTTCTGAAGTTCCAAAATCCGTGAAAGCACCGTTTTTTTAAAACGTTTAAAGTCGGGTCTTTTTTGCTAAAAAGTTTATTTTTGAGACATGTTTCTCTAATTATCCCTTTAAAAAATAATCTTGAGATTTTTGCAGATACCCCCCCTGAGATATGCCGATATTGCATCAAACCCCTTGAGTTATGGGTATTTATTCTACAACCCTTACTTTTGTATTTATGTTTCATATACCCCCCCCCTTGCAGTTAATTAGCCGTGAGTTTATGGACTGAAACGCCTATTTTGCCCTTAATAAAACCAATATTCTAAAAATACCACCATTCTAAGAGACCCTTTATTCATTTATATTTACAAGTCATGCCATTATAGTTTACCACCATTCTAAATGGCCATTCATTCACCTTTATTTACAAGCCATGCCATTATAGCTTACCACTATCATTCTAAAAGGAGTACCTTTAATTTCACCCACAAAATCTTTGAGTTCACCCACGCTAAAACACATCGACTGCATTGAATCAGACGATGAGGATTATTTATCGTCCCAATATTTCATGAGGTCAATCTTTAGATCATGGGTGTACCATTAGACGGTCGGGATCAAGGATCATGGTAGTGCCCTCAATCTCTACCAGAAATCAGTGCATGTTTACTTGGATCTAGACCATATATTTTATGCCTCTGGTCAATAAAATATATGCAACAGTCCATACAAAAATAGTTGATGAACGGTTATGATGTCCAATACATATAATTTACAATATATAGTTCATAAAAGAAGTGGTCAATTGATTGGACCGTTGGGATCAAGGATCAAAATATCGGTTTCGTTTTTGGTTTCGGGCATGACCGAAATAAAAAATTTGAATGAAATTTTCAGCCATAATTTTGAATTTCGGTCGAAATTTCGGTTGAAAATTTTATTGCTATACATAATTTGACCGAAATTTCAGGAGTTGTTTTCGTTTCGGTGAGGATCGAAACCAATAAATTTTGGCCGACAGTATGAATGATCGGCCGAAAGTTTGAAACAAGATTGAGATGGTTTTGCTTGTACAATCATTGGAGATTAATGATGACACCAACACAAGAGGGTCTCAACCCGTCGGGTCAACTCACTGGGTCAAACGACCCGACCCACCATAGGTTTGGGCTTGGGTTCAGATTTCCAAGTCCTAACCCATTAGGTTGGGTTGAAAATGCTGACTTATTTATTTCCAAGTTTCACTCAACTACTGAATTGTTTATTATTTAATTCCTAACAATATTACTCATATACTCAATATAAAAAATCACCAAAATTTTAGATACCAAAATTTAAAAACCATCCCAAAATAATTAAAACAACCTACCAAAACTTTTAGATACCCAAAATTAAAAATTATTCCAAATTTTGGTTATTAATCTAAGAACATGTAAATTGAAGGTTTTTTTTACAAGAATAATTGTATGGTTTGCACAAATCCTCCATTGGTTGAATATTCGTCCAAACGTTGAAATGCTTTAATGGGGGAATCACCCATATGATGGGTCTTGAATCTAATGGGTGAATGAAGGGCCTTTGAGAAGAATACCTTTAAATCCACCCACCGAATCTTTGAGTCCACTCACGCTGAAACACATTGATTGAATTGAATCAAACGATGGAGATTATTTATCCTCCAAATCTTTCATGAGATTGATCTTTAGATCATGGGTGTCCCTTAGACGGTTGGTTTTTTATTTCACGTGGCACACATATCAGAAAAGTGACTTTAACATCACATGCACGCTTAAAATTGAGTTTAAGGTCACTTTTATGGGTGTGTACCACATGAAATAAAAAAATCGACCGTCTGATGGTACACCCATGATCTAAATATCGATCTCATGAAATATTGGGACGATAAACAATCTCCATCGTCTGATTCAATGCAGTTGATGTGTTTCAGCATGGGTGAACTCAAAGATTTTGTGGGTGGATTTAAAGGTACTCCTTTTAGAATGGTGGTGGTAAAGCTATAATGGCATGACTTGTAAATAAAGGTGAACGAGGGGCCTTTTAGAATAGTGGTAAACTATAATGGCATGACTTATAAATATAGATGAATGAAGGGCCTTTTAGAATGGTGGTATTTTTAGAATATTGGTTTCATTAAGGGCAAAATAGTCGTTTCAGTTTATAAACTCATGGCTAGTTAACGGCAGGGAGGGTATAAGAAACAGAAACACAAAAGTAAGGGCTGCAGAATAAATACCCATAACTAAGGGAGTTTGATGCAATATCGGCATATCTCAGGGACCCAGTAATCTTACAACATTAACACGTCACTTTTTATCTCACACTATGGAAGTGTGATTTATATTGTGCCATATAGCAGACATCTATGATTCATCGTTGGAACATGTCCCAGCCAAAGGATCATGCTTCTAAGTTTATTTAAACCATCCAATCGGTTAATTTTAATATCAACCACTATCAAAATTAAAAACAATCGTTGGTATTAGAGTGCATAGATCAAATGGTTCTTGAGCTCATAGCCCTTCAATTGATGATATATCATTTTGACGGTCTGGATTTTCATGATCATAAGCCAATAAATGGTATAAGATAATTTAAATACCATTTGGTGTTTAAATGATGCTAAGGAGAGTCGATCCTTTCCAAACTGAGTCCGACTCTCCTCACTAAACACCAGTTACCATTAAATGAAGTAAGATGTGTTTCTTGTCACCAAAGATTATTTCAGGGCAACTAATGGTTCCACCTCTCACAGTGTTGGCGGTTTTGAATCAAATTCTAGAGGTAAATTTTCGCCCTAATTTTGTGCACATTACATCTTTAGATCATGGCTCACATACTGTATGGTCAGATATTGATCCCATGTGGCACACATCCATACTGTACCATGGTACACCATGATTACAGCCACTTTGGGGATGCTTATCATGTGAAATCAATATATGGTCAATCTGATATGTGCTAAATGATCTGAAGATCAAATTTATTAGAGATTGGGCTGAATAAACACCTCTATCACCTGATTTAGGACAGTACTCAACAGTATGAAGGAACCGTTAGTGGTGCCGTAAGAATCTTTGGTTGTATAAATCACTACCCTATCTTCAAATTGAATAGACATTTTTGTAACCAAAGATTCTTGCAGCGCAAATGATGGTTTCACCTCTTACACCATTGACTTTTTTGATCGTAACCGTACATAAAATAGATCTTATGATCATAGTCCACATATTAGATAGTAAGATATTGATTACACATGACAAAGAAACTTCTGTCATCAGAGTGCACCATGGTACGCTTTGACCTCGATCAATTTGCGGATGCGTGTAATATTCATTTGACTGTGTCTGATGTGTAGAATTAATATGATCTTAAGTTCTAATATGTGAAGCTTGAGACAGAAAACACCCTCTTAACACCTGATTTAGGGGGGTAGAACAATCAGATGCACTTTTTTTTTTTTTTTTTTATACGAATCAGATGCACACTTGAGATTACTTAACAAGCATATATGGTAAGGTAATTCTTTTTAATTTCCCCTTTCTTGTTTGTATGTTTCCTCTCTAATTTTTAACTTTATTATATGTATCCGACATTAGATCTTGATATTACCATGGATGGTGTTTAAAATGATCTTAACATCAATAAAATTAATTTTCGATCTTGCACCATTAGAGTACACCACTTTACTGTTATTTCATGTAGCACATATGTATCTGTGATCAATCTAAACACCACTTTTCTGTGATCATCTATTCAGTTCAAGTGATTGTCGATTATTGAATTATATCTCAGTTCAAGAATCACATTTATAAGACCGTTGCAAGTTGAAGCTCAGCTTACCCATAAAAAATGTCTTTTAGATATTTATTGGATCCATTGTTGGAAAGGGGGAGAGGTTGGAATCCATATTGGTGATAAATTCTAATGCGGTAATTAATGAACGGTCATCGTTTTATCGGACTAAGGAAGAAGCAAGTGGATCTTCTAATTCTTCACAACAGTTAGTGCCACATGAACAAAATTGATCGATTTGTACAATTTTAGTGGTAAACATTCTCAACACGTGGGTCGATCTGGGATAAGGAATTGTGGGAAGCGGCCAAAGGCTTCATAAATGTGCACTGCAAAAAATTGCCGCTATTAACAAAAAAATTATCAAGACTATTAGCGGCAAGGGTATTAGCGACAGTATTTTTGTTAATAGCGGCAGTTTATGGCTGCTGCTAATAGTCTTATTTTTTGTAGTGGTGACATTTGAGTGATGCTTAGCATGGTTCAAAATTTTGGCCGAAATCTTCATTGAAACCAAAACGAAACTCAAATTTTCAAATTTTTTGTACTGTGGGAAAAATTTCGGTTCAAAATTTTGATTTCGGTCCCCACCGAAACTGAAACGAAATCTGATTTTTTGATCCTTGATGCTTAGTAGTAGATCTTTGCAAGCACGAGTTAGAGATTTAGTAAGTATAAGAGGGTGGTGAAGGCCTGCATAATGAAGCAGTGCATCTTTGTTGGCATAAGTATGCTCGAAGTGGCACGTAACCCCACATCTTTGTGTTATTAGCTCTTGAATGGGGTTGTTTATTTTACAAATATCCACAATTATATATATAATAATAAATAATTAATTAAATAGAGGTATCGGTCAAAATTGAATCGGTGTTGCTAAAAAAAATATATGTGGAATCAATATCAGATCACTTGATACATAGGCCGTGTTATCAAGATTTAATGTGTACATGATTAGAGCTAAGAAAAACTATTTGATCTATCAAAACAGTCAAATGTTTGAACAAAATGGTAGAACTATCACTTGTGCCGAAAGAATCCTTGGTTGCTAGACCCACTATCCTTCCTTCACATTCCCTTAGTTCAAAAATCAATTGAGCCCTATTTAGAGTTCAACTGACCTAAACTTATAAGATTAAAATTTGAAAATAATGGTTCAAGATCATTTGAATGATAATCTGGACCATCCGATCGATCCGCTAGAACAATCATACAATCACACCCATTCATCAATGAAAGGTTTGCAAACCGATTTACTTTCTTATTAATGATCCAATATATGCATTTTCTTGATAGATTTGTTCACTAGTACAATTTCTATGAGACTAATGCCACATGGCTGACCCATGATTTCAAGATCTTTTTATGTATGATTAGGATGGTAAAAATCCATGATTCCTATGAACCCTCAAATGATTTATTTATTTATTCATGCTAAATTGAAACCAAATTGAAAATTATCGGTTTCTAGTTCTCAAATCGACACCGAACCAATAAAAATTGGTTTTCGAGTAAGTCCCTATCGATGTACATGTTTAAGACAATATTTCGAGAATCTGTCCGACTAAAGTATTAAACACATTACCGATTTAAAGTATATAAATTTTAACGATCATTTGATCAATATAATCGCTTTGATGAAGATCATAAATACGTGCGACTGTAGAGTGCTGAAGAATACAATGCACTTTCTTAATATTTTCTTAAAAAAATATAAAACACAAAAAAATATTAGAAATGCTAAGAAAATGAGTTTATGAACAACTCAAAAATAACCCCCAAAAAAATGACTTTTCCCATAAAATGAGTTTTTGAGTAAAAGTTGATCTAGCTATTTTCTTGAAAAAATAAATTTTTGGACAGAACCTGCCAAACGAGTCATAAGGTTGGCCTGTCAGTCAATTAAGTTGAGCAACCATTTAACAAACTAAATGCCACATGGTTTCAAAGTTGTGGCATCTAGATGATCAAGAATACGGTGTTCGTTTTGGAAATATTACGGTGGGGTTTATTCCAATTTATTTTTGATAAATTTTGGAAAATATTTAAAAAAGTTTCACGAAAATTTCAGAGTACAAAAATTATATATAATTTATATTAATATTAAGAACCATGTTATTTACTATTTTATAAATGGTTAATTTTAATATAAATAAATCATTACTTTCAACAAAATTTTATTTATTTCGTCTAAGTTAATAAAAATCTAGCGATCAAGGAAGAATCACCAAAATTCCTTCAGAAGTTTTGTCCGGACCACATCTTGGTGAATTTAGTAGACAATTGTCACTGTGAACGAGCAGTTGGTACGGACATCATAATTTATGACATCATAATTTGCATAAAGTGATTGCTCTCCAAGTTCATGCATGCATCTTCACCCTTGACAACTTACACCTCTTAACTCTTGCACCAAGCGATAAGCCCTAATGTGATAGTCCTACATAAGATCGGGAAAAGTTTTGATTTTGGGCTATATGTGATTGCGAACATTATATATCATGACTCATTTTGGATGTAAACTTAAGCTTATGTCAGAAATAAAATCGTGGCGGGGACATAAGCCCAGAATCGGACAATATTGTGGCATGTGGGTCTAAGTCGCCACAGAATGGTATAAGAGCCGAAGATGACTTTTCAATAAGGTGGGGAGATTGTAATAGTCCCATATCGGATAGGGAAAAGTCCAGACCCTGGGCTATATGTGATTGCAAATGCTATATGTCCTGGCGCGTTCTGGGTGGAGACTTAAGCCCATGCTAGAACCAATCGGGGCGGGGACTTAAACCTAGAATCGGACAATATTGTGGCATGTGGGTCTGGATCGTCACGCCTAACCTATATATACACTATACATTATTATTCATTAAAATTGTCGTAAGTGGATCTATTCATATTCTGATTCCAAACTAATATGTGGTGCAAAACTATGGGTGCAGATTCGGTTAATCGATTCGAAATCGAAATTTTAGTTTTCGGGTTAGTTTTTGCAAAATCGAACCCTAATTGAAACATTTCGGTTAACCGAACTTCTCACCCTCTTAAACCGAAATAGAATCAGTCCTATTTCGGTTTAAGTCAACTAGGTTCGATTCAATTTAGGGTAGTTTTTCTTCATCTTTAGTCAGTTTGTCTCCGATTCGAGCCGGTTCGAAAGGCTCAGTATTTGATCGGTTGGATGTCAGGTTTTAATTTGTATGCCTAGACTAATTGGGTTGAGTCTATTAGGTTAGGGATCTTAGTTGGCGCCCTAACCAGCTTGTGCAAATTGATATATATATATATATACAAAAAAATAGATTGTTACAGGTAGTTTTTTGGACCATAAAACTGTCGCTATTAATAAAAAACTATTAAAAGCTATTAGCGGCAAGGGTATTAGTGGTAGTTTTTTGTTAATAGCGGGAGTTTTTGACTGTCGCTAATAGTCTTGTTTTTTGTAGTATATTTCTCCCCCTTTTTATGAATTTGTGCAAATTGAATCCGAAATTCGAAAACCAATCGAAAATTGAGCCCCCGAGCTGGCCTGAATTACACCAAACCAATACAGTCCGATTCGGTTTGGTTTTTGGTAGCTGGAAATCAAAAACCTGCTGGATAGAGTGAGAAAGCCTACCAAAAACTGAAAAAACTGAGAAATATAAAAAAATAATAATAATAAAAAAGGATAAGCATATGAAGAAAAACCAAAAACTATACTAACCGAAACCAAAATTGGATCGGTTCAATTTGGTTTTAGTGGCTGAGAAGTTCAGTTAACCGAAACCAAAATGTTACGAATAAGGTTTAGTTTTGAAGAAATCAACCCGAAAACCAAAATTTAGGTATCGGTTCGGTTTGGTTAATTGAATTTGCAGCCCACTAAAAGGTATGGCTGGGAAAAAAATTGAAAAACCAAAAAGGAAAAAACCAATCCTAACCCGAATTGAAACTGACCTAAAACTGAAAAACCGAAATCGGTTTGGATCAGTTTGGTTTTAGTATTGCCGTAAACCAAAAACCGGCCACTACGTGAAAAAGCCCAAAAAACCACTGCCTTAAATAGTGGTTTTTTCAAAAAACTACTGTCTTTGACAGTGGTTTTTTTTCAAAAAATCACTGCCCTAAACAATTGTAAAAAAAGGAGTGGTTTTTTTTTACCACTATACAAGACTTAAAACCACTCCTTTTTTTACAACTGTTTAGGGCAGTGGCTTTTTTATGCAAAATTTTTTTTAAAAAAAATTACGTCGACAATTTTTTATGAAATTTTTTTTAAAATAATATTTTTTTTATGCTTTTTTTTAATGCAATATTTTTAATGTTTTTTGTAATACTTTTTTTTAATGTAATTTTTAATGCTTTAAAAAAAAATAATATAAAGAAAAAAAGCTATTAATCTCATATTCAAGCACATCCATAAATAAAATAGATGCCCAATTCTTTTATTCAAACAAAAGATTGCATTTCAACCTATGATCCAACCTTTCAAATCAACCAAATATTTTAAACTTTACATGCTCAATCCTTTTATTCAAACAAGAAAAAAGAAGAAAAGAAAGAGAGTTAACAATCTAAGGACCTCATGACCTATTTTCATAATTTAAAAAAAAAAAAAAAAAAAAAAATATATATATATATATATATATATATATATATATATATATATATATATATATATATATATATATGCTTCGCCTCTCCTGCCAAGTATCTCCGTCCCCTAGTGATCCGTTTGAGGTGAGCTTCAAATCGAAAAGTTTTGCCTAAAATCAAAAGAAGAACATAATTAAATATTTATGATATTAAACAATTAAATTGAGATATTGAAGAGAAGTATATTCTAATTATCAGAAATTATGAGAAATAACAAGATTCTAGTAAATACAGGTTTACAAAAGATATATGATATCTAGGTAGATGTTGAAAAGCCAGAACCAATATATTTCATCTATTTAATAAAACAAGCCAATCCCCATATTTCAATTAAAGTGCAATCATTGAGACCCAAACTTTGAAATCAATGTGAGAAGGGGGAGTAGCTAACTTCATGAGTAACTAGAGCATCCACTTCGATGAGTTTGCAGCGGCTCTTGATGGATTCGAGGAGTTCTATATCATCTTTACAACAAAGTATGATCTTGCATGCATCCGAATAACAATCCATTATCCATTTTATCAAGTGCTGAACATTTTCCGCTAGCTTGTCAACCCCGTGGAGAATGATAACTGGAACAATGAAATAAACCCATGTTAAATTTGCAAATATCAAAGTATCTGATTGAGAAACGCCTGCGCTTTTAAGAGTCATTGACCTTTGAAATCTGCCTTAAAACTTGCATCGCTTTGGTGGAGGTACATTCAGTTCTAACTAGCTTAGATATGAATTTTCACAAAAGATTGTTGCCTAAAGTTTGACCTGTATAGTAAATTTACTATACAAAACTTGGGTTTGCCTTCACTTAACTGTACATCACTCTTCTCATGATTTTTATAGATACCTTATAAATCAAGTCGATTATGCATCCGTAAAACTTCATGAATGAAAATTATTAGTATCCACGTTTTCAAAACCAAGCCATAAAAAACAAATCCCAATCTTGGAAGTTTCAGATTTTGAATCAACACATATTCAACAATAAAGAAAAATAAAATAGGAGAGACTCAATGCGTAGGTAACTACAAACCTGAGACAACCCATAGCATTTATCTATTCTATCCAATACGTGCTAAATGAAATAAACTACTTTCATGAATTATGTACAAACCCACCTTTTCATGCTAGATAAATGTTGCTTTTTTGTTGGCGTGAAGTGAAAAACATCATGAAGAAATTCATTTTCCTGTTTAAACAAGTAGTGCAAAGTTCATCAATTCAATATGGATTAAAAAAAAAAAATCATCAAACGAACAAAAAGTACTGATTACAAAATCCAATGGTAGATTATAATATTTTCAAGAGAATGTTGAAGCCTAGTTATGGACCAAATAACAACCTGCATGTGCTTGAGAAAACCGCCACCAAGAAAACGCTTCAGAAAATTCAACTGCCAAGAAAAGAAGTTAGCCAAAATTTGAAGGAGATTTGAAACTTTGATTCAAAGACAATGCAAGTTTTGAAGAAAAAAAATACCTGTATCAATTCGCTCCATGTTGATGATTTTAGCAGATCGCCACCATGTTGAACCTTTGTTGATGTTTCAGGAACTTCACCACCTGCACTGCGTGATTTAACATTACTATACCACCCCAATCGCATAATCAGGATTATGTCTTTTTTATTGTGTGTAAAGAAATACCTCAAGAAATGTCAAAATATCCCGAAACAAGTTCCGCTGACTATTGAGATCTTTCTTCACAGAACCTTTCCCCCCTGCCTCCACAGAAAGGTTCCTCACATGATTAAGGATTTTCCCCTTCAATGCTTCTACGTATGCAAATCCTTGCTGAAGATTATTTCCTTCCAAAGCTGAGCCATCTCTCTTGACTTCTCTAGAGAATTTTTCTAGGTTACCAATCTCAAATATAAGAGCTATTGCTTCACCAATACCAATACGGACAGATCGGTCATCCTTGTCCAGCAGAGTTGAAAGGAAAGAAATAGTCCTGAAAGAATTTGTGAACCCATGTGACATTTTTCTTTAAAATGCTTCATACAAGAAAAGAAAGTACAGAAAAGCATTTCTTACTCTGAAAGCAATATTCACCTCTTCAAGTTTGACAACTGCTTCATAATCAATTTCCCCATGTTTGGCAATTCCAGCAGCATGAATTTTAAGAATTTCCATTCTTGATTGTTCGTTAGGCAATGGGATCTCTATCTTCATCCCAACCGCTCTTTGGAGAAGTCCGGGTCCGACATCAGTCGATTAGTGGCCATGATCATCTTGACCTACAACACATTTCACAATAATGAGATCCAGCAGTAACCGAAAAACATCAACTACCATATGAATGGGTGTATGCTGAGTTGACAGTATGAGGACCAGTCTACAAAAGATTAACTAGGCCTTCCATTTTAAATCTCAATAAAAATGGGAATTTGATTAGTGGGTAACTAATTTGCTAAAGAAATTGCATTCAAAAGTAACTAAGATTTTTTCCAAGGCATTCCACTATATGTAGAAAATTAGGGCATTGTTTTCCTGCCATTTTCACTGAGTAGACTCCTAGTTGAGTGAATATGGTGCAGGCATGCCATGTACGGTTCCATCAATCTGAAATCAGTGCACACAGTATGGCAACGAATGCTTAGCTAATCTTGCATAACTTTAATTTGCATGCAAGATTATGGGAGAAATTGGTTATATAAAATGGAGTTCCCCGACTGGGACAGGAAGATAAAATGAGGCGAGAAACTTCTCATATTACAACATTTATTATACTCCTAGAAGAGTGACCTGAACAGAAAATGAGAATTGTAGCTATTTGTTTATCAAAACTGGTTTCTGGTTAAAATCGATTATCATTAACTGCTTCAAAATAGTTGTACCTTTCCAACTTGATCAAATCCATCCAGCTGATTAAGCAGTTCCATTAGCATCCTCTGGATCTCACGATCTGCGCTTGTCCCCTCGCTGAAACGGCATCCCCCAATGGCATCAATTTCATTCATGAAAATGATGCAGGGCTTGACAGGTGGAACCAGAAAAATTAGAACTGAAGAACCAATTTAACTTTGAATTTATCATACATAAAGACATGGCAAGTATCAGAAGAGACTCAGCCAACTAAGGAAGTGGAGAATATGCAACGCTTCAACCAAACATACAAAATCAAAAGGTGAAAAAACCACAAAAAAACATAAATACAAATTCTCAAAAACTTTGATGAGTGAGATGATAACATGGTATTCAAAACAAAAGGTACTGCCATGTTGTGGGATGGAAATTATCAGAGACTGAAAAGTATTTCCAGGAATTTGATTTCTTACTTGGTGATCGCATGAATATCCAAACATTTCTCGGATCAATCGTGCACTTTCACCTATGTAGTTATCAATTATAGCACTAGAGACAACCTGCACACAGATCAATTGATTCACAACATTCAATTTATGACCTAAATGTGTAGAACAGACTAATTAAACATTTTCTAAAACAAGTTAAGATTACCTTGAGAAAATTGGCATCTATATTGCTGGCAATGGCTCTGGCTAATAGTGTTTTGCCTGTTCCAGGAGGACTGTAGAGAAGGACACCCTGAAATAATTATAACTGATATCTTTTGAAAATGCTTTGCAGGTGCAGACAAGCATATGATTTTATCTAAATTTTACTTGCTCGGGAGATTGATTAAATAGGAAGTGCCACTCAGAATACTGCTAAATCACATATATGAAAACAATTTGACCAGTGATTAGAGTCGAGGCTTCTTTAGACATCAAAATTTGACAATGTACTGCTAATTACCTTAGGAGGTTTAATCCCTACTCTGATGAAGAGTTCAAGGTTCATGAGAGGCAGCTCGGCCAATACTCATACTATAGGTATTGTCGAGAACTGATCGATATCGGCTGATCCTGATTGACACATATTTTTCATTATAAAAAAAACACTAATTCACTATATCTTGGACCGATACCCGATACTGATAGCTTTGGTCCTGGCTTATAGATGGGCTCGACTCGTCAACAGCCCTGGAGCTATGATTTATTATTAGGAATGGAGTGGGTATTAAAGTGCTAGTGGCATTGGCTGTGCAGTCCTGTGTTAATTGTGAACCACTAAACAAGCCAAAGGCTTACTTTGTAGGTCCATATGCCCCATCTATGTGAACCTCTTCTAAGGATAGACCTGTTCTACGCAGGACGATTGGCACAAGCATTTAACTAAGTCTCTAAAAAGGAAGAGTGAGAGATTCTATAAAAAGGAAGAGTAGAGTGAAAAACCCTACAGAGACTTACAACAGAGCAGAGATGCCCCATACCATTTTTTGGTTTAAGCACCCATAAATGGGATAGAGATAATCCAATATGTCTTGCGGCAATTACCCATTGCCCAGAGAAAAAAAGGATCAAGAAAAATTCCAGTGAAAGGGAACATTATTAATTGCTTAATTCTTAGTTGATAGCGTACTGAATGTTTATTGTGTCATCTTTTAGCAAATAAAGGTAATTGGCAAGCTTATATTCTACGTAAATGGTGGGGTTATTGTATGATTTGAAAAAAATTACATTTTCTTCTTTCCAGTCTTGTACGATGCAAACACTCTCAGATACTGTAAACATAAAGAGAAAGGAAAATAAATTCCATGCATTGTGAATAATAGAGTACATCCAAATTTCAGAAAATGGTGAAAATGTTTTATTTTTGAATGTGCATATTTATGAATCACCAAAATTTTCTTTTGTTTGCTTATACGTTTCATTAATCCACAAATATTAGGCTATTCAAAATAGAAATACCTGTGTAGTTCAGCACGCAGTAATTTGCCAAGAGAACCATCTCTCCATGAAAATCTACAATCTCCTTTCTTACCTTAATCAACTCACAGGAGTACCTCACCTTTGCTACCCTATCCTGTAGCTCCTGCAGCCAATAATTGCTATATGTCTCAAATTACCTGACTTATAAACACAAGCATATCATCAAATATCATTTTATATGAAGCAACATATTGTGCTCTTCATTAATTACATTCACAAATCTTTAACTGCCAATGGATGATTAAATTATTGACGGCGATTGCAAAATCTGACTATTCTCTACTTATATAATCGCTTTCCAACCTTAAACTAAATGGAGTACGGATGTATTCTAAGAAGTTCACCGACTCAGATGCATAAGTCTTTTAGAAAAAGAGAAAAGAAACCTAAGTTTGACCTTTTGAATAGCCGAAAGTAAATTAAAATTAAATTTTATTCTTAGTTTAGTTGATTGTTTCTTCATAATAGGTTTTCTCTTTAAGAATTGGTGTAAATGACATATTCAATAGATTGCTAGTGAGGAAATATCATCCTAAAAATGATGGTCCAAAGGTGAGGCTAATTCTGCAAGTGAAATCCAATTAAATTTTAAAGGATAGTGTTTAACATTGGCTACTATTTTGTTTTCCACTCAACATTTTTTAGGAAATTTTGGGTAGTGAAGCTGTTTTGGACTATCAAATCCTCATTCATTGTTTCTATGCAAATACCACTCTTCAGCGGTGAGGAAGAACACAACACACCAAAGGTAGATGCTCTTTTCATCCTAAGCGAGAATCCATGAGCATTGGTCATTCATCCCATGGAACAGTGGCCCTCAAGAACTATTTTATTTAAAAAAATATTTTTTTAAAACACCTACGCCGACGGTTGCAGCCGTTGGCATAGATCCTTTTATTTAAAAAAATATATATATATTTTTTTTATAAAAAGCCGTCGGCATAGAGTCTTTGAGTTATATGCCAACTGCCACTACTGGTTAGCGTAGCCTTTATTTGTAGTGATAAGACGATAAGATAAAAGCATCTTTGCTATGTCAGATCAAGAGAATTTGCAAACTAATTATACAAATTATATAAACCAGTTAAGAGTTTACCTCGAGGAAATCTATAAGAGCTGGATCCAACTGTTTATCTTGAGAAATATCAGAAGTTTGCAGCTATAAATGGAAAAATCATCTTATTAATATGCGGGAACCTAAACAAATAGTAAGAAAAAACTACAATATAGAACATATATTCTCCACTCAGCTAAGAATCTGCAATATTGGCTCATAACAGAAAAGCTTCTTGCGGATTCTATTGGGTAATTTCATTAGGAATTGAGCAGTTTCACATTGCTTTGGCCAAGGTGCATAGGTGAGAAATACAATCATTTTTTTTGCCCCGCACCTGTCCCGAGGCACAAGAATGTAACTCTAGAATGAATAGACCCATCAAAAGAGATGTTGGTTTCCATAAAATTTTATCAAAGCAGCTCAGCAGAGAGGTCCAACTTGCTCTGACAGCTCATAGGATTCTCAGAACTCACGAGGTCGAGCAATGAGGAATCAGAACGTGGCTCGTGGAAAGGACCATGAAATACAAAAATAATAAAAGCTGTTGAATCTATTACACTTTCCAAAGCTTACCTCTTTACCAACAAAATGAGTGCAATATCAGCAGATCACGATGGTTTTCCCTAGAGCACTGAGGACAAGATACCGAAATGAGAAAATGAATTCAAGAAGAAAAATCAATAGCTAAAATCAGTATAAATGAAATATATAAAAAATAACAATTTTAATTTATAATAATAATAGAGGCAGATAATTCTTAATTGAAAAACCTAGCACGATGTTTGACCATTATACGAAGAAACGACTTAGCCAATTCCTTTGGGGAGATGTGCGATAGTTAACAATTTCCCTCACTCCATAATCTGGTGATCTGCGACATATTATTAGATAATATGAGTCACGATTTACAATTTTCTACAAACTTCAGATTTGGTCACAGAGAAAAGTATGAGCATGGTTATCCGTGTCATACAATACACATTACGATAAACGATACAATAGAAAATGATGTGTCAATAGTATGTATTGTTTCAAACCGTATCGTACGATACAATACGATATAAAAACATAGATGTGGGACTATGTTTTTGCATTAGGATACTCTCATTTTCCAGAGCAACCTGGAAAGTGGTACTAATGAAAGAAACACTGGCTGCCAAAAAGTGCAGGATCTTAATAATAATCTACTTTAAAGATATTGATTAAAAATTGCATAATAGTACAGAAACCATACTCCTCTTATGCATTTGATCAAACAAGTTGCCTACTCTAATAACGCAATCCCAAAATCTGACTATATTGTTTTTCGCTTGAGGCAGGGGCTTAACTCAATTCATTAACATATAAGGCCCCTTAAAAATACCATCAAAATGTGACCATACCACGTCTTAGACTCTTAGTATAAATCACCATGTCATTTAGGGCCATGTAGCACAAACTCAACACTAGGCTAACTAACGTCATTAGCAAGATTAATCAGTTCACCACAAATTAAATTACAAATTAAATTAACAAAAATACAAACAAATTACAATTTAAAAAAAAAAAACTAAATACCCATAAATTTATATCAACAAAACATTCAAATAAAATAAATTAACCAAAAACAAACAATTAACCAATATTCCAATTTATAACAAAAACTAGTAGTAAAGGTATACATGATAGCAGATCCATTAACACCAGCAGTAAATGGACCAATCTAAGTCTGCATGCATCAATAGACCTTGGGACACAGGTGTATGTTTAACCATGTGGTGGAGTGAGATTGGTCCGCGAACTGCCAGCTATAAGTGGCCCATGTCTAATGCAACTCATATATATATATATATATATATATATATATATATATATATATATATATATATATATATATATATATATGATCACCTGACTCAAGTCATGCAGTGACTGTTAAATCAAATGATAAAGATTGTCTTCCATGCCAATCTTTGTCATCAATGATCTTCACAACATGGCTTTTAAATCAGACGGCTTAACAGTGTTCCACATGGCACAGGTCCCAAAAATATCAAGTTTTATTTAACCTATGTGCCATGGTACAATTCTCGTGAGTAAGTTGTAGCTCATAAAATAATAAATATATATTATTGTATGAACATTTCTGTTTAATCTTTTAAGTACGAAAGAGGTAACACAGAGGTGCACATTGTACATGGTTTAGAATCTTAGATTATTATAAGCCTTGTATTGGACGAAATGTAGGAGAAAATAAGCCTACATCAGCTTGTAGTGCCAGATAGAAGTCTCCACCCGAAACATCTCAGCCATGCCTAAAACCCGTAACGTCTCACCCAATACAAAATATTTCATTAACTGGGAAAATCCAGTTGCAATAAACAAAATTTTTTCTCAAAATAATTAATGAAAGCTTGAGAAATTCGCACTCTAGTAAATTCAAAAATGTTTTATTTTGAGTGATTTCTGTGGCACCTAACTCTTGGTGGGGGGGGGGGGGGTTTAGACACTAAAGTACTAACTACTGAGTTTTTTTTTCATAAATATACAAAGTTGAGGGGATTTTTATAACTATGCAACTTTTATTTTTTGACCGGTAACAAAGAAATTCATTGGAAAACCATAAGCAAAGAGTTTAGATCCCAAACCAGAAGGTCGGAAAAGTTCAGCTATTAATACCAAGTGGGTATTTCTATTCATTAATAATATCCATCTAACAAATATAAAAAAGCTGAAAAAAAATATAAATAATTAAACTTGGTTTGAATAGATTACCTGAGGACCAGGATAGCCTCCCACGGGCCAGCCAATAGGCCACACTATATATCTTTTTGAAGTAAAGTGTACTCTTGTTCAATGCCATACCTTTTTTTTCATAAAATTCAAAGATGAAAAATAAAAAATTATTAATTATTAATTAATAATAAACAAGAAAAAATAATGTAAAATCATAAGGAAATAGAGTAATACCATGGTACTTCAGTAAAATCATAGCAAATCAGCACAACACTGCTCCTCTAATCAACCTATACTACCCACAAGCCCACATGCATCAATTTCTTCCTCGCTTCGGGTTAGAAAATGAAATTAAATTTTTCTGGATAATTTTTGTGTTAACAAACGGCAAGATTTCAATTAATATTAATACTAAAGGTCGCTGCAACATAACAATTCAAGAAAAAAAAGTGTGATAAAAAAGAGAACGAAGATGATTTCCACAGTTTTTTGTGATACATGGAAAACTAGACTTACCCCAATGCTTCCGAAGCCAAACATAGCAAAATGCTGAAAAGATGCAGAGGCAAAACTACGGTTTTAAGAAAAATGGCAACAAATCAACTATATTCAATAAAATCAGCCTCTTGTGGTCAGTGTTTCTAAGTTCATCAGAGGAGCCATATCCATCCTCATTGATGAAACCCAATTAACATGCATGTGTGCTGAACCATGGCACTCATCCCAGCTACAACCTATTGCAATATATTTCCAAGTGATGTCTCCCTAGAGTCATGGCAACAGAAATAGTTGCTTTCGGGAAGACAGAGGTTGCCCAAAAGACTTGGGTGTTCTAACACAAAAGGGAGACTTGGGGATAAATGTGATCAGGTATAAACCTATCAGTTTCACTTGTAAATGTTCTTATATTGCTTTGCTGAAAATGTTCCTCTGAAATTGTTTTTTGGTTCCTGACTCATCTTTCATCTGATCAATTTCCTGTTTCCTTTTTTAACCTTTTGGTCTCCAATATGATCTAAAATGCACCCCCTTTTATTTACTCTAAAGACTGATTGAAGTCACCTAATGGAAGAGTATGTCTTTTAGATATCACTGCCTTTTTTTCATCAAAAGTTAGCAAACCGGCATGGGTGTTTTTTGTGATTTCCTCATTAGGCAGCTAAACCTACCCTGTTTATAAGAGGTTTCCCCAGCCCGACCTAGACCCATTGCTAGTTCTACCTTTCGGTAGAGTCTAGCCTACTTTTCGGTAGGGGTGTCAGTGGGTCGGGCATGACCCTATGTTTTCATGATTGTCTATTACGCCTGATCCATTTATAAGAAGATTCTCTGGCCCTGCCCGTTGCCACCCCTGCCTGTTTGCCATATGATGCTCTGAAAATAAGGGGAAAATATCATGCTCTGAAAAGTTATTAAGCCATGCAGAAATTAAATCATCATGTACATTTTCCACAAAAATAATACACAGAACATAAAAGAATAGTTTCCCTTGACTACCATCACTAGATCATAAGATAATCAGATAAGCAATGAGGCTCAGATATAAACATGACAATTGGTATCCCAAATATGCACTAATAATGCTAAACTAACAAAGCGGCATTATACAAAAGAGATAAGGAAAATACCGTGGGGATAGAAATCCTATCTTCATTGATATTAACAGGATAATCAACCAGAGATAGCTTGGTTTGACTAGGCCACTGACCCCTAACAAAATTAGGTTCCAGAAGCGAAAAATCTGTTCTTCTTGAACTAGGCATCTAATGGGGATCGAAAGATTTAAAACCATGACTCCTGCTACAGTCAACTAAAATTGGTCTCATATCCTCCCAAACATAACTCTTCTTCTTTAAAATTTTGCCATTTTCTCATGGGTACTTTACTGTTTATACGGTTTTCATCAAGTGGTTCGATCTTCAAATGCTTCCCATGGGAAATATTTTTTCCTCCATTTCCCTAAGCGCTAATCAACGCCCTCGGGCACTCCCCGTCAAATCCACTATTAAGGTTGCTTGAACCAGTATTAGAAGTCTCCATTTGGTGGGTCAACAGAATAGTGTTTTCCCCAAAAGCCATTCCTCCCCCCATCTCTCTCACTCATTCTGTAATTTCGAGATGAGGAAGAGCAATTGGAGATGGATCCCAAAATTTTGTAAATCTTGTTTCTCTATTTTCAGTGCTGCCCATATCACCTTGCATCACACAGCTACTCTAAAGTGGATCACATTTTGTAATTTATTCAATTCAAGGAATTACATAATGATGTCACATAGAACTAAGTCATTCAAAATTCTTAGCATGCATCAATGCTACAATGGCTGCAAATAGCAGGTCAATTTTCATCTACTTGGAATTCACGTACTGTGAAATGCAATAAATTAAATTGCGAAAAATCCAGCATAACCATAAAAACCATGAGTACTAGTACCAAACAAAATTGGAGTTACTCCTATAACACCAGGACATTGACATACTAACTATAAATTGCCTATGACAAAGGAATAACAAAGCCTTTTTTTTATCTATCGGTAAAATAAGAAAAGCTTCTATTGTCTAAATATATATTACCCATCATCAACGATAGGACACATCCGTGTCATTTATTATATCAATCTAGTGAACTAACCAAATCTCTCCTTTTGAAATAGTTGTATGTCACACTCAAGGCCCCCCGACAAGCTCGTGGCTGGCACTCATGGTTCCACTTTGCCCCCACGGTGAGGGTCATGAAGCCTATTGATGCTCCATGCCAACCAAACATGCATGCCAATGCCTTGCATGATAGAAATGGAGTCATGCGGCATTGTCGCTCCTACGCCGCACACCAACACGACTTTTTTTTTTATAAATAAAAATAAAAAGAGGCTTTTTAGAAACAAAGATAAAAGAAATTGTTGTACAAGGGGATAGGAACACTGAGTTCTTGCACTACATGGTAATGGAATAGAGAAAAGGAATATTGAAAAATGAAAACATGAAGACGATAATAGAATGGAGAAGGCCATCGAAAGTTTCTTTAAAGACCAATACAAATCTGATTGGTTACTAGATGTATGGGTGGATGGATCTTTTCCTCAAATGAAAGAAGCAATAAATTATATTACAAAGTGCATGATAAACCCTAGTTAGGGCAAATGAACTTAATCTACATCAACAACAAACAGGCAAAATAATGGACCAATAATTCGACTATATATAACCAGAACCACAAAAAAGGATCTTCATGTATTCCTAAAAAAAACATGTTGAAACACCCTTGAAAATGAAAATAGAACCAGGAATAGTGAAACGGCTATGAAATGAGCATGAATAGAGAAATAATACTAAAATGTGCTTCTAAATGCTTTAAATAGCTACCAAGGGGGGAAAAATACATAAAAATCAAAGAACCGACTGCAAAACCCTAAGCTCCTTAACAAATGAAAAGGAGAATTCTAGATATTTTCACTACAAATATAGATCATGAACAGAGAAAGAATACTAAAATGTACTTCTAAATGCTTTAAATAGCTACCAAGGGGGGAAAAATACATAAAAATCAAAGAACCGACAGCAAAACCCTAAGCTCCTTAACAAATGAAAAGGAGAATCCTAGATATTTTCACTGCAAATGTAGTATAAACCCTAAAATCTATCTATCAGACGAAGAAGCCCAAATGAACTCCATACAAAATCAGGAAAAAAAATATGGAGGATAAAAAATACAGAGTTGATATCATGTACACCAGCCATGTACTACCGTACGGATCTCAGTCCGTCTACATAATCAATAACTTCCTTGCACGGATTTCAAAGATGATAGAAATCTGATTGCTACACCAGGTTTACTATGGTTGAGGGGCCGAGATTGGCCCGCTTACAGACAGCAGTACATGCCCAGTATACGTAATTAAAACTCAACACAAAAAACTAGCTTAAAAAAATACTAAAATGCATCTTTAAAAAATACTAAAATGCAACTTAAAAAAAGTCTAATACAGCACTAAATAGGAAGAAAATCTCAGCACTAAATAGGAAGAAACCCTAACTTTCCGAATGTAAAACGAACCACATGAAAAGAAGATTGGCTAAAAATCATTTAAAAAATTTAAAAATAAAAACACGTAGAAACCCCAGAGTTTTCAAAACATAAATACACTTCAAACCTTAACTTCTCTACGCATAAAATGAAGAAACAAAACCCTAAAACATAGCTGAAACGAACAAAGAGATTAAAAATAGCTTTAAATGCGACTAAGGAAGAAAAAAATCTAACAAAAACTGAGTCCAAAACCCTAGCGATTTTTAAGCATGCATGCACATCAACGAATGAAACAAATATTTAACAAATCATGAATCAACAAATCAAACAAAAAAATAGAAAATCAACGAATCAAACAAAAAATTTGTAAATCAACGCAGCAGCGAATCAAACAAAAATTTGAAAAAATTGGAAAATCAACAAATCCATCTCAAATCCTACTCAAAATCAACCAAAATGTAACGAAAAATCATATAGCATACCTAGATTTGCATTCACCAGCTTCTAATCCATCTCAAATCCTCCACTCCACAAGATCAAAACCATATAACATACTAGATCAGCATCCAACGGTTCTCGATCTATCAGAAAAACGATCGGTTGATCGAAGCTGCCTAGAGTAGCTCATGGAGACCACGGAACAAGCAGAAAAAGGAGAGAGAGGCTAGGATTTGTCGATCGAGAGAGAGAGGTTAGGGTTTGTCGATCGAGAGAGAGAGAGGCTAAAGTTTCGAAGAGAAGAAGGGTTGTGTTGTGAGAAAGGCGTCTTAATTCTCTTTAGTGATAAATAGTGAAAAAGAGAAGTCAGGGGGTGGGTGGGTGGGTGTGTTTACGCCCGATGATTTGCACAGAGAGCACGTGATAGGTGGATGATTTACAAAACCACTTATTTAATTTTAAAAAACACTATTTTAGGCAGTGGTATATTGCACCACTTTTTAAAGCGATGGTTTATTTGATGATGCTATAGTGGTTTTTTTCCCATTTTGACGTAGTGGGTTGAGTAGAGGAAAAATCGACGAAAAAAATCAAAAGATGGAAGAAAAAAAAATCTATTTCCAACAGAAAGAATGAAATGTGTATATATATATATAGGGGGCCATTATTTACACTCAGAAATGTGGCCTTTGAAGTTAAAGAAAGACTTTGTATTTTAGGGACAAGTGAGATGTGAAAATGCACAATGGGCCGTCTAATTTAAAGTTCATGATCTATAGATCTTTAGTACGGGTAATATTGGAGCAAAACACGATATTTATCATATGATCTATTATTGTCAATCGTTGAATCAAATAATATCCTTTGACTATATTTAATCACATGATGAAGATTATATTTCGTGCTAATCTTTTGCAATTAATATCTTTAAATGACGGGCTCCAAATCAAACGATTTTGATCGTGTTTTCATAAAGCAAAGGTCGCCAAACTTGTAGGTTTTTTTCTGAGTGCAAGTAATGGCTATATATATATATATATATATATATATATATATATATATATATATTAAAAATTGAAAACGAAAACCGAAGTGATCCAACTGAAATTGGTTGGTTCGGTTGCGGATTCACCCATTGCTCATTTCAGTTAACCGAAATAGATACATTGTGGTTCAGGTTTCGTAATGGGTGAACAAACACCGAAACGAAAAAAATCGGTTTTGGTTTTGGTTCAATATGATATTTTATAGACTATCAAACGGTGGGCAATGGTCATGTCCAACTAGGTTGAACCAGATTTTGAATCCAACCAGATCTACAGCCCTTGGAAATAGGAGAATTTTGACTTTCATGATTTTCACTTTTTATAGGATGACGTGCACTCAAGATTATCCTATTTCCAAGGGCTAGCTGCAGATGTGGTAGGACTCCATATTTCGGTTAAACCTGGTTGGACCTAACCATCGCACATCAAAAGATTAGGAGGACTTTAGGAGATTCTGGAACGAGTTGGGTTGGGTCGGTTTTCTAGATCGGGTCGGGAATATATCTTTGACTGATTGTGTTTGGAATAATTCCTCTGACCCATGAGCCGCCAGCAAAACTTTGCCCGAACTGACCCAATCCAGCCCAACGTACGCGTCGGCAGCCAAAGAGACCGATGGAACTTGACCCGGCCTGCCGAGGTCCAGCCTACAGCCCAACCAGGCTGCCCGGCCCAAATTCTGACCTTCTAGAAGACATCCACCCGTCCTAATGGCCAATACACGTTGAAGTTTCTAGAAGAAGTCAAAACTAAACATGGCACGTTATAGTAGTGGGCGACCAAATAAGTGTCCAACTAGGTAGCCATCTCTATATCATCCACATTTTTTATTACACTCTTCAAAATTCTCTTATGTAAGACCCCCCTGCCCTCTTCTCTTGCGAACTCCTGCTCAAGGGATGGATTTGAAACACGTGGATGCATCTCCTTGGCTTCTTTTGGAAGCGAGTGGCGACTCCGAGGCCGACATCTTCAGTCCGGACCCGTCGTCAATCACACCCTTTCCAGACGACGATGATTCCGAATCATGCTGCTGCGATCCGTGTGATGACGACCATGTGATCGAATATAATAACAGCACTTCTGATGATAGTGGTAGTAGTAGTAATGAAGATGATAAGTGTATTGGTATTAGACATCATAGGTGGAGTTTTAACAAAACTGAGCTCCGGAGTATTGCCTCCGGCTCCGTGCATGCAAACATAGAGCAGGAAGTTGATCAAGGGATCGCCCTCGATGTCGAATTGGACGGTGTGATGGATGATGAGATGGAGAAGAGCAAGTTGTTCTGGGAAACATGTTTAGCAAGTTAATTAGCGCTGTGATTCTTTCAATACAATTATATAAGTTGTATATAAAATGTATTTGATGCACTCTTTGAGATTTTATTCGGTATGCAGGATGCCCTATAGTGATTTATATCATTGGATCGATCAGCCACTGTTTGGATGGGTTGCTAAATGGAAATCAAAACCGATTGAATGATCATATCCATCCCTTCATGTTTCGGACCACCCCAAATGTTCTAAGATTGAATTATCAAAGGCGATCCATCGGGAATTGGTGCAAGTTCTGGGTCATGTACAACCATGAAAAGGCAGTTCATGGATTCAATGGCACATGTTGATTCTTGCAGCGGCACAAATGGTTCCACCATTCACACCATTGACTACCTGGAATAAGATAATAGAGATCGTCTTTCGTCTCAATATCTCACACATCAGAGAGATCACTTTTCGTCTCAATATCTCACTCATAAGAGAGATCACTTTTCGTCTCAATATCGCACACATTAGATCTCGAGACCAAGATCCATAGATCCTGTGATAGACCTGATTTCCTTACCCGTGCCGTCAGAACGTAGAACACAATCTGATTTCAGAGTTTTCTTTGGTATCGGGGTACTTTGATACCTTTGTGATTGTTCGATCTTCCCCTAAATAGATGATTGGAAAGATCGGGCCATCAAGCATTTGGTAAGTCTACGTAAGCGCGGAAGCAAAGCGGCAAAACATATGACATTATAACAAAAGACTTTCCATTATTCCAAAATAACAAAACTATACAGACCACCAGTGACGGCCGACCGTCACCTAAACAGTGGTTTAAAATTATTCAAAACTATACAGGAAAAACTTAAATTGTAACAAGTATCAAAAGTACATTACTGTCCACATTATGTCCAATATCTAGAAGAGCTGATAAAGGGAAAAACTTCTCGGGTGGCAGCTCTTCCTCCTCTTCTGGGTTATAGTCTAGACCCTCTTCTAGTTCTGGATCCACTTCTGGTTCTACACTTGCAGCTGTGACGTATAGTCGAAGGATGAGCTACAGTCCAAGCTCAATAAGGAAAAAAATAATGCTAAATCACATTTTGTCACACTGATTAATAGAACTGATACATAGATTTGAAAACGATTCAAAATTCATATTCATGTCAAAAGCATTCAACCGAAAACCTAGTTCTAAATCATGTCGTATCAAGATGTAGATGATATATGGAACAAATGCCTATCGGATCAAGGAAATCATAACAGAGCACATAATGTCAAGGGAACAGTACATCGAAGAGCAGATATCAGATGGCAAAGCACACAGATCACATGGTATCATCGAAATTCAGAGCATTAGTGCAAGTATCCCGTAGTGGGAACAAGGCCTCAACCCTCGAGGACTCCACCCCTCTCTCGGAGACTCCACTCCCCTCTACACTAATGTGGCATCAGAATGTCAAGTGCAGATGTCATGTCAAAGCATCCCGTAGCGGGAACAGAGCATCTTGTAGCGGGAACAGGGCCTCAACCTCGGGGACTCCATCGCTCTCTTGGAGACTTCACTCCTCTTTGCACATGATCTCAAAGTCAGATAGATCATATATCACAAATCATAAATTAGATCAGAGTTTGAGAATTCGCAGAAAAATAAACCATGATTCGCAGAAAAATAAAATCGGGCATTGAGATTTTCCCTACCTTAGTGTCGGACTCGTGCAGAGTTTATTACGTGAATTGAGGCAGAGATCCCATCTATGGTCTCTCGTATTTATCCTAGAGCATACAATATTCATACATGACATATTAGTGATAAGAATTTTGTCTGAGACGGGGTCCTTTTAGCTTAAACAGACCAAACTTTACACATTCAGGAACAGGGCAGCTCGCTGCAGCGAGCTCTCAAGGTCGCTGCAGCGAGCTCTACAGAAGCTCGTTGGCATACAAAACTTGCTGCAACGAGTTTTTCCAGAGCCGATTTGGCCTAGAAATCTCGCTGCAGCGAGGGGCTCAGAAGGAACCTCGCTGCAGCGAGCTTCTAGGGTCACTGTAATGCGTCTGTTAAAACTCGCAACTCTTTGTTTCTTCTTCTTCATTCGAATTTCTAATAATTTTTTTTTGAAAGGAAAATTTCTAATTTTCATCCCATAATCCTATCTCGAATATCTAATCTAATCCATTTTTATGCTACAAAGCTTCAATTATGAATCTTTACCTTAAAACATTGTGCATGCAACGTCCGTGATCATCAGAATCGAGGCAAATCAGTGTCTATGTCTCTCACGTGTCCGATCCTCGAAGATTCTTGCATGAGATCCATAACCATATAATCAGGTTCTAAAATTTGAAATCCTAGGTTTACTGGATCGTGTTAGGACATTTACCTTCTTAGATTTTTCGCATGCAAGGTCTTTGATCGTTGGTGTCGAGATCTCTCACGTACGATAATTCGGTCTTTCTTTGCTTTGATTCGTGACGGTGTTGAAATTGATGTTCTGACACAGTTGGGGCGAACCGACATTCAATTCGTAGGAGGAGAAGGGTTCGAAAGTGATTCAATGGTTGAGATCTCACAAGGATTTGTGTTGCTCGGCCGACACATCCAATACGGTGTGCGGGCTCTTTAAAAATAAAACAAAAAACGAGGTTTAATGCTCCTCCCATGTATTGATACCATGACCCCCTTGGTTACCAATCAAACTATTTATCAGGAGGGTGCTCTCACGAAGCTTGTGTAGGAACTACACAGTCTAATATTTAACCCTTACTACAAGGGCACCCATTTTGTCTTTGATGACATGATCTGTTTTAAATTCAAAGCCGCAGGTCGCTCCTGGTCTCGAGCACGAGTACATACTCAGCGTAACATATCCAGCATATTCGGGTTCGAAATTTGTAGGGTGTTACAGAGTAGACGGCCATATGTTGATTAAACTTGGCACACCTCCCAAATTAAGTGATTGTGATCACAGAGTATCATGGTACATTGTGATCACAGATGTGTACAATGTGGAATCATTGAGTACAAAAATTACCCTAGATAATTCATGACACTCAATGGTGTGGAAGGTGGAATCGTCAGTGCCGCCCCAAGAATCTTTGGTTGCGGAAATTGCCACCCTTAGCAAATACCATGTGAGCTGGTATTTGGCACCCGTCATTCTCGGGTCAATCTTCTAACCTTCTAATAAGCTAGCAAATCTGTGAAAGTTTACTTATGAATGTGTCTAGATCATGTTTGGGAACACGCGCTATGGCTGGTAGGGGAGCGGAGAGTGGGGTTAAAGAGTGGGTTACGACAGTGATTAAGTTGGAAGTTAATGAGGAGGGTGGGCCGAGTGCATTTCGAGGCATTTCAGATGAGCGATACGTGTGTTAAGTTGTTTAATGAAGGGTTGTCAAGGCGATTTTGTGAGGTTGAGTTAGACTCCTAGGATTTTATCGTTTGTGAGGGAGTGTAGGGATTGTGAGCAGTGTGACCCAAAGGTTTTAACTTTCGAGGATGAATAAGAATGTGGTTGTTGGGGGGAAGGATACTCGAGAGGTCGATAACGATTTCTTCTTGGTTGTTGTGAAGATTTTAGATCACTAGGTGAGCTTTCGCGATTTTGGTGTTTCAATTCTATTTATATTGTAGAATGCCATGTTAAATTGTTGATGGGTTAATGGGTTGGGACTGCAACTAGTTGTAGGGATCATGTGGCACCCATCACGAGGATTGGGTACCACAATAACTTGGATAACATCGATCAAATGTCACACAAAAATTTGGCCACCATCCGATACATGTTCACAATTAAAAATGTGATCAAAGGTTGATAAAATCAATACACCAAATTTGTGGGGCGTCAACTTATCTTTGAGATCCCACATGGAAGATGATCAACCAAAAATAGGTGTTGCTTTCGGTTGATCATGCCACATGTCATGTGATATTGCACCTGATTGCATGGATAAATCCCTTCAACCTAGTGTCATGTGATATTGCACCTGGTTGCATTTGATATTGCACAGGTGATAGTTGTGTGTGGGCATATCACACACACGTGCACTTGATGTAAGCCACGTATAAGAGCTAATTTATTATTATCATTTTCGAAATCACTTCGTATGTGCTTGCTATAAAAATGTGTATTATAATTATATATTTTTCAATTATTTTATTTGGGGTGAGCCATTGAATGAGTTTAGGTTGGCATCGAAGTTCGTTTGGGGTCAAATTATTTTATTGACGTTCCATTAGTAAACACCAATTGACATCTTTGTTGCCAAGGATTTTGGCACCTACTCATTCTTTAGTGATCATGTTTGTGCAACATTGATCAAGTGACAATTGTTCGTTCTTTTTAGCAACAAATTAAAATATTGAAATTAAGTATCCATAAAATGGGATGGGCATGATTCATATGTCATCGCTATGTGTTTATGGTTGATTGGCGCTCGATCATTTGGGTGGTTTGATTGATCAGTTGACCATGCCTCAATCATATAGGAGTTGAGTGCCTTGATCGAGTGGGCATGGCTTGGAATCATTGTCAATGATTTTTTCATAAACTTTTGGCAACATCCACTTGTTATGAAAAGATTGTTAGGATCATGTGGAGATGATCAAATGATTTAGCTTGAATATCTTAGAAAGATAATGAGTTTAATTGATGGAAAAATTGCGAAATGTTGACTTGAAATAATACAGGGAACCGGTTCGAGGCACGGGAAATCTTGTTGTCTTTAAACTAATATTTGCCCCCACCACTTTAACAAAGTGGTTACTAATAGGTTATCGGCAAACTGGTTCCAGGATACAATGAACCGGCAGTGTATTCTTGTGAAGGATTTGGTGAATCCGATCATACTATCCGAACACCAAATATTGCAAGAACGCTCTGATAAATACCTTCAATGACATAACAAGAGAGAAGAAAGAAGACTCTATTGTAGTGTGTAAAACAATGATTTTAGATTCCATAAATAAAAATCAAGTGATGTGTTAATGCACAATTTTCCTATAAAAATGTGCTACACACATCCTTTCGAAAAAGACACACCACTTTGGAAAGACAATACTTTGAAAAGACACTTCTTTTGAAAAGACACACTACTTTGAAAAGATATAAATTATAAAACTTTTAAATATCTAACAATCCTCAATTATTTAAAAGTTTTAAATATTTAACAATCCCCTACTATTTAAATTTTTTGAAATCAGAGCAAAGCCAGAAATATATGCATAAATGAAAATGTCTTACAGACTTGAATTTTCACTTTAGTGGAAATAACTCAAAGTTTGCCAAGGTCTTTAGTAAAACTAAGTCTTGAACTAATGATCTTATACAACAAATCGAAATTATTTCATACAAATTTCATATATTTAGTGTTTAATAAATTGGTTAGCACATTTAAGCCATATGTTAGTACCCTGATTTTCATAAGTGTTTATGAGATAAAGTCATTTCTCATTGAAGGCGGATCCACCCTTACACTTATATAAGTAGACTTATAAGAGACGTCCTTATAACTTTAATATTTTAACACATTATGTTATAGCGTTTATTAAGAGTAATGCTCAACCTCCCTTTATCCATTACAGGACAAACACTACCTTTCCTGGGATGTTTATGAGAAATTAATTCTCATCAATATAGTGTCCATTTATTCGTCACGGATTTACGACTTGTTCTTTCCTTTGAACCTAAACATTGACCAAACAAATATTATGTAGGGTTTCAATCGTAAGTGACTGTTTGGGTAAATGACTTTAATCACATCCCGATTCTTCTTTTAGTCTAATACTTTTCATAATTATTTATAATTATAATTATCAATACATAAAATATTTTTTCAAACATTTCTACCTGAAATAACATATTTATATTCTTTTTCATTGATAAGGAAACAAGTTTTATAGAGAATTTAGAAGTTTTGACTTAATCTTAATTGATGAAAAAATTGTGAAATGTTGACTTGAAATAATACAGGAAACCGGTCCGAGGCACGAGAAATCTCGTTGTCTTTAAACCAATATTTGCTCCCACCACTTCGACAAAGTGGTCTCCAATAGGTTACCGGCAAACTTGTTCTAGGATATAATGAACCGGTGGTGTATTCTTGTGAAGGATTTGGCAAATTCGTTCACGCTATCCGAACACTAAATATTGCAAGAACGCTCTGATAAAGACCTTTAAAGACATAACAAGAGAAAAGAAAGAAGACTCTATTGTGGTGTATAAAATAATGATTTTAAATTTCTTAAATAGAAATCAAGTGGTGTATTAATGCACCATTTTCCTATGAAAATGTGCTACACACATCCTTTCGGAAAAGACATACCACTTTGGAAAGACACAATACTTTGAAGAGACAATTCTTTTGAAAAGACACACCACTTTGAAAAGACATAAATAATAAAACTTTTAAATATCTAACAATCCCCTACTATTTAAAAGCTTTAAATATCCAACACATTTGCCCTTCTAGCTGAAGAGCTATACCAGTCAAAAGTGTGATTTCTATGTACATCAACGTGGCACATGTTTTTGACCAATCCAAGTCATCCATAGCAGAAAAGAGAAAATTATGTGCCTTGATGTTAGCTTAAAAAGGGTGCCCATTAGAGAATTCGAACTATATTCAATCCAAGCAATTTAATAAAGATTGTTATTCATAGTTAATCGTAGGTTCTACATTAAAGTCATTAGATCATATTGAAGTTCTTAGATTGAATGATATGGATTTGCTCATCATTATGTTCTTGTGGGCTAAGTGAAATTTGCATGATATCCAATCGCTTGCATAGTAACAAATTTCATCGAAATTCGGTGAAAAGGGGATCAAACGAAAATTTCAGGAAAATTTCAATATTTTTCAGCAAAATTTTAGAAATTTTGATATATATTATGTTTAAATTGATTTATTATTATTATTTTAAATATGTTAGTAATTTAGTATATATTGTAGTAATTTTTTCAAACAATATTAAATATATTTTTTATATAATTTTAATCCCCAAAACATTCTCAAAATTTTTCTGAAAGGTATCGAAATTAATCTGAAATGTACCGAAAGGATCCCCCGCCAAAAAATTATCGAAAACGAAAGTTGTCACTATGATCACTTGGACGAAGTGTATTTTTTTTATTAATTGAAATTGTCTTTCTATATATCAGAGTTGGATTTAGAGCAAATTATAATTTAGCAGGGTATTTACATTGATAATTGAACCTATATGTTATGTTGTAGATATAACCTTATTCGTATCAAATTGTTAGTGTTATTTGAAATCATGTTTCTATACGTGAAAGATAGAGCTAAAAAAAAGTTGCAAATTTTTAATGTTGTTAAATATATTTTGTGCATATCTTGTTGAGTACCTTTAAATCCACCCACCGAATCTTTGAGTTCAGTCATGCTGAAACACATTGACTACATTGAATCAGACGATGGAGATTGTTTATCCTCTCAATCTTTCACACGATGGACCTTGAGATCATGGGTGTACCATCAAATGGTCAGTGTTTTATTTCATGTGACATGCATCTCAAAAAAGTGACCTTAACATCATGTGGAAGCTCAAAATTGATTTTAAGGTCACTTTTTTTGGTGTGTACCATGTGAAATGAGAAAGTGACCGTCTGATGGTACGCCCATGACCTCAAGATCCTTTGTATGAAAGATTGGAACAAAAAATAATTTTCATCGTCTGATTCAAGGCAATAAATGTGTTTCAGCATAGATGAACTCAAAGATTTGGTGGGTGGATTCAAATGCACTCTATCTTGTTTTGAAGGAAGCCGAGAGTCTTTTCTTTGTTGATCTATAACACCAACAAATTTTATAGATATTTGTATGCAATAATTATAAAGCTTTTGTCTCTC
Source organism: Chloranthus sessilifolius (assembly GCA_021018995.1). Classification (NCBI taxonomy): domain Eukaryota; kingdom Viridiplantae; phylum Streptophyta; class Magnoliopsida; order Chloranthales; family Chloranthaceae; genus Chloranthus; species Chloranthus sessilifolius. The sequence continues at coordinate 30,107,765 of CM037598.1, forward strand.
GAGTTCTTTATTTTTCGAGATATATATATATATATATATATATACAGGGAGCTGGTTCCGTCCTCCGTGGGAGGACGGTGGGCGTCCACCAAAGAGCCGAGCATTTGCCACATATCCTTATATCCTAACTCGAGTTAAGAGTTTGAGAGACAAAATTTCTCTCTCCACATATAGGTGAAGTGACTTAAATGTCCTTTTTATTCAAAAAATAGAAACCCTTCTTCAAAGATATAAACCCACCGCCCAAACCATCTGAGTAAAGAACAATGACCCTCCCTCCATCTCCTTCGCATGAGCTGCCACCATTGAAGAAACCCTTCCTCATCGATTAAAACCCACCGCCCAAACCATATGAGTAAAGAACCTTCCTCTCCCTCCATCTCCTTCGCGCGAGCTGCCACTATTGAAGCAGGGTCGATGAATATAGAGATCCTCCTTCTTCATCTCCATTGAAGCTCATTTGGGACCAGATCTTTTCCATATTCTCCTCGATCTTCAAATTTCTTGAGTTTGACGATTTAGGTTTTGCATATATATAAATTGCGAGGCAACTTAGATGGTCTCTTTAATGAAAACCAATGCAGCCATGGAATACAGACATCTCTCTATTAATGACTGAAAGAAGGCGAATGTGAGCTCCTCTCTCTCTCTCTCTCTCTCTCTCTCTTCCTCTGTATTTGCTTTGTGGGTTATTAAGTTACATTAGGAAAATAAGAGCCTAATTTTCTAATTTTAGAGGCTTTTAGTTGTGGATGTTGTAGCGCTTGGAACTGATTTTCTCCTTTTTTTTTTAATGAAATGATAATTTATTCTTATGCAATTATGGATGAACACTCATATCTGATTTTTCTTTTCATAATATCTGAAATCATTTTTTTTTTAAAATCGATGATATGTGTTTAATTTTTTAGTTTTTTAGTTTCTGTTTTTTTCTTATTTTTTTTTCATTTTTCTTTATTTTTCTCCATTTCTTCTTTTCTTTCTTAATTCTTAATTATTAATATTATTATCATGGTGGTTTATGTTTTTCGGCTAAACTCACCGTATGCCATCCACCACGCTTTGGTTGCCAATGGGCTATTAAACTCGCCTTTGATTGTGCGTGCATGATGGCATTAACCACTGTTATTATTAGAGTTTCTGTAAGATCAAAACTCTAAATCGTAATCCTTTCTTGTAAGGAGTCCATTTATGGTGTTTTTTTATAGATTTGAAGTTTGTTTCAACAAAGGACCTATGCATTGACATTAAATCTCTAATTGTGATCATAGTAACAAATTTCGCCAAAATTCGGCGAAATTTCGTGAAATTCGCCGAAATGGGGGTCAAACGAATATTTCAGAGAGATTTTGGTACTTTTCGATTATTTCGGAAATTTCGGCCAAATTTTGAAATTTTTGATATATATATATATATATATATATATATATATATATATATATTTCCTGAATATGCTAGAAATTTACTGAAATTTCCAAAATTTCCACCACACAGCTGCGTCACTACATGGATTGTTTAAGTGAATTGAGAGCATGTTATATAGGTGGCTAGAGTGACCAGTTTTCTATCCTCACCGATGTGGAATGCCATTTAGAAAACGACTTTGTCAATGGGTACCATTATACCACCCCCACCAGGTTGGTTTCTCACCCCGCCTTCTTAAATCGGCATGCATTGACCGCCTTTGAATCAGATGGTAGAGGTTATTTTTTGTCCCCATCTTCTGCACAATGGGTCTATGGATCGTGGGCATACCATCAGACGGTTGGTTTTTTTATTACACATGGCACACATCTAAAAAAGTGACCCCTAAAATCATATGACCCACATCACGCTCAAGCATGATTTTAGTATGACTTTTTGCAATGTGTGCCATGCGTAATAAAAAACCTCCACCATTTGATTCAAAGACAATCAATACATACCAGGTGGAGGAGGTGGGGTGAAAAAGTAGCCTTTTTGGGTGAGTATAACGGTACCCTTATTCAAAAGCGATCAATTTGTCTTCTATAGTTCTATGCTTGAGCTCGACGTTAGTGCTTGGTCACTTAGATCAATTGCTTAAATATATTTTTAATTCCCAAATTATTTTTGAAATGTATCGAAATTAATCCAAAATGTACCGAAAGGACCCCCCACCGAAAAATTACAAAAAACGAAATATGTCACTATTATTGTGATACTACTTTAATCATATCTGGTATTATTCTTTTTATTAACTTGTAGCTTTTCAACCTTCTAATTAATGAAGTGTTGTTGCTCTTAAAATATAAATGCATGGTCATGCACATAAGTTTTAGATGAAGTAGTATTAATCTAGTATGTTCAATCCATCTTTGGATTAATCCGACATCATTTTTAACTTGACAGGGCAATGGGGGATATTGAAGAGATAGTCAGGTGTGAAGAAGATGGGTCCCTACAAGGAACCCTATGAAAACCATTTGTTTCTATGATATTCAATACATCTGAAGAGGCATATGACTATTATAATCGATATGCTAGGGAGATGGGGTTTGGCATTCGAATTAACAAAAATTATAAAATTCACGATAAGAAAAAATCTATCAAGTACATTTATGTATGCGATAGAGAAGGATTTAAGAGAGTTAAGAGAGCAGAAGAAGCTACATTTTCAAGAGGTGATTTACGAATGGGTTGTAAGGCTGCATTGACAATAAAGTTGACAAAAGATGAAAGATGGGTCATACATAAATTTGAATACGAGCATACCCATGGGCTTATGACCCCTACAGGAATTATGAAGTTATGCTCACATAGGGAACACTTATCAAGTGCATCGAAGCGTTTAATTGGTGAATTATCTCAATCTATGGGTCCTGCTATTGCCACTACGTTGTCTATGTTAAGAGGAGACACTACCATTGTTGTTAGTAGTGAAGAGACCTGAAATTACTTAAAGAAATTAAGAGAAAAAAATAATAAAACTAATGAATGCATGAATATTATAATGGAATTTATGGATAGACAATCTAAAGATGATGAATTTTTTTGGAGAGCTGAGATTGACGAAGAATATAGAATGAGGAGCATCTTTTGGGCCGATAGTCGAACAAGGATGGCATATCAAAAATTCGGTGATGCAGTTAGTTTTGACACCACATATCGAACAAATAAATATTTATTACCATTTGCTCCATTTACGGGTGTCAATCACAATGGGCAATCTACTCTATTTGGTTGCATTCTACTGGCGAACGAAACTGACGAAACATTTGTTTGGCTGTTTGAGACTTGGTTGACATGTATGGGAGGAAAAAAGCCAGTCTCTATAATTACCGACCAGTGTCAAGCAATGAAAAAAGGTAATGTTAAGAACTACCCATGCCTATTGCTTGTGGCATATAGGACAAAATGAGCCTAAACACTTTGGCCACATAAAAGTAGCAAATGATTATTTTAATAAAGAATATTTTTAATGCAAATATAGTGAAACAGTTGAACAATTTGAGGATAGGTGGACTAAACTTATAGAAAAATACCAACTGAAAGATAATTCTTGGTTGAGATCCATGTACAAAGCTCGACATCAATGGATTCCATGCTACACGAGAATCACTTTTTTTGAGGGCATGAGTTCAACACAACGTAGCGAAGGTATGAATGCCTACTTCGGTCATTATGCCCATCCAAGGACTCCATTAAATGAATTTATAGAAAATTATGACATGGTAGTAGCAAATCAACGAGCTGATGAGAAAGAGGAAGACTACCAAATTTTACAGAGAACCATGCCTTTATGTTCCTACTTTTCAATGGAAGAAAATGTTAGGAAAGTTTATACAAGGAATGTCTTTCGTAGATTTCAAGAAGAAATCAAGAAAAAAGATAAATGCATCGCACAGAAGATGAGTCAAGAAGGTTCCGTTAGCGAGTATAGAGTCAGTATTTTCGGCGAAAAAGATAGGAATTCCATAGTAAGTATTGATGAAAGTGAAGCAATTGCATACTGTACTTGTAAAAAATTTGAATTCAAAGGATTATTATATAGGCATATTCTCAGAGTATTTCAAATAGTAAATCTTCTAGAAATCCCACAAAGATACATTCTTATGCGATGGACGATAAATGCTAGATATGATCAATATAAGCCTATTAAGGGGGAAAGTAGTAATTCACATGATATCGATCCAATGATGATATGGAATGTGAGAGAAGGAGGGTTGAAGTTTATTGATTATACTATAAAATCAAGGAAACATTATACTCTTGCAATGCCCATTATGGAAAGTTTACTAGAGAAACTTAAAATCCTTGATAAATCAATTAAAAAGAGGGAAAGTGAGAATGCACAAAATGATAAAGGATTTGGTGTGCTTCCCGAACAATTAAATTTTCATGTACGCGATCCACCGCGTGTACACACAGTTGGTAGATCGAAGAATATAAAGAGAATCCATTCGAGTATAGAAGAAAATCAAGATATGAACAAGAAAAAGACTTGCAACTATTGTTCATTAAAAGGCCATTATATTTCGACTTGCCCAAAAAAAATAGGTAATGACCATATACTTGTTCAATCAAATTTTCAAGCTATTACAGTTAAAGGATCCAATATTTTTATAATTTCATTTTTGGTGTATTCCAGGAAGATGCAGCAAAAGTACTTATCTCGGAAGGGAGTGTCCATGAAAAATCTCACGAACATTAACTTGACAAGGTAGTACCTATTGCCCTATTTCAGCACGTTTCGATGTTTGCATATGTTCCTTTATTTCTCATCTCTCTCTATGAAAAATCTCACAAACATTAACTTATTTCTTTGCCTTAATAAAATCATTTACGTGCACTAACAGATATATAACTTATGGGTATTGTTTACAGGGACCACTTGCTTTCTATAGGGGGTTCATCCTGAATTTTGGTCGGCTAGGATCATGGAATGTGATAATATTTCTAACTTTAGAGCAGGTAAACATGGAAAATATTGTTTAGAAGTACCTGAGTGTCTTGAAATCTATATTAATTAGACTGTAGATACTTCAGGATAAGTCCTGCACCATCTCCAATTTGAAAGTGTAAATACTGAAACTTTTACCTTGTATGGGCGCTAGCTGATACCTTGACCAAGAATGTTTCAGAACATTTATAGATGTATTTTTTGGTTTGGGGGAACTTTTCTGTTTTTGATTTGGATGTCTTCACAAGCTTTCTGCTTACTGTTTGTCAAAGGCTTCAAGAATACTGTTAGTCACTGTTTTATGCTACATTTTACCCTTTAAACCTGGCTTTTGCTAAGCCTTCGAGTAGTTAATAATTACTTTTTAGTATTGTTTTGCAGTAAGGAGGTAATTGTGTCCTTAGTGCAGTTTTCAGTTAAAAAGCGCCAATAAGGAGAGTTTTAGAGTCATCCAATAGAGCTGAATTGAAGCATGCAGCTGGGCACCATAGGAAGCTGCATCAGAGCCTCAGTTACAGTAGCCGCATCTCAAGCAGATTAGAGGCTTCAAATACCTTCAATTGTGTGCACATTAGAGCAGCAATAACTTTCAGCTTTGTGCACTCAAACAACTTACACATTAAGCTACAACGTTTCAGCCCGAGCATACAAACGCAAGCAATGTACCGAAGCTGGGCATGCAAGCCATACAACCATCGAGCTGTAGTCCAAACCTTGCAACCCTTCAAAGTGCAGCAGCAGAGCACCCAGAGCAGCTGCACCCATGCAGATCTGCACTCAACTCCATCGAATGAAAGCAACAGCTTCAACTTTGCCAAATTGATGCTAAATCAGAGGAGGCCACCATCCAACATGTCTACTGCAGTAGCAGGTTCCCAAGTTGCACCATGCAACCTGTTGAAGTGCATGTTGAACCCCCAGCTACCTGCCGAGCTGCAATCCATGCAACAGTAATCTATCAAATGGTGCAGCTGCTAGCAGTCCTACTTGGTGGCATCTAGCTCACAGGCTTCAGATCCTGTCAAGCATATTCCATGTAGTAGCGGGTTCGCAAACCTATTGGCACTTAAAACTGCAGCGTCACATTTGCCCATTGTTCGAGCTTTTTATAGCTTCATGTCTTGTCGACCAGCAACCCATTTGAACTTCTCGATTGGATGAACCTCCCATTGTACTTGTCGAAATGTAGTCTGGACTTGCAGCCAACCTCACAGAGGGATGGAATGTGCTTAGCATCTTCTTGACAGCTTAGCAGCCCCATATAGCCACTCCTGTCGAACAGTACCACCCTTCCATCCATCCTATCGACTACAGCAGCAATCCCCTCCTGAACCTGTCGGTCATTTGAGCTGTGAATCCATTAAGCAACCCAACCAACCTCTCAACTTCAGCATTGTAGCATCCTTTTGACCTTTGAATGCTGGAACCTGTCTACCACTTGCAAGCTCTCTAGCCTCTTGATCCTCTCGAAGTTCAGCCCCCCACATGTAGAACCTGTAACATCCCAGATCTCGGCACCCTGAAACCCATGCCATCAGCACGGTCCTCCAGGCCGTGCCCCTGAAATCCATATGGAACATTGGTATAACCAAGCAATAACTACTCAAATTAAGACAGATAAACTGAATGACGTAACATCAAAATATATTAATCTAAAGCAAAAGCTCAAAAGACATTTCTTATTCCATGCCAACGCATGAACAGAAGAACCGACCCGAACCATCGGTGATAAACAGATCACCCCAGATGGTTATTCAAAAAGAATATATCATTTAATTGCATTGTTTTAAAAAATAAGGCTTGACATACCAAGCCGTACGGTCAAAAAATCTCCCTCAAGGTACGCAGGGGTCCCCTAGAAGAAGTCCTCAGGAGGGGGCTCCAACTCCTCCCCGGGCACGTAATCCGAATCCCCTAGATCAACGTCTCTCGAAGCCTCAGCGGCTGCTAGTAATGGACCTGCGAAGTATAGTCTAAAGGGGTGAGCTACATCCTAGCTCAATAGGAAAATAAAAAGTGAACATATAAGTTAAGCTCTCACATATATTCTAAAACCATTTAAAAGCATGGTAAAACATTTTAAACAACTGAAATGATATAATAAATGCACTATTACTTTACTTGTGTTTGTTCATCCTCAACTTACTAGTATTATACACTGATTCGGCCTAATCACTTAAATCATAACTTAAATAATCCCTTTCTCATAGGCGACGGGGTTTCAAGACTCATACTCATATCCCTGGGATGTCAACTAGTGTACTGATTGACCGTCGTATCGGTCATGGATATTCTGTCGAGTCAGTCGTGGGTATCCCGCCACATCAGTGGGGTATTCTATTCAAACCTCAAATAACAAAAATATCGAAAGTACACTATATATAGTTATTCACCATATAATTATGCTAATTCTAGTATATTAGGCCTTATCACTTTTTCTTTCACTTTGCTGACATGTTACTCTTACACCCCTAGGGTGTCACTAGCTCAACACATCACTTTGATGCCCATTAACATGTTTCACGTCCCCTGGGGACCTTATGAGTTTATGTTGTATTTATACACACACACTCTCTTTGAAATCACATTTTTGATACATAAATATTCATGTGAATAACTCTACATACATGCTTTTGAAAATTAAAGTACATGCTCAAGGTGTTTCCTACCTCACAGCAATTTCATTTATCCAAAATGCATTATTATCTCTTAGGGGATCCAACACAACAATTACACGCTAAACCTATATTGCATGTGTCAAAATACTCTTAGAAAAGCCTATAAGAATCTTGAGGACCATAGTTCCCAAGAGCAGTAAAAATAAATATAAAAATCTATGTAGTACCTCGCGCGAGCGAGCACTATTCATCGCGCGAGCGAACACTATTCATCGCATGAGCGAGCACTATTCATCACTCGAGTGAGTACTATTCATCGCTCGAGCGAGTACTATTCATCGCACGAGCGAGCACTATTCATCGTGCGAGCAAGCACTATTCATCGCTCAAAACGAGTACTATTTATCGCTTGAGCGATGATAATCAAGGTATCATCCCTCGCTCGAGCGATTATAAACGAGGTATCTGAAGGTCACGCGAGCCTTCGCTCGAGCGAGCCTCCCTTTACAAAATGTTCTTGCTTGAGCGAGCCTCCCTTTACAAAATGTTCTTGCTCGAGCGAGCACAGAATATGTTTTGATTATATAATATATAATATCCCTCACTCGAGCAGGTATAAGCGAGACACTTGACCTCGCTCGAGTGATAACAATCGAGGTACCTGAAGGTCACGCGAGCCCTCGCTTGCGCGAGCTTCCCCTTCACAAAGGGTCTCGCTCGAGTGAGTCCAGAACATATTTTAATGTATATAATTTGTCCTTCCTCGCGCGAGCGAGCTATTTTAACGGCTCGCGCGAGGAGCGATCACAGTTATTGCTCGATCTTTTCGAGAACTCATCTCCTACCTCATTTAATATCCTATTAAAAGCTAATATAATATAACCAAACAATTAATACTCTATTTAAAGCACATATAAACCTTAAAATATACCTCAAGTCATTAGATCTCATCTAGATTTGATCCAAGATCGACTCAAATGAAGAGGGTTTCAAAAGCCCTTCTTCCAACCCCTTTCTAGATCATCCACCAGCTCAAAACCAAAAGATCCTTTCAAATTTCTTCACCACAACCTTCTCATCCTATGTATTTAAGATTCATAACGTGGATCTTGTCTCTTAATCACAAGAAAATTCCTACCTCTAATCTTCTTTTACAAAACCCTCTCTTCTTTCTCCCTGTTTCACTCTCTCTCTATCTAAGCTCAAATAGGTCACGTATGGGAGACTCCTCCCCCTTTTCTCTTATCTAGTGAAAACTAGTGTGTTTCACACACACACTTATGTTAGATGTTTCACCTTCATATAGTTCGCATACAAGACACCTACACCTGGTAGTGTATAAAGTAGGTGTGGTTCACTTGTTCACCACATACACTCACACATCATGTAAGTCACATGTGACCTACACGTGTCACAAAAATCTGGGTTATTACATTCACCCCAACTTATAAAATTTTTGTCCTCGAAAATTGATAAAAACATACCTCACCAAACTACACACGATTAACAGGGTGTCCGAATAGGCTACCCGTTTAGTCTAATAGTCTAATTAAGCATTTGAGCAAAAGTGGTCTACAATTATACCTGCATGAAGGGAAAAATCCACGTCCTATTTGTACGACAAGTCGATACCCATATCAAGCCACGCAAAATATAATAACACATTTAATAGCGATTATCATAATTCATATGACGCCCATTCCAATTAACCTGCAATTCACATTTGGCATGTGACATACAAGACCTAAAGTATTTCGACAAATAGAGGTTCAGCATGACCACACCCATAAACGAGTACCTGCACAAGAACTACACACAACCCCACATTCGAATGCAACTAGACACATTAGGACCAAATGACAAAATATATGCATAGAAGCATCATCATGTTTAGTAACAAAAATTATGACAATCATGTCACGACAGTTTAAAATTTACAATCCCCATCAAAACAAAACAGAAAAGAATGTTGTTTTCAAAACATGGAACAATATCACATTGCTATATCCAAAAAGAAATTTGATTTATAGATGACGACCTAATCGTCACCTTACTCATACTCCTCATCATCATCATCGTCATCGTCGTCGTCATCCTCCTCGTCATCATCGTCATCAACCTCCTTGGTGGTGGTGGCACCAGTTGTAGTGGTCCTGGTAGCAGGACCCGAGCTAGATGCACCATAGATAGCACCTCGCATAGCACCGTTGCGCTCCCGGTACGTCTATGGAAACGCATGTCCCATGAGGTCGATGAGGAGTGACTCCTGAAACCGCTGATGTAGCCGGATCTTCCGCCCTTTTAGGAGGATCTCCCGCATCATGCTGTTGTCGATGGTAGGGAAAAGCTGGGGAGACGAAGTGGAGGGAGCAGTTGGTCCAGTCTGTGGTGGTTGGGCCGCCTGTCGGGCAATCTGACGATCCCGCTTCCTGGTTAGACTATTTTGGAGGCTTTTTAAGTTCGTATTCAGGTCTTGGCCTAGGTATGGGACTATGTTATCAATGAGGACGGGCTCATCTTCTCGTATGTGGAAGCCATCCTTTCAGTTGCGTAAGTCAAAGAGGCGAGAAATAAGACGGGCTTACGGTAGGCGATTGATGGGTGGTGGAATAGCACCCTTCATGTTGCGCTTAAGAGCATGTATAATGCCCTTGAGAACCACCTTAGGTGAGTTAAACCACCTATTGTGAAAAGCAGAGTGTAGCGCCCTCAAAAATATGTCACGACGTTCTTGGTCATGGCCCGCCGGGTATAAATTCTTTTTAAAAATGATGTCAAGAGGCCACATGTGTGGTGGCAATTGGGACCGTGTAATAGATTGTCCCGATGCGGTGGTGCCGCCAGTAATGTCGGCGAAGATTGTCTGAAAAGGTACTTCTTGGGCAAAAGGTGGTTGTGAATTGGGTTCTCGGGTGTAGGCGTGAGGGCAATTCATGGTGAGCGAAACGTCAGCCTCGTCAAACTCAAATGACCTTCCGTCTATTTCAACGACAAGAATGTCCTTGTTAGTAGTGGTCTTAAGAGTTTGATAAAATAACTTTACAAGCCGTGGATAATACCGATTCCCAAACGGCGTCAACAAAGACCGCATATGATTTTGCGTGAGAAAATCATTAGTCCATTTAGTGGACGTAAGATCTCGAAAGCAAGTGGGGTGGATTTCCCACTCGGGTTCAAAGATTTTAGCCCCCCACCAATCGTCCAATAGGATCGGTGACTCGGTTTGAGGTGGTGGCGGTGAAGGTGGTGGTTGTGGTGGCTGTGGTGCCTTGTTGTGCGAAGGTGGCGATCGAATCGCGACCTTCTTTCTAGGTTGAGGGTTAGGGCTTGTGGAAGCCATTAGATCTCTAAGGAGCAAAATTAATGAAAATGAGATAGATTTAGGGTAGAAGTCACCTTTTGAAGTGTTTTTAACGGATTAGATTCTTCGAATCCGGCTTGAAATCGCACGTAGCGGAGTCGTCAATGTGAAAACCCCCAAAACCCTTGTGCTCAAATCCCTCTTCTCGCGTGAAGAACTAGGCGGAATGGTGCTTGCCCCCCATTTATACCCCGACCTCGCTCGAGCGGTCATAAGTCCTCGCTCGAGCGAGTCCAGAACAGATTTGGTGATTTATTTTTATATGGCTCGCGCGAGCGAGCGTAAGTCCTCACTCGAGCGAACCCAAAAACATTCTTCTAGTTCATTTTGTCCTGTATGTTCTCCTGATATCACCTTCAACTTCTAATACCTCTCCTAACACATGATTTCCTCCCCAACACCTTTGGAAATCACCAATAGAGTGATCAATCTAGCAAGATTAAAACGATCTATGCTCAAAATATAATAAAAATTTCCTCGGTCATTCCAAAACAAAAATCGTACATTCACATGTCAAAACATCACATACATTTTATAACATTTATTGGGCATCAACTAGCATTCTCAAACAAGCTAGGATATTGTTCTCTGACATCCGCATCAAGCTCCCATGTTGCTTCTTCGACCGGATGATTCTTCCATCGAACCAGCACTAATGGGATCACTTTTGTCCGCAACACTTGTTCTTTTCGATCTAAAATCTCTATCGGTTCCTCTATCATGCTCATGTCTTCATGCATTTTCAAAGGTTGAGATCCCAAAACGTGATCAGGGCCATTTATATACTTCCTGAGCATAGATACGTGAAACACATTGTGCACCCGATCGAATAGCGGTGGTAATCCAATGCGGTAAGCAACTTCCCCCACTCGACCCAAAACCTCGAATGGTCCAAGGTAGCGGGGACTTAACTTCCCTCTCTTTCCAAATCTCATCACGCCCTTCATAGGCGACACTTTGACAAACATGTGTTCACCCACCTTATAGTCTACACTGGTCCGCTTGATATCGGCATAGCTTTTCTGCCTGCTCTGAGCCGCTTTGAGTTTTGCCCTTATCATTCGAACATAGGTAGCATTATCTTCAAGCATCTTGGGTCCCAAAATAAATTTCTCACTGATTTCCTCCCAATTGATGGGCGATCTACATCGCCGTCTATAAAGATCTTCATATGGTGCCATGCCAATGCTCGCTTGGAAACTGTTGTTATATGCAAACTCAATCAACGATAGGTGCTGATCCCATGATCCTTGCAACTCTAACATATATGCCAGAAGCATGTCCTCGATGATCTGATTTACCTGCTCTATTTGCCAATCAGTTTGCAGATGGAATGCTGAACTGAAATCCAATCGCATTCCCATTCCCTCTTGAAATTTCTTTCAAAACTTTGACGTGTACAATGGATCACGGTCATAAATGATACTGCTTGGAATCCTGTGTAGGCGCATGATCTCTTTCATATACAACTTTGCAAGTCTTCCCACCGTGTACATCGTATTGTAAGGTAAGAAGTGTGCTGACTTGGTCAATCAGTCCACGACTACCCAAATGGCATTATATCTCTTTGTCGTATACGGTAGTCCAATGATAAAGTCCATAGAGATCGATTCCCACTTCCACTCTAGTATACGTAGAGGTTGCAATAATCCTGCAGGATGTCTATGATCGACCTTCACCTGCTGACATGTCAAACATCGTGACATGTACTTAGCCACATCTTGCTTCAAACCTTTCCACCAGTAATTCTTTTTCAAGTCTTGATACATTTTTATGCTACTAGGGTGGATCACATATTTTAACTTGTGAGCTTCATCGAGTATTGTTTGTCGCAAATCGGCATTGTCGGGAATGCAAAGACGACCCTTGAATAATAGAGAACCATCTTCTTTCACCGAGAATTCAGGTCTGACGCCTTCAATCACATCTTGATGAATCTTAGTTAGCGTTAGGTCTTTCATCTGTAGTTCGTGGATATGCTCAAATATTACTGGTCTCACTGATATGTTAGCCAAAAAGGCTCCTGTAGCTTGTGACTCGATATTTGTATCATACAGTGCCAGATCTTCAAATAACTTTTATCTATGCATACCCAAAATCAAACTAGCCAACTGAGCTAAACCCTTCCGACTCAAGGCATCAACTACTACATTAGCCTTGCCTGGATGGTACTATATGAAATAGTCATAGTCCTTAAGGAACTCCATCCATCTGCGCTGCCTCATATTTAGTTCTTTCTGTATAAACAGATATTTGAGGCTCTTATGATCGGTGAAAATCTTAAAGGTCTCATCGTACAAGTAATGTCGCCAAATCTTCAGTACAAATATGATCGCTGCCAGTTCCAGGTCATGTGTCGGGTAGTTCTTTTCATGTTCTTTCAACTGTCTTGACCCATAAGCTATCACCTTTTTGTGTTGGTTGAGCACACAACCCAAACCATTATATGAAGCATCACTGTAGACTGCGAACCCTCCACTGCCTGAAGGAATCGCTAGTACTGGAGCTGAAGTGAGCCTCTTCTTGAGTTCTTGAAAACTCTTCTCGCACGCTTCACTCCACTCGAATCTTAAATCTTTTCGTGTAAGCCTCGTAAGAGGCATCGATAATAGCCTGCTAGTCCAAGGAAACTACGGACATCGGTCACGGTCTTTGGTTGCTCTCAATTTACTACTGCTTTGATCTTAGCTGGATCTATCGTGACACCATGTTTTGAGACGACGTGTCCCAAAAAGCTAACTTCCTCTAACCAAAACTCGCACTTATTGAGTTTGACATATAGTTGGTGTTCACGTAAAGTTTATAGAGCAACCCTCAAGTGTTCTTCGTGCTCCACTTTCGATTTGGAGTATATTAGGATATCGTCAACGAACACCACGATGCAGGAGTCCAGGTGTGGTTTAAACACCAGATTCATTAAGTCCATAAACGATGCCGGTGCATTCGTCAACCTAAACGGCATCACCAAGAACTCAGTAGTGTCCATACTGTGTCCTGAATGCATTCTTCTGGATGTCCTCTGCCTTGACTCTCAACTGATGGTATCCAGATCTCAGATCGATCTTGGAAAAATACTTCGCTCCTTACAGCTGATCGAACAAGTCATCCATCTTAGGCAAAGGATATCGATTCTTTATGGTGAGTTTATTCAACTGGCGATAGTCAATGCACAGCCACATTGACCCATCTTTCTTCTTTACAAACAAGACCGGTGCTCCTCATGGAGACACGCTCGGTCTTACAAACCCTTTGTCCATGAGTTCTTGTAACTGCTCTTTCAACTCCTTCAACTCAGCAGGAGCTATTCTATTTGGTGCTTTTGAAACAGGCTCCATTCTCGATGCTAAGTCGATGGTGAACTCCACTTCTCTCTTTGGAGGTAATCCTGATAATTCCTCGGGAAATACATTTTCAAACTCTCGTACCACAGCTATCTTGGAGATAATGTTTTTCTTTTCCTTATCCTCCTTCAAGAATGCCAAGTAATCGCTGCACCCTTTTCTGATCAAGCGTTCAGCCCTGACTGCAAAAATGAGTGGCATATGCGTCGATCTCTCTCCTCGAAATCGAAATGATCTCCTCATGTTAGGTCTAAAGATGACAATCTTGTTCTTGTAATCCATGGTCGCACAATATTGTGACAACCAATCCATGCCAAGGATCACATTGAACCCTTGCATGTAATCAACTCCGTGTCGACTACTTCTCCAGTCGGGATAGACACTGATAGAACAAAGTCCAGCATCTCATAAACGTTCTTCATTCTCTTCGCGAACCTCGGAGTGACAAAGGAGTGGGTAGACCCTGGGTCTATCAACACTCTTGCTTCGTATGCTACATAGCATCCTTTTTCGTAGACTCGTAACATACCTATAATACACATATATACATATATAACACATATTTTATCTAGAATTTTTTTTTCACGTACCAAATGAATCTACACACTTTTCTAATTTAATGCAACTTCTCTATCTAAAACTTTATTGAATTGACATTCTTTATTTTAAAAGGAATCTCACCTTGGATGACGTCATGTACGTTCCCTGCTTCTTGAGCCGTGACTGTATAGGCTCTCCCTTGTACGACCGACTTTCTCTCTTGTATTGGTCATGGAATTGGAGCAGAGGCCATCTTATCCTTGTTCATCTCAGGACAATCTTTAATCATGTGGCCCATCTTGCCACATTTAAAGTAGCCTCATGTTCCTTGCTTGCAATCGGCTATCTTGAGGAACTTGCCACACTTGGTACAAGCCTCCCTAGGTGTGGAAGAAGCAGCTCGTGAAGCGCCTTGTGTAACTATAGCTCCAGTGGAAATAGCAGGGCTCTCATACCGTATCGGCCTCCCCGACACAAGTAATGGAAATCTCTGATAGTTGGTTTGTTGCGCCGGTCTCCCATTCCCTGCTTAGAACGGTGGTCTCTAACTAGGTACTATGAATCTCAGCTTTTTGTTCACCGACTCATAGTTTCCTGTTCTGCTCTGATCTACACTCCCTCGTCCCTACTGTTCCCTTTGGCAGTATCGATTATTACTTTCTTCCTCAACTACCAAAGCTTTACTCATGACCTCTCCATAGGTCATCAGCTGAAACGGTGCCACTCCACCTCTAACTTCCGGCCTCAAACCTTATTGAAACCTCTTTGCTCTCATCACATCCGTAATCATGTAATTGGGAGCGAAGCGAGCAAGCCTCATGAACTCCACTCTGTACTCCCTCACTGTCATCTGTCCTTGCAAGAGTTGCAAAAACTGTATCTCCATCTGATTTCTCACCACTTCGGGGAAATACTGTTTGTTGAACTCTTCGACAGACTCATCCCATGTCCAGGGCAATCCTGGGGTCTCCTGAGCCCTAGTCCTAGAAACAGACTTCCACCAAGGCCTAGCTTCCCCATCAAGCATGTACGCTGCCCAAACGATGCTTTCATCTTTCGCGCATGTCAGCACGCTAAAAACCTTTTTCTTCTCACTTAGCCAATTTTTGGCAGCCATCGGCTCCGCTTGTCCTGAAAAGCTAGGAGGTCTCATCCTCTTAAACTCGGTAAATGCAGAGGACACTAGCGGTGTTGGAGCTACTGGAGGAGTAGGTGGCTGTTGTTGATCATTGGCATTGTGAGCCACCAAGGATGCTGCTTGTTGAGCAATGGCGGTCGCCATAGTTTCCATAGTATGCATCATCCTATAACGCTCCTCTCTATCTTCATTTTTTTCTCTGATTCTCTCTTGTCCCCTCTAATCTCGATCTTGGCGATCTCGATCCCGATTCTCTGCCTGATCTTGGCTCTCGTGGCCACCACTGCCTGAAGTCCCTCTATCTCCCAAAGGCACTCAATTGGTATCCGAGATAAAGTCATCTTGACTATGCAAATTCCTATTATGACCGCCCCTAGGTCGGCCTCTTCCCTTAGAAGACATTACGGTCTGTACGTGAAACCAAAGTTTCGTTAGCAGAAGTCCCTATGCTCTTACAAAAAGAATAATTATCAGAATTTCTAAAGGAAATGTTTTGATACCAACTATGACAGCCCATATCTCAGTACCCTGAAACCCATGCCATCAGCACGGCCCTCCAGGCCGTGTCCCTGAAATCCATACGGAACATTGGTATAACCAAGCAATAACTACTCAAATTAAGATAGATAAACTGAATGACGTAACATCAAAATATATTAATCTAAAGCAAAAGCTCAAAAGACAATTCTTCTTCCATGCCAACGCATGAACAGAAGAACCGACCCGAACCATCGGTGATAAATAGATCACCCCAGATGGTTCGTCAAAAAGAATATATCATTTAATTACATTGTTTAAAAAAAATAAGGCTTGACATACCAAGCCATACAGTAAACTCTCAAAAACTCTCCCTCAAGGTACGCAGGGGTCCCCTAGAAGAAGTCCTTAGGAGTGGGCTCCAACTCTTTCCTGGGCATGTAATCCGAATCCCTCGAATCAACGTCTTCTGAGGCCTCAGCGGCTGCTAGTAATGGACCTGCGACATATAGTCTAAAGGGGTGAGCTACATCCTAGCTCAATAGGGAAATAACAAGTGAACATTTAAGTTAAGCTCTCACATATATTCCAAAACCGTTTAAAAGCATGGTAAAACATTTTAAACAACTAAAATGATATAATAAATGCACTGTTATTTTACTTGTGTTTGTTCATTCTCAACTTACTGATATTATACACTGATTTGGCCTAATCACTTAAATCTTAACTTAAATAATCCTCGAGCAATATAGCATTGAGCCTCGATGGAATACCCACCATCGTCGTCTAAATAGACACTTGTCATATCAGTTTCTTACTTGAATACTACCCAGGTCCCTTTCTCATAGGCAACGAGGTTTCTAGACTTATACTCACATCCCTGGGATGTCAACTGGTGTACGGATTGGCCGTCGTACCGGTCACGAATATTCTGCCGAGTCAGTTGTGGGTATCCCGCCACGTTGGTGGGGTATTCTATTCAAACCTCAAATAACAAAAATATCGAAAGTGCTTTACATATAATTATTCATGGTGTAATTGTGCTAATTCTAGTGTATTAGGCCTTATCACTTTTTCTTTCACTTTACTGACATGTTACTCTTACACCCCTGGGGTGTCACTAGCTCAACGCATCACTTTGATGCCCTTTAACACGTTTCACGTCCCTTGGGGACCTTATGAGTTCATTTTGTATTTACACACACACACTCTCTTTGAAATCACATTTTTGATGCATAAATATTTGTGTGAATGACTCTACATACATGCTTTTGAAAATTAAAGTATATGTTCAAGGTGTTCCCTACCTCACAACAACTCCATTTATCCAAAATGCATCATTATCTCTTAGGGGATCTAACACAACAATTACACGCCAAACCTATATTGCATGTGTCAAAACACTCTTAGAAAAGCCTATAAGAATCTTGAGGACCATTGTTCCCAAGAGCAGCAAAAATAAATATAAAAATTTATGTAGTACCTCGCACAAGCGAGCACTATTCATCACCCGAGCGAACACTATTCATCATGCGAGTGAGCACTATTCATCGCACGAGCGAGCACTATTCATCACTCGAGCGAGTACTATTCATCGCATGAGCAAGCATTATTTATCGCGCTTGCGCGAGCTTTCCCTTCACAAAGGGTTTCGCTCGAGCGAGTCCAGAACATATTTTAATCTATATAATTTATCCATTCTCGCACGAGCGAGCTGTTTTAACTGCTCGCGCGAGGAGCGATCACAGTTATTGCTCAATATTTTTGAGAACTCATCTCCTACCTTATTTAATACCCTATTAAAAGCCAATATAATTTAACCAAATAATTAATACTCTATTTAAAGCATATATAAACCTTAAAACATACCTCAAGTCATTAGATCTCATATAGATTTGATCCAAGATCAACTCAAATGAAGAGGATTTCAAAAGCCCTTCTTCCAACCCCTTTCTAGATCATCCACCAACTCAAAACCAAAAGATCCTTTCAAATTTCTTCACCACACCCTTCTCATCCTATGTATTTAAGATCCATAAGGTGGATCTTGTCTCTTAATCACAAGAAAATTCCTACCTCTAATCTTCTTTTACAAAACCCTCTCTTCTTTCTCCATGTTTCACTCTCTCTCTATCTAAGCTCAAATAGGTCACGTATGGGAGACTCCTCCGCCTTTTCTCTTATCTAGTGAAAACTAGTGTGTTTCACACACACAATTATGTTAGATGTTTCATCTTTATATAGTTCGCATACAAGACACCTACACCTGGTAGTGTATAAAGTAGGTGTGGTTCACTTGTTCACCACATACACTCACACATCGTGTAAGTCACACGTGACCTACACGTGTCATGAAAATCTGGGTTATTACAGAACTTGTCGAGCACATCAACTCCATGGAATCCTCACAACATCTTCAGCTCCATTGCAGCCCACAACCTGTCGACAGCTGCGCACTCCATCCTCCCACGCTGCCAATCCTCTTGACTTCAGCTGCAAAATCAAGCCTCACGACCAGCACCTTCATCCTCCCATCAATCCTCTCAACCATTGCAAACCCTGAACCTCTCGAAGTGCTTCAGTAAACCACTTACAAACCTGTCGACAACTATCATCACAATGCACTTCAAACCTGTCGAGAAGGTAGTGCAGCAACCTTTTGAACCTCGCGACTATTTGCTGAAGCCTCCAAGTGCAGAACCTGTCGACACCTTGCTACAGAAATCCACTCCTAAACCTCTCGAGGTCTTTATCTTATCGAGTCATCTCCTCCACCACATGGCTGAAACTGCAACAGATTTGAATAGAGCTGCATCAGCCCATGGTTCCTCAAGCCTATCCGACTCAGGTTCCACCAAATCTAAAGTGAGGAGGCTATTTTGGTAAAGGCTGCAGCTGGAGTGTATTTTTAGGTAAACTATTGTTGGAGGGCAGGGGTATTTTGGGGCAGCCAATAGAATGATTTATTTGGGGCATTCTCAGGAGATTGGGAGCAATTACTTAAGATGTGCAGCTGCAAATACTAATGGACAACAGGGATAGTTTTGGAAACTCCAAAACAGAGGTAGCTGCACATGGACTTGTTTTTTGACAGTTTACTTGCACTCTTTATGTCCAAAGTATTGATATGTAACTCTAGTGCTTTGAACAGATTCTGATCACCAAAGTAGATGGTGTTGTATTATCGAATATGGCTTAGCTGTATTCTTGAGCCCATGACACGTCGCATAAAAAATGCTATGATCACTGATTTTTTTCTGCATTAAAAATGTTAATCATTGAATTATTTCCTTGCAGTCGTAGTGATAGTGGGGCTTGTGCATGTAGTATCCATCAACGCCTCGAGCATCACAGGCAGAATACCATATAAATGGTAGTTAGAAGTAGGTGGAGGTCTTGTAAAGTTGAAGTGCACAACTATGGTTTGATTAAATGAACTACAATATAGCACAATTATGGAGCTGGTTTTGGTTAAGAGAACTACAAAGTGATGTTCTATGGCCTCTGTATCTTAAACTTTTAGAGAGTTTTCTATGTGCACATCTTTCATTGAAATAGAATACTTGAGTGAAACCCTTGTCTACTAAATCATTGAGCACTTGATTGATCAGTCTGAATTTGTTTACAATGAATTTCCATGGTGAGTTAAAAAAGATGGCCTAGTCAACAATGATCACTGTTGATACATCAATTTGGTGGTATTTTTTTGTTTGCCCTCTCTCTAACTTCCCTGCAATTTGGTTAAGAGTACCTACAGATGCACTCACCAAATCCTTGAGGGCAGCTACACTGAAAACCCCTTGTCTGCTTTGAATTAGACGACGGATATTGTTTTTTCGTCCCAATCTTCCACATGATGGATCTTCAGATCATGGGCGTGTCATATAAGCATCTGATAGTATGCTTATTATTAGCTCTAAAATTCTTCAGATCGTGGCACCCAATCTCCGGAGATAACGATTCTTTCTCTTTTGGCAATTATTAGCTCTAAAATTCTTTCTTAACTGGATACTGGATAGTATGCAAAACCACGATATCAAACTTTCAAACGTAAACAAAATTATATTCTGTCTCACAAAAACCATCATTACATGGTTTTGAAAAACCCAGTCAGTGGGGAGCCTTACATGCCAAAAGCAAAACTTTGGGCCCTCAGGAGATTGTGAGGGTTACATCTGGTGAAGATGATCACTAGCAAATACTTCTTGAATGGCTTTCAAAGATAACAAAGCAAAGGTACTGCTAATAAAAGTACCCTCTTTACAGATTCATTAGCTATGACCCATCAGATTATAATGTTTTTTATTAGGTTGGGAACATAAACTTTGGGTGAAGCATCCGAGGTGATTTTGTGGTGGAAGGTTTCCAAAATGGATGCCTCCAACAAGGAATTCCCATGGGTAATGGCTGGAGAATTCAATGTCACTAGCTTTTCTCACAAAAGAAACAACTGCGATAGGGAGTCTCCTAGCCAATGACGATTTTGGTGATTTTGTTGGTCCGTTTGATCTAAGATGACCCATGCTTGATTGAACTGGATAGATAATCTTTGCTCCTCTGAGTTTGACGAGATTTCTCTTAAATTCTTTTGTCAAGGAGCAAAGAAGCAATTTAGACTTCTTCTCTCCTCTGATTTTGACGAGATTTCTCCTAAATTCTTTTGTCAAGGAGCAAAGAAGCAATTTAGATTTATTCTCTCTGCCACTGTCAAAGAAGTTAAGAACCATTTAGATTTCATGTGGCCTGATTGATTTTGTTTTATAGTCTTTTAATAAATTACATATAATATTGTGAAGCTTCTATCAATGGCGTTAGTGTTATCACTTAACAAGATTGTGGTATCATTTAACTATGAAATGCAGTTGGGATCCCTTTTTCACTAGATTAGTGGCATAGAAGACTGATTCATAAGCTTTATCGTTGTGAAGATTCAATGTCTTTACACTCAATGTGTAGTTTTGCATTATGAGGGTGCAAACAAGTCAGGTGGATAGAGACTCTAACAAAATTGCTAAAAGGGTTATGGGGCCAAAGGTTTGAGTCATGAGGACTGAGCCTCAAACCCAATTGATTAAAGTGTGCATAGGCATAATGGCATTGACATGGCGCAATTGCCTACAAGTGTGGCTGATGTGGCATGGCCCAATTAGCTGCACGTGCGATCGAGCTCAATTAATGCAAGTCAGTGTAGCAAGTCACATCGCGCCACGTCAGTCTGCACTTTGTCCTATAATTTTCCTTTAATAATTGACATCCATGTTATAAGCAAGAGCTGCAATAAATGGGCAAAACGATTCTGATCAATGATCAAAATTTCGGCTGAAATTATCGGTATCGGTCTCCACCGAAATGATAATTTGGACCGAAATTTCGGTCAAAATTTATATGGGACCCAAAATTTGGGCGGAAATTTCGGCCAAATTTTCAGTTTTCGGCCAAAATTTGATCCTTGATTCTGATGCAATGATGACCACTTAAATAGTGTATCTAGACCCATTTAAATTAAGTTGGACCCAACCAGACCCAAACTGAAAGGGACTAACTTGGCCTTAACCTTAGTCGCTCATGGACCCGGACCCCCCTCTTAACGTCCATTTCTTTTCTACACCTCTTTCGCTGAACATGGTTTATAATCAGATATATATTGATTTACATCATGGTATCCAAATCAGACGACTCATAAATCCATACCCTTCCACAGACCTTTACCATTCCAAAACCTTTCTTCTTCCTCTATCTTAACCCTAAACCTTATGACGGAAGAACGAGACCATAAAGAACTCAGCAGAAGTTTTGATCGTGCTCTTGAGAAAGGAAGGGTTGGACTTTTGGCAACCATAAAGAAATTAGAAAAGCTAAAACGCCAACAGCCCATATCTGATGCTGAATTGTCCACCATAAACCCCCTTTACCCAAAACCTAAACCAAATCCGAAATTCCTTTCCTATGACCCATCTACCCCCACTTCCTAAACTTTACACCATTACAGCCTTCCCTGAGTGCGAGTTACTTTATGATGATGGTGAGTTGTAATTTCCAATGTCATCTCCAATCTCTTCCTTATTTTTCTTGCCGCCCCTCTTCATTGCTCATCCTCTCCCCTTGCCTACATTACATTCTCTTTACATAGTCTTCGCAGGAGAATAATATAGCCTGTGGGAGGATAGCAGTGTGTTTACTTCCTACTCTTCAAAGTGCTTCCCCAAGTGCATTGCATTTCTCTCGAGGGAAGTGTGTGATGTGCTATATTTAGGGGAGATGTCTGGAAGACAGGGGGTGGACTTCGCCAAGGTGTGGATACTCCTTTTGGAGGAGAGAGATAAGACTCTGATTAAAGGCAGTTAAAAGTCGATGACCGATCTTTATCGAATAAATCTTTTGCCTTGGACGAGCGCTGCCGGTGTCGTAGTTAGGGTGTGTCTAGATTTTTCCTAGGTTTAATCTTTTATGTAAGTACTTTTACTTATTTTTAATGCATTCTATAAATATTTCCTTCGTTATATAAAAATCTCTTTTGATTATTTTTATTATTCTAAATTTTTTTATTATCTTTCTATGTGATCTACATCGGAGGTGATTTTTCCTCAGTTTGGGAGAAATTTTTGAATATTTTTGTAGATTATAAGCTTGATACACGCAATATATTAGGTAAATTTTTTTTGAGTATCCCCTATTTTTGAAAACAATGAGGACATTGTCATATTTTAGTTTGGGGGATACTTCTTTCTGTATATAATTAGTTTTACTTTATTAGTTTTTAGTTTTCCTTTATTTTTGCTTTTTGCATATCGAAATTTTATTTTTCTTTTGCATATTTTTTATGTAGATTTTAATTTTTAAATAGCTAACCATTATATGTGAGTTATGATAAAAAAAAATTATGATTACACAAATTTTACAATCCATCGTAGTAAAAGTTCAACAATCAAACAATAGAGCAGCTGTGATTCATGTCTAGCCCTCTTGAACACTATATCAGATTGAATGTTTGAAACTATACTTTGATTTAAACTGTAATATTTAAATTATAGTTTTGAAATTTTATAACCAGTGAGGTTTTGGGACATATTTCCTCTTTTATTTTGAGAGAGGCTGCTTTCTATTCGAACTTAAATTTTCTATGAACTTCTTTACTGCATTACAATGAAATCTCATATTGTTAAAAAATTGAATCAAATATTTTATGATTATGATAACTTATTTTTCTAGACCTATTTATTAGATACATCCAAATAGTATGACATTCATGCTAGTGAATCATGGAAATGATTTAAGGCCATTCTTTTCATTCGTTAGAGCCAAAAAGCCAAAATCCCATAAATTGATTTATCCCTTGAACTTATATTAAAAGCCTAAATCGAATTTCTTTGTACTAAAATCTTATAAACCCTTAACCACATGTAGTACCTAAAGCTTTAGCCTTTAACCCTTATATTTTCTGAGAATTTAGAATGCAAAAGGTGAGAAGAGGGAGTGAAAGGAGTAAAAGAATAACAGATAAGGGTAATGCAACAAAGAATACGCCTGAGAAAGAAATAAAATGAAGAAAAATATAGAAAATCAAGAGAAATTGTAAAATACGATTTTACAAAAGGAGAAGCAAGAAGCTTCCAAACTAAAGAAAAATTCAAGAGGATATCTGAAACTCAAGAAAATGGGATTTACCGAAAAAAAAAAATACAAGTAAATGAGAAGATGCTATCCAACTTTTTAGATACTTGTTGAAGCAAAAGCATAGAAAGAAGAGAAGAAGATAGAAGAAAGATGAGCTAAATTCTCAGAATTTTCAAATCCTTTCTACCCTTCTTTGGAAACCTTTTACACCCAAAGCCCCATTACAAGTCGAAAAAAGATCTTCTTGATTCATGATTTACAACGGCATGAGCCCAGTAGAGATGTATATAATAAATACTATGGAGAAATAGGAAGGCATATGAATAGAATTGATTATCCATTCTATGAGATTTACCTTTATGTCAATTATCTTTTGAGCTGTTCATCGTATATATCATAGTGAGAGAACCCAAAAATTTCAATATTCTTTTTGAGAGTACGCCAACAGTGAGAGTTTGGATGAAAATATCTTATAAATCTGTGTTTAGAGAAATTTATGATGAATAAAATTTTCACTGATACACACACACTCCATGCTTAACATGAATTGAAATTGTTGAGTTCTGATCAAGGAAAACTGCTAGGATGAAAAGCAAGGGATGGGGGATCATGTTTTTAGAAACTATGACAACCATATAATGATCAGTTATTTACTATTTAGTGTATAAAATTTAGTTTAGAAATTTAAAATTTTTTATTTTTTAGTTTAGATATTTAAAATTTTTTATTTTTCTTTAAGAAAATCTTTAAAAAATCTAAAAATATTTGAAATTTATAGATAACTTCACTGAAAACCTTCAGAAGATTATAACTTCCCTACTTAGGGATCACTTAGGGGTTTAAAGGCTTGTTGCATTTGCTAAATGCAATTGTACTCTCTATGAAAGTACATGATATTTAATTTTTAGATTAGTTTTTCTTTCCTTATTTGCCAGTGACTAGCAAATCTTATGTTTGGGGGTGTGATCATTCACAAAATATACCAATTTATCATCCTTAACTTAGAGATGCTAGACCCCAGTTTATACTAATAATATGATGATGTGCAGATATTAAGAACAGACAATAAAATAGAGCAAAAGTAATAATCTTCATCAAAATGAACTCAAAAAGCAGTAAGAAATATGATCGAATGTAAAGACGATTTAAATCATATTTGAAAGCCAAAATAGAAAGAAATCATACTTACAAATGAGCGTAGCTAAAGAGAAAAGAGAAATCACAATTTATGATTATTCAGAAAACGCTTCTGACTAGAGTACGACAACATGGAAATACGATCGTTCATATTGGAGAATCATATTGAAAGAAAAGAGAAATCGTATTTACGATTTTGCAAACTTAGCTCCTAGTGCTGCTGATCATGTGAGAATTATATCGCCATGCACAGAATGAGCAGATCTTTTAAATTAGAAGTTTGGCAACCCACGGATATGAGAAGATTGGAGAAAGACTCCTAAGGATCTCTGTTACTTAAAAGAAAGAGAATAATCCTGAGCTCATCTACCAGTCAAAGCAAGGAAGAATAGAATTATAAATTAAAGTTTTATTAGAAAACTTTTTTTCTTAGTAGTTTTCTATTATTAGGATTTGAGCAATATAAACCGACTCTTTATGATCTATAAATAAGAGAGTTCGGCATAGAAGTAATGTTATTGAAAAAATTTTTAGCATCAATTGACGACTGAGGCTGAGTATTCTTCCGATCACGGTAGTATTAGAGTAGTTTAGATATACAAGGTTTCATGAGAGTAATTGACGACTGTGATCGGAAGCTGGAAGATTAGAGTAGAGCATCCGTAGTTTCTCAGAAGCAATTGACACCTGTAACTGAGGGATGAAAGATCTTTTATTTGCTTTCTAGTTTAGATTTATTTTCATGTATTTTTACTGCTTTGTAAACATCTAAAAGTTTTTTATTTGAATTGTTGACTCAGATTGAGAATTTGCAAATTAGTGTAACGGTTTTACTTTTCCATCTTCAGTTTTCTTGAATTTGATTGACGCCTAAATTTCGGGAAGATTGTTGATCAGTATAAACCTATGTTAAGAAATTCTAGTTTTTGATTGACGCCTAAATTCTAGAAGAGTGAGATACGGTGTAACGGTAATTTATTTTATAAACATTCGAGAATTGAAAGATTGTGATTGACGACCATAATCTGGAAGGAGGATGATTTAGATTTATTTTCTACATTAGTTTAAACAACTTATTCTTTTATTTATATTTCTCCAATAGTTTAGGTTCTTAAAAGAAAAATATCAATTTTCGAACATATAAGAAAAATCACCTTACTCGTAGGAACGATCCTATACTAGTGCTGTAATTTTCATTGTGCGCTTGCAATAGATTAAGACTTAGTACGATAATAGAAGCAATCACCGGCTCTGCGTGGCTGCGCATACCCAAAATTTTGGCCAATCCGACCAGCTCACAACCCTAATCAAAAGGTTCTAATTATGGGTTAGTAATTAAAAGATTAATAACAATTATGTTTGAATTTAATGTTAATTCTCATTGTTTATCGTTGGAAACCCCACCTTTTGATCATTGTTGCTACCACATGATTAGGGGCCTGAAGATTTTGACTTGGTGACTTCTATTTTACAGTAGTAATTTCTAATTTCTAATAGATTAAGTTAAATAAAAAAGGTGGTAGAGATATGATATTAATTATAATAGTATGCCTCTGTGCCAGCTTATATGCCTAGCTACATGTTCGGATGATTATGGAAGCTCAATATACAATTATTGTCATTAAATTAGATGCAATGCTTTCTACACTTTACGAACTTCCTGAGAAAAGAGAGACACATATAGGTTCACTCACTTATTGACCCCTTCATTTAATCTTAACTCATCGAAATTAAGAGTGCTGGCCCCCCCCCCAACTCATCGAAATAATGAGTGTTGGGAGAGTCCCCCCCACCCCGCCACCCACCCACCCAAAAAATAAATTCCTTAGAGCCAGTAAAAAACCCCGCCTTGAGCCTACCAAAATATGCCACTCGAGCAATCTCATAACTCAATCAGACAATTTTCTTAATTCGCTTTAGGAGAAGCGCTTTCATGATTCTGAGACTTCGGCCATTGAATAACTCACGATATATGACGTATATGCAAAAAAGCACAAATACTCCATTTTTAATAGCATATTTGTATCGGATACCGATACTTGAGGGATACGGCTGTCATGGATCAAAATATCGTCCGATATCGATACGTATTGATTTTGGACTTGGACGATATGATAAATTGAATTTTTATCGGCCCCTTTAAAAAATAGTCAAATTATCGATCGTATCGTCCAATTTATTGCCGTATCGGACGATAATTTGAAATTATCATTTTTTTTTTTGGAAAAATACGGGAATGTATCATCTGATACGTATCGGTTTTGGGGCTGGACGATACGTATCGAAAATCTGATATTTTGAACCATGACGGCTGCATGCGTATCCTGAGCGTTTCCGAAAAATAATAATTAAAAGAAAGTATAGAAATCGGACTACGAGCTTCAGATTTAGGGTTTTTCGTAAAACGAGAAGAAAAAGAAATCAAAGGAGCCTACTTAAAAGCCTACCCCCCACCATCATGCAGCCACATTCGAAATCAATCTTTATAAGTATTTTTTCTTATTTCTTTTGGGTTTTCTTCTTCCTCTTTTTCTTATTATTACTAACTTAAAATATACTTAAAAGTAAATAAAAATTATTTTAAATGCAAGTATCCCCATGTATTGTATCTTGATCTTTTAAAAATTGTCACCTCACTAAACCCATATGTTATCCTACCAGCGTCCCATATCTATATATATATATATCCGTGCTTCTTAGTGCCTGTTTAAAAGTGTCAATGTAGTGCAGCTTAGTCATTTTTTCATCTCTGTATAACGCGGGATGACCAAGACTTCATAGTCTCACAGTATGGTTTAAAATGTTGGAAATTGGAGACGTTTCAGATAGGGAAAAAAATGAAATGTTTCACATATTGATACATCTTAGCTAGCGTGATAGCATGATAAGCGATTTTCAATTTCAAATTTGTTAAAAGTTATTTAAAAATAAAAAATTATATTAAAAATAAAAATATAAAAAATACTTAAATGAACATAAAATAATAAGTTGGTAGAATAAGAAAAAATTATAATAAACATATAGCATATGAAAGTGTAAATGAATAGAATAAGGTAAAACAAATGAGGTCTGTTAAACAGATAGTGTATGACGATCCGGCCATATGCTGAGCGATATATATATTTTATTAATCCAAGCAGTACGCTGAGCAACATATCATTGATCAGAGGGGTAGAATCATCTCATCAATAAACTTTAATTTTGACCTTAAAAAATTAAGCATAATCCTCTATGGTAGGCTGTGTAGATCAAATGGTTCAAAACTTTCAATCAGTGCATTTTTTAATCTTTTGTGCTAACACAATTTTGGTGACATTGATTGATTTGCACTAATGCCACATGGCCTATAAGTAGAACCGTCATGATATGAATGGTTACCTAATGTTAACATTTAATATTTACGAATTAGATAGCCACAAGCTGATTGGTGACGGAAAGACACTCAAAATGTCATTTATCTAAAAAGAACAAAAGAAAGGGTTAATATTATGTAAGAGCTTTGAGCTCTAGGTGCATAATTAAAATATTATATGAAAGACCCAAATTTTGACGTTGCTAGGCCTTGAAAGATGACTAATGTTTTTATTTAATTAGCTTTTATGTGCATGAAGATTTAAAGAGAGAAAAAAAATAAAAGAGTTAAAGAACCGAAGAAAGAAAGAAGGAAAGCACAAGCTCAAAAAGAGAAGTAGTAAAAAAAAAAAAAGAGAAAGAATACCAAACTCGATAGGTCAAAGTTCAATCTCGATCTGTCGAGATTAGGGGCACGTTCGTTTCGGTGTAAAGCCCAAATAATATGTGTATAATGAAAATAATACAGGTCAAAGGTTGCTTTTTTTACAAGACGATCGTTCAATTCACCATAATCGAGGTTGCATTGTACTATTCAAATTGCAGGTATTATTTAAGTGTTACGAAGCCCAAGCTTCATAAGGTGCAAAAAATACAGGAGCTTTTTGCAACCGTTATAAAAAACCCATTGTCTTCTTGGTGCTTTAGGCTTTTAACAGATGCTTTTAAAAAGACTTAAGAGAGACTTTTACTCCATTTTCTTCTTGCTTTGATAGGCCTTTTAATAGAGGCAACCAGCTGACTTGTACCTGCAAGGTTTTTCTCTCCCTTTCTCTCTCTCTCTCTCTCTCCTTCCTCTCTCTCCTTCCTCTCTCTCTCTCTCTCTTTACCTCTCCATCTCTCTAACTTTTCCATTTGTAATCCCAAAAATCTAATTTTTTGTTTCAATTTTCTCTGACTCTCCTCTTCCTCTCTCATTCTCTCTAACACTAGATGGTTCCAAAATTGGTGCCACATGTACAAATTTGATGGTTTGAAGCCTAAGCAAAACTTTTGCCAATTGCCATGATACTTGATGGTTTTTCACAACATCCTGTGAGTTGTGTTTTTTTAGGTTGGAAGATAGACTTGAGGTTGTTGTAGACATTGTTGGGTATGATAAATTTTTGACACTGTATCAGATTTTTGGGGCGAATTTGAGTGAAATCACTGAATTAAGTGGGTTGGTGGCGTGAGAAATGCATATGACACATTTGATTATATGTCAAAATAGGTGTAGAGTGCTCCATGGAGTTGGTTGGTTAGGTGAGAAGACGCATATGAAGTGTTTGATTGTATGTTTAAGTGGGCTGATTTTACTAGATGAATAGGGCTAGTTGTGCCTTGATATGTGATGTATGATGTTTTGACCTCTCACAATTGTAATCAAGCCTTCATTTAACCCTTCCCGTGTAAATTGTGATTATGAGCTTGTTTTTTATCACAATTGTAATTAAGCCTTCATTTATTTTCTTATCTGATCACAATTGTAATTAAGCCTTCATCATCACCATGATTTCATGACACGTCGGACATGTCCATCATCAGTAGTAGAGTCACGTTATCTGATGGGTGGGGGGTGGGGGGGTTCAGGACCCTCCATCGTTAAATAAAAATCTTTAAAGCACTTTAAGGACTGAGCAGTTGGGCCCAATTGATCTTCATGAGATACCTCATCAAAAAAATTATGGCTCTACCACTACCCATCATGCTCGATAAAGTCGGATACTAGCAACGGTGACTGGGGATGTCAATTTTCACATGAATTTAAATATATTACACAAGTTGTTCTTTTGGCTGTAATGTTAAAAAAACATCAAAAAGTAGATTTTACAAGGAAATTTTGCAGTCAAAATCATTTTACACCCAAATTTTACATGCAAAGTAAACTTTGCATGTAATCCAGTCATCAAAAAATTACATGCAATCTCTATTTTATAGGGTGCATATTACGATGAAACAAATGTGTCTTAGGAGAAGGAAAATAATATAAATCTCAACAGGTCGAGATCCAAATTCGACCTGTAGAGTTCCATAAAAGAAAACCAAAACTGCCAATCTTGACAGGTCGAGATTGGAGCTTGACTTGTCGAGATGAGAATTTCAACAACAGTATTGGTATGAATCCTGGGAACACACAATCTGAGAATTCCTTCTTTCCTAATTGAAATTAGAGTTGTTTTAGGGTTTCTTTCATAGTTTATGTCATTGTATTAGGGCCTTATGGATTTATAAATAAGGACCCTAGGTTTAGAGATAGTTTATAATTAATAGTTTTCTAGAGATAGTTTTAATAGATAGTTATAGTTTCTAGATTTTGAGAGTTTGTGAGATTGAGGGAATTGTAAACCATCATTATCTGGTCGAATCAGAGAGTTGTACTCCGATGATGAAGATTAGAACAACGATGCATGGCTAGTTTTCGAAGTTTGGGATCTCTTGTAAATCAAAGATAAGTAATTAATTTAAAGTTCTATTTCTTATTCTATTTTGAATTCTTTTATGGTAATTATTGCATGATTGAGATTCACTCTTGTTTGTGACTTGTTGTGAATGTTTCGAAAGTGTTTTATTTCTATTTATGAAAATCGTAATCGCCTTGTATGATTAGATTTGATAGAAAATTCACCATCGAATTAGTACTTGTAGTCTAGTTTGATAGGTTTCATGCAATAGTGCTTACGGATTAGATCGTTAGAGATTAGATGGATTATATCATCTCGACTAATCCATGACTAAATATAGGATTTGATTATTTTACCTACCTATAGCTTGTAGCGAAAAGAAGGTTATTACCCCGAATTCAAATTAGAGTAGGAATAGAATAATGAGTTAATTATGAATCTACGATTAAGAGGGATCCTAGACTATTTTCTCTATTTCTTTCAAAATCTGTTTTTATTGTTTTCTCTAGATAATCATAATTAGATTTACTTCTAAAAAATCATTTCTGATCGAGACTTTAATCTAGATAAATAGGTAATCTCTGTGATACGATACCCTTAGTACTTGCCCTAGTTCCACGAATTTGTGCACTTGCAAGATTTACAGTATTTAACAATTAAGTTTTTGGCTCCGTTGCTGGGGACTTCGATTTTATTTGAAATATTGTCTCTTAGTTAGTTTTATATTAGTATCAGTGTTCTGAAAGTTGCCCGGGGCGTCCCCTAGGGTGGACCGGATTTGGAACCCCTGCTACATACCCCCCAGGTGGCCGCCCCGCCCTACCCCAATCCACAATTTTTGTTTAATTTTTTTTTAAGTCGCTCGAGCGACTTTGTTTCCAGCTCGAGCGACTAGTGCACAATTCTAAGGATGATTTCTTTGGTATAAGTCGCTCGAGCGACTTTAGTTCCCACTCGAGCGACCCACGACAATCCAATCGTGTTTCTCTTTTAGTAGAAGTAGGATTTGTGGACCCCGATAGAACCCTAAAATCCCTTTCCACTCCTCAAGTGGTTGCAACCCTCCGATGACGCCTCCCCGACAACAACCCTTCGGCGACAGGTGAGTTTTTTTTTTTCTTCCTCTATTTTTTTTTCTTCTTCCTCAGTTTTTTTTTTCTTCTTATTCCTCAATTTTTTTTCGTCTTCTTCTTCAATTTTTTCTTTTTCTTCTTCTTCCTTTTACTATATATATACATAGCGGCCACCCGGATCTTAGGGCGCTTGCCCGAGCGCTGCCCAGCGATTTCCTCCTGAACATCCCCCGACCGCCTGAACCCGCCCAACAATTTTAATAACATTGATTAGTATAACTCTAAACATTATTTTCTACTTTTATAGATTTGGGGACCGAGGTTCGAACCTACCAAAGCTTCAAAATGGAAAACCGCAAGCGGCTAAGGTATGTATCTCTATTCCCAAATTTAGTTTTAGTTATTCTCTTTGGTTGTTTCGTAGTATATGCCAAGGCTGAGATTGTAGTTTTCTTCTCTAGAGCGACTCGACCTTGAGATTGAGAGAACTTGTAGGCATAATCATGCCTCCTCACGTTCTTCTCAACTGTTGATAAATTTCATCCATACTATTCGTCTGATTCTTCCTCCACTTAGACCTATTATGGAGAAAGAAGAACAGCCTGCGGCTAGAACATTGAGGGAGTACTATACTCTTACCGCTCTTTTATCTCCCTCAAGTATCCAGCTTCCCGCAACTACCGGTAATGAAACCTTTGAGATTTAGCCCAATTTTATTCAAATGTTTCCTAATTTTCACGAGCTTAATCACGAAGATCCCTATAAACACTTGGGTGACTTTATGAAAGTGTGCACTGTTTTTAATATTACTACACTCATGGACGATGCCACTAGATTAAGTTTATTCCCATTTTCACTCAAGAATAGGGCAAAACAATGACAAAATTCTTTGCCTATGGATTCGATTACCAGTTGAGAAGCGTTGCACAGTAAATTCCTCCTGATCAGTAAGATGAACAAAATTCGGAAAGCTATTATTACTTTCCATCAAGATTCAAGTGAGGCAATCCATGAGAGTTGGGAAGACTCAATGAGCTTTTATGTAAGTGTCCAAATAATGAGGTTCCTCATTGGCAAATAGTGCAACGCTTCTATGAAGGCTTGACTGAGCATAACCGGCATATGATTGATGCTTCTTGTGGGGTGCGTTCCTTACAAAGATGGTGGAAGATGCTTGGGAATTGTTTGAGAACTTAAGTGAGGACTCGATGTAACATGTTGCATTGAGTAAGACTGATCCCGAGGTTTCACAGAATACACCTCTTAAGTGAGGAGGCATATATGAAGTGAAACCAACGACGTATTGAGGCTTTAGAAAAGAGATTTGAGTCCATGTTGGGAAAGAAATCACACCCAATATCTCAAATATGTGAGGCTTGTGGTAAATGCCAAAGTCTATCTCACATGGTACTCGAGTGTCTAGCTGCCCCTCTTTACCCTGAATATGTACAAGAGCATATCAACATGGCTAATTCCTACCAACGTGCTGATAACAGTTTCGACAATACATACAATCCTAGTTGGAGGAATCACCCAAATTTCTCATGGAAGAATAACACGGGACAAGTTATAAATCAGCCTTTCGGACCGACCTATCCACCAGGTAGCATCCTTTCTGACCTCAAAAGAGTAATACTTTTAAAGAGACAGTTTTGACAACCCTACAAGGTTGTGGCAACAACAATCCAGGTTGGCAACAACAGTCTCAATTACTCTACTCTCATACACAATCAATCTCCCAAGTTAGAAACCCAAATTGGGCAACTAGCTAACACGTTAAATAAGAGAGAAGGGGGTCGATTATCTTCACAACCAGTGAGCAATCCTAAAGGTCATGTTGTGATGGGAGAAACTTCTACTCCCCCGAAGTAAGCTCAAGCTATTACGATCCTAAGGAGTGGGAAGTTGTGGACAATAAAGTCGTCATGCCGACAATGTCGAAAGATAATAAGAAATCGAGTGATAGGTTTATGGTTGAAGACAAAATGAGAAAGATGACTCGACCCTAAAAGTTCCTCAAGAGGAACTTCTTCCTCAAAGAGAAGGTATATCGAAGGCTTCAGTTGAAGTACCATATGTGCCTAAAGCCCCATTTCCACAAGCCTTGGGTGGTCCTTCTCCTTCGATAAAAGCAAACTAAGGATGGATGAGATGATCGAAACTTTTAAATAAGTGAAGATTAATCTCCTGCTTTTAGATGTCATTAAGCAAGTCTCCACTTATATTAAATTCTTGAAAGACCTTTGCACCAGAAAAAAGAGATCTCGATCTCACCTTTCTAAAAGGTCTTCTTAACCGAGCAAGTAAGTTCTGTTTTGAACAAAAATACCTCCAAAAATGAAAAGATCCAGGAGCGCCCACTATTCCTTGTGTTATTGATGACCACACCATAAACAAGGCGCTTCTAGATCTAGGAGCTAGTGTCAATTTAATCCCTTACTCAGTTTATTTGGAGCTCGGACTGGGGGGGCTAAAATCGACTTCGGTAACTCTTCAGTTAGTCGATAGGTCGGAGAGGCAACCAGTAGGAGTCATCAAGGATGTTTTGGTGGGCGTTGATAAAATTTTCTCTCGCGTTGAATTCTTGGTGCTTGATATGCAGTAAAACTCTAATGCCACTAACAAGATACCCGTTATTATCGGTCGTCCCTTCTTGGCCACGACCAATGCTTAGATTAATTGTCGGGTTGGAGTAATAGAAGTGTTGTTTGGTAACATGAGAGTTAAGCTAATTGTTTTAAATGTTGCCCAACAGTTGCCCGCTGATATAGATGATGAGCGTTTCCTCCTAGATTGTATATATGAATGTGTAGAGGATGCACTACCGACATTTCTGAGTAAGGACCCATTAGAGGCAGCTATGCTATATTTGGGGCTGAAAGAGCTTGATTTTGAGTCATCTTTTGAGGAAATCAACAATATATCGACATCCTCACGACCTATGATTTCTGCCCCTTGGATTCAAAGGTTTGAAGCATTGCCTCCTCCTAGTGGATATATAGTCAAACCATCGGTGGAGGAGCCTCCATTGTTGGAGCTAAAAACATTACCCGCAATGCTCAAGTATGCATTTTTGGGACCAAATGAGTCACTGTCGGTCATTATTTCTTCTACCCTCATGGGTATACAAGAGGAGGAACTCATTCAAGTTCTGACAACACATAAGAGAGCGATCGGGTGGTTCGTTGCTGATTTAAGGGGCATAGATCCTTCCGTTTGCATCCATTATATTCATCTAGAGGAGGACTCTCGCCCTTCTTAGGAGATGCAACGAAGACTTAACCCCAACATGAGAGAGGTGGTCGTAAAAGAAGTTGTGAAACTCTTGGATGTTGGAATTATTTAATCGATATCAGATAACAAGTGGGTTAGTCCCACTCAAGTAGTACCAAAGAAATAAGGTATTACCATTAAAGCTAGTTCCGATGGATGCCCTTTGGATTGTGCAATCCATCTGCGTCCTTTCAACGGTGCATGATGTCGATCTTCTTTAACATGGTAGATAAATTTTTAGAGGTTTCATAAACGATTTCTCCGTCATTGGTACCTCTTTCAAAACTAACTTGTCCTTGAAAGATGTGAAGAAGCCAACTTAGTTTTAAGTTGGGAGAAGAGCCGCTTCATGGTTCGGGAAGGTATAGTGCTGGGGCATGTGGTTTCCAATCGAGGGATTTGTGTGAACAAGGCCAAACTCGCCCCCCCCCCCCCAATTCACCGATGAAGCAAATTCACACCTTTTTAGGTAGGCCATGCTGGTTTTTATAGACGTTCATCAAAGATTTCAGCAAAATTTCAAGACCCTTGTGCCATATTTTGACATAAGAAGTAACTTTTTTCTTTGATAGAACATGTTTAGAAGCTTTTGAAAAGCTGAAAGAACTTTTGTCCACCGCTCTGATCATTAAAGCTCCCAATTACTCTACCATTCGACATTATGTGTGATGCTTCGAATTATGCTATAGGTGGAGTCTTGGGACAAACGGTAGATCAGATCCCACATGTCATTTATTACACAAGCAAAACTCTTTCCGATACTCAATTGAACTACACCACTACGGAAAAGGAGTTGCTTGCGGTGGTTTATGCTTTAGACAAGTTTCAGTCATACCTCTTTGGTTCTAAAATTTTGATTTTTTTCAATCAGTCCGAGTTAAAATAGCTACTCTCTAAGATGGACACAAAGCCCAACTGATATGATAGATTCTCCTCCTCCAAGAGTTTAATTTTTAAATTGGTGACAAGAAATGTGTCGAGAATCTAGTTGTAGATCACCTCTCAAGGATTGTTATTGAGGGAGCAATAGATGAACCACCTATCAAAGATTTGTTCCTCGATGAGCAACTTTTTGCCATTAATACTAATTAGAAACTGTGGTATGCCTATACAATGAACTATCTCGCTACCTACCAGATTCCTCCTCATTGGGACAAACATTTTAAGGATCTTTTCTTTTCTAAGATTAGATTATATTATTGGGAGGACCCATAATTGTTCAAACTGTGTTCGGATCAAATTATCCGACGGTCTGTGCCAGAGAATTAGTACCATTTAATTCTCACTTTTTGCCATTCTCATGCTTGTGGCAGACACTTTGGAGGAAAGAAAAGCGCCGCTAAATTCTTGCAATCTAGTTTTTATTGGCCCTCCTTATTTAATGATGCGCATGAATTTTTCAAGGCATGGCAAAGGTGTCAACATACTGGGGCAATGTCTCGTAGGGACATGATGCCACTTAACCCGATATTGATTGTGGAGTTTTTTTACGTATGGAGTATAGACTTTATGGGCCCTTTCCGAGAATCATTTGAAAATTTATTCATATTGGTAGTTGTTGATTACGTGTCTAAATGGGTTGAGGCCATTGCTACCAAAACAAATGATCATAAGGTTGTGGTGAGTTTTCTTAAAGATAATATTTTTTCCCACTGCGGAACTCCGCACGCCATTATTAGTGATGGTGATAGCCATTTTGCAACCGATACTTTGAGAGCTTGCTTAAGAGAGTTACTGATGTGTCACCTCATGGAGCGATAATGATTGTTGATCCTATAGATAATCGGGTCTTAAGGTCAATGGTCAATAGTTGAAACCTATGATCGAGCTCGAGAACCCCAGTGGGGCTGAGTGCATTGACTTTCATGCACCGATGCCTTTGGTTTACCTTGGCCCTGTCGAGCTACCGACCCATCCGTAATGCTTCTTGGGAGGCAACCCACGTTTGTTCTATAATAGATTAGTTGGTTTAAGTTTAGGTTTGCGTGATTTGATATGTTTGATAATTGTGCAAGTTTGAGCTTCTCGCAAATTGCCAGAGAGATTCCAAATTCGTGGAGTCATCTGGTGAAAATAAAAAATTAATAAAAAAAATTAAAAGAAATTGGAGAGAAGGCAGGGAGGACCATTGCTTTCTATCAATCTTGATAGGTTGAGATTGGATCTCGGTCTATTGAGTTCTATAAAAAAAATAGTCAGGGAGGGCAAAGAGCAACTTTTTTTCTCTATCAATCTCGACAGGCGTTGAGTTCTCATAAAAAAAAAGAAAGAGAGGGCATAGAGCACCATTGTTTTTCTGTCAATCTCGACCAGTCGAGATTGGATCTCGACCTGTCGAGATTGGATCTCGACCTGTCGAGCATAAAACAAAACACAAAGAGAGAGGGCAGAGAGCATCGTTTTCTCTGTCAATCGCGACAGGTCGAGATTGGATCTCGGCCTGTCGAGTTCTATAAAAAAAAAGGAGAGAGAGGACGGAGAGTACATTGCTCTCTTTCCAATCTTGGCCGGTCAAGATTTGGATCTCGAGGCCTATTTAAGGCCTCGCGATCAGTCGAAATGGGTATTACTCCATTTCAACCGATCGACTTCTCTCTTCCTCTTTCCCTCCTTTTCCTTGGCACAAGCATTTCGAATTATTTTTGGTGCTTGTGGGGGCATACTTGGGTGGAATGCTACAGACGTATCTTTCGATCTTCCACTTCACCGATTTGGGCAGATTCGCGCTAGGGTTTCAGTAATTTTCTTCAATTTCTCTAAAATTTCAATTTTATCTTTCTTTTTACTATTTTATACGGCCCCTCGTAAGGATAAAGAGAAGGCTCCGATGGTCCATGTTCCTCCTCAAAAGAAGGCACGAAACACCTCTCCTTGAAACCCCATCGCCGGTATCCACATAGGCACCAGTGCGACTATGGCTTCCGCTGCCCAACCTACCTCCACCACATCAGCACCACCCACCATTAGTCTACCCGTTTCTCCGTCCTTGCAGCGTGACATGCTTGATGAGGTGATGTTGCACCACGATTTCCTCGTCGAGCCATCGCTTGACATGGAATTTTTTTATGCCCTACTCAAGGCCCAATTTGCGCTTGCCTACTATGACAGCCTGAATTTTGGTGCCTCGAAACCCGTGCCATCAGCACGACCCTCAAGGCTGTGCCCTGGAATTCTTTACGGTACATTGGTATATACAAGCCAAAGACTGTAATTAGGGCGCACGTATCTACTCTAATCAAGTTCTCATATATAAAAATAATTATGGTCTCTAAAGGCAGTTCTTGTCCCATGCCAATTCATGGGCATAAGAACTCACTCAAACCATTGGTGATAACTGTTCATCCCAAACGTTTTATCAAAAACATAACGGTATTTAATTACATTCAAATAAATAGGCTTGACATACCAAGCCACACCTAATACTCTCAGCTCACTCTCAAAGTACGCAATGGATTTCCTAGAAGAATTCCTCAGGAGGAGGTTCTGACTGCTCAGTGGGCACGTAGTCTGAATCCCCTGGTTCAAAGTCTCCAGAAATCCAAGCTGTCGCTAGTCTTGGACCTGTGACGTATAGTCTAAGGGGGTGAGCTACATCCTAGCTCCGTAGGGAAACAAAAAGAACATATAGATTAACCTTCACATATACGTCAGCAGTTAAAAAAAAAACATAAATTATCGGATAACACTTGTGGAAAGCAATTGAAATAACTGGAATAAATAATGATTTTGACTGTTACTTTACCTGGTTTTGTTTAATTTCCTTACTGGTTTAGTTGTGAATGCGGCATAATCACTTAAATCTTAACTTAAGTAGTCCCCGAGCATTATAGCATCGAGCTCCGATGGAATACCCACCATCATCGTCTAACTAGACAGTTGTTATGTGTATTCCCTAGGAATACTGCCCAAGCCCCTTTCTCATAGGTGGCGGGGTTTATTCTCAAATCTACATCCCTGGGATGCGCTATGAATGTACGAATTGGCCGTCGTACCGGTCACGGATATCCTGCCGAGTCAGTCGTGGGTATCCCGTCACGTCGGTGGGGTATTCTAATCAAACCTTAAATGATAAAAATATCGAATGTGCTCTACATATAGTTATTCACCATGATTGTGCTAATTTTATTACATTAGGCCTTATCACATTACTTTCGCTTCACTGTTAGTTTTCATTTGCATCCCTGGGATGCCTCTGATTCAATTTCATCATCCAGATGCCCACTTTACAATTTTTGCATCCCCTGGGGACCTCATGACTGTCACGTTTGAAACTTACTCACACACATTTTTTTCATAATGATCATGCAGTACTTGACTATTTAATTCGATTACACTACATATATGAATTGACGAAATAATGCACATGTTCAAGAATATTCCCTACCTCAACGCAATTCCAATGCACACTTTCTCGTAGAGGTTTACACGTCACGATCCCATGTCAAGCCTACAGTTCATGTGTTTAGAATATGTTTAGAAGGGCCACGAGGATCATTGGAGTACATAGCCTCCATGTATTTATACTAAACTATCAAAATCTGTGTAGTGCCTTGCGCGAGCAAGCAAAATTCCTCGCTCGAGCGGTCACTTTATCTCGCTCGAGTGGTCTCTTTACCTCGCTCGAGCAGTTCAATCGAGATCGCTCAAGTGGTTAAAGCGAGCTCTACTAGAGACCTCGCTTGAGCGGGCTTCCCCTTTGTTTTGGGTCTCGCTCGAGCGAGCTCAGAACTAAATTTTATATTCTGTCCTCGCTCGAGCGAGCCAATTAGACCACTCGAGCGAGGAGCGATAATTTTTAACTCCTCAATCCGATCAAGAAACTCTTTCTTCCTTCATTCAAACCTTGTCATCGTTAAAATCCATTCAACAACATCCTATATATTATTTAAAACACCTAAGCATTTATCATACGGTTTAACATACCTCCGCCGATAGGTCTCGTATAATTTTGATCCGCGATTCAAAACTACACTAGACCAAGAGATCTCCAAAGTTTCTCTCCAAAGCTCCTCATTCAACCCTTTTTTCTTTCTAAGATAATTAGGTTACGTATATGGGGAACCCCTCTCCACTTCATTCACTTATATATCTTTTTGTGAAAGTTAGTGTGTTTCACACACACACACACAAAGTGTATACATATTAGTTTTGGTTCCCTTGTGAACCATACATACCCGTGCATGGTACATGACGTGCACGGTTATCAAAAATCTGGGGTTATGACATTCACCCCATCTTATAAGATTTTCGTCCTCGAAAATCGACGATACTCGAGTAACTAGTTACTACTCTTATTAGACCATGAAATAGGCTAGCTCCATACAAATGGTCTAATCTCGCAATGACTTGCGTTAAACCCTATCAACTTATACCTATATAGTCAAGAATAATGATGATAAAATTTTATACTATCAGGTATCTCCACCATCATGATATTAATTGATCATATGATAACACTAAAGAGCTATACAATCATGACGTTAACCATTCACAAAAATTGTGACATTCATGTCACGATAGTTTGTAAATAAACTGTCCAAAAACCACCTCACCACGAAATGTCCTAACAAAATATTATATTTCCATTTTTCAAAAGAAAAAATGTATGACTACCTAGTCATCATCCTCCTCATACTCGTCGTCGTCGTCGCCGGAGCCATCATCATCATCGTACTCCTCGTCATCCTCATCCTCGTCAACCACCCTGGCGGTAGTGGTACCCCCCGTAGTGCTCCTGGTAGCAGGGCCCGAGCTAAACGCTCCAAAAATAGAGTCTCTCATAGCATTGACGCGCTCCATGTATGACTGCGGGTAAGCCTGGCCCATGAGATCAATGAGTAGTGCCTCCTGAAACCTCTGGTGCAACCTGATCTCCCGCCCCTGCTGAAGGATCTCCCGCATCATGGCAGTGTCGGTGAGAGGTAGGGGCTGTGAAAATGAGGTAGAGGGAGCGGTGGGTCCCGACGGTGCTTATTGCGTGGCTTGTTGTGAAATTTGGCGGTCTCTTTTCTTGTTGACGCTGGTTTGAAGGCTCTTTTTAGGTTTCGGCTCCAGTCTTGGGCTAAGTAGGGGACGACGTTATCGATAAGAGATAACTTGTCGGTCCGGATCTTGAATCCTCCTTTTCCATTTCGTGAGTCGAGGAGTCGGGAAATCAACTGAGCATAAGGTAGTCGGTTAATGGGTGGAGGAATAACACCTCTTACGTTCCGTTTATAGGCATGTGCCATGCCTTTAATGATTACCATAGGCGCGTTAATCCACCTATTATGAAATGCGGCGTGTAAAGTCCACAAAAACGCGTCACGGCGTTCTTGGTCATGGCCGGTCGGGTGTAGGTTCTTCTTAAAAATAATATCCAAAAGCCACATACGTGGCGGTAGCTGCGATCGGGTGATAGATTGACCTGAAGCGGACGTGCCGCCAGTGATGTCGAAAATGATCGTTGGGAGGAATTCTACTTTCCCAGAAAAAGGTGGTAGGATGAGTGGGCTAGGGGCATAGGTGTGGGGGCAGTTCATGACCGACGAAATCTCGACACAATTAAAAATTAATTCTTTTCCTTCGATCATGACGAGGATGGCGTCCTCATTCATGTTCATATTAAGGGTTTGCTAAAATAGTCTTACGAGTCTCGGATAATACCGATCTCCGAACGGGGTAAGTAATGATCTAAGGTTATTGTTGGTGAGGAAATCCGATGTCCATTGGGTAGATGTCAGATCCCCAAAACAAGAGGGATGTATATCCCATTCGGTTTCAAATATTTTGGCCCCCCACCAATCGTCTAGTGCGATTGGGGTAGGAGATAGGGTTGGTGGTGGTTGTGGAGCTTGCGGCGCTTTGTTGCACGCCGACGGTGATCGAATCATCATCCGTTTCTTAGGTTGTGGATTAGGGCTTGAAGAAGCCATTAGATATCTATAGACCTTTTTGTATGAAATTTTTTTTGGAGAAAAGATAGGTTTTACCTAAAAAATGTTTTTGACGGATCGAATCGTTCGAATCTGGCTCGAATCGAACGAAAAAGGTTGAAGATCAAAAGCCCTAAACCCTCACTCAGCTCGGACTCCTCGCTTGAAGATGAAATGGACGTTTAACATTCCGTCCACAATATATAGTCTGTCCTCGCTTGAGCGGTCGCTAGACCTCGCTCGCGCGGTCACTAGACCTCGCTCGAGCGGTCACTATACCTCGCTTGAGCGGTCCAGAACGACTTGAAAATATTATTTTATGTAGCCTCGCGCGAGCGAGCATAAGTGTTCGCTCGACCGAGCCCAGAAATATCTTTCTGGTTCCTCTAAGCTCATATTTCCTCTAGTCCTTTCTATTATCAGGACATCTTTCACACATGATTTCCTATGTTAGGAAATTGAGATTTTATTCACACGAACCGGTCTTTCTGACAAAAGTTTAAGCCAAATGTTCGGATTTTAATCTCATTCGTTTACTTGTTCAAA
Source organism: Chloranthus sessilifolius (assembly GCA_021018995.1). Taxonomy (NCBI): domain Eukaryota; kingdom Viridiplantae; phylum Streptophyta; class Magnoliopsida; order Chloranthales; family Chloranthaceae; genus Chloranthus; species Chloranthus sessilifolius. Next base: position 30,150,453 of record CM037598.1, read on the forward strand.
ATAAAAATCGATGTATTGTCAAAATATTACATATTATCAAGAACAACTAGCTAGCGTTCTCAAACAAATTGGGGTATTGTTCTTTGACATCCGCCTCTCGCTCCCACGTTGCTTCCTCACCCGGATGGTTATTCCAGCGTACAAGCACTAAAGGAATGACTTTGGTGCATAGCACTTGTTCCTTTCGATCCAAAATCTCTGCTGGCTCTACGATCATGCTCATATCTTCATGCATCTCGAATGATTTGCCTCTCAACACATGATCAGGGTCATTAAGATACTTCCTGAGCATAGATACATGGAATACATTGTGTACCTAATCAAATAATGGTGGCAGTCCAACGCGGTAAGCTACTTCCCCTACTCGACCCAAAACTTCAAACGGTCCACGGTAGCGGAGACTTAGCTTCCCTCTCTTTCCGAACCTCATCACGCCCTTCATAGGCGATACTTTGGCGAAAACATGTTCTCCCACCTTAAAGTCCACGCTCGTCCGCTTGATATCGGCATAGCTTTTCTATCTGCTTTGAGCCGCTCTGAGTTTGGCCCTTATCATCCGAACATAGGTGGCATTATCTTCAAGTACCTCGGGTCCTAAAACAAAATTTTCACCCATTTCCTCCCAATTGATGGGCGATCTACATCGTCTTCCATAAAGTGCTTCATATGGTGCCATCCCAATGCTCGTCTGAAAACTGTTGTTGTATGCAAACTCAATCAAGGGTAGGTGCTGATCCCACGATCCTTGCAATTCTAACATACATGCCCTAAGCATGTCCTCAATGATCTGATTGACCCTCTTAGTCTGTCTGTCAGTTTGTGGATGGAATGCCGTACTGAAATCTAGTCGCGTTCCCATTCCTTCTTGAAATTTCTTTCAAAACTTTGATGTATATAATGGGTCACGGTCTGAAACAATGCTACTTGGAATCCAGTGCAAACGGACAATCGCCTTCATGTACAGCTCTGCCAGTCTTTCTGCCGTGTACATCGTGTTGTAAGGCAAGAAGTGCGCTGACTTGGTCAATCGATCGACTACTACCCAAATGGCATTGTACCTCTTTATAGTACGCGGTAGCCCAACGATGAAGTCCATCAAGATCGATTCCCACTTCCATTCCGGTATGGGTAGAGGCTGCAATAGGCCTGCGGGATGTCTATGATCGATCTTTCCTTGTTGGCACGTCAAACACCGCGACACGTACTCTGCCACATCTTGTTTCAAGCCTCTCCACTAGTAATTCTTTTTCAAATCTTGATACATCTTTGTGCTTCCCGGGTGGATAGCATAGCTTGACTTGTGAGATTCATCAAGAATTGTTCGTCGCAGATCGGCATTGTCCAGAATGCAAAGACGACCCTTGAACACTAAGGAACCATTCTCCTTGATCGAAAACTCAGATGTAATACTTTCAGTTACATCTTGACGTATCTTGGTTAGTATTGGGTCTTTCATCTGTAGTTCTCGTATGTGTTCGAATATCACCGGTTTCACTGATATGTTGGCTAAGAAGGCTCTTATAACTTGTGGCTGGATATCTGCACTACATAGTGCTAGATCTTCCAACAGCTTCCATCGGTGTATACCCAAAATTAGACTAGCCAACTGAGCTGAACTCTTCCGACTTAAGGCATCGGCCACTACGTTAGCTTTGCCTGGATGGTACTGTATGAAACAGTCGTAGTCCTTGAGGAACTCTATCCATCTGTGCTGCCTCATATTTAGTTCCTTCTGTGTAAATAGATATATGAGGCTCTTATGGTCAGTGAAGATTTCAAACGTTTCTCCGTACAAATAATGTCGCCATATCTTCAATGTGAATATGACCGCTGCTAGTTCCAGATCATGTGTCGGGTAGTTCTTCTCGTGCTCTTCAACTGTCTTGACCCGTAAGCTATTACCTTTTTATATTGATTTAGTACACAACCCAAACCGTTATACGAAGCATCACTGTAGATCGCGAATCCTCCATTACCTGATGGAATGGCTAACACTGGAGCTGAGGTGAGTCTCTTCTTGAGTTCTTGAAAACTCTTCTCGCACGCCTCACTCCACTCAAATCTTGAATCCTTTCTTGTAAGCCTCGTAAGAGGTCCTGATATCTGTGAAAACCCCTCAATGAAACATCGATAATAACCTGTCAGTCCAAGGAAACTTCGGACATCTGTCACGGTCTTTGGTTGCTCCCAGTTCACTACTGCCTTGATCTTAGCGGGATCTACTGTGACACCATGCTTTGAGACGACATGTCCCAAAAAGTTAACCTCTTCTAGCCAGAATTCACATTTGCTGAGCTTGGCGTACAATTGGTGTTCACGCAAGGTTTGTAGAGCGACTCGTAAGTGTTCTTCATGCTCCGTCTTCGATTTTGAGTAAATCAGGATGTCGTCAATAAACACGATAACGCAGGAGTCTAGGTGTGGTTTAAACACCCGATTCATTAAGTCCATAAACGATGCCAGTGCGTTCGTCAATCCGAATGGCATCACCAAAAATTCATAGTGTCCATACCGTGTTCTAAATGCCGTTTTCTGAATGTCCTCAGCCTTGACTCTTAACTGATGGTATCCAGATCTTAGATCGATCTTGGAAAAATATTTTGCTCCTTGCAACTGATCGAACAAGTCATCTATTCTTGGCAACGGGTATCGATTCTTCACAGTGAGTCTGTTCAATTATCGGTAGTTAATGCACAACCGCATCGACCCATCTTTCTTTTTCACAAACAAAACTGGTGCTCCCCATGGAGACACGCTTGGTCTTATGAACCCTTTATTCATGAGCTCTTGCAACTTTTCTTTCAATTCTTTCAACTCTACAGGGGCCATCCTGTAAGGTGCCTTTGAAACAGGCTCCGTTCCTGGTGCTAAGTCGATAGCGAATTCCACCTCTCTTTCTGGGGGTAATCCTGATAATTCTTCTGGAAATACGTCTGCGAATTCTCGCACTACTGCTATCTCGGAGATAACATTCTTTTCTTCTTTATCTTCCTTCAGAAACGCCAAATAACCGCTGCACTCATTTCTAATTAAACGTTCTGCTCTGACTGCAGAGATGAGTGGCACCTGTGTCGATCTCTCTCCTCGAAATTGAAACGATCTCCTCGTGTTAGGTCAGAAAATAACAACGTTGTTCTTGCAATCCACTGTTGTGCAGTGATGGGACGTCCAATCCATGCCAATGATCACGTCGAATCCTTGCATGTCCAATAATATTAATTGTGCGTCTAATTCGTAGACAACGTAATCCCGAACGCCTACTACTACCGATTTGTAGACTAACTCTATGTCCACTAATTCTCCCGTTGGGATAGACACTGATAACACAAAGTCCAGTGTCTCCGGAACAATCTTCATCTTCTTTGCAAATCTAGGGGTGACGAAGGAGTGGGTAGACCCTGGGTCTATCAAAGACTGCGGCCATGTGCTACATAGCACCCTTTTTCATAGACTTGTAACGTACCTATAACACATACATATACTTATATAGCATATACTTTATTTAGAAATTTCTAACACACAAACACAGGTTTATACACTGTCCTAATGAATGCATTCTTTATCTAAAATGGTATTAAATTGAAATTCTTCATTTAAAAGAAATCTCACCTTGAATGACGTCGTGTACACTCCCTGCTTCTTAGGCGGTAACTGTGTAGACTCTCCCTTGAACAACTGGCTTCCGTGATTGAATAGGTCGTGGCATGTAAGCTGAGGCTGTCTTTTCTTTAATTGCCTCAGGACAATCTCTAATCACGTGGCCTATCTTGCCACATTTAAAACAGCCTCGCATTCCTTGCCTACAATCCGTTGTTTTGAGGGACTTGCCACACTTGGCACAAGTCTCCCTTGGTGTTGAAGAAGCAGCTCTCGAAAAACCTTGTGTAGCTATAGCCCCGTTGGAAATAGCAGGACCCTCATACCTCATCGGTCTCCCTGATGCCAACAATGGGAAACTTTGATGAGTAGTTTGTTGTGCGGCTCTCCCATACCCGATCTGGAATGGTTGCCTCTGATTCGGTGCTACGAACCTCGACTTCTTATTTACTGATTCATAACTCCCAGCCCTGCTTAGATCTATGCTTCCTCTTCTCTGTTGTTCTCTCTGATGGTATTGGTTATTATTTTCTTCTTCGACTACTAATTCCTTACTCATGACCTCTCCATAGGTCTTTAGCTGAAAGGGCGCAACCCCTCCTCGAATGTCCGACCTTAAACCCTGTTGGAACCTTTTCGCTTTCATCACATCCGAAATTACGTAGTCTGGAGTGAAGCGAGCCAGTCTCATAAATTCTACTCCGTACTCTCTTACGGTCATCCTTCCTTGCATTAGTTGCAAGAATTGAGTCTCCATCTGATTTCTCACAACCTCTGAAAAATACTGCTTATTGAAATCTTCAACAAATTCATCCCAAGTCCAGGGCATATCTGGAGTTTCTTGAGCTCTAGTCCGCGAAACAGATTTCCACCAAGGTCCAGCTTCTCCATCTAGCATATATGCTGCCCAATGGACGCTCTCGTCTTCTGTGCATGTCAGTACGCTAAACACTTTCTCCATTTCACCCAGTCAATTTTCGGCTGCCATGGTGTCTGCCTGTCCTGAAAAGTTAGGAGGTCTCATCCTCCTAAATTCGGTAAATGCTGAAGCCACTGGTAGTGTAGGTCCTACTGGAGGCGTAGGTGTCGGATGTGGTTCTGGGGCTGCATGTGCTTCCAAGGATGCTGCTTGCTGTGCCATGGCAGTTGCCATGGTTTCCATTGTGTGCATCATCCTCTGACGCTCCTCTCTCTCTTCATTTCTCTCCCTCACTCTATCTTGTTCCCTCTGATCTCGATCCTGACGATCCCGATCTTGATCTTCTGCTTGATTTTGGTTTTCTCCTTGGCCACTGCCCTTCGGGAATCTCCCTATTTCCTAATGGTACCCTGTTGGTAGGCGAGACAAACCCATCTCTACTACGCAGATTCCTATCGTGACCACCCCTGGGTCGGCCTCTTCCTCTAGAAAACATAATGGTATGCATGAGAAACCACGGTTTCGTTAGCAGAAGTCCCTATGTTCTGACAAGATGATTGCCAAAACTAAAAAGAAAGGCTTTGATACCAACTGTGACAGCTCGAATTTTGGTGCCTCGAAACCAGTGCCATCAGCACGACCCTCAAGGCCGTGCCCTGGAATTCTTTACGGTACATTGGTATATACAAGCCAAAGACTGTAATTAGGGTGCACGTATCTACTGTAATCAAGTTCTCATATATAGAAATAATTATGGTCTCTAAAGGCAGTTCTTGTCCCATGCCAATTCATGGGCATAAGAACTCACCCAAACCATTGGTGATAACTGTTCATCCCAAATATTTTATAAAAAATATAACGGTATTTAATTACATTCAAATAAAGAGGCTTGACATACCAAGCCGCACCTAATACTCTCAACTCACTCTCAAAGTACGCAATGGATTTCCTAGAAGAATTCCTCAGGAGGAGGCTCTGACTGCTCAGTGGGCACGTAGTCTGAATCCTTTGGATCAAAGTCTCCAGAAGTCCTTGTTGCCGCTAGTCCTGGACTTGTGACGTATAGTCTAAGGGGGTGAGCTACATCCTAGCTCAGTAGGGAAACAAAAAGAACATATAGATTAACCTTCACATATACGTCAGCAGTTTAAAAAAAACATAAATTATCGGATAACACTTGTGGAAAGCAATTGAAATAACTGGAATAAATAATGATTTCGACTGTTACGTTGCCTGGTTTTGTTTAATTTCCTTACTGGTTTAGTTGTGAATGCGGCCTAATCACTTAAATCTTAACTTAAGTAGTCCTCGAGCAATATAGTATCGAGCCCCGATGGAGTACCCACCATCGTCGTCTAACTAGATAGTTGTTATGTGTATTCCCTGGGAATACTGCCCAAGCCCCTTTCTCATAGGTGGTGGGGTTTATTCTCAAATCTACATCCCTGGGATGCGCTATGAATGTACGGATTGGCCGCTGTACCGGTCACGGATATCCTGTCGAATCAGTCGTGGGTATCTCGCCACGTCGGTGGGGTATTCTAATCAAACCTTAAATGATAAAAATATCGAATGTGCTCTACATATAGTTATTCACCGTGATTGTGCTAATTTTATTACATTAGGCCTTATCACATTACTTCCGCTTCACTATTAGTTTTCATCTGCATCCCTCAGATGTCCCTGATTCAATTTCATCATCCAGATGCCCACTTTACAATTTTTACATCCCCTAGGGACCTCATGACTATCACATTTGAAACTTACTCACACACCTTTTTTTCATAATGATCATGCAGTACTTGACTATTTAATTGGATTACACTACATATATGAATTGACGAAATAATGCACATGTTCAAGAATATTCCCTACCTCAACGCAATTCCAATGCACACTTTCTCGTAGAGGTTTACACGTCACGATCCCACGTCAAGCCTACTGTTCATGTGTTTAGAATATGTTTAGAAGGGCCACGAGGATCATTGGAGCACATAGCCTCCATGTATTTATACTAAACTATCAAAATCTGTGTGGTGCCTCGCGCGAGCGAGCAAAATTCCTCGCTCGAGCGGTCACTTTACCTCGCTCGAGCGGTCTCTTTACCTCGCTCGAGCGGTTCAATCAAGATTGCTCGAGTAGTTAAAGCATGCTCTACTAGAGACCTCGCTCGAGCGAGCTTCCCCTTTGTTTTGGGTCTCGCTTGAGCGAGCCCAGAACTAAATTTTATATTCTGTCCTCACTCGAGCGAGCCAATTAGACCGCTCGAGCAAGGAGCGGTAATTTTTAACTCCTCGATCTGATCGAGAAACTCTTTCTTCCTTCATTCAAACCTTGTCATCGTTAAAATCCATTCAACAACATCCTATACATTATTTAAAACACCTAAGCATTTATCATGCGGTTTAACATACCTCCATCGATAGGTCTCGTATAATTTTGATCCGCGATTCAAAACTACACTAGACGAAGAGAACTCCAAAGTTCCTCTCCAAAGCTCCTCATTCAACCCTTTTTTCTTTCTAAGATAATTAGGTTACGTATATGGGGAACCCCTCTCCACTTCATTCACTTATATATCTTATTGTGAAAGTTAGTGTGTTTCACACACACACACACAAAGTGTATACATATTAGTTTTGGTTCCCTTGTGAACCATACATACCCGTGCATTGTACATAACGTGCACGGTTCCACACCTACCTTCATCAGGCCGGGTTAACACATCTCTTTCTACCACCTACTACGGTGGTATACCCCCAGTTGGTCCGGCTGTTTTATTAGCATCTCCAATACTACCCATCTTCGGACACCACTGTCTGACAGGAGCGATTCAGGACTTGTATCGACGGATTCAATATGGTGTTCACCAAGGATGACCTTGCCTTATGGGCTATCCGCGAGCACCACCTGAGGGTAGTGGCATGCTCCGATGCCACAATTTCCCCTAGTTCTTTGAAATGGTGTTCGTAATCTCTAGACGTCCGCCTATTGGTTCCACTCATACCTTTAGGGAAACGTTACATTGAGATCTTTTCTTTGTGGATATAGTGTTATACAAAACACCATATCCCATAGCCCATAAGACACATTGTCAGCTCGATTTGATCCAAATCATATATGTTGTGCTCAAGGGGATGTGGTTTAACCCCGAGAAGTTAGTTTTCTCCGTGGCCTTAAAAACTTAAGCTTAAATAGTAGCAAAAGGAGACCTTAGGGCTTTCGTATGGGCACTTCGTTACACAATGACTGACCCTAAAGGGTTACCCCTTTGACCCTACGAAAGTACCTTTGACGGCTCTCCCAAAGAGCTTTGTTTTGAGTCAATGGAGGAAAGCACAACCCACCGCATCTGAGCAGGTTGCTGTGATTTCATCTACCATCACTACCCCATTGGAGTCGTCAGGTGTCTCTGCCAGACCACCAGTCTCTGCTGGCCCTGCTACCATAGCATCCAACCCATCCGTTCCCCTTCACATTCCTGTTTCTTTTTCTTTTTTTGGATCGATATCCTGTTTCATTTCCTCACACTACTCATTCTGCACCTATCCCTTCTTTCGATTAATCTATTCCATTCACTCTATCTCCATCTCCATCTCCAGTTTCGGAGGATTACAAATATTCTCTGCCTTCGCCTCGTCCCCCTTCTCCATTCACTTAAATTGAATTCACCCTTGTCTGCACCACCACCTCTCTTTCACCAGTCACGATACTCTTCACAGACCCGATCATCACATCTAAGCGTGTGACGTTATCACCCACATCTACTACTATACCACCATGCACAATTGATATCGGCGCTGGTGGATTTTGAGGATTGATGGAGGAGGCCACACATGATGGCCCTGCTCCTTCTGTGGATATGCGCTTTCCGCCCACATTTTCGTCCACAGTGGAGCAGTGGCTAGGTGCTTTGGAAGCCAGTTAGACTGAGATTTACGCTCAACTCACCTCTATGATGGGCATGCTGATAAATATGTGGAGAGAGAACTCCACTCTTTTGGAGAGATCATGTCTGAGTGGTTCATCCCACGATGATCGACCTGATCCACCTTCTAGTTTTCCTCCCCCACCATCTGCTAGTATGTCTGTCACAGATGCGGCGCCGAGTGCGATACTCTCATTTGCGCCTATTATAGAGACTACTGACCCTGCTCCTTGCTCCCACTATTTCACTGGAGGAGTCAGGGGTCAGTCCAATAGAGGACACTATGGACACATGTCCTACTGATACACCAGTCGAGACTAGCTTTATTAGTAGTGTTGTGGTGTCCACAACGTTCTCTACTGAGGATATTATGGACATTGAGGATACCACCACCTCACCCCTTGTAGTTGAGAGGGATATTTTTGAGGAGCCTACTGGGCTATTTCCCACGTATGGAGCGAGATAAATGGAAGTATAGAGTTGATCCGAACTAAAAAAATTATTCGGTTTGGGATTGCTCTTTGGAGCCAAAGAGCAGCCAACTTAAAAGAGTAGGTTTAAATTGCTTTTTTCAAGAGATCCAAATTCAGTTATTTGACTCTCCGAAAGAGCTGAGTGCACTTACAAACAAACACAGTGCCATACTAAAGTGCTCTGCGCCAGAGTAGAGAGCTGCTCTTTGCCTCCAAAGAGCAATCCCAAACACAGCCAAAGTGTTATTGATGGTTCTACAAAAAGAAATAAATATAATATAAATAAATACACTAGTTTATTATAGGAATCATGGAATATTATAGTTCTACAAACATAAATAAATTTAAATACATATTGCTCCATATCATAGTTAAAATAATTGGCAACTTTTTTTCATAAAAATAAATAATAATTGGCAACTTTTTCAAAGATCAATAATTGGTGAGATTTTAATAGCGATCTATTCATCATCAAAAGCTCGCATTTTATTAGTGCAAAGATTGCGATTAATTTTCAATATTCCCCAACTTTGCTAATTTTCACCTTTTTTTTCAATTTACGCTTATTTTTTTTCACTTTCTTTTGTCGATTTTGTTTAAAATTTTCCGCTGCCAACTTGTTCTCGAACACCAACTTTGTCCAGATTGTCTGACCATGGAATTGGTCGCATTGAGAATCACAGACCCAAAAATATAAATAAAGATAAACTTAAAAATAGACGGTACCAGATAATGCGTTACCCAGTGCTCATAATGATGGAAGATAAGTTTAAACTATTTTATGAAGTTCAAATGAAATTTGACCCACAAAATCCAAAACTGTGACGACCCGATGTTCTCGGTCCTAGAGTATCGAAAAGGTCGGCTCACCAAGGCACAAGTACATCCATATAAACGTATAAAGCAAATAAAAAAATAAACTAAAACCTAACATAATAAACATAAGAGATCTCTCATTCAAAACATATCTCAAAAATGAACCAAGAAGAACCACCGGTGATGGCCAATTCAACACCTAAACAATGGTTCCTGATAATGGTTCCTCAAAATGATATCAGTAAAATAAAATACAAGGCCTTGGGCCCATAATTCAAAAGGTAACTACTCAAAAATCATACAGAACAATACCAGATCACAAGACTAGGTTAAAGGAAAGAACTCCTCAGGAGGAATCTCTTATTCTTCCTCTGATTCGTAGTCGGGATCACTTTCCTAACCCTGGTTTTGAGTGTCTACACTGGTGACGTATAGTCGGGGTGAGCTAACAGTCTAAGCGCAGCAGGAGAAACTCAATTTTATTTACATTTTGTTAGAAGAAATATGGTTTTCAAAGATGGAATTTGAAGCAGATTTGCTTTCAAAACATATATTCCAAAACAGGTCATTTACTAAATTTCCAATGCAATATCAGGTAAAGTGTTATGAAAGGAAATCAAACGAGTCAGGATTTCATATGTTTTCGGATTCTTATTCATGCAGTGCTTTTCCAATTAATGACTTCAATCCTAACTTAAAATTCTTCTCAAGTTACTATATCATGAGAGCAGGAATAATACCAATGGGAACCCTTAACTAATCATCCTTGTTCAAAGAATCCTTTTAAGGAGATGCAACAAGCCACTGCGTTATGAGGGTAACTTGTGACATATAGATATACAACTAAATAGGTTCATAAATAAACTCACGGATATCCCGCCGTATCGGTCACGGATATCCCGCCGTGTCGGTGGGGATTCGTTCACGAGAACCTCAAATCACATGTCGATTATAATATATATCTCAGATGCTGATTCTAGTATATAATTCAAATGCAAAATTAAGGAGTCAGGATTCAAGTTCATATTCAAATGTATTCGGAATTCATGGTTCAGAGTTCAGGATAATCAAATTCAAGACAGATTTAGATCAAATTTGGAGTTCATGATATATTCGGAAACAAATTCAGATGTATTTGGAAAACAATATCATATTCTTTCAGCAAAAATGCAATTAATATTGAGGTTCTCCTACCTAAGGTTGGATTCAAGCGAGCACAATATGCTAATCAAAGCAAAAGCTCATCCACAATTTCCATTGATCATCCTAAAACATAGCACACGTATACATGTGTCGAAAAGTGTCATAATACACACTGGTTCAAAACGTACCAGAGTCTTCCCAAAGAAAAATAGAGAAAGCCCGAAACAGGGGAAATCGATCGATCAATTTCCCAAATTGATCGTTTGATTTCAAATTCGAACATTCGATTCCCTCAGAAAAAGAGCTTGTTAGTTGAACCAAAATCAATCGTTCGATTCTATAATCAATTGTTCGATTTCAAATTCGAACGTTTGATTTCCTCAGAAATCGAGCTTTCCAGGCTGTGTCAAAATCGATCGATCGATTGCAAAAATGATCGTTCGATTTCAAATTTGAACGTTCTATTTTGAATTTGAACGTTCGATTCTTACAGTTTTCTACAGTTTTTCAGGGTTTCTTTCACACAACTTATTTTTCTCCCAAACTCAACTATTTTCACTTCTAAAGTCTCATACAAACTAACCTAAATTTAGGTAAAATAACTGACAAGATGACATTAAGAGCCTACCTCTCAAGATTGACTCCCGCAGCTTCTGATGATCCAATTCCAAGAGGTTGGGTTGAATCCTGCGAAGCCTCAAGCCGCCGGTTTTCAAAACAACTCCACGCTGCACAGATAGCGCCTCACCTTCTCCTCGCACGGATAATACATTTACTATGATCAGTCCACCCACTATCGACACTACTCTCTTTCAATATTCTCAAAGAAAATAGTGGCGGATTCCAAACCCTTTCTACGACCACGATTGTGAGAACGATCGTAAATTTAGGCGATCTTTGCAAGGAAGACAAAACTCCAAATTTCAGGTTCTCACGAGAGAAGGGAAGTGAGAATTAGTTCCTCCTTCTTCTCTTCTTATAAGACAAACATGCCAAAATAAATATCTTGATATTTACCCAAAATATCAAGATATTTACTTTACAAATTCTATCCACTTAATTTTAAGTTGGACTTTAGTGCTGAGCATGCATACACGAGTCGGTATACGGGTTTCTAATTCATGGTCATAAAGACATCTAAATCAACTTTCAATCAATAACATTCTTTCAAGTTTACTTACTCATAACTTCCAAAGTTATCGTGTGCCTTTTTCGGGCACGCATACCGAAGTGATCGTGTTTGGTTTTTACAAAAAAATTTGGGATATTATATTCTCCCTTCCTTTAGAAATTTTCGTCTTTGAAAATGAAGTGTGTACAGTTCAGGTCTACGGTTAACGCTTATCCAAAATAAAAGTTCTTAACATATCATATTCAATACGGTCATAGTTTTAATTAGAATGGGTCACAGTGCGATAGGCTTCACCAGTCATGCTTTTCAAGGGACGAGATCCGTAGTAACTTAGATGTACTTCGTGTGACATCCCATACTACCATCGAGGAGTTCCATCCGTATATGGATGCCTACATTCCAAGTGTCAAGTGCCTGGCAGAAAGACCCTACTGTGACTCAAGCTTAACAGTCCTATATCGTATCATGTTATGTTTACTTATCAGACACACACATACTTTCTGAACTGGATCTAATCAGGCAGGTATGTTCAAAATCTGATAACTTGCAGAATTAATAACAACCACAAGAACCAATAGACAAAAGTTCTCATACGAATGCAAATTAATATAGCAAATTTTAAATAATCAGACAAGGATAATATAGCAAGACGTATATGAAAAACCCAACGAAAAGATCAAATATCCACACAGATCAAAGCATAGCAGTTATAACTATTCCACATTACAAGGTAATTATATAAGTAAGCAAGAGTAAGTAGAACCGCCAGGTTCCAATAATTCATCAAATATTTAAATATTTACATTCCCCAAAATTTTAATCTAAAAAAGAAACTTTTTATAACCTATCTTCTCCCTAATCCTCCCTATCACCAGCTTGTCCAGCCTCCTGATCTGCTGCATCCTGATCTACTTCATCCTGATCGGCTGCATCCCATGCTATAGAAGTAGAAGCACGGGTTGTGGCGACACGTATATCAGCCATATAGGTAGAATAATCTGTAGGATATGCGTGCTGCATCAAGTAGGTCAGCATGCCCTCGTGGAACTCCAACTGACTGCTCATCAAGCTCGTGTGCTGAATCAATGTGTGTATCTGCTCCCTCATCGCAGTCAGTTGCTTGGTGAACTCCGATAAGGTGAGTACATCACCCTGTGGCTCATGAGGCTGCATAGGTGGTGGAATCTGAACTGGGGCAGGCTGCTGTGGCTGGTTTGCGGGTGCGAGTGGTGCTTGTTCCTGAGCCACATCTTCAACAACTCCTTGATTGGCGGCTTCAGGGGGATTTTTCAACAACTATTTGTAGCTCTTTTTCCAATCTTTTAACTTATATATCTTTAAGTTGTATGTGGACCTTGGTTCATCATCGGCGACTTCAAATTCTTGACCTCCATCTTAATCCTCAGTCATAAGAGAGATAAGACAAGCATATGGGATTTCTTTAGCAGGGGCCTTCCTCATTTTACCCATTTTCTCACGAGCCGTGATGATACCCTTAAACACAACCATCGGGGCACTGAACCAGTTGTCTTGGAAGGCAGAAAATAACGCCTGTTGAATGATGCCTCTCCTTTCCGATTTGTGCCCAAACGGGCAAAGGCTATACTTAAATATCACGTCGAGCATCCACATTGTATCCGACAATTGGGCTCGTGTTACCGATTGCCCGGACCCATGTTGTGCGTAGGTCATTATGGCAATGACATCTTGGAATTCCACTGGTTTGGTGTTTGGTTCCAACAAACCCATGGTTTGTGAATACTTGGTAGGACAAGCCATCACCTCAGCGATATTGTCGAGATCAAACTCATAATCTCGTCCGTCAATTGACACATAAATCTTCTTCCTATCAGCTCGACACATATGTTGGTAAAATAGTCATACCAGCCTGTAGACACCCCCATTTTTTTCTCTCAGAATATACAAATCTGTTCGGTCAACCTTTGACCTCATAACCCTAATTGGGACTATATGCTGAAACAATAGTACACGACTGAATATAGGCTGAAATAATAGCTTTGTGGCTCAGGTCCCAACGTAGGGAGACTATATACTGAAACAATAATATATAGTCGAAATATAGACTAAAATAATAGTTTGATATTTCAAATCTCCTAACCCTAACGCGGGAACCATGCACTGAAACAATAGTACATGGCTAGACACAGGCTGAAACAATAGCTCTGTGGCTCAGATCCCGACGTAGGGAGACTATATACTGAAATAATAATATATAGTCGAAATGCAGACTGAAATAATAGTCTAGCATTTTAGACTCGACCCGAACATAGATAACCCCGAATTACGCACCTAAAACCATGCGCGCAATTTGATTGCACGTAAAACCAAACACGTGCAATCAGTCCCCCTTTCAGGCTAAACTTTCTTTCCCAGACCGCTTCGAGACTCGATTACACGCCTAACCTGAGACGCACGATCGGATTGAGCGCCCCACCACCGGCGCACAATTGGCCTATGCCCGACCTAGTCTTACAGTCCTTGACCCCTAAGCTTCCTGGATTAAATGCATGAAATGAGACGCTTAATCGAATTACGCACCCTACACCAAGCGCGCAATTAGTCCTAACTTTGTTAGAACTAGGAAACTCGCTGAGCAAGTCAGCCAATCGCTCATTGAGTCGGTGACCGACTCAAAGCGATTAAGCATTGAAAAATTGGTGCGCAATTCAGTTAAACATCTGAAACAGAGCGTTTAATTAGAAAAAAACCTATAAAAGATTTTTTTTAATTCGACCCACAGAACAACACGAAGGAGAGAGAGGAGAACGGATTTTTTTGGGATTTCGAGACCAGTGAATTCCGAGAACGAACACAGAGAAACATAGCCATGAATTGGAGATTCAAGCTTCGAATTTTCGAGATTCCTCTCTGCAGCCTCGATCCTTAGGTAAGAATTTTAGTTTTCGACCATAGTTTTTAGTTCGTAGATCTAGGATTTTTCTTAGTTCAAAATTATAGATATTAAAATTTCTGTCTTAGACCGTAGCACCCTTTTTAAACCGTAATTTTAATATCGGGTTCTAGTCCTCCATTTCTAGCACCAGTCCTTAATCTGACGGCCTAATTCACCGACCCTAGACTTTAATTCTGTTCTAAAATCTTAATCTCCAGTCCTATCATTAATCTCTGGTTCTAGTTCTTAGTTTCTAGAACCAGTCCTTAATCATACAGCCTGATTTTCTGATTTCGGACCCGAATTTAGTCCTTAGATTTTGAAATCCTAGTTTTAATTCTTTAGTTTAATATTAAAAAAATCCCAAATATTAATTTAGTTTTCTATAATTCTAGTTTCATAATTTAATTCATAATTATAATCCCGAAATCGACTCTAAAAATCTAAAAATACTATCTTATAATCTAAAAATTCAATTTACTTTAACTTCAGCCACCCGATTTGTCCAAGGGAGTTTATGGAGGGTACTCGAGAACGAGGCCAATTCTCCTTAGCATAGCGGGCTCAAAACCCCTTTCCTAGTATTCTACTATACTTAATTTATTGCTTTGATTAGAACTAATAAAGGTTAGTTCCTTCATCTCAATTAAATTTAGTATAGTTAATTCATTATTTTAATTAGATCCTTAGTAAAGTCAACTCCTTGACTTAATTAGAAAATTAGTAAAATTAGTTCCTTTATTTTAATCGGATTTCTGGTATAATTAATCCATTATTTTAATTAAAATTTTAATATAGTTAATTCGTTGCTTTAATAAGAATTTTAGCAAAATTAGTTTATTTGCTTTAATTAGAATTTTAATAAAATTAGTATATTTGCTTTAATTAGAGTTTTAGTAAAATCAGTCTTCTATTTCAATTAGAATTTCAGTAGGATTATTATATTTGCTTTAATTAGAATTTTAGTCCAATGAGTATACTTGCCAAATTAGAATTTCAATACAATTAGTATATCTACTTTAATCAGAGTTGTAGTAGAACTAGTATACTTGCTTTACTTAGAATTTCAGTATAATTAGCATGCTTGATTTAATTAGAGTTTCATTAAAATTAACGTATTTGCATTCTTAGTACGATTAGGAGACTAATATTAATTAGACTTCTAGAAGGATTAGGAAACTGAATTAATTAGAATCCTAATAAGATTATAGCATTTAAATTAATTACACTCCTAGTAGGATTAGGAAACTTAATTAATTAGACTTTCATTAAGATTAGGAAACTCAATTAATTAAACTTCTAATAAGATTAGAAAACTTAAACCAAGTAGACTCCTAATAGGATTAGGACACTAGAAGATTAATTCATTCACTACAATAAATTCACATAACTAGACTCACAATAGAATTAGGAAATTTAAACCAATTAGAATTATAACAATCACAGGGAAAGAAAAGAAAACTAAACAATCTAAATTATAAGAAAGAGGCATAGTTGTTGACGTTCGCAGGTGGACGATTCAGTACAGAAGTAACCCACACCCGCTCTAAAGCGTGATCACTAACGTGTTACATCGTCGTTAAATATCTGCAGTTGGCGATCACAACCAACTAGAAACCTTCCTAGAAATCTCCCTTTTTTATTACCAACATTCCAAACACTGCATTACCAGAGTCCACTTGGACAGAATTGAGCCACTGATTCAACGGGGACCAAGAGGAACCTAGAGAAAGCGCGCACCAACAGATTGGTGATCGCGATGGGACACTTTTGCAAACTCTCTCTTAGATAGTTTTTATTTTACTATCCTATTTTTATTTCCATCGCATTGTTTAGATTTCCTCAAATATATGAGTTTTCTTCAAAGACTCGAGATGTCCGACATATGAAGAGTGAGTTTAGGAGATCCACCATTGTGGGGATATCATGACAACCCCATAAACGAAGAAGAACCACTTTACAATCCCAGCCTAAGACAACCTGAAATTAATATGGCTGACGAACAATAAAATCCCTTCTCTACCCCACACACCAGCAATAATCATAACGGGAGGGATGATAACATTAGACAAAATCTTACTGCTCAACAAATTAAAGAGCTCAACATTCAAAGAATACAAAGAGGAGATGATGACTCCGAGGAATTATTTTGAGGATTGGCTGCTACATACGAGACTATTAGGTCACGATAATTTTTAGAAGAACGAGAACGATAGGAAAGGCCGCCTCCTACCCCAAGCACAGTGTCAGCCTGTGCCTCACCATTGAGGCAACCTATTCACACAATCTTCAACGATGATTCCCCAGACATGGTTGGCTAGTGGGCCACTCCAAAATACAACACTATCAAGATTAAAGATCTTCCTAAAATACTCGATGAGTACATGGCAAAGAGAGAGCGCTCTGGTCACTCATTCGAAGGTGACAAATTTTGTCGGGACGTTGAATTTAACTTACCCATAGGATTTAAATCGCCAAAATTTACCAAATATAATGGCATGGGAAATCCGAACTATCACTTGCCCTCTTTTGCAATGATTATCTACCCATACATGATAATCAAGGACTTCTCATCCATTATTTCCAATGCTCATTAGAAGGAGAAGCTTTAGATTGGTTTACGGGACTCCCGCTTTATAAGATAGAAACATTCGATGATTTAGTCAGTCAATTCCTAGACCAATACAAACACTTGATCCAGGAGATAGTCAGTCTCAGCGATCTAATGATGGAAAAGCAAGAACCCGATGAAGAGTTCACCGACTTTGCCGCTCGATGGAGGAAACTCGCTCCCAGCACCGGTACTTCAATGAAAAATAAAGACTCGGTTGAAATTATCATCGACAATACTAGAGAAACGTTAAAGAGCGCCCTTGTCATAAATGATTGCCCTGATTTCACTGCACTCCACTCCTGGGCATCCCAACCAGCGTGACACATTAAAGGGGGAGAGCTTGCCCTATCCATAGTCACTTCGAAAGTAGGCTCTTCTAGTAAATCAAAGTCGAAAAATAATAAGAAAGTCTCAGGAACCGAATAGGTCAATACTGTTGTCAACCAAGGACAAAACTCTGGGAACGAAAACTTCCAACCAAGAAACTTTGGGTAAAATTAGAATTAGCAGCGGTACACGAACCAAAACCAAGGCACTAATCAATAAAGATATGCAAACCAAAACCAAGGCTAGAACCAGAATCAGGTCAATACCAAAATAGAAATCAATACCCCAACACTTACCAGAATCAAAATACAACGCAGAATCGATCGGCCCACGCGCAAAACTATAATAACGTTCCCCCCATTGCAAAACTTCAATCTAGCTAGAGGCCCCTACCAATTGAGGCGAGAACACTATCCCCCTCTGCCTGATACAATCCCTAACATCTTTCATCTCCTTAACACTCAGAATCTCCTCCAATTCCCGCAGGAAAGACCCCGATCATGACCGACAAACTTAGATTATAGCAAATACTGTGCATTCCATTGATACGCAAAACACAACCTAGAAGACTACTGGGTCCTTTGGGATGTGATCTATGACATGAATGTTCAAGACCAAATTGATTAGGAAGCGCTTAGGAATCCTAACCCTAATAATAACTAATCCCAATAAAATTTAGGGATCATTAATAACCCCATGCCTAACCACGACCAAGGAATACCGGCTGAGGTCACTACCGTGAATCTTTTTGGTCAATCCTCCTTCCGGACCTCCACCTTAATCACTCGCATCCAACCCTCCAACACTTTTGCTACCCCTGTGAGAGTTCCTTCACCCTCGCACCCCTTGGCCTTGACCACTCGAATCGCCTTGCCGAGCCCCCCTCCTTACCCGAAATTCACTCAAATACAAGTCCAATCTTTTAGGGCTAGGAGACCATTCCTCCATAGTCACCCACAAGAACCTTCAACTCCTCCAAATCCTGACTCAACGCCATTGCCACTCTCTTCATCCGATTCTGAACCCGAGTATGGAGATCACGTTCTTCAAACTGTAGCCCAAATTGCCGCATGGGTAGACAGTGTCACCCGAAAGACTCCGAACCTGGAAAACGAAACAAAGACTGAGTGTTCATTAAATATAGAAGAAAGTTAGTGAGAAGAACATCCCGACCCTTGCGAGACACTGGTCTCTGCATTCCTAGAAGAAGAGGATTACATACAGTATCTCCCACCTTGGAATGATGCAGTGCAAGTATGCGCTCCAACCTCGAATTTCACTCACTTCACAAACACATCAATGTCGAGCCACACCGGGTTTGGTCAACAACCGACTTGCTAGATTCTTAAATCAGGAATCAACTATCCACCTCTACCTTTCCCTCGAAATAAGGATTTCACGAACGCACAACCACCAGAGGGAACGTGCGAGAAAGAGAAGTTAACTTGCCGCCCCCACCTCACATTATCCCTCCACCAATCCTTGCACCTCAACCACTCCAACCACCTACACTCAAGGCTCATCATCTAGGCAAAGAAATTACACTCGAGCCAAGGTAAGAATATGACCTTCTGTGGCATCTTCAAAAGATCCCGACCCAGATATTTATACTAGAACTCATCAAGAAATTGCCTGATCATTACCGACTGTTGATAAGGACACTTGAAGATACACAAGTGGATGAGGACACAACCTTTGATGAGCTACATCAAATCGCCTCAGTCATGGCGCAGCCTCCGACACTCACTTTCACGAACGCAGACATACCTAAAGAGTCCCTTCGCGAAAGTACGGCTCCCATATACCTTACAGTCATAATTAGAGGGTTCTCCGTACCCCACACATTAGTCGATACAGGAGTAGGACTTAATATCTGCCCTATCACCACGTTGAAGACGCTCGAGTACACAGAGCAGAATGTCAGGCCTTCAACACTATCACTCATAACTTATGACGACTCATGTCATTTCATCTAAGGAACTATCAAACTCTAGGTTCGCCTTGGACTTGTAATGAAAGTCGCCACTTTCCATGTTTCTGTTTTCGCTAGTACGTACAATCTTATCTTAGGAAGAAAATAATTAGAGTCAATGAAAGCCGTCATATCAACATACCACCAATGCATCAAATTCTCATATGAGGACTCCATTATCTGTATATACACTGATGCGCCCCTCCAGGAGATGGACACTGATTACGCTGCGAGTATTCCGACAGCCCATGATTCAGTATTGAATACGGGCCACATTAAAAAAACCTAAATCATTGATGAGACAATTGTTGCGAAAGTCCATCCCCCTACCCCTCTTAGTTCTCTCCCAACGCGTTAATAAAAAATAATGAGAAGAGAGGTTGGCCCAGACCTCGCCAAACTTTACGACATCAACCCAACCGCAACAAAAGGGTGGGACCTTATGTATCAACTCGGGTACATCCCCCACACTAGACTCGGTAAAAACAAGCAGGGTCGTGTAGGGCCTGCCGTCCCAAGGAAAATATGCAAACATATAGGGTTAGGTTACCAATCGGACGGCCCACAAGCCGACTTGTTCCCTACCTTACCAAAATGGTCTCTATATGACCACTTCTTCTATGGGACCACCGAGAAAGCTGACATGTCGAGGCAGAAGAAAGTGTCCTTCACTAAATCTTAAGAAGTGGAAATCAAGCGAATAACTAAAGCATTCAATGATTTAACCAATCTGAACGACGATATTGATAAACCGCTCGAAGGAGTCAAACCCTTGTTTGACACTAAGGAGCTTATAGAAGAGAGAAAGGAAGAACGTCCAGAACTCGAGCCGCAAGTAGAAGACTGGGAATCTGTCGATGATGAAGATTTCCACATAGCTGCCTTACAAGATAATGAACACTTACACTTAATAGGGGAAGAAGAGGACACCCTACAAGAAAATCTTAACTCACATAGCATCCGCCTTGGCCTTGGCCTTGGGGGATGGGAATGCCCCTGAGACTCCCCTTATATTGCTCACCCATACCAAGCTGTAGGGCCTGCACCAGCATAGTAGAACGCTTCGGTAGTTGGAGCCGACACTCCGCGATGGTAGGAATGAATGACTCCAACCTCATGACAACAGAAGGGAGTGATGACCCACCAACTCAGCTACCTGCCCAAGAAGCAAAAAATCCCAACAGTCATCTAGTCGACTCGGGGGGAAATGCTCACATCACCCTCATAGAGTTTGAAGAGGAACTTGAACTAGCCACTCCTTTGTCCCCAGACATGCCGCAACTCCAATCTCTCGAGGAAGAATGGCAACCTCCTTTGAGTGACGACAATGACTACTAGATAGACCTCCTTGCACTTGAGTTAGCAGAGCAAGCTAACCTAAGACTTCAAGCGCTGTCAAATCAAGAAGATGAGTTTGATATCGGCCTCGACTCTAACTCAAAAGGATGGGAATGCCCTTGGGGATCTCCCTACATTTCTCACCATTATTAGCCTCGCTGTCGAGTATGCGTGCTTATCCTAACATACTATAAAGTTCAAGGGAAAGAGCTCACCACCCTTGAGGACCCTTTAGGAGGTCACTCTCGATAGGAAGAACAACCATATTATACCTCAGAGGAGGATAGTTCGATCGATTACGATCTCCAGAGCTTCTTCGAAAATGAGGCAATCAATGTGATAGAGGAAATTTGAACGTCAATACCGCTGTCATCGGCGTCGCTTATTCAAAAGATCTCATTAGTTGAGGACTCCAAAAAAAACATGCCAAATTTAGAACAAATCCACATTTCCCGAAGAATCGCCCGAACGGCTTCGGTAGCCATCTTGCTCCCTCAATTAGAGGAAGCAAATCACCCGACACCTTTTGAGGCGATCGACCTTGTACCATATCTACTATCAAAAATCAAAAAAGTAGAAAGAGCAGAAAACCTTAAAAATTCATAAATATAAAATCTAAAAAATCAGAAAACCCTAGAAATGAAAGGGAACCCTTCGTCCTGAATCAAGTTTACGACCAACAAGGAGACTTTTCTCCTAAGACTTCTATCCCATCTCCCGTATGAGGACGCAGGGCATCCAGGCTAAATAACAAGCCAGTGATCATACCAGATGAGATACTTCATGACTTTGAGAAGAAGATCAATAGCCTTGACCTTCACCTTACCAAAGGTCTCTCAGTCATAAATTGTATCGATGAAGGGCTACCTTTCGTAAAATCAAATCTGCAGTGTAGCAATTTTACAGTATATGAGCTTACCGAAGATGAAGAAGAAACACTGATTGCCGAAGAGGCATAGGACTTCCAACGAGTCATTAAGCGTTTTGATGAGCAAACCCAAGCTGCCGTAAAACCCACAAAAGAGATCATCTTTGACACTGAAGAGAAACCCAAGAGGTTACTAATTAGCGTGACGCTTAACTCCAAGGAACGTCAGCAAATCGTACAAGTCCTATAAGAACACCTCGACTCCTTCGCGTGGTCCTATGAGGATATGCCTGATTCAGTCCTAAGTTTAGTAGAACATCGCCTTGTCTTGGAACCTGATGTAAATCCTGTTAAGCAGAAACTCTGTAGGATGCACCCACAAACAACCCTTATAAGAGGAAGTTGACAAATTACACAAAGTCAAATTCATTCGAGTCGTCCTCTACCCCAAATGGGTTGCCAACATAGTACCTATCGCTAAGAAAGACATCAGAGTGTGGGTTTGCATTGACTTCTGAAACCTTAACCAGGCATGCCCAAAAGACGACTTCACACTTCTGCACATTGATACTCTAGTCGATAACATTGCTGGACATGAGATGCTATCCTTTATGGACGGTTTCTCTGGGTATAATTAGATCAAATTAGCAGAGTCTGACCAAGATAAGACTTCTTTCACCACACCATGGGGTACTTATTGTTACGTCGTCATGCCTTTTGGACTAAAAAACACAGGAGCCACATATCAACGTGCCATGATGGCTATTTTTCATGACATGATGTATAAATATATAAAAGTCTACGTCGATGACATATTAGTGAAGTCCTAAACGCGGGCATGACAAATTGAAGTACTTCGACTGGTGCTACAAAGAACCAAGAAATATCAGCTAAAAATAAACCCAAAGAAATGTGTCTTCGGAGTCACCACCGAAAAATTACTTGGTTTCATAGTCAGCAAGCGAGGGATTGAAGTCGACCTTGCTAAAGTCAGAGCTATCCTTGAGATGCCACCTCTCAGTAATATCAAAGAATTATGAGGCCTGATAGGAAGATTGTAATTCATCAGGAGATTTATCTCCTAGCATTTAGACAGATGCGATCCTTTCTACAGACTACTTAAAGGAGGAATTGAGTACAAATGGGATGACCAATATCAGCAAGCCTTTGATAACATCAAGAAGTACCTCCTTAACCCGCCAATACTATCACCACAGTCCCCGAAAGACCCCAAATCCTTTATCTCTCAGTGAATGACAAAATAATGAGAGTAATTCTGAGATAATATGAAGAAGACGGCAAGAGAGAGAAGGCTATCTACTACCTTAGTAGGACAATGGTCGAGTACGAACGAAAATACACTTTAATAGAGAAGACCTGCCTCACGTTGGTGTTGGCCTTAACCAAATTACAGCACTACTTCGGAGCACATAAGATACTAGTACTATCCCGAATGGACCCTCTGAAGTACTTATTCGAAAAGCCTGCAATATTAGGAAAGATCGCTCGTTGGCATATGCTATTACAAGAATTCGATATCACTTATGTCACGCAGAAGTCGATCAAAGGATAAGCAATCGCTGATTACCTCGCAGATCTCTCACTCCTGAGTGATGATCCCATACACACGAATTTCCCTGATGAAGACCTACTTACGATTCATAACCAAGAGCCCGATAAGACCTCATGGACCCTTTATTTTGACGATGCTTTAAATCACAAAGGAAAAGGCATCGGGATAGTTCTCCCAAGCCCGAAAGGAGTTGTCATACCTAAGGCTTTTCAACTAAATTTCCTGTCTCTAATAATGTCATAGAATACGAAACTTTTATAGCTGGACTACGAGCAACACTACAATTAGGTGTTAAACAACTAAAAACTATCGGTGACTCCAATCTAGTAATCTAGTAAGTTATAGGAGAATAGAAAACCAAGGAAAGGACACTGATGGCATCTCTAGAAACTGCCCAATATTTGGTAAAGAAATTTGAACGAATCTTTTTCACGCACATCCCTAGATTAGAAAACTAGCTCGCAGACTCCCTTGCCACGTTAGCCTCGATCATCCAAGTACCCATCGGACGAAATACCAAAACTTTCTTCATCGAAAAACTGACAGTGCCCGCCCACGAGGTAGCATGGACTGTCAAGAGAGAATTATCGATTCTCCCCACCAGTACAGGACCAAAGGAAGCAATCACTTCAAAAAATCACGTCAAGGCGAGAACCGAAGTCGCTACGTTCAGGTCTGAAAAATCAGCAACCGAAGACTGACAGTCATGATATTTCGACATCTAGAACTTTTTGAAGCATCAACACTTCCCTCCATACGCCATGAAGATCGAATGGAAGACTATAAGGAACCGATGCGCCCGATTTTATATACTCGGCGAAACATTATACAAAGAAGCCTTCACCAAAGGAGTACTACTACGATGCATCACAACCACCGAAGGATAATACATCATCTGAGAAGCACACGCCAGTGCCTGCGGTGCACATGCTGGTAGGCAGAAACTTGCTGATTAAATCACACGACAAGGCTACTTCTGGCTGACAATGATTAGAGATTGCCACCTCTACGTCCAATTCTACAAGCAATGCCAAGAACACGTCGCACTCATCAAAGCTCCATTAGTTGCATTAAGCACTATGATCTTGTCGTGGCCATTTTCGATGTAGGTTTTTGATGTCATCGGACCTTTCACAGGCACAGTCGGGAACACTCATAAGCACACGTTCATACTTACGGCAACCGAATACTACACCAAATGGGTAGAGGCTAAATCCTACGTCAGAATCACCGCTTCGACACTCGTAAAGTTTATCGTTCAAAATATCATCACCAGGTTTGGAGTACCCAAAATGTTCATTACCGACAACGGTCCGCAGTTCATCATAGAGAAGACGAAGAAGTTATGCAAGAAGTTCGGCATCGATCTATGCCACTCATCACTGTTCTACCCTCAGGGGCAATGGACAAGCAGAAGCTATAAATAAAAAATTGATTCGAATTTTGAAATGCACAATAGAAACAAGTAATGGAACCGACTGGCCCGAACGACTACCAGAAGTACTCTAGGCCTATAGGACCTTTATTCGTAGGGCCAACAGCCAAACTCCCTACTTCCTTTCCTACGGAATGGAGGCAGTCTTACCATACGAGTTACAAGTACCATCCTTATGGATTCAACTCAATGATGAGCTATCCTTAGACGAGAAGAGAATTGCCCTACTTGCATAGCTAGAGTAACTCGATGAAACACGTCTAAGGGCAACTGATCACGCTCAGGTACATCAGAGGAGAGTGGCCATAGCTTATGATAAGAAAGTCCTCGAACGAACCTTTAATGTTGGAGAATTAGTCGTGAAGAAAATTATGCCATCCAAGCATGCCCATCCGAAAGGAAAACTGAAGCCGAACTGGGAAGGCCCTTATATTATAACAGCCGCATACCCTGGGAATGCTTACAAACTGGCGAACCAAGACGTGGAAGAACTCCCTAGCCCTTGGAATGCCATGTACCTTAGAAAATACTACCCTTAGCCCTGTGATCATCACATCCCATGGTTGAATACTTATACTTACAACCCCGTAGTTGTCACGACCCATTCATCGGTCGTACGTCATCAATTCTCAGAATATCCTTAAGACCTCTAATTTATTGCCCACTTTCTTATTCAGGCAACTTGATCAAAGGACTAGTGACATACCTAACCTCTTTCAAAAGCATAAGTAACACCCGATCCTCATTTCTCCCTCCCCCGCCATTGGAGGAGACGTTAGAGCAAAAAAAATAAAGATACTAGGTTCAATCAAAACTCACTATTCTTGTGCTAGCAGGATGCTTTCAAGTATACATATAAAAAAAATCGAGTAAGAGCATTACGACGAATGAACAAGTCAATGAGCTCCGGGAAGCATAAGCAAACTGTGAGGACATCTTTGGTAACTTTACTGAAAATATATAAACAAGTTGCGAGGGCATCCCTGATATCCCCATACTACTAGATGTCGTCATAAGGTGGCAGGAGGAGGGCAAACTCCTGCTAACCATAGAATGTGAGATCTTGATGGTATCGAAACATGACGAAGAGCTCAATCATGGCACCCTGTATCCCTCTAAGAAAAAGATTGTTATTCATTCATTTTGGAAAGTGTTAGATATGAACTATTCCCTACATCACTGAGCCTTACACCCCTCTTCTATTTTTATTTTTTTTTGGATGATAAATCGGAAGCCTTACAGGATACTCCTAGGAATGAAACCGAAATCGATGAATGATGACTGATGCAATTACCTACTATACCTACCATACTTCTCCCTAATAACCACGAGATAGAATGACCACCACCCTAAGACAGACCCCCATATACAATTGACCTAATCAAAGAGACCTCCCCCAGTTTGATGACAGTACTAATAAACTATTTTTCAAAACTAACTCATTCAAGTACCCATGACTTCTTATAGACCTAAAGTGCTCATCTAAAACCCATAAAAGCTCCATTGCATCTAGACACTCGGGCAGTTTTTTGGTCAGAACGAGAATCACCTTAGAAGTGCAGACTCGTTCACGAAGAAGATGAGGAATAACAAAGTTACCATCCGGAGAATGCTACCAAAGATACTATACTATCAATCCTACCACACTCCTACACTGGGGCATTTTTTATTATTATTTATTATTTTTATTATTTCTATCTCAACTATTTGCTTTCCCTATTACATTATTTCTATTTAAAAAAAAAAAAGAAAAAAAAAGAAAAAAAAAAAGAGAAAAAAGAGAGACCACATATCCATCTTTTACTACCAGACCTCGGTCTGAGATACTCGCCCCCCTTGACAACTAGCAAGAGGGAGAACAAAAATTACTAATATCATTACCTTTACATGTGCAGATAACAAGCCTTCAACCGTCACCAGGCCAGCTCAGGAAGCATCCAAGCCCCGATGACGGTTGATGGCGCTAAAGAAACTAAAAAGCAAAAGACAAATGCAAAAGATAATCAAAAGAAAAGGAGCCGATCAGGTACATCTAAACAAAAAGTCTCCATATATATATATATCAAAATTTTCTTTTCTTTTTTACACTTGTCACTGGGGGCATCCCCCCTATATATACAATGCACAAATAATGGACAAAAAAAATGCACACACACCCCTACTCCCTACGCTGTCGCTGGGATAGCTGATCATCGCTGTCCCCAGTATCATCAGCTCGGAGGTCCGCAGACTGGTCCTCTGAAAACACAATCCCAACACCCGGAGTCCACGGAACCTCTAGGCGGCATGGCCCAGCTATAGAATCTTCCTCACTCATCTGACTAACAAACCGCCTCGCTCGAGAACGAGAAGGATACCTCGCGAGAACCTCACGAACGACAAAATCCTCACGAGCATCACCCTTGACACGATCACGTGACGTGCGACGTGTCACTAGACTACCCGACCAAGGAACTCGTAGCCCTCGACTCCGATCCATCAAGCTGACCAGCCAACCTGCGTAGTCCCCGCTCACTCCTTATCAGACGATACTGCAGCCCATCTAGAGATGCCTGCATCTCTGCCTGTGTCATCCGACGCGCCGCCTCCAATGCCTCAATCTGAGTCTTCTGTGCAACCATCATCTCAACGAACAGGTCATTGCGACTCAGAGCGTCTCCAAGGATCCGTCTCGCCTCAGGAGTGGCTCGCGCTCACGTCGCCTCTAGACGCGCCTCCTCAAGCTCACGCACATGCGTTTCCATGCCAAGCCAAAGAAAACCAATATATATATATGTGAACATAAAAACTTTGAAAAGGAAAGAATCATACCAGATCCTCCCTCTCTCCCAGAATTCGCTCAACCGTCGCAGAGGTCACTAGATTAGTAGGTGGCACAGAAGGAACAAAAAACGTAGGCGGCTACAACAAATACAAATATATATGTCAGAAAACATTACGATGATGAATAAACCATAAACACAATAATTAAAACGTACCTGAGTAGGGATAGGAGCAGTCCCATGAGGGGGAGCCTCGGGAGCAGAGTCTGGAACAGCCTGCAAAAAAAAAAATCAAACAAACCAACACAAGATACGTCAGAATCAAAATAAAATAACCAAGATAGAATTACACCGAACCAAAAATTATATCTGACTCTCAGGGCGTAGAGAGGCAGAGTTGCCTCCCTCGTCTGGAAGTCCTCGACAATCCGACGCTAAAAGACCAACACAATGTTAGTGAACTATTAAGAAAGCGAAACAATAACACCCAACGAACTACTATAATTATACAAACGAGTCGAAGGATTGAGGAAACTTACCCAGTGCTCCAGCTCGGCCCGAAGTTGAGCCATCACTAGATCCTCTCGACTAGAAGAGGCAATTGAAGATGGATCAAATGCTGGAGTGGGACCTCCAGCAACATGCTTGGCCCTTTACGAATAACAATAAACACATTAGATGGCAAGCTCACAACGCTAACAATTACCAATATCATGTTCATATATACACATACTAATCGATCAATCTCAAATCGTAGGCTGGCCTCCACCTCTTGGCTGGCCTGCTGCTGACTACGTAGCAACCCGATCATTGCCAGATGACCGGCGACCTCGACCTCCCTCTCAGACTGACCAAAACAAAATGAGACACAACAACTACATCAGAACGACTAAAAGACTAAGTCAACGTGATACATAAGCAACTAAACCAATACACCAACTCACCAGGAGCCGTTGAGTCTCCACTAGCCGAGCCTCCAACTCATCCTCCACTCCCCTAGCCTGAGAAACCGAGGTGGCTAGGGAGTGCAACATCTCCTCATTAGGTCAAGGACCACACCCCATCTGCTCCATCGTCCTGTGAAGGGCATCTAATGAGCCCCGCACACTCCTTGTGAGATGGCCCTGCTCCATTGTGGCCAATCTCTCCCTCAATGCTGACGCCAACTTCGGCCCGTCTACCGTGAAAGAACCACTCCCATGGAAGGGACGTGAGAAGAGGCTCCCACCACCCAGAGCACTAAACCATCTTCCATACTCCCGGACGTCTGCCTCGTCACGCGCCCCCGTGGACGGTCCCCCCATCTCTAAAATCAACAATCTGAAGTGCCACCCACTCTGCGAAGTTTCGGCCAGGGGGGCTGATCATCCTCTTTACCACCCTGTGGCGAATCTCTGGAGGGACTCCTTGAGCGAACCCCAGCTGTGCACCGCTCGAGATAGGTGGATCCTCTCCACCTTCTCAAAACAATGGACCCATATGTCCACGTTAAAGAAGAGCTGATCAGACTGAATCACTGATACAACAGCATCCTCCCCATCCTCGTAGGGCCTCCAGATGGCCTATAACAAAACAAGCAAGACAACCCGTCAATGAAACCTTAGATCCTAAGAGCCCAAAACAAAACAAAACAAAACAAAACGAGAACACGATGATATATACCTGCCTCGCATGCATGTCCTCAAAAAGACCTCATGCAGTCTGAAGATCAGAAGACTAGCGATGACCCCTCAACACTGCCCTCCAAACGTGCATCCGTGAAAACGTGAACCTCACCTCCAACGGAGCCACCGGACGAAGAAAAGCAAAATGATCATATCTCCAAAACTAAAAAAAAATCAACATAAAAGAAATATTGAATAGTTGCTACGACCAGAAGAATAAAAAAATTGAAGACACCATGACACTGATTAACTAAAACTCACCTGGAGGAGGGGAAGGAAACCACTAATTGTCGCGACGCCCCATCCCTGACAATAAAGCTGCTCATAGAGATGCGCCAATGCGTCCGCACCCCATGCGTAGGTAGGGACCTGATCCAAGTCCCTGAGAACCATAAAAAACAATCCGATGATGCATCCTCGAGTCGAAGAAGAAAAGAGTACTGCACCAAGAAAGTGTATCAAGAATGGTCGAAGCACCCTATCCGTAGCCAACCCCGGCTCAACTACGGGCTCCTGACCCACCACCACCACACAACGCATCTCGTAAGACACCCTTGCCTCTGAATGACACCTTAGAGGGACGAAGCCACTAGCGAACGTATCGAAGAACCAAGTGACCCGAACTACACCTGGCCCCGATCCACTCGATCTATACGGTACACCCAAAATCTCCTCACACACCTCTAAATACACTCCTGCCATCAGCCCCGTGATCGGCTCACCCTCAAAATGAAGATCAGTAATGCGGACCTAGTCCTCTGGAGTCGACAACAATATATCAACTGGAAAGAGAAGCGCATGATGCTCCTCCCTCCACCTCTCCAAAATCCCCGCAATCAAACCACAATCGACCTGAAAGGGCTCCAGCTCCAGGATCGCCCCGATACCAAAAGACACAAATCGTGCCCACTGAAACTCTGGCAAGGCACGATACTAAGTGTGAGACTTAGTCCATGCTGAGCTGATAGCCAGCTGCGGAGGCTCCTATCGAATGAAACACAAGCAAATAAAATAAGACTAACACACATACTTATGATGAAAGACCTAAAGCTAAAAGCAAATAAGGCATATTAAAATATACAATAATAATTCATAACAAACAAGTAAAATATGATAAGGACAATAAAATAGAAACATGACCTATCTCTAGATGCGGTCATGATGCATGAGTGAGCACACAATCAATAATAAATGCAAGTTCAACATAAATTAAAAGGATTTTCAGATTCTAATAAGTCTATGTCATAACCTAAATGCCTAAAAAAATTGAAAAAACTCTTGCTCACGGGTACCTACCCGGCCTCGAGCGAAGAAATCCTCCAGCGGGAAGTGTCTGTGAGCCTGACGCTTCTCACCCTGTTACTCCTCAGCCCCGTCCTGATGCTCCTCAGCCTTAGCCTCAGCTCTCTCACCCTCATCCTCAGCTACACCTTGTTCAATCTCAAGTACCTACTCCCTGACCTCTATCTGGTCAACCTCCGGTACCTCCTCTCTAGCCACCTCCCCGACATCCACTTCCCCGACAACAGCATCGGTCCGAGCCTTTGACGTCTCATCTATCTCCCCTATTATGATCCTCTCCAACTCAAAAATAGTAAGATCGTGTCTACCACCACCCTCACCCTCCATCATAGAAGAAAGAGCCCAAAAAATTGAAGAGAATGAAAGAAACGGTGCCTGTAATGGACGATCGGATCGCGAGATATCACAAAAACACGAAAACTAGAGCACAAGGAAACAAGGAAACTAGAGAATTGAAGACAAAAACGGATAGCGTGAAAATGAAAAATTTTGAACTATATATAGAACATACGCAAATTGTGCACGTCAATCGACGCGCTCGACCGAATCACACACCATGGTCCACGAGCTTAATTTGGATCAAACGCCCACCCTCGAGTGCATAAACAGACCATCGCCCGCTCAAACTAACCCGACCATCTGGTTGCGTGCAGCCTACAAGACCCGTAATCATCTTGTGCACTCACACAGCGGCGCATAAATGCTAAAGGTCACCCGGAGTGAAGTGAACAATTCCTCAGAAACACAAAATATGCCCAGAACAGCGGGCTCAGGTCAAAATTAGGAAATTTCCAACCCTAATTACCAACCCAAACTATGCCCATGTTAAGACCAATTCAAAAATGCTCCTGACTTAGAAAATATACACCCTAAACTAAACTAAAAAAAAAATGTCCCCCAACATCATTTATACACTTCAACTAAGACCAAACTAAACTAAAAAAAAAATGAAAAAAAATGCCTCCTATCGCTTACGCACACGATTTTAAACCAAACTAAACTAAAAATGCTCCCAACATACCTCAGATTCAGAATAAAGGAACCAAATCGAACCAATATTAAATAAGCGTCGCACTCAAAACAAGCCAAATAAGCTACCAAATAAACCAAACTAAAATTTACTAGATAGAAATTACCACAAGTGAAATGAAATCATAATCACTTAATAGACAAAATAATTACAAAACACACTGAGGGCATACCCTCTGAATATACAACATAAAATAAGAAATTCAAAACCAACACGTTCAGGCAATGCCCGAATCTGGATTTATTAGGGGAATAAGAAATCTCGGAGAAGCCCAGAGGAGGAACGCACCCTGAACGAATCCTGCCAATGACAACCTTTCCCCACCCCTAGCAGACAGAAAAGAGAGAGTGGCTCACGGAAAGCCACCCAAAATCTGCGGGATCCGCCTTTGGAAGCTCACCTTAGAAAGCGCAATAAGGAGGAGCAACTAACACTGAATCCGCAGAGCCTACCGAGAAAAAATAGGGGTCGGTCACGAGAACTCTGACCCCGCCTTATCCTTGGGTTTCCTTTCTACCACATTTTTTCTCCACCTCTTTCCTTAGCATGGTAACAATTTGATTGCTACCTTGCATTTCCAATCCCGTCCATTCCCAATAATCCTCAATAATCACAACTCTTAGGATTTAATATTCGGGATGCAAAATAAAAAGGCAGAAAAGACATTAGAAACTAAAAATGCCCCAAACATTTAAATCCTAAGTTTAGAAATAAAATTCAAAATAAAATCAAGCCCCTTAGTCTCTATTGATAACATACACCTCCTAAATCACAAAATAATTAGTGTCACCCTCACAAATATCCTCCATCTAATTAAATCTATGGCAAATATAGATGAGCCAATGATCATACAACACTTAACCCCCTAAGAAACACCAATCCACTCAAAAATAGATGAACCAATAGGATTTAAACATCTAATACTCATCTAGAACATTTAAAAAATTAAATCCAAATTTACACCTATCTAACAAGTGTCATCCTAAATCCAAACATAAGAACAAAATAAACAAACCTTAATCTTAAACACGGGACTCATTCCCTCATCATGAGAATAAAAGTTAACCAATCACAAAATTAAAGGAATAAAGCAAACATAATAAATAAAATAACCTTTTATTTAATAAACTTTTTTTTTACACAAAATCACCGGAGGCATACCTCCTAAATATACAACCCAAAACGAAAATCTAAAACTTTAACCTACAACCCAAAACGAGGAGCAAATTCCGCTCGAAGCGTCCAATTGGAGGCTTAAGGCAGGATTGGTTGGGGAACACATCCGTCCATTTGTTATTCCTTCTCTTTCCCTATCTTCACCTCCTCCGCCGCCCCCTCCTCTACGCTGCCTTCACTGCTCCCTAAAAGGGATCGATGTGAAGACTAGCGTCCTCATTCCCAATACCGCCCATTCACAGAATGATGTTGCCTCCGAGCATCATCTCAGGATAAAGATCATGCGAAATCACGAACATAGGAAGAAATGCCATCTCAGTCGTATGGACTTAAACACGCTTCCTCACATGTGTGCTTAACTCGATCATGCGCAGTGCACACTATGCATAATAAAAAACACACGATCTGACCAGAATGCGCAATGAAACCATCGCCCGTGCCAACGACACGACACTCTGATCACGTGCTGACTATAAACCATGCAATCTAATTAAATGACATACTCATGTCGCGCAATACGAAAGGTCACCCGTTCAATGACCCGGTGACGCTCTGATCATGTGCAAACTATAAACCGGTCAATCCCATCAAACAACCACACCACGCCGCGCAATATGAAAGGTTGCCCGCACAGTAACCTGGTGATGCCCCAATCACGCGCTATTATGAGGGTGCATAATCCAATCACACGCACACTCAAACACGCATAAACAACCCTTCAAACCTGTGATTGCACGCCTAGAAATAGGCGCGCAATCATATTGAGCGACCTAAAATAGGCGCGAAATGCCTGACTTTGGGAAAAATCTATACATTCATATCTTTTTATCCCATCTTGATCAAAATCCTCCTATCCCATCATGTAGCTTCACAGGCTGTTCAGAGAAAAAGAAAAAGGGACAACCACACATGCACGTCTCATCACGATAAGACGCATACACATGATACCACCTCAATATCCAGTCCCATCGCGATAAATCAATCACGCCACCTCACATCCTCTCATGAGAAGATAAAAACGAAGCTAATCACGACGCAACCACAACATGATCTTACACAACCCAAGATCTGCTAAAGAAAGAAACGAGACACACCTATCGTGCAAATATCCTATCAATGTCCCCTCATTTGGCCCTACAACGAAACATCCAGACACAACCCCACCACACATTCACGAACATGTCTCCTCACGAGCCAACTACGACTAGTTCTTACCACAAACATGCCCCATCGCGACACAGTAACCTCAGTTGGTCTTATAGCCCTGACGTCAATCACACCTCCCCGAAACCCCCGTCATGAAATAGCGCATGGAGTCAAACTTTCTGAAAGTCCCATCGCTAACTATGCTCAGCCAACATCCCATTGTAAAAGCATGGGGACTCCCCCCGGCGTCCCATCGCAAACATCACTACTCGAAAAGCTCAAACAACACCCGCCATGCCATATGGTGAAAAGGGAGAAAGTTTGATCGTGTCCCATCGCTAAAAGCAAAGAGCCCTCTTCCCAAATCGCTCGCTACGCAATAGCCACCAAACACCACTGCCACTACAGAAATGCATGAAGATTCGGGACTCCTCCCATTGCATTCGACCAAGGCCAAGTTTCAGCGCGAACATCCAGTAAGAATCCCCAAATCCCACTAGGACTCGTCCAACATGCAGCCAAATAAAGGAAGAATCCCCAAGTCCCAACGCGACATCACTTTCCCAAGACATCACATCACACAGTAATGACCGCCAAGCCCTGCCATAGCGAACAAAAAAAAGAAGAAATCCCACCACCCTCATCGCGGTATCACCTCGACAATCAATCAGTCCCAGCACGGACTACACAAGCTACACATAATTCAGGTAAGTATCATCCCCAGGTAAGTACCACCCTTCCTTTTTACTCAATATTGCTTATAAATATAGTTAGCTATGATTAAGCCAAAATGTTTTCAAAATCCATCTCTCTCGACACGTGAATCACTGTAGTCCTCCCATAAGAGACAATCATCAGTATTCGCCGAGAAGGTTAGACGGAGTATCCGGCATGCCAAGTGTCGTCTTGACAACCACACAAATAGTCGGGTCCACAAATCCCGTTCCGATGGATCTGCTCAGCGACGTCTTAGAAGCCATGTTTTTCGCCGATTTATCACTAAATTGATCTTAAGTTAAATTCTCAAAACTTTAAAAAAAAAAAAATCTCTTCTCAAATCAAAAATCTTTTACTCTGAAACTGAAAATCTCTTACTTCTACTAAAAGAAGAAACCAACAAAAAATAGTAAACAGAAAGACCTCTTACCTACTAAAATTCACTTCAATTACCAGCTAAAACCGGCCATTCCCTTGGGAAACTGAGTAATGAGTATATTTAATCTAAGAACTTACAAACACTTATTGGAAAATGAACGCCTGACGAGCATTGGTGTGAGCAATGATGCGCCCGATCAGACATGACCTGCAAAGCCTTTGACATTATATTATATGTTATTATTGGTCTCTGGACCTTATTTATTGACATTTGTATGACGCCCCCCACTACCTCGACTACGTCATACCCCTCTGTTTGACTGTCCCTTGTAGCAAGTCGCGACATGCGGTGGGATGCCCCTTGCACCCACAAATTAGGATATGGTGATTGTCCTTTCTGTTTGACTGTTACTCGCAACAAGTCGTGCCATGAGACAGAATGCCCTTTGGACCCGTGGAATAGGATATGTTGACTTCCCCCATCAACTGTCTATGGCTGCGGGTCGCGATACGCAACGCGATTGCCCCTGGGCATCCACGGCATGGAACACGCCTTTCGACAGCTACCACTGGGCCCCCGAATGCTCTATTTTAGCTTGTGCTTATGGATAAGAAAGCCAAGCATGTCATGTGAGTATCCCCAGTTCACATTTGTGATTTCTCAAGAGAAACGAGAAGACACCTCGAATGAGGGGTGTCTACTTCTTCGACGCGTTCTTACTTCGCAAGAGTGCGCCGAAGAGGGGCATCTGTAGACACCCCTATTTTGCCCTCTCGAAATATATAAATCTATTCGGTCAACCTTTGACCTCATAACCCTAATTGGGATCATATGCTGAAATATTAGTACATGGCTAAACACAGGGTGAAACAATAGCTCTATGGCTCAAGTATCAACGTAGGGAGACTATATACTTAAATAATAGTATATAGTCAAAATACAGAATGAAACAATAGTCTAACATTTCAAACCTACTAACCCTAACGTGAGAATCATGCACTGAAACAATAGTTCATGGCTGGACATAGGTTGAAATAATAGCTCTGTGGCTCATATACTGAAATAATAGTATATAGTCAAAATACAGACTGAAACAATAGTATGACATTTCAGACCCGACCCGAACCTAGACACCCCCGAATTACGCACCTAAAATAACATGTGTAATTCAATTGCACGTAAATCCATACATGTGAAATTAGACTCCCTTTCAGACCGAACTTCTTCTCCCAGACCGCTTCGAGACTCGATTACGCGCCTAACATGAGACGCGCGATTGGATTGAGCGACCCACCACCGGCACACAATTGGCCTATGCCCGACCTAGTGTTACAGTCCTTGACCCCCAAGCTTCTTCAATTAAACGCTTGAAATGAGACGATTAATCAGATTACGCACCCTATACCAAGCACGCAATTAGTCCTAACTTTGTTAGAACTAGGAAACTCGCTGAGCAAGTCAGTTGATCGCTCACTGAGTCGGTGACCGACTGAAAGCAATTAAGCACCGAGAAATCGGCGCGCAATTCTGTTATATGCCTTAAACAGGGCGTTTAATTAGAAAAAAACCTATAAAAGATTTTTTTTAATTCGACCCACAAAACAACACAAAGGAGAGAGAAGAGAATGGATTTTTTTGGGATTTCGAGATCAGAGAATTCTGAGAACGAACACATAGAGAAACATAGCAATGATTTCGAGATTCAAGCTTCGAATTTTTGAGATTCCTCTTCGCAGCCCCGACCCTTAGGTAAGAATTTTAGTTTTCTACTGTAGTTTTTAGTTTTTAGATCTAGGATTTTTCTTAGTTCAAAATTATAGATGTTAAATTTTCAGTCTTAGACCATAGCACCCTTTTTAGACCGTAATTTTAATATCTAGTTCTAGTCCTCCGTTTCTAGAACCAATCCTTAATCTAACGGCCTAATTCACCGACCCTAGACTTTAATTCTATTTTAAAATCTTAATCTCCAATCCTATCATTAATCTCTGGTTTTAGTTCTTAGTTTGTAGAACTAGTCCTTAATCATACGGCCTGATTTTCTGATTTCGGACCCGAATTCAGTCCTTAGATTTTGAAATCCTAGTTTTAATTCCATAGTTTAATATTTCAAAAATTCCAAATATTAATTTAGTTTTCTATAATTCTAGTTTCATAATTTAATTCATAATTATAAGCTCGAAATTGACTCTAAAAATATAAAAATACTATCTTATAATCCAAAAATCCAATTTGCTTTAACTTCAGCCACCCGATTTGCCCAAGGGAGCTTACGGAGGGTACTCGAAAACGAGGCCAATCCTCCTTAGCATAGCGGGCCCAAAACCCCTTTCCTAGTATTCTAGTATAATTAATTTATTACTTTGATTAGAACTAGTAAAAGTTAGTTCCTTTATCTCAATTAAATTTAGTATAGTTAATTCATTATTTTAATTATCACCTTAGTAAAGTCAACTCCTCGACTTAATTAAAAAATTAGTAAAATTAGTTCCTTTATTTTAATCAGATTTCTGGTATAATTAATCTATTATTTTAATTAGATTTTTAATACAGTTAATTCAGTGCTTTAATAAGAATTTTAGCAAAATTAGTTTATTTGCTTTAATTAGAGTTTTAGTAAAATCAGTCTTTTATTTCAAATAGAATTTCAGTAGGACTATTATATTTGCTTTAATTAGAATTTCAGTCAAATTAGTATACTTGCCAAATTAGAATTTCAATTCAATTAGTATATTTACTTCAATCAGAGTTACAGTAGAACTAGTATACTTACTTTACTTAGAATTTCAGTATAATTAGAATGCTTGATTTAATTAGAGTTTCATTAAAATTAACATATTTGCATTCCTAGTACGATTAGGAGACTAATATTAATTAGACTTCTAGAAGGATTAGGAAACTGAATTAATTAGAATCCTAATAAGATTAGAGCATTTAAATTAATTAGACTCCTAGTAGGATTAGGAGACTTGATTAATTAGACTTTCAATAAGATTAGGAAACTCAATTAATTAGACTTCTAATAAGATTAGAACACTTAAACCAAGTAGACTCCTAATATGATTAGGACACTAGAAGATTAATTCATTCCCTACAATAAATTCACATAACTAGACTCACAATTGAATTAGGAAATTTAAACCAATTACAATTATAACAATCACAGGGAAAGAAAAGAAAACTAAACTATCTAAATTATAAGAAAGAGCCATAGCTGCTAACGTTCGCAGGCGGACGATTCAGTAAAGAAGTAACCCACACCCACTCTAAAGCGTGATCATTGACGTGTTCCAACGTCGTTAAATATCTGCTACTGGAGATCGTAATAAACTAGAAACCTTCCTAGAAGTCCCTCTTTTTTATTACCAACATTCCAAACACCGCATTGCCAGAGTCCACTTAGATAGAATTGGGCCACTGATTCAACGGGGACCGAGAGGAACCCAGAAAAAGTGCGCACCAACACAGCCGGGGTAAAATGGGTGTGAAAAGGTTGGAGTAGGTTCCCAACCCAGCTTTCTCTAAGTATTCACATGCCCACTGAGTGGTCGCTTGTTGATTAAAAAGTTCGGGGTCAAAGGTCCATTCGTCGTCAAAATCCTTTGCACTCCACCATTCATTTGGTTGTTCACATGGTGGAGGCGGTGGTGGTGATGTAGGATTCTTCGAAGTAGGGATCATGATAGCCGGATGCTTTTTAGGGCCCATTGCAAATCAAAAGAACTAAGAACAAGCTCTAAAAATGGAAATAAATAATCCAAGGAAAGTTAGGGTTTTACCGTTTTAGAGAG
The DNA here is from genome assembly GCA_021018995.1 of Chloranthus sessilifolius. NCBI lineage: Eukaryota > Viridiplantae > Streptophyta > Magnoliopsida > Chloranthales > Chloranthaceae > Chloranthus > Chloranthus sessilifolius. The sequence goes on from CM037598.1 coordinate 30,189,469, forward strand.
GCAAATCTGATTCTCTCGCCAAAATCAAGCTTGGCTAGATCCCAAAGGTGTAATGGCAATTTCGCACTTAGGAGGAAAGAAGACGAAACCCCCAAAGTCTCGAACATAAATTGCAAATGAGGGAAATAAACCCTCGATCTTAACTTAACCCGACAGAATCGATCGCTCAATTTCTGAATTGAACGTTCGATTTCATTCAATAAAATGCTCAGAAGCCCGATAAATTGATCGATTGATTTTAATTTCGATTGTTCGATTTGAAATTCGAACGTTCGAGGACTTTAAGGCACCAAACTTACTTTATACATGTACCCTTAATGCGGTACATATCCATACATCATCCAATTTGTATATCCGACCTCTCGGCCCTTAAAATTTCCTATGTTTATGTCACTAAAAAAAATATATACTCGATATATTCAATTATATAATACATGTTCACTTAATTTGGGGCAGACCTCATAATACATTTTGTAAAACCAAACAATATGAAACCTTACTCCGCATATAGATTAAGGAATCCACATACTATATGAGTCACATTGATTGCAATTCAAAAACCAAAGTACCATTACATTCCTTAAACTAGAAGCAGCTCTAGAAAATTTTCATATTCACTCAAGCAGGTGTGAAAATTGCTCGCGGATTTTGGCTTCACGTTCCCAAGTGGCTTCTTCGGAAGAGTGATTTCACCACTTCACAAGAACTAATGGAATCCGCTTGGTTCGTAAGATCTGTTCTTTACGGTCCAAGATCTGCACAAGCTCCGCGACCAATTTTAAACCTTCCTGAAGATCGATTGGTTGATAGTCTAACACATGTGTCGGGTCTTTAATGTATCTCCACAATATTGACACATGAACTACATTGTGCATGTCAGATAGTTGCAGCGGTAAGGCTACTCGATAGGCAACTTCACCGACTTGGCCCAGTATCTCAAAAGGCCCAACATAATACGAACTCAATTTTCCACGCTTGCCGAAGCGCATCATGCCTTTCGCAGGGGAGATTCTGACAAATACATTATCTCCTACCTGAAACGTAGGGTATTAGCTACAACATCACAAATTAAAGAAAGGTAAAGGTGATTAATGCTATAAAGCTCACCTGAAACTCCACATGTTTATGTTTGAGGTCGGCATAGTTCTTTTGACGACTTTGAGCAACGCGTAGACTCTCGCGGATTAACTGAACTATCTCAGTCGTACTTTCCATGATCTCTGGGCCTAAAATGAGTTTCTCTCCCACTTCTTCCCAGTTAAGCGGAGACTTGTACCTCTGCCCATACAAAGCCTTGAATGGTGCCATTCCGATGCTAGCCTGGTAGCTATTGTTGTAGGCGAACTCTATCAGAGGTAGGTGTTGGTCTCATGACCCATGGAAATCCAACATGCAAGCACATAGCATGTCCTTTATGATTTGGTTCACCCGCTCAGCATGCCCATCGGTCTGAGGGTGAAATATCGAGCTGCAATCCAGCCTAGAACCCATCCCTTCTTGAAATCATTGCCAGAATTGAGACGTGTACAGCGGGTCTCTGTCGGATACGATACTAACCAGTATACCATACAACCTAACTATCTCCTTGACGTATAACTCCACGAGTTTGCTAGCGATATACGTCATATTGTATGGCAGGAAGTGAGCGGACTTAGTCAACCGATCAATAATGACCCAGATGGCATTGTTTTTCCTTAGAGTTCTTAGCAATCCTAGAATGAAGTCCATAGAAATGGGCTCCCATTTCTACTCGAGTATCGGTAAAGGTTGCAATAATCCTGCGAGATTTGGATAATCAACCTTGACCCGTTGACATACCAAACATCTCGATACGTACTCGACTACATCTTTCTTTAAGCCTCTCCACCAAAAACTCTTCTTTAAATCTTGGTACATCTTGGTACTGCCAGGATGAATGGCATACATAGATTTGTGAGCCTCTTCCAAAATAGTGTCACGAAGCTTAGTATTGATTGGTACGCATACCCAGTCTCGAAATAGCAAGGTCCCATCTTCTTTGATGGAGAAATCTATCTTACTTCCACCAATCACATCCCTTTTGATAGCCATAAAGCTCATCATCAGTCATCTATAGCATTTAGATGTTCTCGAAAAGTGTAGAACGAATCACAAGAGTAGCCATCAGAGCGCTCAAACCTTTAACATCAAATTGCGTGTTGCATAATGTCATATCTTCAAGTGCCATCGGTGCACTCTCACAATGAGATATGATAACTGAGCAGAGGACTTCCGGCTCAGTGCATCTACTACAACATTAGCCTTCCCGAGGTGGTACTGGATGGAACAATCATAGTCTTTTAAAAACTCCATCTATCTTCGTTGCCTCATATTCAAGTCCTTCTGGGTGAACAGATACTTGAGGCTTCTTTGATCAGTGAAGATATTAAACGTCTCCCCATAAAGGTAATGCCTCCAGATCTTTAGAGCAAAGATGACTACCACCAACTCAAGGTCATGCGTCGAATAATTCTTTTCATAATCTTTTAGCTGCCTAGAACCATAAGCAATAACTCTTTCTTTCTGATTTAACATGCAACCCAATCCTCCGTATGAAGCATCACTATACACAGTAAAACCTCCACTGCCTGACAGTATGGTAAGCACTGGTGCTGTGGCCAATCTCTTCCTAAGCTCCTGAAAGCTTTTCTCATGTGCCTCGGTCCACTCGAACCTTACATCCTTCAGTGTGAGTTGTGTAAGTGGGTCTGAAATCATGGAGAATCCCTCCACAAACCTCCTATAATACCCAACTAGACCCAAAAAACTACATATTTCTGTCACGGTCTTCGGTTGTTCCCACTTCATAATCGCTTCAATCTTGGCTGGATCAACGATTATGCCGGTCTCGGAGACAACATGGCCTAAGAAATTGACCTGTTTAAGCCCAAACTCACACTTGCTGAGTTTTACATATAGCTGGTGGTCTCTGAGTGTTTGAAGAGCCACTCGTAAGTGTTGCTCATGCTCCTCTCTCGATCTCAAATAGATGAGAATGCCATCTACGTAAACAATCACTGATTTGTTGAGATGTGGTTTGAATACTCGATTCATCAAGTCCATAAATGATGCTGGACTGTTTCGTTAGCCCAAATGGTATCACCAGGAATTCATAGTGACCATATCTCATGCAGAAAGTACTCTTTGAAATGTCTTCCACCTTAATCTTTAACTGATGGTAACCTGACCTCAAATCAATCTTTGAAAAGAACTTGGTGCCTTACAGCTGATCAAAGAGTTCATCGATCCGTAGAAGTGGATAATGATTCTTCATCGTCAACTTATTTGGCTGACGGTAATTGATGCAAAGCCGTATCGACCCATCCTTCTTCTTCATAAATAAAATCGGTGCTCCCCAAGGAGACACACTCGGCCTGATAAACCCTTTATCCAGCAGCTCCTAAAGCTACTCTTTCAGTTCTTTCAACTCAGCTGGCACCATACAATATAGAGCCTTCGACGATGGCTTAGTAGCTGGCGCTAACTTAATAGCGAACTTGATCTCTCGATCAGGTGGCAGTCCAGGTAGATCCTTCGAAAAAACATCCGGATACTCACATGTAACTGTAATGTCAGCGATGTTCTTCTTCTCCTCCTTTTGATCTTACAAGTAAGCAAGATATCCACAGCACCCGTTCCTTATCATACGCTCGGCTCGGATAGCAGAGATAAATGGTGCAACACTGGATTTGACGCCACAAAATTGAAATGATTTTCTCTTTAGAGGACAGAAAGTTACAATTTTCTGAAGGCAATCTACGCTTGTATGGTAAGCGGATAGCCAATCCATTCCCAGGATTACATTGAACCTTTCCATATTCAATATAATCAGATCAGCTATCGTCTCGTGGTCTTCAATGGCTACGATCACCGATTGATACACTGTATCTGTGATAGCCCAGATTTTGACACCCCGAAACCCGTGCCATCAGCACGATCCTCCAGACCGTGCCCCAAAATTGTGCACGGAATATTAGTATATCAAGCACAAATTAAATAATTAAAGCAATTAATCTTATAAAGCGAAAACAGTTAATATGTCCAACTGGCATATGTAAAAGACAGTTCTACTTTCATGCCATCGCATGAACAGAGAATCGACCCGAACCATCGGTGATATATAGGTCACCCCAGATGGTTCGCCAAAAGAATAATTCAATTTAATTACATGTTCAACAAAATAAAGGCTTGACATACCCAGCCGTACAATCTGCTCTCAAAACTGACTCTCTATCAAAGTACTCTGCAAAGTCCTCTAGAAGAAGTCCTCGAGTGGACGCTCCAACTCGTCTCTAGGCATGTAATCCCAATCACCCAGATCTACGTCTCCCGAAGCCTCAGCTGCTGCTATCAGTGGACCTGCGACGTAGAGTCTAAAGGGGTGAGCTACATCCTAGCTCAATAGGGAACAAACACAATGAACATATAAGTTTAGACTCACATATATTTCATGATACTCTAAGCATGATGAGTCTATGCTTTTGCTAGAAAAACAGTTTAAATCTGATGAGTTTCATTCAAGTTTACTGGTAATTAGTATGTCTTACTTTACTGTTGATTTATCATGAATGACACTGAACAAGCCTAAAGCAAAAACTTAAATCTTCAACTTAAGTAATCCCCGAGCAATATAGCATTGAGCCCCGATGAGATACCCTTCATCGTCATCTAATTAGACAGTTATAAAATGTATTCCCTGGGAATACGACCCAAGCCCCTTTCTCACTAGGCGGCGGGGTTAAATATCACACATCCCTGGGATGTACTTACGGTTACGAATAAACCTCCGTGCTGGTGTACGGATTCACCGCCGTACCAGTCACGGATATCCTACCGCGTCAGTCGTGGGTATCCTGCCACGTCGGTGGGGTATCCTATCAAACCTCAAATAACAAAAATAATATGTGCTTTACATATAGTTGTTCACCGTGTAAGTGTGCTATTTTATATCAGTTAGGCCTCAACAGTAATTATTCAATCCTATGTATACATCCCTGGGATGTATACATACCCGCATCACACCTGATGCCTTTATTACTTTCTCATCCCCTGGGGATGTCTCAATCTCATTAGATTACTTGTTCTTAATTACTTGCATCACACAGATGCCCTTATCACATTCTTGGTGTCACACACGCACCCATTTTCACAAAACATTTCATAGTTAAAACAACTTCAAATATGATAATTATATCACTACATACATGCTCTTGAAATTAAAGTACATGTTCAAGGTGTTTCCTACCTCAATTCTCTGATGGTCCAAGCATCAAGGTCCCACGTGGCTCCTTGTACTCGCTTTCACACGTACCACCTATGGTATATCATAACACATGAAATACATCACTAAAGACGTAATAAAGAAGGTCCTAGACCCTCCATGAATCTCAAAGAAAAATTATAAAGTTAAGCAAAATTGTCAAAGTCGATTAATCGATTCCCAAAATCGATTAATCAAAACCCAAATCGATTAATCGATTCTCAAAATCGATTAATCGAGATTCAAATTCGATTAATCGATCTCAAATCGATTAATCGAAATCTCCAACATAAAGCAGTCGATTCTAAAATTGAGTGGTCGAAATTCTGAAATCGATTAGTCAATCCCAAATCGATTAATCGAAGTTTCCAACATAAAGCAGTTGATTCTTAAATCGAGTGGTCAAAATTCTGAAATCGATTAGTCAATCCCAAATCGATTAATCGAAATCCAAAATCGATTAATCGATTTCCTAACTCGATTAGTCGATTTATCTAAGTCTCATTTCTCTAGCCACTGGAGGTACCCAGTCGATTAGTCGATTTCCAAATCGACTAATCGAAATCCAAATTGATTAATCGAAATACATTTCGATTTATCAAAATCGGGCTTTCATGACTTTTCAACTTCCAGACCAAAATCGATTAATCGAACTTCAATTTCGATTAATCGATTTGGCCAGATTCAGCCCCCTTCCGGGCTATTCTTCCAAATCTTTCTCCTTTCTTTTTCTATGCCTCTAATCTACCCTTTTAAGCATATTTGACTGAGTTTAAACATCTACAATTTATGCATTAACTTCAATTTAAAACTCACCTCAAGAATCCCCTCAAGGGATTTATTTGTTGGATTTGATGGCTAGGTTCCATCATTTGCTTCAACGATCCCCAATCGCTTTGAATCCGAAAATTGATGCTCTAATCTCCTCTTGATTTACATTGACTCCACTTCCATAACTCCTCTTTACTCTCTCTCCCTCTCTCTTCTTAACTCTCTATTAACAATCCAATAAATGACTTTAGGGTTCTTTAACCCTTATATCCTTACTCTCTTTGTGTTGAGCACATACACCCAAGATAAGCGTATGTGATTCTCATTTAACCTCACACTCCACACACTTGCATCATTTTCACATCACATCCGTTCATCACCTCTCCAGTCAATTAGCAAACTCTCTCTTGGTCAAACCTATTACCAATCGGGCATGAATCCCGAGGTCACTGTTCAACATAAATTTTTTGGGATATTACATTCTCCCCACCTTGAGAATTTTCGTCCTCAAAAATAACCCAAAGGTGCTGGCTTGGGTACCCCGCACACTGGGGTGTCGCGTACCCACACACAAAACAATGAACACATTACACAATAAAGGAAGACCAAATAACATAAGTACACAATATTTGGTTATGTATTTCATTATAACTTTGCAAAAATTACATCGTTGAGCATTTACAGTGTTTGAATTTACAATAAAAAAGAAATATACCCCGTTGAAACTCACGCGGCCCCCTCGCCTGGCTGAACTGGTGCTGGAGCAGGCTGCTTTGACTGAACTGGTGGCTCGGGCGGTGGCTGGGGCATCGCCATAGGCTACTCCGACTGCTGTGGGGCCAAGCCCAATGCGTCGGCAGCCGATGTGCTCGCACGAAACACCGGACCTGCATGGAACGCGGTCCGACCTGCCATCCACTCTTCCTCCTGAGCTAGGCACCGATGGTAGTCCAACGGATAGATGTACTGGATAGTGTGGTACATCAGAAAATCCATCCGCCGGTTCATCCACTCGTTATTAGCCTCCATCCTGGCCAACACGTCCTCGATCGTCGGAGCCTGACGAGCCGCTCGCCGACGATGGGAAGAAGTAGGTGTAGCTACATGGTGTCTTTGGCGTAGGGATCTTGGTGGCATGGGAGGGTGTCCCCTCCACTGGTGGCTCAACCGGGTGTACCCCACCCACGAGTGGGTCCTGATGTGGTGGTGGGGGTGGTGGTGGTGCTACTGCTGCTGCTGGTGCTGGTGCGGGACCCGGAGCCGGTAGGGTCCGTTTGAGTAAATTATAGCTACGGCCCCATGAAGACTTTGAGAACATCTTCACTTGGTCCGTAGCCCTCACCTCATGGGGCGATACCGCATACTCGGGAGCGTCGAAGTAACACTCCAACATGCTCGAGATGAGCCACCATAGGGCATCTTCTCCTTGGGCCTCAAGTTGCCCTTCATCAACTTGCCCTTGATGTATCTCATCCCCTCTAGGATGAGCATTGTCGCGTCAAACCAACTACCACAGAAGGCCGCGTAAAGTGCTTGTTGCACTTTCTCTACGTGCTCAGTGTCGTGTCGTAGAGGGTAGAGGTTGCACTTGATTATCGAATCAAGCATCCACATGTAGTGGGGAAGGTCGACCCTCCTAATGGAGGATCCCGACCCCGTCTTCCCGTTGGTCATGTGGGTCACGATCTCTTCAAATTTCACCTCTTCCTTGAAGGGTGGAAGAAGGGTGGTCTCGGGTATGAAATCGAGGTAGCACTCAAGGACCTCGTGTATGTGGCGACGGGTGAATGTGTAGTCGCGACCCTCAATGGTGGTCTTGACTACATCGTCGGTAGGTCCGTCCACGAGACCTTGGTAAAACAGTCTAACCAACCTAGGGTAGTAGGAACCCCGGATTGGTTTTAAAATATTTTTGAGACTGGCATTTTAGAGGTAATTGCGAGCCCATTGGGTCTCGCCTGGTACATCGGGGTTGGTGAATAGGGTTGGATCGATAATGTACTCGATCTCAAAGGTCTTTGCCTCCCACCACTCATTGGGTTGAAGTACGTTAGTGGGTGGTGGCGGCATGGGGGTAGACTTGCGTGAAGACTCACGCGAAGACAAGCTCGTCGAACTTGAGGTGGTCTCCGATGCCGACGGTGATGGAGTCCTCACCAGTGATGGGGTAGGTGGTGGCGGTGCGATGTTTTTACGCCGTACCGGAAGCTTAGAGGTTATCTTCTTCGAAGACAAATGAGTTTTGGGCGGCATGGTTGATGAAAATAGCACAAACTAGGGTTTATATAGCTCAAATTGAAAGAAAAGACACGGATCTAGGGTTTATCGTAGATTTTTGATCCGAGGTCACACGATTTCACCCCGAAATCGATTCGAAATGCCCAAACCCTAGCTGTCTCGGTTGGTTGGAGAAGAGGAAGAAGGCGTGCAAAAATGAAACTCCAATGATTTCGAATGGGTTGAAAAACCAATCGATTTATATATATAGGCTCCGCTTCGATTAATCGAAATCCAATTTCGATTAATTGAGTTTCAAAACTAGGTTCAGCCGCACGAAATCGATTAATCGATTAGTCAAAAATCAAAATCGATTAATCAAAACCATTTCGATTAATCGAAATCGTATCCGTTAAAAATTGTAAGTTTTAGAGCTCACTGGCATGAGCCAGTCAATTAATCGAAATACCAAAATCGATTAATCAAGATTCATTTCGATTAATCGAACTCGTGTTGTCCTTCAAAATTTTTCTAAAATTCTTAAGTTACTCGATTAGTCGAACTTTCAGTTCGATTAATCGAAACCTCAAATCGATTAATCGAATTGTTCTTCGATTAATCAAAATTACATAAAATTCTTCAAATTCCTCAAAAATTCTTAAGTTATTCGATTAATCCAATCCCCAGATCGATTAATCGAAATTCAAAATCGATTAATCGAAACCCAGATCGATTAATCAAAATTTCACTCTGTCATTTTTCTGAATATCTATCAAATTTCCAGTCACTGGCACATGCCAGTCGACTAATCGACCAAAATCGATTAATCAAATTTCCAAATCAATTAATCGGTTTTGATCAGATTCTTTAGATTTTCAATTTTTTTATTATTTTTTTTCAGTTTTCTTGATTTCCCTTGGTAATTTATGATACTAATTGGTCATTGGTTTCACTAAACCCGTCATCACGGCATTTAAATTAGGAACGCTATGTGAGTAAGTGGTTTCCCTTTGATAAATTTGATCATAAGATCGACATTGACTACAGCGCATAGTATAAATCCACAAACATGCTTGCGGTGATACAATTTTAGCTCTCAAGTTGTCGCAAACAAGGCTGGATATTGTTCTTTCACGTCGGCCTCTCGTTCCCACGTAGCTTTTTTGGCCGGATGATATTTCCATCGAACAAGTACTAATGGAATTACCTTTGTTCGCAAGACTTGTTCTTTTCGATCTAAAATATCCACCGGCTCTTCGATCATAGTCATGTCCTCATGCATCTCGAATGATTGACCGCTCAACACATGATCAGGGTCATTAAGGTATTTCCTGAGCATAGACACATGGAAGACATTGTGTACTGAATTGAATAACGGTGGTAATCCAATGCGGTAAGCAACTTCCCCTACTCGACCCAAAACTTCAAAAGGTCCAAGATAGCGGGGACTTAACTTCCCTCTCTTTCCAAACCTCATCACTCCCTTCATAGGTGACACTTTCACAAACACGTGTTCACCCACTTTGAAGTCTACACTCGTCCGCTTGATATCGGCGTAGCTTTTCTGTCTGCGCTGTGCCGCTTTGAGTTTTGCCCTTATCATCCGAACATAGGTGGCATTATCTTCAAGTATGTCGGGTCCCAAAACAAATTTCTCACCCGTTTCTTTCCAATTGATGGGCGATCTTCATCGCCGTCCGTAAAGTGCTTCATATGGTGCCATCCCATGATCCTTGTAACTCTAACATGCATGCCCTAAGCATATCCTTAATGATCTGATTGACCCTCTCAGTCTGTCCGTCAGTTTGTGGATGGAATGCCGTACTAAAATCTAGTCGTGTCCCCATTCCTTCTTAAAATTTCTTCCAAAACTTTGATGTATATAATGGGTCACGATCTGAAACAATGCTACTCAGAATCCCATGCAAACGGACAATCTCTTTCATATAAAGCTCTACCAGTCTTCCCGCCGTGTACATCGTGTTGTAAGGCAAGAAGTGCGCTGACTTGGTCAATTGATCAACCACTACCCAAATGGCATTGTACTTCTTTACAGTATGCGGTAGTCCAACGATGAAGCCCATAGAGATTGCTTCCCACTTCCATTCCGGTATAGGTAGAGGCTACAATAAGCCTGCGGGATGTCTATGATCGATCTTGACTTGCTAACACGTCAAACATCGCGATATGTACTCTGCCACATCTTGTTTCAAGCTTCTCTACCAGTAATTCTTTTTCAAATCTTGATACATCTTTGTGCTTCCCGGGTGGATAGGATAACTTGATTTGTGTGATTCATCAAGAATTGTTCGCCGCAGATCGGCATTGTCCGGAATACAAAGATGGCCCTTGAACAATAAGGAACCATCCTCCTTGATCGAAAACTCAGACGTAATGCCTTCAGTTACATCTTAACGAATTTTTGTTAGCGCTAGATCTTTCATCTGTAACTCATGGATATGCTCAAATATCATCGGTCTCACTGAGATATTAGCTAAGAAGGCTCCTGTAGCTTGTGACTCGATGTTCGCATCATACAGTGCCAGATCTTCAAATAACCTCCATCGGTGCATACCCAAAATTAAACTAGCCAATTGAGCTGAACTCTTCCGACTCAAGGCGTCAGCTACTACATTAGCCTTGCCTGTATGGTACTGTATAAAACAGTCATAGTCTTTAAGAAACTCCATCCATCTACTTGCATGTTTAGTTCATCACGTAAGATGTTTGAGGCTCTTATGATCGGTGAAAATCTCAAACGTCTCACCGTACAAGTAATGTCTCCAAATCTTGAGCGCAAAAATGACCGCTGCTAATTTCAGGTCATGTGTCGGGTAATTCTTTTCATGCTCTTTCAACTGTCTCGACCCATACGCTATCACCTGTTTGTGCTGATTAAGCACACAGCCCAAACCAGTATACGAAGCATCGCTATACACTGCAAACCCTCCACTGCCTGAAGGTATAGCTAACACTGGAGCTGAAGTGAGTCTCTTCTTAAGTTCTTGAAAACTCTTCTCGCATGCCTCACTCCATTCAAACCTTGCATCTTTCCATGTAAGTCTCGTGAGTGGTCCTGATATTTTTGAAAAACCCTAACCGAAACTCACATTTGCTAAGCTTGACATATAACTGGTGTTCACGTAGAGTCTGTAGGGCTACTCTCAAGTGTTTCTCATGCTCTTCTAATTTTGAATAAATCAGGATGTCGTCAACAAACACTACGACACAAGAATCTAGGTGTGGTTTAAACACCCTATTCATTAGATCTATGAATGACGCCGGGGCATTTGTCAAGCCAAACGGCATCACTAGGAACTCATAGTGTCCGTATCGAATCCTGAATGCAGTCTTCTGAATATCCTCTGCCTTGACTCTCAACTGATGGTATCCCGATCTCAGATTGATCTTTGAAAAATACTTTGCTCCTTGCAGTTGATCAAACAAGTCATTTATCCTAGGCAAAGGGTATCGGTTCTTGATGGTAAGTTTGTTTAATTATCGATAGTCAATGCACAGACGCATTGACCCATCTTTCTTCTTTACAAACAAGACCGGTGCTCCCTATGGGGACACGCTCGGTCTAACAAAACCCTTGTCCATTAATTCTTGTAACTTCTCTTTCAACTCCTTCAACTCAGCAGGAGCCATTCTGTATGGTGCTTTAGAAACATGCTCTGTTCCTGGTGCTAAGTCGATGGCAAATTCTATTTCTCTCTGGAGGTAATCCACGTAACTCCTCCAGAAATACATCGGCGAAGTCTGGCACAACTGCTATTTCAGAGATCACATCCTTCTCCTCTTTTTGCTCCTTCAAAAATGCCAAGTATCCACTATACCCTTTTCTGATCAATCGCTCGGCCCTGACTGCTGAGATAAGTGGTAGGTGTGTCGACCTCTCTCCCTGAAATCTAAACGATCTCCTCGTGTTGGGTCTAAAAATGACGACTTTGTTCTTGCAATCTATCGTCGCACAATGAGTCGATAACCAATCCATGCCAAGGATCACGTCGAATCCTTGCATGTCCAAAAGGATTAGGTTCACCGGTAGCTCAATAAAATCTCCATCCATGACCCTCACGATCACGGAGTTGCAACCCTTCTCGGTATCAACTGCTTTCCCAGTAGGAACAGTCACGATTAAAACGAAGTCTAACTCTTTTGGGTCGACTTTCATCCTCTTCGCGAAGCGAGGTGTAATAAATGAGTGGGTAGACCCCGGGTCTATCAACACTCGAGCTTCGTATATCACGTCGCTTCCCTTCTTATATATTTGTAACGTACCTAATCATACATACACATATATATATATATTGTTTATCATCATACCAGAATTTATCACATGCAAGTTCCCTTATATCTCCTATATGTAGATGCACCTTTTCTATCTAAAAATTTCAAGAATTGAAGTTCTTTATTTAAAAGGAAGCTCACCTTGAATGACATCGTTTGTGTTCTAAGCCTCTTGAGCGGTGACTGTGTAGGCTCTCCCTTGGACGATCGGCTTCCTCGCTTATATAGTCGTGGAATAGGTGCTGAAGCCGTCTTCCCTTTGTTCATCTCAGGGCACTCCCTGATCAAGTGGCCCACCTTGCCTCATCGAAAGCAACCCCGAGTGCCTACTCTACAGTCCGCTGTCTTGTGAGGCCTGCCACACTTGGCACAAGTCTCACGAGGTGTGGAAGAAGCTGCTCGAGAAGCACCCTGTGTGACTATAGCACCTGTAGTAATAGCAGGGCTCTCGTAGCGTATCGGTCTCCCCAATGCGAGCAATGAAAATCTCTACTGGTTGCTCTGCTGCGCCGGTCTTCCATAGCCTCCTTGAAATAGTGGTTTCTGATTATTTGGTATGAATCTCGGCTTTTTGTTCACCGGTTCATAATTCCTCGTTCTGCTCTGATCAGTGTTCCACCTTCCTTGTTGCTCTCTCTGATGGTATTTATTATTATTCTCTTCCTCTACTATGAGTGCTTTGCTCATGACCTCCCCATAGGTCCTTAGTTGGAATGGCACTACTCCTCCCCTCAAGTCTGATCTCAACCCTTGCTGAAACCTTTTTGCTCTCATCATCTTTGTGATGACGTAGTCAGGCGCAAAGCAAGCGAGTCGCATGAACTCCACTCCATATTCTCTCACACTCATCTTCCCTTGCACCAATTGTAAAAATTGAATTTCCATCTGGTTCCTCACCACCTCTGGAAAATACTGCTTGTTGAATTCCTCGAGGAACTCATCCCAAGTCCAGGGCAAATTCGGAGTCTCCTGAGCCCTAGTCCATGAAATGGACTTCCACCAAGGCCCAGCCTCCCCGTTTAGCATGTAGGCTGCCCAACGAACGCTCTCGTCCTCGGTACAAGTGAGCACACTGAACAACTTCTCCATCTCACTCAACCAGTGCTCTGCCACTATGGGCTCTCCCTGTCCAGAAAAGCTAGGAGGTCTCATCCTCCAGAACTCAGTAAAAGCAGATGATGTTGGCAGTGTCGGAGCCACTGGAGGTGTCGATGACTGATGCTGCTCATGAGCGGTGTGAGCTGCCAAAGATGATGCCTGTTGTGCTATGGCAGCCGCCATGGTTTCCATGGTGTGCATCATTCTCTGACGCTCTTCTCTGTCCTCATTCCTTTCTCTAACTCTTTCTTGTCTCTCTGATCTTGCTCCTGTCTATCTCTATCTTGGTTCTCTCTCTGATCTTGGCTTCCTTGGCCACCACTGCCCGAAGCCCCTCCATCTCCTATGGGTACTCTATTTGTAGGAGAGATGTACTCATCTCCACTACGTAGACTTCTATTTTGGCCGCCCCTCGATCGGCCCCTCCCTCTAGAAGACATTGACGACTGCATTTGAAACTAAAGTTTCATTAGCAGAAGTCCCTATGCTCTGACAAAAGAATGATTGTCATAATTTCTAAAAGATAACGCTCTGATGCCAACTGTGACAGCCCGAATTTCAGCACCTCGAAACCTGTGTCATCAGCACGATCCTCCAGACCATGCCCCAAAACTGTGCACGAAACATTAGTATATCAAGCACAAATTAAATAATTAAAACAATTAATCTCATAAAGCGGAAACAGTTAATTTGCCCAACTGGCATATGCAAAAGACAGTTCTACTTTCATGCCATCGCATGAAGAGAGAACCGACCCGAACCATCGGTGATATACAGGTCACCCCAGATGGTTCGCCAAAAGAATAATTTAATTTAATTACATATTCAACAAAATAAAGGCTTGACATACCAAGCCGTATAATCTGCTCTCAAAACTGACTCTCTATCAAAGTACTCAGCAGAGTCCTCTAGAAGAAGTCCTCGGGTGGAGGCTCCAACTCGTCTCTAGGCACGTAATCCGAATCACTCGGATCTACATCTCCCGAAGCCTCAGCTGCTACTATCAGTGGACCTGTGACATATAGTCTAAAGGGGTGAGCTATATCCTAGCTCAATAGGGAACAAACACAATAAACATATAAGTTAAGACTCACATATATTTCATGATACTCTAAGCATGATGAGTCTATGCTTTTGCTAGAAAAATAGTTTAAATCTGATGAGTTACATTCAAGTTTACTGGTAATTAGCATGTCTTACTTTACTATTGATTTATCATGAATGACACTGAACAGGCCTAAAGCAAAAACTGAAATCTTCAACTTAAGTAATCCTCGAGCAATATAGCATCGAGCCCCGATGAGATACCCTTCATCATCATCTAATTAGACAGTTTTAAAATGTATTCCCTGGGAATACGACCCAAGCCCCTTTCTCACTAGGCGGCGAGGTTAAATATCACACAACATCCCTGGATGTACTTACGGTTACGGATAAACCTCTATACTGGTGTACGGATTCGCCGCCGTACCGGTCACGGATATCCTACCGCATCAGTCGTGGGTATCCTATCAAACCTCAAATAATAAAAATAACATGTGCTTTACATATAGTTGTTCGCCGTGTAAGTGTGCTATCTTATATCAGTTAGGCCTCAATAGTAATTATTCAATCCTATGTATACATCCCTGGGATGTATACATACCTGCATCACACCTGATGCCTTTATTACTTTCTCATCCCCTGTGGATGTCTCAATCTCATTAGATTACTTGTTCATAATTACTTGCATCACACAGATGCCCTTATCACATTCTTGGTGTCACACACGCACCCATTTTCACAAAACTTTTCATAGTTAAAACAACTTCAAATATGATAATTATATCACTACATACATGCTCTTGAATTAAAGTACATGTTCAAGGTGTTCCCTACCTCAATTCTCTGATGGTCTAAGCATCAAGGTCCCACATGGCTCCTTGTGCTCGCTTTCACACGTACCACCTATGGTACATCATAACACATGAAATACATTACTAAAGACGTAATAAAGAAGGTCCTAGAGCCTCCATGAATCTCAAAGAAAAATTATAAAGTTAAGCAAAACTGTCAAAGTCGATTAATCGATTCCCAAAATCGATTAATCGAAACCCAAATTGATTAATCGATTCTCAAAATCGATTAATCGAGATTTAAATTCGATTAATCGATCCTAAATCGATTAATCAAAGTCTCCAACATAAAGCAGTCGATTCTTAAATCGAGTGGTCAAAATTCTGAAATCGATTAGTCGATCCCAAATCAATTAATTGAAATCCAAAATCGATTAATCAATTTCCCAACTCGACTAGTCGATTTCTCCACGTTTCATTTCTCCAGCTACTGGAGGTACCCAGTCGATTAGTCGATTTCCAAATCGACTAATCGAAATCCAAATCGATTAATCGAAATACATTTCGATTATTCGAAATTGGGATTTCATGACTTTTCAACTTCCAGACTAAAATCGAATAATCGAACTTCAATTTCGATTAATCGATTTAGCCAGATTCAGCCCCCTTCCGGGCTGTTATTCCAAATCTTTCTCCTTTATTTTTCTATGCCTCTAATCTACCTTTTTAAGCATACTTGACTAAATTTAAACATCTACAATTTATGCATTAACTTTAATTTAAAACTCACCTCAAGAATCCCTTCAAGGGATTTATTTGTTAGGTTTGATGGCTAGGGTTCCATCATTTGTTTCAACGATCTCCAATCGCTTTGAATCCGGAAATCGATGCTCTAATCTCCTCTTGATTTACATTAACTCCACTTCCATAACTTCTCTTTACTCTCTCTCCCTCTCTCTTCTTAACTCTCTATTAGCAATCCAATAAATGACTTTAGGGTTCTTTAACCCTTATATCCTTACTCTCTGTGTTGAGCACATACACCCAAGATAAGCGTATGTGATTCTCATTTAACCTCACACTCCACACACTTGCATCATTTTCACATCACATTCGTTCATCACCTCTCCAGTCAATTAGCGAACTCCCTCTTGGTTAAACCTATGACCAATCAGGCACGGATCTTGAGGTCACTGTTTAACGCAAATTTTTTGGGATATTATAGTATTTGTACTTACTGAGCTTCCCGTAAGAACTAATACAACCAATATGAAGTTAAGGGACTTGGGAATGATACTCAATATTTTAGAGAATAGAGGGGTGATAAATGAGTGAGTAAACTCGGGGTCTATCAACACCTGTGCTTCAGTTTTACATATGTCATCGTCTTGACGCATATCAAGGGTACCTTAATTGATACATGAAAAGTAATTAATTGTATGTAAAGTGTGATTTTCATGCATGCCTTAATAAAAGAATTTATTAAAAACTAGTCAACAAAATTAAAATAAAATTCAAATATGAAATTTTAATAATACCTTGGATCACGTCATTCGACGTTTGGGCATCCTGTGCAGTCACGGCATAAGCTCGACCTTGAATAGTAAGTCGAAAAGATCTCTGTATAGAAGTCGAAGTGGTCCTTCCCTTGTCCTCTTCAGGACAACATATGTCCTATCTTTCCACACTGGAAGCATGCTCGAGTGTTCCTCCTACAGTCCTCAGTCTTGTGTGATTTCCCACACCTTATACACGAAGGGACCAGAGTGAAAGATGAAGCACGTGAGGATCCTTGTCCTACTGAGGACCCACTCGCAAGTGTTGCTCATGCTCCTCTCTCGCTCTCAAATAGATGAGAATGCCATCTATGAAAACAACCACTGATTTGTCGAGGTGTGGTTTGAATACTCGATTCATCAAGTCCATAAATGACGCTGGAGCATTCGTTAGCCTAAATGGTATCACCAGGAATTCATAGTGACCATACCTCGTGCAGAAAGCAGTCTTTGAAATGTCTTCCACCTTAATCTTTAACTGATGGTAACCTGACCTCAAATCAATCTTTGAAAAGAACTTCGCACCTTGCAGCTGATCAAAGAGGTCATTGATCCGTGGAAGTAGATAACGATTCTTAATCATCAACTTATTTAGCTGGCGGTAATCGATGCATAGCCGTATCGACCCATCCTTCTTCACAAATAAAATTGGTGCTCCCCAAGGAGACACACTCGACCTGATAAACCCTTTATCCAGTAGCTCGTGAAGCTGCTCTTTTAGTTCTTTCAACTTAGCTGGCGCCATACGATATGGAGCCTTCGACAATGATTTAGTACCTGGCGCTAACTTAATAGCGAACTTGATCTCTCGATCAGGTGGCAGTCTAAGTAGATGCTCCGAAAAAACATCCAGATACTCACATGCAACTGTAATGTCAGCGTTGTTCTTCTCCTCTTGATTTTGTAAGTAAGCAAGATATCCACAGCACTTGTTCCTCATCATACGCTCTGCTCGGATAGCAGAGATAAATGGTGCAACACTAGATTTGACTCCACAAAATCGAAATGATTTTCTTTTTGGAGGATAGAAAGTTACAACTTTCTGAAGGCAATCTAAGCTTGTATGGTAAGCGGATAGCCAATCCATTCCCAGGATTACATCGAACCCTTCCATATTCAATATAATCAGATCGGCTATCATCTCGTGGTCTTCAACTGCTACGACCACCGATCGACACACTGTATATCTACTCACTGAGCTTCCCATAGGAATTGATACAACCAATATGAAGTCAAGGGACTTGGGAATGATACCTAATTTTTGGAGAATAGAGGGGTGATAAATGAGTGAGTAGACCCGGGGTCATATCAACACTTGTGCTTCAGTTTTACATATGTCGTCGTCTCGGCGCATATCAATGGTACCTTACTTGATACATGAAAAGTAATTAATTGTATGTAAAGTGTGATTTTCATGCATGCCTTAATAAAATAATTTATTGAAAACTAGTCAACAGAATTAAAATAAAATTCACATCTAAAATTTTAATAATACTTTGGATCATGTCATTCGACGTTTGGGCATCCTGTGCAGTCACGGCATAAGCTCGACCTTGAATAGTAGGTCGGAAAGATCTCTATGTAGAAGTCGAAGTGATCCTTCCCTTGTCCTCTTTAGGACAATCCTTGACCATGTGTCCTATCTTTCCACACCGAAAGCACACTCTAGTGTTCCTCCTGCAGTCCTCAGTCTTGTGTGGTTTCTCACACCTTGTACACGAAGGGACCAGAGTGAAAGATGAAGCAAGTGAGGATCCTTGTCCTACTGAGGCCCCACTGCAGTAGTACCTGATGGTCAGAAGGATCGTACAGGCGAAGACACAGATGGTCTCTGATAGGATATCTGTCTAGAAGAAGCTACGGGTCTCGAGTATGCCAATTGCATAGGATATCTCGGCGGTTTCATAAACTTGGGTCTCTTATTTGCCTGATCATAGGCACTTGTTTGACTCTATCTAGCTCTCTCCTTATTCTGCTGGTCTCTCCTCTTGAACATTCTATCGACACCCTCTGTGATAAGGGCTTTCGTCAAAACTCCCGCATAGGTCTCAAGCTTAAGGATTGAGATCCTCTTCAAAATATTTGGCCGTAGACCAAGCTGACATTTCCTGGCCCTCATCAACTTAGTGGCCACGTGCTGAGGTGCAAATCTTGACAGTCTATCGAACTCAGCCTTGTACTCTCGCACTGTCATTTTGTTATGTTCCAATTTTATGAACTGGACCTCCCACTGGTGTCGTATGATCTTGGGAAAGTACTAATCATTGAATATCTCTACAAATTCCACCCATGTCCATGGAGTAATGGGAATTTCTAGCTCCCTAGTCCTGGACACTGACTTCCAACATGGGTCAGCCTCTCCGTCCAACCTGAAGGTTGCCCAATGGCACCTTCTCGACTTTGGTGCATTACAGTACGTCAAAAATATTTTCCATCTCATTCAACCAACCCTCTGCTTCCATTGGATCAATCTGACCTGAAAATGTAGGACACATCCTCCTAAATTCTGTAAACCCGAAGGGTTGATGTTTGGCTGCAATCAACTCTGCTTGCTGAGCTATAGCAGCAGTCTGTTGAGCCATAGAAGCTGTCTGTTGAGCCATATTGGTGGTTAATTCCTCCAACACTTGCTCAACTTGTTCGTTACCATCTCTTCCTGCTCCTATAGGAACTGCATTAGAACCGAAAGTGAATCCAGTTCCCCTTGAAGTACCTATGCCCTCAGGGACATCTACTAACGGAACCATCCTTGGTCCGTCTCTACCTCTTCCTCTGCTTCGGCCTTCGAACCTTGATGCCATGTTGATATGCAATTGTTAAATAATAATTTTGATCAGTATAGATTGTAAAGACAATCATGCCCCCAATCCTATGGAATCCGGATCTAGAGCCATATCTCTGATACCAACTGTGACGACTCGACTTTCCCGGTCCTAGAGTATTGGAAAGGTTGGCTTGCCAAGGCACAAGTACATCCATATAAACGTATAAAGCAAACAAAAAAATAAACTAAAACCTAATATAATAAACATAAGAGATCTCTCATTCAAAACATATCTCAAAAAGGAATCAAGAAGAACTACCGGTGATGGCCAATCCAACACCTAAACAATGGTTCCTAATAGTGGTTCCACAAAATGATATTAGTAAAACAAAATACAAGGCCTTGGGCCCATAATTCAAAAGGTAACTACTCAAAAATTACACAGAACAGTACCAGATCACAAGACTAGGTCAAAGGAAAGAACTCCTCAGGAGGAATCTTTGATTCATCCTCTGGTTCGTAGTTGAGAGCACTTTTGTAACCCTGGTTCCTAGCGTCTACACCTGCGACGTATAGTTGAGGTGAGCTAACAGTCTAAGCTCAACAGAAGAAACTCAATTTCTGTTCAATTCGACCGATGGAAATTGAGTTCGATCGATCGAAATGGACTTAAATTATGACAACTTCGAAGTATGAGGAAATTCATTTTATCGAAGTCAAATTCGATCGAACGAAATGGGTTCGATCGATCGAATCTCACACTTGATCAATCAAAACATATATAAACAGGAACGTGGAAAAACCCTCTGTGAGAACTCGATCGATCAAAATATATTTGATCGATCAAATTATGATTTTTTGATCGATCGAAGTAAGATTCGTTCGATCGAAAGGTGTGATAGCTAAATTGCTTTTGAAAGATTCGAGCGATCGAAATAATTTCGATCGATCAAATTATAAGTTTTCGATCGACCGAAAGGGGATTTGTTTGATCGAAGTAGGTTTGATTTTTGGCTTCCATGAGAGCTTGACAGATCGAATTTAGCTCGATCAATCTTCGATCGATCAAAATTGGGATTTGATCGATCGAAATTAGGATTCGATTGATCGAAATTGGTATTTGATCGATCGAAATTGGGATTCGATTGATCGAAATTCCCAGATTTGGAATTTTGGTAAGTTTTGACTGTAAAATTTTGAAGGGAGTTATCCTAACATGTTTTGCATTGTTCTAATGAGTGAACATTGGATCTTATGTTTAGGTGACTTGGTGTGGTATGTTGAGAGGGCTAACCCAAACGGCGGTGTGAGCTAGTGAGGGTTAAGATCCCGAGGTAAGGAACACTTGACACCGTGTGCATTGTTATGTTAACATGTGTGTGTTATGACGTGATGTTTCTTTGAATTGATTATATGTGTAGTTACAAATTCAATTTGGAAGGACATGTGCATCCATACGTTTCGATTCATGCATGAGTTGTGTAATCTTTTGAGATTCAATCTATTGTGTTGTGTAAGTATCTTCACACTTCTCTCTGACCTTTGATCTAAATTATAATTATCACTTTATACGGCGATGAGCTATATGTACGCACTTCAATTTAAGGTTTTATGTGAATACCCAACCGGTACGGTGGCTAATCCATACACCTTTGTGTTATGTGTTTTGTGACTCCTACCGCATGACGGTAAATATGTTCGACCAAGTGTCCAACTTTATGAGACCTTGGATATATGTGAAAATAGTTTATATGAGCGACAATGGTGGGTATTCCATCGGGGGCTTGAGGCTATAGCTCCTCATTCTATTATTTTAAGCATACCACTTTAAGTTTTTCTTTTCTTGTGTTGGGAGAAGATGTGAACCTATCTCTTTTGAAATTTTGAATAAGCTTTGTACCTATGTTTCATGCCATGATCATACACTGTGCATGCGTTCCGATGATTCTGTTTCATTATGCCATAAGATTTATGTTGTTGTTACAATATACATGCTATGAGTTTTTCCTTACTGAGCTTGGATGAAGCTCATTCCTCGACTATATGTCACAGGTTTAGGTGAAGACGTTGACATCAGGATTTTTGAGAGAGAGGTTTCTGAGCTAGCTTCGGTGGAGGACTTTGAGGAGATTCACCCTGAGAGCTGCTTTCTTCGTACTAGGCCAGAGTAGGTCCGGCCCTAGGATTCAGGATGCGTTAGTTTAACTTTGATTATAAAGGAGGTAAATTTTACATATGATTGTACTTCTTTTGGTGAACCATGTTTCGGTAAGGTACGACCCTTACCGGTGGTTCTTGTCGGTTCTTTTTCCATAAGGAATAATATGGAATTAGAACCGTCATTTTGAGCTTTTGAATGATAACCTAGTTCTCTTTTTTTTGCTATGGTGATTCATTGGACTTGGTTCTGCTTTGTTTTCCATTGTGCAACTGTACGATATGTGCTTCGTTCGGGGGCTCGGTCTTGGTGCCAGCCCACTGACGGCACGGGCTTCGGGGTGCCGAAACTCGGGCTGTCACCCATATACTATTATTTTAGCATACAATCCCAATTAGAGTTATAAGGTCAAAGGTTGATCGAACAGATTTGTATATTTCTATAGGGCAAAATAGGAGTGTCTACAGATGCCCCTCTTCGGCGCGCTCTTGTGAAGTAAGAACGCGTCGAAGAAGTGGACACCCCTCATTCGAGGTGTCTTCTCGTTTCTCTTGGGAAATCACAAATATGAACTGGAGATGCTGACATGACATGCTTGGCTTTCTTATCTATCAGGGCAAGCTAAAATGGAGCATTCGGGGGCCCAGTGGTAGCTATCGAAAGGCGTGTTCCATGCTGTAGATGCCCAGGTGCGATCCCGTCACATATCGCAACCCGCTCTCATAGACAGTCGATCGGGGAAGTTAGCATATCCTATTTCGTGGGTGCAAGGGACATCCTATTACGTGGCACGACCTACTACGAGTGACAGTCAAACGGAAAGGAGAATCACCATATCC
This sequence comes from Chloranthus sessilifolius, assembly GCA_021018995.1. Classification (NCBI taxonomy): domain Eukaryota; kingdom Viridiplantae; phylum Streptophyta; class Magnoliopsida; order Chloranthales; family Chloranthaceae; genus Chloranthus; species Chloranthus sessilifolius. Next base: position 30,212,278 of record CM037598.1, read on the forward strand.
TAATCTTTGGGGGCAAGGGACATCTCGTCGCATGTCGCGACCTGCTGTAAGGGGCAGTCAAACAGAGGGGTATAATGTAGTCAAGGTATCGGGGGGCATCATACAAATGTCCATAAGGTTCAGGGACCAATAATAAAATGCAAAATAATGTCGAAGGCTTTCACAAGTCATGTCAGACTGGGCGCGTCATTGCTCACACCAATGCGTGTCAGGCGTTTGTAAGTTCTTAGATTAAATATACTCTTTGTTCAGTTTCCCAGGGGAATGGTCCGTTCGGACTAGTAATTGAAGTGAATTTTGGTAGGTAAGAGGTTTTTCTATTTATTATTATCTTAGCTTTTTTTTTGTTGGTTTTGTTTTTTTTTTTTTGAAGTAAGAGATTTTTGGTTTTGGAATAAAAGGATTTTGGTTTGAGAAGTAAGAGATTTTTATTTTTTGAAAGTTTTAAAATTTTAACTTAAGATTAATTTGGTGGTAAATCGTGGCGTGACTTTAGATTTGTGTTTATGTGTTTGTCAAGACGACACTTGGCATGCCGGATACTCCATCTAACTTCTCGGTGAATACTAATGATTGTCTCTTATGGGAGGACTATAGTGATTCGTGAGTCGAGAGAGATGGATTTTGAAAACATTTTGACTTAATCGTAGCTAACTATATTTATCAACAATATCGAGTAAAAGGGGAGGATGGTACTTACTTGGGGGTGATACTTACCTGAATTGTACGTAGCTTGCATAGTCTGTGATGGAACTGATGGGTTATCGAGGTGATACCGCGATGAGGCTGGTGGGATTTCTTCTTTCTTTGTCCGCTGTGGCAGGGCTTGGTAGTTGCCAATGTGATGAAACATCTTGGCGAGGTGACGTCGCGATGAGACATAAGGGTTCTTCCTTTCTTTAGCTGCATGCTGGATGAGTCCTGATGGGATTTGGGGATTCTGACAGGATGTTCGCGCTGGAACTTGGCATTGGTCGGATGCGATTGGACATGGGAGGAGTCCCGGATAGTCATGCATTTTTGCTGCAACAGTGGTGTCTGGTAGCTATTACGTAGCGAGCAATTCGGGAAGAGGGCTCCTTGCTTTTAGCGATGGGACACGATCGAGTTTTCTCCTTTTTCATCATATGGCGTGGCAGTTGTTGTTTGGGCTTTTCGTGTAGTGATGTTTGTGATGGGAAGTGGGAGGAGTCCCTCTACTTCTGTGATGGGATATTGGTTGAGCATAGTTAGCGATGGGACTTTTGGAAGGTTTGACTCCATGCGCTATTTCGTGACTGGGGTTTCGGGGAGGTGTGATTGGCATCAGGGCTATAAGACCAAATGAGGTTGTTGTGTCGCAATGGGGCATGCTTGTGGTGAGAATGGGTAGTAGTCGGCTCGCGAGGGGACATATTCATGAATGTGCGGTGGGGTTGTGTCTGAATATTTCGAGTAGTGATGTTTACGAGGGGACGTTGATGGGATATTTGCGTGATAAGTGTGCCATATTTCTTTCTTTGGCAGATCTTGGGTTATGTAAGATCACATTATGGTTGCATTGTGATTGGCTTCATTTTTAATTTCGCATGAGAGGATGTGTGGTGGCATGAATGATTTATTGCGGTGGGATTGGATATTGAGGTGGTATCATGTGTGTGCGTCTTATCGTGATGGGACGTGTGTGAGCGGCTATTCCTTTTTCTTTTTCTCTGAACAGCCTGTGAGGTTATGCGATGGGATAGGATTTTGATCGAGATGGGATAAAAGATGTGAAGGTATAGATTTTACCCAAAGTCAGGCATTGCGCGCCTATTTTAGGTCGCTCAATATGATTGCGTGCCTACTTTCGGGCGTGCGATCGTAGGTTTGAAGGGCTGTTTATGCGTGTTTGAGCGTGCGTGTGATTGGATTATGCACTTTAATCATTGTGCGTGATTGAGCAGTCACCAGGTCACTGTGCGAGCGACCTTTCTTATTGCGCGGTGTGTGGTGGTCGTTTGATGGGATTGCACAGTTCACAATGAGCACTTGATCGGAGCATCACCGGGTCAGTGTACGGGTGACCTTTCATATTGTATGGCATGAGTATGTCGTTTAATAAGTTTGCACGGTATATAGTTGGCGCGTGATCGGAGCATTGCGTCGTTGGTGAGGGCGATGGTTTCATTGTGTGTTCGAGACGAAGCGCGTGTTTTGGATTGAGTGCAGTGTACGTTGTACATGATCAAGTTAAGCGCACGTGTCTGGGCACGTGATTAAGTTCGTACTCTATATAAGCACGAGAGACTTTATTTGCTTTTCATTCCTCAGTTTAGTCTCGAGTTTTTCCTTTCCTAGATCTCTTATGTTCTAAAATTTGTCTTTTAGTGATATCGGATGATCTAACCGTCCGATTGGGATATCATTTTTTTTTATATTCATAATTTCACGTGATCTTCGCCCTGAGGTGATGCTCGGGGATGATATTTTTTTGGGAATGGGTGGTATTGGAAATAAGGATGCTAGTCTTCATATCGATCCCTTTTTGGAACCAGTGAAGACAGAGTAGAGGAGGCGGCGACGGAGGAGGTGAAGATGGCGGAAGAGAAGGTGTTACAAATGGAGGGATGTATTATCCAACCAATCCTTCCTGAAGCCTCCGATTGGACACTTCGCTCCTTGCTTTGTGTTGATTTCAGGTTTCCAATTTTTCGTTTTGGGTTGTAAGTTCAGGAGGTATGCCTCCGGTGATACTTGTAAATTTTTTTTATTTTTAAAATTATAAACAAAGAGGTATTTTTGTTTATTGTGTTTATTTATTTCTTTAAACTTATTTAATGGATTGGTCTATCTGATTTGTTTGATTTAGTTTAGGATCTAACTTAGCTTAGAGTTTTGAGATTCATTCCAGGTTTATTCAGGGTTTATTCTGAAATTAATTTGCTTCATTGAGTTTTGTTTAGAGAGTTTACTTAGTTCTGCTGGGTTTGTTGGGGGCATTTTTTTTTTCATTTCATGATCCCAAACAAGTCAGGGTCTTACTTTAGAAAGTTTTCTTATGTTTAAAGTTTTTTGTTTGAGATGATACTTGTTCGAAATGTGTGAACTTAGGGTTTACTCTGAAGTTTCTAGATGGGTGTTAAGTGTTTGAATCCTATTGGCTTATCTAGGCTTGGGGGGATTTGTGCTTCCTTTGGAGGGGTAAGTGTTGTGTGATTATTGGTTTATTAGATTGTCATGGATTGTGGTATATATATATATATATATATATATATATATTTAGAGAGGGTATGTGTTTGGTTTGGATTTAATTAGATTGGAGGGGTTCAACGGTGTGACACTTGTCATTTTGTAATTTAGGAGGGTATAGTTTATATAAGTGTGTGCTAAAGGCTTTGGGTTTTTGTTTTGAATTTTTATTTCAAGCTTAGGATTAGGAACTCAAGGTGATACTAGGGTTGGTACTATCAACCTGACTCGAAGTGGTTTCCCGAATAAATCTGGATTTGAGCATTTCCTGAACGTGCGGATTTTGAGTTTCTTTATATTCAGAGGGTATGCCCTTGGTGTGTTTTGTAATTATTTTATCTATTAAGTGATTATGATTTCATTTCACTTGTGGTAATTTCTATCTAATAAATTTTGGTTTGGTTATTTGGTAGCTTATTTGACTTGTTTTGAGTGCGACGCTTATTTAATTAATATTGGTTCGATTTGGTTCCTTTATTTCGAATCTGGGGTATGTTGGGAGCATTTTTAGTTTAGTCTAAAATCGCATGCGTAAGTGATGGGGGCCATTTTTTTTTCCATTTTTTTTTTAAGTCTTAGTTGAACTGTATAAATGATGTTGGGGGCATTTTTTTTAAATTTAGTTTAGGGTGTATATTTTCTAAGTCAGGAGTATTTTAGGATTGGTCTTAACATGGGCATAGTTTGGGTTGGTAATTAGGGTCGAAAATTTCCTAATTTTGACCTGAGCTCACTGTTTTGGGCATATTTTGTATTTCTGGGGAATTGTGCCCTTCACTCCGGGCGCATAAACAAATTGCATGCCGGAATGGGAGCGCGCGTTTCAGAGAGTTGGAAGGTCATTAAGCGCCAGTGTTCGGTTGTTTAAACGAGTTAAAAGTACGGTATGAGGCGCAAGATTAGGGCGGTGGCCGGTCACTGTGCGGGTGACCTTTGGGATTTACGCGCTACTTTGTGGGCGCACAAGGTGATTACGCCTCTGGTAGGCTGCGCGCAACCAGATGGTTGGGTTAGTTTGAGCGGGTGATGGTCTGTTTATGCGCTCGAGGGTGGGCATTTGATCCGAATTAAGCGCGTGGACCCTAGTGCTTGATTTGGTCGAGCGCGTTGGTTGACACACACGATTTGGGTATGTTCTATATATAGTTCAAAAACTTTCATTTTCACGCTATCCATTTTTGTCTTTGATTATCTAGTTTCCTTGTTTCCTTGCGCTCTAGTTTTCGTGTTTTTGTGATATCTCGCGATCCAGTCGTCCATTTTAGGCATCATTTTGTTCATTCTCTTTAGTTTTTCGGGATCTTTCTTTTAGGATGGAGGGTGAGGGTGGGGGTAGACACGATCTTCCTAGGAGAGGATCATGATGGGGGAGATAGGTGAGACGTCCGAGGCTCGGACCGATGCTGTTGTCTGGGAAGTGGATGTCAGGGAGGTGGCTAGAGAGGAGGTACCAGAGGTTGACCATAGGGAGGTCAGGGAGTAGGTACTTGAGATTGAGCAGGGTGTAGCCGAGGATGAGGGCGAGAGGGTTGAGGGTGAGAGAGCTGAGGGCGAGAGAGGTGAGGATGAGGGAGTTGAGGGCGAGAGAGGTGAGGATGAGAGAGCTGAGGATGAGGCTGAGGAGCACCAGGGTAAGGAGCGTCAATCTCGCAGACACTTCCCGTTGGAGGATTTCTTCGCTTGAGGCCGGGTAGGTACCCGTGAGTAAGAGTTCTTTCAATTTTTTTAAGCATTTAGGTTTTGTCATAGATTTATTAGGATTCGGAAACCCTTTTTAATTTATGTCAAACCTGCATTGATTATTGATTGTGTATTCACTCATGCATCATGAAGGCATCTAGAGATAGGTCACGTTTCTGCTTCGTAGTTCTTATCATGTTTTGTGTGTTTGTTATGAATTGTTATTATGTGTTTTAATATGCCTTATTTGCTTTTAGCTTTAGGTCTGTCGTCATAGGTATGTGTGTTAGTCTTATTTTATTTTGCTTGTGTTTCATTTGATAGAAGCCTCCGCAGCAGGCTATCAGCTCGGCATGGACTGAGTCTCACATTTGGTACCATGCCTTGCCGGAGTTTCAGTGGGCGCGATTGGTGTCTTTTAGTTTTGGGCCGATCCTCGAGCTAGAGCCCTTTCAAGTAGATCATGGCCTGATCGCAGCGATCTTGGAGAGGTGGAGGGAGGAGCATCAGGCGCTTCTCTTTCAAGTTGGTATGTTGTTGTCGACTCCAGAGGACTAGGTCCGCATCACTAGTCTTCCTTTTGAGGGTGAGCCGATCACAGGCGGATGGTAGGAGCATATTTGGAGGTGTGTGAGGATATTTTGGGTGTATTGTATAGATCGAGTGGATTGGGGCCAGGTGTAGTTCGAGTCACTTGGATCTTCGATACGCTCGCCTGTGGCTTTATCCCTCTAAGGCATCATTCGGAGGCGAGGGCATCTTACGAGGCACGTTGTGTGGTGGTGGCGGGTCGGGAGCCCGTAGTTGATCCGGGGTTGGCTGCGGATAGGGTGCTTTGAGCGTTCTTGATGCACTTCCTTGGTGCAGTACTCTTTTGTTCTTCGACTAAGGGATGTGTCACTGGGTTGTTTTTTATGGTTCTTAGGGACTTGGATAAGGTCCCTACCTATGCGTGGGGTGCGGCCACATTGGTGCATCTCTATGAGCAGCTTTATCATCGGTGATGGGGCGTCGCAATTATCAGAGGTTTCCTTCCCTTCCTCCAGGTGAGTTTTAGTTAATCAGTGTCATGATGTCTTCAATTTTTTTTATTCTTCTGGTCATAGCAGGTTATTCAACATTTCTTTTGTGTTATTTTTTTTTCTTAGTTTTGGGCGTACAATCATTTTCCTTTTCTTCATCCGACGGTTCCGTTGGAGGTGAGGTTCATGTTTCTGCGGATGCACGTGTGGAGGGCAGCATTAAGGGGTCGTCGCTAGTCTACTAATCTTCAAACTACATGGGGTCTTTTTGGGGACATGCATGCGGGGCAGGTATATATCATCATGTTCTTGTTTTGTTTTATTTTGTTTTGGGCTCTTAGGATCTAAGGTTTCATTGACGGGTTGGCTTGTTTGTTTGGTTGTAGGTGATTTGAAGGCCCTACGAGGATGGGGAAGATGCTATTGTGCCAGTGATTCAGTCTGATTAGCCCTTCTTTGATGTAGACATATGGGTCCATTGTTTTGAGAAGGTGGAGAGGATCCACCTATCTCTAGTGGTGCGGCAGCTAGGACTCGCTCAGGGAGTCCCTCCAGAGATTCGCCACAGGGTGGCGAAGAGGATGATCAGCCCCCCTGGCTGGAACTTTACCGAGCGGATGGCACTTCAGATGGCTGATTTTAGAAATGGGGGGACCAGGGTCACGGGGGCACATGACGAGGTAGACGTCCCGGAGTATGGGAGAGGGTTTACTGCTCTGGGTGGTGGGCGCCTCTTCACACATCCTTTCTATGGGAGCGGATCTTTCGTAGTTGGTAGGCCTGAGTTGGCGTCGGCATTGAGGGAGAGACTGGTCGCGTTGAAGCAGGGCCATCTCACAGCGAGTGTCCGGGGCACATTAGATGCCCTTCACAGGGTGATGGAGCAGATGGGGTGTGCTCCTCGACCTGATGAGGAGATGTTGCGCTCCTTAGCCACCTCGGTTGCTTAGGCTAGGGGAGCGGAGGATGAGTTTGGGGCTCGGCTAGCGGAGACTCGACCGCTCCTAGTGAGTTGGTTTATTGGTTTAATTATTTATGTATTACACTGACTTAGTCTTCTAGTCATTTCGATGTAGTCGTGGTGTCTCATTTTATTTTGGGCAATCCAAGAGGGAGGCCGAGGTCGTCGGTCATGCGGCGATGGTCGAGTTGCTACGTAGTAGCAGGCCGGCTGAGAGGTGGAGGCTAGCCTACGATCTGAGATTGATCAATTGGTATGTGTCTATATGGACATGATTTTGTTAATTGTTAGCGTTGTGAGCTTGGCAACTGATGTGTTTATTATTATTCGTAGAGAGCCGAGCTTGCTGCTGGAGGTCTCATTTCGGCATTTGATCCATCTTCAGTTGCCTCTTCTAGTCGGGAGGATCCAGTGATGGCTAAGCTTCAGGCCGAGCTGGAGCACTGGGTAAGTTTCTTCAATCTTTCAACTCATTTGTATAATTATAGTAGTTCGTTGGGTGTTATTGTTTCGCTTTCTTAATAGTTTACTAGCACTGTGTTGGTCTTTTAGCGTCGGATTGCTAAGGACTTCCAGACGAGGGAGGCGATTGCTGCCTCTCTACGCCCTGAGAGTCGGGTGTAGTTTCAGGTTTGGCGTAATTCAGTTTAGATTATCTCATTTATTTTACTGACACATCTTGTGTTGTTTGTTTGGTTTTGTGGGCAGGCTGTTCCGGACTCTGTTCCCAACGCTCCCCCTCAGGGGTCTGCTCCAATCCCTTCCCATGTATGTTTTAATTGTTGTGTTTATGGTTTATTTGTCATCGTAATGTTTTCTGATATATCTATTTATATTTGTTTTAGCTGCCTACGTTTGTTGTTCCTTTTGTGCCACCTGCTGATCCAGTGACTACTGCGACAATCGAGTGTCTTCTGGAGGAGAGGCTGGTTCTGATATGATCCTTTCCCTTTCAAAGTTTTTTTTATATATGTATTGGTTTTTTTTTGACTCAGTGTGATTACACAGGTTCGTCAGCTTGAGGAGGCACGTCTAGAGGCAGTGCGAGCGCGTGCCACTCCTGAGGTGAGGCGGATCCTCGGGGAGACGCATAGTCGTGAGGACCTGCTTGTAGCGATGATGGTTGCACAGATGACCCAAACTGAGGCGTTGGAGATGGTGCGTCGGACGACACGGGCAGAGATGCAAGCGTCCCTAGATGGGCTGCAATATCATCTGATGAGGAGTTAGCGGGGAGTGCGTAGGTTGGCTGGTCAGCTTGATGGATCAAAGTCGAGGGTTATGGGTTCCTCGGCCGGGTAGTCTCGTCACACGTCACGCGATCGTGTCAAGGGTGATGCTAGTGAGGATTCTGTCATTCGTGAGGTTCTCATGAGGTATCCTCCTCGTTCTTGAGCGAGGCGGTCTGTTAGTTAGACGAGTGAGGGGGATTCTGTAGCGGGGCCGCACCGTCCAGAGGTTCCGTGGACTCCGGGTGTCGGGATTGTATTTTTAGAGGACCAGTCTGTAAACCTCCAAGCTGATGATACTGGGGACAGTGGTGATCGGCCATCCCAGCGGCATCATAGGGAGTAGGGGTGTGTGTGTATTTTTTTGTCTATTATGTGTGCATTGTATATACAGGGGGGATGCCCCCAGTGACAAGTGTAAAAAAAGAAAAGAAAATTTTGATATATATATATATATATGGAGATTTCTGGTTTAGATGTACCTAATCGACTCCTTTTCTTTTGATTACCTCTTGCATTTGTCTTTCGCTTTTTAGTTTCTTTAGCGCCGTCAATCGTCATCGGGACTTGGATGCTTCCTGAGCTGGCCTGGTGATGGTTGACGGTTGCTTAGTATATGCATATATAAAGGTAACGCTATCAATAATTTTTATTCTCCCCCTTGCTAGTTGTCAAAGGGGGCAAGTGTCTCAGACAAGGATTTGGTCATAAAAGATGGATATGTGGTCTCTCTTTTTTTCTTCTTTTTATTTTATTATTATTTTTAAAATAGAAATAATACAACAGGGACAGCAAATAGTTAAGATAGAAATAATAAAAATAATAAAAATAATAAAAAATGCCCCAGTGTAGGAGCGTGGTAGGATTGGCAATATAGTATCTTCGGTAGTATTCTCGGGATGGTAACTTCATTATTCCTCATCTTCTACGTGGACGAGTCGACACTTCTAAGGTGATTCTCATTTTGACTAAAAAAATACCCCAGTATCTAGATGTAATGGAGCTTTTCTGGGTTTTAGTTGAGCACTTTGGGTTTATAAGAAGTCATGGGTACTTGGTGAGTTAGTTTTGAAGAAAAGCTTATTAGTACAGTCATCGAATTGGGGGAAGTCTTTTTTATTAGGTCAGTTGTGTACAGGGGTCTACCTTTGGGTGGGGGTCATCTTATCCCGTGGTTATTAGGGAGAAGTACGGTAGGTATAGTAAGTGATCGCATCAGTCATCATTCATCGATTTTCGGCTTCATTTTTAGGAGTATCCTGTGAGGCTTTCGATTCATTATCCGAAAACGAAAAAAAGTAGAAGAGGAGTGAGGCTCAGTGATGTGGGGAATAGTTTATAACTAACGCTTTGCAAAATGGATGAGTAACAATCTTTTTCTTAAAGGGATACGGGGTGCCATGATTGAGCTCTTCGTCATATTTTGGTACTATCAAGATCTCACATTCTAAGGTTAGCAGGAGTTTATCCTCCTCCCGCCACCTTGCGATAATATCTAGTAGTATGGGGACATCAGGGATGCCCTCGCAACTTGCTTATACATTTCTAGTAAAGTTACCAGAGATGTCCTCATGGCCTGCTTATGCTTCCCTGAGCTCATTAACTTGTTAATTCGTCGTAATGCTCTCACTCGATTTTTTTAATATATGTATTTTTGAAAGCATCTTGCTAGCGCAAGAATAGTGAGTTTTGATTGAACCTAGCATTTTCATTTTTTTTTTGCTCTGACGTCTCCTCCAATGGCGGGGGAGGGGGAAATGAGGATCGGGTGTTACTTATGCTTTTGAAAGAGGTTAGGTAGGTCACTAGTCCTTCAATCAATTCACCCGAATAAAAAAGTGGGCAATGAATTGGAGGTCTTAAGGATGTTATGATAATTGATGACGTACGATAGATGAATGGGTCATGACAACTACGGGGGTGGCAAGTATAAGTATTCAACCACGAGATGTGATGATCACAGGGCTAGGGGTAGTATTTTTGAAGGTACATGACGTTCCAAGGGCTAGGGAGTTCTTCCCCATCTTGGTTTGCCAATTTGTATGCATATCTAGGGTATATGGCTGTTATAACGTAAGGGTCTTGCAAGTTCTGTTTTAGCTTCCTTTCAGATGGGCGTGCTTGGAAGACATGATTTTCTTTAAGACTAATTCTCCAATATTAAAGGTTCGTTCGAGGACTTTCTTATCGTAAGCCCTGGCCACTCCCTCTGATATACCTGAGCGTGATCAACTACCCTTAGACGTGTTCCATCAAGTTGCTCTAGCTGCGAGAGTGGGGTAATTCTCCTCTCATCTAAGAATAGGTCATCATCGATTTGAATCCATAAGGATGGTACTTGTATCTCGTATGGTAGGACTGTCTCCATTTCGTAGGTAAGGAGGTAGGGAGTTTGGCCGGTGGCCGTACGAATAGAGGTCCTATAGGCCCAGAGTGCTTCTGGTAGTCGTTCGGGCCAGTCGGCTCCATTGCTTGTTTCTACTATGCATTTATAATTCAAATCAACATTTTGTTTATAGCTTCTGCTTGTCCATTGCCCTGAGGGTAGAATGGTGATAAGTGGTGTAGATTGATGTCGAACTTCTTTCATAACTTCTTCGTCTTCTCTGCGATGAACTGCGGACCGTTGTCGATAACGAATATCTTGGGTACTCCAAACCTAGTGACAATATTCCAAACAATAAACCTTATGTGTGTCGAAGTGGTGATTTTGACATAGAATTCAGCTTCTTTCCATTTAGTGTAGTATTCGGTTGCCGTAAGTATAAACTCGTACTTGTGAGTATTCCCAACTGTATTTGTGAAAGGTCTGATGACATTGAAGGCCCACATTGGAAACGGCCATGGTGAGGCCATAGTGTTCAATGAAATTGATGGAGCTTTGTTGAGTGTGGTGTATTCTTGGTATTGTTTACAAAAATGAATGAAGAGGTGGCAATCTCTTATCATTGTCGGCTAGAAGTAGTCTTATTATACGATTTGATTGGTGAGTCTCTATCTACCAGCGTGGGCGCCGCAGGAGCTGACATGTGCTTCTCAGATGATATATTGTCCTTCAGCGGTTGTCACGCATCGTAGCAATACTCCTTTGGTGAAGGCTTCTTTGTATAATGTTTCACTGAGTATGCATAATCGGGCGCATCGGTTCCTTATAGTCTTCCATTCGATCTTCGTGGCATATGGAGGGGCGTGTTGATGCATCAGGAAGTTCCAGATGTCGAAATACCATGGCTGTCCATCGTCGGTTGGTGATTTTTCAAATCTGAACATAGCAACTTCGGTTTCTGACTTGACGTACTTTTTTGGAGCGATTGATTCTTTTGGTCCTGTACTCGTGGGGAGGATTGGTAGTTCTCTCTTAACGGTCTATGCTACCTCGTGAGCAGGCACTGCCAATTTTTCGATGAAGAAGGCCTTGGTACTTTGTCTGATGGGTATTTGGATGACCGAGGCTAACATGACAAGGGAGTCTGCGAGCTCATTTTCTAATCTAGGGATGTGCGTGAAAGAGATTTGTTCAAATTTCTTTACTAAATATTGAGCAGTTTCTAGGTATGCCATTAGTCTCCTTTCCTTAGTTTTTCATGCTCCTATAACTTGCGAGATTACTAGCTTAGAGTCACCGATGGTTTTTAACTGTTTAACACTTAATTGTAGTGCTGCTCGTAGTCCAGCTATGAAAGCTTCATATTCTGCGACATTATTAGTGACAGGGAAATCTAGTTGAAAAGCCTTACTTATGACAACTCCTTTCGGGCTTAGGAGGACTATCCCGATGCCTTTTTCTTTGTGATTTAAAGCACCGTCAAAATAAAGGGTCCATGAGGTCTTATTGGACTCTTCGTTATGAATTGTGAGTAGGCCTTCATCGGAGAAATCAGTGTGTATGGACTCATCACTCAGGAGTGGGAGATCTACGAGGTAATCGGTGATTGCTTGTCCTTTGATCGACTTCTATGTTTCGTAAGTGATGTCGAATTCTTGCAATAGCATAAGCTAACGAGCGATCTTTCCTGATGTTGCGGGCTCTTTGAATACGCACTTCAGAGGGTACATTCGGATTAGTACTAGTATCTTATGTGCACTGAAGTAGTGCCGTAATTTGATTGAGGCCCACACCAACATGAGGCAGGTCTTCTCCATTAAAGTATATTTCCGTTTGTACTCGTCCATCGTCCTACTGAGGTAGTAGATAGCCTTCTCTCACTTACCGTCTTCTTCATATTGTCTTAGAATTACTCCTATTGCTTTGTCGTTCGCTGAGAGGTAAAGGATTAGGGGTCTTCTGGAGATTGGTAGCGATAGTATTGGCAGGTTAAGGAGGTACGTCTTGATATTTTCGAAGGCTTGCTGACATTGGTCATCCCATTTGTACTCAGTTCCTCCTTTAAGTAGTCCATAGAAAGGATCGCACCTGTCTGAATATTGAGAGATAAATCTCCTGATGAATTACAATCTTCCTATTAGGCCTCGTAATTCTTTGATATTACTGGGAGGTGGCATCTCAAGGATAGCTCTGACTTTAGCAGGGTCGACTTCGATCCCACGCTTGCTAAGTATAAAACCGAGTAATTTTCCGGAGGTGACTCTGAAGACACATTTCTTTGGGTTCATTTTTAGCTGATATTTTTAGCTCTTTGTAGCGCCAGTCGGAGTTGTACACACCCAAATTTCTTAGCTCTTTGTAGTACCAGTCGGATTTAGCGCAACTAATAGTTGTGCCAGTTATAAAATGGATCCCACCCAGCGGGCAGCCAACTTCTAGGCACTGTTCAAGCGCTATTTTACTGTGCATATGCTTGGTGCAACTAATAGTTATGCCACGCATATGAATAGTAACCCTTGGTTTTTGCCTCGAATTTTGAGATTGGGGTTTGACTTGTTGACCATCTTAACCTTTGGAGTGTGTTTTGCTAGTTCTGTTGCACCCATTTACTATCTATGTGTAACCTCTTAAGTGGTTTAAAGTCTCACCCTATCATCCACCATTGGAGCAACTCTTCATATTTTTCAAGGCTCCAAAAGCCCTAGGAAACCTTAGATTTCCCATTACCTAATTGCTAATCCAAATTAGCTCTTAAACACCCTCCTAACCTCTCTTTTTCCTATAAATAGAGAGGCACCCCCTCTTGCAAATGGCTTGAAAAAATTTGCAATTAAGAGATTAAGGAATCCCTTCTCTCTCTCTCTCCTCTAGTGCACCATTTCCATATAAATTCTAGAACTTTAAATATCCCTTTAGACCTTAGCATTTCACTCAAAAGCTCTAGATTAGAGGTGTGTTACCCTCTAGCCTTCCCTCTCTACCTCTTAGCTATCAAGCCATAGGAGTTAGAACCCCATTTCTCATAATACAAGCCTTTAAAAGCTCATTGAAGCAAGCTAACACAAGGCTCCACAGCGGTGCAACAAGGGCCCGAGAGCTCCGACTCTCCCCTCTATTCCTCTACCATCTCGATTATTCCTCTATCCTCCCATTAGTGCCGTTATGCCGCCGAATTTTTAATAGGAACGGAGGGGCACAAATAGGAATTTAGGACCCTTTGGATAAGAGGAAGCCTTTTTCTTTTCTTTTATATTATTTTTATTTTGGTCATTAGTAGAGACCACATTAAGCGGGTTGATTGAGTGCCTAACACCTTTCCAATCGATAACCGAAGCCCCTATCCAAGAGCCTTTGGTGCAGACCGGATTCAGAGTCATATTCATGGCATTTTGGTGCTTATAAAAATAATCTAGGTTTCTCGAGACACCAAAAGCTCTGGGTGGCAACTCTATATTTTCATTAAAGAGCACATCATCGTGACCGGAGAGTAAAAAATCCTATGGTTGCATAGATGGCGACTCTGCTGGGGAGTAGCTAGTAGAGTTTCCCCTTGAATTTGACTTCTTTATTTTTTTATTTACTAACATTTCTATTGCTGTTTCTTTATTTTACTCACCCCTCCGATTACATCATTTTACTTACCCCTACTTTTACGACATTTACGTGCCTTAGCCGTTTGGCGGGCTTACTTGCGCACCGTCATTCAATTTCCTTATATTTCCATCATTTCAAGCACCATAGCCGATTGGCGAGTCTACTTGTGCATGGTCATTTAATTTCTTTACATTTCCGTCATTTAAAGTGTCTTAGCCGTTTGGCGTGCCTACTTGCGCTTTTAATACAGCAATCAGATTCCGCTAGTGAATGCCGGCCCGTAGAGGCGGCACGAGATCATCACCCCTGGTCTTTGAACTTAAGAAAATTCTCTTAAAAGGAAAAAATAAAATTGAACCAATAAAAGGGGATTTAAATTGATTTTTGCGGGATAGATTTTCAAGGGTTGGGTTATTTAGGCAAATATACAACCACCCAAGTCTTAGTATGGCGGCAACCCCTAGTAGTAATGATTCAGAAAAGTCTCAGCCCACCTAGTACCTAAGAAAAGTGCTTGCACTTGAGGTATATCGGGTGGGTAACCTTCTCGTTACCAAGCTTAAAACCCGAGAAAAAGAGAGCGATAGTGAACTTGATTTGGCCTTAAACTCTTAGGTTCGGTGTGGAAGAGAGCGGATTATATGAACAGTCAGTCCTCGGAACCCTAGCTTCCACAAATAGCCAGTTTGGAGACCCATTTCGAACTGAGATTGCTGCTGTCAAACAATCTGGAGAGCCATTTTGCTCTGGCGCCACTAATAGTTGCGCCAATGCAAAATGTTCCAAAAGAATACTGGTGCAACTCTTAGTTGCGCCAGCTTTAAATCTAGAACTTTTACTCTGGCACCACTAATAGTTGTGCCAGGTTGGTTCTGAGCAGCCTCAGTTCGAATCTATGGCCTATTTCATATCCCGGACTCCCCCATCAGTATGTTTAGTACCTCTGTTTAGGCCCCGCAATTTTCGACACCCAATACACCCTCGTCGGTCAAAAGAAGGTGACTTCTTTTTTATTCACTTCGTGGGATCGGGTTATTTGCATTAGTTTCCATGCCTTCAATAGATCAAGGAGTTTCCCATTGATTCTTCTGAAATGCTTCGAAATCGTTGTCGCGGGACCTATTTAGGGTGCGAAAGCCACTCGAGAAGGGAATTCAAAAAGGCCTCGAAATCTTCATTTCTTTTCACTTACAAAAATCCAAAAAAATTAAAATTAAAAAATTAAAAATAGAGTCGTGATTGGGGCCAGCACAACGACATCATCGTACCCTCCGCCATCCCGTAGGGGAAGAAGAAGGAAGCTTTACGGGCCCCATTCGAGGCACCCGTATCCAACCCGAAACCAAGATATGTCATGGGCTGTGGACCCGGCTTATGCTAATCCCGACTCATCCCCGCCTCATTTTCCAACCCATTCCCATACCGAAGAAGCCTTTACTTTCACCCCCTTTGCCCAATCAACCCTCACCATAATCGGCCCTTTCGGTGCCCCTATTTTCCCTTCCACTACTTCCCAAATTATCCAAAATCCAAATTTCCCATCATTTTCCCAACCTATGCCTCCATCAATGGCCATCTCAAACCCATCTCACCTTCCTTCCACATATACTCAAAACTCATCCTCCACCTTAACCAATATACCCTATTTTCATCCGCCCAATCCGATCCACCCATATCCATCCATACCACATCCAATCCCCTACACATCCCTCCATTTACCCAAGCCATGCCCGTCTTTTCGGAAGCCATGGCCCATTTTCCTCTCATTTTCCACTTCCATGCCGCATACATCTCTCCCATACATACCAAATCCATCCACCAATGTCCCACCTCATTTCTCCAATCCACCCCATATCTCACCCCTCACCCAGGCCATGCCCAATTTTATCGGGGTCATGCCTAATTTTTCCTCTTCACACACCCCGTCCATACCCCTCCAACCATCAAATAACCCATCTCCATCTGATCCCCCTTTTATGGCCATGATGGAGGAGATGTTTCAAACTTACAACAAGTGCAAGGTCTCCCAACACATCCCCCCTCATCCATACCACACACTCATTAATCCATCTGAGACCTTATCAAGCCTCCATGCCTCATTCCCCCATGGCCCCTATCATCCCCCCATCATCCACACTATCCAAACCCCCATTTCCCACATATCCCAAGGCCCCATGGCGAAAAACCCCATAGCCCAGACCCATACCCAGACCCATCAAGGCCTAATGGGCCAAACCTATCAAGAGCCCATGGGCCAGACCCATCAAGGGCCCATGGCCCAGACCCATCAAGTCCCAATGGGTCAAACCCATTAAGGGCCCATGGCCAAACCCATCAAGGCCCAATTGTTCAAACCTAACAAGGCCCAATGGGTCAAACCCATTCCCAAAGGGCCAAACACATTTAGGGCCCATGCCCAGACCCATCAAGGGCCCATGGCCCAAACCCACCATGACCAAGGCTTTGTGGCCCAAGCTTCCCAAGGACCCGGGGGCCAAACCTTCATGGCCCAACCCTCCCAAGGCTTCATAGCCCAAACCCAAGCCCAACAAAACCTTGGAGCCTCACACCCATACCCTTCACAATTCCTCCAAAATTTCACCCATTTACAACCATCATGCCCAGCTCAAACCCATGCCTTACATCAGCCCCAATTCACCCATATCCCAACATCCCAAAGTCAGTTTCAAGCCTTTCCCCAAGCCCAATGGCCTCATCAGGCCCCACCTTAAAACCTGATTTCCACTCATCCCATCACCCAACAAGCATTCCCTCATCCCCAATGGACTCACCCAACCCCCACTCATGCCATTCCCATCCAGTTCATGCAACACCAGTAAGAGAATCCTACCCTCACGACATCCTATGTAGACCAGCAGTATGAAGAGGATGAGATCAGGAATAATGGAGCCTGTGCTGGGGCATTAACCAGCCTTAACCCTCCTCCTATAATTGCCCACCCCCTGTTAGCCCAGAGTGAAGTCCAATCGACTACTGAGAAAGTGGCCCCCATGCCCAATGAATCAGAGCAGCTGAAAGAACAGTTGGACAAAATCCAGAAGTAGTTATTGAAGATGGGTTGTGCTAAAATCCATGCCACGGACTTCACAGATTTCTGTTTGTTTGCTGAGGTCCCCTTGCCTCCAAAATATAAAATGTCAGCTTTTGACAAGTACAATGGCACCAGCAATCCTATTGCACACCTCAAGTCCTACTGTGGGGACATGTGCCAGTATGGAGGAGATGAAAGGCTACTGATAAAGGTATTTCAGAAAAGTCTGACTGGTCCAGCCTTGAGATGGTTTACATCTTTGGAACCATCTATGATGAAAGCTTGGAAGGGCATGACGCACTTGTTTCAGGAACAATATGTCTATAATATAGACATTGAATCGCGTAAGTTAGATTTAGCCCGTTTGAAGCAGAACCCAAATGAGACCTTTAGCGATTATTTGGGGCATTGGAGAGAACTAACAGCTCAGGTTAGAAACATGATACATGATGATGAGCAAATAGAAATGATTTTTGAAAATACTTTGCCAGTAATCTCGTACTCTTTAGCATATCAGAAGCAGTCCAGCTTTGTTGATCTGGTAAGGAACGCCAATCGCTATGAAGATGCTATCAGGGAAGGTTGCCTGAACAAGAATGTACCGAGTGGAGCCAGTGGGATTAGAAGGTTTTCAAAACAGAGGAATGAGAAGTGAACAGGGGCCGATGTCTAGAACATTGCTAATACCAAACCTAATAATAATATAACCTCGTTCCAATTTCAAGCAGCCCTGCCAACACCAGTCAAAACTGAGCAAATGCAAAGAGCAGGGAATGGACAAGGAAAGCAGATGACTTTAGAACAAAGGAGAGCCCGCTACGACTGAGTGTTTACACCCCTAGGGCAATTACTAAGTATACTTTTACCTCTACTAATAGAAAAGGGATTAGTTACTATTTGTCAACCACAACCGCCTCCTCACCCAATCCCAAAGAATTATGACCCGAATACCTACTACAATTTTCATCACGGTCCGGGTCACCCGACTGATCGCTACTTCCTATTGAAGCACATGATCTAATATTTAACCAATGCCGACAAAATCATTCCACCAGCACCTTTTCAAGTAAACCAACACGCGAACATTTATTAGGAGCCATGAACCCCATATCCTACTGGAGGAGCAGGTCCCAGACCCACCAACGGAATGATAGAAGAATGTGAGGAAGAGTTTGAATTTGACCTGTTAGATTACATCAGTGATAGGGAGATCTATGTGGCACCGTTGCAGAGATATTATGAAGAAAGGAATATTGGAGTGATTGAACCCTTGAATTTATAGGATTATTTTCCCAACCCGACACCACGAATTGAACCCTTAAATCTCAGGGCTTATTTTTCATCACTCACACCTATCAATTATGTGCATATAAATGCATATCAACCATACACCGCCACCCCCATCAGTTACCCGATAGCCCATCATGCCCCCAATCCCCCGCCAGCACCTATCAACTACCAATGGCCTACTCCTACCCCTTTACCCCCTATGCAACCACCCACAGGTTTCACCACCCTCATTTGGCCTAATTTTGCCACCGAGCCATTTGTCACCGAAGTGAATCAAGTGTTACCCACACCCCCAGAGCCTGCAGTGCAAGTAGATCCAATACAACAGCTATACCATTTCATATTTCAGGACCAACCTACGATCCTCATTAGGTCTCGTAGAGTTGTGAACAAACAAATATCAACGCTGGCAGCAACAGAGAAGGGGTAGTGGACGGACTTTGTTACTTGATCCGAGAAGATATCGAAGCAGCCAGAAGCACCAGCAGTAGCACAAGCCCAACCAGAGGGAAAGAAAGATAGCGTCGTGAATCCTTTCGAGAAAATGAGTCGAGAACATATACTGGAGACTCAGCTGAGAAGAATGCTTGCCTATATTACTGTATGGGATTTGTTAATGACCTCTCCACTCTATTTTCAAGCTTTAATGGGGGCGTTAAAGAATGCGCTTGTATCACTTCAGGTTAGCCCGGATGAAGTCAGGCAAATAATTTGTCAAGTGATGGCTCCAAATGCCATTTCATTTTCAGATGTCGATTTACCTAATGAAGGGAGTAGTCACTCCAAATGCCTGAACATTACTGTTGAGTCCAGAAATATGATAATCCCCTTGGTTTTAATCGATAACAGGTCTGCATTAAACATATGCCCATTGAGAACCGCCTCCAAGATTGGGGTAGATCCGTTCATGTTGAGACCCACGAGAACCAGTGCCAGAGGTTTTGATAACACACGAAGAGAGATAATGGGAGAAGTTGACCTTGAGCTATTGATTGAACCAATGACCTTCTCCATATTGTTTCAAGTGATGGACATCAAATCCTCGTTCAATCTGCTATTAGGGTGCCCGTGGTTGCATGAAGTCAGAGCAATCCCATCCGCACTGCACCAGAAGCTCAAGTTTACATCCAGACATAAGATCATCACAATCATCAATGAAGGGCATAGTGAGAAGGAAAAGGCCACCAACAACATCGAAAATCCTAAAGTGCTGGATGTGTCGCACACCACGGAGGATGTCGACCTCCATAGTTTTGAATACGAGGTGTTAATGATACTCCCGGAGCCCATCGAGGGCATCGTTCCAAGAATCGGAGGTGGAATGATACCAGCAATGGCTATGCTCCAAAAGTTGGGCTATAAAAAAGGTAGAGGACTTGGGCCTCAATTGTAAGGTAGGAAGGAGCCCATCATAGCTAAGGGGGGCCAACAAGTCAGATTTGGGCTAGGTTATAAACCCATAAAAGAAGAGATGCCCGAGGCTAAGGAGAAAGCCAGCGCAACGACAGCGGCAAAAGCTAGGAGGATCCACATAGAGGAGAAACCCCATCCCAGGCCTCATATCAAAAGTTCATTCATGAGCGTCGAGGTTGTAAAAATTGATCAAAATGGGATAACCCGATTAACCCCACACTAGCCTACAACACCGGTTCACTCCACCAATCCCCACATCACCTTCCCACCTCGAGATAGACTTGGCCGTGTTATCCCTCTTTGAGGAATGACGGTCCGTACCTAAACAAACTCCCCTTGTGGTGAATCACCACAAAACTGTGTTAATGTTTGAGGATATCATCATAGACGAAATGGGGATCAATAAGATGGGGGCTGACTCCAAAGAGCCTTATCAGTCAACACCCTCCATCCAAACAGGTAAAGGAGCAACCTCTCAGGTATGCAACTGGGCATCTTTGCCTCAAACCCTGGAAGTGAGGAATGGCCTAACATTTGGCACCCATTTCCTAAAAAAATAACCTATAAAAAGTGAGATAAACCCTTGGTAGGCAATACCTTGTATATACATAGACTCGTGCTGCCAAGGGTCCGTCTCCGAAGAAAATAAAAATCCTAAAAATATTAAAAATATATATAATCCAAAAATATTGTCATTTAAAATTCCAAATAAAATCCTATAAAAAGATGACTTAATTCAAATACCCGTCCCACATAAAATCGACCCCTTTCCTATAGAAATACAAGAAGAGGTAGGTATTACAATTCTAGATGAGGATATCCCTTCGGAGGAGCTCCCTAATGAGCTCCCTGACCGGTTTGCTGAATTTGAGCATGACCCTACCCCCATTGTCGAACAAATCGAGGACGTTAATCTGGGTACTGAGGAGATTCCCCGATTTACCAAGATCAGAACATCGCTATCTCCCGAAGAAAGAAAAAGCATGATCGACTTCCTTCGGTCATACTAAGACATTTTTGCCTAGTCGTACGAGGACATGCTTGGTCTGGACACTAATTTAGTCAAGCATGAGTTGCCTCTTCACCCTGATATGAAGCCAATTAAGCAGAAGCTTAGATGTCTCCGACCCGAGTGGATGTTGAAAGTCAAAGACAAGGTCATCAAGCAGTATGATGTAGGATTTCTCATGGTATCTATGTACCCGTAGTGGCTAGCCAATATTATGCCTGCATCGAAGAAGGATGGAAATGTTCGCATGTGCATTTATTTTAAAAACCTGAACAAGGCAAGCCCGAAAGACGATTTCCTATTACCGCACATCAACATCTTGGTCGATAACACTGCTAACTACGGGATGCTTTCTTTTGTGGATGGATTCTCAGGATACAATCAAATTAAGACGGCAGAGGTAGATCGAGAGAAGACGGTGTTCATCACTCCTTGGGGAACCTTTTGCTATACAATCATGCCATTTGGATTGAAGAATACCGGTGCAATGTACCAGAGAGCTATGACTGTACTATTTCACGACATGATGTACTGAGAAATTAAAGTATATGTCGATGATACGATAGCCAAGTCATCGGAGTGAAGCGATGACTTGGTAAACCTTCAGAAGCTATTTGAGAGGTTGAGAAAGTATAGGTTATGTCTGAATCCACAGAAGTGCTCATTCGATGCTATGTCTGGGAACTGTTGGGATTCATCGTTAGCAGGAGAGGGATCGAGGTTGACCCAATCAAAGTTAAAGCGATCACTGAAATACCGCCACCATTTATCGAGAATGAGGTTAGGGGGTTATTGGGCAGAATATAATATATCAGTCGATTCATTACACGTCCAACTCTAATCTGCACACTGATCTTCATGCTACTAAGGAAAAATTTACCTGTTGAATGGAACGATGATTGTCAAGTAGCATTCGATAAAATTAAAAGCTACCTCCTTAACCCACCTATTTTGGTACCACCTGAGCCAGGGAGACCACTCCTTATGTATCTCTCCATGACGAAAGTCTCGATGGGTTGTGTCTTAGGGCATCATGACGAGACGGGAAGAAGAGAGCAAGCCATTTACTATATGAGCAAGAAGTTTACTAATTATGAGACGCGTTATTTTCATCTGGAGAAAGCATGCCTGGCTCTTGTATGGGCTACTCAGAGGCTCCACCATTACTTGGTATCCCAAGCCATTCTACTTTTGGCCCGAATGGACCCGTTGAAATACCTGTTCGAGAAGTCGACTCTCACTGGATGAACCGCACGATGCAGCTTTTATTGTCTGAGTTAGACATCACGTAAGTCACTCAGAAGTCAATCAAGGGGCAGGCACTAGCTAATCATCTTGCCACCAATCCTGCGCCAGATTATGAACCCTTGAGAACTGAGTTCCCCGATGAGGACATCCTATTCATGACAGAGGATGATACTGAGTAAGCAGAGGAATCTCGGGTAATGCACTCTGACGGGACAGCCAATGCCATGGGTCAGGGAGTTGGCGCCATTCTGATTTTGACAAAAGGATCACATATACCAGTCTCTATCAAGCTCAACTTCGCTTGCACTAACAATATGGCCGAGTACGAAGTTTGTGCCGCTGGTATGCAGGCGTGTGACGGGGCCAATACTCGAGCTTGCAGCATGGTGCATGTGGCACGACATGTGGTGCCTGGAGGGCACGTGACATGGGACCAAGTGGGTCTGGCGACGTGGTCGCGCTGCAAGGACGCGACACGGTCGCATGGGGGTAGGACACAGAGTGTCACGGTTGCGACACAGACGCGACATAGCCAAGGTGGGCTAGCGATGCATGAGGCGTTGCGATATGTCAAACCAATTGGTTTGAGGTTCTCCTGGCATTCTGGCTGAATGACTATTTTACCCTTATATAGGGGAAGGGAGCTTGAGAGCTATTCCCCCGCACACAGGGACTTGCGTTGCCAGAGGGGGTGCAAGTGTCTCCTAGGCCTGAAAGGGTGAGCCTAGGACATCGACATAGCGATGCCGTGTGGAACCCGGGTGAGGTTGATGTATGGCTCCGGACTACGCGTCACGGTGCATACGGCTGGGCAACCTCGCGTGAGAACACCAAGGCGCTGCGTGGGACTTAGTTGAGCACGACAGCATGTGGGATAAAGATGAACATGTGCTAGTAATTCAGAATGCACATGAAGGCAGGCTGCGTGGGACTCATTTGAGCACGCGAGCGCGAGGCACAAGGCTGTGGGCTTGGTTCGGCAGGTGAGCGAGGTACTAGTGCAGTGCATAGGGTGAAGCTTGAGCAGGCCAAGTTAGCACAGCGGTGCAGATTGGTGTATCGTAAGGGACATGATGAGCTGAATGGTAGGCCGTGAAACAGAGGTAACCATGTTGGGAGGAGTTCCCGTCCTCTAGGCGGGTGGTATCAGAGCTGATGTGCAGATGGGTTGGCTTCGTTGCACGCGGTAGCAAAGCACCGCGCGGGTTGAAAGCATGTCGAAGGACGCTCCCGTGACAATTGGTATCAGAAGTAGGCTGACCTAGCGAAGCGTGCGTTAGGTGCCGCACGGGACTGAGGTTGCGGAAGTGCGACCCCGTGACATTTTGGTATCAGAGCCAAGTTCGATCCAGAAGCGATGATGCTATTGAGCAATTGGTGCGGAGGCACGCGATGTGGTGTCAAGAGGGCACGCGACATCCTTGAACAATTGGTGCGGAGGCACGCGATGTGGTGTTAAGAGGACACGCGACATCCCTGAGCTAGTTAACAGGTGAGGGCCTTGTGACATCAGAACCAAGTTGACCTGACCGGGGTGACGGTGGGGAGCTAGTGGGAAGGTGCAGACCTAAGAACTAGAAATGAGATGCGAACAAGCTGGGAGGAGTTGGCGGGGTCAGTTCACTATGATCATGCGTCAACGAGGACGTTGACATTTTATGGAGTGGTGGAGGATGTGACGGGGCCAATACTCGAGTTTACAGCATGGTGCGTGTGGCACGACATGTGGTGCCAGGAGGGCACGCGACATGGGGCCAAGTGGGCCTGGCGACATGGTCGCGCTGCGAGGACGCGACACGGTCGCATGGGGGTAGGACGCGGAGCGTCCGCAGTCCTTGTTCTGACATGGACATAGCCAAGGTGGGCTAGCGATGCATGAGGCGTTGCGGTATGTCAAACCAAGGGGTTTGAGTTCTCCTGCCATTCTGGCTGAATGACTGTTTTACCCTTATATAGGGGAAGGGGGCTTGAGAGCTATTCCCCCTCACACGGGGCCTTGCGTTGCCAGAGGGGGCGCAAGTGTCTCCTAGGCCTGAAAGGGTGGGCCTAGGATGTCGACGCAGCGATGCCGTGTGGAACCCGGGTGAGGTTGATGTATGGCTCTGGACTACGCATCGCGGTGCATACGGCTGGGCAACCTCGCGTGAGAACACCAAGGCGCTGCGTGGGACTCAGTTAAGCACGACAGCATGTGGGCTAAAGATGAATGTGTGTTAGTAATTCAGAACGCACAAGAAGGCAAGCTACGTGGGACTCAGTTGGGCACGTGAGCGCGAGGCATAAGGGTGTGGGCTTGGTTCGGCAGGCGAGCGAGGTACTAGTACAGTGCACAGGGTGAAGCTTGAGCAGGCCAAGTTAGCGCAGCGGTGCAAATTGGCGTGTCGTAAGGGACACGATGAGCTGAATGGTAGGCCGTGAAACAAAGGAAACCATGTTGGGAGGAGTTCCCATCCTCTAGGCGGATGGTATCAAAGCTGATGTGCAGATGGGTTGGCTTCGTTACACGCGGTAGCGAAGCACTGCGCGGGTTGCAAGCGTGTCGAAGGACGCTCCCACGACAGTTGGTATCAGAAGTAGGCTGACCTAGCGAAGTTTGGGTTAGGTGCCGCACGGGACTGAGGTTGCGGAAGTGCGACCCCGTGACAGGCGGCTCTTGATCTGAATGTAACTCACCTCTGAGTATTTGGCGATTCACAGTTGATCATATGCCAGACAAATGGAGATTGGAAAATAAAAGATGAGAGACTGATCCCCTACCATGAGCACCTCGAGGATCTGATAGCTTGCTTCCAAGATGTGACATTCTCATATGTCCCCCGGATAAGGAATCGCCTTGCCGACGCACTAGAAATGTTGGCATCAATGATAAAAATTTCGTATGGTGCTGAGATGAAGCCGATCATGATCGAGCAAAGGAATGAGTCGGGCTTCTGCCTCCAGATTGAGGAACCTACAAAGCCTGATGATGAGCCACCTTGGTTCTCAGATATCAAGAATTTCCTCGAGACACAAACTTTCCTTGAGGGTACGTCTAAGACGAACCGATGAAACATGCAACATTTAGCGGTAGGCTACGTCATTCATGGGGAATGCCTTTACAAGCGATCATACAACAATATTTTACTCAGGCGCCTTACAGAAAATGAAGCGATCAATATCATGAAAGAGATCCACGAGGGAGTATGCGGTGCCCACGACAGCAATTACATGCTCGCTAAGAAAATTCTATGGCAGAGATACTTTTGGACCACTATAGAATCAGATTGCTGCAAACATGTTCAGAAATGCTACAAGTGTCAGGAACACTCCAGTTTGATACACGCTCCTGCCATTGATTTTCACTGCATGACCACTCCTTGGCCATTTGCTACCTGGGGCCTTGACGTCGTCAGAATGATTAATCCAAAAGCGTCAAACAGACATCGGTTCATCCTTGTCGCCATTGAGTACTTCACCAAGTGGGTAGAAACTGCATCTATGCCAACATCACATCCAGTCACGTTGAGAAGTTTCTCAAGAATAATATTGTATGCCAATTTGGAGTACCCAAGGATATCATCACGGACAACGACAAAAACTTTGCGAAAAAGTGCATCTGAGCCTTCTGTGAGCAATACAAAATCAAGCACCATCGCTCGTCACCTTATCGGCCTCAAACTAATGGAGTCGTGGAAGCTGCGAACAAGACAATCGTCCGCATCCTCGAAAAGATGGTCATCATTTACTGAGATTGGAGTGAAATGCTACCATTTGCTTTGTGGGCCTACAAAACGTCGATCTGTACCCCTACAGGGGTAACACCATTCTCCCTCGTGTATGAAACCGAGGCCATCCTACCGGTAGAGGTTGAAGTACCCTCACTCCGAATCCTCATGGAATCAGGCTTACCCAAAGCAGAGATGGAGAGATCTCGCTTTGAACCATTGAACTTATTGTATGAGAAGAGACTCCTAGCCTTATATCATACTCAAGTTTACCAGGGGCGAATCGTACATGCTTATAATAAACATTTCACTGTTGAGATCTAAAGATAGGAGACACTGTACTTAAGAAGATCTTCCCATTCCTCCACGCCAATCCGCTAGGGAAGTTCAAACCAAACTCTTCCTGAGCACATCAATGCTGGATACGTCTGACGGTTCTACGCTTAATCTATCACGATAAGGTAAGTATTGGCGAAACAGATATGTGACTGCTTAAGAACCACCCAAAAGAGGCCATCATTCTAAGCACTGTAGCCAAAAAGCATCCCTAAAAATAATAATATCCTTTGCTACCCCATTTTGAGCCTGAGCCTTTCTTTCAACAAACCCCTTCCCCGAAAAAAAGAGAAGAGAAAAAGTGTACATATACAAAAACAAAGGAAGTAAAGTTACGAACAAAATAAAAAAAAAATTGGAAAAGTAAAACCTCAAAAGGAGATTGCCTGAAATAAGATAAAGGAAAAAGAAAAAAAATAATAAAAGAATCATGGGGCGTGTACAGTAAAATCCCTCAAGGAAGAAAGTATGTTGTGAAAAACTGAAGCCGTATCAAGGAAACCTTCTTAGTCCAACACACCTTCAAATCCTACCCTAACTCATGGCCAAGCTACACCCTGAAGAAAGCCCTCTTTTTAGGTTCACGAGTAGTCATAGTATCGGTTAAGTCAACACAAGTCTAGTTGGAAGACGACACCAGAACCCCATCCGACTGGCTATGACGAAATCAACGTCTTTGTCATGGCTTTTGAAAAAAATGAAAGAAAAACAAGATGGACATGGTGAAAACCTGTAAGGGCACCACAGGTAAAAATAGTGAGCTTGTGCACCTCAGGTGAAAACCTGAAAAGGTGCATGGTATAAAAATGCATACTCATGGACGTAGTGAAAACTTGAAAGGGCACTACGGGTAAAAAAGAGGGTAATAACGGGCACGATGAAAACCCATCTTGGGCGCTGTGAGTAAAAATGTTAAAAAAAAAATAGAAAATCATTCAGTTACTTCCTTCGGTTACATCTCTGTGTTATCTGGTCGCCAACTAGGCCGCTCATGTTAGCTCAAATCAGGTTCTGACCTTCAAAATTTCTTTAGGCTACATCGTTAAATATATAACCCAAGGTAAGGAGAAAAGGTTAATTCGATCCAAAGAGATGAACGTTCTGACCTTCAAAATTTCTGAACTTCGCTCAGGTCCGACCGCATGAACGACTTCGGCTATGCTAAAAAAGGGACTAGTTACTTCGTCTCACTAATAAGGCATCAAACAAAAAAAAGAAGAAAAGCCAAAAAAAGAAAAAAAATCAAGAAAAATCTAAATATAAATTTTTTTTATATTTCTACTCTTTTCCATGTACATATTTACAACATTGTACTTTCATTTCAAAAATGAAGAAAAATAATAAAAAATCTCTAAAAACAAAAATCCAAAAAATATATACATATATTTTGAAAAATAAAAAAGTGTAGGTAAAAGTTTATTGCTCCTTCTGTTACTTAGGATGCATATTTATTACCCATATAAATAAAAAAGGGACTGACGTTTTCTGGAGAAATGTGTAGGAATATCAAATGGTCCAAAACCTTGAGGCAGGCAACCTCTCGGCGATGGACAGATCAAATAAAGCATCTCTCCACAGATGGTCTATTCAAATAAAAAATGAAAAAAAGCAATCATTTTAAAAATAAAAAAAGATAGATAAGTTTTTATGGTAGCTACGCACATGTGGATTTCAATGTGGTAAAATATCAATATTTTATCAGCAACACAGCTGTGCTAAATTAATGTTCCAAGTCTAAGGTTCGCCTTGGATCTGTGGACCCTACTTCAAAGTAGGAGCAACAGTGTCAATCCCGGTCAAATAGTCAATGTTTCGATCGGATTAATTCCATCGCTAAATCTTCGCGCTAATCGCTCCATTTTTGGTTTCAGGTGAACTTAAGTGCCTTAAACTTCAAGTTCGTCACGTGATATTTTCGGAGGTGTAGACTCTTGGTCTATAGTGTCCTGGCGAGCGCCCTACATGGTTTAAGGTCTAGATAACTCTGTCTTTGAAAAGATCCATTGTTGGATTGATTCCAACCTATTAGATATGAAACTATGTCAGACAACTATGTACAAATATGCATGCAGAAGGGCCCATTTTAGGGCGTGGGCTTAAAACCTGCACGGTATCCTAGTAAAGTATATGCCATGCGTCTGGGTATCCGTTGGATGGTCGTTTATTTCAGTAAATAGTACATGGATGGGATCTGGGTCGGGATTTCCATCGCCTTATTATTTATTGCCCCTAATGGGTGCATGTTTATGCATAGTTATTCGTTTGTAACTTCATTGATGGCGGAGGCCAAGATTGAGTGTCTCCTTCTGTGGACACACAATTCTGACCCGATCCTTTTGATATCATATGGGACTTGAGTATGTTGGCTTCAATTTCCTCACAAACTATTTCGGGGGCATAGGCTCTTGGTATGCGCTGTCTGGGCGTGCGCCTCCCGGGGTTTGAGGTCCGAATAGTTCTTATTTTGAAAAAAAATAAATGAAAAAAGCAATCATTTGAAAAAAAAGGAAGGAAGAAGAAGAAATCTGTGTTTTCATGTCACGCACAGCTACGCACATGCATATTCGAATCAGTAAAATGTCAATATTTTATCGACAATGCAGTTGTGCTATATCAATGTCTTAAGTCTAAGGTTCGCCTTAAGATTTTTGGATCCTACTTCAAAGTATGAGCAATGGCATTAATCCCGATCAAATGGTTAATATTTTGATCAGGTTGATGTCACTTCTAAATCTTCAAGCTGAACGCTCTGTCTTTGGATTCATAGGAACGTGAGTATCTAACTTGAGATTCGTCACGAACTATTTCGGAGATGTCGACTCTTGGTCTGCGCAATCTGGGCGTGCGCCCTACGGGGTTTGAGGTCTGGATAACTCCGTCATGAAAAAGATCAATCGTTGGTTGAGACCAACCTGTTGAAAATGAAACTACACATCAATCAAACTATGTGTAAACATGCATGCAGAAGGGTTCATTTCTCTTATTTTTGTAGGCTTAAAACCAATATAGGCACGATATCCATGTAAAGTGTATGCCTTGCATCTGGGTATCCGTAGGATGGTCATTTATTCTCGTAAATTATGCCCGGACCGGATCTAGGTTGAGACTTCCATCGCCTTTTGTTTCTTATCACCCCTAGTGGGTGCATGTTTATACATAGTTAAAGAATTTGTAAGATCATTGTTGGTAGAGACCAGGATTGGATGTTCCCTTCGAGGGCACCCGATTTTGGCCGAATCTATTCAGTGTTATTTAAGGTTGGATGCTCTAGGTCATGAAGATCCGAAGCATGTTGAAAAAAATGGCACATACTCCCAAAAAGCGTTGCGATATCTGTTCGCTCTGCTCGGATAGTCATGCTAAATAAATTTTGGGATCAATGGGTTCACCCAAAACCTTCAAATCGTGCTTTAAGAAGGGGCACCCGTGACCAGTTAGATGAGGCGATCAATGCCTCATATGATTGGACACAAACTGTGGAGCCTTGCATACTTGCGTTATGCCTATCTTTGAATATGGGCAATCACCCTCCTTACTTACGAAGCTGTTATATTCAGAATGAATCTTGAACATCAAACTCCATCAAAATATCTCGAGAAGCGACAGCTTTTCCTAGCTATTGAGCTTTCACAACTCATTTTCCAACTCGGCTATGCCCAGTAATGTCGCTGAGCACTTGGGGACCAATTATCTTGAGAAACGGCCATTTTTCCTGACATATAGGGCTTTCGTTTTCTCACTATATTACTCATATGATGTTTGAAGTTCGTTCTGAATGTATCAGACTCGTTAGAAATGCCTTGGGCCTCGTCGAATGTCTTTTTTCTTTAGCATTCGATCATTAGTGATCGGATACTAAAGAGGGGCATCTATAGACACCCAAATTTGGCCCAAGGCCCGATCGAAACACATTTGGAGAGAGGCACATCTCTGAGCTTTTGATGGTATGTATGGAACCCTTAGGAATCACCCTAGATCCCTTAGGAACCTTTCTAACTTAGAAACCCATCTCGACCCTTAGAACCCATTATGGACCTAAACCTAGCTTTCCCGAGCAATGGATAAAGAGTGGTGTATCAGGACTAGCTGTGACCTTCTACTACAATCAAATCTCATACCATTGAAAAGTAGAAGTCCTCAGCTTTCTAATGGGTCAAGAATCACCCCAATCGGCGCTGTGTACAAGAAGATATCGAGTTCCGAAGAGTAAGCCCGAATGGTAAATATTGTGGAACCCCCTAGGGATTTGGCGCAACTAATAGTTACACTAGTTATAAAGTGGACCTCACCCGCGGGCAGCCAACTTCTAGGCACTGTTCAAGCACTATTTTACTATACATATGCTTGGCATAACTAATAGTTGTGCCAGGCATATGAACAGTAACTCCTGGTTTTTGCCTCGAATTTTGAGATTGGAGTTTGACTTGTTGACCCTCTTGATCTTTGGGGTATATTTTGCTAGCTCTATTGCACCCATTTACTATCTATGTGCAACCTCTTAAGTAGTTTAAAGCCTCACCCTATCATCCACCATTTGAGCAACTCTTCATATTTTTCAAGATTCCAAAAACCCCTTAGGAAACCTTAGATTGTTTGTTACCTAATTGCTAATCTAAATTAGCTCTTAAACACCCACCTAACATCTTTTTTTCATATAAATAGAGAGGCACTCCCCCTTACAAATGGCTTGAAAAAATTTGCAATTAAGAGATTAAAGAATCCCTTCTCTCTCTCTCTCTCTCTCCTCTAGTGCACCATTTCCATACAAATTTCAGAACTTTAAAAATCCCTTTAGACCTTAGCATTTCACCCAAAAGCTCTAGGTTAGAGGTGTGTTACCCCCTAGTCTTCCCTCTCTACCTCTTAGCTATCATGCCATAGGAGTTAGAACCCCATTTCTCATCATACAAGCCTTCAAAAGCTCGCCGAAGCAAGCCAATGCAAGGCTCCACACCGGTTCAATAAGGGCCTGAGAGCTCCGGCTCTCCCCTCTATTCCTCTACCTTGTCGGTTATTCCTCTATCCTCTCATTTGTGCCATTACGCCACAGAATTTTCAATAGGAAC
The DNA here is from genome assembly GCA_021018995.1 of Chloranthus sessilifolius. NCBI lineage: Eukaryota > Viridiplantae > Streptophyta > Magnoliopsida > Chloranthales > Chloranthaceae > Chloranthus > Chloranthus sessilifolius. Next base: position 30,243,418 of record CM037598.1, read on the forward strand.
GGAGGGACACAAATAGGATTTTAGGACCCTTTAGGCAAGAGGAAGCCTTTTTCTTTTCTTTTATATTATTTTTGTTTTGGCCATTAGTAGAGACTGTATTAAGCAGGTTGATTGGGTGCCTAACACCTTCCCAATTGATAAACGAAGCCCCTACCCAAGAGTCTTTAGTACGGACCAGATTCAGAGTCATATTTGTGACGCTTTGGTGCTTATAAAATGATCTAGGTTTCTCGGGACACCAAAAGCTCCGGGTGGCGACTCTATATTTTCATTAGAGAGCACATCGTCGCGACGGGATCCTCAAAAATCCCACAGTTGCACAAATGGTGACTCTGCTGGGGAGTAGCTAGTAGAGATTCCCCTTGAATTTGGCCTCTTTGTTCTTTTATTTACTAACATTTTTATTGCTATTTATTTATTTATTTATTTTACTCACCCCTCTGATTATGTCATTTTACTTACCCCTACTTTTACGTCATTTACGTGCCTTAGCCGTTTTGCGGGCCTACTTGCGCACCGTCATTCAATTTATTTACATTTCAGTCATTTCAAGCACCTTGGCTGATTAGCAGGTCTACTTGTACATTGTCATTTAATTTATTTACATTTTCGTCATTTAAAGTGTCTTAGCCATTTGTTAAGCCTACTTGCACTTTTAATTTTGCAATCATATTCCACCAGTGAACGCCGGCCCGTAGAGGCGACACAGAATCATCACCCCCGGTCTTTGAACTTAAGAAAATTTTCTTAGAAGTGAAAAATAAAATTGAACCAACAAAAGGGGATTTAAATTGATTTTTGCGGGATAGATTTTCAAGGGTTGGATTATTTAGGCACACATATAACCACCCGGGTCTTAATACGGCGACAACCCCTAGTGGTGATGATCCGGAAAAGTCCCAGCCCACCTAGTACCTAAGAAAAGTATTTGCACATGAGGTTGGGTAACCTTCTCGCTATCAAGCTTAAAACCTAGGAAAAAGGGAGCGATAGTGAACCCGATTTGGCCTTAAACCCTTAGGTTCGGTGAGGAAGAGAGCGGATCATATAAACAGTCAGTCCTCGGAAGCCTAGCTTCCACAAATAGCCAGTTTGGAGACCCATTTCGAACTGAGATTGCTGCTGTCAAACAATTTGGAGAGCCATTTTTCTTTGGTGCCAGTAATAGTTGTGCCAATGCAAAATGTTCCAAAAGAACACTGTAGTTGCGCCAGCTTTAAATATGGAACTTTTGCTCTGGCGCCACTAATAGTTGCACTAGGTTGGTTCTGAGCACCCTCAGTCCGAATTTGTGACCTATTTCACATCCCGGACACCCCGATCAGTGTGTTTAGTGCCTCTGTTTAGGCCCCGCAATTTTTGACACCCAATATGCCCTTGTCGGTCAAAAGAAGGTGACTTCTTTTTTATTCGTTTCAGGGGATCGAATTATTTGCATTGGTTTCCGTTCCTTTAATAGATCAAAGGTTTTTCTTTTGATTCTTTCGAAGTGCTTCAAAACCATTGCCGCGGGACCTATTTAGAGTGCGAAAGCCACCCGAGAAGGAAATTCTAAAAGGCCTCGGAATCCTCATTTTTTTTCACTTAAAAAAATCTAAAAAAATTAAAATTAAAAAATTAAAAATAGAGTCTTGATTGGTGCAAGCACAACGGCATCATCGTACCCTCCGTCATCCCATAGGAGAAGAAGAAGGAATCTTTACGGGCCCCATCCGAGGCACCTGTACCCAACCCGATACCAAGATATGTCGTGGGCGGTGGACTCGGCTTATGCCGATCCTGACTCATCCTCGCCTCATTCTCCAACCCATTCCCATAACGAAGAAGCCTTTACTTCCACCCCCTTTGCCCAATCAACCCTCACCATAACCGGCCCTTTCGGTGCCCCTATTTTCCCTCCCACCACTTCCCAAATTACCCAAAATCTAAATTTCCTGTCATTTTCCCAAGCTATGCCTCCATCATGGCCATCTCTAACCCATCTCACCTTCCTTCCACATCCACTCAAAACCCATCCTCCACCTTAACCAACATACCCTATTTTTCATCCGCCCAATCCTATCCACCCACATCCATCCATACCACATCCAATCCCCCACACATCCCTCCATTTACCCAAGCCATGCCCGTTTTTCCTGAAGACATGGCAAATTTTCCTCTCTCATTTTCCACTTCCATGCCCCATACATCTCTCCCATACATACCTAATCCATCCATCAATGCCCCACCTCATTTCTCCAATCCACCCCATACCAGGGCCATGCCCAATTTTATCGAGGCCATGCCTAAATTTTCCTCTTCATACACCTCGTCCATACCCTCCAACCATCAAATAACTCATCTCCATCTGATCCCCCTTCCATGGCCATGATGGAAGAGATGTTCCAAACTTACAACAAGTGGAAGGCCTCCCAACACATCCCCTCTCATCCATAATGAATCCATTCGAGACCCTATCAAGCTTCCATGCCTCATTCCCCAATGACCCCCATCAACCCCCCATCATCCACACTATCCAAACCCCCATTTCCCACATATCCCAAGGTCCCATGGCCCAAAACCCCATGACCCATACCCATATCCATCAAGGGCCCATGGGCCAGATCCATCAAGGTCCCATGGGCCAGGCCCAATAGGGCCCATGGGTCAGACCTCCACCAAGGGCCCATGGCCTAGACCCACCAAGGCCTAATGGGGCAAACCAACTAAGGGCCCATGGCCCAGATCCACTAAGGCCTAATGTGTCATACCCACCAAGGCCCAATGGGCCAGACCCACCAAGGGCCCATGGTCCAGACTCACCAAATCCCACTGGGCCAGACCCATCAAGGGCCCATGGCCCAAACCCATCATGACCAATGCTTTGTGGCCCATGCTTCCCAAGGACCCGTGGGCTAAACCTTCATGGCCCAAACCTCTCAAGGCTTCATAGCCCAAACCCAAGCCCAACAAAACCTTGGAGCCTCACACCCATACCCTTCACAATTCCTCCAAAATTTCACCCATTCACAACCATCATACCCAGCTCAAACCCATGCCTTACATCAGCCCCAATTCACCCATATCCTAACATCCTAAAGTCAGTTTCAAGCTTTTCCCTAGGCCCAATGGCCTCATCAGGCCCCACCCCAAAACTTGATTTCCACTCATACCATCACCCAACAAATGTTCTCTCATCCCAAATGGAGTCACCCAACCCCCATTCATGCCATTCCCATCCAGTCCATGCAACACTAGCAAGAGAATCCTGCCTTCACTACACCTTATGTAGACCAGCAGTATGAAGAGGACGAGATCAGGAATAGTAGAGCCTATGCAAGGGCATTGACAAACCTTAACCCTCCTCCTATAATTGCCCACCCCCTGGAAGCCCAGAGTGAAGTCCAACCGGCTACTGAGAAAGTGGGCCCCATGTCCAAAGAATCAGAGCAGCTGAAAGAACAGTTGGACAAAATCCAAAAGCAGTTGTTGAAGATGGGTGGTGCTGAAATCCACACCACGGACTTCACAGATTTATGCTTGTTCTCTGAGGTCCCCTTGCCTCCAAAATTTAAAATGCCAGCTTTTGAAAAGTACAACGACACTGACAATCCTATTGCACACCTCAAGTCCTACTGTGGGGACATGTGCCAATATGGAGGAGACGAAAGGCTACTGATAAAGGTATTTCAGAAAAGTCTGACTGGTCCAGCCTTGAGATGGTTTACATCTTTAGACCCATCTACGATGAAAACTTGGAAGGACTTGACGCACTTATTTCAGGAACAATATGTCTATAATATAGACATTGAACCACGTAAGTCAGATTTGTCCCGGTTAAAGCAAAATATGAATGAGACCTTTAGCGATTATTTGGGGCATTGGAGAGCACTGACAGCTCAAGTTAGAAACAAGATACCTAATAATGAGCAAATAGAAATGATTTTCAAAAATACTCTGCCAGTAATCTCAAACTTTTTAGTATACCAGTAGCAGTTCAGCTTTGCTGATCTGGTAAGGAACGCCCATTGCCATGAAGATGCTATCAGGGAAGGTCGCCTGAATAAGAATGTACCGAGTGGAGCCAGTGGGGTCAGAAGGTTTTCAAAATAGAGGAACGAGAAGAGTGCAAGGGCCGATGTCCAGAACATTGCCAACACCAGGCCCAATAATAATATAACCCCATTCTAATTTCAAGCAGCCCTGCCAATACCAGTCAGAACTGAGCAGATGCAGAGAGCAGGGAATGGACAAGGAATGCAGATGACACCAAAATAGAGGAGAGCCCGCTACGATCGAGTGTTTACACCCCCAGGGCAATCACTAAGTATACTTTTACCTTTACTAATAGAAAATGGATTAGTTACTATTCGTCAATCGCAACCGCCTCCTCACCTAATCCCAAAGAATTATGACCCTAATACCCACTGTAATTTTTATCAGGGTCCGGATCACCCGACTGATCATAGCTTCCCATTGAAGCAAGCGATCCAAGATTTAATCGATGTCGGGAAAATCATTCCACCAGCACCTTCTCAAGTGAATCAACATGTGAACATTCATTAGGTGCCATTACGCCCCCATCCTACTGAAGGAGAAGGTCCCAGACCCACCATTGGGATGATAGAAGAATGTGAGGAAGAGTTGGAATTTGACCCGTCAGATTACATCAGTGATCGGGAGAGCTATGTGGCACCGTTGCCAAGAAATTATGAAGAAAAGAATATTGGGGTGATTGAACCCTTGAATTTATTAGATTATTTTTCCAACTTGACACCACGAATAGAACCCTTAGATCTCAGGGTTTATTTTTCATCACCCACACCTGTCAATTATGTACATATAAATGCATATCAACCATACATCGCCACCCCCATTAGTTACCCGATAGCCCATCATGCCCCCAATCCCCCGCCAGCACCTATCAGCTACCAATGGCCTACTCCTACCCCTTTACCCCCGGTGCATCCACCCATAAGCTTCACCACCCCATCTGGCCCAATTTTACCACCCAACCATCTATCACCGAAGTGAATCAAGTGTTACCCACACCTCCAGAGCCCGCAGTGCAAGTGCATCTGATACCAGCAGCTATACCATTTCAGATTTCAGGACCAATCTACGATCCTCATCCGGTCTCGTTAAGTTATGAACAAACAAATATCAATGCTGGTAGTAACAGAGAAGTGGCAGTAGACTTTGTTACCCGATCTGAGAAGATATCGAAGCAACCAGAAGCACCACCAGCAGCACAAGCCCAACCAGAGGGAAAGAAAGATAGCGCCGTGAATTATTTTGAGAAAATGAGTGGAGAACATGTACTGGAAACTCAGCTGAGAAGAATGCCTACCCATATTACAATATGGGATCTGTTAATGACCTCCCCACTCCATTTTCAAGCTTTAATAGGGGCATCAAAGAATGTGCATGTATCGCTTCAGGTTAGCCCGGATGAAGTCGGGCAAATAATTGGTCAAGTGATGGCTCCAAATGCCATTTCATTTTCAAATGCCAATTTACCTAATGAAGGGAATAGTCATTCCAAATCCCTGAACATTACTGTTGAGTTCAAAAATATGATAATCCCCTCAGTTTTAATCGATAACGGGTCTGCATTAAACATATGCCCACTGAGAACCACCACCAAGATTTGGGTAGATCCGTGCATGTTGAGACCCACGAGAACCAGTGTCAGAGCTTTCGATAACACACGAAGAGAGATAATGGGAGAAGTTAACCTTGAGCTATTGATTGGGCCAATGACCTTCTCCATATTGTTTCAAGTGATGGACATCAAATCCTCATTCAATCTGCTGTTAGGGCGCCCGTGGTTGCATGAAGTTGGAGCAATCCCATCCACATTGCACTAGAAGCTCAAGTTTACATCCGGACATAAGATCATCACAATCATCGGTGAGGTGGAATGGTAGCGATAGTGGCTATGCTCCAAAAGTGGGGCTATAAAAAGGGTAGAGGACTTGGGCCTCAACTGCAAGGTAGGAAGGAGCCCGTTACAGCTAAGGGAGGCCAAAAAGTCAGATTTGGGCTAGGTTATTAGCCCACGGAAGAAGAGGTGCGAGAGGCTAAGGATAAAGCCCATGCAACGACAGCGGCAAAAGCTAGGGGGATCCACATAGAGGAGAAACCCTGTCCCAGGCCTCCTATCAGAAGTTCATTCGTGAGTGCTAGGGTTGTAAAAATTGATCAGAATGGGGTAACCCGATTAACCCCACACAAGCCTACAACACTGGTTCACCCCACTAATCCCCACATCACCCTTTCCAGCCTCGAGATAGACTTGGCCGCGTTATCCCTCTTTGAGGAACGATGGTCCGTACCTAAACAAACTTTTCCTATGGTGAATCACCACAAAATTGTGCTAACATTTGAGGATATCATCTCAGACAAAATGGGGATCAACATGATGGAGGCCGACTCTGAAGAGCCGTATCAATAAACACCCTCCATCCAAACAGGTAAAGGAGCGACCTCTCAGGTATGCAACTGGGCATCCTTACCTCAGACCATGGAAGCGGGGAGTGGCCTAACATTTGGCACCCATTTTCTAAAAAAAACAACCTATAAAAAGTGAGATAAGCCCTTGGCAGGCAATACCTTGTATATACACAGACTCGTGTTGCCAAGGGTCCGTCTCCGAAGAAAATAAAATCTCAAAAACATTGAAAAAATACAAAGTCCAAAAATATTGTCATTTAAAATTCTAAATAAAATTCCACAAAAAAAAATGCCTTAGTCAAAATACCCGTCCCACATAAAATCGACCCCTTTCCTATAGAAATACAAGAAGAGGTAGGTATTACAAGTCTGGACGAGGATATCCCTTTGGAGGAGCTCCCCAATGAGCTCCTTGACAGATTTTCCTAATTTGAGCATGGCCCTACCCCCATTATCGAAGAAACCAAGGATGTTAATCTTGGGACTGAGGAGAGTCCCCAAATTACTAAGATCGAAACGTCACTATCTCCCAAAGAAAGAAAAAGCATGATCGACTTCCTTATCATACCAAGACATTTTTGCCTTGTCATACGAGGACATGCCTGGTCTGGATATTTATTTGGTCTTGCATGAGTTGCCTCTCTACCCTATTATGAAGCTGGTTAAGCAGAAGTTGAGATGTCTCCGACCCGAGTGGATGTTGAAAGTCAAAGACGAGGTCATCATGTAGTATGACGCGGGGTTTCTCATGGTATCTAAGTACTCGTAGTGGCTAGCCAATATTGTGCTTGTACCGAAGGATGGAAAAGTCTGCATGTTCATTGATTTTAGAAACTTGAATAAGGCAAGCCCGAAAGATGATTTCCCATTACCGCACATCGACATCTTGGTCGATAACACTACTAAGCATGGGATGCTTTCTTTTATGCACCGATTCTTAGAATACAATCAGATTAAGATGGCAAAGGCAGATCGAGAGAAGATGACATTTATCACTCCTTGGGAAACCTTTTGCTAAAGAGTCATGTCATTTGGGCTGAAGAATGCTGGTGCATTGTACCAGAGAGCTATGATTGTGCTATTTCATGACATGATGTACTGAGAAATTGAAGTATATGTCGATGATATGATTGCCAAGTCACCAGAGTAAATTGATCACTTGGTAACCCTCCAAAAGTTGTTTGAGAGGTTGAGAAAGTATAAGTTACGTCTGAATCCACGAAAGTGCGCATTCGGTACTATGTCCGAGAAATTATTGGGATTCATTGTTAGCAGGAGAGGGATCGAGGTCGACCTAGTCAAAGTTAAAGCGATCACCGAAATGTCGCCACCATCTACCGAGAAAGAGGTTAGGGGTTCTTGGGTAGAATATAATATATCAGTTGGTTCATTACACAACTAACTCCAACCTGCACACCGATCTTCAAGCTACTACGGAAAAATTCGCTCATTGAATGGAACGATGATTGTCAGGCAGCGTTCGATAAAATCAAAAGCTACCTTCTTAACCCACCTATTTTGGTACCACCTGAGCCGGGGAGATCACTCCTGATGTATCTCTCCATGACGAAAGTCTCGATGGGATGTGTCTTAGGGCAGCATGACGAGACGGAAAGAAGAGAGAAGTCCATTTACTATCTGAGCAAGAAGTTTACTAATTATGAGACGCGTTATTCTCATCTGGAGAAAGCATGTCTGGCTCTTGTATGGGCTACTCAGAGGCTCCGCCAGCAGTTCTACTTTTGGCCCGAATGGACCCCATTGAAGTACCTGTTCGAGAAGCTGGCTCTCACTGGATGAACCGCACAATGACAACTTTTATTATCTGAGTTTGACATCACGTATGTCACTCAGAAGTAGATCAATGGGTAGGCACTCACTGAACATCTTGTTGATGAGAACTGAGTTCCCCGATGAGGACATCCTGTTCATGACGGAGGACGATACTGAGGAAGCAGAGGAATCTCGGGTAATGCACTTTGACAGGGCAGCCAATGCCGAAGGTCAAGGAGTTGTTGCCATTCTGATTTCGCCAAAAGTATCACATATACCAGTCTCTATCAAGCTCAACTTCCCTTGCACTAACAATATGGCCTAGTACGAAGTTTGTGCCACTGATATGCAGGCGGCTCTTGATCTGAACATAACTCACCTCCGAGTATTTGGCGATTCGCAGTTGATCATATGCCAGACGAATGGAGATTAGAAAATAAAAGACGAGAAATTGATCCCCTACCATGAGCACCTCAAGGATCTAATAGCTTGCTTCCAAGATGTGACATTTTCATATGTCCCCTCGATAAGGAATCTCTTTGCCAACGTACTAGCAATGTTAGGATCAATGATAGAAATCTCGTATGGTGTTGAGATGAAGCTGATCATGATTGAGTAAAGGAATGAGCCAGCCTTCTGCCTCAAGATTGAGGAACCTACAAAGCCTGATGATGAGCCACCTTGCTTCTCAGATATCAAGAATTTCCTCGAGACACTAACTTTCCCTGAGGGCACATCTAAGACGGACCGACGAACCATTCAACGTTTAGTGGCAAGCTATGTTATTTGTGGGGAATGACTTTACAAGTGATCGTACAATAATATTTTTCTCAGGTGCCTTACAGAAATTCTATGGCAGGGATACTTTTGGACCACTATGAAAGAGATCCACGAGGGAGTATGCGGTGCCCTCATCAGCGATCACATGCTCGCTGAAAAAATTCTACGACAGGGATACTTTTAGACCACTATGGAATCGGATTGCTGAAAACATGTTCAAAAATGCTACAAGTGTCAGGAACACTGTAGTCTGATACACGCTCCTGCCATCGATCTTCATTGCATGACCACTCCTTGGCCATTTGCTACCTAGGGCCTTGACGTCGTCAGAATGATTAATCCAAAAGCGTCAAATAGACATCGGTTCATCTTCATCGCCATTGAGTACTTCACCAAGTGGGTAGAAGCAGCGTCATATGCCAACATCACTGCCAGTAACGTCGAGAAGTTTCTCAAGAACAATATTATGTGCTGATTCGGAGTACCCAAGGATATCATCACGGACAATGACAGAAACTTTGTGAATAAGCTCATTCGAGCCTTCTGCGAGCAATACAAAATCAAGCACCATCGCTTGCCACCTTATCGACCTCAAACTAATGGAGCCGTGGAAGCTGAAAACAAGACAGTCATCTGCATCCTCGAAAAGATTATCATCACTTATCGAGATTAGAGCGAAATGCTACCATTTGCTTTGTGAGCTTACAGAACGTCGATCCGTACCGCTATAGGGGCAACACCATTCTCCCATGTGTATGGAACTGGGGTCGTCCTACCGATAGAGGTTAAAGTACCCTTGCTTCGAATCCTCATGGAATCAGGCTTACCCGAAGCAGAGAGAGAGTTCCCGCTTTGAACAATTGAACTTATTGGATGAGAAGAGACTCCTAGCCTTGTGTCATACTCAAGTTTACCAGGGGCAAATCACACGCGCTTATAATAAATGTTTCTACGGTCGAGATCTAAAGATAGGAAACACTGTGCTGAAGAAGATCTTCCCATCCCTCCACACCGAAACGAGAGGAAAGTTCAAGCCGAACTGGGAAGGACCTTACGTCATCCGAGAAGTGTTGTCGAGATATGCCATTCGCCTCTCTACCATGGACAGAGATCATCTTTCTGAGCCCATCAATGCTGGATACATCCAGCGGTTCTACGCTTGGTCTATCACAATAAGGTAAGTATTAGCAAAATAGATATGTGACTGCTTAAGAACCACCCAAAAGATGCCATCATTCTAAGCACAGTAGCCAAAAAGCATCCCTAAAAATGATAATATCCTTTGCTACCCTATTTTGAGCCTGAGCCTTTCTTTCAACAAACCCCTTTCCCGAAAAAAAGAGAAGAGAAAAAGTGTGTACATATACAAAAAAGGGAAGTGAAGTTACCATCAAAATCCAAAAAAATTAGAAAAGCAATACCTCAAAAAGAGATTGCTTGAAATAAGATAAAGGAAAAAGAAAAAAAAATGGAAGAATCATGGGGCGTTACAGTAAAATCCCCAAGGAAGAAAGTATGTTGTGAAAAATTGAAGCCATATTAAGGAAATCTTCTTAGCCTAGTACACCTTCAAATCCTAACCTAACCCATGGCCACGCTACACCCTGAGGAAAGCCCTCTTTTTAAGTTCACAAGCAGTCATAGTATCGGTTAAGTCAACACAAGCCGAGTTGGGAGACGACACCGGAACCCCATCCGGCTGGCTATGACGGAATCAACGTTTATGTCATGACTTTTGAAAAAAATGAAAGAAAAAATATATACACACTCAAAGCATGATGGACGTGGTGAAAACTCATAAGGACGTCACAGATAAAAACAGCGAGCTTGTGCGAACCATGTGAAACCTGAAAAGGCGCCTGGGATAAAAATGTATACCCATGGACGTAGTGAAAACCCGAAAGGGCACTACGGGTAAAAAAGAGGGTAACAACGGGCATGGCGAAAATCCGTCTTAGGAGCTGTGAGTAAAAATGTTAAAAAAAAGGCATAAAATCATTCAGTTACGTCCTTCGGTTGTATCTCTGTGTTATCTTATCGCCAACAGGGCCGCTCATGTTAGCTAAAATCAGGTTTTGACCAGGAATATCTTCAGGCTACATCGTCAAACATATGACCCAAGATAAGGAGAAAAGGTTTATTCGATCCAAAGGGATGGACGTTTCGACCTTGAAAATTTCTAAACCTCACCCAGGTCCGACCGCATGAACGAGTTCGGCTATGCTAAAAAAGGGACCCGTTACTTCATCTCACTGATAAGGCATCAAACAAAAAAAGAAGAAAAGCCAAAAAAAGAAAAAAAATCAAGAAAAATCTAAATACAAAAAAAATTCTATATTTCTACTCTTTTCCATGTACATATTTACAACATTGTACTTCCATTTCAAAAATGAAGAAAAAGAACAAAAAAAATTCTAAAAAAAAAAATCTAAAAAAAATATATATATAAATTTTGAAAAATAAAAAAGTGTAGGTAAAAGTTTGTTGCTCCTTCTGATACTTAGGCTGCATATTTATTACCCATATAAAAAAAAAGGGACTGACATTTTCTTGAGAAATGTGTAGGAATATCAAATGGTCCAAAACCTTGAGGCAGGCAACCTCTCGGTGATGGACAGATCAAATAAAGTATCTCTCTACAGATGATCGGTCTATTAAAAATAAAAGAAAAAAAGTAATCAGTTTAAAAATAGAAAAAGATAGATGAGTTTTTATGGTAGCTACACACATGAGAATTTCAATGCGATAAAATTTTAACATTTTATCAGCAACATAGCTGTGCTAAATAAATGTTCCAAGTATAAGGTTCACCTTGGATCTGTGGATCCTACTTCAAAGTAGGAGCAACGGTGTCAATCTCGGTCAAACAGTCAATATTTCGATCGGATTGATTCCACTGCTAAATCTTCGCGTTGATCGCTCCATTTTTGGTTTTAGGTGAACTTGAGTGCCTTGAACTTCAAGTTCGTCAAGTGATATATTTGGAGGTGTAGACTCTTGGTCTACATTGTCCGGGTGAGTGCCGTATGGGGTTTGTGGTTCGAATAACTCCGTCTTCGAAAAGATCCATTGTTGGATTGATTCCAACCTGTCAGATACAAAATTACATTAGACAACTATGTGCAAATATGCATGCAGAAGGGCCCATTTTAGGGCAGAGGCTTGAAACCTGCACGGTATCCCTGTAAAGTGTACGCCATGCATGTGGGTATCTGTTGGATGGTCGTTTGTTCCCATAAATAGTACCTGGACGGGATCTGGGTCGGGACTTCCATCGCCTTGTTATTTATTGCCCCTAATGGGTGCATGTTTATGCATAGTTATTTGTTTGTAACTTCATTGATGGCAGAGGCCAAGATTGAGTGTCTTCTTCTGTGGACACCCAATTCTGACCCGATCCTTTCGATATCACATGGGACTTGAGTACGTTGGCTTCAATTTCGTCGCAAACTATTTCGGGGGCACAGGCACTTGGTATGCGCTGTATGAGCGTGCGCCCCCTGGTGTTCAAGGTCCGGATAGTTCTTGTTTAAAAAATAAATAAATGGAAAAGGCAATCATTAAAAAAAAAGGAAGGAAGAAGAAGAAACCTGTGTTTTCATGCCACGCACAGCTACGCACATGCATATTCGAATCGGTAAAATGTTAATATTTTATCGGCAATGCAGCTGTGCTATATCAATGTCCTAAGTCTAAGGTTTGCCTTATGATTTTTGGATCCTACTTCAAAGTAGGAGCAATGGTGTTAATCCTGATCAAACAGTTAATGTTTCGATCAGGTTGATGCCACTGCTAAATCTTTGAACTAAACTCTCTATCTTTAGATTCATAGGAATGTGAGTATCTAACTTGAGATTCATCATGAACTATTTTAGAGGTGTGGACTCTTGGTCTTCACAGTCTGGGTGTGCGCCCTACGGGGTTTGAGGTCCGGATAACTCCGTTATGAAAAAGATCAATCGTTGGTTGAGACCGACCTATTAAAAATGAAACTACACATCAATCAAACTATTTGTAAACATGCATGCAGAAGGATTCATTTCCCTTATTTTCGTAGGCTTAAAACCTGTATTGGCACGGTATCCATGTAAAGTGTACACCTTTTGTCTGGATATCCGTAGGATGGTCGTTTGTTCTCATAAATTATACCTGAACAAGATCTAGGTCGAGACTTCCATCACCTTTTATTGCTTATTGCCTCTAATGGGTGCATTAATATTTGGGAATTTTGAAATATTAAACTAAGGAATTAAAACTAGAATTTCAAAATCTAAGGACAGAATTTGAGTCCGAAATCAGAAAATTAGGTCGTATGATTAAGGACTGGTTCTAGAAACTAAGAACTAGAACCAAAGATTAATGATAGGGCTGAAGATTAAGATTTTAGAATAAAATTAAAGTCTAGGGTCGATGAATTAGGCCATCAGATTAAGGACTAGTTCTAAAAACGGAGGACTAGAATCAGATATTAAAATTACGGTCTAAAAAGGGTGCTACGATCTAAGACTAAAAATTTAATATTAGCAATTAAAACTAAGAAAAATCTTAGATCTAAGAACTAAAAACTACGGTTGGAAACTAAAATTAGATTTTTACCTAAAGGTCGGGGCTGCGGAGAGGAATCTCCAAAATTCGAAGCTTGAATCTCGAAATCATGGCTATGTTTCTCTATGTATTTGTTATGGGAATTATCTGATCTCGAAATCCCAAAAAAAATCTTTTCTCCTCTCTCTCTTTCGTGTTGTTATGTGGGTCGAATTAAAAACATATATTTTATAGGTTTTTTTTCTAATTAAACGCCCTATTTCAGGCATTTAACCGAATTACGCGCCGGTTTCCCAGTGCTTAATTGCTTTGAGTCAGTCACCGACTCAGTGAGCGACCAGTTGACTTGCTCAGCGAGTTTCCTAGGTTTAACAAAGTTAGGACTAGTTGCGCACTTGGTGTAGGGTGCACAATCTGATTAAGCGTCTCATTTAAAGTGTTTAATCAAGGAAGCTTGGGGGTCAAGGACTGTAAGACTAGGTCGGGCGTAAGCCAATATCGCGTCGGTGGTGGGGCGCTCAATCCGATCGTGCATGCCATGGTGGGCGCGTGATTGAGCCTCAAATCAGTCTAGGAAAGGAAGTCTGGTCTGAAAGGGGGACTGATTGCACGTTTGTGGTTTTACGTGCAATTGAATTATGCTCATAGTTTTAGATGCGTAAATCGAGGCTGTCCGGGTTTGAGTCGGGTCTGAAATGCAAGACTATTATTTTAGTATGCATTTTGACTATATACTATTGTTTCAGTATATAGTCTCCCTATGTTGGAGTCTGAGCCACGGAGCTATTGTTTCAGCCTGTGTCCAGCCATATACTATTGTTTCAGTGCATGATTCTCACGTTAGGGTCATGGGGTCTGAGCCACAGAGCTATTATTTTAGCCTGTGTTTAGCCATATATTATTGTTTCAGTATATGATCCCAATTAGGGTTAGGGGGTCTGAAATGTCAAACTATTGTTTCAGTCTATATTTTCGACTATATACTATTATTTCAGTATATAGTCTCCCTACGTCGGGGTCTGAACCACAGAGCTATTGTTTCAGCCTGTGTTCAGTCATGTACTATTATTTCAGTGCATGGTCCCTACGTTAGGGTTATGGGGCCTGAGCCATATAGCTATTATTTCAGCTTGTGTCCAGCCATATACTATTGTTTCAGCATATGATCACAATTAGGGTTATGAGGTCAAAGGTTGATAGAACAGATTTGTATATTCTGAGAGGGCAAAATGGGGGTGTCTACAGGGACGTTCGAATGATTTTCTTTCTTTTTCTTCATTTCTGCTACAGCTGGGAGTTGGTGGCCATTGCCGTGATGCAATGTCTTGGGTAAGTGAGTGTTTCGATGGGACATGGTGGTCTTTCCCATTACGGTTGACTGCTGGGATGAGTCCCGATGGTTGCAGGCGGATATGAGACACGAGAAAGTCTTTTCTCTTCCTTCCTGTCATAGCGGATCATAGATGCGATGGAACATTGGGGGTCTGCTTTAAGCTAGGGGATTATTGGTTGTAGGTCTGATAAGGGCATTAAGATCCTAGTGGGATTTTTTATGTTTGAGATTCGATGGGGCGTGGGAGGAGTCCCTCTGCTTCTATTGGAGTCTAACGACTGTTGCGTAGATAGGGATTAGGGAGGTAGACTCGCTGCTTTTGTGATGGGATATTGGTTGAGCATAGTTAGAGATGGGACTTTTAGAAGGTTTTACTCTATACAAGGTTTCATGATGAGGATTTCGAGGAGGTGTGATTGGTGTCGGGGCTGTAAGACAAGATGAAGTTGTTGTGTCGTGATGGGACATGTGTGACGTAATTGAGTGACAAGGTTGATAGTTGCTGCGTGCGAGATGTTCGAATCGCTTGGTGAGATATCACGATGAGGTGTTGACCGTTGATAGATGTAATTGCTATGTTTCTTTCTTTCGCAGATCTTGGGCTATATGAGACTACATCATGGTTGCGTCATCATGGTGTGTTCTGTCAGACGAGACAGAGGGTGTGGTTAATGCTTCCTTCTTCATGTGGGGTTATGTGATGGGAGAAAGGGTTTTGATCTCGACCAAGTTAGGAGTAAAAGGTGTGAGAATGTATGAATTTGGGTATTACGCCTCTGGTACCGATCACTCAATCGAATTGCGCGCCTATTTTCGGGTGTGCGATTGAAAGCTTGAAGGGGTTGTTTAGGTGTTTGGACGTGTGCGTGTGGTTGGATTACTCACTCTGTCATAAGTGTGTAATTCAAACGTCACTGTGTCACTACTGGCGGCTCATTATATTATGCGTTACTTTGAGCGCACAACTTTTTATTACGCGCTCGATATAAGTGCGGGATCGCCGCGCTTCATCGGGCGGGCTGAAGTTGGACTGCACGAATAGGGGATTACGTGTGATTTGGATTAAGCGCCTTTTTTACTATGCGTGATTGGATTGCACGCCTAGATTGTGACGCACGATTAGACTGCTCTCTATATAAGGGGCGAAAATCTTCATTTTCTTACACCTAGAGTTTTATCTTTACTTTTCTTACTTTCTAGTGTTCTAAAACTTGTGTACTTGTGATATTGGATGATCTAATCGTCTGATTGAGATGTCATTTCTTCGGATGTTCGTTGTTTCGCGTGATCTTCAACCTGATATGATGCTTAGTGGAGTGGATCTGAGAATGGGTGGTGTTGGAAAAGAGAAGACCGGTCGTCACATCGATCCCTTTTAGGGTGCAGTGAAGGTAGCGTTGAGAAGGGGGCGGCAGAGGAGGTGAAGATGGGGGAAGAGTCAAGGTTACAAGTGGATGGATGTGTTCCCCAACCAATGCTCCATTCTCCTTCTGAAGCCTCCGATTGGACACTCTGCTCCTCACTTTGTGTCTGTTTTGGGTCTCCGATTTTTATTTTGAGTTGTAAGTTAGGTTCTAGGTTTTCATTTTGGGCTGTATATTCAGGAGGTATGCCTCCGGTGATTTTGTGTAAAATTTTCATTAAATGAATAAAAGGTGTTTGGTATTAGTTTTGAAATTTGGTGTGACTGGGTTATGTAACTTTGAGGAATTTTTATTTTGTCATGGTAAGAGCATGAGTTCCAAGTTTATGATTTTAAGGTTTGTTTGTCTTAGTCTAATGTTTCATGACATCTGGTTAGAAATGTGTGAGTTTGAGTTTAATTTGTGGATATTCTAGATGGGGTTAGGTGTTTTAATCATATTGGTTCATCTATTTTGGGAGGATTTATATTTTGGAGGGGTAAGTGTTGTGCTTTGGTTGGTTGATCTAGGCTTATTGTAGATTATGGTTCTTTTCTAGGGGGGTATGTGTTTGCTTTAGATTTAATTAGATTGAAAGGGTTTTAAAATGTGACACTTGTCACTTTGTGGTTTAGGAGGTATAGTTTATAAATGCAAGCCAAAGGCTTTAGGTTTTATTTTGAATTTTATTTCAAGCTTAGGATTAAAAGTTTGGGGTATATATTTTTTTTTGTTTGAGATCTAGGGCATTTTTTTTCTTATATTCATTAATGTCTTTTCTTCTTTTCTATTTTGTATCCTGGGTATTGAACTCGAAGAATTATGATTATTAAGTGAATTATTAGGAATGGACGAGATTGAGAATTCGGGGTGGTGCTAGGGTTGGTGCTATCAATCCAACTCGAAGTGTCACCCCATTGGGAGAAGAGATGGAGGAGTTAAAAGCGGAGGAAAGAAAACCCAAGGATAAGGCAAGGTCAGAGTTCTCGTGACCGACTCCTATATTTCGTCGGTAGGCTCTACGAATTCAGTATTAGTTGCTCCTCCTTGTTATGCTTTCCAAGGTAAGCTTCCATGGATGGATCCGGTAGGTCTTGGGTGGCTTTCTGTGAGCCACTCTTTCTTTTCTGCCGGCTCGGGGCTTTGAGATGGTGTTGCTTCGTCAAGTGGTTGGAAGAATTATGTGGCAAGGAATATTTTTGGAAGAAAAGGGGGAGGAAAGGATGTCATTGTTAGCATTCGTTCAGGGTGTACTCCTTCTTCGGGCTTCTAAAAGATCTCTTGTTTCCCGAATAAATCTAGATTCGGGCATTGCCTGAACATGTTGATTTTAAATTTCTTATTTTAAGTTGTATATTAGGAGGGTATGCCCTCGGTGTGATTCGTAATTATATCTTTTATTTATGAATGTTTGAAGTTTGAATTAGTTCTAGTTTATTTGATTTGGAATGGGTTGTTTTAGTGAGGTGTATTTCTATGTTTGGTTGACCCTTTTGGCCATAGCTGAAATATTTTTAGGGTAAGATGTAAGTCAGGGGTTAAAGTTTTGATGGGGTTTCAATGGATTTGAGTTTTGGTATATTGGGGTTGGATTTGTTGTATTTTTTATTGGAACGTATAAAGTGTGCGGATCTGATTTAGGATGTACGTGTGTGTTTTGTGATTGTATGCATTATTTATTTATTTAATCATCAGTGTCCGATCTATAAATGATGAATTCCTGGTTACTACAGTTTGGGAAAATTTTTGTCTGTTTGGGTTAATTGCGCACACTTCTTGGGGTGCTTGATTTGATTGCATGCCTGTAAGGAAGCGCGTGATGTCAAGGTGAAAGGGGTAATTACGCGCAAGATTTTTGGGGCATAATTTGATTACGCATTCTTTACAGAACTCACGATTGAAGAGTCATTGGCTTAGCCCATGGGCTAATTTGGGGGATTACGCGCGCACTTTGTGGCGCGTGAATGGATTACGCGTCTTCACTTTGGTGAAAAATAGTCGAACTGCGGCTTTTCCAAGCAGGTGACGTTGAAAAGTGGGTGACGTTTATATTGCGCGCGGCATATGAGTAACATGATTTGGATTGTGCACTATCTGTCAAACACATAATGGGGTTGCGCACCTAGATTCGGGCACGTGATTAGTCTGAGTGCTATATATATGTCCATGGGTCTTCATTTTCTAACCGCACTATCTGTTTTTCTCTCGATTTTGTGTTTCCTTGTTCCCTTGCATCCTGATTTTCATGTTTTCTTGATATCTCGCGGTCTACTTGTCCGTTTAGGGTACCGTTTCTTCTATTCTTTCTAGTTTTTCGAGCTCTTTCTTTTGAGATGGAGTCCAGAGGTAGCGATCAACTTTACACGTCTGTATCAGAATTGGAGCGGATGTTAGCGACAGAGGTTGGTGAGACCTCCGAGGTTCATGTTGGTGTCGTTGAGGTGGGTACCGAGGTGTCGATCAGGGAGGAGATCCCTGAGATTAGGGATGGCGAGGATGCTGAGGCTATTGGTGAGGTTGAGGCTGAGGTGAGGCTGAGAGAGGTCAGGGTGAGGTTGAGAGAGCTGAGGATGAGGGTGGGAGAGCTGAGGGTGAGGAGTGTCAAGTTCGCACACTTCTCGCTGGAGGATTTCTTCACACTAGGCCAGGTAGGTACCCATGAGCAAGAGTTCCTTTTCTTTTCTAGGCATTTAGGTTGTGACATAGACTTATTAGGATCTGGAAACCCTTTTAATTTATGTCATACCTGCATCGACTATTGATTGTGTGCCTATTCATGCATCATAACTGCATTTAATGATAAGTCATGTTTCTGTTTTATTGTTCTTATCATGTTTTATGTGCTTGTTAAGGACCGTTATTGTATGCTTTCATATACTTTATTTGCTTTTAGCTCTAAGTCTACTTGTCTCTCGTTGTAGGTATGTGTGTTAGTCATATTATACTTTTGCTTGTTTTTTTGTTCGGTAGGAGCCTCCGTAGTTGGCTATGAGCTCGGCATGGACTGAGTCTCACACTTGGTATCGTGCCTTATCGGAGTTTCAGCGGGGGCGATTAGCGTCTTTCAGCTTTGGGTCGATCCTGGAGTTGGAACCTTTTCAGGTCGACCGTGGTCTGATGCGGTAATTCTGGAGAGGTGGAGGGAGGAGCATCAGGCGCTTTTCTTTTTGGTTGGTATGTTGCTGCCGACTCTAGAGGACTGGGTCTGCATCACTAGTCTTCATTTTGAGGATGAGCTGATTACGGGGCAAATGGCGAGAGATTATCTGGGGGTGTGCGAGGAGATTTTAGGTGTCCCGTATAGATCTAGTGGATCAGGGCTAGGGTTAGTTCGAGTCACTTGGTTCTTTGATACATTTGCTAGTGGCTTTGTCCCTCTGAGGTGTCATTCTGAGTTGAGAGCATCTTTCGAGGCACGTTGCATGGCGATGGCAGGTCGGGAGCCTGTGGTTGAGCTGGGGTGCTGCAGATAGGGTGCTTCGAGCATTCTTGATGCATTTTTTTGGTACGATACTCTTCTCTTCTTTAACTCAGGGATGTGTCACCGGGTTGTTTTTATGCTTCTTGGGGACTTGGATCGGGTCCCTACCTATGCTTGGGGTGCCGCCGCATTGGCGCATCTCTATGAGCAGCTTTATCGTCGGGGGCAAGGTGTCACGATGATCAAAGGTTTCCTTCCCTTCCTCCAGGTGAGTTTTATTTAATTGGTGTCATAATGTCTTTGATTTTCCTCTTTTTTGCTTTTTGCTCTTTTAGTCATAGCAGCTATTCAACATTTTCTTGTTTTTTGCTCTCTAGTTTTGGGTGTGTGATTATTTTTCCTTTCTTCGTCCATGGGTCCCGACGAAGATTATATTCACGTTTTCACGGATGCATGAGTGGAGGATGGCATTGGGTCATCGTCGTTGGTCTTCGAATCTTCAGACTGTGCGAGGTCTTTTTGAGGATATGCACGCTGAGCAGGTAGGTGTTGTCTATATTTTCATTACATTTTCTCAATTTGGTGCATTTGTTTCTCGGGTTTCAGCATTTATTGACAAGTTTGCCTATTGGTTTGCAGGTGATTTGGAGGCCTTATGCAGCTGGGGAGGATGCCGATATGCCAGTGATTCAGTCTAGCCAGGCTTTCTTTGATGTGGACATATGGGTTCATTGTTTTAAGAAGGTGGAGAGGATCCACCTATCTCAAGCGGTATGGCAGCTGGGACTCGCTCAGGGAGTCCCTCCGGGGATTCGCCACAGAGTGGCGAAGAGGATGACCGGTCCCCCTGGCCGAAACTTTGCGAAGAAGATGGCTATTCATATGGAGGATTTTAGGTCTGGGGGAACTAGGGTTACTGGGGCACGCGATGAGGTGGATGCTTGAGAGTTCTTGAGATGTTCAGGACGCTTAGCGGTGGGTGCTTATTTACGCGAACCTTTCATGGGAGTGGTTCTTTCGCGGTCGGCAGTCCTGAGTCAGCGTCGGCATTGAGGGAGAGATTGGCCACATTAAAGTAGGGCCATCTCACTGCAGGCATCCACAGAGCGTTGGATGCCCTTCATAGGGGGATGGAGCAGACGGGGTGCGCTCCTCGTCCTGATGAGGAGATGTTGTGCCTCCTGACTACTTCCATGGCTCAGGCTAGGCCAGTGGAGGATGAGCTGAGAGTTCAGCTGGCGGAGACTCGACGGTCTCTGGTGGGTGTATTTATCTATGAGTTTCGTCCGTTTCTATTTCTAGTGGTTCGTGTATGATAGTTTTGTTTGCTTGTTTGTTTTTTTGCTAGACTAAGAGAGAGAGAGGGTGCTTGTCAGACGACATTGATCGATTGGTGAGTGTTAGTAATGTATTTATTTTATTAAAGTTGCAAATTTTTTGTTAGATTTGATGTGTTGCTTGGTACTTGCAGAGAGTGGAGCTGGCCGCTGCTGGAGATTCTACTCCGACATTCAATCTGTCTTCAGTTGCTTCTTCGAGTCGGGAGGATCTGGCAATGGTCTAGCTTCGAGCTGAGCTAGAGCATTGGGTATGTGTTCTAGACTCTTAAGTTATAGATTCTTAGGTAGTTTACAGTTTGTTGATATCATGCGTCATGTCCTCTCAGCGCCGTCTTATCGAGGATCTCCAAATGAGAGAGGCAACTGTTGCTTCTCTACGTTCGGAGAGTCAGGTATGATTTGTAGTTTGTTTGGCATTTTATTCCATTCATTTGTTTCTATGTCTAACAAGCTTTGTACATGTCAATGCTATCTTTATGCAAGCCGTTCCTAACTCTGCTCCTGGGGCTCCTTCTCAGGCGTCTACTCCTATTCCTACTCAGGTATGTCTTAGTTATTGTGGTCGTAGTCATTGTATTAGTCGTAATATTTTTTGATGTATCTACTTGTTTGTGTTGCAGCCGCCCACATTTGTTGTTCCTTCCGTGATGCCTACTGATCCAGTGACCGCTACGACGGTTGAGCGCCTTCTTGGAGATAGGGTGGATCTGGTATGATTCTCTTCTTTTCAAAAAATTTCCTCACAATGTTCATATATATATATATATTGGGTTTCTTTAACTCGGTGTGGTAACGCAGGTTCGTCAGCTTGAGGAGGCGCGCCTAGAGGTAGCGCTAGCACGTGCCACAACTGAGGCGAGATGGATCCGTGGGGAGATGCAGAGCCGCAAGGATCTGCTTGTCAAGATGATGGTTGCATGGGAGACTCAGGTTGAGGTGATAGAGGCAGCGTGGAGGATGGTGCAAGCTGAGATGCAGGCAAGGATTGATCGTCTATAGCATCGTCTGTCAAGGAGTGAGCGTGGAGTACATGGGATGGTTGGTCGTTTGATTCGCCCGGATCTAGTGGCCACAGGTTCTTAGGAAGGGCTGCCATATAACTTGTGAGCATGTCAAGAATTACGTCGAGGAGGACTCCGCCATCCAGGAGCTACTTGTTGACTGTTGTTCTCGCTTGCGGTCCAGGTGGGCCACCAGTTAGGTGAGCGAGGGGGATTCTATAGAGGGGCCTTCGATTCATCTATAGGTTCCACCGACTTCGGGTGCTGGGATTGTATTTTCGGAGGATCATTCTACGAACCTCCGGGTTGATGATACTGGGAACAGCGATGATCGGCCATCCCAGCGGCAACGTAGGGAGGAGGGGTGTATAGTTTACCTTTCTTTTATATTATTATCATTTTTTATACCGTGCTCATTGCATATGCAGGGGGTATGCCCTGGTGACGGATGTAAAAGAAAATTTTGATATATATTTTTAAACAGTTTTTCACTTTAGATGTACCTATGTTGGCTCCTTTTCTTTTAGTTACCTCTTGCATTTGCCTATTGCTTTTAGTGTCGTCAGTTGTCATCGAGACTTGGATACTTCTTGAGTTAGTTGGGTGGTGGTTGAAGGTTGCTTTGTATCTTCACATATAAAGGGAAGACTATCAATAATTTTTATTCTCCCCCTTGCTAGTTGTCAAGGGGGGCGAGTGTCTCAGACCAGGGTCTGGTAGTAAAAGATAGATATATGCTATTTTATTTATTTATTTTTATTTTTTATTTTTTTAGGAAATAAAAATAATACAACAGGGAAAGCAAATAACTAAAAAAAAATATCCCAGTGTAGGAGCGTGGTAGGATCGACAGCGTAGTATTTTTTGTATCACTCTTCGGATGGTGACTTTGTTACTTCCTAATCTTCTTTTTGGGCAAGTGGGCACTTCTAAGGTGATTCTCCTTTTGAAAAGAATGCCCCAGTGTTTAAATGCAATGGAGCTTTTTTCTGAGTTTTTAGATGAGCACTTTGGGTCTATAAGAAGCCATGGGTATTTGGTGAGTTAGCTTTGAAGAAAAGTTCATCAGTACTGTCATCGAACCAAGGGAGGTCGTTTTGATTATGTTAATTGTATACTGAGGTCTACCTTTGGGTGGTGGTCATCCTATCCCATGGTCATTATCAAGGAGGGGTGTGGTAGATATAGTAAGTGATTGCATCAGTCTTCATTCACTGGTTTTTGATTTCATTCCTAGGAATATCCTGAAAGGCTTTCGATTTATCGTCTAAAAAATAAAAAAGTAGAAGAGGGGTAAGGCTCAGTGATGTGGGGAGTAGTTTGTACCTAACGCTTTCCAAAAGGGATGAGTAACAATCTTTTTCTCAGAGGGGATACGGGGTGCCATGATCGAGCTCTTCGTCATCTTTTAGTACCATCAAAATCTTATATTCTATGGTTAGCAGGAGTTTACAATGACATCCAATAGTATGGGGACATTACGGATGCCCTTGCAGCTTGCTTATACATTTCTAGTAAAGTTACCAGAGATGTCCTAACAGCCTGCTTATGCTTCCCTGAGCTCATTGACTGGTTCATTCATTATATTACTCTCTCTCATTTTTTTTTACATATATATATATATATATATATATATATATTTCTTGAAAGCATCTTGCTAGCATAAGAATGATGAGTTTTGATTGAACCTGACAACTTCATTTTTTTTTTACTCTAACGTTTCCTCCAATGGAGAGGGAAGGGGTGAGAATCAGGTGTTACTTGGATTTTTGAAAAAGGTTAGGCATGTCACTAGTCCTTTGATCAATTCACGCAAATGAGAAAGTGAGTGATAAATTGGAGGTCTTAAGGATGTTCTGAGAATTGAAGGCTTACGACCAATGAACGGGTCATGGTGACTATGAGGGAGGTAAGTATAAGTATCTAACCACAAGATGTGATGATCACAAGGCTAAGGGTAATATTTTCTAAGGTACATGATGTTCCAAGGGCTAGGGAGTTCTTTCCCATCTTGGTTCACTAGTTTATATGCATTCCCAGGGTATGCAGCTATAATAACATAAGGGCCTTCCTAGTTCAGTTTCAATTTTCCTTTTGGATGAGCATGCTTAGAAGGCATGATTTTCTTCAAGACTAGTTCTCCAATTTTAAACGTTCGTTCGAGGACTTTCTTATCATAAGCCCTGGCCACTATCCTATGATATACCTGAGCGTGATCAGCTATCCTTAGACGTGTCTCATCGAGTTGTTCTAGCTGTGCGAGTAGGGCAATTCTCCTCTGGTGTAAGAATAGCTCATCGTTGAGTTGAATCTGTAAGGATGGTACTTGTATCTCATTTGGTAGGACTATATCCATCCCGTAGGTAAGAAGGTAGGGAGTTTGGCCAGTGGTCGTACGAATAGAGGTCCTATAGGCCCAGAATGCTTCTGATAGTCGTTCGGGCCAGTCGGCTTCATTACTCATCTCTACTGTGCATTTCAGAATTCAAATTAGCATTTTATTCGTAGCTTCTGCTTGCCCATTGCCTTGAGGGTAGAACGGTGATGAGTGGCATAGATCGATGTCGAACTTCTTGCATAACTTCTTTGTCTTCTCTGTGATAAACTGTGATCTGTTGTCGGTAACAAAGATCCAGGGTACTCCAAACCTGGTGTGATATTCTGAACCATAAACCTTATGAGTGTTGAAGCAGTGATTTTGATGTAAGATTCAGCTTCTGCCCATTTGGTGTAGTATTCAGTTGCCATAAGTATAAACACGTGCTTGTGAGTGTTCCCAACTGTGTCTGTGAAAGGTTCGATGACATCGAAAGCCCACATCAAAAATGGCCATGGCGAGGCCATAGTATTTAATGCAACTAATGGAGCTTTGATAAGTGCAGCATGTTCTTGGCATTGTTTGCAACTTTGGACGCAGAGGTGGCAGTCTCTTATCATCGTCAACCAGAAGTAGCCTTGTCGTATGATTTGATCGGCGAGTCTCTGTCTACTTGCGTGGGTGCCGTAGGCACTGGCTTGTGCTTCTTAGATGATATATTGCCCTTCGGCAGTTGTGACGCATTGTAGCAGTACTCCTCTAGTGAAGGCTTCTTTATATAATATTTTACCGAGTATGCAGAATTGGGTGCATCGATTCCTTATAGTCTTTCGTTCGATCTTCCTGGCGTATGGAGGAGCGTGTTGATGCTAAAGAAAGTTTTAGATGTCAAAATACCATAGCTGTCCGTCATCGGTTGGTGATTTTTCAAACCAAAATGTAGCGACTGCGGTTTCTGCCTTGACGTAATTTTTTGGAGCGATTGCTTCATTTGGTCTCGTGCTCGTGGGGAGGACAGGTTATTCTCTCTTAACCGCCCATGCTACCTCGTGGGTGGATACTGTCAGCTTTTCAATGAAGAAGGTCTTGGTACTTTGTCCGATGGGTATTTAGATGATCGAGGCTAACATGGCAAGGGAGTCTGTGAGCTCATTTTCTAATATAGGGACATACGTGAAAGAGATTCTTTCAAATTTCTTTACCAAATATTGAGCGATTTCTAGATATGCCATCAGTCTCCTTTCCTTGGTCTTCCATTCTCCTATAACTTGTGAGATTACGAGTTTGGAATCATCGATGGTTTTCAACTATTTAACGCCTAATTGTAGTGCTGCTCATAGTCCAGCTATGACAGCTTCGTATTCCATGACATTATTAGTGACAGAGAAGTCTAGTTGGAAAGCCTTAGGTATGACAACTCCTTTCGGGGTTAGCAGGACTATCCCGATCCCTTTTCCTTTGTGATTTAGAGCACCGTCGACATAAAGGGTCCATGGCGTCTTCTCAAGCTCTTCGTTATGAATTGTGAGTAGGTCTTCATCGGGGATATCCGCGTGTATGGGCTCATTACTCAGGAGTGAGAGATCTGCGAGGTAATCGGCGATTGCTTGTCCTTTGATAGACTTCTGCATGACATAAGTGATGTCGAATTCTTGTAATAGCATATGTCAGCGAGCGATCTTTCCTAATATTGTGGGCTTTTCGAATACATAATTCAGAGGGTCCATTCGGGCTAGTACTAGTATCTTATGTGCTCCGAAGTAGTACCATAATTTGGTTGAGGCCCACACCAATGTGAGGCAGGTCTTCTCTATTGAAGTGTATTTTCGTTCGTACTCGACCATCATCCTACTAAGGTAGTAGATAGCCTTCTCTCTCTTACAGTTTTCTTCATATTGTCCCAGAATTACTCCCATTGCTTTATCATTTGCTGAGAGGTAGAGAATCAGGGGTCTTCTGGGAACTGGTGGCAATAGTATTGGCGAGTTAAGGACGTACTTCTTGATATTGTCGAAGGCTTGCTAACACTAGTCATCCCATTTGTACTCAGTTCCTCCTTTTAAGTAGTCTGTAGAAAGGATCACATCTGTTTGAATACTGGGAGATAAATCTCTTGATGAATTGTAATCTTCCCATCAGACCTCGTAATTCTTTGATATTACTGGGAGGTGGCATCTCAAGGATGGCTCTGACTTTTGCAGGGTCACTTTGATTACTCGCTTGATGACTATGAAACCGAATAACTTTCTGAAGGTGACTCTGAAGACACATTTCTTTGGGTTCATTTTTAACTGATACTTCTTAGCTCTTTGTAGCACCAGTCGGAGTTCTTCAACATGTCCTGCTCGCGTTTGAGACTTCACTAATATTTCATCGACGTAAACTTCTACACATTTATACATCATGTCGTGAAAAATAACCATCATGACACATTAATACATGGTTCATGTGTTCTTGAGTCCAAAAGGCATGATGACGTAGCAATAAGTTTCCTATGGTGTGGTGAAATAAGTCTTCTCTTGGTCGGACTCTGCTAATTTGATCTGATTATACCCAGAGAAACCGTCCATAAAGGATAACATCTCATGTCCAGCGATGTTGTCGACTAGAGTGTTAATGTGCGGAAGTGGGAATTCATCTTTTAGGCATGCCTGATTGAGATTCCAGAAGTCAATGCAAACCCGTACTCTGTCGTCTTTCTTAGCAACAGGTACTATATTGGCGACCCATTTGGGGTAGAGGATGACTCGGATGAATTTGGCTTTATTTAACTTGTCAACTTCCTCTTTAACTTGAAGGGTTGTTTGTGGGTGCATCCTTCGGAGTTTCTGCTTAACAGGCTTTGCATCAGGTTCCAAGACAAGACGATGTTCTACTAAACTTGGGTATAGACCAGGCATATCTTCATAGGACAATGCAATGGATTTGAGGTGTTCTTGTAGGACTTGTATGATTTGTTAACATTCCTTGGAGTTGAGCGTTGCGCTAATTAGTAGCTTCTTGGGTTTCTCTTCAGTGCCAAAGTTGATTTCTTCTGTAAGTTTCGCGGCAGCTTAGGTTTGCTCATCGAAATGCTTGATGATTGTTGGAAGTCCTGCGCCTCCTCAGTAACTGGTGTTCCTTCTTCATCCTCGGTAAGCTCGTACACTACAAAATTGCTACATTGGGAATTTGATTTTGAGAAAGGTAGCCCTTCATCGGTATAATTTATGACTGAGACATCTTTGGTAAGGTGAAGGTCAAGGCTATTGATTCTTTTCTCAAAGTCGTGAAGTATCTCATCTGGTATGATCACTGATTTATTGTTTTGCCTGGATGTCTTGCGTCTTCGTGCGGGAGAGGGGATAGAAGTCTTAGGAGAAAAGTTTTCTTGTTGGTCGCAAAGTTGATTCGGGATGAAGGGTTCCCTTTCTTTTATGAGGTTTTCTGGTTTTTTTGGATTTTATATTTCTAAATTTTTAGGGTTTTCTGCTTTTTCTATTTTTTTTCAATAGTAGTTATGGTACAAAGTCGGTCACTTGAAGAGGCACCAGGAGAGTTGCTTCCTCTAACTGAGTGAGACGACCGCTGGAGCCGTTTGGGCAATTCTTCAGATAATGTGGAGTCGTTCTGAATTTGGCAATTTTTTTGGAGTCCTCCACTGATGGGATCTTTTGAATAAGCGACGCTGGTGATAGCGGCACTGACGTTCGGGTTTCCTCTATCACATTGATTGTCTCATCTTCAAAGAAGCTTTGGAGATCGTAATCGGTCAAACTATCATCTTCTGAGTTATAATGCAATTGCTCTTCCTGTCTAGGGTGACCTCCTTGGAGATCCTCAGGGGTAGTAAACTCTCTCCCTTGAACTTCATAGTATGTTAGGATGAATATGCATGTTCAGCAACGAGGCTGGTAATGGTGAGAAATGCAGGAAGATTCCCAAGGGCATTCCCATCCTTCTGAGCCAAAGTCAGGGTTGGTATCAAACTCGTCTTCTTGATCTGAAATGCCTGAAGTCCTTAGTTGGCCAGCTCTGCTAACTCGAGTGCAGGGAGGTCTATCCAGTAGTCCATCGTTTGGAGGGGGTTGCCACTCTTCCTCGAGAGATTTCTAGAATATTTGGAGTTGTGGCGCATCTGGGGATGGAGGAGTATCTACTTCGAGTTCTTCCTCGGAACTCAATAAGAGCGATGTGATCATTCCCCATGGTGGTGGTTTGCCAAATTTCTCACAAGAGAGCCCTTTCGCACTGTATCAAGATAGATGCTCACAAGTTACAGTACGGTATTTCTAGATAAGGGCACCGACAAGGGCACTGCTAGTGATGGAGTATAGGTCGATAATCAAATTCGCGATCAAAATCTGGATTGGTGTTCCAGGAGAGATTAACTTCTTCAAGCAAATTCAGATGTTGTGCCCTTAGGAGGTCTTCTAGTTCTATGTTGGTGAGGTTTCTTTAATAGTCTTCTTCTTCGCTTGTCATCGAGAGTCAGTCATCCTCTGTTGATCCCCGCTACTCTTCATCTTCTAGGTTGCGATATGGAAGTCTTCTTCATCGGTCGAATCCCAGTCTTCAACGTGTGGCGCAGGTTCGGGAGGCTCTTCTTTCACGAATTCCTTAGTATTGAATAATGGCCTAACTCCCTCAAGTGGTTTGTCGATATCGTCATTTAGATTCGTTAAATCATTGAATGCTTTAATCATTCGTTCAATATCTGCTTCTTGGGATTTAGTGAATGACACTTCCTTCTTCCTTGGTATATCTGCTTTCTCAGTGGTCCCATAGACCAAGTGGTCATATAGAGACCATTTTAGTAAGGTAGGGAACAAGTCAGCTTGTGGGCTGTCCGATTGGTAACCTAACCCTATGTGTTTGTGTATATTCCTTTGGACGATAGGCCTTACATGACCTTGCTTGTTTTTATCGAGTCTAGTGTGGGGGATGTACCTGAGCTTATACATAAGGTCCCAACCTTTTGTTGCTGTTGGGTTGATGCCATAGAGTTTGGCAAGGTCAGGGCCAACCTCTCTTCTCATTAACTTTTATTGATGCGTTGGGGGAGAACTAGGAAGGGTAAGGGGACGAACTTCTGTAACGATTGCCTCATCAGGGATTCGGGTCTTTTGAATCTGGCCCATGTTTAATACAGAATCATGGGTTCCCGGAATACTCGTCGCACAATCAGTATCCATCTCTTGGAGGGGTGCATCAGCGTATATAATGATAATGGAGTCCTCGTACGGGAATTTGATGCATTGGTGGTATGTGGATGCGACGGCCTTCATTGACTCTAATCATTTTCTTCCTAAGATAAGATTGTAAGTACTGGAGGAATCAGAAATATGAAAAGTGACGCCTTTTGTTACAGGTCTGAGGCGAACCTGGAGTTTGATAGTTCCTTTGACGAAATGACGTGAGTCGTCATAAGCTATAAGGGATAGTGCTGAGGGCCTGACATCCTACTCCGTGTACTCGAGTATTTTTAATGTTGTGATAGGGCAAATATTGAGTCCTACTCCTGTATCGACCAATGTATGGGGTACAAAGAATGCTCTAATTATGATCGTAAGGTATATGGGAGCTGAACTTCCCCAGAGTGACCCTTTAGGCATGTCTGCATTCGTGAAAGTGAGTGTTGGAGGTTGCACCATGATCGAGGTGATTTGATGTAGCTCATCCAATGTTGTGTCCTCACCCACTTGCGTATCTTCAAGCATCCTTATTAGGAGTCGGTGATGGTCAGGTGATTTCTTAATGAGTTCTAGTATTGCTATCTGGGCCGAGATCTTTTGGAGATACCGCGGGAGGTCATATTCTTGTCTTGGCTTGAGTGTAATTTCTTTGCCTGGCCAATGAGCCTTGGGGATGGGTGGTTGGAGTGGTTAAGGTGTGGGGATTGGTGGAGGGATAATGTGAGGTGGGGGAGGCAAGTTAACTTATTTTTCTCTCATGTTCCCCTTTGGTGGTTTTGCATTCATGGACTCCTTATTTCGAGGAAAAGGCGGAGGTTGATAATTGGTTCCTGACTTAAGGATCGGGCAAGTCGGTAGTTGGCCGAGCCCGGTATTGCTCGACGTTGATGTATCTGTGAAGTGAGTGAAATTCGAGGACGGAGCGCGTACTTGCACTATGTCGCTCTAAGGTGGGAGGTACTATGTATAAACTTCTTCTAGGAAAGTAGAGACCAGTGTCTCGCACGTGTCAGGATGTTCTTCTTATTCACTCTCTTCTACTTTAGGAAACACTCAGTCCTTGTCTCGTCTTCTTGGCTTAGGGTCTTTCGGGTGACACTGTCTACCCATGCGGTGATTTGGGATGTAGTTTGAAGAATATGATCTTCATACTTGGGTTCTGAATCAGACGAGGGAAGCGACAATGGTGTTGGTTTAGGATTTGGAGTTGTTGAATGTTTTGGTGGGCGACTATGGAGGAATGGTCTTCGGGCCCTAAAGGAGTGGACTCGTATCTGAGTGAATTTTAGATAAGGAGGTGGGCTCGGCAGGGCGATTCAAGTGATCAAGGTCTAGGGGTGCGGGGGTGGAGGAACTCCCACAGGGGTGGTAAAAGTGTTGGAAGGTTGGAGGCGAGTGATTAAGGTGGAAGGCTGGAAAGAGAATTGATCGAGGAGATCCAGGCTGGCGACCTGGGCTGGTGTTCGTTGTTTGTGGTTGGGCATGGGGTTATTAATGATTCCTAAGTTCTGTTGGGATTAACCATTGTTAGGGTTAGGATTCCTAAGCGCTTCCCAGTCAATTTGGTTTCGGTCATTCATGTCATAGATTACATCCCGGAGGACCCAACAGTCTTCCAGATTTGTCCCGCATACCGATGAAATGCGTAGAACTTGTTATAGTCTAAATTTTTCGACCATGGTCAGGGTCTTTCTTGCGGGAATCGAAGGAGATTATGAGTGTTAAGGAGATAGAAGATGTTGGGGATTGTATTAGGTAAAGGGGGATAGTGTTCCCCTCTCGGCCGATAGGGGCCTCTAGTTTGGTTGAAATTTTGTGGTGGGGTACGTTATTGTAGCTCTGCGTGTGGGTCAGTCAATTTTATATTGTATTCTGGTTCTAGTAAGCGTTGGGGTATTGGCTTCTATTTTGGTATTAGCCCTAACTCTGGTTCTGGCCTTGATTCGGATTTGCATATCTTTGTTGATTCGCGCCTTGATTTTGGTTTGTGTACCGCTGCTGACTTTGATTCTGCCCAAAATTTCTCGACTGGAAGTTTTCGTTCCTAGAGTTCTGTCCTTGATTGACGATGGTGTTGAGGCTTTCTTGCTATTTTTTTACTTTGATTCGCTGGAGGAGCTCGCTCTCAACATGACTATGGATAGGGCGAGGTCTCCGCCTTTGATGTGTCATGCTAGTCGAGACGCCCGAGAGTGGAGTGCAACGAAGTCGGGACAGTCGCTTATGACAAGCGCGCTCTTTAATGGTTCTCTGGTGTTATTGATGATAATGTCAACCGAGTCTTTCTCTTTCATCGAGGTGCCGGTCTTGGCAGCGAGTTTCCTCCACCTGGCAACAAAGTTGGTGAACTCTTCATTAGGTCCTTAGTTTGTCACCATTAGATCACTGAGGCTGACTGTTTCTTAGATCAAGTGGTTGTATTGGTCCAGGAATTGATCGACTAAATCGTCGAATGTATCTATCTTATACAGCGGGAGTCCTACAAACCAATCTAGAGCTTCTCCTTTCAAGGATCATAATGGATGAGATGTCCTTGATTATCGCGTATGGGTCGACAATCGTTGCAGAAGAAGGCTAGGTGATGGTTTGGATTTCCCGTGCTATTATACTTGGTAAATTTTGGCGATTTGAATCCCGTCGGTAAGTTAAATTCGACATCCTGACAGAACTTGTTGAATTCGAATGAGTGACAAGGGTTCTCCCTCTTGGCCATATATTCATCGAGCATCTTGGGGAGATCTTCGATCTTGACGGTGTTGTCTTTTGGAGCAACTTACGAGCAAACCTTGTCTAGAGAATCATCGTTGAAGAATGTGTGAGCAGGTTGTCTCAATGGTGAGGCGCGGGCTGACACTGTGCTCGGGGTAGGTGGCAGCGTCTCCTACTGTTCTTGTTCTTCTGAATCTTGTAGTGCCCTAACGGTCTCGTATGCAGCAGCTAGTCCTCGAAGCAATTCCTCGACGTCATGATCTTATATTTGTATTCTCTGAATACTGAGTTCTACAATTTGTCGAGCAATGAGGTTTTGCCTGGTGTTACTATCTCTCCCACTGTGGTTATTATCAGCGTGTGGGATAGAAAAGGGATTTTCTTGATTGCCAGCCATGTTAATCTCAGGTTGTCATAGGCTGGAATTGTAAGGTAATTCTTCCTCCTATACAGGATTGTCGTGATATCCTCACAACGGAGGGTCTCCTAAACTCAATCTTTGTATACCGGACATCTCGAGTCTTTGGCGAAGACTCATATATTCAAGGGAATTCGAAATGTTGCGATGGAAAGAAAAAGAAAGAAAATAAAAACTATCTAAACAAGGAAGAGTTTGGAAAGAAAAGGTCCCATCGCAATCGCCAGTCTAATGGTGTGCACTTATTCTGGGTTCCTTTTGGTCCTCAAGAATCAGTGGCCCAATTCTGTACTAAGTGGACTCTGGCAATGCGGTGTTTTGAATGCTGAAAATAAAGGGAGATTTCTAGGAAGGTCCCTAGTTTATTGCGATCGCCAACTGCAGATATTTAACGACGTTGCAACACGTCAATAATCATGCTTTGGAGCGGGTGTTGGTTACTTCTTTACTGAATCGTCGGCCTGCCAACATCAGCAGCACTGGCTCTCCTTGAAGTTTAGATAGTTTAGTTTTCTTATTATTGCTCTAATTCTAATTAGCTTAAATTTTCTAGTTCTACTATGAGTCTAACTACATGAACCTGTTGTGGTGAATTAATCTAATTTTCTAGTATCTTAATCCTAGTGTAAGTCTACTTGGTTTAAATATTCTAATACTATTAGAAATCCAACTAGTTAGGAATCTAATTACTTTTGAGCATCCTACCTTTATTAGAATTCTACTGTGATTAGGTGTCTTAATTCTACTGTGATTTTAAAAGGTCTCCTAATGCTATTAGAAGTCTAATTGATTTAGTATTTTAATCCTACTAGGAGTCTAATTAGAAAAAGGGTCTCCTACTTCTACTAGGAGTCTAATTGATCTGAATATCTTAATCTTATTAGAACTCTAATTAATTAAGTCTCCTAATCCTACTGGAAGTCTAATTAATATAGGCTCCTAATCATACTAGGAATGCAACTATTCTAATTCTACTAAGACTGCTTAGAGATGTACTAATTTGAATAAATCTCTAACTAAATTAAATATGCCAATTCTATATAGACTCTAATTTAAAATAAGCACGCTAGTTTTATTAAAATAAAATTAAATGAAATAAATAAAAGGAGGGTAGCTCATTATGCTAAGGATGATTGGCCTCGTTCCCGAGTACCCTCCGTAAGCCCCCTTGGGCAAATTGGATGGTTGGATTCGAAATAAACTGAATCAAAATTATAAAGTAATATTTTGGAGATTGAAATGATTAATGATATTTTTTGTTTATAAATTGGATTTATAGGCTAAAAATTCAGAACTATAAATTTATAACTACGACTTAGAATTTACGGCCTAAAATTATAAGAAATTAAGATCAAGACTGAAAGCTAAAACTTACGGTCTGAATTCGGGATAGAAATCAGAAATTCGGACCGTATGATTAGAGACTGGTTCTAGAAAACTATTATCTAGGATCAGGATTTTAATATTAGGACTGAAAATTAAAATAATGACGAAATTAAGATTTAAAATTTGAATAATAGATTCAAGGACTGATTCTAAAATGGATTACAGTCTAAAAATCGGGAATCAGAAACTAAAAATTATATCCTAAGATCTGGAACTAAGGATTAGAGACTAAAATTAAGAACTAGAAGTCATAACCTAAAGACTATAACTGGAAATAATAATTAAGATGAGGAAGAAGTTAACTAGGTGCTTAGGAAATCCCGATATCTGAAGCCTAGATGCGGAGGACTTAAAAATTCGATTGCTAGATGCGTGGTCCTCTCTTTTGGGACGAGGTAAAAAAGTCTATTTATAGGTTTTTTTCTAATTACGAACCCTGTGGAGTGTACTTAATTGTCAATTACACGCCCTGTTTTAGGCGTTTAATTGAATTGCGCTTCAGTTATCTAGCGCTTATTCGCTTTGAGTCGGTCATCGACTTAGTGAGCGACTGGCTGACTGGCTCAGCTGGGATTCTTAGTTCTAATCATGTTAGGACTAATTTCGCACTTCCTAGGATCTTAAGGGCTTGGAAAGATGTGAATTGGGTTCAATGGTAGATGATAGGGTGAGGTTTCAAATGACTAGAGGGTTGCAAATAGGGTAAGTGGGGTGCAACAGTCTTAATGAAACCCACCCTAAACATTGGGATGGTCAACAAGTCTAACCTCAAAAGTAAAATTCAGGCAAAATCCAAGTTTTACTGTAGCTTAACCTGACGTGTGTATTATCCATGCCAGGCATATGTACAGTGTCTGGGAAGTCCAAAGCCTGCTAGGGGGCCCATCCGTGTTGGGCGTGTATAATATGCACGCCAAGCCATTTCTGGAAAAAAAAATGGCCTGGTGTGTATAATATACATGTCAGGCAACATTTCTTCATAAATAGCCTAGCGTGTGTATTACACCCGCCAAGCATGCCCATCTCCTTGAAAGGTTCTCAGGATGTTCAACCAAGTGCAGTTTTCGAGTCTTTTTCGAATTACCGTAACTTTTGATGTATGACTCGGATCGGGGTGATTTTTGGCTTGTTCGAAAGTTGGGAACCTTTACTTTTCAATGGTATAAGATCTAGTCTCAGTAGAGGTCTCTGCCAGCCCTGGCACATCCTTCCCTAGAGGTTGGGGATAACTCCTAAGGGTTTAGGCAAGTTTTTAAGGGTTTGGGAAGGTTCCTAAGGGTACGGGAGATGCTATCGGAAGCTCAGGGTGTGCCTCTCTCTAAGTATGTTTCGATCAGGCCTTAGGCCAAATTTGGGTGTCTACAGATCCCCCTCTTTGGTATCAGATCACTAATGATCGAATGCCAAAGACAAGAGACATTCGAAGAGGCCTAAGGTAACACTAACGGGTACACTGTATTCTGAACAAACCTCAAAGATTAGGTGGGTAACATGGTGAGTAAATGGAAGTCCTGTATGTCGGGGAAAATGTTCATTCCTCAAGGCTATCGATCTCCAAGTGCTTAACGACATTACTGGGCATAACCGAGATGGTAAAAGTTATGAAAGCCCAATGTGCTGGGAAAAACATCTGCTTCTTTAGGTGATTGAAGATGTTCGATGCTCAAGTTTCATTCTAAATAAAACAATTCTGTGAGTGAGAGGGTGATCGACCCATACTTAAAGATAGGTGCAAAGCAAGTATGCGAAGATCCACAGCTTGTGTCTAATCATATGAGGCATTGATTGGCCCATTTGATCGGCCACGGGTGCCCCTACGTGAAGCAGGGTTCGAGGTCTTTGGGTGAACCCATTGATCCCAAAGTTAATTTAGCACGATTGCCCACACAAAGCGAATTGAGTTTGCAAAGATTTTTGGGAGTGTGTGCCATTTTTGATAGTGTCCTGGATCAACATGACCTACAGTATCCAACTTTAGATAATACTAGACAGATCCGACCAAAATTGGATGCCTACTAAAGGAGGCGCTCAATCTTAGTCTCCATCAACGATGATCTTATTATCAAACAATTATGCAAAAACATGCACTCATCAGGGGTAGATAAAAACAAAGGGGAATGGAAGTCCCGACCCAAAACCCATCTAGGTATAATTTACAAGAACAAACAACCACCCAATGGATACCCAGACGCAAGGCGTACACTTTACAAAGATACCGTACAAATGCAGGTTTTAAGCCTGCACCCTAAAATGAGCCCTTCAGAATGCATATTTGAATATAGTCATTCGATAGGTAATTTTTTTTTTATAGGTTGGTATTAACCAACAATTAACTATTTTTTGAAGAATCTGAAGCTTAAGACACTTAAGTTCATGTGAATCCAAAAACGGAGCGCTTGGCGCAAGGATTTAGCAATGGAATCAACCTGATCAAAACATTGAACATTTGATCTAGATTAACACTATTGCTCCTACTTTAAGCTTTGTAATCGGATCGGTCACCCACCCTATATACCTCTGGTGCAAGCGCCTTTTTAGATACTGGATGGGGTGGTACTTTTTCGGATCATCACCATTAGAGGCTGCCGCCATACTAAGAACCAGGATGTTTGTATCTTTGCCTAAAATTCCCAACCCTTATAAAATCTACCCCCGAAAAAAAAATTCAATTAAGTCCCTCTCTTGGTTCAATTTTAACTTT
This sequence comes from Chloranthus sessilifolius, assembly GCA_021018995.1. Lineage (NCBI taxonomy): Eukaryota > Viridiplantae > Streptophyta > Magnoliopsida > Chloranthales > Chloranthaceae > Chloranthus > Chloranthus sessilifolius. The sequence continues at coordinate 30,280,154 of CM037598.1, forward strand.
AATTTTTAAGGGACTTTGCTTAATGTTCAAAAACGGGGGGTGATGGTCTCGTGCCACCTCTACGTCGGCGTCTACTAATGAGATATGATTGTGGAAAGTAAAAGCTCACGTAGGCCTGCCAAATGACTAAGGCGTATAAATGAGCAAGTAAGCCCACCAATCGGCTAAGGCATATAAATGACGAAAAAATTAATGAATCATAAAGACAATGCTTAAGTAGGCCCGCCAATCGGCTAAGGCACGTAAATGACGGAAAAGTAGGGGTAAGTAAAAATAGACTGAATCGTAGGGGTAAGAAAAATTGACGGAATCGTAGGGGTGAGTGAAACTAAGAGAAAACAATCAAATGTTAGTAAAAATAAAGAAAAATGCCAAATTTCAAGGGGAAGCTCTACTAGCTAATTCTCCCCAACAGAATCGCCATCTGTGCAATCGTAGATTTTTAACGATCTGTCGCGACAATGCACTCGTATGAAAAATAGAGAGTCACCACCCAGAGCTTTTGGTGTCATGAGAAACCTCAAATCAATATTAAATGCACCGAAGTGTCGAATATGACTCTGATTTACTGATTCATGCCAAAAGCTCTTGGATAGGGGCTTCGGTTATTAATCAGGAAGGTGTTAGGCACCCGATCAACCTGCTCAAATGCGGTTTCTACTTATGGACAAAATAAAGGAAAAATAAAAATGAAAAGAACACTTCCTCTTGCCCAAAGGCACATTGATCCTATTTGTGCCCCTCCGTAATTACTGAGATTTCAGCAACGTAATGGCACAAATTTAAGGATAAAGGAAAAGCTAAGAAGGTAGAGGAGTAGAGGGGAGAGTTAGGGCTCTCAGGCCCTTATAGTATAACTGTAGACCTTCACGTAGGTGTACTTGATGAGCTTCCGATAGCTTGAGTGGTTGAAGAGTGGGTTCTAACCTCTAAGGCTTGATAGCTAAGGGGTAGAGGAAGAAGGCTAGGGCGTAGTTCTCTCCTAGAATCAAAGGTTTTTTTATGGAAGATGGGGATTCTAAGGTGGTTTTGAAAACTGAAATTTGTATGAGTCTTTGGTGCACCAAAGGGGAGAAAGGGATCTCTTAATCTTTTTCTCTCTCGGAAAATTTTCAAGCCATTTGCAAGGTGGGGTGCCTCTTTATTTTTAGAAAAAGAGAGGGTTAGGGGGTACTTAAAAGCTAATTAGGGTTAACAATTAGGTAATGCTAACATCTAAGGTTTCCTATGATCTTAAGGGCTTGGAAAGATGTGAATTGGGTTCAATGGTAGACGATAGGGTGAGGTTTCAAATAACTAGAGGGTTGTAAATAGGATAAGTGGGGGTGCAACAGTCCTAATGAAACCCACCTTAAACATTGGGATGGTCAACAAGTCAAACCCCAAAAGTAAAATTCGAGCAAAATCTAAGTTTTACTGTAGCTAAGCCTGGCGTTTATTATCCATGCCAGGCATATGTACAGTGTCTGGGAAGTCAAGAGCCCGCTGGGGGGCCCATCTGTATTTGGCATGTAAAATATACACACCAAGCCATTTCTAGAAAAAAATGGCCCGACGTGTATAATATACACGCTAGGCAACATTTCTCCAGAAATGGCCTAGCGTGTGTATTACACCCACCAGGCATGCCCATCTCCTCGAGAGGTTCTCGGGAGGTTCAACCAGGTGTAATTTTCGAGTCTTTTTTGAATTGCCGTAACTTTTGAAGTATGACTTGGATCGGGGTGATTGTTAGCTTGTTGGAAAGCTGAGAACATTTACTTTTCAATGGTATAAGATTCAGTCTCGTAGCGGCACATCCTTCCCTAGAGGTTGGGGATAATTCCTAAGGTTTAGGCAAGTTTCTAAGGGTTTGGGAAGGTTCCTAGGGGTATGGGAGATGCTATCGGAAGCTCGGGGAAACGCCTCTCTCGAAGTATGTTTCGATCGGGCCTTGGGCCAAATTTGGGTGTCTACAATGGGTTTCCAATTCATGGTCATAAAGACATCTAAATCAACTTTTCATTAATAACATTCTTTCAAGTTTACTTACTCATAACTTCCAAAGTTATAGTGCGACTTTTCTGGGCTTGCATATCGAGGTGATCGTGTTTGGTTTTTTCAAAATTTTTTGGGATATTACAAAAACAAACAGTGCAGTGTCCTCCCACAAAATTTTATCTTTGGAAAGAATCTGAAATGAAAACTGTAAGTGTATGTCTCTACCTCATTTCATCTTTGCCTCTGTAAATAACATGGATCAAAATCCTAGAATTTCGATACGTATCGTCGATCACTCCAGGACGATACATATTGGGTATTGTCCGATACATTGAATATATCGGTGATACATTCAATGTATCGGTTGGATACATTTTTTTTTTTAACAAAATCCCAAAAAATATGAAAAATTATATTTCATGATTTTCTATTTATTTCAAATTTTTTTAAATTTATTTAAGGCTTATTTGATGCTTATATTTTCGTTGTACTTTTTCAAATTTAAAAAAAAATATGTTGATCAGAATATCAGATCAATGACAACCCTGACCACTGATTCATGCATACTGATTCATGCAAAACTGATATTCTTCCAGTTGGCTTATTCACTATCCTAAATCTCTACTTAATCACCAACTTAGCGAGTGCACTTAAATAGTACTACTACTTATAGTCTACTACAACATAAAACATAATTTTCCAAAGATTCCATTGGATATATGTTTGTCAAAGAAGCTATGTCAAAAAATTTATGTCAATCATAGATCAAAAAATTAAAAAGTCCATTGTACATGTGAAACTTACTTTAAAGCCACATTGAATTGTGTGGTGGTTCTTGACCCTCGTGATCATCATCAGTGCGAGCTTTCCGTATAGTGTTAGCCATATTGATACCCATGATCATATGTCCCCCCTTGAAACTGAGGCAGTAGCGACGAATATGGCTCAATATAATAGGTAAAGGTCGGTACTCCAAAAATTTGACCAACGAAGTCATATGGCCCGGGGTAAGTTGGTTGAGGTCGGTAGTATGAGTTACTGGTTACTGAATCTTTAGTGTTTTACAAACTTAATCCCCAGAAGATAGAAGTCATATAACCCAAATCATCTTATGGACTTTGAGGTGGTGGTGGTGTTTGGTAAGATTCTAATGCTCCTCTTCCTTCAACCCCTCAATCTCTAAATGTAGGAGTGTCAAACATTGTTACCAGTTCATCATCCCATGCGGCATTACCTCCATAAGAATAAGAGGGATCAATATCATTCTCTCCACCACTGGTGCCAACGTGGGTTTCATCGCCTCAACCATCACCCCCATCATCGTCATTATTACTATCGGTCTGCGTCTCGTTATCAGATCCAACCACTGAATGGCGATTCAATCTTCTTTTCTGTCAGCCTGCTCCTCCGCTACTCTTTCATCATTGTCCAGCCATGCAGTGCTCTCACTATCCAACACTGACTGTTCTCTCTCTTAGATCCACTGATTCAAAGGGTCATCCTTAGTGAATATATAATCCAACTCGATGAGATTAAAATATTTACTATCTATAAGGTAGAATATGATAGCTGAATTAGTATATGCCTCATCCATTATATCAAATAAAAATTATAGGAACTAAGACTTCATATAATTGTTTACCACGGTTGGTCCTCTGCATATTCCTAATCCTTAATCGTATATTGTAGTGGTAGTAGACTAACTTTTTTAATCGTTCCATAGTTAGCATATTCCTTATCTTCGTGTGAATGAGAGAAAAGGTACTCTAATTCCGCTCACAGTTGGACAAGAAATATTTTTATAATAAAACGCGCATTACAACCCGCCTCAGTATTGGACCATCACCTTCATAGTGCATCCACCAATCAGCGATTTTATTGTGTTGGATATAGGATTGCTCTAACCTCTTCCCAAATGACTCATATTTCTTACGGAACATGTTAATCTATAAAGATGGAATATAATAACCCACATATCAATAAACAGATCATATGACATTTGACTTATTAGTTATAAGGTAGGATTGCACATATCTCTTATGACTTGACCTTAGTCTGCCAACTCAGGGAGCATTCGTAAGATCACATTGAGCAAACCGCTGTAGACTTCATCGACCCTACTCAACTCGAAGCGTCACATATATTGGAAGGCCAGATTCAAGTAGTGTTATACATAAAATATGAGCAATCTCATCAGTATATGGAAACAATGAATAATATAAAAAATAATAAATAAATATAAATCACTACATAAGTAGTTTAGCATATTATATCTACAACGTGCAAGTACTGGTGAAATTGTGCATCTCACCTCATGTCGATAATCGCCCAATATCGTTTATATTTTATAGCGCATTTAGTTTTAATAGCCAATTTTGCCTTATCCATTAACTCATAAACATATCCCATCGTTGGTTTCTCATCACCATCTACCAACCTCAACACTTACACCAACTAAGTAGTAACGGCGATCAGGTGGTCAACATCTGCTTAAAACTTGAGGTTGTAGATCAGGTCAGTAATTTTATTGCAAGCAGGTATTTTTTATCGTGGGAGTTCTAACTCATATTTTCTCCATTCTTCGAACGACACCATGCTTTTCAATTCACACTTATATCTAGCCAAGCTCGGTAGGGCTAAAAATTATATCGTAAACCGTGTAATCGCGGGCCGAAGCAGCTCGTTCTTAGTGAAGTTTCTTATTAAATTCACCAACTTGTCACTGCTGTACAGGTAAAAAATAATTATTCTTCCTTTCTGAATAATTTTTTGTGTCTTCTCTTTTCCAAATTCTCAAGAATGAGGTCCACACAATAAGCAGCATATGGAGTCCAATACAAGTGAGGTCTTTTCAATATTAATTTCCTTCTCGCGTCTTTGTAATTAGCGACGTTGTTTGTTATCACCTGTACAACCCACTTCTCTCCAACCTCTTCAACTACCTTATTGTTTGCAAATCTCAGTGTGCTTACTTTATTTGTTGGTGGTAAAAGCAATTTAAAATCAAAGTAAAATAGGGGACGAAATCAGCACAACTGAGAAATCCTAGACCTGCAAGATACAGGGTCCATTTGTAGCAAGTTTTGATAAGTAAGAGTTTGTCCCACAGGGAAAGGTGATCTACAGCTCCAAGGGAGCCATCTCTAGTAGTCCCTCCAGATCTGACTACAGATCTGACAGTCCTAAAAGGAAGGGAGTTTAGGGTCACTTATTCTAAGTATCCTAAGGTAGCCTAATGAATTAACTACAGAAAGGATTGAGAAGATGGATGGAGTGTGGAAAATAAATATAAAAGGGTGAGAAGTATGCTATTGAGTCTAGATCAGAGGAGTTTTATAATTCAGATTCAGATCTGATGTTATAGAAATCTTGTCCAATGGCTACATTATCACAAAAGAGGAGAAAGAATCCAACTCATCTCTGCGCCATGATCCAATCCCTTAAGGTTATAACCTGTCCACTTAAATGGTCACAGACTATCCCATAGGGGAACCACAATCCGGAGATGGGTCAAAACAAGTTAATCATTGCAGGCACTACTTCATCCAGGCTACAAGTTCATGAATCCATAGGGAATCTCAACCTCTAAAGCTCTGTGTGTGGGGCTAAGGCTGTATAGGACCATGATAGCTCAGACACATAGAACCAGCAAGAGATTGAGTACCACCTTAGATCTAGCTGTCTATTGCTTGAGTGGGGCTACAATGGTCGAGTCACAAGCCTACAATCTCCATAACCAGATCAGATCTAATATCTGATGACGGGTTTATACTAATATAGGGGAGTCTGCCTCTACACAATCCCCTACCAGGCTACAAGCTCAGGCTCGGAGAAGAAGGATCCATTTTGGATCGGCGGATTGGATTCACCTTAAGGTTATAACCTATTTGCTTAAATGGTCACAGACTATCCCATAGGCTATCCTCCTCACGGAGCCTAAAACAAAACAAGTTAATTGCTGCCACCACCATGGTCACAAGGCTACCAGCTCAAGCTCCCATGAGAATTTCAGATCTAGTGGGTCCTGTGGTGGGGCTAAGGCTGTATAGGACCATGATAGCCCCGATACATAGGTCCCTTGGATCTGAATGGATCCTTCGAATCAGTCCTCCTTTGCTTTAAAACACAGCCAAATCAATGGCGGATCACAAGGCAGTAGCCTTGCACAGAACAACTCACATTCACACACAAATCTCATAAAAGTACAAATCCTATTACAAAACATCCATTAAACAATTCTCAATGAGCATACATAGGCATGGCCAGCAAGTGTTGAGCCATGGAGAGAAGGAAAAGAAAAAGGAAAACTACTTACAGCTATAAAAAAATAGAAAAGAAAAAGATCTCAGGTCAAGTCTCCTCCTTTAAACCTAAACCAGGCTTAGGTTTATATAGCAGTGGGTGTGGCGGCGCATTAGGGTTAGGAAACCCTAATTTTAGTGATGCCATGTGGCCTATTTATGATCCTTGGATGCCTCAGGGTGCGTGTACAAAGATTCGAGCGTGGGAGTGCGTGCCCTAATCATTGAAAATTCCCAGAAAGTCCTCTGCAGAATGATGGAAGTTAGAGTTCAGAGCTTCGCCAGGTTGCAGTCGATTCCCAGACTTGTCGCGTGGTAGCTTTGTTCTTCGCGCGGTTGAGTTTAACTCTGAAGCTTCAGCTGTCACATGGTTGTAGCTTCTTGATGCTTTGAGCAGTCGCGAGGTAGCTAGTTAAGCTCTCGCTGGATTGGGCTTCGCGAGGTTGGGTTGGCATAGCGCAGGAACTGCGCGAGTATTCCATTTCACAATAGATCTTCGCGAGGCTAACTCTGGCTTCGCGAGGCTGCTTTCATCCTGAACCGCGCAACAGCTCCTTTTCTTGATAGAGCTTCGTGAGGATCCTCGCGATAGCTTCGAGGCTTTTCTGAACTACGCGACAGGTTCTCTTGACATTTGCATCCCGCGGCTACTGTGCGACAGCTACGTGAGGCAGGATTTTGAAGCTCTCTCTCCTCAGTTGTTCTGAGCGAACTACGCGAGGGTGAGGGGTCCTCTTGAACTGTGCGGGACTGCGCGACCTTTAACTTCTGAACTTTGTGAGAGCTGCGCGACTCAAGGCTTTTGAAGCTCTTCTGTCACTCTACTGCGCGAGAACTTGTTGTGAAGTCTTGGGACTTTGCGAGGATTGCGCGAAGCATATTTTTCTGAATCCTCTGATGCTTTGGAAAGCTGCGCGAGGCTCTTCTCAAGTTTGGATTTAGTTCTCATTCTTCTGAGGGACTTCTGGGGTCAAAACAGGCTCCTTAGCAGGATTTATGGCCTTATTACACTGCTGTTTATTACCTACAAAAATGGCTTAACAAACATTTATTAGATGGCTAAGGGTCTAATCAAAGGCTAAATTAAGGGGTGAAAAGTGGTACTTTTCAGGTCTTAACACACCCCCAAACCTAATCTTTGCTAGTCCCTTAGCAAAGCTACACTAACTCAACTACAGAAATTAAATGCTACTTTCGTAGGGAGCACGGATACATTTAGCATATGTACTAAGCCTTTTAAACCCCTAGGTGATCTCTAGTGGAGGAGTGAAGTCTCCTGAGGGTTTCCAGTGAAGACACCCACAAACTTCTCAATGATACAGTTAACACAAGTGTATTATATTAGGTGGGCAGTCAAGGAACAGAGTTAGTTCACCCTTGAATCAGTAAAAATATAAGAAATTCAAACACATTGGCTGCACAAAAATTTGAACAGTATAAGCTTCTCACAAAAGCAAAGCATTTCCAATCAGTTTACACCAAAGTCACTACACAGGATTGTCAACATTGAGCTTATCACTGGATCAAAAAATAGGTTATAGGTCACAACTAATGCATTCAAGATCTAACCCAAAACTCGCCAGGGCATACTCTCATAAAGAACTATTGAGGGTTTCATTTTCTCTCAAGCTCAAGAGCAGTTACATCCCCCAAATGGGCCTGTAAGCATGAGCATAGGCATAGCTCTTAAGTGCTGGCATCATTGACAGATCCTCACCATAGATTGGATAACTCTTTATCTCCACATGACAGCTCACTCAACTTTGGATCACAAGGGCTTTAACTGGGCTGTAATGTAGCTTATGGAGTGGGGTTAAAAAGAATGGAAGGTTGAAAAGGGGTTCAAAATTGAGAAATCAGTAGGTGAAGGAGGTGATTCATGACTTCACCTTCTTTAATTCAGCTCCTTTCATCTTCTTTGAGGTTTTCAGATTTGAAGTGATTAGTTTCTCTTCTTGATTTTGATTTTTCCAATGAAAGTTCCCTCTTGACTCCTCTTCATTATTATTTTTGTTTCTTTTTTATGCATTTTTCTTCTTTTTATTTTGTTTTTACTTTTCTGAAATACCACCATTTTCTCAGTTATCATACTGCCAGAATTTGAGGTACTTCTTCTTTGTTCACCTAATGTTGACCATAGCTAATTCATCTTCAACTCTTTCTCCTTTACCTTCTGAATTCTCAGAGTGAGGGTAGGCTGAATCAAGTTCATAGGTTCAGGTACAAGTACTCAGGTGCATTTTGAAGAAATTTAGGATTTAAAGCTTAAAGGGGGTATGGACAAGGGCAGTTGCTTAAGGTTGGTCTATTTAGGCTCAAACTGTCCAAGAGAGGGCCTTGATCCTTTCCTAAGTCTCATGAGTGCTGCCAGTTGTTTCAACTTGGAGTTGCCTAACTTCTAATGAGCACAGTGACTTAGCCAGTCCTTAGAGCTAGAAGAATTTTGCCTTACTCGCTCCTCAAGGAAAAATTTTTGTATAGGCCCAAATCGCACTGGTTATGGTCTTCCTTTGAATTCTTAAGTATGTCTTTACCTTTCTCTCTCTCTACTGATTCACTAAGTGCTGATACAAGTGAGTGTCCTTGGTGATCTCATCATGGAAATGTGAAATATTAAAAATTTATACTGTCTAAAGTCTGGAAAAAATTTTAAATTTTATTATTTTTCTGATTCTCCAGTGAACATGGTTCCATTTCCATATTACTCACATGATTCTACTGCACTTAGGTTAACTATTCCATTGGCAGGATCTGCCTGCCACACCCCCAAACCTATGAGGAGCAGTGTCCTCACTGGTTCAAAGGTGGGTGTGCAGCAAATTTATTAAGATAAAAGGACATAACATGTAATAAACAAACAAAAGACAAGGGAAAATAGTAATGACAAAAGGAGAAGATCTATTATAAGAGAGAAAGGTACAAAATGAAAGACAAAAGGAGAAAAAGAAAATGCAGAAACAGCAAAAATCCTAGGTACAAGCTAATTGGAGCCTGAATCAAAACCGGTCCCAACCCATCCTCTTAGCATGCTCTTGAAGGAGAGCCTCTTCCTCTTTCTTCTTTCGTGCCCTCTCTTCCTTTCGTTGGGCTTCAGTTTTGGGCATGGTTGGCGCCCTGACCCTCATTTTTCGGGTCTTTGGCTCAGGAGGGATCACTGAAGATTTGTTTGTTGTTTGCTCCGGTGATTTGATAGGACTTTTGCCTTTGGGACCCTCCCCTTTTGAGCCCTTCCCTTGTGAGGCTTGCCCGTGTTGAGTCTGAGGGGGAATAAGAGGAGATTTTGCTTTTTCTGGCTCAGGAGGGACAATCGGGCGCTTACCTTTATCTTTTAGGTTCAGTGGTGGTGCCTCCTTAGACTGAGCAGATTGTTCTTTTCCAATTTTGATAGAGGCAGCAGAGTGAGTAGTCTTCTTAGCTGTAACTGTCCTTCTTTGAGGATAAGTTTGCTCAGCAGGGTCGGAAGAAGCAGGAGCAATAGGACTTTTAGCACTTGGATCCACAGGTGGGGCAGAGTTAGACTCTGAATCAGAGGGAAAAAGAGTAGTGGGATCCAATCCAAGGGCTGCAGTAGCCTGCTTGTGTTCATCTTTGGAAAGTAACTGACCATGTGGGTCATCCTGAGCAGAAGCTCTGGTGGCCTTTGGGGGTGGGGATGGAGGTGCAGGCTTTTTCCCTTTTTGGGCAGCAGTGGCTCTTTTGGAGGGAGAAGGTTTCTTGAAAGCAACCCTTTTTCTCTTGGGTGCAGGAGATTTAGCAGGGGGAGGCACTGGAGCAGGTGGTGGGGGAGGTACTTGAGTAGGAGGTGCTGGAGCAGGGGATATAGATGGAGGAGCTGGGGGAATGGAAGAAGATGGCCTGGGGGGTGTGGAAGGTGGGGCCTCAGGGGGTTCTGTAGCTAGAGGGGTGGCCTGAATTGGTTGGCCTAACAGTGATGCAATCCTTTTTTGCAAAATGTTAATCTATTTTTCAGCATAAAGGAGTTTGACATCAGAAAGCCCCTTAGTGAGCCTGTGGATCACCTCAGCATTGTTCAGTCTCTTTTCAAACATCCGGGCTCTCTTTTGCTCCAGCTCGGCATTGGCTTTCTCCATCTCCCCGTTCAGTTTAGAGGAAGTTGCCTCAGCCTTTGTCATGGTGAGGGTCTCCAAAATACTCTCCCATCCCTTTGAAATATCTCGCAGCTGCTGTCTGTGAGCAAGCTTCAAGTCACTCAATTTTTACAGCAAGGGGTACTCAATGGCTTGTCTAAGTTGGGCCATTCCCCTGAGAACATCCCTCTTGATGTAGGCATTGTCCCTCATGGCATGGAGGAGGGTGAAGTACGGAGGGATGTAATAGGAATGTCTTGGCAAGATTGGTAGAAAGGGAGTGGAAGAAGTAGAAGGTGATTGGTCTTGTGGGGGTAAAGTGGGGGCTGCAGTGATGAAGTCTAGATGAGGGCGGGGGGTAGAAGGTTGTGGGTTAGTTTGGGCTGAGTGATCAGTGAATTGAGGAGGGGTAGGATACGAGGTGGGATGGAAGGCGGGGATGGAAAAGTAAATAAAGGGGGGTCACTGAAGGTGGGTGGTTCTGGGTAAGGGTAAAATGGAATGGGGAAGGGTCGGAATGGCAATGGTGGGGTGAAAAATGTGTGGGTGTTAATGGGAAAGGTGGATGGGAAGGGAATGGGGTCTGTTTGGGTGGAAGTGTTGGTAAAGTGTGGTGGAGGTAATATGAGTGGGGGAAGGATAGGTAGAGTGGGGAAGGAGTGGTGGGGTATGGTGGCTTGGAGGGTGAGGGTAGTAGTTAAGTCAATGGGGGAAAAATTTAGTTGCACTGTGGAGGCAGAGGTGGAAGGGGACTGGATTTATGGGGTAGAAGGTGGTTGTGCAGAGATGGGTGATTTTGTCAATGTTTGAAGGGTGGATTTGATGTTGGTGATGTCAGTCTGCATTTGGTCTTGGGTATGTGTTGTGGTTGATAGTTGGGTCTGAATGTCCTGTATGAGGGAAAGGATATGGGTAAGTGTGTCTGAGTTTGGTTGGGGTGGAGTATGAGAAGAGGAGGCAACAAGTTGGAAAGGGGAAGTAGGGGCATGATGGAATGTTGTAGGAGGAGGAGATGGAGGGTCTGGTGAGTGGTGTGGGGAAGGAAGTGGGAAATCTGGGAGAGGGATATCATGGGTTGGCAGGGTGTCAAGCAAGGTAGTCATGAAGGCCTGATATCCGGAAGTAGTGGCGAGGTTAAAGTCAAGGTCTGTGAGTGGAGATGTAGTAGGGAGGGTCTGGACTGTGTCGTGGTCAATATGTGGGGTTGCTGTGGGAATGATAGGGGTGGTTGGTGTAGGTAAGGATATGGCAAGGGTTGTGTGACAGGGAATTGGGGGTGTGTACTGAGGTAATGTGGGTGAAGGTAAAGGGTTGTCATGGGGATCAACACTTTCCTCCCAGGAACGTATCACAGGGAAATCTGGAGTGGGTACGAAAAAGGGAGATAAAAGAGGGAAAGGGAGAGATGGAATAGGCAAAGAAACGGATGGAGGTATTGCTGCAGAGTCAGTAGTGACAGGAGCTTGCACCACCTTCTTGGGAGCAGGAGCTTTAGCCACCTTTTTGGGAGCAGGGGTGGCCTTTGCAACAACAGTCCCCTCTCCTTTCTCAGAAGCAATCTGAGTCTTCTTTTTCTTATTGGGATCCATCAGACTCTTGCTGATCCCCAAATGCCTCTTTGCAAAAGAAGTAGGGGGGAGGTCAATAGTTAACTCTCCCACTGGTATCTTGTATCCTCCCCTCAAGAGTAGTCTGGTGATGAGCCTTGCATAGGGGAGAGTGTGGAGCTTCTTTTTTTTCCCTAGCTTCACCATTATATCCTTCATGGCCTCAAAAATCAACCTGGCAGCATGGAATCCATGGCCCAGAGAGAAGAAATATACAGCATCAGCAATTGGGGTCCTCCTCTCCTGCTGATGGCCGGCACAATAAATGTTCTTTCGTAGCACTTGATCAATGAACAGAAGTTTAGGGTCCAGGTCTCTTCTCCTGATGGATTCCCCTGTGGCCTTCAATCCTCTGGTAAGGGCCTGTGCAATGGTATCAATGGGGGCACACATAGGGGGGCCATATCCACAGTTGGGGTTAAAGATAGCAGGGATACCCATCACTTCAGCAATCAACTCAGGGCTGAGTAACATTTCAAAATTGTCAACTAACACCAGGAGGCATGGCTGCCCACGATGGTCTGGTCTAGCCCTAATGTGCTGGTAAAAGAGTTGCACTAGCCTAGGGTAGGCTAGTGCAGGGATAGCTTGCAGCAAGGGGGTCAAATCAGCTTTGCGGATGAACTCAATGGCAGGGGCTAACAGAGGCTCCGTTTCAAAAAAAGATAGGTCAAAAACAGCTTCAGGCTCCAAGGTAATGGGAGTCAGGCGCTCAGAGGGTGTAAAATAATCAGGTGTTAGCACAGCCACATCCTGAACCACTTCTTTCCCTTTTTGTGGTGCCTCAGAGGACTTAGCCTTCTTGGGAGTGGGCTCAACGGGAGCCTTATCCCTTGCTCTTTTCACAGGTGCACCTTTAGGGGCCATTGAACCTCTCCTCTGAGAGTGTGTAGTTTGAAAAATGAAAAGTAAAGGTTGAGAGCTGAGGCTTACCCTAAAACTTAGGGTTCTGTTCAATCCGATGCACAAAAGACCGCGAGAGCTCCTAGCAGGGGGCAACTGGTGGAAGAGGCTTTAGGAACAAATCCCTAGAATGAGAAGGTGAATGATGGACTGTAAAATGGATGCTGGAGGAGAGATTAATGGGAGTCAGAGCTAGGGTTTCGCTGGCTGGAGAAGAAAGAGAAAACATAAAGGGAAAGTAGCGCGGGGTTGGATTATATATATTGCGAGGCTTGGCGCGCTTTGAAATGATCTGCTCGCTGGATAGAAATGAGTGGGTCGCGAGGTTGGATGTTCATCTAAACTGCGCAAGGAAGCCCACACAACAACGTTTGAAACTCGCGACAACAAAGCAGAGTAGTTCCTTATGACCTGCGCGAGAGGAAGCCAAGCCACATCTTCAGAACCTCGCGATGGGTTAAACAGAGTCAAAAATTCACACACCCACTAGTCAACCTTTGACCTTTATTTTGTGGGTGGATTCTCTCACATGCTCTCGTCCAGGGACACCCTTAATCATTCTAAACAGGACTCTTCATGCGTTCCCAACAATTAATCATGCAATTACTCAAAAAGCATTTAATCAAAACCTCATATCCAAAAAGCATTCTCACTATCACCGCAATATAATCATCATTCATTCATTCAAAAGCATCAATTCAAAGGGGACAAGAAACAAAGCAGGCAGAAGAATTGTTCAGGTCATTGACACTCAGACTCCGACAAGATCACTAAAAATTCCTATAAACAGGAAAAAGAAAAAACCATACTAAAATACATAACATACACAATGCACAGTTTTGTGAATCAATTTAATGAAAGATCCCCCTGCCCCTCAGGGTTTGAGGATCCTTCACCAATCAAAAATTAGCCCTTGGGATTAACCACTGGCTGATTGGGCAACCTCCCCTCTTCTCTTTTAGCTAAGGCATTCGATAGTTGGCCTAGTTGCTCTTCCAACTTCTTTATGCTCTGACCATGAGAATTCACAGTCTGAGCCAAGGACCCCAGGTTTTGCAATGAGGTCAAGACCTGGTCCTTGAAAGAAGTATTTCTGGGTTGAGAAGAGGGTAAGACCAATTGATTTTGTTGCTAATGGGGCTGCTGCTGGTGCTGAAAATTGAACCTAGGGGCATACCCTTGGTTGAACTGCTGCTGTGGCCTTTGAGGTAAAGCCAACAGCTGCTGGGACTGCATATAATTGTCTTGCCTCCACCTCAGATTTGGGTGGTCTCTCCATTGGTAACCAGCATTTTGGTGATGGTATCCATATGGCTGTCTGTTGTAGCCACCAGATTGTTGTTGGCCACCAGATTGTTGATGGCTATAAGATTACGCAGCAGCAGCATGTTCCAATATCAATTCAGGATATTGCCCTGCAGATGGACATTCCTCTACTGTGTACTGTGGGGACTGGCATATCAGACATGCCTCCACAACTTGAGCAGCCCTTCTGGGTTGCATCACAGTCAGCAATTTGTCAAACTTCCCTGAGAGGTTTGCCATCTGCAGCTGTAGGTCATTATTCCCAGACACCTCATAAACTTTTCCTCTTGACAATGTAGCAGGCCCCACTTTTGACTCAGACTCCTGACTAGTTCTTGCCAGGGATGGCTTTTGAAAAGCATTCTTACTGATTACTTCAAACAATTCTCATGCCTCATCCGCAGTCTTGTGCATGTAGGTTCCACCACAAGAGGCATCAACCATATCTCTATTTTTCTCATCAATCCCATTGTAGAAGCTTTGTACAAGCTGCCAGTCAGGGATCTTGTGGTGGGGGCATTGTTTGAGCATTTCCTTAAACCTATCCCAGGCTTGATTAAAATCCTCAGTTGGGGATTGGGCAAAAGCAAGAATTTCCCTCCTCAACTGGCTAGTTTTGGTCTCAGGGAAGAACTTTGTCAGGAACTTGGTCTGCAGGTCTTTCCACGAAGTAATGCCATTGTTGGGAAGAGTAGCCAACCAGGTACTAACCCTATCCTTCAGAGAAAAGGGAAAGAGCCTGAGTCTAGTGGCCTCAGGCCCCAAACCAGCAATATTGAATGTGGTGCACAAGGCCAAAAATTGGTCAATATGCTTATAAGGGTCCTCCTTGCTAAGCCCATGGAAAGAGGGCAGCATCTGGATGATTGAAGTTTTAATCTCGTAATTCTCTTGAACATCAGGGAATTGAATGCTAAATGGAGAGTTATAGTCATCCGAAGCATTCAACTCCTTGAGAGTTCTGGGTTGTTCTTCACCCATGGCTACTGTCTCAGATTCAGTTGGGGGCTCTACTGTGGTGTGCCTGTTCCTTCTAAGTCTTCTACCCCTTTCGAGCTCAGGGTTGAAAGGCTCTAAAGTAGGACTAAAAGATCTCCTACCTAGCATACAAACACACTACCAGCAGGGACAACTCCTTGCAAGCACATTGCACTTGACTCAAAGAATTTTCTAATAAATTTACAGCTATTTTAAGAAAACATACATTTACAACTATACTAAATAACTGCTATGGAATTTTCAAGAAACTAGACTGAGTATTAAAGGTTAGAGAATTGCAAACAGAGGTAGCTAATCTCCAAATGCAGTCCACTGTCCTTCTCTGCTGTTGTCTAGATCTGCAAGAAAGATTCAAAATTACATCAGCAGTATCAATTATTCACAGCTACAAAGAATACTAAAAATACAAAAACTAAGGGTCCACTAATAGATCATCTGTCCCCGGCAACGGCGCCAAAAACTTGTTCGCAAATCTCAGTGTGCTTACTTTATTTGTTGGTGGTAAAAGCAATTTAAAATCAAAGTAAAACAGGGGATGGAATCAGCACAACTGAGAAATCCTAGACCTGCAAGATACAAGGTCCATTTGTAGCAAGTTTTGATAAGTAAGAGTTTGTCCCACAGGGAAAGGTGATCTACAGCTCCAAGGGAGCCATCTCTAGTAGTCCCTCCAGATCTAACTACAGATCTGACAGTCCTAAAAGGAAGAGAGTTTAGGGTCACTTATTCTAAGTATCCTAAGGTAGCCTAATGAATTAACTACAGAAAGGGTTGAGAAGATGGATGGAGTGTGGAAAATAAATATAAAAGGGTGAGAAGTATGCTATTGAGTCTAGATCAGAGGAGTTTTGTAACTCAGATTCAGATCTGATGTTACAGAAATCCTGTCCAATGGCTACATTATCACCAAAGAGGAGAAAGAATCCAACTCATCTCTGTGCCATGATCCAATCCCTTAAGGTTATAACTTGTCCACTTAAATGGTCACAGACTATCCCATAGGGGAACCACAATCCAGAGATGGGTCAAAACAAGTTAATCATTGCAGGCACTACTTACCTAGGCTACAAGCTCAGGAATCCATAGGGAACCTCAACCTCTAAAGCTCTGTGTGTGGGGCTAAGGCTGTATAGGACCATGATAGCCCAGACACATAGAACCAGCAAGATATTGAGTACCACCCTAGATCTAGATATCCATTGCTTGAGTGGGGCTACAATGGTCCAGTCACAAGCCTACAATCTCCATAACCAGATCAGATCTAATATCTGATGACGGGTCTATACTAATATAGGGGAGTCTGCCTCTGCACAATTCCCTACCAGGCTACAAGCTCAGGCTAGGAGAAGAAGGATCCATTTTAGATCGGCGGATTGGATTCACATTAAGGCTATAACCTGTCCACTTAAATGGTCACAGACTATCCCATAGGCTATCCTCCTCACGGAGCCCAAAACAAAACAAGTTAATTGCTGCCACCACCATGGTCACAAGGCTACCAGCTTAGGCTCCCATGAGAATTTCAGATCTAGTGGGTCCTGTGGTGGGGCTAAGGCTGTATAGGACCATAATAGCTCAGACACACAAGTCACTTGGATCTGAATGGATCCTTCGAATCAGTCCTCCATTGCTTTAAAACACAGCCAAAGCAATGGTGGATCACAAGGCAGCAGCCTTGCACAAAATAGCTCACATTCACACACAAATCCCATAAAAGTACAAATCCTATTACAAAACATCCATTAAACTATTCTCAATGAGCATACATAGGCATGTCCAGCAAGTGCTGGGCCATGGAGAGAAGGAAAAGAAAGAGGAAAACTACTTTCAGCTACAGAAAAATAGAATAGAAAAAGATCACTGGTCAAGTCTCCACCTTTAAACCTAAACCAGGCTTAGGTTTATATAGCAGTGGGTGTGGCGGCGCATTAGGGTTAGGAAACCCTAATTTTAGCGATGCCACGTGGCCTATTTATGATCCTTGGATGCCTCGGGGTGCGTGCATAGAGATTTGAGCATGGGAGTGCGTGCCTTAATCATTTGAAATTCCTAAAAAGTCCTCTACTGAATGATGGAAGTTGGAGTTTAGAGCTTTGCCAGGTTACAATCAATTCCCAAACTTGTCACGTGCTAGCTCTGTTCTTCGCGCGGTTGAGTTTAACTCTGAAGCTTTAGCTGTCGTGAGGTTACAGCTTCTTGATGCTTTGAGCAGCCGCGAGGTAGCTAGTTAAGCTCTCGCTGGATTGGACTTTGCGAGGTTGGGTTGGCATAGTGCAGGAACTGCGCGAGTATTCCATTTCACAATAGATCTTCACGAGGCTAACTCTGGCTTCGCGAGGCTGCTTTCATCCTGAACTGCGCGACAGCTCCTTTTCTTGATAGAGCTTCGCGAGGATTCTCGCGATAGCTTTGAGGCTTTTCTGAACTGTGCGACAGATTCTCTTGACATTTGCATCTCGCGACTACTGCACGACAGCTACGTGAGGCAGGATTCTGAAGCTCTCTCTCCTCAACTGTTCTGAGCGAACTACGCGAGGGTGAGAGGGGTCCTCTTAAACTGTGCGGGACTGCGCGACCTTTAACTTCTGAACTTCACGAGAGCTGTGCGACTCAAGGCTTCTGAAGTTCTTCTGTCACTCTACTGCACGAGAACTTATTGTGAAGTCTTAGGACTTCACGAGGACTACGCGAAGCATATTTTTCTGAATCCTCTGAAGCTTTGGGAAGCTGCGCGAGGCTCTTCTCAGGTCTGGATTCAGTTCTCATTCTTCTGAGGGACTTCTGAGGTCAAAATAGGCTCCTTAGCAGGATTTATGGCATTATTGCACTACTGTTTATTACCTACAAAAATAGCTTAACAAACATTTATTAGATGGCTAAGGGTCTAATCAAAGGCTAAGTTAAGGGGTGAAAAGTAATACTTTTCAGGTCTTAACACTTATCCATTAGTTGAAAGAGGTAATCAGCCGTCTTCACATATTTAAAAGTATAAATTGATTTCAGAAATACTGTCCCGGCATCGTTGTAGACCAAAAAATTTATCAAACTCTTCCTTGTGGGACCGGTCCATCCATTACACATGATTGTGTAACCTCTCTCATCCCATACTTCCTCAAAACTCTTCATATAAGCTCCTATCTCCTCGTACTCATTATTACTAAGGACCCAAATACCTCATATGTAGAAGACTTTTTAACTCCTAGACCAACTTCTGCACTTGTATCAATCATACTTTTGAAGTATGACGACTCCACAACCTGACTCAGAATATGATTGTATATCACAAACTTTACAATCGATTTTTCAAGCCTCTTCTATTTTTTCAGTGAGATTGCACTCAATTTAGTTTGTTTGGAACTTTCTATCCGATACATGAACGGATCCATGAGATCTATAGTACGGCTTGTAGTAGATGACATGGTCTCTCTCACGGATGCTGATCGACGCAACCCGACAGTCCCCTGAATGTCCTCATCATCATCAATAATATGTGGCCTATAACTAGATCCACCACCAGCAACAGGCATGGACAAGCTAGACCAAAATCGATAATCGACTTGTTCCTGATCTCGTTGTTATTATGCTTCTCTAGCACTGTCCCTCATGACTCTCGCTGTCACCATATCCTCATCGTCATCATCGTTAGGTCTAAGTGCAGGAAACTCTGGATCTTCCCTCCTTATTCTCTCATATATTTCTCTATCTAGATCGACTTTTGCTTTTTGTTTTCCTCAATTGCTTGTATGTTGGCTTTGATAAATTCTCTCACCTCTCGCAGAACATTGGGACACCCTTTTGTCTCTCCCTTAATATGAGTCAAATGTTCTTTCAACCGTGTTATACCTCGTCTTAGCAATTTCTTCCCACAAAGCTTGCATTCTATTCGGAGTCTATCACCATCTATTATTGTGTCGCATTACCAGGCTGGATCTTATCCACATACCATATTTATTTATTTCACCAGCATGAATGTGCAAACGATTGGATTAAATTAATATGATACATCATTGCATGTTGATTAATGTTGACTAACATTCGATTACATTTTACTATATTTATTTGATATTATTCTAATGGTTTTATAATTTTAGATTACATTTGAAATTTATTTGATATTATTCTAATTTTTAAAATATTACATTACATTTGAAAATTATTTTTTCTTGATGTTATTCTAATTTTTAAAATATTAGATTACATTTTACCATATTTATTTGATATTATTCTAATTTTTAAAATATTACATTACATCTAAAAATCATTTTTTCTTGATATTATTCTAATTTTTAAAATATTAGATTATATTTGAAAATTTATTTGATATTATTATAATTTTTAAAATATTATATTATATTTTACCATATTTATTTCATATTATTCTAATTTTGTAAAATATTAGATTACATTTGAAAATTATTTTTACTTGATATTATTCTAATTTTTAAAATATTAGATTATATTTGAGAATTTATTTAATATTATTATAATTTTTAAAATATTATATTACATTTTACCATATTTATTTGATATTATTCTAATTTTTAAAATATTATATTATATTTTACCATATTTATTTGATATTATTCTAATTTTGTAAAATATTAGATTATATTTGAAAATCATTTTTACTTGATATTATTCTAAATTTTAAAATATTACATTACATTTTACCATATTTAATTGGTATGATTCTAATTGACGTGTCACATGTGACACATACCCCATGGCACATATGACACATCAAATACAAATATGACACATCAATTACACGTGTCACATGTGTCATGGGGTATGTGACACATCAATTACATGTTGTGCAACCGTGGGATTTTTTTTTTTGACTCCGTCGCGACGATGCACTCGCTAAATAAAATATTTAAAGTCGCCACCCGGAGCTTTTGATGTCCCGAGAAATCTAGATCAATTTTTATGAGCACCGAAGTGCTAAAAATATGACTCTGAATCCAGTCCACGCCAAAGGTTCTTGGGTAGGGGCTTCGGTTATCGATTGGGAAGGTGTTAGGCACCCAATCAACCCGCTAAATGCGGTCTCTACTTAAGGCCAGGTCTATGTGGGGCTGGTTTATATATATATATATATATATATATATATATATATATATATATATATATATAAAAGGAAGCAAAATGAGCGGCACTTCCCCTTGCCCGAAGGCACACCGATCCTATTGAGCCCTTCCCGCTTGCTAAAATTTGGACAGCGTAATGGTTCAATTCTAGGATAGGGGAAAAACAAAGAAGGTAGAAGAATAAAGGAGAGAGCCGGAGCTCTCGAGCCCTTGTAGCACTGTTGGGGAGCCTTGCGTTGGCTTGCTTCAGTGAGCTTTTTGAAGGCTTGTATGGTATGGAATGGGGTTCTAACTCCTAAGGCTTGAAGCTAAAAGGTAGAGAAAGAAAGCTAGGGGGTAACGCACACCTAACCTAGAGGTTTTTAGTGAAATACTATGGTCTAAAGGGGCTATTTCAATTCTAGAATTTATATGGGGATGATGCACCAAAAGGAGAAAGATCTTCTCACTTAAGCTCTTTCTCTCTTAGGTAAAAATTCTCAACCTTAAGCAAGAGGGTGGCTCTCTATTTATAGAGAAAGGGAGGATTAGTGAGGGGTTAAATTCCTAATTGGATTAGCAATTAGGTAATAAGCAATCTAAGATTTTTGTGGTTTTCTAGAGCTTGGAGAAGAAGAGGGATTTGAGTTTAATGGTAGATGATAGGGTGGTGAATTGAATGGCAAAAGGGTGATAACTTAAGCTAATAGGGTCACTAGGGTCCTAAAGAAACACACCCTAGACTTTGGGATGGTCCACAAGTCAAACCCCCAATGTCAATTTTGGCTATTTTTTGAAGGAAAACCAGGCCCAAACTGTTGGAAGTTGAAGACCCGCAGGGGCCTGGCTCGGTTTGTAATTTCCTGCACAAATCCGCATTTTTTCAGATTGTCATAACTTTTTATGTACAACTCCAAATTAGGCGATTCTTAGCTCGTTGGAAAGCTGGGAAAGTCTACTTTCCAATGGTATAGGCCTTAGATTGGGAAAATATCTATTCTAAGCTTGGCACTCCTATTTTTATCAGCTATTTTGGTTAGTTCGAAACTGGCTCTATTGGTCCGATTTTACAATTTCTTACACAAATTTACGATCTTCATTCTACCATATCTTTTGATGTACAACTCTAAATTAGGTAATTTTTAGTTCATTGGAAAGATGGAAAGCTCTACTTTCCAATGGTATATGCGATAGGTTAGGAAACTATCGACAAAAACTTTAACACTATTCTTTCTAACCACTGTTCAGGGATGTTTGAATCGTGCCCAGGAAGGGTTCTAATAGGTCTGGAAAGGCTATGGTTGATTCCTATGGTTGATTCCTAAGGGTTCTAATAGGTCTGGAAAGGCTATGGTTGATTCCTAAGGGTTCGAGATTGGTTTCTAAAGGTTCGGGATAAGTTCTAAGGGATCTAAGGTGATTCCTAGGGGTTTCATACATGCCATCAAAAGCTCGAAAATGTGTCTCTCTCGAAATGTGTTTCGATCAGGCCTTGGGCCAAATTTGGGTGTCTACAGATGCCCCTCTTTGGTATCTGATCACTAATGATCGAATGCCAAAGAAAAGAGACATTCGAAGAGGCCTAAGGCATTATTGACGGGTCCGCTGTATTCAGAGCGAACTTTAAACATCAGATGAGTAACACAGTGAGAAAATGAAATCCCTAATGTCAGGCTAAACATTCATTTCTCGAGGTAATTAGTTCCCAAGCACTTAGCGATATTACTGGGCATAATCGAGGTGGAATGAGTTGCGAACTCTCTATAGTCGGGAAAGACATTCGCTTCTCGAGATGATTTTGAAGGTGTTTGATGTTTAAAAATCATTCTGAATGCAACAGCTTTGTGAGTAAGAGGGGTGATCGACCCACATTCAAAGATAGGTGCGAAGTAAACACACACAAGGCTTCACAATTTGCGTCCAATCCTACGAGGCATTTGATGGCCCCATCGGACTATTCGCGGGTGCCCCTACTGAAAGCAGGGTTCAAGGTCTTTGGGCGAACCCATCGATCTCGAAGTTTATTTAGCATGACTGGCCAAGCGAAGTGAATAGATGTCACAACGCTTTTTGGGAGTGCGTGCCATTTTCAAAAATGTGCCCCAGATCCACATGACCCAGAGCGTCTAGCTTCAAATACCACTAAACAGATCTAATCAGTTATTGTGTGTCTACCAAAAGGGACATCCAATCCTGGTTTCTGCCAACAATGATCATAAATATCAATTAACTATGCATAAACATGCACCCATTAGGGGCGATAAGTAACAAAGGCGATGGAAGCCCCGACCCGGACCTGCCCGAGTACAATTTACGGGAATAAACGACCATCATACGAATACCCAGATGCATGACGTACACTTTAAAGGGATACCACTGCCAATATAGGTTTTAAGCCTGCAGAAAATAAAAGGGAAATGAACCCTTCTGAATGCATGGTTGCACATAGTTTGATTGATATGTAATCTCATTCTCAACAGGTTAGTCTCAACCAATGATTGACCTTTTCTTAACAGAGAACTTGAAGCTTAAGACACTTAAGCTCATATGAATCAAAACAGAGCATTTTGCTCAAAAGATTTAGCAGTGGAATCAATTCAATCCAAGCATTGACTGTTTGACCGAAATTGACACTATCGCTCCTACTTTGAAGTAGATCCCTAGATCCAAAGCGAACCTTAGACCTAGATCATTGATTTTGCACAGCTGCATTATCGGTAAAATATTGACATTTTATCACATCGAAAATACGCGAGTGCGTAGCTGTGTGTAGCATGAAAACATAGATTTCTTTTTCTTTTCAAAATAATTTTCATCATTTTTTTTGTTAGACTTTGTCAATGGTGAGATGCTTTATCTGATTTGTCCATCGCTGAGAAGTTGCCCACTTCGAGGCTTTGGATCATGTGATGTTCCTGCACATTCTCGAGAAAATGTCAGTCCTTTTTTTGTTTATACATATAAAGAAAATACATCCTACACAACAGAAGAAAAAGTAGATTTCTACCTACATTTTTTTATTTTCAAGATATTTTTTGGATTTTTATTTTTAGAGATTTTTTGTTATTTTTCTTCATTTTTGAGATTGAAATATGATGCTGAAAATATGTACATAAAAATGAGTAGAAATATATACACATTTTTTGGTGTTTGGATTTTTCTTGATTTTTTGTTTTTGGCTTTTGTTCTTTTTTGTTTTTGTTTTTGATGCCTTGATAGTGAGAAGAAGTAACCGGTCCCATTTTGAGCATAGTCGAACTCTTTCATGCAGTCGGACTTGAGTGAGTTTCTGGATTTTACCAAGGCCGGAACGTTGATCCCTTTGGATTGAGTTAAACATTTCTCCTTGCCTCGAGTCATACGTTTGACGGTACGGGTATCACAAAGACAATTATGGTCGGGACCCGATTTGAACTAGCATGAGCGGCCCAGTCAGACAAAAGGGTACAGGAAGAGTAACAAAAGGTTCCTCAAACATCAATCTTCTCAATCAGTCCAAACCTTTCTTTTTCAATTTTCTCTTTTTTTTTTTATCTCCCTTTTTTTACCCGTGGCGCCCTTTCGGGTTTTCACCTCGTCCATGGGTTTATCACTCTTACCCCAAGCGCCCTTTCAGGTTTTCACCTTGTCCACACAAGCTCGCTGTTTTTACCCGTAATGCCCTTTCGGGTTTTCACCACATCCATCTTGCTTTGAGCTTGTATTTTTATTTTATTTTATTTTTTATTCTTTTTATTTTCTTTTTTCAATAGTCACGACATAGATGTCGATTCCGTCATAGCTAGCTGGATGGGATTCTGGTGTCGTCTCACAACTCGGCTCATGTTTGACTTAACAGATATTATGACTGCTTGTGAACCTACAAAGAGAGCTTCCTTCAGGGTGTAGCTTGACCATGGGTTACGTTAGGATTTGGAGGTATGCTGGACTAAAAGGGTTTCCTTGATACAACTTCAGTTTTCTAAACATACTTTCTTCTTTGAGGGTTTTACTGTACATGCCCCGTGATTCTTCTATACACATTTTTTTGTTATTCTTTTTGCTCAATTTCAGGCAATCTCTTTTTGAGGTTTTACTTTTTTAATTTTTTTAGATTTGATAGTAACTTTACACACATGCATCTTTTCTCTCTTTTTTTTTAGTATATCTACACGTATTTTTTTTTTGAGAAGAGGTTTATTGAAAGAAAGGCCCAGGCTCAAATGGGGTAGCAAAGGATATCATCATTTTTAGGGATGCTTTTGGGCTATTGTGCTTGGAATGATGGCCTCTTTCGGGTGGTTCTTAAGCAGTTACGTATCTATTTCACCAACACTTACCTTGTCGTGATGGACTATGAGTAGAACCGTCGGACATATCCAGCGTTGATGGGCTCAGGAAGATGATCTCCGTCCATAGTGGTGAGGCGGATGGCGTATACCGGCAGCACTTCTCGGATGACGTAAGGTCCTTCCCAGTTTGGCTTGAACTTTCCTCTTGGATCTGTATGGAGGGATGGGAAGATCTTCTTCAGCATAGTGTCTCCTACCTTTAGATCTCGACCGCGGACACGTTTATTGTAACCGCGTGCAATTTGCCCCTAGTAAACTTGAGTGTGATACAAGGCTAGGAGTCTCTTCTCGTCCAATAAGTTTAATTGTTCAAAGCGGGATCTCTCTCTCTGCTTTGGGTAAGCTTGATTCCATGAGGATTCGGAGCGAGGGTACTTCAACCTCTACCGGGAGGACGGCCTTGGTTCCATACACAAGGGAGAATGGTGTTGCCCCTGTAGCGGTATGGATCAACGTTTGGTAGGCCTATAAAGCAAATGGCAGCATTTCGGTCCAATCTCAATAAGTGGCGACCATTTTCTCAAGGATGCGGATGACTTTCGTGTTCGCGGCTTCCATGGCTCCATTAGTTTGAGGCCGATAAGGGGATGAGCGATGGTGCTTGATCTTGTATTGCTAGCAAAAGTCTCGGATGTGCTTATTCGCAAAGTTTGTGTCGTTGTCCGTGATGATATCTTTGGGTACTCCAAATCGACACACAATATTGTTCTTGAGAAACTTCTCAACGTGACTGGCCGTGATGTTAGCATGACGCCACTTCTACCCACTTGGTGAAGTATTCAATGGCGACGAGGATGAACCGATGTCCATTTGATGCTTTCGGATTAATCATTCCGACAACATAAAGACCCCAGGTAGCAAATGGCAAAGGAGTGGTCATGTAGTAAAGATCAATGGCAGGAGCGTGTATCAGACTGGAGTGTTCTTAACACTTGTAGCATTTTTGAACATGTTTGCAACAATCTGATTCCATGGTGGTCCAAAGTATCCTTGCCGTAGGATTTTCTTAGTGAGCATGTGACCGCTGACATGGGCTCCGAATACTCCCTCATGGATTTCTTTCATAATATTGACCACTTCACTTTCAGTGAGGCACCTAAGTAAGATGTTGTTGTATGATCGCTTGTAGAGGCATTCCCTGCAAATTATATAACCTGTCGTTAAACGTTGAATGGTTCATCGATCTGTCTTGGATGTACCCTTTGGGAAAGTTAGGGTCTCGAGGAAATTCTTGACATCTGAGAACCAAGGTGGCTCATCATCAGGCTTTATAGGCTCCTCAATCTGGAGGCAGAAAGTCGGCTCATTCCCCTACTCGATCATGATCGAATTCATCTCAACACCATAGGGGATTTCAATCATTGACACCAAAGTTGCTAATACGTCGGCAAAGTGATTCCTTATCTGGGGGACGTATGAGAAAGTTACATCTTGGAAGTAAGCTATCAGATCCTCGATGTGTTCATGATAGGAGATCAGTTTCTCATCTTTCGTCTTCCAGTCACCATTCGTCTGGCATATGATTAACTATGAATTGCCAAATACTCGAAGGTGAGTTATGTTTAGATCGAGAGCCGCCCGCAGACCAGCGGCGCAAGCTTCGTACTCAGCCATATTGTTAGTGCAAGAGAAGTTGAGCTTGATAGAGACCGGTACATGAGATCCTTTCGGTGAAATCAGGATGGCGCCAACTCCTTGGCCCTCGATATTTGTTGCCCAGTCAAAGTGCATTACCCATGATTCTTCTACTTCTTCTGTATCGTCTTCTATCATGAACAGGATGTCCTCATCGAGGAACTCAGTTCTCAAAGGCTCATAATCAGTTAAAGGATTGTCCGCAAGATGATCAGCAAGCGCCTACCCCTTGATCGACTTCTAAGTGACGTGCGTGATGTCGAATTCAGATAATAAAAGTTTCCATCGTGCGATTCATCCAGTGAGAGCTAGATTTTCAAATAGGTATTTCAATGGGTCAATTCAGGCCAAGAGCAGAACCGCCTGAGATAGCAAGTAGTGGCGGAGCCTTTGAGTAGCCCATACAAGAGTCAGGCATGCTTTCTCCAGATGAGAGTAGCGCGCTTCATAATTAGTAAACTTCTTGCTCAGATAGTAAATGGCCTGCTCTCTTCTTTCCGTTTCATCATCCTGCCCCAAGACACATCCTATCAAAACTTCTGTCATGCAGAGATACATCAAGAGTGATCTCCTTGGCTCATGTGGTACCAAAACAGGTGGATTAAGGAGGTAGCTTTTGATTTTTTTGAACACTGCCTGACAATTGTTGTTCCATTCAACGGGCGAATTATTCCTTAGTAACTTGAAGATCGGCATGCAAATTGGAGTTAGCTGTGCAATGAATCGACTGATATACTGTATTCTGCCCAAAAACTCTCTAACCTCTTTCTCGGTAGATGCCAGTGGCATTTTAGTGATGGCTTTGACTTTGATTGGGTCGACCTCGATCCCCCTCCTGCTAACGATGAACCCTAGAAGTTTCCCTGACATAGCACCAAATTTGCACGTCTGTGGATTCAGTCGTAGTTGATACTTCCTCAGTCTTTCAAACAACTTCTGAAGGTTTACTAGATGGTCGCTTCACTTCGATGATTTGGCTATCATGTCATCGACATACACTTCAATCTCTCGGTGCATCATGTCATGAAATAGTGCAGTCATAGCTCTCTGGTACGTTGCACAGGAATTCTTCAGCCCGAATGACATGACTCGATAGCAAAAGGTTCCCCAGGGGGTAATGAACGCTGTCTTCTCGTGATCAACCTCTGCCATTTTGATCTAATTGTATCCTGAGAATCCATCCATAAAAGAAAGCATCTCGTGCTTAGCTGTGTTATCGACCAAGATGTCGATGTGTGGCAA
Organism: Chloranthus sessilifolius; assembly: GCA_021018995.1. NCBI lineage: Eukaryota > Viridiplantae > Streptophyta > Magnoliopsida > Chloranthales > Chloranthaceae > Chloranthus > Chloranthus sessilifolius. The sequence goes on from CM037598.1 coordinate 30,307,614, forward strand.
TGGAAAATCGTCCTTTGGGCTCACTTTGTTCAAATTACAGAAATCGATACACATGCGGACCTTTCCGTCCTTCTTCGACACAGGTACGATATTGGCTAGCCATTGCGGGTATTTGAATACCATGAGAAACCCTGCATCATACTGCTTGATGACCTCGTCTTTGACTTTCAACATCCACTCGGGTCGGAGACGTCTCAGCTTCTGTTTGACTGGCTTCATATCGGGGTAGAGAGGCAACTCATGTTCGACCAAATCGGTGTCCAGACCAGGCATGTCCTCGTACGACCAAGCAAAAATGTCTTGATATGATCGAAGGAAGTAGATCATGCTTTTTCTTTCCTCGGGAGATAGTGACGTTCCAATTTTGGTAATGCGGGGAATCTCTTTAGTCCCTAGATTAATGTCCTTTGTTTCTTCGACAATTGGGGTAGGGCCATGCTCAAAGTCGACAAACCGGTCAAGGAGCTTATTAGGGAGCTCCTCTAAAGGGATATCCTCATTCAGACTCATAACACCTACCTCTTCTCGTATTTGTACAGGAAAGGGGTCGATTTTACGTGGGACGAGTATTTCAATTAAGGCATCTTTTCGTGGGATTTTATTTAGAATTTTAAATGACAACGTTTTTGGATTTTGTACTTTTTCAATGTTTTTAGAATTTTAATTTTCTTTAATATTTTTGAGATTTTATACTTTTTCGATATTTTTGAGATTTTTATTTTCTTCAGAGACGGACCCTTGGCAGTACGAGTATGTGTATATACAAGGTATTGCCTGCCAAGGGCTTATCTCACTTTTTATAGGTTAATTTTTTTGGAAAATGGGTGCCAAATGTTAGGCCACTCCCCGCTTCCAGGGTTTGGGGCAGAGATGCCCAGTTGTGTAGTCTCTCCTTTACCTGATTGGATGGAGGGTGCTGACTGATATGGCTCCTTGGGGTCAGTTTCCATCATGTTAATCCCCATTTCGTCTGAGATGATATCCTTAAACGTTAACACGGATTTGTGGTGATTCACCATAGGGGGAGTTTGTTCAGGTATGGGCCATCGTTCCTCAAAGAGATATAACACAGCCAAATCTATCTCCAGGCTGGGAAGGGTAATATGGGGATTGGTGGGGTGAACTGGTGTTGTAGGCTTGTGTGGGGTTAATAGGGTTTCCCCATTCCGATCAATTTTCACAACCCCAGCACTTATGAATGAGTTCCTGATGTGAGGCCTGGGATGGGGTTTCTCCTCTATGTGGATCCCCTTGGCTTTCGCAACTGCCGTTGCACGGATCTTCTCCTTGGCTTCTCCTACTTCTTCGATGGGCTTATAACCTAGCCCGAACCTGACTTTCTAACTGCCCTTAGCTATGACGGGCTCCTTCCTTCCTTGTAATCTGGGCCTAAGACCTCTTCTTTTTTTATGGCCCCACTTTTGGAGCATGGCTACTGCTGCTACCATGCCACCTCCGGTTCTTGAAGTGATGCCCTCGATGGGCTCCGGGAGTATTGCTGACACCTCGTACTCGAAACTGTGGAGGTCGACGTCCTCAGCGGTGTGTAGTACATCCAGCATATTGGGTTCAACGATATTGGTGGCCTTTTCTTTCTCACTATGCCCCTCTCCGATGATTGTGATAATCTTATGCCTAGATATAAATTTGAGTTTCTGGTGCAATGTAGAAGGTATGGCTCCGACTTCATGTAGCCACGGGCGCCCTCACGGCAGATTAAATGAGGATTTGATGTCCATTACCTGAAATAGTATAGAGAAGGTCATTGGCCCAATTAACAGCTCAAGGTCAACTTCTCCCATTATCTCTCTTCATGTGTTATCAAAACCTCGGGCACTGGTTCTTGTGAGTCTCAGCATGCACGGATCTACCCCAATCTTGGTGGCGGTTCTTAATGGGCATATATCCAATGCAGACCCGTTATCAATTAGAACTAAAGGGATAATCATATTTCTGGACTCAACGGTTATATTCAAAGATTTTGAGTGACTACCTCCTTCCTTAGGTAAATCGGCATCAGAAAATAAAACTGCATTTGGAGCCATCACTTGACCAATTATTTGCCCAACTTCATCTGGGCTAACTTGAAGCGATACATGCACATTCTTTAGCGCCTCCATTAACGCTTGAAAATGGAGTGGGGACGTCATTAATAGATCCCATATAGTAATATGGGCGGACATTCTTCTCAGCTGAGTCTCCAATATATGGTCTCGACTCATTTTTTTAAAGGGGTTCACTCGCTATCTTTCATCCCTTCTGGTTGGGCTTGTGCTACTGTCGGTGTTTTCGACTGCTTCGAGATCTTCTCGAATCAGATCACAAAGTCCACTGCCCCTTCTCTATGGCTGCCAACGTTAACATCTATTTTCTCATAACTCAGCGGGACCTGATGAGGTTCATAGGTTGGTCCCGAGATCTGAAATGGTATAGCAGCCGGTATCGGAGGTACTTGCTCTGCGGGCTTAGGAGGTGTGGGAAACACTTGATTTACCTCGGTGATAGCCAATTGAGGGGCAAAATTAGGCCAAATGGGGGTGGTGAATCTTGAGGGCGGTGGTACTGGGGGAAAAGGGGCAATAGTAGGCCATTGGTAGTTGATAGGTGCTGGCGGGGGGTTGGGGGTATGATGAGCTATCAGGTAATTAACGGGGGTGGTGGTGTATGGTTGATATGTATTTATATGCACATAATTGACGGGTGTTGGTGATGGAAAGTAAGCCCTAAGATCTAAGGGTTCAACTCATGGTGCAGTCGGGTTGGGGATAATCTGACAAATTCAAGGGTTCAATTACCTCAATGTTCCTTTCTTCAATATTTCTTGACAATGGTGCCACATAACTCTCTCGATCACTAATGTAATCGAATGAGTCAAACTCAAACTCCTCTTCATTTTCTATCATTCCAACGGTGGATCTGGGACCTGCTCTTCCGGAAAGATGTGGGGATAGTGGTACCTGGTGGATATTCGCATGCTGATTTGCTTGGGTGGGTGTAGGGGGAATGATCTTCCTAGCATCGATTAAATCTTAGATCGCGTGCTTCAATGGGAAGCAGGGATTAGATGGGTGACCCGAACCCTGATGGAAATTGCAATGAGTAGGAATTGGATTGGGAGGAGGTCGTGATTGGAGAACAGTTATTAAACCCTTTTCAATTAATAATGGTAAAAGTACACTCAAGGATTGCCCCAAGGGCGTCAAGACTTGATCATAGCGGGCTCTCCTCTTTGGGGTCATTTGCATTCCTTGCCCATTCCCTGCTCTTTGTATCAGCTCAGTTCTGACAGGCGCTAGCTGTGCTGCTTGAAATTGAAATGGGGTTATATTGTTATTATGGGGCCTGGTGTTGGCAATGTTATGAACATCGACCCCTGTTCTCTTCTCATTCCTTTGTTCTGGAAACCTTCTAACCCCACTGGTTCCACTTGGTATATTTTTATTCAGGTGGCCTTCCCTAATAGCATCCTTGCATCGATTACCATTCCTCACCAGATCAGCAAAGCTGGACTGCTGTTGGTATACCAAAAAGTCTGAGATCACTGGCAAAGTATTCTTTGAAATCATTTCGATCTGCTCATCGTCAGGTATCCTGTTTCTGACCTGAGCTGCTAGTGCTCTCCATCGCCCCAAATAGTTACTGAAAGTCTCATTCGGGTTCTGCCTTAGACGGGCTAAGTCTGACTTACGTGATTTAATGTCTATGTTGTAGACATATTGTTCTTGAAATAGGTGCGTTAGGTCCTTCAATATCTTCATCATAGATGGTTCTAAAGATGTGAACCACCTCAAAGTCGGACCGGTTAAACTCTATTGAAAGACTTTTATCAGTAGTCTTTCGTCCCCTCCATACTGGCACATGTCCCCACAGTAGGACTTCAGGTGTGCTATGGGATTGCCGGTGCCGTTGTATTTGTCGAAGGCCGACATTTTAAATTTGGGAGGCAAGGGGACCTCAGCAAACAAACACAAATATGTGAAGTCCGTGGCATGGATTTCAGTACCACCCATTTTCATTAATTGCTTCTGTATTTTGTCCAACTATTTTTTTAGTTGCTCTGATTCTTTGGACACGGGAGCTGCTTTTTCGGTAGTTGGTTGGACTTCACTTTGGGCTATTAGAGGGTGGGCAATTAAAGGAGGGTTTAGGTTGGTCAATGCCCCAACATAGGCTCCATTATTCCTAATCTCATCCTCTTCATACTGCTGGTCAACATATTGTGCAGTGAGGGTGGGATTCTCATGCTGGTGTTGCATGGACTAGATGGGAATGACATGAGTGGGGGTTGGGTGAGTCCATTGGGGATGAGGGAAGGTTTGTTGGATAATGGGATGAGTGAAAGGTAGATTTTGGAGTGGGGGGGGCTGATGAGGCCATTGAGCATGGGGGAAGGCCTGGAACTGGCTTTGGGATGTTGGGATATGGGAGAGTTGGGACTAATGTAAGGCATGGGTTTGAGCTAGGTATGAGGGTTGTGAATGGGTGAAATTTTGGAGGAATTGTGAAGGGTATGAGTGTGAGGTTCCAAGGTTTTGTTGGGCTTGGATTTGGGCTATGAAGCCTTGGGAGGGTTGGGCTATGAAGCCTTGGTCCTGATAGTTTTGGGCCATGGGCCATTGATGGGTCTGGGCCATGGGCCCTTGAAAGGTTTGGGTCATGGGCCCTTGATGGGTCTGGCCCATTGGACATTTATGGATATGGCCCATTGGGCCTTGAGGGGGTATTTCCCATTGGGCCTTAGTGGGTCTGGGCCATGGGCCCTTGAAAGGTTTGGACCATAGGCCCTTGAAGGGTTTGGGCCATGGGCCCTTGATGGGTCTGGCCCATTGGACCTTGGTGGGTTTGGGCCATGGGCCCTTGGTGGGTAAGGGTGAATTGGGCCATTGGGCCTTGGGGCATGTGGGTAGTGGGGGTTTGGATGGTGTGTATGATGGGGGGTTGATGAGAGTCATGGGGGAGTGAAGCATGGAGATTGGCTGGGGTATGGGATGGGTTCATGGATATGGGGGGTGGAGGAGAGGAGGCATTTTGGGAAGCCTTCCACATGGAGTAGGCTTGGAACATCTCCTCCATCATGGTCATGGAAGGAGGGTTGGATGGAGATGTTGGATTTAAGGGGTGATGGGGTATAGATGGGATGGAGGTGGAGGATAAATTGGGCATGGCCCTGGTGAAATTGGGCATGACCCGGGTAAGTGATGGAATATGGGGTGGATTGGAGGGAAGAAGTGGGGCATTAGAAAAGGAGGGATGGTTGGGTATGTATGGGGATGATGAAGGGCAAAGTGTTGGTGATTGGGAAAAATCGGGCATGGCCCTGGTAAAAATGGGCATGACCCGAGTAGATGGGGAGATGTGTGGGGGGTTGGATAAGGCGGAAGTAGTATATGTGAATGAGGGTGGATTGGGCCTATATGGGGAAGATGGAAGATGGGGCATGGATGTGGATACGGAAATTTGGGTGGATGAAAAATAGGGTATGTTGGATGGGTTTTGAATGGGTGCGAAAGGGAAAATGAACATGGTTTGGGTAAAAGATGGAGAATTGGGGGATGGATTTTGGATAACTTGGGAAGTGGTGGATGGAAAAATAGGAGCGCCAAAGGGGCCAGAAATGGCAAAGGGTGATTGGGTGAGGGAGATGTTGGTTAAAAATTTTCTCGAATGGGAATGGGTTGGAGAATGTGGTGGGGATGAATCGGGATCGGCATAAGCCGGGTCCACTACCCACGACATCGTTTGTTGGCAGGTTGGGTACGAGTGCCTTGGATAAGGCCCAAAAAATTTCCTCCTCCTTCCCCTACGGGATGATGGAGGGCAAGATGATGTCGTTATGTCGGCACCACAAAGACTCTAGTTTTTAGGTTTTTTTTATTAAATTTTTTTTTTTGAATTTTTATAAGTGAAAACAAAGGTTCCGAGGCCTTGGAGTTCCCTTCTCAAGTGGCTTTCGTACCTTAATTTAGGACCTGCAGCGACGATTTTGAAGCACTTCGAAAGAATCAAAGGAAGACCTTTAATCTATTGAAGGCACGAAAATCGATGCGAACAACTCGATCCCCCGAGATGAGTCAAAGAGAAGTCTCCTTCTTTTGACTGGCGGAGGCGTATTGGGTGTCGGGGATGGCGGGGCCCAAACAGGGGACTCGAGATTTGGAAAAGGCCATAGATCTGAACTGCTACTGTTTAAAACTACACAACAGCAACTTCAGTTCGGAGTTGGTCTCTAAACTGGTTTTTTTGTGGAAGCTGAGCTTCCGGGAACTGATTGATTTTTTAGTGAACTGTTCTCTCCTCACCGAACCTAAGGGATGTGAGTCTGGTATAACTCGCTAGCGCGCTCCCCAAGGATTTTAAGCTTTGTAGAAATGGGAACCCACTCGATACACCTCCAGCGCAAGCGCTTTCTCAGATACTAGGTGGGCTGGGACTTTTCTTGATCATCACCACTAGGGGCTGCCGCCATACTAAGACTCGGGTAGTTGTATGTGTGCCTAAACCCAACCCTTTGAAAATCTATCCCGTAAAAGTAAATTAATTAAGTTCCCTCTCTTGTTCAATTTAAAAACTTTTCAAAGCTTTTTTTATGAAAATTTTCTTAAGTTCAAAGAACGGGGGTGATGATCCCGTGCCGCCTCTACGAGCCGGCGTCCACTGTTAGGATATGACAAGAAATAAAGAAAAATGACGAGGCCAGTCAAGCGACTAGGTGGAAAATATAAAGTGCTGAAATTTAAAACCGAATCTTAAAGGTAAGTAAGAAAGGTTCTAGTCAAGTGACTAGGCAAAAATAACTAAAATTTAAAACTGAAATGTAGGGGTAAGTAAAAAAGGTGCCAGTCAAGTGACTAGGCAAAATTGCTGAAATTTAAAACCGAAACGTAGGTAAGCAAGAAAGGTGCCAGTCAAGTGACTAGGCAAAATTTACTGAAATTTAAAGCCGAAACATAGGGGTAAGTAAAAAGGTGCCAGTCAAGTGACTAGGCAAAAATTACTGAAATTTAAAGCCGAAACGTAGGGGTAAGTAAAAAAGGTGCCAGTCAAGTGACTAGGCAAAAATTGCTGAAATTTAAAGCCGAAACGTAGGGGTAAGTAAAAAGGTGCCAGTCAAGTGACTAGACAAAAATTGTTGAAATTTAAAGTCGAAACGTAGGGGTAAGTAAAATGACGTAATCAGAGGGGTGAGTAAAAAAAAAAGTAAAAAATGCACTAAAAAATAACAATAAAAGGCTAGTAAAAATAAAAAATAAATGGACCAAGTTCAAGGGGAAGCTCTACTAGCTACTCCCCAACAGAGTCTCTAGCTGTGCAACTGTGGGATTTTTTTTTTGACGATCCCGTCGCGACGTTGCGCTGCCTAAATAAAATATTTAGAGTCGCCACCCAGAGTTTTTGGTATCCCGAGAAACCTAGATCAATTTTTATGAGCACCGAAGTGCTAAAAATATGACTCTGAATCTGGTCCACGCCAAAGGTTCTTGGGTAGGGACTTTCGGTTATCGATTGGGAAGGTGTTAGGCACCCAATCAACGTGCTAAATGTAGTCTCTAGTTAAGCAGGTCTATGTGAGGCTGGTTTATATATATATATATATATATATATATATATATATATATATATATATATATATATATATATATATAAGGAACCACACCGATCCTATTGAGCCCTTCCCGCTTGTCGAAATTTGGGCAGCGTAACGGCTCAATTCTAGGATAGAGGAAAGGCAAAAAAGGTAGAGGAATAGAGGGGAGAGCCGGAGCTCTCGGGCCCTTGTAGCACTATTGGAGAACCTTGCGTCGGCTTGCTTTGGTGAACTTTTTGAAGGCTTGTATGGTATGGAATAGGGTTCTAACTCTTAAGGCTTGAAGCTAAGAGGTAAAGAAAGAAAGCTAGGGGGTAACACACACCTAACCTAGAGGTTCTTAGTGAAATACTATGGTCTAAAGGGGCTTTTTCAATTCTGGAATTTGTATGGGGATGATGCACCAAAGGGAGAAAGATCTTCTCACTTAAGCTCTTTCTCTCTTAGGTAAAAATTTTCAACCCTTAAGTAAAAGGGGTGACTCTCTATTTATAGAGAAAGGGAGGATTAGTGAGGGGTTAAAGTTCTAATTAGATTAGCAATTAGGTAATGGGCAATCTAAGGTTTTTGTAGTTTTCTAGAGATTGGAGAAGAGGGCTTTGGGTTTAATGGTAGATAATAGGGTGGTGAATTGAATGACAAAAGGGTGATAACTTAAGCTAATAGGGTCACTAGGGTCTTAAAGAAACACACCCTAGACTTTGGGATGGTCCACAAGTCAAACCCCCAATGTCAATTTTGGCCATTTTTTGAAGGAAAATCAGGCCCAAACTATTGGAAGTTGAAGACCCACAGGGGCCTGGCCCGGTTTGCAATTTCCTGCACAAATTCGTATTTTTCAAATTGCCATAACTTTTTATGTACAACTCCAAATTAGGCGATTCTTGGCTCGTTGGAAAGCTAGGAAAGTCTAGTTTCCAATGGTATAGGCCTTAGGTTGGGAAAATATCTATGCTAACCTTGGCACTCCTCTTTTTATCAGCTGTTTTGGTTAGTTCGAAACTGGCTCTATGGGTCCAATTTTATAATTTCCTGCACAAATTTGTGATCTTCATTTTGCCATATCTTTTGATGTATAACTCCAAATTAGGAGATTCTTAGTTTGTTGGAAAGATAGAAAGCTTTACTTTCTAATGGTATAGGCCTTAGGTTGGGCAACTATTTACAAAATCTTTAGCACTCCTCTTTCTAACCCCTGTTCAAGGGGGTTAGAATCGTGCCCGGGAAGGGTTCTAATAGGTCTGGGAAGGCTATGGTTAATTCCTAAGGGTTCAAGATTGGTTTCTAAAGGTTCGGAATATGTTCTAAGGGATCTAAGGTGATTCTTAGGAGTTTCATACATGTCATCAAAAGCTCGAAAATGTGCCTCTCTCGAAATGTGTTTCGATCAGGCCTTGGGCCAAATTTGGGTGTCTACACATGTATGACACATCAATAACACATGTTTCACATACCCCATGGCACATCTGTCATATGTGTCACATGTATTACTAACATATATTATTTATTAAGCATTTATAAATAATTTTATAAACTAAAAAATTAAGTTTGTATATTAACTGTTTTTTGGTTCAAACAAAAGATTAGAATTGTTAAATTACCTAATAAAATAACTAACTAATTATAAACCTTATTCAAGTGGGACTCTCTTTATTTTTCAAAATTTTGAACTTACATTATTGCCTATTTTCTATTTTAAACTCATTTATTTGATATTTTTGGAATTAAAAAGATTTTAAAATACTCATAAGTCATAACCTTATAGAAAAAGAGGAGATAGCTCGTAATCCATTTAGGTAACTTTTGAGATTGAGTTTCCAAGAAAGTCACTAATCCAAAGTAAACTAGGACTTTTTAATATAAAATTAATATTTTTAACTGCTTTTGATGTAGAAAAGGCTTAAAAAATACATCAATAATTAAATATATTTGCACAATTTGATTAAAAAAACTTAAGAGAAAAATGGCAAAACCATGAGAATTTCTTTATTTTAATTATTTTGTTAATATTTATTATTTTAATTTTTATAAATAATTTAAGGGGTTGATCGTGAAATTTAAGGGTAGATCTTGAAATTTAAGGGAAAATTTTATGGGTAGATCTTGAAATTTAAGGGTAGATCTAATGTATTTAAGGGTAAATCTTAAAATTTTAATCCCTAAAATGTAAGAAAATGACGGGAAAATGACCCAAAATGATAGAACGCGAACCTCCTCTACGTTCTTCGGCGATTCGACAGCAATCCTGAGCTTTCCAGGTGATCGGTAGTGAAATTTTGGGTCTCCCGGTGGATAAGAAGTGAAGAGGAAGAATAAAGGCCTGAGGAGAAAGAAATGAGTTTTTTCAGGTAAATAACCCCCCAAACCCATGCCCATTAAGTGGCTGGGCCCCACAGCGATAAATTGAAATTATCGGGTGATAATTTCAAATTATCGGGTAATAATTTCATATTATCGGACGATCACTACAAAAAAAGAGACTTTTGGGTACGGATATTGGAGATGGCTTTGAATGCGGTGTCCAATGACCTTTTATCGAAGACGACTTTTTTAGAACCAGTCTCTAATGTTATTATACGAGACAACTTTTTTAGAATCTGTCTCTAATGTTATTATTAGAGATGGTTTTTTTCACCTTTGGCCATCTCTATAAGTTTTGTCTGGTTTCAATTTTAGAGACTAATGCAAAAGCCATCTCTTAAAAGTAACATCTTGCGTGCGGGAGTGAAAGTAATGGAGGCCCAAAAATATAAAAATGCGGCTTGAATGACCAAACACTTCCATTTCGTCTGAAACCAAGATCTCCATCTTCTTCCTCCCTCCACCATCTCCAAAATCCCTAATCCTTCCCTTTGGATTTCCTAAACACTCCCTCCGAAATCTTTCATCCAACCCTAACCTACTCAAACGACTCCACAGACAATGGAATCCATTTTCCACCACGTTATTCCCCTTCATCACATTTGGGCTTAGGGTTCCAAATCGACCTCAATTTCTTAGCGTCAAAAATAGGCTGAATTCGATGATCTCTGAGCTTCTATCTCGATATTTCATGGCAGAAATCAGACGACTGTAGATTGATAAACTCGGAATAGTCAGATAATCGAACAAGGATGAAGAAAGAGATCTCGCAGTTGGATTGTTTATGGTGTCGATCCTGTTCCATAGCATCGGGCTTGGGATCTTCAATCCGATCGCAGTAATCCAATTGCTGCATCACTGCATGATTTGCTGATTAGGTTTGTTTACGATTTTAATTTTGGGTTTGTGAATTGGTGATTTGAGAAATTTATTGAATTTGTGTGGGTTCTTCTTGTTAGTTATGATTTTGGGGGGTGTCTAAAGCAGAAGATTCAATCGGACGAGCTTTGTCAAGACCCCGACCCCAAACTGTGCCAAATTCGATCGAACGAGCCTCATCAAGGCCCCGACCCTAGTGGTCTACTGACCGGATCCCACCATCTTCGATATCATAACCGACCTCAACGGCTCTCTCCTGGTCACAACCTTCATCCCTACATAAACAACACTATCTCCATCATCGTTGCCATTTTTCGAATCGAGATTGACGATGACAGAATATTCAGTTGAAACACACTTATGATTATTTTTTGTAAACTTTTTGGCAGATTATTTGGTGTTGTTAGGGTAAAGAGAGGGGTGATTGGCTTCAAAATTTGCAATTGGTATGGTCTGTGTGGGTATTAAGTTGTATGAGCATTTCAACAAGGTTGTAACCGTCGGCGTAGGTTGGAAATAAATTAAAAATTATAATACCCTATGCCGAAGGCGTTGAACCCCTACCCTATGCCAACGGCTTTAGCTGTTTAGCCGTCGGCGTAGCTATGCACCGACGAAAATATCATCGACGGTTGTCGGTGTTGAACCCCTACCCTATGCCAACGGCTTTAGTTATCGGCGTAGCTATGCACCGATGGAAATATCACCGACGGCCGTCGGTGTTGAACCCCTACCCTATGCCAACGGCTTTAGCCGTCGGCGTAGTTATGCACCGACGGAAATATCACCGACGGCTTCCAGCCGTCGGTGTAGAGTTTCTAGTTGTCGGCGATTCTTTTTACTAACGACTAGTATACTTTACGGCGGCTGCCGGTCTTATTTTTATTGTTTCACGAATATCAATTTTCTGGTTTCTTGTAATTACTTCGCTAATATAAATATAAATGCATTGGGGTGTGTGCTATTTAATACAAACAATCCTAATTTCCTCTATCTCTCTTCTTCTTCCTCTTCACCAAATCCTAACCTTTACATTAATTTGATTTTGGTATCAGAGCAATGATTCTCAGAAACAAAACTAAGATTTTTTTTCTTATTGTTGACATCATCACTGAGGGGCTAACATCGTTGCTAACATCACGCTGGCGTCATGCTAATGTCAGCATAGGTCAATCTTCAAATTTATCCCTTATCCATAGGAGCCCATACTGACGGGGATGTCGAATACGTAGACATTGATTTTGAACAACATCAGTTCTACAAGTATCGAAAGAAACGAAGAAGAAGCCCGAGTATTACAGCTTCAAGGGAGATAAGGACACACAAGATGTCATCAGGTGACGGACATTCGTATATTCTGGACGGGCGCCCGGGAATAAGGAGGCTCACTATTTTTTATCACGGACGTCCGTAGGTCTGGACTCCATAGGCGACGAACGTCTGTGACCTCTAGGACGAACGTCCGTGGAGGGTTCCGTCTAATGACAAAAAAAATTTATTTTATGAGAAAATTTATTTTTTTTAGTCTTTTATTATTTTAAGACTCTTTTATTTTGAATTATTAGTTGGTTGCCTATATAAGGAGGCTTCTAAATATACTTTATTTAATTTTTGAATATTATTAAATGAGTTTTTACTTAATGGAGAGAGATTCATCTTCCCTGTGATAGGTTTGGCGTGAGGCCAAGGGAGTGATTCTCGTTTATCTTTCGTTATCAATTTTCTTATCTTTGCTATTCTCTATCTCTATTTTTTCTTAAGCTTTTACCTATATTGATCTCCTATTCCGAAACCCCAATCCATTCAAAACCCTAGTTCTCATCCGAATATTAAATCTACACAATCCTACAACCCTAGTGAAAACTAGCAACTTTATATCGGATTAAAGACAAACGCCCAAGCCTGAAAAATCTAGAGTACTATCTTTAGGCATGGATCTTGCCGTAAAGCTAACGGGATTCGCGCATTAGACTTGACCCTATTCGGATCTCGCGTGATTTGCCTATCAAAATTCTAAAAACCCTAAGGTATTGATATAATTTTACGATTAAAGTTGAATTACTTTATTTAATTTCGGCAAATCCTCACAAAATCATTATTCACGCATTTTAGGGTTCCCGTCCCGCATCACTTTTGGTATCAGAGACCTAGGTTTTCTAAGCCAGAGCATAACTTCGTGTCATATTTATTTCTGTTGATTATTTTTCTTTGTGGTATTAGAACCCTAATAGACATTTGTGATCACCATGGACTCAAGTGAGATTCTCGATACTCGTAGAGCTATGCGAGAAGAGCTGAGTGCGATTAATGAGCGACTAAATACCATAGAACAAACTCAGACAACCTTAGGGGTTTCTAATGGTAGGCTACGTGATCCAATCAACCAGTTAGATGGATTTGATGAGCACCTTGAGCAGCACCGAGAGCGTGAAGGTCCGCACTTTGAACGCAATGGTCGCCAAGATGATCAGAATTGAAACCGTAGAGATCATCGAAGAGATGACTATGACCCCAAAGTGCAGCTCCTCAAAAATGTTCGAGTTGAAATTCCAACCTTCGATGGAAGAATGGACCCTACAGTTTTCCTCGATTGACTTTCTGACATAGACCAACATTTTGATTGGTATGGCATGAATGACAACCGCTGTGTCAGGCTCACTAAAATGAAATTAATTGGGCAAGCTCGACTTTTCTGGGTCAATGTTGATCACGTAAGGGTGAATGCGGGTTGTCCTCCCATTACCCGTAGGGACGACATGAATGAAAAACTTACCGAGAAGTATGTTTCTTTATCATACTACTATTGCCTCCTCGATTAGTGACAAAATTTACGCTAAGGTGGTATGCCCGTGACCGAGTATATTGGCAAGTTTGAAGAGTTTATGATGAGGGCTAAGGTATCAGAAAACCCTAAAGTCACTCTCTCTAGATTTCACACCGGATTGCGATTAGATTTGCAAAAAGAGTTGATATCTCACCCTTTGGAAACTCTTGAAAGATGTTACGCCGTTGTGTAAGATCTTGAACGGTATTTGAAAACATCGGTGGTGAAGCTTATCGAGCAACAACATTGTGGTAATCACTCCGGTGAGGGTCGATTTAATATTGGAAATTTGCCTCCCAAACCTACACAATCTGTCCCTACCAATGTGAGGTTTGAAAAAAGAAAAGGTGTAGTCAGAGAATCCTCAAGGAGTAGCTCTCAAGTTAAATGCTATAAATGCCATGGGATGAGACACTTTGTTGCCCAATATCCTAAGAAAGATCCCCAAAGGAATCTCTTCATTGAGGGAGAGGAGGATAAAGGTGAGATAGTGGTTGAAGAAGAAGTGTTTGAGCCGGATGCCACACCTAGTGATGAGAAGGGTGATGATAGTGGTCGTGCTTTAGTTGTGAGTTGTGCCAATGCACAACCTCAATGGGATGAAAAGGATGAATGTCGAAGGGAGAACATCTTCCACACTTTTGTTAGATTGGGTGAAAAGAGTTGTAAGGCCATCGTGGACAGCGAATAGATTTATTCTTCATCCATTCCCGTGTCAAAATGGTGTCGTGTGCCGATTCAATTGGGTTCTTATTTCGAACACCTTATGGTGTGATGTGATGTCGATAGATGCCGGCCATATCATTTTGAGAAGACCATGGCTCTACAATATGGACATAACTCTTTTTAGTCGATCAAATCTATGCACGTTCATGCATAAGGGCAAAAAGATCAATTTACACCCTTTGTCTCTCAAAATGCTATCGACCAACAAAGTCGAAAAGAAGGGCAAGACATCATAAGCCTTCAATATTGTGAGCCTTTTGAAATTTGAAAAGGCTTCTTTGGATGAGAACGTGGTCTACGTTGTCATCACTGTTAAGAAAACTCTCGAGTTTATAGGCGAACACCCCGAGGAGGTTGAGCCGATTTTAAAAGAATTTACGGATGTCTTCCCCGAAGACTTACCAAATGAACTCCCTCCACTGCGTGACATTCAACACGCCATAGACTTAGTTCTCGGATCCACCGTACCGAACCTGACCCACTATAGGTTGAATCTGGTTGAGCATGTCGAGTTAACACGACAAATTAATGATCTCCTTCAAAAGGGGTTCATTCAAGAGAGCATGAGCCCTTACGCCGTACCCGCACTACTCACATCTAAGAAGGATGAAAGTTGGCGAATGTGTGTGGATAGCTGGACGATTAACAAAATTACGGTTAAGTATCGGTTTCTCATACCGAGGCTTGACGACATGTTGGATATGACGGTTGGTGCCAGCATCTTTTCTAAGATAGACCTCAAGAGTAGGTTCCATCAAGTCTGAATCCGTCCCGGTGATGAGTGGAAAATCGCTTTAAGACCAAAGATGTTCTTTATGAGTGGACGGTCATGCCTTTTGGACTTTCTAACGCCCCGAGTACTTTCATAAAACTCATAACCCAAGTGTTGAGGCCGTTTTTAGGTAAATTCCTTGTGTATTTCAATGACATCTTAATTTATAGTCATGACAAGGAACAACACTTGAACCACTTTAGGTTAGTTTGTGAAACCCTAAAGGATGAGAAGTTGTTTGCGAATCTCAAGAAGTGCACCTTCATGCAACATTCCATTGTCTTCTTGGGATTCATTATCTCGGCCGATGGAATAGTCGCAGACCCTCAAATGGTTAAAGCCATTGTGGAGTAGCCCGAACCTAAGAACATACACGATGTCCGTACTTCCATGGCTTGACTATTTTCTATCGTCACTTCATCAGAAGCCTTAGCACCATCATAGCCCCAATCATTGATTGTATGAAAAGGGGGGATTTTTGATGGGGTAAAGCCGCGGCGAAAGCCTTTATCGAGATCAAATAACGAATGAGTAGTGCACTCGTCATGCGATTGTCGGACTTTTTCAAAGTCTTCGAAGTCGCATACGACGCATCAGGTGTGGGTATAGGATGAGTGCTTTACCATGAGGGTCACCCAGTGGCCTATTTTAGTGAAAATTGTAATGAGGCAAAGAAAAAATACTCCACTTATGACAAGATTTTTTATGCGGTCGTTCGTTCCTTATGGTATTGGAAACATTACCTTAGGTCGCAGGAATTTGTGCTGTTCGCCGACCATGAAGCCTTACACTTTCTAGCCTCTTAGAAGAAGTTAAATCTAAGGCACGCAAAATGGGTTGAATACTTTCAAGGGTTCACCTTCGTATTGAAGCATAGGGACGGTATTGAAAACAAGACTGCTGATGCGCTTAGTCATCAGGTGGCAACTTTGCACGCTATGAGCATCGAGGTTGTAGGATTTGAAAGATTAAAGGATGAGTATCCCGAGTGCCCAGATTTTGGGGTAAAATATACTGCTCTCCTTAGTGACCCGACCAACACACACTTTGCGTACTTCATCGAGGATGGGTACTTGTTCAAAGGTAATCGCCTTTACATCCCACGCACTTCATTGTGTGACTTTCTCATTTGAGAGTTATATGCAGGAGGGATAGCCGGATATTTCAGGCGTAATAAGACCGTTACGCTCGTAGAGGATATGTTCTTTTGGCCTAACCTCGTTAGAGATATCGTCCGCGTTGTCAAACCTTATCGTACTTGCCAAGTATCGAAACAAAGTAAGCAAAAGATCGGTTTGTATACCCCGTTACCCGTGCCACACACACCATGGCAAGATATCTCCATGGATTTCATGCTCAGACTTCCCAAAACTCTGACGAAGTACGATTCATCTTTGTTGTGGTGGACCGATTTTCCTAAATGGCCAACTTTATACCATGTTCCAAGACCTCCGATGCTTCTCACATTGCTAAATTATTTTTCGCGGAGGTAGTGCACTTTCATGGGTTGACCAAAACCATCGTGTCTGATAGGAATGTCAAGTTCACTAGATATTTTTGAAAGACCCTTTGGCACATGATGGACACAATGCTGTAATTTTCGCCGGCCTATCACCCTCAAACGGATGGCCAAATCGAGAGCACCAATAGGAGTTTATGGAATCTCTTCCGTAATCTTACCGGTGATCATGTTAGGACCTGGGATACCGTTTTGCCCATAGTTGAGTTTGCCTATAATAATTTTGTCAATAAGTCCATAGGCATGAGCCCCTTTGAGGTTGTACATGGTCATAAGCGTAGGACACCTTTAGATTTGATTCCCATGTCAGCATCCCATAGGGTATCTGAGTCGGCCGATGTATTTGCACAACACATTCAAAGTTTGCATGCCGAAATTAAACAGAAGATTAATTCAAGCAATAATCAATATAAATTATCTGCTGATACTCACAGGCATTTCAAGAAATATCAGGTGGGTGATCAAGTGATGGTCTGAATTTGGCCTGAACGGTTCCCATCGGGATCCGCAAAGAAGCTCCAATCCAGAAGCGCTGGACCTTTTAGAATTTTGATAAGGAGTGGTCCTAATGCATACTTGCTTGAGGTTCCTCAAGGTACGGGGGTTAGTTCAACATTTAATGTGGAGGACCTAGTTCCTTACACGGGTTTCACCCCACCTGAAAATCCATTCCAGCTACCTCATAGTCCCAGCCAAAACCCAACCTTACAACCGACACCCCTGCCTTTTCTAAGCAGACAGAGACAAGATATGATAGAGGAGATATTAAATGACCATGTCGTATCAACATATGACGGGGAATTCCAAAAGTACTTAGTCAAATGGGTTGAAACACCAGAATCGAAAAACACATGGATCGATGAGAATGAAGTTCATCGATTGAATCCCGACTTGCTAGATGGCTACCATGAACGTGTTTCATCGGTGATGAAACCTATTTGGTCCGAGAGAATTGACAGAGATTTTGAATATATAGACATCAATTTTGGACAATGATTCTTCAAGCGTCGGAAGAAACGAAGACGAAGTCCGAGTACTACAACTTCAAGAGAGAAAAAGAGGCACAAGACGTCATCAGGTGACGAAAGTCCATAGGTTTTGGATGGACGTCCGTGAATAAGGAGGCTCACTATTTTTTAGCATCGACATCCGTGACCATCACAGACGCCTGTGGGTCTGGACTCCGTAGGCGACGAATGTCCGTGACCTTCAAAACGGTCGTCCGTGGAGAGTTCCGTCCAGCAATGAAATTTTTTTATTTTTTGCAAAAATATACTTTTTTTAGTCTTTTATTATTTTAGGACTCTTTTATTTCGAATTATTAGTTGGTTGCTTATATAAAGAGGCTTGTAAACACACTTTATTTAGTTTTTGAATATTATTGAATGAGCTTTTGCTTAATGGAGAGATATTCTTCTTCCCCGTGATGGGTTTGGTGTGAGGCCAATTGAATGATTCCCGCTTCTCTTTCGTTATCAATTTTCTTATCTTTGTTATGCTCTATCTCTGCTTTCTCTTAAGCTTTCACCTATATTGATCCCCTATTTCGAAACCCTAGTTTTTATCTTAACCCTTAAATCTACCCATTCCCATAGCTTTAGTGAGAACTAGTAACTTTACATCGGATTAAAGACGAACGCCCAAATCTTTTCGTAAAGCTAATGGGACTCGCACATCGGACTTGACCTTATTCGGATCTCGCGTGATTTGTCTATCAGAATTCTTAGAATCCTAAGGTATTGAGATAATTTTGTGATTAAAGTTGAATTACTTTATTTAATTTCGGTAAATTCTCATTAAATCATTATTCACGCATTTTAGGGTTCTCGTCCCGCGTCACATAGCAACTGAAGTGAACCCTTTAATTTTACCTACCTCTAAATCATATTATATTTCTTTGCCCTTAGGTTGAATTTACTAAGTTCAGCTCACGTTGGTTTGCAGTTTTGAGCTCCATCATAAGATACCATTAGTTTAGCAAATAAATTAAGGACACTCGATTACTTCATCCCAGATCTACATGTTACCAGGTCTATATACTTGTTACCAATTGTAACACCTTGGTCTTTCCTCAAGGTCTGAGCCGATGAACTCCTATTAGTAGCCTAAATTCCGGTCCACAAATAAGGAACCGAAAACCAAACCCAATCTGGAAGCGATTCACTAAATGAGTAATCAGATTGATGCAACAGAAACGCATGATATTTTTTCTAAACACTTACGGTGAATAACTTTGTGATGTGCTCGTGCAAGCCACGTGAATACCTACGAGGTGATAGCAAAGTAGAGAGCAAAATATCCATAAGCATAAGCATGCACATTATTCAATCAAAATTCCCATATTGCTAAGGTCACGGGCACGATAGCTTTTGCATGCGTACTAGTTGGGAACATTTTAAAAAACATAACTCGGAATTCCACTTATTTCCATGCCACAAGTAGGACATTGTTAATGTACAATAAATGGAAGCATCCAATAACTCAAATCAAGGGCCACAACGTTCACTCGTTAGTCTCATATGCCCAAGCACAATGCAACACTTCCATTCAATGCAATGCAATCAAAATCCAAAATGCACATAGCACCACTGCGGTTCAATAGTTCAAGATTCAACTCCTTTCTGCCCTCAAGGGGCCTAGAGAGGAAATGTGTCACACAAGCGCCACTGGACACACACAAGGACAATTTAAACTATTGTTCACAACAATAGTTTAAATTCACTTTTAACCTAAAGAGGGAGAGATATGAGATGCCTTGGGAACAAGATCAAAATTTCGGCCAAAATGACTGAAATTTTTATCGAAATTATCGGTTTTGGCCCTCACCGAAACGATAATTTGGGACCGAAATTTCGGCCATCAAATGTATGGGATTAAAATTATCGGCCGAAATTCAAAATTTCGGTCCAAAATTTTGGTTTCGGTCCCCTCCGAAACCGAAACGAAAACCAAAATTTTGATCATTGCTTGGGATTACCACATGGTTGCATGTCATCCAAATAGAATCCTGAGAAGCCATAGTGAGTTACAAGTATCAAATGGTTATTACAACTTGCAATAGAAACATGAAGTTCAGAATTTAACTAATAGATATAGTATGTTTAGACTCTCATCTTAGGAAAGCACCCTTAGGTTGTAATAATTTCCAGAAAGCACTGAATCTATACATTGCTAAACCAAGGCTCGCACCACATTCAATCTTTCCATCTTTTTTGAATTTTCACACAAATAGTTTCCCAATGTATGATCTTTAGACTTTTTCAGTTCTAACCTAGTTGTTTCATCGAAAACATAGAGTCAATTGCCACTCGCTATGGTGGATCTTTACACAATCAAAAATATCATGAGGAAGAGGACATGAAAGTGAGAACCTTTATGTCTTAAGAAGAGCTTCAAATTCACCTCCGCTCACACCAATAGCTATAAAGACTTACAATCACCAAGTTTTCAAAATAGGGACTCTCAAGTGTGGGACAATTTTCTTCTTAGAACCTTTCTCTCTCTTTCTTTCCCTCTCTCTAAAATGCAGCTCCACAGACAAGCCAATAATTTGGGTTGTCCAGCTGAAACCATTTTTTATAGCATCAAACTCAAAATTGAGAGTATTTGCTTTGGCATCCATTGGAAGTAGATTTTTTACTAAATTTATTTAATTGCAATCACCTTGTATATTTTCTTTTGATTGAGTTCTTAAGAACCCTCAAAAAGACTTGTTAAATCACCTTGTTAATAAAAAATTATGAAAATTGGAGTTATTGGTTTCAGAAAAGACTTGTTAAATCAATATCGCCACCAATCTAATAATGAGAATTCCATCTTATACAGGTGAATTGCTGTATAGCACAAGAACCCTCAAAAATCATTCCTCCATTATGTGAGGGAGGATATCAAACATAGTTGAATATTGGTTATTCAATAATAAGCAAAATTCAACCAGTCATGCAAAACAAGGATTATGACAGAAGGACCATTGCATATAGGAAATTGAGGTGAGCAATATTGATAATATTGGTTTTCTTTAATAGCATGTATCATCAGTAATAAAATTAAATATATTTCTTTGGTGTTGCATCTCCTACAAAAGAAAAAATTGGTAAAACAAATGAAAGAAGACTATCCCATATACGCATTCGATTGACCATGAATCTTCGTGAAAAAGAATCTCAAACATGTGATCACAGATCTATGATAAGACCACCTGAATTGTAAACAAGTACTATCAAAACTGGAAATGGTTCATAAACATAGCAAGCATTTTTGATGTAATAAGATATATCTCATTACCAGGGCCGGCCCTAGGGGTCTCAAGTGAGGCAGCGGACATAGGCGTCCAACCTTCTTAGGGCACCGGCCCACATATAAGTTTAAAAGAAAAAAAAGAAAATACACTATCGATAAAATGATATGAGGATCTGACCGTCTAATAGGTACACCATCATCTAAAGATCAATTGTGTGGAAGATTAGGATTAAAAAGATCTCCATCATTTGATTCATGGCAGTCAACAATTTTAATAGTGGAAATACGTGCGTTCTTCCCAGAAAAATTGGTGCAAATAATGTCACCCTAAGTGATTCCCAGCCACTTTTAACCCCTCGAGAATCCCTTTCTCCTTGTCTATTCTTCTTTTTTACTTTCTACAGTTTTAATTTTTATCGTTCCCTTTCCTCCCTCACAATTCCTATCATCTTAGATAAAAAAAATACACAGTAGAGGTTAGATTTTGCCATACTTTCCTCCCTCAATCTCCTTACCATCTTAGGAATTTCCACAGGTATGTGTTTATAACTTCATATTTGCATAGTTTGTTTATACTCATAACCTAATGGTTGCTACTTAGGGTTTTAATTTGTAAATATGTTTAACCTAATGCCCGCTAGGAAAACTGTGTTTAATCTAATGCTTATACTAATTAGGGTTTTACTGTGATAGTCCGAATTTTTGCACCTGAAAATCTTTGCCATTAGGATCATGCTATGCATGATCCCTAGGACAAATCAAAGAGTGCTTACTCGTCTAGCGAAAATCAGAACAGACACCGTCTAGTAATGGCAGATCGAGTCATCATATAAGGCATTTAAAAGAAAGAAGAATAAAACAATACATATATGTAAAGACAAAAGAATATACATCCTAAAAAAGGAACCAAGAAGAACCACTGCTGATGGACATCCATCACCCAAAATAATGATTCCCGATAGTGTTTCACATAGAATGTATAACAATACAAGTACATATCTATAGTAAATAATACAAAAGGTGGCCACCAGGTGCACAGATAATCCAAAAGACTATACAGAAAACCCAAAATACAAGACTAATATACTCAGGCTAAGGGTAAAACTCGACCGAATATCGCCTCCTCCCCTCGCCTCAAATTTCCTGCTCGGGTGATAGTCTAGGTTGCTCTCGGTGACCGGTGCCCGAGCCTCAGAACCTATGACACAGAGTCAGGAGTGAGCTAACCATCTAAGCTCAATTGAAGAAATTTAGTTAGATTTACATCTTAATTGTAAAATATGGTTGCAGAATATAACTTAGACGGATAAACAATTTCAAAATACAGACATAACTAGAAAGATGCAGACAGATAATCAGATATGCAAAATTTGTAAGAACAAATATAAACCTCAAAGTTTTTAGGATGCTATGCATACAGTATTTAATGACTTAAAATAGTATACTTAAGTAACTCCCGTGAGTATAGCACATGGTAGCCAGATTTGGGTCGATGGGTAATCTTGGCCATCGTCGTTCAATGAAAAATTTCAGGAATACAATAATGCCTCAGCTAAGGAGTGTAATTGTGTCGAGAGATTTCTAAAGTAGATGCACGAATGTGCCAGTCACGGATATACCGTCGAGTCGGTGAGATTCGTCAGATTGTTAAACTTAAAATCGCATGCATACATATCATAATAACAGGAATCATATGACAGATAGCAGATAATAGGAATCAGATGTGATAGAACCTTCATGCATATGCAAGACATGATTGAAAAGTAAAATCAGAATATGCGGCAGAATACAGAAGCTATGAACCCATGAGATCAAAGATAAATGCAAGTTCGATTGAATTTTCCCTAACTCAGATCAGACCTTTCTAAGCCAATCAAAATTTTTTTAATACATCACGGTCTGATCTGAGACCATAGATATAATACACTTAGTGTCAGAGATGTCAAGACATCAACTGGTACAGTGTCTAGTAGTGTTCTACTCATAAAACAAAAATAACAGAAACATGGGTGATTGATCAATCAATATCCTTATTTGATTGATCAATCCTCCAATTTGATCGATCAAATACCTCATTTGATCGATCAATGTCCCAAATAACTCATATGGGACAAAGGGAATTTGTCAGACTCAAATTTCTTAAAAATACTTATCTCCTACTTGCACACTAATTTATAAAATTTTATCGATCAATTTCTAAATTGATCGATCAATCTTTCACATTGATCGATCAATGTCAACATTGATCGATCATTCACACCCTTGATCGATCACTTCCCTGTGATCTATCAACCTCCTATATTGATCGATCAATTCTCGAATTGATCGATCAATCTTCAAATTTGATCGATCAAATCCCAATTTGATCGATCAATGCCCGTCGGGCATTAACTTTCAGAAAACACACCTACTGTTCTATTAAATGAAATATAATATTTGATCGATTAATCTTTCACATTGATCGATCAATCCCAGATTTGATCGATCAAATACTCAATTTGATCGATCAAAGATGACAGTGTCTGTTATCAATATCGATCCTAGTTCTTGACCTACTTTCACCTTGAATCTTTAATGATTCCTAACCAACACTCACACACATTCATTTACACATTTATGAGGTCTTAACCTCTACAATTTTAATCTAATAACTCACCTCTTTAATATCCCTTTCGGGTTCTCGACAAATGTGAACCGAAGAGGGTTTCGGATCCAAAATCAGAAATTTGTCGCCGGCACGACTCAGAAGAATGAATGTGTGGCTCCGCTTCAACATGCATCGATAGCACACATCCCCAGACTAGACACGGATAGTTTAGATCGACCCTTCACACTCTATTTCCGAGAATTCATTATATGGGGGATTCTCGAGCTTGGTTTCACAACGGAAGAATTCCAAAATCCAATCTTCTAGCCGCAGCTCACTGACAATCAGGAAGAAGAAGAGTAGGGAGGGATTCTAGCTCTCTTCCTTCCCTTATAAGGTAACAAATGGAATATCTTAGATATTTTTCTCATTTTCTAACTTAAGCTCCGGTGTTAAGCACATGTATAATTCTCCCGGCGTACCACGCCTCATCAAGGGCTTACTAGACTCGGACTTACACAAGAAGTCACACATGACTTCATCTATCCGTGAAAAAACTGGGATTTTATAATAATCTATAAAATTAATCAATTTTAATACTACTCACAATCACCACAGAACAAAAATAAGAACTCAAGTCGTTTTTAACGTGGAAAACCCATCACAGGTAAAAACCACGGGATCTATCTCAGATCCAAGAAAAAATTCACTATGAATTAAAAACCTTACAGTGCCTCTTTGAAATGATATGCCCTACCACTCCAATCACCAACAATAACAGCCTCTCAACATCATTCTATCCATAGTGAACATTTCAACAATCGTCATCTCTCACGAAGGTCCACTTGTCTCTCACAAGTCTTACACTCTCAAACAAGAATTAGAAAAGACACACATCATTGAGATTTAGGATTGAAATCAACAAATGGAAAGTAATCTCAAGGATATAGATTGGACCAGAAATTTTTCAAAAGAGGATTTTCGAATTAGTTAATAAACTGTCTGAACTTTCAAGATTTTATAGAATTTCGGGTCACAGACGTCCATGAATCACTCACGGTCGTCCGTGATCACGGACGTCCGTGAGTGTACTACAGACGACCGTGGGTCCAAAGGTGACAAAACATTTTGTCAAAACATGTTTACTTGGTAAGACCATTTTCCTAAGGAGCAACACTGATTTTTTAAGTCATGATGATGACAAAAATTCTCACAATCTCCCCCTTTGTCACAATCATGACAAAAATCAATTTACAAAGACTCAAAAATTAAAAATTACAGTGTATTCATTTTTCATCTAAGTCCTATACATCAATCTAAAATAAAAATGCTGAAATTACAATTCTATTTGCTCCCCCTAACTATTTACCAAGTAACATAATAAAAACAGCCTAAAAACACACTATTTTGGGATTTGATATTTTACTTGTTGATTTTCACCTGTTGAAGGAAACATAAAAACTTTTAATAGCACAGGTATATAATTGTAATAATTTAATCTCCCCATTTTTGTCATAATGTGACAAAGGATCAGATAAAGAATAAAACCACAAATAATATAATTTTGCACAGTCATATAAAAATTGAAAAGATTAGTACATATCACGCAAGTAGTTTAAACAAGCTTCTTTAAATTCAGCATCAAGAAGATGTAACCACAAAAACAGAAGAATATCATCGTCATAGTTAAACATGTTAGAGATTACATCACAACAAAACAAAAAAAAAACAGTCACTCAGGAGGCGGAAAATGTGCTCCAGGAGGCAGGAAGACACTGTTAAAGCGATTCATCATCGCTTTAAAACCATCAAGCATAGTCATTTGAATAGAAGAAATTTGCTCCCATGGATATTAAAACCAATTTCTATCCGATCAGATAGGTTTTGAATATCAGAATTCATGTGTTGTATCTCAGGATGCATCCTATCAAAATGATGGTCATAGTAATGGCCCTCTGGAGCTTGATAAGGAGGAACTGGTGGAGGAACAGGAGCTTGTTGACCAATGTTTTCTTGAGGAGGAATGTCTTTTGCATCATCCTCGTCAGAACTTTCATCAATAAATTCAACATCATCCAAATCTATTCTAATCCGTTTTCCAATATTTTTAAGCCTACCTAATGGTGCCATGGCCCGAGAAGTAGTCAAATTAGGCGGAAGAGTCATTTGAGACTCTACAATCTTACTAATGATGATAGGAAAAGGAAGAGACATTTTAGAGGAATCATCCTTCATTCTGCGAACAATAATTTTGAAAATAATAGATGACACACATAATAGATGATTTTTTTCTAAGAGGAACATGAGATAAATAATGTCCCAACGCACTTGATCCTTATTACCTGCCCTTGGTGTAAGAGTGGCAAAAAGGACATGAAGAAGCCACTGAAATTTGATTTTCAGAGAAGTACAATGCTTTGCGGTTCCAGTTAGTTGACCTGGATCAATGCACACAAAGTCGTACACAGTGAAAGGATGAAACAGTGAATGAATCTGGCTTTCATCCATAGGGTAGCTGTACCCGTCAAGATTTAAAGGTATACCCAAAATTTCAGAAATAAGCAAAGGAGAAAATTTGATTTGCTTACCGTAAACATATGACACAGCGGAACACTCCAATCGGTTCTCAACAATGTTGGAGTTTGGGAGATTTGCATAAAAGTACCGAACCACATCGGTATAGGCAGATCCAGATAGAGAAAGTAGAGAATTCCAACCCCGAGAAGCAAACATATGAAACAAATTATGATCTGTAAGAAACTTTTCTAGTATCACTCGTTCAACAATAAGGTTCCGAGTCAAAAAAAGATGAAGAAAATGCTCTTCATGGCTTTGAGATGGAAATCTTTGAAGTGTAGGTGAAGAGGAAGATGAGGAACCTTTAGATTTCTTGGAATTTTTTCTATTGAGTGACATTTTGACGTAAAATCCAAATCGAAAATGAAAGTTTGTGAGACGGTTTGAAATTTGTTTTATAAAAAAATTTGTACAGATGTCCGTGTGAAGTGAACGGACGTCCGTAGATTTTTGAGATCCGTGAAAATAGATATCGACCGTTAAAAGAAACACAAAATGTCTTTGGAATATGGACCTACGGACGTCCATTGTGACATGCACGGACGTTCGTGGATGATTTGACAGCATGCAGTTGAAATAACTGCGAAAGGACCGTTCGAGATTTTGAAATGACGGTTCATATTTCGAACGTCTGTGGTGATTCACGGGCGTCCATTCGAAAATAGCCAGTAAGAGTATTGAAACACGGACGTCCATTGTGATTCACAGACGTCCGGACAGAATTTGGCAGTGTGATTCCTAAAATACGGACGTCCGTGAAGGAGTCACGGTCGTCCGTGACACTAAAAAAAATTTTAAGAAAGAAAAAAAATTTCAAGAATAAAAAAAAAAATTTATATGCCACATAATAAAATTTCATGTGAAAAAAATTTTAAACATCCTGATATTCACAATCTTCAATATAAATCATAGGTATCACTTAAGATTTATGATAGTTAACAAAGGAAAATTTTAAGAATCAAAGTCATTTGCAACAAAAATAGTCGAAATTCATATTGATAGAGGCGAGTGACATATTTTATATATAAATTTTACTTGATAAATGATTTGTCACCCACACCTTTTTAAGCTTTCTAAAAAACCCTTTTAATGAGCTTTTGAACATTGACTCCCAACTAGTTAGTCTGGGGCAATGGATCTTAAGAAATTCCAACGATTTTACTTGCTCGGGTCAATTAGGCAATAAGGTAGAGTAAAATCTTTTAAGATGATTCAACTGAAACTTACTTGCTTTTTATTCAACTCATTTAACGAGAGTTAGGCCAATGACTCCCAATTCAGTTGACTTAGGGCATTGAGTATAAAATACTCAAAAGGGCTTATTAACTCGAGTTGGAAAGGCAATATGTAAGAGATATCAGAAGAATTTTTTTTTTTTATGTTGAATAAATTAACCAGATATCAAAATTTTATTCAATTCTCAAGTTTGTTGCAATGACTATTTTAAACAAAATTTCCTTTATCGACTAACAATATATAAAAGATTTACCTTGATAATACCGAATAAAAGCCAATAAGGAGTTACTCAAAATAAGAGAAATGCAATCTCAGAAAATTTGATCAAATGTTCACATTAGAAAATTTAAAATGTATCATATAGAACTCTGAAGTACAAAGAACATAAAAAATATGTGCAAAGTCAAAACAAACTTATATACAAGTGTTGAAGTAATGATTAATTGATGAAGCATAAACTAATGGATTTTCGAAGAAATTCAAATCGAACAAAATCCAACGGTTTAGTAAAAATATCAGCCAATTGTAATTGAGTGTCTATGCGCTCAAGGAGAATAATTTTATCTTCCACCAAATCACGTATGAAGTGGTGTCGAATATCAATGTGTTTAGTCCTAGAGTGTTGTACAGGATTTTCATAAATACAAATAGCACTGGTGTTATCACAAAACAAGGTCATTACACCTTGAGATCCCATAGTTAGACAACATTTGCTTCATACATAAGAGTTGAGTACACTCATTTCCAGCAGAAATATATTCTGCTTCAGCAGTGGATATCGAAACCGAAGCTTGTTTCTTACTTAGCCAAGACATAAGGCAATTATTGATATAAAGGCAACCACCGCTAGTGCTTTTACGATCATCAGAATTACTGGCCCAATCAGAGTCGGAAAAATCAATGATATGAGATGTGGTATCGAAGGGATACCAGAGACCCAACTCTAATGTTTCATTAACATAACGGATGATACGTTTAAGAATAGTTAGGTGAGATTCCTTAGGGGCTGCCTGGAATCTAGCGCACATACCAACACTATAAGCAATATCCGATCGACTAGCAGTAAGATAAAGAAACCTACCTATCATGCTTCTATAAAGAGTTTCTCCAATAGAACAATTCCACAGATGTGCTCATTGGAGTGCGGGCTGGTTTACTTGATTCTAAACCAAATTTTTGAACAAGTTCTTTTGCATATTTTGATTGGGTAATGAAAATGCCAGAGGAACATTGTTTAATTTGAAGACCTAAAAAACAAGTTAATTCACAAAATAAACTCATTTCAAATTCATTGCTCATTAGTGTTTGAAACTTATGTGCATTTAAGTCTAATGTGGATCCAAAAATAATATCATCAACGTAAACTTGAGCAATAGTTAAATTAGATGATTCTTCTTTTAAAAATAAAGTTTTGTCCACACTTCCACATTTAAAACCGATATTGATTAGATATTTTGTGAGTCTATCATACCAAGCACGAGGTGCTTGTTTCAAACCATATAACGTTTTTTAAGTCTAAAAACATCATGAGGATGATGTGGATCTTCAAATCCTTTAAGTTTTTCCACATACACTTCCTTAGTTAAAAAACCATTTAAAAAGGCACTCTTACATCCATTTGATATAATTTAAACTTTAAATGACATGTCATTGCTAAGATTATTCGAATGAACTCAAGTCTAGCCACAGGTGCAAATGTTTCATGAAAGTCAATTCCTTCAACCTGTGTGTACCCTTGAGCCACCAATCTTGCTTTGTTTCTAATGATTTTACCCTCTTCATTAGTTTTATTTTTGAAAATCCATTTCGTACCAATGATTCTAATATTTTGAGGTCTAGAAACAAGTTCCCACACATCATTCCTTTTAAATTGAGTGAGCTCTCCTTGCATTGCAATACCCAATGCTCATTAAGAAGGATTTCTTTAATATTTTTTGTTCAAGAGTTGATGTGTAACATACATGACATATAAGGTTTGAAAGATTTTTAAATTTTCTCCTAGTCTTCAGTTTGGTGGAGACATCACCAATGATTACACTTGGAGGATGACTTTTCATATCACGAGCATAGGAGGGTCTATGTCGAGACTCATTTTCAAAGATATTGTTGTGAGTATTTTCCATATTCACATCATTAGTGATGATGGATGAAGGGTGTGTAGAATTTTCATTATTAGATGAAAAATTTGTGTTGTCAAGCTTATGTTTCTCATGATTAAAAGGAACAATAAACATTTCATCATCAATATCTCTATTTAAAATAGTAGAAGAATCTGATTTTTGATCTTCTACAATTACATTTATTGATTCAACCATAGTAAGAGTTCTTAAATTAAAAACCCTATAAGCCCTACTGTTCAAAGAATAACCAAGAAAAATTTCATTGTCAGTTTTAGCATCAAATTTATTAAGAGATTCATGATCTCTTAAAATATGACAAGCACTACCAAAGACGCGAAAATAACTAACTTGAGGTTTTTTATCATTCCATATTTCATATGGAGTCTTAGTAGTATTAGGTCTAAGGTATACTCGATTGAATATGTAACAAGCAGTACTAATGGCCTCAGCCCACAGATTTCTAGTCACATTGTTAGCATTTAACATAACCCTAGCCATTTCTTGGAGTACCCTATTTTTTTTCTCAACCACACCATTTTGTTGAGGTGTGTGCAGAGCAGAAAATTCATGTTTTATTCCATTTGAGGCACAATATTTAGCAAAAGATGAATTTTCAAATTCTTTACCATGATCACTACGAATTCGAACAAAAGAAAGATTTTTTTCAATTTGAGTTCTTTTAGAAATTATAATGAATTTATCAAACGCTTGAGATTTATCTCTAAGAAAAGCAACCCAAGTATATCTAGAAAAATCATCAACCAATACAAGCACATATTTCTTACCTCCTAAACTACTTGTTCTTATGGGACCTACAAGATCAAAATGTATTAATTCAAGTATCCTAGAAGAAGTAGGAACATTTACTTTCTTGTGGGGAACACGGGTCTATTTACTCATTTGACAAATACTACAAATAGATCCATCTGGTTTACTTAATTTTGGTAAACCTTTAACAAGTTGATCATAGGCTAATTTGTAAAGATCATTTTTATTCATGTGACCAAGCCTTTGATACCAAATATTTATCTCATTTGTTTTAGTGATAAGACAATTGTTTTTTAGAAGATCATTGAAGGTGTAACAATTATCTGAAGATCTAATCCCTTCGAGAACAATTTGACCATTTGAATCCACTACAGTGCACAAATTTTTTATAAAACTAATATTCATCCCATCATCACATAAATGACTAATATCAATGAGATTAGCCTTAAGTCCTTCAACATAAAGGACTTCATTTAATTTAGGACATCCAGGTGCTTCAACTGTTCCTTTATTAGTAATTTTACATGAACTTTCATTTCTGAAGGTCACATTTCCCTCTGAGCATGGACTAAGGTGAGAGAAAAATAATTTCTCACCAGTCATATGCCTAGAACATCCATTATCAAGGAACCATTTAGATGATTCACTTGCTTTTAGTGAAATATGAGCAACTTGTGCAGTTAAATTAGTTTTTCGAATCCAAACACGTTTGTATTTAAGATTTGATTTACTTTGAATCACATGTTTGTTGATATTTTTATTTGAACTACTAAATGAGATAAATTGATTTATCTTCAAAGTTTGGTAGTTGGGAACGTAGTATGAAGAGTATTCAAAGGCAAATGGGCAATACACATAAGTATGTCCTTCCCATCCACAAGTATAGCAGATTGGTACTCTCCTACTAAATGATCTAGAATTGAAAGATCTGAATTTACTGAAATTTTGATTAGAATTCGTAGGAAATGATTTGGTTTTTTTAACAAATTTTGGAGCATGGGTTATTTCTTTAACAAATTTTGGAGCATGAGTTAACTCAGGTTTTGGATTTTTATTTACTACATGATGATATCCAATACCTGATTTGTTTGTTATTCTTTGACCAGAATTGAGTAATTTTTCCATTTTCTCATTTGTCTTGTAAATGCTTGAATATTTTTCAGAAATGGAACCAAGTTCCGTTTTTAAATTTTCATTTATTAAAATAAGGGAATTTACTTTATTTTTCTGTTCTATAAATTTTGAAGTGAAACAATTTACATTATCTTGAAGTTTACTGCTAATGTTTTTTAACTCAGCCACTTCTTTGGTCAATTTAATTTTTTCTTTTATTAGATGTATTGATTCTTGATAGAGTTCACTATAGGCATTTGTCATATCCAATATATCACCATCAATTTCAGTATCAGATGATATTGAAGCAATAGAGTCGGTTTCAATATGGGATGGTGTTTGAGAATTATTTGATTCAATAATTAAGGCCACAAAAGCTCTAAACCCATATGAAATAGATTCAGATTCATCAGAAGATGACTCATTTGATATATCAATCTCATGTGAAGCAGTCAATACTTTAGATTTTCCCTTATCATTTTTCTTACTAGGACATTTACTGTCATAATGCCCATAACCATGACACTTAAAACATTGATTAGTGTCAGTAGAATCCTTTTTAGGTTTCTTCTCAAAAGATTTAAATTTTTCAGAATTTTCAAATTTTTTCAAAGGTTGTTTCTTATTTTTATAAAATTTTTAAAAAATTTTAACAAATAAAGCAAGTTCATCTGATTGATCAGAATCACTACTTGAATCAGACTCAACCTTAGATGATTTAAAAGCAACACTTTTAGTAACATGTTTACCTTGAATTTCATATTCATAAGTTTGTAAAGACCCGACAAGTTTATCTAAGTTTAGATTGTCAATATCTTTAGATTCAACAATTGCATTGACTTTAGATCTGAACCTTTTAGGTAGAGATCTTAGAATTTTACGCACAATCTTCGTATTAGAAACAGGTTCTCTTAAATTAAAAGAGTCATTCACAATATCATTTAAGTGAATATAAAACCAGAAAACTTTTCATCCTCATCCATGTGAAGATTTTCAAACTGAGATGTGAGCATTTGAAGTTTGGAAATCTTTACTTGAGGATTCCCTTCATAAGTGGTTTCGAGAATTTTTTTATGGTGCAAGTACTTATTCGACGAAACTCAGAAGTAGTAACTGTTCCAAATAAAGCATTAAGAGCCCTGAAATTATAACCAAGATTATCATATTCCTGATCCGTCTATAAAGATCTAAGTTTGATAGTGGTATGTGGTATGTTATCAACAACAGTGGTCTTAGTTGGTGGCGACCATCCGTCCTCAGTAGAATACCATATGTGAGGATCCATTGAACTTTAAAATGCTCTCATCCTTGCCTTCCAGTAAGGATAATTAGAGCCATCAAATAGAGGAAGTCTAATAGTAGACGCACCTTCTCTACGAAGATCATGATATCCTAAATTTGACATTACACTTAATTTGTTAAAATTTACAAAGTAACCTAGCTCAGATACCAATTGAAAAAACTGAGATTTTATAATAATCTATAAAATTAATCAATTTTAATACTACTCACAATCACCACACAACAAAAATAAGAACGCAAGCCGTTTTTAACGTGGAATACCCATCACAGGTAAAAACCACGGGATCTATCTCAAATCTAAGAAAAAATTCACTATGAATTAAAAACCTTACAGTGCCTCTTTGAAATGATATGCCTTACCACTCCAATCACCAACAATAACAGTCTCTCACCATCATTCTATCCATAGTGAACATTTCAACAACCGTCGTCTCTTACGAAGGTTCACTTGTCTCTCACAAGTCTTACACTCTCAAACAAGAATTAGAAAAGACACCCATCATTGAGATTTAGGATTTAAATCAACAAATAGAAAGTAATCTCAAGGATATAGATTGGACCAGAAATTTTTTAAAAGAGGATTTTCGGATCAGTTAATAAACTGTCCGAACTTCCAAGATTTTATAGAATTTCGAGTCACGGACGTCCGTGAATCACTCACGGTCGTCAGTGATCACGGACGTCCGTGAGTGTACTACGGATGACCGTGGGTCTAAAGGTGACAAAACATTTTGTCAAAACATATTTACTTGGCAAGACCATTTTCCTAAGGAGCAACACTGATTTTTTAAGTCATGATAATGACAAAAATTCTCACAATCCGTGAATTAATATTATTCTCAATAATATTAATATTATATTTTAACCTTTAATTAAGGTTTTCCCTAATTAAGAAGCACTAATAATTTGGAATGCTTATAGGTTATATTTTATAAGAAACGATGGTCGTTAAGTTTTTCTATGCCGAAAACATCACTCTAGAGTGTTCAAAGTGCCCAAAATATGAATCTAATTTTCCCCAATAATTATTGGGTATTTTATGCTTTTTGATTGATAATTTGCCACAATTTTGACCGAAAACCAGGTTGATCTCGGTTTTGGTCATTTGTTTCTAACGATTTTTTTTATTAATGTAAATAGGCCCCATTTAGAAATCTTGACTTAGGCTATCAAAACCTCAGGATCGGGCCTTGCTCAGGACTATAATTGAGATGTCAATAAAAGCCCGAACTAAAACATGACGCTCTCACTAACGGCCCTGATCAAAATCCCTAATCTAATAATACTAAAAACATAAAGACTTGGGTAATGATGATAAAATATGCAAAAGGTCAAAGGGAGCCATTACTTGCACACAGAGTTGGCCCTTGCACACAATTTAAAAGAAACACTTAAGATTTTGGGGACCTATGCCATGTGGAAAACCATCACAGCCTTCTTATTTAAGGATCACAATCTAAAGATCTTTCCTGAAAAATGTTGGCACAAAACACGATATCTATCAAATGATTTAATGTAGTCAAAGGTAATCATCAAACTCAAGGGTTGACTGCATTGAATCATGTAATAGAGATTATGATCATGCCAATCTTCTGCATTAAAAATTTTAGACCATGGCTTTCAAATAAGAGAGCTTAGATGGTATTTCCACAAGGAACACGTCCTCAAAGTACAAAGTCTCTTTTAAATTGTGTGTTTGGTCAACTTTGTGTGTCCAAGCAATTGCTCCCAAGATTAGGAAAAAAAATATTTGTGTCTGTGTAGAGAGAGCGTTCCCAAGGGACGACTATTTGTAGCTAGAAAACTGGAACTGCCTCTAAAATCTAAATTCATTTGATGAAATGTTAAAGCTAAATTCATTATAGCTAGGCAGATTAATATAGAATCAGTGAAGAGGGCAAACAAAAAGGAAAAATGACATAAAGCACAAGAATATAATTGAATAATCCATTTTAGTTATCCATCACACAGTAGCTAATTACTTGGAACAAAATGTAGCTCATAGTTATCCATCACCATGAGTTTAGACATAACTCTTTCAAACTCAATAACTATCAAAGTTTATAGTTTACAAGGTTCCTTTTGACTTCAAGAATTTTCTCGAAGGTCGACAAAGAACGATGAATTTGGAAAGTTATTTTTAGATATATTTTTTTTAGAAAAAAAATCATTTCACGAAACGGCAATCATGTACCATAGTATGTCAATTTCTAGTCACCATTACTAGTATTTCGACAAAAATATTTCTTGAACTATCCTAGTTCAGAAATCAAGTTTCTAAATCTAATTCAGAACTCTTCACTGCTGGGAAGGTTCAGTGGAGTAGCAGTACAAGGGTTTATCACATAATGGGGATTAATGTGGTTGAGTTTTAATTTGTTTTTATCTCTAAACTGTTGGGTAGGTTCATTAACTGAACTGGTTCAGCTGCTGTTTTGATTCTCTTCTATCTAAAATGATGTGCATTGAACTGAACTCGGCAAATTTAGTGACAAATTGGGCAGCTAAGTACACCTTTTCTCTCTGAAAATTGCGTAAACGGAAGGGAAAAAGGCAGGTTGTGGACTGAACATCTTTTGACAGAAAGTTCCCGTCTAGGCAGCTTCAGTGAAATAGTAGTAAAAAGCTCTACAGGTTCATATCATGTTCCAGCCAAATGAGCATGGGATCAGCCATCTTGTATGATTCGGGGGTTCAAGAAAACTTTATTGTTATACATTATATTATTAAAATAATAAAATAAATAAATAAATGCTTAATCAAACTCATGCATAATTAAACTCAGGAAATAAAGCAAACTTAATTGCAAACATATGCAAGGCAGATAGGATTAAGTAAGACACTGCCGAGATCATTCTATAAGCACAACACAACTCAAGTTAGGCCCACTTTGTAAGTATGACTGATGAAATTCGGCATTTTTATATATATTAAAGACATTCAATTTCACCATAACAATGTTAAATAAATATACGCACCTAAACACCACGCATCTATCTCTTTCCGAAGTGGGTTTTTGCTTCTTAGGAAGAGACCATTGTGCTAAAGAGATATTATGGAAGTGGATTTTATACAACCTTTTAGATTAGCCACGCTTACTCGATGTATCACTCCAATGGAGAAACTGCATGACAAAAAATCAAAAAATAAGCTCATATGATAAATAGCTTATAGATTAGTAAAAAATTAATTATTCTAGTCAATAGGAGGAACATAGGCTAGAACAGACTTAGGCACAAATCCTCCCACCTAAGAACATCTTTGACGGAGACGCCGATATCGTGGACATAGGCTATGGATCATATCGAGTGTACCGGCGGTGGAAGAAACGGGATGGAAACCAGAATCGGGCGTAAAAGCAACTAAAACTGAGCATAAAGGAAGACACGAAGGAATGCACAGTCGATCGATCGACTGCAGCCAGCGGGATTTAAATTTTGATGACGTTATATTTCATATATATATATATATATATATATATATATATATATATAATCGATCGATCGAGTATCATTGTCGATCGATCGATTGATTTGTGACCTGAGGCTTATATATATATATATACTCGATCGATCGATCGATTGTCCGCGAAAGTGAACTCCACCAAAACACGAAATTGGGTTTTTGGGTTTTAGGGGCAAACTTGTCTTTTTTTTAGTTTGGTTGCTTTAGGATTGTCTTTTGTGAGGCCTCCTATATAAGGTTTTTAAATAAATAGTGTAATTAGTTTTTAATTAATGAAAAGAGCTTATACTTTCTGCTTGAGATGAGCAACAACAAAGAGTGAATCTTCTTTCCGATAAGGGTTTGGTGTGAAGCCAAGGGTGCGAAGTCCACAATCTATTATCTTCGATCTCTTTTGATTTATCTTTCTCTTCTTTTAGTTTATTCTCATATACCCCAAATTCAGCCATTACTCTTTCAAAAATTTTGAAAATCATAAACCCTAGCTTTCATTTGAATCGTTGAATCGATCTGATTCAATAGCCCTAGATCTCACCTGAGCCATTAAACCATTCCACATCAAAACATCTTGAGAAAAATATCGATCCCATTTTAATCTGGAAGTGACAAGAATTCTATCTCTAGGATCCTCCTTCCGTGAGGCTAACGGATCTAGCGCAACGAACTGGACCTTACCCGAACGAACATGATTATCCAAGCAGAAAACTTTGATCCTTAAGGTATCGAAATTATGTGTTAATTTTTGCTTGATTAATTTAATTTAATTTCAGCAAAATAATCATTTTGTCCCGCGTCAGTTTTGGTATGAAAGCTTAGGTTCTAGATTAGGACATATTTGTGTGACATTCAAGTTTATTGCATTTTAATTTTCATCACATTTTATTTTTAAAGTGTGCACGTGTAATGTTTGTTAAAATTCCCCTTTCATTATTGGTTCATCTTTGCGTGCCATTTTAGAACCCGTACTAGTAGCCATGATCACCATGGATATGAGTGAGATTGTCGCTGCCCTTAAAGGCATGAAGGCTTTGAGTGCGATCAATGATCAGATGGCTGCCATGGATCAGGCCCAAAGAAACCTTGAGACTTCTAATAGTAGGTTGCTAAAATGAGTTAATCGGTTAGAAGGGGCTGATAAGCACCTTGAGCAACACCGTGAGCATGATGGCCCACCCTTCGAGCGTGGCGGTCATCGGAACGATCGAAATCGGAACTATCGGGTAAATCATCATGGAGATGACCACGAACTTGATGGGAAATTCCTAAACAATGTTCGAGTTGAGTTTCCAACCTTTGATGGAATAATGGACCCTAAAGTTTTCCTCGATTAGTTATCCGATATGGATCATCACTATGAGCGGTATAGCATGAGCGATGAGTGATGCGTTAGGCTCGCCAAAATGAAACTCATTGGTCAGGCTTGGCTCTTTTGGGTCAACGTTGAGCGTATAAGGATGACCGCGGATTTTATTCCCATTACCAGTTGGGAGGACATGGAGGAGCGACTTACAGAGAAATACGTTCCTTCATCATACTACCATCGCCTCCTTGATCAATGGTAAAATTTACACTAAGGTAGTATGCTCGTAGCTGATTACATTGCAAATTTGAAGAATACATGATGAGAATCAAGGTATCGGAAGAGCCTCAAGTCACTCTCTCCCGATTTCGCACCGGATTGTGATTTAACTTGCAAAATGAGTTGGTCTCTCACCCCGTTGAAACCTTTGATCAGTGTTACACTGTAGTTTAGGACCTTGAATGATATTTGAAAATGACGGTAGTGAGACGATCTGAATCTCATACCGATCAACATCATACCGGAGAGGTGAGGCTTAATGCTGGAAACCCACCTCCCAAACCCGCGCAATCCACTTCTACCAATGTGAGGTTTGATAAAGGAAAGGGTGTGGTTGGAGAATCCTTGTGGGGCGGTTCTCAAATCAAGTGTTATACATGTCAAGGATTGGGACACTTTGCGGCCCAATGCCCCATGAGAGACCCTCAAAGAAATTTCTTCATTGAAAGAGAGGGAGATGAGGATGAGAGAATTTTTGAGAAAGAAGTCTTTGAGCTAGATGTCACACCTAGTGATGAAGAGGGTGATATAGTGGTCATGCTCTAGTTGTGAGGTGTGCCCTTGCACAACCTCAACGAGATGAGAAAAAGGATTAGCGTAGGGAGAATATCTTTAACACCTTTGCCACTTGTGGAAAGAAGAGTTGTAGGGTTATTGTGAACAACGAGAGTTGCATCAATGTGGTGTCGACACACACCATCACCCACTTAACGCTTACACCTGAGGCTCACCCGAGACCATACAAAGTTACATCGATTGACTCTTCTTCCATCCCCGTGTCCCAAAGGTGTCGTGTTTCGATCCAATTGGGTTCG
Organism: Chloranthus sessilifolius; assembly: GCA_021018995.1. Classification (NCBI taxonomy): domain Eukaryota; kingdom Viridiplantae; phylum Streptophyta; class Magnoliopsida; order Chloranthales; family Chloranthaceae; genus Chloranthus; species Chloranthus sessilifolius. The sequence goes on from CM037598.1 coordinate 30,346,081, forward strand.
TATTCAGAAACCTTGTGGTGTGATGTGGTGCCAATGGAAGTGGGCCATATCTTTTTGGTAAGGTCGTGGCTCTATGACATGAATGTAACCATTTTTAGTCAATCTAATGTGTGCACATTCATGTATAAGGGCAAGAAAAATACTATAAACCCTTTGCCTCACAAAGCACCATTGACCAATGAAGTCGAAAAGAAGGGCAGTCAATCTAAGACCATCCATATTGTGAGCCCTTCGGAGTTTAAGAGGGCGTCTTTAAATGAGGGCATGGTGAATGTTGTTGTCACCGCCGAGCGTATTCTCGAGTCTATGGGTGAGTACCCCAAGGAGGTTGAGCCGATTTTGAAAGAATTTGCGGATGTCTTCTCGGAAGACTTACCCAATGAGCTCTCTCCCATGCGTAACATTTAACACACAACAGACTTGATTCCCGGATTTACCCTACCGAATCTATCCCATTATAGGTTGAATCTAGTTGAACACACCGAGTTAAGTCGGCAAGTCGATGAGCTCCTTCAGAAGGGGTTCATCTAAGAGAGTCAGAGCCCTTGTAACATACCTACACTACTTACTCCTAAGAATGATGGTACTTGGTGCATGTGTAGATAGCTGAGCAATCAATAAGATTACGATTAAGTATCGATTTCCTATACTGAGACTCAATGACATGCTGGATATGATGATTGGTGCCACTATCTTTTCCAAGATAAACCTTAAAAGTGACTACCATCAAGTTCGAATTCGCCTAGGTGATGAGTAGTAAACCGCCTTTGTCACAACCCCAGATTTTTGAGATGAGTGCACGGCATGCTTTACACATAGGTACATGTGTTTCACAAGGAGACCAAAACGAACCAAAGACACTAAGTGTGTATGTGGGAAACACACTAGCATATCCCTAACTTATAGATATAAAAGTGAAAGAGAGAGAGAGGAACCCTTACGTAATTCTATTCTAACCTAAATAGAGAGAGAAGGAGAATATAGAGAGAAAGAAGAGAAGAGCCTAGTAGAGAACTAGGGTTCGTTGGGACTCAAGTCAGCAAAGGAGATTAGAGGAAGAGACGGGAAGAAAGAACCTTAGAGGCCTGTTGGCCTAGTAAAATTTCGAGTCGTGAATCGAACTCGCGCGTGAATCATCGTCTGAGGTACGTTAAAGACATGACAGATGCCTAGGAATGTTTTAAATAGTAGGAAGAATGTTGGCTGAATATTTTTTTTTATGAGATTAAGGTAACATGAAGGAAGGAAGCATGTTCTCGATCCGATCGAGGAACAAAATCATCGTTCCTCGCTCGAGCGGTCTAAAAGGCTCGCTCGAGCGAGGATGAATAGAAGAAAATATAACTCTGGGCTCGCTCGAGCGGTCCCCAAAACTAAAGGGAAGCTCGCTCGAGCGAGGGTCCACAATAAGTATTCGAAAGCTCGATTTAAACGCTCGAGCGAGGTCAAGAGACCGCTCGAGCGAGGTCAAGTGACCGCTTGAGCGAGGATAAGTGGCCGCGCGAGCGAGGTCTGGTGACCACTCAGATCTTGGTTTTTCGAATATAAGAAACATGGGGGTCGCACACCCCAATGACTTTAGATTGTTCTAAACCTATTTTTGAAATGTAGGTTTGTTGCATTATAACCCTCTACGAGCAGGCGTGCTTTGAGATTCGTCGAGGTAGGGAATATTCTTGAAACATGTGCATTATCCCGTGAACTCATATGCGTAGTATAATCATTTTAAATAGTCATATATATATTTCATGAACCCTTATGATAGGGGTGTGTGTGTGTGTGTTACAACGTGAAAATCTTGAAGTCCCCAGGGGACGAAAAAATCATGTAGTTCCATCAAAGAAGGGTGCAACAGCAGTATGGGGCATCCCAAGGATGCGGATGAAAACTAACAGAGAAACGAAGGTAATGTGATAAGGCCTAATGTAATATAATTAGCACAATCACGGTGAATAACTATATGTAAAGCACATTGATATTTTTATCATTTAAGGTTGATTAGAATACCCCACCGACGTGGCGGGATACCTCCCATCGACTCGGCAGATATCCGTGACTGCACCAATCCGACATTTATAATACATCCGAGGATGTAGATTGAGAATAGACCCGCCACCTATGAGAAAGGGGTTTCGAATTATGTGGAATACATATAACAATCTAGTTAGGAAGTTAGACGATGGCATGGTATTCCATCGGGGCTCGATGCTATATTGCTCGAGGATTACTGTTGTCGCTCCAAGTGTGCCAAAAATGTGTGCAAAAAATTAAAGAATTAAAGAATGTTAAATTATATGGATGTTAACTTATGAAAGGGATATCAGCACATTGGGGCTAACACTGGCCTGCAAGATCAGGGCCAATTGTAGCAAGTTTTAAAAGTAAGTATTTCAAGATCGTCCACAGAGAAGTTTGTCTAAAATGAGAGATAAACCTCCAGATCTGTGCTACCAGATCTGGCTCTATAATTATCTAAAATAAAGAATAGATAAAAGAGAGTGTTGGGTTTTGTCACGTTTAACTAAAAGCAAATAAAGAAAAGAACTAACTACGTGATCCAGATCCGAGTTGTGGAGGTGTTTAAAATAAGACAAATGCAGAAATAATAGCTTCATGTATTTTAGCCTTTGAATTTTAATGGAGAATCAGAGTTCAAGAGCAGATTCAATCTTCATCGGCTACCAAAGACGATGTAAGAGAAATAAATCGAATTAAGGAATAGGTTTAGACTTATGGGCTGTGATTTGTCACGGATCATCGCCTAGTGGCCTATTCTTTATTTTGAACATGAACATCATCAGAATGCTTGAATTAGGTTACCAACGCTAATTCGCAGGATGATGAATTAAGGAAGTTGGATGCGGATGAGTGAATCTAAAGAAGTCTAATGCACTAAGGTGAACATTCGTAACCTCGACATGACTCCAATGGAGAAGACACAAATTACAACCTTTTAAAATCCAACGTTACAATTACAGAGCACGGCTTCTTAGAGAGCCCTCAGACTTACAGTCTGAGCTTCTCAGAGAGCCCTCAGATTTACAGTCTTGAATCCGAACTTGGAAGTACAAATCACTCGCAATGGCTCTCAAAGGTAAAATACAAGAAGGGATTACAGGGGAATCAGATGAGCTTTCTGACCGAATGGGGAACAGAGATGAAAACTCTAAAATCTGGATGCCTCAATTGGGCAAATGTCTTCTCAATTTATAGCTTTCCCTCTATCACAAGGAATTGACCAATCGAAGTGCTTAGATCTGGATTGCCCAATGGTCGTTGAGCACGGGATCCGGATCATTCGCCAATGAAAATGCTCGATCCGTTCACCAATCAGCGTTAGAAGCATCAATTCTTATGGGAATTCAAAAGTTTGTTTGAGCTTCTAGAAGTTCCCGCCAAGTGATTTCATCTTTGGGTTTTCACGTGGGGCGGAATATGCCTTTGGTTTGTGCTTGGAATCTTCCGGAATGTCTGTGGGCTTTTAATTACATTGGGGCGCGTGCAGAGTTTACTGAAATGCCCTTCAAAGTGGCTGTAAATTCCCAGTATGCCATTTCGCAGAGTTTAAGGGTCTTTTCGCAAAGTAGTTTGGCTCCAGAAGTTCTTTTCGCAAAGCATTTTGGCTTCAGAAGTTCTTTTCGCAAAGGACTTCTCTTCTTTTCGCAGAGGTAAATCTTCTATTCGAGGAGTGTTTTCTTCTTTTCGCAAAGTTCAAGGTTCTTTGCGAATAGTAAAAGTTCTTTGCGAATTGGACTCTAGGCTCCCATTCTTCTTTGCGAATGGCTCTCTCTCTTTTTTTCAGGTCTTTGTCTGCTCTTTTAGACCCTTTTTAGCCATTGCTGAGGTTGTTTCTTCAATCCATCTTTCAGCTTGACATGACTTGTCAGCTTTTTGATCATTTTAGGATGCTTTTCGGACTTGGACCTGTCTAATTGGTTAGCTGTAAAATGCACACTAAAGCACTTATTTAGTCTTCTCAAGGGTCTTTCAAAGCTCATGTTTAGGGGTAAAAAATGGTATTTTTCACTACTTAACAATTACTTAAGTTAAGATTTAAGTGATTAGGCCAAATTCACAACTAAACTAATAAGGAGATTAAACAAAACCATGCTAAGTAACTACCAAAAATCATTGGGTTATTCCCTGTTATTCAAATTGTTGTCCATAAGCAATTACCTTATAATTCCATGCTTGTTAAATTACTGACATATGTGTGAAGGTTGATCTATATGTTCTTTTTGTTTTCCCTACGGAGCTAGGATGTAGCTCACCCCCCTTAGACTATACGTCGCAAGTCCAGGACTAGCGGCAGCAAAGACTTCTGGAGAAGCTGATCCAAAGGCTTCGGTTTACGTGCCCACATAAGAGTCAGAACCTCCTCCTGAGGAATTCTTCTAGGAAACCCGCTGCATACTTTGAGAGTGAGTTGAGAGTTTTATGTATGGCTTGGTATATCAAGCCTCTTTATTTCAAATGTTTTAAATACCGTTGCTTGACAAGACGTCTAGGATGAACTGTTATCACTAATGGTTTGGGTAAGTTCTTATGTCCACGATTTGGCATGGGACAAGGACTGCCTTGCAATACCTTGATTATTTTTGAGATTTTATTTAGAGTAGCTACGTGTGCCTCAATTACAGTTTTGGCTTGTATATACCAATATTTCGTAAGGAACCCGGGGCACGGCCTTGAAGGCCGTGCTGATGGCACGGATTTCGGGGTTCCGAAATTTAGGCTGTCACAACCTTCAAGACCAAAGATGGTCTTTATGAGTGGATGGTGATGCCTTTTGGGCTATCAAATGCCCCAAGCACCTTCATGAGGCTCATGACCCAAGTGTTCAGGCCGTTTCTAAGCAAATTTCTTGTCGTATATTTTGACGTCATCTTGATTTACAGTCATGACAAGGAATAACACCTAATCCACCTTAGGTTGGTTTGCGAGACCTCGAGGGGGAGAGATTAAACGCGAATTTCAAAGAGTGCACCTTCTTCATGCAACGATCCGTTGTCTTCTTAAGATTCATCGTCTTAGCCGACGGGATGGTTGCGGACCTCGAAAAGGTGAAGGATACTGTAGAGTGGTCGAAACCTAGGAATATTCATAAAGTTCATAGCTTCCATGGTTTGGCTATACTCTATTATCGATTTATTCTAAGTTTTAGCACCATTATGGCTCCTATCACTGATTGCATGAAAAAGGGAGAGTTCCAATGGAGCAAAGCCACGACGAAAGCCTTTGTCGAGAATAAGGAAAAGATGATTAGTGCCCGTCATGTGTCTACTAGACTTTTCTTAAGTATTCGAAGTAGCATGTGATACATCGGGTGTAGGTATAGGCATGGTTATTAGCCAAGAGGGCCACCTTGTGGCCTACTTTAGTGAAAAGCTTAACGAGGCGAAGTAAAAATACTCCACCTATGATAAGGAGTTTTATGCAGACGTCAAATCTCTTTGGAATTGGAAGCATTACCTTAGACCACAATAATTTGTGTTGTTTTCTGATCATGAAGCCTTACGCTTCCTTGCTCCCCAAAAGAAGTTGAACCCGAGGCACGCGACATGGGTCAAATACCTTCAAGGGTTCACATTCATGTTGAAGTACAAGGTCGGTTCTGAGAACAAAGCGGTTGATGCGCTTAGTTGTCAAGTAGCGACTTTGCACACTATGAGCACCGAGGTCATTGGATTTGAGTAGTTGAAGATTATTCGAAGTGCCCAGATTTTGGGGTGGAATACGTTGCTCTCATTGATGATCCGACCAGCACTAACTCTAAGTATATCATGCAAGATGGGTATTTGTTCAAAGGCAAATCGCCTATGCATCCCTCACACTTCATTATGTGATTTCCTCATTTGGGAGTTACATGTCGGAGGGATTGTCAGACATTTCGGGTGAAAAAAGACCATTGCGCTCATTGAAGATAGGTTTTACTGGCCTAGCCTTGCGAAGGACATCTCACGGGTTGTGAAACAATGTCGGACATTCTAATTGGCCAAACAGAGCAGGCAAAATGCTGGTCTGGATATCCCGTTACCCATGCCACACACCCCGTGGCAAGACATCTATATGGACTTCGTGCTCGGACTCCCCAAGACTCCGTGAAAGCACGATTCCATTTTTGTGGTAGTGGGCCGCTTTTCCAAGATACTCACTTCATACCCTGCTCTAAAACCTCCAATACAGCTCATGTAGCTAAATTAGTTTTCAGGGAGGTTGTGCGTCTCCATGGGTTACCCAAAACCATCATGTTAGATAGGGACGTAAAGTTCACTAGTTATTTTTGGAAAATCTTATGGCAAATGATGGGTATCATGCTTCAGTTCTCATCGGCCTATCACCCTCAAATCGATGGCCAAACAGAAGCCACTAATAAAAGCTTAGGTAATCTCCTTCGTTGTCTTGTTGGTGATCATATTAGGATTTGGGATTCGACATTGCCAATAGTCGAGTTTGCATACAATAATTTTGTCAATAAGTCCATAGGCATGAGAATGTGTGAGGTCGTACATGGTCATAGGCCTAAAACACCACTTGATTTAATCACCATGTCTGCATCATATCGAGTGTCCGAGTCCGCAGATGCATTCGCGCAACATATTCATAGTTTGTAGGCCGAAATTAGACAGAAAATTAATTCAAGCAATGAACAATATAAAATATCTACGGATGTGCATAAGCGTTTCGAGGAATTCCAAATCGGTGATCATGTCATGGTTCAGATTAGGCCATAACGATTCCCATTGAGAGTCGCCAAAAGCTTCAAACCCGTGGCGTTGGGCCTTTTAGAATTGTGGCAAGGAGTGGCCCTAATGCTTATGTTCCTGAGCTTCCTCCGGATATAGGGATCAACTCAACGTTTAATGTGGAGGACCTAGCTCCTATCCACACACCCCTTCCCTTCCTTCCCAAGTAGGCAAGATATAATCGATATCATGGTGGAGGATTTCAAAAATATTTGAAAAAGTGGATGGGCAAACCATATTCGAAAAATGTGTGGATAAATGAAAACGAGGTGTGTCACCTAGACCCTGACATACTAGATCGATATCACAACTCCGCTTCATCGGTGATGAAGCTTTTTTGGTCCGGGAGAGTTGACGGGGACATCATTATCGTGGACATAGGCTATAGACCATATCGAGTGTACCGGCAGTGGAAGAAACGAGACGAAAACCATAATCGGGTGTAAAAGCAACCAAAACTGAGCATAAAGGAGGACACAAAAGAATACATAGTCAATCAATCAATCTTAGACATCGATCGATCGACTGCACCAGCGGGATTTAAAATTTGCCAATGTTTTGTTTCATATATATATATATATATATATAATCGATCGGGTATCATTATCAATCGATTGATTTGTGACCCGAGGCTTATATATATATATATATATATATATATATATATATATATATATATATATATATATATATCGAGGCTTCACATCGATCGATCGATTTTTCGCGAAAGCGAACTCTACCACATGAAATTAGGTTTTAGGGGCAAACTTGTCTTTTTTTTTTTAGTTTATTTGCTTTAGCGTTGTCTTTTGTGAGGCCTCCTATATAAGGTCTCTAAATAAACAATATAATTAAATTTTGATTAATGAAAAATGCTTATGCTTTCTGCTTGAGATGAGCAACTACGAAGAGTGAATCTTCTTCCCGAGAAGGGTTTGGTGTGAAGCCAAGGGTGCGAAGCCCACAATCTATTATCTTCTATCTTTTTTTATTTATCTTTCACTGCTTTTATTTTATTCCCATAAGCCCTAAATTCAGTCATTACTCTTTCAAATATTTTGAAAATCATAAACTCTAGCTGTCATTTGAACCGTTGAATCGATCTGATTCAATAGCCCTAAATCTCACATAAGCCATTAAACCATTCCACATCAAAACACCCTGATAAAATTAGTGATCCCATTTTGATCGAAGAGCGATACCCTAATCTGGAAGCGGCTAGAGTTCTATCTCTAAGATCATCCTTCTACGAGGCTAATAGATCTAGCGCAACGGACTGGACCCTACCCAAACTAACACGATTATCTAAGCAGAAAACTTTGAACCTTAAGGTATTGGGATTATGTGTTAATTTTTGCTTGATTAATTTAGTTTAATTTTGAAAAAATAATCATTTCATCATCATTCACGTAGTCTAGGGTTTTATCCCGCATCAATCTAACAAGGGACGGTAACCCTATAATGCATGAATATGATTTTTATGCTATTTTGTCGAGATTAATAAAATTAAATCAAGCTTAATCTCAAAATTATCTTAAATACCTTAGGGTTTGAAGAGTTTTGATGGATAGATCATGCGAGATCCGGCTAGGGTCCACTCCTATGCGCAAGTCCTATTAGATTTGAGGTTGGATCGGGCCTAGAGATAGAAGTCTAGCTTTTCTAGGCTTGGGCATTCATCTTCAATCCGATGTAGATTGACGGGTTCGATCTAGGGTTGTAGAATTGGGTTTAAGGTTTGAACTAGGTTTATGGTATTGTAATAAGCTTATAGTTTGGAAAAGGTTTATGGTTTAGAAAATGGTTTTGGCTCTGTTTGATTTAAGGTTTCAGAAAGGGTTCGAGGGTTTGGGATCAAGAAACTAATAGATTAGGATTTAAAAATCTTAGATCAATAAGGTAAAGGTTTAAGAGAAAATAAAGATGAATAGATAGTAAAAGATAAAAAGGAAAATAGATATCAAAAGATACGGTTTGGAAATCGGTCCCTTGGCCTCACACCAAACCCATCTTGAGAAGAAGAATATTCTAGCAATAATGTATTCAAAATATTTAAAAAATAATTAAAAATTATTTGCAAGCCTCCTTATATAGGTTTCCAAAATAAATATCGAAATAAAGAATCCTAATAATAATAAAAGACAAAAAAAAAAAATCGTAAAAATTAGAAATTCCGTCGCTGGGACGGAGTCGTCCCACAAACGTCCGTCTTGGAGGTCACAGACGTCCGTGACCTACGGACTCAGAACCACGGACGTCCATGGGGCACTATGGATGTCCGTGCACCAAAACAGTGAGGTGCACTAAATCTGGATGTCCGTGTTGAATCTACGGATGTCCATCGCCTGATGCTGTCTTTTGCCTTCATTTTTCCCTTGAAGCTGAGGTACTCGGACTACTTGGGCTCCTCTTCGCTTCTTTCGACGCCAGTAGAAGTGATGTGCTCTAAAACCAATGTCCACATACTCGACGTCCCTGTCAATTCCCCTGGACCAAAAATGTTTCATCACCAATGAAACACGCTCGTGGTAGATGTCGATCAAGTCGGGGTTTAAACGGCAAACTTTATTCTCGTGGATCCAAGTATTTTCGGACTTCGATTTGTCGACCCATTTAACCAAATACTTCTGAAATCCCCCGTTATATGTAGAGACTACATGATCACTTATTATATCTTCTATCTCATCTTTTCTCTGTCTGTTTGGGGAATGGAGAGGTACGGGTTACAAAGTTGGGTTGGGGTTATGAGGTAGCTGGAGTGGGTTTTCAGGAGGTGAGATAAAATCCAAGGAACCAAGTCCTCCACATTGAATGTTGAACTAACTCCCATACTTGTAGGAAGCTCAAGCATGTATGCATTAGGACCACTCTTAGCTAAAATTCTAAAAGGTCCGTCTCGGGATTGAAGCCTCTTGGCGAATATCGATGGGAACCGTTCGGGCCTGACCCGAACCATCACATAATCAATCACTTGATATTCTTTAAAACGTCTGTGAATATCTATAGATAACTTATATTGATTGCTGCTTGAATTAATCTTTTATCTAATTTCGGAATGCAAGCTATGAATGTGTTGTGCAAATGTATTGGCAAACTCTCACACTTTATGGGATGCAAGCATGGGGATCAAATCTAGTGGTGTACTAGGCCTATGGCCATGTACTACCTCAAAAGTACTCATGCCTATGGACCTATTGACAGAATTATTGTAGGCAAACTTAGCTGTGGATAAAATGGTTCCCAAGTCCTAATATGATCACCGACAAGACTAGGAAGGAGATTTCCCAAACTCCTATTGGTACTCACAGTTTGGCCATCCGTTTGAGGGTACCAAGCTGTCGAAAATTGAAGCATTATGAGCATCATGTGCCAAAGGTCTTCCAAAAATAGCTAGTAAATTTGGCATCCCTATCAGACATAATGGTTTTGGGCAACCCATGCAGACGTACTACCTCCACGAAGTATAATTTAGCAATGTGAGATGCATCGGAGGTCTTAGAACACGGTATGAAGTGGGTCATCTTGGAAAATCAATCCACTATAACAAAGATGGAATCGTGCTTCCTCGGAGTTTTGGAAAGTCCAAGCACGAAGTCCATTGAGAGGTCTTGTCATGGTGTATGTGGCACGGGTAACAGGTATTGGTGCGCACTTTTTTTGGGTTCCTTTCGATACCCGGTGAATTAGTGGCCCAATTTTATCCTGAGCGGACTCTGGCAATGCGGTGTTTTGGATGTTGAAAATAAAGGAGGATTCTAGAAAGATTCCTAGTTTATTTCGATCGCCAGCTGCAGATATTTAACGACGCTGCAACACGTCAGTGATCACTCTTTAGAGCGGGTGTGGGTTATTTCTTTACTGAATCGTCGGCCTGCCGACGTCAGTAGCACTGGCTCTTCTTTATAATTTAGATAATTTAGTTCTCCTTTCCTTATTATTGCTGTAATTCTAATTATCTTAGGTTTCCTAGTTCTACTATGAGTCTAACTATATGAATCAGTTGTGGTGAATTAATCTACTATTCTAATATCCTAATCTTAGGGTGATTTTACTTGGTTTAAATATTCTAATCTTATTAGAATTCTACTATAATTAGGTATCCTGATTCTGTCAGAAGTCTAATTAATTTGTTGTTTTAATCCTATTGAAAGTCTAATTAATTAAGTCTCCTAATCATACTAGGAGTCTAATTAATCCGAATATTCTAATCATATTAGGAATCTAATTAATTAAATTTCTTAGTCTTACTAGAAGTCTAATTAATATTAGTCTCCTAATCGTACTAGAAATGTAAATATGGCCATTCTAATAAAAAAACTCTAATTGAAGCAAGCATGCTAATTGTACGAAAATTCTAATTGAAGCAAGTATACTAATTTTTACAAAAATTCTAATTAAAACAAATATACTAATTGTATTGAAATTCTAATTAAAGCAATTATACTAATCCTATGAAATTCTAAATATATAAATTCTACTAAAATTCTAATTAAAACAAATATATTAATTGTATTAAAATTCTAATTGGAGTAAATTGACTAAGTTTACTAAAATTCTGATTAAAATAAAGGAACTAATTTTTACTAGAATTCTAATTAAGATAAAAGAACTAATTTTACTAATTCTAATTAAAGCAATGAATTAACTCTACTAAAAATCTAAGAAAAGGAGTTTTGGGCCCGTTATGTTAAGGAGGATCAGCCTCGTTCTCGAGTACCCTCCGTAAGCTCCCTTGGGCAAATCGAGTGGTTGAGATTAAAGCAAATTGAATTTTAGATTATAAATAGTATTTTAAAAAAAAATTTAAGGTCGATTTTGGATTATAATTATGAAACTTGAAATTAAGAAAACTGAATGATAAATTGGGATTTTAAAAATCTTAGATTAAGGAATTAATACTAGAATTTAAAATCTAAGGACTGAATTCGGGACTGAAATCAGAAAATCTGACCGTATGATTAAGGACTAGTTCTAGAAACAAATAACTAGAACCAGAGATTAATAATAGGACTGGAGATTAAGATTTCAGAATAAAATTGAAGTCTAGAGTCAGTGATTAGGCCGTCAGATTAAGGACTAGTTCTAGAAACTAAGGACTAGAATCGGAGATTGAAAATTACGGTCTAAAAAAAAAGGGGGTGCTACGGTCTAAGACTGAAAATTTAATATTAATAGGTAAAACTAAAAAAACCTAAATCTAAGAACTAGAAAAATTAGGATCAGAAACTAAAGACTAGATTCTTACCTAAGGCCGGGGTTGCAGAGAGGTATCTCGAAATTCGAAGCTTGGATGAGGACTTGATGTTCGAATCTTGAAGTTATGTCTCTATTTCTCTATGTGTTCGCTCTCCAAATTTTCTAGCCTCTCTTGTCCCTCTGTTTGGAGCCGAATTTAAAAAGTCTTTTGTAGGTTTTCTTCTAATTAAACGTCCTGTTTGAGGCGTTTAACTGAATTACGTGTTGGTCACCCAATGCCTAATTGCTTTGGGTCGGTCACCGATTGGCTGACTGGCTCAGCCGAGTTTCCTAGTTCTAATCATATTAGGACTAATTACGCGCTTTGTTTAAGGTATGCAATCCGATTAAGCATTTCACCTAAAGCACTTAATCGTGGAATCTTGGGGGTCAAGGACTATGAGACTAGGTCGGGCGTACGCCAATTGCGCGCCTATGGTGGGGCGCTCAATCCGATCACGCGTGTCATGTACAGCTCGTAATCAAATCTCAAGGTAGTTTGGGGAAAGGAAGTCCGGTCTGAGAGGAGACTGATTGAACGTTTGTGGTCTTGCGTGCAATCAAATTGCGTGTGTGGTTTTAAGCACATAATTCAGGGTTGTCTGAGTCCAGGTTTGAAATTCTAGACTATTATTTCAGTCTGTATTTTGACTATATACTATTGTTTCAGTATATAGTCTCCCTATATTGGGATCTGAGCCACAGAGCTATTGTTTCAGCCTGTGTTCAGCCATGTACTATTGTTTCAGTGCATGGTTCCCATATCGAGGTTAGGGGTCTGAAATGCCAGACTATTATTTCAGTCTACATTTTGACTACATATTATTGCTTCAGTATATAGCCTCTCTACATCGAGATCTGAGCCACATAGCTATTATTTCAGCCTGTGTTCAGTCATGTACTATTATTTCAGTGCATGATTCCCACATCGGGATTAGGGGTCTGAGCCACAGAGCTATTATTTCAGCCTGGATCCAGCCATATACTATTGTTTCATTATATGGTCTCACATTAGGGTTGTAAAACTTTTAGAGAACGTAAGTCCTTTCTGAAAAGTCACGGGCAAGGTCAAAGGTTGACTGAACAAATTTATATTCCGAAAGGGCAAAATTGGGGTGTCTACAACAGGGTGTACAAGCCGGTATTTTGTTTAGTTTGTTTTAACACTTGGCAAGTACGACAATGTTTGATGACCCGAGCGATATCTCTCATTAGGCTAGGCCAAAAGAACATATTCTCTACGAGCGCAATAGTTTTATTATGCCTGAAATGTCCGGCTAACCCTCTGGCATGCAACTCCCAAATGAGAAAGTCACGCAATGAAGTGCGAGGGATACAAAGGCGATGACCTTTAAACAAGTACCCATCGTGGATGGTGTACACGAGATATGTGCTAGTCGGGTCACTAAGGAGAGTACTGTACTCAATTCCAAAATTTGGGCACTCGGAGTATTCATCCTTTAGCCTTTCAAACCCGATGGCCGTGGTGCTCATTTTGCGCAAAGTCGCCACTCGATGACTAAGTACATCAGTAGCCCTATTTTCAGCACCGGCCTTATGCTTCAACACGAATATGAACCTTGAGGGTACTCAACCCACTTCGCGTGCCTTGGGTTTAACTTGTTCTGGGAAGAAAGAAAGCGTAAGGCTTCATGGTAAAAAAATAACACAAATTATTATGGCTTAAGGTTATGCTTCCAATACTAAAGAGATCGGACGATCGCATAAAACTCTTTGTCATAGGTGGAGTATTTTTGCTTTGCCTCATTAAGTTTTTTACTAAAATAGGCCACTAGGTGACCCTCTTGGCTAAGCACTCCTATGCCTACACTCAATGCGTCGCATGCGACTTCGAAGACTTTGAAAAAGTCCTGCAAGCGCATGATGGGTGTGACAGCCAGCATTTCCTAACCGTGAAACCCGGACCGTCAGATTGACGCTAAGGCCAATCCCTTAATGGAACACTTGGTACATCCACACGTAAAGCGAATATAAAGTGGAAACCAGCTAACAAACACAACTATCATATGTAAAAAGTAAATCTCTAATTCTATATCTCAAAAGCTTAAAATAATGGCTCTAATCTCATGCCAAACTCATGGGCGGAAGAACTGAGAAGAACCACCGGTGACAGTCGACCATCACCGAAACATGATTCACAAAATAATAATACAATAAATTTCCAAAAGAATATATTCATTACATTTCAAGACCATCAACTAGACTCATCTCTCCAAAGCCGGACCTACTCGTGCTTTGAACACAGAAAGTAATCCTCTAACTGAGGCTCTATTTCCCCCTCCAAAGGTAAGTATTCAGAGTCCTCTTTATCATGGTCCTCAGCACCAAGATCCTCACCTGAACCTGTGACGTATAGTCGAGGGATGAGCTTCATCTAAGCCCAATAGGGAAACACCAATAGCATGCATATCTCAACAAAACACATATATCTCATGACATAATTGAAAACATGAATTTTCTTTTAAAGATGCACAAGTACGAAGATCATTGAATGAAACACAACCACAGTTCTTTGTTTGAAAAACTTAACACATGCTCATCTACGAGTTCTCATAACATAGGAAAAGAACTTAAAGTGCTTCACTTAAATAATTCCCCGAGCAAGTATAGCATCAAGCCCCCGATAGAATACTCACCATCGCCGTTCACATGAACTATTTATCACATGGTGCTCAAGGTCCCAAAAATGATGGACACTTGTGTCGAACACAATTACCATTGGTCAGTAGAATTCACAAGATCACACAAGATCACCAAGGGTGTATGGATATCCCGCTGTACCGATCACGGATATCCCGCCACGTCGGTCATGGATATACCGCCATGTCAACCGGGTATTCACATATAAACCATAAATCAAAGTACATACATATAGCTTATCACCGTGTAATGTGATAATTTTTATCTAGGGTTGAAAGGTTAAAACACATTCTTCCCACACACTTACTGGAATGAATCTTCAAAGATTCCATAAGCTTTTCACATTATCAAACTGAATCTAGGAAGATTCTCATAAACATAACACATTTATCTTAACCATGGTTTTCAAAGCACACACACACACTTACACATTCATAAAACTCATACATATTCAAAGACAAACACATCATATCATAATCCACATGCGAGCCGTATCGAATGTACATGGTATAGAGTTTTCCTTATCTCAAATATGAAGTCACACGCAACTCCCTATCCCGTTAGCTTCTCTCATACATCAACTAGTCCACACCTAAGACATGACATAATATACATCAGAAAAGACGCAAAACAAAAAGATATAAGATCCCTCCAAAGTACCACAAACAAAACACAACAAATTCCTGAATCTAGCGATTTTCTAATTTGATCGATTGATTTCCAAATTCGATCGATCGAAACTATTTCGATTGGTTGATTCCCTCAAGAGCCAAACTTCTGACAACACAATCTCGATCGATTGATTTGTAATTCGATCGGATTTCCAAATTCGATTGATCAAAATATATTTCGATCGATCGAATTTCCATAGAAAGGTTTGAACATTCCCTGTTTATATATCTTTTGATCGATCGAGTGTTCAATTCGTTCGATCGAAACACATTTCATTAGATCAAATTATATTTCGATCGATTGATCGAAATCAACACATTTCATCTATCCCTTGATTTTCTCGTTTCAATTCCATTCTTTCTCAAATTTATCTTCTTTTCTTCATATTTTTCAATCATATCATAAACGGAAACTTGCTTAATACTAATTCACAACTTAACACAATTTCTTACCTCTAGTTGATCGATCTCATGATCCACTTTTCCAGCTAAAGTTAGGGTTTCACAAGGTGGAACTTAGATTCTTCTCCAATCAAAACTTCCTTAACTTCGCACTCAAGGGCGGATCGCACAAGCACTCACACGCATTCAAAGCCCTCAATCCCTCTCTCTTCTCATTTACTCTCTCACACCAACCAAAAGTAGGGGCATTAATTTCCCTTACTATTTGTCTTTTATACTTAAAGGTTCATGGTTTCTACGTTAAGCACATACGGTGTGCCTCGGTGTACACTACTTCCTCATAGGTTCACACACACTCTATTCTTTTCCTTTCGCATCCCCAAACTAGGTTGACTAACTCCCATCATTATTTTATTATTCTACCTTATTCGGTGTGCGACCAATCGGCACGCACATCGAGACATACAAGTCAAAGGTCAATTTTTTTGGGTCTTCACATTCTCCCCACCTTAGAAATTTTTATCCTCGAAAATAGATCTAACAAACAGTTATTGAGATCTAAGCAAGGTTACCTCAAAAGGTACCACACATGGCTAAACAAACATGTTACTTAACGAAAGTTATACACACGTAACGACCATACCACATACGATCCACACCCTGCAAGAAATTACCATCATAAAACCATTCACAAAAGCTATATAGATCATATTCACATTCAACAAAAATTATCCAAAAAGATCACCCTAATGTGTAACATCCCAAAACAGGATAAAGACGCGGCAACAATGCCACAATAGTTATAACAATTATACATATTTCACCAAAATTTCCCAAAAAGACAAAAAGTTTCTTCCAATCCAACAGCCCAATCAATCATCTGCTCCCTTAGCTCCATCAGCTTCATCAGCTCCATCCGCCTCGTCCGTCCCGCAAGCCTGTAGGTCCTCGGCATCTACTCCCGACGTAGAAGCGTTGAATGCATGAGCTCGCATCACCATAATCCGTTGGAGGTAGTCCGTTGGATATATGTAGTGCATAGTATCCTCCAATATAAGCTCATGATAATCGAGGTGATGATTCAGTTGGTAGTTGCTCGCTGCGATGAGGGCTGCTAGCTCCTCATTGGTCATGCTTATTGCTTGCTGATGTGGTGGAGGCACAGGGATGTAATCACGTTGCTGAATGGGAGGTATGATTTCTGGTTGTTCTTCAACAAGTTCACCATGGGCTGGTTGTTTTTATTCTAGGGCGTCCTAGGCAGGCTATTCTTGGGCATGGGAAGAAATCGGAGCAGGTGGTGCTTGCACACCCGATAGTAGAAGTGGCTTTAAGCAATTATAGGTCTTCTTCCACTGCTTAAAGGTGTATAGTTCCACGTTATCAGATGACTTAGGCTCATGGGGAGAGATCTTATATGCAGCGCCTCCCGGATACTCCTCAAGCAAGCTAAAGATGAGGCTCGTGAATGGTATGTACTCTTCCGGCTTGTCAGCGCCTGCTAACATTTTTCCCCTGGTATATATCATGCCCTCAAAAACCACCTTAGCGGCGTTGAACCACTGCCCCTTAAACGCTAAAAATAGCGCCTCCATCAATACCCCAAGTCTCTCGGTCTTATGGCGTATAGGGTATAAATTACACTTGAAGATCGTGTCTAGCATCCACATATAGCTAGGTAAATCGGCTCAGTTAATCGCTCGACCAGATCCAAGTCGATCATGAGTCATTTGCTCAGCAGTCACCATACGAGGTATTGGTTCAGGGTTTGGGGGTAACAATTCAACGCCGGGGCCATAACTATCGTAGCACTTTAGAGATTTACATGCCATACTATGGGTGAAAATATAGTCTCTTTCGTTGATCTTAGTATAAACGGTATTAGGGTTCTTACCTATGTACATATTTTGGTAATAGTATTGATGAAGGGGTTTTAAAAGATTATCCAATCCGGCCTTCCCTAGATAATCAAGTGCCCATCCGTCTATACCTGGCAAGTTAGGCATTTCAAAAAGAGCCGGATCGATCTTATACCGAAAATCAAACCCTTTTTCAGCTCACCATTCCTTTGGCTGTTCTAATGGTGGTTGTGAAGAAGTAGTCAGGGGTACTGGTGTTGGTTGTTGTGGAGGTTGTTGCGAAAAAGTTGGTGGTTGCGAAGAACCCCCTTGAGATATGGGTTTCTTCAATGCGGGGGTCTTAGTCGATTGTCTCGTCTTGGGAGAACCCGCTTGAGATTTGGGTTTCTTCGATGTAGGGGTCTTAGACGATTGTCTCGTCTTGGGAGCCATAGGTCTCTAACAAAATCTAGGGTTTAATCCAAAGGAAATACTCAAATTTGAATGCAAACTTCTCAAAAATAATAGGGCTTTACCTTTTGGTGAGGTTTGGATTTGAATCCACGAAGAATCCTTGCGTGATTAATCAGTCCTTGATCTCCAAGAACAAGCACAAAAGAAAACCCTAAGAAAAGCCCTAAAATTTTTACCTTTTTGATTTTTAAAATGGTCGAATCACTTATATACTTCGCGATTCGATCGATTGAATTCAATTTTGATCGATCATTGACTTAAACTAATATGGTCCACGATTTCGATCGATCGAATTCAATTTCGATCGGTCGAGTTTCCAAATTCGATCGAACGAGTCTATTTTCGATTGGTCGAATTTCTCAGGATAACATTGGCACTTAAAATTTTTGATCGAATGATTTATGAATTTGATCGAATGATTTTCAATATCAATTGAACGATTTATGAATTCAATCGAACGACTTTAGTATACTTTATCCTAGTGTGAAAATACTCCCTGTTTGGTGGTTTCGATCAATCAATTTTCACTTCGATCGATCGAATTTAATTTCGATCAGTCAAATTTGACAAAAACACTTAAATTTTGCATTTTTCAATTTCCTTCTTGACTGTAACTCTTAAATCTTTCTCATGGTTTTATTCTCATTAATTAATAGAGCTCTTTTACATGTAGAACCAGTCACAAAAGGACTTTTACTATTCACATATCTCCTCGTTCATTGAAATAACAAAGGGTATTGGTCGCGCATCTCGGTTTCGTGCTCCCACGTATCTTCCTCTTTAGAATGATTTTTTCATCTCGGTCACGCAACTCCTGTTCAGTTCGATCTAAAATTTGCATCGGGTCCTCTACAACGGTCAAATCCTTGTAAACTTCAATCGATGGCGCATCGAGTATATGAGTCGGATCCTTCACGTACTTTAGTAGCATGGATATGTGAAATACATCATGTACTCTATCCAGTTGCGGGGGTAATGTGACCCTATATGCAACTTCACTGACTCTTCCTAACACTTCAAAAGGTCTAATGTAGTGGGGACTTAACTTCCCATGCTTTTCGAAGTGCATTACACCTTTCATCAGTGATATCTTTACAAACACATGATCTCCAACTTGGAAGTTCACGCTAGTTCTCTTGATATTGACGTAAATCTTCTGCCGACTTTAAGTTGTCTTAATCCTTTCTTGAATGATACAAATAGTTTATGTATTTCTCTTTATCACTTTCGGACCCAATATAAACTTTTCACCGGACTCTTCCCAATTGATCGGAGATCTACATCTCTGTCCATACAACGCTTCATACGGAGCCATCCAATGCTCTGCTGAAAGCTGTTATTGTACGCAAACCCAATCAATGGTAGGTGTTGATCCCATGATCCCTGAAAATCGATCATATAGGCTCTAAGCATATCTTCAATTATTTGATTGACTCTCTCAGTCTGACTGTCGGTCTACTGATGAAATGTCGAACTGAAATCTAACCTCATGCCCATACCTTCTTGGAATCTTTGCCAAAACATTGAGGTATACAACGGGTCACGATCCAAAATAATGCTTGTTCGAATACCGTGTAGTCGAACGATCTCTCGCATGTACAAATTAACCAATTTGCTTGCCGTATATGTGGTAGTGTAGGGCAAGAAATGTACTGACTTTGTCAGTCGATCAACGACTACCCATATAGCATTGTGGCGCCTTCCCGTCCTAGGTAATCCTACAATCAAGTCCATGGAGATCGACTCCCATTTCCATTTGGGTATTAGTAGAGGTTGCAATTTACCAGCTGGATGTCTATGATCCACCTTTACTTGCTGACACACTAAGCATTTAGAAACATACTCGGCGATATCTTTCTTCAAACATCTCCACCAATAGCTTCTTTTCAAATCCTGGTACATCTTGGTACTACCAGGATGAATAGCATACTTGGACTTATGGGCTTCATACAATACAGTTTGTCGCAGATCGGCATCACTCGGTATGGATAAACATCCTCGGAATAGTAATGCTCCATCTTCCTTAATAGAAAAGTCTTCGCTAGTGCTATCTGTCACACTTTGTCTGATCTTCAAGAGCTCTGTATTTTTCATCTGAAGCTCATAAATTCGATTAAAAATTGTTGATTTGATCGTAAAGTTGGCCAACAATGCACCAGAAACTTTCACCTCGATGTTCTTATTATACAAGGAAATGTCTTCCAACAATTTCCAGCGACGGAGTCCTGCAATAAGACCAGCTAACTGAGCCAAGTTCTTCCGACTCAAAGCATCCGCCATGACATTACCTTTACCAGGGTGATACTTGTAGACACTCCCATTTTGCCCTCTTGGAATATACAAATTTGATCGATCAACCTTTGACCTCATAACCCTAACGTGGGAACCATGCACTGAAATAATAGTACATGGCTGAACACAGGCTGAAACAATAGCTCTGTGGCTCAGACCCCAACATAGGGAGACTATATACTGAAACAATAGTATATAGTCGGAATGCAGATTGAAATAATAGTCTTGCATTTCAGACCCTCAACCCTAATGTGGGACCATATGCTAAAACAATAATATATGGCTAAACACAGGCTGAAACAATAGCTCTGTGGCTCAGGCCCCATAACCCTAACATGGGAACCATGCACTGAAACAATAGTACATGACTAAACACAGGCTGAAACAATAGCTCTATGGCTCAGGTCCCGACGTAGGAAGACTATATACTGAAATAATAGTATATAGTCGGAATGCAGATTGAAACAATAGTTTGACATTTCAGACCCGACCCTAACTCGAACAACCCTGAATTACGTACCTAAAATCACGCACATAATTCGATTGCACGCCAAATCACACACGTGCAATCAGTCCCTTTTCAGACCAGACTCCCTTTCCCAGACCATCTCGAGACTCGATTACACGCCTGACACGAGACACGCGATCGGATTGAGCGTCCCACCACCAACACGTAATTGGCCTACGCCCGACCTAGTCTTACAATCCTTGACCCCCAAGCTTCCTCGATTATATGCTTCGGAAGAGACGCTTAATCGGATTGCGCACCCTACACCATATGCGCAATTAGTCCTAACATTGTTAGAACTAGGAAACTTGCTGAGTAAGTCAGTTGGTCTCTTACTGAGTCGGTGACCTATTCAAAGCGATTAAGCACTGGGAGACCGGCGCGTAATTCAGTTAAACGCCTGAAATATGGCATTTAATTGGAGAAAAACCTATAAAAGTTTTTTTTTAATTTCGACCCAACACAACACGCAAGAGGTTGGCAATTTTGAGAGAAAACGGATTTTTTTGGGATTTCGAAACCAGAGAACTCCAAGAACCAACATATAGAGGAACATAGCCATGATTTCGGGATTCAATCTTCGAATCTTCGAGATTTCTCTCCGCAGCCCCGGTCCTAAGTAAAAATCTTAGTTTTAGACTTAGGATTTCTCTTAGTTTTAATTATTAATATCAAATTTTCAGTTTTAGACCATAGCACCCC
Source organism: Chloranthus sessilifolius (assembly GCA_021018995.1). Lineage (NCBI taxonomy): Eukaryota > Viridiplantae > Streptophyta > Magnoliopsida > Chloranthales > Chloranthaceae > Chloranthus > Chloranthus sessilifolius. The sequence continues at coordinate 30,367,610 of CM037598.1, forward strand.
TTTTGTAGACTGTAATCTCTTATATCTGGTTCTAGTTCTCCGTTTTTAGAACTAGTCCTTCATTTGACGGTCTAATTTACCGACCTTAGGCTTTAATTCCATTCTAAAATCTTAATTTTTAGCCCTATCATTAATCTCTAGTTCTAGTTCTTAGGTTCTAGAACCAATCTTTAATCATACGGTCTGATTTTCTGATTTCAGACCCGAATTCAGTCCTAAAATTTTAAATTTAAATTTAAATTTCTTAGTTTAATATTTTTAAAAAATCCCAAATATTAATTTAGTTTTATAATTCTAGTTTCTTAATTTAATCCATAATTATAATCCCAAAATCGACTTCGAAAAACCAAAAATATAATATTATAGTCCAAAACCCAACTTGCTTTAACCTCAGCCACCCGATTTGCCCAAGCGAGGTTACGGAGGATACTCGGGAACGAGGCCAATCCTCCTTAACATAACGGGCCCAAAACACTATTTTTTTAGAATTATTTTGTTTCTTTAATTAGGATTAGAAGATACCTTTTCTAGATTTTTGGTATAATTAATTTACACGCTTTATCTTAATTAGATCCTTAAAATAATTGTCTTAATTAGAACTCTAATCAAACCAGTTCCTTTATTTTAATTAGATAGTTCTAGCATAGTTAATTCCTCGCTATTTTAGATTTCAGCATAATCCTTTTTATTATTAGAATTTTAGTATAATTGATTCATTGCTTTGATTATAATTCTAGAAAAAAAATTAGTCCTTCATTTTAATTGGATTCTAGCATATATAATTAATTTCTTTAATTAGAATCTTAGGATAATTAATCTCTTGCTTTGATCATAATTCTAGCAAAATTAGTTTCTTTATTTTAATTAGAGTCCTAGTAAAATCAGTCCTTTATTCCTATTAGAATTTCAGTAGAACTATTATATTTGCTTTAATTAGAACTCTAATCAGATTAGTCTATTTATTTCACTTAGAATTTCAGTATAATTAGCATGCTTGATTTAATTAAAGTTTCATTAAAATTAATACATTTGCATTCCTAGTATAATTAGGAGACTGATACCGATTGGACTTTTAGTAGTATTAGAACACTAAATTAATTAGAATTCTAATAAAATTAGGAAACCAAAATTAATTGGCCCCCTGATAGAATTAGAATATTAAATTAACTCTCTATAATAAATTCCCACGCAACTAAACTCACAATAGAATTGAAAAATCTAAACTGATTAGAACTACAACAATAATGGGAAAGAAAAGGAAAACTAAACTATCTAAACTATAAGAAAGAGCCATAGCTGCTGACGTTCGCGGGCGGACGATTCAGTAAAAAAGTAACCCACACCCGCTCTAAAGCGTGATCATTGACGTGTTACAGCGTCGTTAAATATCTGCAGCTGGCGATCGCAACAACTAGGAATCTTCCTAGAAAATCTTTTTTTTTATCTTTACCTCCACCATTCCAAATGCTACATCGCTAGAGTCCACTTAGACATAATTGGGCCACTGATTCAACGGGGACCGAGAGGAACCCAGAAAAAATGCGCACCAACAATACTGAATAGAGCAGCTGTAGTCCTTGAAAAATTCAATCCACCTTTGTTGCTTCATATTTAATTCTTTCTGCGTATATAAGTACTTGAGGCTTTTGTGGTCTGTGAAAATCTCGAAGGTTTCACCGTGTAAATAATGTCTCCATATCTTTAGTGCAAAGATCACCGCGGCTAACTCGAGATCGTGCGTCAGATAATTCTTCCCATGCTCTTTCAACTGTCTCGATCCGTAAGTGATGACGTTCTTATTCTGATTGAGCACACAACCCAACCCATTGTATGAAGCATCACTGTAAATAACAAATCCCCCACTGCTTAATGGAATAGCTAACACTGGTGCGGAGGTAAGCCGTCTCTTAAGTTCTTGGAAGCTCTCTTCACATTCACTGATCCACTCAAATTTAATATCCTTTCTTGTAAGTCATGTGAGTGGTCCTGAAATCTTAGAGAATCATTCTACAAATCTTCGGTAATACCCAGGCAGACCGAGAAAACTACAAATCTTAGTCACAGTCTTTGGTTGCTCCCAATCCACTACTGCCTCAATCTTTGTTGGATCAACTGTCACACTCGCTTCTGAAACTACGCGGCCTAAAAAACTCACTTTCTCTAACCAGAACTCACACTTGCTGAGTTTGACATATAACTGATGAGCACGTAGCATTTATAGTGCAATGCGTAAGTGTTGCTTGTGTTCTTCTCTGGACTTTGAATAAATAAGAATGTCGTCCATGAACACAACTATGCACGTATCAAGATATTGCTTAAACACCCTATTCATAAGATCCAAAAATGAAGCTGGTACGTTTGTCAAGCCGAAAGGCATCACCAAAAACTTGTAATGCCCATATTTGGTTTTGAATGTTGTCTTTTGAACATCTTTGGCCTTCACATTTAGTTGATGATACCCTGATCTCAAGTCAATCTTCATAAAGAATTTTACCCCTTGCAACTGATCAAAGATATCATCGATCCTGGGTAAGGGGTATTTGTTCTTTATCATCAGCTTGTTCAATTGACGGTAGTTGATGCACACTCTCATCGACCCGTCCTTTTTTTTAACAAATAAGACCGATGCTCCCCAAGGAAACACACTAGGTCTTATGAATATCTTATCCAATGGCTCTTATAATTGCTCCTTCAACTCTTTCAACTCGGTAGGAGCCATTTGGTAAGGAGCTTCAGATACAAGTTATGTGCCTGGTGCTAAGTCAATAGCGAACTCTACTTCATGATCAGGTGGGCAATTCCTCAGGAAACACATCTGGAAATTCACACACAATCAAAATATCATTGATGACATTTTTCACTTCTTGCTGCTCCTGCAAAAATGCTAGGTATCCTTTGCACCCATTTTTCATCATCCGTTCAGCTCGTACCACAGAGAGAATTGGTATAATCTTGCCTTTGTCACCAACAAATTGGAATGACTTCTGCTTCGGTGGATGAAAAGTAATGACTTTTCATAGGCAATCAACGCTTGCATGATAAGCGAATAGCTAATTCATACCAAGGAGCACATCAAATCCTTACATATTCAACAAGATGAGGTTCGTCATCGTCCCTTGATCTTCTACTCGTACAATAAACGATCGACAACATGTGTCTGTAGTCACTGCACTTCCCGTACGAACTGACAAGTCCAAAATGAACTCCAACTCCTCGGGAATGACTTGCAATCTTCCTACAAATTCTGAAGCCACAAACGAGTGGGTAGACCCTGGGTCTATTAGAACTCGTGCATCACAACGATTGCCGTCATTTTCTTGATATAATGGTAAGGTACCTATTTGATACATATACTAAATAATTAAGCATGCATGACAAAGTTAAACACAAAAAAAAATAAAACTCCTGTAGATCATCTTTATCTATGCACCTTCTTCATCTAAAAAGCCATTTACTAATGTAAACATAGATAGATGATCATACCCTGAATGACTTCATTGCTCGCACATGCATCTTCGACAGTCATTGCAAAAGCACGACCTTGTATGGTGGGTCTCGTAGATCGCATAGGACTCTGTACAGTAGTAGTTGACACCGTATCTTCTTTCCTCAATTCTGGGCACTCTCTGATCATATGGCCCATCTTTTCGCACTTAAAACATCGCCCTGTGTCTCATCTGTAATCCAAGGTTTTATGAAATTTGATGCAATGGGCACATGTAACTTAGGGACTTGAGGATGCTACTCGCGAGAATCCTTGCTTAATTGATGCTCCCGAAGTTTGGGTTTGAGTAGGGCCCTCAATACAGAAAGGTCTGACAGGAGTAGATACTAGTGGTCTGGAATAATTTGAGTATGTAGGTTGTCTTGAAATTAGAGCTAGTGCTATAAACCTCGGCTTTTTATTCTCCGAGTCATAGTCACTAGCTCTCCCTTGACCTGCCTTATTCTTGTTTTGTTGGTCACGCCTCTTGTACATATTGTTTATATCCCTCTGCCACAATTTCCTTACCTATCACTTTGGCATAGGTTTCTACCTCAAACATTGAGACCATATCACATATATTTGGTCTTAGACATTCTTCAATTTACTGGTCTTCATCTCTTCAGTGAGCACCAATTCCAGAGCAAACCTGGCTAACCTTGTAAATTTATTATCATACTCCCATACGATCATATTTCCTTGCTCCAAAGTTGCAAAATCTTTCTTCAGTTGACTCCTCACTTGTTTGGGGAAATATTCTTTGTTAAACACTTGAACAAACTCTGCCCCCAAGTCCAGAAACTGTGAGAATTTCCGACCTCTCTCTTTCTCAACACCGATTTCGACCATGGATCGGCATCACCCTCAAGTTGGAAGGAAGTCCAACCAACTTTCTCATCCTCTGTACTCTGTAATCTTTGTAGGAGCTTCTCAATCTGGTTTAACCATCTTTCCGCTTCAAGCAGATATGTCTGTCCATAGAAGCTAGGAGGTCTCAATCTCCCAAAATCTACAAATGAGGAGGGTAATAGTGCTAGAGGAGGTGGTGGTAGTGGCTGCTGATGGTTTGTGTTATTGGCAGCTAGTAGTGCTGTCTGCTCAGCCAACAGTGCAATCTACTGAGTCTGTTGGGCCATGACAACGGCCACTGCCTCCCTGGCTTGAGCCATCCTGTCTTCATTCCTCTGATCCCTTTCTTCAGGAGGTTGTCTCTGATCTCTGCCTGAATCTGAAGGAATGCCATCTATACTCCTTAAATTTCTATGGCGACCGCCCCTAGGGCGTCCTCTATCTCTCTGATCCATCTTTATCTGTTTCAATGAAACAAAAGTTCTATCAACAGAAGTCCTTATACTCTCCAACAAAATCTTAAACATCTATTCAAATCTAAGACTTGTTAGAAATTTCTAAAGCCTAGGCTTTGATACCAACTGTGACAACGCGGATTTCCTAACCGCGAAACCTGGACCGTCGAATCGACGCTATGGCCGATCCCCAAACGGAACACTTGGCACATCCACATGCAAAGCGGAAAAAAAGTGAAAACCATAGCTAACAGACATAACTATCATATGTAAAAAGTAAATTTCCAATTCTATATCTCAAAAGCTCAAAATAACGGTTCTAATCCCATGCCAAACTCATGGATGGAAGAACCAAGAAGAACCACCGGTGATAGCCGAACCTTCACCGAAACATGATTCACAAAATAATAATATAATAATTATCCAAAAGAATATATTCATTACATTTTAAGACCATCAACTAGACTCATCTCTCCAAAGTTGGACCTACCCGTGCTTTGAACACAAAAAATATTCCTCTGCCTGAGGCTCTATTTCCCCCTCCAAAGGTATGTATTCAGAGTCCTCTTTATCTTGGTCCTCAGCACCAAGATCCTCACCTGAACCTGTGACGTATAGTCGAGGGATGAGCTTCATCTAAGCTCAATAGAGAAACACAAATAGTATGCATATCTCAACAAAACACATATATCTCATGACATAATTGAAAACATGATTTTTCTTTTAAAGGTGCACAGATACGAAGACCATTAAATAAAATACAACCATAGTTCTTTGTTTGGAAAACTTAACACATGCTCATCTACGGATTCTCCTAACACAAGAAAAGAACTTAAAGTGCTTCACTTAAATAATTCCTTGAGCATGTGTGGCACCGAGCTCCCTATGGAATTCCCACCATCGTCGCTCACATGAATCATTTATCACATGGTGCCTAAGGTCCCAAAAATGATGGACACTTGTGTCGAACACAATTACCGTTGGCCAGTAGAATTCACAAGATCACACAAGATCACGAAGGGTGTGCGGATATCCCGCCGTATCGATCACGGATATCCCGCCGCGTCTGTCATGGATATACCACCGTGTCAGCCGGGTATTCAAAAATAAACCTTAAATCAAAGTGCATATATATAACTTATCACCGTGTAATGTGATAATTTTTCTCTAGGGTTGAAAGCTTAAAGCACATTCTTCCCACACACTTATCGGAATGAATCTGGAAAGATTCCACAAGCTTTTCACATTATCAAACTGAATCCAGGAAGATTCTCATAAACATAATACAGTTATCTTAACCATGGTTTTCAAAACACACACACACTTACACATTCATAAAACTCATGTGTATTCAAAGACAAACACATCATATCATAATCCACCTGCGAATCATATCGAATGTACATGGTATAGAGTTTTCCCTACCTCAAACACGAAGTCACACGCGACTCCCTATCCCGTTGGCTTCTCTCTTACATCAACTAGTCCACACCTAAGACATGACATAATATACATAAGAAAAGACGCGAAACAGAAAGAGCCATCAAGGGCCAAACTTCTGGCACCACAATCTCGATCGATCGATTTGTAATTCGATCGATTGGACCAAATTCGATCGATCGAAATATATTTCAATTGGTCGAATTTCCACAAAAAGGTTTGAACATTCCCTGCTTATATATCTTTTGATCGATCGAGTGTTCAACTTACGGATTTCTCTAGAAATCGTATTTTACCTTCTTAAGTTTATTTCGATCGATCGAATCCAATTTTGATCAATCGATCGAAATCGACAGATTTCATCTATCCCTTGATTTTCTCATTTCAATTCCATTCTTTCTCAAATTTATCTTCTTTTCTTCATATTTTCAATCATATCATAAATGACAACTTTTTTAATACTAATTCACAACTTAACACAATTTCTTATCTCTAGTTGATCGATCTCACAATCCTCTTTTCCAGCTCAAGTTAGGGTTTCACAAGGTGGAACTCAGATTCTTCTCCAATCAAAACTTCCTTAACTTCGCACTCAAGGACGGATCGCACACGCATTCAAAGCCCTCAATCCCTCTCTCTTCTCATTTACTCTCTCATACCAACCAAAAGCAAGGGCATTAATTTCCCTTAGTATTTGTCTTTTATACTTAAAGGTTCATGGTTTCTACATTAAGCACATACGCCGTGCCTTGGTGTACACTACTTCCTCACAGGTTCACACACACTCTATTCTTTGCCTTTATCATCCCCAAACTAGGTTGACTAACTCACATCATTATTTTATTATTCTAAGTTATTCGGTGTGCGACCAATCAACACGCACATCGAGACATACAGGTCAAAGGTTAATTTTTTTGGGTCTTCACAATGGGTGCACTACTCATCCAGTGCTCGATCTCTGTAAGGACTTTCGTCACGGCTTTGCCCCATGAAATCAATAATTGGGGCCATGATGGTGCTAAAGCTTTTAATGAAGCGTCAATAGAAAGTAGCCAACCCATGGAAGCTGCGAACATCGTGTATGTTCTTAAGATCAGGCCACTCCACAATGGCTTTGTTCGCGACCATTCCATCTGCCAAGATAATGAATCCTAAGAATAACGGAACATTACATGAAAGTACACTTCTTGAAGTTCACAAATAATTTCTCACCATTTATGGTCTCACAAACCAGCCTAAGGTGGTTTAAGTATTGATCTTTGTCGTTACTATAAATCAAGATATCATCGAAATACACAATAAGGAATTTACCCAGAAACGGCCTCAACACTTGGTTCATGAGTCTCATGAAAGTACTCGGGGCGTTAGAAAGCCCAAATGGCATGGCCGTCCACTCATAAAGACCATCTTTAGTCTTAAAGGCGATTTTCTACTCATCACCGGGGTGGATTCAGACTTGATGGTAGCCACTCTTAAGGCCTATCTTAGAAAAGATAATGGCGTCAACCATCATATCGGGTATGTCATCGAGCCTTAGTATGGGAAACTGAAATTTAACCGTAATCTTATTAATTACATGACTATCCACACACATGCGCCACGTACCATCTTTCTTAGGAGTGAGTAGGGCAGGTACGACATATGGGCTCAAACTCTCTTAGATGAACCTCTTCTGAAGGAGATCATTGTCTTGTCGAGTCAAATCGGTGTGCTCAAACAGATTTGACTTGTAGTGGGGTAGGTTTGGTAAGGTGGATCTGGGAAACAAGGAGATTGCGTGTTGGATGTCATACAAAGGAGAGAGTTCGTTTGGCAAGTCTTCAAGGAAGACATTCGTAAACTCTTTCAAGATCGGCTCAACCTCCTTAGGGTATTCGCTTACTGATTCGGGAATACTCTCAACGGTGATGACTACGTACACCACACTCTCATCTAATGACGCTTTCTCAAATTCTGAAGGGCACACAATATTGATGGATCTAGATGTCTTGCAATTCTTTTTGACTTTGTTGGTCGACCGTGTTTTGGGAGGCAAAGTGATCTTTTTACCCTTATGCATGAACGTACATATATTTGATCGACCAAAAAGGGTCACGCCCATGTCGTAGAGCTGCTGCCTTTCCAAAATGATATGACCCACATCCATCGATACCACATCACACTATAAGGTGTCTGAATAAGAACCTAACTGAATTGGTACATGCCACCTTTTCGACATGGGAATAGATGAAGAGTCGACCCATACAACCTTATAAGGTCTCTAGTAGGCTTCGAGTGTAAGCCCCAAGCGACGTACGTCATGAGTTGACACTACATTGGTGCAACTATCGCTATCCACTATGACCTTACAACTCTTTTTACCAAATCTGATAAAGGTATGAAAGATGTTCTCCCTTTGTCAGTCATCCTTCTCATCCCGTTGAGGCTATACAAGGGCACACCTCACAAGTAAAGCATGGCCAATGGCATCACCCTCCTCATCATTGGGTGTGCAATCCGGCTCAAACACTCCCTCTTCAACCACTATATCACCTTCATCTTCCTCTCCCTCAATGAAGAGATTCCTTTAGGGTTTGTAGGGCATTGGGAGGCAAAGTGTCCCATCCCATGACATTTATAGTACTTAACTTGAGAGTTGCCCCTTGAGGATTTTCCGACTACACCTTTTCCCTTTTCAAACCTCATATTGGTAGGGACAAGTTGTGTAGGCTTGGGAGGAGGATTAATTCATCCCTCACTGGAGCGTTGACCACTAAATTATGGCTCGATCCTCTTCACTACCGATGTTTTCAAATATCGTTCAAGATCTTGCACAACGGTATATCATCTTTCAAGAGTTTCCATGGGGTGAGAAATCAATTCTTTTTGCAAATCAAGTCATAATTCGGTGTGGAATATAGAGAGAGTGATTTTAGAGTCTTCCGATACCTTGGCCCTCATCATGAACTCTTCAAATTTAGCAATATAATCGGTCATGGGCATACCACCTTAGCATAAATTTTGCCACTGGTCAAGGAGGCGTTGGTAGTGTGATAAAGGAACACACTTCTCTGTAAGTCGCTCCTTCATGTCGTCTCAATGGGTAATAGGAGGACAACCCGCATTCACCCTAATGAGCTCGGCATTGAACCGAAAAAGTTGAGCTTGACCAACCAATTTCATTTTATCAAGTTCGACACAACGGTCGTCATTCATGTCATACCAATCAAAGTGTCTGTCCATATCAGAAAGCCAATCGAGGAAGACTGTAGGGTCCATTCTTCTATCGAAAGTTGGAATCTCAACTCTGACATTTTTAAGGAGTTGTACTTTGGAGTCATAGTCATCTCTACGAGGATTCGTACGATTCTGATCTCGATTACCTTGGCGACCATTGCGCCCTTGGTGTTGATCTTGAAGTTCATCAACTGCTTCCAGTTGGTTGATTCGATCATGCAATCTATCATTACCAACTCCTAGGGATGTTTGGGCTTGCTCTATGGTATTCAGACGTGCACTAATCACACCCAATTCTTCTTGCATACCTTTAAGGGTATTGAGAATCGCACTTGAGTCCATGGTGATCACAGATTCCCATTAGGGTTCTAATATGGAATGCAATATGGACTCACAAAAGAAAAATTATGTAATAAAATAAATATGACAAGCAAAGATGCCCTAACCTTGAAAACCTAGGGCTCTGATACCAAAAATGACGAAGGACGGTAACCCTATAATGCGTGAATATGATTTTTATGCTATTTTGCTTAAATTAAATAAAATTAAATCAAGCTTAATCTCAAAATTATCTTAAATACCTTAGGGATTGAAGAGTTTTGATGGGTAGAGGTGGGATCGGGCCTAGAGATAGAACTCTAGCTTTTCCAAGCTTGGGCATTCGTCTTCGATCCGATATAGATTCACGCGTTCAATCTAGGGTTGTAGAATTGGGTTTAAGGTTTGAACTAGGTTTATGGTTTTGTAATAGGCTTATAGTTTGGAAAAGGTTTATGGTTTAGAAAAGGGTGTTGGCTCTGTTTGATTTAGGGGTTTCAGAATGGGTTGAGGGTTTGGGATCAAGAAACTAATAGATTAAGATTTAGAAATCTTAGATCAATGAGGTGAAGGTTTAAGAGAAAACAAAGATGAATAGATAGCAGAGAAATCAAAAGATCAAAAGTAAAATAGATACCAAAGAATCGGTCCCTTGGCCTCACACCAAACCCATCTCGGGAAGAAGAATATTCAAGCAATAATGCATTCAAAATATTTAAAAACTAAATAAAAAGTATTTGCAAGCCTCCTTATATAGGCTACCAAAATTAAACTTGAAATAAAGAGTCCTAATAATAATAAAAGACTGAAAAAAGGAAAATTTTACAAAAATTAGAAATTTCATCGTTGGGACGAAGTCGTCCCATGGACATCCATCCTGGAGGTCACAAACGTTCGTGACCTACGGACTTAGAATCACGTACGTCCGTGGGGCACTACGAACATCTGTGCACCAAAACAGTGAGGTGCACTAAACCCAGACGTTCGTGTTGAGTCTACGAACATCCATCGCCTGACATTGTCCTTTGCCTTCATTTTTCCCTTGAAGCTGAGGTACTCAGGCTACTTGGGCTCCTTCTTCGCTTCTTTCGATGTCGGTAGAAGCGATGTGGTCCAAAACCAATATCCAAGTACTCGATGACCCCGTTACAATCTCACCTGATTAAAACCGAAAGCATGTTGCTGCTGGAATTGAATATGGTGTCGAAATTGAAGATTGCAAGATTCGGTGCGCATGCTACCGACACCCCACTCAAAAAGTTGAAATGAAAATAAACAGACATAAAAAATCACCAAATGGATTTCTGGAACAAAATATACTAACCATATATAAAGAAATCAAGAAATCGTACAGATAACCAAAGAAAACAGACAACAAAAATCAAAGAAACAAAGAAAACCATAAATAAAAGTATGCTTATCAAACAAGTGGATTCATTAACTTAAACGAAAACTTTGGACTATGGAAATTTGGTTTAGTTGTTAGCTTAAACCTAACAGAAAAATGGGGTGGATCAACTCAGTTGTGTACATGGGTCCACACACAACTAAATCAAAAAGTGAGTTCACATATAACCCCATTGAAATTTATGCGTCCAAACAACTAACCGGGTTATAAAGGTGAACTTTATTGAGCGCATTTCCTATCACAGTCAAATTATCTTTAACTAAAGTTCTTCACCAAACCATGTAACAAAAAAACTTAATCGAATCTCAATATAATTAGTAATCACTACAAAAAATAAGACTATTAGAGCAGTTTTTTTGTTAATAGCGGTAGTTTATGGCTGTCGCTAATAGTCCTTTTTTTCTAGTGAATACAATGAAATATATCATGAGGTAAACATAATTCTCATGCTAGCACGCATCTAGAAAACCAAAGTTCTTAGAATCCACACAATTTACACAAAGAGATAAGGTGTCAGATTATAGGCAATCAAATAATCATAATGTTAGCTGGAATGAAGTGAGTTGTAGATTTAGGCTATCTGAAAACAACTTGCTCCAATATAGCATCATTTTAAAATTCTTTGATGCATTTGAAAAATATGGCATCAATTTCACAATTATTTGTTCATCTTTTAATGATACTAGCTGGTTAGCATAATACTGTAGAAGAAATGATGGGCGCATAAATTTAAGACTGCAAGATCCAACAAATACAGTTAAGAAATTCAACTTTTAAGAGGGTTGAAAAACTTACAAAATCAAAGAAAGTCCACTCAGTTGTATCAATGAAAACAAAACAGGCACGTCATCAATGGGAATATTAAATCTAATAACATGTGCAACCCTTATTGTTTATGGAAAGAAGAAGAATTACTGCTGACAAAAACACGAGACTCCATATAGTTCTTAAAATCTAGCTAAGAATTATAAAATGGATTAGAATATCCAATCTATTTGTGGTGTCAATAAAAAAACCAACCCAGTCAATTCACCAAAAAATAACTATTATAGTACTAATTAGCAAGAAATGAATGTTGTAATAATACTCTGGTGATGAATTGTTCCCTTTATTAGAACAAGTATAGATAATAAAAATAACAAATACACAAAGACCCCTGAGGGGACTGTATAAAAGGAGCTGGTATTGGTACCAGACTTGAGTGTCAGTGATGGCACTTGCATCAATCTCCTTTTGTTTCAATGGTCAAACCTCAGGAGCCACACAACTATTTATGAGCACTCAAATTAGTGAAAATTCACCTTTGACCTTGTAAACAACAAATTTGCATAGGATATGAATCTAACACAAATAAATCATAGCAAATTTTCCCTCACTAGGAGCGAGTTTATTAAAAATGGTGGACTTTATACTTTTGGGTATGATAATCGATTCCCCGTTAATTATATCAAAATTGAATACATCTGATTAAAAGCAACTAAAGAAAACTAATGTAATTACATTTCTGAAATAAACAAACTAAATTCTAAGTCTAGGTCTTCATCGACATCTTCAATTTGTCATGAGATAGATGCATAGCAGACAATCTTTATTAAAGATTTGAGAAATATGAAATAGGGGACGATGGATGGGAGAACTCCTCCTTTAAAAGCCAATTCCATTTGATCGATAAGCATGAGTCATTACTAGAGCAAGAACCTCATGGATGAATATTAAAACGAATTCTTGTTCCCTGGTCTCAAAGATGAATTCAAACACCAAATCCATTCTCTTGCTAACTGGTTATCAGAGGAATTATCATTTTTAGTGATAGAATATCTAATCATGAGTTAGATATTGCCAAATTCCTTAGAATTTGGCGATCATAAATTATCTTTTGTAATGACTTTACCATTGGATCTTGTTACAATCTTGGATTATGATCTCTTGACCAAAAGTCAACTACTCCACCGTTGGATTCGACCAAAATCATAAGATCTAATTAATATATGATAAATCTACTGTTGGATCTCATTATGATCTTATATTATGATTGTTTGACAAAAATCAATGAGTCCACCATTGGATTTGACCAATTTCTTAAGATCTGATTATTATGTAATAAATCCATCGTTGGATCTCGTTATAATCTCGCATTATGATCTTTTGACCAAAATCCACTATTAGATTTGACCAAAACAATAAGATTTGGTCAATATATAATAAATTCACCATTGGATCTCGTTATGATCTTGTATTATGATCGTTTGATCAAAAGCCAACGAGTCCACCATTAGATTTGACCAAAATCACAAGATCTGATTAGTATGCAATAAATCCATCATTGGATCTTGTTACGAGCTCGTATTATGATTATTTGACCAAAAGTCAATGAGTCCACCATTAGATTTGACCAGAATCATAAGATCTGGTCAATATGCAATAAATTCACCGTTGGATCTCGTTACGATCTCGTATTGTGATCGTTTGACCAAAAGTTAATGAGTCAATTGTTAGATTTGACCAAAATCGTAAGATCTAGTCAATATACAATAAATCTATCATTGGATCTCGTTACGATCTCACATTATGATTATTTGACCAAAAGTCAGCGAGTCCACCATTAGATTTGACCAGAATCATAAAATCTGGTCAATATGTAATAAATCTACCATTGGGTCTTCTTACTATCGTGTATTATGATCATTTGATCAAAAGTCAAATGATCCACAGTGAAAGAATTTCCAATCTTGTGGTTGAGCTCCAAACCCTACATTTGAGGGAGTGATAACCCGAACAGCGAGGGAAACTCTATTTTTGGGACATAATTGAGATTTAGTAAATGAATCGTCGTAGATGAATATTTCGGGTGTCATAGTTCGGAATCATTCTTTGGGTTTGTAATTGCAACTCGTATGAATATCAAATTTGTGGTTGCAATACGAGTGTACTAAGAGTTAGTTCTAGTGTCGTACCCACATGGCTTAACTATTTCTAAGTACACAGGAAATTGGGTATGAGTTATAACGCATAATCCCAATTTTTAATCATAAATTTTACTTAGATAAGAGTCGTAGCTCTTATCCTAAGCGTATTACCTTTAAGAGTCATAGCTCTTATTCTAAATATATCCACCCGGACTTACTTAAAAATAAAAGAAAGGAACAGAAAGAATCTCGGAGATACCCTAAAGTATTTTGCAAGAAAAGTCAGAGATATATTCGGCAGAGGTCTCGTGTCTCCATCTCTCCAACAATAAGAACGGATCTGCTATTTATAGATTTACGACAGCGATTATAGGAAGTTATAATCTTACGATTTTCGCAGGAGTTTCACGAAATTAATGGTTGTGAGAGCTGCGTGAGTTTTAATTTTCATGTGGATTGGAAAAAAATTATTTTCACGTACGCAAGTCTTTTATTTATAAGCACCTGAGCACGTAGGTGTTGAAGTATGTTATTTAGGCACGTAGGTGCCAAACTATGATATCTAGTCACCTAGGTTCCTAAGTATATCATCTAGGAACCTAGGTGCCTAAGTATGTTTTTCAGGCACCTAGGTGCCTAGCACGTACATGCCTAAGTACGATATTTAGGCACCTAGGTGCCTAAGTATATTACCTAGGCACATGCGTGCCTAAGAATCATATTTAGCCACCTAGGTGCCTAAATATATTTTTCTAGGCACCTTGGTGCCTAACTATAATATCTAAGCACCTAAGTGCCTAACTATGATATCTAGGCACCTAGGTGTCTAAGAATGATATCTAGCCACCTAGGTGTCTATATATATTTTTCTAGGCACCTGGGTACACAGATGCCTAAGTATGGTATCTAGGTGCCTAACTATGATATTTAGGCACCTAGGTACCTAAGTATGTTTTCTACGCACATAGGCATAGACACCCCAATTTTGTCATCTTAGAGTATACAAATATGTTCGGTCAAACTTTAGCCTTATCCTAATACGGGGACCATATACTGAAAAAATAGTATATGGCTGAACACAAACTGAAACAATAGTTCTATGGCTCAGACCCCACAACCCTGATACGGGGACTATATAGTGAAATAATAGTATATACTCGAAGCACAGGTTGAAACAATAGCCCTGTGGTTCAGACCCGACCTAAACAGGGAAGAATCTCAAATTACGCGCGTTGTACACCGCACACAATTCGATTGAGTGCCACACAGCTGGCGCATAATTGGTCCAATTGGGCCAAGACTCACCTTTCTGCGGATCGCCTTAGGACCCAATTCCGTGCCTGGGATAGGGCGCGCAATCAATTACGCGCCCCACCACTTGCACGTAATCGGTCCAATTTGGACCTGGACTCTAATTCCCTAGACCGCCCAAACTCCCCTATTAAGCACACTATAAGCAGCGCTTAATCGGATTGCACGCACCAAGCAGGGCACGCAATTAGTTCTATTAGAATAGAACTAAGGCGCGCGGCAGAGCTAGTCAGCCGATCACTCATTGAGTCGAACACCGACTCAAAGTGTATTAAGCGCTTGGAGCAGGGCGCGTAATTCAATTAAGCGACTCGATTGAGCATTCGTCAAAGTATATTAAGTGCTTAGAGCAGGTGCATGAGCATTCATCAAAGACTCGAGATGGCGGGATTACGAAGAATAAATCTCACGGGCCACAACAATCCTCCGTTATGGAATTACCATGGTAACCTGTGTACGGTGAGGATCTATCTAGAGAGTTCGCTCGGTACAACCCCGAGATCAACATGAGAGGGAAATAGGAAAATCCCTTTACTCCTCCAAGTACTAGCAATAACCACGATGGAAGAGAGGGGAGTACCAGATAGAACTTCACCGCTAGATAACTTGTGGAGCTCAGCGTCCAGAAGTTACAAAAGGGGGGCGAGGACATTGAAGAACTACTCTGAGGCCTGGCAGCCTCATACGAAATCATCAAAGAGCGATAAGATATCCAAGAGCAAGAATGACTAAGGCAAGAAGGGTCACCACCCACACTAAGCACAGTCTCAACCTACGTGCCGCCATTTGGTCAGGCTGCTCGTGCCCTCTTCAACAGCAATCACCAAGATCGAACTCACCTCGGGCTACCCAAAAAGATGCCACTATAAGAGTAGAGGATTTTTCCAAAATACTCGACGAATACATGGCTAAGAGAGAACACCTTGGTTACTCATTCAGATTCGATAAGTTTTATCAAGACCTGGAGTTCACCTTACCTGCAGGATTCAAGCCGCCCAAGTTTAACAAATACAATGGTACCGAAAACCCAAACCATCATTTGGCGCTCTTTTGCAATGACTGTCGACCCATTTGCAACAATCAAGGGCTCCTAATACATTATTTTTAGAGATCTCTAGAAGGGGAACTCTCGACTGTTTTGCCGGACTTCCGCTCCACAAAGTCGACACGTTTGATGATCTAGCCGAATAATTTTTGGACCAGTATAAGCATTTGATACAAGAAATAGTTAGTCTTAGTGATCTGATGACAGCTAAGTAGGAATCTGCGGAAGACTTCATGGATTTTGTAGCACATTGGAGGAAGTTGGCCACCCGCATCGAAAGTTAGATGAAGGAGACGGACGTGATCGACATCATTATAAACAATGTTAGGGATCCGAAGCGCTCTTGTCACAAGTGATTGTCTGGACTTCGCTACTCTTCACTCACGTGCCAGCGACATCCAACAACATATAAAGGGAGGAGATCTCGCCTTCTCAATAGTAACCTCGAAGACCGCTACCTCCAACGATTCAAGGCATAAGAAGAACAAGAAAGCCTCTGGCTCGGAGCAAGTCAATATCGTTGCCATTCAGGGCAAAAACTCCGGCAATGGAAACTACCAGCCAAGGAATCCCGATCAAAATCAGTATAAGAACCAAGGCCAACAACGATACCTGAATCAAAATCAAGGTTAGAATCAGCAAAGGCATCCGAACCAAAACCAGAATCATGGCCAATATCAAAATAGGAATCAGTATCCTAATGCCCACCAGTACCATAATCAAAACACGGCACATAATAGGCCATTCAATATCAAAAATTACAATAACGTGCCTCCGCCGCAAAATTTCAATCAACAAACTAGAGGGCCTTGCCAGCCAAGAAGAGAGCACTACCCTCCGCTACCCAACACCATCCCAAATATCTTTCGCCTCCTTAGCAACCAAAACCTTCTTAGATTCTCACTGGAACAGCCATGGTCCTGGCCAAAAAATTTGGACCATACTAATTTCTGCGCATTTCATTGATATGCGGGATACAATTTGGCAGACTGTTGGATCCTCCGAGACGTGATCTACGATATAGAGACCATATCGACTGGAAAGCTCTCCAGAATTCTCACAACCAACCACCCCAAAATCTGGGGATTGTTAACAACCCCATGCCAAACCACAACCAAGGGCCAGTGACCCACATCACTATAGTAGACCTTCCCGGACGACCCTCTTTCCATCCTTCTTCCTTAATCACTCACCTTCCCTTACCTGCTGCCATCGTCGATCTAGTAGAATCTTCAAGGCCCCCAGCTGTTCGGCCACACCCTTCAACCTCAATCACTCAGGTCACACCCCCAAGCCCGCTTCCCTACCCAAATTTTACCCGAATCTGAGTCCAATCGTTCAGGGTAAGGAAGTCGAACCTCCACCTGCCTCCGCCCGAACCTCTAAACTGTGGAGTAAATTGTAGCATAGGTAGAAAATGTCACCCAGAATACCTCGAGACAGCAACATCAGGCTACAACAAAGCACCGTCCTGATACCAAGATGAGTCAGCAGAGCGAAGGATCCGACAAGGAAGACGCCCTGATCTCCACCTTTCTAGAAGAGGAAAATTATACTCAATATCTCCCACCGTGAAATGGCATAGCTCTTATGCGCATTCCTTCCTCAAATTTTGCTCCGTTTGTAAAGAGTACTACGATGGGTTCGTCGACACCTGAGTCAGCGTGCCCGATTCTTAAAGCTGAAACCCATTACCCACCACCGCCATTCCCCCGAGAAAAGTAAAACAACGATGCTCAATCATCGGAAAAGATAGCAAGGTAAGAAGTGGTAAACCTACTTCCACCTCCTCATATAATCCCACCACCTCCGATTCCAGGACCAGTGCCTCCACCGCCTCAGCCAAATTTCAGCAAAGCTCACTACCCAGCAAAGAGCCAGTTTTAGAGGCAGGCCAGGAATATGATCTTCTACGATACCTCGAGAAAATACCAACGCATATATCAATTTTAGAGCTCATCAAGAAGTCGTCGGAACACCACAAACTATTGATAGAGACACTAGATGAGATGCATGTAAATAAAGATACCACCTTGGATGAGTTATACGAGATCACTTCGGTGATGGCACAACCTCCGACGCTCACTTTCACTGAGGCTGATATGCCCAAGGAATCACTGTGCAAGAGCTCCACCCCAATATACTAGACCGTTATGATTAGAGGCTTCTCGATACCGCATGCACTAGTCAACACAGGAGTAGGACTTAATATATGTCCCATAACTACACTCAAGACACTGGAATATACTGAGCAGGACATAAAGCTCACATCTTTGTCCCTCATCGCGTATGACGGGTCCCGACATTTTATTAAAGGAACCATCAAGCTGTAAGTCTGCTTTGGACCGGTCACTAAAGGCATTAGATTCCATGTCTCCGACTCGTGTAGTACCTACAATCTAATCCTAGGAAGGAAATGGCTAAGTCTATGAAAGCTGTGGCATCCATGTATTATCAATGCATCAAGTTCCCCCACGAAGACTCTATTATTAGGATATTCGCCAATTTGCCCCTTAGAAAAGTTGATACTGATTACGCGGCAAGTATTTTAATGACCACGACTCCGTCTTGTCCGCCAGCTACATCAGAAAGGTACAATCACCTGACGATACCGCAATAGCAGAAGTCACTCACCCTAGCTCGCCTCCATATCAATTAAGATTAATAAAGAGAGCGGTTGAACCTGACCTCACCTGACTGTATGATATAAACCCTATTGCTACGAAGGGATGTGACCTTATGTACCAGCTCGGATACATCCCGCATACGGGACTCGACAAGAATCAACAAGGACGAATAAGGCCAGTTGTCCCAAAGAAAGTTTGCAAGCACACAGGATTGGGTTACCAGTCGGACGGTAAACAATCTGACCTCCTACCGACCTCGCCTAAATGGTCACTCTACGACCATTTCATCTATGAAACTATCGAAAAGGCTGACGTGCCGAGAAGAAAGGAAACATCCCTCACTGAACCATAGGCAACTGAATTTGAGCAAATCGTCAAAGCCTTCGCAAACCTAACAAGTTTGAACCAAAATGACAATGACATCGTCAAGCCGCTTGAGGGTATAGGACCTCTTTTTGACAATGAGGAACCTTGCACTACCGAGAGAAGAAAACTACCAGAATTCGAGCCGCATGTAGAAGATTGGGAGTCAACCAACGAGGAAGACTTCCACATTGCCATGTTAGGAAATGAGGAAGAACCAGAGTCATCCCAGTTTCATGAACCTGAAGGAGAGGACTAACTCTTAATATCAAGTGAAGAAGAAGACTACTAGACCAGTCTTGCAGATATAGAACTTGGAGATCACTTAAGAGCAGAACAACTAAAGCTGCTCGAGGAGGTCAACAACTCCCGAAGCGAAGAAATGGAATCTAATGACAAACTTGATTATCAATCCTTACTGGATAATTGGTGGTGCTCGCGCCGCTGCCCTTACCCAGAGTCACCCTATTGTAGCCTGTGCATATCCATTTTGATACGGTGTGAAAGAACTATCCTGCGCAAGATACAACGAACAATAAGGGTGGGAGATCATCATGTCACCTTTATAAAATTTCAAGAACTAGAGCTCGATGCTCCCCAATATCTGGACGCGCCATAACATTTGATATTCTGGAACTCACTGGAAGAGGAATGGCAACTGCCGTCGAGCGATGATGAAGACTACTGGATAGACCTTCTGGCCCTCGAATTAGTAGAACAATTAGCCCAAGGCTTACATGAGTAGTTAGATGAGGAAGATGACCTCGACATCAACAACGACAACCTCAAAGACGAAGGCTGGGAATGCCCCTGGGGAAATCCTTGTATCTCTCACCCATATTAGCCACGATGTCGCGCATGCATACACATCCTAACATATCACAAAGTACAAATCCAAGAACTCACCAGTCTAGAAGAATGTCTCGAACAACCTCAGCAGTGAGAACATCTCCAGTTTGATTTTGAAGATGAGAGCTTAGACGACTACTGCCTCGTTGCCCTTTTCGAGGATGAAATAGTTCACATGATAGAAGAAGAAAGTACATCAGTTGGACCATCGCCGTCCTCACACATCAGGAGGATAACCTTAGATGAGGACTTTAAAAAAAAATGTCAAATTTTGAACAAGTCCACATCATCGAAAGACTCACACGAACGGCTCTCGTAATCGTCCAGCTTCCCCAACTAGGAGAAGCCTCTACGCCGATTCCTCTTCAGGCAACCGACCCTGTACCATATTTCTTATCAAAAACCAAAAAAATAGAAAATCCTTAAACCCATAAAAATTTAAAGACAAAAAGTTCCAAAAATTAGAAGACCACAGAAAAAGGAGGGAGCCCTTCATGCCAGACCCATTCAGTGACCAACGAGGAGACTTTTCTCCTAAGGCTATAAGTAGTGGACACCCCAACGGAATCAAGGAAGGAATAACCGACATGATCACACACGGTCATCGTCCTACCCTCAACATTGAAGAACCCTATCTTGACTCGATTCGAAGTGACCCTCCAGCCTCTTACTCACGAAGGCGCCGAGCATCCCGACAAAGTAACAAGCCCGTAATCATACCCAACAAGATACTCCACGACTTCGAGAGAAGGATGAATAGCCTCGACCTGCACTTGACTAAGGATGCCGCAGTCATAAATTATGCCGATGAATGGTTTTCTTCCATAAAACTAACCCCCAGTGTAGCCATTTTATAGTGTATGAGCTCATAGACGATGAAGAAGGAGCACTAGTCGCTGAGGATACACAAGACTTCCAACGGGTCATTAAAAGCTACGACGAGCAGACTCAAGTTGCCGCAGAATCTATTAAAGAAATTAATTTTGACACCGAGGAGAAGCTCAAGAAGCTGTTAATCAGCAGGACACTCAACCCCAAGGAGAAACAACAGATCATCCAAGTCCTCCAAGATCACCTCAGCTCCTTCGCATGATCCTACAAAGATATGCCTGGCTTGGACCCGAGCTTAGTAGAACATCACTTGGTCTTAGAGCCTGATGCAAAACCCGTCAAGAAGAAATTTTGAAGAATGGACCCTCAGACAGTGCTACAAGTCAAAGAGGAAGTTGACAAGCTACATAAAGCCAAATTCATATGAGTCATCCTCTACCCCAAATGGGTCATAAACATAGTCCCTGTCACCAAGAAAGATGACAGAGTAAGGGTATATATCGACTTTCGAAACCTTAACTAGGCATGCCCGAAAGATGACTTCCTGCTCCCTCACATTCACACTCTGGTCGACAATACTGCTGGACATGAGATGTTATCCTTTATGGATGGCTTCTCCAGGTATAATTAGATCAAACTAGCGGAGTCTGACCAGGAAAAGATTTCCTTCACTATGCCATGGGGAATGTACTACTATGTCGTCATGCCTTTCGGGCTCAAGAATGTGGGAGCCATATATGAACGTGCCATGATGGCCATATTTCATGACATGATGCATAAGTGCGTGGAAGTCTATGTCGATGACATATTAGTGAAGTCCCAGACTTGGGCAGGACATGCTGAAGCGTTACGACTAGTGTTACAGAGATCAGAGAAGTATCAATTGAAGATGAACCCGAAGAAATGTGTGTTCCGAGTAACTTTCAAAAAACTACTGGGATTCATAGTTAGTAAGCGAGGGATCGAAGTCGATCCGATAAAAGTTAGATCCATTCTCGAGATGCCACCTCCCAGCAACATCAAAGAACTATGAGGCTTAATAGGAAGACTGCAATTCATCAGGAGATTCATCTCCCAGCACTCAGATAGATACGATCCTCTCTACAGACTACTTAAAGGAGGGGTCAAGTACACATGGGATGACCAGTGTCAGCAAGCCTTCGACAATATCTAGAAGTACCTCCTCAACTTGCCAATACTATCACCGCCAATTTTTGGAAGACCCCTGATCCTCTACGTGTCAGCAAACGATAAGGCCAAGGGAGTAATCCTTGGACAATATGAAGAGGACGACAAGAGAGAGAAGGCCATTTACTACCTCAGCAGAACGATGGTCAGGTACGAACGTAAATACACACCAATGGAAAAGACATGCCTCGCACTAGTATGAGCCTCAACAAAACTACTACACTACTTCGGAGCGCACAGGATACTAGTCCAAGCACATATGGACTCTCTAAAATACATCTTTGAGAAACCTGCTACATTTGGAAAGATCGCCCGATGACATATGCTCCTATAAGAGTTTGATATCACATATCTCACGCAGAAGTTTGTCAAAGGACAGGTGATCGCCAACTACCTTGTGAACCTTTCGCTCCCGGGCAATGGACCTGTACACGAAGACTTCCCCAATGAAGATCTCCTCTCAATCCACAACGAAGAGCCCGCCAAGACTTCATGGATCCTTTACTTTGACTGCTCTCTTAATCACAAAGAAAAAGGCATCGGGATAGTCCTGCTGAGCCTAGAAGGAGTCGTCATACCGAAAGCCTTCCAACTCTACTTCCCAGTCACCAATAATGTCACTGAATATGAAGCCTTCATCACTAGACTACGAACAGTGCTACAGTTAGGTGTCAAGTAGTTGAAGACAATAGGCGACTCCAAGCTTGTGATATTACAAGTCATCGGGGAATGGAAGACCAAAGAAAGAAGACTGATGGCCTACTTAGAAACAATTCAATTTTTGATAAAGAAGTTTGAAAGAATCTCTTTTACGCACATCCCTAGACTGGAGAATGAGCTCACAGGCTTTCTAGTTACACTAGCCTCAGTCATTCAATACCAGTCGGACAGAAAACCAAATCCTTCTTCATCGAGAGATTAACAATACTAGCACACAAAGTTTCCTGGCAAATAAAACTGGAACTACCGATTGCACTGGAAGTCGTGGTGCAACTTACCCCAGGCAACCCCACAAGAAAGAAGCCGACATCGCAACCTTTAGATTTGAGAAATCACCAACTGACGATGGACAACCATGGTACTTTGATATATGGAACTTCTTGAAGCATTGCCATGTCTCTCCCTACGCTATGAAGATTTAATGAAAGACAATCAGAAACTAATGCGTGGGGTTTTGCATCCTGGGCGAGATGTTATACAAAGAAGCCTTCACTAAAGGAGTACTACTGCGGTGAGTTACGACTGCTGAAGGATAATACATCATCTGAGAAGTACACGCTAGTGCCTACGATGCTCAAGCCGCTAGACAAAGACTCATAGATTAGATCATAAGGCATGGCTATTATTGGCCGACGATGACAAGGGATTGCCACCTCTATGTCCAATGCTATAAACAATGCCAAGAACATGTCATGCTCATCAAAGCTCCATCAGTTGCATTGAACCCTATAACTTCATCATGACCATTCTCGATGTGGGCCTTCGACATCATCATACCCTTCACGGACACGGTCAGGAATACTCACAAGAATGCATTCATACTCACAACAACCAAATATTACCCCAATGGGCAGAAACCTAGTCATATGTCAGAATCACTGCTTCTATGCTCGTGAAGTCTATCATTCAGAATATCATCACCCGTTTTGGAGTTCCCAGGATGTTCGTCACCAATAATGGACCATAATTTTTCACAGAAAAGATGAAGAGACTATGTAAAAAATTGAGCATCGACCTACATCACTCGTCACCATTCTACCCCCAAGGAAATGGACAAGCAGAGGCCACCAATAAAACTCTAATTCAAATTCTAAAATGAACAGTGGAAACAAGCAATGAAGCCGACTGGCTTGAATGACTATCAGAAGCACTCTGGGCCTATAGAACTTCTATTCGCACAACCACTGGCCAAACTCCCTATCTCCTTACGTACGGAATGGAAGCAGTCCTACCATATGAAATACAAGTACCATCCCTACGCATCCAACTTGACGATGAGCTATCTTTAGACGAAAGGGGGATTGCTCTGCTCACTGAGCTAGAACAACTCTATGAGACGCATTTAAGGGCAGTTGATCATGCTCAAGTATACCAGAGGAGGATGGCCAGAGCCTATGATAAGAAAGTCCTCGAGTGAACTTTTAAAATTGGAGAATTAGTCATAAAGAAAATCATACCTTCCAAACACGCACCATACAAAGGGAAAACTAAAACCAAACTAAGAAGGCCTGCATGTCATAGCAGTCGCATACCTAGGAAACGCATACAAGTTGGTGAACCAGGATGGAGAAGAGCTCCCCAACCCGTGGAACACCATGTACTTCAGGAAATACAACCCTTAGCATCATGATCATCATAGCTCATAGCCAGATACCTATATCTACCACCCTCGCAGTAATCAAGACTTATTCATTGGTCATACGCCTTCATTTCCCAAGATATTCTTGAAGGCTTTTGACCCACTACCTACCTTCTTATTTAGGCAATCTGATCAAAAGGACTAGTGGAACACCTGACCTCTTCCAAAAGAATAAGTAGCACCCGATTCTCACCCCTTTCCCTGCCATTGGAGGAGATGTTAGAAAACAAAAAATGAAAATGTTAGGTTCAATCAAAACTCATCATTCTTGCGTCAATAGGTTGCTTTCAAAATATACATATATACATAATTGAGCGAGAGCAATACGACGGGTGAACAAGTCAATGAGCCCAGGGAAGCATAAGCAAATCATGAGGACATTTCTGGTAATATTACTAGGAAAGTATAAGTAAGCTGTAAGGGCATCCCTGGTGTCCCAATACTACTAGATATTATCGTAAGGTGGTGGGAGGAGGACAAACTCTTGCTAATCATAGAATGTGAGACTTTGATGGTGTCGAAACATGACAGAGAGCTCAATCATGGCACTCCATTCCCCCTGAGAGAAAGATTGTTACCTATCCCTTTTAGAAATCGTCAGATAGAAAGTAATCCTCACATAATTGAGCCTTACCCCCTCTTTCACCCTTAATTTATATTTTCGGACGGTGAGTCAGAACCCTCCCAAGATATCCCTAGATATGAAAATGAAAACTCGTGAATGACGACTAATGCAACCACTTTCTATCCACCGCTCACTCTCTACTACTGACTATGCGTTAAGATGATTACTGTCGAAGGTAGAACCTTAGTATACGACTGATATGACTAGGCGATCTCCCCCGGTTCGGTGACAGTCTCAAGGAATTTCCTCGACACTAATTCATCAAAATGCATATCGCTCCTCATAGACCCAAGTACTCATAAAAAATCAGAAACGCTCCATTGCACCTTGACACTAGGGCATTTTTATTTTGGAAAAGGAGTCAGCTTGAGATACCTACTTGTTCACGGACAAATGCACAAAACTGAAGTCATCACCTCAAGAAGACCATTGAAGATATCGCACTGCCTATGCCACCACGCTCCTACACTGGGGCATATTTTTTAGTTGTAGATTTTTTTTTTCTTCCAGTTATTTGCTTTCCCTATTACATTACTTTTTCCTTCTTTGTAATGAAAAATAGTAGTATAAAAAAAAAAAAAAAATTATCCATTCTTTATTAGCAGGCCTCGGCCTGAGACACCACCCCCCTTGATGATCAGCAAGGGGGAAAATAAAATTACTAATAACTTTATCTTCACGTGCAGGTATAGAGTAACCTTCGACTATTATTGGGTCAACCCAAAGAGCATCCAAGTCCCAACGATATATGATGGCATCAGTAGTCGCCAGCTAAACTACGCAAGGTAAAATAAAGAAAGGAAAAGCGAAGCTAGGTACATCTGAACCCAAAAATCCATATATATCAATACTTTTCTTTACATCGTCACTAGGGGCATACCCCTTGTATATACAATGAACAAAAATATAATATAGAACCCTACTCCCTACGTTGCCTCTGGGATGATCGATCGCTAGCCCTGATATCATCGACCCGCAGATCTGGAGTCTGAACCTCCGAAGTCTCCATCCAAGCCCCTGGAGTAGGTGGGCACTCCCTGGGAAGGGAAGGTCCAGTAATTGAACCCCCTCGCTTGCCTGACTGGTAGTCCATCTAGACCGTGAGCGCGAAGGGCCCTCAACAAGTAACTCCCAGATATTGGAGTCCTCATGAGCGTAGTCACTGACATGCTCACACGTCGTACGATGAGGCTGGTCAACTCAAGAACCAGTGCCCACCGACTCTGACTGGGCAAGACGACCGACCATCCCATGGACTCCTCGCTCACTCCTCGCCAGTCGGTACTGCAGCTGATCTATTGTAGCCTGCATCTCTGACCGTAGTGACTGACAAGCAACCTCTATCGCCTTAGTCTGAGTCCCTTGTGCAATAAGCATGTGAACTAGCAGGTCCTCATGACTGTGCGTATCTTCTAGAACCCGCCTCGCTCTTGGAGCAGCGCGCTCGTACCACCTCTAGACGTGACTCCTTGAGCTGACGAGCCTGCAAGATGACACAAAGTCAAGAACCAAGTATACTCACAAAGAAGGGAAAAGCCAGAAAAGGAAACGAGAAACATACCAGATTCACCCTCTCTCGAAGGAGACTCTCTATAGTCGCGGTGGTCACTAGATCGGCAGGCGACGGAGGAGGAGCCTCAGACATAGATGGCTGCAACACAAGATAGAAAGGAAAGACACATTAGATAGTATTATGACTGAAGAATAAAAATAATGAAATATAACTATGCCAACTACAATATACCGAAGTAGGCATAGGAGTAGACTCCTGAGGGGGAGCCTCGAGAGCAGAGTCAGGGATAACTTACACAAGAACCAAACCAACCAACATGTCAAATAAAATCAAATCAACGGAAATGAAAATGAACTAATACACACACATTATACCTGACTCTCCAGATGTAAAGAAGCAGTTGCTGCCTCCCGCGTCTGGAAGTCCTCGGCAACTTGACGCTGAAGATATATAATAAATTATTAGCAAAAGATGTGAGGCAACATAAGACAAAACAACTTAGAAGACCGAAGAAACTCACCCAGTGCTTCAGCTCAGCTCGAAGTTGGGCAATCATAGGATCCTCCTGACTCGACGAAGCAACCGAAGAAGGATCAAATGCTGGAGCAGATGCCTTAGCACCTGATAACTTTGACCTCTACAATGCATCATAAGAAGTGAAAAAACAAACCGTGCTAATGATTAATAAAATTGAGTTAAGAAAAACACTCACTAATCGATCAACCTCAGAATCTAGACTAGCCTCTACCTCCGACATCACCTGGCCGCGCCCCGAGCAACTCAACTAATGCCGTCTCCCTCGACCTAGGGAAATCAAACAAAGCAATGACATTAAACTAATGAGAAACTAAATCAATATGCGCTAAATAACCAAAACAAGTAAACCAACTCACCAGAGATCATCAGGTCTCCGCCAGCTGAGCCCTCAGCTCGTCCTCCGCCCTCCTGGCCTGGAAGATGGAGTCTGTCAAAGAGCGCAACATCTCCTCATTAGGACGAGGAGCATGTCTCGTCTGCTCCATCTCCCGGTGCAGGGCGTCTATCGCTCCACGGGCACCCGCGCCGAGGTGGCCCTCCTCTAGTGCGACTAACCTCTCCCTCAGTGTTGAGGCAAACTCAGGACCGCCAACCGTAAAAGAGCCGATCCCATGAAAGGGATGCGTGAAGAGTAGACCACCTCCCAGACCCCAGAACCATCTTGCAAACTCACGGGCATCCGCCTCATCGCGTCCCCCGGTCACCCTGGTCCTCCCGTCTTTGAAATCAGCAATCTGAGCCTCCATCTTTGACGTAAAGTTTCGACCAGGGGGATCGGTCATCCTTTTCACCACCCTGTGGCGAATCTCCGTGGGGACTCCTTGAGGGAGTCCTAGCTATCTAGCTGCCCAAGAAAGGTGGATGTGCTCCACCTTCTCAAAATAGTGGACCCAGATGTCCACGTCAAAGAAGGGTTGGCCAGACTGGATCACTGGCTGCTCAGCATCCTCCCCGACTGCATAGGGCTTCCAAATCACCTGTAGCCAGAAACAAAGAAACAATCATCAGTAAATCTAAAAGAACCTAAGACACTGATAACATAGACAACACATACCTGCCCTGCATGCATATCCTTGAAGTGACCCCGCGCGGTTTGCAGATCTGAAGACTGGCAACGGCGCCCCAACACCTCCTGCCACAGGTGCATCTGCAAGAATGTGTTGGTGCATGCTTTTTTTGGGTTCCTTTCGGTTCCTGAGAATCAGTGGCTTAATTCTGTCCTAAGCAGACTCTGACAATGCGGTGTTTTGAAAGCTAAAAATAAAGGGGGATTTCTAGGAAGGTCCCTAGTTTGTTGCGATCACCAACTACATATATTTAACAACGCTGCAACCCATCAGTGATCACACTTTAGATCGGGTGTGGGTTACTTCTTTACTGAATCGTCGGGCTGCCAACGTCAGCAGCATTGGCTCTCATTGAAGTTTAGATAGTTTAGTTTTCTTATTATTGCTCTAGTTCTAATTGGCTTAAGTTTCCTAGTTCTACTATGAGTCTAACTACATGAACCTGTTGTCGTGAATTAATCTAATATTCTAGTGTCCCAATCCTAGTGGAAGTCTACTTGGTTTAAATATTCTAATACTATCAGAAATCCAATTAGTTAGGAATCTAATTACTTTTGAGCGTCCTACCTTTATTAGAATTCTACTGTGATTAGATGTCTTAATTCCACTGTGATTTTAAAAGGTCTCCTAATGCTATTAGAAGTCTAATTGATTTAGTATTTTAATCCTACTAGGAGTCTAATTAATTAAGTCTCCTAATCCTACTAGAAGTCTCATTAATATTAGTCTCCTAATCGTATTAGAAATGCAACTAATCTAATTCTACTAAGATTGATTAGAACTGTACTAATTTAAATAAATCTCTAACTAAATTAAATATGCCAATTCTATAGAGACTCTAATTTAAAATAAGCACGCTAGTTTTATTAAAATAAATAAAAGAAAAAAGGGAGGGTGTCCTGTTATGCTAAGGAGGATTGGCCTCATTCCCGAGTACCCTCCGTAAGCTCCCATAGGCAATTGGATGGCTGGATTTGAAATAAACTGAATCAAAATTATAAAGTAATATTTTGGAGATTGAAAGGATTAATGATTTTTTTATTTTATAAATTAGGTTTAGAGGCTAAAAATTAAGAACTATAAATTTATAACTGCGACTTAGAATTTACGGCCTAAAATTATATGAAATTAAGATTAAAACAGAAAGCTAAAACCTTATGATCTAAAATTAGGATCGAAATGAAAAATTCGGACCGTATGATTAGAGACTGGTTCTAGAAAACTATTATCTAGAACCAGGATTTTAATATTAGGACTGAAAATTAAAATAGTGATGAAATTAAGATTTAAAATAGTGCGCTTAATTTTCAATTATACGCCCTGTTTCAGGCGTTTAATTGAATTGCGTGCCGATTATCTGGCGCTTGTTCACTTTGAGTCGGTCACCGACTTAGTGAGCGATCGACTGACTGGCTCAGCCACGCTTCCTAGTCCTAATCACGTTAGGACTAATTGCTCGCTTACTTTGGAGTGTGCAATCCGATTAAGCGCTTCA
This sequence comes from Chloranthus sessilifolius, assembly GCA_021018995.1. Taxonomy (NCBI): domain Eukaryota; kingdom Viridiplantae; phylum Streptophyta; class Magnoliopsida; order Chloranthales; family Chloranthaceae; genus Chloranthus; species Chloranthus sessilifolius. Next base: position 30,397,496 of record CM037598.1, read on the forward strand.
GATCTGACACTTAATCATGGAATTTTGGCGGTCAAGGACTGGGAGAATAGGCCGGGCATTGACCAATTGCGTGCCTATGATGGAGCATTCAATCCGATCACCCGTGCCATGTGGAGCTCGTAATAGAGTCTCAAGGCGGTCTACAGGAAGGAGGTTTGGTCTGAAAAGGGACCGATCGTGCGTTTGTGAGTTGGTGTGCAATCGAAATGCGCGCCTACTTTTGGGAGCATAATTCGGGGTAGTCGTAGTCTGGGTCGGGTCTGAAATGTAAGACTATTATTTCAGTCGACATTTTGACTATATACTATTATTTCAGCATATAGTCTCCCTACATTGGTATCTGAGCCATAGATCTATTATTTTAACTTGTGTTTAGCCATGTACTATTATTTTAATGCATGGTCCCCGCATTAGGGTTAGGGGGTCTGAGCCACAGAGCTATTGTTTCAGCCTGTGTTCAGTCATGTACTATTATTTTAGCATATGGTCCTCGCATTAGGGTTAAGGGGTCTGAGTCACAGAGCTATTGTTTCAGCCTGTATTCAGTCATGTACTATTGTTTCAGTGCATGGTCCCTATTAAGTACTGATTTTTGCCACTTTCTCCACCCTTAAACCTGGCTTTAGCCTTAGAGCTATTTATAATCACTTTTAGCTTGTTTTGCAGTTTAAGGAAGAAATTGTAGCATAGTGCAAAAATCCAGTTAATAAGTGCCACAAAGATCAAAAATAGAGCCATTCATTGGGGCTTACACAGATGAAGCCCATGATCTGAAAGAGAGAACTACTGTTGTTAGAGTAAAAAGTAGAATAAAGAACCCAAGCCCCAGCACTTTCCAAACCTGTCGAGTTCATGGAGCTACAAATCATTCTGTCGAGGTGCACAAATGGCTGGAGTTCAATACCTGCAGAAAACTCATCGAGGTTCCAAGCATATGTGCCAACTAAAACTATCGAGCAGTCCCTAAACTCCTCAACTATGAACCTATCGAATGGTTTATGAGGCTGCAAAGTAACCTATCGAGTTCTGCATATAGTTGAAAGCTCTTCCGGTCGAGCAGTTGGCTAAATTGAACCTATCGAACAGTCCCTCAATGCAGCAGTTTTGAACCTATCGAATGGAGTTGATGCTGGTTTGAACTTCTCGAATGGTGCTCCTTTGAACCTATCGAATGGATCAGCAATAGAGTCCACCAACCTGTTGACCTCCTCAGCAGCTCCTACCATTCTATCGAGTAGTTCTACAGGGCAGACATCAATCCTATCGAAAGCTTCAACCATGAAGCCAGTAGAACCTGTCGAACAGTTGATACAACAGCAATACTTCAACCTATCGAATAGCTCAAAGCTCATCCTATCAAGCACTTTTCTACATCTGCTCCAACCTGTCGACCACTGCACTGCAACCTATTGAATGGATGTTTGAACCTGTCGTGAACCTGTCGAGAGGTCCTGATGCTGAAAATGAACCTATCGAGGCACGTGTTCCAACCATCTATTTCACACGTTAGGGACATTTTGGGGATTCCAATACTTCTAGGGCACACATCCCAATGCCCCACACATCTCAGGGATTTATCTCAGGTTTCATTAGCAAATATTAGTGGTCAGCAGGGGCATTTTTGAGAGCTGCACAAAATAGAACTGAAATCCTCTCTTCTGATTGGCTGCAATCCAAAGCACGCGGATCACTGCAAATGTATAAATAGAACTCCTTTCTGCTATTTTTCTTTAGCAAGGAAAGTAGAAACAAAGGAATAACCTGAGTTCTCCTTAGCTCATTTAGGTTTAGTTTAGGTTTTTATTTTCCTTTTTCTCTTCCCCCTTCTCTCTCTAATCCAGCCTGTTGGATTAGATCTAGATAGCATCTCAGATCTGGTTTGTAATTGTAATTTCGGCATGAAGAAATGTAGATCGATTCATAGACTACAGATCTGGGAACAAGTTTATTGTAAGTTGTTTTGTTTGAAGCAATAAATTGTTGATTTTAAAGCTTAGTTAAATCTAAAGATCTTGTGGTCCCATTAGATTCTCGATCGGATTTGTGGAGAGGAGTTTGTTAATCAACTCACCCACTTAACTGATAGATCTCTTGATGACCATCTGATTTCCCTAGGTTTGATATGCCTGTGGGTGTCTGTGCCTGTGACCTTGCATCCACAACATCGTAGTGATTATCTTGTTCTGATCAAAGCCATTGGAATGGAGGAAATCTATTGAATGATCTGTGACCATTTAAGTGGACAGATCATAGCCATAAGATCAATCCAAACAAGGGATGGAGGAAATATATTGGATGATCTGTGACCATTAAAGTGGAGAGATCATAGCCTTAAGATGAATCTAAACCACCGGTCTAGATCAGATTCTTATACCTTGCATTTGTGCTTGTAGCGAAATGAAGGATGGCTGCATATCCTCAGATCTTGATCTGTTTTGCAATGAAAACCAAGCCCTAGCTGTCTATTTCTCACCATTTGACCTTTATTTTTCCATCCATCTTCCTCCATCTCTTAGATTTTGATATATATTTCAGTTTGGTAGAAATAGATCTAGTGACACCCGAAAAGCCCTCTTTCTCCTTAGAATTACCAGATCTGTAGCCAGATCTGAAGGTCTACTATACTCCTTCTAGGTTTAGATCACTACTCCCTGTGGGACAAACTCTTATTAAAACTTGCTACAAAGGACCCTGTATCTTGCAGGTCTAGGATATTTTGTTGTGCTGAATCCATCCCCTATTTTACTCTATTTTTATTTTTTTTTACTTTTATCATTAAACAAATAATCAGTACACTGAAATTCCCCAACAAGTTTTTGGCGTCGATGCTGGGGAGTTTTGATCTAGATAGTAGATCTGAGTTTTTCCTTTTTGTAGATCTGATATTTTATTTTGTAGTTTTATTGCTGTTTTTACGTTAAACCTGCACTTTGCATTCCCAGTGCTTGATTAAATGTCTGCTGCAGTTTTCATATAGAAAACTAGTTTTAAACTGCAGCAATTCTAAATTTTCTGAGTTTTTATTCTTTGCCTTCTAGCTATTTGAATAAATGTTGTTGTCACTCTTTTGTCTTGTTGCAAAAATGAGGCAGTGGCCTGAGCTTTCTTTTTATTTTTGTCAATATACTTGAATAAGGTATTGCTGCAGTTTTTGGATTTTTGCAAATCTAGAGTAGCTGCCCAACAAGGAGCATCTAGATTGCAGCAGGAGCAGATCTGCTTGAGTTTGCATCCCTTTCTCTTTTGCATTCATCTTCTATTTTTAAATTCTTTTGACCAGCAGTTTTGTTGTGTTTGCTGTCATTCTAATTTTTGTATAACTCAACAAAACCAAATAAAAAATAGAATAAAATAAAAATACGAATTAAAATTTCTGATTACTTTTCAGCAATAGTAAATAAGGGCTCTTGTTGAGCCCCAGCTGATCCAAAACAAATAAAAAGTAGAAAATTATAAAAACATAAAAATATCTTCAGATGGGCTATTTTTCTTTGCCTTTATTTAGTTTCACCCATCTGGACCTGCTGAGATTATGGTTTTTTATTTTTAGGAATCATGTAGGATAATGAGCAGTGACTCATAGGCTGTTTTGAATATTAAATGGAGCCACTGATTTTATTTTCCTTCAAGATTTCTTCACCATTAAATGGATCTCAGCTGTATGAATCAAGTTTTTAATGTCTGCTCCAATGCTTCATTATTTAGAAATTCTTTTTGATTCATACACATCATCAACCTAGGGGTCAGTCTTATGAATCTTGCTTTTCACTGTATGTTAATCCTGTTGATCATTTTTATAATCACTTAGATTCATAAGTATTTGATTGGCTCAGGCTTTTAGTGTTTTCTTTGGGCTTAGGGGATGTATCATTTGGCATTAGGATTTTCTGTTTTAGGAATTTTAGTTTAATATTCTGTTTTTAGGTCGCTGATTTTTCTTTCATAGGTTAATGTGTCCAAGTTTTTCTGATTTTTTTTTTTTGCATATTTCTGTCACTATAGTTAGTTTCTAACTTTGTTTTCTTATTTTTTTCTATCTACAACTCTGTTTTTGTATCAACAATTTTTTGTTTTTTGTAGCTTTGTATTCAGTTCCTTACTTTGTTTTTACTGTCTTTCTGTTATTAGCATTAGTTTCCTTTCATTTACATAGCAGTTCTTTTTTTTTTTTCTGCTCATATATTTAGTTTTGTTTTCTGCTGCACATAGCTGTAATTTTTCTGCTTAGTTTTTCTTTCTTCTTTTATCTTGTTGCCCCTAGTTTCTCATTGTGTAGAACATTAAGGATAATGTTCATCTTAGGTTTGGGGGTATGGCAGGTGTGTCAATGAAATAAGTTAATGCTAGTGCAGCTATGTTGAAAAAGTTTTTGAAAATAAAGTGATTTCCCACCTGATTTTTGGAAAAGAGGAAATTAAAAAACTTTTTAAAAATGAAAGTAGTTTTAACATTTTTCATGAAGCAAATGTCAAGAATTTTCAAAAAACTGATGTTTAGTAAACCTGAAAGGAGAGAAAACTGTAAGGATACACCCCAGAAAATTTGATGGAAGGCCATACCCAGTGAGATTTGGGCCTGAAAAATTTTCTTTGAAGAGTGTCTTGGCAATTTTTTCTACTCTAAGGACTGATTGGACTCAATTCTACACACTAGAAGTTAGGCAAATCCAAGTTGAAACAGCTTGACAGCATTCATGACATTGAAGACATAAAGTACGGCCATTCCTTGGACAGTTTGATCTTAAAATGTCCCACCTTTGAACTACCCTCGATACACACCATTTGAGCCATAAAAATCCCAGTTTTCTTTGATGAAAATAAGAAAATTCGAACCCAAAACCTTTTGACCTGTTTCAGTTCACCCTCAATCTGAGAAATGAGGAAAAATGAGAGGTGAGATTAGAGGAGCAAGGTTCGATGATTGATCGACAAAGAAGGAAGCACATTTGGTGGTGTTGTGGCATTTCAACTCATAAAAAAAAAAAAAAATGGAGAAAAATACAAAAAGAAAAGAAGTATACAAAAGCAAAAAAAAAAAAAAAACAAAAACAGAGCAAAAGGATGAGAAAGAGAAGTCACATCATTTGAAAATCTACAAGAAGATAAGAAGTTGATGAAGCTGATCACTTCAAGTCTAAAAATTCAAAATGAAAGTGAAGAGGTGCTGAAATGAAAAAGGTTGAGTTGCAAATCAACTCCTTACCTTTACTGACTTCTCAAATTTGAATCCCATTTACCCTTTCATTCTTTTACAAACCTCATCCCTAAGCCACATTACAATCCAATAAAAAGATCTTATTGATCTAAAAAGAATTGAGCTGTCATGTGGAGATAAGGATTTGTTTAATCTATGGTGAAAAGAACTAGAAAATTTTAGAAGTTAGAGCAATGCCTATGCTCATGCTTGCAGTCCTATTTAAGGGCTGCAACTGCTCTTGAGTTGTGTGAAATGATGGACCCTTAGATCCTTGTTATGAGTGAACAGCCCTGGTGAGACTTGGGCCTGAAATCCAATTTGATGAGGGTAGTATTAAAACAGAATTCTCAAGTGAAAGGTGAGCTCTGCATCGAATTTTTAAGCAAAATGCCTTGACATAAACTGAGTGCTGGTGAAGGAATTACAGCAAACTTTCAAGTTTTAAATTGATGATTTTTTTGCTGAAAATCCTCTAAAATTGAATGGACATGGTGTGGAATTTATTTTATTTTAATTAAACTCTATTTTAGCAAGTTGCATGAGTATTAGCTAATTTTATCGGAGAAGTTTGGGGGCACCTTCACTAAAAACTCTCAGGAGACTCCACTCCTCCACTAAGTATCACCTAGGGGTTTAAAAGGCTTGGTGCATATGCTAAATGCACCCGTGTTCCCTATGAAAGTGGCATTTTATTTCATAGGTTAGTTGTTTTAAAATTCACTTTGCTCGAGGATTAGCAAAGATTAGGTTTGGGGATGTGTTAAGCACTGATTTTGGCCACTTTCTCCACCCTTAAACCTGGCTTTTGCTAAGCCTTAGAGCTGTTTATAATCACTTTTAGCTTGTTTTGTAGTTTAAGGAAGAAATTGCAGCATAGTGCAAAACTCCAGTTAATAAGTGCCACAAAGATCATAAGTAAAGCCATTCATTGGGGCTGACAGAGATGAAGCCCATGATCTGAAAGAGAGTTGTTGTTGTTGGAGTAAAAAATAGAATAAAGAACCCAAGCCCCATCACTTTCCAAACTTGTCGAGTTCATGGAGCTGCAAATCATTTTGTTGAGGGGCACAAATGGCTGGAGTTCTATACCTACAGAAAACCCACCGAGGTTCCAAGTATATGTGCCAACTAAAACTATTGAGCAGTCCCTAAACTCCTCAACTATGAACCTATTGAATGGTTTATGAAACTGCAAAGTAACCTATCGAGTTCTGCATATAGTTGAAAGCTCTTCCTATCGAGCAGTTAGCTAGATTGAACCTATCGAACAGTCCCTTAATGCTGCAGTTTTGAACCTATCGAATGGAGCTGATGCTGGTTTGAACCTGTCGAATGGTTCTCCTTTGAACCTATCGAATGGATCAACAATAGAGTCCACCAACCTATCGAACTCCTCAGCAGCTCTTGCCATCCTATCGAGCAGTTCTACAGGGCAACAATCAATCCTATCGAAAGCTTCAACCATGAAGCCAGTTGAACTTGTCGAACAGTTGGTACAACACAATACTTCAACCTATCGAATAGCTCAAAGCTCATCCTATCGAGCACTTTTCTACATCTGCTCCAACCTGTCGACCACTGCACTGCAACCTATTGAATGGTTGTTTGAACCTGTCGAGAGGTCCTGATGCTGAAAATGAACCTATTGAGGCATGGGTTCCAGCCATCTATTTCACACGTTAGGGACATTTTGGGGATTCCAATACTTCTAGGGCACACATCCCAATGCCCAACACATCTTAGGGATTTATCTTAGGTTTCATTAACAAATATCAGTGGTCGGCAAGGGCATTTTTGAGAGCTGCACATAACAGAACTGAAATCCTCTCTTCTGATTGGCTGCAACCCAAAGCACACGGATCACTGCAAATGTATAAATAGAACTCCTTTCTGCTATTTTTCTTCAGCAAGGAAAGTAGGAACAAATGAAGAGCCTGAGTTCTCTTTAGCTCATTTATGTTTAGTTTAGGTTTTTATTTTCCTTTTTCTCTTCCCCCTTCTCTCTCTAATCCAGCCTGTTGGATTAGATCTAGATAGCAGCTCAGATCTGGTTTGTAATTGTAATTTCGGCATGAAGAAATGTGGATCGATGCACAGACTACAGATCTGAGAACAAGTTTATTGTAAGTTATTTTGTTTGAAGCAATAAATTATTGATTTTAAAGTTAAATTTAAAGATTTTATGGTCCCATTAGATTCTCAATCGGATTTGTGTAGAGGAGTTTGTTAATCAACTCACCCACTTAACTGGTAGATCTCTTGATGACCATCTAATTTTCTTGGGTTTGATATGCCTGTGGGTGTCTGTGCCAGTGGCCTTGCATCCACAGCATCTGTAGTGATTATCTTGTTCTGATCGAAGCCATTGGAATGGAGAAAATCTATTGGATGATCTGTGACCATTTAAGTGGACAGATCATAGCCATAAGATCAATCCAAACCAGGGATGGAGGAAATCTATTGGATGATCTGTGACCATTAAAGTGGATAGATCATAGCCTTAAGATAAATCCAAACGGCTGGTCTAGATCAGATTCTTATACCTTGCATTTGTGCTTGTAGCCAAATGAAGGATGGTTGCATATCCTCAGATCTTGATCTGTTTTGCAATGAAAACCAGGCCCTAACTGTCTATTTCTCACTATTTGATCTTTATTTTTCCATCCATCTTCCTCCATCTTTTAGATTTAGTTTTATATTTCAGTTTTATAGAATTAGATCTAGTGACACCCGAAAAGCTCTCTTTCTCCTTAGAATTACCAGATCTGTAGCCAGATCTACAAGTTTACTATACTCCTTCTAGGTTTAGATCACTACTCCCTGTGGAACAAACTCTTACTTATTAAAACATGCTACAAAGGACCCTGTATCTTGCAGGTCTAGGATATTTTTGTTGTGCTGAATCCATCCCCTGTTTTACTCTATTTTTATTTTTTTTTGCTTTTATCATTACACAAATAATCAGTACACTGAAATTCCCCAACAAGTTTTTAGCGTCGATGTCGGAGAGTTTTGATCTAGATAGTAGATCTGAGTTTTTCCTTTTTGTAGTTTTATTGTAGTTTTTGCTTTAAACCTGCACTTTGCATTCCCTGTGCTTGATTAAATGTCTGTTGCAGTTTTCGTATAGAAAACCAGTTTTAAACTACAGCAATTCTAAATTTTCTGAGTTTTTATTCTTTGCCTTCTAGCTATTTGAATAAATGCTGCTATCACTCTTTTGTCTTATTGCAAAAATGAGGCAGTGGCCTGAGTTTTCTTTTTATTTTTGTCAATATACTTGAATAAGGTACTGTTGTAGTTTTAGGAATTTTGCTGATCTGGAGCAGCTGCCAAACAAGGAGCATCTGGATTGCAACAGGATCAGATCTTCTTGAGTTTGCATCCCCTTTCTCCTTTGCATTCATCTTCTATTTTTAAATTCTTTTGACCAGCAGTTTTGTTGTGTTTGCTGTCATTCTAATTTTTGTATAACTCAACAAAACCAAATAAAAAATAGAAGAAAATAAAAATACAAATTAAAATTTCTGATTACTTTTCAGCAATAGTAAATAAGGGCTCTTGTTGAGCCCCAGCTGATCCAAAACAAATAAAATGTAGAAAATCATAAAAACATAAAAATATCTTCAGATGGGCTATTTTTCTTTGCCTTTATTCATTTTCCCCCATCTGGACCTGCTGAGATCATGGTTTTTCATTTTTAGGAATCATGTAGGATAATGAGCAATGGCTCTTAGGCTGTTTTGAATATTCAATGGAGCCACTGATTTTATTTTCCTTCGAGATTTCTTCACCTTTAAATGGATCTCAGCTGTATGAATCAAGTTTTTAATGTGTGCTCCCATGCTTCATTATTTAGAAATTCTTTTTGGTTCATACACATCATCAACATAGGAGTTAGTCTTATGTATCTTACTTTTCGCTGTATGTTATTCCTGCTGATCATTTTTATAATCACTTAGATTCATAAGTATCTGATTGCCTCAGGCTTTTGGGGTTTTCTTTGGGCTTACGGGATGTATCATTTGGCATTAGGATTTTCTGTCTTAGGAATTTTAGTTTAAAATTCTGCTTTTAGGTCGCTGATTTTTCTTTCATAGGTTAATGTGTCCTAGTTTTTCTAATCTTCTTTTTACATATTTCTGTCACTATAGTAGTTTCTAACTTTGTTTTCCTATTTTTTTATCTACAACTCTGTTTTTGTATCAACACTCTTCTATTTTTTCTAGCTTTGTATTCAGTCCCTTACTTTGTTTTTACTGTCTTTATGTTATTAGCATTAGTTTCCTTTCATTTACATAGCAGTTCTTATATTTTTTTGCTCATATATTTATTTTTGTTTTCTGCTGCACATAGCTGTAACTTTTCTGCTTAGTTTTTCTTTCTTCTTTTATCCTGCTTCCCCTAGTTTCTCATTGTGTAGAACATTAAGGACAATGTTCATCTTAGGTTTGGGGGTATGGCAGGTGTGCTAATGAAATAAGTTAATGCTGGTGCAGCTATGTTGAAAAAGTTTTTGAAAATAAAGTGATTTCCCACTTGATTTTTGGAAAAGAGGAAATTAAAAAACTTTTTAAAATTGAAAGTAGTTTGAACATTTTTCATGAAGCAAATATCAAGAATTTTCAAAAATTGATGTTTAGTAAACCTGAAAGGAGAGAAAACTGTAAGGATACACCCCAGAAAATTTGATGGAAGGCCATACCCAGTGAGATTTGGGCCTGAAAAATTTTCTTTGAAGAGTGTCTTGGCAATTTTTTCTACTCTAAGGACTGATTGGACTCAATTCTGCTCACTAGAAGTTAGACAAATCCAAGTTGAAACAGCTTGACAGCATTAATGGCATTGAAGACATGAAGTAAGGCCATTCCTTGGACAGTTTGATCTTAAAATGTCCCACCTTTGAACTGCCCTCGATAGACACCATTTGAGCCATAAAAATCCTAGTTTTCTTTGATGAAAATCTAAAAATTCAAACCCAAAACCTTTTGACCTATTTCATAGTTCACCCTCAATCTGAGAAATCAGGAAAAATGAGAGGTGAGGTTAGAGGAGCAAGGTTCCATGATTGATCGATAAAGAAGGAAGCACATTTGGTGGTGTTGTGGCATTGCAGCCCATAAAAAAATAAAAAGTAAAAAATAAAATAAAATAAATAAAGGAGAAAAATACAAAAGGAAAAAAAGTATACAAAAAAAAAAAAAACAGAGCAAAAGGATGAGAAAGAGAAGTCACTTCATTTAAAAATCTACAAGAAGATAAGAAGCTAATGAAGTTGGTCAGTTCAAGTCTAAAAATTCAAAATGAAAGTGAAGAGGTGCTGAAATGAAGAAGGTTGAGTTACAATTCACCTCCTTACCTTTACTGACTTCTCAAATTTTAATCCCTTTTATCCTTTCATTCTTTTACAAACCTCATCCCTAAGCCACATTACAACGTAATAAAAAGACCTTACTGATCTAAAAAGAATTGAGCTGTCATGTGGAGATGAGGATTTATTTAATCTATGGTGAAAAGAACTAGAAAATTTCAGAAGTTAGAGCAATGCCTATGCTCATGCTTGCAGTCCTATTAATTAAGGGCTACAACTGCTCTTGAGTTGTGTGAAATGATGCACCCTTCGATCCTTGTTATGAGTGAACAACCCTGGTGAGGCTTGGGTCTGAAATCCAATTTGATGGGGGTAGTATCAAAACAAAATTCTCAAGTAAAAGGTGAGCTCTGCATCGAATTTTTAAGCAAAATGCCTTGACATAAACTGAGTGATGGTGAAGGAATTACAACTGACTGTCAAGTTTTAAATTGATGATTTTTTGCTGAAAATCCTTTAGAATTGAATGGACATGGTGTGGAATTTATTTTATTTTACTTAAACTCTATTTTAGCAAGTTGCATGAGTATTAGCGAATTTTATCGGAGAAGTTTGGGGGTACCTTCACTGAAAACCCTCAGGAGACTTCACTCCTCCACTAGGGATCACCTAGGGGTTTAAAAGGCTTGGTGCATATGCTAAATGCACTCAAGTTCCCTATGAAAGTGGCATTTTATTTCATAGGTTAGTTGTTTTAAAATTCACTTTGCTCAAGGACTAGAAAAGATTAGGTTTGGGGGTGTGTTAAGCACTGATTTTTGCCACTTTCTCCACCCTTAAACTTGGCTTTTGCTAAGCCTTGGAGCTGTTTATAATCATTTTTAGCTTGTTTTCAAGTTTAACGAAGAAATTGCAGCATAGTGCAGAAATCCAGTTAATAAGTACCACAAAGATCAGAAATAGAGCCATTCATTGGGGTTGACACAGATGAAGCCCATGATCTGAAAGAGAGCTGCTGTTGTTGGAGTAAAAAGCAGAATAAAGAACCCAAGCCCCATCACTTTCCAAACCTGTCGAGTTCATGGAGCTGCAAATCATTCTGTAGAGGTGCACAAATGGCTGGAGTTCTATACCTGCAGAAAACCCATCGAGGTTCCAAGCATATGTGCCAACTAAAACTATCAAGTAGTCTCTAAACTCCTCAACTATGAACCTATCGAATGGTTTATGAGGCTGCAAAGTAACCTATCGAGTTCTACATATAGTTGAAAGCTCTTCCTATCGAGCAGTTGGCTAGATTGAACCTATCAAGCATTCCCTCAATGCAGCAGTTTTGAACCTATCAAATGGAGTTGATGCTGGTTTGAACCTGTTGAATGGTGCTCCTTTGAACCTATCAAATGGATCAGCAATAGAGTCCACCAACCTGTCGAACTCCGCAGCAGCTCTTGCCATCCTATCGAGCAGTTCTATAGGGCAGCAATCAATCCTATCGAAAGCTTCAACCATGAAGCCAGTTGAACCTGTCAAATAGTTGGTACAATAGCAATACTTCAACCTATCGAATAGCTCAAAGCTCATCCTATCGAGCACTTTTCTACATCTACTCCAACCTGTTGACCACTGCACTGCAACCTATCGAATGGTTGTTTGAACCTGTCGTGAACCTGTCGAGAGGATCTGATGCTGAAAATAAACCTATCGAGACACGGGTTCCAGCCATCCATTTCACATGTTAGGGATATTTTGGGGATTCCAATACTTCTAGGGTACACATCCCAATGCCCCACACATCTCAGGGATTTATCTCAGGTTTCATTAGCAAATATCAGTGATCGGCAGGGGCATTTTTGAGAGCTGCGCATAACAGAATTGAAATCCTCTCTTCTGATTGGCTGTAATCTAAAGCACACGGATCACTGAAAATGTATAAATAGAACTCCTTTCTGCTATTTTTCTTCAGCAAGGAAAGTAGGAACAAAGGAATAGCCTGAGTTCTCCTTGGCTCATTTAGGTTTAGTTTAGGTTTTTATTTTCCTTTTTCTCTTCCCCCTTCTCTCTCTAATCCAGCCTATTGGATTAGATCCAGATAGCAGCTCAGATCTGGTTTGTAATTGTAATTCGGCATGAAGAAATGTGGATCGATGCACAGACTACAGATCTGAGAACAAGTTTATTGTAAGTTGTTTTGTTTGAAGCAATAAATTGTTGATTTTAAAGCTTAGTTAAATCTAAAGATCTTGTGGTCCCATTATATTCTCGATCGGATTTGTTTAGAGGAGTTTGTTAATCAACTCACCCACTTAACAAGTAGATCTCTTGATGACCATCTAATTTCCCTGGGTTTGATATGCTTGTGGGTGTCTGTGCCTGTGGCCTTGCATATCTTGTTCTGATCGAAGCCATTAGAATGGAAGAAATCTATTGGATGATCTGTGACCATTTAAGTGGACAAATCATAGCCATAAGATCAATCCAAACGAGGGATGGAGTAAATCTATTGGATGATCTGTGACCGTTAAAGTGGGCAGATCGTAGCCTTAAGATGAATCCAAACCACTGGTCAAGATCAGATTCTTATACCTTGCATTTGTGCTTGTAGCCAAATGAAGGATGGCTGCATATCCTCATATCTTGATCTATTTTGCAATGAAAACCAGGCCGTAGCTGTCTATTTCTCACCATTTGATCTTTATTTTTCCATCCATCTTCCTCCATCTTTTAGATTTAGTTTTATATTTCAGTTTTGTAAAATTAGATCTAGTGACACCCAATAAGCTCTCTTTCTCCTTAGAATTACCAAATATGTAGCCAGATCTAGAGGTCTACTATACTCCTTCTAGGTTTAGATTACTACTCCCTGTGGGACAAACTCTTACTTATTAATACTTACTACAAAGGACCCTGTATCTTGCAGGTCTAGGATATTTTTGTTGTGCTGAATCCATCCCCTGTTTTACTCTATTTTTTTTTGTTTGCTTTTATCATTACACAAATAGTCAGTACACTGAAATTCCCCTACAGTCCCCACATTATGATTGTAAAACTTCTAGAGAAGGTAAGTCCTTTCCAAAAATTCACGGATAAGGTCAAAGGTTGACCAAATGACTTTATATATTTTGAGAGGGCAAAATGAGGGTGTCTACAGATGCCCCTCTTCGGTACGTTCTTGTGAAGTAAGAACGCGTCGAAGAAGTAGACACCCCTCATTCGAGGTGTCTTCTCATTTCTCTTGGAAAATCATAATTGTGAACTAGGGATGCTGACATGGCATGCTTGTCTTTCTTATCTATTAGCGCAAGCTATAATGGAGCATTTGGGGGGCCTAGTGATAGCTGTCAAAAGGCGTATTCCATGTCGTGGATGTAAGAGATCCTGTCGCATATCGCGACTTGCTATCATAGATAGTCGATGAGGGAAGTCAGGGTATCCTACTTCGGGGGTGCAAGGGGCATCTTGACGTGTGGTGTTACCTGCTGTGAGTGACAGTCAAACGAAAAGGAGAATCACCATATCCTAATCTACGGGTGCAAGGGGCATCCCGCCGCATGTCGCGACCTGTTGCAAGGAGCAGTCAAACAGAGGGATATGACGTAGTCAAGGTATCGGGGGGCATCATACAAATATCCATAAATAAGGTCCAGAGACCGATAATAAGATACAATATCATGTAATGTCGAAGGCTTTCTCAAGTCATGTCAGATCGAGCGCCTCATTGCTCACACCAATGCGCGTTAGGTGTTCCTTTTCCAATAGGCATTTGTAAGTTCTTAGATTAAATATACTCATTGCTCGGTTTCCCAAGGGGAATGGCTGGTTTGGGTAAGTGGTAAATGAAATGAATTTTGGTAGGTAAGAGGCTCTTTGTTTTTTATTATTTTGGTTTCCTTTTTTTGTTTTATTTTTTTTAAGTTTTGGTTTTGGAAGCAGGGGGTTTTGAAAATTTAAAAAATTTAACTTAAGATCAATTCGGTGGTAAATCTTCGGAAAATGTGGCTTTCGAGACGTCACTAAGCAGATCCACCGGTATGAAATTTATGGACCTAACCGTGTATGTGGTTGTCAAGACGACACTTGGCATGTCGTATACTCACTCTAGTCTTCTCGATGAATACTGATGATTGTCTCTTATGGGAGGAATACAATGATTCGTGAGTCGAGAGAGATAGGTTTTGAAAATATTTTGACTTAATCATAGCTAACTATATATATTAAAAGTGATATCGAGTAAAAGAGAGGGGATGATACTTACCTTAAGTGGTGATACTTACCTGTTGGGTTCGTGATGGGACTGGTGATGTCGTAGTGATGTCGCAATGGGACATGGTGGTCTTTCCATTACGATTGCATGTTAGGATGAGTCCCTGTGGTTACGGGCTGAGATGAGACGCGAGAAAGTCTTTTCTCTTCCTTCCTGTCATAGCAGATCATAGACGTGATGGGACATTGGTGGTCTACGTTAAGCTGGGAGATTACTGTTCGTAGGTCTGATAGGGGCATTTGGATCCTGGTGGGATTTTTTATGTGTTTACGATGCGATGGGACGTGGGAGGAGTCCCTCTTCTTCTGCTAGAGTCTAGCGACTACAGCATTGCTAGGGATTTGGGAGGTAGGCTCTCTGCTTTCGTGATGGGACATTGGTTCAGCATAGTTAACGATGGGACTTTTAGAAGGTTTGACTCTATGCAAGGTTTCATGATGAGGATTTCGGGGAGGTGTGACTGGTGTTAGGGCTATAAGACAAGATGAAGTTGTTGTGTCACGATGGGACATGTGTGATGCAATTGAGTGACAGGGTTCAATAGTTACTATGTGCGGGATGTTTGAATCACTTGGTGAGATATCGCGATGAGGTGTTGACTGTTGATAGATGTAATTGCTATGTTTCTTTCTTTGGCAAATCTTGGGCTATATGAGACTACGTCGCGATTGCGTCGTGATGGTGTGTTCTGCTGGATGGAACGAGGGTTTGATTAATGCTTCCTTCTTCATGTGGGGTTATGTGATGAGAGAAAGGGTTTTGATATCGACAGAGTTAGGAGTAAAAGGTGTGAGAATGTATGAATTTGGGTATTGCGCGCCTGGTATCGGTCGCTCAATCGAACTGCGCACCTATTTTTGGGCGTGTGATTGAAGGTTTGAAGGGCTCATTTACGCGTTTGAACGTGTGCGTGTGATTGGATTACACGCTCTATCATATGCGTGTAATTCAAACGTCACCAAGTCACTATGCAGGCAACCTTTCGGATTCTGCAGTATAAGTGGGTCGCGTAATAGGATTGCGCGGTTTATATTGGGCGCGTGACCGGAGCGTTGCGCCGTCAGTGTGGGCGATGGTTTTATTACACGCTCCGTCTAGGGCGCGTTATTTAATTTACGCGTGATTTCCTCTGTGCGTGACTGAGTTGCGCGCCCATGTCCTGACGCATGATTGAGTCCGTACTCTATATAAGCAGCAGAGTCTTCATTTCTTTTGCATCTCTCAATTTAGTCTCAAGTTTTACCTTTTCTAAATCCTTTATGCTCGGATATCTCTGTTTTTGTGATATTGGGTGATCCGATCGTCTAATTGTGATGTCGTTTCTTTTGATATTTATAATTTCGTGTGATTTTCATCCTGAGGTAATGCTCGGGGATGGCATTATTCTGAGAATGGGCGGTATTGGGAAAGAGGGGGCTAGCCTTCACATTGGTCCCTTTTAGGGAGCAGTGAAGGCAGCATTGAGGAGGCGGCGGTAGAGGAGGTGAAGATGGCAGAAGAGAAGGTGTTATGAGTGAAGGGATGTATTCCCCAACCAATGCTCCATCTCTCCTTCTGAAGCCTCCAATTGGACGCTCTGCTCCTCGCTTTGTGTCTGTTTCGGGTCTCCAATTTTCGTTTTAGTTGTAAGTTAGGTTCTAGGTTTTCATTTTGGGTTGTATATTTAGGAGGTATGCCTCCGGTGATATTTTGTGTAAAAATACTCATTAAATGAATAAAAGGTGTTTGGCATTCGTTTTGAAATTTGGTTTGACTGGGTTATGTAACTTTGAGGAATTTTAATTTTGTCATGGTAAGAGCATGAGTTCCAAGTTCAGGATTTTAAGGTTTATTTGTCTCGGTCTAATGTTTGATGACATCTGGTTAAAAATGTGTGAGTTTGAGTTTAATTTGTAAACATTCTAGATGGGGTTAGGTGTTTTAATCCTATTGGTTCATCTATTTTTGGAGGATTTATATGTTGGGGGGGGGGGGGGGGTAAGTGTTGTGCTTTGGTTGGTTGATCTAGGCTTATTGTGGATTATGGTTCTTTTCTAGGGGGTATGTGTTTGGTTTAGATTTAATTAGTTTGAAAGGGTTTAAAAATGTGACACTTGTTACTTTGTGGTTTAGGAGGTATAGTTTTATAAATGCAAGCCAAAGACTTTGGGTTTTATTTTGAATTTTATTTCAAGCTTAGGATTAAAATTTTGGGGTATTCGTTTATTTTGTTGGAGATCTAGGGCTTTTTTTTTTTGTTCATTAATGTCTTTTCTTCCTTTCTATTTTGCATCCTGGGTATTGAACCCGAAAAATTATGATTATTAACCGAGTTATTGGGAATTCGGGGTGGTGCTAGGATTGGTACTATCAATCCAACTCGAAGTGTCACCCCATTGGGAGAAGAGATGGAGGAGTTAAAAGCGGTGGAAAGGAAACCGAGGAAATGGTCAGGTCAAAGTTCTTGTGACTGACACTAATGATTCATCAGTAGGGTCTGTGGATTCAGTGTTAGTTGCTCCTCCTTCTTTTGCTTTCCAAGGTGAGCTTCTATGGATGGATCCCGCAGGTTTTGGGTGGATTTAGTGAGCCACTCTTTCTTTTATGTCGGCTTGGAGCTTTGAGATGGTGTTGCTTCGTCATGTGGTTGGAAGAATTGTGTGGCAAGGAACATCTCTAGAAAAGGGGGAGGAAATTTGTCAGAATTCGTTCAGGGTGTACTCCTTCTCCGGGCTTCTCTGAGATCTCTTGTTCGCCGAATAAATTTGGATTCGGGCATTGCCTGAACGTGTAGAATTTAAATTTCTTGTTTTAAGTTGTATATTCAGAGGGTATGTCCTTGGTGTGATTTGTAATTATATCTTTTATTTATGAATGTTTGAAGTTTGAATTAGTTCTGATTTATTTGATTTGGATTGGGTTGTTTTAGTGGGTGTGTTTCTACATTTGGTTGATTCTTTTGGCTATGGCTGAAATATTTTTAGGGTAAGATGTAAGTCAGGGGTTAAAGTTCTGATGGGGTTCAATGGGTTTAAGTTTCGGTATTTTGGGGTTTGGATTTGTTGTTTTTTTTTTGGAACATATAGAGTGTGCGGATTTGATTTAGGATGTACGTGTGTTTTGCGATTGTGTGCATTTTTTAATTTTATTTTATTTAATCATCACTGTCCGAGCTGTAAATGATGAATCCCTGATTGCTATAGTTTGGGTAAAATTTTGTCAGTTTGGGTTAATCGTGCGCACTTCTCGGGGCACTTGATTCGATTGCTCGCCTGTAAGGCAGCGTGGGATGTCAGGCTGAAAGGGGTAATTATGCGCATGGTTTTTGGTGGATAATTTGATTGTGCGTTCTTTGCAGAACGAGTAATTGAAGCGTTGTGGGCATAGCCTATGGGCTAATTTGAGGGATTACGCATGCACTTCATGGCGCGTGAATGGATTATGCGTCTTCACTTCGGTGCGCAATAGTCGAACTGCATCTTTTCCAAGCGGGCGACGTTTATATTGTGCGCGACATATGAGTCGCACGATTTGGATTATGTTCTATCTGTCAAACGGACAATCGGTTTGCGCACTTGGATTCAGGCACATGATCAGTCTGAGTGCTATATATATGTCCGTGGGTCTTCATTTTCTAACTGCGCTATCCATTTTCTTCTTTATTTCCTTGTCTTCTTGTGCTCTAATTTATGTGTTTTCACGATATCTCACGATCCGAATGTCCATTTCAGGTACCATTTTTTGTGTTCTTTTCAGTTTCTTGAGTTCTTTCTTCTGGGATGGAGTTTGAGGGTAGTGGTAGACCAGAGTTCACCACCTCTAAGTTGGAGGAGTTGATGATTGGGGAGATAGGTGAGGCTTCCGAGGCTTGGGCTGACACTGGGGCCTTGGGAGAGGAGGTTGGAGTGATGATCAGAGAGGAGGTACTTGAGGGTGATGAGGTGGTGCTTAGGGAAGAGGTACCCAACGATGAGGGTGCTGAGGATGAGGAGCGTCAGGCTCACACACACTTCTCGCTGGAGGATTTCTTCGCTCGAGGCCAAGTAGGTACCCATGAGCAAGAGTTCCTTCGCTTTCTAGGCATTTAGGTTGTGACATAGACTTTTAATTTTTGTCGAACCTACATCCATTATTGATTGTGTGCCCATTCATGCATCGTGACTGCATTTAATGATAGGTCACATTTCTGTTTTGTTGTTCTTATCATATTTTGTGTGCTTGTTAGGGACTGTTACTGTGTGTTTTCATATACTTTATTTTCTTTTAGCTCTAGGTCTGCTTTTCTCTCTCATTGTAGATATGTGTGTTAGTCTTATTATATTTTATGCTTGTTTTTCGTTCGGTGGGAGCCTCTGCAGCTGACTATCAGCTCGACATGAACTGAGTCTCACACTTGGTATCGCGCCTTGCCGGAGTTTCAGCGAGCGCGGTTGGTGTCCTTCGGCCTTGGGCTGATCCTAGAGTTGGAGCCTTTTCAGGTCGACCGTGGTTTGATCGCGGTGATTTTGAAGAGGTGGAGGGAGGAGCATCAAGCTCTTCTCTTTTCGGTTGGTATGTTGCTGCCGACTCCAGAGGATTAGCTCCACATCACTGGTCTTCGTTTCGAGGGTGAGCCAATTACGGGGCAGATGGCACGAGATTATGTGGGGGTGTGCGAGGAGATTTTGGGTGTCTCGTATAGATCTAGTGGATCACGGCCAGGGGTAGTTAGAGTCACTTGGTTCTTTGACACATTTGTCAGTGGCTTCGTCCCTCCAAGGCATCATTCAGAGCCAAGGGCATCTTTCGAGGTGTGTTGCCTAGCGATGGCGGGTCGGGAGCCTATGGTTGAGCCGGGGTTGGCTATAGATAGGGTGCTTCGATCATTCTTGATGCATTTCTTTGGTACGGTACTCTTCTCTTCGACTCGGTGATGCATCACCAGATTATTTCTGATGCTTCTCGGGGATTGGGATCAGGTCCCCACCTATGCTTGGGGTGTGGCCGCATTGGTGCATCTCGATGAGCAGCTTTATCATCGGGAGCAAGGTGTAATGACGTTCAAAGGTTTCCTTTCCTTCCTCCAGGTGAGTTTTAGTTAATTGGTGTCATAATATCTTCGATTTTCCTTTTTTGCTTTTTGCTCTTTGGTCGTAGCAACTATTCAACATTTCTTTTTTTGCTTTCTAGTTTTGAGCGTATGATCACTTTTCCTTTCTTCTTCCATGGGTCCCGACGGAGATTACGTTCACGTTTTCGTGGATGCATGTGTGGAGGATGGCGTTGGTCATCGTCGTTGGTCTTTGGATCTTCAAACCGCACGAGGTCTTTTTGAGGATATGCACGTTGGGCAGGTAGGTGTTGTCTATATTGTCAATACATATTCTCGATTTGGTGCTTTTGGTTCAGAGTTTATTGACAAGTTTGCCTATTGGTTTAGAGGTGATTTGGAGACCTATGCAGTTGGGGAGGATGCCGATGTGCCAGTGATTCAGTCTGGCCAAGCTTTTCTTTGATGCGGACATATGGGTCCATTTTTTTGAGAAGGTGGAGAGGATCTACCTATCTCGAGTGGTACAACAGCTGGGACTCGCTCAGGGAGTCCCTCCGGAGATTCGCCATAGAGTGGTGAAGAGGATGACCGGTCCCCCTGGCCGAAACTTTGCGAAGAAGATGGCTTTTCAAATGGAGGACTTTAGGTCTAGGGCGATTAGGGTGACCGGGGCACTTGATGAGGTGAATGCTCGATAGTTTGTGAGATGGTTTAGGACACTGGGTGGTGGGCACTTATTTACACAACCTTTTCATGGGAGTGGTTCTTTCGCGATCGACGGTCCTGAGTCACCATGGGCGTTGAGGGAGAGATTGGACTCGTTAGAGCAGGGCCATCTCACTGCGGTTGTTCGCAGAGCGTTGGATGCCCTTCATAGGGCGATGGAGCAGACGGGGTGTGCTCCTCGTCCTGATGAGGAGATGTTGCACCTCCTGACTACTTTCGTGGCTCAGGCTAGGGCAGCGGAGGACGTGCTGAGAGTTCAACTGACGGAGACTCAATGGTCTTTGGTGGGTGTGTTTATCTACGAGTTTCATCCATTTCTATTTCTAGTAGTTCTTTTATGATAGTTTTGTTTGCTTTTTTTTTTTTGCTAGACTGAGAGAGAGAGAGTGCTTGTCATACAGCATTACTCAAGACCTACTGTAGTCAGCAGCAGGCTGACCGAGAGGCGGCAGCTAGCCTACGTTCTGAGATTGATTGATTGGTGAGTGTTGGTAATGTGTTTATTTTAGTGGCAGATTTTATTAGATTTGATGTGTTGCTTGGTACTTGCAGAGAGCGGAGCTGGCCGCTGCTGGAGGTTCTGCTCTGACATTTGATCCGTCTTCAATTGCTTCTTCGATTCAGGAGCAACTGGCGATGGTTTAGATCCAAGTTGAGCTAGAGCATTGGATACGTGTTCTAGACTCTTAAGTTATAGGTTCTTATATTTTACGGTTTGTTGATATCATGAGTGATGTCTTCTCAACGCAACCTTGTCGAGGATCTCCAGATGAGAGAGGCGACCGCTGCTTCTCTACATCCTGAGAGTCAGGTATGATTTGTAGTTTGTTTGGCATTTTATTCCATTCATTTGTATCTATATCTGCCAAGCTTTGTATATGTCAATGCTATCTTTATGCAGGCCATTCTTGACTCTGCTCCTGGGGCTCCTCCTCAGGCGTCTGCTCCTATTCCTACTTAGGTATGTTTTAGTGGTTGTGGTTGTAGTCATTATATTAGTCGTAATGCTTTCTGATGTATCTGCTTGTTTATGTTACATCTGCCCACATTTGTCGTTCCTTCCGTGACGCCTGTTGATCCAATGACCACTGCGACGGTTGAGCGCCTTGTTGGAGAGAGGGTGGATCTGGTATGATTCTCTTCTTTTCAAAATTTTCCTCATAAATGTTCATATATATATATATATATATATATATATATATATATATTAGTTGTCTTTGACTCGGTGTGGTAACACAGGTTCGTCAGCTTGAGGAGGCGCGCCTAGAGGCAGAGCGAGAGCACCACTCCTGAAGTGAGACGGATCCTTGGGGACATGCAGAGCCGCAAGGACCTGTTTGTCGAGATGATGGTCACGTGAGAGACTCAGGTTGAGGTGATAGAGGTAGTGCGGAGGACTGTACAAGCTGAGATGTAGGCGAGGATTGATCATTTGCAGCATCATCTGTCGAGGAGTGAGCGTGGAGTACGCGGGATGGTCGGTCGTTTGATTCGTCCGGACCCAGTGGCCACGGGTTCTCAGAAGGGGAAGGCTTGTCGTATGACTCGTGAGCATGTTAGGGATTACGTCAAGGACTCCGCCATCCAGGAGCTACTTGCTGAGTGTCGTTCTCGCTCGCGGTCCAGGCGGGCTACTAGTTAGGTGAGCGAGGGGGATTCTGTAGTGAGGCCTTCAAGTCATCTATAGGTTCTGCTGACTCCAGGTGCGGGGATTGTTTTTTTGGAGGATCAGTCTACGGACCTCTAGGCTAATGATACTGGGGACAGCGGTGATCGGCCATCCCAGTGACAGCGTAGGGAGTAGGGGTGTATAGTTTACCTTTCATTTGTGTTATTATCAGTTTTGTGCCATGCTCATTGTATATGCAGGGAGTATGACCCCTGTGATGGATGTAAAAGAAAATTTTGATATATATTTTTAAATAGCTTTTTAGTTCAGATGCACCTGTGTTGGTTCCTTTTCTTTTAGTTACCTCTTGCATTTGCCTTTCACTTTTAGTGTTGTCAGTTGTCATCGGGACTTGGATGCTTCTTGAGTTAGCCCGGTGGTGGTTGAAGGTTGCTTTGTACCTGTACATGTAAAGGTAAGGCTATTAATAATTTTTATTCTCCCCCTTGCTAGTTGTCAAGGGAGGCAAGTGTCTCAGACCGGGGAGTAAAAGATGGATATATGCATTTTTCTTTTTCTTTCTTTCCTTTTTTTCTTCTTATTATTTTTTTTTAGGAAATAAAATAATGCAATAGGGAAAGCAAATAACTAAAATAATAATAATAAATGCCCCAGTGTAGGAGTGTGGTAGGATCTGCAGTGTAGTATCTCCGGTAGCACTCTCCAGATGGTGACTTCGTTACTCCTCATCTTCTTTATGGGTAAGTCGGCACTTCTAAGGTGATTCTCCTTTTGAAAAAAATGTCCCAGTGTCTAAATGTAATGGAGCTTTTTTTTTTTGGGGTTTTTAGATGAGCACTTTGGGTCAATAAGAAGCCATGGGTATTTGATGAGTTAGCTTTGAGGAAAAAGTTCATCAGTACTGTCATCGAACTAGGGGAGGTTGTTTTGATTATGTCAGTTGTATACCGGGGTCTACCTTTGGGTGGTGGTCATCCTATCTCATGGTCATTATCAGGAGGGTGTGGTAGATATAGTAAGTGATTGCATCAGTCGTCATTCACTAGTTTTCAGTTTCATTCCTAGGAGTTTCCTGAAAGGCTTTCGATTTATTGTCCGAAAAATAAAAAGTGGAGGAGGGGTAAGGCTCAGTGATGTAAGGAGTAGTTTGTACTTAACGCTTTTCAAAAGGGATGAGTAACAATCTTTCTCTCAGAGGGAATACGGGGCGCCATGATCGAGCTCTTCGTCATATTTTGGTACCATCCAAATCTCATATTCTATGGTTAGCAGGAGTTTGTCTTCCTCCCGCTACCTTACGATGGCATCTAGTAGTATGGGGACATCCCTGCCCTCATAGCTTACTTATATATTTTTAGTAAAGTTACCAAAGATGTCCTCACGACCTGCTTATGCTTCCATGGGCTCATTGACTGGTTCATTCGTCGTATTGCTCTCTCATTGTTTTTTGCATATATGCATATATTTCTTGAAAGCATTCTGCTAGTACAAGAATGATGAGTTTTGATTGAACCTGACATCTTCATTTTTTTTTGCTCTAACATCTCCTCCAATGACGAGGGAAGGGGTGAGAATCGGGTGTTACTTGGATTTTTGAAAGAGGTTAGGTATGTCACTAGTCCTTTGATCAATTTGCCCGAATGAAAAAGTGGGCGATAAATTAAAGGTCTTAGGCATATTCTAAGAATTGAAGGCGTACGACCAATGAACGGGTTGTGGTGACTACGGGGGGGGGGGGTAAGTATAAGTATCTAATCATGGGATGTGATGGTCACAGGGCTAAGGGTAATATTTTCTAAGGTACATGGCGTTCCAAGGGCTAGGGCGTTCTTCCCCATCTTGGTTCGCCAATTTGTATGAATTCCCAGGGTATGTGGCTGTTATAACATAAGGGCCTTCCCAGCTCGATTTCAATTTTCCTTTTGGATGGGCATGCTTGGAAGGCATGATTTTCTTCAAGACTAGTTCTCCAATATTAAAGGTTCGTTCGAAGACTTTCTTATCATATGCCCTGGCCACTCTCCTCTAGTATACCTGAGTGTGATCAGTTGCCCTTAGACATATTTCATCGAGCTGCTCTAGCTGCGCTAGTAGGGCAATTCTCCTCTCGTCTAAGGATAACTCATCATCAGGTTGAATCTGTAAGGATGGTACTTGTATCTCATATGGTAGGACTGCCTCCATCTCGTAGGTAAGGAGGTAGGGAGTTTGGCCAGTGGCCGTACGAATAGAGGTCCTATAGGCCCAGAGTGCTTTTGGTAGTTGTTTAAGCTAGTTAGCTCCACTGATTGTCTTTACTATGCATTTCAGAATTTGAATGAGCACTTTATTCGTAGCTTCTGCTTGTCCATTTCCTTGAGGGTAGAGCGGCGATGAGTGGGGTAGATCGATGCCAAACTTCTTGCATAACTTCTTCATCTTCTCTGTGATGAACTGTGGTCCGTTGTCGGTGATAAACATCCTGGGTACTCCAAACCTGGTGATGATATTTCGAGTGATAATCCTCACGAGCGTTGAAGCGGTGATTCTGATGTAAGATTCAAATTTTGATGTAAGATTTATTTTCTGCCCATTTGGTGTAGTATTCAATTGCCGTAAGTATGAACGCGTACTTGTGAGTCTTATCATTGTTGGCCAGAAGTAGCCTTAATCTGTAAGTTTTTATCTACCGGCATGGGTGCCGCAGGCACTGGCATGTACTTCTCAGATGATATATTGTCTTTTAACGATTGTGATGCATCGTAGCAGTACTCTTTTGGTGAAGGCTTTTTTGTATAATATTTCATCGAGTATACAAAATCTAGCGCATCGGTTCCTTATAGTCTTCCGTTCGATCTTTGTGGTGTATGAAGGAACGTGTTGATGCTTCAGAAAGTTCCAGATGTTGAAATACTATCACTGTCTATCATCGGTTGGTGATTTTTCAAGCCTGAACGTAGCAACTATGATTTCTGCCTTGACGTGATTTTTTGGAGCAATTACTTCATTTGGTCCCGTGCTCATGGGGAGGACTGATAATTCTCTCTTAACCATCCATGCTACCTCGTGGGCGGGTACTGTTAGCTTTTCGATGAATAGGGTCTTGGTACTTTGTCCAATGGGTATTTGAATGACTGAGGCTAACGTGGCAAGGGAGTCTGCGAGCTCATTTCTAATCTAAGGATGTGCGTGATAGAGATTCTTTCAAAAATTTTTACCAAATATTGAGCGGTTTCTAGATATGTCATCAGTCTCTTTTCCTTGGTCTTCCATTCTCCTATAA
Organism: Chloranthus sessilifolius; assembly: GCA_021018995.1. Taxonomy (NCBI): domain Eukaryota; kingdom Viridiplantae; phylum Streptophyta; class Magnoliopsida; order Chloranthales; family Chloranthaceae; genus Chloranthus; species Chloranthus sessilifolius. Next base: position 30,422,893 of record CM037598.1, read on the forward strand.
CTTGTGAGATTACAAGCTTGGAGTCACCGATGGTTTTCAACTATTTAACGCTTAATTGCGGTGCTACTCGTAGTCCAGCTATGAAAGTTTTAAATTTTGCGACATTATTAGTGACAGTAAAGTCTAGTTGAAAAACCTTAGGTATGCCAACTCCTTTCGGGGTTAGCAGGGCTATCCCGATGTCTTTTCCTTTGTGATTTAGAGCACCGTCGAAATAAAGGGTCCATGACGTCTTATCAGGCTCTTCATTATGAATTATGAGTAGGTCATCATCGGAGAAATTCGCGTGTATGGGCTTGATGCTTGGGAGTGGGAGATTTGCAAGGTAATCAGTAATTGCTTTTCCTTTGATCGGCTTCTGCGTGACATAAGTGATGTCGAATTCTTGCAATAACATATGCCAGCGAGCGATCTTTCTTGATATTGCGAGCTTTTCGAATACGTACTTCAGAGGGGTCCATTTGGGCTAGTACTAGTATCTTATATGCTTCGAAGTAGTGCCGTAATTTGGTTGAGGCCCACACCAATGTGAGGCAGGTCTTCTCCATTGAAGTGTTTTTTTATTCATACTCGACCATCGTCCTACAAAGGTAGTAGATAGACTTCTCTCTCTTATCGTCTTCTTCATATTGTCCCAGAATTACTCTCATTGCTTTGTCGTTTGCTGAGAGGTAGAGAATCAAGGGTCTTTCGAGGATTGCTGGGGATAGTATTGGTAGGTTAAGGAGGTACTTCTTGATGTTGTCAAAGTCTTACTGACACTGGTCATCCCATTTGTATTCAGTTCCTCCTTTAAGTAGTCTGTAGAAAAGATCGCATCTATCTGAATGTTGGGCGATAAATCTCCTGATTAATTGCAATCTCCCTATCAGGCCTCATAATTCTTTGATATTATTGGGAGGTGGTATCTCAAGGATGGCTCTAACTGTTGTAGGGTCGACTTCAATTCCTCACTTGTTGACTATGAAATCGAGTAATTTTCCGGAGGTGACTCTGAAGATACATTTCTTTGGGTTCATTTTTAGCTGATACTTCTCAGCTCTTTGTAGCACTAGTCGGAGTGCTTCAACATGTCCTGCTCATGTTGAGACTTCACTAATATGTCATCGACATAAACTTCTACACATTTATGCATCATATTATGAAAAATAGCCATCATAGCGCGTTGATACATGACTCCTACATTCTGGAGCCCAAAAGGCATGACGACGTAGCAGTAAGTTCCCCATGGTGTGGTGAAAGAATTCTTCTCTTGGTCAGACTCTGCTAATTTGATCTGATTATACCCAGAGAAACCGTCCATAAAGGATAGCATCTCATGTCCAACGGTGTTATCGATTAGAGTGTCAATGTGCGGAAGTGGAAAGTCGTCTTTTGGGCATGCCTGATTGAAGTTTATGAAGTCAATGCAAACTCATACTCTGTCGTCTTTCTTAGCGACAGGTACTATATTGGCGACCCATTTGGGGTAGAGGACGACTCGTATGAATCTGGCTTTGTGTAACTTATCGACTTCCTCTTTAACTTAAAGGGTTGTTTGTGGGTGCATCCTTCGGAGTTTCTACTTAACAAGCTTTGCATCGAATTCCAAGATAAGACGATGTTCTACTAAACTTGGATCTATATCAGATATATCTTCATAGGACCATGCAAAGGAGTCGAAGTATTCTTGTAGGACTTGTACAATTTGTTGGCGTTCCTTGGAGTTGAGCGTTGTGCTAATTAGTAGCTTCTTGGGTTTTTCTTCAGTGCCAAAGTTGATTTCTTTTGTAGGTTCCACGGCAGCTTGGGTTTTCTCGTCGAAATGATTGATGACCCATTGGAAGTCCTGCGCCTCCTCGATGACTGGTGTTCCTTCTTCATCCTCGGTAATCTTGTACACTATAAAATTACTACACTGGGAATTTGATTTTACAAAAGGTAGCCCTTCATCAGCACAATTTATGACTGAGAGATCTTTGGCAAGGTAAAGGTTGAGGCCATTGATTCTTTTCTCAAAGTCATGAAGTATCTCATCTAGTATGATCACTGGTTTGTTGTTTTACCTGGATGTCTTGCGTCTTCGCGCAGGAGAGGGGATAGTAGTCTTAGGAGAAAAGTCTCCTTGTTGGTCGCAAAATTGATTCGGGACGAAGGGTTCCCTTTCTTTTCTAAGGTTTTATGGTTTTTTAGATTTTATATTACTAAATTTTTAGGGTTTTCTGCTTTTTCTATTTTTTAAATTTTCGATAGTAGATATGGTACAAACTCGATCACCTGAAGAGGCACTGGGAGAGTTGTTTCCTCTAACTGAGGGAGCAAGACGGCTGCTGGGGCTATTCGGGTAATTCTTTGAGTAATGTGGACTCATTCTGAATTTAGTTTTTTTTTTTGGAGTCCTCATTTGATGGGGTCTTTTGAATAAGCAGCACTGGTGACAATGGCACTGACGTTCAGATTTCCTCTATAACATTAATTGCCTCGTCTTCGAAGAAGCTTTGGAGATCGTAATCGATCGAACTATCATCTTCTGAGTTATAATGCAATTGCTATTCCTGTCGAGGGTGACCTCCTTGGAGATCCTCAGGTGTAGTGAACTATCTCCCTTGAACTTCATAGTATGTTAGGATGAATACGCATGTTCAAAAACGAGACTGGTAATGGTGAGAAATGCAAGGAGATTCCCAAGGGCATTCCCATCCTTCTGAGCCGGAGTCAGGGCTAGTATCGAACTCGTCTTCTTGATCTGACAATGCCTGAAGTCCTTGGTTGGCCTGCTCTGCTAACTCGAGTGCAAGGAGGTCTATCCAGTAGTCCTCGTCATCGCTCAGAGGGGGTTGCAACTCTTCCTTGAGGGATTTCCAGAATATTTGGAGTTGTAGCGCATATGGGGATGGAGGATTATCTAGTTCGGGTTCTTCCTCAAACTCAATGAGAGCGATGTGATCATTTTCCACGGTGGTGGTTTTTTGAATATCTCGTAAGAGAGCCCTTTCGCACCGTATCAAGATAGATGCGCATAAGTTACAATATGGCATTTTTGGATAAGGGTACCAGCGAGGGCACTACCAGTGATGGAGTATAGGTCGATAATCAAATTCGCCGTCAGGATCCGGATTGGTGGTCGGGGAGAGATTAACTTTTTCAAGCAATTTCAGATGTTCTACCCTTGGGAGATCTTCTAGTTCTATGTTGGTGAGGTTCCTCCAATAGTCTTCTTCTTTGCTTGACATCGAAAGCCAGTCCTCCTCTGTTGATTCTCACTGCTCTTCATCTTCTAGGGTTGTGATATGGAAGTCCTCTTCATCGATTGAAGCCTAGTCTTCAATGAGTGGCCCAGGTTTGACAGGCTCTTCTTTCACGAATTCCTCAGTATTGAATAATGGCATGACTCCCTCAAGTGGCTTGTCGATATCGTCATTTAGATTCATTAAATCATTGAATGCTTTAGTCATTCGTTCGATCTCCGCTTCTTAGGATTTAGTGAAAGACACTTTCTTCTGCCTTGGTATATCTACTTTCTCAGTGGTCTCGTAGACAAAGTGGTTATATAGACACCATTTCAGTGAGGTAGGGAACAAGTCGGCTTGTGGGTCGTCCGATTGGTAACCTAACCCTATGTATTTGCGTATCTTCCTTGGGACAACAGGACCTATACGATCTTGCTTGTTTTTATCGAGTCTGGTGTGGGGGATGTACCCGAGCTGATACATAAGGTCTCAACCTTTTATCGCGGTTGGGTTGATATCATAGAGTTTGGCGAGGTCTGGGCCAACGTCTCTTCTCATTAATTTTTGTTAACGCGTTGGGGGAGCAATAGGAGGAGGGGGACGAACTTCTGCAACGGTTGCCTCATCGGGGATTCGGGTCTTCTAAATATGGCTCATGTCAACATGGAATCATGGGCTGTCGAAATACTCGCCGTGTAATCAGTGTCCATCTCCTGGAGGGGTGCATCAGCATATATATGGACAATGGAGTTCTCGTACGAGAATTTGACGTATTGGTGGTATGTGGATGTGACGGCCTTCACTAACTCTAACTATTTTCTTCCTAATATAAGATTGTAAGTCTGAAGGAATCAGAAATATGGAAAGTTACGTCTTTTATTATAGGTCCGAGGCAAACCTGGAGTTTGATAGTTCCTTTGATGAAACGATGCGAGCTGTCATAAGCTATAAGAGAGGGCTGAGGGCCTGACATCCAGCTCCATGTACTCGAGCATCTTTAACATTGTGATAGGACAAATATTGAGTCCTGCTCCTGTATCGACCAACGCATGGGATACGGAGAATCCTCTAATTATGATCGTAAGGTATATGGGAGCTGAACTTCCCCAGAGTGACTCTTTAGGCGAGTTTGCGACCATGAAAGTGAGTGCCGGAGGTTGCGCCATGACCGAGGCGATTTGATGTAGCTCATCCAATGTTGTGTCCTCGCCCACTTGTGTGTCTTCAAGCGTCCTTATCAGCAGTCGATGATGGTTAAATGATTTCTTGATGAGTTCTAGTATTAATATTTGGGCCGGGATCTTTTGGAGATGTCGTAGGAGGTCATATTCTTGTTCGGGCTCGAGTGTAATTTCTTCGCTTGGCCGATAAGCCTTGGGGACGGGTGGTTGAGGTGCGGGGATTGGTGGAGGGATAATGTGAGGCGGGGGAGGCAAGTTAACTTCTTTTCCTCTCACGTTCCCCTCTGGTGGTTGTGCGTTCATGGACTCCTTATTTCGAGGAAAAGGTGGAGGTGGATAACTGGTTCCTAACTTAAGGATCGGGCAAGTCGGTTGTTGACCGAGCCCGGTGTTGCTCGACGTTGATGTATCTGTGAAGTGAGTGAAATTTGAGGACAGAGCGCGTACTTTCACTGTGCCGCTCCAAGGTGGGAGGTACTGTGTGTAATCTTCTTCTTCTAGGAAAGCAGAGACCAGTGTCTCGCACGTGTCAGGATGTTCTTCTTGTTCACTCTCTTCTGCGTTTAGTAAACACTCAGTCCTTGTCTCGTCTTCTTGGCTTGGGTCTTTCGGGTGACATTGTCTACCCATGGGCGATTTGGGTTGCAGTTTAAAGAACATGATGTTCATACTCAGGTTCTGAATCAAATGAGGGAAGCGACAATGGTGTTGGTTCAACATTTAGAGGGGTTGAAGGTTCTGGTGGGTGACTATGGAGGATTGGTCTTCGGGCCCTAAAGGAGTGGACTCGCATCTAATGAATTTTGGGTAAGGAGGTGGGCTCAGCGGGGTGATTCGGGTGATCAAGGCCGAGGGGTGTGGGGGTGTAGAAGCTCCCATAGGGGTGGCAAAAGTGTTGGAAGGTTAGAGGCGAGTGATTAAGGTGGAGGGCTAGAAAGATGATTGATCGGGGAGATCCACAGTGGTGACCTGGGCTGGTGTTCCTTGGTTGTGGTTAGGCATGGGGTTATTAATGATTCCTAAGTTCTGTTGAGGTTGACCATTATTAGGGTTAGGATTCCTGAGCGCTTCTCAGTCAATTTAGTTCCGGTCATACATGTCCTAGATTACATCTTGGAGGACCCTGCAGTCTTTCAGATTGTGTCCCGCATATCGATGAAGACCATGGTCAGGGTCTTTCCTGCAGGAATCAAAGGAGATTTTGAGTTTTAAGGAGACGAAAGATGGTGGGGATTGTATCAGGTAAAGGGGGATAGTGTTCCCGTCTCGACTGATAGGGGCCTCTAGTTTGGTTGAAATCTTATGGTGGGGGTACGTTATTGTAGCTCTGCGTGTGGGCCGATCGATTTTGTGTTGTATTCTGGTTCTGATAAGCATTAGGGTATTGGCTTCTGTTCTGGTATTGGCCATGATTCTGGTTCTGGCCTTGATTCTGATTCACATATCTTTGTTGATTCGCGCCTTGATTTTTGGTTCGCATACTACTGCTGACTTTGATTCTGCCCAAAATTTCTCGGCTAGAAGTTTTCGCTCTCGAAGTTTTATCCTTGATTGATGAAGGTGTTGACCTGCTCAATTCCTGAGGCTTTCTTACTATTTTTTGACCTTGTTTCGCCGAAGGAGCCCGCTCTCAACGTGACTATGGATAGGGCGAGGTCTCCGCCTTTGATGTGTTGCGCTAGTCGAGACACCCGGGAGTGTAGTGCAGTGAAGTCGGAATAGTCACTTATGATGAGCGCGCTCTTTAATGGTTCTCTGGTGTTATCAATGATAATATCAACCGAGTCTTTCTCTTTCACTGAGGTCCTGACAGTGAGTTTCCTCCACCTGGTGACGAAGTCGGTGAACTCTTCATCAGGTCCTTATTTTGTCACTATTAGATCACTCAAACTGACTGTTTCTTGGATCAAGTGCTTGTATTGGTCCAGGAATTGACAGACTAAATCATCGAATGTAACTATCTTCTACAGCGGGAGTCCTACAAACCAATCTAGAGCTTCTCCTTCCAAGGATCGTTGGAAATAGTGGATGAGAAGTCTATGATTATCACATATGGGTCGACAATCGTTGCAGAAGAGGGCCAAGTGATGGTTTGGATTTCCCGTGCCATTGTACTTGGTAAATTTTGGCGGTTTAAATCCCTCAGTAAGTTAAATTCGACATCCCAGCAGAACTTGTCAAACCCGAATGAGTGACCAGGGCACTCCCTCTTTGCCATGTATTCACCGAGCATCTTGGGGAGATCTTCGATCTTGACAGTGTTATCTTTTGGAGCAACTTGCTAGAAAACCTTGTCTAGAGAATCATCGTTGAAGAAAGTGTGAGAAGGTTGTCTCAATGGTGAGGCACGAGCTGACACTGTGCTCGGGGTAGGTGGCGGCCTCTCTTGCCATTCTTGTTCTTCTGAATCTTGTCGTGCCCTGACGGTCTTGTATGCAGCAGCTAGCCCTCGAAGCAATTCCTCGACATCATCATCTCCTATTTGTATTATCTGAATACTAAGTTCTACAATTTATTAAGTGGTGAGGTTTTGTCCGATTTTACTATCTCTCCCGTTGTGGTTATTGGCATGCAGGATAGAAAAGGAATTTTCTTAATCACCAGCCATGTTAATCTCAAGTTGTCGTAGACTGGAATCGTAAGGTGATTCTTCCTTGTATACGGGATTATCGTGATATCCCCACAACGGAGGGTCTCCTAAACTCAATCTTCGTATACCAGACATCTCGAGTCTTTGGCGAAGACTCATATATTCAAGGGAATTTGAAATGATACGATGGAAAGAAAAAAATAGAAAATAAAAACTAACTATTTAAACAAGGAAGAGTTTGGCAAGAAAAAGTCCCATCATGATCGCCAGTTTGTTGGTGCACGCTTTTTCTAGGTTCCTTTCGGTCCCTGAGAATCAGTGGCCCAATTCTGTCTTAAGTGGACTATGGCAATGCGGTGTTTTGAATGCTGAAAATAAAGAGGAATTTCTAGGAAGGCCTCTAGTTTGTTGTGATTGTCCACTGCAAATATTTAACGACGCTGCAACACATCAGTGATCATGCTTTGGAGCGAGTGTGGGTTACTTCTTTACTGAATCGTCAGCCTGCCAACGTTAGCAGCACTAGCTCTCCTTAAAGTTTAGATAGTTTAATTATCTTATTATTGCTCTAGTTCTAATTGGCTTAAGTTTCCTAGTTCTATTATGAGTCTAACTACGTGAACCTGTTGTGGTGAATTAATCTAATATTCTAGTGTCCCAGTCCTAGTGGAAGTCTACTTCATTTAAATATTCTAATACTATCAGAAATCCAACTAGTTAGAAATCTAATTACTTTTGAGCGTCCTATCTTTATTAGAATTCTACTGTGATTTTAAAAGGTCTCCTAATGCTACTAGAAGTCTAATTGACTTAGTATTTTAATCCTACTAGGAGTCTAATTAATTAAGGCTCCTAATCCTACTAGAAGTCTCATTAATATTAGTCTCCTAATCGTATTAGGAATGCAACTATTCTAATTCTACTAAGATTGATTAGAACTGTACTAATTTGAATAAATCTCTAACTAAATTAAATATGCCAATTCTATAGAGACTCTAATTTAAAATAAGCACACTAGTTTTATTAAAATAAATAAAAGAAAAAAGGGAAGGTGGCCCGCTATGTTAAGGATGATTGGCCTCATTCCCGAGTACCCTCCGTAAGCTCCCTTGGGCAAATCAGATAGTTGGATTTAAAATAAACTGAATCAAAATTATAAAGTAATATTTTGGAGATTGAAAGGATTAATGATTTTTTTGGTTTATAAATTAGGTTGAAAGGCTAAAAATTAAGAACTATAAATTTATAACTACGACTTAGAATTTATAGCCTAAAATTATAAGAAATTAAAATTAAAACTGAAAGCTAAAAACCTTACGGTCTGAAATTGGGATTGAAATCTGAAATTCAGACCGTATGATTAGAGACTGGTTCTAGAAAACTATTATCCAGAACCAAGATTTTAATATTAGGATTGAAAATTAAAATAGTGATGAAATTCATATTTAAAAATTGAATAATAGATTTAAGGACTGATTCTAAAAAGGATTATGGTCTAAAAATAAAGAATCAAAAACTAAAAATGATATCCTAAGATCTGAAACTAGGGATTAGAGACTAAAATTTAGAACTAGAAGTCATAACCTAAAGATTAGAATTGGAAATAAGAATTAAGATGAGGAAGAAGTTACCTAGGTGCTTAGGAAATCTCAAAATCTGAAGCCTAGATGCAGAGGACTTGAAAATTCGATTGCTAGATGTGTGGTCCTCTCCTTTGGGACGAGGTAAAAAGTCTATTTATAAGTTTTTTTCTAATTACGCGCCCTGTGGGGTGCGCTTAATTTTCAATTACACGCCCTGTTTCAAGCGTTTAATTGAATTGTGCGCCGGTTATCTGGCGCTTATTCTCTTTGAGTCGGTCGCCTACTTAGTGAGCGACCGGCTGACTGGTTCAACCGAGCTTCCTAGTTCTAATCACGTTAGGAATAATTGCGCGCTTACTTTGGAGTGCACAATCTAATGAAGCGCTTCAGATCTAATGCTTAATCGTGAAATTTTGGCGGTCAAGGATTGGAAGACTAGGCCAAACATAGACCAATTGCGCGTCTATGATGGAGCACTCAATCCGATCACGAGTGCCATGTGGAGCGCGTAATCGAGTCTCGAGGCGGTCTACTGAAAGGAGGTTTGATCTGAAAAGGGACTGATTGCGCGCGTGTGAGTTGGCGTGCAATCGAATTGCGCGCCTGATTTTTGGCATGCAATTCAGGGTTGTTCGGGTCCAGATCGGGTATGAAATGTAAGACTATTTTTTCAGCCAGCATTTCGACTATATACTATTATTTTAGTATATAGTTTTCCTACATTGGGATCTGAGTCACAGAGCTATTGTTTCAGCCTATGTTCAGCCATGTACTATTGTTTCAATGCATGGTCCCCGCGTTAGGGTTAGGGGGTTCGAGCCACAGAGCTATTGTTTCAGCCTGTGTTCAGTCATGTACTATTGTTTCAACATATGGTCCCCGCATTAGGGTTAAGGGGTCTGAGCCACAGAGCTATTGTTTAAGCCTGTGTTAAGCCATGTACTATTGTTTCAATACATGGTCCCCATATTAGGGTTGTGAAACTTCTAGAGAAGATAAGTCCTTTTCGAAAAGTCACGGGCAAGGTCAAAGGTTGACCAAATGACTTTATATATTCTGATAGGGCAAAATGGGGGTGTCTATAGAATGTGATGGTGATCTCCGCCGGAACCCGCAGGCGTAAGAAGGTGAAGTGGGCATACGCCTAGAATTGGAAGAATACCAAAGCTATCACTAAAATGAAAGATTAAACAACTAAGACAGCGAAGAAACCAATGATTAACAAAGACTCACCTGAAGAAAAGGAAGAAAACCGCCGATAGTGGCTACACCTCTCCCTCTGTGGTACAACTGCACGTAGAGGTGCGCCAACGCCACTGTGCCCCAAGCATAGGCGGGGACTCAGTCCAGATCCCCGAGTAATGTCAGAAAAAACCTAGTAACACATCCCCGGGTGGAAGAAGAAAAGAGTACTCCCCCGAGGAAGTGCATCAAGAATGCACGGAGCACACGATCTGCAGCCACTCTCGGCTCCACGATAGCTTGTTGCGCGCCGTCACTGTACGACGTGCCTCGAATAACGTTCTCGTCTCATAGTGACATCTAGGAGGGACGAAGCCACTAGCGAACGTGTCAAAGAACCAGGTGACACGGACCTGCCCTGAGCCAGACCCACTATGATGATATGTGACCCCAAGAATCTCCTCGCATACCGCCAGATAGTCCCCCTCCATCTGGCCGGTCACCGGCTCCCCCACGAATCTGAGTCTGATAATACGGATCCAACCCTCTAGGGTCGGCAGCAGCATCCCAACTGGGAAGAGCAGTGCCTACTGCTCTTTCCTCCTCCTCTCCAAGATCACCTCGATCAGACCCTGATCAACCTGGTAAGGCTCCAACTCCAGAATCGGCCTGAATCCGAAAGCCACCAACCTTGCCCGTTGGAACTCAGGCAGGGCATGATACCAGGCATGGGACTCTGACCACGTGGTGCTGATAGCCAGCACTGAGGGATCCTAGCAGGTGATAAACGAAAAACAAAAAAAAGAACAATATAAGACTAATAATTACACTAAAACTAACGAGAACTATGAGCAACAAGTGAACCTAAACCTAAGTAAAATAAAGCAGTAAAACAGTAACACATGCGATAATCACAAATCGTAACAATAATCTACAAATTAAGCATGCAAAACATGATAAAAGATAGAACAATAAAGTAAACATGACCTAAAACTATATACAAAGATGATGCATGAATTCGCACGTACACTAGATGTAGGTTCGACATAAATTAAAAGGGTTTCCAGATCCTAGATGCCTACGTTATAACCTAAATGCCTAAGTAAAAAAGGAAGACTCTTGCTTACAGGTATCTATCTGGTCTCATGCAAAGAAATCCTCTAGAGGGATGCGTATCGCACCCTCACCCTGAGGTGGGGCAGCATCGTCCTCATCATTCTCATCACCACCCTCCGGTGCGACCTCCCTCACCACCATCTCAGCATCACCCTCCGCCATGGCCTCAGTGCCGGTGCGAACCTCTGAAGTCTCACCGATCTCCCCCACCATCATCCGCTCCAACTCGGAAGCAGTAAAGTCAAGTCTATCACTGCCCTCAGACTCCATCTCAGAATGAAAAACGGAGAAGAATGGAAGAAACAGTGCTCGAAATGGACGAACGGATTGCGAGATATCACAAAAGCACGAAAATTAGAGCGCAAGGGAGCAGAGAATCGAAGACAAAACCAGAAAGCGTGAGAGAATGAGGTCTCCCATGGTTTATATAGGAAATAAGCTAATCGCGCGCCCGAAAACGGGCACATAATTTAATTCGATGCCCGTGTACAAGCACATAATTACGATTAAGTGGGTCGTAAAGCATGCGTAAATAGTTTGTCGCCCGCCCAAAAAACCGATTGTGCGCCCTATGCACCGCACGTAATTCCATAAGTCACCCGCATAGTGATCGGTTGACTCTTCTATTACGCGCACCAAGTAGGGCGCGTAATTGAAATATACACCCTCTAATAGGCACGCAATAGTCCTCTTGGACCCTCTCAGACGCCTTAATCACATGTGGCCCACCAGGAGCGCAATTCAGTTAAGTGCGCTGCTCCCTGTGCACAATTACGCAGGCCTGACAAAAATATATCTATACAGCAGCAGTGGCCAGGGATGAGTCAATACACTAAGGCACTCACACCGGACAATGCTCACAAAACAGAATGTGCATACCACACCGACTTAGGCCCGTACGCCCCCAAAAATCAAAAGAATTCACCTAGGTATGAATGCACGCTCCAAAAAAATAATAAATAAACACCTAAACATGCCAAAGCCCGTCAAAACCCAAACTAAGTCAACAATAAACCAAACTAAAACTAAAAAGCACCGTAGACCCCAACATTTTTCAACCGAATCAAAACGCACTCTACTAACTAAATTAAATCAAACTAAATTAGCTTAACCAAATCCAAATTAACCCGAACTCAAATAATTATAAAAAAGCTCTTCTCATAAATATAAAAAATTTATTACAAATTACACCGAGGGCATCCCCTCTGAATATACAATATAAAATGAGGATTTGAAAATCACCACGTTCAGGCAGTGCACGCCCGAATCTGAATGTTCCAAGTGAAAGACGATAGAAAAGCCCGGGGAGGAAGCATACTTTGAACGAATTATAACAAAAATCTCATCTTCACTCCATAATTACCCTGAAATGCCGCTTATGGTGCAATCTTTTGAGTGACACGATTAGGCATTGGCATCGGAGAACCCCGAGTTGGCAGAAAAGAAAAAGTGACACATAGAAAGACACCCAAGAATCAATGCAAACATGCCCACGAAGAATCATCAGGAAAACCCCCTAAGGGAAAGCTCGCAAAAGATTATTCCTCAGAGCCTAACAAAGAGCAATTGGCATTGGCCACAAGAACTCTGGCGTAGCTCTTTCCTTTTCTTTCCTTCTGCCAACCTTTGGCTCTTCCATCTCTTCCCCTAGCATGGTAGGAATTCGACTGCTACCCCACATTCACAATACTACTCATCCTTAACAAAAAAAATGATGAAATGATAATAACAATAATGAAAAACCTCTTAAAGCGTAACATCTAAAAGAAAATAATAATAATAAATGCCCCAAATTCAAAGTTACAAATAAAGTTCAAAATAAAACCCAAGCCCTTAGTCCCTATTTATAAACTATGTCCCTTCATCATAATGTGACAAGTGCCACATTTCCAAGCACTCTCCATCTAATTAAATCTAAACCAAACACATACCCCCTAGAAGAACCACAATCCATGATAAACCTAGACTAACCAATAAGCACACAACACTTACCCCTTAAAGAAACACAAATCCCCCACAATGTAGATAAACCAATGGGATTGAACATCTAACACCCATCTAAATTCTAGAAATTAAACTCACACACCTTTGACAAGTGTCACCCCAAATTAAAAACAAACAAAACTCATACCTTAAACAAAACAAAAGCTAAAAACTCCTTAAAACACCCCCTAAGATAAAACTCTAACCCATCTGGTCCACAAGATAACCCCCAGAAAACCTGAAACCCTCCAAATAAAATCAAACAAAATCCAAAATAAATAAAATAAATCCTAGATAGATCAAATAGACCGAATAAACCAAATAAAATCCTAAATAAATTCTAAATAAGTCAAATAAATTATAAATCAAATCCAAATAAAATCCTAATAAACTAAGCAAACAGAATGAAGTTGAATAAATCCTGGTAAATCCTAGAATAAAATCAAACAAATGCCCAAATAGGTCTAATTAAATCTAATTAATGCCTAGAAGAAGATAAACAATGAACAATAAACATGAATAAAACAAACACAGTAAACAAAACACCTCTTTATTTATTTAATAAAATTTTACATCTGTCACCGGAGGCATACCTCCAAAATATACAATCCAGAACAAGAACCTAGAAGCTAACCTACAACCTAGTGCCTAACATGGAACCTAAAACGGGGACAAACCCAAAACTTGATGCACAGAGCATCCAATCAGAAGCAACAGAAAGGCGGGGAGAGGATTGGTTGGGGAACAACCTTTCCATCCATTTGGAGGACATCCCTCTCGCCATCTTCACCTCCTAACAATAATGAAGGATGTATACCATCCCTCGATTTCCGATACCTCCCAAGCCATAACTGCATCCTGTTCCAAGGTGACTTTAGGACGAAGAGCTAGTGAAACAACGAAGATCGGAAGAAATGACATCGGAATCACCTAATAAAGATACCCTATACTCGTTCGCTCAGATAAAGAGAGAGAATGAATAAAAGCAAAGCAAATTCGAATGTATATAGGCACTTGCCAGATTAAGCACCAAAAACATAGTGCGCAATCCGATCAAGCGCAGGAAGATCAACACGGAAACCAAATCGCGCGCGCTAGATCGGACGCACAATTAAACTATCATCCGCCCTAAAGACCCGACGACACGATCCCGCGCTGGGAACATGGCATGCAATCAAATTATACGTGCATATGAATGCGCAAAATTCGAAAAGTCATCCGCACATTTTGGCCGAATGCCCGGGTGACGCTCCAATCACGCGTAGGGAATCAAGCGCCTAATTGGATTCCACGCGCATATGGAAACGCGCAATTGACCCCCTGAGTCTCTCTATCACGCACGCTTGATTAGGTGCTCAATTCAATTAAACGCCCACTTACCTGTGCGTAATTTTCTGCTACGACACACACCTCGAGCAGAATGCACACCTCCGACGAAATAAACATACGCCCTCAACAAAAACACTAACAGAACAAACACACGACACGTCCTACTGCAATAAGACACACACATAATCACCTTGACCAATCGCAAACCGATTAGGGATGGGGACGTCTCCCCGTAGTCCCATCACAACCAAATCCCCCCTAACAACTCATTGCGAATTCACGTCCCACCGTGATCAAAGTTATTCCCCGAAGTCTCATCGCACACTCACAAGTACATGTGACCGTTCCCCAACATCCATTGCACAAAATAAAATTATCACTCTCAGCCCCATTGCCCCCTCGCGACACAAAGCGAAAAGCAACGATGGCGAAGTAGCCAAAGATGCTACTCGCCTATCACAATCAGATCACTCTCCCTTATCCCATCATGATCTGACCAGAGAGAGAATCCCATTGCACAACCTCATACATCCTAGCAATAACACGTCCCATCGTGACACTAAAACCTCACAACATAACCTTACACACCATGTGACCGAAGGTAGGCTCGACCAATATCCCATCGCGAGAAGAAAAAAAATGAATGAGTCACCCGAAGACCCCATCACATCACCGAGGCCAAAACCAAGTCCCGTCGCGATCTCAAAACACCATTCAAACCGACCCCGACCCATCATACAACCATGATTTTCCAAGAAGAATCATCATCATCTCATCACGATGTCAAAACAACCAAGAATCATCAGACCAGCACCCCATCACACTCATGTCCTGTCGTGATGCTACCACAATCTGATCTCGTCATATAACCCAAGATCTGCCAAAAAAAGAAATAAACATAGCTTTCCCCATCACATAACCACCATCGTCGAGTACACTTCCCCAAATTTTCGTCACAACCTACTACGGCAAATGGCCAGAAGGGAAGGCTCATTCAACACCCCATTGCAAGGAGCCAAACCTCCCTCCAAACGTCTTACCACAGAAACCATCACGTCCCCTCACGACAACTCTTGAATACTCAATCACACGTCAACCACAGACTCCATCATAACCGCAACACATGCTCGCTGAGAGGAAACCCTCCGACATCCCATCGCACTCGACACATACCAAGTCCCATCACCAACATCCCATCAGGCGATTCGAACGTCCCATCACACTAGCAACCATCAACCCCCACTACAATTATCAGCGAAGGGAGGATAGACCCTCTGATGTCCCATCACGTGACCCTACACAATATACTTGATAAAAGGGAGGGGCAACCAATGTCCCATCGTAGACCACACCCCTCCAAAATGTCCCATCATGACACTCCCACCGGGAGATGAAGCAACACACGGGAAATAACCTTGATAATGCATAAACACCAATAAGAAGGCTTTGAGTTCATGTGAAAAAATTCACATGAAAGCTAGGCAGCTTGAAGGAGACAAAGCCCATTGATGTAAATGATATGGGTGGCTGTGTGATTCCTCATACTTTCATGAAGTGCTCAAGTCCCCTCAATGACTTCACCTTCAGATGCTTTTGTCCCATCACGTCAACTCACACGCCAGGCAAGGGCGACTCAAACCAGAAGGAGGAGCCGCCCGTAATCCCTTCACAACACAACCACGGGAGCAACAGCCAGCCAGTCCTACCGCGAGCAAAAGCCTCCCGCCGGCAACAAATTAGGTAAGTAAAACATCTATTCAATATTCCTTTTAAAATATAATTAGCTAAGATTAAGTCAAACATTTTCAAAATCCGTCTCTCTCGACTCGCAAATCATTGTAGTCCTCCCATAAGAGACAATCATCAGTATTCGTCGAGAAGGTCAGATCGAGCATCTATCATACCAAGTGTCGTCTTGACGACCATGCTAGCGGTCGGGTCCTCAAATCCCGTATCGGTGGATTTGCTCAGCAACATCTCGAAAGCCACATTTTTCGAAGTTTTACAACCGAATTGATCTTAAGTTAAAATCTTCAAATTTCTAAAATACATATTCTTTCAAAAAAAAAAAGAAAAAAGCAAAATATAAACAAAGCAGAAGTAATAAATAAGCTCTCATATCTATAAAAATTCACTTCTCACCTCTCCAATCTGTTCTTTCCTCTAGAAAATTGAACATTGAGCATACTCAACTATGAGAAATCACAAATGTCCACTGGAAAAGGACGCCTAACGCGTCATTGGTGTGAGCAATGACGTGCCTGATCTGACATAACTTGTAAAAGCCTTTGCCATTACATGATATTGCATCTTATTGTTAGGTCACTTGACCTTATCTCTAGACACTCGTATGACGCCCCCCGGTATCTCGACTGCATCATTTTCCTACTATTTGACTGCCCCTTACAGCAAGTTGCGCCATGCGACGGGATGCCCCTTGCACCCGTAGATGAGGATATGATGATTCTCCTACCGTTTGACTGCCCCTTACAGCAGGTCACGACACGCGACGGGATTCTCCTTGCACCCGCGGATTAGGATACACTGACTTCTCCCGTTGACTGCTACTCGTAGTAGGTCGCGATACGCGACGAGATGCCCGTAGCATCCACGATATGGAATACGCCTTACGACAGGTACCATTGAGCCTCCGAATGCTCCATTTTAGCTTGATCTAATAGATAAGAAAGCCAAGCATTTTATGTCAGCATCCCCAGTCCACCTTTGTGATTTCCCAAAAGAAACGAGAAGGCACCCTCGGGAGAGGGGTGTCTACTTCTTCAACACATTCTTACTTTGCAAGAACGCGTCGAAGAGGGGCATCTGTAGACACCCGAATTTTGCCCTCTCAGAGTATACAAATATGTTCAGTCAACCTTTGGCCTTACCCTAATACGGAGACCATATACTGAAATAATAGTATATAGTTGAACACAGGCTGAAATAATAGTTTTATAGCTTAGACCCTACAACCCTGATACGGGGACTATATACTGAAACAATAGTATATAGTTGAAGCACAGGCTGAAACAATAGCCCTGTTGTTTAGACCCGACCTAAATAAGAAAGAATCTCAAATTACGCACGCTGTATAGCGCAGACAATTCGATTGAGCTCCACATAGCTGGCGCACAATTGGTCTAATTTGGACCAGGACTCACCTTTCCGTAGACCCAATTCCGCGCCTAGGATAGGACGCGCAATCGATTACAAACCCAACCACTTGTGCGTAATTGGTCCAATTTAGACCTGGACTATAATTCCCTAGACCACCTAAACTCACCTATTAAGCGCCCTATACGCAACACATAATCGGATTGCACGCATAAAGCAGGGTGCACAATTAGTTCTATTAGAATAGAACTAGGACACCCGGCTGAGCCAGTCAGTTGGTCAATCACTGAGTCGTTCACCGACTCAAAGTGTATTGATCGCCTAGAGCAGAGTGCGTAATTCAATTAAGCGACCCAGATAGGGCAAAATTGAATTCCACCGATCAATTAAGCACACCCTGTTGGGCGTGCAATTGCCGGAATACCTATAAATAGACCCCCTTACCCAGAATACAGAACACACAATTCAAGATATCCAACAATCGAGTTTTCGAGTTCCTTCCTTCTGAGCTTATAAATCTCCAGATTCTCTCCAGCGCCTAGGGAATTTCTCAGCTCTAGTTTTTTTTTAATTTCCTTTCTAGTTTTAAGTTCTAGTTTTTTTTAGCTTTTTATTTTATAGATCTTAGATTCTAATTCCTAGTCTTAGATTTTAGATTTTAATCCTAGTTTCTAATTCTAGTTCTTAATCTCAGCTTCTAGAACCAGGTCTTAGCTTTAGTTCTTAAATTTATGGTCCTGGTTCTTAAATTTCTAGAACTAGTTCTTAGTTTTTAATCACTCTAGATCGCAGAATTTATTTTTAATTCTAGTTTTAATTTCTCTTTGTTTATAATACTTCAGTTCTAATCTTAATCTTAAAAATCTTTTAATTTTTGAAATCTTAATTTTCCATACTACTTTTAATGACCCTAAGCCAACTGATCTACTCAAGGGAGCTTACAGAGAGTACTCGGGAACAGGACCGATCCTCCTTAACATAGCGGGCCCAAACCCTTTTTTTTTAATTTCTAGTTGAAGCAAGAAACGTAAAGCAAATAGATTTCTAATAGAAATAGGATATTTAAAATAAGTAAACTTCCAATGGAATCAGGATATTTAAAATAATTAAACTTCTCATAAAAATAGGACAGTTAAAGTAATTAAATTTTTAATACAATTTGGACTTTTAAATTAATTAGAATTCTAATAAAGTTAGAATACCAAAATTAATTAGAGTTTCAATAGCGTTAAGAGTACTTAAATTAGATAAAATTCTAATAAAATAGAATAATTAAATTAATTAGAATTCTAATAGGAGTAGGATACCTAAAATAATTAGAATTCTAACATAATTAGGATACTTGATTTAATAAGGATACTAAGATTAATTAGACTCTTAATAGAATTAGGAGGCTAATATTAATTAGACTTCTAATAAGATTAGGACTCTTTGGACAGTTAGACTCCTAGTAGAGTTAGGAGATTAGTTTAATTAAACTTTTAGAATAATTAGACTCTCAGTAGGACTAGGAAAGATTAAAAGCAATCAGACTTAGAGCAGAATTAGAAGAAAAAAGAAAACAAACTAAACATATAGGTGACCCAGTGCTACTGACATTGGCAGGCCGATGATTCAGTAAAGAAGTCGAACCCGTACCCCGAAAAGGCATGACCAGTGACGTATTACAGCATCGATAAACATCTGTAGCTGGCGATCGCAACGAATCAAGTATTTTCTTCCTAAAATTTACCTTTTTACTTTTTTACTTTTAACTTACCATCAATCGCCTTACGTCAAGTCCATATAGAGCAATTTGGGCCACTCTTTCTGGGAACCGAAAGGGACCCAGAAAAAGCGCGTACCAATAATAGGTGCCTAAGTATGATATCTAGGCACCTAGGTGCCTAAGTATGTTATCTAGGTACCTAGGTGCCTAAGTATATTATCTAGACACCTAAATGCCTAAGTATGTTATCTAGACACATGTGTGCCTAAGTATATTTTCTAGGCATATGCATGCCTAAGTATGATATTTAGGCACCTAGGTGCCTAAGTATATTTTTTTAGGCACCTGGGTGCCTAAGTATATTTTTTTAGGCACCTGGGTGCTTAAGTATGATATCTAGGCACCTAGATGCTTAAGAATGATATCTACGCACCTCGGTACCTAAGTATGTTATTTAGGCACTTAGGTATTTAAGTATGTTTTCTAGACACTTGGGTTCACAGGTGCCGAAATATGGTATCTAGGAACCTAGGTGCCTACATACCTAAGTATGTTATTTAGGCACTTAGGTGCCTAAGAATGATATTTAGGCACTTAGGTGTCTAACTATATATGATATCTAGGCACCTAGGTGTCTAAGTATGTTTTTAGGCACCTAGGTATCTAAGTATGTTTTCTAGGCACCTAGGTGCCTAATTATGATATTTCGGTACCTAGGTGCCTAAGTATGTTATCCAAGCACCTAGGTGCCTAATTATGTTATTTAGGTACCTAAGTGCCTAAGTATTCTTTAACATTGCTTAGGACTTTAAGTCCTAGTTCGAGTAGACTTGCACGAGTTATATTTTTTGACACAACTTAGGATTTTAAGTCCTACTTAGAGTGGATTTGTTAAAAAAAAAAATTATAAAGTTCCAGAAATACGAAAAGAAGAAGAGGATGCTATGCCAAGATCGGTATTGCCTTGGCACTTATACTTTTGGGATTTTTGCGGTTCCGTACTCTTGGTGGCACTTGGCACACGTAACATGTAAGTTCACAAGTAACAAATAAGCATATTGTTATAGAGTGTGTTTTTTCTAAGGAACTTAACCGTAGGGACATTTGTTGAAAAAAGTAAATTATAAGTAAGACGATATTCTCGCTAAATTCTGCAAGCGAGTTGGTCCATTTTTTTGGTTAGAGTACTCGGGGTCAGCGAGCCTGAACCCCATTTTGCCATTCTAAATCTTAATCAATGGAGAACGAAAATAATATCGTTGTTGGGTTAATTTCCTTCTACTACAGCTAGGATATTAGAAATGCCCTCTGTAAAGTAGGGGTGCCAGTTTTGACCCGAACCCGACCTGAAAACCAGTGAACCGAACCAGCCCGAAAACTGATGGAGCCGATTGTGGTTCGGTTCAGCAGTTTCAGTTATGCATGGCGAAAACCAATTCGGTCTGATGAGGAAACCAAAAATAATTCATAAAAACCAGTAACCACTGAAAAGTAGCTAAAAATCCCAAAAATTGTATTAATAAAATACCCGAAACCGGTTTCAGTTTCAATAACTAAAAAGAAAACGAACCTACACCGAACCAATTCATTTCCCTTCATTTTTTAATCCGGCTGAACAGAACGGAAAGTTTCGAAAATTGCAGTTTCAGTGTAGTTTGGGTACCTGAACTTGAACGCCTACTCTAAAGTAACATATTCAATTGTCTAACCACATATTTGAAAGATAACACAGAAAAAAGAAGGCAAAGGATGAAGATCGATCTCAACAAGCAGATAAAGGATGAAGAGATCGATCTAACAAGTAGGTAACAAAGCACATCTATCTAATTCGCGTCCAAGACTTTTGAATTCTGCTCTGCAATTTATTGTTTTTCCAATCAAGCTTCGGAATTTCAACAACAACATAACCCTAAAAAATGAATTACCTTTGAATTTGGCTAAGGAAGTGCTCCTGCTTCTCCTTCTTCTTCGTAGATGCCCCTTGACTCTGTTGTTCTTGATCTGCTCCATATTATAAAACAAAATACGTTAAAAACATAAATATTAGGGTTTTCACAGAGAGAGAGAGAGAGAGAGACGTCATCAGGTTTTGGTCTATCTTCACAGGTGTATCTTCTTCTTCTCTTGAGTTCTTCGTCCTTAGCTATCTTAATTTGTGGATAAAATGCCCATTCTCAAGTTCTTATAAATAAAGTTCCAGTAAGTGCATTTTCGTCTTTTTAATAAAAAAATTTACTTTCAGATGAACTGTGAATCGCTAAGTTCTCGGCACTTCATGTTTTCCAAATTTACCGTAGCATTGTCCATCGACAAGTTCAATGCTTTTTTGTTGTTTTGGTAAAGAACTTGAGCTTATCGATGAATTGTCCATCAATAAGTTCAAGGTATTTTCGTTATTTTAGTCCACAAAAGAAAAGAAAAACCTTTTATAAAGTTGGTAGGTAGGGATGCCGGATGCAAGCTTTCACTCGGAACCCGAAAACAAAATGGAACTGAAAACCGAGCGAACTGAACCAATTCGAACCGGCCCAAAAACTAACTCAAATCGAATCAAACCAATTCTGGTTAGCTTCAGTTTCGGTTTAAGGTGGCAAAAACCGAAAACCAAGGGGGTAGGATTAGAAAACCAAAAAAGAAACTAAGAAAAACTAAGAAACTACATTAGAAAAATTATAAAAAAAAAAACCAGAGAACTAAAAATTTCGGTTTCGATTTAAAAAAATTTTTAATAAATAATGAGCTGAACCGAAACCAATTCATTTCGGTTCAGGCTGAACCGACTCGAAAATCGAAAAAATCAGTATCATTTCAGTAATTCGAACTTGCTTTCGTTTTGGGTAGTTTTATTAGAGCCCAGGGAATCTTATTGGGAACCTACGCCCAAAATTATTGATTGCTTTGAATCATACAATGTAGAACGTGTTTCGCTCCAATCTTCCTTACAAGTGATCTTGAGGCCATGAATACACCATCATACAGACAATTTTGTATTCTACATAACATAGATCTCCAAAACGTGGCCCTAAACACACATGGCACGCAGTACGCTCAAATGAGACTTTAGGGCCACGTTTTTGGAATATGCGGTCTATGGAATCTAAACTAATCGTCTCATGATGCGATTATAGCTTGAAGATCCCTTGCGTGGAAGATTGAACTGATCAAGATCTCCACCGTCCGAATTATAGCAATCAATGATTTTGGGCATAAGTGCCCACCAAGATTTTGTGGGCGCTAATAAAGCCATCCTTTTATTTCTGGTAATATTTGGTAGAATTTGGAGAATTTTAGGGCTCTTTAGAAAAACATGTTTGATTAACTTTAGGAAAACATGCCTTATTTTTTTTAGTTTTAGGAAAACAATGCCTATGAATTTTTTCTCTGTAGTAATTAAATAAAAAACATCTTTTTCTTCTCCATAGAAGACTCCATTAATTGTTTTTGGAAACCCAACCTTCTTCAGTTTTGAAACCCTAAACTAGACTAGATCCATGGGTTTTGGTTTTGCCGCCATTAACCTTTTAAAAAGTTTGTTGGTAGGGATGCAAGCTTTCACCTGAACCCCGAAACTGAACCGAACCGATTCGAACCGGCCCAAAAGCTGACTTAGACCAATCTGAGCCGATCTGAACCGAACCTATTATGGTTAGTTTGCGGTTTCAGTTTAGGGTGGCAAAAATTGAACCGGCCCAAACACTGAAAAAATCGAGAAAATATATTCAGAATTAAGAAAAAAAAAAAAATAGTAAAATAATGAAACCGAACTGAAAATGAACCTAAAAAACCAAAATATTTTGGTTTAAAAAAAATACTAAACTGAATCGAAACCGATTCATTTCGGTTCAGGCTGAACCGAACCGAAAATCGAAAAAATCGGTATCGATTCGATTCAATACACAGAATTGCTTCCCTATCTTGAGGTAACAAATTTTGTTTTGGGTAGTTTTATTAGCATCCACGGAATCTTGTTGTGCACCTACGCCAAAATTATTGATTGCTTTAAATCCGACGATGCAAATCTTCTTTCACTCCTATCTTCCTTACAAAGGATCTTGAGGCCATGAGCGTGCCATCAAACAGTCAGTTTTAGATTTCACATGGCACGGATCTCAAAAACCTGGCCCTAAAGTCAAATGGTACACATTACGCTCAAATGAGACTTTAGGGGCCACGTTTTGGGGATAAGTGTCTTGTGGAAACTAAAATTGACCGTGTCATGGTACGTTCATGGCCTGAAGATCCCTTGTGTGGAAGATTGGAGTGAAACACAGTCTCCACCATCTTATTTAAAGCAATTAATGAATTTGGGCATAGGTGCCCAACAAGATTCCGTGAGCCATAATAAAGCTATCCTTTCATTTCCCACAATATTTAGTAGAATTTGGGGGAAATTTTAGGGCTCTTTAAAGAGCGATGCCTGCTTTCAGTTATCTTTAGAAGAACATGCCCTCTTTTTTTAGTATTAGGAAAATAGTGCCTACAATTTTTTTTTCCGTTAGTAATTCAATTGAAAACAACACCCGTTTTGGGTAGATCATGTTCCCAAAACGTGATTTTAAAAAATAATCAGCATTTTTAAGACTTTTGGCCCTTTATTTGTGTAACGACCCTGAAATTTTGAACTAGAATCTGACCGCATCGATATGCATGTCTGGCACGGAAATCGAAATAAATTAAAAAAATTCATAATTAATATTATTTGAAATAAGACTTGCCCGTCGTTAGAGGAATTCACATGTAAAGTCTCACATGAATCCGAGTCTAGTAGAACGTTGAGGTGACGTGTTACGCTATAGCGACCGTGTAAGTGCCCCACACTGGAGTTTAAATTAAGAGAAATTGAAATATCAAAGATATTTCATGTTGGTAACTTATAAGAGAAGGAACGGGAACATGAAAGATCATGTAATAGCCCGAAAAATCACACTAAACTATAACCTCGGGATCCGTGCCCGATCGGTCACAGGTTTGACCAATTAGGAGTTCGATAGTTAGCGTAGAGTGTGATGAGTGAATGAGATGAGATGGTTGTGAAGCTTTGTGGTGTGTGTTGTGAATCTGAAGTCACATACACCTATTGAGGTGCATGTGCTCAACACACAAGCTAGGGGGGGATAAAAGGGTTTAATAACCCTAAAACCAATAACTTTGGTTGTTGAGAGAGAAGTAAAGAAGAGAGAGAGAAGGAGAGCCTAGTTAATGCAAGGAGTAAATGCTAGTTGAGGAAGGGGGATTCGAGCAAAAAACGTCGGATTCGATGCGAGGGATCCGCTAGAAGCAAAGCTGGAACCCTAGCCTTCCAACCACTGGATTTGAAATCAATTTGAGATTGATTCAAGGTAAAATTTTTGTGAATAAATGCATAGATTGTAGAGGTTAAATTGCAGTTGAAAATGGTTTAAATCATAGGATCATGGTTTAGAAAAATAGAGGAAAAAGTGTAGAGAAAGATTGGGAAGAACAGCTCGAAAGGGGCTGAATCTGGCAATTTCGATTAATCGAAATTGGCCAAGAAGTTGAAAAGTCAGGAAACCCGATCTCGATTAATCGAATTGAATTTCGATTAATCGACTTTGGATTTCGATTAATCGATTTGGGTATCGATTAATCGTTGAACTCTCAAAGTGGACCCTGTGTGGAGGAAAGATTGAAAATCGACTAATCGAAATGGGATTTCGATTAATCGATTTCAATTTTCGATTAATCGATTTGGGATCGATTAATCGATTTTAGGAACTCGATTGCTCGAATTGAGAATCGACTTGGCTGAACAGAGAATTTCGATTAATCGAATTAGGATTCGATTAATCGAATGAAAATCTCGATTAATCGATCTTGGAAATTGATTAATCGAATCAGATTCGATTAATCGATTTTGGAGTTCGATTAATCGACTGAGATAAATTATGTTAACTTTTGAGTCTGACTTTAAGATTCTTGGAGGGTCTTGGACCTTCTTTATTGCATCCTTAGTGATGTGTTTCACCTGTTATGTGGTACCATAGGTGGTACGTGTGAACCAATGCACAAGGAGCCACGTGGGACCTTGATGCGTTGAGCAAACAAAAACTTGAGGTAGGGAACACCTTGAACATGTACTTTATTTTACAAGAGCATGTATGTAGTGATATAGAATTCAATTCAAATGTTTTATTGCTTAAGAATTGTGAAAAGTGTGTGTGTGTGACATCCATAAGAATAATTATAACGAGCCATCCCCAGGGGATGATAAAGTGAAGAGATAAGAGCATCAGGTGTGATGCAAGTAAATGGATACATCCCAGGGATGTATCCAAGATTGAATCATGTTTGATAGGGCCTAACTGATATGTAACTATATGTAAGGCACCGATATTTTTGTTATTTGAGGTTTGATAGGGTACCCCACCGACGTGGCGGGATATCCACGACTGACACGACAGGATATCTGTGACCGATACGACGGCGAAACCGTAGGCCAGTGCGGAGGCTTATCCGTACACAGTAAGCACACCCCAGGGGTGTTGATTTGAGACAAGTGAAACCCCGCCACCAATCCCCAGGGGAAAGGGGCTTGGGTACTATATGGTATTCCCAGGGAATACGTTAAAAGTGTCTATATAGATGACGATGAAGGGTATCTCATCGGGGCTCGATGCTATATTGCTCGGGGACTACTTAAGTTGAAAGTTTAAGTTTTGCTTTAGGCCTTTTCAGCATCATTCATGAATAAATGAAAACATAAGTAATTAACAGTAAAATGAAATGCTTTTAACTGTTTTCATCAATAACTGTATAGACACATCATGCATGGCATATCATGGAATATATGTGAGTAATAATTTATATGTTCAACTGTGTTTTATTCCCTATTGAGCTAGGATGTAGCTCACCCTATAGACTATACGTCGTAGGTCCACTACTAGCAGCTGCCGAGGCTTCAGGAGACGCTGACCCCGGTGAGTCGGACCTTGCGGCCAGAGACGAGTTGGAGCCACCTCCAGAGGAATTCTTCTAGAGGACTCCGTTGTGCCACTTTGAGGGCTTTTTGAGAGAGATTTGTACTGCTTGGTATGTCAAGCCTTGTTTTGTTTAACCATGTATATATTGAGTTGGGATTATTCTTTTGGGACGAACCATCCGTGATGATTGCTATCATCGATGGTTCGGATCGGTTCTCCATTCATGCAGAGGCATGGGGGTAGAACTGTCTTTTGGAGAACTGCTTTAATATAGATTTAAATTCCGCAATTTCGTTTATTATTTTATTTTATGCTTGATATACCAATGTTCCGTGCATAGCTAAGGGGCACGGTCAAGATGATCGTGCTGATGGCACGGGTTTTGGAGTGTCGAAATCCGGGCTGTCACAATTGGTATCAAAGCCTTTTTCTTCTAGCAATTCTGACAATCGTCCTTTTGGTCAGAACATAGGGGCTTCTGCTAACGAAACTTTAGTTTCAAATGCAGCCGCAAATGTCATCTAGAGGAAGAGGCCGACCAAGGGGAGGCCAACAGAGGAGTCTACGTAGTGGAGATGATTACATCTCTCCTACTAATAGAGTGCCTTTAGGAGGTACTGAGGCCCCAGGGGGCAGTAGTAGTAGACCGCATAATGAAGAGGATCGAGATCGGCAGGATCAAGATCTAAGGGAATAAGAAAGAGTGAGAGAAAGACAAGAAGACAGAGAAGAGCGACAAAGGATGATGCACACTATGGAGACTATGGCAGCTGCCATGGCACAACAAGCCGCATCCTTTGCAGCTCATGCATCAAGAGAACAGCAGCCACCTACACCACCTGTAGGACATGCGCTGCCTGTGCCCTCATCTTTTACAGAGTTTAGGAGGATGAGACCTCCTTCATTTTCTGGGCAGGCAGACACCATGGCCACTGAGAACTGGCTGATGGAGATGGAGAAAGTCTTTAGCGTGCTAACATGCATGGAAGATGAGAGTGTGAGATGGGCAGCTTATATATTGGATGGGGAGGCTGGGCCTTGGTGGAAGTCCGTGATACGTACTCGGGCTCAGGAGACCCCAGAGTTGCCTTGGACTTGGGAGGAGTTTGTTGAGGAGTTCAACAAACAATATTTTTCGGAAGTGGTGAGGAACCAGCTCGAGATACAATTTCTACAGTTAGTGCAAGGGAGAATGACAGTGAGAGAATATGGGGTGGAGTTTCTACGACTTGCCCGTTTTGCTCCGGATTACGTCGCTACAGAAGTGATGAAGTCCAAGAGGTTTCAGCAAGGTTTGAAGCCTGAGGTTAGGGGAGGCGTAGCTCCATTTCAACTAAGGACCTATGAAGAGGTCATGAGTAAAGCACTAGTGGTTGAAGAGGAGAATACAAATAGATATCGACAGAGAGAGCAGCAGAGAGGAGGAAATGAACAAGGAAGATCGGGGCACTATGAACCGGTGAACAAAAAGCCGAGGTTCGTGGGCCAAAATTAGAGACCACAGTTCCAAGGGGGTTTCGGAAGGCCGGCGCAACAACAACACCAACAGAGGTTTCCATTACTTGCGTCGGGGAGACCTTTTCGCTATGAGAGCCCTGCCATGTCTACTGGCGCCACTATCACACAGGGTTCTCGTACTGTTTCTTCCGCACCTCGGGAGACTTGCACAAAGTGTGGCAAGCCTCATAGAACAGTGGATTGTAGATTGGGAACTAGGGGTTGTTTCCGATGTGGCAAGGTGGGCCACTTGATCAAGGATTGCCCTGAGACGGATAAAAGAAAGATGGCTTCAGTTGCAGCGCCACGACCCATTCAAGCAAGGAAGCCGATCGTTCAGGGGAGAGCCTATGCAATCACTGCTCAGGAAGCAGGGAACGTGCATGACGTCATCTAAGGTGAGACTCGTTAAAATTAAAGAAAATTTTCATTTCCTTAAAATTTTAGATAGAGAAGGAGCATGCATTAGAAATTGTATAGATTCTTTTCTCAATACAAAAAGCTGTATGTGAATTAAGGGTGTAAATTGATGTGTAAATTATTGTATGTATGTATGTATGTTATAGGTACTTTAAATATATATGAAAAAGGATGCTTCGGTGGATATGACGCTCAAGTGTTGATAGACCCAGGGTCTACCCACTCATTCGTCACTCCACGTTTCGCCAAGAAGATGAAGATTGTTCCAGAGACGTTGGATTTCGTCCTATCTGTGTCTATTCCGACTGGAGAGTTAGTAGACACGGAGTTAGCTTGCAAATCCATCATTGTAGCAGTTCGAGACTTAGAGGTGCATGAATTGGAAGCAAAGTTGATACTGTTAGACATGCAGGGGTTTGATGTGATCCTTGGCATGGACTGGTTGGCGCAGCATTGTGCAACCGTCGATTGCAAGAACAAGGTAGTCATTTTCAGACCCAACACAAGAAGATCATTTCGGTTTCAAGGAGTGAGGTCGTCATCTGTGCCACTGATCTCAGCAGTAAGGGCCGAGAAAATGATCATAAAGGGTTGCAGTGGATAATTAGCCTTCTTAAAGGAGGACAAGGAAGAAAAGAATGTCATTTCTGAGATAGCAGTTGTGCGAGACTTCGCCGACGTGTTTCCAGAGGAATTGCCTGGATTACCTCCAGAGAGAAGTAGAATTCGCCATTGACTTAGCACCAGGAACGGAGCCTATTTCGAAAGCGCCTTATAGAATGGCTCCTGCTGAGTTAAAGGAGTTGAAGGAACAACTACAAGAACTTATGGACAAGGGGTTTGTTAGACCGAGCGTGTCTCCATGGGGAGCACCGATCTTGTTTGTCAAGAAGAAGGATGGGTCAATGCGGCTATGTATTGACTATCGACAATTGAACAAACTCACTGTGAAGAACCGCTACCCTTTGCCTAGAATTGATGATCTATTCGACCAACTGCAAGGAGCAAGGTATTTTTCCAAGATCGACCTGAGATCTGGGTATCATTAGTTGCGAGTCAAGGCTGAGGACATTCAGAAAACAGCTTTTCGGACACGGTATGGACACTATGAATTCCTTGTGATGCCGTTTGGATTGACGAATGCTCCGGCGTCGTTTATGGATCTGATGAACCGAGTATTTAAACCACACTTGGACTCCTGCGTCGTAGTGTTTGTTGATGATATACTGATATACTCCAAATCTAAGACGGAACACGAAGAACATTTGAGGATTGCTCTACAGACGCTACGTGAACACCAATTGTACGCCAAACTCAGCAAGTGTGAGTTTTGGTTGGAAGAGGTTAGCTTTTTGGGACATGTCGTCTCAAAGCATGGTGTCACTGTAGAGATCCAAAGAAAGATAGAAGTGGTTAAAGGGGAGCAACCAAAGACAGTGACCGATGTCCGAAGTTTTCAGGGTTTAGCAGGCTATTATCGACGTTTCGTCGAGGGGTTTTCAAAGATATCGGGACCTTTCACAAAGCTGACACGAAAAGATTCAAGGTTTGAGTGGAGTGAGGCATGCGAGAAGAGTTTTCAAGAACTCAAAACGAGACTCACTTCGGCTCCAGTGCTAGCGATTCCTTCAGGCAGTGGAGGATACGCCGTGTACAGCGACGCGTCATACAATGGCCTTGATTGTGTACTCAATCAACATAAGAAGGTGATAGCTTACGGATCAAGACAGCTGAAAGAACACGAGAAAAATTACCCGACTCATGACTTGGAACTAGCAGCAGTCATTTTTGCGCTGAAGATTTGGAGACATTACTTGTATGGTGAGACTTTTGAAATTTTCACCGATCATAAGAACCTCCGATATCTCTTTACACAGAAAGAGCTCAACATGAGACAGCGCAGGTGGATGGAATTCCTCAAGGATTACGATTGCTCCATACAATACCATCCAGGCAAGGCGAATGTAGTAGCCGACGCATTGAGTCGGAAAGGTTCAGCTCAGTTAGCTTGTTTGATTTTGGGTATGCACCGATGGAAATTATTGGAAGACCTGGCATGCTACGATGCGAACATTGAGTCAAAAGCCACCGGATCCTTTTTGGCTAACATATCAGTAAAGCCAGTGATATTTGAATATATCCATGATCTACAGATGAAAGATCCGACATTGACAAAGATTCATCAAGACATGAGTGAAGGCATCAGGTCGGACTTCTCGGTTAAAGAAGATGGTTCTTTTTTGTTTAAGGGCCGTCTATGCATTCCGGACAATGCCGATCTAAGACGAACGATTCTTGATGAGGCCCATAAGTCAAATTATGCTATCCACCCTGGTAGCACCAAAATGTACCAAGATTTGAAAAAGAACTACTGGTGGAGAGGACTGAAGCAAGACGTGGCCGAGTACGTGTCACGGTGTTTGACTTGTCAGCAAGTGAAGGTTGATCATAGACATCCTGCTGGACTATTGCAACCTTTACCAATCCCAGAATGGAAATGGGAATCAATCTTGATGGATTTCATTGTTGGATTGCCCCGTACTGCCAAGAGACACAATGCCATTTGGGTCGTCGTAGACCGATTTACCAAATCAGCGCACTTTTTGCTGTACAATACTACGTATACAGCAGGAAGACTGGCAGACTTATACATGAAGGAGATTGTAAGATTACATGGGATTCCAAAGATAGTTTCGTGATCGTGACCCACTATATACGCCCAAGTTTTGGAAGAAATTTCAAGAAGGAATGGGAACACGACTAGACTTTTAGACTTTTCCATCCTCAAACCGATGGATGAAGAGCGAGTGAACCAAGTAATAGAAGACATGCTCAGGGCGTGCATGCTTGATATGCAAGGATACTGGGATGAGTATCTACCGATGCTCGAGTTCGCATACAATAACAGTTTCCAAACGAGCATTGGCATGGCATCGTATGAAGCTCTGTATGGACGACAATGTAAATCACCCCTCAATCGGAAGGAAACAGGTGAGAAATTTGTGTTAGGACCAAAACTACTTGAAGATAACGCCACCGTTGTTCGAATTATCAGAGAAAGGCTGAAGACAGCACAGAGTAGACAGAAAAGTTACGCCGACATGAAGCGGACTAGTGTCGACTATAAGGTGGGCGAGCACGTGTTTGTGAAAGTGTCACCTATGAAAGGTGTAATGAGATTTGGCAAGAGAGGGAAGTTAAGTCCACGTTACGTTGGACCATTTGAAATTTTGGGACGCGTAGGTGAAGTTGCGTATCGCATTGGATTACCAGCGCTATTTGATCGAGTACATAACGTTTTCCACATATCGATGCTCAGGAAGTACGTGAATGATCCGTCTCATGTATTAGGAAAGCAGCCTATGGAGATGTGTGAAGACATGAGCACGATAGAGGAACCTGTGGAAATCTTGGATCGAAAGGAACAAGTACTGCGCACTAAAGTGATTCCCTTAGTGCTTGTTCGGTGGAACAATCATCCAAAAGAAGAGGCTACTTGGGAACGAGAGACCGATGTGAAAGAACAATATCCAACCTTGTTTCCAACAACGTGAGAATTCAATGTAAACCACAAACGTGCTTGTGGAATCTCCATGAGACTTGTAATTCGATGGAAATTTTGCTCAAAAGTATGACTAAAGGAACAGTTTTTTTGTATGTACATGACCAAGTGAATGTGTCTTTATGGATCTACGAACCACTTGATGTCATAAATTGTCAAAAATAATCAAAGAACCAAAGAACTTGAAAAATCTACAGAAATTGGGCAAAACCGATTAATCGAATTTCAAATCGATTAATCGATTTGGAATTTCGATTAATCGATTTTGTTCGATTAATTACATCGGCATGTGCCGGATCGAAATGAAATGAGAGTTAGAATATACATAGAATGAAATTTCGATTGATCGAGTTATAATTTCGATTAATCGATTTGGGATCGATTAATCGATTTTGGGAATTCGATTAATCGAACTGCATGTTCGATTAATCGAACAAACTGGGAATGTTAGGAGAATTGGGAGTAAATTAATGAAATTTTGATTAATCGAAGTAGTGTCGATTAATCGATTTTGGATTTCGATTAATCGAACTGGATCTCGATTAATCGATTTACAAAAGGGACTTGGAAGAAATTGAAGTCAGATAGATGATTTCGATTAATCGAAGTGAATTTCGATTAATCGATTTTGAAATTTCGATTAATCGAAATGGATTTCGATTAATCGAATAACTTAAGGAATTCTGGAATTTTGGAAGTTACTGCACGATTTCGATTAATCGAAGTGAAATTCGATTAATCGATTTTGGAATTTCGATTAATCGAAATGGGTTTCGATTAATCGACTGGCTCGCACCAGTGAGCTCAAAAACTTAAATTTTTAAACGGATACGATTTCGATTAATCGAAATGTTTTCGATTAATCGAATTTAACTTTCGATTGATCGATTTGGGAAATCGATTAATCGATTTTGCGTGGCTTAACCTAGTTTTGAATCTCGATTAATCGATTCTGAATTTCGATTAATCGAGCCGAGGCCTATATATAAAAATTTGGGGATTTCATTCCCCATTCGAAATCATTTTGCTTGGGATTTTTTTTGGCGCTTCACCTTCTTCTTCTTCTCCGACCATCCGGCGCTCTAGGGTTTACATTTCCGATAGTTTTCGGATCGGATTCAAGCGCCATCACATCCAAAACCCACGGTAAAACCCTAACTTCGCATTTTCCCTTCGATTTGAACTAGCTAAACCCAAGTTTTTCAAAAAAAAAAAAATGCCGCCCAAAACCCGGTTGTCTTCGAAGAAGGCAACCTCTAAGTTGCCGGTTAGGCGTAAGAACGCCGCACCACCACCACCTACCCCATCGCCGGTGAGGACTCCGTCACCGTCGACATCGGAGACCACCTCCGGTTCGACGAGCGCATCTATGCGCGAGTCTTCCCGCGAGTCCACGCCCGTGCCACCACCACCCACCAATGTGGTGCAACCAAATGAATGGTGGGCAGCCAAGACCTTCGAGGTCGAATACATCATTGACCCAACCCTATTCACCAATCCCGATGTGCCGGGCGAGACCCAATGGGCTCGAAACTATCTTAACAACGCCGGTCTCGGCAACCTTCTCAAACCAATCCGGGGTTCTTATTACCCTAGATTGGTGAGACTGTTTTACCAAGGGCTTGTGGACGGCCCGACCGACGATGTGATCAAGACCACTATCGAGGGTCGCGACTACACGATCACTCATCGTCACATACACGAGGTGCTTGAATGCTACCTCGATTTTACCCCAGAGACCACCCTCTTCCCACCCTTTGAAGAGGAAGTGAGATTTGAAGAGGTCATGACCCGCATGACCAACGGCAAAAAGGGGTCGGGATCCTCCATCAAGAGGGTTGACCTTCCCCACTACATGTGGATGCTTGACTCGGTGGTCAAGTGTAATTTGTACCCTATGCGCCACGACACCGAGCGCGTGGAGAAAGTGCAGCAGGCACTTTACTCGGCCTTCTGTGGCCGGTGGTTTGACGCCACCATGCTCATCCTCGAGGGGATGAGGTACATAAAGGGGAAACTGATGAAGGGCAACCTACGGCCCAAGGAGAAGATGCCCTATGTTCGCCTCATATCGAGCATGTTAGAGTGCTACTCTAACGACGCATCTTACGCCGTCTCTCCACATGAAGAGAGGGCTACGGACTGCGTGAAGACATTCTCCATGTCTGTCCCGGGCCATGCCCCAAAGAAGAAGAAGCAGCAGCAGTAGCACCGCCACCACCCCCACCACCACAGCAGGACCCACCCATGGGTGGGGCACACCCAGCTGAGCCTTCAGTGGAGAGGACCACCTCTCACACAGCAGCCTCATCGACACCGCCACCTGCCCACTCCGCGCCCGCGACACCCACCTCGTCCTACCGCCTGCGCGCCGCATCATCTAGGCTGACCATAGCGGAGGTGTTGGCCCGTATGGAGGCCAACAATGAACGGATGAACCGGAGGATGGACTTCCTCCTCTTTCACACTCTCCGCCACATCTACCCGACCGACTACCGCCGCTACCTCGCCCAGGAGGAGGAGTGGACAGCCGGACGCACAGCCTTCCACAGAGGACCCGTCTTCCATCCCACCACTGCCACTACAGACGCGGCTCCTTCCACATCTACCTCCGCTCCGCCGACCGAGACGCCGCAGCCACAGCCGACTACCCAGCCAGCACAGTCGCCACCACCGCAGCCACTACCCAACAGACCACCAGCTCAGCACCAGCCTGGCGAGGGGACTGCATGAGTCGTACCTTTATTTTGTATCAGTTAGGATGATTGTACATGTATATTTTTGTATGCCAACTTATTGGTGCCTTGTAAAACTTTCAGATATTAATAGAAATCAAAATTTTTTTGAGTGCATTGTTTCAATTCCTTAAATTTACTTCTATGCTTGTGTTGTGAATACTTAAATAAGTCTGAGTCAACTGGACCACCTCACCTGAGAGTGTGGGGGGGGGGGGGGGAGAGACCCAGACAGACAAACCTTGGGCTATTTTCGAGGACGAAAATTCCCAAGGTGGGGAGGATGTAATAGCCCGAAAAATCACACTAAACTATAACCTCGGGATCCATGCCCGATCGGTCACAGGTTTGACCAATTAGGAGTTCGATAGTTAGCGTAGAGTGTGATGAGTGAATGAGATGAGATGGTTGTGAAGCTTTGTGGTGTGTGTTGTGAATCTGAAGTCACATACACCTATTGAGGTGCATGTGCTCAACACACAAGCTAGGGGGGGGATAAAAGGGTTTAATAACCCTAAAACCAATAGCTTTGGTTGTTGAGAGAGAAGTAAAAAAGAGAGAGAGAAGGAGAGCCTAGTTAATGCAAGGAGTAAATGCTAGTTGAGGAAGGAGGATTCGAGCAAAAAACGTCAAATTCGATGCGAGGGATCCGCTAGAAGCAAAGCTGGAACCCTAGCCTTCCAACCACTGGATTTGAAATCAATTTGAGATTGATTCAAGGTAAAAATTTTGTGAATAAATGCATAGATTGTAGAGGTTAAATTGCAGTTGAAAATGGTTTAAATCATAGGATCATGGTTTAGAAAAATAGAGGAAAAAGTGTAGAGAAAGATTGGGAAGAACAGCTCGAAAGGGGCTGAATCTGGCAATTTCGATTAATCGAAATTGGCCAAGAAGTTTAAAAGTCAGGAAACCCGATCTCAATTAATCGAATTGAATTTCGATTAATCGACTTTGGATTTCGATTAATCGATTTGGGTATCGATTAATCGACTGGGAACCTCCAGTGGACCCCAGGGGGCTGGAGGAAAAGACTTGGAAAAATCGACTAATCGAAATGAGATTTCGATTAATCGATTTGGGATCGATTAATCGATTTTAGGAACTCGATTACTCGAATTGAGAATCGACTTGGCTGAACAGAGAATTTCGATTAATCGAATGAAAATCTCGATTAATCGATCTTGGAAATCGATTAATCGAATCAGATTCGATTAATCGATTTTGGAGTTCGATTAATCGACTGAGATAAATTATGTTAACTTTTGAGTTTGACTTTAAGATTCTTGGAGGGTCTTGGACCTTCTTTATTGCATCCTTAGTGATGTGTTTCACCTGTTATGTGGTACCATAGGTGGTACGTGTGAACCAATGCACAAGGAGCCACGTGGGACCTTGATGCGTTGAGCAAACAAAAACTTGAGGTAGGGAACACCTTGAACATGTACTTTATTTTACAAGAGCATGTATGTAGTGATATAGAATTCAATTCAAATGTTTTATTGCTTAAGAATTGTGAAAAGTGTGTGTGTGTGACATCCATAAGAATAATTATAACGAGCCATCCTTAGGGGATGATAAAGTGAAGAGATAAGAGCATCAGGTGTGATGCAAGTAAATGGATACATCCCAGGGATGTATCCAAGATTGAATCATGTTTGATAGGGCCTAACTGATATAAGATAGTACACTTACACGGTGAATAACTATATGTAAGGCACCGATATTTTTGTTATTTGACGTTTGATAGGGTACCCCACCGACGTGGCGGGATATCCACGACTGACACAGCAGGATATCCGTGATCGATACGGCGGCGAAACCGTAGGCCAGTGCGGAGGCTTATCCGTACACAGTAAGCACACCCCAGGGGTGTTGATTTGAGACAAGTGAAACCCCGCCACCAATCCCCAGGGGAAAGGGGCTTGGGTACTATATGGTATTCCCAGGGAATACGTTAAAAGTGTCTATATAGATGATGATGAAGGGTATCTCATCAGGGCTCGATGCTATATTGCTCGGGGACTACTTAAGTTGAAAGTTTAAGTTTTGCTTTAGGCCTTTTCAGCATCATTCATGAATAAATGAAAACATAAGTAATTAACAGTAAAATGAAATGCTTTTAATTGTTTTCATCAATAACTGTATAGACACATCATGCATGGCATATCATGGAATATATGTGAGTAATAATTTATATGTTCAACTGTGTTTTATTCCCTATTGAGCTAGGATGTAGCTCACCCTATAGACTATACGTCACAGGTTCACTACTAGCAGCTGCTGAGGCTTCAGGAGACGCTGACCCCGGTGAGTCGGACCTTGCGGCCAGAGACGAGTTGGAGCCACCTCCAGAGGACTTCTTCTAGAGGACTCCGTTGTGCCACTTTGAGGGCTTTTTGAGAGAGATTTGTACGGCTTGGTATGTCAAGCCTTGTTTTGTTTAACCATGTATATATTGAGTTGGGATTATTCTTTTGGGACGAACCATCCGTGATGATTGCTATCATCGATGGTTCGGATCGGTTCTCCATTCATGCAGATGGGGGTAGAACTGTCTTTTGGAGAACTGCTTTAATATAGATTTAAATTCCGCAATTTTGTTTATTATTTTATTTGATGCTTGATATACCAATGTTCCGTGCATAGCTAAGGGGAACGGTCAAGATGATTGTGCTGATGGCATGGGTTTCGGGGTGCCGAAATTCGGGCTATCACAGATCAGTTTCCATCTTCTTCTTCTTGTTCTGGTAAACCCTAGGTCCTATGGTGGTTTAGTTGATCTTTGAAGAACCACAAGCGTAGAACACTTAGGTTAGTGTGTAACCTTAAGAGTGCGAAATAGACGTTAATACATCGTACCTGATTTGTGAGAAGGTGTGCTGCGCCGAGTATTGAAGTAGAGACACAAGAATTCTGTTCTGGGTCGCATTGGCGACGAATCTGAGAGTATTGATCTGAAACCCTTCATTCGGATCGATTTGCCGAAACCCCGAAAGGGCCCATATAGAGGTGAGCCCTTGAGTTTAAGTTGGACAAGATTAAAGCCCATGTGTATGTATTTGAGTGTGTATTAATGGTTGCAAGAAACCATTAATGAAAATGGGTTAAAAATAGGGAAGTAGATGACCTCCATTAATGACAGAGTTTTTATCATTATTGATCGATCAATACTTGGGTGATCGATCAATGAAGGCCATTGATCGATCAATCTATATAAGACAAATAAGGGAACAGAAACCCTGAAATTTCTAAAAGTTCAATGCTCGAAGGGTGTTGATCGATCAATTTGTGGATTGAGAGAGGTGATCGATCAATGACTAGTGGTGATCGATCAATGAAGGCATTGATCGATCACTTGTGTGTAGAGATCGATCAATGAAGGCATTGATCGATCAATCAGTATAAATTTTAAATGTGAACAGTAGGTGGGAAAATTGAGATTTTAAGCTATTGATCGATCAATGAGGGCATTGATCGATCAATAGGAGGCATTGATCGATCAACCAAGCTGGTGATCGATCAATTTTGGCTGTGCTAAAGTATGAAGAAAATGGATTGGTGATCGATCAATTAAGGCATTGATCGATCAATGAAGGGTGTTGATCGATCAATAAGGGTCATTGATCGATCAACTACCTCTGTTGCTGGTGAGTTAAATTAAGTGAGTTGATCGATCAATGAGGTCATTGATCGATCAACAAGGTGGGTTGATCGATCAATAAGGGTGTTGATCGATCAATTACCCCTGCTTTTGTCCTGTTTTGGTTGTGTGTATTGAATGAGACTGGACACCATACCAGTTGACCATCTGACCTGCCTAACACTGAGTATACGATGTTTATGGTCTAGGATCGAACCATGACGCTTTAAAAAGCTTTGGATTTGCTTAGAAAGAAATCTGATCTGAGGTAGGGGAATTCAATTAAAATTGTATTTATTTTTTATCTCATGGTTCCAAATTTTCTGTATTTGACTGCATAGTCAAAATTTTTACCGTCCAGATATGTCTAGCATATGTGTGATAACTCTGATATCTGTCATCTGATATCCGTTCAATAAGATATATCTGCATGTGATTTATGGTTTAATATTCTGATGAATCCCACCGACTCGGCGGTATATTGGTTTCTGGCACACTCGTGCATCTGCTTGAAAATCCTCGGCACGATTGCACTCTGTAGTTGAGGTATTGTTGCATTCCTGAAATTGTTCATGTGAACGACGATGGTCGGGATTACCCATCGGACCAAATCTAGCTACCACGTGCTATATTCACGGGAGTTATTTAAGTTTAAATTCTAAGTCATTGAACGATATATACATAACATTCTGTAAACTCCGATAAGATCTGCCTGCTTTGATAAATTCTGCATATCTGACACATCTGTTCACATCTGTTCTATTACGATCATATCTTCTGCAACCATGTTTTACAATTAAGATGCAACTTTAACTGGAATTCTTCTAGTGAGCTAGGATGTAGCTCACCCTGTTTCTAAATCATTTATAGGTTCTGAGGCTGTAATTCCCGGCACCGAGAGCGACCCAGATTAC
This sequence comes from Chloranthus sessilifolius, assembly GCA_021018995.1. Taxonomy (NCBI): domain Eukaryota; kingdom Viridiplantae; phylum Streptophyta; class Magnoliopsida; order Chloranthales; family Chloranthaceae; genus Chloranthus; species Chloranthus sessilifolius. Next base: position 30,461,600 of record CM037598.1, read on the forward strand.
CAGCCTGACCTAGAGGCTGAGGCCGAGGACGAGGAGACGGACATCCAGGCGGACGAGTTCTACTTGTAGCCTGGATACTTGAGTCCGATATTTTATATTTTGATATTCTGGATTATTGTGTGCCTGGTGGCCACTGTCTGTATATATATTACTATAGATATTGTATTCATGTGCTTTTATACATTCTATTGGAACCACTATCAGGAATCATTGTTTGGGTGATGGATGTCCATCACCAATGGTTCTTCTTGGTTCCTTTTTGGGAATGTATATTTTTTTGGTATATAGAAATGCATGTTTTATTTATTGTATTCATTTATTTAAAAGCCTTATATGATGACTCGATCTGCCACTACTGCATAGCGTCTGCTCTGATTTTCGCTAAATGAGCAAACACTCTGTGATTTGTTCAGGGAATCATCCAGAGCATGATCCTGATGGCACGGATTTTCGGGCATGGAAATCCGAGCTGTCATAGTTGGTATCAGAGCCTAGGCTTTAGGTTGAACTACGGGTTCATGTTGGATTGTTTTCACAATCTATGTACTGATCAATGTTATTATTTTCACAATGACAGACCAGCATAGGCCCTAAGTTCAGAGGGGACGCAGTGGAGAAAGGGAAAGTCAAAGAGAGGTTCCTTTGAGGGAGATCCCCAATGTGGTTGGCACGTCGCAAGGATTGGAATTCCTCTCGCACACGAATGCGGTCCCGTGGGACCGAGAGGAGGAAGAAGAGGTAATGAGGAGAGAATGGAGCAGGTGTTGGAAGCATTGGCTACCAACGTCGCTCAGCAGACAGCTGCTCTGACTCAGCAGGCAGCTAGACCACCTCATCAGCCTAGCGGATTCGCGGAGTTTAGGAGAATGAGACCTCCTAACTTCTCGGGTCAGACGGATCCCATAGAGGCAGAGGGATGGATAGAAGAGATGGAGAAGCTTTTTGAAGTGCTCCATTGCAATGATGTGGAGAAAGTGCACTGGGCCACTTTCAAATTGGATGGTGACGTCGGACCTTGGTGGAAGTCGGTGTCACAGAATAGACAGAGAGAGTTTCCTCACACTCCTTGGACATGGGAGGAGTTCACAGAGGTGTTTTACCACAAATACTTTCCGAAAATTGTGAGGCATCAGTGGGAGGTAAAATTTATAGAGCTGAAGCAGGGTGCCATGTCAGTGAGGGATTATGGTGCTGAGTTTGATAGACTGGCTAGGTTTGCACCCCAGCACGTAGCCACTGGAGTGATGAGAGCAAGGAAGTTTCAACTTGGCCTGAGACAGAACTTACAGAAGGATGTCGCCATGTGGGAAATGGAGACATATGAGGGAGTGATGGCCAAGGAGGAGGAGGGTTCTCTTGGAGAGACAAGCTGACAGAGGCCATTTCAAAGGCCTCGACTCGGGTAACAAGAGGGCTAGATTCTCCAAACCTCCGAGATACCCTACACACTCTCAATCGGTAATTTCTTTGGGTCCGAGTTCATACCAGAGAGCTGTAGTGCCTACATCTTCCAGACCATTTCGACCATCTGGGTCTTCTGGTAGCGGGGCCTCAGTGACCCAGGAACCTTCAAGGGTCTCTTCTTTCACTCCAGCCGTGTCATGTGCAAAGTGTGGGAAACCACACAAGACAGAGGATTGTCGGAGGGATACAGGGGTGTGTTACAGGTGTGGCAAGATGGGCCACTTGGTTAGGAGTTGCCCCGAGGAGAGCAAAGACAACAAAGAGCGGTCAGGATCGGTGTATATTAAAGATCTTCTCGACTGGTTCACCCGAGCATCATACCTTACCATCAGAGATGCTTTGACATCGAATGATGTCATCCAAGGTATGATTAAAATTCAAGAGAAGCTATTTATTTAGTAAGATGAACTGGAAGTTTCGTAAAATAAAAAAATAAAAATAATAATAAATAATAAATAAATAAATAAATAATAAATAAAATTGCTTTGATTAAGTGTTAAAATAATAGTACACATGCACACATATCTTAAACACTTGATCTAATATTGTAACTGGATTATAGGTGAGCTGAAAGTATATAGGAGTTGTGGCATTTGCTTTCATAGAGCTCGAGTCTTGATAGACTCAGGCTCTACGTATTCATTCGTAAGACCTCAATTTACGAAAGAATTGAGTGCCACTCCTGAACAACTGGATTTCATTTTGACAGTGTCCATTCCTACGGATAGTGCAGTGAATGCACTCACAGTGTGTAAATCGGTGATAGTGTCAGTAGATGATCACAAGACACTAGCAGACTTAATTTTGTTAGATATGAAGGGATTCGACATCATTTTGGGAATGGACTGGCTATCCGCTTACCACGCGAGCGTGGATTGTCTTCGGAAGATAGTGGTGTTTTGCCCTCTGATGAGTAGTGAAATATGATGATATTTCACCCCTAGATACCTATATTTAGCTATCCGATGAATGCTATCTGATAAGAATTATTAGATTTGAAGTGTTTCAACTAAATACAAGTCAAGTGCATAAAACAGCCCAAGAATTCTGAAAATAATGTCAAAACACTGTAACTTTGGGTCATCGAGAGCTTGGTGTGACTTTCAGCTCAATTCGGATCTTTAAGACGGTAGAATTATAAAATTGTCAAAACACAAAAGTTGTAGATCTTTCTTTCCGCTTTCCAACGGCGTAAGAATCTCCTCAATCTGAGTTCGGCATAGAAAGTTATGGCCAAAATACCAAAGTAGTGTCTGATGGAAAGTTCGACGGGAATTCACAAAAATCTGGGAGGTCGATGCATCGACCCTAAATTTTCGAGTTGGAACACCTCTGCGGCTGGGAAACTTTGGCTCTATTTAAAGCGGATCAAACACTTCGGGAGGAATTAGAGAGGAATTAGAGATAGATAATTAGAGAGTTAGTTTTGGCTTTTCTTTTTTGAGAGTTTTTGGAGAGAATTTTTAGAGGATTATTATTCATTATTATTATTTTTAGTTTTAGACTCTTCTTGGCATCTTTTGAAGGGTTCTTCTTTTCTCCTTCTTCTAGGGTTCCATCTGGGTAGATTGTACCTAGGATTTGTATTGTTTTTCCTTTACGTTCATGAAAGCATAGATTGTATTTAGGAAAAGGCATTGTAAACAAAGATCTTTTGGAAGAAATAAAAAGAGGAATGGCTTTGAATGAACAAGGAGATCATACATCAAAGATGAGCGGCTAAATCAGTAGATCGGGGAAGATGCAATCCCCAGATAAGTACCCTTATTTATGATTAATACCATAGTCGATTTATTGTCATCATGGAATCGTTTTGCTAAAAGTTTATGTTATTGAAAATATATTGAATGCTTGTTATGATCGTTGATGGCGCGTATCAACGGCTATAATCGCTAGATCTGGACCTGCAGATTGATCTAGGCTGCGGAGCGATTATGTTTTTACTGTTGTGATCTAAACATCATGAGATACGCTATGCTTCTTACATGACTCATACCGCAATGATAAACTGAGTCATTATTTTTAGATAGGGTATGCCGGATTGATGATCATATTTTATTTCGAATCATTTTTATAAATGAATGATGGTGTGAATGATGCTTTAATGAAACTGTGGGTTTTAATGGTAGAAAAGGGGTAGCAATCTGGGGTAGCATATTCCTTGATCTCATTTAATTATTATTTTAGATTCATCGGTAATTAGTTGTTTAGATTAATTTATTTTTCTGCATTTAGGAAAAGTGTGATAAATTTTGGTAAAATTGAATCTGCCCTTTGGTACTTCCTTAGGGACGTTTTTAAATCTCTGAAAGAATTAATTAAAATTCACGTTTTCCTGTGGGTTCGACACCTTTGTTCTTGCCTTACTACAATAGATCTTGTACACTTGCAAGGGTTACACTTTAAATTGATCAAGTTTTTAGCGCCGTTGCCGGGGAGATCGGCGAAATTTTGATTAATTCGGTTAGGGATTTTTGTGTTTTGATTAAAAAAAAAAAAAATCAATTTTTAGATTTTTGCTTTGCAAAATCATCTTTCCCTTATTTTTCTCTCTTAGGTAAGTATTTTTTTTTTTTTAGGAGTCTTTTAGGAAGTTGAGATTTTTAGGCTTTTTATTTTAGATTTTGTAGGAGTCTTTTAGGAAGTTGAAATTTTTAGGTTTCTTATTTTAGATTTTGTAGGATTGCCTTTAGGTTTTGAAATTTAAATTTTATATTTTAATTTTCGAATTTAATTTTTATATTTGAAATTAGGATTTTTTTTTTTTTTTTTTTTTTTTTTTTGAAGTCGAAATTTTTTCCCTTATTTTTCTCTCTTAGGTAAGTTTTTATGGAGTTCTTTTAGGAAGTTTAGATTTTTAGGATTTCTTATTTTAAACTTTTTAGGAGTTTATTTTCCTTATTTTCCTCTTTTAGATATTTTGTAGGATTTTCTAAATTCTAGTTATTAATTTTTGTGGGACTACTTGCTTTAGGCTTTGTAAGATTCTTTCTATTCTCTCCCTTCTTTTTCTCTTTTAGGTAAGATTTTATAGGATTTTGTAGGATTGTCTTTAAGTTTTGAAATTTAAATTTTATATTTTAATTTTCGAATTTAATTTTTATTTTTGAAATTCGAATTAAAAATAATAATAATAATAAAATTATTTTAAATTCAAATTTTAATTTTTAATTAAAAAAAAAATTTATTTTAAATTCGATTTTTAATTTTAATTAAAAAAAAAAATTTAATTTAAATTTAATTTAAATTCGAATTTTAATTTAGAAAAAAAAAATCGAAATTTTTTCCCTTATTTTTCTCTTAGGTAAGTTTTTATGGAGTTATTTTAGGAAGTTTAGATTTTTAGGATTTCTTATTTTAAATTTTTTAGGAGTTTATTTTCCTTATTTTCCTCTTTTAGATATTTTGTAGGATTTTCTAAAATCTAGTTATTAATTTTTGTGGGACTACTTGTTTTAGGCTTTGTAGGAATCTTTCTATTCTCTCCCTTCTTTTTCTCTTTTAGGTAAGATTTTATAGGATTTTGTAGGATTGTCTTTAAGTTTTGAAATTTAAATTTTATATTTTAATTTTTGAATTTAATTTTTATTTTTGAAATTCGAAATAAAAAAAAAAAAATTTATTTTAAATTCGATTTTTGATTTTAATTAAAAGAAAAAATTTTAATTTAATTTAAATTCGAATTTTAATTTTAATTAAAAAAAAAAAAAAAAAAAATTTGTGCGCTTGTGTCAATCGATTGAAAATCTTTGCTTTAATCGATTGAAGCTGAATATTTTGGGTTTGTTGTGGATTCATCAATCTTTGTTGTGAGTGTTGGTGCATGAGCTTTACTCGATCTCATCACCCACATCTGCAACCGTTTAATCTTGAGATCGAAAGATCTTGTAGAGAGAATCGTAGAATTCAAAGGAATCTGTATCATCATACTGATACCATGGCTGATCAAAGGCAAGAAATGAATGGGAATAATCAGAATGGCAATAATGCAAATAATGGAAATAATGGGAATAACAATTACAATGAGGGCCCTAAAACACTCGAATATTATAATGATCCTGGTTTCTACGAGGATCAGGATAGTATCATGCATGATCCCATTCCAGGGAACCACTATGAATTCAAATCAGCAATGATCCAAATGCTACCAATTTTCCTTGGGTTAGCAAATGAAAATCCGCACGTTCATCTAAATGAATTCACTGGGGTCTGCAAAATGTTCAGAGTCCACAATGTCACTGATGAGATAGTTAAGCTTCGACTCTTTCCTTTCTCTTTAAGAGATAAAGCAAAAACGTGGTTCTATTCCTTAGAACCGCAATCTATTCAGAGTTGGGCAGAGCTACACCGTCAGTTTTTTAAAAAATATTTTCCCATGACCAAAACCATTGAGTTGCGTCAGAAGATCCAGTTCTTTTCCCAACAACCTACAGAAATATTTCATGAATGTTAGAAACGCTTTAAGGAATTGATTAAGAGTTGTCCAAATCATCAAGTTCCAAGGTGGCAACAAGTCCAAAGTTTTTACAATGGACTGATTCCTGAAGAGAGACGCATGATTGATGCATCTTGTGGTGGATCATGTGCCACAAAGGAAGTCGACGAATTGTGGGCATTGTTTGAGAAGTTGTATCAAACCTCGATACAAAATGCAACATTGGGGCGAATTAACTTGGACCTGGCACCTAAATCTCATATGTTGACAAAAGACGGATTATATGATGTCAACAATATTACCTCTGATCTATCAACAAAGGTTGACATGCTGTCCAAGCAAATGAATATGTTGTTAGCTGTTACCAAGCAAGCTAAAGCTCCTATCACCCCCACTGTGTGTTCAATTTGTGACCACCCAGGTCACATGGCTAATGAGTGCCCTACTACCTTGTCATTTCTTCCTGATGAACCTACTCCTCAAGAGCAGGTGAATCTGACTCAATCATATCAGCGACAAGGTAGGAACATGTACTCAAACGCATACAATCCGGAATGGAAAAATCACCCCAACTTAGGATGGGGAGGATCAAACCAAACTGGACATGTGAATCAGCAATTCAGATTTAATAACAAAATTTTCAACAAAATTTTCAGCAGAATTTTCGTCTACAACAGAATTCTAATTTCCAACAGAATTCCAATTTCCAGTAGAATGCTCCGTATTATCATCCAAATACTGAATATCGAAAAAATCAGAATTTCAATCAGAATCTTAATCAATCTCATACCAGCACTTCGAAAGATTCTGATCTGGAAGAAAAGGTGATGCGAAGCATGCAATCTTTTCAGCAGATGATAATGGACCAAGTCAGTCAATTGGCCAATCAATTGAGTCAAAGAGAGAACTTCCCACCAACCCGTCAACAATCTCGAGGTCAAGCACCACGATGAAGGACCATCGAATAGTCAACAGCTTGAAAGTCATTTAACGGCCGAGAAGTGGGCGAGAAGTTGATAATCAAGTGGAAATGCCTGTGGAAGTTGATGCAGAAAGAGAAGCAGCGAAAGAGAAAGAATCAGAGATAAGAAAAGATAAAGGAAAAGGAAAGAGAACGAAAAAGAGAAAGAGAAAGGGCAAGGAAGAGAGAAGGGAAAAGAAAAAGAAATAGAGGAAGTGTCACTTCCAACTGTCCAACAAGGACGTGAAAAAGAATCGGAACTTGAATCTGCACCTTATGTCACAAAGGCATCATTCCCTCAATGCCTAACTCCTCCATCTAGAATGGGAAAGGGACCGGCAAAAATGAAAGAAAAATTTGAAACATTCAAGCAAGTAAATATAAATCTTCCATTACTTGAAACAATCAAACAAGTTCCTGAGTATGCCAAATTTTTCAAAGATTTGTGCACGCGTAAGAGAAAGGCACGTACTTATGTTTCAAAGAAAGTGTTCCTAACTAATCAAGTCAATTCAATGTTGCAATTGGAAACCCCACAGAAACTGAAAGACCCTGGAATCCCAACTGTTCCATGTGTCATTGGTAGGCAACCAATTGGAAAAGCGTTATTGGATTTGGGAGCAAGTGTTAATCTAATCCCATACTCAATGTACTAGAAACTCGGATTGGGTGAATTGAAACCCACGACGGTCACACACCAACTGGCTGATAGGTCAGAAAGAAGACCTAGGGGTATCATCGAGGATGTTTTGGTTGGAATAGACAAGTTTGTTTTTCCAGTGGACTTCGTTGTCTTAGACATGGAACCACCTATTAAATCAATTAATCAAGTCCTCATCATCCTTGGACGTCCGTTTCTCGCTACTGCCAACGCTTGCATTAATTGTTGAACGGGAATCATGGACGTTTCTTTTGGGAACATGAAGGTCAGATTGAACATATTTCATGCGATGAACCATTTCCCTAACGAGGATGAGGTCGAATGTTTTTATATCGATCAGATGGACGAAGTAGTGGATGAAGCATTACCATCAATGCTCACCAAAGAAGAATTTGAAAATGCTTTGTTGGCCATCTATAAAGAAAAAGGATCCGAAAGGAAGCAATCCGAAGAGACGAGGTCGAGTTTATCGCGTCCAGATGATAGCTTATGTGAAAATGTGACTAAGGTAGAACCATTACTCATTGAGGTAAAAGCTGAACCGACTCCATCAATTGACGAGCCACCAACTGTGGAATTGAAACAGTTGCCTGAATCGCTCAAATACGCTTTTCTGGGGCCACGAGAAACATTTCCGGTGATAATTTCATCCACGTTATCGGAAGAACAAGAGCATGACTTGTTGAAAGTGCTTAAAAATTATAAGGAGGCTATTGGATGGACCCTAGATGATTTAAAAGGGATTGACCCATCAGTATGTATGCATAAAATACATCTGGAAGATGAGAGTAGACCATCGAGGGAACCACAAAGGCGACTTAATCTGAACATGCAAGAAGTCGTTTTAAAGGAAGTCATTAAACTTCTCGATGCTGGAATCATCTATCCGATCTCTGATAGTGAATGGGTAAGTCCAGTCCAAATCGTTCCGAAAAAGTCCGGAATCACTGTGAAAGAAACTACTGAAGGAGAATTGGTCCCTACTCGCGAAACTACTGGGTGGCGTGTCTGCATTGATTATAGAAAATTGAACAAAGCTACTAGAAAGGATCATTTTTTCCTTCCGTTCATTGATCAAATCCTTGAGAAGTTAGCATGACAGGAGTTTTATTGCTTTCTTGATGGTTATTCGGGATACAATCAAGTGCCCATTTTTCCACCTGATCAAGAGAAAATAACATTCACGTGTCCTTACGGTACGTTTGCATACCGTAGAATGCCTTTTGGCTTATGTAATGCACCTGCTACTTTCCAACGATGTATGTTGGCCATATTTTCGGATATGATTGACAAATTCATCGAAGTGTTCATGGACGATTTCTCTGTTTTTGGGAAAACATTTGGTTCATGTTTGAACCACCTTGCACAAGTGTTACAACGTTGTGTTGATTCTAAACTTGTTCTCAGCTGGGAAAGAGCCATTTTATGGTTCAACAAGGAATTGTTCTCGGGCATATTGTTTCCAAGAAAGGAATTGAAGTTGATAAGGCCAAAGTCGACCTAATTGCTAATTTGCTCCCACCAAAGAGTGTTCGACAAATTCGATCATTTTTGGGTCATGCTGGATTTTATAGAAGATTCATTAAAGATTTTAGTAAGGTGGCTAAACCATTGTGCACCCTGCTTGGCAAAGATGTTCCTTTTGATTTCGACGAGGAGTGCATGAAAGCATTTATGAAATTACGCGAGCTCTTATCAAATGCACCGATAATCCAACCACCGGATTATTCTTTACCATTCGAACTCATGTGTGATGCATCTGATTACGCTATCGGAGCTGTCTTAGGGCAAAGGGTGAACAAATTACCTCACGTAATTTATTATGCCAGTAAGACATTGATCAATGCACAACTAAACTACACCACCACTGAGAAAGAGTTGTTAGCTGTGGTGTATGCTCTGGATAAATTTCGTTCTTATCTGCTTGGATCAAAAATAGTGGTCTTCTCAGACCACTCTGCATTGAAATATTTGTTGGCAAAGAAGGACTCCTAACCAAGATTGATCCGCTGGATCTTGCTACTTCAAGAGTTCAATTTTGAAATCAAAGATAAAAAGGGAATAGAGAATGTTGTGGCCGATCACTTGTCTCGCATTTTGCCTGAAGAATCATTTGCACCTGAACCTATTCGGGACACTTTTCTGGATGAGCAACTAATGGCAATTGATGCGACCGCTACGAAAGCTCCTTGGTTTGCCAATATCGTGAATTATTTGGTCACTGGCAGAATCCCTATTGAATAGGGTAAGAATGATAAACATCTCTTTTTCTCCCAAATAAAATACTATTTTTGGGATGAACCACATTTGTTCAGATCAAATCATCAGGAGATGTGTACCGGAAGAAGAGCAACTAAGCGTCATCAATTTCTACCATGCTGGAGCCTGTGGAGGCCATTTCGGAGGACAGAAGACTGCACAGAAAATCCTTCAAAGCGGATTCTACTGGCCCTCCATCTTTCGTGACGCTGCTCAATTTTGCAAAGAATGCCAAAGATGTCAACAGCTAGGAAATATTTCACAACAAAATATGATGCCCCTTAATCCGATTCTAATTGTTGAAATTTTTTATGTTTGGGGGATTGACTTCATGGGTCCTTTTCCCCCATCTTTCGAGTATTCGTATATTCTTGTGGCTGTTGACTATGTCTCCAAATGGCAACCCGATCAAATGATCACAAGGTCGTTGTCAAATTTCTGAAAGAAAATGTTTTTAACAGATTCGGGTTTCCACGGGCGATCATTAGTGATGGCGGTTCGCACTTCTGCAACCGCCATTTCACTACTTTAATGAAGAAATACGGTGTCACTCACAAGGTCGCAACGCCATATCACCCACAAACTAGTGGTCAAGTGGAAGTGTTGAATCGAGAGATTAAACAAATTTTAGAAAAGACGGTGCGACCAGATAGAAGAGATTGGTCTAACCGGCTATCTGATGCTCTTTGGGCCTAACGTACCGCCTTCAAGACACCAATTGGAATGTCTCCATTTAGAATTGTCTACGGGAAAGCATGCCATCTTCCTGTTGAATTGGAGCATAATGCATTTTGGGCTATCAAAAGATTCAATTTCGACATGCAAGCGGCAGGATCAAATCGAAGGCTACAGCTAAGTGAATTGGAAAAGCTACGCTATGATGCGTATGAAAATTCCAAGATGTACAAAGAAAGGTACAAGAAGCTGCATGATGAGTCAATTTCTCAGAAAGAGTTCCACATTGGACAAAAAGTTTGGTTGTTCAACTCCAGACTTAAGCTCCACCCGGGGAAACTGAAATCTAGATGGGAAGGCCCGTTTCAGGTTGTTTCTATTAGTGCGCATGGTGCGATTGAGATCCGAAATCTCAAGGACAATCAAGTCTTTAAAGTCAATGGGCAATGTCTTAAACCAATATTTGAGTCGATGACCCAGTTCGGAATTGAGGCGATGCACCTTAGTGACCGAGATTAAAGGAGTTGGACTCAGGTTTAGTTTAGGATTTAGGATTTAGGATTTCTCTTTTCGTATGTTTAGTTCTAGAATATTAGTTTTTAGTTTAGTTTAGGTTGTTTTTAATTTCCAAATTAGTGTAGCCACATTACCTTCAATCTATTTTTGGTCATGTTCTAATTTTATGCACATATTCTCTGCACCTGATCTTTGTGTTGAGGTACTTTTTAACAGGTTTGAGGGTGCAATACCTATTTCAATCAATGTGGACATTGTCATTTTTAGGTTTGGGGGTATGATTCTCTATCTTGCGTCACTTTCTTATTTTTCTTTATATAAAATAAATAAATAAATAAATAAAAATTTTGAACCATCATATATGAATTATTTTTCGATAGTTTTCAAACTTTAGTTGATGATGCATGTGAATTTAATTTTGAGAATATCGATGTCAGATTTTGAATGCTTGTATCTAGGATAATGAAGCAAAATTTTGAACCATCATATATGAATTATTTTTCGATAGTTTTCAAACTTTAGTTAATGATGCATGTGAATTTAATTTTGAGAATATCGATGTCAGATTTTGAATGCTTGTATCTAGGATAATGAAGCTTAATGTGATATTTTGTGGGTAATTTTGATATTCATGCTTAGAATTTTTACACTTATACCAAGCTAAGACTCAGAAATCGATGAACTGTTTTGAACGGTGAATTTTAGGTTCTTAGTGGAGACTAAACCCAGGAAGCTTTAGAGCCAAATATCCGTTGTTGATGAGTGGATACATAAACTCGGAGTTTTCTTTGAATACGAATTATTTTGTATAATCTCATACATTTTATTTTGACTTGTGACTTTGCATGAAATCAAATTCATATTATTGTATTAAAACGTACTGTATATCTACTCAAGACAAATAGGCAAGGTTACCATCTTTTAAGGAAATGATTGAAGGCCATCTTTGGCTCGTTTGTGCTTAAATGCCCCACCTCATATAAATTTATCCTTCTAGTACCCCTTTGAGCCTATTGAAAAAATTTACCTTTATACATTCTTTGATAAGCCACGTTAACCTTTAACCCTTCACCATTTCTAAAAATTCAGCTTTACCCTTCTTATTTCTGAGAAATTAGGAACGAGAGATCAAAATGAATGAAAAGAGAGTAAGTGGAGAGATACTGAGTTGTGGTGTTTACGGAGAGTGTATGGCAAATATATAAAAGAAAAAGGGGAGAGAAAAAGAAAAAGAAAATTGTGAAAAATAATGAAAAATATGAGGTGCTTCAAGAAAAGAAAATTCAAAAGAAAAAGAAAGTTGAGACAACTATTGAGAAAAATAGTGAGACACTAGAAAAGAAGAGAAATAGAAAAATCAGAAGTTTGTTTCTTTTCCGATTTCTCAGAAATTTTGAATCTCAATTCCCTTTCTTTCTTACCCTTTCCTGAGCCCCATTACAACCCTATAAAAGACCTTCATGATCTGATCTTGCATTGGTAACTGCCTTGTGGAGAGTAAATATATGATACTTATGACACTTGATATGACATGCTTAGGATATACAAGTATTTGTTCTTATGAGATTTGATTTTGTTCATTGATTACATCGTGTTTCAGTTATCATGTGAGACCTTTTTGCTTGTTTTGTATTGATCTCTCACATATGTGCGAAAGCTTACCCATCAACGAAGTGATTTTATTTCGAGAGTATACCTAAAGTGAGGATTGAGTCGAGACAACAGATTCGACGGTTTTCCGTTTGGACTAGTTCCGAGATGGATGAATCTTGGTTTGGGTATACACACACTTCACGTTTAGGCATGAATGGATAAGTTGTTTAACAATTTGAGCATTAGATTAATTTGAATGGATACTAGCATGATTGACATGACATTAATATTTAAGATTGATGATTCACATATTGAAACAATTAATGTTTTTTTTATTTTTGAATAATATATATGTTATAAAAATCATGTTTTGAAAACTCAATTTTGCCGATGGTTTGAAATTTTTGAAAGTTTGTGGGTAACTTCACTATAAACCCTCAGGAGACACAACTCCTCCACTAGGGATCACCTAGGGATTTAAAGGCTTGTTGCACATGCTAAGTGCAATCGTGTTCCCTACGAAAGTGGCATTTATTTTCTTTAGTTTACTTTGCTCGAGGACTAGACAAGTGTAGGTTTGGGGGTGTAATGAGTAGTGAAATATGATGATATTTCACCCCTAGATACCTATATTTAGCTATCTGATAAAGGCTATCTGATAAGAATTATTAGATTTGAAGTGTTTCAGGTAAATACAAGCCAAGTGCAGAAAACAGCCCAAGAATTCTGAAAATAATGTCAAAACATTATAACTTTGGGTCATCGAGAACTTGGTGTGACTTGCAGCTCAATTTGGACCTTCAAGACGGCCAAATTATGAAATTGTCAAAACACAAAAGTTGTAGAGCTTTCTGTCAGCTTTCCAATGGTATAAGAATTGCCTCAATCCGAGTTCGAAACAGAACGTTATGGCTAAAATACCAAAGCAGTATCTGATGCAAAGTTCAGCGAGAATTCACGAAAATCTTGGAGGTTGATGCATCGACCCTATTGGGTCGATTAATCGACCCTAAATTTTCGAGTTGGAATACCTCTGCGGCTGGGAAACTTTGGCTCTATTTAAAGCGGATCAAACACTTCGGGAGGAATTAGAGAGGAATTAGAGATAGATAATTAGAGAGTTAGTTTTGGCTTTTCTTTTTTGAGAGTTTTTGGAGAGAATTTTTAGAGGATTATTATTCATTATTATTATTTTTGGTTTTAGACTCCTCTTGGCATCTTTTGAAGGGTTCTTCTTTTCTCCTTCTTTTAGGGTTCCATCTGGGTAGATTGTACCTAGGATTTGCATTATTTTTCCTTTACGTTCATGAAAGCATAGATTGTATTTAGGAAAAGGCATTGTAAATAAAGATTTTTTGGAAGAAATAAAAAGAGGAATGACTTTGAATGAACAAGGAGATCATACACCAAAGATGAGCGGCTAAATCAGTAGATCGGGGAAGATGTGATCCCCAGCTAAATACCCTTATTTATGATTAATACCATAGTCGATTTATTGTCATCATGAAATCGTTTTGCTAAAAGTTTGTGTTATAAAAAATATATTGAATGCTTGTTATGATCGTTGATGGCGCATATCAACGGCTATAATCGCTAGATCTGGACCTGCAGACTGTTCTAGGCTGCGGAGCGATTATATTTTTACTGTTGTGATCTAAACATCATGAGATACGCTATGCTTCTTACATGACTCATACCGCAATGATAGGTTGAGTCATTATTTTTAGATAGGGTATGCCGGATTGATGATCATATTTTATTTCGAATCATTTTTATAGATGAATGATGGTGTGAATGATGCTTTAATGAAACTGTGGGTTTTAATGGTAGAAAATGGGTACAAATCTGGGGTAGCATATTCCTTGATCTCATTTAATTATTATTTTAGATTCATCGGTAATTAGTTGTTTAGATTAATTTATTTTTCTGCATTTAGGAAAAGTGTGATAAATTTTGGTAAAATTGAATCTGCCCTTTGGTACTTCCTTAGGGACGTTTTTAAATCTCTGAAAGAATTAATTAAAATTTACGTTTCCCAGTGGGTTCGACACCTTTGTTCTTGCCTTACTACAATAGATCTTGTGCACTTGCAAGGGTTACATTTAAAATCGATCACCCTCCGAAGGAGCGATCATTCAGATTCTTCGGGGTGAAGTCTAAGGTAGCTCCGTTGATATCTGCTATGCGGGCTGAGAAGATGATGAAGAGTGGATGCAGTGGATATATGGCCTTTCTACAAGAGCAACGGGAAGAGACGAATGTGATATCCGATATTCACGTTGCATGCGAGTATCCCGATGTGTTCCCTGAGGATTTGCCAGGACTACCACCAGCTTGGGAGATTGAGTTTGCAATCAATCTGGTTCCAGGCACTGAACCAGTATCTAAGGCTCCTTATCGGATGGCTCCAACAGAATTACAAGAGTTGAAGGAGCAACTGTAGGAACTGCTTGACAAAGGGTTCATCCGACCAAGTGTGTCTCCTTGGGGAGCACCAGTGTTATTTGTTAGAAAGAAGGATGGTTCAATGCGACTATGCATTGACTATCGGTAGTTGAACAAGTTGACGATTAAGAATCGTTACCCGCTCCCTAGGATCGATGATCTGTTTGATCAGTTACAAGGAGTGAGGTTCTTTACAAAGATTGACTTGAGATCAGGTTACCATTAGCTATGAGTCACAACAGAAGATGTTGAAAAGACGGTATTCAGAACTAGATATGGGCACTACGAGTTTTTAGTCATGCCATTTGGATTGACGAATGCACCTGCGCCATTTATGGACCTGATGAACTGAGTGTTTAAACCATACTTGGACAAGTCAATGGTTGTCTTTGTAGATGACATCCTTGTCTATTCCAAGACAAAGGAAGAACATGAAGAGCATCTACACGTAGCTTTACAGACCCTTAGAGAGCACACATTGTATGCTAAACTCAGTAAGTGTGAGTTTTGGCTTGACCAAGTGAGTTTCTTGGGTCATATTTTTTCTTCAAAGGGTATAACAGTCGACCCGACAAAGATAGAAGCGGTCGTGAACTGGGAACAACCGAGAACAATAACAAAAGTCCGTACTTTTCTTGGGTTAGCAAGATACTATAGACGTTTTGTAGAGGGGTTCTCCAAACTCTCGAGTCCACTTACTCAGCTTACCAAGAAGAATGCTAAGTTTGATTGGACCGATCGATGTGAGAAGAGTTTCGAGGAATTAAAGACGCGCCTGACTACAACACCAGTATTAGCTATACCTTCTGGCAGAGGGAGTTTCGCTATCTACATTGACGCATCTTATAGTGGTTTGGGTTGTGTCCTCAACCAGTACAAGAAGGTTATTGCTTATGGCTTTAGACAGCTTAAGGAACATGAGAGAAATTACCCGACTCATGACCTAGAGTTAGTGGCAGTGATCTTTACTTTAAAAATCTGGATACACTACTTATACGGTGAGACATTTGATATCTACACCGACTACAAAAGCCTCAAGTATCTGTTTACCCAGAAGGACTTGAACATGCGACATCGCAAATGGTTGGAGTTCTTAAAAGATTACGATTGTTCCATCCAATATCACCCTGGGAAGGCCAATGTTGTGGCAGATGCTTTGAGCAGGAAGTCTTCAGCTCAGTTATCACATCTTATCACCAAAGTGCAGAGGTGGCATCTACTTGAGGACCTGGCCTTGTGCGATACACTGATAGATGTCAAAGGTTCAGGGGCATTGATGGCTACCATTGTGATACGGCCCACGTTGTTTGATAACGTGCGTAAGCTCCAAATGATTGATGATGAGCTTATGGCCATTAGAAAAGATATGATCAATGGGATCCAACCCGATTTCTCCATCAAGGATGATGGTACATTACTATTCCGAGATCAGATATGCATACCAGCTAACAAGGATCGAAAAGATACTATTTTGGAGGAAGCGCACAAGTCTACGTATGCTATATATCCTGGGAGTACCAAGATGTACGTACCAAGATCTCAAGCGAAGTTTTTGGTGGAGAGGACTGAAGAAAGACGTTGCAGATTATGTTTCTCGATGTTTGGTCTGCCAACAGGTGAAAGTAGACCATCGGAATCCAGCAGGTTTATTGCAACCCCTACCAGTGCCAGAGTGGAAATGGGAAGCCATTTCTATGGATTTCATTTTGGGGTTACCAAATACATTGAGAAAGAACAATGCCATCTGGGTCATTGTTGATCGGTTGACAAAATCTGTACACTTTTTGTCGTACCGCACTACGTTTACAACCAGCAAGCTTGCAGAGCTGTACATGAAAGAGATAGTCTGGTTACATGGCATACCAGTTAGTATAGTGTGTGATAGAGATCCGCTCTATATGTCGCAGTTCTGGCGACGATTCCAGGAAGGCATGGGTAGTAAACTGGAGTTCAGCTCAGCGTTTCATCCTCAGACAGATGGGCAGACTAAAAGAGTGAACCAGATCATAGAGGATATGTTGCATGCGTGTATGTTAGACTTTCATGGTTTATAGGATCAACATTTACCTCTGATCGAGTTCGCCTACAATAATAGTTATCAGTCGAGTATTGGGATGGCGCCTTATGAGGCCTTGTATGGACGTCGATATAGATCTCCATTGAATTGGGAAGAAGTCGGCGAGAAGCTTGTTTTGGGACCTAAGATCGTGGACAGTACCACCGAGATGGTTCGGATGATTCGCGAAAGATTGAGGGTTGCTCAAAGTTGCTAAAAGAGTTATGCCGATCTCCATCGTACACACATCGAGTTTCAGGTATACTTCGATGCGTTCAGGAAGCTTACAATTCCATAGTTCAATTGATTTGTTATGGAATTAACACTTGTTTTCAGGTTGGGGATAAGGTCTTTGTGAAGATCTCGCCAACCAAGGGTGTCATGCACTTTGGGAAGCGAGGAAAGTTGAGTCCTTGGTATATTGGCCCTTTTGAGGTACTCGGAAGGGTTGGTGAAGTCGCTTATCGGATTACCTTGCCACCGCAGTTGGCAAGCATGCATAATATTTTTCATGCGTCTATGCTACGACGCTACGTGCACGATCTGACTCACGTCTTAGATTTCCAATCGATTGAGTTACAGGAAGACTTGACGGTGATTGAAGAATCGATCGCGATCTTGGATCATCGAGATCAAGTTTTACGGACCAAGCTGATTCCACTGGTACTTGTCAAGTGGAGAAATCATTCGGATTCGGAAGCTACTTGGGAACGTGCAACTGAAATTCGCGAGTAGTACCCGCATTTGTTTACTTGACGTCAACAGTACTTTCACGGATCGATTTACGTTCATAATTGTATGTATATGCGTGATTTACTCGGGTACTGTATGTAGTTTATGATGTACCTTTATTGCTATGAATACTGTTAATCCGCGATATGAAATCAAAGAGAATAAAAATATAAAGAGGTTAGTTCTGGTGTGATTGATCGATCAATAGGAGCTATTGATCGATCACCATGGTTGATTGATCGATCAATGAGGTCATTGATCGATCAACAATGTCTAGTTGTGGGGTTGAGATCAATTGATTGATCGATCAATTTGTGTATTGATCGATCAATGTAAAGAGTGTTGATCGATCAACATGGTAGTGATCGATCAACAATGAGGTCATTGATCGATCAACTGGGCATTGATCGATCAATTAAGAGAACATTGATCAATCAATAGAGGGTATCGATCGATCTATGCATCGGGCTAGGGCATAAAGATGCTTCATTGATTGATCAATGAAAGCATTGATCGATCAATCCTGAGGTTTTAAGTTGAGATTGGGGTTTTCGAATGGTCATTTGCACCGAGCTTGGAGTGATCGATCAAGGGCGAATTTGCAACCGACCATTCAACATCCTTCTCGACTCATTTTTCGGCCATTTAGCTCCTTCTTCCGCCTGATTCGAGTGGACATTGCTCCATTCATTCGGTAACGCTTTCTTTTCGTTCATTTGATTCTCGTTTTCATATTTATTTTTGCAAGACTTTGACCATGGGACCACGCACGAAGAACCCTTCGCGCAAGTACCCATTTCTCGGGCCCGTACACCTGTACCACCCTCCGTTTCCGTTCCCCAACGGCCAGTGCCACCTGTGGCATTGGTTTCGAATGTGGAACCACCCGTTCCAACCACCATTCCGACTCCAATGGAACGTGAAGTCCCCAATCCTTGGTGGATTTCTAAGTCGTTCTTACCCGAATATGTGTTCACCTCGTCCCTTTATGAGGATCGACCCGAAATGGTTTGGGCCAAGGGTTATATTCAAAAGCTCGGGTTGAAGCCCTTGCTTGAACCTTTCCATGATCACTACTGTCCTAGAATCGTGAGACTTTTCTTCCAAAACCTACGGTGGGGTGATAGTCGGCATCGACTCGTCAAGTCCATCGATGGGTTTGAATATAAGTCTAACCATTTTCATGTGGCGGCAGCACTTCAATGCCCGTTCGCTTACATTGAGAACGCGGGTTTGGATGCCCCGTATGTCAAGGAAGTCCCCTTCACTGATATGGTCACCAAAATGACCCAAGGTCAGCATGGGAAGGGCCAATCCATTTCTCGAGCTCAATTGCCCGACAAATTGTGGATGCTTGATACTTATATCAAGTGTGCACTTAATCCGTTTTTGCACAAGTCTTCACGGACTGGTACCGTACAGCATGCCCTATTTTCAGCCTTTGAGAACCGTTGGTTCTCTATGGCCGACTTGGTCATAAATGGCATCATAAATGCCAATGACCTTATGTCGGAGAAGGTAAAATCAGGGGTTAAGAAGCAAATCCCCTATGCCCGCCTCATCACCGAGATGGTAGAGCAATATGCCGCCCTACGCGAGGCATATACCTTGGCTCCCAATGAGCCACGCTTGGTCGACAATACCAAAGTCTTTTACCTGAAAGACTGGACCAAGAGTTACAATTTGTTGGTTCGACGGCTCCCAGAGGAGGAGGAGGGCGCAGCTGAGCCCGTCCCACCTGTCGTCGCCCAGGGTGCGGCACCTATCGAGCCTGCACTTGGTGAGGGGGAGGCCCCACGTGATCCACCACCTCCGCCTGAGGTGTCTACACGACCTGCCCCCACTACGCCCCGTCGACCGCCCCGTCACAACCCATCACATCCCCCACCACCTTCCTCAGTCGACGTCGCAGCGATGCTTCGTGAGCTTGTGGAGGGTAACCGGCATATACACGAGCGGTTGGATGGCATGGAGGCGTTCCAGCAACAGATTCATCGTCGATTGGATTACCATGAGGGCATACATGAGCTCATCATGCTGCATTTATATGCCACCACATCCACCCCGATGATTGCCCACGCCCGTCAGCACGTGGTGGACCCTCGTGACTACCGCACACCACCACCCTGTCCCAGCAGACCCATGCCTGACGAGGCCGGACCCTCTGATGTCCCGGCAGGTAATTGCTTTACTCTTCTATTTAATTTTGTTGGTAATTCTATATGTTTACTACAATCTATTTATTTGCATTTCATGTCATGTTCTGTCTATATATTTCATTCCTGCTTGACGTAGTTACTTGTTACTTTATTCATTGCAAACCCTATGCCCACCCTGACATTTTCGAGGACAAAAATTCCTAAGGGGGGGATAATGTAACAACCCTGAAATTTTGAACTAGAATCTGACTGCATTGATATGCATGCCTGGCACAGAAATCGAGACAAATTAAAAAAATTCATAATTAATATGATTTGAAATAAGACTTGCCCGTAGTTAGAGGAATTCACATGTAAAGTCTCACGTGAATCCGAGTCTAGTAGAATGTTGAGGTGACGTGTTACGCTATAGCGACCGTGTAGCTGCCCCACACTGGAGTTTAAATTAAGAGAAATTGAAATATCAAAGATATTTCATGTTGGTAACTTATAAGAGAAGGAAAGGGAACATGAAAGATCAATTTCCATCTTCTTCTTATTCTGGTAAACCTTAGGTCCTATGGTGGTTTAGTTGATCTTTGAAGAACCACAAGCGTAGAACACTTAGGTTAGTGTGAAACCTTAAGAGTGCGAAATCGACGTTAATATGTCGTACTTGATTTGTGAGAAGGTGTGCTGTCGCCGAGTGTTGAAGCGGAGACACAAGAATTCTGTTCTAGGTCGCATTGGCGACGAATCTGAGAGTATTGATTCGAAACCCTTCATTCGGATCGATTTGCCGAAATCCCGAAAGGGCCCATATAGAGGTGAGCCCTTGAGTTTAAGTTGGACAAGATTAAAGCCCATATGTATGTATTTGAGTGTGTATTAATGGTTGCAAGAAACCATTAATGAAAATGGGTTTAAAATAGGGAAGTAGATGACCTCCATTAATGACAGAGCTTCTGTCATTATTAATCGATCAATGACAAGATTGATCGATCGATACTTGAGTGATCGATCACTGAAGGCCATTGATCGATCAATCTGTATAAGACAAATAAGGGAACAGAAACCCTGAAATTTCTAGAAGTTCAATGCTCAAAGGGTGTTGATCGATCAATTTGTGGATTGATCGATCAATCTTCAATATTGATCGATTACAGAGAAGGTGATCGATCAATGACTGGTGGTGATCGATCAATGAAGGCATTGATCGATCAACAGGAGGCATTGATCGATCAACCAAGCTGGTGATCAATCAATTTTGGCTGTGCTAAAGTATGAAGAAAATGGATTGGTGATCGATCAATTAAGGCATTGATCGATCAATGAAGGGTGTTGATCGATCAATAAGGGTCATTGATCGATCAACTACCTCTATTGCTGGTGAGTTAAATTGAGTGTGTTGATCGATCAATGAGGTCATTGATCGATCAACAAGGTGGATTGATCGATCAATAAGAGTGTTGATCGATCAATTACCCCTGCTTTTGTCCTGTTTTGGTTGTGTGTATTGAATGAGGCTGGACACCATACCAGTTGACCATCTGACCTGCCTAACACTTAGTATACGATGTTTATAGTCTAGGATCGAACCATGACGCTTTAAAAAGCTTTGGATTTGCTTAGAGAGAAATCTGATCTGAGGTAGGGAAATTCAATTAAAATTACATTTATTTTTTATCTCATAGTTCCAAACTTTCTGTATTTGACTGCATAGTCTAAATTTTTACCGTCCAGATATGTCTAGCATATGTGTGATAAGTATGATATTTTTCATCTGATTTCCGTTCAATAAGATATATCTGCATGTGATTTATGGTTTAATATTCTGATGAATCCCATCGACTCGGCAGTATATCCGTTTCTGGCACACTCGTGCATCTGCTTAGAAATCCTCGGCACAATTGCACTCCGTAATTGAGGCATTATTGCATTCCTAAAATTGTTCATGTGAACGACGATGGCCGGGATTACCCATCGGACCAAATCTGGCTACCACGTGCTATATTCACGGGAGTTATTTAAGTTTATTATTCTAAGTCATTGAACGATATATGCATAACATTCTGTAAACTCCGATAAGATCTGTCTGCTTTGATAAATTCTGCATATCTGACACATCTGTTCACATCTGTTCTATTACGATCATTTTTCTGCAACCATGTTTTACAATTAAGATGCAACTTTAACTGGAATTCTTCTATTGAGCTAGGATGTAGCTCACCCTGTTTCTAAATCATTTATAGGTTACGAGGTTTGTAGTTCGACGCAGAGCGACCAGTTACGGCTGACCTAAAGGCTGAGGCCGAGGATGAAGAGACGGACATCCAGGCGGACGAGTTCTACCCATAGCCTGTGTACTTGAGTCCGATATTTTGTATTTTGATATTCCGGATTATTGTGTGCCTAGTGGCCACCGTCTGTATATATATTACTATAGATATTATATTCATGTGCTTTTATACATTATATTGGAACCACTATCAGGAACCATTGTTTGGGTGATGGATGTCCATCACCAATGGTTCTTCTTGGTTCCTTTTTGGGAATGTATATTCTTTTGGTATATAGAAATACATGTTTTATTTATTGTATTCATTTATTTTAAAGCCTTATATGATGACTCGATCTGCCACTACTGTATAGCGTCTGCTCTGATTTCCGCTAAATGAGCAGACACTCTGTGATTTGTCCAAGGAATCATCCAGAGCATGATTCTGATGGCACGGATTTTCGGGCATGAAAATCCGGGCTGTCACAATTTGATTGGTCAAAGTTAGGGTCTTTGCCTAACCAGTCTGGTGCATTAGATTTGAGCATTTTTAACTTCTTTGTTAATGGTATACACATCGGATCATGCCCAAACTTTTTGGTTAGTAAGTCATCATCTTTGGGCCAGTTCTTATGACATCCGATCCAAGATGAGTGCCACGTGTGTTGTTTTCCTAAAACTAAAAGAAGTATCCATGTTTTCCTAAAGTAAAAAAATCCACAAAAATTTAGGGAGGACAAAAAAGTATAGTTATAAAATAATATTTAATATTTAATATTTATTATAATTAAATTTATTCTTCAAAAATGGATAAACTTAAAAAAAAAAAATCATTAATCTGACAAATTTTCATTAATTTCACCAAAATTAGTAAAATTTCAGTGATCTCGGAAAATCACAGGAAATAATATAACATAAATTTGCATTAAAAAGGAATTTATTCATAAAACCATGGTACATTGTGATCATGGATGTGAAGCACGATGAATCACCCCTAATTATCTACTAGATGATGAGCCATGAGCTCAAGTTCTATTATGTGAACAACTGGAGTGAAAAATGATCTCCATCATCTGATTAAAAGCAGTTAACAATAAAATATCAGTCATGCGAAAAGAATCTTTAATTGTAAATATCGCTATTCGAAGATAATTTTAAAATGACTTCCAAAACTTGTGAAAGACTTCATGAATGGCTGGTAATGCTATTTTGAGTTATCTAGTGATACGAAGGCCTTTCTAGTTGATTACTTTCATAATATACATTTTAATCTATAGCCCGGGTAAGGAGACTCATGCAAAAGCCCGTTCTACTCCTAATGCATTAAAACATATTTAAACTATAACATGTATCTTTTCCCACGATATTTTGATTGCACTTTTACTCATTTGTTGTCTTTTTTCTCATATTTGGAATGTTTATCCGATCGTGCTAACTTTTATATATAGTTATATAATTTTTTTGCATTCCTTTGAGAGAAGTTTGATAATAATGTTTTTTCATCCTTCCTATAGACTAAGCAGTTACAGAAAATTTATGACAAGTTTAGAAGTGTTGATGAACCCAACTAGCCTGGTGTTTCCAAGCTACCCTGGTATGACCGTTTGAAGCGAAAAACGAAAATGGGGAGTCGTTTCAAGTATAAATTCCAACAGTATGTTCCCATTTGGTTGTTGTACTCATGTGTTCTTCTTGTGAAACAAGTTGTAATTTTTTTCTTCGCAGTTATAACCAACCTGTGATCATGTTACTTGAGAGAATACTGACTCTTGATCCACCTCAGGTATCATTAATATGATTAATTGACGAAAAACTTGTTATGTTTTGAAATCAATCTAGTCTGCATGCTGCCAGTGAAAATTTTCATCCCGGTTTGGTATTATATTTTTCTTGATTTAAAAAGTTGTTTGACTTCCAATTTTTATCTGTTTCTGGTTCTCAACATAGGAGTTGATATATAAACACATAGCCAATGGGCTATAACAGAGTCAAATTGTATCTATCGAGTCAATTTCTCCACCAAAAGTTCACATATGTACAAATCAGTTGTAAAACACTGCTTTATACATGTAATGGCCTAATGAATCTTATTGATAAAATCAAAATCGGAGGAGAATCGGAACAACCGTCACAAGTGGCCATCGAGGATATATAAGGGATCACAGATCTTTTTCAACTTGTTGTGCAGGATCCATAGTTTGCAAGGCAATGAAAAATTAATTTGTCTATAAAGTGTGTGTGAGAGATATATTTGTGTAAATGTGTTTTACTTCTACCAAGACTATTCTTTTGTCATTTTTTTCATGATTTTTTGTTTCAAGAAGCTCTCTTTATTTCACTATTAATGTGTAAACTTCACTTTTTTTTGAATTGTGTTCTAGACCACGCAGTTCTTTGATTAATTATATATTTTTCCATCTATTACAAAGAATATCTGGATGCACTTGAAGATGACTGTTTCAGCACGAATCCTTTACCAACTGATCCAAAGAGGTTTGGACTCTGATTTCCCTACTTCTCTCAATTGGTTCTCTTCCCTAAATCATAATTCCTTGTTATGAAACTGTGTAACTTTGGTGTGGTACTTAGAGTAGCAAATGTTGGCAATAACCTTGATCACCACTAAGGTGAACAATGATGCAACCTTGAATTCGCATAACTTAGATCATAGTTCTTCTTTCAATTGCTAACTCCTATTCCTTTGAATACATGACAGCATACCACAATTCGACGAATGTTGCCTCTCTTGGTTTGTCAAGAGAAGGTGCGAAGAAGAGAAGTGGCAATGTGAGGGAACTTCAACACAACAACATACTCCATCACTGAGCAAAGCAAGGCAAAAAAACTAGTACACCATCGAGTTTACTCGCGCGAAGCAGATTTGCAGTTGAAGAAGGACCTAAACCACAACCCCCCTGATGTTAAGATCCACGAGTCTCATGTGGGAATTTGATTCAACTTGCCTTCTTCATTTTGCCATTTATGAGTTTTCAACATTTGCTCTAATTTTTCAACAAGTAGTGACTGTTATCTTCGATATCAATGGAGAAGTGTTAGTTTTTGCTCCAATTTTTCAATATTTTGTAGTTTGATATCGTCATTACAATCAACATGCTACTCTATTATGATGCCTATTCTCAGTTCCAACTATCTTGTAGTCTGGAAGGCAAAAGTTTCTTAGTTTCATATGATTTAACTGCTCCTATAATCCAATGGTGGTATTATGTTAGAAATTTACTTGCCCAATGTGACAGGCCTTCGTGTGCGTGGAACTCAAAGATCTTTCTAATGTGGAGATTTTCAGCCATCTGATTGAACTACTGTTTGTGCATTAACATGGACTGATAGACTCCACTGCAGGAACAATGGTTCAAATATTTGCAAGCCTTGACAATCTCTTGATCAGATGGTTAGGATCATGGGAAGACATAATTTTTTTATTCAACCCTATCTACACAATGGCCTCCCACATTCACATTTGGGATTGATAACCGTTACTGTTCAACATATTTTTACATATTTTTTTAAAACTGACCACTTTAAAATGGTTGATTAGTAGAGGATAATTGTACTTATCATCTAAATCATATTTGAGTAAAGTTGCATTCCATTAGTCAATCATTTCAAACAAATGTTATTATTGTAAAACTTGAGTGTATAGCATCCATAGTCACCAGGTTGCTATTTAGCAATAATTCGATGAGGTTAAGATCAGAAAACTTCAGCAAAATTTGGCAAGTTCAAGATAAAAGCGGAGAACAAAAGAGGATTAAAGTACGAAAAATTTGAAAATCTTAAGTCATGACTTATTGAAAGAATATTGAATTACTTGAGAATTGGTCATGAACATTGCGAATTTTTTAAAAATATACAAAATTTCCAAAGATAGCGAATGATTTGGGACTTGCAAAACCTCAAAACCGAGAATAATTAGTGAATTTTTTTCAAAAATTCCGTAATGTGGTGACTACAATAGCATCTAGCGCACACCTAATTGTACATGTTATTTCTCTAGTTAGCATCTCTAACAAATTACATCTGGAGGGGATGCATTTTATGTTAAATATTGGATAAATTAGAATTTGAATCTCTCTAGTAATTGACGGGGAACGCCAAGTTTAGGAGCCTTAGATTTGGGGTAACAACAGATTTTCGACATCAAAAGAAGCATAGAGGAAGCTCGAGCACCGTAGCCTCAGAGGAGAAACGGATACAAACCACGAGGAGAATAGTACCGCAGCGAGCCCTCGCTCGAGCGATCACTTAAACTCGCTCGAGCGGTTATAATCCTCGCTCGAGCAAGCTACAACGACGAGATTTTATAGAAACTTTCTTTTTTTGTGTTTTATTAGTATTAGAACTCTTTTATTGCGAATTTTATTTTTGGTGGCCTATATATAGAGGCTTATAAAGACTTTTTAGTTAGTTTTTTATTATTGAATGAAAGAGAGTTACTTTTGCGCAAACCTTAGAGAGCTTGTGAAGAGTTTTCAACCGAGGGAGTGAATCCTTCAAAACCTTGAGGAGTGAGCAATCGTTTCTCGTGTGACTTGGTGCGAAGGTGACGTACAGCCGTGGTGTGAAGCTTCGGAACACCGTTGGTGTGAAGCTTTTAAATCTATCCTTTTATTTTATCTTTTCTTTAGTTATTGTCAGGTATTATCCTTCTTTAATTTCGTTGATAAAATCAAAATCTCCAAAATTATTTTCCTTTGCTAAATTATTCTAAGCTTTATTTCGATTAAAATCTCCGAGGAATCAAGAGACGATATTGTGATTGTCGATTGATAGCCTAAACTAGAACGAATCTCGAGTTTCCTCATCGGAGCCGTTTTTCTAGATCGAAAAAATTTCACGCATTCAAACGCTAAAACGGATTAATCTAATTATTTTATTAATTTCATTATTTTTAATATTTCCGCTATTCAATTCTTTCTAAAAGTTAATACCAAATTTGCATATTAGGGTTTTAGTGTTTGTCCCACGTCAGTGTTTGGTATCAGAGCACGATTTTAGTTTAGGGTCCATGTCATATAGATTTTAGGGTTCACTTCAATTTAGTATTTTTGTCTTGCAAAATTCCGTCATGGATACCAGTACCTTAGAGGACCTGATTAGAGATCTTGCATCTAAGGTAACCGCTAGTCAAACCCGGATAGATGAGCACATTACTGATCAACAAGCCCGACATGAGGCTTTAGAGACTCGTTTTGAAGAGATCAATAAGCTCATCACTGAGAATCACAATAGAGTCAACAACCATGACCGTAGGAGAGATGTTCCTCCCCGACGTGAGGTCCAAACCAATCTAGACGATAAGGTCATGAAATCTGTGAAAATGGGCGTTCCTACTTTTGATGGGAAAAGACAACCTAAGGTCTTTCTCGAATGGGTCGCTAGCATGGAAAACTACTTTAAGTGGTATGCCATGTCCGAAGACCGCAAGGTCAAATTTTTCAAAGTCAAACTAGACTTTATTGGTTGGGAGTGGAGCGTCGTAGGCAAATTCAGGGTCTTCGTGATATTTCCACATGGGCTGAAATGAAAGTTCAACTACACGAAAAATACGTTCTCGTATCATATGACGAACGTATTTTTGATCAGTGGCAGTCATTGCATCAAGGAGACTCTCCAGTCACAGAGTACATCGATCGGTTTGAAGACCTGATGACTCAGGCCGATGTCGATGAACCAGTAAAAGTTATCCTCTCCCGATTCTGAATGGGTCTTCAACTAGAGTTACAGAGGGAACTCATTCTTTATCCCGTTACGGATCTCAAGGAATATTTTACTAGGGTCGAATTTGAACGGTATCTCGCCCCCCCAGTCATAGCCGATCTAAGTCTTCCAAATTTGAGCATCAATCTAACTCTATCGAAAAGGATAATAATGTCTCTAGTCAATCCTCAAAATCCATAATTTTTCAAGTTGACAAGGGAAAGGGACCAATGGTCGAAAGTTATAATCCTTTCCCACAGTAATGTTATAAGTGTCAAGGTTTTGGTCACTTTGCATCCCAATGTCCTAGTAAGGGTCAGACTTTATTCATTCAGGAGCATACTGAGAAAGAGAGCAATGAGATACCTGAAGAAGTGTACGAACCATGTAGTACTCCAAGTGATGAGGAGGGTGAGGTTCCGGTCATATCCATAAGCTGCATTAGGACAATTCCTATTGCCGAGGACGGTGTTGATAATGTGTCCACCTCAAGGGAGTCATTAGAATTGGTAGGACCATATCATCATTCTGATTTGCATAGGATTAACAATCTGAATTTATTGAGCACCGAAAATACGCATGATCATACTAACACATTGAATATATTTGATGTCCTTGATACTAACAGTTTTGTGTTAATTCCTAATGGTTCTGAGCATGTAGAATCTTTCCCAATTTTAAAAAAGGGTAATGATAGAGATCTCGATCTTCCTTTAGGCAAGGGTAACCATCTAATAGTTGCCATAACGGATCTTACGCCTCTTCTTGATCCCACTGTCCTGCCCGTTGATTCATTCCTTCTTGAGCATCCAATCGAACCACCCCCATTGTCCCATTTTCTATCCCGTACCTTACCTGTGCAACATGAGAAAAGGTCGAATGAGGAGGTTATAGAATTTCCAAGCTTTCATGCCAATGAAGGTAAGAATCAAAAGTATCTCACAGCATGGAAAGGCAAGCCAAGAATTGAGCTTCTGAAGTGTGGCGTGCGTGCTTCATCGGTGATGAAACATTTTGAGTGGAGGAGAATGACGGGGAACGCCAAGTTTAGGAGCCTTGGATTTGGGGCAACAACAAATTTTCGATATCAGAAGAAGCATAGAGGAAGCTCGAGTACCGTAGCCTCAGAGGAGAAACGGATACAAATCGCGAGGAGAATAGTGCCGCAGCAAGCCCTCGCTCTAGCGATCACTTAAACTCGCTCGAGCGAGCTACAACGACGAGATTTTATAGAAATTTTTTTTTTATGTTTTATTAGCATTAGAACTCTTTTATTATGAATTTTATTTTGGGTGGCCTATATATAGAGGCTTGTAAAGACTTTTTAGTTAGTTTTTTATTATTGAATGAAAGAGAGTTGCTTTTGTGCAAACCCTAGAAAGCTTATGAAGAGTTTTCAACCGAGTGACTGAATCCTTCAAAACCTTGAGGAGTGAGCAATCATTTCTCGTGCGACTTGGTGCGAAGCCGACGTATAGCCGTGGTGTGAAGCTTCGAAAAACTCTTGGTGTGAAGTCTTGGAATCTATCCTTTTATTTTATCTTTTCTTTAGTTATTGTCAGGTATTATCCTTCTTTAATTCCATTGATAAAATCAAAATCATCAATATTATTTTCCTTTGCTGAATTATTCTAAGTTTTATTTCGATTAAAATCTCCAAGGAGTCAAGAGACGATATTGCGATTGTTGATTGATGTCCTAAACTAGAACGAATCTCGAGTTCCCTCATCGGAGCCATTTTTATAAATCGGAAAAAATTTTACGCATTCAGACGCTAAAATGGATTAATCTAATTATTTTATTAATTTTATTGAATTACTTTTAATGTGTTGCATGATTTTGAATATTTTCGCTATTCAATTCTTTCTAAAAGTTAATCCAAAATTCGCATATTAGGGTTTTAGTGTTTGTCCCGTGTCAGTAATCCATCTCCTCATGGTATGAGTGAAAATATGAAGTATTAGAAATATGTTGACGTTGAAATTGAATTTTATTTTTCTTAGAGAAGACTTTTGGAGATCTGCCAATATTTCCTCTCTCTCTCTCTCTCTCTCTCTCTCTCCTCTTCTACTCTTCTTCCTTCTTACAAGAATCTCTTGAAACCCTAGTTTTATTTTTGTAATTTATAGCATTGTAATTCACTTCAAACCCGTCATCTCTTTCTCCTTAGTTGTTCATTGACTCAAGTTCTTGTCATTCAATTCGGATAGCTTGTGGTTACTTCATTGGTATCAAAGCCTAGTCATTTTTCAATTCGAATTGAGAATCTACGAAGGCAACTTGAAGAACTCACCAAAAGTTTGAGAGCCAAGAAGAACTCACTAATAAAAACCACCATTGATGATAATTGCAAGGATCGTCTCCAATGAGACTGGAAAGCTGAGATTGAAGATCGAAAAACATTGAAGCATGTATAAAGATGACATTTCGGGGCCATAAGAAGATTCTTTACGGAATTTGAGACACTACAAGCATAAGTTTGGATCAATTTGTGGTAGATAGAAAAATATTCTAGTATCCGGGAAGGGAAATTACAACCCCAAAATCATTTCCTACGCTTCTTGAGCAGTTGATGAAATAATATCCAGAGTCTATACCAAATGTGTTTTCCAATAGGCTTGATATCATCTTTGCCTAGTTCTAATATAATCTACCAAACAAGGTACTATATAGGATGAATCCTAGTGAACATAAAGACCTCCATCACCAAGTAATTTTGCTAATTAAAAAGGGATTTATTCGAGAAAGCATGAGTCCTTGTGTTGTCCCGAATTTGCTCGTACTAGAAAAAGTTCATGTCAAATGTGTGTGGACATCCGTGCAGTAAATAAGATAAGTATTAGATGTCGGTTCCTGTTTCACATCTCTATGATATGCTCGACAAGTTCTTGAAGATTTTCTTCAAAATTAATTTGAGAAGTGGGTATCATTAAATTCGAAGATGTGGCAATAAAGGATTCCAATATTTACAACTGAAGATTCTTTTTGTACAACTGATGTTTCCACCGTTGACCCTATTGGTTGCCTTCAATCTGATAGAGATTATTTTCGCCCCACAATAGATCGTGAGATCATGAACCACCTATAAGAGGGCCAAGTGTTGATTCCACATGTAACACATCCCTAAAAGTGACAAAAGAACCCTTCTCATGGTTCATTGAGATCATGGATGTGTGCCACATTGAATCAACCCCTGACTGTTTGATAGGTGAGTCATCATCTGATTCAAGGCAGTCAACAGCAATAACAGTGGAACCATCAATTGCATGTAAAGGTTCTTCAGATGTGGATACAACTTTTCCTTGAATCAACAAAAAGATTATTGATATATACATTTACAATGATGAAACAAATCAGCCCTGTTTGGCAACTCTTTTCCAAGAAGCACTTTTCAAGGGTAAAATGTTGAGTGAGAAGCAGCATGACTTCATGTTTGAGAAGCATCATTGACTTCTTCTCCTTTTAATAATCACATATTTGAGAAGCAGCATGAGGCTGCTTCTCACGCAACACCAATTTAAGAAGCAACAAATCCATATTTCTGGCATAGGTGCATCATAATTCAGACAAGTATCTTCCCGTCAAATAGAAGTCTTCCCATGAGAAGTTCTTTTATGCCTAATATTACGAGATTAAATTGAAAATGACTTTTGAAACTTGTGAAAGACTTTATGAATGGCTAGTAATGCTATTAGGGTTATCTTCTTTAGGATAGTGACCCAGAGATTAAGCCTTTAAATTGAAATTTTTAGTTGATTTCTTTCATAATAGATATTTTACTCTAAAGCTCAAGTAAGGTGACTCATGCAAAACCTGTTCAGTCTCGACACTGAACAGGTCATTGATTTTCTTTCAGTGCCAAATGGTGCAATATGGTGCATGTAATTGGAGCCTAAAAGCACCACAAAAGGAATTGAGAGTTGATGCAATGTTAGGATTGGATGTGATCCATAGAATGTTCCCGAACTCCCTGGAGCCAAAATACTGCCATGTTTACAGGGATTAATGACCTGTTCATTCTCAAGGGTGAGCGGGTCGGTTCCTTTATACCACCCCTAGACAACAATGGATTGTCTAATTGATATATTTTGGTTGATCATAGTTTGTGAGCCTGCTATTTAGGTGGTCAGACATGGAAGGCAGAGGAAAAGACTCATGTCTGGTCCTCCAAAATGCACAATCATAATTTAGTGGGACTTTGTATAATGTAGCCGACTTGTTGGCTTTTTCTATGCTATCCTGAGAGAGGGTTCATCTAATCTGAGGGTGGTGATGATGGTGATGATGCGACCCTCTGTTAGCTTTTATTTTATTGTAACCCCTTCTTCATTTTAATGAATGGGTGAGGTCCCCCAATCTCAAGCTTGCATATCGACGAAAATAAATAACCTTGCCGAATTATTGGTGTACCCGATTAGACCTGACGAAAAGATTTGGGGCTCGAAAATGACATCGTTATGAGTGGAGACTTAAGCCCATGCTAGGAATAAAATCGTGGAGGAGACTTAAGCCCATAATCGGACAATATCGTTGTGTAAGTGTGGGCCTGAGTGATCACAGTACCAATCTCTGCAGACCGCTTATGGACTTCTATATTAATTAGTTCGTCCCAAAACTCGACTATACCTGCTATACATGATGGGATATGGGCTAAGGTAAGGTAAGCCCGATTCATAAATGGGCTGGCTTGGAGCGGCCCGATTGGTAATCAGACCAATTACGAGCTAGCATCAAGAAGCTTGGTTATAATCAATTATTAAGGGTCCAACCCGTACCCAATGTGGGTCCATTAATGAGACCCCTATATATTTCCGATACTTTGTTTCCAATTTTAAATGGATGAAAACTGGTAATGATACCATCATCATCGTCCAGTATTTATATTGAAATATAAGGGCAGATCGATGACTTCAAAATTATGTGGTGTTGCCACATTAGCATTTTACGGTTTACTTTAATAGATATAGATGTGATTTTGCCAAAAGCCAAAAGCCAAACGGCTTTAACGCTTCGTTTCTAGGGGCTTCAATGGGGTAGGCTTGATCCTGGCTTGTAATGGGCTGGCCTGGCCGGCCTCAATTAGGTAGCCGGCCTGGATATGGGTTAGTTTCAAAAGCCGAATTATAAATTGGCACGAGTGCGGCTCGAATTCGGCCCGACTCCCATCAAATGAGTAACTTAATATAGAAATCAATAAGCGCCCCCCAGCCCGGCCTATTCCGACGTGCTGATCACTAGGAAACATGTGCCATCAGCCTGTTGGAATGAAGCTGGGACTTATGCCATAAACACGATGACTGACCAACTCGACCTGATCTATACATGGCTGAGTATGGGTTAAGGTTAGCCCGATTCACAAATGGGCTGGGTTAGAGCGGCCCAATTAGTAATCGAGCCAGTTACGAGTTAACTTCAAGAAGCTTGATTACAATCAGCCTGTTAAAGGCCCAACCCGTACCAATGGGGTCCATATTTCCATCCAACTAACTTGGGAGGCTTTGGGATTTAGGCAAAAGCCGAGGATGTTTTTGTCATTTAAGCCAAATATAACTGACTTTTGAAAGATTATTTAACCGCCAACCTTTCTTTCTCCCTACATCAAAATTCATAAATCGATTCCTCTTCTCATCTCTTAGAGTTCCATCTTGAAATCGAAATCCAAAGGCTCCGTAAACTTCGATCGAGGACGAACTACAAATCCGACAAACCTAGGCGGCTGCTGCTCAAACAGGAAAAAACTTCTAGCTGAATCAAAATCCCAGGTACTTTCCATTTTCTATTCTTGGATATCTTCTTTGGATTTTTTCGTGTTTTTTCTTAGTTGAGATTGAACAAAATTTACGAATCTTACCACCCCGTTTCTGAATCATTTCTAATGGAAGATTTTATGTTCATTTTATGATGTAAGAAGGGCGCGCCAAGGATGGAGAAGCCCCCCATTGAACAGATTAATCTTGACAATCCGGATGGATTCCGAAGGTTGGAGGATTGCTACATGAAGTTGGAGCAGATCGTAAGTTTTTGTAGGCCAGATACCCTAATAATGGCTAGCATTTCATTTAACTCACCTCATGAGGCTATAATAAAAGTTGATTATTCTGTCAAAAACTGTTTCTCACGAATTTCAAGAACCTTGAATTAAGCATCCATCGGCTATTTTGACAAAATTTGATGGGTCAAAGGTTGCTTCCCCGAATTAATAAATCGTACCTTTATTTACAACTCACGATTCTTCCTTTTCAAACCAGGTTTCCGATACCGTTGACCATTGGCTGCTTTGAATCAGGTAATGGAGATTGTTTTTCGTCTCTTGAGATCAGACATAAAAAACTGAAGATGATCTTGTTGTTCCCTAACTGTGGTTCTCAGATCACTTTTCGGGATGTGTGTTGCGTGGAATCAAAATCTAACCTTCTGATGGTAAGACCATGATCTCAATATCTATCGTGTAGAAGATTGGGGCAAAAAATATCTCCATTGAGTCAATAGTTTAATCACGCGAAACCCATTTGGGGTTCTTTTAGTCACTGATTTATACCATTTTATACACCTTTAAACCCGACTTTTATTAGACCTTGAGCTGTTTAATAATTGTTCTTGCATATGTTTTGTAGATAAGCAACAATATGCAGCCATCCATTGAATAGGTGCCAAAAGAAGAGATTTAGAATCATTTATGAAGAGCTGATACAAGTGGAGTTCATTGTTTAAAAGATAGCTGCTGATGGGAGTATACAGCAGAGATATCTCCAAGCCCACAATAGTCTCATGCAGCTGCACACCATGGAAAGCTTCATCAGAGCCACTGCTACAGTAGTGCAGCTCAGCCATATAGTTCTCCTTCAGCAGAGTGCACAATGAATGGGTGCACAGTAGAGCAGCATACCTTCAAGCTATATGATGGAGCTGCAGTGTGCTATGCATTAAAGC
Organism: Chloranthus sessilifolius; assembly: GCA_021018995.1. Taxonomy (NCBI): domain Eukaryota; kingdom Viridiplantae; phylum Streptophyta; class Magnoliopsida; order Chloranthales; family Chloranthaceae; genus Chloranthus; species Chloranthus sessilifolius. Next base: position 30,496,461 of record CM037598.1, read on the forward strand.
CTCTCAAGCAGCTATCACATGGAGGGCTTGAACAGCTAGGAAGCTCAGCAATGTTTGGAAGGTGCACACTAAAAAACAGCAGCAATGTATAAAAGCAGCCATACATTAGATGGCTGCTGCAGCACTGAGGAGAAGGAAGGATATAACTGCTGTGCAAAGCATTTGAAGCTCAGCAGTGAACTATTCGAACAATGCTTTGCCTAGCAGCACCAGCACCTGTCAACTTGGAGCAGTTTAACATCCTCTCAAGTGGATTGCTGAATCGACTTTGCACCTATCGAATGCAGCTCCAAACCTCTCGAGTTGAAGGAGTATTTAATTTTTCGAATGGTTGATGAAACAACCTATCGAATGGGCTGATAGATCCTTCAGCCAACCTCTCGAGCAGCACTCTTTAATGCAACCTTTATCCTATCGAGCAGATGAAGACTCCCCAGCCATCCTCTCGACATATAGCTGCAGCAACCTTCCTTCAACCTCTCGAAGAGCACTCTCCATCATCCTCTCGAAATGGAACTGCTGGAGACATCCAACTTGTCGAGAAGATCAGTGCAGCAGTCCTCCAAACCTCTCGAAAGACCATGTAGCTTCACCTAGCGTGCAGATTGCCGAATCCACTTTGAACCCTATCGAATGGAAGCTGAAAATCAAACCTGTCGACTTATGCTTCAGCCAACCTCTCGAGAATACCACTTCAACTTGTCGAGTTTTAGCTTGCAGCTTCAGTACCTCTCGAGCTTCAACCACACCTTCAGCCAACCTGTTGACCTACATTCAGTACCTCTCGAAATCCTGCCTACACCTTCAGCAATCCTCTCGAACTTAGCAAGCCATTCTCCCAAACACTCGAATAGATGATATCAGCATCTCAATCCTCTCGAGGTCACCAAGCCCAGCCTTCAGAACCTCTTGATTTGCAGCATATGAGCTTCAGCTGGTTACCTCCAAACCTCTCGAGACTGTTTCATGCCTTCAACTAACTGCTCGAATACATTGCTGAAGTTTCTCCATTAAAGCTCCATCAACTGCAGCTGTTTTTCAGCCATTACTAATGGACATCGGGGGCACTCTTGAGAATTCCATCAAGTCTCAAACATATTTAGCAATTATGTAAGGACTACAGCTGAATTTATCTTTGGTCGGCAGGGGCAGTTTTGGGAACTCCAAGGCACATGGGATAGCTGCCCACATGCAAACTGTCTTTCAAATTCTTAGCGGGAAGCAAATTACTTCAGTTGAGCATAACAAAATTGGATCTCTCTCTTCTCTCTGATTGGCTGGAATGATAATGTGACAGCCCAAATTTCCGCACCCAAAAATCTGTGCCATCAAGATCATACTCTGGATGATCCCCAGGACAAATCACGAAGTGTCTGCTCGTATAGTGGAAACCGAGCAAACACTGTCCAGCAGTGATAGATTGAGTCATCATATATGGCTTTAAATAAAGAAGCAATGATAAAACATCTATATAAGGATAAAAGAATATACATTCTCCAAAAAGGAACATAGTTTTGGAAGTCCACCATTGGTTGGGGACTTCGCGTTGAATTTGAGTCGGGATGGGGTCTTGGACGGGTGGAACCGCATCCGCAATAGGTGCCACGGGTGGCACGATGGGTTGAGGAATGGGTTCGGGGGGTGGTACAGAAGCACGAACCCGGGACGTGGGAGTCTTCCACGAGGCGTTCTTCGTTCGCGGTCCCATGGCTAAAAAGTAAAAAAAAAAAATTGGACAAAAGAACCTAAAAGAACAAAAAGGGAGGGTTTTACCGATCGAATGGAGTGAAATCCAAGCGAATCATGCGGGAGAAAGAAGTCAGAAGGCTGGAAAATGCGTCGGGCGAAAGTTGGAACGCAAGGAAGGAAAAACCTCTTGATCGATCAAACTTCTCGCGCCTCACAAATGAGCGTTTTAAAAACCCAAGCGCCACTTAAAACCCCCAGATTGATTGATCAATGCTCTAATTGATCGATCAATAGTGCACTTAAAAAGCCCTAACCCAATAGCCCTGATCGATCAATATCCCTGTTGATCGATCAATGAGTAAGTTTAAACACTTGCTCCATAACCTTGATCGATCACTACCCTTATTGATCGATCAATGCAACATGAATTGATCAATCAATGCCTTATGTTGATCGATCAATTGTCCAATTTGATCGATCAAACAACCTTTGTGATCGATCAATACATCTAAAATTGATCGATCAATACCTTTATTGATCGATCAATCACCCAAAACTGAGCACTAGGCTCCACATATCATTGATCGATCACCTCACTATATTGATCGATCAATCAAGACCGTGAAGTAATTTCTTAACACAGTCATTTCCTTAATGCGATTAGACCGCACTTGAAAGTGAGGGTACATGTACTTAACATACTGAACCCATAATAGCAGAGTATAAAAGTCAAATTACACTTGCTTACACATGAGAAGAACATAATTATTATAAAGAATTTTAAGCGAAATTCTCAGACTTACCTCTCATGTCAGGTAAACAAGTGCGGATACTGCTCGCTGATCTCGGTTGTGCGCTCCCAAGTAGCTTCGGAAGCTGAATGATTTCTCCACTTTACGAGTACCAGTGGAATCAACCTGGTCCGTAAAACTTGGTCTTTATGATCTAAAATCGCGATCGGTTCCTCATTCATTGTCAGGTCCTCTTGCAACTCAATCGGGTGGAAATCCAAGACGTGAGTTAGGTCTCGCATGTATCGCCGTAGCATGAAAACATGGAAGATGTTGTGCATGCTCGCTAACTGCGGTGGCAAAGCAATCCTATATGCGACTTCGCCAACCCGGCCGAGTACCTCAAAGGGACCGATATACCGAGGACTCAATTTTCCTCGCTTTTCGAAGCGCATGACGCCCTTGGTTGGCGAGATCTTCACAAATACCTTATCTCCGACCTGAAAACAATGGTTAATTCCATAACTAATCAATTTAACTAGGGAATCAAAATTTTCTCGAACGCATCTAAGTATACATGAAACTCAACGTGTGTCCGACGGAGATCGGCATAGCTCTTTTGGCGACTTTGAGCAACCTGTAACCTCTCACGGATCAACAGAACTATCTCGGTTGCACTGTCCACGATATCAGATCTCAAAATAAGCTTCTCACCGACCTCTTCCCAATTCAAAGGAGATCTGCATCGTCGTCCATACAAGGCTTCATAAGGCGCCATCCCAATACTCGACTGATAGCTGCTATTGTAGGCGAACTCGATCAGAGGTAAATGTTGATCCCATGAGCCATGAAAGTCCAACATGCATGCACGCAATATATCCTCTATGATCTGGTTCACTCTCTCAGTCTGCCCATCTGTCTAAGGATGAAACGCTGAGCTGAACTCCAGTTTAGAACCATGCCTTCTTGAAAATGCCGCCAGGATTGTGATGTATAGAGCGGATCTCTATCACACACGATGCTGACTGGTATGCCATGTAACCGAACTATCTCTTTCATGTACAGCTCTGCAAGCTTATTGGCTATATACGTAATCCGGTACGGCAGAAAATGTACAGACTTTGTCAGTCTATCTACAATGACCCAAATGGCATTATTCTTTCTCAATGTGCTCGACAAACCCAAGATAAAATCCATAGAAATGGCTTTTCATTTCCACTATGGCACTGGTAACGGTTGTAATAACCCTACTGGATTTCGATGGGCTACTTTCACCTGCTAGCGGATCAAACATCGAGAAACATAATCTACAGCATCTTTCTTTAATCCTCTCCACCAAAAACTTCGCTTGAGATCTTGATACATCTTGGTACTCCTAGGATGTATAGCATACGTCGATTTGTGTGCCTCTTTCAAAATAATATCTTTAAGATCTTTAGAATCAGGTATGCACATCCGATCTCTAAATAGCAAGGTACCAACATCCTTGATGGAGAAATCAGGTCTGATCCCATTGATCACATCTTTTCTAATTGCCATAAGCTCATCATCAATCATCTGGAGCTTACGTACGTTATCAAACAACGTGGGTCGTATCACGATGGTAGCCATCAATGCCCCTGAACCTTTAACGTCAATCATTGTATCGCACAAGGCCAGGTCCTCAAGTAGATGCCACCTCTGCACTCTGGTGATAAGGTGTGACAACTGAGCTAAAGACTTCCTGCTCAAAGCATCCGCCACAACATTAGCCTTCTCAGGGTGATACTGGATGGAACAATCACAATCCTTTAAGAACTTCATCCATCTGCGCTGTCGCATGTTCAGGTCCTTCTGGATAAAGAGATACTTGAGGCTTTTGTGGTTGGTAAAGATATCAAATGTCTCACCGTATAAGTAGTGCCTCCAAATCTTTAAAGCAAAGATTATCGCTGCTAACTCCAGATCATGAGTTGAATAATTCTTTTCATGTTCTTTTAGCTGTCTAGAGCCATACGCGATAACCTTCTTATGCTGGTTGAGGACACAACCCAAACCACTATAAGATGTGTCACTATAGATAGCGAAACCCCCTCTGTCAGAAGGTATAGCTAATACCGATGTTGTAGTCAGACGCGTCTTCAGTTCTTGAAAACTCTTCTCACACTGATCAGTCTAATCAAACCTAGCATTTTTCTTGGTGAGCTGAGTAAGCGGACTTGATAGTTTGGAGAACCCTTCTACAAATCGTCGGTAGTATCCTGCTAAACCAAGAAAACTACGAACCTCAGTTACCGTTCTCGGCTGTTCCCAATTCACAATCGCTTTAATCTTTGTTGGGTCGACCGTTATACCCTTAGCAGAGACAATATAGCCCAAGAAACTAACTTGGTCCAGCCAAAACTCACACTTACTGAGCTTTGCATACAACTTGTGATCTCTGAGGGTCTGCAAAGCCATGTGTAGATGTCCTTCATGTTCCTCCTTTGTCTTGGAATAGACAAGGATGTCATCTACAAAGACAATCACAAACTTATCCAAGTGTGGTTTAAACACTCGGTTCATCAGGTCTATAAAAGACGCAGGAGCATTCGTCAATCCAAATGGTATAACCAAAAACTCATAGTGCCCATATCTGGTTCTGAACGTCGTCTTCTCTACATCCTGTACTTTGACTCTCAGTTGGTGATAACCAGATCTCAAGTCAAACTTTAAAAAGAATCGCGCTCCCTGTAACTGATCAAACAAATCGTCGATCCTAGGAAGCGGGTAACGATTCTTAATCGTCAACTTGTTCAACTGCCGATAGTCGATGCACAGATGCATCGAACCATCCTTCTTCCTAATAAATAGTACTGGTGCTCCCCAAGGGGACACACTAGGTTGAACGAACCCTTTGTCAAGAAGTTCTTGCAGTTGCTCCTTCAATTCTTGTAATTTTGCAGGAGCCATCCGATACGGAGCCTTAGATACTAGTTCGATTCCCTGAACTAGATTTATTGCGAACTCAATCTCCCGAGCTGGTGGTAATCCTGGTAAATCCTCAGGAAACACATCGAGATATTCGCACGCAACATGAATATCGGATATCACATTCGTCTCTTCCCATTGCTCTTGTAGAAAATCCATATAGCCACTGCATCCACTCTTCATCATCCTTTCGGCTCGAATAGATTATATCAACGGAGCTACCTTAGACTTCACCCCGCAGAATCTAAGCGACTTCATCTTTAGAGGACGAAGAACTACAACTGATGAGTAGTGAAATATGATGATATTTCACCCCTAAATACCTACATTTAGCCGTCCGATGAAGGCTATCTGATGAGAATTATTAGATTTGAAGTGTTTCAGGTAAATACAAGCAAAGTGTAGAAAACAGCCTAAGAATTATGAAAATAATGTCAAAACACTGCAACTTTGGGTCATCGAGAACTTGGTGCGACTTACAGCTCAATTTGGACTATCAAGATGGCCGAATTATGAAATTATCAAAACACAAAAGTTGTATATCTTTCTGTCCTCTTTCCAACGACGTAAGAATCATGTCAATCCGAGTTTGGAGTAAAACGATATGACCAAAATACCGAAGTAGTGTATGATGCAAAAGTGGGCTGGAATTCACGAAATTCTGGGAGGTCGATGCATCGACCCTTTTGGTCGATTAATCGAGGGACAAAAAGAGTCTGACACGAAACTGACACTTTAAAGCAGATTTTTAGGATTTTTTTGCAGGGTCGATGCATCGACCCTATAGGGTCGATTAATCAACCCTGACTTGTCGAGTTGGGACACTTCTGCGACTTGGATACTATTTAAAGCCAAATCAAACACTTCGAGAAAAAGAATTAGGATTAGTTTTAGAGAGTTAGTTTTAGTTTTTCTTTTTCATAGTTAGACATAGAAATAGAGAGTTTTTATTATTCCTTTTTGAGAGCTTTGTTCCTTTAAGTTTTCAGTATTCATTCCTTCAGTTTATTATTTTTGTTCAGTTGATTTCTACATTAATTTCATTTCTGAAGATCATCGTACTTTTGAATCAAAATAATTTCTGTTAAAGTTTGAGGTATTTTTAATTTATTAAATTAATATTATTTTCCCTTCCTTATTTATTTATGTCATTTAATTACAATATGTGTGGCTAAATTCATAAGGATGGGGATCTAATGATTCCCATCCGAGGGATGTACTTCTAATAATATAAATTTAGGATTAAAATATGAGATCTTATTTTATGGTTGTTGTGTCATCATGAACGAATGAAATCTCCGCCACTAACTGGGATCAAGTGTGCCGAGTCATGCCCTGGATCTCAGATCTGTGACGGTAATTTTACCCCAATCATTGTTATATGGTCTTTTGCTTTCATCGTGTGGATCTAATTACGAATATGATTTGGGATCGAGTGTGCCGAGCCATGCCCTGGATCTTGGATCTGTAATGGTAATTTTATCTTAATTACTCCCTAATCTGAAATCAAGTGTGCCGAGCCATGCCCTTGATTTCAGATCTATGGTGGTATTTTTGTTGGAATTTTCACCCACTTTGGGGATGATTTTTATTTGAACCTAAGATCAAGTGTGCCGAGCCATGCCCTTGATCCCAGATCTATATATGAAAATCATCTAAGTCCTGATTGCAGGGATGCAACGTGGAACCTATCGGGGTTTTGACCATTTATCTTCCATAAAATATGTGTTTCAATGGTATATCTCATAGTTTAATCCTTAGATTTGTATTATGAGAAGAACATACCAAAGATGGGAGGATTTAGTATCTTCATCTTTATCTTTATTTTTGAATTATCAGTTAAGTTTTAGTTTGTAGTCAGTAATTATCATCTCATCAAACCACCTAAATCATAAGACTGGTAGAATACTGTTAGATCTTGATAGATTTCTTGAATTACTGTCTTGTCTTTTTAGATCTTTCAAAAATAGTCCTCGTGAAAATGATCTCGTACTCCGCACCCACTATATACAATCTGATTCGTGCGCTTGCGAGTAAAACATCACAATTAAAAATCACATCAAGTTTTTTGCGCCGTTGCCGGAGATTAAATTTAGAAAATCTAAATTTTTGGTAGACAGTAAATTTTAGGAATTTTCGAGGATTAAAATAGTATTTCTGCTTAAAAAAAATAAAATAAAAAATAATTTGTCTTCTGTCGATTAATCGAGTATACTGCTCGATCAATCGACCCTGTCTCGATCGATCGAGATTCCAAAAAGAAAAAAAAATTTAAAAAATAAAAATAAATAAATAAATAAAAATAAATAAAAATTCAAAAATTTTGATTTTAAAATTTGAAATTTGAAAAAAAAAAAAAAAGTTCTTGAGGTTTTCCTGCCTAAAACCTCCACTCTGTGCGTCATTTGCATGCACACTAGGTCTTCTAAAGAAAGAACTTTAGAGCCATTAAATTCTGAGATCGAACATGCTTGCCGGTCAAATCGTAAGGACGCTAGATCAAGGCAGAAATTTTCAAGTGAATCATCCACTGAAGTCAGTATGACTGACAACATGAATGGGCAACTTGAACAAGAGGAAGAACCAACATTGAGAGAACTATTTTCTCCAATCACTACAAATACCCCATCATGCATTATATACCCCGCCACACCTGGTGGTCGGTTTGAAATTCGTACAAATGTCATCCAAATCCTTCCAATCTTTCATGGCATGGAGAGAGAAAACCCATACCAGCACGTTAAAGACTTCGTCGAAGTTCCGCTTCATCTGTTACCAAAACTTGTGAAGAATCATTAGCTACGATTGTTTCCTTTCTCTATAAAGGATAAAGCAAAAGCCTGGTTAAACTCTCTACCATCGGGATCCATAACCACCTGGGATCAGATGGTCAAAAAGTTTCTATCAAAATTCTTTCCTATGGCAAAGACGAATGTCCTTAGACGTGAAATCAAGGATTTCACGCAAGAGGAAGATGAGAGATTATATGAAGCCTGGGATAGATTCATGGATCTCTTACTCAAATGTCCACACCATGGATACTTAAAGTGGAGATTGGTCCAGTGTTTTTACAATGGACTTAGTCAACCAAATAGACATCTGGTGGAGTCAATGAATGGCGGAGGATTCCTGAGCCTTAAGGAAACCGAATCTTATGCTTTCCTAGAAAAGCTGGCTGAGGATTCTCAACACTGGGATTTCACAAAGACTCGGGAACAACCAGTCAAAGCCCGTGATCAAGCCGGGAGTTCAACCAAGAAGGGAGGACTATACGTAGTAAAGGATTCCCCAGATTTGATGGCTAAAATTAATTTCCTCACCCAACAAGTAGAGGAATTGAAATTAAAGAAGAATGTGCATATGGTAAATACACAACCTGAGCCATGTTCAATTTGTGCAAATCCAATGCATATGGCAGATGATTGTCCTTCAATGCAGAACTAATATGAAGACACATCTGAACAGCTAAATGTTGTGAATAATTATGGGCGGAATCAAGAAAACATTTTCAATGAGAATAACCCAAATAGCTGGAGAAACCACTCAAATTTCTCATGGAAACAAGATAATCAAAGAATACAGCCCAGGAAACAGGGGACTAACTTTTATCCCCAACAAAATTTCTACCAAGGACCGCAGCAGAACTACGCTCAAGGGCAATTTCAACAGCAAGGGTTCAATAATCCAAATCAATTCCAATACAGTCAAAATCAGGTTGGGCGGCCACGGCAAATGAACCAAAATTTTTAGTTTGCACAACCAATGGGAGGTTATCAAAACCAACCACAACAAAATTTTGTGCCAACATTTCCACCACCTGGATTTAACAATCCACAGGGAAATGCTGTCCAACGTCCTCATACACAAACTCCTTCTACTGAGGACCTGATGAAACTCATTCATTTTCACACATCCTCAATCTCTAAAATAGAGATCCAAATTGGGCAATTGGCAACTTTTCTCTGTGAAAGAGAAAAAGGATTATTTCCTAGCCAACCAGTTCCTAACCCAAGGGGCCAAATGGTTGTTGAACAAATATCAACTTCAACACAGGATGATGATCAACAACAAATTCGGGCAATCACAACATTGAGATCTGGAAAGCAGATCGATAACAAAGTAGTGTTGCCAGAGGAGGAGGAAAAGTCTGATGGAGAAAAGCAATCTGAAGAGAAAGAAGAAATTGAGGAAAAAGTACAAGCAAAAGAAACATCAGAAGAAAAGAGTGAACAGAAGAAGAGTTTTATTCCTAAAGCACCGTACCCGCAAAGATTGATGGCACCACGGAAAAATCGCGATGTGGAAGGAATAAATGAGATTTTCAAGTAATTAAAAATTAATATTCCCTTCCTGGATGCCATCCGCCAAGTGCCTGCTTATGCTAAATTTTTGAAGGAATTGGTCACAATTAAAAGAAAGACCAATATTCCGAAAAAGGCTTTCTTAGCCGAGCTGGTTAGTTTAGTGTTGCAAGCAAAGCTCCCAATCAAATACAAGGACCCAGGTTGTCCTACAATCTCGATCATCATCGGCGATAACCGTATTGATCAGGCCCTTTTGGATTTAGGAGAAAGTGTCAACTTGTTGCCTTATTCTGTGTACAAGGAGCTCGAATTGGGAGAGCTTAAGACCACTACGATGACCCTTCAGTTAGCTGATCGGTCTGTAAAGATCCCTCGTGGAATTGTGGAAGATGTCCTTATCAAGGTGGATTCTTTCTACTTTCCTGTAGATTTTGTTGTTCTAGACACTGAACCGGCATCAAATTTGAAAAATAGCATTCCAGTGATTCTAGGAAGACCTTTTCTAGCAACCTCCAATGCGCTGATCAATTGTCGAAATGGGATCATGAATCTGTCATTTGGGAATATGAGAGTGGAACTCAGCATTTTTAATATTGCCAAGCAGCCCATGGAGGATGATGAACATGCACAAGCATGCATACTCGATGAAATTGTAGAAGAAATATTTCATGCATCCGAAACTGAAGATCCTTTAGCAGCTTGTCTTGCGCATTTTGGAGAGAATTTTAATGTGGATCAACTGATCCAAGAAGTGAATCACATGTCAGACTCCACACCACTTCTGGGAGAAGAAAAGGAAATAGATTGTGGAGCTCAAATTGAATTAATCAAGGAAAAGCCGAAAGAGGAGGAGAAAGTGTCCTTAGAACTTAAACCTCTTTCGAAAAATCTTAAGTATGCCTACCTGGGGGAGAATGAAACTCAACCCGTCATAATATCATCAAAATTGGATGCGAATCAGGAAGACCAACTCATGAATGTACTCAAAGAGCATAAAAGTGCCCTCGGATGGTCGATAAAAGATATCAAAGGCATTAGTCCGACGGTGTGTATGCACCGAATCTATTTGGAAGACAATGCTAAGCCTTCTAGGGAATCACAGAGGAGACTGAACCCTATAATGCAAGACGTGGTCCGAAATGAGGTAATAAAACTTTTAGATGCTGGAATCATATACCCCATCTCTGACAGTAAATGGGTCAGCCCCACACAAGTGGTCCCTAAGAAGTCGGGAGTCACAGTGGTGAATAATGAGGAAAACGAACTAATCCCTATAAAAATTCAAACAGGTTGGAGAGTGTGTATTGATTATCGAAAGTTAAATTTGATGACGAGGAAAGATCACTTTCCACTTTCGTTTATCGATCAGATGTTAGAAAGATTGGTCGGGCATGATTACTATTGCTTCCTCGATGGCTATTCCGGTTATAATCAAATAGTCATTGCACCTGAGGATCAAGAGAAAACCATGTTCACATGCCCTTTTGGTACTTTCTCCTACCGACGAATGCCGTTTGGGCTTTGTAATGCACTAGTTACATTCCAAAGATGTATGCTGAGTATTTTTTCGGATATGGTCGAACGATTCCTCGAAGTTTTCATAGACGACTTCTCGATCCATGGAAACAGTTTTGCTGACTGTTTGAATCATTTGTCACTAGTGTTTGCACGATGCCAGGAGAAGAACCTTGTTCTTAACTAGGAAAAATGTCACTTCATGGTTAAAGATGACATTATTTTGGGACATATCATATCGTCCCAGGGTATCGAGGTCGATAAGGCTAAAGTTGATTTAATTGCCAATCTACCACCACCGAGGACAGTGAAGGAAATAAGATCTTTTCTGGGATACGCCGGTTTTTATCGGCGTTTTATTAAAGATTTCAGCAAGATAGCGTGACCGCTATGCAGCTTACTTTCAAAGGATGTCCCATTCCTCTTTGATGATAAATGTTTGCAAGCCTTTGAAACCATTAAGGCTAAATTGATAAAAGCCCCAATAATTCAATCTCCAAACTGGGACTTCCCATTCGAAATCATGTGCGACGCCTCTGATTATGCAATTGGAGCTGTTTTGGGACAACGAATAGAAAAATTATCGCATGTAATCTACCATGCGAGTCATACTCTCAACGATGCCCAGTTGAACTACTCGACCACCGAAAAGGAACTTTTGGCAGTAGTTTTCGCGTTGGATAAATTTTGATCCTATTTATTAGGATCTAAAGTCATGGTATTTACAGATCACGCTGCTCTGCATTATCTGTTCGCTAAGAAAGATGCTAAAGCACATTTAATCAGATGGATCTTGTTGTTGCAAGAGTTCAATTTGGAGATCAAAGACAAGAAAGGCTCAGAAAATGTGGTGGCAGATCACTTGTCACGAATAATTATTGAGAAATCTGACAATCCTGTTCCGATCTTGGAGCACTTTCCGGATGAACAACTGTTCAGGATTGATTGCCCACCTTGGTATGCAGATCTTGTCAATTACCTAGTCACCGAGAAATTACCTCACCATCGGTCGAAGAATGAGAAATCCATTTTCTTAGCTCGGGTGAAACACTACTTTTTCGAAGATTCATACTTATTCAAATACTGTCCTGATCAAATCATACGAAGATGTTTTTCTGAATCTGAGCAACCACGGATCATCTCATTCTGTCATGAGTTAGCTTGTGGAGGTCACTTTAGTTCCAAAAAGACTGCAGCAAAGATCCTCCAAAGTGATTTTTACTAGCCGACGATCTTTAAAGATTATCATCAGCATTGCAAATCTTGTCACAACTATCAAATGCTGGGCCAAATCTCAAAGTGCAACATGATGTCGCTCAATCCAATTTTAGAAGTTGAATTATTTGATGTTTGGGGGATCGATTTTGTGGGTCCTTTCCCTAATTCGTTTGGCAATACGTTCATTCTTGTCGGTGTTGATTATGTTTCGAAATGGGTAGAGGCCGTGGCTTGTAAATCGAATGATCACAGAGTAGTGATCAAATTTCTCAAGGATCAAGTGTTTTCACGTTTTGATATTCCAAAGGCGATAATCAGCGATGGTGGAAAGCACTTTTGGAATAAAGTGTTCACCAAATTAATGAAGAAATATGGTGTCACGCACAAAGTTGCTACACCGTACCATCCTCAGACAAGTGGCCAAGTTGAAGTCTTTAATCGAGAACTTAAGCGAATTTTAGAAAAGACAATCCATCCGAATCGTAAAGACTGGTCGCTAAAACTGAATGACGCTCTATGAGCGTATCAAACTGTATTTAAAACTCTGATTGGCATGTCGCCGTATCGGTTGGTTTTTGGTAAAGGTTTCCACCTCCCGGTCGAACTGGAACATCGAGCATTTTGGGCCATTAATTCATTGAATTTTGATCACCTGAAATCTGGTACCAAAAGGGGTTTGCAAATGAATGAATTAAAAGAAATCCGTGCTGACGCATATGACTGTGCTGAATCTTACAAGGACCGTATGAAACGAGCTCATGATCAATCTATTCTATGTAAATCTTTCGTCGTTGGTCAACAGGTTCTACTCTATAATTCCCGACTTCATTTATTTCTGGGGAAACTAAAAACCCGGTAGAGTGGTCCTTTCAAAATCTCTCGAATACTCCCCAATGGGGCAGTTGATGTTATCAACCCGAGACACGGGAATGTTTTTCGAGTTAATGGTCAACGATTAAAACCGTTCCTTGAGGATGCAATTGCATTCTCTGACACTCTTCCCTTGAGTGATCCAATGGCTCACCCTGATTGAGAAATTCACATGGTCGAGCTATCGACAGTAAACTAGCGCTCATTGGGAGGCAACCAAATTTTGTGTAATTTCTTTTCGAAAAAATAAAAAATAAAATCAAAATAAAATTCTAATTTCTTTTTAGGATTTATTAGTTTTTTTGTTTAGTTTAGGTTGTTTTTAATTCCCTAAATAGTGTACCCTTATTCCCTTTAATAAATTTTTGGTCATGTTCCAATTTGATGTATATATTCTCTGCACCTGATCTTTGTGTTGAGGTACTTTTCAACAGGTTTGGGGGTGCGCTACTTATTTCAATCAATGAGGACATTGTAATCTTTAGGTTTTGGGGTATGGTTATCTATTTTGCGTCACTTATTTTTTTTTGTTTAAATTATATAAAAAAATAAAAAAATAAATTTAATTTTGAAGTCATCATGCACATTATTTTGCGATTGTTTTCAAACTTTAGTTGATAATGCAAGTGAATTTAATTTTGAGAATATTGATGTCATATTCTGATTACTTGTATCTAGGATGATCAAGCTTAATGTGATATTTTGTGGGTAATTTTGATATTCATGCTTAGAATTTTTGCACTTATACCAAGCTAAGACTTAGAAATCGATGAACTGTTTTGAACGTTAAATCTTAGGTTCTTAGTGGAGACGAAACCCGGTGAGCTTTAGAGCTAATTTCCCGTCATTGATGAGTGAATACATAAACTCGGAGTTTTCTTTGAATACGACTTATTTTGCATAATCTCATACATTTTACTTTGGCTTGTGACTTTGCATGCAATCAAATTCATATCATTATGTTAGAATGTACTGTACATCTACTCAAGACAAATAGGCAAGGTTACCATATTTTAAGGAAATGATTGAAGGCCATCTTTGACTCGTTTGTCCTTAAAATACCCCACCTTATATAAATTTATCTTTCTAGTATCCCTTCGAGCCTACTGAAAAATTTACCTTTATACATTCTTTGATAAGCCACGTTAACCTTTAACCCTTCATCATTTCTAAAAATTCAGCTTTACCCTTCTTATTTCTGAGAAATTAGGAACGAGGGATGAGAGTGAATGAAAAGAGAGTAAGTGGAGAGATACTGAGTTGTGGTGTTTACTGAGAGTGTATGGCAAAAATATAAAAGAAAAAGGGGGGAGAAAAAGAAAAAGAAAATTGTGAAAAATAATAAAAAATATGAGGTGCTTCAAGAAAAGGAATTTCAAAAGAAAAAAAAAGAGTGAGAAAAGAAAAATACTAAAAAAAAAATAGTGAGAAATTAGAAAAGAAAAAGAAGAGCAATAGAAAAATCAAAGGTTAGTACCTTTTCCAATTTCTTAGAAATTTTGAATCCCAACTTCCAATTCTTTCTTACCCTTACCTGAGCCCCATTACAACCCTATAAAAAGACCTTCATGATCTAATCTTGCATTAGTAACTGCCTTGTGGAGATTAAATATGTGATACTTATGACACTTGATATGACATGCTTAGGATATACAAGTATCTTCTTATGAGATTTATTTTTGTTCATTGATTGCATCGTGTTTCATTTATCATGTGAGACCTTTTTATTTGCTTTGTATTGATCTCTCACATGTGTGCGAAAACTTACCCATCATCGATATCTTTATATTTTGAGAGTATACCTAAAGTGAGGATTGAGTCTAAACAACAGATCCGACGGTTTCCCGTTTGAACTAGTTCTGAGATGAATGAATTTTGGTTTGGGTATGCATACACTTCACGTTTATGCATGAATGGATGAGTTATCTAACGATTTGACCATTAGACTAATTTGAATGGATACTAGTATGATTAGTATAACATTGTGATTTAAAATTGAGGATTCACATGTTGAATTGATTAATGATTTTGAGTTTTGAATGATATATATGTTATCAAAATCATATTTTGAAAACTCAATTTTATCGATGGTTTCAAAAATGTATTGAAGTTTATGGGTAACTTCACTTTAAACCCTCAGGAGACACAACTCCTCCACTAGGGATCATCTAGGGGTTTAAAGGCTTGTAGCACATGCTAAGTGCAATCGTGTTCCCTACGAAAGTGGAATTTATTTTCTTTAGTTTGCTTTGCTCGAGGACTAGCAAAGTGTTGGTTTGGGGGTGTGATGAGTAGTGAAATATGATGATATTTCACTCCTAAATACCTACATTTAGCCGTCCGATGAAGGCTATCTAATGAGAATTATTAGATTTGAAGTGTTTCAGGTAAATACAAGCCAAGTGCAGAAAACAACCTAAGAATTCTGAAAATAATGTCAAAACACTACAACTTTGGGTCATCAAAAACTTGGTGCAACTTGCAGCTCAATTTAGACCATCTAGATGGCCGAATTATGGACTTGTCAAAACACAAAAGTTGTAGATCTTTCTGTCAACTTTCCAACAGCTCAGGAATCATGTCAATCCGAGTTCGGCGTAAAAAGATATAGCCGAAATAGCAAAGTAGTGTCTGATGCAAAAGTGGGCTGGAATTCACGAATTTCTGGGAGGTCGATGCATCGACCCTTTTGGTCGATTAATCGAGGGACAAAAAGAGTCTGACATGGAACTGACACTTTAAAGCAGATTTTTAGGATTTTTTTGCAAGGTCGATGCATCGACCCTATAGGGTCGATTAATCGACCCTGACTTGTCGAGTTGGGACACTTCTGCGACTTGGATACTATTTAAACCCAAATCAAATACTTTGAGAAAAAGAATTAGGATTAGTTTTAGTTTTTCTTTTTCATAGTTAGACACAGAAATAGAGAGTTTTTATTATTCCTTTTTGAGAGCTTTGTTCCTTTAAGTTTTCAGTATTCATTCCTTCAGTTTATTATTTTTGTTCAGTTGATTTCTACATTAATTTCGTTTCTGAAGATCATCGTACTTTTGGATCAAAGTAATTTCTATTGAAGTTTAAAGTATTTTTAATTTATTAAATTAATATTATTTTCCCTTCCTTATTTATTTATGTCATTTAATTACAATATGTGTGACTAAATTCATAGGGATGGGGATCTAATGATTCCCATCCGAGGGATGTACTTCTAATAATATAAATTTAGGATTAAAATATGAGATCTTATTTTATGGTTGTTATGTTATCACGAACGGATGAAATCCCCGCCACTAACTAGGATCGAGTGTGCCGAGTCATGCCCTGGATCTCAGATCTGTGACGGTAATTTTACCCCAACCATTGTTATATGGTCTTTTGCTTTCATCGTGTGGATTTAATTACGATTATGATCTAGGAACGAGTGTGCCGAGCCATGCCCTGGATCTTGGATCTATAATGGTAATTTTATCTTAATTACTCCCTAATCTGAAATCAAGTGTGCCGAGCCATGCCCTTGATTTCAGATCTATGGTGGTATTTTTGTTGGAATTTTCACCCACTTTGGGGATGATTTTTATTTGAACCTAAGATCAAGTGTGTCGAGCCATGCCCTTGATCCCAGATCTATATATGAAAATCATCTAAGTCCTGATTGCAGGGATGCAACGTGGAACCTATCGGGGTTTTGACCATTTATCTTCCATAAAATATGTGTTTCAATGGTATATCTCATAGTTTAATCCTTAGATTTGTATTATGGGAAGAACAGACCAAAGATGGGAGGATTTAGTATCTTTATCTTTATCTTTATTTTTGAATTATCAGTTAAGTTTTAGTTTGTAGTCAGTAATTATCATCTCATCAAACCACCTAAATCATAAGACTGGTAGAATACTGTTAGATCTTGATAGATTTCTTGAATTACTGTCTTGTCTTTTTAGATCTTTCAAAAATAGTCCTCGTGGGAATGATCTCGTACTCCGCACCCACTATATACAATCTGATTCGTGCACTTGCGAGTAAAACATCACAATTAAAAATCACATCAACAACCTTTCGAAGGCAATCGATGCTCGCATGATAAGCGGATATCCAGTCCATTCCAAGAATAATGTCAAATCCTTGCATGTCTAACAGTATCAAATCTACCATCGTCTCATGATCTTCTACCATTACAATCACTGATTTACACACTGTGCTAGCATTCACCGAATTCCCCATAGGAACAGACACCGTCAAGATGAAGTCTAAACGTTCATGAGTGATGCTCAATTCTTTCGTAAATTGAGGTGTGACAAATGAGTGTGTAGAGCCTGGGTCTACCAAAACTCGTGCTCTATGAAAACAAATATCACAACGCTGATACACCTTCAACACTCCTACAATTTAGTGGCACAATTTAATCAGGTGATTAAAATTTGTGAGTGTAATGTCCATCATCACTGTCATCAGCAAATACCAACTATAATTCGACATTACACATTTCTCGTCAATTTATAAAATAATCTCACTTTGAAATTTAATCATACTTTGAATGACATCATTCGATGTCAGAGCATCAGTCGTGGTAACCGCATATGCTTGACCTTTAACCATGGGTCGAGATGATCTCTGTGTAGACACTGATCCGGACCTCTCCTTGCTGTCTTTGCTCTCCTCTGGGCAGTTCCTAATCAAGTGGCCCATCTTGCCACACCTGAAGCATGCCCCTGTGTCCCTTCTGCACTCCTCCGTCTTGTGTGGCTTCCCACACTTTGCACATGATACAGCTGGAGTGAATGAAGAGACCCTTGAAGATCCCTACAGTACTGAAGCTCTGCTACCAAAAGAACCAGACAGTCGGAATGGTCTGAAAAATGTAGGCACTGCTGCCCTCTGGTACGAACTAGGCCCTGAAGAAATCGCCAATCGGGAATGAGTGGGGTATCTACGAGGTCTAGCGAATCTAGCCCGCTTGTTCTGTTCAGGGTCCTGAGACTGCCCCTGAAATGACCTCTCTCTGGTCTGCTTGTCCTTCCAAGTAAACTGCTTCTAGTTTTCCTCCTCTGCTATGAGAGTCTTGGCCATTACTCTCTCATATGTCTCCATTTCCCACATGGCGACATCTTTTTGTAGGTTCTGCCTCAAGCTGAGCTGAAATTTTCGTGCTCTCATTAGCTCAGTGGCTACATGCTGGGGTGCGAACCTAGCCAGTCGATCAAATTCAGCACCGCACTCTCTCACTGACATTGCACCCTGCTTTAGCTCTATGAATTTCACCTCCCACTAGTGCCTCACTATTTTTGAAAAGTATTTATTGTAAAATACTTTTGTGAACTCCTCCTAGGTCCATGGAGTGTGAGAAAACTCTCTGTCGATTCTGTGACACTGACTTCCACCAGGGTCCGACATCACCTTCCAATTTGAAAGTGGCCCAGCGCACTTTCTCCACATCATTGCACTGGAGCACTTCGAAAAGTTTCTCCATTTTCTCTATCCAACCCTCTGCCTCTATGGGATCAGTCTGACCCGAGAAGTTAGGAGGTCTCATTCTCCTAAACTCTGCGAATTCGCCTGGCTGGTGAGGTGGTCTAGCTACCTGCTGAGTCAGAGTAGCTGTCTGCTGAGCGATGTTGGTAGCCAGGCTTCCAACACCTTGTCCATTCTCTCTTCATTGCCTCCTCTACCTCCTCTTGGTCCTACTGGAACCGCATTTGCCTATGAGAGAACTCTAATCCCCGTGACGTTCCAGCAATGTCAGGGATCTCTCTCAGAGGAACCTCTCTATATCCTTCCCTATCTCCGCTGTGTCCACCTCTGAACCTAAGGTCCATACTAGTCTGTCATTGTAAAAATAATAACACTGATCAGTACATAGATTGTGAAAACAATCCAACATGAACCCACAGTTTAACCTAAAGCCTAGGCTCTGATACCAACTGTGACAGCCTAAATTTTTGCACCTAAAAATCCGTGCCATCAGGATCAAACTCTGGATGATCCCTAGGATAAATCATGAAATGTCTGCTCGTATAGCGAAAATTGAGCAGACACTGTCCAATAGTGGCAGATCGAGTCATCATATATGGCTTTAAATAAAGAAGTAATGATAAAACATCTATATAAGGATAAAATAATATACATTCTCTAAAAAGGAACCAAGAAGAATTACTGGTGATGGACATCCATCACCCAAAACAATGGTTCCAATAGTGGTTCCTACAGAATGTATATTCATACCAATAAACAATATCTATAATAATAAATACAGACGGTGGCCACCAGGCACACAATAATCCAGAGTATCATACAAAAATCCCAAAATGAAAGACGGACTATGGATAAATCTGCTTTGGTCTTCCTCGAGTTTTATCTAGCTCGCTCTCAAAACCTATAATTATTTATAGAAATAGGGTGAGCTACATCTAAGCTCAATAGAAGAATCCTAACTAAAAATGTATTGAATATGCAAGACATGATATCTCAAAGCAGGAAATCAAATCAGAACGTGTAGACAGGGCAAAATCAGATCAATTACTGAGCTTTTAAATAAGAAACATATGTTATGCAAGTGTATAATCGGCGACTTAAATTGCATATAGTTTTCCTAAGTTAAGAAACTCCCGTGAATATATAACACGGAGTAAACAGGAATCTACCGATAGGAAACCCTAACCAATCGTCGTTCACATGAATAATTTCAGGGTGCAACAATACCTCATCTATGGAGTGCAATTGTGCCAAGGGATTATCAAAGCAGATGCACAAGTGTACCAGGCACGGATATACCGCCGAGTCGGTAGGGATCATTTGGTTAAATCATTAAATCACATACACACATAGACCTCACAAATCAGATAGCAAAAATCAGGAGCAGGTTTCAAAATATCAAAATAGGAAACAAATCAAAGATTTATGATATGTAAGCATGCTTGTTAAAACAGAAATTAGGGTGCAGATATGAAAGAATCATGAAATTATAGTCAAACACATTTTTAGGTTGGATTTCCCCTACCTTAGATTAGACCTCTTTCTAAGCAAATCCAAAGCTTTTCTGAACGTCAAGGTCTAATCCTAGACCATAAATATAGTAAACTAGGTGTCAGGGATGTCAGAACATTACTTGTCACGGTGTTCAGTAGCACTTAATTTACAAAACCAAAACAGGTCAAAAACAGAGGTGATTGATCGATCAACAACCTTGATTGGTCGATCAATCCACCTCATTGATCGATCAATCATCTCATTGATCGATCAACCCTTCACAAAACTCACAGGTGACAAAGGTTAATTGATCGATCAATAGCCTTGATTGATCGATCAATCCATCTCATTGATCGATCAATGCTTCAATTGATCGATCAATAGCCCCTTATTCTTCACATTTGACAGAGGAAAATTGATCGATCACCAGCTTAGTTGATCGATCAATCTGTCTCATTGATCGATCAATGACCTCATTGATCGATCACCAGCCTAAATTTTTAAATTTCCCTCTTCCTGTTCTCACACTAAATTTATATAGATTGATCAATCAATCCATGCCATTGATCGATCAATACCCTTATTGATCGATCAATCTTAGCCATGGATCGATCAACCCTCATAATTGATCGATCAATCCATCTCATTGATCGATCAATGCTTCAATTGATCGATCAATAGCCCCTTATTCTTCACATTTGACAGAGGAAAATTGATCGATCACCAGCTTAGTTGATCGATCAATCTGTCTCATTGATCGATCAATGACCTCATTGATCGATCACCAGCCTAAATTTTTAAATTTCCCTCTTCCTGTTCTCACACTAAATTTATATAGATTGATCAATCAATCCATGCCATTGATCGATCAATACCCTTATTGATCGATCAATCTTAGCCATGGATCGATCAACCCTCATAATTGATCGATCAATGCCCTCGGACACTGAACTTCCAGAAAGAAGCCCCTACTGTTCCCACTTAATGCTTATACCAATTGATCGATCAATGCCTCTCATCGATCGATCAATGCAATACTGATCGATCAATAATGACAGCTCTCTGTCATTAATGGAGGTCACTCCCTTTAACCCATTTTAACCCCTTATCATTCATGGTTTCAAACAACCACTCACACACACCTATACACACACAAGAGGCTTTAATTTTGCCCTTATTAAACATAAAAGCTGACCTCTAATTGGGCCCTTTCGGGGTCTCGGCAAATGAACTCTGAAGAGGGTTTCGAATTCAAAACTTGGGATTTGTCACCCCCCTCACTCGGAAATGGCAATTTGCGGCTCCGCTTCGACACGTAGCGACAGCACACCTTCTTGCCAATCCGATACGAAGTACTAACGTCGATTTCTCATTCCATGGTCACACAACCACTAACCTAGGTTCTCTCTCAACTGTGTTTCTTCAAAGGAGTGGCTTCTAGGTTCTAGCAAAGGCTCCAGATTCTTCAGAAATAAGGAAAGAAGATGAAGATAGGTTTGCCCAACCCCCTTCCTTCTCTTATAAGCTTAGGAACTGAAATATCTTTGATATTTCAGTTCCCTCTCTAAGCTTGGCTCTGATGTGAAGCGCCAACAAAACCTCTTGGCATAACACGCTTCACCAAGGTTCTACTAGCCTTAGATTCATGCGAGAATTCACACCTGATCTCATCTAACTACTACTAATATTATTTTGATTAATATTATTGACAAATTTTTAATTTGTCTCGATTTCCATGCCGGGCACGTATATCGAGTAGTCGGATTCTTGTTTGAGATTCTTAGGGCTATTACAGATAAGCACATGGATTAGCATAAACTGAAATCAATTCTCTCCTCTGATTGGCTATAACTCAAAGCACAAGAATCACTGCATATGTATAAATAAGCATCCTTGCTGATATAATTCTTCAGCAAGGAAGCTAAGAACAAAGGAATAGCATGAGTTCTCCTTAGCTCAATTTAGGTTTAGTTTTAGGTTTTCTTTTTTCCTTTTATTTTCCCTTTTCTCTCTCTAATCCAGCCTGTTGGATTAGATCTAGGTAGTAGCTTAGATTTGGTTTGTAATTATAAATAAATCTATAAATTCATTGAAGAGCTTCGGATTCATGCACAGATTGTAGGCTTGAGGCAGATCATTGTAAGTTTTGTTTGATCAATGAAATGCTATTTTTAGAGTCTCATTAGATCTGTAATTTTTTTATTCAATTATTTTAAAAGTTTCCAGATCTGATGCACCTATGGTTGCCTAAGCTTATAGCCTTTCAACCATAGTGCCTGCAATAATTTTCATGTTCTAATCTTTATCCTCACTGCTAGAGTAAATCTCTAAGATGATCTGTGACCATTCAAGTGGACAGATCATACCCTTAGGATTAATTCAGAAGTGAAGGTGTAATTGGATTCTTCCTCTTTGCACTTGTGCTTGTAGCCAAGTGAAAGATTGTAGCAAATCCGACTCTTGCTCTGATTTTTAGATCTGTTTTTAGTGAAGAGATCTGGAATTATGCAGAGATTGCAGCCTTGTGAGCTCGGTCATTACAGTTGTTTAAAGCAATGACCAGCTGAGTTTAGATCTCGAAATAATCTATAATTTCTAGTGGTTCCCACCAGATCTACTACATTGATTGTTTGATCCTATGGTTGTAAGTGCTTGTAGCCTTACAAGCATAGTGGCTGCAATGGTTTTATTATTTCAATTTGAACCTTTGGATTGTATAAAGTCTATAGGATGATCTGTGACCATTCAAGTGGATAGATCATATCCCTAAGATCAGTTCAAACTCTTGGTTTAGTTTGAATTCTTCTACCTTGCATTTGTGCTTGTAGCCTAGTGAAGGGCAGCTGCAAGTTCACAATCTTGATCTATTTTATAATAAGAACCAGTCCCCAGCTATCTATTTCTCCCCATTTTATATTTTATTTTACCATTCATCACCCTCATCTTTTAGATCTAGTTTTGTATTTCTATTTTGTAGATTAACTGACACCCAAAAAACTCTCTAAATTCCCTGTTTTCTTATACTAGGATAGAATTGCCAGATCTATAGCCAGATCTGGAGGTCTACTATACAACCTATTAGATTTTAGATCACTACTCCCTGTGGGACAAACTCTTACTTTTAAAACCTGCTACAAAAGGATCCTATATCTTGCAGGTCTGTATATTTTAGAGTTGTTATTTTCATCTCTTTCATCTCACTCGTTTACTTTGATTTTATTCCACACACTCACAATAACTAGCACCTGAAATATCACAACAAGTTTTTGGTGCCGCTATCGGGGAGTTTTAATCTAGTTAGTAGATCTGAGTTTTTCATTTTTGTAGATCTGATTTTGTTTAGTTTTTATTGCTATTTTATTTTAGAATTGTTTATTTCATTCCAATTGTTTGAATAAATGACTACTGCTGTACATGTATAGAAAATCTGTTTTACTACTATAGTATTCTTTCTTTTTTTGAGTTTTTCTTCATTGTCTTGTAACTATTTGAATAAATTACTGCTGCAATTTTTGAATTTTTGCAGATCTGGAGCAGTAGTCACAAGAGGAGCTTATGGATTGCAGCTGGAGCAGATCTCCCTGAGTTTGCACTCTCTTCTCTTTTGATTTCATTTTCAATTGTTAATTCTTTAAAACCAGCAAACTACTGTGTTTCTTTTTTTTTTTTTTTGCTATAATTTTTGTTTTTGTTTTTGTGTTTGCTAAAATCTGTTTTGCTGTGTGTGTATGCTTGGTAGAAGATCCCTCAACCTTGAGATTGTTCCTTTAAGATCTTGAAATTGATAGGCTCCCTAGACCTAGGCATCCCCCACACACACCTGTTGTTAATTGTGAGCCATTTGTAATGGGTGAGCAACACAAGACCTTGAAGGAATACTATGCACCAGGGGTATATTCTTCCCCCTTTTACATTCAATTCTCTCCTGTTCAAGGCAACTATGAAATCAAATCCTCAACCATTCAAATGCTGCCATCTTTTCATGGGCTTAGTCAGGCAGACACATATAAATATGTAGATGAGTTCCTTGGCCTATGCACTACATTTAATATTGCTAGCCTGGGAGAGGAAGCAACTAAATTGAGGCCATTTCCTTTTTCATTAAAGATAAAGCTAGATCTTGGCTCTCTATGCTCCCAGCAAATAGCATACAGTCTTGGAATGATTTGCAAACCCAATTTTTGACTAAATTTTTTCCCATAAACAAGACAAGTCAGCTGAGGAAGAGCATAATTTCTTTTGCTCAGTCCCAAACTGAAAATTTTCATGAGGCATGAGAGAGATTTAAAGAGTTGTTGAGGCAGTGCCCACACCATCAGATACCTAGGTGACAGCTTGTTCAAAGCTTCTATCAAGGTATTGAGTGTAAAAGCAGATCCATGATAGATGCATCATGTGGTGGCACTTACCTTAACAAGACTGATGAGGAAGCATGGGAGTTATTTGATGTAATTGGTGAAAATTCAACTCAGCAGGAGGCTCTGGCAAAACCTAATAATGAGCCAGCTGCTGGAGTTACAAGTGAACCCACTTCCAAAGGAAAATTGTTTGAATTAAATGTGTGTAATGACTTGGAGAGGAAAATAAACAGTTTGGCACATCAATTTGATAAATTGGTGAGTGTGTTGTAGCCCTCACTAGCTGCACAAGTGCAGGAGGCAGGTCTAATATGCCAATCCCCCACACACTCCATTCAGGATTGTCCCTCTGCTAGTTTTTATCCTAATTTGGTCATGGAGCATGCTAATGCAGCTCAGACCTATGGGCAGCAACAGCAGCAACCTACTGGGTATCCATGAAAGAACCACCCCAATCTGAGGTGGAGCCAAGAGAATCATTCTTAATCCTAGCAATAGCAACCTATGCCCCATAGACCCAGCAGTACAACAAAAGTTTTCCTCAAATCATCAGTCCCAATAGCCAAGGGCCCAACAAAATCATATGTCTGCACAAGAACCCCAATCTAGTACTCCCTCCTTTGAGGAGCAGCTTTTGTCCTCATTACGGAGCCTCAGCTCCTTAGCCCAAACTGTGCAGTCCCACAGCCAGAACGTCAAAAAGATTGAAGGTCGGCTTGGTCATCTCTCCAATGCTCTAACTAAACAGGAAGAGGGTAGACTTCCCGGCCAACCAATAAATAATCCTAAGGGATTGCACATGATGGGTGAATCTTCTTTCAAAGAAGATGGCAGATAGCAAGGTGTTTTTGAACCAAAAGGAGATGCAGAAGGACAAGGCATCAAGGTTCCTTACTGCAGTTTCAAATTGCATGCTGCTGTTTTTGTGTTAAATAATAAAATAAAATAAAAATAAATAAAGACAATATAAATAAAATTTTCAGATTTCTTTTTCAATAATATTGTTTGTATTCTTCAACAATAGTAAATAAGGGCTATTGTTGAGCCCCAGCTGATAAATAAATAAATATATATATATATATATATATAAACATTAAAAAAAAAAAAAAATCAGAGTCAGATGGGCTGTTTTCCTTTGCCTTCATTCATGGACCCCCATCTGGAACTGTTGGGATCATGGTTCTTAAATTTTGGGAGAATCAAGAAAGGTAATGAGCAGAGGATCATATTTTACTTTAAAAATTCAATGGAGCCTCTGAATTCATTCACTTTCAAGATCTTTCCCTATTAATGGGTCTCAGCTGTGTATGAATCCTTCTTGTAAATGTGTGCATTCATGCTGGCATTACTTTGAAATTCATATTGATTCATATACATCCACAGCACAGCACAAGCACAAGCACAACCGATTGTAGGTTATTGTCTTAGGATTTTCTATTTTAGGAATTTTGTTTTCAGTTTAAATGCCATTTTAGTTTGCTGTTTTTCTTTCTTAGGATAGATGTGTGTCATATTTTTACTGCTTTTTGTATGTTTGTATTCAATTTTTGATTTTGTTTTACTGTTCTTGTATCTGAACTTCTATTTTTGCAAGAATTTCTTCCATTTGTATATCATTTTTTTATTTTTCTGTCCATATATTAAGTTTTAAACTTTTATTTTTTTTAAATTTTCTTCTTTGTTGCATATAGCTTTTGCTTTCCTGTTCATTTTTCTTTCTTGTTTGCCCTACTGCCCCTATTTACTCATTGTGTAAACATTAAGGACAATGTTCATCTTAGGTTTGGGGGTATGGCATGTGCCAATGGAATAGTTAATGCTAGTGCAATAATGTTGGATGAAAATTTTGAAAATAAAGTGAATTCCCATTTGATTTTTGAAAAAAAAAAGGAAATTAAAAACTTTTTTCAATTGAAATTTGTTGTATCTCTAGCACTTTCATGAAGCAAATGTCAAGAATTTTCAAAAATTGGTGCTTAGTGAACCTGAAAAAAGAAAATTGTGAGGATATACCCCAAGAATTTGATAGAAGACCATACCCAGTGAGATTTGGGCCTGTAAAATTTCTTTTGAAGAGTGTTTTGGCAAAATTTTCTGCTTTAAGGACTGATTGAATCTATTCTTGCTCACTAGAAGTTATGCAAATCCAAGTTGAAACAGCTTAACAACATTCATAACATTGAAGAAATGAAGTAAGGCCATTCTTTGGACGTTTGAGCTTAAAAATTTTCCACCTTCGAACTGCCCTTAATACACACCATTTGAGCCTTAAAAATCCAAGTTTTCTTTGATAAAAACTAGAGAATTTGAACCCAAACCACAGTGACCTGATGTAACCCGACCCTTATCCTGAGATTTCAGAAGGTGAGGTGAAGGAGTTGAAGAAGGTAGAGCTGGTTTGACATTAGGTTGAAAGAGAAGAAAGCACATTTGATGGCAGTTATGACATTCCAGCCAATAAAAATAAAATTTAAGAAAAATGCAAAAGAAAAGCATACAAAAAAAAGAAAAAGAAAAAAAATAGAAAGGCAAAACAAAAGTGTGAAAGAGAAGTTACTTCATTGGATATTTTGAAAAAAGAAGAGAAAAAACCGATCACTTTGGCTCTGAAAATTCAAAAAGGAGATGGAATTTTGCTTAAATGAAGGTGTGCGTACCACCTTCCTATGTTACTGATTTATCAAATTTGAGTCCTTTTATCCCCTTTATTCTTTATAAACCTCACCCATAAGCCACATTACAGCCCAATAAAAAGACCCTACTGATCTGAAATAGATTGAGCTGTCATGTGGAGATAAGGAGCTGGTAATCTATGGTGAAAAGAGTTAGAAGATTTCAAGATTTAGAGCAATGCCTATGCTCATGCTTGCAGTCCTATTTGAGGGCTGTAACTGCTCTTGAGCTGAGTGGAATGATGCACCCTTCATTTTTATTTTTTGAGTGACAGCCCTGGTGAGACTTGGGTCTGAAATTAAATTTGTTTGGGGCATTATCAAAACAGAATTATCAAATTGATAATGAGCTTTGCATTAATTCTCTTACACAATGCCTTGACATGAGCTGATTAATTGTGAAGGAATTACAGCAGAATTTCAGGGTTAAACTGCTGATTTACTGTTGAGAATCCTCTAAAAGTTGAATGAGTAAGGTGTGGAATGAATTTTATTTTGTTTAACCTCTATTCTAACATGCTGCATTAATATCAACTATTTTATTAGAGAATTTTGTGGGTATCTTCGCTGAAAACCCTTAGGAGACTCCACTCCTCCACTAGGGATCACCTAGGGGTTTAAAAGGCTTGGTGCATATGCTAAATGCATCCGTGCTCCCTACGAAAGTGGCATTAAGTTTTGTAGGTTAATTATTTTAAATTTCACTTTGCTCGAGGACTAGCAAAGATTAGATTTGGGGGTGTGTTAGTCACTAATTTATACCATTTTATACACCTTTAAACCTGACTTTTGTAAGACCTTGAGCTATTTAATAATTGTTCTTACATATATTTTGTAGATAAGCAACAATATGCAGCCATCCATGGAATAGGTGCCAAAAGAAGAGATTTAGAATCATTTATGAAGAGCTGATACAAGTGGAGTCCATTGCTTAAAAGATAGCTGCTGATGGGAGCATACAGCAGAGATATTCCAAGCCCACAATAGTCTCATGCAGCTCACCATGGAAAGCTTCATCAGAGCCGCTGCTACAATAGGTTAGCTCAGCCATATAGTTCTCCTTTAGCAGAGTGCACAATGAATGGGTGTACAGTAGAGCAATATACCTTCAAGCTATATGATGGAGCCGCAGTGTGCTATGCATCAAAGCCTCTCAAGCAGCTATCACATGGAGTGCTTGAACAGCTAGGAAGCTCAGCAATGTTTGGAAGGTGCACACTAAAAAACAACAACAATGTATAAAAGCAGTCATACATTAGACGGCTGCTGCAGCACTGAGGAGAAGGAAGGATATAGTTGTTGTGCAAAGCATTTGAAGCTCAGCAGTGAACTATTCGAACAATGCTTTGCCCAGCAGCACCAGCACCTGTCAACTTGGAGCAGTTTAACATCCTCTCGAGTGGATTGCTGAATCCACTTTGCACCTATCAAATGCAGCTCCAAACCTCTCGAGTTGAAGGAGTATTTAATTTTTCGAATGGTTGGAGAAGCAACCTATCGAATGGGCTAATAGATCCTTCAGCCAACCTCTCGAGTAGCACTCTTTAATGCAACCTCTATCCTATCAAGCAGATGAAGACTCCCCAGCCATCCTCTCGACATATAGCTACAGCAACCTTCCTCCAACCTCTCGAAGAGCACACTCCATCATCCTCTCGAAATGGAACTGCTTGAGACATCCAACCTGTCGAGAAGATCAGTGCAGCAGTCCTCCAAACCTTTCAAAATACCATGTACCTGCACCTAGCGAGTGGATTGCCGAATCCACTTGAACCTCTCGAATGGAAGCTGAAAACCCAACCTGTCAACTTGTGCTTTAGCCAACCTCTCGAGAATACCACTTCAACCTGTCAAGTTTTAGCTTGCAGCTTTCGTACCTCTTGAGCTTCAACCACACCTTTAGCCAACCTATCGACCTACATTCAGTACCTCTCGAAATCCTACCTACACCTTCAGCAATCCTCTCGAACTTAGCAGGCCATTCTCCCAAACTCTCAAATAGATTATATTAGCATCTCAATCCTCTCGAGGTCACCAAGCCCAGCCTTTAGAACCTCTCGATTTGTAGCATATGAGCTTCAGCTGGTTACCTCCAAACCTCTCGAGATTGTTTCATGCCTTCAACTAACTGCTCGAATACATTGCTGAAGTTTCTCCATTAAAGCTCTATCAACTATAGCTATTTTTCAGCCATTACTAATGGACTTCGGGGGCACTCTTGAGAATTCCATCAAGTCTCAAATATATTTAGCACTTATGTAAGGACTATAGCTGGATTTATCTTTGGTCGGCAAGGGTAGTTTTGGAAACTCCAAAGCACATGGGATAGCTGCCCACATGCAAACTGTCTTGCAAATTCTTGGCGGGAAGCAAATTACTTCAGTTGAGCATAACAGAACTAGATCTCTCTCTTCGCTCTGATTGGCTGGAATGATAAGCACATGGATTAGCATAAATTGAAATCAATTCTATCCTCTGATTGGCTGCAACTCAAAGCACAAGGATCACTACATATGTTTAAATAAGCATCCTTGTTGCTATAATTCTTCAGCAAGGAAGCTAGGAACAAAGGAATAGCCCGAGTTCTCCTTAATTATACCTATTAAATGTCACATGCGTAATAGCCTCAGAATCGAGTCACCATTCATTTTCACCTTCTATCATATTAACCTCCGAGATTACTGCAACGAGATCTTCTTCACGCACAACGTTTGCCTGATTTTTATTCTTCAAGAATTCTCAGTAATCACGTCTAAAGTGGTCAGATTTCTTATAATAAAGCAATTACCCTTTTTCACCATTTCCTTTCTTGAAATTCTTCTAGTTTGGCTTCAGTTTAAAGTCCTTCCCTTTGTTCTTTTTATTCGATGAATGGATACATGTGACAGCCCGGATTTCGGCACCCCGAAACCCGTGCCATCAGCACGATCATCTTGACCGTGCCCCTTAGCTAAGCACGGAACATTGGCATATCAAGCATAAAATGAAATAATAAATAAGCTGCGGAATTTAAATCTATATTAAGAAATTCTCCAAAAGACAGTTCTACCCTCATGCCTCTGCATGAATGGAGAACCGATCCGAACCATCGATGATAGCAATCATCACGGATGGTTCGTCCCAAAAGAATAATCCCAACTCACTATATATACATGGTTTAAACAAAACAAGGCTTGACATACCAAGCCGTACAAATCTCTCTCAAAAAGCCCTCAAAGTGGCACAACGGAGTCCTCTAGAAGAAGTCCTCAGGAGGTGGCTCCAACTCTTCGCCGGCCGCAAGGTCCGACTCACCGGGGTCAGCGTCTCCTGAAGCCTCGGCAGCTGCTAGTAGTGGACCTGCGACGTATAGTCTATAGGGTGAGCTACATCCTAGCTCAATAGGGAACAAAATACAGTTGAACATATAAATTATTACTCACATATATTCCATGATATGCCATGCATGATGTGTCTATGCAGTTATTGATGAAAACAGTTAAAAAGCATTGCATTTTACTGGTAATTACTTATATTTTCATTTATTCATGAATGATGCTGAAAAGGCCTAAAGCAAAACTTAAACTTTCAACTTAAGTAGTCCCCGAGCAATATAGCATCGAGCCCCGATGAGATACCCTTCATCGTCATCTATATAGACACTTTTAACGTATTCCCTGGGAATATAAATAGTACCCAAGCCCCTTTCCCCTGGGGATTGGTGGCGGGGTTTCACTTGTCTCAAATCAACACCCCTGGGGTGTGCTTACTATGTACGGATAAGCCTCCGCACTGGCTTACGGTTTCGCCGCCGTATCGGTCACGGATATCCTGCCGTGTCAGTCGTGGATATCCCGCCACGTCGGTGGGGTACCCTATCAAACCTCAAATAACAAAAATATCGGTGCCTTACATATAGTTATTCACCGTGTAAATGTACTATCTTATATCAGTTAGGCCCTATCAATCATGATTCAATCCTGGATACATCCCTGGGATGTATCCATTTACTTACATCACACCTGATGCTCTTATCTCTTTACTTCTTCATCCCCTGGGGATGGCTCATTATAATTACTCTTATGGATGTCACACACACACACTTTTCACAATTCTTAAGAAATAAAATATTTGAATTGAATTCTATATCACTACATACTTGCTCTTGTAAAATAAAGTACATGTTCGAGGTGTTCCCTACCTCAAGTCTTTGTTTGCTCAACGCATCAAGGTCCCACGTGGCTCCTTGTGCATTGGTTCACACGTACCACCTATGGTACCACATAACAGGTGAAACACATCACTAAGGATGCAATAAAGAAAGTCCAAGACCCTCCAAGAATCTTAAAGTCAAACTCAAAAGTTAACATAATTTATCTCAGTCGATTAATCGAACTCCAAAATCGATTAATCGAATCTGATTCGATTAATCGATTTTCAAAATCGATTAATCGAAAGTCAATATCGATAAATCGATTATCAAATCGATTAATCGAGATTTTCATTCGATTAATCGAATCCTAATTCGATTAATCAAAATTCTCTGTTCAGCCAAGTCGATTCTCAATTCGAGTAATCGAGTTCCTAAAATCGATTAATCGATCCCAAATCGATTAATCGAAAATTGAAATCGATTAATCAAAATCCCATTTCGATTAGTCGATTTTCCCCAAGTCATTTCCTCCAGCCCCTGGGGTCCACTGGAGGTTCCCAGTCGATTAATCGATATAAAAATCGATTAATCGAAATCCAAAGTCGATTAATCGAACTCCAATTCGATTAATCGAAATCGGGGTCCACTGACTTTTCAACTTCTTGGCCAATTTCGATTAATCGAAACCCAATTTCGATTAATCGAAATTGCCAAATTCAGCCCCTTTCGAGCTGTTCTTCCCAATCTTTCTCTACACTTTTTCCTCTATTTTTCTAACCCATGATCCTATGATTTAAACAATTTTCAACTGCAATTTAACCTCTACAATCTATGCATTTATTCACAAAAATTTTACCTTGAATCAATCTCAAATTGATTTCAAATCAAGTGGTTGGAAGGCTAGGGTTCCAGCTTTGCTTCTAGCGGATCCCTCGCGTCGAATCCGGCGTTTATTGCTCGAATCCCCCTTCCTCAACTAGCATTTACTCCTTGCATTAACTATGCTCTCCTTCTCTCTCTCTTCTTTACTTCTCTCTCAACAACCAAAGCTATTGGCTTTAGGGTTATTAAACCCTTTTATCTTTCCCCCAGCTTGTGTGTTGAGCACATGCACCTCGATAGGTGTATGTGACTTCAGATTTACAATACACCCCACATAGCTACGCAACCTATCACATCACATTCACTCATCACACTCTACGCTAACTATCGAACTCCTAATTGGTCAAACCTGTGACCGATCGGGCACGGATCCCAAGGTTATAGTTTAGTGTGATTTTTTTGGGCTATTACAATACATCTTCAACGATGTGAGCCTTGGAGATGAGTTCAGATTTCTCTTCCTCCTTGTCACGTAGACTAGCCACTTTTTCTATGCGAAAATAAGTCAAGAGTACCTCCATAGTTCGATCTTCTTTAGTTTGCTTTAAACTCATATGGTAATCTTTCCATCTGAACGCTAATTTTACAATAATCGCAGAGTCTTGAAAACATTCGTCTATTGTGCTTCCTTCTACCATGAGATTATTGAAGATAATCTACATCTGGTGCACTTGCTCCAAAATAGATTTAGAATCATGCATCTTAAAATTAAATAACTCAGTTATCAATATGTGTGCACGTTGGCCTCTTCTACTTTGTATTTTCGCTCAAGAGATTCCCATATCTCCCTTGCAGTCTTGTAGGATTGATAAACGTCAAAGAGAGAATTGACCAGCAAATTAAGGATATAGCCTTTGCATGTTTAATTGTTGTTTCCCATTTTGTACGGATTCTATCTTCTTCAATAACTTCATCTTCATGCTCCGGTGGTGGTGTGTCAATAGTGAGAACATAAGCGACTTTCAAATTCATGACTAGAAAATATACTTTTAATTATCATTGTTTGAAATTGGTGTCATTAAAGCATTCGAGTCCACATTTTCTATCATGATAAATTGTCTTAAAATTATTGGTGGGTTACATAGAAAATGATGGAAATAGACTGAAAATTGACTTCAAGGCGCGATTAGATCATTGTCTTTAAGAAAATATTTTCCCCCACTATGCAATGGGAGAGCAACAAATTCACCTCTGTGATACAATGAAGCCTCGGTGATGTACCGATCTGTCACACACTAAATAGCACTATAGTGTGTGACCCAACGAAATGAACGCATAAAGTCGCTTTAGTAGGCACACAAATTTTAAGGACACAGGGATGGTTTCGAGATTTTGAAGTACTAAAAACCCCCCTCTGACCTCTATTTATAGTGTTCTATGCACCTTTCAAGGGCAATTATGTCTATTAGTTTCTTGGAATCGAGGACCTGATCGATCCGATTAATGGTTATAAGGATCCAACGATACACAATGAACAGTGGCATCTTTTGGTTATTCAACAGTCACCAATGGCTATGTCTGAACCGTTTCCATGAATGGTTGGAAACAGCTCAATGCACACATGCAGTATACACGTGCAAAGCCAACCTGCGCCCTGTAACAACCCTTATTTTGCTACCGTTGACTCGTTGACCCTGGATGGTCATGCGACTGTTTTGACCCAAGTCAAATATTTGACCTATGTAATATTGTCTCCAAACCCATTGGTTATAATTAAAGTTATGCGCCAAACACTTTAAAACCCAACCCGTACCCTGTGTAGAGTGTATCCGTGTTTGTCATGTTGCACATGAACCCGGGCCCAAATTTTCGAACTTGGGCCTTTAACAGAATATGCCGACTATGTAGGCCGACCGATTGGGTCAACTATTCGAGCCGACTATAGGTCCTGATTGGGTGCATGTCTATTAAGAAACACGTCACCGTTCGGATTTTTCAAATGAGATCATTTTAGGTTCATTTGAGCTCGTGTGAGATTTTTAGGACCAATTTCATACGTCGTGGTTGTGTGTATTGGCCCAACATCGAGTCTGATTGGTGAGTGGTTTAGGTGTACAGGCCCCACACCAAACCAAAATATTAATTCTATAATAGCTAACACCTCGCTTAGGTGTATTTGCTTCACGTGGAGTCTAGTTCCTTAGATAAGGCTAACACCCAAAAAGGGATGTATGTGTTGCATAGGGGAACTAGCCCCTTTAAGTTATAAAAAAAAGGGCAGAGCTTCTTTGAGAAGCCTTAACGTTTGTAATTTTGGGGGTTCTTTAGTTTCTAGAGAGAGAAAGAGAGAAGGAGCTTGAAGAGATCGCCTGTGGACATTCGAAACTCGGATCGATCCGTTAGACTTTAAGCCATTAACCTTGTGTTAGTGTGTGTCGCGAGAAGTCGTTAAGTTTCGACATCGGGAGTTTTTAGAGATTTTGGGTGTGGATTGACGGTAGAGAGCCGACCGTTGTGCTCACAATATACGCAATAGGAAAAGTGAAGAGTAGTGCGCGTTAGAGCGGAGCTTCATCGTAGGCTTCGTTTCGATCCAATCGGCAAAAGGATCGTCAAATTTCACTCTGAAACCCTCGTTTGGGAAAAAGCTCGTAGAACGAGGAAAAGGACTTCGATAAGGTGAGCATTGTGATGCTTTAACGTAATTATACATTAGTTAAACTTCATGTGTTATTGTTCATGAAAATCGATGAGATTCATCGAAGATTTGAGAGAAAATGGATTGGAGAAGATCAAACCCGAGTTTGGGTGAAATCTGTTAAAAACTTACCGGTCGATTTTCACCAAACAACAGGTAATTTTGGGTTCTAGAGAAACCAACCAGTTGAATTTGAAATCGACCGGTTGAATTCTTCTGAGTTCGCCGACACTGCGTTAGTGTTTAGGTTGTAACTTTCTGCTCCGATCTCTGATTGCTGTGATTCTTGTAGTTTTGGAAAGAGGACAGAAATCTCTATAACTTTTATGAATTGATGAACTTGTGAATCAATCGTTTTAAAGGTCAAAATTTAGTGAGAAGTTGGGTCAACTTCTGATTTTGAGCAGACACGAAACCGACCGATCGGAATATTTTCGATTGGTCGATTTGGAAAATCATCCGATCAAAATTATCATCGACCGATCAATTTGTGAAAAATAGTGAAAGTGTAAATTGGGGTATGGAGAAATCGACCGGTCGAATTTGAAAACTGACCGATCGAAATTGAAAATCGACTGGTCGAATTTAATTGAGCTTGCAAATACTGCTTTGGTATTTTGGGCATAACTGTTTACCCCCAACTCGGAATCGCATGATTCTGAGGTGTTGGAAAAATTACAACAATATCTAAAACTTTTATGAATTAACTATTTTGTGAATCAAAATAATTAAAGGTCAAAAATTAGAGGGAAGGTTGCGTCAAATTATAAGTTAGCACGAGCTTGTCTGTTTCCGCCTTGATTTTGAGAAAACATGTAAATACATCGAATTTGTTAGAAATTTGAAGCAATTTTTGATGCCTCATTGTATGTGTGATATAGATTGACCACGGGAGGTCGTATGTGAGGACTATTGGGGCACTTTGAACTGCTCCGAAATCAAGGTAGGGGAAACTCAGTGTATAATTATATTTTATGAATTTGATTCATAGTTCTTTGATATGATTTTGATAAGATTGAATGAAAACTAATTAAAAGTTTGACCTTATTTGAATTAGTGTTTGAATTCTTTGAAACTAGAACTGGAATTTTATGAATTTGAGAAGTTGATATTTGATTGTATTTAAAAATGAATAGTTTTGTATCATTGACTAATACTTGAATTTATGTATTTGGAATTCCGTAAAATGAACTTGTCATATGAACTTGAACATGAATTTGAAACTTGAATTCAACCTCTAAGTCCGAATCGTGAATCCGTTGATTTCGAACTCCGAGCTTGAATCTGAATCTGAAACCTCGATCCGTTCTTGAATCCGAACTTGATACTTGAACTTGTTACTTGAATCTGAACTTGAACTTGAGGCAGAGAGGAGTAGAGGCTCCAGAGAGGGGTAGAGGCTCCAGAGAGGGGTAGAGTCCCCGGGGTTTTAACCTTGTTCCCTCCACGTAGGATGCTATATTCCCACGACATGGGATGCTTTGGTCTCAGATTGGTTATTTGTTGCAAATTCGACATTATTTGCAAATCCGGACTTGAACCTTGATGTGAACTTGAACCGTGATTCGTAAATTCGTCTGAATCCTAGAAAATAAGAAATAAGAAATTTGTTTTACTTTCCGTTTGACACGAAAATATGTGAACTCAGATTGTTGTTTGAAATTTGGTCTTGAAATTTATTACTGAAGGGATTTTGCAAATACCATTTGATATGCAAAATCTTTGAAGATTGTCATTGAATCTATGCATTTATTTGATAAGATGTAATTGCTATTGAGTTTTCTCTACTGAGCTTAGATGTTAACTCTCCCCGACTATACGTCACAGGTGTAGGTTTAAAGAGGGCCCAAACTACACACATGAAGGAAAGGAGCTTCCGCATAAGGATTTGTACTCTGTTCTGGGATTATAGAATTAGTGCCTTGTGATTTTGGTGAGTTAAGGTTTGGGATCATAGAATCACTGGTGTCTATTAAGTTCTGTACATATTAGATATTAGAACTGGAGGTTTCTATTAATGAAATGTGTTACTTTGCTTTGATTTCCGTATGTATATAGATGTGCCAAGTATTTTGTATCAGATTGTGATCTACGATTTGGCGGTCCGGATTTTTCCATTTGGTTTAAGTTGAAGAAAAAAATATCTCGAAAAATTTAGGTTGGGAAAATCTGGGTTGTCACACGCCCGGTCAACTAGTTAACCAATCATACTACCTTAGAACAAATAAGAAAGTTTCCTCACTACGATGCGCAAGTGAAAAGTGTGCCTTAAAAGCGCCAATTACGTCATTCGCATATCGCACACGAGTGCGTGTGCAGTAACAAACCACAGCTATGGGTATTATTTTCACCTTCAAGCCAAATAATATAGAAGGTAAGTCTCTATATACATGGTAGGAAACTTTCTAGTAAACAAGTAAGGTGAGACTAACATTTTACAATATTTTAAAGTTGTAGGTGGGAATAGTTTCCCTCCAATACTTTTCAAATTTCAAATTACTTTTGACTAGTAGGTTGTAGGTTCAAGTATTGACAAAAGAAACTTTTCTACATGAAACCATTAGATAAGGGAACCATTTGAAAGTTAAGCCAAAACATTTAACCAAAGTAATAAATATTATTAATTTAAAATTAATAATAAATATTTTTGTTTTGTAAAATATCCAAGACAAAGAACTTAGTTTTCATTAAAAATGAGTGGACAAATTAGACTCACAAATAAAGGAGATAAGGTTGTGGTGATGGTGATGACATTAAGGCCTAGCTTTAGCCCACTAAGCGTGACAAACCATTTGATTAACTTGATCTTGATATCATCGTCACCGTCATCATAGCCTGGTCTCGATATCTTAGGCCCAAGTTATTAATGGGTCAAGCTTGTGCCAGTTTCAAGGCCTAATAAAAGGGCATATCATTTTAAGCCCAATCTAACCTATTGACAACCCTAGAGATTTATGTTGTTAACTTTGTTAACAGTAGGATTAGGCTCAGTTGGACACAAATTGTCTTATTGATGGGGTCATTCGATTCAAACAGCCGCCTGTAACCTATCGAAGGAGAAAGAAGCGTGTGAATGTGTTACAAAAGCTCAGGACTAAACAAAAGAGCATTCTGAC
Organism: Chloranthus sessilifolius; assembly: GCA_021018995.1. Taxonomy (NCBI): domain Eukaryota; kingdom Viridiplantae; phylum Streptophyta; class Magnoliopsida; order Chloranthales; family Chloranthaceae; genus Chloranthus; species Chloranthus sessilifolius. The sequence continues at coordinate 30,534,501 of CM037598.1, forward strand.
TGGATAGTTGCACGGATATTCATGCAACAATCTTCGTCGCCATGAACGTCTGTGGGTTCAGGATGGACGTCCGTGAAATGGGACGAACGTCTGTAAAAATGGGGGCTCACTGTTTTAATGCGCATTGAAGGTGATAGAAGTCCATGAGACGCACACGAGATTTAACGACATTACGGATTTTGAGGCAAAACTTGTCATTTCAGTGTTTTAATTGATTTAGGACTCTTTAATTTCGAACTTATGTTAACCAGGGTTTGGTTTGCCTACATATAAGCCTTTGTAATCACAATTTATTATTATTGATGATTAATAAAAATTTGCTTCGTAAACTTGAAAGCTTTTGAACGAAGTTTTTTGTGAATGTGTGATTCTCTCAACTTGAAGAGTGATTCTTCGTTTCGCGCACGGTTTGGTGTGAGGCCAATTTCTCTCCATTCTATCTACTTTTATCTCCGAGATACGTGTTAAGTGTTCTAAATATTTTCCTTGTCATTTTATGCTATTTGAGCCCTATGATTTTATAAACCTAGAATCCTTTTGTCGATAATTTCGCACGGATTCGAAAGAACCCACTTGTGAGTTTGATCAAAATCGTAATCTGTCGGAGAACTAGTTTTTCGCTAAGAACCCTAGTCTTCTAAATCTAATAAGGAACGTATATGAAATTAACACTGTTTCAGGCTAGATCGAAATCATTTAATTAAAATCCTTGCTATTTTTTGTGATCATTTGTTAGAGAATTCGTGTCTTAGTTGTTTATATTAATTCACTGATGATCTCAGCCCATAGCATCTGCATAGTGTTAGTTTTCGCATCACTTACTTTCTTTATGTTGGGCCTCCAAGATTCACTTGATATCCCAACTTGTGAAAATCGGGGCATGGGCTCTGACTTTAAGGCCCAATTAAAAGTCATCTCAGTTCCGACATCATCCAGCCCGTTGTAGCCTCAAGGATTGACACTTCTATTAGCATAGTGACAAATTTCTCCGAAATTCTCTGAAATTTCTTTGAAAATTTTCAAAACAGGGGTCGGGTGAAACTTTTGATGAAATTTCGATGATTTTTTTGAAATGGTTGAAACTTCATTAATTTCGTCGAAATTAATGAAATTTCACTAAAATTAATAAATTTTTTATAATTTTTGTCATTTTTTAAATAATAAATTAAATTTTTATGAAGTTTAAATATAATTTATATATAATATTTTTTGTACTCCCCGAAACTTTTCGAATTCTTCACGAAATTTATCCGAAATGAACCGAAATGACCCCCCACCGAAATGTTGCCGAAAATGAAATTTGTCACTATGCCTATTAGTGTGACAGCCCAAATTTCGTAACCCGAAACCCGGACCGTCAGATCACCCGTTAAGGTAATCTCCTATCATAAAGAACACTTGGTACATCCATAACATGTTGAACAAAGCAAGTTACTCTAATAATGAAGATAGAGTCATCCAAACATGTCTAAAAGACAATTTCATTCTAAAGAATATGCCAAAAACAAAATGACAAAAGCCAAAATAATGGTTCTGTTCTTATGTGAATCATAAGCCTGACAGAACCGAAACGAACCACCGATGATGAACAATCATCATCCAAACAGTGGTTCAAATCACAACTTAACCCCAATTACTAATTAGTCCCATCAAGTGGTACCTTCAACATAAATCTAGCTTGTGAAGGGCTGGGCCCAATGGGGTTATCTTGACTGTTAACTTGCCCATTACCTGCTCATAGCTCTAGTTCGTTTCTTTAGGGTTGCCAACATGTCGGGTGTCCCATCTGGTCCTTGGGTTGGTCCTTCCACGAGTTGGATTCGAATTGAAAGGTTTTTCTTGATTAACAATGCTCGACCCTGAACTTTGAGCCTGATACCTAGGTAATAGAAAAAAACAAAAAAAAAAGTCCATCTCAGCTTCTTTATACCAGATGGGTTTATGGGTCTAGAAGAGACAATTGCTACCTTGTGAATCTCAGAAAAAAGTCGAATTCCAAGCCCTTCTTCAATTAGAGGCCTTTTAATATTTTCCCAAGACACCCAATGAGCCTTATTTTTCCCGTTACTTTCTCCCCGATAAAAGCTGTTATACACCTGTCCTCTGACTCTCTAAAGACATATTTTGGAACATCGGGGTACGTGAAAGGACGTGTTTTAGGCGTTTAAGCCGAAAGAGTTTTTGATTTCCACACTCGGCTACCCATCTATTTAGCGTTTTCACAATTTCCATACAGGCATTTTTTAACCGGCTTGTAAACAGAGGAACTCCCAAATGAAGATATGGCAGTGAACCTTTTTGAAAATCCCAAAACCTCCCTTACCATTCCAATACGGTACCTGGTGGCTTCCTTTGACATATAGAAACTACTCTTTGCCAGATTTGTTTGTTGACCAGACACCAAAGAATATTTTTTTAGAAAATCTTTAATGTTTTCAATAGATTTCTAGGTGCAACATGAAAAAATTATTAAATCATCAGCAAGCAATAGATGAGATGGACAAGTAGTACACCTAGAAGATGAAAATCTTTCAACAAGATCTTGAGAAATCAAGGAGGACAGACTCCTACTTAATACCTCCACCCCAATTATAAACAGACTTTGTGAGAGAGAAACCCCCCTGTCCGAGGCTTCTACAACTTTGAAAATAGCCAAATGGGGATTCATTTACAAGAACTGAGGAGCAACAGTAGGACAACCTTTAACCAATTTAACAAAAAAATGGGGAAAACCAAATTTGAACAGAACATCAAAGAGAATTCCATTCGACTCTATCGTAGGTCTTTGACATGTTTATTTTTAGGGCAAGATTACCTCCAAAAGCCTTTGTCTAACTCCCTAAAAATCTCATGAGCCAAAATCACATTGTCCCTTCCCTTGACAAAAGCATTTGGTTCCTTTGAAATGATGGATAGGAGCATAGTGACAAATTTCTCCAAAATTCTCCGAAATTTCTTCGAAATTTACCAAAATAGGGGTCGGGCGTAACTTTCGGCGAAATTACGATGATTTCGCTGAAATTTCATTAATTTCAGCGAAATTAACGAAATTTCATCGAAATTAATAAATCTTTTCTAATTTTTGTCCCTTTTAAAATAATAAATAAATTTTTTATGAAGTTTAAATATAATTTATATTTAATATTTTATGTACTCCTCGAAATTTTCTCGAAACTTCTCGAATTTTTCTCGAAATTTATCCGAAATGAACTGAAATGATCCCCTACCGAAATGTTGCCGAAAACAAAATTTATCACTATGGATAGGAGAACGTTGGGAAACATTGGGAAACATTGGGAGTGTTTTTTGGCCTCAATGGTTTCTGGTAAATCCTTAGGGCAACACCCTTTCTTGATCAAGCCTGCACCACTTTTGATCGAGCCTGATTTTTGGAGGGTTGTGTAGTTTCTCACTACCTCTCTCTCCTTTGTCGGTGTCTGCTCCGATTTGACCATCGTTGTCAATGATGTATTTTTGTGGCTTGTGTTTTTTAATATATTTCTTTGTTATCGTTTCAAAAAAAAAATTGATAGATAGGAGGATATATACATATGGGTACGGCTATTCTCACCCGTTTTGGGAGTAAGGACCACAGAGTTTTCCACCAGCGAGAACCATTGACTGATTTGTATCAAACGATAGAGATTGTTTTCTGTTCCAATTATCCTTATGATAGATCTTAAGATCATGGCGCGCCTATCAGATGGTTAGACGTTGATTCCACATAGCACACGTCCTTAAAAGTGAAGGTTAACTCATTTGCCCAGGATCTAGGTCACTTTTGGGGATGTGTGCTATGTGAAATCAACATCTAACCGTCTGATAGGTGCAATATGATCTTAAGATCTAATTTTTTGGAAGACTAAGAAAATTTCCACAATTTGATTCAAATCTGTCAATGGTTGTCGTCCTTGAAAAATTGTGTTGTCCTTACTCCGAAGAAGGGCGAGTATAGGCATATCCTATGTATATATATACATCGGATCAGGCCCAGTTTTTTTGGTAGTACTTGATCAATCGTGTCTAGGTTGCCATGGCACCCCATCCTGGTTTTGGGTGTCACGTGGTGCCCAACTGATCTGGACGCAACCCTTAGGGCAGCATCTCGATGCATAGTGTTGGGTCTCTCTCTCTCTCATATATATATATATATATATATATATATATATATATATATATATATTGAAAAGAAAATGCTATAAGAATATTAGTATAAAGATGCAATGTCCGTCTACTCCTAAGAGCATCTCCAACAGGAGAGCTATCCCACACGCCAAACCTCTTATAGCGCTCCCAATTGCAAATACTGAGCTCCAGAACGAGCACCATCCCACACGCCAAATATAGCTATTGCTACAGTAATAGCTAAATTTAGCTATTACTGTAGCAGTACCTAAACATTAAAATAGTACTTTTTTTAGGATGACTCTCTTTCTCTCTCTCTCTCTCTCTCTCTCTCTCTCTCTCTCTTATCTAGTAGTAAAATAATAAAATAAGAATAAACCGAAATTGCATTGAAACCCGAGGGTCCCGAACTAGACCGAACCGCACCGAAACCTGACACAAATCGAACCGAACCCCAATTCGGTTTGGTTTGGGTGACTTGAAAGCGAAAAAAACCCGAAAAAAACCAAAAAAATACCCTAAAAAAATAAAGAAAAAGTAGGTATTTTACCTACACCGAACCGAACCGAACCAAATCGGCTTTGATTTCAGTTTCAGAAAAAAAATTGAACCGAACCGAACCCCAATTCGTTTCTGTTTGGGGGGCTTGAAGCAGAAAAAAAACCCGAACAAAACGAAAATATACCCTAAAAAACTAAAAAAGTTGGTATTTTACCTACACCGAACCGAACCAAACCAGTTTCGATTTCAGAACAAAATTAGAACCGAACCAAATGGGTTTCGATTCGGTTTCAGTTTGGGGTGTACCGAACCAAACACCGAAAATTTCGTGCTTGGATTGGTAGACCGAACTTGCATCCCTAAGTGTGGATTGTGAAATATAATAAAACAAGAGTGAAGAATAATATTTTAAAGAAAGGAGTAGCAAAAATAGAGTGTCCGCTGGAGTGATTTTTACTGTACTAGTAGTTAAAGTACTGTGGCAATAGCTAAAGTGGTGTTTAGCTACCCAAATTTAGCTCTCCTTGCTGGAGACGCTCTAATGCATCAAATCGTATTTACATATCATTCAAGGAAAATAATTGTGCCTAACATGCATCTTTTCCCATGATATTTTAATTACACTTCTACTCATTTGTTGTCTTTCTTCACAAATTTGGTATGCTTATCAGATTGTGCTAACTTGTATAGTTTATATAAGTTTTTTGCAATCCTTTTAGAGAAGTTTGATAGTAACGATTTTTTCATCTTTACAGTAGACTGGTCAGTTGAACAAAATTTATGAGACCTTTGGAAGTTTTGATGAACTCAATTGGCCTCATGTTTCCAAGCTATCCCTGTATGACACTGTGAAGTCAGAAACGAAAATGGAGAGTCGTTTCAGGGAGAAATTCAAAGAGTATGTTCCTATTTGGTTGTTGTACTCATGCCATCTTTTTGTGAAATATGCTGTAATATTTTTCGTTTTTTTTATGCTGCGGAGTTATGACCAAAATGTTGTCCTGTTACTTGAGAAAATGCTAACTCCTGATCCATCTCAGGTAATATGATAATTGACTAAAAAATTAATCTCAATCTGTTGCTATTATATTTTTCTTGATTTAAAAAGTTGTTTGACTTTCAATTTATATCTGTTTGTCGTTCTCAACATAGTAGTTTATATATAAAAATACATGGCCTATGGGCAATAACAGAAACAGATTGTCTCTAGCGAGTCAATTTCTCCACCAAAAGGTCACATATTTACAAATTTCAGGGGCCTTGACAGTTGTGACAATCTTCTTTTTATACTTGTAATAATAGCCTAATGAATCTAGAGGATGGAAGACAAGAGACTGGCAATAAAGGGCTCATTGAGGAGAGATTGGGAGATCCTGAATCTGATGAAAGTCTCGAGTTGTAATAACCCGTAAAATTAGACCCGAACTCGACTGACCTCGGGTGTGTGGTCGACATGAAAATCGATGTCTTCATAGATTTTTATATAGTAATAAATATTTAAATAATATTATGATAACTTTGTGCAGACGAATTAAGGTTTAAATGTGTGTTTGGGCCTTTAGTGTGAAAGTCGTGCATCGACTCTCCGTGTGCCGCTCAACACCGAAGCCAAGCCTAAGTTAAAGGGATAGAACTTAGATTGTAAATATCTTAGATATTTTGAGTATTTTTTTATAAGTGAGACGTGGGGGGTTGCTTGAAGGCTAAGTTTAGCCTTGCAAATTTGAAAGATAGAGAGAGAGAGAGAGAGCTCCTGTCACCCTTCAAACCCCTTCTCGTGAGATTTCGATCGCGAAATCGCCATCGCGCAAAAAACTCCACACTTGTCGCAAAGCTCGTGACGTCGGTATCGATGGTGTTCCGCCGTTTATAAATTTGACCATTCAAGCCCCTTTTCTTTAGAAACCCTGTTTTTCAAGAAACGTTCCACCTAGCTCGTAATCGCTAACCAAGCGTTGAATAGGTTAAGATCGATGCGTGGATCATTGACGACTTCATCTTGAATATGTGGTGATCAATCGTGGTGAAATCGCCGTAGAAATTCGAAAGTTTCATTTCGAAACCCTTTTGGATAACGATCCTTAAAGGTGCAAAATCGATCGAAGAAAGGTTAGTTTTTATTTGATTTTAATGGTTTAGATTATAGAATAAATCATTGTTTTAATTTAGTGTGTATATGTGTGTGATTCGATGAAGATTGTAGAAGATTTGGATGAAAATATATTAAAAATGATAAACCCTTATGACTACATTTCTGAAGGTTTTGATCGATCAAATTAGGTGATTGATCGATCAAATTTGACATTGATCGATCAAATTAGGTAGTTGATCGATAAAATTTGGTATTGATCGATCAAATTAGGTGATTGATCGATCAAATTGTATATACAATGATAAAAACAGAAAGTTTGTTTGTTGGAAGTTCATTCCCGACAACATCGATCGATCAATTTGAAGATTGATCGATCAATGTGAATGATTGATCGATCAAGGGTGAAATTGATCGATCAATGTGATGATTGATCGATCAAGGGTGAAATTGATCGATCAATATGATGGTTTGATCGATCAAATTGACTGTGCCGACATTGCTTCAGTGTTTTGGCCATAACTGTTTACTTCAAACTTTGATTGATGCGATACTTACGGCATTGGAAAGAGGACAACTAAATCTAAAACTTTCATAAATTAACTAACTGATGAGTAAATTGTTTTGATGATCAAAATTGAGCCGAAAGTTTAGCCAAGTTCTAAGCTAGCACGTTTTGACTGAAGTATCGATATAGCTTCGATATTTTGGCCATAACTCTTTATCCCGAACTCCGATTGATGAGATTCTTGATGCGTTAGAAAGAGTACAGCGAGACTTAATTCATTTATGAATTAACCAAATCTTTAATCAAATGTTTTGAGGGTTAAAATGAAGTAGGAAGTTGGGTCAAGTTTTGAGTCAACACGAAATTACCCATTTCCGTCTCGATTTTGAGAAAACACTTAAATACGTCAACATTATTAATAATTATGATCAATTTTTATACATCATCATGTGTGTGATGTAGACTAAGAGTGGAGGCTGTGGATAAGAACGTTCGGATTGCTTTGGAACGGCGTTAGATTGCTTAGAAAGATCTGTTAAGGTAGGGGAAATCCAACATAAAATGTATTTGACTATAATTTCATGATTCTTTCATATCTACATCCTGATTTTTGTTTTAAAAAGGCGTATTTGCATATCAGTAATCCATGTTATCTCTGATTTCTACTTTCTGATTTCTGTATTCTGAAATCTGTTCCTGATTTCTGTTATCTGATTCTTGAGGTTATATGTGTGTATGTGATTTAAGGATTTAACCAGATGATCCCCACCGACTCGGAAGTATATCCATGTCCTGGTATAATTGTGCATCTATTTTGATAATCCCTTTGCATAATTGTACTCCATAGATGAGGCATTGTTGCACTTTAAATAAATTATTCATATGAACGACAATTGGTTGGGATTTCCTATCGGCATATTCCTGATTACTCCGTGCTATATAGTCACGGGAGTTTCTTAAGTTAAAAATATTCATAATTTAAGTCACAAATGATATATATGCATAACATCTGTTCTTATTTGAAATCAGTGCCATCTGATTTATCCTATCCGCATATTCTGATTTGATTTTCTGCTTTGAGATAGTACCTGCAAATCATGTCTTACATTTTCAGTATAATTTTAGTTGAGATTCTTCTACTGAGCTTAGATGTAGCTCACCCTGTTTTCTATAACATTAATAGGTTCTGAGGCTAGAGCTCCCGACACTGAGAGCGAACCTGACTACCAGCCTGATCCGGAGGCTGAGGTTGAGGAGGAGAATACCAATACCCCTGCTGACGAGCACCACCCGTAGCTAGGGTATTTGATTAGACTGGACATTTTGGGATTTGTATATGTTTTGGATTATTGTGGTTCTGGTGATCACGGTTTTGTACTTAAAACTTTATAGATACTTTATTTTCTTTTGTGTATACCTTATAGGAACCACTACTTGGAACCATTATTTTTGTGTGACGGATGTCCATCACCAGTGGTTCTTCTTGATTTCTTTTTAAGAATGTATTTTCTTTTATTTATATATATATGAATTGTCAAATTCTTCTCTCTTTTAAAGCCTTATTTGATGACTCGATCTGCCACTACTGGACAATGTTTGCTCCGATTTCCGCTAAACGAGCAGACACTTTGTCATTTGTCCTAGGGATCATCCAGAGCATGATCCTGATGGCATGGAATTTCGGGCGTGGAAATTCGAGCTATTACACGAGTACTTTTGGATTTAATAGCTTTGTTTGTAAGGGCGTCGGCAATGGAATTGGCCTCACGATGGACATGTTTGATGGTCCAAGTAGTATTAGCTAGTCTTAAAGATTTATTAAGGCAGTAACAACTCTTCCATGGAAAGCCAGCAGAACCATGCGCGAAGGAGATGTCGCGGCCCTGATTGATAAAATCAGAATCGGAGGAGTACGATCTTTCCGTATCCATCAGATAACTGAACAACTGTCACCAGGGGTCATAGTGAATATTTAAGGATCATAGATCTTTTTCACCTTGTTGTGCAATATCCATAGTTTGCAAGACAATGCAAAATGAAATTTGTCTCTAGAGTGTGTGATAGAGATATATTTGTGTTAATATATGTCCAATTTTACATCTAGCAACAACATCCTTTTGTCATTTTTTTCATAATTTCATTCAAGAAGGTTTCTCTTTGTTTCACGATCAGTGTGTATGTTTTGAAAATTTCGTCGATCTACGGAATTGGATCGGGTATTCGATTAATTCTAATTTAATCTAAAGATTACAATAACGCCAACAATCACCCTCAACACGAGATATATGTGGAAATTCAATCATTGGGAAAAACCACGGGACCAAAGTCCACACACCAATTCCACTATGAAATAAATGAGTACAAGGAGTTTCAAATGATATACCGACAAATGCACATGCCCTATTACACCCCCATGCAATCCAACTTTTTATAGCAGGTCGCCTCCATAGCTTTCCGATTTTGATGGTCTCCTTTACCGTTCATGAACGCACAATGATCCACCTTGAGATCCACAAAGCTATCAATCACACCCTAATCACTAGAGCTCAACACACTCAACTCACTTGAGCAAGAATATTCAACTTACGTGAGCTAATAGGAATCAAATGTTGTGAAGAAAGAAAGGAACCTTTGAATCAAAATCCTTTTTGCAAGCCACAATAGTTTCAAAGGTTGAAGAAAATGAAGGTTTAGGGTTTTCTCACAAGGAGGAAGAAGCTCTCTTAGCTTGCTTGATCTTTGCTCCTATTTTTCAAAACACTTTTATCAAAAGCTCCAAAACCTTAAAACAGGAAAAGTCCAAAAAGCCCTTTTTCACAAAAGAAATCAGAAGTGCGAACTTGCTGTCTCGGGGTACAACAACGCGCTATGATACAAGTGACAGTGCGCTGTGATCGTCATCACAGTGCGTTGTTGGCACAGCACGCCGTGGACACCATCACAGTGCGCTGTGGGTACTCAGACAACCCACAGCAAAGCTCACTGTGGATACAACCATAGTTCAATGAGAACCTTACTTCTGGTTAATTTAAAATCATTTCAAAAGAGAACTTTTAAGGATACAAAATGCAGGTCTATGAGAATGTGACTGATAACCTTGATTAATCAAAATAGACCACATCCATCTTGGCACACACATATCCTAAGGGAGATCTACACGGATTTTATCGTAGAACGTGAAAAATAGGTTCTAACATGTTTCACTTGTTTTTTATTTTTTTCTTTTTTGTTGTCTGAACTGTGTTCTAGATCATGTAGCTCTCTCTTTGTTTCACTATCAATATTCTGTTGATTAGTTAGATATTTTTCCATCTAATACAGAGAAAATTTGCCAAGGATGCACTTGAGGATGACTGTTTCCTCATGGACCCTTTGCCTAGTGATCCAAAGAGGTTTGGACTCCGATTTTGCTACTTCTCTTCCCTAAATTGTAACTCCTTATTATGAAACTGCGTAACTATCGTACGGTACTTAGTATAACTGACGTTGGCGGTAACCTTGAACACTACTAAGGTGCACGACGATGCAACCTTGAATTTGCAGGTTTACAAAATCGATGAGATTTGATGATCATAACGATCTTGGTGGTGGTCCTTTTGATCGACCTTTCATCATAACTTAAAACATAGTTTTTTATTAAATTTCCAACTTCTATTCCCTTGAATACGTGATAGCATACCAAAATTCAAATCTTCCCTTTGTTGGGTTATGAAAAGAAGGAACGAAGAAGAGAAGTCGCAATGTGAGGAAGGTTCAACACTAAGGTCTCCATCATCAAGCCAAAAAAGGCAAAAAATCTAGCACACCATCGACTACGTAAAGCATATTTGTAATTGTAGTTGAGGAAGGACTGAAACCGTGACCCCCCTGATGTTGAGATCCATGAGTTTCATGTGACATTTGATTCAACCTGCCTTCTTCATGCTGCCATTTATGAGTTTGCAGTTTTTGCACAACAGGTAGTGACTGTTATCTTCTTTATTGATGGAAAATTGTTCTTATATTTCGTAGTTTGCTATCTTCATTACAATCAACATACTACTCTATTATAATGCATATTCTAGAATTGAACAGTTTCTCAATTCCAACTATCATGAAGTTTGGAAGACAAAAGTTTCTTAGTTTCATATGCTTTAACTGCTCCTATGATCCAATGTTGGTATTATGTCAACAATTTACTTGCCCAATGTGGCAGGCCATTGTGTGCGTGGAAAACTAGATCTTTCTAGTGGGGGATTTTTCAACCCTCTGATCAAACAATGGACTCATGGAGTCCACTGCACGAACAGTGGCTCAAACATTTGCAAGCCCTGACAATCTCTTGATTAGATGGCAAGGATCATCCCAAGGCATTATTTGGGTTTAACACCATCTACATAATATCCTGCCACATTCACATTTCAGATTGATACCCAATGTTATCATAATCGGGCAAGTCAGGCCCAAATTTTGACTGTCTGATGGGTCAAGGATATATACTCGACCCAACCAGACCTGACCCCACCCCAACTCGAAAACCCTTCCTGAACCAGTCCCACCCCAACCTAAAAACCCTACTTGTACCAGTTCAAAACCACTTATTTTCTTTATTATATATATATATATATATATATATATATATATATAGAATAACAGGTTGACGAAACGACCCAATTTTCGCCTGGCCTGCTGATCGATTTTAAAATTATACCCTTACAAGTGCACAAGATCTATTGAAGCACGGCGAAATCAAGGGTGTCGAAGCCACAGAGAAACACAAAATTTTATTAATTTCTAAAAGCGTAAGTTAAACCTAAGAAAGTATCAAAGGCGAGGTTTTTGTTACGATAAAAATTAACTACACAAACACAAATAAAAAGATCTAAACAAAACTTATGCCAGAAAAATAGTGAATAACCAAACAACGATGAAAAGATGATCAAGGAGTCCGCTAACCCTAGATTTATAACTTTTCTACCAACAATCAATCACACATTTCAATATCAAATTATTTACCATCCTTTTACTACAAGCAAAATAAATCGAAAGGAATGTGATTATTGATCCGGCATATCCTATCTCAACACTATGACGCATCCAATCACAACATGAATCATGTGAAAGACATAACGTATCTCAAATGCGAAATCACAACATTAATAATCAATCGTATGGCATATATCGGTCTACAAGATCGATCTAGGTGGAATGACTCTTTTATTGTCACTGATAACCAAGATCGACGGCTATAAACGAGTATTCGATGATAAATAATAGACACACACTTAAAGTCATATGATTCAATAATTATGATAAGGAATACAAATATTAACCCTCATTTTACTATAAGCAAAACGATTCAAGAAATGTAATTATTGATTCGATATACTCTATCCCAACACTATGACGCATCCAATCACGGCATGAATCATGCGAAAGGCATAACATATCACAAACGTATAATCTCGACAATGATAATCAATTATACGACATCCTATATCGGTCTACAAGATCGATCTAGGTGAAATAACCCTTCTATTGTCGTCGATAACCAAGATCGACGGCTATAAATGAGTATTTGAAGATGTATCAATAAGCACAAACTATTAGCCATATGATTCAGTATTTGTAAAAATACATGATTGAATTGAAATAAATTAACTACTTATCTAGGGCTCGCTTCCTCCTTGAATGAGTGATTTTAGCCACTCATCTTTAATCCACACGCAAGGCACAAATCTGAAATCATCAAACACTTTCTTTAATTTATCAAATGCTGGGATCTTTTAAGAAAAGATCCGAAACCTTACAAAGCTTTGGTTCCTAATTACAAACTAATTATTAAAAGCTAAAACTACAAATTAAAAAAACTAAGGAGAAAACCTAAGGAAAATACTAAGAAAATTAAGCCCAGAAGGGACCCCAAAAGATGACCAAAAAAGACTCTAAAACCCTAAACATTGTTTTGTTTATATAGGGCTCGGACTAAAACCCTTCCATAAGCAGGTCAATCAATTGAATTCCAAGATTCAATCAATTGAATTCAAAATCTGAATTATGGCGGAATCATTTGAATTTGAAATAAATCGATTAATTTTAGGAAATCAATCAATTTGAATTTAAATTAAAATTTGAGAGGGAAATAGTTGTCATCTAACTCAATCAATTGATTTATGAAATTCAATCGATTGATTTTAAATTCATATTTTGAACGGCAGAACAGTTGTCATAATCTCAATTGATTGATTTTCAGAATTTAATCGATTGAGTTAGACCTGTGACATTTTTAATTCTCTTAGAAATGGTCGGATCAATCGATTCTTCTACGGATTTCGATGTTTCGGTTGACTTTATAGTTCAATGCTCCCACGTGGTCCTTAATTATGCTCTTTTATGCTTCTTCAAGATCCAACGAACAAAAATACCTGAAACCACTAAAACTGCACAATAACCGTCAGATAGCCGTTATCGGATAGTCAAATGTTGGTAGTGGGTGTGAAATATGGTCATATTTCGACAGAGATCACTTGCCTAAGACCGTGAGTCATGGATCAAAATCTCGGCCGAAATTTCAAAATCTCGGCCGAAATTTCAAAATCTCGGCCGAAATTTCAAAATTTCGGCCAAGACGTCTCGCTTTCGGTCAAGAACGAACCGAAAAAATAAAAAATCGGCCCCCCTCCAAAAAGTTTAAATTATCGGTTGTAATTTGAAATTATTGGCCAATAATTTCAAATTATCGGCCGATAATTTAGAATTTCAAATTGCCGGCCAATAATTTGAAAATTATCGGCTGGTTTCTGTTGCCTTGGTTTGAAATTTTTTTTGGGGTTTAAAACCCATGGAGAAGAAAAAACAAAAAGGAAGAAGAAGAAGAAAAAAGTGGAGAACGACTTACCTGGATGACTGGATCTGAGTTGATGTAGCTCGAAATCAGCCACTTTCTTATTCGTCTGCCTGCTTCTTCTTCTCGCCCTTTTTTGTTCCCTGTGTTTCGCTATTAAGGAATGAATTCTATATATATACAGAGAATGGGACCGACTCCCATGCTATTCACATACACATTGGAGTGGTGTTTAAATGATCTTAGACCATAAGCATATACTATGTAAGTGATATGAACCGTCACACTTATTTTTTAGGGATATTTAAGCCATCTGACATGTAGACTATAATATCAATCATTGGTTTTAATTTTAAGGGCTGATATTAAAGTTTATCAATCGGATGGTTCACATTCACTGCCCACCCTTCAATATATGATCGATTAGACAATGTTTAAATGATATCACACCATTAAAATATCACTTTTTATTCCACACCATTAAAGTGTGATTCATCATTATGCCATGTAGCACACACCTATGATTTGTCAAATGGTGTTTAAATGATCTTACGCCATTAAAAACTTATTTTTTATTATACATCATTAAAGTTTGATTTATCATTATGATTGCTTCAAATCAGATGGTGGAGATTTTGTTTCACCTCAATATTCGAGAGATGGTTAGCTTTTTTTTTCAAATGTCATATATCTGCCAAATCCGGCCCTAAAATCACATTTGAGCGTGATGTGTGCCATAGGATTCAATGGAAATTTTTTGAGAATCTGTGACATGTGAAATTAAAAATTGACTGTGATAGGTGCGACATGATCTCAAAATCCTTTGTGTGGAAGATTAGAGTGAAACACGATCTCCATCAACTGTTTCGAAGTGATCAATGGGTTTAAAGGGGTTGCATAAATGAGCATTTTTAGAGATTGCTTGAGCAGTAATAGAGGTACCCAATATTTCACATAGTAGATCTTGAGATCATAGTCCAACTAGCAGACGGTCAGATCTTGATTCCACATGACATACATCCCCAAAGTGTCCTTGATCATGGGCGTATCATGAGAAGGGTTCTCGGGTCACTTTTGAGATTTATTCAATGTAGAATCAAAATCTAACCGCCTGATATGTTTTGCATGAGCTCAAGATCCATTGTGTGATTGAAAATTAGTTTCACGAGTGTAAATATGTATTCTAACAATGTTAAAGAGTTAAAAAAAATCAATAAAATAAAGTTCGGCAAAGTTCGGTAAAGTTCAGAGCATATTTAAAAAAAAAAATCCGAAATTTACCGAAATTTTGATTGAAATTACCGAAATTTTGACTAATTTACGGTTCGGGTCAGGACTGAAACCGAAACCTAGATTTTGATCCATGCCGTGAGTAGAAAGATTCTTTATGCCCGACCCGAGACAGGTCAAAGTTCATATATTTTTCCATGTCTTCTTTTTTAGGGTCTCTTGGATTGCTTTCTTGATCTTGGTGGGGGATTAAGTGTTTTAAATGTTTTATTATGAAGACTTGTCTAAGTGTGTTGCTTATGCTCAGTGGTTGATTGAATTGTTTTATGGTTTCTTGAGCCCAAAAAGATGCATACTGATCACTTAGACATAAAAATAAAATAATATAAATAAATCCTAGCTAGGTGCTCTAATGTAGTATTCTCACCGTACACCAACATCCACATGGAGTGTGACTTTACATTAAAACATATTTTAGGTGCCATGTGGAGCAAATTAGCATTGTTTGTATAATTTGTAAAATATAAAATTTTAAAACATCTCCACCTTGTATGTCAAAATTTTACTTCTAATTTTATAATAATTTTTAGTTATATTTTTTCAGATTGATCGATACAACATATTAGAGCTAAACCGATATCAAACCAGCGATTTGGGTGCCATGTGGAGCTCCACCTGAGCTTGGTGTACTCTATTAGAGTACGTTCACTTTTCTTATAGATATGGGGAAATGATTCCCTACGTCAAATCATTGATTTTGAAAGGCAAAATTCTCGGAATGTAAAACACGTCTTTGTCTTATGAACTAAAGGGCAAAAATAAACATATTATTTGATTTGTTAGTAGCACAGTCAATTTCGACTTATATTGGAAATTTCTTTGATATGATAATTCGGTATTGGGTCTCAATCCATTGTAGGCCTTTATTTTATAAAAGCAACAGAAAAAAAGAATATTTGAGCAATAGTACCATCAAACAATTCTTCCTATTATATTGTTTTATCAGATGTCATAAATGTGAATGGCTAACATATTTTAGAAATAACCATTTATTTGATGCTATTTTATTGCGCTCTTAATCTTATGATAGACGAGCTTCTTTGATGGAATCTTCTGGCACAGTTGATCTAAATATCTTTTGATTCGCATTGGTTTTTACCATAAAAAAATGTGATCTTCCGGCAGAGTTGATCTAAATATCTATCGCTTCGCATCGGATTTTACCATACAAAATGTGCTCATCCGGCCATCTCATAATCTACTTATTATGAGATGTATATATAGCATTCTTTGTGCAACTGAATTATATTATTACCTTCATATTGCTCTATCTTAATAATTGAGGGTGCATTTGGCTTTGCTACTTGGGACCTAAAAGTGACTATTCGGCTCTGATGAAACGGTTGAGGCTTGGAGTATGTTTGGTAAATCAGCTCTCACCTTTGTTAATTTGCACTGATGGAGAGCTGTTTTAACTGAAAATGGGCTCTCTGGCAGAGCAAATTAAAACTTTGATCCTTCGCTGAACAAAGACTTTACATAGATGACATTTGACTGCTACAACTAAAGTGATAGAGGTTGTTTTTTGTCCCAATAAATAATAAAGATCTTCAAACCATGACTCATTTATATGATAGAACATATATGATGATTTTATGTGACACACATCCCAAAAAATGACCTGAGCACCAAGTCACCTAGCACTATGCCACGTACCTAAATAAAAATGCCCTTTGATTAATATCAAAATTTTCTCAATTAAAATGATTGTTTTAAAAAATTTTTTATAAAAGTCTTCACTCTTTAAGTCTATGCATTGCTTGCACCGGTCACTTCATATTAGCTTTTGAGAAAAATGTTCCATGATAGGATTGTAGTGTGCATGGCTTTGAAGGGTTTCTGCACCATATATACAAATATCGAGAGTATTGACACCAATAAATTCTGCCATATGTTACTTAATTCGCTCATTCACCTAAAGAATTGTGAATTGGGTATATCGAACCCAATTCAGTGTGACAAGCGAATTCTTGAATAAATATTAAGTATTTATCTAGAATAATTTAAAAGCATAAAAAACAATTTTAAGCTAAGGACTTTATGATTTTTATATTCTAAAGTTAGCCAATTTGTAATTTATATTTTATTGATTACAAAATATAAATTTATATTATAAATTTAATAAATAATTTTAAAACTCATCCTACCCTAGGCGAATCAGGTTCGCTTGACACTAGTGAATTGCAAACTCGAATAAATGATAAATTGTATCTCAATAAAAGCAAAGATAAGTATTGTGTGTGGGTGTCTGTGAGTGTGTGCGCAGGTGTGTAGTATGTGTGTGCGCGCATAAGACTAATTCCAATGAATTCCACTGATGGGGATATCACACAAAGCAAGGCAGATAAAAGCGCAAAGAATAAGCCAAATAGAAGGCAGAAGATGTCTGTGAATAGTGCTGTGAAAAGTACCATAACACGCTATGAATAGTTTCACAGCACGTTATCCCACAGTGCGCTGTAAATTTTCATTTTAGTTTTTTATTATTTTAGGACTCTTATTGCGAGTTTTATGTTATTTAGGGTTTTCTTAGCCTATATAAAGGCATTGTAAACACTTTATTAATTAATTTTTTATTGTTAAATGAAAAGAGAATTGCTTTTGTGCAAACCCTAGAGAGCTTCTGAAGAGTTTTCAACCGATGGAGTGAATCCTTCAAACCTTGAGTAGTGAGCAATTGTTTCTCGTGCGACTTGGTGTGAAGCTAACGTACAGCCATGGTGTGAAGCTTCGGAAAATCCTTGGTTTGAAGCCTTGAAAATCTATCCCCTTATTTTATCTTTTCGAGATTATTGTCAGGTAATATCTTCTTTAATTCCGTTGATAAAAATTAAAATCCCAAATTGTTCCCTTTTTACAGAATTCTTTTAAGCCTTATTTCATTTAAAATCTCCGAGGATTCAAGAGACGATACTGCGATTGTCGATTGATGCCCTAAACTAGAACGAAACTCGAGTTCTCTCATCGAAGTAGTTTTTCTAGATTGGAAAATTTTACTCATGCGAACGCTAAGGTGGATTAATCTAATTGTTTTATTAATTTCATTAAATTAATTTTATGTATTGCATGATTTTGAATATTCTGCTATTCAATTTATTCTAAAAGTTAATCCCGAATTCACATATTAGTGTTTTAGCGTGTCGTCCTGCGTCATCTACCTATAAATTATAAATAGCTACAAAATCTCCTAATTATATTGGAATTAGAATTAGCTTTCAGAGGGCATTAGACTTGACTCCAAAAATTGTAGATAGCTATGCCCACAAGGGATTAGCTTTCAAGATAAACCTCTTTCTCCATTTCTCAATCACAATTGATCTCAAAATGGAGTAGCAAAGGTCAGCATGCATTGCCTTTGAACCGTCTGCATTATTTTTTTATATCATTAATTATGCTTCTAAAATTGGAGGGTTGCACTTGGAGACAGACGACCAATAAAAACTAGTTGATAATTAAATTGTGACCATCTTTGTTTCTGCCATTAAAGCTGAAAAAAATCCTTGAAACCATTTTTTTATGATGACCCTCTCATAATTAAGAAAATAAAACCACCTCCTCTAGATCCTAAAGAAATGGAAAAGAGGCTTGAATAGCTATATTCTTAACATCTTATAAACTGCAAATCTGTGGCTCTTTGTATGAAAATTTGAATCTGAAATCTAGACCAACTTCCTATCAAATGGCCATTGATCCGAAAAGTAACCTTCGTGTATTTGGATTCAACTACACAAACATTTATGTTTATGACATAACTCTCTAACCGACTTCAATTAAGTCAATGTCAAAATAGAGTAGTTGCTCTAATCACCTATCTAACCTCTTCTCCTCCTCCTAAATTTAAATTGTAACTAGAGAAATTAGAATAACTTGAGGACCAAATTTATGGTGGAGATTGTTGTTCACATTTGACGTGGAGGGCTGTGTAAGAACATAGTTTTCTCCAAGGCTTTCTTATGCATGAACCAAAAAAAGGCTATTGCATAGAGATGAAAAGATTGACAAAGAATTTAGAGAATGCCCAAACGACACTACATAACAAACCACAAGGCGCACCTAGCAGAACACAATACAAATCAGGGTGCCTCCAATTGAACAGTGCCACAACATGCTCGCACTAGGCTGTCATGTTGCCAAGTGCCAAATAGAAATTTAGCCTGACTTTCTAGGACCTACAACCGATCATACATCGTGCATACTTGATCGTCAGATAGTGCCTCAAATTTCTCACTGATCTCATTCGGATCCACTATGAGATGTCTACTGCCTTTCCAAAAGCACAACTGTTCAAAGAGATATGAGTCGACCATTTGATTCTATAATGGTAAATGACAATCTCTTTATGTTTTTGATTACTCAAAATTTCTTAGTCAAAATGTAATTTAAAACACGAGACGTAATGCCCGACACGTCTCATCTCAGGTGAAATTTAAAATCATGGTAGTGCAACATCTGCCAGGAGCACATTTGGTAATTGCCCGAGGAGTGGGCAGGAGGCTTTAGGGTGTTGAAAACAGAGTAGGAGTGGATCTGCATGCTTTTATGTTGTTCATGTTGCATAGCAAAACCTTAGGCTGCTTTTGGGTTAGCACTTTAAAGCGAAAGAGCTGCTCTTCTGCTCTTTGGCTCCAACAGGAAACTATTTTTACGTTTTGTAATAGAGCTTCTCACTTCATTTGCTCTAGCAGGAAACTTTTAAGTGATAAAACTGTTTTCTATCAAAACAAATTTTATCTGCTCTAACATAGAGCAGGCAGAGAGCTACTGCTCTTATAAGAGCTAACCAAATGCTACCTTATATTAAATTGAAGTGGGTGCAAAATGAATTCCTTTGTTTCTGCTTAAAGTTTGAAATTTCTGATGATTTGAGTGGCTGAGTAGCTGCCCACATAGACCCAAATTCAGCTCTTTCACTCTCCGAAAGAGCTAAGAGCACTTACCACCAAACCCAGTCCCATACTAAAGTGCTATACGCCAAAGCAGAGAGCTGCTTTTTGCTTCCAAAGAGCAATCCCAAAGATAGTCCTATACTAGGTTTGATTTCTCTTTTTTTGTGTTGTTACAGATAGACGATGCAGCTATAAATTCAGGAAATTCTGGTGGGCCTTTCAAACATTATGATGGGATTGACATTGCCAAAGATGGAACTGGTATGCACCTTATGGTCCTTCATTTTAAACATTTGGTGGGGAACCTTTGCAAGCTTGTTTGACCTTGCCGAACCTCGACTTGGTGGTTATGCTGTCACCAGAGTGAACTGAACCACGAACCGGGTCTTACCCGACCCGGTTTGCGATTTGCTAGGTAATCTAGCGAATTAGGTAATCCTGATTGAAACCAATACGGACTATCATGCACTCTAAAAAAAATTCTATCAACCATATCATAAGCTTTCTAGATATCCAATTTACAAATAATACGATCGATTGTCCATAGGCTGGTTATATTCCAGACATTTCTGCATCACCACTGCCTCGCCAAGGATTTCACAGCCATGCACATAAACATCTCAGTTTGTAGATATGATTTGGTTTATTATTGTTTTCAACCAGTTTAATAGGACTTTATCAAATTTTTGTCAATGCTTCCTAGCATAGTTATACGCCTAAATCTTTCAATTCTTTGGCTCACTCCTTCCTTGAAATTAACAAATTCAAAATAGAGGTAAACATCCTAGTATCCTACCTATACTTGCCCGCTCATGAAACCCCATAATTTGGAGATGTTGTATATAATATTGAATTGAACAATAAATATATTGTGTTGGTTTTCGTAAATGAGGTCAGCATTTTCGTTCATTGCATATCTTCAGTTTACCTTGACAACTTCTTAAATTTGTTTACAACTGATATGGTTTGATTTTCTATGAAATTTAGACCTTTACATGGTGGGTGGCGTTTAAGATTTAGGATTGTAATGGACACTGGTTCTATTAAGTTAAACATAATTAACCACCTTTCTTGGTTAATGAGGTTCTTTTTAGAATCTTCACTAGGATGAGCGTTTTAGTTTATTGCATCTCTTCTACACCACCTTGACAATTTCTTATTATTCATTGATCACATATAGTATTTGATGTAAAGTACGAAATTTAGATCCTTATATGGTCTGTGGAGTTAAAAGATTTTCTTGGTTAATAATGTTCTTTTTAAATTTTCACCAGGTAAATGAGGTTGTGAAAACAAATAATTTGTCTAACAAGGTGTCCGAATTTTAATTTTTTTTTGAGAGTCGGGAAGTTCTTCTACTTGGTCTAAAAAATTGGATAGAATGAATTAATGGAAGAGGTTAAGAAAGGCCGCTCTATTTATAGGTTTCCTACTTAAAATCTACTCTAACTAAGACTTAAAGTCGTAAGTTATGTCAGAGAGCGTGACCCATGCATGAACCTACTAACGTGAGCCCTCTTCGCACTCCCTCTAACATGACCTATGCAGGCCATCCCCTTTATCTCTCATTGATGGCCCACGCAGGCCATCCCCTTTCTGTCTTTTTTTTTTTTTTTTTTCTATCTAAATATGGCTCACGCAGGTCACCTGCGTATGCCATACCTGCGTGGGTCACCTTCTTCAAATACGGGTCCTCTATTTTCTCCGCTTAAGTAAATAATCATCTACGTAGGCCAGATATCTTAAAAAGATTATTATCTCAATCCGCGTGAATGCTAAGACCCACGCAACCCTCATGACCCTTGATTTTGTGAAACTCTTATGGAAATCGTAAGATTATATCTCCTCGTAATAGCTGCTATAAATCTATAAATAAAATATCTCCTCTCATTATTTAGAGATCAAAAATTCTTACGCGAGAGTCCTGCCCAAAACTTCTCCAACTTTGATTCTCTTGCAAAAGACCTTAAGATATCTCCGAGATTCTTTTTATTCCCTCTTCTTTTTTCCTATTTAGAGTGTACGAGAGAATAAGTTCGGATTGAATTATGAATTCGGACTATTTTCGGTACACGTGTATCTATGATGATAAGAGTTACGACCTTTACTTAAATGTGATATGCTTAAGATAAGAGTTACGGCTCTTATCTAAGTATGATTTAGGCTGCAAATTGGGATTATGCGTTACGGAACGTACCTAATTTCTTGTATACTTAAAGTTAGTTTAGTTACGTAAGTACAAACCATAGCTTAACTCTTAATATGCTCAGATTGCAACCACAAATTTGATACTCGTATGGGTTGCAATCATGAACCTAAAGAATGATTATGGACTTCGGCACTCGAAATATTCATATACAATGACTCATAACCATTATATTTACTAGATCTAAATCATGTCCCGAAATTAAAGTTTTCCTCGTGGATTGGGTCATCACTCCTTCAAATATAAGATTTGGATCTCAACCTTAAGATCGGAAATTTTTTTACGGTGGTAAAATTAAATTTTTTGATACACGAATAATTAGGACATATTTGCATAGGTCGTACTTGCATAAGTCGTACCTACGTAGGCCATTCCTACATAGGCCGTACCTGGGTAGGACATACCTGCCATGGTCGTCGCTTATGTAGCCTTCACGTGGGTTAAATATTTTAACGATAGATTCGTTAACTTTTAATCAAATGTTCATAATATATATGAGGTTGTAATGAAATCATGTGGTGGATTGGTTACATGTTGACTAAGTCTTGAGATTTTGGTCAAATCTCATAGTAGACTCGTTGACTTTTAGTCAACCGATCACAATACTAAATCGTAACGAGATTCAACAGTGAATTTATTTTATGTTAATCAAATTTTATTATTTTAGTCAAATCCAATGATGGACTCATTGACTTTTGATCAAACGATCATAATATGAGATCATAACGAGATCCAACGGTGGATTTATTACTTGTTGATCAAATCTTGTGATTTTGGTCAAATCCAACGGTAGGCTCGTTAACTTTTATTCAAACAATCATAATACGAAATCATAACGAGATCCAATAGTGGATTTATTACATGTCGACAAAATCTTGTGATTTTAGTTAAATCCAACGATGGATTCGTTAATGTTTAGTCAAACAATCATAATATGAGATTGTAATAAAATCCAATGGTGAATTTATTGCATGTTGACCAGATCTCATGAGTTTACTCAAATCTAATGATAGACTTATTGACTTTTTATCAAAAGATTATAATTCGAGATCGTAATGAGATTCAACGATGGATTTATTATATATTGATCAAATCTTGTGATTTTAGTATAATCCAATGGTAGACTCAGGGACTTTTGGTCAAACATTCATAATACGAGATCGTAATGAAAACCAACAGTGGATTTATTGCATATTGATCAAATCTTGTGATTTTGAAAGAATCCAATGGTAAACTTGTTCACTTTTATTGAAACGATCATGATACGAGATTGTAATGAGATCCTATAATGGATTACCGTACTTAATAGAAACTCTACAGTTAAGTGAGAGTTTGAGCCCCCACATCCTTTTATGTGGCTACGTCAGTGTCAATGAATCACCAAAGCGTAGGCATAATCTCACGCAATTACGTTGTAACAGCCTGGATTTCTGCACCCAGAAATCCATGCCATTAGGATCATACTCTGGATGATCCCCGGGACGAATCATAAGTGTCTGGTTGTAAAGCGGAAGCCAAGCAGACACCACCAGCAGCGGTAGATCGAGTTAGTCACTTATCAACGCATTTAATCATAACGAACAATAATCTTAAGACAATTAATTCTATATTAAACAAAGAAAATGCATTCTCAAAAAGGAACCAAGAAGAACCATTGGTGATGGACATCCATCACCCAAACAATGGTTCCCGATAGTGGTTCCGAATAGAATGCATAAATAATACACTAATGATCCTACAAAACTGTACATAAAAGTGGCCACCAGGCACACAGCAATCCCAAAAATAAACAAAATACAATATAACAGACACTAATACCCAGGCTACGGATAGAACTTTGACGTCATCTCCTGTCTCCTCGACCTCGGCCCTCCTGGTCAGCCGTAGTCCAGGTCACTCTCTATGCCCTAACCTAAAATTTATTTAGAAAAACAGGGTGAGCTACATCATAGCTCAATAGAAGAATTCCAACTAAATGAATTGAATATGCAGATCATGCTATCTCATAACAGAAATCAAATCGAAGCGATACAATCATGCCGAAACAAATCAATTACTGAGCTTTTAGACAAGAAATCAGATGTTATGCAAGTATATTATCAGAGAGCTTAAATTGTGTATATTTAACTTAAGAAACTCCCGTGACTATATAGCACGGAGTAAACAGGAATGTCCGATAGGAAACCCCAACCAATCGTCGTTCACATGAACAATTTTGAAAGTGCAACAATGCCTCATCTATGGAGTGCAATTGCGAGAGGATTACAAGGTGCACAAGTGTGCTGCATCGAATATACCGGCTTGGGGATCATCTGGTTTAAATCATCAAATTACATACGTATATACCTCACAGATCAGACAACAGAATCAGAAGCAAGTTTTCAGAATGCAAATCAGGAAACAAAAATCAAAATATCAGGAATCATGATATGCATACATGTTTGGTAAAAACAGAAATCAGGGCATAGATATGAGATAAACATGGAATCATACTAAAAAATAGTTTAGGTTGGTTTTCCCCTACCTTAGGTCAATTTATCTTCTAAGCAAATCCAAAGCCCTTTCAATTTATCTTCTAAGCAAATCCAAAGCCCTTTCAGTTCTCTTTCCACAACAAGTCAGTTGATCGATCAATACACCTTATTGATCGATCACCTATCATCATTGATCGATCAATACACTCATTGATCGATCAATAACCTCTCTTCTACACTCTTCTAATACAGTTTAAATTGATCAATCACCACCTTTGTTGATCGATCAATGCTCCCTGTTGATCGATCAATGTCCTCATTGATCGATCACCACTCTTTTCTCAAAAATTCACACCTTCTGTTCTCATTAACTTTTTATACAGATTGATCGATCAATGCCCTCATTGATCGATCACCACTATCATTGATCGATCAATACCTTTGTTGATCGATCACCAAATGTCATTGATCGATCACCACTATCATTGATCGATCAATGCTCTCATTGATCGATCAATGCCCAAATTGATCGATCAATGCCCTTCGCATTGAACTTCCAAAGATTTTGGTTCTCTGTTCCACCATTTTGTCCTATACAGATTGATCGATCAATGGTCTTCATTGATCGATCACCACTATCATTGATCGATCACCACTTGTGTTGATCGATCAATAATGACAGAAACTCTGTCATTAATGGAGTTCATCTCCAACCCTATTTTAACCCTTTTCTCCTTAATGGTTCTCAACAACCATTAACATGACATCAATGCCCATACTTGGGCATCTCGTTTGCCCCTATTTAAACACATAAACTCACCTTTGTCTTGCCTTACGGGTTTCAAATCGACTCGAATGAGGGTTTTGGATCTAGCTTTGAGGCTCGGATTTGTCGATGTCGATTCCCCTCAATCCTCAAGACCGTACACACTCTT
Source organism: Chloranthus sessilifolius (assembly GCA_021018995.1). Classification (NCBI taxonomy): domain Eukaryota; kingdom Viridiplantae; phylum Streptophyta; class Magnoliopsida; order Chloranthales; family Chloranthaceae; genus Chloranthus; species Chloranthus sessilifolius. The sequence continues at coordinate 30,560,338 of CM037598.1, forward strand.
AGACTAGTGTGGAGTGTCCTAGTTCATCTCTCCATCCTCTATCTCGAACAATCGCTAACCCCGTTTTCTCAAGGAACCCTTTTCACAGACCAACCCTAGCTACAAACCTCTCAGATTCTAAAGCAAGGGGAAGAGGGAGAAGAAGAAAAACTCTCTCTCTAGGTCTCCCTTCCTTCTCTTATAAGCTAAGAAAACAGATATTTCTGTTTTCCCTTAGTTTGTGTTCCGGTGTGGAGCACGAACACGGTCGCTACGACGCAACGTGCTACGTTGACCCTTTACACAACTCGGACCTAAACGAAAATACACATGTGAACTCATCTAACCATGGTGTAACCTTATCTCAACTAATATTAATTCTTAAAATTTAAATCGGTCTCGATTTCCGTGCCGGGCACGTAGATCGAAGCAGTTGGGTTCGTGTTTTAGATTTCAGGGTTGTTACATACGTACATGATCTAACCTCTCCATAAAATGTACAACATACTGGTAATAGAAATTATCCTCTTATTTTACTTAGCAAATAAATGTGAACTTCAAGTGATGTTCTATATATGTATACAACACATCAATACAATTATAAAATAGGTGCAGTTTTTAGTGTGCGTGAAATTGGGAAGATGAAATGAAGGGTTCGACTTCACAGATGCCATCGAAATCCTAAAGCATTCATGCCATCATGGAGATCACGTCGAGGTTATAAAAAATAGATATATAATATATTATAACTGGACAAATACCTAAAAAGGATATGAATGTTTAAAGTTTAGATCTATCATGAGCATCGATCGAAAGACCTTATTTTAAGATCTACCTGCTTAGAAATTTTGGTCATAATATATCAGGGATAAAGTATTCAATACTCCGTCAAAAGACACCGATGTTTCGAGACCTTAAACCTCGAATCAGGTTTGAAATTCGAGTCCAAAAGATTGGGGGGCTATTTCTAAGTACTTAAAATTTTGTCTTTAAAAAACAACTCTGATGTCCTTGGGAAACATGAAAGGTCAAAGTTTGACTTCATAGATGACATCGAAGTCCTAAAGTATCAATGTCATCGTGAAAATCACGTTGAGACAATAAATTTTGACTACTCATATGCCACGTTTCAACAAGAAACGAGGTCAATGCGTGTTGTCAAAGGTTCCACTTTAATTGTGTGAATGCACACACTTTGATGCTGCAGGAACAATGGACATCCATCCTGGTCCCACAGACATCCGTCATACGCGGAACAGTGAGATATGCAAATCATGGACGTCGATCCTAAATCTACGAACGTCATCACGGTTGGATGTCCATCTTGAAGTCATGGACGTCATTCTCTGCTCACGCAGTAATGGAGTGTCCAAAATGCGAACATCTGTTCGAAAGCTTTACAGAAGCCACGGACGTCTGTCCCTAACCACAGACGTCTGCCCTGAACGAAACCAAACCAGTCCGTCCAGACCAGTTAGAGTCATATCTAACGGATTCAAGGTCGATTTCTCCACGGAAGTTGAGGCTCGGGTAGGGTTGGACCTCCTTGCCAATTTTTAGCACAGTCCGACCAATGATTCCCCGGTGGCGGCCAAACAAAAGATTAAAGAGAAAAATATAAAAATTTACAGATTTAATAGAAAATAAAATACCAAATGTGCATATCTATCAAATTTATAAGATAATTAGGTTTAATTAATTTTAAACCCGTCGATGTGGGATCGAACACACCTTACGAGGCAGGATTAGAGAAGAATAGAGGGGATTAATGGATACCCATCTGTTGATACAGTGGTTAGGGTTGAAGAGATCAATGCCCAAAGCGTTGATTCTTCCATGTGTTCTCTGAAAGTGCCCACGTCCTAGACCCTTTGAAGATTGTCGATTGCTTTGGATTAGATGGTGGAGATCGTTTTTCACCCCGTTCTCCCACAAAAGAGATCTTGAGATCATGGTGCACCTATCAGACATTTAGTTTTTTATTCTATGTGTTCCAAATCTCCAAAAAGTGTACTAAAATCGCTTATGAGCGCTATTTGTGCCATATGATTGAAGAGATATTTTTTAAATTTGTGATACATGTGATAAAAAATTGACATTCGTGAAACAAGGTAGGGGTGAAACAAGATCTCCATCATATCATCCGAATCAATCAACGATTTTGAAGGGGTCAGGGACGTAGACACTTTCAGAGAACGCGTGGGCCCGAACAGAGGTACCCAACATCTTATCCTTTCGATTTATTAAAAACTTACTGTCACAGATTTCATAGGCATGGAAATCTGTGAAGTGTACTAATTAATTTCTTGGTAATTAAGTTTGAGATCATTAGTTAGAGATACTGGGTGTTAGCTGGCCCATCTAATCATAGGTAAACGGCCATACAGTATACAAGGTTGAGCCCTCAAATCTATGCTGGGGAAAAATGTGGAACTATACAGGTTATTGTTTTTGTGTAGGCCCCCAAATCTAATGATGTACAAGGCCCCAAATATGGGTTGAAACTATTATTATCATCTATTGACCATGATTGACCCCACTGAAAAAAAATAAAAATTCCTAGTTGTATACTACACCGACCTCCAGAGATTAGGGCTCTCAATGGATCGGGTTAGGGTTCAACCCTGTGGGCGCTACCCGGGCCGGTTTGAAGTTCTTTTTTCCAGCTCGCCTAAGGAGGGCCTAAAAGTACTCAGAAGCCCTGTCCTAGCAGGGCTGGCCAGGTCCGTGTTATCTCGTGGGCAATATTTCTAGCTAATAATATTTTTTTAAATCAATGTTTTATAGCTATACATAGTGGATGTTAATTCATGTGTCATCATATCTTTATTTTGGATGTCCGAGCCTCTTAGATCATCCGGCTATTCTCATGGATGTGTCCTATGGAATCAACATAGGACCATCTGGTGATACTCGAAACACTGTTTTGATGTCCCATGAAGGACGAGTGCATTGCTTACATTATCTTAGAATTATTTTTGAAAACTCGTCCTCACAATGTATTTTTTTAATTAGCCAAAATTTGGACCATGAAAACTAGTCAAAGTTTGAGACTTGTGCTTTAGAATTACTTTTCGTTAAAATTAATCCAAACACAAACAATGTTTTGAATGCACGTGTACCTTAGAGGACGGTCATGTCCTCAATTAGGGGACAGAATCAGCTCTTTTTTTGTGGAAATAGTTCCACCCTCCATTAGAGGACACTCGAGCATCTCCCAGATTGCGGAAAACCTCCAAATTAGCAGCGAGATTGCAAATTGATAACACATAGAGAGCATGGTGCAAAATGTGAACCGTTCAAATCACTCAAACCACTTACGGAAGCCCTAAAAGACTTCTTTTAAGCAAATAAGGCTTATAAGTTAAAACCTCTTTGTACCTCTACAATTTCTTTTAACCGGATACTTAGAGTCATGTCTCTATCATTTATATATATTTTAGGGTATTTTAAATATTTCACTCGATTGCAGTAACACAAATTATGCAATTTTTAAAAGTGTAGCATTAATTTGTCAATTATTCATTGCTCTTTTAACTGGGCTACTCTTTGAACCGTTCTAATCCTCACGCATGCTCTTATTGTGTGTACGGGGAACTGCACAAAAAATGGATCCTAGCTCTCTGCCTGCACGATCGCCCAGGCACTACATCTGGGCTATCTATGCTATATGACATCCTCAAAAAAAAAATTTTTAAAAATGGGCTGCTCTTTGGCTTCAATGAGTAAACCCCAAACACAACTTTAATTCGGAGGGAAAGCTAAGTCTATGAGGAGCTTTCAACCTGATTAAATTTCCAGTTAATATAGATGGTTTTTGTATTAATATTTACATGCATGTGATATTGATTACACTAAGATTTAAACCCTCTAATGGTGCAATTGTCTGATTGAGTTTTTATTAGTTTTTGATAAAGGAAACTCCAAGGAGAAGTAGTTTGATGGAAGGAAATTTCTGTGAGGAATGAATAACCCTCCTTATTGATACAGGAAATGAAATTGAAGGTGGTGAAAAGAGAGTAAACTTTTTAGACATCTTTGTTTTTTTTTTTCAAATTTCAGCAGTGAAGAAGTGATGAAGACAAGTTTTCTTTTGTAATATGCTATTGTAAAGAAATTTTTGGCCTCAATTCATAGAATCTATTTGTAAGGCATGTGCAAATTTGTCTTTATTTTTAATAAAAAAGTTAATTATGAGCGTAGTGACAAATTTCGTTTTGGTAATATTTCGGTTCATTTTGTATAAATTTCGGGGAAAATTCGAAAACATTTCAAGAAGTACAAAAAAATAAATGAAAATTATATTTTATGTTTATAAAATAACTTATTTATTATTTCAAAATGTCTGAAATTAAGAGAAAAATCATTAGTTTCAGTGAAATTTCATTAAAATTTTGACGATTTCGGAGAAATGACAGATGTTTCACTGAAAGTTTTGTCCAACCACTATTTCGTGAAAATTTCAGAGATATTTGTCACAATGATTATGAGAGCCTGAAAATGTCAAAGAAATTTGTCACAATGATTATGAGAGCTACAACTTGAACATGAGATTGTACCACGGCAAATTGTCTAAAAAAAGGACTTAAATCTCTTATAGATTTGTGTCATGTGAAACACCACTTGAACCCTTTGATTTGAAGGCCATAATGTAAAAATATTTCCCATCAATGATTGGCACGAAACATGATCTCTACAATCCGAATTGTCTCAGTTAACCATTGATCAGTATTGAATTAGATGATGGTGTTTGAATGTATTGAATCAGATGATAGAGATCACATTTCATGTTGATCTTTGACAAAAAGACATTTACGTTATAACCTTCAAATCAAAGGGCTTAGATGGTGTTTCACATGGGCCCACGGTAGAAATTTCTTGTGCCACTTGTAGCTCCCATTAATTATATATAAAACCTTTATTAGCACCCACGTGTGCAGCCCCTTGAAAAACAGTGATTTCTTCATATTAGATGATGATCGTTTTTCACCTCAATATCCCACAAAATCGATGTTGATATCATGTATCACCTATTAGACGGTCAATTTTTTATTACACATGCATGTCACAAATCCCTAAAAAGTGCTCTTAAAATCACGTTTGAATGTGATGTGTGCCATAGCATTTTAGGTCAATTTTTTGGGGATATGTGACATGTGGAATAGCAAATTGACCTTCTATTAAGTGGACATGATCTCAAGATCCATTTTATATAAGATATGGGTGAAAAATGATCTGCATTATCTAATCTAAAATAATCAGTAGTTTTGAAGGGGTTGCACATGTGGGCGCTTTCAGAGATTGTGTTCCCGCTAATAGAGGTGCCCAAAGTTCTTGGGTACCTCTATTAGCACCCACGCATTCTCTGAACGCGCCCACATCGGAAACCCATTGAGATCCATTGATTGCATCGGATCAGATGATGGAGATCACTTTCAACCCCTATATTCCACACAATGCATCTTGACATCATGTATCACCTATCATATAGTCAATTTTTGATTCCACATGTCACCAATCCCCAAAAAGGGCCCCTTGAATCCTATGGCACACATCACACTCAAACGTGATTTAGGGCCATTTTTGGGGGGATCTCTGACATATGATATAAAAAACGTACCATGCTGATAGTTGAGACATGATCTTAAGATCCATTGAGTGGAAGATCTGGGTGAAAAATCATCTCCTTTATTTGATACTAAGCAATGAAAGTTTTTTTCTTTTCTACGTTTAATAACCCATAAACGTTCAAATGTACCTCGTGTGCCCCAGAACAAATCACTTGTGCAAGTATTTGCTCCCAATATTTGTTAGGGTACCTTTAAACACGCATGCATACAAAATCTTGAATAGCACTCATGCCAAATCAAATACTGGAGATCATCTTTCGCTCCAATCTTTCATACAAGAGATCTTGAGGCCATGAACATTATATCAAACGACCAATTTTCGATTTCACATGGTACCGATCCCAAAAGAGTGACCCTAAAGTCATGTTTGAGCTAGATGTTCGCCACGTGACTTTAGGGATTATTATTTCACACGATACAGATTCTAAAAGATTAAGATTGTTATTGTTATGCAAAAATGCCAACTTTTTCAAATGCTAGCGTTACCGTTGCTGATGTGAATGCCAACTTTCTCATGGTGGTGATGTGAATGGTGCTCATTCTTTTCTCATCTCTAGAATGTGTATCCTAATTATACTCATCTATTTGTAACCAGGCTTGCGATTCCTTTTAAAAACTAAAAACGCATTAGTGCTGCTTGATATATGTTTCAATTAAATAGTGTAACTCTAACCACAAAATGCATTGACGACACTACAAAAAATTAGCAGCAGTTTTTTGTTAAAAAAACTGCCGCTATTGGTCTTGTCGCTACAAAAAACTGCCATTAATAGATCTGCCTTTATAAAAAACTGCCTTAACATCAAGTGCCGCTAAAACACCTTATTTTTGTAGTGCGATTTTGAATCAGATGATGAAGATCTTCTATAATCCCAATTTATTATTTAAAAAATGATTATAAAAATAAGAAGAAGAAAGTTGTGGTCCTAAACTGTCTGCCATGGTCCTCATTGGTACTGATTTCAATCATTTAATTCAATGGGCTGGAATTGAACCCACCGGTTGTCATAAAGATTCTAAAGGAGAATCCACTTATCATCTAGTTTAATAATGAAATCAGACTATTCTATTTAAAGAACAAATTAAAGGTATATATATATATATATATATATATATATATATATATATATATATATATATATATATATATGCTTTAGGTAAAGGTATATACATTGAAAATGAAAGGATTAATTTAAAAGGTCAAAGAAAAATGATAAAGGTAACATGATTGTAACTACCACTCATTGGATTGTGGCCCTCTACTCTGTAACTGTCCATTAGCGGTTATCTATTTTCCAGTTTGTAACCGTTCTCCATTTCTAATGAAAAGGATAGAAGTTTCATCTAAATAAAAAATAAAAAAATAAGCAATTTTAATTATTAATCTAAAATAAAAAAAAGATACATAATTAATTAATCCTAAATCAAAGAGCTTCGGCAACACTGTGCATGAGCGACGACAAGAAACTTTAGTTCTACGTCGTTTAATTTGATTCCCCAACAAAGTGCTTGTAATCCTTGTTGTGATTCATCTCCTTGTGGTAACCTCTTCTTTATCAACTCTTTTTCTTTTTTATCAAACCTCTCCTCGATATTTCTTCTTCACTTACACCAATCTTCAACAGGAAATTGTCTAAAAACAATTCGCCCATGCCAGATTCCTCAGATTCTTCTTCAATCCCTATACCCTTCTCAAGATTAGAACACGTGGGTGGCGCCGGCGACACATGCAACTCTGCCAAGGATGATGCTGGTGGATTTGGCGGTGGTGGTGATGGTAAGAGTAGTGCTGGTTCACCACTACTCATCAACTCTTCCTCAATTAATTTCACCAAAACACGGAAACGAAGAGAGGAGATGAGATTATGGTCCTTGTTGAGGCGTGGTCTCCAAACAATCCAACATCTCGTTACTTCTAAACTGATCTTCTTCTTCACATAGACACATACATCTAAGTTACGTTGGAGAAGTAATCATCTTCATATGAAAAGATTGCTTGTTTTTCTTCAATAGTCGTTTCTAGTCGCTCAACAACACTAATATTTTGTGAGGGGGCTGATAATGGTGGAAACGATGGAGGTGATGAGAGTGCTGCTTGGTTTTGGTGGCTTACATATAACTAACTACTTTTCAGCTCTTGTTCTCTCATCCCCAAAATAGATGCAGACTCTTTTAGATGCGAAAGGAGAGATTCCGGAGATTCTTCTTCTTCACATGTGGTCGGGACGGCCTGCTGCAACTGATCTTCCATCATACATTTTTAGATTCCTTCTTCACCCGTAGATTGGAGGGGCAGAATTAATTCCCTCCTCCCAGTTACGCAACTTCCCTCATGAATGGCATCTGTACCTTCCATATTACCATCACCATTCCTACTTGTGCTACTCGGTTCATCTGTACCAATAATATTATCATCACCTTGCTTTCTTATCCGGCAAAGAACCCATTTATCAAACTCAGACTGTAATATACAAAAGAAAATTGTTACAAATATAATTGACCAACATAGATAGATTATTTAAAGTTTCAATATTTATAAGGTAAAGTAGGTCCGATTGGACTCGGGTCAAGAAACTCAACACAAAACTAGCTAGGAGTGCAACTTGATACCCAACCATTCACGTAGCTAAATCGCTGTTCACCAATCTCCACAAAATGAGATATATCAGACTGAAAATCCTATTTTTACCCGATATTATCAGGGACATATACCTTAATTTACAACCTTAATTTTAAATCAATTAATTTTCACCTGAATCTCCACAAAGTATACGATCTAATCATACCGTCAGATTCTTATATGCGATACCCATCATCCAAAATTTACGATCTAATCAGAAGCATATAATCTCAAGATACATTTTTGAGAATTTTGGATAGTTTCTTCTTTGACCTTCGTAAACTTAACCATTACAGAAACCTTAATAAGATCATATGAGTATCAACTATTCCAATAATCTAAAATTAATGCAATGAATAAAAATATTAACTCTGATCCTAGTTGGGTTTCTTCTGTCACGTTCCTAAACTTAAACCCTTAAAGAAACACGTAAATGAAACAACTCATGATCATATGAGAACCAGTTTTTATATTACGGTTACTGTTACTCATTAATTCACTCATATTTGTACCTAATTCAATAATCTGAAATTGATGCAATGAATAGAAATATTAAATTCAACTTCAATTTATAGCTTAGATAGCAGGGTCAGCTAACTCACCTCTATAGAAATCCCATACTCGTGCATGATATATCCATTCTTTTTGGCCTTTTTCAAGAACTCAACATCCTTTCTTTTCTTGTCAAAAACTAAATATCGTTTCCACCCAATAACTCTTCCTTCGAAATTTATATCTCTGAATCTCCAAAGGTTGACTTCCAACGCCCGCAATTGACCGTTCGACTCAGCTTGCTACATCCTCCCCCTTCATCTCTCTTCTGCTTGTGAAGAACTAAAAATCTTTCTCCTTCTCTTCAACTCCATTAAGCAGCGGTCACGATTCCACACCATATAAGTCTTCTTTTTTTTATGGCATCGGACGGTAGCCGTTCACCGTGTACTTCTTGCTAAGGTAATGAGTGATAATTTCTTCATCTGTTGGCTCGAACCTGTACCCTATTAGCAATCCTTCAATGTCCATTCTAAGCTCTCTTCTTCTCTCACTATTATACCTTCAATGTCTCACCAACTTTCTCAAATAAGTATTTTCTCCTCTCTTTCTCTCTCTATTTCTTTACTTTTGTCTCTCTTCTCTTTCCCACTCTATTTCTTTACTTTTGTCTCTCTCATTAAATATTGCGTTATTTCCAGGGTAATAAGCGTTAAAATGACTGCGGTGTTATATATATATTGTGAGACGTAGCGTGTGTAAGAAGTAAGAAGTAAAAAGCAGGGTGGTGAAAATAGAAATAGTAAGTAGTTACTTATAGTCTAAGTTTGAAACTCTCTTAACACGTCACCAATTGAAGATGTTACTTTCTTTTTTTCTCTCTACAATCTCTCTCTCCTACTTTTTTTCAAAAGTCGACGCCATTTCAAAGATATTCGAAGTTTGTAAAATGAACACATTAACGAGTTTGTTAATGTGTTCACAGATTTCCAAGGCGCATTGAGACCTATCTACCCATAAATGAATTAGTGAAATTTTCAGATTTCCAAGGCGTTGGCATATGTGAAAGTATATTTTTTTAATTTACCAGATCGACCCTGTCAGATACACCTTTTCTGTTAGATACCCTATATTTTCACCTTTACCCAAATCGACCAGCTGCAAGCCTAGCCAACCCTAAGGACAATAAAAATTCCAAATTACCCCTTCTATGACTTTCTTTAACATATAAAAGGTCCTCTTCTTCCTCATTTTAATCTACTACAGTTTATAAGAAGTTAGAGGTGGCGAAAGTGACGACGTCTTGTCTCTCAGTCCGATCTGCTATTTCAAAGAAGAAAACAGAGGCTTGGGAGAAGAAGCTCCTGCATTTTGCCATTGGGAAAAGAAGACCTTGCAGTTTTTCATTTCGATGCGAGTATATTCAGATTATCCAGTGTAAACCTCATTTTCAGTTTGTTAGGGTCTCTTAATGTTGTAGTATATGAAAAATTGTTATTTTATTGGTCAATTTTTTTAAATAGTCGATAACAATTTTATAAACAGTCGATATTGACTCGTTAAGAAATTGATATCAATTGTTTATACAATCGATATCGACCGTTTCCATTGCGATGCGAGGTATGTTAAGGTCTCTTAATGGTGCAGTATAAGTAAAAATTTTATTTTATTGGTCAATTTTTTAAAACAATCGATAACGATTTTATATACAGTCGATATCAACTCATTAAGAAATCATTATCGATTGTTTATACAATCGATATCGATTGTGTAAACAGTCGACATCTGTAGACACCCTAATTTTTCCCTCTTGGGGTATACGAACCTATTCAGTCAACCTTTGACTTTGCCCATGACTTTTGAAAAGGGACCAATCCTCTCTAAAAGTCTTGAAACTCTGAAAACTCCATAATCTGAGAATTATGCACCATAACAGTAGTATATAGCTAAGCCCTAGGCCTTATTGACCGAAGGTCAAAGGTTGAGCCAAAACTCTGACAATATATTCCCCATTTGAAAGCCCAAATGTGAACTTTTTTAACTTGACTTTGTAATTTTAGCAATACTTTGATATGGTAGAATTTATAGGCTTTAAAGTTTCACAAAAAGGGTTGTCATTTGAAAGTTAGAAAATTGACTAAATTGTAAAAAATTGAATTTTATTCTTGAACTGGAAATTTGACTTTTTATTCATTGAGATTTTTGACATGAGGCTAGTTTTATTGAATTCAAATGGGGAGTATTTCGTTATTTACATATAATCTCTTAAGTATATGATATTACATGTAAATACGTATGCATGTCTGTCCTTACCTGCTTACCAGTCTGTCTATCCTAAAATCTCAGCACTTAGACCAACCCAACCCGGAAGGTTTTCCAATTCCACACCCTCACCCATGCGCGTAATTAATTGCACGCCCTGCAAGCCGCGCATAATTGGTTTTTAAAGGGCTAGGCTTCAGCCACTCGTGCACCGACCTAAGATCCCATGTCCAATGCACATGAGCACCCTTCGAGAAAAGGCCTAGTCAACTACGCCAGAACCCCTTCGGTGAAGAATCTAGTCAACCACATCAGAACCCCTTCGGAGAAGGATCTAGTCAACTACCTGAGAACACCGCTAGTGAATGACATAGTCATCCTCAAATCACTAATGAAGATAACTTAGAAGAAGATTATGGTGGCGAACCGGATGGATTTATAAAAGAGAATCCAAAATTTTTTGTGAGAGGCATTAATAATCCCCTAGTAGACGGAGAGTACGAAGTGTCAGAGACATCGGGCAACTCTTCCGATCAGGAGGTAGAAACTAAATACTGAAATTAGATATTTAAAGTTGAAGAGATCTTCAGAGATAAGCAAATATTCCAAAGAGCAATGAAAGAACACGCGATGGAGAAAAACTTTCAAATCCGGCCTTGAAAACCACTAGTTTTCAAGTGACAGCCGAATGCTACGAACCTGGTTATTCGTGACTTATACATGCGTATAAATTGACTGGGCTCGACTCTTTAAAAATCAAGACGTTCAATAGTACTCACACATGTGGAGCCGTTAAGATCAAACCGTACGGTCACCGTAATGCAACAATCTCCTTCATAGCCAACTATGTACGGGAGAAACTTATGAAAGGATTCGACTACACACTTGCATCGATAATGTTTGATATTACAAAAACATATAACGTATAAATCACATATGCTAAGGCCTCAAGGGGGAAAGAACTCGCCCAGAATGATATTAGAGGCAGCTGGGAGGGGCAATTTGTGGATCTACCGGCCTATGTAAAGGAGATGGAGAGGGAAGATTCTAATGTACGAACGTCCTTTTAATTTACACTTGACTGTAAGTTCCAAAGATTTTTTTGGAGTTTTGGCCTGTGCATTGGAAGCTACTACAATACACTTCGTCACATATTATTTATAGATTACACACACCTACGGGGACGTTTTGAAGAGATCCTACTTATCGCGTCAATGCAAGACGATAATTGCCATATATTACTGTTAGCATTTGCGATTGTCAAGTTAGAAGAAAATGATTCGTAGTTGTGGTTTCTTGAACAAGTAGGTGCATTCGTGATCGGTGAGTTTACCGAAAATTTTATTATTATCACATATAAGTCGAAGGGTTTAATAAAGGCAGTCAAACAGATCTTTCCTAACGCATACCATAGCTACTGCATAAAATTTGGTGCACAAGTACCCCAGGAACGGCATGTTGGATCAATGGTGGAGCGCTGCGCATGCATATTCAGTAGAGAGATTTGATTATTTTATGAATAAAATCAAGAAAGTTACTATTGATCATCGAGCTGTAGAGTATATTTTAAAAATAGACCCGAAGCATTGGGTACGAGCATATATCAAAGGAAGGTAGTACGATTTCTTAACTAAAAATAATGTTGAAAGCTTGAACATCGTACTGAAGATAGCTGGAGAGAAACCAATTATCGACTTAACTCACCCTAAACTTTCTGCCATAGTCGTCACTGGTACAGATTTCAATCATATTCGATGGGCTGAAATTGAACCCACCGTTGTCATAAAGATTCAAAAGGAGAATCCACTTGTCATCTAGTTTAATAATGAAAGGAGAGTATTCTATTTAAGGAATAAATAAAAGGTATATATGCTTATATATATATATATATATATATATATATATATATATATATATATATATATGCTTCAGGTAAAGGTATATACATTGAAAAAAAAATGATTAATTGAAAAAATCAAAGAAGAATGGTAAAGGCACATTATGATGAATTATGTTTAAATTATTATTAATCATTTAGGGTGAGTTAAGGACCGGTTGGAGAGTTTTTGTGCTCATAGATTTAAATTCACTAACATAATTGTTTAAATCTACCTTTCATAATTAAGTAAGCAATTTTAATTATTAATCTAAAATAAAAAAAAGATACATAATTACTTAATCCTATATCAAAGAGCTTCGGCAACACTGTGCATGAGCGATGACGAGAAACTTTAGTTCTACGTTGTTTGATTCCTCAACAAAGTGCCTGTAATCCTTGTCGCGATTCATCTTCTTAATTGTGGCAACCACTTCTTTATCAACTCTTTTTCTTCAATAGGCAATCGTCTAGAAACAATTCGTCCATATCAGATTCCTCAGATTCTTCTTCAATCCCTATACCTTTCTCAAGATTAGAACACATGGGCGGCGCCGACGGCACATGCAACTCTGCCAAGGATGATGCAGGTGGATCTGGCGGTGGTGATGATGGTAAGAGTAGTGTTGGTTCACCACTACTCATCAACTCTTCCTCAATTAATTTCACCAAAACACGGAAACGAAGAGAGGAGATGAGATTATGATCCTTGTTGTTGAGGTGTGGTCTCCAAACAATCCAACATCTCCTTACTTCTAAACCAATCTTCTTATTCACATAGACACATACATCTAAGTTGGAGAAGTAATCATTTTCATATGAAAAGATTGCTTGTTTGTCTTCAATAGTCGTTTTTGGTCGCTCAACAACACTAATATTTTGTGAGGGGGTTGATAATGGTGGAACCGATGGAGGTGATGAGAGTGTTGCTTGGTTTTGGTGGCTTACATATAACCAACTACTTTTCGGCTCTTGTTCGCTCATCCCCAAAATAGATGCAGACACTTTTAGATGCGAAAGGATAGATTCCGGAGATTCTTCTTCTTCACATGTGGTCGGGACGGCCTGCTGCAACTGATCTTCCATCATACATGTTTGGATTCCTTCTTTGCCTATAGATTGGAGGGGCAGAATTAATTCCCTCCTCCCAGTTTTGTGACTTCCCTCATCAATGGCATCTGTACCTTCCTGTGCCACCGTGGGATTCATGACGATCCCGTCGCGACGATGCGCTCGCCATAAAAAACATAGAGTCACCACCCGGAGCTTTTGGTGTCCAGGGAAATCTAGTTCATTTTTATGAGCACTGAAGTGCTAAAAATATGAATCTGAATCCGGTCCACACCCAAGGTTCTTGAGTAGGGGCTTCGATTATCGATTAAGAAGGTGTTAGGAACCTAATCAACCCGCTTAATGCGGTCTCTACTTATGGCAAAAATACAAATAGCATGAAAGAAATAAAAGAGTCTTCCTCTTGCCCAAAGGGCCTTAAAATCCTATTTGTGCCCCTCCGTCCCTACCGAAAAGTCGGCGGCGTAACGATACAAATACAAGGATGGAAGAAGACTAAAAGAGATAGGAGAAGAAAGGGGAGAGCCGGAGCCCTTGGGCCCTTGTAGCACCGTAGGGGAGCCTTGCATTGGCTTGCTTTGATGAGCTCTTGAAGGCTTGAATGACTTGAGAATGGGTTCTAACTCTTAAGGGAGATAGCTAAGAGATAGAGGGGCGGTGCTAGGGTAGAACACACATCTAACCTAGGGGCTTTTGATGAAAGTTAAGGGTGGAAAGCAAGTTTTGAATTCTGGTTTTTGTATGGGAAATGTGCACCAAAGGGAGAAAGATCTTCTGACTTAAGCTCTTTCTCTCTTAGGCCAAAATTCTCAGCCTTTAATCCAAGGGGAGGGGGGCTCTATTTATAGGAAATGGGTGGGTTAGGAGACCACTTAAGTGCTAATTGGAGTTAGCAATTAGGTAATCTCAAATCTAAGGTTTCCTAGGTTTTTTTGGAGCCTTGAAACATGTGAGAAGGTCCTCCAATGGTGGATGATAGGATGGGGCCTTAAGTCACTTAATGGGTTACAAATAGGGTGTAAATGGGTACAACAGAACTATTAAAAACACACCCCAAAGACCCAGGTGGTCAATTATGTCAAATCCCAGACACGAAATTCGGGGCAAAACCAGAGGTCACTGTTCACAAGCCTGGCGTAATTATTAGTTGCGCCAGGAATATGCACAGTAAAATAGTGCAGCACAGTAGCCTGGAAGTTGGCTTCCCGAGGTGGGGTCCACTTTAATGCTGGTGCAACTATTAGTTGCGCCAGGCTTAATCTGGGAAAAAGTGGCTTGGCTCAACTAATAGTTGTGCCAAGCTTAATTATAAATGGCACAACTATTAGTTGCGCCAAGCAATTTCTGGGGAGAAATGGCCTGGCGCAACTAATAGTTGCGCCAAATCCCTAGGGGGCTATTTGAAATTATATTTTTACCCTTCGGGTTTAGACTGCCATAACTTTGCATACACAACTCTGATTGGGGCGATTCTTAGACCGTTGGAAAGCTGATGACCTATACTTTTTAATGGTATGAGATTCAATCATCGTAGAAGGCCATAGTTGGTCCTAGTGCACCACTCATCATCTATGGCTTGGAAAGATTTGGTTAAGGCCCGGAACGGATTTTAAGGGTCAGGATTAGTTTCTAAGGGTTTGAGATGGTTTCTAAGGGTTCGGGATAGGTTCTTAAGGGATCTGGGGAATTCTTGAGGGTTTGGAGTGAATCCAAAGGGTTCCATACATGCCATCAAAAGCTCAGAAATATGCCTCTCTCGAAATGCGTTTCGATTAGGCCTAGGGCCAAATTTGAGTGTCTACAGGTGCCCCTCTTTGGTATCTGATCACTAATGATCAAATGCCAATGAAAAGAGACATCCGAAGAGGCCCAAGACATTACTGATGGGTCCACTACATTCAGAACAAACTTCAAACATCAGATGAGTAATATGGTGAGAAAACGAAAGCCTTGAATGTCAGGCTAAACATTCGTTTCTCAAGATAGTCGGTCCCCAAGCGCTTAGCGACATTACTGGGCATAATCGAGGTGGAATGAGTTGCAAAATCCCTGTATGGCAGGCCAAACATTTGCTTCTCGAGATGATTTGAAGGTATTTGATGTTTAAGATTCATTTTGAATATAACTGCTTCGTAAGTAAGGGGTTGATCGATCCACACTTAAAGATAGGTGCTAAGCAAAACTATGCAAGGCTCCACAGCTTGTGTCTAATCCTATGCGGCATTTGATTGCCCCATTTGACTGGTCGCGGGTGCCCTTGCTTGAGGTAAGGTTCAAAATCTTTGGGCAAACCCATCAATCCCAAAGTTTATTTAGCATGGCTACTCGAGCGAAGCGAATGGAGGTCGCAACGCTTTTTGGGGAGTACTTGTCATTTTTGAAAGCATGCCCCAGATCAACATGACCTAGAGCATCCAGCTTCAACTACCTTGAACAGATCCAATTAAATATTGGGTGTCTCCCAAAAGGGACATCCAATCCTGATTTCTGCCAACAATGATCATAAACATCATTTAACTATGCATAAGCATGCACCCATTCGGGGCGATAAGCAATAAAAGCGATGGAAGCCCCGACCCAGACCTGCCCGGGTATAATTTATGAGAACAAACGAGCATCATACAGATACCCAGACTCATGACGTACACTTTATAGGGATACCGCTACTAATACAGGTTTTAAGCCTACAGAAAATAAAGGGGAAATGGACCCTTCTAGATGCATGGTTACACATAGTTTGATTGATACGTAATCTCATTCTCAATTAGTTGGTCAACCAACGATTGACCTTTTCCAACGGAGTTATCTAGACCTCAAACCCTGTAGGGCGTGCGCCCAGACCACGTGGACCAAGAGTCCACACCTCCGAAAAGTTTGTGAAAAATCTGAAGCTTAGACTCTCACGTTCATATGAATCAAAGACAGAGCTCTTAGCTCAATAATTTAGCAGTGGAATCGTCCTGATCGAAACATTGACCGTCTGATCATGATTGACCCTGTTGCTCCTACTTTGAAGTAGGATCCATGTATCCAAGGCGAACCTTAGATCTAGGACATTAATTTTTGCACAGCTGCGTTGCCGATTAAATATTGACATTTTACCGTATTGAAAAAAATATGCAAGTGTGTAGCTGTGCATAAAAAGTTCACAATTTATTTTTTTTTTCTTTTTCAAAATAATTTTCATTCTCCCCTTTTTTGAATAGACCTGACGTCGGTGGCGTGATGCTTCATCTGATTTATCCATCGCTAAGAAGTTGCCTGCTTTGAGGCTTTGGACCGTTTGATGTTCCAGCACATCCTTGAGAAAAGATCAATCCCTTTTTTATTTATATAGGTAACAGTAAGCATCCTAATTAACAGAAGGACAAATAAACTTTTACCTATATTTTTTCATTTTCAAGATTTATATATATTTTTTGAATTTTTATTTTCAGAGATTTTTTATTCTTTTTCTTTATTTTTGAGATGGAAGTACGATGCTGTAACTATGTACATGGGAACGAGTAGAAATATATACATACACACCGTTTTTTTTGTATTTGGATTTTTCTTGATTTTTTTGTTTTTTTTTTTACTTTTCTCTCTTTTTTGATGAAGCCTTATCAGTGAGGTGAAGTCACAGGTCCCACTTTGGGCATAGTCGAACCCCCCTTTTAAATGGACGGGTCTGAGGGAGTTTCAGCAGCCTTACCAAGAGTGGAACATCAATCCCTTTGGGCTAAGTCAAACCTTTCTCCATACCTTGAGTCATACATTTGACGAAGTAGTTCCACAAAGGCAATTCTGGTCAGGGCCCGATTTGAACTAACATGAGCGGCCTAGAAAAGGGAATCAGGGAGAGTAACCAAGAGGGCTCTTCAAACATTAATCAATATTTCAAACCTTTCCTCTTTTCTCTCTTTTTATTTATTTATTATTTTTAATATTATCTCCTTTTTTACTCGTGGAGCCCTTTCGGGTTTTCACCACGTCCATGTGCTTAGCTCTCTTACCCCAAGCGCCCTTTCGGGATTTCACCTGGTCCGCACAAACTCAATATTTTTACCCGTAGTGCCCTTTCAAGTTTTCCCCACGTCCATCTTACTTTGAGCTTGTATTTTTTTTTATTTTTTTTTTCATTCTTTCTTTTTCAAAAGCCACGACATAGACATCGATTCTGTCATGGCCAGCTAGATGGGGTTCTGGTGTTGTCTCACAACTCGGCTCGTGTTGACTTAACAAATATTATGACTGCTTGTGAACCTAAAAAGAGGGCTTTCTTCAGGGCTTAGCTTGGCCATGGGTTAGGTTAGGATTTGAAGGTATGCTGGGCTAAAAGGGTTTTTTTGATACGGCTTCAGTTTTTCACAACATGCTTTCTTCTTTGAGAGATTTTACTATACATGCCCCATGATTCTTCTATTTTTTCTTTTTTTTTTCCTTATCCTATTTTAGGCAATCTCTTTTTGAGGTTTTACTTTTCCGATTTTTTTGAATTTTGATGGTAACTTTACTTCCTCTCTTTTTTTGTATATGTACACATTTTTTTTAGGGGGGGGAAGGGGTTCATTGAAAGAAGGGCTAGGCTCAAAATGGGGTAGCAAAGGATATTATCCTCTTTTTTTTTTTTTTTAGGGATGCTTTTTGGCTACTGTCCTTGGAATGATGACCTCTTTTGGATGGTTCTTAAGCAGTTACGTATCTATTTCACCAATACTTACCTTATCGTGATAGACTAAGAGTAGAACCGTCAGACGTATCTAGCATTGATGGGCTCAGGAAGATGATCTCCGTCCATGGTGGTGAGGCGGATGGCATATCCCGACAACACTTCATGGACGACATAAGGCCCTTCTCAGTTCGGCTTGAACTTTCCTCTTGGGTCAGCGTGGAGGGATGGGAAGATCTTTTTCAACACAGTGTCTCCTACCTTTAGATCTCGACTGCGAACACATTTATTGTAAGCGCATGCGATTCACCCTGATA
The DNA here is from genome assembly GCA_021018995.1 of Chloranthus sessilifolius. Lineage (NCBI taxonomy): Eukaryota > Viridiplantae > Streptophyta > Magnoliopsida > Chloranthales > Chloranthaceae > Chloranthus > Chloranthus sessilifolius. The sequence continues at coordinate 30,579,236 of CM037598.1, forward strand.
AACTTGAGTGTGACACAAGCCTAGAAGTCTCTTCTCGTCCAATAAGTTCAATTGTTCGAAGCGGGATTTCTCTCTCTGCTTTGGGTAAGCCTGATTCCATAAGGATTCAAAGCGAGGGTACTTCAACCTCAACTGGTAGGATGGCCTCAGTTCCATACATAAGGGAGAATGGTGTTGCCCTAGTAGCGGTACAGATTGACGTTTTGTAGGCCCACAAAGCAAACGGCAGCATTTCACTCCAATCTCGGTAAGTGATGACCATCTTCTCAAGGATGCGGACGATCGTCTTGTTCGCAGCTTCCACAGCTCCATTAGTTAGAGGCCGATAGGGGGACGAACCATGGTGCTTGATTTTATATTGCTCACAGAAGGCTCAAATGCGCTTATTCGTAAAGTTTGTGCCGTTGTCCGTGATGATATCCTTGGGTACTCCGAATCGACATACAATAATATTCTTGAGAAACTTCTCGACGTGACTGGCCGTGATGTTGGCATATGACGCCTCTTCTACCCACTTGGTGAAGTATTCAATGGCGGCGAGGATGAATCAATGTCCGTTCAATGCTTTTGGATTAATCATTTCGATGACGTCAAGGCCCCAGGTAGAAAATGGCCAAAGAGTGGTCATGCAGTGAAGATCTATGGTAGGAGCGTGTATCAGACTAGAATGTTCCTGGCACTTATAACATTTCTGAACATGTTTGCAGTAATCTAATTCCATAGCTGTCCAAAAGTATCCCTGCCGTAGAATTTATTTAGCAAGTATGTGACCGCTGATGTGGGCTCCTCATACTCCCTCGTGGATCTCCTTCATGATATTGGTCACTTCACTTTCAGTAAGGTACCTGAGTAAGATATTAATGTAGGATCACTTGTAAAGGCATTCCCCACAAATGACGTAGCCTGCTGCTAGACATTGAATGGTTTGTCTGTCCGTCTTGGACATACCCTCAGAGAAAGTTAGTGTCTCGAGGAAATTCTTAATATCTGAGAACCAAGGTGGCTCATCATCAGACTTTGTAGGTTCCTCAATTTGTAGGTAGAAGGCCGGCTCATTCCTCTGCTCGATCATGATCGGCTTCATCTCAGCACCATACGAGATTTCTATCATTGATGCCAGCGTTGCTAGTGCATCGGCAAAGCGATTCCTTATCCAGGGGACATATGAGAATGTTACGTCTTAAAAGTAAGCTATTAGATCCTCGAGGTGCTCATAGTAAGGGATCAGTTTCTCATCTTTCATCTTGCAGTAATCGTTTGTCTGGCATATAATCAACTATGAATCGTCGAACACTCGAAGGTGAGTTATATTCAGATCAAGAGCCGCCTGCAAACCAGCAGCATAAGCTTCATATTCGGCCATGTTGTTAGTGCAAGGGAAGTTGAGCTTGATAGAGACTGGTACATCGGATTCTTTTGGTGAGATTAGAATGACACCAACTCCCTGACCTTCAGCATTGGCTACCCCGTCAAAGTGCCTTACCCATGATTATTCTACTTCTTTTGTATCGTCTTCTGTCATGAAAAGGATGTCCTCATCGAGGAACTCAGTTCTCAAAGGCTGATAATCTGGCAAAGTATTGTCGGCAAGATGATCGGCAAGTGCCTGCCCCTTAATCGACTTTTGAGTAACGTACGTGATGTCGAACTCAGATAATAAGAGCTGCCAGCATGCAGTCCGCCCAGTGAGGGCCGGCTTCTCAAAAAGGTACTTCAATGGGTCCATTCGAGCTAAAAGTAGAACGACTTGAGATAGCAAATAGTGGCGGAGCCTCCGGGTAGCCCATACAAGAGCTAGGCATGCTTTCTCAAGATGAAAATAGCGCGTTTCAGAATCAGTAAATTTCTTGCTTAGATAGTAAATGGCCTGTTCTCTTCTTCCTGTCTCGTCATGTTGACCTAAGACACATCCCATCGAAACTTCCATCGTGGAGAGGTACATTAAGAGTGGTCTCCCCGGCTCGGGTGATACCAAAACAGGTGGATTGAGGAGATAGCTTTTGATTTTATCGAATGCTATCTGGCAGTCATCATTCCATTCAACGGGTGAGTTCTTCCGAAGTAGCTTGAAGATCGGCGTGTAGATTGGGGTCAGTTGCGCAATGAACCGACTGATATATTGTATTCTATCTAAGAACCCTCTAACTTCTTTCTCAGTAGACGGTGGTGGCATTTCTGTGATAGCTTTGACTTTGACTGGGTCGACCTCGATCCCTCTCCTGCAGACGATGAATCCCAACAGTTTTCCGAACATGGCGCCAAAAGTGCACTTCTGTGGATTCAGACGTAACCTATACTTTCTCAGCCTCTCAAACAATTTCTGGAGGTTTACCAAGTGATCGCCTCACTCTGGTGATTTGGCTATCATATCATCAACATATACTTTAATCTCTCGGTGCATCATGTCATGAAATAGCGCAGTCATGGTTCTCTGGTACGTTGCCCTAACATTCTTCAGCCCAAATGACATGACTCGATAGCAAAAGGTTCCCCACGAGGTGATAAATGTAGTCTTCTCTGGATCTACCTCTGCCATCTTAATCTGATTATATCCAGAGAATCCATCCATGAAAGAAAGCATCCTGTGCTTAGCAGTGATATCGACCAAGATGTCGACGTGCGGCAATGGGAAATCGTCCTTCGGGCTAGCCCTGTTCAGATTGCAGAAGTCGATACACATGTAGACCTTTCCATCCTTCTTCGGCACAGGCACGATATTAGCTAGCCACTGCAGGTATTTGGATACAATGAGAAACCCTGCGTCATACTGTCTGATGACCTCGTCTTTGACCTTCAACATCCACTCGGGTCAGAGATGTCTCAGCTTCTGCTTAACCGATTTCATATCAGGGTAGAGATACAACTCATGATCGACCAAATCAGTGTCCAAACCAGGCATGTCCTCATATGACCATGCAAAAACGTCTTGGTATGACCAAAGGAAGTCGATCATGCTTTTTCTTTCTTCAGGAGATAGCGACGTTCCGATCTTGATAATGTGGGAATCTCTTCAGTTCCTAGATTAACGTCCTCAGTTTCCTCGACAATGGGGGTAGGTCCATGCTCAAATTCGGTAAATCGGTCAAGGAGCTCATTGGGGAGCTCCTCCAAAGGGACATCCTCATCCAGACTCGTAACACCTACCTTTTCTTGTATTTCTATAGGAAAGGGGTCGATTTTACGTGGGACTGGTATTTCAATTAAGGTATCTTTTTGTGGGACTTTATCTGGAATTTTAAATGACAATATTTTTTAACTTTGTATTTTTTCAATGTTTTTAGGAATTTGTATTTTTTTAATGTTTTTGAGATTCTATATTTTTCCAATGTTTTTGAGATTTTTGTTTTCTTCGGAGACGGACCACCCTTGGCAGCACTAGTCTGTATATATACAAGGTAGTCTGCCAAGGGTTTATCTCACTTTTTATAGGTTATTTTTTTTGGGTAACAGGTGCCAAATTGTAGGCACTCCCTGCTTTCAGAGTTTGGGGCAAAGATACCCAATTGCGTACCTGAGGGGTCGCTCCTTTACCTTTTTGGATGTAGGAGGCTGGCGAATGTGACTCTTCTGGACCAGCCTCTATCATATTGATCATAGGTTCGTCTGAGCTTTCATCCTCAAATGTCAATAGAGTCCTGTGGTGGTTTACCACTGGAGGAGTTTGTTCAGGTATTGAATACTGCTCCTCAAATAGGGATAGGGCAGCCAGATCTATTTTGAGGTTGGGAAGGGAGATGTGGGGATTGGTGGGATGGACAAGGGCTATGGGTTTGTGTGGGGTCAAATGGGTTACCCCATTTTGATCAATCTTTACGACCCCAGCGCTGACAAAGGATTCCCTGATGTGCGGCTTAGGGCGAGGTTTTTCTTCTATGTTGATTCCTCTTGCCCATGAAGTTACAGCGACTCTAGCTTTCTCTTTGGCCTCTCAGACCTCTTCCTCTGTGGGCTTGTAACCTAACCCGAATCAAAAATTTTGCCCCTTGGCAACAATTGGCTCTCTTCTGCCTTGCAGTCTAGGCTCGAGCTCTCTGCATTTCTGATAGCCCCATTTCTAGAGCATGGCCACCGCTGCTTCTATCCCGCCGCCTATTGTTGACGTGATGTTTCTCAGGGGTTCCGAGCCTACTGCCGACACCTCATATTCAAAATTGTTGAGGTCGGCGTCTTCCTTAGTATGTGGCACATCCACTATCTTAAGATTTTCAATGTTGTGGGTGGCCTTGTCTTTCTCATTATGCCCATCACCAATGATGGTGATCGCCTTCTGCCCGAATATGAATTTTAACTTTTGGTGGAGGGTAGAAGGTATCGCCCCAACCTCGTGCAACCACGAGCGTCCTATAAACAAATTAAAAGAAGATTTAATATCCATCACTTGAAAAGGTATAGAGAAGGTCATGGGCCCAATTACTAATTCCAGATCGACCTATCCCATTATTTCTCTTCTTGTATTATCAAATCCCCGAGCGCTAGTCCTTGCCAGCCTTAGCATACAGGGGTCCACGCCGATCTTGGTGGCAGTCCTCAACGGGCACACATTCAGAGCTGACCCGTTATCAATTAGAACCAAGGGAATTATCATGTTCCTGGATTCGACAATAATGTTGAGGGATTTAGTATGACTGTTTCCCTCCTCCGACAGATCCGCTTCCGAAAATGAAATGACATTGGGTGCCATCACCTGCCTGATTATTTGCCCGACCTCGTTTGGGCTCACCTGTTGGGACACATGTGCGTTCTTTGATGCCCCCATTAGAGCTTGGAAATGGAGTTGAGACATCATCAGAAGATCTCAGACAGTGATATGGGTTGGCATCCTTCTTAATTGAGTCTCGAGAATGTGCTCCCGGCTCATCTTCTCAAACGGGTGAACTGCACTATCCTTCTTCCCCTCTTGCTATGCTGGTGTTGGTGCTGCTGTTGTTGTTGTTGTTGTTGTTGCTGCCTCAGGCTGTTTTGAAATTCTTCTCGATCTGGTAATGAAGTCCACAACCCCCTCCCTGCTGATATTGCCAACGTTAGCATTGGTTTGCTCATAGCTTAGCGAGACCTGATGTGGATCATAGGTTGGTCCTGAGAGCTAGAATGGCATAGCTGCCGGCACCTGAAGTGTATGTACTGATGGCTCTAGGAGGGTAGGTAAGACTTGTCTTATCTCAGTGATGGATGGGTGGGTGGCAAAATTAGGCCGGGTAGGGGTGGTGAACCTTAACGATGATTGTACCGGGGGTAGTGGGGTGGGCGTAGGTCATTGGTAGTTGATGGGTGCTGGCGGAGGATTGAGGGTTTGATGAGCCACTAGGGAATTGACAGGGATGGTAGAATTTGTGGGTGGTTGAAATGGGGATAATGGGGTGAGTGTAGGCCATTGGTAATTGATGGGTGCAAGTGGAGAATTGGGGGCCGGATGGCTTATGGGGTAATTCAAGGGGGTGGTGGAATATGGTTGATATGCATTTATTTATACGTAGTTGATGGGGGTGGGTGATGGGAAATAGGCCCTAAGATCTAGGGGTTCAACTGCTGGTATAGTGGTAGAAAAATAATCTGCCAGATTTAGGGGCTCAATCACCCCAATGATTCTTTCTTCTTGGTCTCGCTGCTTTAGGACCATAAAATTTTCTCTGTTACTGATATAATCAGAGGGGTCAAATTCATACTCTTCCCCACTTTCCTCTACCATTCTTATGGTGGGTCTGGGACCTGCTACTCCGGTAGGGTGTGGTGGCAGAGGAACTTGGTGAATATTTGCATACTGGTTTGCTTGGGTGGGTGCATGGGGAATGATCTTCCGAGCATCGATTAAGTCTTAGATCGCATGCTTCAATGAGAAGCAACGATCCGTCAGGTGACCCTGGTGGAAATTACAATGAGTATTCGGGTCAAAATTATATGGAATCGGATTGGGAGGAGGTCATGGTGGGAGCGCAGTTACTAATCCCTTTTTAATTAATAAAGGTAAAAGTACACTTAAAGATTGCCCCAAGGGTGTAAAATTACAATCATAACGGGCTCTCCTTTCCGAGGTCATTTGTACCCCATGTCCGTTCCCTGCTCTCTGTACTGACCTTGGTCTGACGGGAGCTGGTTGCGCTGCCTTAAACTGAAAGGGGACTACATTATTATTGGGCCTGGTATTGATCACATTATGCACATCTGCTCCTTCCCTCCTGTCGTTTCTCTATTTGGCAAACCTTCTAACCCCGCTAGGTCCCCCTGAAGCATTCTTGTTCAACCGCCCTTCTCTGATGGCATTCTTACAGGGGTTAGAGTTCTTTACCAAGTCAGTAAAACTGGACTGCTGTTGGTATACAAGAAAATCAGAAATCACTGGCAGAGTGTTCTTTGAGATCATCTCTATTTGCCCATTGTCTAGTATTCTATTTCTGACTTTAGCTATCAGTGCTCTCCAATGCCCCAAATAGTCGCCGAAGGTCTCGTTGGGATTCTGTTTCAAACGGGCCAAATCAGACTTGTGCTATTTGATATCAGTATTGTAGACATACTGTTCTTGGAACAAATGCGTCAAATCCTTCCATCTCTTCACCATGGATGGTTCAAGAGACGTGAACCACCTCAGGGTCGGACCGATAAAACTTTTCTGAAAGACTTTTATTAGCAATCTCTCATCCCCCACGTACTGGCACATATCCCCACAATAGGACTTGAGGTGTGCAATCAGGTTGCCCGTGCCATTGTACTTGTCAAATACTGGCATTTTAAATTTGAGGGGCAGGGGGACATCGGCAAACAGACACAAATCTGTGAAATCTGTGGCGTGGATTTCAATACCACCCATCTTTAACAATTATTTTTGAATCTTGTCTAGTTGCTCCCTTAATTGTTCCGATTCTTTGGACATGGGGGCCATTTTTTCAATAGCCGGTCGGGACTCGCTCTGTGCTATTGGGGGTGGGGTTGCTATCGGTGGAAGATTAATATTGGTCACTGCCCCGAGATAGGCCCTACTGTTTCTGATCTCGCCCTCCTCATACTGCTGATCTATGTAAGGTACGGTGAGGGCATGGTTCTCATACTGTTGTTGCATGGACTGGATGGGATTGGATTGGATGTGGGTTGGGTGAGCCCCTTGAATGTAAGGGAGGTGTTGTGTGGTGATGGGATGAGTAGTAGTTTGGTTTATGAGTGGGGCCTGATGGGGCCATTGGATATGGGGGAAGGTTTGGATATGGCCTTGGGGTATGGGGCCATGGGAAAATTTGGTCTGAGGTATGACATGGGTTTGACCCGGTTGTGAAGGTTGGGAGTGGATAAAATTTTGAGGGTATTGTGGAGGGTATGAGTATGGGGCTTGGGCCATGGGCCCGAGGTAGGTTTGGGCCATAAGGCCTTGATCGGTTTGGGCTTGGGTAAAGGTTGTAGGATTCGGGGCATCTCGGCCCATTAGACCTTGATGGGTATGGCCCATTAGGCTTTGGAGGGCTTGGGCCATGGGCCATTAGTGGGTATGGGTATGGGTCTGGGAAGTGGGCCATTGGGGTATGTGGGCCTGGCCCACTAGGTTTTGAGGGGTATGGGCCATGAGCCATTGGTGTATATGAATCTAGCCCACTAGGTTTTGAGGGGTATGGGTCATGGGCTCTTGGAGTATTTGGGCTTGAGCCATGGACCCTAGATGGGTTTGGGCCATGGGCCCTTGGGTATGGGTTTGGGTGATGGGCCTTTGGGGTATATGAATCTGGCCCACTGGGTTTTGAGGGGTATGGGCCATGGGTCATTGGTGGGTATGGGCCATGGGCCCTTGGAGGGTGTGGGCTTGGGCCAAATGGGTATGGGCCGTGGGCCCTTGGAGGGTGTGGGCTTGGACAAAATGGGTTTGGGCCATGGGCCCTAGATGGGTTTGGACCATGGGCCCTTGGGGAATGGTAAGGTTTTGGGCCAGTGGGCCTTGGGGAATGGTAAGGTTTTGGGCCAATTGGCCTTGGGCATGTTGGAGATGAGATTTTGGATGGTGTGAATTATGGGGGGTTGATGGGGGTCATGGGGGAATAAAGCATGGAGGTTGGCTAAGGTGTGGGATGGGTTCATGGGTGTGTGGTGTGGATGAGGGGAGGTATTTTGGGAAGCATTCCATAAGGAGTAGGCTTGAAACATCTCATCCATCATGGTCATGAAAGGAAGATTGGGTGTAGATGGTGGATTTATGGGATGATTGGGTATGGATGGAATGGATGGGGGAGGAGCATTAGGCATGGCCCCGGTATAATCGGACATGACCATGGCATGTGATGGGATATGGGATGGATTGGAGAGTTGAGGTGGGGTAAAAGATGGGGAAGGATTAGGGATGTTTAGGGATGATGATTGGTGGGGTGTGGATGTTTGGAAAAAATTGGGTGTGGCCCCAGTAAAAATGGGCATGACCCGAGTAGATGGGGGGACTTGTGGAGGGTCGGATACGATGGAGGTGACATAGGTAAATGAGGACGGATTGGGCCTATATGGGGAAGGTGGAAAATGGGGCATGGACATGGATTGGGAAAATGGGGTTGGGTTTGTCATGAATGTGGATGGGAAAGGTGTTGGATTTGGAGGGGATGTGGATGTGGATGGAATGGGTGGTTGGCTTGGCATGGAAATGGGGGGAAATGCGGATTGGGAAAAAGATGGGGAATGGGGGGGTTGATTTTGAATATTTTGGGAAGTGGTGGTTGGGAAAATGGGGGTGCCAAATAGGCCGGTAAAATAAAATAGGATAAGGTGATGGGGATGGGGATGAATGTGAAGGCTTCTCCCTAATGGGAGTGGGTGGAGAGTGTGGCGGGGAGGAGTCGGGATCGGCATAAGCTGGGTCCACTACCCACGACATCCTTCGGGAACGGGTTGGGTATGGGTGCCTTGGATAAGGCCCAAAACTTTTCCTCCTTCTTTCCCTATGGGAGGATGGAGGGCAAGATGATGCTGTTGTGCCGACACCACAAAGGTTTCTAATTTTTTAGGTTTTTTTATTTTTAATTTTTTTGGAGAAAACTTTTTTTTGAAAACAAAGGTTCTGAGGCCTTAGAATTCCCTTCTCGGGTGGCCTTCGTACTCTAATTAAAAACCCGCGGCGATGATTCTGAAGCACTTTGAAAGAATCAAAGGAAAACTTTTGATCTATTGAAGGCACAAAAATCGAGGCGAACAACCCGATCCCCCAGAATGAGCCAAAAAGAAGTTGCCTTCTTTTGATCGACGGGGGCGTATTGGGTGTCAGAGATGACGGGGCCTAATCAGTGGTACTACGCACTAATCGGAGGACTCAGGAGGTGAGAAAGCCTCAGATTTCGGGCTGCTGATGTCTAGGTAGGCTTGGCGTAACTAATACATGCGCCAAGTTAGCAGGGCCTCATTTTTACACTAGCGTAACTATTAGTAGCGCCAAGGTAAAAATTGGCGGATTTAAAGCTGGTGCAACTATTAATTGCCAGTTATAAATCTGGGATTTTTGCACTGGCGCAACTAATACTTTCGCTAGGCAAAAATGAGGCTCTAGAACTTATGACAGCAGGGAACAGCAGCATCAAATGAGTCTATTTTTTTGGGTTTTGTAGAAGCTAGGCTTCCAAGAACCAACTGTTAATATGATTGGTTCTCTCCTCACTGAAGCCTAAAGGTTTGAGTCTAGTATAACTCGCTAGCGCGCTCCCCAAGGGTTTTAAGCTTTGTAGGAATGGGAACCCACCCAATATACCTCTGGCACAAGCACCTTCTCAAATACTAGGTGGGCTGAAACTTTTCTGGATCATCACCACTAGGAGCTGCTGCCATACTAAGACCCGGGTGGTTGTATGCGTGCCTAAACCCAACCCTTTGAAAATATATCCCGTAAAAACAAGTTAATTAAGCTCCCTATTCTTGATTCAATTTTAACTCCTTTTTTTTCAAAATAATTTTTTTTTGAAAGTTTTCTTTAGTCCAAAAGTTGGGGGTGATGACCCTGTGCCGCCACTACGGGCCAGCGTCTACTGTCGGAATATGTTTGCACAAGTAGGCCCGTCAATCAGCTAAGGTACTTTAAATGACGAAAACATAAAGAAATTAAATTTCTATACACAAGTAGGCCCGCCAATCGGCTAAGGCACCAAAAAATGACAAAAATGTAAAGAAAATTAAAGACTATACGCAAGTAAGCCCGCTGATCGACCAAGGCATGTAAATGATGGAAAAGTAGGGGTGAGAAAATAAAAAAATAGTAAAAAAATAACAAAAATGATTAGTAAAATAAAAAGAAATTGCCAAAATTTAAGGAAAAGCTCTAAAAGCTATCCTCAGCAGAGTCGCCATCTGTGCAATGGTGGGATTTGTGACGATCCCGTCGTGATGATGCGCTCGCCATAAAAAATATAAAGTCGCCACCCGAAGCTTTTGGGGTCCCAGAAAACCTAGTTCATTTTTATGAGGACCGAAGTACTAAAAATATTACTCTAAATCTGGTTCATACCAAAGGTTTTTGGGTAGGGGCTTTGGTTATCGATTGGGAAGGTGTTTGGCACCCAATCAACCCGTTTAATGCGGTCTCTACTTATGGCCAAAACACAAATAGCATGAAAGAAATAAAAGAGCAGTCCTTTTGCCCAAAGGGCCTTAAAATCCTATTTGTGCCCCTCCGTCCCTACCGAAAAGTCGGCAGCGTAACAGCACAAATACAAGGATGGAAGAAGACTAAAAGAGATAGGAGAAAAAAGGGGAGAGCCGGAGCCCTCGGGCCCTTGTAGCATCGTAGGGGAGCCTTGCGTTGGCTTGCTTTGATGAGCTCTTGAAGGCTTGAATGACTTGAGAATGGGTTCTAACTCTTAAGGGAGATAGCTGAGAGATGGAGGGGCGGTGCTAGGGTAGAACACACATCTAACCTAGGGGCTTTTGATGAAAGTTAAGGGTGGAAAGCAAGTTTTGAATTCTGGTTTTTGTATGGGAAATGTGCACCAAAGGGAGAAAGATCTTCTGACTTAAGCTCTTTCTCTCTTAGGCCAAAATTCTCAACCTTTAATCCAAGGGGAGCTCTATTTATAAGAAATTGGTGGGTTAGGAGACCACTTAAGTGCTAATTGGGGTTAGCAATTAGGTAATCTCAAATCTAAGGTTTCCTTGGATTTTTTGGAGCCTTGAAACATGTGAGAAGCTCCTCTAATGGTAGATGATAGGATGGGGCCTTAAGTCACTTAATGGGATACAAATAGGGTGTAAAAGGGTGCAACATAACTATCAAAATACACCCCAAAGACTCAGGTGGTCAATTAAGTCAAACCCCAGGCACGAAATTCTTGGCAAAATCAAAGGTCACTTTTCATAAGCCTGGCACAACTATTAGTTCCGCCAGGTATATGCACAGTAAAATAGTGCAGCATAGTAGCCTGGAAGTTGGCTTCCTGAGGTTGGGTCAACTTTAATGCTGGTGCAACAATTAGTTGCGCCAGGCTTAATCTGGGAAAAAGTAGCTTGGCGCAACTAATAGTTGCGCCAGGCTCAATTATAAATGGCGCAACTATTAGTTATGCCAAGCCATTTCTGGGGAGAAATGGCCTGGAGCAACTATTAGTTGCGCCAAATCCCTAGGGCCCATTTGAAATTATATTTTTGCCCTCCGGGTTTGGACTGCCATAACTTTGCGTACAAGCTCCCATTGGGGCAACTCTTGGACTGTTGGAAAGCTGACGACCTATACTTTTCAATGATATTGGATTCAATCATAGTAGAAAGCTATAGTCAGTCCTGGTGCACCACTCCTCATCCATGGCTTGGAAAGATTGGTTCAGGCCCGGAACGGGTTTTAAAGGTCAAGATTAGTTTCTAAGGGTTTGAGATGATTTCTAAGAGTTCGGGATAGGTTCTTAAGGGATCTAGGGGGATTCCTGAGGGTTTGGAGTGATTCCAATGGGTTCCATACATGCCATCAAAAGCACATAAACATGCCTCTCTCGAAATGCATTTCGATCAGGCCTTGGGCCAAATTTGGGTGTCGACACTTCCATATTACCATCACCATTCCTACTCGTGCTACTCGGTTCATCTGTGCCAATAATATTACCATCACCTATAAAAGAAAATTTTTACAGATATATTTGAGCAACATAGATAGATTATTTAAAGTTTCAATATTTATAAGGTAATGTACGCCCGATAGGACTCAGGTCAAGAAACTCAACACAAAACTAGCTAGGAGTGCAACTTGATACCCAACCATTCATGTAGCTAAATCACTGTTCACCAATCTCCATAAAATGAGATCTATCAGACTGAAAATCCTATTTTTACTCGATATTATCAGGGATATATACCTTAATTTTAAATCAATCAACTTTCACTTGAATCTCCACAAAGTATATGATCTAATCATACCGTAAGATTCTTATATGCGATACCCATCATCCAAAATGTACGATTTAATCATAAGCATATAATCTCAAGGTACATTTTCGAGAATTTTGGGTTGTTTCTTCTTTAACCCTCGCATACTTAACCCTTAGAGAAACCTTAATAAGATCTTATGAGTACCAACTAATCCAATAATCTAAAATTAATGCAATGAATAGAAATATTAAACCCGTAAAGAAAACCCAAACCCTTAAAGAAACACGTAAACTAAACAACTCATGATCATATGAATACCAGTTTTTATATTACGGTTACTGTTACTCATTAATTCACTCATATGTGTACCTAATTCAGTAATCTGAAATTGATGAAATGAATAGAAATATTAAATTCAACTTCAATTAATAACATAGATAGCTGGGTCAGCTGACTCACCTCTGTAGAAATCCCATACTTGTGCATGATATGTCCCTTCTTTTTCGCCTTCTTCAAGAACTCAACATCCTTTCTTCTCTTGTCAAAGACCAAAGATTGTTTTCACCCGATAACTCTTCCTTTGAAATTTAATATCTCTGAATCTCATGAGGTCGACTTCCAACGCTCGCAACCGACCGCTCGACTTTGTCTGCTGCATCCTCCCCCTTCCTTCATCTCTCTTCTGCTTGTGAAGAAGTAAAGATCTTTCTCCTCTTCAACTCCAATAAACAACAGCCATGATTCCACACTTCAAAAGTCTTTTTTTTTATGACATTAGACGGTAGCTGTTCACTGCGTACCTTCTTGCTAAGGTAATGAGTGATGATTTCTTCATTTTTTGGCTCAAACCTGTACTCTATTAGTAATCCTTCAATGTCCATTCTAAGTTTTCTTCTTCTCTCACTATTACATCTTCAATGTCTCACCTCACTTTCTCAAACAAATATTTTTCTCCTCTTTCTCTCTCTATTTCTTTACTTTTGTCTCTCCTCTCTTTCCCTCTCTATTTCTTTACTTTTGTCTCTCTCTCATTAAATATTGTGTTATTTATAGGGAAAAAGCGTTAAAATGACTGCGGTGTGTTATATATATATTATGAGACACAGCGTGTGTAAGAAATAAGAAATAAGAAGTAAGAAGCAAGGTGGTGAAAAGAGAAATAGTAGAAGTTACTTATAATCTAAGTTTGAAACTCCCTTGACACGTCGCCAATTGAAGATGTTACTTTCTTTTTTTCTCTCTACAATCTCTCTCTCTCCTACTATTTTTCAAAAGTCGACGTCATTTCGAAGTTTCTAAAATGAACACATTAACGAGTTTGTTAATGTGTTCACAGATTTCCAAGGCGCATTAAGACCTATCTACCCATAAATGAATTAGTGAAATTCATAGATTTCCAAGGCGTTGGCATCTGTGAAAGTATGTTTTTTTTAATTTCTCAGATCGACCTTGTCAGATACACCTTTTCCATTAAAGACCCTATATTTTCACCTTTACCCAAACCGACCAGCTGCAAGCCCAGCCATCCCTAAGGACAGTAAAAATTCCAAATTACCCCTTCTATAACTTTCTTTAATGCGCAAAATTATCCTCTTCTTCCTCATTTTAATCTGTTACAGTTTGTAAAAAGTTAGAGGTGGCAAAAGTTATGACGTCTTCTCCCTTAGTCCGATCTGCTCCGATCTGCTACTTCGAAGAGGAAAACAGAGGTTTGAGAGAAGAAGCCCCATTATTTTGCCATTAGGAAAAGAAGACCCTGCAATTTGCCATTTCGACGGGAGGTATGTTCAGATTATCCGGTGTAAACTCCATTTTCAGTTTGTTAGGGTCTCTTAATGTTGAGTCGATAATGATTTTATGAACAATCGATATCGACTCATTAAGAAATCAATATCGATTGTTTATCCAATCGATATCGACTATTTAAACAGTCGTTATCGACCATTTCCATTGCAACACGAGGTACGTTAAGTTCTCTTAATGGTACAATATAAATAAAAATTTTATTTTTTTGGTCAATTTTTTTTTAAACAATCGATAACGATTTTATATACAGTCAATATCGACTCGTTAAGAAATCGTTATCGATTGTTTATACAATTGATATCGATTGTGTAAACAGTTCGCATCGACCATATAGGCAATCGTTATTGATTACTTAAGGAGTCGATATCGTTTGTATAAAAAATTGATATGTATTATTAGTCGTCTCCCTTTCGTGTCATCGGTCTTATGACCCCTTCCTTCTCATTCTTAAACAGGCAATATTGGAGGTGGACATTCCTCTTCTCTGTCACTGTGATGGCCATCTTGTAAGCGATGATGGCTTGTATGAAGGTGGCCGGTAGAGGGTTATCCCCATTTCGACGGGTATTTCTTATGAACAATTCATAAGACGAATGTCCACTGTCAATTTTGTGAAGGCAGATGAAATAGTTTCCATAAAGTTCCATATGAAGATAGTGAATACCCCTATGGTTGCCGACATTTTGGACTCTGGTGATTTGGCCACCCTACTTAGGGTTTATAAAGTCGGGGTCGACGTCATAAAGGTATTCATTATTAAGAAACCGTCATTCTTCCGAGTCCAAATTAAACAAGTACCTCTTGGCGGGATTGATTTTGTGAGTAACCATTCATTTCAGTCATGTAAGTTTGAGGAAGATGGACCTATTTATGATACCATCCGGTTAGGCGATGACAACGATATTACAGTGAACATGTCAGCCTGGAAAGTAACTGTTGATTTAAACGATGCTCCAATTGAATCATATGATGACCCACTAAAATATATGCATGGGTCACAATAATGTAGTCAAGGGTTAGGCTACACGTCAGAAAGGGTGGTGGATATTGACTATTTCATTCATATCTTCCCCGGTGGATGGACAACTTGATTGACTATCGAATTATGTTCTACCATGCTATTAATGGGGATTACCGGAGGAGCTCAACCCCATGTCCATACACATGAGCACCCCTTTGGTGAAGGGCCAAGTCAACCATGCCAGAACCCCTTCGATGAAGGATCTAGTCAACCACATCAGAACCCTTTCGATGAAGGATCTAGTCAACTACCTGAGAAAACCGCTAGTGAATAATGTAGTCATCCTCAAACCACTAATGAAGATAACTTAGAAGAAGATTATAAGGGCAAACCGGATGGGTTTATAAAAGAGGATCCGAATACTGGAATTCGATATTTAAAATTGGAGAGATCTTCAGAGACAAGCAAGCATTCCAAAGAGCATTAAAAGAACACCCAGTGGAGAAAACATCTAAATCTGGCCTTGAAAACCACTAGTTATCGAGTGACAGTCAGATGCTACGAACCTGATTGTTCATGGCGAATACATGCGTCTAAATTGACTGGGCTCGATTCTTTCAAAATCAAGATGTTCAATAGTATTCACACATGTGGGGCCGCTAAGATTGGACCGCATAGTCACCGTAATACAACAATCTCCTTTGTAGCCAACTATGTATGGAAGAAATTTATGGAATGATTCGACTACACACCTGCGTCGATAATGTTTGATATTGTAAAAACTTATAATGTATAAATCACATGCTAAGGCTTCGAAGGGGAAAGAACTCACCCTGAATGATATTAGACGCAGCTAGGAGGGACAATTTGTGGATCTACCAGCCTACATGAAGGAGATGGAGAGGACAGATCCTAATGTACGAACGTCGTATAAGAAAATTTTCGAAGAAGAAAACAGAGGATTGGGAGAAGAAGCCCCAGCATTTTTCCATTAGGAAAAGAAGACCCTACAGTTTGCCATTTCGACGCGAGGTATGTTCAGATTATCCAGTGTAAACCCCATTTTCAGTTTGCTAGGGTCTCTTTATGTTGCAGTATAAGAAAAATTATTATTTTATTGGTCAATTTTTTTAAACAGTTGATAATGATTTTATAAACAGTCTATATCGACTCATTAAGAAATCGATATCGATTGTTTATACAATCGATATCGACTATTTAAACAGTCGGTATTGACCGTTTCCATTGCAACGCGAGGTATGTTAAGGTCTCTTAAATGTCAGGCATTATAAAATTAAACATTAATTACAGTAACCCACCCGCATGGGGCTCCCATAGCGACCTCGAGTATAACATAAGGCTGTCTTCATGGACAACCTAGCATCGTGCTCGGGTAAACATGGTTAGCGAGAGCGAAAAATAACCCTTCCCTCCCTAAAACACAAGTCACAGCAACAGTAGCAATGGAGATGATAGCGGGCAAAGATACACAGCCAGCCAAAATTTTGACCTCACGGCCCAAAAGCTAATGAAGGGAGGAGAAGAAGCTGATGCCCTACAACAAGCCCTAGCTGAGATATACGAAGCTGCCATGGATCAGAAGTTGGTTGATGAACAACAAGTTACCCCAAGAAGCAGGATAGAAGAAAGGATGCCGACACATAACACGCATACCCTTCGCACCTCCTACGACAACAACCACAGAAGACAACCCTCTCCTGAGGCATCTAGAAAAGACACCACCATAAACATAGACAACCTCCCTTGACTTCTAGATGATTGCATGGCTAAGAGGGAACACTCAAAACAGTCCTTTGGATTCAACAAACTCTGTCGGGACACTGACTTTACCATACCTACTGGTTTTAAACCACCAAAATTCAACAAATACAATGGTACGGGAACCCAAACCACCACTAGGTCCTATTCTGTAACAACTATCGACCAATCCGCACCAATCACTGGCTCCTGATCCATTACTTCCAATGATCTTTAGAAGCAAAAGCCCTTGACTGGTTCACTACTCTGCCTCTAGCAAAAATCGAAACCTTCGAAGACTTAGCCAACAGATTCCTAGACCAGTACTAACACTTGATTCATGAAGAGGTTAGTCTTGCTGACTTGATACACACAAGACAAGGGGGGGACAAAGACTTCTTGACATTCGCCAACTGCTGGAGAAGGCTCGCACCCAAACGGGGAATCAAATAAATGAAAGCGATGTGATGAAAATTATGATCGACAATACCCGAGAGCCTCTTTTGAGCGTTCTCATCCTAAGTGACTACTCCGATTTCTCTAGCCTCTGTGAACGTGCTTCACGCATAGAACGTCGCCTAAAGAATGGCGACCTTAATCTCTCTACACTAACATCCAACAAACCCTCCTCCAATGACCCTGAGACAAACACCCTAAACGAGAGTCTAAGTCCTAAACAAATAAACACAAATCAAAGATAAAACCAAACTAACCCTCAACCATACCACCCATATGACCAAGCTCAAGATCTATACCCAAACTTATACCCCGACCAAAACCAATTACCACACACAAACCAAGATCAACACCCATACAAACCTTTATACACCAACCAATACACAAACTCGCACTATGATCAAAATCAACTACCCGACACTGTGCAAACTAATGCCACCTATTACAACCCGTTATTTGACCAAACTCCATCAAGCCCTCGACTCACATACGATGTCGTACACTCATTCACTCCTACCCTATTCCACCCAGCTAGCCTGATTCAAAGAATTGAACCTATATCGGACCACGTCCATACCATTCACTCATAACCAACAAACCCCATCCCATGTACCTATAAATGTGAAATTACCTTTCGCCCTGAACCGGTCACCAAGAACACTAAAATCCAAACTATCACCGATTCACCCCTAAACTAACTCAACCCATCACCAAACTCATCACCAAAATTGACACGCTTATCCCTGAACCAACTAGACCTACCTTCGAACTCGATAACTTACCCACCAATGAGTCAACCACTACGGTCCCCGATCTTGCACCTAAACCAACCTTACTATCAACACCTGGACAAACTTACGTACAATACCATTCAAACTTAAACTGATCAGGAAACTGTACTTTGAACCTAAACTTGTAATCCAATCAAGACCCCTAATCAAACATACTCTGGAATTAATCCCCGAGCCCAAACGCATTATCAAACACATTTCAAACACTTCACCCCACTGACCTCATAATCAACTCTCAAATTAACTTCTACGCCATTTCAGAACCAACTTCAAAATAAAATCTCAAACTCGAATCTGTTATCAAACATACCCCCGAACCATCCATTTCACTCACCCTAGAATCAATTGGCAAATTGATTTCAGAACCAACTCACAAATCAATCTCTACACCCGACTTAAAACCTGAACTCACCACCGAACTTATCACCTCACCAACCATGAAACTGAGCCCCAAATCCAAATCTATTATCAAAACTAAATATATCATCAAACCTAAACCTGTTATCAGACCTGACATTGTCACCAAACCTAAATCCACCATCGAACATAAACTTGTCACTAAATCTAAGCCTATCATCAAACTCAAACCAATCATTGAATCTAAACCTGTCATCAAACCTAAACCTATCATCAGATCTAAACCTGTCATCAAACTTGAACCTATCATCAAACTTAAACTTGTCACCGAACCTAAACCTATCATTGGATCTGAATCGGTCATCAAACTTGAACCTATAGCCAAACCTAAACTGATCGTCGAATACAAACCTAACATCAAGCCTCAAACTATCAGAGAATCTAAATCTATCCTCGAACATGAACCTATCACCAAACCTAAACCCATAATCGAACTTGAACCTGTCATCAGACATGAAACCAAACCTATCATTGAACTTAAACCAATCGTCGAACCTAGACCCGAACCTATTATCGACCCTGCACCCATCCACAAGCTTGAACCCACCATCAAAGGCGAACCCGCCATCATACCTGAGCCCATCATTAAACTTGAACCAATCATTGAACTCGAACCTGTCATCAAACACGAACCCGTTATCGAAACTAAGCCTATCATCAAGCCTGAACCTATCATCGAGCCTATCCCTACAACACCAACTTCAATCGCCTTCAGATCAACCACTAAACCTGACAACAAACAAACCTAAAAACTGTCACTCCTCTCACTCCCAAGATCAAATCAAACCCAAATCCTACAACTCCGATCAACATCCAAACTAACATGTCACCTAATCCTCAAACCTCACAATGTAAAATTGACATCACAACTGAAATTTCATCCCAATCTCAGATCAAAATCTCCATAGACCTCACAATCAAGGTCCCCATAGAAATTCAACCAACGATAATACCACAATATCAAACCTTCGACACTAAACCTCCTCGAAAAATTACAAATAAAATTTTAAAACAACCTCACGATAAACCCAAAATACGCATCAAACAAAATAAGGGAAAACAAAACTGCCCCACATGGAGAAAAGGTCCACCTTGGCCTACGCCTTCGCGTCTCCTCCTTCTCTACCTCTGCCTTATCCTCTTATTACCTTTACAACACTACCTTCCCTCTCAAAAATTTCCACTCCAACTTCACCCACGAACAACTTTCCAACAACTCGTAAATAATTCTAGAAAGCTCCCCAACTTCACAATATACCTCACTCCCTCGAAAAACGAAAGAAGGTCCCTCCCGACAAGGAGGCCACGACCATAAAAGATTTATCAAAAGAAGAAATCAAACGACGCCACACCTATTTTGACAAATCTCATATCATCCAAAATACAAACTTAAACATAACATCTCTCTCATCCTAGATCAATCAGATTGAGAGGGATCGAGAACCTCAAAATGGACTATCCGACTATCACTCCGTCCATCCAACCTTCTAAGTCAGTCCCTATTTAAGGAACTGATGTTGTACCATAACACGATAATAATAACAAAAATAATATAAAAATATACAAAACAATATATATATACATATATCATCTGCCCAATAATATTTCTGACTTAAAATCTCTTTTCTTGATCAAGAACTTGAAGTCGAGGAGCTAGTGCTAAGAAACAGTGCCTATACAACCACCTCGCCTGGAGGAAATCAAAGCCCGCGTAGGAAATACTTATATTATCTCGGCGACTTGCCCAGGAAGCAGCAAGAGGGGAAGGACTTCCTAAACCCCAAAATTCTACCCCTAACTCGATCATCATATCTCGTAGCCTAAACAGGCATACTTATATACGTATCATCCCCGTAGTCATCGTAAGGCATTCGCCGATCATAGGTCATTATTTTCGAAACCATTTTGGGAATCAACTAACTCATTGACCACCTTCCTACTCGGGCCAGTTGATCAAAAGGACTAGTGGATCATAAAACTCTCTTTTGAAATATAGAAAACTCCGGATTCTCACAAACCCTTCCAACCATTGGAGTTGATGTTAGAGCATAAAAAAATGAAAATACAAGATTCCATCAAACCTCATAATTCTTGCATTAGCAGGTTGTAAAAAAAATATACAGAAAAGAAGCACAACCAAGCGAGAGCAATACGACGAATGCATATTCAATGAATTCAAGGAAGCATAAGCAAATATGAGGGCATTCTTGGTAATCTTATTAGGGAAGTATAAGCAAGCCACGAGGGCATCCCTGACATCTTCAAACTACTAGATGTCGTCGTACAGTGGCTGGAGGAGGATAAGCTCCTGCTAACCATAGAATTTGATGATTTGATGGTGCTGGACCATGACAGAGAGCTCAATTATGGCACCGCATTACCCACCCGAGAAGAAAGTAGTTGACTACTATTTCAAAAATTTGTTAAATAAGAAGCTACCCTCAGATAAATAAACCTTATCTTTCCTTCACCCTTTATTTCTCTTTTGGACAATTAGTCAAATAATTTTCAAAATATCTTCGGAATAAAACCAAAAACTCTCGAATGGCAAGTGATGCAATCACTCTTTATCTACCATTCACCTCATCCTTGTTGAAAACTACGATACATGATGATCGTTTAGCACTTACAAACTAGGGCATTTTTTTTTAATTTTCAATTTAGTTCTTACTTTTCTGCCATGGGACCCCAAAACGAACACCTAAAACAGAACAATAGAGATACACCTGAAAAATAAACACCAGACTCTAACATTACCCATTCCCCCTAGAAAATAACCTAAAGAAACATGCCCAACAAAACAAACATATACCCTCAACAAAAACCTTAAACAAAATAAACACACAAGCAACATGTCCTATCACAATAAGACTCATACATAATCACCTTGACCCATCACAAACCAGTCAGAGGTGAGGACATCTCCCCGCAATCCCATCGCAACCAAATCACTCGCCAGCACCAGCCACTTGCTCCGCTGTGGTGAATGAACCAACAAAATTAATGAAAATTTCCCATCGCAATAACACACCTCCCAATGCCCTATCAAATAAATGAAAATTGAAATAATGAACAATATAAAAGTCCCATTGCGACACAAAGCGAAAAGTAATGGTTACAAAGTAGCCAATCAAGTTACTCATCCCATCACGATCGAAATCACTCTCCTCTGTCCCATCGCTTAACCCCACACACCGATCTGAGAAAGAGAAAGAATCGTTGATATCCCATCACACATCCCCACAATGACACATCATGACAAGATGCACATATCCAATGCTATCCCAACACCTATGTTCGTCAAGATAAATCAGTCACGCCCACATGTCCCATGGTGGCACTAAAACCCCACCACGTGACCAAAGGAAGGCTCGACCAATGTCCCATCATGAAAAGCAAAAAATTGAGCCTCCCTAAAGCCACGCTACATCACCAAGGCCGAGGGCAAGCCCCCCACGACCTCAAAACACCATTAAAAATGACCCCGACCCGTCATACAACCAAAATCCGCTAAAAAAGGGACACCATCATTCCCCCATCACGACGTCAAAACAGCCCAGGGAGTTGTCAAACCGACACCCCATCACACACCAACAAACGTGCTCCTGCCGCAACACAACTACAACTTGATCTCTCCATATAACCCAAGATCCACCAAAGAAAGAAATGAATGCAGTTTTTCCATCACATGACCACCAAGGCCCACATAACCAACTATGATAGAAGCCATAACCACCAGGTCTTGTCGTAACCCGCCACGGTACACAACCAAAAGGGGAGGACCACCAATGTCCCATCGCCAATTACGCCTCCTTGAAATCCCATCACGTGACTCTGCATGAAGGGAAGGCTCAACCAATATCCCATCACGAAAAGCAAAGAGCCGAACCCCCCAAATGTCCCACCACACAGCAGTCGTTGGACTCAACTATAGTAGAAATATACGCTCACCGACAGAAGAGAGATTCCTCAAATGTCCCATCGCACCCAACAAACATCAAGTCCCATCGCAACATCTTATCAAGCGATTCGCACGTCCCATCGCAACTCATCCAGGGATGCAACTAGAAGGGAAGGATCACCAATGTCCCATTACAAACCACACCTCCCCAAAATGTCCCATCATATTGGCGACCATTAGGCCTAGCTACAGTAGAAATGAAGAGGGAGAGGAAACTCTCTAATGTCCCATCGCGATACCACCGCAACAGCTGGCTAGTCCCATCACAAGCAAAAAACTCCTATCGGCAATAAATCAGGTAAGTAAATACTCCTTCCTACTCGATATTCTTTATAAAATATAGTTAGCTAATATTAAGTCCTTCCATAAGAGATAATCATTAGTATTCATGAGAAGATTAGATGGAGTATCCAACATAACAAGTGTCGCCTTGACAATCACATAGACGGTCGGGTCCATAAATCCTGTACCGGTGGATCTGCTCACCGACGTATTGGAAGCCACATTTTCCACAGTTTTACAATCGAATTGATCTTAACATAAATCCCAAATTAAAAAAGAAAATAATAATAATAATAATAAATAAACCCTCTATCTATCAAAATTCACTTCTCATCACCCCAATCAGTTCTTTCCCTGAGAAATAGAACACTAAAAATAGTCAACTCTGAGAAATCACAAATGTCCACTAAAAAGGGACACTTGACATACCATTGGTGTGAGAAATGACGCGCCCGGTCTGACATGACTTGCAAAAGCCTTCGCCATTACCTGATATTACATCTTATTATCAAGTCACTTGACCTTGTCTCTGGACATTCATATGACACCCCCAACACCTCGATTGTGTCGAATATCCCTCTGTTTGATTACCCCTTGCACCTACAGACTAGGATATGTCAGCTTTCCTCCCATTTGGCTGCCCCTTGCAGCAAGTCGCGATATGTGGCGGGATGCCCCTTGCACCCGTGGATCAGGATATGCCAATTTTCCCCCGTCTGACTGTCACTCGCAGCAGACCGCGATATACGGCGGGATGCCCCTTGCATCCGCGATAGTGGATACGCCCTTCAACAACTAGCACTGGGCTCTCGAATGCTCTATTTTAGCTTATACTGATAAATAAGAAAGTCAAGCATTTTATATTAGCATCTCCAGTCCATATTTGTGATTTCTCAAAAGAAATGAGAAGGCACCCTCAGAAGAGGGGCATCTACTTCTTCGACGCATCCTTACTCTGCAAGAACGCGCAAAAGAGGGGCATCTGTAGACACCCCAATTTTACCCTCTCGAAGTATATAAACCTGTTTGGTCAACCTTTAACCTTGCCCATGACTTTTAGAAAGGGACCAATCCTCTTTAAAAGTCCTAAAATCCTGAAAACCCCATAATTTGAGAATTATGTACCATAACAATAGTATATAGCCAAGCCCCAAGCCCTGTTGACCGAAAGTCAAAGGTTGAGCTTGAACCCTGACAATATATTTCCCATTTGAAAGCCCAGATGTGAACTTTTTTATCGGACTTTGGTATTTTAGTAATACTTTGATATGATAGAATTTATAGGCTTTAAAGTTTCGCAAAAAGGCTTTCCATTTGAAAGTTAGAAAATTGACCAAATTGTAAAAAATTGAATTTTGTTCTTGAAACTGGAAAGTTCACTTTTTATTCATTGAGATTTTTGATCCGAGACTATTTTTATTGAATTCAAATAGGGGGTATTTTGTTATTTACATGTAATATCTTAAGTAAATGAACATTTACTTAAATGATATTACATGTAAATATGTATACTTGTCTGTCCTTACCTGCCTGCCAATCTATCTATCCTAAAATCCCAGCACCTAGACCAACCCAACCCGGAAGGTTTTCCAATTCCGCGCCCTCACCCATGCCCATAATTGATTGCGCGACGTGCCAGCTGTGTGCAATTGGTCCATATAGGGCTAGGCTTCGACCAACCATGCACCGACCTAAGACCCGTTTCCGCGCCCGACCCAACACACGCAATCAATTGCGCACTCTGCCAGCCATGCGTAATTAGTCCAAAATTTTACCAAAACTCTAATTCCCACAACCGCCCAAATTCTCCTATTAAGCGCATGATAGAGGGCACTTAATTGGATTGCACGCACTATATAGGGCACGCAATTAGTTTCAATTAGACTGGAACTAATTGGATTACACCCGGCTGAACCCACTCACTGAGTCGGTCACCGACTCAAAGTGATTAAGCGCTTAGAACAGTGCGCACAAATTAATTAAGCACACCAGACAGGGTGCGTATTTGGATCTGATTGACTAATTAAGCGCACCACATAGGGCGCTTAATTACCTGAATACCTATAAATAGACCCCTACCCCACAACCTTCAGCACACATCACCTACTCAATTTTCTCTTCTCCATTTTTAGCTTCTTCTTTTAGAAATTTTGAGGTTCTATCTGGGGATCCCAATGAAAGGAATTGAGTTGCTTTCTAGACTACTAGAATTGCAGACTCTTCTCTAGGAACCACAGGAGTCGAGTTAGCGACACTTGCCCAACTGGTCTCGGCTCTCGAAAGAGTACAAAGGGAGAAGCGCCCCCTTAGCCTTAGATCCCTTAAGTCCCTAACCCCTTCTGATTTTAAGCCTTGTCTACTAGATTTGCCCTTGGGGGCTTACGGAGGGTACCCAGGAATGAGGCCGATCCTCCTTAGCATAGTGGGCCACTCCTCCCTTTTTTAGAATAAAATCCCAGTAGTAGGAAACCAAACTAGTTAGACTATAAGCAACCCACAGCTGTTGACATTGGCAGGGTGATGATTTAGTAAAGGAGTTCAACCTGCAAGCCCCCTGTCACGGGGTAACTTTTTCGACTCCCGTGCGGTGCCTCGCTGCCACTACAGTGTGTCTAGCCTAACTCAGATACCAATTTTTCACGAAACATAACCTAACACTGGTTATCACACTCGTGCAACGTCTCACTATCGCGCACAATGAGACCAACTTACCCAACAATCACTCTGATACCACCCGCCTAGAGGACGGAAACTCCCGCATCATGGTGGCCTTTACCTGAGGCAAAGCCTCTCAATGTATCATGTCTACTCACAACACATATATCAGCACCCCAGTACCACTTGGCCTGCCTAGCTTCACCCTGTGCAATGCATTAGTTCCTCGCTTCTAACAGTGGTATGCATCTCTTTATGCCATTTAAGCCAACTATCGTGTGTGGCCCACATGACCTACACACTTGGAGTAGCATGCAGCTCTTCATGCTATCCAAACTAAGCATTGTGTGTGGCCCACGCGACCAGCACACTTGGAGTAGCATGCAGCTCTTCATACTATCCAAACCAGGCATCGTGTGTGGCCCACACGACCAGCACATATCTGCATCAGGCCCTTAGCTAGTGCGCACCACTGCATCCCACATAGCCCTTGAGTGCCCTCGTGAGGTCACTGACCCATGTGCACCATGACGCCAGCCCAGGGCCATGTGGTAACCTCGCCTCAGGTGATACATGGCATCGCCGCAGCGCCGCATTACTGCTGCGACATTCTAGGCCCACCCCTATCCCAGAAAGCCCATGCGCTCGTCCCGCAACACAGGGCCCCATGTGTGAGAGAATAGCTCCACAGCTCCCTTCCCCCAAGTATGGTCTAAACACCAACTTGAGCTAACCAGTAGAAGAACCTCAAACCCCTTGGTTTGACATACCACCATGGCACACGACCTCCTGCCCGTGGCACACACCTACAAAGGTGGTGTCTTAGCATTTATTATGGCACATGAATCTTTGTCTGTGGCACACAGTGCCATCCTCCAAGCCCCCGTGTCTTGTGAAGTCACGCATTAACATCACTTGTGACCGTGTCGTGTCTACGTCGCGTCCGCATCGCGACCATGTCGGGAGGCCCTCATACCCACATAGCACTGTGTCGCGACCATGTCACATCTGTGTCGTGACCATATCGCAAGGCCCCCATGGCCTCATGTCGCGTGCCCTCATGGCACCACATGATGTACCCTCATGGCACCGCATCATGTCTGAGTCGTGACTATATCTCGTGCCCACTCGGCACTATGTCGAGTCTGTCATTGCACTCGAATGCTACATGCCCTCTTGATATCGCATCACGTTTCCTCTTAGCACCGCATCGCTTGCCGTACAAGCTAGATGTCGTGTGCCCTATTGGTACCACATCGTGTGCCGTCATAGCACCACCTCACATGCCTTGTAGCACCTAGACGTCGCGTGCCCCTATGCAGAGCATCGCACTACGTGCCTTATGGCACCAATACGTCGTGTGCCCTCTTGGCACCACGTCGCGTGCCCTTATGTGGAGCACCGCACTATGTGCCTTATGACACCAGGATGTTGCATGCCCTCTTGGCACCACGTTGCGTGCCCCTCTGCGGAGCACCGCATTTCATGCCCCACATGAGTCTAGTCGATGTCGCATCGTGTATAAGGGACACATGCACGCATTGCAAGGCCACTTGCTTCTGCGCCCACGCGCTACATAGCTAGCTACAAGGTCTACCCACCTTCTTGCTAGCCACAAGTCCAGCTCTAAGGTCGTCATGCCTTTATGCTAGCGCACAGATTAATGAGGCCGTCACACCCCACTCTTCTTAAAGGGTGATCAATGATGTGTTACAGCGTCTATAAATATCTGCAGTTGGTGATCGCATTACCCAGGTATTCTTCATTTAAGATTCGCCTTTTACTCTCAGCATTTAATATTTTCTGATTTAATATTCATCACCTTTCCCAGAGTCCACTTGGATCGAATTGGGCCACTTATTCTAGGGACTGGAAAGGGACCCTAGAAAAGTACGTACTAACAGCATTGACTGTGTAGACAATCATTATCGATTGCTTAACTAGTCGATATCAATTGTATTAAAAATTGATATGTATTAATAGTCGTCTCCCTTTTGTGTCATCAGTCTTATGACCCCCTTCCTTCTCATTCTTAAACAGGCGATGTCGGAGGTTGACATTCCTCTTTATGATGGCTATCATGTAAGCGATGATGGCTTGTATGAAGGTGGCCAACAGAGGGTTATTACCATTTCGACGGGTATTTCTTATGAATAATTCATAAGGCGAATGTCCCCTGTCAGTTTTTCGAGGGCATATGAAATAGTTTCTATAAAGTTTCATATGAAGATAGTGAATACCCCTATGACTGTCGACATTTTAGACTCTGATGATTTGGCCACCCTATTTAGCTTTTATAAAGTTGGAGTGGATGTCATAATGGTAATCATTATTAAGGAACCATCATCCTTCTGAGTCGAAGCTGATCAAGTACCTCTTGGCGGGACTATTTTGTGAGTAACCATTCATTTCAGCCATGTAAGTTTGAGGAGGGTAGACATATTCATGATACCGTCTTATTAGGCGATGACAATAATATTACGGTGAATATGTCGGTCTGAAAAGCAACTATTGATTTAATCAATGCTCCAGTTGAATCATATGATGGCCCACTAAAAAATATGCATGGGTCACAAAAATATTGTAGACACCCAAATTTGGCCCAAGGCCCGATCGAAACACATTTTGAGAGAGGTGCATTTTCGAGCTTTTGATGGCATGTATGAAACCCTTAAACCCTTAGGAATCACCCTAGATCCCTTAGGAACCTATCCCGAACCTTCAGAAACCAATCCCGACCCTTAGAACCCATTCAAACCCTAAACCTAACCTTCTCGGACAATGGATGAGGAGGGGTGCACCGGAACCAACTACGGCCCTCTACGATGATCAAGTCCCACACCATTGAGGAGTAGGAGTCGTCAGCTTTTCGACGGTCTAAGAATCGCCTCAATCGGAGGTCTACATCAAAAGATATAGCAAATCGAACCCGGAGGGCATAAATGTAAATACATGGGGGCCCCTTAAGGACTTGGCGCAACTAATAGTTGCGCCAGAAATAAACTTTGCCTAGCGCAACTACCAATCCTCCTTCATTTTAAGCCTGGCGCAACTAATAGTTGTGCCAGATTTAAAAGTGGGGCCCACCCTCGCGAGGCAACTTCTAGCACTGTTTATTATCATTTTACTGTACATTTGCCTGGCGCAACTATTAGTTGCGCCAGGCATATGAACAGTAACTGTTGGATTTTGCCCCGAAAATCATGATTGTGGTTTGACTTGTTGACCACCTTGACCTTTGGGGTGTGTTTTGCTAGTTCTGTTGCACCCTTTTGAAGCCTATTTGCACCCCTTTAAGAGGCTTAAGGCCTCAACCCATCATCCACCATTAGAGGACATTTCCACACATTTCAAGGCTCCAAAAACCCTAGGAAACCTTAGATTGCCCATTACCTAATTGCTAATCCAATTAGGACTTTAACCCCTCACTAATCCTCCCTTCCTCTATAAATAGAGAGCCACCCCTCTTGCTTAAGGGTTGAGAAATTTGCTTAAGAGAGAAAGAGCTCAAAAGTGAGTTCTTCCTCCCTTTTGTGTATTATTTTCACCCAAATTCTAGAATCTCCCAACCTCATTTCATGCTTGCTCATGTATCCAAAACCCTTAACCTAGGTGTGTGTGATCCCCTAGCCTCCCTTCCCTATCTCTTAGCTTCAAGCCTTAAGAGTTAGAACCCCACTTTCCACCATACAAAGCCTTCAAGAGCTCATCAAAGCAAGCCACACAAGGCTCTCTTATGGTACTACAAGAGCCCGAGGGCTCTTGCTTTCCCCTTTCTTCTCCTATCTCGTTTTGCTCTCCCTACCCTCCCACTTTGTGTCATTATGCTGCCGAATTTTTAGTAGGAACGGAGGGGAACAAATAGGATTGGAGGCCCATTTGGGCAAGAGGAACCTATTTTATTTTCTTTTACTTCATTTTATTTTTGGCCATGAGTAGAGACCACGTTAAGCGGGTTGATCGGGTGCCTAACACCTTCCCGATCGATAACTGAAGCCCCTACCCAAGAGCCTTTGGTGTGAACCGGATTCAGAGTCATATTTTTAGCACTTCGGTGCTCATAAAATGAACTAGGTATCTCGGGACACTGAAAGCTCCGGGTGGAGACTCTATATTTTTTTTGTTAGAGAGCGCATCGTCGCAACGGGATCGTCCCGATTCCCACGGTTGCACAGATGGCGACTCTGCTGGGGATTTGTTTATAGAGCTTCCCCTTGAACTAGGCCTTTTTTTATTTTTCTAACATTTTATTGTTATTTTTTATTTTTTATTTTTGCTATTTTTTTCACTCACCCCTCCGATTAAGTCACTTTACTTACCCCTACTTTTTCGTCATTTACGAGCCTTAGCCGATTGGCGGGCCTACTTGCGCATTTGTCCTTTATTTTCCTTACTTTTCCATCATTTTAGTGCCTTAGCCGATTGGCTAGCCTACTTGAGCATTGTCTTTTAATTTCCTTACTTTTCCGTCATTTAAAGTGTCTTAGCTGATTGGCGGGCCTACTTGTACACTCATATTCCATCAATGGATGCCGGCCCGTAGTGATGGCACGAGATAATCACCCCCAGTCTTTGAACTAAAGAAAACTTCCAAAAAAAAGAGAAAAGTTTTGAAAAAATTAAAATTGAACCAAGTTAGGGAGCTTAATTAATTTATTTTTACGGGATAGATTTTAAAAAAAGAGTTGGGTTTAGGCACACATACAAACACTCGGGTCTTAGTATGGCGGCAGCCCCTAGTGGTGATGATCCGAAAAAGTCTCAGCCCACCTAGTATCTGAGAAGGCACTGGCACCAGAGGTATATCGGGTGGGTTCCCATTCCAAAAAGCTTAAAACCCTTGGAGAGCGCGCTAGCGAGTTATACCGGACTCAAACCCTTTAGGTGCGGTGAGGAGAGAATCGATCATCAAAAAATAGCTCAGTTCCCGGAAGCCTAGCTTCCACAAAAACTCCAAAAAGGAGACTCATATCGGGTGTTGGTGGCTGCTGTCAATCATTCTGGGGCAGCAGTTTTTGCCTGGCACATGTATTAGTTGCGCCAGTGCAAAAAACTAGAAATTATAACTGGCGCAACTAATAGTTGCACCAGCTTTAAAATCCACTCTTTTTACCTTGGCGCAACTATTAGTTGCGCCAGTGTAAAATTAGTGCCCTGCAACCTGGGTGCAGGAATTATTTGCGCCAGGTCTGTTTAACAGCATCTCAGCCCGAATCTGTGGCCTTCTTCACCTCGCGAGTCTCCCGATCAGTGTGTTTAGTGCCTTATTTAGGCCCCGTCATCTCCGACACCTAATACACCCCCACCAGTCAAAAGAGGGCAACTTCTTTTTGGCTCATTCCGGGGGATCGGATTGTTTGCCTCAATTTTTGTGCCTTTAATAGATCGAAGGTTCTCCTTCAATTCTTTCGAAGTGCATCGGAGTCGTCGCCGCAAGCCTTGAATTAGGGTACGAGAGCCACCCAAGAAGGGAATTCCAAGGCCTCAGAACCTTTGTTTTTCAAAACTTTTTTAAAAAATTCAAAATATATATAATCAAAACCCAAAAATATATATATATAGTTTGTGGTGCCAGCACAATGGCATCATCTTGCCCTCCGCCATCCCATAGGGGAAGAAGGAGGAGGATTTTTGGGCCTTATCCAAGGCACCCGTACCCAAACCGATACCGAGACATGTCATGGGTAGTAGACCCAGCTTACGCCGATCCCAACGCATCCCCGACACATTCTCCAACCCACTCTCATTCGGGAGAAGTTTTTTCCACCATCCCCCTCACCCAACCCCCCTTTATCGTTACCGGCCCATTTGGCATCCCCATATTCCCAACCATTACCCCCCAAAATACCCAAAGTCCTACCTCCCATTCTCCATCTTTTGCCCAAACCATGCCCATACCAAACCCAAACCCATTTTCCCAATCCACATCCATGCCCCAATTCCCATCATCCCCCTATAGACCCGATCCACCCACATTCACATACACCACTTCCGCCCCCCCCGCAAAATCTCCCATCCATCCGGGTCATGCCCATTTTTACCGGGGCCATGCCCAACTTTTCTCATCCCTCCTCATCATGCCCCCCATCATCCCAAAACATGCCCAATACATCCCCTCATCCACCCCATACCCCCCCACCTACCGTGGTCATGCCCGATTATACCGGAGCCATGCCTAATTTTTCCGTCACCTCCACCCCATCTATAACCAATCATCCCTTAAACCCACCATCCACATCCTATCATCCTATCATGACTATGATAGAGGAGATGTTCCAAGCCTACTCCTTATGGAAGGCTTCCCAAAACACCTCCTATCATCCACCTTCTAGATCCATGAACCCATCCCATACCTTAGCCAACCTCCATGCTTCACTCCCCCATGACCCCCATCAACCCCCCATAATCCACACCACCCAAACCCCCATTACCCACTTACCCCAAGGCCCATTGGCCCAAACCCCTTTTTCTCACATATCCCAGGGGGACATGGCCCAATACCCCACCACTCAAACCTACCCAAGGCCCATGGCTCAAACCCACCAAGGGCCCATGGTTCAGACCCATTAAGGCCCATTGGGCCAGACCCACCAAGGGCCCATGGCCCAAACCCATCAAGGCCCATTGGGCCAAACCCCTCAAGGACCCTTGGCCCAAACCTTCCCAGGCCCACTGGCCCACACCCACCAAGGGCCCGTGACCCAAACCTACCAAGGGGCCATGGCCCAAGCCTATCAATGGCCTGTGGCCCAAAATGACCAAGGGTTCATGGCCCAAACCCAAACCCCACACTCATACCTTCCACAATACCCCCAACATTTGACCCAACCTTCACAGCCGGGTCAAACCCATGCCATACCTCAAACCCAATTCTCCCATGGCCCCACACCCTAAGGCCATCTCCAAACCTTCCCCCATACCCAATGGCCCTATCAGGCCCCACCTCAAAACCAAATTCCCATCACCCAACAAATCTTTCCTCACCCCTAATGGGCTCACCCAACCCTCATTCATGTCATTCCCATCCAACCCATGCAACAACAACAGGAGAATCCCGCCCTCGCTGCACACTATGCCGACCAGCAGTATGAAGAGGATGAGATTAGGAATAGCGGGGCCTATGCTGGGGCATTGACCAGCCTTCACCCTCCTCCCGTAATTGCCCACCCCCCGGTGGCCCAGAGTGAAGTCCAACCAATGGCCGAGAAAGTGGCCCCCCCATCGAAAGAGTTAGAACAGCTGAAAGAGCAGTTAGACAAAATACAAAAGCAGCTAATGAAAATGGGTGGTGCCACGCCACAGACTTCACAGATCTATGCTTCTTCACTGAGGTCCCCCTACCCCCCAAATTTAAAATGCCACCCTTCGACAAATATAATGGCACTGGCAATCCTATTGCGCACTTGAAGTCCTACTGTGGGGACATGTGCCAATACGGGGAGGACGAAAGACTGCTAATAAAAGTCTTTCAAAAGAGTATGACCGAGCTGGCTTTAAGATGGTTCACATCTTTAGAACCGTCTATGATGAAAACATGGAGGGACTTGACGCATCTCTTTCAAGAATAGTATGTCTACAATATAGACATCGAGTCGCGTAAGTCCGACTTGGCCCGTTTAAAGCAGAACCAGAATGAGACCTTCAACAACTACTTGGGGTGATGGAGAGCATTGGCAGCTCAGGTCAGGAACAGAATACCTGATGATGAACAGATAGAGATGATCTCAAAGAACACTCTGCCAGTGATTTCAGACTTTTTGGTATATCAGCAGCAGACCAGCTTTGCTAATCTGATGATAAATACTAACCGATGCGAGGACGCCATTAGGGAGGGGCATCTGAATAAGAATATGCCGAGTGGATCCAATGGGGTTAGAAGATTTTTAGAGCAAAGGAACGAGAAGAGAACAGGGGGAGATGTCCAGAACATAGTCAATACCCGACCTAATAATAATACAATCCCGTTTCAATTTCAGGCTGCCCCACCAGCACCCGTTAGGCCTGAGCAGACACAAAATGGGGAATGGGTAAGGAATGCAAATGACCCCGGAACAGAGGAGAGCCTGCTACAACCGAGTCTTCACACCTCTAGGGCAATCTTTGAGTGTACTTTTATCCCTATTAGTAGAAAAGGGATTAGTGGCTATCCGCCAACCACAACCTCCTCTGCACCCGATCCCAAGAAACTATGACCCAAATACTCACTGCAACTTTCATCAGGGTCCGGGTCACCCTACTGATCGCTACTTCCCATTGAAGCACGCCATCTAGGATTTGATCGATGCCAGGAATATCATTCCCACTGCACCCTCTCAGCATGCTAATATTCACCAAGTGCCACTACCCCCACATCCCACCGAAGGAGTAGGTCCCAGACCCACCATCGGAATGATAGAAGATGAGGAGGAGTTTGAATTTGACTCATCCGATTATATGAGTGATCGGGAGAATTATGTGGCACCATCGCCGAGGAATATGAAGAAAGGAATATTGGGGTAATTGAACCCCTAAATTTGTCTGAATATTTCACCAACACAACCCCGCAATTTAAAGCCTTGGATCTCCGGGCATACTTTCCGTCCACCACACCCATCAATTCTGTAAATATCAATGCATACCAACCATACACCACGACCCCCATCAATTACCCTATAAGCCCCCAGGCCCCCAATCCTGCACCCACACCCACCAGTTATCAATGGCCTGCGCCCGCCCCATTTCAACTACCACTATACACCACGACCCCCATCGATTACCCTTTAAGCCACCACGCCCCCAATCCAACACCCGCACCTATCAGTTATCAATGGCCTGCACCCACCCCATCACCCCCAATTCAACCAACGGCAAACCCCACCACCCCAATCAATTACCTAACGGCCCATCTCCCGTCAGCACCCACCAGCTATCAATGACCAACTTTTACCTCCTTCCCTCTAATGCCACCACCCTAAAGCTTCACCATCCCCATTTGGCCCAATATTTTCACCCAACCTGCTGCCATGAAGGTGAATCAAGTATTGGCCACACCTCCTGAGTCAACAGTACAAGTGCCTCAAGTACCGACAGCAATACCTTTCCAGCTCTCGGGACCCACATATCATCCTCATCAGGTCCCGCTAAGCTACAAACAAACAGATGTCAATGCCGACAGCAGCAGCAGAGAAGGGGCAATAGATTTTGTTACCAAGTCAGGGAGGATATCAAAGTAGCCAGAAGCACCAGCAGCAGCACAGGCCCAACCCGAAGGAAAGAAAGACAGTGCGGTGAACCCCTTCGAGAAGATGAGTCGAGAACATATACTGGAGACTCAGCTGAGAAGAATGCCTACCCATATCATTGTATGGGATTTGTTGATGACGTCCCCACTCCATTTTCAAGCATTAATGGGGGCATTAAAAAATGCGCATGTATCACTCCAAGTTAGCCCAGATGAAGTCGGGCAGATAATTGGTCAAGTGATAGCTCCAAATGTCATTTCATTTCCTGATGCTGATTTACCTAAGGAAGGAGGTAGTCACTCAAAATCTTTGAATATAACCGTTGAGTCTGGAAATATGATTATCCCCTTAGTTATAATCGATAACAGGTCTGCGTTAAATATATGCCCATTAAGAACCGCCACCAAGATTAGGGTAGATCCGTGCATGCTGAGACCCATAAGAACCAGTGTCCGAGGTTTTGATAACACACGAAGAGAGATAATGGGAGAAGTTGACTTTGAGCTGTTAATAGGGCCAATGACCTTCTCCATACTATTTCAGGTAATGGACATCAAATCCTCAATTAATTTGCTGTTAGGGCGCCCGTGGCTACATGAAGTCGGAGCCATACCTTCCACATTGCACCAAAAACTCAAGTTTGCATTTGGGCATAAGATTATCATAATCATTGGGGAGGGGCACTGTGAGAAAGAAAAGGCCGCCAATAGCATCGAAAGACCCAATACGTTAGATATATCGCACACCGCTGAGGATGTCGACCTTCATAGTTTCGAGTACGAGGTGTCGGCAATACTTTCGAAGCCCATCAAGGGCATCATGCCTAAAATAGGAGGCGGTATGGTAGCGGCAGTGGCAATGCTCCAAAAGTGGGGTTATCAGAAAGGAAGGGGTCTGGGACCCAGATTATAAGGAAGAAAAGAGCCAGTTGTCGCCAAGGGGCAGAAGGTCCGATTCGGGTTAGGATACAAGCCCACAGAAGAAGAGGTCCGAGAGGCCAAAGAGAAAGCCAGGGTCGCCGCGGCTGCAAGAGCCCGAGGAATCAACATAGAAGAGAAACCTCGCCCTAGGCCGCACATCAGGGATTCCTTTGTCAGCAAAGGGGTCGTAAAGATCGATCGAAATGGGGCAACCCATTTGACCCTACACAAACCCACAACCCCAATCCATCCCATCAATCCCCAGACCTCCCTTCCCAGCTTGGAGATAGATTTGGCCGCGTTGTCCCTTTTCAAAGAACGACGGTTGGTACCTGAACAAACCCCCCATGTGGTGAATCACCACAGAATCGAGTTATCATTTGAGGACATGATCTCAGACAAAATGGGGATCAATATGATGGAGGCTGACTCCAATGAGCCATATCAGTTAGCACCCTCCATCCCAACATGTAAAGAAGCGGCCCCTCAGGTACGCAACTGGGCAT
Source organism: Chloranthus sessilifolius (assembly GCA_021018995.1). Lineage (NCBI taxonomy): Eukaryota > Viridiplantae > Streptophyta > Magnoliopsida > Chloranthales > Chloranthaceae > Chloranthus > Chloranthus sessilifolius. The sequence continues at coordinate 30,615,264 of CM037598.1, forward strand.
CTTTGCCCTAAATCCTGGAAGCGGGGAGTGGCCTAACATTTGGCACCCGTTTCCCCAAAAAAAATAGCCTATAAAAAGTGAGAGAAGCCCTTGGCAAACAATACCTTGTGTATAAAGCAACCCGCCTTGCCAAGGGTCCGTCTCCGAAGAAAACAAAAATCTCAAAAACATGAAAAAAATATAAAATCCCAAAAACAATGAAAAAATCCAAAGTCTAAAAATATTGTCATTTAAAATTTCAAAAAATATCCCACAAAAGTATGCCTTAATCAAAATGCCTGTCCCACGTGAAATCGACCCCTTCCCTGTAGAAATACAAGAAGAGGTAGGGATCACGAGTCTAGACGAGGATGTTCACTTCGAGGAGCTCCCCAATGAGCTCCTTGACCAATTTGCCAACTTTGAGTATGGCCATACCCCCATTGTCGAAGAGACCGAAGACGTCAATCTAGGAACTGAGGAAGTTTCCAAGATAACCAAAATCGAAACGTCACTGTCTCCTGAGGAAAGAAAAAACATGATCGACTTCCTTTGGTCATACCAAGACATTTTTGCCTGGTCATATGAGGACATGCCTGGTCTGGATACTGATTTGGTCGAGCATGAGTTGCCCCTCTACCCTGATAGTCAAGCAGAAGCTGCGACGTCTCCGACCCGAATGGATGCTAAAAGTCAAAGACGAGGTCATTAACCAGTATGGCGCGGGGTTTCTCATGGTATCCAAATACTCGTAGTGGTTAGCCAATATCGTGCCTGTATCAAAGAAAGACGAAAAGGCCCTCATGTGTATCGATTTTCGTAATTTGAACAAAGTGAGCCCAAAGGATGATTTTCCATTGCCACACATCGACATCTTGGTCGATAACATAGCTAAGCACGGGATGGTTTCTTTTATGGATGGATTCTCAGGATACAATCAGATCAAAATGACAGAGGTTGATCGCGAGAAGACAGTGTTCATTACCCCCTGAGGAACCTTTTGCTATTGAGTCATGCCATTTGGGCTGAAGAATGTCAGTGTAACGTATCAGAGAGCTATGACTGCACTATTTCATGACATGATGCACCGAGAGATTAAAGTGTATGTTGATGACATGATAGCCAAGTCACCGGAGCGAAGCAACCATCTGGTAAACCTTTAGAAGCTGTTTGAAAGGCTGAGGAAGTATCGACTACGACTGAATCCACAAAAGTGCGCATTTGGCACCATGTCAGGGAAACTATTAGGATTCATCGTCAGCAGGAGGGGGATCGAGGTCGACCCAATCAAAGTCAAAGCCATCATTGAAATGCCATTGCCGTCAATCGAGAAAGATGTTAGAGGGTTTCTGGGCAGAATACAGTAAATCGGTCGGTTCATTGCACAGCTAACTCTAATCTGCACGCCGATCTTCAAGTTACTAAGGAAGAATTCGCTCGTTGAATGGAACGATTATTGTCAGGCGGTGTTCAAAAAAATCAAAAGCTATTTCCTTAATCCACCTATTTTGGTACCACTTGAGCCAGGGAGACAGCTCTTGATGTATCTCTCCACGACGAAAGTTTCGATGGGATGTGTCTTAGGGCAGCACGATGAAACGGGAAGAAGAGAGTAGGCCATTTACTATCTGAGCAAGAAGTTTACTGATTATAAAGCACGCTACTCTCATCTGGAGAAAGCATGCCTGGCTCTTGTATGGGTTACTCAAAGGCTCCGCCACTACTTACTATCTCAGGCGGTTATGCTCTTGGCCCGAATGGACCCATTGAAATACTAGTTCGAGGAGCCGGCTCTCACTGGGCGAACCGCACGATGGCAACTTTTGTTATCTGAATTCGACATCACGTACGTCACCTAGAAGTCGATCAAGGGGCAAGCGCTTGCTGATCATCTTACCGATAATCCTTTACCTAATTATGAGCCTTTGAAAATTGAGTTCCCTAATGAGGACATCCTGTTCATGACAGAAGACGATACAGAAGAAGCAGAAGAATCATGGGTAATGCACTTTGACGAGGTAGCAAATGTCGAGGGCCAAGGAGTTGGCACCATCCTCATTTCACCAAAAGGATCCCATGTACCGGTCTCTATCAAGCTCAACTTCCCTTGCACTAATAATATGGCTAAGTACGAAGCTTGCGCCGCTGGTCTACAGGCGGCTCTCGATCTGAATGTAACTCACCTTCGAGTGTTTGGCGATTCACAGCTAATCATATGCCAGACGAATGGTGACTGGAAGACGAAAGATGAGAAACTAATCCCCTATCATGAACACCTTGAGGATCTGATAATTTGCTTCCAAGATGTGACTTTCTCATACGTCTCCCGGATAAGGAATCGCTTTGCCGACGCATTAGCAACTTTGGCATCAATGATTGAAATCCCCTATGGTGTTGAGATGAAGCCGATCGTGATCGAGCAGAGGAATGAGCCGGCCTTCTGCCTCCAGATTGCAGAACCTACAAAGCCTGATGATGATCCACCTTGGTTCTCAGATATCAAGAATTTTCTCGAGACCCTAACTTTTCCAAAGGGTACATCCAAGATAGATCGATGAACCATTCAACGTTTAGCGGCAGGTTACGTCATTTGCGGGGAATGCCTCTACAAGCGATCATACAATAACATCTTACTCAGGTGCCTTACTGAAAGTGAAGCGGTCAATATTATGAAAGAAATCCATGAGGGAGTATGCGGAGCCCACGTCAGTGGTCACATGCTCGCTAAGAAAATCCTACGACAGAGATACTTTTGGACCACCATGGAATCAGATTATTGCAAATATGTTCAAAAATGCTACAAGTGTCAAGAACACTCCAGTCTGATACACGCTCCTGCCATTGATCTTCACTGCATGACCACTCCTTGGCCATTTGCTACCTGGGGCCTTGACGTTGTCGGAATGATTAATCTGAAAGCATCAAATGGACATCGGTTCATCCTCGTCGTCATTGAATACTTCACTAAGTGGGTAGAAGCAGTGTCATATGCCAACATCACGGCCAGTCACGCTGAGAAGTTTCTCAAGAACAATATTGTGTGCCTATTTGGAGTACCCAAAGATATCATCACGAACAACGGCACAAACTTTGCAAATAAGCGCATCCGAGACTTCTACGAGCAATACAAGATCAAGCACCATTGCTCATCCCCTTATCGGCCTCAAACTAATGGATCCGTGGAAGCCGCGAACAAGACAGTCGTCCGCATCCTTGAGAAAATGGTCGTCACTTATCGAGATTGGAGCAAAATGTTACCATTTACTTTATGGGCCTACCGAACATCGATCTGTACTGCTACAGGGGCAACACCATTCTCCCTAGTGTATGGAACCAAGGCCTTCCTACCAGTAGAGGTCGAAGTACCCTCGCTCTGAATCCTCATGGAATCAGGCTTACCCGATGCAGAAAGAGAGAGATCACGCTTTGACCAGCTGAACTTACTGGACAAGAAGAGACTCCTAGCCTTGTGTCACACTCAAGTTTACTAGGGGCGAATCGCACGCGCTTACAATAAGCGTGTCCGCAGTCGAGATTTGAAGGTAGGAGACACTGTGATAAAGAAGATCTTCCCATCCCTCCACGCCAATCCGAGAGGAAAGTTTAAACTAAACTGGGAAGGACCATACGTCATTCGAGAAATACTGCCAGGATACGCCATCCGCCTCGCCACCATGGACGGAGATCATTTTCCTGAGCCCATCAACACTGGAAACGTCCGACGGTTTCACTCTTAGTCTATTGCGATAAGGTAAGTATTGGTGAAACAGATACATGACTGCTTAAGAACCACCCAAAAGAGGTCATTTTTCCAAACACAGTAGCTAAAAAGCATCCCTAAAATGATGATATCCTTTGCTACCCCATTTGAGCCTGGGCCTGTCTTTCAATAAACCCTTTTCCCAAAAAAAATATACGTGTACATATATCACAAAAAAAAAAGAGAGAAAAGATGCATGTGTGTAAAGTTACTATCAAATCCAAAAAAAAAAATTGAAAAAGCAAGACCTCAAGAAGAGATTGCCTGAAATGGAGCAAAAAGAATAACAAAAAATGTGTATAGAAGAATCATGGGGCATGTACAGCAAAACCCTTAAAGAAGAAAGTATGTTGAGAAAATTTGAAATTGTATCAAGGAAACCCTTTTAGCCCAGCATACCTTCAAATCCTAACCTAACCCATGGCCAAGCTATACCCTGAAGGAAGCCCTCTTTGTAGGTCCTCTTTGTAGGTTCACAAGCAGTCATAATATCTGTTAAGTCAAGCATAAGCCGAGTCGTAAGATGACATCAGAGCCCCATCTAGCCGGCTATGATGGAATTGACGTCTATGTCGTGGCTTTTAAAAAAAAAAAAAAAAAAAAAAAAAAGAATAATAATAATAAAGTAATAAAATAATAAAATAAAATAAAAATACAAGCTCAAAGCAAGATGGACGTGGTGAAAATCCGAAAGGGTGCTACGGGTAAAAACAGCGAGTTTGTACAGACCAGGTGAAAACTCGAAAGGGCACTTGGGGTAAGAGAGTTAAACCCATGGACGTGGTGAAAACCCGAAAGGGCGCCACTGGTTAAAAAGGGGAGATAAATAAAAAAAAAAAGAGAAGAAGAGAAAAAGTTTGAGAAAGGAAATTTTTTTGTAATAATTGGTTAAATGTTTAAAGAGCCTTCTTGGTTACTCTCCCTGACCCCTTTTTGGGGGCTGCATATGCTAGTTCGAATCGGGTCCTGACCGAAATTGTCTTTGTGAAGCCCACACCGTCAAATGTATGACCCGAGGTGAGAAAGGTCTGACTCAATCCAAAAGGATCAATGTTCCGGCCTTGGTAAAATTCGGAGACTCACTCAGGTCCGACTTCAGGGTCCAACCATGCTCAAAGGTGGACCCAGGGTTTCCCAAAGTATCACCCAATGATTAAGGCACCAAAAAAATATATATATAAATAAAAAATAGATCTGTATAGATGTATATAATAAACTACCTTTTGCACCACTTACACCACGTCCCCAAAAAAAAAAACCGTCGGTGTAATGACTAACGTGTTTTCCTTTTTACAAGTATAAAACAAAAACAACCAAAACATAAAGAAAATATGTATACCAAAAAAAAATGTGTGTGTAACTGTAAAGGGGTTTTTTACATCCCTTTTCTATGTATCTAATCTGTGCAAAAAGTTGTGTGCAGGAAGGAGTTAGTGACCCAGCTCGCACTTCAAAGCGCTAATCTCAGCATGAAGGTCATCTTCCCGGGCATTCTGTTCAGTCAGCCAATGACCATGCAAGCTCTTGAACCTCTTCCGAGAAGAATCAGTGGCTCCAAAAGCGACACTCAGTCACCCCTTCAAATGGAGGACCTCACTCTCTGCTGTTTCTGCTCTAACCCTTTCATGTGTCAAAAGTTCGTGTAGGATCCTCTTCTCGTCCACCAGTAACGCGATGCGGGCTCGGAGTGCCGTCTCTTTCTTACCAGGCCCCAAGTCAATAATCTCTACGACAAATCTGGACCAGGGGATAACAAGTCCTAGCGAGTCTCCTCCTCAGACTTAGGAGAAGTCTAATGAGTCTCCCTACTTAATATCACACATCAGCGTCGACTGACGCATCTCCCAAAGAGCAGCAATCTGATCTATGTCCCCAGAGGACCCCCTAGAAAAGATCAAATCACATAAAGGGGGTCTTACCTCACAAGGCACCTGCTGAGGGTAGCCAAACTGACGCAACACCCAGAATGGGAAGTAAAAGGTGTTGCCCGTCAATCCTAGGAGGGTGATGCCCTCGTGATTTCTACTACGAATTATCGGGAAGGTCCGGTCCAGCCAAGGAAGCCTCCATGTCAGCTCGACATCGATCAACCAAAGTTTCAGAGCTGACATATCGCCCTGGGGGAGCAAGTGGCATCTACCTAGAAAATATTGGACCACCTCGCCTCGGGCAATATAAAAACGGGGCACAGGCCCCAAAATGGCAAAGTGCTCACCCAGCCAGACCTGAAGCAACAAGGGGCATCCCCGAAGGCCCTCCACCTTACCCAAAGCAAAGGAATCAAGGCATCGGTACATCTCGGCAAGCACAAAATGCATCATGGACCGGCCCGCCTCTAGCTCCGCCAAAATATCACAAACTGCTAATGAGAAGCTCTCTCCCCCAGTGAAAAAAAGAATTTCAAAGATGAGACCGAGTGCTAGAGCTTTCACGTTAAAAACATTCCTAACCGGCAATTTCTGGAGGCTTTCGTCACCAAAAAGTTCTTTGAGGAATTTTAGCGAACACCTTGTGGGCCCCCCAATGAGACTTTTCTCATACTCAGATTTCTTCAAACCGAGAGTAAGGTGAACAGATTTGGAATAGCCCGGTCGAGGCTTGACTCTTGCAAGGCCCCTGTGAAGCTTCAGGCCAGACAAATTGGATAGCTCCTCAAGGGTTGGGGTTAGCTCCCGCTTCCCAAAACGAAATATATGGAGGTTCACATCCCAAAATGATGCGGCGGCATGAAGAAGTTCCCACCGAAGGGGAACCTCTAGGAAGGAAGGAGAGATAGCCCAAGGCGCTCCAAGTCGGCGAGCTCACTCTCATTCAAGCTCCTAAATCAGGCAGTTAAAAACTTGGGCCCCAAACCCAACAAGGAGGGCAAATTGGCTCCGGGCCCTCCGTGTAAGGGAGGGCTGGAAAGCGGGTCCATGAACGTACAGGGATCTTTTGGGCAGATGAAAATCAATGTATGATAATAGACCCGCCTTGAAAAAGCAAGGGCAAAATGAACCAGTCATAGAGACCAAGTCAAAACTAAAAAAGCTAACTTTTGGACTGACCCGGGTATATAAGGACCCACTGCTCCCCAGGTTAAACCTGGCACAACTAATAGTTGCGCCAATGCATTTCGGCCCCCTGTCTTGCCTGGAGCAACTATTAGTTGCGCCAGCACAAATCAGCCGAGAGTTAAACCTGGCACAACTAATAGTTGTGCCACACTCCGAACCCCCCCTCTTCAGCCATTTCGGGACCTAACTGGGGGACTTATACCCTTTTTTTGTTTGTTTCACACCCTATTCATTTAACAACTAGGCATTTGTTCTGTTTATTTATATGCAGGACCGATCCTACATCAAGGCATGCAACCCAAGGGGTCACTTTCCAAAAACATTTTTGCACCAACACATCCTGCAGAGAAACGGATCCGATACCAAGAAATCGGGGCATAAAATCAAAGCAGAACTATCTTCCAAAAATGATAAAAATAAAAATTTGTTTCCAAAGTACCACATCAACCATCCCCCAAATTGTTTAAACAGTTCCAAATCAAAAAGTACTGAGTTTTTCAAAAAAAAGGGAAACTAAAAGCCTATTCCTGGTTGGCGCCCTTTGACTTCTTGTGACGACGAGAAGAACTCTGAAAAGTCTGCATGTCCCCCACCCTAGACCACGCCTGCAAGATCCTGCTGAGCAAGGAGAGCGATTCCTTAGCACGAGCACGCTGTAAAGCACAAACCAAAGTCAGGAGTCAGGATCAGTTAAAGGGCAAATGATGATAAAGTTAATAAAGAGGAGTAGAACAACAAGGCACTCACCGTCTCAACCTCCCTAAGCTTTGCTAGGTGACGATGGTATGACACATACTCCATGGCCGAGTTGAAGTCCTAGATTCAGAATAATGCAATATCAAAGGTCAGGACAACCCTGAAAGTGTGTGCAGAAAGAAACCAAAATGAAAGGAGATTGGGCCATCAAAGGACTTACCCCTGAGACCACCTCAGGAGGAGGAACACGAGCCGCTTCGGCAGAGAGTCGTGCCTGTCGATCTACATCAGCGCAGAGGCTCGAAAGGAAGCTATCATCAAGGCGCCAGAAGGTCCCATAGACTACAAATGGATCACCAGCAGGGATACCAGTGTGAGAAGTCCCCGACGGACCAGCACCCGACCAGCCCTCACCCGAGGGAGCCGCACCAGAGGGATCCACCCCCAACATATCAGCCGCACTGGGTTCGCCTTCACCATCAGAATCATCCCCAGGGGGAAACTGTGAACAAGATAAAGATCCACTTAGAGGGGGGAAAAAGCCAAATAAAAGCAGAAAATGAACTAATCCAAGCGAAGACAAATTCCTGACCAAGCGGGCCGCCAAATGCCAGAAAATTGGCGCTGGGAATAAAGCGCGGCAAGATAAACCGATGGGGCAAGCACTCGTACCAAAGGTGATAGTCCCCGGGCACGTGAAGGGCATGGATAGGGAGCCCATTATTAAAGAAGGCCGCTGTGAGCTCCTCGATACTGCCAACAAGATACCAGACATCTACCGGAGGGTCCACGGGTATGGCATAATAGCCCTAAAACTGGTGCACCACTCACTCTCCTAAATAATAAAATTCAGCCCACACTCCGTAGAAGAACACGACTCGGCGGTTATTGAATAAGCGAGAGGCACCTACAGCTGCTCGGTCCCAGAAGGGGGATGCAAGGTACGGATTGGGGAGGATCTGCTCAAGTCAAACAAAAAAGAGAGAGACCAAGCAAGTAACACCTAAGCCAAAGAAAAATTCCAAGCTAAAAATAAAAACAAAGGTTGAAAGAGGAAAGGAGAGTTGTTACCTACTCAGGGACCATCAAATCCAGTTGGGACCTTAGGCCCATTTCCAGGTGCTTTAGGCCCACGTCATGGCGTCGGGCCTGATGCCAGTTGCTGAGCAGAGGATAGGTGAGCGCCTCTGAGAAAAGGAGCGGGCGCCCGGGGTGGAAGTGGTGGTATCCCCATGCCTAAAAAAAAAAAAAGAAGAGGATACAACACATAAGAGCAGGTCAATAGCACAAAAGTCATACAAAATTGTTTTTGACAAGGACAAAGGGATGCGGAATTACCTCCAGGACAGCCCAAAAACCCACGACAGACTTCCAATCCCCGGTCGTAACCCGAGACAAATTATACATCAACCATGCATACCCTGCTCCTCCCCAGTCGTGTCTGGGGACGTCACCCCAATTGTCCATCATGGTCAATAGGGCCAGACTGACTCGGCCCCCGCTAGCATTTGTGAAAAGGGTCTTGCCTAGCAGAAGTAGGAGCGTTATGCGAGCTAAGACGATCGCCCGCTCTGGCGTGATGTAGAACACCCTATCTGGCTGGCCCAGGTCCACCAATTCATCAGCAAAAAAAAGGGAGGTTAGCCAAGACATCTTGACCTCTGTGCCATAGGTTTGCCCGCGAGGAGGATAGGCCCCAATCAATCGAATAATGTCCTCCCGGCTCGGTACTGTGAGATCGGATATCGATATCCCCCTACCCTGATGCCATAATCATGGCCCAATCGACGGGCGTCAACGTCATCTCGGCATACGGCTAATGGAATGTCATGGTCTCAGGGTGAAACCTCTCAATCAAGGCCTTCAAATAGGCAGCATCGGCCCTCATGGTGGGACAAGACAGGAAATCCCCAAAGCCGACCTGCTCCAATAAGACCTTCACTACGGGGGGGACGCAAAGGTAGAACTCGTGAAAGTCGAGCCACGCCCCGCGGAACACAATATTGGGCAGGTCCTGCACCCAAAGAAAATGCACATCAAGTCCAGATGCAAAAAGAGAGTGCATAACGGAAATAAATTGAACCTTTCGTTTACCTTGCCCGCTATCCCTAAGTTTGAAATATGGGTATGCTGCTGGTGAAGGAGGCCGACCAGGGCGGACTCACCCTGCATCTCGAGCCATGGGCCCGCTCTCCGTTCCACCCAGACAAACTCCTCCCCCGCGGACCACGAATGATCTCGGGGCCCTCCTCGGGAATGTGCTCATCACCACCTGACATACTGGGGCAACAAGGCAATCACAGCTGGTCAAGTACAGAGATACACGTACAACTTTATTCTTTCAAAAACAATAAAAAAAACCTTTTTACTTTGCAACCTCTTATTTTGCTTTGCTCTTTCAAAAAAAAAAAACAAAAGCAAAACAGCAAAAACTATTTACTTTGCTCAAACAAAAAAGGGGAAGAAGAAATAAGAAAACCAAAAAAATCCCTTTCTTTTATGCTCCTAAAAATAAAAAAAAACCTCATGCTTCAAAACAAAAAAATCCCTTTCTTTTATGCTCCTAAAAATAAAAAACCAAAAAACCTAATGCTTCAAAACAAAAAAAAATCCCTTTCCTTTATGCTCCTAAAAACAAAAATAAAAAACCCCTCATGCTTCAAAACAAAAAAAATCCCTTTCTTTTATGCTCCTAAAAATCAAAAACCAAAAAAAAAAACCCTCATGCTTCAAAACAACAAAATCCCTTGCTTTTATGATCCTAAAAAAATAATAATAAATAAATAACCAAAAAAGAAGCCTTTCTTTTACAAACAAAAACCACAAAAAATCCTTACCATAAAAAACAACAACAACAACCAAAAATAATAAAAATGCCTTAGTTGTCTTTCCCAAACAAATAAAATCTCTTAATTTCAAGAGAAGTCAAAAAAACATTTCCTTAATTTTCAAAAAAAGAGACTAAAAATCCCTTCTTCTTTCTAATTTAGTCCAATATATGCAAAATAAAAACATATGAGGAAAAGATGACAAAAATAGAGTCCGTTCTATATACATAAATAAAAATAAACAAAAAATATAAACATTAGGCACCAATAAATTCCTCAAAATAACAAAAATAGGGCACCATCCATGAAAATTTGCCAATATATCATCAATAAATATGCATACAATGAAGATAAACCATTATTCATCAAAGAATGTAAGATCATAGCAATATTCACAAGAAAAAGCAAGAGAAATCAAAGGAAGTAAGTTTTAATGGTTACCTTTTGAAAGAGGATGGGTCTCTAATCTAGCGTAAGCCGGCACTCGATCCACACAAGCAGGGTAACAACAATGAGGCACGAAAGGAGGCAATGAAAGAAAACCCTAGGAAGAGGCGGTTTTCGGTTTCAAAGGAGGAGGGGGAGAAAATTTTGAAACAAAGCCCCCCAGCCCGAACTCGGGCTATTTAAATTCCCCCAGCCAAGCCTGGCGCAACTATTAGTTGCGTCAGGCAAAATGTTACCCTCCTTTTGCTTGGCACAACTATTAGTTGCACCAGGCTATTTTGAGGCCCCTAGTGGCCTGGCGCAACTAATGGTTGCGCTAGGTATTTAGGCCGGGTCATAGGCCTGGTATGGGTCAGATTGGAAAGCTGGTCCCCCCCCACTATTTTTGTTAGTTTTATCGCTCCCGATAGATGCACGCGCCCCCGAGACGGCATTTCAATCATCCTTCGACTTGCCGAGGGAGCCATGCTAAAATAAAGGCGGACCGAGGTCAATAAGCAATATGGTCCTACACAGGAAAATATGAGGGAAAATCCAACAAAAGATAAAAAAAGAAAAAAAAAAAAAAAAAAAAACAAATCCCCACAGAAAAGCCGGAAGTATTTAAAAAAAATAATAATAATAATAATCACTTAAAATAAAAACTTGAGAAAAAATCTAAAAAATCACATAAAATAATAGCTTCAAAAAAATCTAAAAAAATCACATGAAATATTAGTTTCAAAAACCAAAAAATCACATGAAATAATAACTTCAAAATTCCAAAAAAAAATCACATAAAATGGTTTGAAAATCTAAAAAAATATGTATCGAAAACAGATCTGTTTTCCCCACAACATGCACATGCGTGCTCTGATGCGGTAAAATGTCAATATTTTATCAGCAACACTACTGTGCTATAATAACGTCCTAAGTCTAAGGCACGCCTTGGATTCTGGATCCTACTTCAAGGAAAGAACAACGGTGTCGGTCCCGGTCAGATAGTCAATGTTTCGATCGAGTCGACTCCACTGCTAAATCTTTGCGATGAGCGCTCTGTTTTGAATTCATGTGAACTTAAGTGTCTTAAGCTTCAGATTCTCCGTTGAAAAAGGTCAATCGTTGGTTGAGACCAACCTGTTGAGAATGAGATTATGAGTCAATCAAACTATGTGCAACCATGCATTCAGAAGGGATCATTTCTCTTTTTATTTTCTGTAGGCTTAAAACCTGTATAGGCAGCGGTATCCCTATAAAGTGTACACCATGAGTCTGGGTATCCGTATGATCATCATTTGTCCTCGTAAATTATACCCGGGCGGGTCCGGGTCGGGGCTTCCATCGCCTTTGTTATTGCTTATTTCCCCTGATGGGTGCATGATTATGCATAGTTAATTGATGTTTATGATCATCATCGGCGAAAGCCAAGATTCGATGCCTCTTTTTGGGAGACACCAAATGTTTGGTTGAATCTGTTCAAGATAGTTGAAGTTGGATGCTCTAGGTCATGTTGATCCAAGGAACATTTTCAAAAAATGGCACGTACTCCCAAAAGGCGTTGTGACATCTATTCACTTCGCTCAGGTGGTTATGCTAAATAAACTTTGGGATCGATGGGTTTGCCCAAAGATCTCGAACCCTGCTTTTAGCAGGGGCACCCACGAATAATTCGATGGGGCCATCGAATGCCTCGTAGGATTGGACGTAAACTGTAGAGCCTTGCGTGTGTTTACTTCATACCTATCTTTGAATATGGGTTGATCACCCCTCTTACTTATGAAACTGTTGTATTCAGAATAAATCTCGAACATCAATCACCTTCAAATCGTCTCGAGAAGCAGATATTTTTCTCAATTAACGGGCTTTCGCAACTCGAGAGGCAAACATTTTTCCTAGCTATTGGGCTTTCGCAACTCATTCCAACTCGATTATGCCCAGTAATGGTGCTAAGCGCTTGGGAACCGATTACCTCGTAAAATGAATGATTAGCCTGGCACCCCAGGGCTTTCATTTTCTCACCGTGTTACTCACCCGATGTTTGAAGTTCGTTTTGAATACAACGGCCCCGTCAGTAATGCCTTGGGCCTCTTCGGATGTCTCTTTTCTTTGACATTCGATCACTAGTGATCGGATACCAAAGAGGGGCATCTGTAGACACACAAATTTGGCCCAAGGCCCGATCGAAACACATTTCGAGAGAGGCATATTTTTGAGCTTTTGATGGCATGTATGGAACCCTTAAACCCTTAGGAATCACCCTAGATCCCTTAGGAACCTATCCCGAACCTTCAGAAACCAGTCCCGACCCTTAGAACTCATTCCAAACCCTAAACCTAACCTTCCCAGAAAATGGATGAGGAGGGGTGCACCGAAACTGGCTACGGCCCTCTGCGAGTCTCATACCATTGAGGAGTAGGAGTCATCAGCTTTCCGACCGTCCAAGAATGCCCCAATCGGAGGTCTACATCAAAAGATATCGCAAACCAGGCCCGGAGGGCATAAATGTAAATACATGGGGGCCCCTTAAGGACTTGGCGCAACTAATAGTTGCGCCAGCAATAAACTTTGCCAGGCCAATCCTCCCTCATTTTAAGCCTGGCGCAACTAATAGTTGTGCTAGATTTAAAAGTGGGGCCCACCCTCGCGAGGCAACTTTTAGCACTGTTTATTACTGTTTTACTGTACATTTGCCTGGCACAACTAATTTGCCTGGCATAACTATTAGTTGCGCCAGGCATATGAATAGTAACTATTAGATTTTACCCCAAAAATTATGATTGGGGTTTGACTTGTTGACCACCTTGACCTTGGGGGTGTGTCTTACTAGTTCTGTTGCACCCTTTTGAAGCCTATTTGCACCCCTTTAAGAGGCTTAAGGCCTCACCCCATCATCCACCATTGGAGGACCTTCTCACACATTTCAAGGCTCCAAAAACCCTAAGAAACCTTATATTGCCCATCACCTAATTGCTAATCCAATTAGGACTTTAACCCCTCACTAATCCTCCCTTCCTCTACCCTCTTGCTTAAGGGTTGAGAAATTTGCATACGAGAGAAAGAGCTCAAAAGTGAGAAGTTCTTCCTCCCTTTTGTGTACTATTTTCACTCAAATTTCAAAATCTCCCAACCTTATTTCAAACTTGTTATTATATACAAAACCCTTAGCCTAGGTGTGTGTGATCCCCTAGCCTCCCTTCCCTATCTCTTAACTTCAAGCCTTAAGAGTTAGAACCCCACTTTCCACCATATAAAGCCTTCAAGAGCTCATCAAAGCAAGCCACGCAAGGCTCTCCTATGGTGCTACAAGGGCCCAAGGGCTCCGGCTCTCCCCTTTCTTCTCCTATCTCCTTTTGCTCTCCCTACCCTCTCACTTTGTGCCGTTACGCCGCCAAATTTTTAGTAGTAACGGAGGGGCTCAAATAGGATTGGAGGCCCATTTGGGCAAGAGGAAGCTATTTTCTTTTCTTTTACTTCATTTTATTTTTGGCCATTAGTAGAGACCGCGTTAAGCGGGTTGATCGGGTGCCTAACACCTTCCCGATTGATAACCGAAGCCCCTTCCAAAGAGCCTTTGGTGTGGACCGAATTCAGAGTCATATTTTTAGCACTTCGGTGCTCATAAAATGAACTAGGTATCCCGGGACACCGAAAGCTCCAGGTGGCGACTATATTTTTTTCGTTAGAGAGCACATCGTTGCGACGGGATCGTCCTGATTCCCACAATTGCACAAATATAGTCAAGGGTTAGACTACACGTCAGAAAAGATGGTGGATACTAATGATTTCAATCATATCTTTCCCGGTGGATGCACATCTTGGTTGATTCACAAATTATATTCTACCATGCCATCGATGGGGATTACCGGAGGAGCTCAACCCCATGTCCATACACATGAATACCCCTTCGAGAAAAGGCCTAGTCAACCACGCCAGAACCCCTTCGGTGAAGGATCTAGTCAACCACATCAGAACCCCTTAGATGAAGGATTTAGCCAACCACCTACGAACACCGCTAGTGAATGGCGTAGTCATTCTCAAACCACTAATTCCCCCCTCCACCATCACCCAAAATCCACCCTATTTTTCATCATACTCTCTCCCTACCTCAACCAAAACCCACCCCATCTTCCTACCACCTCCAACATACACCCATCATCCCTATATAACCCAAACATGCCACATTCCTTCACATACACCCAAGCCATGAGTAATCCTCCCATATCCACCCCACATTCTTCCCCCAATCCCAATCCATCATACATCCCCCCATCAACCTAGGTCATGCCCAATTTTACCTGGGTCATGCCCAACTCTCCCCATATACCCACCCCATCCATGCCACATGCCCCTCCTCCATCGGATGTACCCTTTGCATCCATCCAACGATTTATGCATCAGCAATACGTAACCGAACGAAGGAAGGCCTACACCATATGGAAGGCTTCCCAAGATAGTCCCCCTCATTCACCCCTCATCAACCATCCCACACACTAGCAAGTCTTCATACCTCGTTTCCCCATGACCCCCATCAACCCCCCATCATCCATACCCTTCAAGCCCCCCATATACTAGGAGACCTATGGAATAGGCACCAAGGCCCCATGGGCCAGACCCACCATGGCCCAATGGGCCAGATCCATCATGGCCCAGCGGGCCAAACCCATCAAAGCCCCATGATCCCAACCCATCCGGATCCTAAGGTCCAAACCCATCCAAGCTCCTTACCCTATACCCAAGCCCAGCAAGGCCCAAGTCTTAGATCTTCATACCCATACCCTCCACAATTCCCACAATATCTCACTCACCCACAACCCTCATACCCGGCCCCAAGCGGGAACCCGACACATACCCTTCACCAACCCCAATTCACCCATCCTCATACACCTCAAGGCCATCCTCAAGTATTCCCCCAAACCTAATGGCCTCATCAGGTCTTAATGCAAAGTCCAACTCCCACTCATCCTATCACCCCACAAAAATCCCCTCACATATAATGGTCCCACCCAACACCCATTCAGTCCATTCCGTACCAACAGGAAAATCTCACCCCCACTCCACCATATGTAGACCCACAGTATGAGAAGGATGAGATTAAAAACATTGGAGCTTATGCAGGGTCACTCACCAACATCAATCCCCCACCCACAAATATAAACCCCCCAGCAGCACAAAGTGAATGGAGACCAACCGTTGAAAAGGCAGCCACCCCGTCCAAAGAATCTGAGCAGTTGAAAGAACAACTGGACAAGATCTAAAAATAGTTGATGAAAATGGGTGGAACTGAGATCCACGCCATGGAATTTTCCGATTTATGTTTGTTCTCTGAAGTCCCCTTACCCCCAAAATTTAAAGTGCCGACCTTCGATAAATATAATCACCTGCCCATTGCACATCTAAAGTCCTACCGTGGGGACATGTGCTAGTACAGGGGAGATGAGCGGCTACTCATAAAGGTTTTCCAAAAGAGCCTTATGGGTCCACCTTTAAGGTGGTTCACATCACTTGAACCTTCCATGATCAAAACGTTGAAAGACCTGGCTCATCTATTTCAAGAACAATATATCTATAACATCGACATAGAATCGCGCAAGTCTGATCTAGCTCGATTAAAGCAGAAGCCCGACTAAGCATTTAGTGATTACTTGGGGCGAAGGAGGGCACTGGCCTCTTAGGTCAGAAACATAATACCTAATGACGAGAAAATTGAAATGATATCGAAGAACACCTTACCAGTCATCTCAAATTTTTTGGTATACCAACAGCAATCCAGTTTTACTGATTTGGTTAGAAATGCCAATCGTTATGAGGATGCGATAAGAGAAGGGAGTTTGAATGAAAATGCAAACAACGGGGTCCGAAGGTTCATCAATCAGAGAAATGAAAGAAGAACCAGGGCAGATGTGCAAAAAGTTGGCAACATACGACCCATTATCAGTAGACCCCCTTTCCAATTTAGAGCAACTCGGCCAACCCCACCCAGAAGTGAGCCGATGTAGAGAATCGGAAATGGCCAGGGAGCACAGATGACCCCAGAACAAAGAAAAACCCATTTTGACCGAGTCTTCACACCCTTGGGGCAGTCGTTGAACATTCTTTTGCCATTGTTAATTGAAAAGGTCCTGATCACAGCACTCCAGCCATGACCACCGCCAAATTCGATTCCAAGAAATTATGACCCTAACACCCATTATAACTTCCATCAGGGACCGGGCCACCCAACTGATCGATGTTTCCCTTTGAAACACATAATACAAGACTTGATAAAGGCAGGTAAAATCATCCCTCCCGCGCTTCCCTAAGCCAACCAGCATACAAACATTCACCAGGCACCGCTACCCGCGCACCTGCTAGGAGGGGCAGACCCGAGACCAACTGTCAGTATGGTAGAGGAGGATGACGAGGAGTTTGATCTGTCAGATTACATCCAGACCCAGGAAGATTTCATAACACCGCGGCAGAGAGGCCGAGAAGATAGAAGTATTGGGGTCATTGAACCCTTGAATCTGGTCGATAACTTCCCAAACCCCACACCACAAGCGAAACCCTTAGATCTTAAGGTATATTTCCCATTGCCAACTCTCGTCAACTATGTCCAAATCAATTCCTACCAACCATACACCACCACACCTGCCAACTACCCACCGACCGATTGTGTCACTGATGAGTAGTGAAATATGATGATATTTCACCCATAAATACTTACATTTAGCTATCCGATGAAGGTTATCTGATAAGAATTATTAGATTTGAAGTGTTTTAGGTAAATACAAGCCAAGTGCAGAAAAGAGCCCAAGAATTTTGAAAATAATGTCAAAACACTGTAACTTTGGGTCATCGAGAACTTAGTGCGACTTGCAGATCAATTTGGACCTTCAAGACGGCCGAATTATGACATTTTCAAAACATAAGAGTTGTAGAGCATTCTGTCATCTTTCCAACGACGTAAGAATCGCCTCAATCTGAGTACGGGATAGAAAGTAAGGGCCAAATTACCAAAGCAGTGTCTGATGCAAAGTTTGGCAGGAATTCACGAAAATCTGGGAGGTCGATGCATCGACCCTATTGGGTCGATTAATCGACCCTAAATTTTCGAGTTGGAACACATCTGCAGCTGGGAAACTTCGGCTCTATTTAAAGCGGATCAAACACTTCAGAAAGGAGGAATTAGAGATAAATTTTAGAGATAGGAATTAGAGGGAGGGAATTAGAGATAGATAATTAGAGTTTTTAGAGAGAATTTTTTAGAAGATTATTATTCATTATTATTATTTTTGGTTTTAAACTCCTCTTGGCATCTTTTCAAGAGTTCTTCTTTCTCCTTCTTCTAGGTTTTCATCTGGGTAGATTGTACCTAGGATTTGCATTGTTTTTCTTTTACGTTCATGAAAGCATAGATTGTATTTAGGAAAAAGCATTGTAAACAAAGATCTTTGGGAGAAATAAAAAGAGGAATGACTTTGAATGAATAAGGAGCTCATATACCAAAGATGAGCGGCTAAATCAGTAGATCGGGGAAGATGCGATCCCCAGATAAGTACCCTTATTTATGATTAATACCATAGTCTATTTATTGTCATCATGAAATCGTTTTGCTAAAAGTTTGTGTTATGGAAAATATATTGAATGCTTGTTATGACCGTTGATGGTGCGTATCAACGGCTATAATCGCTAGATCTGGACCTGCAGACTGATCCTGGCTGCGGAGCGATTATGTTTTTACTGTTGTGAAGTAAACATCATGAGATACGCTATGCTTCTTACATGACTCATACCGCAATGATAGGCTGAGTCATTGTTTTTAGATAGGGTATGCCGGATTGATGATCATATTTTATTTCGAATCATTTTTATAGATGAATGATGGTGTGAATGATGCTTTAATAAAACTGTGAGTTTTAATGGTAGAAAAAGGGTATAAATCTGGGGTAGCATATTCTTTGATCTCATTTAATTATTGTTTTAGATTCATCAGTAATTAGTTGTTTAGATTAATTAATTTATTTTTCTTGCATTTAGAAAAAGTGATAAATTTTTGGTAAATTGAATCTGCCCCTTGGTACTTCCTTGGGGACGCTTTTAAATCTCTGAAAGAATTAATTAAAATTCAAGATTTCCCTGTGGGTTCGACACCTTTGTTCTTGCCATACTGCAATAGATCTTGTGCACTTGCAAGGGTTACACTTTAAAATCGATCAAGTTTTTGGCGCCGTTGCCGGGGAGATCGACGAAATTTTGATTAATTCAGATAGAGATTTGTGTGTTTTGCTTTTAAAAAAAATAATAAAATAAAATAAAATAATTGAAAAAAAAAATTAAAAAAAATAAAAAAATAAAATTTTGAAATTCTTTCCCTTATTTTTCTCACTTTTAGGTAAGTTGTTTTTTTAGGAGTCTTTTTAGGAAGTTTAGATTTTTAGGATACCTTCCTTAGGAAATTTATGAATCTTTTATTCTTTCCCTTATTTTTCTCTTTTAGATAAGATTTTGTAGGATTTCCATTAGGTTTAAAATTTGAATTTTTTATTTTAATTTTTGAAATTTGGAATAAAAAAATCAAAAAATCAAAAATCAAAATTTTTTCCCTTATTTTTCTCTCTTAGGTAAGTTTTTTGGAGTTCTTTTAGGAAGTTTAGATTTTTAGGATTTCTTATTTTAAATCTTTTAAGAGTTTATTTTCCTTATTTTCCTCTTTTATATATTTTGTAGGATTTTCTAAAATCTGGTTATTAATTTTTGTGGGACTACTTATTTTAGGCTTTGTAGGAATCTTTCTATTCTCTCCTTTCTTTTTCTCTTTTGGGTAAGATTTTATAGGATTTTGTAGGATTGTCTTTAGGTTTTGAAATTTAAATTTTATATTTTAATTTTTGAATTGAATTTTTATTTTTGAAATTCGAATTAAAAAAAAAAAAAATTATTTTAAATTCGATTTTTAATTTTTTTTTTTTTTTTTTAATTTAAAATTTAATTTTAATTCGAATTTTATTTTATTTTTTTTTAATTTTAAATTTAATTTTAATTTTAATTTTAATTTAAAAAAAAAAAAAAAAAAATTTGTGCGCTTGTGTCAATCGATTGAAAATCTTTGCTTTAATCGACCCCCCAAGGGTCGATGCATCGACTTCCCAGGGTCGATTAATCGACCCCACTTTTCGAAACCGAATCCTATTTGGATTCTTCTTTGTTTTTTTTTATTATTTTTATTGTTTTACTTTTTCGTCCTTGGGATCCCTTGACCGTAAACCACACTTTTTATTGTTTCTTTTTTTTTGCGGGACACCTCTTTCCACTCCTACTCCAACTCTATAATTTTTCCCTTTATATTCACCCTTAGGCTCACTTTCCATTAACTCTTGCACACCTTTCTCATGGCCCGCCGATTCTATCTTATCAGAGCTCGGTTATCAAGGATGGAGGAGACTGCTAAAAAGCGGGAGCGCCGCTCTTATCGGACGATCCCATTTGCGCCTAGCAATGTTGAAATCATCGACCTCGATCCGATGATCCTTCCTTCCTGGGGAGAACCATCTAGAAAGAAGGTAAGACGTTTCAAATCTCCTACACTGTGCATCGATACTGATATCGAGATAATTGATGTGGTTCCGTCACCGTCCCCCCCATCTTCATCTCCTACTTTCGCCTCGCCGCCTCCATCCATACAATCGGCGGTGTCTCATCAATTTCCCCTTGATCTTTGGGAGAAATTGTTCCCTGTGTCTAAGAACATAAATTTAAGTGAACCTAGGTGGATGGGTCCGCCTAACAATGATTAACAGAGTTGGATTCATGTTTAGTTTAGGATTTAGGTTTTATTTTATTTTCTTTTATTTTCTTTTTTTTTTTATGTTTATTTCTAGCATATTAGTTTTTTTAGTTTAGGTTGTTTTTAATTCCCTAAAATAGTGTAACCATATTCCCTTCAATAAATTTTTGGTCATGTTCTAATTTGATGCACATATTCTCTGCCCCTGATCTTTGTGTTGAGGTACTTTTTCAAACAGGTTTGGGGGTGCGCTACTTCTTTCACTCAATGCGGACATTGTCATCTTTAGGTTTGGGGGTATGATTATCTATTTTGCGTCACTTATTTTTCTAAAAAAAAAAAAAAAAAAAATTTTTGAAGTCATCATGCACATTATTTTACGATTGTTTTCAAACTTTAGTTGATGATGCATGTGAATTTAATTTTGAGAATACTGATGTTATATTCTGATTACTTGTATCTAAGATGATGAAGCTTAATGTGATATTTTGTGGATAATTTTGACATTCATGCTTAGAATTTTTACACTTATACCAAGCTAAGACTTAGAATCGATGAACTATTTTGAATGTTGAATCTTAGGTTCTTAGTGGAGACTAAACCCAGTAAGCTTTAGAGCTAATTTCTCGTCATTGATGAGTGAATACATAAACTCAGAGTTTTCTTTGAATACGAATTACTTTGTATAATCTCATACATTTTACTTTGGCTTGTGACTTTGCATGAAATCAAATTCATATCATTATGTTAGAACATACTGTATATCTACTCAAGACAAATAGGCAGGGTTACTATCTTTTAAGGACATGATTGAAGGCCATCTTTGGCTCGTTTGTGCTTAAAATATCTCACCTTATATAAATTTATCCTTCTAGTATCCCTTTGTGCCTGTTGAAAAATTTACCTTTATACATTCTTTGATAAGCCACGTTAACCTTTAACGCTTCACCATTTCTGAAAATTAAGCTTTACCCTTCTTATTTATGAGAAATTAGGAACGAGGGATGAGAGTGAACGAAAAGAGAGTTAGTGGAGAGTTACTAAGTTGTGGTGTTTATTGAGAGTGTACGGCAAAAATATAAAAGAAAAAGGGGGGAGAAAAAGAAAAAGAAAATTGTGAAAAATAATGAAAAATATGAGGTGCTTCAAGAAAAGGAAATTCAAAAGAAAAAGAAAGTTGAGAAAAATAGTGAGAGATTAGAAAAGAAAAATAAGAGAAATAGAAAAATCAAAAAGGTGTTTCCTTTCCGATTTCTCAGAAATTTTGAATCCCAACTTCCCTTTCTTTCTTATCCTTTCCTGAGCCCCATTACAACCCTTAAAAAGACCTTCATGATCTGATCTTGCATTGGTAACTGTCTTGTGGAGAGTGAATATGTGATACTTATGACAACTGATATGATATGCTTAGGATATATAAGTATCTTCTTATGAGATTTATTTTTGTTCATTGATTGCATTGTGTTTCATTTATTATGTGAGACCTTTTTATTTGCTTTGTATTGATCTCTCACATGTGTGCGAAAACTTACCCATCATCGGAGTGATTTTATTTCAAGAGTATACCTAAAGTGAGGATTGAGTCTAAACAACAGGTCCGACGGTTTCCCGTTTGAACTAGTTTTGAGATGAATGAATTTTGGTTTGGGTATGCACACACTTCACGAGTAAGCATGAATGGATGAGTTATCTAACGATTTGAGCATTAGACTAATTTGAATGGATGCTAGTATGATTAGTATAACATTGTTATTTAAAATTGAGGATTCGCATGTTGAATTGATTAATGATTTTGAGTTTTGAATGGTATATATGTTATCAAAATCATATTTTGAAAACTCAATTTTATCGATGATTTCAAAAATGTATTAAAGTTTGTGGGTAACTTCACTGTAAACCCTCAGGAGACACAACTCCTCTACTAGGGACCACCTAGGGGTTTAAAGGCTTATTGCATATGCTAAGTGCAATCGTGTTCCCTACGAAAGTGGCAATTATTTTCTTTAGTTTACTTTGCTCGAGGACTAGCAAAGTGTAGGTTTGGGGGTGTGATGAGTAGTGAAATATGATGATATTTTACCCCTAAATACTTACATTTAGCTATCCGATGAAGGTTATCTGATAAGAATTATTAGATTTGAAGTGTTTTAGGTAAATACAAGCCAAGTGCAGAAAACAGCCCAAGAATTCTGAAAATAATGTCAAAACACTGTAACTTTGGGTCATCGAGAACTTGGTGCGACTTGTAGATCAATTTGGACCTTCAAGACGGCCGAATTATGAAATTTTCAAAATATATGAGTTGTAGAGCTTTCTGTCAGCTTTCCAACAGCGTAAGAATCGCCTCAATCCGAGTTTGGGACAGATAGTTATGGCCAAAATACTAAAGCAGTGTCTGATGCAAAGTTCGGCAGAAATTTACGAAAATCTGGGAGGTCGATGCATCGACCCTAAATTTTCGAGTTGGAACACCTCTGCAGCTGGGAAACTTTGGCTCTATTTAAAGCGGATCAAACACTTCGGAAAGGAGGAATTAGAGATAAATTTTAGAGATAGGAATTAGAGGGAGGGAATTAGAGATAGATAATTAGAGAGTTAGTTTTAGCTTTTCTTTTTTTTAGAGTTTTTAGAGAGAATTTTTTAGAAGATTATTATTCATTATTATTATTTTTGGTTTTAAACTCCTCTTGGCATCTTTTCAAGAGTTCTTCTTTCTCCTTCTTCTAGGTTTTCATCTGGGTAGATTGTACCTAGGATTTGCATTGTTTTTCTTTTACGTTCATGAAAGCATAGATTGTATTTAGGAAAAAGCATTGTAAACAAAGATCTTTGGGAGAAATAAAAAGAGGAATGACTTTGAATGAATAAGGAGCTCATATACCAAAGATGAGCGGCTAAATCAGTAGATCGGGGAAGATGCGATCCCCAGATAAGTACCCTTATTTATGATTAATACCATAGTCTATTTATTGTCATCATGAAATCGTTTTGCTAAAAGTTTGTGTTATGGAAAATATATTGAATGCTTGTTATGACCGTTGATGGTGCGTATCAACGGCTATAATCGCTAGATCTGGACCTGCAGACTGATCCTGGCTGCGGAGCGATTATGTTTTTACTGTTGTGAAGTAAACATCATAAGATACGCTATGCTTCTTACATGACTCATACCGTAATGATAGGCTGAGTCATTGTTTTTAGATAGGGTATGCCGGATTGATGATCATATTTTAATTCGAATCATTTTTATAGATGAATGATGGTGTAAATGATGCTTTAATGAAACTGTGAGTTTTAATGGTAGAAAAAGGGTACAAATCTGGGGTAGCATATTCTTTGATCTCATTTAATTATTATTTTAGATTCATCAGTAATTAGTTGTTTAGATTAATTAATTTATTTTTCTTGCATTTAGAAAAAGTGATAAATTTTTGGTAAATTGAATTTGTCCCTTGGTACTTCCTTGGGGACGTTTTTAAATCTCTGAAAGAATTAATTAAAATTCAAGATTTCCCTGTGGGTTCGACACCTTTGTTCTTGCCATACTGCAATAGATCTTGTGCACTTGCAAGGGTTACACTTTAAAATCGATCAGTCACCCATCCCCTTCCATCACCTATTAGTTATCAATGGCCCACCCCCGTCACATCACCCCCAATCTAGTCATCCGCGATCCTCGCCAACCCTAGTTGGCCCACCTTGCACCATCCCAATCCATTGGTGCAGGCATCTCAAGTACCCCCTTGCCCCCCGTTCTAGATCCCGAGGCTGACTTACGATCCCCATCAAGTACCACTCAGTTATAATCAAACAGATATTAATGCTAACAGCTGTAAGGAGAGGGTGGTGGATTTCGTCACCAGGTTCGAAAAGATCTCTAAGCAACCGGACGCACCAATACTAACGCCAGCCCAATTAGAGGGGAAGAAGGATACTACTGCGGTAAACCCATTTGAGAAAATGAGCCAAGAGCATATACTTGAAACCCAGCTCAGGAGAATGCCGACCCATATCACGGTCTGGGATCTATTAATGGCATCCCCACTTCATTTCTATGCTTTAATGGGGGTATTAAAAAATATACATGTATCTCTCCAAGTGAGCCCAGATGAGGTCGGGCAGCTAATCGGGCAGGTGATGGCTTCCAATGCCATCTCTTTTCGGATGCTGATTTACCGGAGGAAGGAAATAATCATTTTTAATCCCTCAATATCACTGTAGAAACTGGAAATATGATAATCCCATTAGTGTTGATCGACAATGGGTATGCTTTGAATGTGTGCCCTCTGAGAATCGCTACCAAAATAGGGGTAGATCCGTGTATGTTAAGACCGACAAAAGCCAGAATCGTAAGTTTCAATAACACAAGAAGAGAGATAATGGACAAAGTTGACCTTGAGCTCGTAATTGGGCCAATAATCTTTTCCATACCATTCCAAGTAATGGACATCAAATCCTCCTTCAACCTATTATTAGGGCGCCCTTGGTTACATGAAGTTGGGGCGATCCCGTCGACACTGCATCAAAATCTTAAATTTGTGTCTGGGCAGAAGGTCATCACCATCATAGGGGAAGGGCATGACGAAAGAGAAAAAGCCACCCACAGCATTGAGAACCCCAAAGTACTAGATGTGCCGCACACCACCGAAGATACAGACCTCCACAGTTTTGAATATGAGGTATCGGCGGTAGTCCCAGAGCCCCAGAAAGCATCACCTTGAAAATTGGAGGTGGGATGGTGGCAGCTGTAGCCATGCTCTAGAAATGGGGCTATCAAAAAGGAAAGGAATTAGGAGCCCAATTACAAGGAAGGAGAGAGCCAATCAAGGCTAAGGCCAGGCAGCAAATCAGATTTGGGTTAGGCTATAAACCCACAGAAGAAGAAGTGCGAGAAGCTAAGGAAAAGCTCCGAACCATTACTGCAGCAAGAGCCAGGGGAATAAACCTGGAAGAGAAACCTCGCCCTAGACCTCACATCCGAAATACCTTTGTGAACTCGAGGATCGTGAAGATCGATCAGAATGGGGTAACACAGTTAACCCCACACAAACTGACATCTCCTGTCCACCCCACCAATTCCCAAATTATCCCTCCCAACCTGGAAATAGACCTGGCCGCTCTGTCCCTTTTCAAGGAAGAGTTTTCCCTACCCGCACGATCTCCCCCTGTGGTAAACCACCACAGGACCTTGCTGACGTTTGAGGATAGAATCTCAGACGAACCTGGGATCAACATGATGGAGCCTGACTCTGAGGAACCATATCAGCCAACCTCCTCCATCAGAACAGGTAAAGGCGAAGCACTGCAGGTAAGGAATTGGGCATCCATGCCCTAAAATCAAGAAGCAACAAGTGGCCTGAAATTTGGCACCCACTTCCTAAAAAAAATAACCTATAAAAAGTGAGGTTAGCCCCTGGCAGGCAACACCATGCATGTACAGAGATGCACCCTACCAAGGGCCAATCTCTGAAGAAAAAAAAAAACTAAAAAAATAGAAAAAGAAAAATTCAAAAACATGAAAAAAATATAAGATAACCCAAAAATATTGTCTTTTAAAATTTCTAAGAAAATCAAAGAAAAGGATGCCTTAATTGAAAAACCCGTCCGTGAAATCGACCCCTTTCCTATAGAAATACAAGAAGAGGTAGGAGTCACGAGTCTGGATGAGGAAATCCCTACTGAGGAACTTCCCAATGAACTCCTTGAGTGGTTTGCTAACTTTGAGCATGGTCCTACCCCGATCGTTGAAGAAACAGAAGATGTCAACCTAGGTACAAAGGAGGTTCCCAGGATCACCAAGATCGGAACATCGCTATCTCCTAAGGAAAGAAGAAGCATGACTGATTTCCTCTGGTCATACAAAGACGTCTTCACATGGTCGTATGAGGATATGCCTGGTTTGGATACCGATTTGGTAGAGCATGAGTTGTCGTTGTATCCTGATGTTAGGCCAGTCAAGCAGAAGTTGAGACGCCTCAGGCCAGAATGAATGTTGAAAGTGAAAGATGAGGTCATCAAGCAATACGATGTGGGGTATCTCATGGTCATTAAGTGCCCACAGTGGCTAGCAAATATTATCCCTGTACCAAAGAAAGATTAAAAGGTTCGTATGTGCATCGACTTTAGAAACCTGAACAAAGCAAGCCTGAAAGATGATTTCTAATTGCCACACATAGATATCTTGGTAGATAACACTGCCAGGCATAGGATGCTCTCATTTATGGATGGATTTTCTAGACACAATCAGATCAAGATGACAGAAGTGGACCACGAGGAAACAACGTTCATCATTCCGTGGGGAACTTTCTTCTACCAAGTCACGCCATTCAACGCTGGGCAACATATTAGGGAGCGATGACAACACTATTTCACGACATGATGCACCAAGAAATTGAGGTGTACATCGACGACATGATCACCTAGTCACCAGAACGAAGTGACCATTTGGTAAATCTCCAAAAGATATTTGAGAGGCTGAGAAAATATAGGCTACGACTGAACCCTCAGAAATGTGCATTCTGTGCCATGTCAGGGAAGCTACTAGGCTTCATTGTCAATAAAAGGGGCATCGAGGTTGACTCAATCAAAGTAAAAGCAATTGTCAAAATTCCACTGCCATCTACAGAGAAAGAAATCAGAGGCTTCTTGGGCAGGATATAATATATCAGTCAGTTCATTATGCAACTCACTCATATCTGCACGTCGATCTTCAAACTACTGAGGAAATTCGCCTGTCAAATGGAATGATGACTATCAAGTAGCGTTCGATAAAATTAAAGGTTACCTCCCCAACCCACCAGTTTTGGTGCCGCCCAAGCCCGGGAGACCACTCTTAATGTATCTCTCCATGACGGAAGTATCAATGGGATGTGTTCTCGGGCAATATGATAAAATAGGAAGAGAGCAGGCCATATACTACCTCAGTAAGAAATTTACTGATTACAAGACGCGCTATTCTCATCTGGAGAAAGCATGCCTGGCTCTTGTATGGGCTATCCAGAGGCTCCGCCACTACTTGCTATCCCAGGCTGTTCTACTCCTAGCGCGAATGGATCCATTAAAGTATCTATTCGAGAAGCCAGCTCTCACTAGCCGAACTACACACTGGCAACTTCTCCTATCTGAATTTGACATCACATATGTCACACAGAAGTCGATCAAGGGGCAGGCACTCGCCGATCATCTTGCTGAGAACCCTTTACCTGATTATGAGCCTTTGAGAACTGAATTCCCATATGAGGACATCTTGTTCTTGACAGAGAATGTGGCGAAGATAGAAGAATCTTGGGTAATGCACTTTAACGGGGTAGCGAATGCCGAGGGTCAAGGAGTCGGCGCCATTATGATTTTGCCAAAGGGGTCTCAGTACCAATATCCATCAAACTTAACTTCCCATGCATGAACAACATGGCCGAGTATGAGGCATGAGCAGCAAGTCTATAAGCAGCACTTGACTTGGAGATAACCCATCTCTAGGCGTTTGGCGACTCGCAATTGATCATATGTCAGACAAATGGAGATTGGAAGACTAAGGATGAGAAGTTGATCCCATACCATGAGTACCTCGAGGATCTGATAGCATGTTTCGATGATATTACTTTCTCTTACGTCCCGCGAGCGAGAAATCGCTTTGCCGATGCACTAGCATCCTTGGCATCAGTGGTTGAAATTCCATTTGGTGTGGAGATGAAGCCAATCATGATTGAGCAGAAGAGTGAACCAGCCTTCTGTCTCCAGATTGAAGAGCCCACAAAGTTAGATGATGAGCCTCCATGGTTCTCAAATGTCAAGAATTTCCTCGAAACTTGAACCTTCCCTAAGAGTACGTCCAAGACAGACAGGCGGACCATCCAACATTTAGCAGCCAATTACGTCATCTGTGGTGAATGTCTCTACAGGCGGTCATATAATAATATTCTTCTCCGATGTCTAACTGAGGGTGAGGCAGCCAACATTATGAAAGAGATCGATGAGGGAGTATGCGGGGCCCGCGTCAACAGCCATATGCTCGATAAAACGATCCTACAGTAAGGATATTTCTAGACTACTATGGAATCTGATTGTTGCAAGCACATGTAGTAGTGCTACAAATGTCAAGAACACTCCAGTTTGATACATGCTCCAACTATAGATCTACACAACATGACCACTCCTTGGCCATTCGCTACGTGGGGCCTCAATGTCGTCAGAAAAGTAAATCCGAAGGCTTCCAACGGACATTAGTTTATCCTCGTCTATAACGACCCTAAAATTTTGAGCAAGAACCTGACTATTTCGATATGCGTGCTCGGCACGAAAATCGAGACATATTTAAAATTTTGAATTTAATATTATTAAAAATAATATTAATTCGTAGTTAGATGAATTCAAGTGTAAATTCATGTTTAAATCTGAGTCTTAAGAGACGTTGATACGGCGTGTTACGCCATAGAGACCGTATAGGTGCTCCACACCGGAGCTTAAGTTATGGGAAATAGAAATATCAAAGATATTTCTGTTTCTTAGCTTATAAGAGAAGGAAGAGGGTTGGAATGGTTACTCTTCATCTTCTCCTTTTTCTTTTCCCTGAAAGATCTGCAACTAGGTTATAGGTTTGAGTAGGTTCTTTGAGAAGGCGGGGTTGGGAATACCCTAGATTGTATATTTGTCTGACGTAGAGTGTGGAGGGGTCAAATACAATGCTCCATATTGAGTCTGGGAATGTGTGCTGATGCTGTGTGTTGAAGAGGAGCTAAGCTTCTGCTTATCCGAGTTGTAGCAGCAATAAAATTCGAGAGTTGGATCTGAAATCCTTCGGATCTCGTTTGCCGAGACCCCGAAAGGGCCCAATTAGAGGTGAGCATTTACACTTGAGAAGAGTGAAATTAAGCCTCTAATGTGTGTATAGGTGTGTGAGGTGGTTAGAAACCATTAATGAAAAAGGGGTTAAAATAGGTTAAATGGGAGACCTCCATTAATCACATAGAACTGTCATTATTGATCGATCAATACTGGCTTGATCAATCAATGAGAGGCATTGATCGATCAATGAGAGGCATTGATCGATCAATTCGTATAAATGTTAAGTGGGAACAGTAGAGGCATCTTTCTGGAGGTTCAAAGCCCGAGGCCATTGATTGATCAATTCTGAAGATTGATCGATCACAGAGAGAGTGATCGATCTATGGCAAGATTGATCAATCAATAAGGGTATTGATCGATCAATGGCATGAATCGATCGATTAATAAGGGCATTGATCGATCAATCTGTATAAGGTTAGTATGAGAACATGAAGAGGGAAATTTAAAATTTAGGCTGGTGATCGATCAATGAGGTCATTGATCGATCAATGTGACGGATTGATCGATCAACTAAGCTGGTGATCGATCAATTTTCCTCTGTTAAAGTGTGATGAGTAGAAGCTATTGATCGATCAATTGAAGCACTGATCGATCAATGAGATAATTGATCGGTCAATGAGGTGGATTGATCGATCAAACACCCTTGTTTTTGACCTGTCTGAGTTTTCTAAGTTTAACGCTGCTAGACACAGTGCCAGTTAATGGTCTGACATAGCTGACACCTACTGTGTTATGTTTCTAGTCTAGGATCAAACCATGACTCCCTGAAGAGCTCTGGATTTGCTTAGAAAGGTCTGACCTGAGGTAGGGGAATTCAACTGAAATTGCATTTATTCTTGATCTCATGGATTCCAAATTTTTGTCTGATTTTACTTTCCAATCATGTTTAGCATATGTGTGAAAACTCTATCATATCTGACTCCTGCTATCTGACACCTGTTACCTGATTTTCGCTATGTATAATATGTCTGCATGTGATTTGAGGTTTATTAATCTGACGAATCCTACCGACTCAGCGGTATATCTGTGTCTGGCACAATCGTGCATCTGCTTGGAAATCCTCTGCATAATTGCACTCCATAGTTGAGGCATTGTTGCTTTCCTAAAATTGTTCATGTGAATGATGATGGTCGGGATTACCCATCGGACCAAATCTGGCTACCATGTCCTATACTCACGGGAGTTACTTAACACTGTATACATAACATTCTGTAAACTCTAATAAGTTCTACCTGCTTTGATAAATTTTGCATATCTGAAACATTTGCTTGCATCTGTTCAATTCTGTCAATATCTTCTGCAACCATGTTTTACAATTAAGATGCAATTTTAACTGAAATTCTTCTACTGAGCTTAGATATTTAGCTCACCCTATTTTCTACAACAATTATAGGTTATGAGGCTAGAGCTCCCGGCACCAAGAGCGATCCCGACTACCAGCCTAATCTAGAGGCTGAGGCCGAGGAGGACGATACTGATACCCCAACTGACGAGTTCTATTAGCTGTCTGGGTACTAGTTTGTCATTTATTTTGGAGATTTTTGTATGATACTTTGAATTATTGTGTGCCTGGTGGCCACTTTCTGTATTTACTTTCTATATATGTTGTTACTTGTATTATTATACATTCTATAGCAACCACTATCAGGAACCATTGTTTGGGTGATGGATGTCCATCACCAGTGGTTCTTCTTGGTTCCTTTTTGAGGATGTATATTCTTTTGATGATATATACATACACATGCATTGTTTATTTCTTCTTTCATTTAAAGCCATATATGATGACTCGATCTGCCACTACTGGACAGTGTCAGCTCTGATTTCCACTAGACGAGCAGACACTCTATGATTTGTCCCAGGGATCATCCAGAGCATGATCCTGATGGCATAGATTTCTGGGCATGAAAATCTGGGCTGTCACATCGTCGCTATTGAGTACTTCACCAAATGGGTAGAGGCGACATCCCATATAAAAATCATAGCTAGTCATGTCGAGAAGTTCATCAAGAATAATATTGTTTGCCGATTCGGGGTACCAAAGGACATTATCACGGACAATGGCACTAACTTTGTGAACAAGTGCATCAGGGCCTTCTGCGAGCAGTACAAAATCAAACATCATTGCTCGTCACCATATCGGCCGCAAACCAACGGAGACGTCGAAGATGCTAACAAAACGATTGTCCGAATCCTCAAGAAAATGGTCATCACCTATCGAGATTGGAGCGAAATGCTACCCTTTGCACTTTGGGCCAACGTCGATCCGTACCGCTACAGGGGCAACACCTTTTTCCCTTGTGTATGGGACTAAGGCCGTGTTGCCAGTTGAGGTCGAAGTACCCTCACTCTACATTCTCATGGAGTCTAATCTACCCGAAGCTAAAAGAGAGAGGTCCTACTTTGAACAGCTGAACTTGCTGGACGAGAAAAGGCTCCTAGCTTTCTGTCACACCCAAGTTATCAAGGGCGAGTCGCACGCGCCTACAACAAATGTGTTCACATTCAAGATCTGAAGGTGGGTGATACTGTACTCAAGAAAGTCTTCCCGTCTCTTCACGCCGATCCGAGAGGGAAATTCAAGCCCAACTGGGAGGGACCTTATGTCATTCGAGAAGTACTCTCGGGATATGTACTGCGCCTCGCCACCATGGACGAAGAGCACTTTCCTGAGCCAATCAATGCTGGGTATGTCCGTCGATTCCATTCCTGAGTCTCCCACAGTAAGGTAAGTACTGATAAAAATGGATGCATGACTGCTTAAGGATACTTTAAAAAGAGGCCATCATTTTAAAAGCTAAGTAGCCAAAAAATGTCCCTAATAATCACACCCTTTGCTACACCTATTGAGTCGTTGGCCTTTTGTTTCACCTCCCCCTCCACAGAAAAGAAAAAGGAGTATATATATACCGACAAAAAGAAAAAGAGTTGCCATCAAAATCTAAAAAAATCAGAAAAAGCAAAATCTCAAAAGGGATAAGTAAAAAGAATAAAAAATAGAATAAGAAAAAAAATGGGGCATGTACAGTCTAAATCCTCTAAGGAAGAAGTGTATTATGGCAGGTGGAACCCAATCAAGGAAGCTTTTTAAAAAACCCATAATACCTTCGAAATTCCTAACCTATCCCATGGCCACGATACATTCCAAGAAAAAGCCCTCTTTAAGGTCTATGAGCAGTCATAGTATCCATTGAGTCAGTGCAAGCCGAGCTGAAAGACAACAAAAGAACTCCATCCAGCCAGCTATGACAGAACCGACGTCCATGTCGTAGCCTTTGAAATTAGAAAAAGAAAAGAAAAAGAAATAATAATAATAATAATAATAATGCAAGCTCAAAGCAAAATAGACGTAGTGAAAACCTGAAAGGATGCTATGGGTAAAAACATAGAGCTTGTGCGGACCAAGTGAAAACCCGAAAGGGTGCCTAGGGTAAAAATGCATACCCATGGACGTAGTAGGACCCCAAAGGGGCGCTACGGGTAAAAAGAGGGAAATAACGGGCATAGCGAGAACCCGTCTTGGGCGTTGTGAGTAAAAATATTGTATAAAAGGGCAGAAGGAGAAAATCATTCAGTTACTCCCCCGGTTACAACCATGATCCATTCGATCCCCCTAGGCCGCTCATGTTTACTCAAAATGAGTCTAGGCCAAGCATATTGTCATAATCGTACCATCAAACGCATGACCCAAGGCAAAGATAAAAGGTTGATTCGATCCAAGGAGATGGGCGTTCTAGACCTCACCCAGGTCCGGCCGTGAACGAGTTCGATCATGCTCAAATTTAGACTCACTACTTCCCCTCACGCCTAAGGCACCCAAAAAAATAATAATAAATAAATAAATAAAAATAATAAAAAAGAACAACAAGAAAAAAGAGAAGAAGAAAAGACCACATTTGCAAAAGATAATAAATTTTCCTTTCCCATTTTCAGGCCAGCACTGTGCACCTACCACTCTGGGATGATTGGTTTGATGACCGGAAAGACCACATTTGCAACATATAATAAATTTTCCTTTTCCATTTTCAGGCCAGCACTGTGCGCCTAGTACTCCGGGATGATTGGTTCAATGAAAGAAAAGATCACGTTCACAAAAGATAATAAATTTTCATTTCCCATTTCAGGCCAACACTGTGTGCGCCACATCTCCAAAGGAATAATCGGCACAATTCCCCCGTTTTACAAAAACAAAGAAAAGATTAAAATTTTGTAAGATAATAGGTTTCCCTTTTTTCATTTATAAGTTTGTACTTTGCTTACACCACACCTCCCAAAAAATAATCAGGGTTATGTCTCGCTCCCTTCCCTTTCTTTTATAAAAAGCAAAAAAAACAGAAACATAGAGAAAGTATGTAAACCAAAAAATCTAGCAGGGGTTCTTATGCCCCTTCATGTGGTAATCTGATCTATGCAAAAAGTATGTGGAGGAGGGAATCAATGACCTAACTCGTGCTTTAGGGCACAGATCTCTGCACGTAAAGCATCCTCCCGTATATCCCGCTCTATCATCTAGCGGCCATGAAGACTCCTATATCGCTTCCGGGAAGTGTCAGTAGCACCAAGAGTGTCACTCAACGATCCTTCCAGACGAAGGACCTCACACTCAGCTACATCGGATATGGCTTCTGCCGCCTCTACTTTAACCGTCTGCTTCTCTAAATTCCCATGCAGGATTCGCTTCTCGTCCATCAGTAGCTCAATATAGCTTCGAAGCATCGACTCCTTCCTCGGCCAAGGCCCCCCTACATAACTTCTCTCTACCTGATCCATGTGACAAGCAAGAGACATCTCAGACCGTAGCCAAGCCTCATACTCTCGGGAGGACAGGACTAAATTCTCCTGCTCTAGATCGCACATAAGCATCGACTGACGCATTTCCCAGAGGGCAACTATCCGATCCATATCCCCGAAAGACCCCCGAGAGAAAACTAAGTCACACAGGGGTGGCTTTGTCACACAAGGCACCTACAGAGGGCAACCAAACTGATGCAGCACCCGAAATGGGAAATAGTAAGTGCTACCGGTCAAACCAAGGAGGGTGATGCCCTCATGATCTCTGGAGCGAACCATTAGGAAAGTTATGTCTGACCAAGGAAGCCTCCACACCAACTCGGCTTCAGCCAGCCAAAGCTTGAGCCCTTGTATATCCCCTCACGGAAGCATGGAGCATCTACCCAAAAAGTAGCGGGCCACCTCACCACGAGAAACATAGAAGCGTGGCATGGGTCCCAAGATAGCAAGATGCTCCCCAAGCCAAATTTGGAGCAAGATAGGACATCCCCGGAGGCCCTCCACCTTGCCCAGAGCGAAGGCATCAAGGCAGCGATAAAGCTCCGCCAGCACCATATGCATCACAGAGCGACCTCGCTCTAATTCCGTCAAGAGGTCACAGAGTGCGAGCGAGAAACTCTCTCCCCCAGTGTAGAAGATAACCTCGGAGATGAGGCAAAGGGTAAAGGCCTTCACATTATGAGGATTTTTTATCAGAAATTTTTGCAGGCTTTCCTCTCCGAAAAGTTCTCTAAGGAATTTCACCGAATACCTGGTGTGCCCGCCGATAAGACTTTTCTCATAATCATTTTTCTTCAAGCCTAAGGTGATCTGGCTGGCTTTGGCATAACCCGGTTTCGGCAGTACTCTAGCAAGGTCTCTATGCAACTTCAGACCCAATAGATTGGAGAGCTCCTCGAGAGTAGGGTTTAACTCATGATTCCCAAAATGAAAGACATGGGCGTTAACTTCCCATGATGAAGCCGCGACATAAATGAAATCCCAAAGCGGAGGAACTTCAAGGAAAGACGAGAGACGGGCCAAGCCGAGCCGATCCAAACCCGCGAGCTCACTCTCATTCATGCTCTCAAGCCACTTTCCTACAAAACTGGGCCCCACGCCCAAAGAGGGAAGTATCGTGGTCTCGGACCCTCCACGAGAGGTGGGGCCAGAAAGCGGTCCATGGTCGTACAAAAATATTCCCAAGATACAATTTAATGTAGGATGATGGACCCACCTTGGGGCAAGAAAAGAAAAAATGGGAGCAAAAATATACCAAGTCAAAGTCAAAAGAGGGAAAAAAGAATGCATTCTCGAGCTTAAAAGGCCCCACTTTCCCCTGATGGCACTTGCCGTGTGTAATAAACACGCCAGAGCAAATTTTCCCAGAATTGCTTTGGCGTATGTATTACACACGCCAAGCCACCACTCTCCCAGATTTGCTTTGGCGTGTGTATTACACACGCCAAGCCACTTTCTCCTAGATTTGCTCTAGCATGTGTATTACACACGCCATACCATTGCTGCCATCCAAAGGAGGAAAAGTGAGTAGGGGAGGTCATTTGGATGATCCCCTAGGAAACCCACCTGTGTTTCCTATCATTTGTTTAAAAAGCACTAGCCAACGTTTAGAGATACAAAATTTTTGGGTCACATCCAACTAACACATGATTTTCTATGCAGGAAAAATCCACACAGACATGAAAATGGCGGCCAAATGTTAACCAAGGGCATGGCCCCAAGGCCACTCTTTTCTAATTTGGGCCCATCCTGCAAAAGAGAGCCAACATACCACAAAAAGAGAAAAGAGAAAGAAATGGAGAAGGCAACAAAGAGGAAAGTCAATGGCATTCATGCAAAATAATAAAAGTTGTCTAAAAATATGTCCTCCAATAACATCATCCCAAATAAAAATAGAAACATTCTAACAGTTCAAAAGTGTCTAAATCAAATCAGCGCAAGAGCTTAATCCTTGGTAGAACCCTTCGATTTCTTGCCATGGCGCGAGGTGCTATGGTATGTCCGAACCTCCCCCACTTGGGACCACGCCTGAGAGAGCTGGCTAAGCAGGAGCGCAATTCCTTTTCATGAGCACACTTCAAGACATATCCAAAGCCATCAAGATTGGTTGAAAGAATATATATATATATATATATATATATATATATATATATATATATATATATGAGGCAATGATCGGAAGAAGTCAGTATGACACTCACCATCTCCACATCCCGGAGGCCGACAATATTGTGGTAGTACTCGGCCTGATTCACGGCTAACTCATAGTTTTGCACAAAAAAAAAGAGAGAGAGACAGAAAAGGTAGATATCAGTTACAAGGGCCACAGGCGCAAACATAGGCATTTCTCTAAGAAGCAAAAGTACAAAAAGGGAAAAACTTATCCCAGAAACTAACTCAGGAGGGGGGACCCAAACTGCCTCGGCAGATAGACGGGCCCACTCATCTACATCGTCACACAAGCTTGAGAGAAAGGCATTGTCGAGGCGTCTAAATGTCCCCTGAACCTCAGCTGTAGAACTGCCTGAATCACTCACGCCAGAGGGGGGCTGAAGGACCATCACCCGTAGCCTCAGCAAGACGTGTCGTTGCTGCATCATCATCAGAATCGTCTTCCCACTCAAACGGTGAAAAGAAGTAGGGCCTCAGTCCATAGAAATAAAAAAATTGAATCAGAACTATTGGGAACTTGCCTAAAAAGAGGAACTACCTGAGCTCATGGGACGCCAAAGGCCAGGAAGTTGGCACTGGGCACAAAACGTGGGAGAATGGACCGATAGGGCAAGGACTCATACCACAGCTGGTATCCCTCGGGCATGAGAAGATCATCAATGGGGACCCCATGATGGAGAACCCTGGCAAAAAGCTCCTCAATAGTACCCACAGGAGCCATAACATCCACTGAAGGAGCCTATGGCACGGAAAAGTGGTCTTGGTACTGATGTACTACTCTCTCTCCTAGGTAATATGCCCTGGCCTAGGCCCGATCTCAGATGGGAAAACCAATGCGGTCGTCAACAAAGAAGCGGGATGGAACCATGGCGGCCCGATCTCAGATGGGAGAACCAACGTAAGGGTCATAAATGACCTGCCCAGATAGAAAATGTCCCATCATCCAAACAGGTAGCATAAAAAGGAATGCTGAGAAAGGAAAGAGAAATAGCCATACCTGCTCTGGGATCAACAAGTCAAATTGGGACCTCAGGCCCATCTCCAAATACTTCATCCCGACGTCTCGACGATGGTTCTTGTGTCAATTGCTCATTAGCAGATACGTGTAGACATCTGAGAAAAGGAGTAGGCAGCCAGGCTGGGAGTGCAAGTACCCCGAGATCTGAAAAAAAATATAGCAGTCAAGGTAGAAGATGTGTCAGATGCAAGATAAATGACTAGCCAATGAATTAAGGAAAGTGGGAAGGCCAGGGGTTACCTCAATCATGGGCTAGAAATCGACAACAGAAGTCGTACTCCTAACTGAGGCACTGGCCAGGCTAGACATTAGCACAGCATATTCAGCCCCACCCCAGTCATACCGATGCACGTCATCCCAATTTCCCATAAGGTTGAGCAAGGGCATTGAAACCCAGCCTCCGCTGTCATTTGCAAAAAGGGCCTTGCCTAAAATGAAGAGGAGCAAGATATGAGCCAACATCAGCACACGCCCTGGCTCAAGGAAGATATCTGCATCTGACTGGCCCAAATCCACCAACTCATTCTCATCGAACAACTCGGCCAACCAAGATAATTTTACCTCAGAGCCATGCTTGTTCTGGGCGGAGGGGTAATCCCCGATTAATTGCACCACCTCATCCCGACCCGATACACAAAGGTTAGTCACTAGCGTACCCCCAATCCTTATCCCCGTAATCATCGACCAATCGACAGGGGTAATAGCCATCTCAGTCATCGCCATGTGAAAGGTTATGGTCTTAGGCCGGAAATGTTCAATCAAGGCCTTCACATAGGCCGAGTCGCCCCTCATGGCAGAGGACGAAAGGAAATCTCCAAAGCCGGCCTAGGTAAGGAGAAACTTCACCACTGGAGGGAGATAACGGTAAAGGCGCTGGAGGTCAAGCCAGCCTCCCCGGAGCATAATGGGTGGCAAGTCCTGCATCAAGATGAAGAGGTGTCAGATCCTACAAGTAAAGCAAGCTTGCACAAAGAAAGGATCGGACAGCAAAATAAAACTTATTTCATTACCTTGCCAGCGATCCCAAAATTCGAAATATGGGCGTACTGTTGATTGAGCAGACCAGTACGGGCTGCCTCGCCCTACATTTCGTACCAAGGCTGGAAAAGCATTGTACCCCCAAACGCTGCTCCCCTGTGGACCATAGACCACCTCCAGTCCCTCCTCTTGCCCTTCCTCTTGCCCGTGCTCTTCTTCACTCGACATCCTGAGATGGAAACAAGCAACAGTATCAAAACATGTTAGTAGTAAAAAATCGATTCTCGCAAGCCAAAAAGAAGGTAAGTGTACCCCTCTCACTTTTTCCCATCAATCTTAAACCGTCTCCACTTCTAAAGAAATAAATCAGAAGAGGGGGAGGCCCAAAACTCCCCACATTTCAAAAAAGAGGAAGCAAAAAATATATATATATGACGATGATAAAAACAAACAAAAGGTATGTGTGTACATTTATGCAACCAAAAAAAACAAACAAAAGGTGTGTGTACATTTATGCAACCAAAACAAATCCAAAAAAAACAAACAAAAGGTGTGTGCATACATTTATGCAACCAAAAAATCTAAAAAAAACAAACAAAAGGTGTGTGTGAACATTTATGCAACCAAAAAAAATCCAAAAAGAAAAAAAAATGTGTGTGTGTACATTTATGTAACCCCAAAAAATCCGAAAAAAGAAAACAAACAAAAAATAATGTGTGTGTGCATTTATGTAACCAAAAAATAAAAAGAGAGTTGTCCTTTCTTTTTGCAACAAGCAAATCAAAAAATATATATGTTTAACATGCATACACAATGCACGTACAAAAAAAAAATCATAAAAAAAAAAAAAAGAACGAGAAAAAGAGAAAAAAAATATGTATAAACATACACAAAAGAGAGTCTTTCTTTTCCAAAACAAACAAAAATAAAAAAATAATAATAATAAAGGCTTACACAATAAAAATGCAAAAGCAAAATAAACAATCATCTTGCATTATACAAACAAAGAAAAGAAAAAAAGAAGAAAGCCATCCAAATCCACACCAAAAAAAGGGGGGAGAGGCCCCTAATCACATTAACAAGTGAAGAAAAAGAATAGGGCATCACAAAAAAATCATATTTTTGCCCAAAATCAAGGCCAATGCACATGGAAAAAAATCAAACAAGTCATAGATAATCTTTTCCAAAACAAACAAAAATAAAAAAATAATAATAATAAAGGCTTACACAATAAAAATGTAAAAGCAAAATAAACAATCATCTTGCATTATACAAACAAAGAAAAAAAAAAAGAAGAGAGCCGTCCAAATCCACACCAAAAAAAGGGGGGAGAGGCCCCTAATCACATTAACAAGTGAAGAAAAAGAGTAGGGCATCACAAAAAAATCATATTTTTGCCCAAAATCAAGGCCAATGCACATGGAAAAAAATCAAACAAGTCATAGATAATCATACTTGCAAGAAAAATCACTCATACATCACCCAAAAAAGCAAAAATCCTAACCACATTGCAAATTATTCAAGAAAAATCAAAGAAAGAATGAGGAAACTTCGATTACCTTCAAGAAAAATGAACCCTTGATCCGGCGTAGGGCGTGTATTTGAACGACGGGAGCAAACTCCGACAATAAAGCGAGGGTTAAAACAACTCAAATGAACCCTAGGAGGAGGTTCCTTTTTAGTTTGGAGAGGGGTAGAGGAATAGATTTTGAAAATGGCCCTTTTTGGCTCGGGCTCGATGGTTTAAAAACCCTCCCTAGTTTGGCTTGGCGTGTATAAAATACACAACAGGCAAATTTTGACCCTAATGTGGCCTGGCGTGTGTAATACACACGCCAAGCCAAACCTGGCCTGATTTAGCCTGGCGTGTATAATACACACACCAAGCCCTTCCTGGCCAAGTTTGTCTTTGCGGGTGTATTATACACAAAGTTTGATCCCCCTCGGACTCAAAATGGTGCGCAGGCCCCCAGAACAGCGTGTCAATCTCCATTTGATCTGCTTAGGAGGCTGTACTAGAATAAGATGGTTCATAATCGATAAGCATCGCTCATAATCCCGAACATACATCCCACATAAAATGACATAAAAGCAAAAAAAAGCCCACATGAAATAACAAAAAAAAAAACAGAGAGAAAAATATATATATAATAACATAAACCCACATAAAATAACAAAAAACTCACCTAAAATAACAAAAATTCACATAAAATAAAGGCACATATGCATAAGTCCTTCAGAAAATCGGCATGTACTCCCAAAAAAAGTTATGACATCAGTTCGCTTTGCTCGGGTAGTCATGTTAAATTATTTTCAAGATCAATGGGTTTGTCCAAAGACCACGAACCCTACTTCGCGCAGTGGCACCTGTGACAAGTCAAATAGGGCAACCATTGCCTCGTGTGATTGGACACAAGCTATGGATCTTAGCACATTTGCTTCGCGCCTATCTTTTAGTATGGGTCGATCACCCTCTCACTTACGGAGTTGTTTTATTCAGAACAAAACTTGAGCATCAAACATCTTTAATTATCTCGAGAAGCGGACGTTTTTCTTAGTATATTGGGCTTTCGCAACTCGCTCCATCTCGGTTATGCCCAATAATGTCGGTAAGCGCTTGGAGACCGATAACCTTGAAGAGCGAACGTTTTTTCTGACATACAGGGCTTCCGTTTACTCACCATGTTATCCACCTAATGTTTGAAGTTTGTTCTGAATACGGTGGACCCGTCAGCGATGCCTTGGACCTCTTCGGATGTCTCTCGTCTTTGGCATTCGATCATTAGTGATCAAATACCAAAGAGGGGCATCTATAGACACCCAAAGTTGGCCCAAGGCCCGATCGAGACATACTTCGAGAGAGGCACACCCCCGAGCTTCCAATAGCACCTCTCGTATCCTTAGGAGTCTTCCCAAATCCTTTGGAGCCTTCTCAAATCCATAGGATTCTTCCCAAACCCTTAGAAACTTACCCAATCCCTTAGGAATTACCCAACCTATAGAAACCTCTCCGAAACCCTTAGTTAACCCTCCCGGGCCATGGTTAGAGTGAGACGTACTAGGGCTGGAAGGGACTTCTACTAGGACCAAATCTTATACCACTAAAAAGTAGAGGTTCCTAGCTTTCCAACAAGCCAAAAAATCACTTAAATCTGAG
The DNA here is from genome assembly GCA_021018995.1 of Chloranthus sessilifolius. Taxonomy (NCBI): domain Eukaryota; kingdom Viridiplantae; phylum Streptophyta; class Magnoliopsida; order Chloranthales; family Chloranthaceae; genus Chloranthus; species Chloranthus sessilifolius. Next base: position 30,656,726 of record CM037598.1, read on the forward strand.
TTGTACGTCAAAAATTGCGACGACCCGAAAAAGCAACCAAGTGCACCTAGCAAAAGGCATGCATGGCGTGTTCATTATACACGCCAAGTCATTTTTTTTCAGGAATGGTTTGGCGTGTCTATTAAACACACCAAGTATAGGTGGGGCCCCCTGCGGGCTCTGACTTCCAGGACACTGTAGCTATGCTTGGCATGTGTAATACATGCACAAAGCTTAGCTATAGTAATCTCTGATTTTTGCTCGAATTTTACTTTTAGGATTTGACTTTTTGACTACCCCAATGTTTAGGGTGGGTTTAATTAGGACTGTTGCACCCTTGATTACCCTATTTGCAACCCTCCAGTCATTTGAAACTCCACCCTAACATCTACCATTGATCCTATCCTCACACATATCCATGACCCTAAAAACCAAGGAAACCTTAGATTTTAGGATTACCTAATTTCTAATCCTAATTAGTCTCTAAGCACCCCTCTTTTTCTATAAATAGAGAGGCACCGTCCCTTGCAAATGGCTTAAAATTTTTCCAAGAGAGAGAAAGAGATTAAGCAATCCCCTCCTCCCCTTTGGTACACCAAATACCCATACAAATTCCAGAATTCTAAACCACCTTAGAAATCCTACCCTCCATCAAAAACCCTTGTGCTTAGGAGAGAACTACCCCTTAGCCTACTTCCTCTACCCCTTAGCTATTAAGCCTTAGAGGTTAGAACCCGTTCTTCAACCACTCAAGCTACCGGAAGCTCGTCAAGTGCACCTACGGGAAGGTCCACAGCTGTGCTATAAGGACCCGAGAGCTCCGGCTCTCCCCTCTACTCCTCTACCTTCACGGCCTTTCCTTTATCCTTGAATTTGTGTCGTTACGCAGCCGAAATTTTGGTAATTATAAAGGGGCACAAATAGGATCCAAATGCCTTCAAGCAAGAGAAAGTGCTTTTTTCTTTTTGTTTCTTATTTATTTTGGCCATAAGTAGACACCACTTTTGAGCGGGTTGATCGGGTGCCTAACACCTTTCTGATCGATAACAGAAGCCCCTACCCAAGAGCCTTTGGCGTAGACCGGTAAATCAGAGTCACATTTTTGGCACTTCTGTGCTTATAAAATTGATTTAGGTTTCCTGGGACACCGAAAGCTCCGGGTGGCGACTCTAAATATATAACTAGTGCACATCGTTGCGACGGGATCCTCAAAAATCCGTGGTTGCACAACCTCTTTCCTCTTCCCCCAACATCCTTTCCACACCTCAGATATTCCCTTACGATGGGTATCTCCAACTCGAAGAAAATCAGGTCGAGGAGAGCGCAAACCGTTTACAAAAGAAGAAAATGAGAAACACTCAAAATATCAAAATACTAAAGTGAATATATAGAATAGAAAATCGAATATAGAATATTAGCGCATGATATCGACTCTTTAAATAGTCTGTATCGACTTCACAAACAATCGATATCGACTGATTAAACAGTCAATATCAACTTATAACACAGTCAATATCGACTTCTAAAAGGGTCAATATCGACTTCTTACCCAATCGAATTTCTAAGGACTGTAAAGAGTACTTCAGATTCCTACGGACTATAAAGGCTACCAATGCGAGTATCAACTTTTTACACAATCGGTATCGACTGCTAAAACAGTCGTTATTGATTGCTAATATAGTCAATATTGACTTCTTACACAATCGTTATCAACTGCTAAAACAATCGATATCGACTGCTAACATAGTCGATGCCGACTGTTGTAGTAGTTGACACCGATTGTGTAAGAAGTTAATACTCGCATTGATACTCTTTACAGTCCTTAAAAATTTGAAGTAAATAAACATCATGCCTTGCTATTCAGCATTTTCCCAACAGTGTAGCCTTTCGACCTCGTTTGTGCCTTATCCTCTCATTTCAACAATCGTGGGAAAGGGTTATTCAGGGGCGTTCTTTTAGGTTAGATTTCTAGAAGCATCTCATAGGTCCACCATTGAAGCACAGAAATGCAGCCATAAACATTATACGGCTTAAGGGCTTTATCCTTATCTGAAATCTTTCTATTCGTCACGTCCTTTTCTATATACTCCAGCAAGTCATGGAACACGTGAAGATCCCAAGGGGTTTGTTTAAATTTCTTGACATTATCGATGAGGTCAACGTGCTCTTCCGAAAGTTGATGGAGGGACTCGAGAAAAAGAAATATACACTACACAAATAGAAGAGTCAACTTTACGAAGTCGTCGTCACTTTGCGCAAGCCTCTTTCCAGAGTCTATATGAAACTGAAGAATTTTTTCGATAGGCAGCCCATGAAAATATTTGTAGAGAATCGTTTCCTTTTTCGATGGTTTAACGGAAGGGGTATACTATTAGGGTTCAACCATGGCAAGGCCCAGTATTAAAGTAATGTCCATCTTCCAAAGATAGATATCTCTCTTCCCGATTCGAAAGTGATTCTTTTTAACTCAAAAACTTAACATCCCATCGATGACATCTCCAACAAAACCTACACCCTTTGGCATTTGAAATATTCCATCAAAAATTGATGTTCTCAACAACTCCTTCCGCTCTGGGCTAGCATCATCGTAGAGCTTCAAAATGCCAGTAGGGGAACATTTGTCAATAGCACGTTGTACGACCATCTTGAAGGCTTGTCTAAATGAACAGTAATAAAATTGAAAGGAGTGACTACCATACTAATATTGAAAGGAGTGGCCCATCATTGTAGTACACATATGCAGCCATAAATATTATGCGGCTTAAGGGCTTTATCGTTGTCGGTAGTCTTTCTATTTGCCACGCCCTTCTCTATATACTCCAGTAAGTCATTGAACACACCCTACGGAGTTTGTTTGAAGTTCTCCACGGCATCGATGAGTCCAACGTGGTCTTCCGACACTTGATGGTGGGACCCGGGAAAAAGAAATATACACAGAATAAATAGAAGAGCCAACTTGACGAAGTCGTCATCTCTTTTCGCTAGCCTCAATCCATTTTCTATATGAGATCGAATAATTTTCCTGGTCGGTAGTCTACGAAAATATTTATATCGAATGGTTTCCTTTTTAGGTGGTTTATTGAAAGGGGTATACTATTGGGATTCAACCACCACAAGGGTCAGTATTAAGGCAATGTCCATCTTCCGAAGATAGATATCTCTCTTCCCGATTCGAAAGTGATTCTTCTCAACCAAAAAACTCAACATGGCATCGACGACGTCTCCAATAAAACTAACATCCTTTGGCATTTAAAATATTCCTCCAAAAATTGATGCCCTGTTAAGTAGTGAAAAATACCATTTTTCACCCCTAAACATGAGCTTTGAAAGACCCTTGAGAAGACTAAATAAGTGCTTTAGTGTGCATTTTACAGCTAACCAATTAGACAGGTCCAAGTCCGAAAAGCATCCTAAAATGATCAAAAAGCTGACAACTCATGTCAAGCTCAAAGAGGGAGTGAAGAAATAGCCTCAGCAATGGCTAAAAAGGTCCTAAAAGAGCAAGAAAAGACCTGAAGAAGAAAAGGATCCATTCGCAAAGAAGAAATCAAGTTAAAAGTTCAAATCGCAAAGTAAAAAGTACTTTTCGAAAAGGTCAAAGTTACATTGAATTGATTACGGAGTCATAATGAACTACTCGAAAAGAACCATGTTGCTCGAATAGTTGAAATTTCCTTTTCGAATAGAAGAGCGGGGGAGAAGTCCTTTGCGAAAAGACTTTCTGAAGCAAATTTGCTTTGCGAAAAGCACTTCTGGAGCCCAAACACTTTGCAAAAAGGCACTTAAACTCTGCGAAAGGACATTCTGGGGAATTACTTGTTTAAAGGGCATTTCATAATCTCACGCCCCCAATGCATTTAATACCGAGGACATTTGGAAGATTCCAATCAAGATCCAAAAGCATATTCCAACCCATGTGAGCTCAAAGATGAAATCACTTGGCGGGAACTTCAGCTCAAACTCAAGATTTTTGAATTCCATAATGAAATTGATGCTTCTAGCGCTGATTGGTGAACCAGATCGAGCATTTTTTCATTGGCGAATCTGGATCCCGTGCTCAAGCGCCATTGGGCAATCCAGATCTGAACACTTCGATTGGTCAATTCAATACTGCGGGATCAAGGGAAAGCTATAAATAGAGAAGACATTTGCCCAATTGTGGCATCCAGTTTTAGAGTTTTCATCTCTGTTTCCCCATTCGGTCGAAGCTCATCCGATTCCTGTAATCCCTTCTTGTATTTTACCTTTGAGAGCCATTGCGTAGTGATTTGTACTTCAAGTTCGGATTCAAGATCAGTAAATCTCGAGAAGCTCACGGCTGTTGTAAGTCCGAGGGCTCTCTAAAGCCGTGCTCTGTAATTGTAACGTTGGATTTTAAAAGGTTGTCTTGTAATTTGTGTCTTCTCCATTGGAGTCATGTCGAGGGTTACGAATGCTCACCTTAGTGCATTAGACTTCTTTAGATTCACTCATCCGCATCCAACTTCCCTTAATTCATCATCCTCCGAATTAGCGTTGGTAACCTAATTCAAGCATTCTGATGATGTTCATGTTCAAATAAAGAATAGGCACTAGGCATTGATGATCGTGACAAATCACGACCATAAGTCTAAACCTATTCCTTAATTGGATTTATTTCTCTTACATCTGTCTTTGGTAGCCGATGAAGATTGAATCTGCTCTGTTGAACTGATTCTCCATTAAAATTCAAAGGCTAAAATACATGAAGCTATTATTTACGCATTTGTCTTATTTTAAACACCTCCACAACTCGGATCTGGATCACGTTAGTTCTTTTCTTTATTTGCTTTTAGTTAAACGTGACAAAACCCAACACTCTCTTTTATCTATTCTTTATTTTAGATAATTATAGAGCGGATCTGTATACGATCCGGAGGTTTATCTCTCATTTTAGACAAACTTCTCGTGACGATCTTGAAATACTTACTTTTAAAACTTGCTACAATTGGCCTGATCTTGCAGCCGTTGTTAGAATGTCTTGATATCCCTTTCATAAGTTAACATCCATATAATTTAGCATTCTTTAATTCTTTAATTTTTGCACACATTTTGGCACACTTGGAGCGACAACAAGTTTTTTGGCGCCGTTCGGAATTTGTTCTAAAATTGGTAGACCTAAGTTTTTTTTTTAATTTTATAGATTTGATTTTCATTTTAGTTTTTGCTTTAAACACCGCACTTTGTATTCCAAGTGCTTGATTAAATTATCTGCAGCTTTGTATAGAAAACCTATTTTCTTGAGAATTTTTTTATTTTTTATTTTTCTAAGTTTTATTCTTTGCCTTCTAGTTGTTTGAATAAATCTGCCGCCACTCTTTTGTCTTTTTGTCAAATTTGGGCGTAGTCTGAGTTTTTCTTTTATTTTTGTCAATATCTTTGGAATAAGGCTAGCAGCTTTTTTGGATTTTGCAGATCTGAAGTAGTCCAACAAGAACATCTGGACTAAAAATTTGGAGCAGATCTGTGGAGTTTGCATCCTCTTCTCCTTTCATTTTCTATTTTAAATACTTGAGAACCGATTCTGTTGTGTTTATTGTTTGATTATAATTTACTCATCTTTTTAGGCATCTTGATTTTTTACAAAACCAAATACAAAATAAAAGAAAATGAAAACACAAATAGAAAATCTCTTAGTTGTTTCTCATTATTTTCAGTGATAGTAAATAAGGGCTCTTGTTGAGTCTGGCCGATCCAAAACAAGTAAAAAATAAAAAATAGAAAATTATAAAATAAAAATATATATATATATCTTCAGAGTAATGCTGTTTTCTCCATTTGCATCCACTTTTCCCATCGGACTCTGAGATCAATTTTTTTTTTAGGAATCATGTAGGATAATGAGTAGTGGATCATAGGTTTTGAATATTCAATGGACTCATGATTTTATTTTCCTTCAAGATTTCTTCATCATAAATGGGTCTCACTGTGTATGAACTCTGCTTTTAATATGTGCTCCCATGCTTCATTATTTTTTATTTTTTTCATACACATCATCAACAAAGGGTATCTTATGAATCTTGCTTTTCACCTATTCACGCTAATCATTTTTTCACTCAGATTCATAAGTATCTCGGGCTTTTGGCCTTAGATTTTCTTTGGGCTTAGGATGTATCATTTTTTCTCTTTGGGCTTAGGATGTATCCTTTAGATTTTCAAATTTCTTTTAGGAATTTTAGTATTCTGCTTTTAGATTTTCAAATTCTGCTTTTAGGAATTGTAGTTTCAAATTCTGTTTTAGGAATGTTAGTTTCAAATTCTGCTTTTAGGAATTTTAGTTTCAAATTGCTTTTTAGATTTTCAAATTCTGCTTTTAGGAATTTTAGTATTCTGCTTTTAGATTTTTAAATTCTGCTTTTAGGAATTTTAGTATTCTTTTTAGGAATGTTAGTTTCAAATTCTGTTTTAGATTTTCAAATTCTTTTTAGGAATTTTAGTATTCTGCTTTTTAGATTTTCAAATTTGCTTTTAGGAATTTTAGTTTCAAATTCTGTTTTAGGAATTTTAGTTTCAAATTCTGCTTTTTAGAAATTTTAGTTTCAAATTGCTTTTAGATCATTGATTTTTTTTTTTCTTTCTTAGGTTAATGTGTCCTAGTTTTACTAGTTTTTCATTTTTTGTGAGTATAGTTAGTTTCTAACTTTGTTTTCCTATTTTGCATTCACAAATTCTGTTTTTGTATCAACACTTTTCTAATTTTTTAAACTTTGTATGCATTCCCTTACCTTGTTTTTTTCTTGTTTCTCTATTATTAGCATTAGTTTCCTTCCATTTGCATAGCAATCCGCTATTTTTTTATTTTTTTTCTTGTATTTGTATATCATGTTTTCCATTTCCTTGCTCATATATTCAATTTTACATTTTTATTTTTACGCATATAGTTTAGATTTTTTCATTCTTAGTTTTTCTTTCTTCTTTTATCCTGCTCACGAACCCATAGCACTGAGCGAGCTAGTTCTTGTCATTGAGCATGACAGAGAACCAAGCCACGAAAGTGTGGGTGGGCATCTTTGCAGTGGAAATTGTCAGGCCCCTCAACCACCCACGAGCCTCGGCCCCCTACTAGTTTACAAGCCCAACTCCTGTGGTGACCAGCTCTTTATGCACCACCACTTGTCACTTAGTCCACAGTCCCCGAGGTAGCCACTTTCACCGCACCTCCCAATGGCCCGGTTCCCTATTCCTCCACACCTCCCCAATCCCTCTAGGCCAATCTCCCCTACACCGCTCCCTACACCCGGATCCTCACCTACCTCCAAAATATCCAAGCCCAGCTCCAAACAAATGCAGACAATCACGCTACATAGGAAACTCATCCAATGTTAACTTGCCCCATTACCACCTATCCCCATTACCCCCGCTCTCCATTTTGCCTCACAGCAACCCAAATGCACCAAGTCCTAGTGCTTCCCCCCTACCACCACAGACTACCCAAACCACCCCGAACTACCTATGGCCTCACTTCCCTTGTTCGAAGTTAGCTACCCAAATGCAGACTCTATCACCACCTCTGCCTAACTTAACTCCCCCAAACACAACCTTCCTCTCCACCTTCCCCCGCCCCTCTGCGTTAATTCCAGTCCCCCCTCTGTCTTTAGTTTTCTTTTTCTTTTCTGTAATATTTCTAGTCAATAAATTTTGCTTTCTCCAATGCTCACTTGTCATGTTTTACTTTTCTGCTTATGATTTCCTTCATGTTTTTCCGAATAATGGGACCATGCCACCTTTGAACCGAGGACACCGCTCCTCATAGGTTTGGGGTGTGGCGATGATCCTGCCTCGACAACAAGATAAAGGCGTAAAAATCACCTAAGTAAGCAGAAAGAATTTAATGTACTTAAGAATCAAGTTAACTAGGAAATTTTAAATATTCTTTGCAAAAATTTAGACATTCTAAACCTTGCGATAGTCTACATTTCCATGATGATTACACCATAAAAACATCTTGGTATCGCACGTAGTAAGTCAAAAGGAAGAGAAAAGGTAAAGATATACTTAAAAGCTCAAGAAAAACCATAACCAAGTGAGAATTGAGCCCATATATTTTCCATCTCTGTTGAAGAGTGATCAGGCAATTTTTCGATTCAAAGGATTGGTGAGGCATTAGATCCACTAGAAGTTAGGAAACTCCAAATTGAAACAAGTGACAAAGACTCATGAGATCAAGAAAAGATCAAGGCCTTCTTTGGACAACGAACCTATGAACCAACCAAGAAAAATCTGCTTTGTACCCCATTTGAGTCAGAATCCTACAATCCTTCATCAAAATACCCAAAAGTACTTTGAACCTATGGAACTAATTCAGCCTTCCCTCACTCGAGAATTCAGAGGTAAAGGAGAAAGAACTGAAGATGGACCATTTCGGGCAACATCAAGAAAATGAAGAGAAAATACCTCAAAAACAGCAATATGGTGACCGAGAAAAGAAGAGACAAACAATATGAAAAGTTGCAAGCAAAAAGGCAAAAAGGGACCTTATGTTAAAAAAAAATGCAAGATCAAAGAAAGAACTGATCCGTGAATGTGAGAATCTCGAAAGAAGAAGAAAGAAGCTAAACTCAAAAGGTGGAGTCATGAACCATCTCCCTGCACTTCACGAGTTCTCAAATTCAAACCCTGTTTAAACCGCCTTTCCTTGAAACTTCACTCCATAAGCCATACAAACAAACCTAGATTAAAAGCCCTTGTGATCCAAAGTTGAGTGAGCTGTCATGTGGGGATAAGAAGTGACCCAATCTATGGTGAGGAGAGGCCAATGATGCCAAGACTGAGAAACAGGCCTATGCTCATGGTTACGAGATCCATTTGGGAGATGTAATCGCTCTTGAGCTTGAGTGAAACGAACCCTCAACAAAAACATCGATGAGAGTATACCGTGAGTGTTTGGGTTGGAACTTGAGCACATTAAGTATGACTTATAACCTAAATTTTATCCATAGGATGAACTTACTGCAGGCACATGTGTGTGATTTGCTATGACTGTTCTCAGATTGGAACTATTGAAACTTTCATGAGGTTTATAAATGTTGAGATCTCCTTGCAAACAATACAACTAAATTTCGTAAACATGGATTCAAGAGTAACTAATTTCGATCTTTGATTGCTCATGAGATAACGATTGCACTAATGCCAACTATCCCATGGAGAAGTTTGTGGGTACCTTCGAAAACCCTCAGAGACTTCACTCCTCCTCTAGGGATCACCTAGGGGTTGAAAAGGCTTGTTGCATATGCTAAATGCACTGTGCTTCCTACAAAAGTGGCTCTTTACTTTGTTTTTTATGTTTCTTTGCTCGTGGACTAGCAAAGCTTAGGTTTGGGGTGTGTTAAGTAGTGAAAAATACCATTTTTCACCCCTAAACATGAGCTTTGAAAGACCCTTGAGAAGACTAAATAAGTGCTTTAGTGTGCATTTCTGACTAACCAATTAGACAGTCCAAGTCCAAAAGCATCCTAAAATGATCAAAAGTCGACAACTCATGTCAAGCTCAAAGAGGGAGTGAAGAAATAGCCTCAAAGAATGGCTAAAAGGTCCTAAAAGAGCAAGAAAAGACAAGAAGAAGAAGGATCCATTCAAAGAAGAAATCAAGTTAAAAGTTCAAATCGCAAAGTAAAAAGTACTTTTGAAAGGTCAAAGTTCTGTTGAATTGATTACGGAGTCAGAATGAACTACTCGAAAAGAACCATGTTCTGTTCGAATAGTTGAAATTTCCTTTTCGAATAGAAGATCCGGGAGAAGTCGCTTTGAAAAGACTTTACGAAGCCAAATTGCTTTGCGAAAAGAACTTCCGGAGCCAAAACACTTTGCGAAAAGGCACTTAAACTCTGAAAGGACATTACGGGGAATTACGACTTGTTTAAAGGGCATTTCGTAATCTCTTGACGCCGCCAATGCATTTAACGACGAGGACATTTGAGATTCCAATCAAGATCCAAAAGCATATTCCAACCCATGTGAGCGCCAAAGATGAAATCACTTGGCGGGAACTTCTAGAAGCTCAAACAGATTTTTGAATTCCATAACAGAATTGATGCTTCTAGCGCTGATTCGAACCGGATCGTAGCATTTTCATTGGCGTAAGCAGTCCGGATCCCGTGCTCAATCGCCATTGGGCAATCCAGATCCAACACTTCGATTGGTCAATTCATGTGGATCAAGGAAAGCTATAAATAGAAGACATTTGCCCAATTGTGGCATCCAGTTTTAGAGTTTTCATCTCTGTTTCCCCATTCCGGTCGAGCTCATCGATTCCCTGTAATCCTTCTTGTATTTTACCTTTGAGAGCCATTGCGAGTGATTTGTACTTCCAAGTTCGGATTCAAGATCAGAAATCGAGGGCTCTCGAGAAGCTCAGTAAGTCCGAGGGCTCTCTCAGCGTGCTCTGGGATTTTAAAAGGTTCGTAATTTGTGTCTTCTCCATTGGAGTCATGTCGAGGTTCAATGCTCACCTTAGTGCATTAGACTTCTTTAGATTCACTCATCCGCATCCAACTTCCCTTAATTCATCATCCCTGCGAATTAGCGTTGGTAACCTAATTCAAGCGGCATTTACAATGATGTTCATGTTACGAAATAAAGAATAGGCCACTAGGCGATGATCTGTGACAAATCACGACCATAAGTCTAAACCTATTCCTTAATTCGGATTTATTTCTCTTACATCTGTCTTTGGTAGCGGATGAAGATTGAATCTGCTTTCTGTTGAACTTGATTCTCCATTAAAATTCAAAGGCTAAAATACATGAAGCTATTATTTCTGCATTTGTCTTATTTTAAACACCTCCACAACTCGGATCTGGATCACGTAGTTAGTTCTTTTCTTTATTTGCTTTTAGTTAAACGTGACAAAACCCAACACTCTCTTTTATCTATTCTTTATTTTAGATAATTATAGAGCCAGATCTGGTAGCACAGATCTGGAGGTTTATCTCTCATTTTAGACAAACTTCTCTGTGGACGATCTTGAAATACTTACTTTTAAAACTTGCTACAATTGGCCCTGATCTTGCAGGCCAGTGTTAGCCCCAATGTGCTGATATCCCTTTCATAAGTTAACATCCATATAATTTAGCATTCTTTAATTCTTTAATTTTTTGCACACATTTTTGGCACACTTGGAGCGACAACATGCCCTTAGCAACTCCTTTCGCTGCGGGTTAGCATTCTCGTAGACCCTCGAAATGCCAGTAGGCGAACATTTGCTAGCAATCCGCTGTACAACCATCTTGATGGCTTCTGTATATGAAATTTAATAAAATTGAAAGGCGTGGCTCATATACTAAAAGAGATTATTTATAATCAGGCTAGATAAAAAATTGCCGATTGTGCATACAATACAATCGATATCGATCGCATTAACAATCGATAACGATTGTATATATAATCGTTATCGTTCGCATTAACAATCGATGACGATCGTATTGGAAACCATATGATAAAGAAAGTTAATTCAAAACATAGACCGTAGAAAGAAGAAGAAAAAATTCAAAACATAGACTATAGTTTGAATATTCAAAAATGAAGCGCCAGCGACTACGAATCGACACCGCCTCTCCACCGACTTCGAACAAAAAAGCAAAAAGTAAAAAAGGTAAACAATAAGGATTTGAATAAAGGACGGCTATTTATTACCTTGGGGGTAATTTTGGTATTTCAAAAGGCGGGCGACGGCTCGGCACGCAGCGGGTCGGTTTGGGTAAAGGTGAAACTACAGGGCCTCTTACGTAAAAGGTGTATCTGATAGGGTCAGCCAAGTAAATTTCCCTTAAAATAGGGACCTGACCTCTTGACTATTATTGAAACACCATTATGGTGTTTAAATGATTTGACACCAATAGTGGTTTAAGATCTGGGTGTTCGGAACCATCTAAGTGATAGATCATAAGTAGAAATGCAACACGCCCAAAAATGATGTTTCAAGGAGATTTAAACCATCCGTTTGTTCATTATAATATCAACGATTGTTTCTAGTTTTAATGGCCGATATTAAAGTTTGTCAATGGAATGATTCATAGCCAGTTATCGATATATTTTATTGGCTTGAGACATATTCCAATGATAGATTGTCACTTGGACATAATGCTAAATAACACTTTAATAGTGTGAGGTAAAAAGTGACAGTTTAATGGTGTAAGATCATTTATACACCTTGTGCTGTTTAAAGTCAGGAGCCTCAATCCCTTGAAATACCACCGTTTAAAATACCGTTGGTTTCTGTCTTGAAGAGAGAGTGACTCTTTTCTTGTTGAAATTTTGACTTTTCCAAAAGTTTTTATCAAAAATATGACTATTCCAGCTTTTAGGGCCCTTAAAAATTTGTGAAACACCATCCCACATTTTGGGTTACGTGGCAGACGTTTTGGGACCATTGTTCCTTTATATCATAGGATTCAGTTGGTCATGCATTGGGTTTGCTCCCCCAATGGTCACCAATTTGAGTCTCCCCATGACCACTAGAGTGTTACCCGGTCGTTAGCTTCAGGGCCAGGTGAGATTAGTCGAGGTGCACGCAAGCTGGCCCAGACATCCATAGATATCGAAAATAAATAAATAAATAAATAAATTTGAAGTGATTTTATGATAGAGATCCTTCAACCGGGTTCATTATTAAGACTAGCCCGGTCTGTTTATAAGGGGTTCCGGCCTAGCCTATTTATAAGAGGTTTCCGGCCTGGCCCTAGTAATTTTTCCCTGTTATGTTGCTCCAATCATGGGTTAAGTTAGAACCCTATTGACCAAATTCTCTAACTTTTTGTAAAATGCTGCTAATAATTCACGATTTTTAAAAAAATAATTAAATTATAATTCTTCACGACTTCTTCAAAATATTGTGAATTTAAAAAAAAATATTCAGAAATTTAAAGAATTATTCATGAATTTTTTCAAAAAATTTCCTTATTTTTTTATTTTTTTCAATTTTTACATTTTATAACTGAGAATTGAGGAAATGCAACCGAGTGAAGCCCCCAATGGCTACGTCAAGACGGCAAAACAATACCCATTCTATTAATCATCCATTGGTCATGTGATTTTTATTTTTATTTTTAAATTATTATTTTGTCCCTTTTGCCGATTGTTTCATGGGTCAAAGATAAAGTAACGTCCAACCAACTAGGTGCATAAATTTTAAGCATCTTTGACTATATTTTTAATGATGGATATATCATTTGTATCATATATATATATATATATATATATATATATATATATTTTTTTTTTTTTTTTTTTTTTAATTTTTTTTTTGTCATTTTGGTGTCAAATGACACCAAACTTATGACACACTTCCCAAAAAGTGATGCGAGCTCAGTAACTTAATGCCAACTATAAAAAAAAGGAATTTGTAGATTGTGCCCAATTTATCTATCTGTCTGGGGGTTACAAGGGGCATGACAGTATAATCACTAAATTCGACGAATTTGAGACCCTGCGAATTAAACCCAAATTATACGCAATCTTTAAAAATCATGAATAGTTCCTGATTATTATTCTTTTTTACTTTTTTTCTTTTGTTATTATTTCACATTTTTCTCCGAATATTTCCCTGAACTTGCTGAATTTTGTCAGATTTTTTCAAACTTTAACATTGCCGAATTATTGACAAACTCCGACTTAGTGACTATGCATGATACATGTGTCGGTACTTAGATACGTTTTCGCATAGCGAATTATATAAAATTTTATATATCTAATAATAGTTAAGAATAATAGAACTGCATGTCTTATGGCACGTCAACTTTCAAATAAGATGTAAGTTTTGTATGGTTGTACCGAAAATTGAAACCAACCAAAATCGAGTCCTTCAATGTAACATCTCGAAAAATTCGGAAATCGTAAGTCCTGATTAGGTGTGTGCCCGTTGAAAAACATGTCACTGTTTTGGAGTTTCCAAATAAAATCATCTTGGGTCCGTTTGAGCTTTGTGTACCGCGGTGGTGTATTGTCGTAAGATAAAATCATCTTACAACAACTAGAGTGCCGCGAATACAACAGGCTTCACCCACCTCTTCATTTATAGCCGGTAAATCATGCCCAAGATGCAGGGACGACATCAAGCAATCAAGTGTAAGTGGACCACAGGAGCTTGCTTCAATTGTTGCTAGGTGGGACATCAGATAAGGGACTGCCCAGAGCCGAAGAAGGACAGGACGACTTCGTCATGGGAACCCATTGATTATACAAGTGTCGCATATATCATGTCCTTATACGTTTAATCCTGATAATGGTAATCTTTTGATTTTGATATATGATTGGTGCTATTAGATCAGATATTTGGCATATGTATATGGAATGGATGGATACCTCTCTTAGGGGGTATAAATTTTGGATGAATATGACATTGGCCAAATTTGGATGGCATGATTCGATATATATATATATATATATATATATATATATATATATATATATATATATATATATATATATATTTGTGTGTGTGTTTTAATTTTCGTGATGTGTGTTGAGATATGTGTGTTGCAGGATAAATGGTGGTTAGCCTAATTGTGGCTAATTGTTGAATTAGTTATGAAATTTATGGTTCGAAATGGTTATGGAACGTGCAATGGATACCTTGCTAGGGATATGTTTTATTTTGCAGGATGATTAATAAATTGGTTGTGGATAAATTAGATTTTTATTGTGGAATAAACGTTGATAGTTTAATTGAATGATTATCATAATGGGCTTAGCATAGGAAAAGTGTGGGTCCTCTGTGTATAATGTGTGGTCTTACTATGGTATTAGTGGGGGATCCTCTATTAGAAATTTATTTCTTTTGTTCAGGGTGCATGGGTTTGTTTCATCGTTGTGAGTGAATTCTTACTAACGTGAATCATTGTTAGTGGGTTTTGTTCATCATTGTGACTATCATGTTGTCGATATAGGTTATTGTGTATGTATAATAGATTGAGTTAGCGTTCGAAATTATCATCGTTAATTTTCGAGGACGAAAATTTTTATCAGGATGGGAGAATGTAATGACCCAGATATTTAGAATGTTGAATCATTGACTCTTGAGGAGACTGTGACCACTCTTGTTCGGACATGCAAAATATTCATACCTTTTGAAGTAGGGGCGTCAATTTTCGAGGACGAAAATTCTTTAAAGTGGGAAGAATGTAACATCCCGAAAAATCTAGAAATCGTAGGTCCAGATTAAGTACATGTCCATTGAGAAACGTGTCATCATTTTAGACTTTCCAGATAAAATCATCTTAGGTTCGTTTTAGCTTCGTGTAAGACTTTTAGACCAAAGCTTGTACACCGCGGTGGTGTATTGGCTTAACGTCGTATCACATGTGATTAGTGGTTACGGTGTGCGAGCTCCACACCGAACCAACGATCTTTTGGTATAATAAGAAATATCTCGTTTAGATGTATTGGTTCCACACCGGAACAAGTCAAATAGACAAAGTTTAACACCCAAAAGGGGTGTATGTGTTTCATAGGGGAACTAGTCCATTTAAGTTATAAGAGGCAAAGCTTCCTTGGAAAGCTATTACCGTTTGAAATTTTGGGAGTTTTGGATTTCTAGAGAGAGAGAGTGAGAGCTCTTCCCGTGGAACCCTTGTGAGATTTCAACCGCGAGATCGCGATTGTCCGCATGCTCCACACACTTCACGAAACACGTGACCCTGATCATTCTTCCACTTCCTTGTAAATTCCGACTGTAGAAACCCTTGAAGCTTGGAACGAGTGTGAGCTGTTCACCTTGGACGCATCTCCAGCACTTTGAGAAGATTGAAATTGGTCTGAGATTGTAGACCACTTCATCTTGAGCTCGTAAGATCGATCGCTGTGGAAATTCGTGGATTTTGCTCTGAAACCCTCTTCGACAACACTTCGCGTCAACCGTGAAATCGATTGATTAAAGGTACAATCGAGTTGATTTTAATAGTTTAAAATTATAGGGTAGTTTCCTTGATTTAATTACCTAAATGTATGTATGAAAATCTAGTGTGATAGAGGGTTTTAAGGGAAAACGAGCCAAGGAAGAAGAAGCCTGTGTGGCTTTGTGTGATAGCCTGGATTTCAACACCCCAAAACCCGTGCCATCAGCACGATCCTCCAGACGGTGCCCCAAGACTTAGCACGGAACATTGGTATAACAAGCACAATTTAACAAATAAAGCAAATAATTTCATTTAAGCGGAAAACGTTAATATGCCCAACTGGCATACGCAAAAGACAGTTCTACATTCAAGCCACTGCATGAACAGAGAACCGACCCGAACCATCGGTGATAATCAGATCACCCCAGATGGTTCGCCAAAAGAATAATCCAGTATAATTACATTGTTTTAACAAAATAAAGGCTTGACATACCAAGCCGTACTAATCTCTCAAAACTACTCTCTGTCAAAGTACGCAGCAGAGTCACCTAGAAGAAGTCCTCGGGAGGAGGCTCCAACTCGACTCCCAGTGCATAATCCGAATCATCCGGATCTACGCCCCCCAAAGCCTCAGCTGCTGCTATCAAAGGACCTGTGACGTATAGTCTAAAGGAGTGAGCTACATCCTAGCTCAATAGGGAATAAACACAATGAACATATAAATTAAGACTCACATGTATTCCATGATATTCTATGCATGATGTATCTATGCAAAAGCTTGAAAAATAATTTAAAAGCTGGTAGTTTGCATTCAATTTTACTGGTACTTTACATGTCTCACTTTACTATTGATTTATCATGAATGACACTAAACAGGCCTAAAGCAAAACTTAAATCTTCAACTTAAGTAATCCCCGAGCAATATAGCATCGAGCCCCGATGAGATACCCTTCATCGTCATCTAATTACACAGTTGTAAAAATATATTCCCAGGGAATACGACCCAAGCCCCTTTCTCACTAGGCGGCGGGGTAAAATATCACACAACATCCCTGGGATGTACTTACGGTTACGGATAAACCTCCTTATTGGTGTACGGATTCGCCGCCGTACCGGTCACGAATATCCTGCCGCGTCAGTCGTGGGTATCCCGCCAAGTCGGTGGGGTATCCTCCAAACCTCAAATAACAAAAATATCATGTGCTTTACAAATAGTTGTTCACCATGTAAGTGTGCTATCTTATATCAGTTAGGCCTCAACAGTAATTATTCAATCCTATATATACATCCCTGGGATGTATACATACCCGCATCACACCTGATGCCATTATTACTTTCTCATCCCCTGGGGATGTCTCAATCTCAATAGATTACTGGTTCTTAGTTGTTTACATCACACAGATGTTTTTATCACATTCTTGGTGTCACACACGCACCCATTTTCACAAAGCTTTTTACAGTTAAAACAACTTCACATTTGATAATTATATCACTACATACATGCTCTTGAAATTAAAGTACATGTTCAAGGTGTTCCCTACCTCAAGTCTTTGAAACTCCTAGCATCAAGGTCCCACGCGGCTCCTTGAGCTCATGATCATACGCACCACCTATGGTACAACATAACACATGTAACTCATCACTAAAATGTAACAACGAAGGTCCTGGACCCTCCATGAATTTTAAAGTAAAACTATAAAGTTAAGCAAAACTTTCACCGTCGATTAATCGATTTTCAAAATCGATTAATCGAAATGCAATTTGATTAATCGATTCCTAAAATCGATTAATCGAAACAAAAATCAATTAATCGATTCTCAAAATCGATTAATCAAAATTCAAATTCGATTAATCGATCCTAAATCGATTAATCGAGGTCTCCAACATAAAGCAATCGATTCTTAAATCGAGTGGTCGAATTTCTAAAATCGATTAATCGATCCCAAATCGATTAATCGAAATCTAAAATCGATTAATAGAAATCCCAATTCGATTAGTCGATCTCTCCAGCCTTCATTTCTCTAGTGGCTGGAGGTACCCAGTCGATTAGTCGATTTCAAAATCGACTAATCGAAATCGGGCTTCCATGACTTTTCAACTTCTGGGCCAAAATCGATTAATCGAACTCCCATTTCGATTAATCGATTTGGCCAGATTCAGCCCCCTTCCGGGCTGATCTTCCAAATCTCTATCCTTTCTTTCATATACCTTTAATCTATCCTTCTAAGCATTTTTTGACAGAATTTGATCATCCTACATCTATGCATTAATTTCAATTTAAAACTTACCTCATGAATCCCTTCAAGGGATAGATTTGTTGAGTTTGATGGCTAGGGTTCCATCACATGCTTCACGATCTCAATCGCTTTGAATCCGTCAATGAATGCTCTTATCTACCCTTTGATTTGCATTCACCCCCTCCTCAATAACTCCTCTTTACTTCTCTCTCTCTCCTCTTAACTCTCTCTTCAATAGTTCAAACAAAAGAGAAATAGGGTTATTAAACCCTTATATCCATCTTGTCTTGGTGTTAAGCACATACACCTAGATAGGTGTATGTGACTCCAGATCTTCACTACACTCCACCCACTTACCTCATATACACATTATATCCGTTAATCTTTTCTCGAGTCAACTAGTGAACTCCTACTTGGTCAAACTTATGACCAGTCAGGCACGGATCTCGAGGTCACTGTTTAACGTAAATTTTCGAGATATTACATCCTCCCCACCTTGAGAATTTTTGCCCTCGAAAATAACCCAAGGCGCCTTCCTTTGGGTAACCCCCCCCCCCCACACACGGAGGTGAGGTGGCCTAGTAAGTCACCCATGGATAATGCTAAGAAGTCACATACTCAGAGTTTACAAAAATTGGACTACTGGCAACAGATAATAAAATTTGTTCTATTGATTTACTCAAATTTTTACAATTTGGTTTAATACATATGTAAGCTAACAAAATGTGCATACAAAATACAATGAAAATCTAAATATCAGGTGTTGCTCATGCCATCCCCTCTGTCGGCGGATCTGATGCTGGGGCAGGCTCTAACTGGGCTGGCTAGACTGGCTGCTCTGGCTGGGGTGGCTTCGTGGCCTCTGGGTGATCTGTCTCAGCAGGCTGCTGGGGCTGCTGTGGTGCCGAGCCAGATGCGCCGACCGCCGATGTGCTCAGATGGAAGACTAGGCCCCTATGGAAGGCGGTCCGGCCTACTTTCCACTCCTCTTGCGCAAGGCGCCGCTGGTAGTCCAATGGGTAGATGTAGCAGAGTGTATGGAACATCAAAAAGTCCATCCTCCGATTCATCCGCTCATTGTTAGCCTCCATGCGGGCCAACACATCCTCACTGGTAGGGCCGGAGTGAGCTGCGCGACGGCGGTAGGATGAAGTAGGTGTCGCCGCGGCCGATCGGGATGGTGGTGTAGCTGATGTGGGGGAAGGTGGCACAATGGGCTGCTGCCTAGCTGACACTGAGGGGTGAGCTGGGGCTCCCTCAGGTGGTGGAATGACTGGTGGGGCGTCCCCTACTGGTGGTGCTCCCCCAACGGGTGGATCCTGCGGTGGTGGTGGGGGTGGTGGTGGTGCTACTGTCGGTAGGGTCTTCTTATGAAGGTTGTAGCTACGGCGCCATGAAGCAATTGAGAATTGCTTCATGCAATCCGTAGCCCTCACCTCGTGAGGCGATACGGCATAGTCAGGGGCGTTGGAGTAGCACTCCAACATGCTCGAGATGAGCCGAGCATATGGCATCGTCTCCTTGGGCCTTAGATTGCCCTTCATCAGTTTACCCTTTATATATCTCATCCCCTCTAGGATGAGCATTGTCACATCAAACCAACGGCCACAGAAGGCCGAGTAAAGTGCCTGTTGCACTTTCTCTACGCGCTCGGTGTCGTGGCGCATGGGGTAGAGGTTGCACTTGATTATTGAATCAAGCATCCACATAGTGGGAAAGGTCGACCCTCCTAATGGAGGATCCCGACCCCGTCTTCCCGTTTGTCATACGGGCGACGATCTCCTCAAACTTAACCTCTTCCTCGAAGGGTGGAAAGAGGGTGGTCTCGGGTGTAAAATCGAGGTACCACTCAAGGACCTCGTGGATATGACGACGGGTGAATGTGTAGTCCCGACCCTCAATAGTGGTCTTGACTATATCGTCAGTAGGGCCATCCACGAGCCCTTGGTAGAAAAGTCTAACCAACCGAGGGTAGTAGGAACCCCGGATTGGTTTCAGAAGGTTGCCGAAGCCGACATTTTGAAGGTAATTACGAGCCCATTGGGTCTCGCCCGGTACCTAAGGGTTGGTGAATAGGGTTTGGTCGATGACGAAATCGGTCTCGAAGGTTTTAGCCTCCCACCACTCATTGGGTTGAAGCACATTGGTGGGTGGTGGCGGCATGGGTGTGGATTCACGTGAAGACTCGCACGAAGACGCACTCGTCAAACCGGAGGTGGTCTCCGATGCCGACGGTGATGGAGTCCTCACCGGTGATGGGGTAGGTGGTGGCGGTGCGGCGTTCTTACGCCGGACCGAAAGTTTAATGGTTGCCTTCTTCGAAGACAACCGAATTTTGGGTGGCATATTGGTGAAAATCCAACAAAATTAGGGTTTCTATAGCTTGAAATGGAAAGAAAATGAAAACTAGGGTTTTACCTTAGGCGTTTGATCCGATTGCAATTGTTTTCGATCCTAATTCGATCCGAAAAGCCCAAACCCTAGGTTGCTAGGTTGGTTGGAGAAGAAGAAGAAAAAGTGCGCAAGGAAATGGATTCGAATGGGAAGAAAGTCCCTTCGATTTATATATATAGGCTCCTGTTCGATTAATCAATTTTCAAAGTCGATTAATCGAGATTCAAAACTAGGTTAAGCCGCGTGAAATCGATTAATCGAACCCCCAGATCGTTTAATCGAAATCCAAAATCGATTAATCGAAATCCAAATCGATTAATCGAAATTTCCCTTCTTTCATTTCCTAAATCCTCATCAAATTTCCAGTCACTGGCACATGCCAGTCGACTAATCGACCAAAATCGATTAATCGAATTTCCAAATCGATTAATCGGTTTTGATCAGATTTTTTTCCAGATTTTCAAAATTCTCTGTCTATTTGATTCCTCTTGGTAATTTATGATTAGTTGATCATTGGTTCTACAACATACATCATCACGGCATTCAACTTAGGATCGCTATGTGGATAAGTTGTCCTTTGAAATAAAATGATCACATGGTCAATATTAATTTACAACACATGATTTAAATCCACAAACATGCTTGCGGGGTACAATTGACTCTCAAGTTGTCGGAAATAAGGCCGGATATTGTTCTTTTACATCTACCTCTCGTTCCCATGTAGCTTCCTCGGCCGGATAATGCTTCCATCAGACATGTACTAAAGGAATTACTTTTGTTCGCAACACTTGTTCTTTTCGATCCAAAATCTCCACCGGCTCTTCGATCATCGTCATGTCCTCATGCATCTCAAATGATTGACCGCTCAACACATGATCAGGGTCATTAAGGTACTTCCTGAGCATAGACACATGGAAAACATTATGTACTGGATCGAATAACGGTGGCAATCCAATGCGATAAGCAACTTCCCCTACTCAACCCAAAACTTCAAAAGGTCCAAGATAGCGGGAACTTAGCTTCTCTCTCTTTCCAAATCTCATCACCCCCTTCATAGGTGACACTTTCACAAACACGTGTTCACCCACTTTGAAGTCTACACTCGTCCGCTTGATATCGGTGTAACTTTTCTGTCTGCTCTGAGCTGCTTTGAGTTTTGCCCTTATCATCCGACATAGGTGGCATTATCTTCAAGTATTTCGGGTCCCAAAACAATCTTCTCACCCGTTTCTTCCCAATTGATGGGCGATCTACATCGCCATCCGTAAAGAGCTTCATACAGTGTCATCCCAATGCTCGTTTGAAAACTGTTGTTATATGCAAACTCAATTAAGGGTAGGTGCTGATCCCATGATCCTTGTAACTCTAACATACATACCCTAAGCATGTCTTTG
Source organism: Chloranthus sessilifolius (assembly GCA_021018995.1). Classification (NCBI taxonomy): domain Eukaryota; kingdom Viridiplantae; phylum Streptophyta; class Magnoliopsida; order Chloranthales; family Chloranthaceae; genus Chloranthus; species Chloranthus sessilifolius. The sequence continues at coordinate 30,678,578 of CM037598.1, forward strand.
ATGATCTGATTGACCCTCTCAGTCTGTCCGTCAGTTTGCGAATGGAATGCCGTACTGAAATCTAGTAGCGTTCCCATTCCTTCTTGAAATTTCTTCCAAAACTTTGATGTATATAATGGGTCACGGTCTGAAACAATGCTACTCGGAATCCCATGCAAACGGGCAATCTCTTTCATATAGAGCTCTGCCAGTCTTCCCGCCGTGTACATCGTGTTGTAAGGCAAGAAGTGCGCTGACTTGGTCAATCGATCGACCACTACCCAAATGGCGTTGTATCTCTTTGCTGTACGCGGAAGTCCAACGATGAAGTCCATAGAGATCGATTCCCACTTTCATTCCGGTATAGGTAGAGGCTGTAATAGACCTGTGGGATGTCTATGATCGATCTTCACTTGTTAACACGTCAAACTCCACGACACGTACTGTGCCACATCCTGTTTCAAGCCTCTCCACCAATAGTTCTTTTTCAAATCTTGATACATCTTGGTGCTTCCCGGGTGGATAGCATAGCTTGACTTGTGTGATTCATCAAGAATTGTTCGTCATAGATCGGCATTATCCGGAATACAGAGGCGGCCCTTGAACAATAAGGAACCATCCTCCTTGATTGAAAACTCAGATGTAATGCCTTCAGTTACATCTTGACGAATCTTTGTTAGCGCCGGGTCTTTCATCTGTAGTTCATGGATATGCTCAAATATCATCGGTCTTACTGAGATATTAGCCAAGAAGGCTCTTGTAGCTTGAGACTCAATGTTTGCATCGTATAGGGCCAGATCTTCAAACAGTTTCCATCTGTGCATACATAAAATTAAACTAGCTAACTGAGCTAAACTCTTCCGACTCAAGGCGTCAGCTACCACATTAGCCTTGCTTGGATGGTACTGTATGGAATAGTCATAGTCCTTGAGAAATTCCATCCATCTATGCTGCCTCATGTTTAGCTCCTTCTGTGTAAATAGATATCTGAGGCTCTTATGGTCGGTGAAGATCTCAAAAGTCTCACCGTATAAATAATGTCTCCAAATCTTAAGCATGAAAATGACTGCTGCTAATTCCAGGTCATGTGTCGGATAATTCTTCTCATGTTCTTTCAACTATCTCGACCCATACGCTATCACCTGTTTGTGCTGATTAAGCACACAGCCCAAACCAGTATATGAAGCATCGCTATACACTGCAAACCCTCCACTGCCTGAAGGCATAGCTAACACTGGAGCTGAAGTGAGTCTCTTCTTAAGTTCTTGAAAACTCTTCTCGCATGCCTCACTCCATTCAAACCTTACGTCTTTCTGTGTGAGTCTCGTGAGTGGTCTTGATATTTTTGAAAAACCCTCAACGAAACGCCAGTAGTAACCTGCTAATCTTATGAAACTGCGGATGTCGGTCACTGTCTTTGGTTGCTCCCAATTCACTACTGCTTCGATCTTTGCAGGATCTACAGTGACACCAAGCTTTGAGACGACATGTCCCAAAAAGCTAACTTCTTCTAACCAAAACTCACATTTGCTGAGTTTGGCGTACAACTGGTGTTCACGTAGAGTCTGTAGGGCTACTCTCAAGTGTTTCTCATGCTCTCCTTCTGATTTTGAATAGATCAGGATGTCGTCAACAAACACTACGACACAAGTATCTAGGTGTGGTTTAAACACCCTATTCATCAGATCCATGAATGACGCCGGGGCATTTGTCAACCCAAACGGCATCACTAGGAACTCATAGTGTCCGTATCGAGTCCTAAATGCAGTCTTCTGAATGTCCTCTGCCTTGACTCTCAACTGATGGTATCCAGATCTCAGATCGATCTTTGAGAAATATTTTGCTCCTTGCAGTTGATCAAACAAGTCATCTATCCTAGGCAAAGGGTATCAGTTCTTTATGGTAAGTTTGTTCAACTGTCGATAGTCAATGCATGGGCGCATTGACCCATCTTTCTTCTTTATGAATAAGACCGGTGCTCCCCATGGAGACACGCTCGGTCTAACAAAACCCTTGTCCATTAATTCTTGTAACTGCTCTTTCAACTCCTTCAACTCAGCAGGAGCCATTCTGTATGGTGCTTTAGACACAGGCTCCGTTCCTGGTGCTAAGTCGATGGCGAATTCTATTTCTTTCTCTGGAGGTAATCCGGGTAACTCCTCCGGAAATACATCGGCGAAGTCTCGCACAACTTTTATCTCCGAGATCACATTCTTCTCCTCTTTGTGCTCCTTCAGAAATGCTAAGTATCCACTACACCCCTTTCTGATCAATCGCTCGGCCCTGACTGCCGAGATAAGTGGTAGGTGTGTCGACCTTTCTCCTCTAAATCTGAACGATCTCCTTGTATTCGGTCTAAAAGTGACAACTTTGTTCTTGCAATCTACCGTCGCACAGTGAGTCAATAGCCAATCCATGCCAAGGATCACGTCGAATCCTTACATGTCTAACAGAATTAGGTTCGCAGGTAGCTCAAAATCGCCTCCATCCATGACCCTCACGATCACGAAGTTGCAACCCTTCTCGGTATCAATCGCTTTCCCAATAGGAACCGCCACGGTTAAAACGAAATCTAACTCCTCTGGGTCGACTTTCATCTTCTTCGTGAAGCGAGGGGTAACGAATGAGTGGGTAGACCCCGGGTCTATCAACACTCGAGCTTCGTATGACACGACGCTTTCCTTCTTATAGATGTGTAATCCACCTAATTATACATACACATATATATATTGTTTATTATCATTATACTAGAATTTATCACATGCAAGCTTTTTCTTATATTTTCTAAATATAGATGCATCTTCTCTATCTAAAATTAGAAGAATCGGAATTCTTTATTTAAAAGAAAGCTCACCTTGAATGACATCGTTTGTGTTCTGAGCCTCTTGAGCTATGACTGCGTAGGCTTTCCCTTGGACGATCGGCTTCCTTGCTTGTATCGGTCGTGGAATAGGTATTAAAGCCGTCTTTCCTTTGTTCATCTCAGGGCATTCCCTAATCAAGTGGCCCACCTTGCCACATTAAAAGCAACCCCGAGCGCCTACCCTACAGTCTGCTGTCTTGTGAGGCTTGCCACACTTGGCACAAGTCTCACGTGGCGTGGAACAAGCTGCTCGAGAAGCCCCCTGTGTGACTGTAGTGCCGGTAGTAATAGCAGGGCTCTCATAGCGTATCGGTCTTCCCGACGCGGGCAATGAAAATCTCTGCTGGTTGCTCTGCTGCGTCGGTCTTCCATAGCCTCCTTGAAAAGGTAGTTTCTGATTGTTTGGTATGAACCTCGGCTTTTTGTTCATCGTTTCATAATTCCCCGTTCTGCTCTGATCACTGTTCCACCTTCCCTGTTGCTCTCTCTGGCGATATCTATTATTATTCTCCTCCTCCACTACGAGCGCTTTGCTCATGACCTCACCATAGGTCCTCAATTGGAATGGTGCTACTCCTCCCCTCACATCCAGTATCAAACCTTGCTAAAACCTCTTTGCTTTCATCATATCGGTGATGACATAGTCGGGCGCAAAGCGAGCGAGTCGCATAAACTCCACTCCATAGTCTGTCACTGTCATCTTCCCCTGAGTAAGCTGTAGAAATTGGATTTCCATTTGGTTCCTTACTACCTCAAGGAAGTACTGTTTATTAAATTCCTCAACGAATTCATCCCAAGTCCATGGCATGTTTGGGGTCTCCGGAGCCCTAGTCCTAGAAACGGACTTCCACCAAGGCTCAGCCTCTCCGTCTAGCATGTAGGCTGCCCAACGGACGCTCTCGCCCTCGGTACAAGTGAGCACACTGAACACCTTCTCCATCTCGCTCATCCAATGCTCTGCCACTATGGGCTCTCCCTGTCCAGAAAAACTACGAGGTCTCATCCTCCTAAACTCAGTGAATGCTGAAGATGCTGGCGGCGGCAGAGCCATTGGAGGTGTCGGTGGTTGATGCTGCTCATGAGCTGTATGAGCTGCCAAAGATGCTGCCTATTGAGCCATAGCAGCTGCCATGGTCTCCATGGTGTGCATCATCCTCTGACGCTCTTCTCTATCCTCATTTCGCTCTCTTATTCTTTCTTGCTCTCTTTGATCTTGATCCTGACGATCTCGATCACGACCCTCTTCCTGGTCTTGGCTTCCTTGGCCACCACTACCAGAAGCCCCTCCATCTCCTATAGGTACTCTATTTGTAGGAGAGATGTACCCATCTCCACTATGCAAACTTCTATTATAGCCGCCCCTGGGTCTGCCCCTTCCTATAGGTAACATCATGATCTGCACGTGAAAATAAAGTTTTCATTAGCAAAAGTCCCTATGCTTTGACAAAAGAATGATTGTCAAAGTTTCTAAAAGAAAAAGGCTCTGATACCAATTGTGATAGTCCGGATTTTGACACCCCGAAACCTGTGCCATCAGCACGATCCTCCAGACTGTGCCCAAGACTTTGCATGGAACATTGGTATAACAAGCACAATTTAACAAATAAAGCAAATAATTTCATTTAAGAGGAAAACGTTAATATGCCCAACTGGCATACGCAAAAGACAATTCTACATTTAAGCCACTGCATGAACAGAGAACCGATCCGAACCATCGGTGATAATCAGATCACCCCAGATGGTTCGCCAAAAGAATAATCCAGTATAATTATATTGTTTTAACAAAATAAAGGCTTGACATACCAAGCCGTACTAATCTCTCAAAACTACTCTCTGTCAAAGTACGCAGCAGAGTCACCTAAAAGAAGTTCTCGGGTGGAGGCTCCAACTCGTCTCTCGGTGCGTAATCTAAATCACCCGGATCTACGCCCCCCAAAGCCTCAGCTGCTGCTATCAAAGGACCTACGACGTATAGTCTAAAGGGGCGAGCTACATCCTAGCTCAATAGGGAACAAACACAATGAACATATAAATTAAGACTCACATGTATTCCATGATATTCTATGCATGATGTATCTATGCAAGTGCTTGAACAATAATTTAAAAGCTGGTAGTTTGCATTCAATTTTACTGGTACTTTACATGTCTCACTTTACTATTGATTTATCATGAATGACACTAAACAGGCCTAAAGCAAAACTTAAATTTTCAACTTAAGTAATCCCCGAGCAATATAGCATCGAGCCCCGATGAGATACCCTTCATCATCATCTAATTAGACAGTTGTAAAAATATATTCCCAGGGAATACGACCCAAGCCCCTTTCTCACTAGGCGGCGGGGTTCAATATCACACAACATCCCTGGGATGTACTTACGGTTACGGATAAACCTCCGTACTGGTGTACGGATCCGCCGTCGTACCGGTCACGGATATCCTGTCGCGTCAGTCGTGGGTATCCCGCCACGTCGGTGGGGTATCCTCCAAACCTTAAATAACAAAAATATCATGTGCTTTACATATAGTTGTTCACCGTATAAATGTGCTATCTTATTTCAGTTAGGCCTCAACAGTAATTATTCAATCCTATGTATGCATCCCTGGGATGTATACATACCCGCATCACACCTGATGTCATTATTACTTTCTCATCCCCTGGGGATGTCTCAATCTCATTAGATTACTTGTTCTTAGTTGCTGCATCACACAGATGTCTTTATCACATTCTTGGTGTCACACACGCACCCATTTTCACAAAGCTTTTTACAGTTAAAACAACTTCACATTTGATAATTATATCACTACATACATACTCTTAAAATTAAAGTACATGTTCAAGGTGTTCCCTACCTCAAGTCTTTGAAACTCCTAGCATCAAGGTCTCATGCGGCTCCTTGAGCTCATGATCATACGTACCACCTATGGTACAACATAACACATGTAACTCATCACTAAAGATGTAACAAAGAAGGTCCTGGACCCTCCATGAATTTCAAAGTAAAACTATAAAGTTAAGCAAAAGTTTCACAGTCGATTAATCGATTCCCAAAATCGATTAATCGAAATAAAAATCGATTAATCGAAATTCAAATTCGATTAATCAATCCTAAATCGATTAATCGAGGTCTCCAACATAAAGCAGACGATTCTTAAATCGAGTGGTCGAATTTCTAAAATCGATTAATCGATCCCAAATCGATTAATCAAAATCCAAAATCGATTAATCGAAATCCCAATTCAATTAGTCGATTTCTCCAGGCTTCATTTCTCTAGTGGCTGGAGGTACCCAGTCTATTAGTCGATTTCAAAATTGACTAATCGAAATCTGGCTTCCATGACTTTTCAACTTCTGGGCCAAAATCGATTAATCGAACTTCCATTTCAATTAATCGATTTGGTCAGATTCAGCCCCCTTCCGGGCTGATCTTCCAAATCTGTATCCTTTCTTTCCTATGCCTTTAATCCATCCTTCTAAGCATTTTTTAACAGAATTTGATCATCCTACATCTATGCATTAACTTCAATTTAAAGCTTACCTCAAAAATCCCTTCAAGGGATAGATTTGTTGGGTTTGATGGCTAGGGTTCCATCACATGCTTCACGATCTCAATCACTTTGAATCCGTCAATGAATGCTCTTATCTATCCTTTGATTTGCATTCACCCCCTCCTCAATAACTCCTCTTTACTTCTCTCTCTCTCCTCTTAACTCTCTCTTCAATAGTTTAAACAAAAGAGAAATAGGGTTATTAAACCCTTATATCCCTCTTGTCTTAGTGTTAAGCACATACACCTAGATAGGTGTATGTGACTCCAGATCTTCACTACACTCCACCCACTTACCTCATATTCACATCATATCCGTTCATCTTTTCTCGAGCCAACTAGTGAACTCCTACTTGGTCAAACTTATGACCAATTGGGCACGGATCTCGAGGTAATTGTTTAACGCATTTTTTTGGGATATTACACTTTGTGTCTGTCAAAATCGATCGATCGATTTTAGCAGAACAAAAATAAGTTGGTTTTTTAAAGGAAATCGATCGATCAAATTTAAATTTGATCGATCGATTTAAAGAATCGATCGATCGAAATGAAATTCGACTGATCAAAATTTGTCGACAGGCTCCATTCAAGGTCGACAGGTTTCTGACTAAGGTCGGTAGGATGGTGATGTGAAGATGGGATTGGTTTCTGAGTAAACCAATCGATCGATCGATCGAGTGTGGGACTGATTATACAAACAGAAATGTGTGTTTTTCGAAGGAAATCGATCTATCGAAATGTGTTTCGATCAATCGATTTTGGAAACTGATCGATCTAATTGGGATTTGATCGATCGATTTGGTCAGTTTCTGACTTATTTTTGTTTTGAGGAAAATAACTCGGGGGAGACTTTAGGGTTTCATGTTTTTCATTGCTTTTGACTTATAAGAGGTAATTTGGTGTGTTCTAGGTTGTGATCAAGGGAGCATGATGGGAATATCGCCTCGATAAGGAAGTTTTCATTTTAACTTCAGGTTAAGGTGGGGAAAGTTGAATACACAATTGCATTTTTTATTTAATTTCATAGATGTTGGATATGATCGAATGAAATGTGATAAGTTTTGATATGAACATAAATTAATATTTGAACTTGTTGATATTCAAAATCCAAATCTGCTTTTGAAGAATGATTAGTGAACTTGAATTTTTAATCCGAATGATGAGCTTTATTTATATGATTTCGAAAACTTGCATTTCGTTTGATACCTGACTTATGACAATTGCGATGAACTAAGCACAATGCACAAAGTTGAATATGTATATGAATCTGAACATAAATCGAATCGAATATAAACTTGAATCGAACTCAAAAGTTAAATTTAAATCAAATGATAAGTCTTGTTATTAAGTATCTATGTACGCCCTTGGTCCGCTTTGGCGGGATTTACGTACTCCTTTGGACACTTTCTATCTATGTACGCCCTTGGACCGCTTTGACGGGATTAACGTACTCCTTTGGACACATTTGTATCTATGTATGCCCTTGGACCACTTTGGCGAGATTTACGTACTCTTTTGGACATCTTTGTATCTATGTATGCCCTTAGACTGCTTTGGCAAGATTTATGTACTCCTTTGGACATCTTTGTATATATGTATGCCCTTGGACTGCTTTGGCTAGATTTACGTACTCCTTTGAACATATTTGTATCTATGCACGCTCTTGGACCACTTTGGTAGGATTTATGTACTGCTTTGGACACCTTTGTACGCCCTTGGACCGCTTTGGCAGGATTTACGTACTCCTTTGAACATTTTGTATCTATTTATGTACGCCCTTGGACCGCTTTGGCGAGATTTACGTACTCCTTTGGATACCTTTGTATCTATATACGCCCTTGAACCGCTTTGGCGGGATTTACGTATTCCTTTGGACATCGTCATATCTATGTACGCCATTGGACCACTCTAGCGGGATTTACTTACAATTTTGAATATCTTTGTACACCCTTGGACAGCTCTAGCGGGATCTATGTACGCCTTTGGACCGCTCTCTCCGTGAATCGAACTATAAGTCAATAAAATTGAAGTGGACCGCTATGGGCTGATTATGTGTGTGTGTGGACCGCTATGGGTGGATTATGTGCGTCGGTGGACCGCTATGGGTGAATTATAAGTACCCTATAGGCCGCTAGGGCAGAATCGAATCAGTAAAACCAAGATAAAATATGTAAGTAAATGAGAATCGAACTCAGTAAATTAAAGATAAGACACGTAAGTGAGTGTGCTCAGTAAATTATTTTCCGTTGTGACATGAACAAGACACTCATTTTCATACGAAGCTTTCTTTAGTAAGAAAAGACTTTGAAATCAGTTTTAGTTTGATAGGAAAATGCCATTGAATTCAGTTTCTATTTTGAATATGAAAATGTTTTGATCTGTCTTTGAATCTATGCATAACTAATGAGATGTATATTGGTATCAGTTTTCTCCACTGATCTTTGACATTTAGGTTACCCCGACTATACGTCACAGGTATAACACTTATCAGGACACCGAACTTAAGGATTGAGGACTTGAGGATTTGTAAGATTTCTGGGATCGTAGATTTAGTACATCGTGGATTTTGGTAAGTTTTGACTTAGCTTATCTGACTTTTAGATTTTTGGGCTTGATACATTCATGTTGTTATATATGCATTGTACACCACTGTTAGGTGATGGTTGACCATTACTGGTGGTTTGTTTTAGTTACTGTTCATATTAAATATTAGAACTGGAAAGTTTAAATCTGTCATATATATTATCTGCTTTAATTTCCGCATGTGTGGATGTACCAAGTATTCTGTATTCAGATTGTGATCTACGATCTGGCGGTCCGGGTTTTCCCAGTTGGTTTTGGGTAAAGTTAAAGAAAAAAAAATATCTCAGAAGGTTAATGTTCGGGAAAAATCTAGGCTGTCACTGTTGGTATCAGAGCTTAAGCGTTAGGCCTTATTAGGACTCAAAGCTATGGCAGTAGATTCTATCGAGACTGAGAGACTCAAAGCTTAGGCTTTAGGTCTTATGAGAGACTGAGAGCCCTAGCTATAGGTGCGAAAATATGGTTGTAGGTCAAGAGATGTGATATTAGATTTTGTCATAGTATAGGCTGTGAGATTCTAAGAGTTCTGTCCTAGTATAATAATCGGTTGTTAATTGAAACTTTTATTTTATTGTAACAGATCATTATGTCTGGTAGAGGTAGACGACCCAGAGGTGGTGGAGGTTTTCTGTCAAATGTGAATGAGAATGGAAGAGAAGAAAGAATGACGCAAGCCATGAAAGCCATGGCTAATGCTTTGGCTCAACAGATGGAGTTGTTGGCAGCAAATAATATAAATAATCATCAACAACTTCCTTCACCTTCGACATTTGTAGAGTTCAGCATGATGAGACCCCCTAGCTTTTATGGTCAGGCAGATCCGCTTGAAACGAAGAAATGGCTAAATCAGATTGAGAAGCTTCTACAAAGGCTACCGTGTATAGAGGCGAAAAAGGTGAGCTGGGCTTCCTTCCAACTAGAAGGAGACGTCAACGTTGGTGGAAGCCAGTATTGAGAATCAAAGAGCAAGATAATCCTGATGGGTGGACTTGGGAGGAATTTGTCAAGGTGTTCAACAAAGAATACTTTCCCAAGCAGGTGAGAAGTCAGATGGCAACAAAATTCATGACATTGGAGCAAGGAGGAATGTCCGTACGAGAGTACGGCACGGAGTTTACAAGGCTGTCTAGGTTTTCTCCGTAGTACATGGCCACGAAATTAATGAAGGCTAACAAGTTTGAAAACGGCTTAAGGCTGATAATATGTGATAGGATCTCCGTACTAGAGTTAGAGACTTATGGAGCTGTGATGGGTAAGGCCCTGGTTGCCGAAAAAGATATTGAGGATATGTATAACAAAGAGATCAACATAACAGAGGCAAGGCCAGACAAGTGCGATCACTTACACACGAGCCAGTGAACCAGAAACCAAGGCTCTTAATGTCAGCACCCCCTCAACCTACTCAGACCGTTTATGCATGACCGCCTATGTCCACGCCTGCAGTGACCTTTCGCCCTTCGAATCTTACAACGACTAGAGTGTCGCGAATACAACAGGCTCCACCCACCTCTTCATTTACAACCAATAAATCATGCCCAAGATGCAGGGGGCGACATCGGGTAATCAAGCGTAAGTGGACCACGGGAGCTTGCTTCAATTGTGGCTAGGTGGGACATCAGATAAGGGACTGCCCAAAGCCGAAGAAGGACAGGACGACTTCGTCATGGGAACCCATTGATCATACAAGTGCCGCATATATCATGTCCTTGTACGTTTAATCCTGATAATGGTAATCTTTTGATTTGGATGTATGATTGGTGCTATTAGATCAGATATTTGACGTATGTATATGGAATGGATGGATACCTCTCTTAGGGGGTATAAATTTTGGATGAATATGACATTGGCCAAATTTGGATGGCATGATTCGATATATATATATATATATATATATATATATATATATATATATATATATATATATATATATATATATTTGTGTGTGTGTGTATTTTCGTGATGTGTGTTAAGATATGTGTGTTGCAGGATAAATGGTGGTTAGCCTAATTGTGGCTAATTGTTGAATTAGCTATGGAATTTATGGTTGAAAATGGTTATGGAACGTGCAATGGATACCTTGCTAGGGATATGTTTTATTTTGCAGGATGATTAATAAATTGGTTGTGGATAAATTAGATTTTTATTGTGGAATAAACGTTGATAGTTTAATTGAATGATTATCAGAATGGGCTTAGCATAGGACAAGTGTGGGTCCTCTGTGTATAATGTGTGGTCTTACTATGGTATTAGTGGGGGATCCTCTATTAGAAATTCGTTCTTTCGTTCAGGGTGCATGGGTTTGTTTTATCGTTGTGAGTGAATTCTTACTAATGTGAATCATTGTTAGTGGGTTTTGTTCATCATTGTGACTATCATGTTGCCGATGTAGGTTATTGTGCATGCATAATAGATTGAGTTAGCGTTCGAAAATATCATTATTAATTTTCGAGGACGAAAATTTTTATCAGGAGGGGAGAATGTAATGACCCAGATATTTAGGATGTTGAATCATTGACTCTTGAGGAGACTGTGACCACTCTTGTTCGGACATGCCAAAAATTCATACCTTCTAAAGTAGGGGACGTCAATTTTTGAGGACGAAAATTCTTTAAAGTGGGAAGAATGTAACATCTCGAAAAATCTGGAAATCGTAGGTCCTGATTAAGTGCATGTCCGTTGAGAAATGCGTCACCGTTTTAGAGTTTCCAGATAAAATCATCTTAGGTTCGTTTTAGCCTCGTGTAAGACTTTTAGACCAAAGCTTGTACACCGCGGCGGTGTATTGGCTTAACGTCGTATCTCGTGTGATTAATGATTAGGGTGTGCAAGCTCCACACCGAACCAAAGATCTTTTGGTATAATAAGAAATACCTCGTTTAGATGTATTGGTTCCACATCAGAACAAGTCAAATAGACAAGGTTTAACACCCAAAAGGGGCGTATGTGTTTCATAGGAGAACTAGTTCCTTTAAGTTATAAGAGGCAAAGCTTCCTTGGAAGCTATTACCATTTAAAAATTTGGGAGTTTTGGGTTTTTAGAGAGAGAGTGAGAGCTCTTCCCATGGAACCATTGTGAGATTTCGACTGCGAGATCGCGATCATCCGCATGCTCCGCACACTTCGGAAAACACTTGACGCCGATCATTGTTCCACTTCCTTGTAAATTTCGACCGTAAAAGCCCTTGAAGCTTGGAATGAGTGTGAGCCGTTCACCTTGGACGCATCTTCAGCACTTTGAGAAGATTGAAATCGGTCCGAGATCGTAGACCACTTCATCTTGAGCTTGTAAGATCGATCGTTGTGGCAATCGTTGTGGAAATCCATGGATTTCACTTTGGAACCCTCTTCGGCAACACTTCTCGTAAATCACAAAATCAATCAGTGAAAGGTACGATCGAGTTAATTTTAATGGTCTAAAATTATAGGATAGTTTCCTTGAGTCAATTACCTAGATGTATGTAGGGCTGCAACGGAGCCGAGCCAGCTCGACAACTCGGCTCGGCTAGGCCCGAAAAATAAGAGCTTTTCTCTTTAGAGCTCGGCTTGAGAACCGAGCCGAGCTGGGCAGTTTGTAGCTCGAATGAATAGAGCCGAGTTTGAGCTAAGGCCAACTCGGCCCGGCTCGACTCTATGGCTCGATTTATAATTATATATATATATATATATATATATATAATAAGTAATTAGCTTTGAGAGGTCTATTTTACCCTTCAAAGTAACTATTTAAGTTTATCTAACGGTCACTTTGAAGGGTAAAATATGAACTTTTGCCCCCCACTTGCCCTAATTTTCACTATATATATATATATATATATAATATTATATAGACTATAGTACCCACTATTACTTCTACGTATGGCTCCCTCCTGCAACTCAAGTACTCAACTCCTACTTATTCTCTCTTATTGTTGAAGCTCTCACCCTCTCTCTCTCTCACAAAGTCACAGTCTCATGCATACGGGATATGCCAGCTCTCACCTTCTCTCTCTCTCATAGAATGGATATTTAATTAAGTAGAAGTTTTAAAAAGTACTAGAAGGAAATTTTTTATAATATAATATACTTGGCTCAAAGCTCGGCCCGAGCTCGGCTCGAGCTCAAAAAGCCGAGCTAGAACTTGGAATTTTTGAGCTCGAAGAGCTTAGAGCCGACCTCCAGCTCGGCTCGTATAAGGTAGAGCTGAGCTAGAGCTGACCCAAGCTTGAGCTCGGCCCGGCTCAGTTGCAGCCCTAGATGTATATGTGAAAATCTAGTGTGTTTGAAAATTTTAAGGGAAAAATAAGTCAGGGAAGAAGAAGCCCATGTGACTTTGTGTCTGTCAAAATCGATCGATCGATTTTGGCAAAACAGAAATAGGTTGGTTTGATCAGTCGATTTGAGGAACCAATTTATCGAAATAAAATTCGATCGATCGAAATTTGTCAACAGGCTCCATTCAATATCAACAAGTTTCTAACTAAGGTCGACAGGATGGTGATGTGAAGATGGGATTGGTTTCTAAGTAAACCGATCGATCGATTGAGAAACCGATCGATCGACTGTGGGATTGATTATACAAACAGAAATGTGTGTATTTTTCAGAGGAAACCGATCGATCGAAATGTGTTTCGATTGATCGATTTGGTCAGTTTCTAGTAGATTTCTGTTTTGAGGAAAATAACTCGGGGAGACTTTAGGGCATTCCATTTTTCGTTGCTTTTGACTTATAAGAGGTAATTTAGTGTGTTCTAGGTTGTGATCAAGGGGACATGATAGGAATGTCGCCTCGATAAGAAAATCTTCGTTTTGGCTTCAGGTTAAGGTGGAGAAATTTCAATACACAATTGCATTTTTTATTTAATTTCATAGATGCTGGATATGATCGAATGATATGTGATAAGTTTTATTTGAACATGAATTAGTATTTGAACTTGTTGATATTTAAAATCCAAATCTTCTTTTGAAGAATGACTAGTGAACTTAAATTTTTAATTCGAATGATGAGCTTTATTTATATGATTTCGAAAACATGTATTTCATTTGATACCTAACTTATGATAATTACGATGAACTAACCACAATGCCCAAAGTTGAATACGTATATGAATCTGAACATAAATCGAATTGAATATAAACTTGAATCGAACTCAAAAGTTAAATTTGAATCAAATGATAAGTCTTGTTATCAAGTATTTATGTACGCTCTTGGACCGCTTTGGCGGGATTTACGTACTCCTTTGGACACCTTTGTATCTATATACGCCCTTGGACCGCTTTGACAGGATTTACGTACTCTTTGGACACCTTTGTATCTATGTACGCCCTTGGATCACTTTGGCGGGATTTATGTACTCCTTTGGACACCTTTGTATCTATGTACGCCCTTGGACAGCTTTGGTGGGATTTACATATTCCTTTAGACACCTTTATATCTATGTACGCCTTTGGACTGCTTTGGCGAGATTTATGTACTCCTTTGGACACCTTTGTATCTATATACACATTTGGACCGTCTTGGCGGGATTTACGTACTCCTTTGGACATCTTGTATCTATGTACGCCTTTGGACCGCTTTGGCGGAATTTACGTACTCCTTTGGACACCTTTATATCTATGTATGCCCTTGGACTACTTTGGTAGGATTTACGTACTCTTTTGGACACCTTTGTATCTATTTACGCCCTTGGACTGCTTTGACATGATTTACGTACTCCTTTGGACATCTATGTACGCCCTTGGACCTCTCTGGCAGGATTTACATACAATTCTGGATATCTTTGTACACCCTTCGACCGCTCTGACGGAACCTATGTACGCCCTTGGACCGCTCTCTCCGTGAATCGAACTATAAATTAATAAAATTAAAGTGAACCGCTATGGGCGGATTATGTGTGTGTGGACCGCTATGAGCGGATTATATGTGTGTGTAGACCGTTATGGGCGGATTATGGGCATCTATGGACCACTATAGGTAGATTATGTTCGTCGGTGGACCGCTATGGGCGGATTATAACTACCCTATAGGCCGCTAGAGAAGAATCGAATCAATAAAATCCAGATAAAACATATAAGTAAATGAGAATCGAACTTAATAAATCAAAGATAAGACACATAAGTGTGTGTGCTTAGTAAATTGTTTCCGTTGTGACATGAACAAGACACTCAATTTTGATACAAAGTTTTCTTTAGTAAGAAAATACTTTGAAAACAATTTTGGTTTGATAGGAAATGCCTTTGAATTCAATTTCTATTTTGAATATGAAATTGTTTTTATCTGTGTTTGAATCTATGCATGACTGATAAAATGTATATTGGTACCAGTTTTCTCCACTGAGCTTAGACTATTAGCTCACCTCGACTATATGCCACAGGTATAACACTTATCAGGACACCGAACTTGAGGATTAAGGACTTGAGGATTTGTAAGATTTTCAGGATTGTAAATTTAGTACATTGTGGATTTTGGTTAGTTTGGACTTAGCTTATCTGACTTTTAGATTTTTGAGCTTGATACATCTATGTTGTTATATATGTATTGTACACCACTGTTAGGTGATGATTGACCATTACCGGTAGTTTATTTTAGTTACTGTTCATGTTAAATATTAGAACTGGAGAGTTTAAATCTATCATATATATTATCTGCTTTGATTTCCGCATGTGTGTGGATGTACCAGGTATTCTGTATTCAGATTGTGATTTACAGTTTGACGGTTCGAGTTTTCCCAATTGGTTTTGGATAAAGTTAAAGAACAAAAAAAATATCTCAAAAGGTTAATGTTGGGGAAAATTCGGGCTGCCACACTCAAACTAGAACGAAATCAATACAATATAAAAAAAATTGAAACCGATTCCCAATCGCTTAAATTTCGGTTTTAGGTGGCCGAACTCGAACACTTGTTGGGGAGAAAGGAAAAGAAATTATGAGAAGGAAAAGGAAAAATTATAAAATACCTTATTTGACAATAAAGTTGTGCCACTGGAAATAATAGGAAAATTTAAAATTTTCTTTTCTGTTGGAAACCGACAAATCCCTCTAAAATAGGAGGATTTCTTCGAAAATCTTTTGCGTTCTGCTCCCTCCCCTCTTTTTGTTGTGTGAGAACTTTCTCTCTCTTTCTCCCTCGATTTCTCTGTTTCTCTCCTCTCTCTAAGCGAATCTCTATCTCTCTATACAATCTCTCTCTCCTCTCTCTCTCACTTACTCTGTCTTCGATCGATTTCTCTCTACAAATTTATCTCTTTCTCTCTCTCCTCTATCTCCCACTCTCTCTCTCTCTCCTAGCTCTCTTACCGTTCTCATAATCTCTCTCTCCCCAATCTCTCTCTTACCATTCTCATCACGAAATCTCTTTCTCTCTCTTAATTTTCTCTCTCACGAAATTTCCCTCACAATAGACAGTTAGATTTATTGGGTGTACGAGATATATACCATTGATTATGCTTATTTTCTATTTACTATGTGTAATTACTCAATCCAATCACCAGAAAACAATGAATTTCCAAAGAACTAAAATTTATTGGATCTACAAATTCATTTCCGATGTTTTCCATAAAATTGCAAAACATACCGTAACTGTAGAATAAATAGGTCATGAAAATGGAAAGTAAAGTGAAATAACTCATATAATAGATTTTACACAACTCGTTCACTACAATGTAAAATGAAATGGCCTATTATAAAGTGAATTATGCACTCAAACTTGAGGGTCAATTAGACATTCATTCTACACTAAGAATAGAACCTCTTTACAACTACAAAAAGGATAGATGTGAATTAAGTGCATGCACGTACAATGAACTGAACGTATCCTTAGGGAAATAATTTTATAAAACTTAAAAATATCAAATATATAAAGTTGGGAAGGAAGAAGATTATTTGCATTTGTCTATTTTTCTTTAGGGTTATTGATTTTTTTGTTGAGATGTCCGAGATGTGAGACATCTCTTTTACATGGTGTGATCCAAAAAAACCCCATGGCTAGACTCTCATAAAAGGAGGAAGTAAACGTAGAGGGTAGAACCCACGGCCTCAAGCCTCACAAAGAAGGGAAGATACCAGCTGAGTTACCCCTCAATTGGTATTTTTATCTTCCACTTGCAAATTTGTAAATAGATCATCCCTAAGTATGTTTGTTGTTAGCATTTGATGTCAAAATTTAGTTAGATTTAACCATTAAAAGGGTAGCTTTATTAACACCCATGGATTGTTGGTGGGCACCGATGCGAAAAATCATTGATTGCATAAAATCAGGTGATAGAGATCATTTTTCGCCCCAATCTTTCACATAAGAGATTTTGAGACCAATCCATAAGCGTACTATTGGGCATACCGTTTTTTATTCCACAAATCCCAAATATGTAGCCCTAAAATCACATGGCACATATCACGCTCAAATGTGATCATTTTAGGGTCACTATTTTTGTGTTTGTGCCATGTGGAAAAAAATTGACCATCTAATGATAAAGTCATAGTCTCAAGATAGATTGTGTAAGACTGGGCGAATAATAATCTCCATCCTTTAATTTAAAGTAATTAATGGTTATTTTCTAAGGTGCCCGCCAAAATTCCTTGGGTGTTAATAAAGGTACCCCATAAGGTAAACTCCTATTCTCTCTCCCTTCTCTCTCTCTTTCGTCCCTACACTCACCCGTCCACTGATTTCTCCCTAGTAGAAGAATACGAATAATAGATGATGGTTAAGATTTATAAAAGATGTACACATCATTTGATAGATAATAGTTAAGATTATAAAAGATATACATAGTTAAGATAATAATGGTTAAGATTATAAAGATATACATATCATTTGATGTATATCTTATATTTCAGAAAGGCTTCACTACTTAATGAAAAAATAAAAAACAATCATTGCACAGATATAGATTTTTAAGTCTCAACAACGACTACAGGGTCCTTGGTGGTGGGACATCCGGCTACTCGGTGGCGGCCATGCTTTCCTAAAAGTTCCGAATTCTAGTTCTTGAAAGAGGAGGCGACATTCATATGCACCCTAATCTCTTGACTCAAGAGGGTTTTATACTGCCCGTCTTGGAGGTTGACAGCGTGCCGAATGCTAGCGGCCAATTTATTGCTAAATAAATAATTTTTTTATAATATTTGGCCACAAAATTTTTATTTTGTTGCCAAAGATTAATATTTGGCGATGGAGTCCTTAGTTCGTTGCTAATGCAGGCTATTTAGCGATGGAACTGGATTGTATCCATAAAGATATTTTTTTTGATAATATTGAGCTATGAAAGCCTTATTTCATTGCTGAAAAATATATTTTTCTGGACCATATTTGATGACGGAATCCTCCAAATGTTGATATTTGTGATAAAATTCTTATTTCGTCGTGAAAGGGTGATATTGGGCAATGAAAAAATATTTCGGCACCAAACATTTTTTTTTTTTTACAATCTTTGGCGACAAACTCTTTTATTTCGTTGTCAAAGGGTGTGATATTTGGCGTCGTAATAATTATTTTATTGCCAAAGAATGACATTTAGCGAAAATTGTTTATTATCGTCACTAAAAAATGTACCTTTATGCAATTTTGGCGAGAAAGTGTTCTTTTCATTGCGAAAGTACTATATTATTTTCTGACAAATTAAAAACATATTTTATCTCCAAATTTCGTCTAATCTTCTAATTTAAAAGCAGTCAATGCATACCTACTGGAGGAAGTGGGTTGAGATCAAGGATCAAATTTCGGTTTTCATTTCGGTTTCAGAGGGGACCGAAACTAAAATTTTGGACCAAAATTTCGGTCAAAAACCAAAATTTTAGCCAAAAATTTGACCGAAATTTTGAATACTATATATATTTGGACCGAAATTTCGGTCCAAATTATCAATTTCGGTCATTTCGGCTGAAATTTCACTACAAAAAATTCAGCATACGCCAACGGCTGGAATTTTCGTGCCGTCAGTGTAGGGGCAAATTTGGGCCCACCCACGATGCCCAACCTGACCACTCCACTTAACGCCCAGGACCCATTCAATTAGGTCATTATATAAATCAGTTTTTTTTCTTCTCCCTTCTCAACTCCCCTCTGAAACCCTTCTTCCTTCTCCTTCTCCTTCTCACGAACTCCTCTCACAAACCCTAGCTAGCTTCGTCTCCATTTGAAGCATTAGAGTCACTTGCGTCCGAACGATCAGATTCGACGTCAAAGCATCAGAATCAACAGTCTTTCAATGTTGATTTTTACTCCTCGCCATTTCCTTTAATCTGGTAGGGTCGAGTTCATTTTTCATTTGCTGTTGCTGCCTCCTCTAGCTTCTGTCCTCTAAAACTCTACTGAAACTCTTCGCAACTTCATCAATGGAGTTTTGGGGTAAAGGTAAATCTCTTCTCTCAGATCTATTAATATCTTAGATTTCCTTTCTAATTCCTTGTATCTACACTTACTATTCTATTTCATTGGCTAGGGTTCAATACATTAGCAATATAAATCATTTCTCTTATATGTTTTTATTTGTGTACAGAGCAAGAGAGAGAGAGGCCACGGGGAAGATAGTGGCACTCAAGAAGGCCCGTCTTCATGAAGATGATGAAGGGGTCGCACCCACTAGCTTTCGAGAGGTCTCCCTCTTCAAAATGCTCTCCATTGATCCCCACGTCGTCAGGTTGGTTAAAACCCTATTAATTTTGGTTTTATTTTGATCTTTTTGGTCTCGGTGTTCTATTATAATTTATATTTAGGTATGATTGGGATGGGTTTTTATTTGTGTACAGAGCAAGAGATTTCTCTTTAATTTTGGATTGTCATTATGATCTTTTACCGAAATGCATAAGAGTTCATAAAATTTTAAAGGAAGATAGACGGAGCTGTTGTCATGTCACAAGAGTTTATACATTATTTTCTTCTTCTTTTTTGTAGTTTCTAACTCATTCACAAGCATACACAAAATTTGTGTACTCTCTAAATTGTGATTAGAAAAAGGGAGGCATGCCGAAGTTTTTAAATCCCCTTAGTTCAGGAAATTTAAATCCCCTTAGTTCCGAGGAAATTACCTTGTGGTGGACAAGACTTAATTCGATTTAAATGGGATGTCTGGGTATAGAGTTTTCCTGGTGTCTTGTGCCAATTCAGTTAGAATTTGAGTTTTGGAATTTGCACCTTATTAAAATTCCAAGATTTTCAGTTAAACTTGTGCAATTCTACTCAATTAATTCCTACTCACAGTCAATTGTACCTAAACCATTGACTTTTGTGGGAATTAACACTCTAATTATACACTAGAAACTAAATAGAAATGAAATAGAGTTGCATGCTACTAAGACTGACTACTAGCCATGTTGTGTTTTTATTTTTGTTAGTACTCAGCTGTTTGGCTAAGCAAAGTTCACTTAATATCCACCACCGGTGGCGGATTGTGCAAAAACATGTGCCATATGGCACCATGTAGCCTAAAAGTTCTTGACGTGCCATAAACTATTGTAGGTGGTAAAGGGCTCGGATATCCGTCATCAAACAAAAAGAACTGTTGTAGTTGACCATAGTCAAATCTCCACTTAACGATAACAAAATCTGAGAAAGAAAAAAAAAAGCCAAGCAATGCCAATGCATTATTACCAAAACTTTATTGTTGTTGTTTGGAAAAGCATTAGGAACCGAAAGTGTTCCTCGCCTCTGAAAATTTAAATTTTATTGATATTAAGCCCTTCCCATGAAGGAGATCATGCATCTTCTTTGCAAAATAATTAATCCGTGATGGATATAAGAAGAGAACCGATCAAATAAGTTGACACCATAGACCCACTTCTCCTCATTGCTTGTATAACTAAGCAACTCACCTGGTTGGAACCCCAAACTGATCTCGTCCTTTGCAGGCAGGGTGCATGTCATTTTGAGTACGAGTTCCTCCAACCGACGATTTCGTCAATGCAAACTAAAGGTTCACTGCTAACACTAATGACTGTTTTCAATCATACGGTGGAGATTTTTTTTTATTTTAATCTTTCAACATTTATTTTGATATTATAATCCATATATCATGATATTGATTTTATGTCATATATATTCATGATCAAGGTGTCCCTTCAGAAGGGTTTATGGGTGACTTTTGGGGATGTGTGTTCCCAATAGAATTAACATTTGATAATATAATAGATGGATAATGATCTTAAGCTATATTATATGAAAGATTGGGCCGGAAAGTGATCTACATTAAGTGTGATTCCAATCAGTTAATGGTCTTAACAGTGGAAGCATCATTCCGGGATTGAATCTTCAATTACAAAAACTTGTCCCTTTCTTATGTTATTATATATATATATATATTTTTCCTCATTCTTTTCCCTTAGCCTTTCCATTCTAGTGTGGAACTAGTTTGCGATTTAGTTCGCTTTGGTTCAGTTAGATAGAGAGAATTGGAAACTTTTAAAGAAAAAAACTTAATTTTGGTTGAATAATTCACTGAATTGCATATGCTTTAGCAAATATAGGGGAGAAAAAAACCCAAATCTGATGCTTCTCGTTTAAAGCCATCTGTAAATTAAAAAAAAATCACTTAATTGCATATGCTTTAGCAAATGTTCTTTATGGATTTTGCTTCTTAATGCAAAAGATTATTTAAAGCACGCTTTTCCTTCAACAAAGATCAATTTCGATTTCTTCTTGATATCTGGTATTGCAGGAGTTATATCATAGGTATTTTTATTTGCTATTGTGCATTTATATGTTTGTTAACATGAGATTCATTGCATTTCTTCTCTTCTTTTGCACTTATATTAAGTTTTTCTGACAGCTGCTTCTCATACCTATATCATAGGTATGTCTATTACTTATTTTGTCGATCCTCCTTGTGATTGATAAAGTTGAATCATAGTGTTTGATCGTATTAGTATCACTAGTCTTTCTCACTTTCTCTCACTTTCTCATACTAGTCTCACGAGCTCAGCTCAAATAATCAATCTCTATTTTCAAAGCTTCTTGCATAGACATTATGGATAAAAGCTGGATGCAGAAGCCTCTAAGCATTTTTTTATTGCGACTAATTAATATTCCTAAATAGCTAGTATTTTGATGAAGTGGTGAAAGTAATGACTTTTTGAAATATGTTGCTATAATAGAAACACTGAAGCATACTATGATGGGGCAAGAGAATTCATTAAATTTGCTGACTCTCGTGGAGCAGTTTATGATGGAAGGTTAAAATGCCCCTGTATCAAATGTTGCAACGTCTACTATCTAGACGTGAAGACAACATATGATCATATCATATGGCACGGAATTGGGAAGAGCTACACTACGTGGTTTTTTCATGGGGAAAATAACACGGCATCGAGTTTTACACGAGATGAACCATTGGCTGATGTAGTTGAAGAAGATGATGATACAACTGATGATATGAGGAGCATGTTACATGATTTGTGTGGGGTTCCGAGTGAAGAAGAAATTCATGATAGTCAGAGACAAGGCACAGAGAGTACATTGGATGACAATACAGCTAGATTTTTTAAATTGGCCGATGATGCGGAGTTGGCCCTCTACACGGGGTGTAAACATACAAAATTATCGTTTATCATAAGACTATGGCATATCAAGTGCCTTTGTGGATGGAGCAACAAATCCTTCTCAATGTTACTTGACTTGTTAAGAGAGGTGCTCCCTGAAGGATCGAAACTTCCAGATAATTTTACACAAAGTAAAAAGATAGTTACGGACTTGGGACTCAGTTACAATAAAATTGATGCTTGTCCAAATAATTGCATGTTGTACTATAAAGAATCGATTGACAAACAGAAGTGCGACATTTGTGGAACATCACGTTGGAAGATGCATGAGAACTACGCTCCTGATGATACCAAAAAGAAGACTCCAGCGAAAATTTTACGCTATTTCCCATTGAAACCACGTCTTCAGAGATTGTACATGTCATCTAGAATTGCTACTGATATGATATGGCATGACGTAGAGCGAGTTAAAGATGGTGTTTTAAGGCATCCGGCAGATTCTCAAGCCTGTAAGCATTTGGACCAGCTTTATCCTACGTTTAAAGAAGACCCTCGAAATATTAGACTTGGGTTAGCAAGCGATGGATTTAACCCTTTCAGAACAATGACTATCACTCATAGCACATGGCGTGAATGCTGTTTTCATACAACTTACCACCATGGTTATGTATGAAACAACCAAGCATTATTTTATCGACTTTAATACCGGGTCCAAAAGTCACGGAAATAATATTGACGTCTATTTGAGGCCATTGATTGATGAGTTGAAGGATTTATGGTTAGATGGGGTGGAGACATATGATGCTTTGAAGAAAGATGTTAGTTCTCGTGTTGCGTTGCTTTGGACAATCAATGATTTTCACGGCTATGCCATGTTGTCTGGTTGGAGTACTAAAGGAAAGAAAGCTTGTCCTTCATGCCATAAAAATACATGTAGTCAAAGGTTGAGATACGGAAAGAAAGAATGTTATATGGGCCATCGTCGATTTCTACCGATGGATCACAAATTTCGAAGTCAAACAAAGACATTCAATGGGAAACCCGAGTATGAAGTTGCTCCAAAACCGATGTCCGGAACAGAAGTCTTGAATGAGGTAAACAAATTTGTACATAAGCCTATTCTTGGAGAAGAGCATAATTGGAGAAAAAAGAGCATATTCTTTGAGTTGCCTTATTGGGAGCACAATCTCCTAAGACACAATCTCGATGTGATGCATATTGAAAAAAATATTTGTGATAATGTGCTCTTCACGCTTTTGGACATTGATGGAAAAAGTAAGGATGGGATAAATGCGAGAAAAGACTTGGCTGAGATGGGATTGAGGAAAGAGTTGCATCCACAACAAATAGATTCAAACAAATTCAAATTACCAGCTTCAATTTACAATTTGGATAGACATGGAAAAGAACAGTTTTGCAGAGTCCTTAAGAATATGAAGATTCCGGATGGTTTCTCGTCTAATATCTCAAGCCGTGTCAATGTCAAAGAACGAAAGATAACTGGATTGAAAAGCCATGACTCACACACCATATTACAATATTTTTTGCCTATGTGTATTCGACATATCTTACCAAAGTATGTGGCGAGGACTTTAATAGACTTGAGCACATTCTTTCGCGAATTATGTTCGAGAGTTTGTCGAACTGACGATTTGATCCGCCTCGAGAAGAACATAGCACTGACACTTTGCCATTTTGAGCGGATCTTCCCGCCTGCTTTTTTTGACATCATGGTGCACATGTCGATACACTTGGCATCTGATGCATTACTTGGTGGACTGCACTATCGATGGATGTATCCCATTGAGAGGTTTGTATTGATGCCTTGTCACTTTTCAATTAAACATGAGAGAATATTAATGTGTTTCAGTAACACAAAACTTAAGTTGTCGAAATCAGGTACTTGTTCACTTTAAAGTCGTATGTGCGCAATAGGGCTCAACGAGGGTCCATTGCGAAGCCTATTTGGATGAATGTCTCACATTTTACTCCCGATACTTGCACAATGTTGAGTCAAGGCTAAACCGACCCAAAAGAAGTGATGAGGAAACATCAATGAGAAGCGCTAAAGTGTTCAATCTTACCGATTTGGAATGGACACAGGCTCATCGTTATGTCCTCTACAATAATGTTAACGTCACAAGATATATAGAGTATAAAGCGTTAACAAAAATTTCTATTATATTTAGAGAGTTGATTTATTCAATTGTTTTAATATATGAATCCTTTTATGTAGGGATCATAAAGAGTAATTAAACACAAGTTACATCGAAAGCATACATGCGCATGATATAGAAAAGAACACGAAAGGCATTTCATCTATTGGATTAAGGATCGTGTATGCAACTATATATTTCTAAAATCATCATCAATATAGCTCATTTTTTCTGATTAATACTTTCTCCTCTATTCTTAATAGATCACGAGATGAAATGAAAATTGGATTTACATTGCCAAAAGAGCTTATTTGTTAGCGAGGACCTCATCATATTCTTTGAAAAGGCTAAAATGCTATCCTATTAATGGATACAATTTCATAACAGTTGCAAGAGAATCAAAGACTAAAATGCAAAATAGTGGAGTCTATCTATCGGCAGCGACTACTAGCTTTTCAAGTGCAAGGGATATCAATCTGATTATTGGCAATGTGGAATATTTTGGCCGATTGATCCACATAATTCTAACATATTCTGATAAATTGAAGGTTACAATGTTCAAATGCGAATGGGTAGATGTTCGCGTAGAAGGGAGGGGAATAAAGCAAGATCATTTGGGGAACACACTTGTGAATTTCACACGATTGGCATTTTCTGATGAACCATATGTGTTGGCTTCCCAAGTCAAACAAGTTTTCTACGTAGATGATCCTATTGACCCAAATTGGAAGGTTGTTTTTAAAATCAAGCCCAAAGGAGCTTCTGAGTTGAGAATAGAAGATCGTGAACTGTTAATGAGTGACCAAAATTTAAATGATAGAGGAAATGTAAATGATGATTGTGACGATGACACTGAGTGGATTAGAACAGATGCAGAGGGAGAAATTGTTGTAGTGACAGGACTTCATAATGACAATGAACAATAGTATTTCAGATTATATGAGACAAAGAGGAGGTAGGCATTTCTCATGTTTCCATTTTCAATTCTCCATGGTTGCATGTCTCCTAATGCAGGTATCAGATTCCTGAAAATTAGCCATGTCAAGAAGCTTGGCATCTTTTTTACGAACCTGTAGTCACTGCTAGTGAGGGGCAACTTGATATTAAATGGATTGCCCCAGATGAAGCAGTGACAAATCTTGTTTTGAGCAATCTAATTGCCTTGATTCAAAGGATGGAGATTGTTTTTAGGCCCAATCTTCCACAATACTGATCTTTAGATCCTTGCTCACCTATAAGATTGTGAAACGCTGATTCCACATGTTACACATCCCCAAAACTGCCTGATCATGGGTGTACTAGAAGAGGTTCTGAGGTCATTTTTGAGATCTGTGCCATGTATAATCAATAGCTGATCTCATAAGTGAGCCATCATCCAGATGTCAGTTTTGTGGAAGATTGGGCCGAAAAATGATCTCTATCGTTCGATTCAAGACAGTCAATGATTTTTATGCGAGAAAACCTTGATTGCAAAGACTGAATATTTGGTTGCAAATACTGTTATTCTAGTGATATTGGTGATGCTACCATTACTGCCTTCAAAACAATCCAAAATAATTAAATAATGTGTTTTTTCCACTTTAACTGTTCCATTTCCATAGCATTTGTTTATCAATGGATTTTGTGGTAACTCAGATGTATACCTCCCTCCTTTGTGAAGCTTGATGTCAATGATCTTTTCTAGTCTTTTGGGTACCCTGATTGTTCTTTAAAATCATGGACAATAGTATCTGATAGCCATAATTGTAATATTTTTCCTTGATTGTTTGGGTGTTACAGAGTGAAGATGGAGACATCATTGACAGTGTTGATTTCTATAAACAACCTGCTTTTGGTAATCCTTTGCTTAGAATCACACAATCCAGGTTATTTTTTGAACATTCTTTTCTCTTTGGTTTTATTGTATGATATATGATCATCTGCCCCTGTGTATATTGGTGCAGTGTTGGGTAATAACTGATTTCTCTAGTTATATTGGGTAATAACCGATATTTAACTGCCGATAACAAAATTGTATATTGATATGTATTTTTTGAACAGGCCATAGAAAAGATCAAAGCAGCAAAGAACAAATCATCTCAAGGCCGGTGAGTGGTATTGTGTAAATAGGCAATCTTTTGATGGGTATGTAAATTAGAATGAAAGATTTAGAGTTTATCTTGTATTGATTTTGGTGTCATTTTCGTTATATACAGATTAGAATCGTTCTTTAAGCCAGCTGTGAGTGTATCAGTACCCATTAAACGAAAGGTATATGCTTCAAATCAGACATAGTTTATATACTGATTTGTTACTACGATCATTGTTATGATACTCTGAAAGCCTATGAGAAATTTAGATTGCGAAGCTTTGTGCCAACCAAATTTGAGGGAACTCATACCTATTTCTGCTGATGGATTAATTAAAGTCTATGGAATTTACTTAAAATGGAGTGAGTATATATATTAGATATTTGGAGTTATGTGTGTTTACCTTTTCAAAATTTGAAGGTCAAACTTTAATTTGTATGTGGTCAGTTTAATTTACCCACCCTTATTGATGCCCATGCCTTGCAGACTAGCATAGTGGACTAATTGGAATATCTAACAAGAATTGGCTTCTTCTGTTTATTTATTATTTTTCTGTTTACAGTTACTTTTGCATGGCTATGTCATGTGCAACCCTAGATAGCATGGCTCAGTCATTACCCAAAAGGGATTTGAAATTCAAGTGCCTATTTTCACAAGCCCTTGGTAAATCATTCACAGTCATATTATTACTGCAATTTTCTTTACATAGCTTCCACCTAGACAATTGGTAGCATTCCCAAGCCATGTAGGCACCTACGTTCAGCTCCTCGTCTTCGTTCACACTTGTCGACCCATTCAGGTTACTAACTGACTACCTTCACCCTTTCCAATGTAGCAACTATGCTTGTGTGGGCATATCGTTTTTTACTATTGAATACTTTGGCTTCCCCTAACTAGTGTAGCAGACTAGTTACTTTACTTTCCCTCCTGTTATTCTAGTGATATGGTGGAGAATTGCAGTAGCAAGCTCAAAATCACTGTTGGACGTCTGCTATACATTAGAGGTAACTACAAAGATCAAAGCAGTTTATCAGGCTGGGGGGTATGGAATGTTGATGGTTGTATATATGGCAAGGGTGTTGACTAAAGTTTTTAAGAGAACTTGGTGTTTTATTCAGTTGATTCCAAAATATGCAAGTTGACTAAATATGGCAAGGGTGTTGACTAAATATGCAGGTTGTATATAAGCCATGTAGGCACCTATTCCAACTCGCGTCTGGAGTCAAATTCTTTCTGCCTTCAAGCTTATTCGCTCGCTGTCTGGAGTCAAATTCTTCCCACAGTTGCCGTATAGGTTTTACATGGATTTTTGTGTACTGCAACTCAACAGACTTCAACCTCCCAATTCGGTTTAAGATTTGGCGCATATCATGAACAGAATCAACCTGCATATTGTAGTTTAGATAAAGAAAAGTGTTCAGTAAATTACATTGCATGGTGAGAGGAAGGGCTTGGAAGTTATATATAAATAAAATACACAGACAAAATCAGGCACATAAAATGAAAGAGATCAAGACAGGAAGTTACGCTGCTTCCATTCTCTATTTTACGGTATCGATTTTTGCAAGAGCAGCTACGGATTCAGCTGCTAACATGGGGTCTCATTCCCACTTCCATTTCCATGTCCATGCAACTATATATGTAACTTAGCACCATTTCCATGCAACTCTATATCTTCAATTCAATTCTCTAGTCATCTATCACCTTCCTATATCTTCAATTCAATTCAATTCTCTAGTCATCTATCACCTTCCTATATCTTTAAAAGCATATATGGGTCTAAGAGACACCAAATTAGGTTAAAATTTTGACTAATGCCAGTTTATCTGGTGGCTTAGGTGACTTTTTTTAAGTTTAACTTGGTCTGATTGAAAATGTACAAAAATGAAGGAAATGGGCCTGAGTTTCCATTTCTTAGATGAAAATTAGGTAAAAAATGGAACTTCTGAATGTGATATTGAAATGTAGCCTGGAATGAAAGATAAATTCGTTTTTAGAATAAGGTGAGGTGTATTCATGAATATGAACAAGGGGCAGTGACGAATCTAACCCGGAACAGATTGAGATTGGATGATGATGGATGCCCCAACTTTATAATGGATCACTGATCCTGAAATGGCTGGTCTAAGCTTTTGGGTAGCCCATTACCCGTATTCATGAATTCATCTCCCCTGTTCTGATTAATCTTTTATTAAAATATTAAAATTGCAATTACTTACTCTTCTGTCTCTTAATTCAAAGATTATTGAGTCTCCCGAAAATGGTATAGGTAAATCGGTGCCACAATTTCGATAACCCATTTCTATTAGTCCACAACATCGTATGTATCACCAAATGAAGATTGCTACTAAGCACTAACCTTTTCATCACAATTTTCATTGATATTATGTACCGCCTTCATTATCCTTAGAAGTAGACAAATCTTTGGCAATGCACTTTATTCGTTCTTGATCTTTTCCTCCTTCCTTGTTCGACATCGAATTTGCATTTTCTCGTTAGGGAACACGTAGCTTTTCCACTTCCACGCCTTTGATTCAAATATCTTTGATACACATTACCATCCGATCCTATCGAAACAATTGATTACCATCAAAGCATGGGCACAGTGCACCAAATGATGGTTACGTTCTTATATGGAGTTCCGTGTTCGACCCAATTCCATCCATCCAATGAGTTCCAGTGATACTCAATGAGGCCACCGTTCTCCGAAAGCATGAAGAGAGACCCAGTTAGCGACATCAATGATGGCTTCATGGCTGTTCCTGGTAGTCTCGATAGTATTAAATGAGGGGACTGGTAGTGTTCGTGCCATAACTCAGTCACTCTATTGTATTGATATAATCTACCGTTTCGGCCTACGGTGAAGATTATATTCATTCTGAACACTTCCTAATCAACTATGGATGCAATTTTTGTATTTGGAGGGCTTTGGCAGTCTTTCCACTTGAATTTTCTCAAAGCAACCTAGAAAAGAGCAGTCATCAATTATCAAGTAGGGTGCGAAGAACTATGCTAAAGTGAGTGGTTCTCTATTTTCTTAAATTTTCTTGTATCGGTTTGCACTTCGATACACATTTTGAAACAGGGTATATCAAGGAAAAACCTGATATACCCTGTTTCCTCAATTGATTGGTACAGTTTTCATGCTCATCTGTATGTATATATTCTTGGGGAACTGGTATTGGGTGTAAAATGTTTTAACCTAATTTGCTTTTTATGTTGCTTTCAGATATGGATCCAAATCAGCCATCACAAAAAAAAGTACGAGGGAAAACTTTATGTGCTGATTTGCATAGAAATATACCAAAGCACCGTCTCCCACTTGTTTTCAATGATCGGGGTCAATCAGTAGGAGGCGAGGATGTGAAATTTATTAGCTACCTTGGAGTTTTATCAAGAGATAGGTCTTTTTTACCCATCGATTGCCCTTCATGGGACGCTGTGGACCCTATAGATAAAGAAAAGGTTTGGGACGCTGCTAAGGTAAATATAATTAATTATTTCTTATTGAGAATATATGCATTTCAAATTATTTATCATTGATAATTTCTTTTCAGATGCGTGTTTCGCTTTGAAATTCCTGAAGACGAGAAAGTAAGAACTTGGTTCATGGAATGGATAGGAAGAAAGTGGAAGGAACACCCACGCAATGTAAAAAGAAGATATTTTACTAATCCCCTCCCTAAAGGAGCAGATCCATCCTCTCTGAACCCGCCAGGGGTTGACGGGAGACAATGGTTGAATTTAGTCGGTAGGGATGGGCATTGGCAAAACTCTAAAACAAAGGTAGGATGACGGTTCTCAACATATTAAATTTTTATACATTCAAACTTATTATAAATGTATATAATAGGAATTAATTTTTTTCCAGAAAATGGTTGAAATAAATAAAGTCAACCGAGAAAAAAAGACGATGCATCATACAACAGGGCGGAAAAGTTTCCCTTCAATTATTGCATCAGAAGTAAGTGAATTTATATTATTTTCTGATTAATCGTACTTTGTATATTTTATAATTATTATATACTTTCTTCTTCATCTTATTATATGAAATCATATTAATATCTGTATTTATTTTTTAATTTTACAGACTTCAGAGGATGGTGTAGAACCTAGTCGCGCCAATATATTCAAAATTGCATATACGCACAAGGATGGTACACCATCAAATAGTGTGGTCGCGGATGCATTGGTAAAATTTATAATAATTTTTAATTACAGGTCATGTTTTATTTCTTAAAATAAAATATATTATTAATTATTACAGGAGAAAATAAATAGACAACAAGAGAAACAACTAGAGGGATCCAAAGACCCCCCCGGTCGTGAAGATGTCCTCTCTCAGGTTTTTGGAGAGGATCGACCTGGTCGATGTCGCATCCTTGGAGTGGGACCAACTCCATCACGAGAATGGGGGGGCAAATCCAACCGTCAAATGTCAAAACAAGGGGAGATGGCTTGTTTGAGGAGCAAGATAGCAGAATTAGAAGAAAAAGAGAAAGAAAGAAATAGAGAAATGCAAGAAAGAATTAGAGAGATGCAGGAAAGAGACATAGAAAGAGATAAAAAGATGGAAGAAGCGCTATGCAAGCACGATGAGCGAATAGAAGAATTGAAGAGAATGTTCCTCGCTTCACAAAGATAGATATCGAAGGTAATTGATTTACCTTTTTTATATGTTCTTTCTTCAATAGTAGTTTAATAGCATTCTTCTTTGATTTATGGCTATGGTGTCCTTGCTTGCATTATAGTAGCGAAGATAGTGAATGCAATGCCCCTTTCTGTCACAAATGTTTAAGAATTTTGTTTTTGTTTAAGAACTCTACTTTTTCGTTGGGATTGGTTCTTGTTTGTATAATTCTTATTCCATATTCCATCAAACTCCTATTTCGTAGCTGCTGCACAACTCTATATTTATTTTAAAAATACGATGGCTGAATTGATTAGGTGATTATATTTATTTTAAAAATATTTTTAATTATGATCATCTTGAAAGATTTAGAATAAGATTTTAAAAGAGTTATAGTAATCTATATATATAAACCTCTATATATAGAGGTGTTCTCTATAAATAAATCATAGACAACCATACATTTCTCTCTCTTAAAATACTTTTGGATTAATAAAGATATTCTTCCATCATAGGAGTTTTCAGGCCCCTGTTGAAGGTTGACAATACAGCAACCTTGAGGTCCTAGGTTCAACAAGGTCGAGTGCACCATCTACACCATCTAGACAGCTCGGGTAGGGTCGGGCATATGCCATTTTCCTATTGGGTAGCAAAAATTTTGGCTTGACCCAACCAGTTAGACAGCCTTAGGATCAACACATGATGGTGACGTAATGATAGGCGAGTGGTGTATTTTGTGATCAGTGAGTTTCACAGGTCATGTTTTCACGAAAAAGAGTCAAATTTTCTCTTTTTTTCCTTCAAAACATTAAAGCAAATTAGATCTCCAAGGTTAATTGTATTTTTGTGTGTGTGCGTGTATATATATATATATGTATATATATATCAAACCACCACCACCACCCCCCCCCCCAAAAAAACAAAAAAAAAAAAAAAAATTTGTAAAAAAAAAAAAAAGGGGCCTACGCCGACGGCTGCCGCCGTCGGCATAGATTATTTAATTAATTCGAAAAAATATTTTTAACAACCCTATGCCGACGGCAACAGCCGTCGGTGTATGATATTTAATTAATTTTTTTAAAAATATTTTTTAAAACACCTATGCCGACGGCATGAGCCGTCGGCGTAGGAGTATTTATATAAATTTTAAAAAAATTTAATAACCCTACGCCGACGGCATCCACCGTCGGCGTAGATTCATGACTTACGCCGACGGCTGAAAACCGTCGGTGGTTAGATTCCCCGACGAGAATAGTACCGACGGTGTGTCGGCGTCGGCGTGAATTCTGACGCCGTCGGCGTAGGTTACTATTTTTGTAGTGTTTTGATCCTTGGTTGAGGCCATAATTTCACAGTAGGTGAAAAATGGTACTCAGAAACCACAAAATCTCGGTGAAAAGCTGACTTCAATTTGTTGACGTCAAATATATGCCCTACTCTTATGACCTCTGGATCTATTTGCGACAATGCAAATCAGTTAAAAGTAAAATTCACCGATTTAATCCTCAATGGATTTTGGATTGACCCGCCTCCGAGGAGTAGCTAAATGCGTCAAGATGGCATTGGTGCAAGCTGAAGAGTGAGCAGCTTACAGATTATATCTAATATTTAATAGAGTTGGTATACAATCAGTGTCCACCCATCATATATATATATATATATATATATATATATATATATATATATATATATATTTATTTATTAGAGCAGTCCACACATCTGTGTGACTTACACGGACTTTCATGTACTGGAAGTCTGTGCATGTCCTATAGTCACACTCATTGTAGATTTTCTCTATTCAATGTGCATGAATTGTCAAAAAGATTGAAGATTCCAAAAATCCCAAAAAACACAGTTTATAAGATAATCAGGGTTGTTGATGGGTCACAAACTCATCTGGATTATCTTATCAAAGTTGCCATGCATGGCACCTGATCCTCATGACAGTGGCCTATTGGGGTCATGCATCCTGATCCTCATGGCACTGGGCCCATTTTAGTAACTAGGGTTACGCTTAAATACCATTTCAGCAACCATTCTTGACTTTTTTAAAGTCTTTTTCTTTTTTTCTATTTTTTCAAGAAAGTGTCAAACTTACTTTTTCATACATATTTGACACAAAAAATATGGCGTCCGGTAGCGAAGCGCTAGCGCTTCGAAAGCGTAGTGCCGACGCTCCTAAAACGAAGTGCCAACGCTCCTAAGCAATTCGCCGACACTTCATTTTTGGGCGTCGACGCTTCGAAAATAATAAAAATTATCAAAGCATTGACGCATCATTTTAGGGCGCTGGCGCTTCAAAAAAAATAAAATTCGAAGCGTCGGCGTCCCTAAATAAAGCGCTGATGCTTCGTTTTGGGGCACTGGCACTTCCATAAAAATTAAATAAAAAATTAAATTTAAAAAAAAAAAAAAATCTCCGAAGCGCCGGCGCCCCTAAATGAAGCGTCGACGCCCTAAACGAGGCGCCAACGCTTCATTTTGGGGTGATGGCACTTCCATATATATATATATATATATATATATATATATATATATATTCCGAAGCGTCGGCGCCCCTAAAATGAGGCGTCGGCGCTTCTCCGCAGATGTGCTAACGCTTCGCTATCGGGCGCTCATATTTTTTGAGTAAAATATACCTGAAAAAGTAAATCTGATACTTTATTAGAAAAAGATAGAAAAGAAAAAGACTTTTGAAAGTGTCATCGCTCCAAAACGAAGTGTCGGCGCTTCAATAATTTGTATTGTATTTTTTTTTTTTTTTTTTTAAAGCGCCGGTGCCTCAAAACGAAGCGTCGGCGTTTCGTTTTAGGAACGTCGGCACTTCGCTTCCGAAGTGTTAGCGCTTCACTATCGAGCGCCACATTTTTTGAGTAAAATATGCATGAAAAAGTAAGTCTGACACTTTTCTTGAAAAAATAGAAAAAAGAAAGAGGCTTTAAAAAAGTCAAGAATGACGGCTGGAAGGGTATTTAAGTGTGACCCTAGTTCGTAAAGTGGGTCCCATACCACCCATCACTTCACAAAAAGGACGCTACGTGTCACGCTCATATTAATTGGTGTAGAAATATCTCTACGCCTGGGCGCATATCCTCGAGCCTTTCTCTCTCTCTCTCTCTCTCTCTCTCTTTATATATATATATATATATATATATATATATATATATATATATAGGAAAAGGCCTCCGTTCTCCATGGGAGGACGGTCACCGTCTTCCAACCTTTCACGTGGACCTTGGGTATATTGCTTAGATCATCTTTGAAAAAAATAAATTAAAAACTCATCTCCACCGTGTATATTTTGAACCGTGAAATGTAGACCAATGAAAATCGTCAAATTTTGACTCGTGGGTTTAAAAAAAAAAATTTGAATTTTTTTTTTTTTAATATTGATCTAAACTGTCCACTTGTACTCCGCATGGCACCCAAAAAGTGTTTTAGGTGCCACGTAAATCTTGGAGGACGGTCACCGTCCTCCATTGGAGGACCTAACCGGCTCTCATATATATATATATATATATATATATATATATATATATATATATTCACTCCGTAGGCGAGCTTCTTATTGCAATAAACATGCGTTGGGTTTTCAAATGCTTTCTATGTTGAATATGTGGCGGAGGGGAGAATGCTTGGGCATACAAGTAGCCTGATCACATGCTACATGACATAATCAACCCAAAACAACTCCCATTTTTGGTTGGTCAGTCATGAAATATGTGATTTTAAAAAAATATATTATTTTAACTTTTCTGCCTTCTCTTTGATGAGTCAAAGATAGGATAGCGCCACAAAATTTGTGGCATTGATTTTCTCCAATTTTGACCATATTTTTAACAGTAAAAAATTTATAAAAACAATTTATTTATTTATTTGAATAGAATCTGATTGACCTTACCTAAACTGCGGTAAAATCCGATCCTCATAATCAAGGCCACATGATAGCCAACCATATCTATGTACATGTATACCATTGACAGAATTTTGAAGTTAGTCACCTGTCCGTGTACCACTATAAAGTTTTTAACTTTATATAAGTAATAATATTTTGGAATAACAAAACAACAATACAGTGTATATGACCCATTGAGTGGCAGGTCAGTTTGTTTCCTCCCTTATATTAATAAGGTGAGAGTTGTTTGGTGGGCATTTTTCCCCTATGTATTTCCCAATGTGTATATTAATAAGGTAAGAGCTGTTTGGTGGGCTTTTTTCTCCTATGTATTTCCGTATGTGCCACTCAATGTGAGTGCATTGTTACGAGAGAATTATTCTCTCAAGTGTTGCTCCTGAATTATCATGTTCTCTACGATTTGTAAAACACATCCAAGTTATCTATGCTGCATTGCATCATTCAAAAAAAATAAAATAATACAAGTATATATGTCTTAAGGAAATAAGGGTGACATTATTTGCACCCATCATGTGACTATCTGATAGGTGTGACATGATCTCAAGATCTATTGTGTGAAAGATTGGGATGAAAAACGATCTCCATCTGATTCAATGTAGTCAACAACTTCTTATGGTGGAAGGGTGTGCTCTTCATAGGAAAGCGGGTGCAAATAATGCCACCCAAGGAAATAACTTCATGATATTAACAAACTATTTAATATAGGGATAATGGCTCTCACGGGCATTTAAACACTAAAATGGTGTTTAAATGATCTCATGCCATTAAAATTTAACTTTGTATCTCACACCATTGAAGTGTAATTTATCATTATGCCATGTGGCCCACATCTCTGATCAATCTATGGTCCAAATAATAACCTACCATTGGAACATGTTTTAGGTCGATGAAACATGCTTATAAGCGGATGTGAACCAGCTGATTTATGAACATAATATATAAGCTAGTAAAACTAAAAACAGTAGTTGATATTATAATCCATAGATCAGATGATTTAAATCTCCATAAAATGCCATTTTTGGGCATAACATGTTCTCATTTTCAATTGGATAATCCATTAATCCAATTGGAGGATTATAAATAGATAAATATATTTTATTTTCACTGGCTATTGTACTTGAATCTATGATCTATCAATTTGATGGTAGGGATAACCCACATCTTAAATCATTGATTAAAGTCATTTAAACACCATTTTGGTATACGAGACTCTCGGGCCCTTTAATATATCTTAGAACTTTTAGATTTTGAGATGTTAGTCTTCTCTTGAAACGGTGTGATTCAAAATATACATTAAAAAATCAAGGAGTCAAAATCGGTATCTACATCGAGTATCGGTCCATAGAGGACTGATACGAATCGGCCGATACATATTGGCCAATACTGATAAACCGATCGAGCCATTAAAAAAATAAATTAGAAAAATACAAGTTTCAGCTCATACCGAGTTAGATACTCGACAAATTGATACGTATTGGCTGATATTTGACAAATTGATACGTATTGGCTGATATTTGATGCCATGTTAAAAACTATTCAAAAGAAACAAGAGAAATGGGTTTCTTAAATTGGTAAAATAACACTCGAAATTGGTGCTGGTCAAACGAGTTTAATGGTTAAATTTGCACTATCATTGGTAGAAAGTTCAAAAAAAAAAAAAAAATCACGTCAAATGCCAGCTAAATATAAAATTAGGAATGATCAATTTAGGGATTCTCATTTCTCAAACGGATAGCAAAAAATCTTCTAATTTTCTTAACATTTGAGAAAAATCTCATTGGAAGGATACCAAGTGTATAAATGTTCCAAGGACCATCTAAGAATTTTGTACTAATTTTTAAGGAAATCTCAACTCTTTTTTTAATTTGAAGATTCGACTAGAATACAAACTTTTGTTTCTATCAAAAAATGTAAAAAAAAAAGAAGAATACCAGCTTTTGTTGATTTTTGTGCCCCGGAGAACCAGCCATTGACCTATTGACTTACTATGACCTTTTAAAGAAGATAGTGCTATACGGCAGGCAGGTTTTGTGTAGGCAAAGTGCAAGCAACTAACATGCCGAAATATAATTGGCTGCAAATGCAGTAGGGCCCAAGCAATGCAAGTAGGAAGCAGCTAGTCACATCAGGCCACATCAGCTGCCTGCACAAAAACTGTCTGCGGCTTGCAATTTTCCTTTCAAACATTACTGATCATATTGCATCATTTAGTCTACAATGAGTGTTCACCTACCATGAGTGCATGCAGCAATCCACACATTTGTGTGACTGCATGATGTGTATGGAAGTCCGTGCGTGTCATTAAGTCACGCAGATGTGTGGTGTGGACTGATTTTGTAGATTGATTGTCTTCACGTAAAAAGACTGTGTCCTTTAGAAACATCCGCAAGTAGTGTTAGGGGATCCATGAGGGATTAAACAATACTACGCCCAAGACCAAACTCAATGAGAACCCAACATGACCAAATGGTCGAGGGAGGGCATATACCAAACCTGAAAAACTAATTTGATGCCCAATCCGGAAACCTGACCAATTTAATATCCCCTAATTTCCTTAATTTTATATCATATTAAGAATAATAAGGGGTTGACAGCCCTCCAGAGGGATGTCTACATATTTGAGAAATTCTGAGGATAAGAGCCCTGGATTGCCCATCTATTTCATAGTACGAAATATAAGGAAAGCTTCTTTATCTGAAATTTAATGAAAAGGCCTGTAGATTAGTTATACAAGAAAACATTTTCTGCACATTACCGTCCTCGATAGATGTTAACAAAGAAATTTTGGTTTACAAGTCTTTGAATAGCAGTTGAAATTTGGGTATCCTCTCAGGTGGCAGGGGGCAACTCACAATTAACTTCCCTTTCATGGCCCCTCTAAATATTGCCTGCAAAATTAAAATGAGGCACTTATTAATATCACTTTCAACTTAATGAAAAAAATAGTAATTTTAGATATATATATATATATATATATATATATATATATATATAGAGAGAGAGAGAGAGAGAGAGAGAGAGAGAGGTGGCTCTAAACCGACATTTGAACACCAAATGGTGTTTAAATGATCTTACACCATTAAAATTTCATTGTATCTCACACCATTAAAGTGTGATTTATCATTTTGCCATGTGGACACATCTATGATCAATCTAAATGGCCAAGTAGCAATCCATCATTGGAATATGTCCCAGCCAAAGGATCATGCTTATAAGTGGATGTAAACCATCCGATCAATGAACTTTAGTATCAGCCATCAAAATTAACCGTTGGTATTAGAGTGAACAGATCAGATGGTTCAAATATCCCAAAGAGTGATTTTTTTACCCATAACCCTTCAATTGATGATATACAACTTTGACGGTATGAATCTCCAAGATAATAAGCCAATAATTGGTGTAAGATCGTTTAAACACCATTTGGTGTTTAAATGGCACTCATGAGGGTCGGTCCAATATATATATATATATATATATATATATATATATATATATATATATGAACAGTGGTTAACACCAAAAAAATAAAAATTAGATGCCCCACTGGGGTATGGTGAGCGTGCACCAAATGGTCCACGTGGAACTTGGATGCATTTAGATCAATTTTTAAAAATTAATCAAATAAAATTTGAAGGCAAAAGAAAAGATGGACTGATTTTAATGGTCCAGATTTCAAGGCTAAAAACAGCATTGTGGAGACAAGTTTTCGAAAAGAAACTTTTAAGATGATCTAAATAAAACAACCTTACTCCATGTGGCAACAAATCAATGTTTTGGGTGCCACATGGAGCTCCACGTGGACCATTGGGGCACGCTCACTGTGCCCTGCCTGGTCACATAACTCTTTTGCTGTATACAGATATATGAGGAATGATTCAATGTAGTAGTGTCACATCATTATATAATGGGTAATTCAAAGGAGCAGGGTCACATCATTGTTTTAGGGCGTTTTTGATTGCTCATAATAGCCTCCAAATATGCATTTCTGGGAGCCATTACAGAAGTCAATTGCAAAACGGGTGTATGGTATGGATTGTTTTACGCATAATAAAAAGCAAGGCCAACCCTTTGTATCCAATAGAGGCTACATGTTTCGCTTCTTTCAGACTGAAAACGTATAGGGGCTGAAGTGCTCCCAAACATTCAGCCGATATGGGTTATATGGATGCACGAGATTACAAGGCCAAAAGCGTTCTCACACTCAAATGTGTTCCGCCATTACCAACCATTAACCATGGCGTTAGGTACTTTATTTCATTTTATTTATTAGAAGAATAGGTGGACTCCTGTAAAGTTTTGGGTGCTACATAAAATTGTCGAAAGTTTTCTAGGTTCAGTAAAAGTCCTCGTTTAGTAAAATTTGAGTCCTTACTCTCTCAAATGTGGTTGTTCATTTGATTGATCTATTTTTACATTAATTTTTGGTTTTTTTTCTTCCTCTGGTGTTTTTCTTCCTCTTTTATCCCATCCCCATGAGATTCCTTTTTAAAATCATTTCGTCTTCACATAGGGCCTTTGTTCCAAGTAGGTGCACTCAGGTGAATAGTCTTTCTACCCATGACATCTTAACCTCCATGAAACTAGTGTTTTTAAGGCCAGATGAGAGCTTGAGCCGTAAATGAGGTCGATCTAGTCCAAACCAGTCTGACTGGTAATTCAAATCAGTTGACAAAATATATTTAAATATCAATAACTAATCATATTAATTTTACTTTTTAAGTTGTTACATGTTATTATGTACAAATCCTCTCTCTCCTTTTGTTCCAAGTAGGTCCATTCAGGTGAATAGTCTCTCTACCCATGACCTGTTAACCTCAATGAAACTAGTGGTTTTAAAACCAGATGATGCTCGAGCCGTAAAAGAGGCGATCCAGTACAAAGTCCAAACCGCTAATTCAAATCAGTGGAAAATCTATATTTATATATTAATAACTACTCATGGTCACATATTAATTTTACTTGTTAAGCTGTTACATGTTATTATGTACAAAATCTCTCTCTCTCTCTCTCTCTCTCTCTCTCTCTCTCAGATTTGTGTGTTTGTTTTCTTGAAATGGAGGAACCCTATGAATGGCTTGAATACATTACTCTTAATCGCATGATTGGGTAACTTTTAATAGTCTTCTTATTCGATTAAAGCTATTATGTGGTTGGAAGGTTCATCCGTTATCAAGCCTTGCTGTTCTAATTCGAGCAGATATTCAAATTGTGTCAGCGCACATTCTTATTTGGTACTCCTGAAAAAGAATTTCAAACAGTTTTCAAACTCGAGGGGTCTCTATTAAGGTCAACAATCTTCATGTTTATTCATTCTTTTTTACAGAGTCAACAATTATATAAAGCACCATTGAATCAAGCGTTATCGTTCTAGCCCTGAAATCTTCCACCTTTTTCTATGCTAATATTTTTTATTTCTTGCCTCTACATGTCTTAGGTATGTGCAAGTAAGGATATCCATTCTTTATAACTTACTAATTACCACCAGACAAAAGCACAACTTTCACTGAATCCTCTATCCATTTCAGTAAGAACCTTCAACAGAGACTTCAGTTGCTTATGATGATTTCTAACAAGAATATGGGAAGGTCGCATGCCGGCCAAATCCTCTATCCATTTCAGTAAGAACCTTCAACTTCAGTTGCTTATGATGATTTCTAACAAGAATATGGGAAGGTCGCATGCCGGCCAAATACCTTGGAGCCCCTTTGTCTACAGGAGGTCAACTGCCACTATTTATGTCCCTTTCATTGTTCAGATTGAAAAATATCAGCTTCAGGGATAAAAAGTAAGATGTTATATTAAGAGTCATCC
This sequence comes from Chloranthus sessilifolius, assembly GCA_021018995.1. Taxonomy (NCBI): domain Eukaryota; kingdom Viridiplantae; phylum Streptophyta; class Magnoliopsida; order Chloranthales; family Chloranthaceae; genus Chloranthus; species Chloranthus sessilifolius. The sequence continues at coordinate 30,719,577 of CM037598.1, forward strand.
TACTAAGGTGGTTTTCGTAAAATTTGAAACCATCTGTAGATCTACATTATGGGTAGGTCGGAAAGGAATATGGTCTCTGCTTTGGTCTTGAGAGCTGGTGACAGGATTTGTGGGACTTGCCATAACGTTAACTTTCGTAGACATTTCATTTGCAATCGTCATGGCTGTGAGGGTGTTAGAGCTAGAGGCTTATCCTTTAAAAGTAATGATTCCCGATTCCCTAGGGTTAGCTCTTACGAGCAAATGATTCTTAATGATTGTCAAGTCAACGATTTACAGCAAGGGTGGTCTTTAGCTGGGAAGCGCTTTCGAGGTGCATTGGCTTTTGCGCAGTTGGGTGTCTTTCGCTGAGCTGGTTTCGGGTGACCCACTGGGGTTGATGGGAGCTAACGTCCGACCTCAAGGAGAGTTGACGTCCACCCACATTCCCCTAGAAACGGGTTTCACCAAGAATATTTTAATGGTGGGGACCACTTGGACCTGGACTTCTTTATTAGCCATTATGATGCACTATCTAAGAATCTCCCATGTTTATTGATTATTCTTTCTACCGGGAATGATGCCCTCCTTCCCATTACTATTTACAAATGGTTACATAGACAGTGGGGCCTTTTTGAGGGCTGGGTCATTCTCCGCTAAGTCTTTCTACCAGATGTTGGCTGGTTGTCCCCTTTGTCGATGTGATTGGGCCACACTTTGGAAAGCTTCGATCCCCCCCAAGGTGAGGTTTTTTGCGTGGACGGTCGTTAGGGGATGAATCATCACTGTGGATCAGTTAATTAGAAGAGGTAAGGATTTGCCCAACTAATGTTCTATGTGTCTTCATTCTGAAGAGTCGGCTTTGCATCTCTTCCTCCATTGTTGGGTGACATGAGAGATTTGGGGTGTTATCCTCAACCTGTTTGACATGACGTGGGTCTTCCCGGATTCTCACTGTGGATCAGTTAATTAGAAGAGGTAAGGACTTGCCCAACTGATGTTCTATGTGTCTTCATTCTGAAGAGAGTCGGCTTTGCATCTCTTCCTCTATTGTTGGGTGACGTGAGAGATTTGGGGAGTTATCCTCAAGCTGTTTGACATGATGTGGGTCTTTCCGGATTCTCACTGTGGATCAGTTAATTAGATGAGGTAAGGACTTGCCGAACTGATGTTCTATGTGTCTTCATTCTGAAGAGTTGGCTTCGCATCTCTTCCTCCATTGTTGGGTGACACGAGAGATTTGGGGAGTTATCCTCAAGCTGTTTGACATGATGTGGGTCTTTCCGGATTCTCACTATGGATCAGTTAATTAGATGAGGTAAGGACTTGCCGAACTGATGTTCTATGTGTCTTCATTCTGAAGAGTTGGCTTCGCATCTCTTCCTCCATTGTTGGGTGACACGAGAGATTTGGGGAGTTATCCTCAAGCTGTTTGACATGACATGGGTCTTCCCGGATTCTATCCCTAGCCTTCTCACTTCCTGGTTTGGTACCAAGTTGTAAGGGCTTTTTGGAGGGTTGGTCTATTTACAGTCCTTTGGTTGGAGTGAAATGCACGCATCTTCCGCAAGAAACGTCGCCCAATCGGGATGATTCCCAAAATGATTGTCGAGCTCATGTGCTCCTGGGTGGTGTTGGACAAGGATGGGGCTTTGGCAGGTCCTGAGAGCTTTGATCCTGGGTAGAGCCCTCAGCCTCTTGGTCTTCTTCAGTAGGCTATAGGGAGGTCTCTGTTTTGGGTGTTTTTCTGCTCTTGTTGTGTTTTTTGTTTCTTTTTGTTCATTCCTCATTTGTTTCAGTGGCCATCGCCGGGTTCGATGTACAGTTTTCAGCTCCTCGTTGGTTCTCTTTAATAAATTTGTCGTGCCTTTAATCAATCAAAAAAAAAATTGAAACCATCGTCTATTTTGTTTTCTCTCTCCCAAAAACTAACACCACAGACATTGAGAAATGTCAAAGAAACTTCTTATGGCTTCATAATGAGATTAATCAATGCATGCACTTCACAAAATAGGGTACAAGTTGTATGCCTACACTTTGAAAGATTTTGGACTATTGGTTACTGAAATCTCCATCCAATTATTGACTAGACTGCAGAACCATAATCCATGACCCCTGTAACTGGACTGCCAATCTCACTACCCAGGAGGCTCCTCAATCTGGTCTCCAGTGGAGAATTTAATCAGGGAATAACATGATGTCCTATTCTGATCCTGTGTTCTACATCAGATTAATGACTAGACCATTGGAGTATTCTCAATCATGATAGTTCCTTACATGTTAACAGTATTCTATTGATATCATAAAAGATAAAAAATTTCTTCGGCACAGAAAACTGGATCCCTGACTCCTGGAACTGGACTGCCAATCTCACAACCCAGGAGGCTCTTCAATCTGGTCTCAAATGGAGTCCAATTGGGTTATCGAGTCATGCACAATTGGAATAGGGTCACCTTGGTGGCAAAGCATTTGTTATAAATTTTTTAAAAAAATGAGTTTGACGAAGTTAGAATGAGGTAATAGCAAAAGAATGGAATTCTGGCGTGATGTTTGGAGGGGTGAGCTGCCACTGGCTGAAATATATGGGTAGTGGATAAGGCTGAATTAATTATGGATGGCATGAAATTTGTGAGGTGAATAGTCGTGGCATATAAAAATAAGAAGGTATCTAACAGATGAGGAAGCGTTGATTTGATTGAGCTTCTTGTTGAATTAAACAGGTCTAAGCCGAATCACTGTGGAGTTGATAGGCAGGTAGACCCTAAAAGGGATTTCAGTGTCAATTCTTTCTACGCATTTTTGAGGTAAGGTATGGTACTCCGGATGTTATAATTGATTGGGGAAAGCTCTAGAAAGCTGGAATCACCTTTGTTCGGATGGACATTGGCTTGTGAAAGGATCCAAACAGTGGATCAGCTTAATAAAAGGGGTATGAACCTGCAAAACAGACGTGTAATGTGTAATTTTGAGGAGAAAATTGCCAACCACGTGTTCATCCAGTGTCATTTCATTAATGAAATATGATTGTGGCTACTGGAGATTTTTGGGATCAGGTGGTCTGTGCCCAGGTCATGCCCCATTTGGTTGGAAAGAAACAAGGATATTCAAAAGATTTGCTAGATCATCTCTTTGGTGATGAAACTCATAAAACTTTGCATCATTGAATAGATGGGGGTAAAGTAAGTGAATCAGCAGGTTGCAATCGAGTCCATCCGAAACCTTTGGAAGGGTGGTTCACGCGTGATGTGTGCTCAATGAGTTGTTTCTCGTCCCTGCTCCTGATGGGGATTGTAGTCTGGCTTGCAATCAAGTCCATCTGAAACCTTTGGGAGGGTCTGGTTCAAGCGTGATGTGTGCTCAATGAGTTGTTTCTCTTCCCTACTCGTGGTGGGGATTGTAGTCTAACTTGGGTACTGGCCTGGTCAATTTGTTTTGTTTTTACTTAGCATCTAGCTAATGCTTCAGTATGTATGTCCCTTGCCTTTCTTGTTACTATATTTATCCTTTTATTGATGGAAAAATAAAGTACCATGTACAAGTGCAAGATTCATCTCCCAAACATGTAGAAGCATAAGAATCTGGTAAAGGAAGCACCCAAAATTTTCTCTGGCTAGAGAATTAGCTCTCCAAGTCATAGATTTCCGTGAAATTAAGTTCAGTACCATAGATCCAAAACAAGAAAAGAATAATAAGTTCAGTACCTCTACAACATCAACAAAATCCTGCCTTCTGTGGAAGGCTCCAACCCATTTAGTATGATCAGCGGTCCTAGATGACAAACAAACTGTCAGGTTAATACAACATTGTTAGATAGTAAAACAGTTCAAAAGCTGCATGAAAGTTTCCATGGGATCAGTGAGATCCTTTTCCCTTAGTACTTTCTAACAGGTTCAAAATAGAAACATAAAGATGCATTGTAACTATTGGTCTGGCATCTCTAGCATGACATATACCGAGATATTTATAGGACTGCCAAAAACATAGAGAAGTTTCAACCAACACTACAAAGTCTATTACTAAATTGCTTATCGACAAGATCATAGAGGTGGATGTGTCTCTCAACTTATTGACAAGGTCAAACTCTCTGTTGCTCTGCAATCCTTTATCATCGCACTCTTTGTTACTTATGCTCTTGGTTAACAAGCAGGAAAAATAATGGGTTCAATAGGTTGTTTGAGGCATTTCATGGACATGATCAACTGAACTTATATTAAGAAGCTTGATGCACTACTGAATCATCAAAGCAAGAATATAAACTGTTATCAAATTTACCAATAAAACTTTCAAATTTGACTTTGCTCACTTATCTGGCCTTCAACCTATATATACAAAGTAATAACATGTAATGACTAAATTTGCCAAACAACTCACGCCTAGATGATTACAACTCGACATGACCAAAACACTAGCACACATGAACATATAAAACCATCATCTAGCACCTTAACACTTTTATCTGAAGATACAAATGAGTGCCATCTTTTTTGGATGTTAAGAAATGATATAATCCCTTTTTTACACACAGCAAGTTTGTATTAGATGATATATATATATATATATATATATATATATATATATATATATATATATTCATTTTGATCTGGGCGAGTTGACACATGATACCAAAATTCCAATCCTTAACTATAATAAACCCCAAATCTATGACTAGCTGAAGAAGCCAAGGAACCATACAAGCTGTCTTGGCCAAGCACGACTTGGCTTCAACACTTATATCGAGAAACAACATCCTGTTTTGATCTTCCACACATGAGCTTATCACGGAGTGACCATCTATGACATCTCTAATGCAATCACCATCAACATAAGCACATAAAGAAGGGAGAAATGCACGATGAAAGCACAAGGGCATGATGTGAGTTGTGTATATACTGAGTGATATGTAGTATAGCAGCATAGTGAATTGACAAAGGAGTAGAGATTAAGGCTGCGTTTGGCGTAGCTCTTTGTCAGATTCCTGGCAGAGCCGGATATACTTGCTTTAGCAGGGCCCCCTTCTCCTCCTTCCTAACACCCTGTACAAGAGGATTTACCTCCTCTAGCAGCTACCTTCCTGCTCTCTGCTAACTCCCTGTCAGAGCAAATAAAATCTGCTCTGGCAAGGAGTGAGCAGAGAACAGGGGAGGTAACTGTAGGAGCAGGTAAATCCTGCTCTGCAGGAATTATCAAGGAGAAAGGGGGCCTGCTAAAGCAGGTAGCAGGGATTTACCAAAGAGAAAGGGAACCTGCTAAAACAGGTACACCCTGCTCTAACAGAAAGCTGGGAGAGAGCTATTGATGCGAATTTTAGATCCACCTGTTTGAATCGTCGTCGGATAAAGAGGAGATGTCAAAATAGAAAGTGGACCCATAAATGGGTTTTTTAAAAAGGGCCCGTTAAAGACCCGTTTAATCATAAAGAAGAAAATTCAAAATTTATTAGGGTTTTTAACTTTTAATCCCGTCACTTTTATGTTTGGCGTATTTTGAAGTGTCAAACGAAGTCGGATTGACACAAAATTAGTCATATTTGAAAGCTTATCGAAATAGCTTTCCAACGAGCCAAAATTTGAGCAACTCCGACAAGTATTGAAGAAGTTATGGTCAGTTTTCGGAAGCTGGACATAAAGTGACGAATTTCAAGAATCTTAATTGAATTAGGATTAGTCTCTTTTATTATTTTATTTTAGAAAGTAAAAGTTATTTCTTTTATTAGAAATAGGATTAGTTTCTTTATTGTTTTAGGACTTTATTGTTTTAGAAGAATTATGATATTTCTTTTATTTGAATTAGGAATTAGAGTTATAATAGGATTTCTAATTTTATGCATTAGCTATAGCCTATTTAAAGGCATCTAAACACTTTTATTATTAGTTTTTGGTTAATGAAAATTGCTTATGCAAATTGAGAGTTCTAAACTTTCGTGAGGGTGTGATTCTCTCAAAACGGGGAGCGATTCTTCGATTCCCGCTTGTGGTTTGGTGCGAGGCCAACTCTTCTTCCATCTCTATCTTCTTTAGATCTACAATTTGCGTAAGTAGCGTAATCCTAATTATTTTATTGATCTCATAAAAGTCCTAAATCAATATTTTGTTCATCATTAATTTTATTAGCCTTTTATTTTCGTTTGGTATCGAGAGAACCCGCTTGCGAGTTCGTTCGACGCCCTAAAACTATCGGAGATCTAGCCGTTCACAAGAACCCTAGTCTTCTAGATCCGCGATAGGGAACGCACACAAAAGTAACACTATTTTGGGCCGAAATTAAATCACCTAATTGAATTTCTAAAATTTTCGTGATAATTTGTTATGAGAAATTGTTATTTTAATAGATTAAATTAATTTTAATCCTAATCTCAGCCCTAACATTGCATTTAGTAAGTTCCCGCATCAAATTGGTATCAGAGCGTTAGTTTAGTTTTAGGGTTTTAGGACTCATATAAGTTTTAGCGTTTATTTTTATTGTTTTTCTGTTAAAAAAAAAAATCAGAAAACGTCTAACTTTTGTTTGAAAAGTTTGTCTGGCTTTTGTCTGTAATTTTCATCCGGCTTTTGTCTGAAAAAATTTTGTCTAAATTTTTCGTCTAGCTTTTGTCTTAGTTTTTTTTTTTTTTAAGCTTTCGTCTAAAATTTTTTGTCTAACTTTTGTCTTGCATCACTTAGTTTCATAATTGCATGTCATTTCAATCTTATTGCATTTTATTTCATTAGTGTGCACGTCTAGTGTTTGACAAAAGTCCATCATCCATTGTTGGTTCATAGTGTCTTTTTTAGTATTGTGTCTAAATTGTGTTTGTGTCAAACATCATGTATGAGTCACTTACATGTCAACGTGACTTCCTTACCCGTCATGAAAGGGTACTAGCCAAACAAGAAAATCGTTACACTCCAAATTCTTGGCAAAGTCTCAAAAATCGTGATGAAACTAGAGTTAGGGGATACCCTCATCATCGTGAACCCGAGTATGACCCAGCCGAGAAGTTTCTCAAATCTATTCGAGATGAGGTTCCAAATTTTGAGGGATGGATGAATCACAAAACCTTCGTGGAGTGGTTGTCTAGTGTAGAGGAATATTTTGATTGGTATGGCGTACCAAAGGAGTATAAAATTAGGGTAGCAAAAATAAAGTTGGAGGGTAATGCCAAAATTTTTTGGACTCGCGTAGAACGTCGTACTGAATCTCTTTGAAATAAACATATCTCTACATGGGAGGACATAAAGGTGAGACTTATTGAAAAGTATGTTCCTTTAACACACCATCACCTTCTTCGGGGTTTGAAAACTAAGACGAATAAGTGTCCTGATTGCCTTAAGTGTCAAGGGTTTGGACACTTTGCATACCAATGCCCCACAAAATTTCTCACTCTGAATTTATTGACTAAAAGAGTGAGTCCTAAGGAGCCGGAGAATAGGGAAGTGAAGTACTGCGATGAGCGAAGAGGAGATAGAAGAAGCTGAAGAAAGTCTAGGTTGTGTTAAAGAGACTTCTATTTCCCTTGTGAGTAGTGATGTTGAGTCACCCACACGTGAACCAATCGAGTCACTTGCCTATGAGTCATTGGTATCCGTAGAGTTGGGTGCACATGACTTGTTGGTGCCCCTTGAATTGAGTACACGTGAGTCCATTGAACTAGGTACACAAGAAACTTTAGGGTCCATTGAATCGAGTACCCCAGAGTCTTTGGTTTTGGTTGAAGTGAGTAAACATGAGTTAATTGAGTCGAGTGTAGATGCATGTACACTTTTTTTAGGCCCAACAGCTAAACCTTTAGACCCATTCCTTGGGGCCCATCCACCCGAGCTCAATTCTATCTACTCATTGATTTCAAAATACCCGCCTGAACAATATGTGAAGAGGTTAGATGGAAATTTTTTGGGAGATCCATATTTTGTTACTAAGGTAAAGACACACCAAGCATATCGAGAGTATCTTCTTAAGTGGAAAGGTAAACCGAAAATTGACAATACTTGGACTGCAAGGAGAACACAATTTGAGAAACATTAGGCATACCTCATCCAGTGGAAGGGTAAGCCGAATACTAGAACACACATAGATTTCCTCCCAATGTCCATTCATCAAAAGTCATCAAAGTCTGCATCTTCTTTTGCATATCACATTCATGAGTTGCATGCTGAGATTAAGAAAAAAATTAATTTAAAGAATGAAAAATACAAGTTCTCTGCAGATTCTCATAGACAGTTCAAAGAATTCCAAAAGGGTAATTTTGTAATGGTTCAGAATAGACCCTAGCGATTCCTGCAAGGAGTTGCAAAGAAATTACGAGCTCGTAGTGCTGGACCCTATCAAATCTTGAAGCGTGTCGGTTTTAATGCTTACATTTTAGATCGTCCGCCGGAATTGGAGATTAGCACGACTTTTAATGTGAAGGACCTTGTTCCATTCTATGGCCCTTCAACCATCCCTGCCAACCCCTTTGAGCCTTTTATTCCCCTTCTTCCTACACCGTTACCCCCACCTACTCGGCAAATCCGTGAGATCATCGAAGATGTGTTGGAAGACCAAATTGTGTCCACCAACCACGGGGGACTTCAGAAGTACTTGGTCAAGTGGAAGAACAAGGCCGACACAGAAAATACTTAGATTACACGGGAGGAATTTCAACAGCTTGATCCTGATCTTTTGGACTGTTATCACAATCAGCATTCATCGGGGATGAATCCGTCTAACCCGGGGAGAGTTGATGGGGACGTCTGATTCAAGCCGTTTCCGATCGAGGTTCCCTATATATTGTCTGTGATTGCGGCCGTGAAAGTCCATGCCAACCAAAGTTCGAGGTCGAACTTTTTCAAAGTAGAGAGGATTGATGCGAATTTTAGATCCACCTATTTGAATCGTCGTCGGATAAAAAGGAGATGTCAAAATAGAAAGTGGACCCATGAATGGGTTTTTAAAAAATGGCCCGTTAAAGACCCATTTGATCAGAAAGAAGAAAATTCAAAATTTATTAGGGTCTTTAACTTTTAATCCCGTCACTTTTATGTTTGGCCTATTTTGAAGTGTCAAACGAAGTCGGATTGACACAAAATTGGTCATATTTGAAAGCTTATCGAAGTAGCTCCAACGAGCCAAAATTTGAGCAATTCCGATAAGTATTGAAGAAGTTATGGTCAATTTTCGGAAGCTGAACATAAAGTGACGAATTTCAAGAATCCTAATTGAATTAGGATTAGTCTCTTTTATTATTTTATTTTAGAAAGTAAGAGTTGTTTCTTTTATTAGAAATAGGATTAGTTTCTTTATTGTTTTAGGACTTTATTGTTTTAGAAGAATTAGGATATTTCTTTTATTTGAATTAGGAATTAGAGTTATAATAGGATTTCTAATTTTATGCATTAGCTATAGCCTATTTAAAGGCTTCTAAACACTTTTATTATTAGTTTTTGGTTAATGAAAATTGCTTATGCAAATTGAAAGTTCTAAACTTTCATGAGGGTGTGATTCTCTCAAAACGGAGAGCGATTTTTCGATTCCCGCTTGTGGTTTGGTGCGAGGCCAACTCTTCTTCCATCTCTATCTTCTTTAGATCTACAGTTTGCGTAAGTAGCACAATCCTAATTATTTTATTGATCTTATAAAAGCCCTAAATCAATCATTTGTTCATCATTAATTTTATTAGCCTTTTATTTTCGTTTGGTATCGAGAGAACCCGGTTGCGAGTTCGTTCGACGCCCCAAAACTATCGGAGATCTAGCCGTTCATAAGAACCCTAGTCTTCTAGATCCGCGATAGGGAACAAACACGAAAGTAACACTATTTTGGGTCGAAATTAAATCACCTAATTGAATTTCTAGAATTTTCGTGATAATTTGTTATGAGAAATTGTTATTTTAATTGATTAAATTAATTTTAATCATAATCTCAGCCCTAACATTGCATTTAGTAAGTTCCCACATCAGCTATGCCAAACACAACCTAACTGATTGACAATGTTGACAAATAGCCAGGTATCCTCAGGTGAACTAGACTGTGAACAAGCTAAAGAGTCAGATCAGGCAAAGGCTCTCCATCAAATTTGTTGAAGATAAAGATAACACTCTATTGGGGTACGACAAGTTTTGGTGCCCATCAAGCAACCTGAGCATTTGTCATTACTCATCAGCAACCTTCATTTGAGAGAAGGTAACCCACAAGAAGAGACTGTGACCAAAAACCATTAACGAAGAAAATCAAAATATTTCATCACAAACTAGTCTCTTATTCTCATCCTGAATATGACAAAAGTCATCGCTGGTGATAAGTATGCCATAAACATGCCATCCTTATAGAGCAAGAGGAAGACATAAACATGTAGTAGAAGATGATGTAAACACGGATGGATCATACTCATAACGATGATTAATTGCAGTAGTACTGAATTTCGCAAACCAAACTTGATAAGCTTGCAGTAGACCATATAAAGCACAAAGAAGTAAATGCACTAAACATAAGTAGGTATGAAGTGGGAAGATCAAAATGGAATTAGTGAATAAGGATTTCAATGAGATCCCAAAGGCAAGAAAATTAAATTTAGGTTAGCTTGCTTACGACTCGATCGAAGTAACAAACCGAAACAATCAAAGCCAAATTGCAAGCATTCATGACGTATGGTAAGGTAATGAAGCAATTTAAAGGAAAAGGGACTTTTAAAAACCATATTGTAGATCAAGAGCTTTTATATTTTATACTCGTTTCTCGAAATTCCAATCCATGATCATTGTTGGATTGATAGATGGGTAAAGGCAATGTCAATGATGATGATGGGTTCATAGTCCTGATTACATATTGGTTAAAATTTTCAGTTGTTTCTATTTAATTGATGAATGTGCAGGGGAAATAGATGAGTAACTACTGTTGTATTTCACAGTTTCTTTTTATTATTTCTATATATTTTACGACTCGATCGAATTTATGATTCCATTCAAATTGACTCCCAATGCAATTTTCAATATTGTGTAGAGGACTCCTGACAACTAAACTACCCCCACCCATATGAACATATACAACCATTATCTAAAAATCATAGTTGACCATAGGAGCAGCATGGTTTTCATGAGAAAGGAAGCCACTTGGGTTAAGCAAAGGAAAAAATAAATACTTTACCAAGAAGGAGCTGTTTGTTTATGATATAAGGGAGGGGGAGTCTGTTTATGGCTAAAGGGAGGGAGTCGTATGATTGTATATGCTTCAAGATTTCAGAGAGGATCCTCACAAATATTGTTGTCCTCCCTTCCATCCTCAGTAAGTGTTTTCTGAATATCAACAAAACAAACTATTGTTGAGAAAATTCAGCAACTCCAATTTTATCTTTAAGAGCAAGCCAAAACAAAAAGGAACTCCCATATAAAGAACATTTGTATGCCTTCTTCAAGAAAAAACAAGGGCGTATATCTTTAATAATTCCTGCGAGACAAAAACTTAAAAGAGGCACAAAAAGACATTATAAAGCCAAAATGGACAAACCTCAGGAGATGCACAGCTCATGATGAGCACAAAACAGGGAAAGGTCAAAAAAGTACTTTTAATGATTTGTAAACTCATAAATATCTATGCATCTCCAGATCTTTGACAATTTTGGCAGAGGGAGATTGACCATGCACTGCCCTTGGTGCACAAGTTGGGAACCTAGTACCAATTCATCAAATTTTGTACCCATCTAATTGCACTCTCAAGAAGTATTAAGGGATTATCAGAAAGAGGAGGTGTTAGAATGATGGAGCAACTCTAGCAAGTTCAATGCTAGAGCTTTTACTCAAAAAAAAAAAATCTAGCAAGGTCAATGCTATGGTAGGGAAATGAGCTCCACTCTATGATTTTCCTGCTTTGGATCAAGGAGATATAACATGGAAATTCTTTATGGAAAGACTCCCTCCTTCCCACCCTAAACTGTGCACCACGGGTGATGTACAAGTCAACGTCGCTCCGCCAAAATGGTCAAACCTCAGGATATGCACACAAAAATTATGAGCAGAAAATCAGTGAAAGGTCACAAATTCACCGATTTGTAGACTCATAAATATCTGTGCATCTCCGGAGCTTTTGAGCAGTTTGGCGGAGGGAGATTGACCCATTCACTGCCCTTGGTGAACTGGTTGGGAACCTAATACCAACTCATCATATGTAGAAAGAACCCATGTAAATGTAATTTAACTCTCAAGAAGCATCGAGGAATTACCAGCAACAGCAGGTATTACAATGATAGTAGAAAATCTAGCAAGGTCAATGCTAGAGTTTTTACCAAAAAAAAAAAAAAAAAAAAAAAACTCTAGCAAGGTCAATGTTATGGTAGGAAAGAGGACCACAGTATGGTTTTCCTGCTTTAGGTCAAGGAGATTTAACATGGAGATTATATGGAAAAACTACAGTGTATTCTTTCTTTTTTAACCCCTCCAACAACCAATTCGACTCCGCATTGTTCATAAAATTCTCGGTCTTCCTTTTCATCTTCGATAACTTGATAACTTCCAGAAGCACAAATTCGACGATGAGAATGTAGGCGTTTTCTTTAGTGGTGATACCAGTATTAAAGAAGGAGATCTTGTCGAGCTCACTGGATCTATTTTGGATGTGCAAGATTATTACTGATTCATAAAAAGCTAATTCTTCGGGAATTTTAGACCAAGCTTCAGATAAGCTCTGTTTTCAGGTAGCCGGGTGCCTACTCTTTGATATAATTTTTGCTGGAAGTATCCCTGATCCTACTGATTATGATCAGGACCAAATACTTCGTATCCGGTCAAAATGTTGGCTAATTGGTCAAAATGGGTAGCTCCAGTAGACCCATAGATCAAGAAAAAAATAGAGTGGGTAGGCCCAACCACCACACTACACGTATAGACGTGAATCCATAAACATATGTACACACAGAAGCACACAAAACCCTATCCAAATTCAAGAAGTTAACAGAGTCTTCCCCTAGCCCTAATATCTCTGCATTAAATCTCCCAGATCAGACATCTGTCAGGTGGGAAACTCCCCCCCCCCCCCCCCGCCAAACAAAAGCAAAGGTCAAAACAAGCAAGAACCCTGACTAATGTAGTCAGCCATGCACTCCTTGAGCAAAAAATAATGAAGTAAAAGGAATGGTTGGTGACAACAGCTTCAAATGCACATACTTTGTAATGCAAGATAGCTTTGTGAATGACATGAGCCTTGTAATTTTATTTCTAGCTACAGAATTTGTCACTTCGTACATTTACCATAATAAATAAACTTTAGTTTATCTATAATGGTGTCTCAATAACATGAATCGATGTTTCACATTGGTAGATGTTCTTCTGCTGAAGAAAATATGTCTTGCAAAACATCAAATCATATAGATAAACTAATAGGAACAAAGGAAAGAGGCTATAAAATGAAACATTATGATCAAGAGTTAAAGAAGACTCTTTATTGGAATCTTCTTTGTGAAAAGTTCTTTGATTGCTGATTAAAATAACATACTCAGAATAAACTGAAAAGATTAAGAACATTGAAAGCACACCAAGGACAAAATAGATCATTAAAGAAAAACATGAATATTGGAAGATAAAACAGACAATCGAAATTGATATATAAAAATGCTTAGAGAGAAGAATTATACCCAGAATCCATTTTCATGTGATGTGCATTGAAGAAAAATATTGTTGATGGTATCAGAGTGATGTCAAAATATTTGACATAGATTTGAATCTCCTCTGAGTCTATATCCACCAAGGCTATAGTTGCAAACTTGGAAATTTCCCATGACGATTTAGCGAGCTGTTCAAATCAAATGATATAAAAGAAATGCTTCAAGAATGAAAACGAATAAGGGAAAAATAAAATATTCATAAATAAGAAGATATTATCATGCAACTTTCTGAAAATATAATGGAGAAGATTTCAAAAGATATGTGACATCCTTTGGAACAATGCAAAGTGGGTTCTTGTGATTTAAAGAGGTATAGCAAAGAATGAGCTTTGGACAAGTCTAGAGCACAAACTGAACTACAACATCCCAATTATAACTTCATAAACAATCATTAAGAAATGATATTCATATGGGTTATCGATTGAAAATGACAAATACATGGGTTCATCTGCCAACATGTAACTATACCCACAATTGCAAAGGTTTGCAGTAGTCTATGTTGGGGATCATGCCTCTTGAGCAGTGTCAATCAACCCTTCACAATATGCATGAGAAGAGGGATGTAAGCATATAAGATGCAAAATGAAACCCATGCATTCAAGGTCAAGTACGATTTTGCTTTTTCTCTGACCCCTCACCTTGAAGCCTATAAGAAAATATGGGAAGGTCATTGTGGAACTTTATTATGTTTTTAGTAATTCTTCCTCCCATTAGTGTTTCTTGATGAATTTTCGGAGAAACCCCTATTTTTTTACTACATTTCGAGATTCCAATTTCCACATGACAATAACTAGATTTAGTAGACCATATTCAATGGCTTAGAGTTTCATAGAATGGGTTGAGTAAAGGTTAGATGGAGAGAGGAGAAGAAAACAAATCGAGGAGAAAGAGATAGAAAAAGGTTGTAAGCATGGTATCAAAATTCGGCCGATACAGATACCTATTGGCAATATGTAATCAGAACCGATACCGAAACCACATGCCGATATAGGTATCGGGCTGCTATTGGGATCGGACCGATACGGGTCATTATCGGCCAATACTCTCTCGGTATCAGCCAATACTGACCAATACAATTTTTTTTCTATTTTTTTACTTTTTTTTCATAAAAAAATTATCAACCGACATGGTACCGGTGATACCATATTGGCCGAGACGTATCGGTCTAAGATGGACTCATACCTGATACATGATACCAATACTGATACCTTGGCCTCGATCCTTCATTCAACCTCAGCTTATGACCTCTGATAGACACGTCCAAACCACCTCAAGTAACACTCTGTAATTTCACATTTTTATGTGCCATTCTCGAATTTCCTCTTATCTACTTGTTTCTAATTTTATCCTTTCTTGTTACTCCATAAATCCATCTTAGCATATACATTGCAGCTCCATGCTCCATCTCATTGTCGCTTTTTTATAGCCCTACCTTCCACACCCTACAATATGGCAGGGCTTGTCGTCTTATAAAAACACTCCCTCAATCAACGTGAAACTCTTGGGTCGCACAATACTTCGTTTGCTTGTCTCCATTTCATTCAGCTTGCATTAATCCCATTTGTAATATCCTCCTCAAATCCACCATCTAATTGTAAGTACTAAGTAGAGCCTAAATATTGAAATTTAAGGCAATGTGACACAAGGTGGTTTTCTATTTTAACTAAATCATCCTCAAGGCTATCATGTTAAATAAAGTTGCACTTCATATATTAGGTTTTTGTTCAACTAAATTTTCAAGTTGCTCGACTGATGGCCATTCTTCATAATTCAAGCTTATCGTTTATTGGTGTCCTTGTTTGATGAATTAGTAACACCACATCCCCAAATGTAACAAACCAGGAATCTCTTGGTATATGTCTATGGTTAATGCATCCATGATCAAGGCAAATAAACAAAGGCTCAAAGCAGATCCTTGATGCAACCCAACCCCAACAAGGAGCTCACTTGTATTTCTAACACTAGTCATTGTCTTGCATAATATAAATATACAGATTCAGGATGCATTTCTTCCTCAAAGTCCACCAGATTAGTTGTCTTGACACTCTATCATAAGCCTTTTGAACCAATAAAAATCATATGTGAATTTTTCCTTCTATCTGTGAACTTCTCCATAAGTTGCCTGCCTCAATAGGAAAATGACTTCAATCCTTGATCTACCCGACATTTATCCAAACTGGATCTCTCATACATTTGATTCTCTCTTAACCGTTGTTTTACTATTTTCCCCCAGAGTTTCATAGTTTGGCTCATAAACTTAAATGGCTTTAGTTACTAATACAAATGGTGAAAAATAAGATGCTTTTTTCTTATTTCTCTCATCAGTTCCCCCATCAGTCTCTCAGTCTAGCAACTACATCTAAAACATTGCTCCAATCTAACGATTGATTTGTAAAACGGACAAAAGCATTGGTAAATCCATATGAGGCATAGCAATAAAACTGATTAAAGGAATCTGTTAGTATGTAATCAGACCATATACATTCTACACCTAAACAGTTTCTAACATTGTGTTGTCAGAAAATCTGATAGCATATTCAAGCAAAATCAATGATTTGACCTAATCATGTAACATTACCCACTTTAAAACTTGTTCTTTTTCTTCAAACTAAAACCAAAAATTAAAAAAAAAAATGAAAAATCAAAGTTGCATCCAGTAATTTCACATAGAAATGAGATTAACAAGGTTAATTAAAAAATTCAAATAATTGAATCAAGTAACTATCAGAGACATCCAAATCATAATTAAAAAAAATAAAATTATAGATCAAAATTTCAATAATTTCTAACCATAGATTCATCAAGTAACAAAGGGATCAAGATATGGTGAGAGGCGGGCAATTGGAATTAATAATTTGAGAAACCCTAGTTAGATTACATACGATATCGTCTAGTTGGAGACAGACGGCATCTGAAACCCTCCCGAAGCGAAGGACGAGGACTTTGTCGATGGTGTCTCTTATAATGGCGTCTACTTCCCACTTCTTTGTCACCGTATTCAACAGATAACTCATCTCCTCCAGCACCGACACCCTGCAAAACTGCGCTCTGCCGTGTTTACTCTTAACCTGCACACCCAAGACCTCCCTGTTTCAGGCAGTTTCATTTGAAAATGGGAGCCATTACTTGCACACGTTTTTCAAGTGATTGCACCGAATTTGAAGACAGACTTGCTATTTTAGGGATATGTGATACGTAAAAATGCAATATTGGCCGTATGATTTGAACTTCATGATCAATAGATCTTTGGAATATAAAATTGGAGCAAAACACGATACTTTTCATATGATCTATTGTAGTCGACTGTTGAATTATATAATAGCCTTTGACTCTATTTAATCAAATGATGAAATTTATATTTTGTTCTAATCTTTTGTAATTGATATCTTTCAATCATGTCGTTCAAATCAAACGGCTTAGATGGTGTTTTCGCATAATAGAGGTCGCCAAACTTGCAAGTCTTTCTTTTACATTCGGAGCAATCCAGTGTAATTACTTGAAAAGCGTGTGCAAGTAATGGCTCCCAAACAAAATTAATTTTATATTTCAGTTTATATAAGGTGTTTGGCTCGTACACTATTAAAAGTGTACTACTCATTTTATTTGTACACGCGGCATTTATTTTATTTTATCCTATCCTATCTATATGATGATCTGGTGAATGGCTATCATGGTGTGCCCAAATCTATGACACTAGTATCACTATTTTTTTATTCTTTAACATCTAATATTAGAGATCCTTGATGGGATAGTATATAATTGATTAATTGGTTTGATTCTTTTACTAAGATGTGTTCCAATCATCAACACACGCATGGACTGTTTAGATTGATCTCGAATATTTGCAACAGGACAATGTTATATGGTAGATAGATGTGGTCCTGACAAAAGTGCAGGCGGCTGATGTGGAGCGATGCAGTTGGCTGCAAGTGCGGTGAACTCAATTAATAGAGGTCGTGCTCAATTAGTGCAGTCAATCACGTCGCGCTACGTTAGCTACCTGCGCTTTGTCTGCATCAAATTTGTCCACCGTTTATAATTTTCCTTTGCAACATGGCATAACTCTTTGACGGTGTAAGATTGAAATGCCTATTTTAATGGTGTAAGATCATTCAAAATTTTATTTTTATTTCATGCCCTCTCGTCAAGATGCAAGATATCTCGATCTCAAGGCTGTCCGAGGCAATTCAGAAATCTGATATTTCAAACCACGATTGTTGGTGGAGTTGATATTAAGTACCTACGATCTTAAGATCATTAGCCTAGCATCAGACGGTGGATGCTGATTCCAATTACCAAAAGTGGACGTCAACAATGTTTTAAAGTAGTTTGTTATCATTTACAATTTTTTGCATGAGTGTCATGTGGATCACATCTGACCGTCCAAGGGTACGCAATGTTCTAAAGATCTATTGTGTGAAAATGTGGGATGAAAAGCCATAGATAACTCTTCATATGGACGTGCCTATATCAAATTTTTAAGGAAGAAAATTCGTTGATTGATTTTGAGGACGAAAAACTATAGATAGCCATCCGCGTAACTGCATTTCTTTGTAGTGGTAAGACTCAAATTTTGTTGTGAAAACCCTAGAGGTCTAGTCAGTGGAATCAAATTTTCATCTAGCCGGACAGCAAGTCATAGTAATAGATTTGGGCAGCATTCTCTAAAATTTGCTGAAATATGAATCCAACGAAACTTTGGGCGAAATTAGCTGCTTATAACAAGGAAGCCGAGTGATTGAGGGATTTCATATTGGGAATTTCATTGCCACAATCATCATTACACTGATAGTGAAACAACACTTTCAAATTACTTGTAATACAGCTTGTTGAAAGTTTTAGACATGTTGGTCTAAAAGTATAGCGCTAGTCTAGACAATTATTGAAAAGGGGTAATCAAATCTCAAGTTATGTGAGAACCTGATGGATCCATTTACAAAAGGCCTGGATTATAAAAGAGTGTACTCTGACATTCGAAAGGATGAGCTTGAAAGCCATTTAAATCCGAATAGTTACTTATAGCAGAAACCCAACTTAGGATATTTAATTTAGGTTCAACGAGACAAACAAGCGGTAAATATGTGACATTAAATTACTACTACTTACCATCCCAAGGAACTATAGTACTTTAATAAAACTTGTAAGAACAAGAATGAGGATGAGTTTGATTACTCTTAGTAGATCTATATCACTAAGTATAAGTGTCAAAGTTATATAGATGATAGAACTATCTATGAAGGTGTGGAGGTTTGGCCGCCTCTAAGATGAGAAAAACTTAAACACTCACAGAAACCAGGATGTAGCTCAAGGCCATAAAAGTGCGATAACATTTGAATACAGATGACTTTGAGGTAATATGTGTATGTAAATTTCAGTTCATTGAAAAGTGTAAGCAGTTAAAGACTAAGGTCACTGGTGACATAGGTGAACCTTGAATTTGGATCCTATGGAATGGTTAAAGTCCGAAAGACACTCTTTCCTTAAGTGTTATCTTCTCCTAATATGCTCTGATCTCGTTTAATATCTTATTAGTTTCTTGGTTTGTTTTTATATTTAAAATACTGGAGAATGTTGTATAGTATAAATATTTTGAAGTGTTTTATTTTACACTACTGGGAATAGTCCTACATCATGTAAATACAAAGAGTATTACCATGTGGAGCAAAGTATGCTCTTTGGTACTCACTCGTGTATGCATGTGTGAGCACGTGTTGAAACAGGTCGGGCAAATTATGGGTTTGAGCCCGTTTTTGGGCGTGAGCCCAATATGATTTGCATTGGGTCCACTTTTGTCCAAGAAAATAAATAATATTATTGGTTAATAAATTATTTGTGAGAAAGATGTGACGGTTAAAATTTAAATTCAAAAGTTAAAATTTGTCTCAGTTGCTTATTCCCCCTAAGAGTTGTATCTATTCATAAAAATAACTTGTGTGTAAAGTCAAAAGACACCTACGCACACTCCTTCACACACTATAAAAAGACTAAAAGCCTCGTCTTAAAAACAAGTTAAGAAATCTCTCCAAGAATTATGTAGAGATTAAGATTGAGCGTCACAATGTTTCTGTATAAGAAAAGTTGAGTTCTCGATATTTGGATCTAAGAGCATACTAGACAGATCTGTGTTCCGAAAGGGTGATTCGACCATCAGTACGTAGGTTGGTTGCAGCGTGCACTGTCACGTGAATCGTTGTATTTTGGAGTCTGTCTTGCCGAAAACCCATTACTGACCGTGTATGGTGGGGGCAAGCATAGACTTAAAGATATCGTATTTTATGTGTCTTGATTCATTTGCTTGCACATGTTTTTCTAATATTTTTTCTTCTATTTCATCAATTTTCATAAAGTCTTAAGTTTAAATCTCCTCTTTATGCTTTTAGATTTTGTTATATGCAAATTACTTGGAATTAATTAATCAATTCGATTGTCACACCAAATCTGCTTAATTATAGATTCGCTAGGTTAATGAGCGTATTAAGCAACACAAGCATGACCATGGGGTTCATTTATCTTCAAGTTGATGTCAACGACTACGTTTTGTGCATCCCTTGCAGCACCATAGAGGCCTCCTGTCGAAATTCCTGCGCACTAGAGACGCTTGTGTCCCTTCCAATGGTTTGGGAACCCTAACTTTGGCAATCCATATTTGTCAAGTAAATAATCACCATCCTACATAAAATATGGTTATAATAGTGTCATAATGATCAATATCAATGGGCTAAGGTTGGGCTTACAATTTACGATTTTCTAATAACTCCGACCCGAGCCCAACATATTGTCATCACTAGCTAGTCATCGTCACTCGGGTTGGGTAGGGCCAAATTTTTGGATGCCTGAATCTTTGGGTATGCCTGACCTGACTCGAGATACTACACTAGGTCTGGTCGGGTTGCAAAATTCAAAATCCCTTAAACCGTTTAATACCTGAGATTTATAGCTTTTCTGAAGTGTAATCTTGAGCAGCCTTGATTTTTCTAAGCTTTTTCTCATAAAATCTCATTTTCCTTTATATTAAAGTTTTACTTTCAATATTCGGAGCTAAGAATTTTACCATTTCTTAGTGTTTTGTTAGGAAATAAGTATGTTGCTTTCACTCAAAAAACGTTCAAAAACACAAATTTTGAGAAAATTTCACTGAAAAGCTTATAAAACACTCATTCCAAGTCAAAAACACATATTCTTAACTTTTCTAGACACTAGAACGAGCCCTAAGGGTCAAGTTAATGTGCCTCGCCCAGTTAGAAAACCACACCCAACACGGATTGAAAAGGCTTTTTCAGATGTGGAGGCAAAGGTGACCCAACAACAGAATATCAATCTCACCAAACCTTTTACAATGTCGGAGATAAAGGAGACCCTAAAGCAGATGCACCCTCTAAAGGCCCTGGGGGCCGGACGGTATGCCGGCATTATTTTATCAATATTTTTGGCCCTCTGTTGGTGATTCGGTCATTCTTTTAATCCCAAAAATAGGGGTGTATTCGGTTCGGTTTGGTCGGTTTTGGACCAAAACCACAAACCAAACCGGTCCTAATCGGTTTCTAGCTTTTCAAACCAAACCAAACCAACCCGATTTGATTCAGTTCGGTTTGGTTCAGTCGGTTTCGACTTTCCTATATATAAGCTCTACTTGCACATCAAAATTTTCTCAACTTCTCAGCCGGTTTTCCTGTTTTAGAATTTAGGAATAGGCTAAAGACAAGGGTAGGGTTTTATATAAAAACATGCATTTTACTTAAATGCCCTTTAAAATTATTCAAAACCCTTCGCCTATATATATATATATATATATATATATATATATATAAAATTAGTTACAAACTACATTCAGTTCGGTTCGGTCGATTACGACTTGGGGAGGCTTGGAACCGAAACCAAACCAAACATTTCGATTTTCCTTTTTTCCAAACCAAACCCAAACCGGTACTCGTCCAAACCGGACCAAACCTGGCAGTTCAGTCGGTTTGGTACAAAAAATGCACATCCCTACACTAAAGTTCAACAACCCTTTGAGATTACCGAATTTCGACCACCAAGCCTAAGTAATGTCCTATATAAAATTATTGCTAAAACTTCAGCTAATAGGCTCAAGCTTGTTCTTCCCTCGATCATATCAAAATCTCAGAGTGCTTTTGTTCTTGGCCGCCTCATAACCGATAACACGATTGTAGCTTTCGAAGCTGGCCATTTTTTGAAAAATAAACGACATGGAAAAAAATGGCGCTTGTGCTCTAAAACTTGATATGAGTAAAGCGTATGACAGGGTGGAATGGGACTTCCTAGCAGCCACTATGCTCCGGTTGGGCTTCACCCAATGATGGGTGGATCCCATCATGGGCTGTGTGACTACAGTCACATACTCTTTCTTGGTGAATGGCGGTATATTTGGTAACATCTCACCTACGCAGGGTATTAGGCAAGTTGACCCCCTTAGCCGTTACCTATTCATTACTTGTTCAGAGGTTTTCACTAACAACCTACAACATGCAGTCAATAGTGCCACACTAATAGGAATACAAATTTGTCGAGGAGCCCCCCGAATCTCGCATCTACTATTCACCGACAACAGTATTATATACATGAAAGCTACCGGGAAGTGTATTATGACCCAAAGCAATAAGGAATATACTTTATGCTCTACTAACCCTTAGAATCTAAGGAGTGTAGGTTACGACCTTAGGAGAAAGTAGCAAATTCCAAGTAACCTAATATTTATAATTTTTGTTTGAGTTACCACCAAATTCTCTTGCAAGATCTATAGGATGGTCTAAAATACAATTTATTTCATTCGCACTAACATGCATTTTTCTTAAGTCATTTTGTGTATTGTTGTTGATTTGTTGCCCATTGAAGATTCCTCATTGGTCTTTCTGAAATTTCAGCATAGTATATAGGGGATATTACATCTGGCGAAATTGTTGCATTGAAAGTGGTGCAAATGAAAGATGAAGGGGTATGCTTCTTTCCTCTTAGAAATTTGGGGAAGGGGGTTTATATTCTCTTTTGTTCTTTTGTACTGAGATGGTTGACCATTTGTTTGGTTTCTGCAGATACCAGAATTTGTCAAACGAGAAGTAGATGTTTGAAAAAGTTGCTTCACGAAAAGATAGTTCTGTTGAAAAAGATTGTATTTTCTACAGGTTCCATTTATATCTTTTTATCGAACAAAAGACCCGTCTTACATTTATTATAGCCTATAACATCACAATTCTCTCTAGTCCATAAGAATCCTTGCAAATTTTGTTGGAGATAATATATTAAGTATGGTGTGTGTTAAAGTTATAGGCAATATATTAATCTCATATTGGTTAGGAATGGAAATAATGTCTTGTTTTAATAGAAGCAATTTAGTCTATTAGTGTTAGTGTGCTCTCTCTCCCTTTCTCTTCTTATCTTCTCTCCCTAAAACCCTAAATGGGTATTTCTTCACTTTAGTTTTTAGGTTATTTATGTCTACCTGATATTAGAGTGACACAGGATGGTGACCCTAAAATACGTGAATATGATTTTGATGTAATTTGGCCGAAATTAAATAAATTAATTCAAGTTTAATCTCAAAATTAACTCGATACCTTAGGGTTCAGAGAATTCAGATAAGTAGATCACGCGAGATACAGATGAGATCCAGTCTGATGCGCAAGTACCGTTAGATTTAAGGCGGGATAGGGCCTAGAGATATAACTCTAGCTTTTTCTAGGCTTGGGTGATCGCCTTAGATCCGATGTAGATTCACGGGCTTGAACTTAGGGTGTGGAAATAGCTTTATGGTTTTGTAATAGGCTTATGGTTTGGTTTAGGTTTATGATTTAGAAAAGGGCTTTAGCTCTATTTGATTTAGGGTTTAGAAAGAGGTTTAGGGTTTTGGGATCGAAAAGAAACTAATAGATTCTGGTTTAGAGAAGCAAACAGAAATCAATAGCTAATATATGAAATGATCACAGAAAGTAGATGACAAAAAAAAAACAAGATATATGAGAATCACTCCCTTAGCCTCACACTACACCCATCTCGGGAAGAAGAATATTCAAGCAATAATACATTCAAAATATTCAAAAACTAATTAAATTATCTTTGCAAGCCTCCTTATATAGGCCACCAATAATTAATTCGAAATAAAAAGTCCTAATAATAATAAAAGACTGAAAAAGAAAATTTTTATAAAATTAGAAAACCTCGTTACGACGCCCACGGACGTCCGTGATCTACGGACAGTGAGGGGTCAAAATCACGGATGTCTGTCACTGTTCACGGACGCCCGACATTGTTCATCACAGATGTCCTCGATACTGTTCACGGACGTCCGACATTGTTCACAATCACTGTTCATCAAATTTTTACTTTTTTCCCTTCTCTTGAAGCTAAAAATTTTGTTACGGCCCAACTCCAATGCCCTCGATCTTGACGTCCCCTGTCATTTTCTCCGACTCAAAATATTTCATCACCGATGAAACACGCATGTTGTACTGATCAAGTGTATCGGGGTCCAATCGGTAGAAGTCTTTACAACTAGCCCAAACAATCTCGGCTCCCGGTGACGTATGATCCTCATCTCGGTTGATTGTAATGGGACGCACATGGTAAACCTCTCCTTGATGAACCTGATAATCGGGCTCTCCAACCCACTGTACCAAATATTTTTAGAGTTTCTCATCAACTCTCATGAACTCAAAGGAATTCATCATCGATGAAGTGTGATCGCAATATTGGTCGGGAATACGGGAACTCAAGCAACGAACGCTTTCATGACTGGCCCATGCACTCTCAATAGTCGACGTATTAACCCTCCTCAGCTCATAAACCAGAAACTCTCTGTCACAAGTGAATGCCACAAGATCATCTGATCTTTCCTCAATTACCTCTTTTCTCTGCCTGCTTGGGGAGGGAAGGAGTATCGGCTGTAAAGTTGGGTTGGAATTCTAACCAGGGGCTTTTGGAAAGGATTGCATGGAGGTGGGGTTGACCTCGGAGAAGGATCACCCACCTTATATTCTTTGACATGCCTGTGAGTTTCAGCAGATGATTCGTATTGATTGTAGCTTGAATTAATCTTTTGTTTAATTTCGACATGCAATGAGAAATGAGACTTAAAAGTTGACTCCCAATAAGACTCGAAATGTGAAGGCGTATGCAACTCGGGACTATGATGTGCATGCGACTCACATGTAACTGACTCAAGTGCTCTTGACTCTATCAGCATTAACGACTTAGGCACAACAGACTATGTGGGTACTATCAGCTCATGTGTGGTCAAATCAAGCGACACTAATGGCTTATGTACATTTGGCTCGATTAACTCGTGCACACTCGTGTCAACTAAAATCAAAGACTCTAGGGTACTTTATTCAATTGACACTAAAGGTTCTTGTGTACCCAGTTCGAGGGACTCATGTGTGCTCGACCCAACATCACTATTCACAAGGTGATAGAAGCCTCTTTAATACAAATTAGACTTTTTTCAATTTCTTCCATCTCCTCTTCACTCATCACGGTTCTAGGGTCAGACACTTCCTCTTCTACTTTCATATTTTTAGGCTCTTTAGAACTTTTGTTTTTAGTCAATAAATTAAGAGTGGGAAGTTTAATGGAGCACTGGTAAGCAAAGTGTTTGAACCCTTGACACTTAAGGCAATTAGGGCACCTATCTGTCTTGGTTTTCAAACGCTGTAGGAGGTGACGGTGCGTGGAAGGAACATAATTCTCGATAAGTCGCTCTCTCATGTCTTCCCATTGTGTGATGGGCTTATGATTAGCTAACACGCGTAGAAGCTCAACATTAGTCCAATAGGTTTTGGCACTAGCCTCCAACTTTGTTTTCACTAACCTAACTTTGTACTCATTTGGTATGTCATATCAATCAAAATGCTCTTTTACACTAGAAAATCACTCCACGAAGGTTTAAGGGTTCGTCGTACCCTCAAAATTTGGGACCTCATTCCAAATAGATTTTAGAAACCTACCCACAGGATCGTACTCGGGTTCACGATGATGAGGGTATCCCCTAACTCTAGTATAGACACCCCCATTTTATCCTCTCGAAATATACAAATCTGTTCGGTCAACCTTTGACCCCTTTACCCTACTGTGAGAACCATGTACTGAAATAATAGTATATGGCTTAACATAGGCTGAAACAATAGCTTTGTGGCTCAGATCCCGACATAGGGAGACTATGTACTGAAATAATAGTATATAGTCGAAATGCAGACTGAAATAATAGTCTGACATTTCAGGCCCCATAACCCTGATGTGGAAACCATGCACTGAAATAATAGTACATGGCTGAACACGGGCTGAAATAATAGCTCTATGGCTCAGGTTTCAACATAGGGAGACTATTTACTGAAGCAATAGCATATAGTCGAAATGCAGACTGAAACAATGTCTGACATTTCAGGCCTCACAACCCTAACGTGGGAACCATGCATTGAAACAATAGTACATGACTGAGCACAGGCTGAAACAATAGCTCTGTGGCTCAGACCCCAATGTAGGGAGGCTATATATTGAAATAATAATATATAGTCGAAATGCAAGGTGAAACAATAGTCTAACATTTCAGACTCGACCCGAACTTGGACATCCCCGAATTACGCACCTAAAATCACGTGCGTAATTCGATTACACGCAAAACCACAAGCGTGCAGTCAGTCCCCTTTCAGACCGGACTTCCTTTCCCCATACCACCTCGAGACTCGATTACGCACCTCACATGAGACGCGCAATCGGATTGAGCGCCCCACCATCGACGCACAATTGACCTACGCCCGACCTAGTCTTACAATCCTTGACCCCCAAGCTTCCTCGATTAAGCGTCCCGAAAGAGACGCTTAACCAGATTGCGTACCCCACACTAAGCGCACAATTAGTCCTAACGTTGTTAGAGCTAGAAAACTCGCTGAGCAAGTCAGCCGGTCGCTCACTGAGTCGGTGACAAACTCAAAGCGATTAAGCACAGGGAAACTAGCGCATAATTCAGTTAAACGCTTGAAACATAGCGTTTAATTAGAAAAAAACCTATAAAAGCTTTTTTTTTAATTCGATTAGGAGGTTAG
Organism: Chloranthus sessilifolius; assembly: GCA_021018995.1. Lineage (NCBI taxonomy): Eukaryota > Viridiplantae > Streptophyta > Magnoliopsida > Chloranthales > Chloranthaceae > Chloranthus > Chloranthus sessilifolius. Next base: position 30,746,214 of record CM037598.1, read on the forward strand.
ACGAAAGAGGCTAAAAATTTCACAGAGAGAGAACGGCAAATACAGAGAATTTCGAGAACAAACCCATAAAGAAACATAGCTATGATTTCGATATTCAAGCTCCGAATTTTTAAGATTCCTTTCCGCAGCCTCGACCTCAGTAAGAATTTAGTTTTAGTTTCCGACCGTAGCCTTTTAGTCTTTAGATTTAGGATTCCTTAGTCTTAATTATTAACATCAAATATTTTCAGTCTTAGACTGTAGCACCTTTTTTAGACCGTAATTTTAATCTCTGGTCCTAGTCCCTCGTTTTTAGAACCAGTCCTTAATCTGACGACCTAATTCACCGACCATAGACTTTAATTTTGTTCTAAAATCTTAATTTTCAGTCCTATCATTAATCTCAGGTTCTAGGTCTTAGTTTCTAAAACCAGTCCTTAATCATACGGTCTGATTTTCTGATTTCGGACCTAAATTCAGTCCTTAAAATTTTAAATTATAGTTTTAATTCCTTAGTTTAATATTTCTAAAACTCCAAAGATTAATTAGTTTTCTAAAATTCTAGTTTCATAATTATAATCCCGAAAATGACTCTAAAAATTTAAAAATACTATTTTATAATCCAAAATTTAATTTGCTTCAATCTCAACCACCCAATTTGCCCAATGGAACTTACAGAGGATACTCGGGAATGAGGCCAATCCTCCTTCGCATAGCGAGCCTAAAACCCCTTCTTCTTAAAATTTTAGTAGGATTAATTCATTGTTTTAATTAAAATTTTAGTAAAATTAATTCATTGCTTTAGTTAAAATTTTAGTATAATATAATTTATTACTTTAATCAGAATTAGTAAAAGGTAGTTCCTTTATCTTAATTAAATTTTAGTATAGTTAATTCATTATTTTAAATCAATTGTTTTTTAATAAAGTTAATTCCTCAACCTGATTAGAAAATTTGATAAAATTAGTTCCTTTATTATAGTTAGATTTTTAGTATAGTTAATTCATTGTTTTAATCAGAATTTTAATAAAATTAGTTTATTTGGTTTAATTAGATTTTAATAAAATTCGTTTATTTATTTTAATTAGATTTTAATAAAATTAATTCCTTTGTTTTAATTAGAGTTCTAGTAAAATTAGTTCTCTATTTCAATTAGAATTTCAGTAGAACCAGTATATTTGCTTTAATTAGAGTTCTAGTAAAAGTAGTTCTCTATTGCAATCAGAGTTGCAGTAGAAGAAGAAGGACGGATCCATGAGGCTATGCATTGACTACCGGCAGCTGAACCAAGCCACCATCAAGAACAAGTATCCATTACCTAGAGTCGACGATCTCTTCGATCAAGTTCAAGGCGCAACGGTTTTCTCAAAGATTGACTTGAGGACAGGCTACCACCAACTAAGGATCAAGGAAGGCGACGTGGCGAAAACGGCATTTCGAACCCGTTATGGGCACTACGAGTTTCTAGTGATGCCCTTTGGCTTGACGAACGCCCCAGCAGCATTCATGGACATGATGAATAGAATTTTCAAGCCCTTCTTAGATAAGTTTGTAGTGGTGTTCGTTGACGATATTTTAATCTACTCCAAGAACCGAACCGAACACGAGGACCATTTAAGGATAGTTCTGCAAATCTTAAGGGAGCACCAACTGTATGGGAAGCTGAAAAAGTGTGAGTTCTGGCTAGACGAAGTATCTTTCCTAGGACACATAATCTCGGGAAAAGGAGTGTCGGTTGATCCAACCAAGATTGAAGCTGTAGTAAACTGGGAGAAACCAAAGAATGCAACGGAGGTTAGAAGCTTCTTAGGACTAGCTGGTTATTACCGACGCTTCGTGAAGGACTTCTCCAGGATAGCAACTCCAATGACGAAGCTCACGAGGAAAGGTGCTAAGTTTGAATGGGGAGACGACTGCGAGCAAAGCTTTCAAGAGTTGAAGGAAAAATTGACAACAGCACCCGTACTGACGATCCCATCTGGAAGTGGAGGATTCGAAGTCTACAGTGATGCTTCGGGAAGAGGATTAGGCTGTGTACTTATGCAGCACAAGAAAGTCGTCGCCTACGCGTCCAGACAACTAAAGCCTCACGAGGAGAATTACCCCACCCACGATTTGGAACTAGCAGCGGTCATCTTCGCATTAAAGATTTGGAGACACCACCTGTACGGGGAAAAGTTCGACATCTTCACCGATCACAAAAGCTTGAAGTACATTTTCACACAGAAGGAGCTGAACATGCGACAAAGGCGTTGGATAGAGTGTCTGAAGGACTACGATTGTACCATTCAATACCATCCGGGTAAAGCAAATACGGTAGCTGACGCATTGAGTCGAAAGTCAGCAGGAACCCTCGCCGCACTAATGATGAAGAAGTGGAAGTTACATGAAGATTTTGGAAATTTGAGCACGTCCATTCAAGAAGTAGAACCCAAGTTCGTGTGTGCAAATCTGAGCATGCAACCCACAATAGTCGAAAGGATAAAGGAGGGACAACGCGAAGACCCAGAAATCTTAAAGATGCTAGAGGAAGTCAAGAAAGGAGAAAGACTAGAGTTCACGGTGACCTCAGATGGCTTGCTGAAGTATCAAGATCGATTGTGCGTACCAACCATTGCGGAAGTGAAGAAACAGCTGCTGGACGAGGCGCACAAGTCCAGATACGTAGTGCATCCAGGCAGCACAAAGATGTACCATGACCTAAAGCGTCACTTCTGGTGGAATAACATGAAAAGGGAAATCGCCGAGTACGTCTCAAGATGCCTCACATGTCAACAGATTAAAGCCGAGCATATGAAACCTTGAGTTATTACTGACCATTAGATACCGGTGTGGAAGTGGGAGGCGCATCAACATGGACTTCATCACGGACTACCAAAGACGAGGCGAGAGCAGCTACGATTCAATCTGGGTGATAATAGACGGACTCACCAAGCATGCACACTTTCTACCCGTCAAGGTTACTCAGACGACGGAGAGTCTTGCGAAACTATACATCAAGGAGATTGTTCGATTACATGGTGTACCTGTGATAACTGTATCTGATCGAGACTCCAAGTTCACCTCAGGAATTTGGAAGAAAGTTCAAGATAAATTGGGCACGAAGTTACGTTTCAGCACCGCTTTCCACCCTCAGACGGATGGGCAAGCAGAAAGGACGATTCAGACGTTGGAGGATATGCTACGAGCATGTGTATTGGACTTCAAAGGAAGCTGGGATGATCACTTACCCCTAATCGAGTTCGCCTACAACAATAGCTACCAAGCAAGTATACAGATGGCACCTTTCGAAGCCCTCTACGGGAGGCCTTGTCGATCGCCGGTATGTTGGAGCGAAGTCGGAGAACGAAGTCTACTTGGACCAGAGCTAGTGCAACAAACCACGGAGAATATCAAGCTCATTCGCGAACGTCTACTCACCGCTCAGAGTCGACAGAAAAGCTTCGCTGATCATAAACGAAAGGAACGCGAGTTCGACGTCGGAGATCGTGTACTTCTCAAGGTGTCACCAACCAAGGGTGTGTTTAGATTTGGGAAGAAAGGAAAGCTTAGTCCTAGATTCATCGGACCATTCGAAATCCTACGAAGAATCGGAAAAGTTGCATACCAATTAGCCCTACCCCCAGCCCTCTCCAGTGTACACGATGTATTTCACGTATCCATGTTGCGACAATATAAGTTCGATCAGACCCCACTCGTGTTAGACCTCGAGCAGCTGAACATTCAAGAAGACCTATCATACGTCGAATCGCCTGTGAAAATTCTCGACTGGCAAACTCATCGCGTGAGATCAAAGCGAATACCGCGGGTAAAAGTCCTTTGGAAGCATCACACCGGAGACGAAATGACATGGGAGCACGAGGATGTGATGCGACAGGAGCACCCACACTTGTTTAACTACACTAGGTAAATTTCGAGGACGAAATTCTTATAAGGAGGGGAGAATGTGAGAACCCAACCCGTCTGACCGACCCATCCCCATGGCCCAACTTAGACCCGGACTGCGGACCAACCTAAAACCCCCCTTCTCTCTATTTCTGCTTAACACCCAAACCTTCTTCCACCTACCCCATCGATCGACCCAGAAATGGAGGCAAGAAATTCGCTGAATCGGCATGGTCTGCTGTCCGGCACCGTCCGACGGGAAGCCCTGTGCACGGCAACACCATTCCCTTCACGTCACACCCCCTTCCCCTTCTGGCTATAAATAGGGTCGACCCCCTCTTCTCCAACCCACCATCCGATCCCCTGGTAAGCTTCTTCTTCTTCTTCTCCTTCTTCTTTTCTTCTTCATCTCTCCCTCTGCTCTTCTCCATCCTCTGTTCTCTTTTTCCCTTTTATGGCCGGCTACGATCCGGCCGTCATTTCGATGCCCGCGTGATCGTCATTGCTGGGCGCACTCTCGCGACTATCGTTCGCCATTGTCGTCGCGATCGGCATTATTCCGGTTGGCGACAATGTCGAACTTGTCAACGGAACCATCTTCCCTCTATGTGCCTCTCCCCCCATCTCTACCAATACCCTTTTCGTTCCTCCCGTGCCATACTCAACCCTCAGCCGTTTTTCCTCTCTCTTTCTACCAAGTAGCCTTAAGCCTCCTATTTTATTTCTTGATTTCTGTTTTTATATATATATATATGGAATAAGGTATAGAAATATATTTTATTTATATGGATAGTATAATTATCATTTTAAAAACCTAGCCATTTATTCATTATATTAATTTTGCCATTAGAAATATGATGGTTTATAACCCATAGGCGGTCAAGGATAATCGCAGATTTCTAATCCATTTTATAAAATATTTTTTTTTGAATATGTTTATTTATCAGGTTTTAAATCAGTCAATTATCATCAACTATATCCTTAAGTATTTACGAAAATATGTCCCTAGTATGAATTATCAAAAGAATTTTAATGTGTTTACCCTTCGTAATATCCCCGGTATTATGACCGACCCGATCGACATACCCTATCGGCCTATCATGATCTCATTCGATCTTGAAACTCGACCCATCCCAATCGGTACCCTATCGGCTGATCCTTCCGTGAACTGATTCAACCCCTAACTCATAATCCCCACGTAGTTATTCAACTCTTTGGTCGAGACATCGCAGTTAACTAACACCTTCTTTGTTCTCATCACGAACACAATGACCCGAACTTCAACCACCCCCATCGCGATCATCAAGGAAGCGCGCATCAAGGCAAGTGGCCTACCCTTATCACATGATCTTGATTAAGTAAATTAGTACTAAGTAAATAGTATATATATATATACGCGATTACGCGCAACCCTATAATTATGAACTGAAACCCTTAGGTAGTGTGATACATCTATGAAACATTATTTGGTAATGATATTATAAGTATGCTAGAATAACCAGGTAAGGATTTGTTCATTTATCTCTACATAATTGTGATTGTTAATTCAAGTTCTGACATAAAGTAAATCGTAGTTGATTCTTGATGGCATGTCATGTATTTGAACATATGGGTAAGCATGGTTATTGCATGAATTATCATGGACTGGTAGGAAGAGGAAATGATTAGGAAAATGGATGGACGATAGTATTCACATCTTTTTGAAAAGCATCATGAATACCATTTGGATTATGAAAGGAATCAATTATTGAACACATGATTTTCCATCGCATACGTTGTGCATTGATATAAATATATGATATTTCTTGTGTGGATCCCCCCATCGGGCAGGCATGGGTTTCGGACGAATGTCCGTGTTATTGCTTTCATTTATGAAGTAAGTATTGCCTACCTACCTGCCATGGTAAGGCGTGAAAGTTAGATGTGGTAAGGACCACCTGGACGGAGGTGAAGTCCAAAGGGGTCACATGTGGTGCATTCATGGATCCGTACTATTAGTAGTAGAACCTACACTTATAAATGTGTAGCCACTGATGTTAAGTTATTTTCCTTTGTTTTCCTTTTAAAGAAAAACTTCATGTTTTTTACATATACACCTCATTCATACTTGATGATAGTGCACATGCAATGTATTGAGAACAATCGGTGAAACTGTTTACATATATACAACTCCTGTTGAAATCGATAGAATGATCAACTATGAATTGTTTTCATCTTGTTACTAAGACGTAGCCTACTAGATATTATCAGGGGGTCACTTGTGGAGTTTACCTCACTCCCGTTGTTAACATTGCAGCGACGAATCAAGTTAAGCACCAAACTCATGAGAAGAGAGGCGTTAGAAGACCTCTAAATTAGAGCCAAGGAGTCAGCCAGGTCTTGTGTCGGTTGTAAGGGCTTTCGGAATTGTAATTGTATTCACGATAAACAATGGATTGTAACAATGATGTACCCTTATTTTGTGATCATGAATGAAATAGTGGATGAAGTGTTTTGGTTAACCTTTAGTTCTGTTTTGATTATGGAATTTGCTCACGCTCCGAAGTTCGCGGTATATAGAATTTTGGGGCGTGACAGTTTGGTATCAAAGCATCTAGTTAGCGAAACCCTAGGAGACCTTAAGGAATGGACCCATAGGCTAGGAATAGAATGAGTAACCACTATCCGGTTATGGCATTGTGTCCCTTTGGTGTTCAGGAAATGACGATGAGAAGGACAGCGAGAAAAACAACTGGACTGCCCCAATCCTACCATTATAGGATGGCCAGCCACCATGTACCTCAGGAGGCGTCTGGAATTATCTATGACAACATATATCAGGGACGTCACGTAGAACGCATTTTTCCTCCACCTATTCTATCCGAGAATCGACCCTCCAAGGAAGAGGTGGCAGACAACTTTGAAGACCCTGAAGAGGAAGCATACCATCTCTCCGAAGGGGAGATGAGCGACCCAAGTGAGGACGAACGAGATACAGAAGAACGGGACGATGTGGAAGAATTGGACGATGCGGAAGAACTGGGCGATGCAGAAGAATTGGACGATGCAGAAGACGTGGACTATGACGAAGAAAACGCCACTGAACCCGACGTCATCCAAATCTCTGACTACATTGGATCCGAGACGACGGAGGAAGAATACACTAAGGATAACGATACCTGTTTGGCCAAAATTAAACTAGGATAGACAGGAAATTTGTAAGGAACTGTAATAGGAACTAGACTTGTAGTGTAGGATTCCCTTTTTGTTAAAGTTTAGGATAGACGTGAACTCTTAGGTAGCAACTACGCAGGTGAAGTCTTGAATCATGAAAGTTCTTTTTGTATTAATCATGCTTGTGTAATTGCCAATATATGAATGAAATGAGCTATTTTTTTGTTCTATATGATTGAGTCACGAACATAGCATAGTAATAATAATATTCTCGTAAGGAAAGTGATTAGACTATATTTTATTTTATATAGATGGTACGAGGACGAGGCATCAGGACGCCACGCACTAGGAGACCCGTAGCACCTGCAAACAACCCACCTGTCCCACCTGCATCTGATGCTACCGCTCGGGCTCTGGAAGCCATTGCTGTTGCCCTAACCCACCTGGTCCCTAATGGGAATGGTTCGACATCAACGGGCACGAATCACACTGACTATGGAGGCGATTTGGAAAGATTCAAGAAATTGAACCCCCCAACCTTTAGAGGCACCACCGACCCTTTGGTGGCAGAGCGATGGATTGAAGATGTTGAGAAGATACTCGAGGCAATGAGATGCACGGAAGAGCAAAAGGCTAGATTTGCCATCTTCCTGTTGGCTGGAGAGGCACATCGTTGGTGGCAATTGGTGGAAAGATCAGAGTTAGCAACAGGAGAAGTCGTTGTTTGGGAGAGATTCGTAGGGATATTCTTTGAAAAGTATTTTCCCCGACATGTCCGAGAGCATAAAGGAGCTGAATTTGCTAAACTTGAGCAAGGCAACATGACTGTGGCTGAGTATGAAGCCAAGCTCGTCGACCTAGAACGATTCTATAGACACCAACTCACAGATGGAGAAAGGGCGCAGAAATTCGAGTATGGCCTTAAACCTGATATCCAAGAACGTCTCTCCGTGTTATTCTCGGAAGACTACAAGCTATCAGTTAGAAGAGCCTTGAAGGCAGAAGAAGACATCAAACGAAACCGCCCAACTCACGAGAAGCGTAAGGACCTGATAGGCGGAGACTGGCGAGCACCTTCCTTCTAACACACAGCATCAAAACGAACTCGATTCGAAGACACGCGAGTTGGATTTACGAGGCCGTCATGCACGGTATGTGGGAAGAACCATGGCAATGCACCATGTCGGTACGCGCAGGCTACCTGTTATAATTGTGGAGAACCAGGACATGTGTCACGAGCTTGCTCCAAGCCGCCGAAACACTGCTTTGGGTGCGGAAGGACAGGACACGTGAGGAAAGACTGCCAAGCATCAAGAAATCCCCAACAGTTTAGACAACCATTTTCATCTCAGCAGCAACAACAACGTGCACGACCAGTTCAGTTTCATGCAGGACGACCCAACCAGCAGCAATCCCAGCAAGGACAACAACCACGCCAGAATGCGCAAGGGCAAGTGTTCGCCATGACCCAACGTGATGCCGAAACCTCGGAAGCTGTAATCCAAGGTAATGTCCCAATCTTCGAAACCACAGCCAAAATTTTATTTGACTCCGGAGCCACACACTCCTTTGTATCACCATCTTTTGCACAATCCTTGAAATCCAAACCTCACCCTTTAGACCTTGCACTCACCTTCACTAACCCGATTGGAGATTCCCTAATTACTAATACTATGTACAAAGATTGAGCCGTAGAAATAGATGGTCGGCAATTGGCCGCCAATTTGATTTTGCTAGACATGGTAGATTTCGATGTTATTTTAGGTATGGACTGGCTTACCTCTCACCATGCAAGTATTGATTGCTTTCGAAAGCGAGTTAGTTTTCGTATCCCGGGTCAACGGAGATTCTCATTTCAGGGTATTGTTAGGACTCCTAATTCACCCATCATTTCAGCCATTAAGGCTAGACGATTTCTTTCAAAAGGTTGTCAGGGTTACCTAGCGTATGTCATTAGCAAGGATAAGAGTGAGCCCAAAATAGAATCAATCCCCATTGTCAATGAATTTGCCGATGTTTTTCCGGACGACTTACCTGGACTACCTCCCATCCGAGAGATTGAGTTTGCGATAGACCTACTCCCAGAGACACATCCCATTTCGAAGGCTCCTTATCGCATGGCACCAACGGAACTCCAAGAGCTCAAGAAGCAGTTGGAAGAACTACTAGAGAAAGGACTCATCCGCCCAAGTGTCTCACCTTGGGGCGCACCAGTCTTGTTTGTAAAGAAGAAGGACGGATCCATGAGGCTATGCATTGACTACCGGCAGCTGAACCAAGCCACCATCAAGAACAAGTATCCATTACCTAAATTGACGATCTCTTGATCAACTTCAAGGCAGCGGTTTTCTCAAAGATTGACTTGAGGACGGGCTACCACCAACTAAGGATCAAGGAAGGCGGCGTGGCAGCGGCATTTCGAACGTTATGGGCACTCTGAGTTTCTAGTGATGCCCTTTGGCTTGAAGCGCCAGACATTCATGGACATGATGAATAGAATTTTCAAGCCCTTCTTAGATAAGTTTGTAGTGGTGTTCGTTGACGATATTTTAATCTACTCCAAGAACCGAACCGAACACGAGGACCACTTAAGGATAGTTCGCAAATCTTAAGGAGCACCAATCGTATGGGAAGTCAAAAGTGTGAGTTCGGCCAGCAAGTATCTTTCCTAGGACACATAATCTCGGTAAAAGGAGTGTCGGTTGATCCAACCAAGATTGAAGCTGTAGTAAACTGGGAGAAACCAAAGAATGCAACGGAGGTTAGAAGCTTCTTAGGACTAGCTGGTTATTACCGACGCTTCGTGAAGGACTTCTCCAGGATAGCAACTCCAATGACGAAGCTCACGAGGAAAGGTGCTAAGTTTGAATGGGAGACGACGCGAGCAAAGCTTTCAAGAGTTGAAGGAAAATTGACAACAAGACCAGATCGACGATCCCATCATCTAAGTGGAGGATTCAAGTCTCTGATGATGCTTCGGGAAGAGGATTAGGTTGTGTACTTATGCAGCACAAGAAAGTCGTCGCCTACGCGTCCAGACAACTAAAGCCTCACGAGGAGAATTACCCCACCCACGATTTAGAACTAGCAGCGGTCATCTTCGCATTAAAGATTTGGAGACACCACCTGTACGGGGAAAAGTTCGACATCTTCACCGATCACAAAAGCATGAAGTACATTTTCACACAGAAGGAGCTGAACATGCGACAAAGGCGTTGGATAGAGTGTCTGAAGGACTACGATTGTACCATTCAATACCATCCGGGTAAAGCAAATACTGATGAGTCGGCGATTGAGTCGAAAGTCAGCAGGAACCCTCGCCGCACTAATGATGAAGAAGTGGAAGTTACATGAAGATTTTGGAAATTTGAGCACGTCCATTCAAGAAGTAGAACCCAAGTTCGTGTGTGCAAATCTGAGTATGCAACCCACAATAGTCGAAAGGATAAAGGAGGGACAACGCGAAGACCCAGAAATCTTAAAGATGCTAGAGGAAGTCAAGAAAGGAGAAAGACTAGAGTTCACGGTGACCTCAGATGGCTTGCTGAAGTATCAAGATCGATTGTGCGTACCAACCATTGCGGAAGTGAAGAAACAAATTACCGGACGGCGAAGCACAAGTCCGACATCGTAGTGCATCCAGGCAGCACAAAGATGTACCATGACCTAAAGCGTCACTTCTGGTGGAATAACATGAAAAGGGAAATCGCCGAGTACGTCTCAAGATGCCTCACATGTCAACAGATTAAAGCCGAGCATATGAAACCTTCAGGATTGTTACAGCCATTGCCGATACCAGTGTGGAAGTGGGAGCGCATCAACATGGACTTCATCACCGGACTACCAAAGACGAGGAACGGCTACGATTCAATCTGGGTGATAATAGACGGACTCACCAAGCATGCACACTTTCTACCCGTCAAGGTTACTCAGACGACGGAGAGTCTTGCGAAACTATACATCAAGGAGATTGTTCGATTACATGGTGTACCTGTGATAACTGTATCTGATCGAGACTCCAAGTTCACCTCAGGAATTTGGAAGAAAGTTCAAGATAAATTGGGCACGAAGTTACGTTTCAGCACCGCTTTCCACCCGCAGACGGATGGGCAAGCAGAAAGGACGATTCAGATGCTGGAGGATATGCTACGAGCATGTGTATTGGACTTCAAAGGAAGCTGGGAGGACCACTTACCCTTAATCGAGTTCGCCTACAACAATAGCTACCAAGCAAGTATACAGATGGCACCTTTCGAAGCCCTCTACGGGAGGCCTTGTCGATCGCCGGTATGTTGGAGCGAAGTCGGAGAGCGAAGTCTACTTGGACCAGAGCTAGTGCAACAAACCACGGAGAATATCAAGCTCATTCGCGAACGTCTACTCACCGCTCAGAGTCGACAGAAAAGCTTCGCTAATCATAAACGAAAGGAACGCGAGTTCGACGTCGGAGATCGTGTACTTCTCAAGGTGTCACCAACCAAGGGTGTGTTTAGATTTGGGAAGAAAGGAAAGCTTAGTCCTAGATTCATCGGACCATTCGAAATCCTACGAAGAATCGGAAAAGTTGCATACCAATTAGCCCTACCCCCAGCCCTCTCCAGTGTACACGATGTATTTCACGTATCCATGTTGCGACAATATAAGTTCGATCCCTCACATGTACTGGACCCCACTCGCGTGTTAGACCTCGAGCAGCTGAACATTCAAGAAGACCTATCATACGTCGAATCGCCTGTGAAAATTCTCGACTGGCAAACTCATCGCGTGAGATCAAAGCGAATACCGCGGGTAAAAGTCCTTTGGAAGCATCACACCGGAGACGAAATGACATGGGAGCACGAGGATGTGATGCGACAGGAGCACCCACACTTGTTTAACTACACTAGGTAAATTTCGAGGACGAAATTCTTATAAGGAGGGGAGAATGTGAGAACCCAACCCGTCTGACCGACCCATCCCCATGGCCCAACTTAGACCCAGACCAGACCCAACCTAAAACCCCCCTTCTCTCTATTTCTGCTTAACACCCAAACCTTCTTCCACCTACCCCATCGATCGACCCAGAAATGGAGGCAAGAAATTCGCTGAATCGGCATGGTCGCTGTGCATAAGCGCCGTCTGACGGGAAGCCTGCGCAAACACCATTCCCTTCACGTCACACCCCCTTCCCCTTCTGGCTATAAATAGGGTCGACCCCCTCTTCTCCAACCCACCATCCGATCCCCTGGTAAGCTTCTTCTTCTTCTTCTTCTCCTTCTTCTTCTTTTCTTCTTCATCTCTCCCTCTGCTCTTCTCCATCCTCTGTTCTCTTTTTCCCTTTTATGGCCGGCTACGATCCCGACCGTCCATTTCGATGCCCGCGTGATCGTCATTGCTGGGCGCACTCTCGCGACTATCGTTCGCCATTGTTCATGAATCGGCATTATTAGGTTAAGCGATAATGCAACTTGTCAATCTAACCATCTTCCCTCTATGTGCCTCTCCCCCCATCTCTACCAATACCCTTTTCGTTCCTCCCGTGCCATACTCAACCCTCTAGTTTTCCTCTCTCTTACTGACCAAGAGCCTTAAGCCTCTATTTTATTTCTTGATTGCTTTTATATATATATATATGGAATAAGGTATAGAAATATATTTTATTTATATGGATAGTATAATTATCATTTTAAAAACCTAGCCATTTATTCATTATATTAATTTTGCCATTAGAAATATGATGGTTTATAACCCATAGGCGGTCAAGGATAATCGCAGATTTCTAATCCATTTTATAAAATATTTTTTTTTGAATATGTTTATTTATCAGGTTTTAAATCAGTCAATTATCATCAACTATATCCTTAAGTATTTACGAAAATATGTCCCTAGTATGAATTATCAAAAGAATTTTAATGTGTTTACCCTTCGTAATATCCGATTATTATAACCGATCGACATACCCTATCGACTATCATGATCTCATTCGATCTTGAAACTCGACCCATCCCAATCGGTACCCTATCGGCTGATCCTTCCGTGAACTGATTCAACCCCTAACTCATAATCCCCACGTAGTTATTCAACTCTTTGGTCGAGACATCGCTTAGTGCTAACACACTGCTGTTCTCATGCAGGCAACACGGCGAGTGACCCGAACTTCAACCACCCCCATCGCGATCATCAAGGAAGCGCGCATCAAGGCAAGTGGCCTACCCTTATCACATGATCTTGATTAAGTAAATTAGTACTAAGTAAATAGTATATATATATATACGCGATTACGCGCAACCCTATAATTATGAACTGAAACCCTTAGGTAGTGTGATACATCTATGAAACATTATTTGGTAATGATATTATAAGTATGCTAGAATAACCAGGTAAGGATTTGTTCATTTATCTCTACATAATTGTGATTGTTAATTCAAGTTCTGACATAAAGTAAATCGTAGTTGATTCTTGATGGCATGTCATGTATTTGAACATATCGGTAAGCATGGTTATTGCATGAATTATCATGGACTGGTAGAAAGAGGAAATGATTAGGAAAATGGATGGACGATAGTATTCACATCTTTTTGAAAAGCATCATGAATACCATTTGGATTATGAAAGGAATCAATTATTGAACACATGATTTTCCATCGCATACGTTGTGCATTGATATAAATATATAATATTTCTTGTGTGGATCCCCCCATCGGGCAGGCATGGGTTTCGGACGAATGTCCGTGTTATTGCTTTCATTTATGAAGTAAGTATTGCCTACCTACCTGCCATGGTAAGGCGTGAAAGTTAGATGTGGTAAGGACCACCTGGACGGAGGTGAAGTCCAAAGGGGTCACATGTGGCTGTACCATGGATCCGGTACTATAGTAGTAGAACCTACACTTATAAATGTGTAGCCACTGATGTTAAGTTATTTTCCTTTGTTTTCCTTTTAAAGAAAAACTTCATGTTTTTTACATATACACCTCATTCATACTTGATGATAGTGCACATGCAATGTATTGAGAACAATCGGTGAAACTGTTTACATATATACAACTCCTGTTGAAATCGATAGAATGATCAACTATGAATTGTTTTCATCTTGTTACTAAGACGTAGCCTACTAGATATTATCAGGGGGTCACTTGTTGAGTTTACCTCACTCCCGTTGTTAACATTGCAGCGACGAATCAAGTTAAGCACCAAACTCCGCGAGAAGAGACGTTAGAAGACCTCCTAAATTAGAGCCAAGGAGTCAGCCAGGTCTTGTGTCGGTTGTAAGGGCTTTCGGAATTGTAATTGTATTCACGATAAACAATGGATTGTAACAATGATGTACCCTTATTTTGTGATCATGAATGAAATAGTGGATGAAGTGTTTTGGTTAACCTTTAGTTCTGTTTTGATTATGGAATTTGCTCACGCTCCGAAGTTCGCGGTATATAGAATTTTGGGGCGTGACAGCAACCAACTAGGAATCTTCCTAGAAATCCCCTTTTATTTTCAACATTCCAAACACCGCATTGCCAGAGTCCACTTGGACAAAATTAGGCCACTGATTCAACAAGGACCGAGAAGAACCCAGAAAAAGCGCGCACCAATAGACTGACAATCGCGCTGAGACATTTTTGCCAAACTCTTTTTAGATAGTTAGGTTTTATTTTATTTCCCTTGCATTATTTCGAACCCTTTTAAATCTATGAGACCCCATGTATGAAGAAGAACCACTTTACAATTCTAGCCCACGACAACCTGAGATTAACATGACTGGCAAACAAGAAAATCCCTTCTCTACCCCACACACCGATAATAATCATAATGGGAGAGATAGTAACACTGGATAAAACCTCACTGCTCAACAAATTATAGAGCTCAGTATTCAGATAATACAAAGAGGAGATGATGACGCCGAGGAATTACTTCGAGGATTGGCTGCCGCATACGAGACCATTACGTCACGACAATATTCAGAAGAACGAGAATGACAAGAAAGGGCCACCGCCTATCCCGAGCACGGTGTCGGCCCGTGCCACACCATTGAGGCAACCTGCTCACACGTTCTTCAACAACGATTCTCTAGACAAGGTTGGCTCGCGGATTGCTCCAAAAGACAGCACTATCAAAATTGAAGATTTCCCTAAAATGCTCGACGAATATATGGCCAAGAGGGAACGCCCTGGTCACTCATTTGGATTCGACAGATTCGGCTGGGACGTTGAATTTAACTTACCAATAAGATTTAAACCGTTAAAATTTACCAAACATAACAGCACAGGAAATTCGAGCCATCACTTGGCCCTCTTTTGCAACCATTGTTGACCCATACGCGATAATCAAGGACTTCTCATCCATTATTTCCAACGCTCATTAGAAGGAGAAACTTTAGCTTGGTTTGCGGGACTCCTACTTTATAAGATAGAAACATTCGATGATTTAGTTGGTCAATTCCTGAACCAATACAAGCACTTGATCCAAGAGACAATCTGTCTCAGCGATCTGATGACGGCAAAGCAAGGACCCGATGAAGAGTTCGCTAACTTCGTCGCCCGATGAAGGAAACTCGCTGCCAGGACCGGTACTTTAATGAAAGAGAAAGACTCGGTTGACATTATCATTGATAATACTAGAGAATCGTTAAAGAGCGTGCTTGTCATAAGCGATTGCCCTGATTTCACTATACTCCACTCTCGGGCATCCCGCTTAGCGCGACACATTAAAGGCGAAGACCTCGCCCTATCCGTAGTCATGTTGAAAATAGGCTCCTCTAGTGAGTCAAAATAAAAAAATAATAAGAAAGCCTCAGGAACCAAACATGTTAAAACCGTTGTCAACCAAGGATAAAAATTCGGGAACGGGAACTACCATTCGCAAAATCTCGGCCAAAATCAGAATCAACAACGATACATGAATCAAAACCAAGGCACTAATCAATAAAGATATGTAAACCAAAACCAAGGCCAAAACCAGAATCAGGGCCAATATCAGAATAGGAACCAATATCCCAACATGTGACAGTCCGGATTTCGGCACCCTGAAACCCGTGCCATCAACACGATCCTCCAGACCGTGCCCTAAAACTGTGCACAGAATATTGGTATAACAAGCACAATTAAATAAATAAAGCCAATAATCTCATAAAGCGAAAATAGTTAATATGCCCAACTGGCATATGCAAAGGACAGTTCTACTTTCATGCCACTGCATGAACAGAGAACCGACCCGAACCATCGGTGATAAACAGATCACCCCAGATGATTCGCCAAAAGAATAATCCAATTTAATTACATGTTTATCAAAATAAAGGCTTGACATACCAAGCCGTACAAATCTGCTCTCAACTACTCTCTGTCAAAGTACACAGTAGAGTCTCCTAGAAGAAGCCCTCAGGTGGAGGCTCCAACTCGTCTCCAGGCACGTAATCCGAATCACCCTGATCTACGTCTCCCGAAGCCTCAACTGCTACTATCAGTGGACCTGCGACATATAGTCTAAAGGGTGAGCTACATCCTAGCTCAATAGGGAACAAGCACAATGAACATATAAATTAAGACTCACATATATTCCATGATACTTTAAGCATGATGTGTCTATGCATTTGCTAGAAAGCAATATAAAAGCTGATGAATTGCATTCAAGTTTACTGGTAATTAGCATGTCTTACTTTACTGTTGGTTTATCATGAATGACACTGAATAGGCCTAAAGCAAAACTTAAATCTTCAACTTAAGTAATCCCCGAGTAATATAGCATCGAGCCCCGATGAGATACCCTTCATTGCCGTCTAAATAGACAGTTGTTATAAAGTATTCCCTGGGAATACGACCCAAACCCCTTTCTCAATAGGCGGCGGGGTTAAAACTCATCTCAACATCCCTGAGATGTGCTTACTGTTACGGATAAACCTCCGCAGTGGTGTACGAATTGGCAGCCGTACCGGTCACAGATATCCTACCGCGTCAGTCGTGGGTATCCCGCCACGTCGGTGGGGTATCCTATCAAACCTCAAATAATAAAAATAACATGTGCTTTACATATAGTTGTTCACCGTGTAAGTACGCTATCTTATATCAGTTAGGCCTCAACAGTAATTATTCAATCATATGTATATATCCCTGGGATGTATACATACCCGCATCACACCTGATGCCTTTATTACTTTCTCATCCCCTGGGGATGTCTCATTCTTATTAGATTACTTGATCTTAATCACTTACATCACACCGATGCCTTTTCCACATTCTTGGTGTTACACACACCCATTTTCACAAAACTTTTCCTAATTAAAACAACTTCAAATTTGATAATTATATCACTACATACATGCTCTTGAAATTAAAGTACATGTTCAAGGTGTTCCCTACCTCAATTCTCTGAAGGTCCAAGCATCAAGGTCTCACGCGGCTCCTTGTGCTCGCTTTCACACATACCACCTATGGTACATCATAACACATGCAATACATCACTAAAGATGTAATGAAGAAGGTCCTGGACCCTCCATGAATTTCAAAGAAAACTTAGTCCCTTCACTTGTAGCACCTTCTATTCCGCCATCTTCACCTCCTCTGCCGCCGCCTGCCTTCATTTCTCCCTAAAAGGGATCGATGTGAAGGCTAGCCTTCTCATTTCCAATACCGCCCCCGAGCATCACCTCGAGATGAAGATCATGCAAAATCACGAACATAGGAAGAAACAATATCCCAATTGGACGGTTAGATCATCCGATATCACTAAAACACGAATTTTAGAACATAAGATATCCAGAAAAAGTAAAACTTGTGACTAAATCACAAAATAAGAAATAAATGAAGGCTCCCTTGCTTATATAGAGTACGGACTTAATCACGCCCCTAGACACGTCTGATTAAATCATTCACGCGTCAAGCATACTGCGCTCGATCCAAGACACGTGCTCCGATCCGAGTGCGTAATGAAACCATCGCCCGCGCCAATGGCGAGACTCTCCGATCACGCGCCTATTGTAACCACGCAACCTTTTCAAACGACACACTCCAGCCACGCAATACGAAGGTCACCCGTACACCGACCTGGGGACGCTCCGATCCCGTGACAACTATAAACCGTGTAGTCCTATTAAACAACTACCTCGCACCGCGCAATATGAAAGGTTGCTCGCAGAGTGACCTGGTGACTCCTCAATCACACACAATGATTAGAGCGCATAATACATTCACGCGCACACTTAGGCACGCGTAAACAGCCCTTTAAACCTGTGATCGCACGCCCGGAAACAGGCGCGCAATCATATTGAACGACCTAAATCAGGCGCGCAATGCTTGACCTCAGACAAAATCTACACCTTCACATCTTTCTACCTCACCTTGATCAAAACTCTCTTGTCCCATCGCGTAGCCTCGTAGGTTGTTCAGAGAGAAAGAAGGAGAGAGGGGCCGCCGCTCACGCACATCCCACCACGATGACATGCACACACATGATACCACCTCAATATCTAGTCCCATCGCAATAAATTAGCCATGCCTTCATGTCCCATCGCGAAAAGCCAAAAGTAAATCTCTTGAAAATGCAGGCACACAGCCAAAAAAACTAAGCCAATCGTGACGCAACCACAACTTGATTTTTTTCCATAGTCCAACATTTGCTAAAGAAAGAAATAAGACATACTTATCGCTCAAATATCCTACCAGCGTCCCATCGCTAACTATGCTCAGCCAATATCCCACCGCAAACTTCACTACTAAAAAAGCTTAGACAACACCTGCCATGCCATATGAGGAAAAAGGGAGAAAGCTCGATCGCGTCCCATTGCTAAAGCAGAGTGCTCTCTCCCGAATTGTTCGCTACGTAACAGTCGTCAGGACTCATCCAGCACACAGCCAAAGAAAGAAAAATTCCCCAAGTCCCATCGCGACATCACTTCCCCCAAGACGTTTCATCACATTGGCGACTGCCAAGCTCTGCCACTGCGGAAATAAAGAAAAGATAAGAAATCTCCAAAGTCCCATCGCAGCATCACCCCGACAACCGATCAGTCCCATCACGGGCTACACAAGCTACGCATAATTCAGGTAAGTATCACCCCTAAGTAAGTACTATCCACTTTTTAATTACTCGATATTTCTTATAGAAATATAGTTAGCTATGATTAAATCAAAATATTTTCAAAACCCGTCTCTCTCGACTCGCGAATCACTGTAGTCCTCCCATAAGAGACAATCATCAGTATTCGCTGAGAAGGTTAGATGGAGTATCCGACATGCCAACTGTCGTCTTGACAACCGCAACCACATAAACGGTCAGGTCCACAAATCTCATACCGGTGGATCTGCTCAGCAATGTCTCGGAAGCTACGTTTTCTGCCGATTTACCATCGAATTGATCTTAAGTTAAACTCTTAAAATTTCAAAGTACCTTACTTCCAAAATAAAAATCTTTCACTTCCAAAAGAAAAGAAAACAATCAAACTACCAAGAGAAGAAGCCAAGCAAAGAAAAAAAGAAACTTACCTGCCAAAATTCACTTCAATTACCAGCCCAATTACCAGCCAAACCAGCCATTCTCCTGAGAAACTGAATAATGAGTATATTTAATCTAAGAACCTACAAATGCCTATTAGAAAAGGAACACCTGACGCGCATTGGTGTGAGCAATGACGCGCCCGATCTGACATGACTTGCGAAAGCCTTCGACATTATATTATATTTTTTTATTGGTCCCTAGACCTTATGGACATTTGAATGATGCCCCCCCGGTACCTTGACTGCATCATACCCCTCTGTTTGACTGCTCCTTGCAGCAGGTCACGACATGCGGCAGGATGCCCCTTGTACCCATAGATTAGGATATGGTGATTTTCCTTTCCATTTGACTGTTACTCGTAGTAGGTCGCGCCACGCGACGAGATACCCCTTGCACCCGTGGAATAGGATACGCTGACTTCTCCCGTCGATTGTCTATGACAGCGGGTCGCAATACGCGACAGGATCGCCCTTGGGCATCCACGACATGAAACACACCTTTCGACAGCTACCATTAGGCCCTTGAATGCTCCATCTTAGCTTGCACTGATAGATAAAAAAGCCAAGCATGTCATGTCAATATCCTCAGTTTACATTTGTGATTTCCTAAAAGAAACGAGAAGACACCTCGAATGAGGGGTGTCTACTTCTTCGACGCATTCTTACTTTGCAAGAACACGCCGAAGAGGGGCATCTGTAGACACCCTCATTTTACCCTCTCAGAATATACAAATTTGTTCGGTTAACCTTTGACCCCTTTACCCTAACGTGGAAACCATACACTGAAATAATAGTACATGGC
The DNA here is from genome assembly GCA_021018995.1 of Chloranthus sessilifolius. Classification (NCBI taxonomy): domain Eukaryota; kingdom Viridiplantae; phylum Streptophyta; class Magnoliopsida; order Chloranthales; family Chloranthaceae; genus Chloranthus; species Chloranthus sessilifolius. The sequence continues at coordinate 30,766,497 of CM037598.1, forward strand.
TGAACACAGGCTGAAACAATAGCTCTATGACTCAGATCCCGATGTAGGGAGACTATGTACTGAAATAATAGTATATAATCGAAATGCAAACTGAAACAATAGTTTGACATTTCAGACCCCATGACCCTAATGTGGGAACCATGCACTGAAACAATAGTACATGACTGAACACAGGCTGAAATAATAGCTCTGTGGCTCAGGTCTCAACGTAGGAAGACTATATACTGAAACAATAGTATATAGTCAAAATACAGACTAAAATAATAGTCTGACATTTAAGGCCTCACAACCCTAACGTGGGAACCATGCACTGAAATAATAGTATATGGCTGAACACAGGCTAAAACAATAGCTCTGTGGCTCAGATCCCGACATAGGGAGACTATGTATTGAAACAATAGTATATAGTCGAAATGCAGACTGAAAGAATAGTTTGACATTTCAGGCCCCATGATCCTAACGTGGGAACCATGCACTGAAACAATAGTACATGGCTGAGCACAGGCTGAAACAATAGCTCTGTGACTCAGACCCAACGTAGGGAGACTATATACTGAAATAATAGTATATAGTCAAAATACAGGCTGAAATAATAGTCTGGCATTTTAGACCCGACTCGGACTTGGACATCCCTGAATTGCGCGCCTAAAATCATGCGCGCACTTCGATTGCCCGTAAAACTACAAACGTGCAATCAGTCCCCATTCAGACCAGACTTCCTTTCCCCAGACCACCTCGAGACTCGATTACGCGCCTCACATGAGACGCGCGATCGGATTGAGCGCCCCACCATCGACGCACAATTGACCTACGCCCGACCTAGTCTTACAATCCTTGACCCCCAAGCTTCCTCGATTAAGCGCCCCGAAAGAGACGCTTAACTGGATTGTGCACAACACACTAAGCGCGCAATTAGTCCTAACGTTGTTAGAACTAGGAAACTAGCTGAGCAAGTCAGCTGGTCGCTCACTGAGTCGGTGACCGACTCAAAGCAATTAAGCACCGGGAGACCGGCGTGTAATTCAGTTAAATGCCTGAAACAGGGCGTTTAATTAGAAAAATCTATAAAAGCTTTTTTTATAATTCGACCAGGAGGTTGGACGAAAGAGGCTAAAAATTTCACAGAGAGAACAGCAAATACAGAGAATTTCGAGAACAAACCCAGAGAGAAACATAGCTATAATTTCGAGATTCAAGCTCCGAATTTTTAAGATTCCTCTTCGCAGCCCCGACCTTAGGTAAGAATTTAGTTTTAGTTTCCGACCGTAGCCTTTTAGTCTTTAGAATTAGGAATCCTTAGTCTTAATTATTAACATCAAATATTTTCAGTCTTAGACCATAGCACCTTTTTTAGACCGTAATTTTAATCTATGGTTTTAGTCCCCTGTTTCTAGAATCAGTCCTTAATCTGACGGCCTAATTCACCGACCATAGACTTTAATTTTGTTTTAAAATCTTAATCTTCAGTCCTATCATTAATCTCTGGTTCTAGTTAGTTTCTAGAACCAGTCCTTAATCATACGGTCTGATTTTCTAATTTCGGATTCGAATTCAGTCCTTAAAATTTTAAATTCTAGTTTTAATTCCTTATTTTAATATTTCTAAAACCCTAAATATTAATTTAGCTTTCTAAAATTCTAGTTTCATAATTTAATTCTGTGCAGTCGTGGGGATTTTTGACGATCCGTCGCGACAATGCGCTCTCTAACGAAAAATAAAGAGTCACCATCCGGAGCTTTTGGTGTCCTGGAAAGCCTAGATCATTTTTATAAGCACAAAAGTGTCACAAATATGACTCTGAATCCGGTCTACGCCAAAGGCTCTTGGGTAGGGGCTTCGGTTATCGATTAGGAAGGTGTTAGGCACCCAATCAACCCGTTTAATGCGGTCTCTACTAATGGTCAAAACAAAAATAATATAAAAGAAATGAAAAATGCTTTCTCTTGCCCAAATGGATTTTAAAATCCTATTTGTGCCTCTTCGTTCCTACTAAAAATTCGGTGGCATAACTGCACAAATGGGAGGATGGAGGAATAACCGAGAAGGTAGAGAAATAGAGGGAAGAGCCAAAGCTCTCGGGCCCTTGTTGCACCGCTGTGGAGCCTTACGTAGGCTTGCTTCGGTGAGCTTTTGAAGGTTTATATGGTATGGAATGAGGTTCTAACTCTTAAGGCTTGATGGCCAAGAGTTAGAGAGGGAAGGCTAAGGGGTAACACACCTCTAACCTAGAGCTTATGGATGAAATGCTAAAGTTTAAAGGGTTTTTTAAAGTTTTAGAATTTGTATGGGGGTGGTGCACTAGAGGAGAGAGAGAGAGAGAAAGGATTCCTTAATCTCTTAATTGCAAATTTTTTCAAGCCATTTACAGGGGGGGTGCCTCTCTATTTATAGGAAAAAGAGAGATTAGGAGGGTGCTTAGAGGCCAATTGGGATTAGCAATTAAGTAATGGGCCTTCTAAGGTTTCCTAGGATTTTTAGAGTCTTGAAAAATGAGAGAAGTTGCTCCAATGGTGGATGATTGGGTGAGGCTTTAAACCACTTAAGGGGTTGCACATAGATAGTATATGGGTGCAACAGAACTAGTAAAACACACCCCAAAGGTCAAGATGGTCAATAACTCAAACCCCAATCTCAATTTTTGAGACAAAAATACACAATTACTGTTTATATGCTTGGCGCAACTATTAGTTGCACCAAATCCCTAATGGGGGTCAGATGAAATTACCATTATGCCCTTTCGGGTTCGAGATGTGAAATCTTTTTGTACACAACTCTGATTAGGGTGATTCTTGGCCCGTTGGAAAGCTGAAGACTTCTATTTTTTAATGGAATGAGATTCGATTATAGTAGAAGGTCACAGCTAGTCCCGGTGCACCACTCTTCACCCATTGCTAGGGAAAGCTAGGTTTAGGTCCGGGATGGGTTCTAAGGGTTCGGGATTGGTTTCTAAGGGTTTGAGAAGGTTCTTAAGGGACCTAGGGTGATTCCTAAGGGTTTGAGATGGCTCCTAAGGTCTTGGAAGGGTTCCTAAGGGTTCCATACATGCCATCAAAAGCTCGAAGACGCGCCTCTCTCGAAATGTGTTTCGGTCGGGCCTTGGGCCAAATTTGAGTGTTTACAAATTCATAATTATAATCCCGAAAACGACTCTAAAATTTTTAAAATACTATTTTATAATCTAAAATTCAATTTGCTTCAATCTTAGTCACCCGATTTGTCCAAGGGAGCTTACGGAGGGTACTTGGGAACGAGGCCAATCCTCCTTAGCATAGCGAACCCAAAACCCCTTTTTCTTAAATTTTTAGTGGGATTAATTCATTACTTTAATTAGAATTTTAGTAAAATTAATTCATTGCTTCAGTTAGAATTTTAGTATAATATAATTTATTGCTTTAATCAGAATTAGTAAAAGGTAGTTCCTTTATCTCAATTAAATTTTAGTATAGTTAATTCATTATTTTAAATTAGATTTTTTTTAATAAAGTTAATTCCTCAACCTGATTAGAAAATTTGATAAAATTAGTTCCTTTATTTTAGTTAGATTTTTAGTATAGTTAATTCATTGCTTTAATCAGAATTTTAATAAAATTAGTTTATTTGTTTTAATTAGATTTTAATAAAATTAGTTTATTTGTTTTAATTAGATTTTAATAAAATTAATTCCTTTATTTTAATTAGAGTTCTAGTAAAATTAGTTCTCTATTTCAATCAGAGTTGCAGTAGAACTGGTATACTTGCTTTACTTAGAATTATAGTATAATTAGCATGCTTGATTCAATTAGAACTCCATTAGAATTAACATACCTGCAGTCCTAGTATGACTAGGAGACTAATATTAATTAGACTTCTAGTAACATTAGGAAACTAAATTAATTATAATCCTAGTAAAATTAGAATATTTAAATTAATTGGACTTTTAGTAGTATTAGGACACTAAATTAATTAGACTCCAAATAAGACCACAACTAGACTCATAATAGAATTAGGAAATCTAAACCAATTAGAATTATATTACTAACAAGAAAAGAAAAGGAAAACTAAACTGTCTAAATTATAAGAGCCAGTGTTGCTGACGTTCGCACGTGGACGATTCAGTAAAGAAGTAACCCACATCCGCTCTAAAACGTGATTATTGACGTGTTGCAGCGTCGTTAAATATCTGCAATGGGCGATCACAACCAACTAGGAATCTTCCTAGAAATTTCTCCTTTATTTTTAACATTCCAAACACCGTATTGCCAGAGTCCACTTGGACAGAATTGGGCCACTGATTCAATGGGGACCGAGAGGAACCTAAAAAAAGTGTGCACCAACATCTAATCTCATCACAACTTTTGAGACTTTGCTAAGAATTTGGTGTGTAGCGGCTCCTATTATTAATTACACACATTTGGGCTTTGATGCCCCTAAGGGTATCGACAATCTCGCTCATGCTCATGGTGAACACGGCTTACTAACATGGGTGCTAAATGTCATGCAAACATGAACCACAATGGATGAGAAATTTTGTCAAACAGTAGATATGCATACTTTTGAACACAAATGAGATAAAATACAATGAAAATTAAAATGGCACACAATATGCCCTAACATAGAAAACCTAGGTCTCTGATACCAAAACTGACACTAGACAATGACCCCAAAATGCTTGAATATGATTTTGATGTAATTTGGCCGAAATTAAATAAATTAATTCAAGTTTAATCTCAAAATTAACTCGATACCTTAGGGTTCAGAGAATTCAGATAAGCAGATCACGAGAGATTCGACTGGGATCCAGTCCGATGCGCAAGTACCGTTAGATTTAAGGCGGGATCTGGCCTAGAGATAGAACTCAAGCTTTTTCTAGGCATGGCCATTTACCTTCAATCCGATGTAGATTCACGGACTCGAACTTGGACTATGGAAATAGCTTTATGGTTTTGTAATAAGCTTATGGTTTGATTTAGGTTTATGATTTAGAAAAGGGCTTTGACTCTGTTTGATTTAGGGTTCAGAAAGAGGTTTAGGGTTTTGGGATCGAAAAGAAACTAATGGATTCGGGTTTAGAGAAGCAAACAGAAATCGATAGCTAATATATGAAAAGATCTCAGAAAGTAGGTGACAAAAGATAAAGAAGAAGATATATGGGAATCACTCCCTTGGCCTCACACCAAACCTATCTCGGGAAGAAGAATATTCAAGCAATAATACATTAGAAATATTTAAAAACTAATTAAATTGTCTTTACAAACCTCCTTATATAGGCCACCAATAATTAATTCGATATAAAGGGTCCTAATAATAATAAAAGACTGAAAAAGAAAATTTTTGCAACATTAGAAAACCCTATTACGACGCCCATGGACGTCCGTAGTGCTCCACGGACGTCCGTGATCTACGAAAAGTAAAGGGTCAAAATCACGAACGTCTGTCACTATTCACGGATGTTCGGCACTGTTCATCACTGATATTCGTGACACTGTTCATGGACATCCGTTACTATTCACAATCACTATTCATCATTTTTTTTCTCCCTTGAAGTTGAAATTTTCTGTTGCGGCCCAACTCCAATGCTCTTGATCTTGACGTCCCCCGTCACAGAGCCTTCCCTGGGCTAATTTTTTTTGCTACATTTGTATCTCTTAGGGCTCGTTCGAGAACTTAGATTCACTCAAAACCTAAGTTCAAACACAGAAAGTGGCCAAAGTTTGAGTAAATATGAGGTTTTCTCTCGTTCGCGAGTTGCAATGGACCCACCACTTTTTCCCCACTTTTTGAGGGATAGCGACATCCCTTCATCCGATTTTTTTACTCGGAAAGACTCCGATTCTGAGTCCTTTAGAGTATAGTTCGCCCCATCTTATACACAGAATCAGATCTTGCTAAAATCCAACAATTTTTTCTCTCGTTCATACAAATTAGTATAAAATTTTTATGAGGTGTTAAACTCATACACCAACGTTTGTGCACTTTCAATCTCCTGCCACCAATCTTGAGTTTTTCACGAATATTGTTGAGCATAGACTTAGTAAAGGGTTAAAAAGGGACTTTACAAATTTACATGACCATAACTATCTATGAAACTTTCAAGATTTGACTATATTATTGTAAACAAATTGACTCAAGCATGTTTCTTGCTGCCATAGCTTGGGTACCTAATTCCAAGTTAAAGAATTATATTTCCCCCTAATATTTATGGATTATTAAGTAGTTAAAAGTAAATCTCGTATATTTCCCCCTAATATTTACGGATTATTATGGAGTTAATCCTTTTCACGTTAATTCATGAGTAGTAAACATACATTTATAACAATAAAGGATTCCTTAATTGCAACTGTTATAATGTTGGTAAAATTCTAATTGCAAAATGGTACCCAATTACCATAATTTAGGGCTATTTTTTTCGCTCCCCTCAATCAATCTCACAGACTAGTTTTCGAAGAGATTTCTCTCCCAAGGGCTCAACTATTATGTGAAGCTACACGCTTACATAAGTTGTATAGACTCTAATATAATTAATTCAAAAAATAAACATTATATTGTAAGTAAGAAGGTTTAAACCTAAAACCTAGATGGGATAAAGAAATAAGTCAACCAGTAGAGCAATTTACTAATATATGTGGAGAAATAAAATATGTAAGACATATATATTTTTTTAAAATCAAAATAATGTATATGTTTTCTATAAAAGATATTAAAGTATTTAAACAAAAAAGGTCGGGTATTTACTTAATCCATCATTGGAAAGTAGCTTAGCCCAAAGAAGCATGTCATATGGCACACATCTGTGACCAATCTAAATTGTCAAAATGGCAATCCATCAATTTTGTATTATATGTATATGAAGCTTTAATAATTACCTTTCATAAAATCATATTTGAGAAAAAACTTCTTCAAATATGTTCAATCTCAGATGGATTAACAACCCGTAAAATTTCAGTCAAATCCGAGTATGATAGAAAAATCAATGATTACATAATATTTCTACTGTCGTAGCACAACTACCCATTGAACCGATTCTGAGTTTTTCTAAGAGGAACTTAAGAATGAAGGAGTGCGAACTTTTCTGGGAATCTAAGTAACTAAAGAATGCGATCTAGAAAGCTTGTGAATCAGATCACACATGACAAGGTGAATCTGAAGTTTTCTATGAACTGAATCTGAGTATTTTTGGGAAAAGCTAGGAAACACCCAAACGAGCCCTTAGAGCATTAGGTTGTTATTGTTAATTTTACTTTTCATGTTTCCTGCATCATTGCTATTTTCATTTTGTAGTTGTTTGTTCTGCTGGAGCATCCTTTGATGAAATGTGTTTCAACATCTCCATATATATTTTCTATAGCTGTTAGGTGGAATTTTGTTACAGCAACATCATTATTTTTAATTCTGTTCTTTCACATGTCCAGATCGATTGTGTTTAAAGATATGTGAGTTCTCAACAATTTTACTGTTTTTGTGGTTGTCATCTTCATCCCAACAACAACAGTTTTATCTTAGCAGCTTGTTTTTCAACCTTGTTTTTCAGCAAAATCTATGCATCATGTTTACTTGTAGCAACAACTGCATCTTATCTCTCCCTTTCTTAGCTTTTCTTTGATTCATCCGTTGCGTGTTGTTCTTCCTGGTCAAACCATCAAGTCCTGTTAAACAAGGTCAATTTTTTCTCAAGCATTTCATCAAACAAGTTTTGTACGCCTTGTTTTCATATAAGCCTAAGGTTCCTCCTTTATTCTATATTTAAAATAAAAATAAAATAGAGAGATAGAGAAAGAAAGAGACTAGAAGCTGGATTTGCAAAAAAAATTCTGCCTTATCAAATCCTTGATTGCATCAACATGTTGCTCACCACCCACGTAGACTAAATTAGATAAACAATCTCTTCATCTATATTTGCTTGGACACATAGTAGTCAATCCAATTTTCAATCTCTTCATTATTAATTAGATAAGCATTCAATCAATTTCTAATGTTACTAAATTAGAATTGAGATGAACAGAGAATTGGTTCCTCATTTTCAGCTTCCAGGCTCACTGTTGATCATATTGCCTGATACTCTTTGCTACCACTAAAAATTGTGAATAGATTGATTCCTCATTTTCATCATCTAAGCAGTGATGCACCCATGATACTGAATTCTATAAAATATTACAGATTTTCTGGTTTCGAGACCCCCTGGGATTTGGTGTTGTCGGTGCCATATGGTCGGAGGATGGCACATGTCAGACTATTCAGTTATATTAATGATCCGAATAGGGGGGATGGCACATGACACACATTTTAAACTTATCCAAGTTATCCAAGTGGCAGAACATCTTACGACCTAACACACGAATTATGCCCATTGGAAGATCTTTACCATTGAAACTGAGTACTTAATATGAACCCTAAGTTAGATATGAGCAACAGTCCATATTAAACTTCTTAATCAAATGGCTTAAACACTTGGAAAGCAATGGCTGATTATAGTGATAGAAAAAGAGTATCGGGCTCATAGTTTAATGTGGCATGGAAAATTTGTAGACATAAATAACCTGAAAATTAAAGAGGAGAAATACCCATTTAGGGTTTATGAGAGAGAGAAGAGAAGAAAAGAAAGAGAGAGAGAAATAGAGTGAGCACAATAACACTAATGGACTACATTGCTTTTATTCAAGATAATCAAGTTACATGTGATGACCCTCTATATAGAGGCAAACAAGACAGTATTTCTATTCATAACTAATGTGAGATTAATATATTGCCTACAACTCTAACACACACCATACTTAATATATTATCTCCAACACTCCCGCTCAAGTTGAGCATCAATGACAATGATGTTCAAGTTGCCAATTACAAGGACTCTGAACCATCTCCCTCCTTAATATTAATATGGCAAATATAAGACCATAAGGTCGATAAAAAAAGCTACATATCACAGTAGCGACAAAGGCCATAAGGCCTATAAAAGGCTGTATAGCAGCAAAGGCCTCATTATCAAATACTAAGAGGGAAAATAGGAGTAAAAAATTGTGTGTCACAACATCACACATACAAATATAAATTGGAAAATAAAAGAAATGGAAGAAGAGAGACACGAATCTCAAAGAAATGAGCAACATCCAATCGCATGAGTGTATCTCGGGAGTTATAAACATGAATTTTGAGGGAATAAACATAGATTTTCAAACAACAATATCGCGAATCTTCAGCATGAATCCTGAGGCTTCAACTACATAAAGTAGGAAGCATCACAAATTTTGATGCAACATCATCAACAATTATCTTCATGTAGCTCAAAGTTGCACAAGTCACAAAGCACAATAATATGGATATTAAGGTAGCAACAGAAAAAAATACACAACAAGAAGTCTACGTAGCACCTTCACAAATTTCAAGCACGCACTGATTTCAAGGTATTATCCATTGGCTCCCTGATCTCAAGGTAGTATCGTCAACTAGAGTAGGAGTAGCAACAAGAACAAAAGGAGACAAAAGACGACGGCAAGATAGATTCTAAGAAAAGTGAAGCAGTAAGCTTAGTAATACCGCTATGCACCCAACAAACAAAAGCCCCAAATATAAGTGCACATCCAATCCAAGGGATTCATGTCAGCCAAAAGATACATCCATATGCAATGGTTTGCAGAGAAAGGAACTTGATTTAAGCTGAAAATACGTCTTTCTCTTCTTTAAGCCTGGTATATCTCTTACAAGCGCACCTTCTCTCGTCAATCTGACCTTGAGTGGGTTTTCACCCAATATAGAAATGTTGACAAAGAAAATATGAAGTCATGAATCGCTTTTAATCTACATGGGTGGTGAGCAACATGTTGATGCAATCAAGGATTTGAAAGGCAGAAAAACTTTTGCAAACCCATCTTCTAGTCTCTTTCTTTCTCTATCTCTCTATTTTATTTTTATTTTAAATATAGAATAAAGGAGCAAGCTTTAGGCTTATATGAAAACATGGTGTACAGAACTTGTTTGATGAAATGCCTGATAAAAAATTGACCTTGTTTAGCGGAATTTGATGGTTTGACCATGAAGAACAACATGCATCGGATGTATCAAAGCAAAGCTAAGAAAATGAGAAATAAGATGCAGTTGTTGCTCCAAGTAAACAGGATACATAAATTCTGCTGAGAAACAAGGTTGAAAAACAAGATGCTAAGATAAAACTGTTGTTGCTAGGATGAAGACGACAACCACAAAAACAGAAAAATTGTTGAGAACCCACATATCTTTAAACACAATCGATCTGGACATGTGAAAGAATAGAAGTAAAAATAATGATGTTACTGTAACAAAATTCCACCTAACGGCTGCAGAAAATATATATGGAGATGCTGAAACACATTACATCAATGGATGCTCCAGCATAACAAAAAACTACAAAATGAAAATAACAATGATGCAGGAAACATAAAAAGTAAAACTAACAATAATAACCTAATGCTCTAAGGGCTTGTTTGGGTGTTTCCTAGCTTTTCCCAGAAAAGCTCAGATTCATGAAAACTCAGATTCCTGCAAATTCTTAGCAGTCTCAGATTCCTGGCTTTTCCTAGATCCGTTCTTAAGTTACTTAGATTCCTAGCTTTTCCTAGAAAAGGTCGTAATCCTTCGTTCTTAAGTTCCTCTCAGAAAAGCTCAAAATCGGTTCAATGGGTAGTTGTGCGACAACCGTAGAAATATTATTTACTCATCGGTTTATCTGTCATACTCGGATTTGACTGAAATTTTACGGGTTATTAATCCATGCGAGATTGAACATATTTGAAGAAGTTTTTTCTCAAATATGATTTTATGAAAGGTATTTATTAAAGCTTCATATACATATAATACAAAATTGATGGATTGCCATTTTGACAATTTAGATTGGTCACAGATGTGCGCCGCATGACTTGTTTCTTTGGGCTAAGCTATTTTCCAATTATGGATTAAGTAAATACCCGATCCATTTTATTTAAATACTTTGATACATTTCATAGAAAACATATACATTATTTTGGTTTTAAAAAAATATATATGTATTACATATTTTCTTTCTTCACATATATTAGTAAATTTCCCTAGTAGTTAACTTATTACTTTAACCCATCTAGGTTCTATGTTTAAACCTTCTTAATTACAATATACTATTTATTTTTTGAATTAATTATACTAGAGTCTATGCAACTTATGTAAGTGTGTAGCTTCACATAATAGTTGAGCCCTTGAGAGAGAAATCTCTCCAAAAATAAATCTGTGAGATTGATTGAAGGGAGTGAAAAAAATAGCCCTAAATTATGGTAATTGGGTACCATTTTTGCAATCATAATTCTACCAAAATTATAATAGTTGCAATTAAGGAATCATTTATTATTATAAATTTATATTTACTACTCATGAATTAACAACATGAAAAGAATTAGCTCCACAATAATCCCTAAATATTAGGGGAAATAGACGAGATTGACTTTTAACTACTTAATAATCCCTAAATATTAGGGGGAAATATAATTTTTTAAGTTGGAAGTAGGTACCCAACCTATGGCAGCAAGAAACATGCTCGAGTCAATCTATTTAAAATAATATAGTCAAATCTTGAAAGTTTCATAGATAGTTATGGCCATGTAAATTTGTAAAGTCCCTTTTTAACCTTTTACTAAATCTATACTAAAAAATATTCGTGAAACTCTCAAGATTGGTGCGGGAGATTGAAAGCGCACAAACGTTGGTGTATGAGTTTAACACCTCATAAAAATTTTTAACTAATTTGTATGAATAATAGAACGAGAGAAAAAATTGCTGGATTTTTGCTAGATTTGATTTTGTGTATAAGATGGGGCGAACTATACTCTAAAGGACTCAGAATCGGAGTCTTTCCTAATAGAAAACTTGGACGAAGGGATGTCGCTATCCCTCAGAAAGTGGCAAAAAATTGGTGGGTCCATTGCAACTCGCGAACGAGAGAAAACCTCAGATTTGCTCAAATTTTGGCTACTTTCTGTGTTTGAACTCAAATTCTGAGTGAATCTGAGCTCTCGAACGAGCCCTAAGAGATACAAATGTAGCAAAAGAACTAGCCTAGGGAAGGCTCTGATACCATGTAGACATAAATAACCTAAAAACTAAAGTGAAGAAATACCCATTTAGGGTTTATTAGGGAGAGAAGAGAACAGAAAGATAGAGAGAGAGAGAGAGAGATAAAGAGAGCACAATAACACTAATGGACTACATTGCTTCTATTAAACAAGACACTATTTTCATTCCTAACCAATATGTGAATGGAAATAAGATACTATTTCCATTCATAACCAATGTTTACCTAATTAATAATGAAGAGATTGTTTATCTAATTTAGTAACAACATATATTCAAAAACCATGTTGGGCCTTATGCGTAATGAGGGGGTGGAATTTACACTACCCCAGATCAAGGTATCATAACACCATACAATTTAATCTTATGTTTATCTAATTAATAATGAGCGACTCGTAAATATTGAATTTTTTTTCACCATTTTCTTTATCAGTGCTATATGAAATAGCTGTTAGCTGGACTTCATCACTCATTCAAATGGAGTAGTCCACCGTGACATCATAGGTCATAATTGTGTAGAGTAAAAAATTACGGAATCCTCCTTTTCCTTTTTTCCCCTCTAGTTCTGTTTTTTTTTTATGCTACTTCTATTTGTTTAGGGGATAATCTTCTAATTGACAATGACGGAAATTTAAAGCTCGCATATTTTGGAGCCACAACAGGTCACTATTATTTAGAGTAAAAAATTTGGATTCCGATTTTTCTTTTTCCCCCTGTAGGTATGTTAGTTTTTATGCTACTTCTATTCATTAGGATAATTATCTTCTAATTGATAATGAGGGAAGTTCAAAGATTGTAGCTTTTGACCTCGCACCTACTGACCCCGACGAATTCGTAACAATTGGAATACCTCCCCTTTGGTACAGGTAGTTAAGTCATTTAGCATGAAACGATTGCTTGGATGGTGAGCTTTTGATGGAGGGCAGGGATTACTTGGACGAGTAGGATAAATTCCATTGTTCGAGTCCTCTAGCCGTGTCGTGGTGTTTCCTAAGAACCACCTTGTAGCTCTTTTCTTCCTTTCTTGGGTCAGTCTTTGCTTTCTCGGGTCCCCTCTCTTCCAGTCCCTCACTGGTTTGACGACACCCTTGTATCTCTTTATTTATATCAATGCATTTTATTTGACCGATCAAAGAATAATAATAATAAATATAAATAAAAAAATTAGCATGAAAGGTGGAATTTGGATTCCCAAGTTGCGTGTTTTTACCTTCCATGAATACACCCTATTCTTTTCGTAATTTACTCAGCTAATGATGGACTAACAGATCTCCCGAGTTGATGTTTGGAAGTTTTTATTATAGTCCAGCTGTTAACATGTGGTCAGCTGGTATCATTTTTACACAGCTTTTGCAAGGTAAAGGATTATTTCAGGAGAAAAAAGAGGTAGGAGTTTATCCTCAAAATTTTTTTATGCTGGGTAGATGTGGAATTGTGTAACCGCGGGATTTTTGATGGTCTCGTCGCGACGATGCGCACTCGCTAAAAAGATATAGTGTCGCCACCCGGAGCTTTTGGTGTCCCAGGATACCCAAATCAATTTTATGAGTATCGAAGTGCCAAAAATATGACTCCGATTCACCGGTCTATGCCAAAGACTCTTGGGTAGGGGCTTCGGTTATCGATCGGGAAAGTGTTAGGCACCCGATCAACCCGCTCTAAAGCTGTCTCTACTTATGGCCAAGGATAGATAGAAAATAGAAATAAAAGAGCACTTTCTCTTGTCCGAAGGCACTATGATCCTATTTGTGCCCCTTCGCCACTATCGAGATTTCCGCGGCGTAACGGCATAAATTCAAGAATAGAGCAAACGCTAAGAAGGTAGAGGAGTAGAGGGGAGAGTCGGAACTCTCGGACCCTTGTAGTACCACTGTGGTCCTTTGCGTGAGGGTGCTTTAGTGAGCTTCCGATGGCTTGGATGGTTGAATGAAGGGTTCTAACTCTAAAGCTTGGTAGCTAAGGGGTAGAGGAAGAAGACTAGGGGCCACTCTCTCCTCAACTCAAAGGTTTTTTATGGAAGAGGGAGCCTAAAAATGGTTTTAGAATTCTAGAATTTGGGTGAGAATGGTGCACCAAAGGGGGAAAGGAAAACTCTTAATCTTTTCTCTCTTTGCAAATTTTTTCAAGCCTTTAATCCAAGGGGAGGGGATCTCTATTTATAGGAAAAGAGAGGGTTAGGGGGGTGCTTAGAGGCTAATTAGGGTTAGCAATTAGGTAATCCTAGCATCTAAGGTTCCCTATGATTTCAAAGGCTTAGAAATGTGTGAATTAGGTTCAATGGTAGATGATATGGTGAGGTTTTAAATGATTAGAGGGTTGAAAATAGGGTAAACATGAGTGCAACAGTCCTAATGAAACCCATCCTAAACTTTGAGATGGTCAACAAGTCAAACCGCAAAAGTGAAATTCGAGCAAAAAACCAACAGTTACTATAGCTAAGCCTGGCGCATGTATTAGATGTGCCAAGCATAGCTACAATATCTGAAAGTCCAGAGCCCGAGGTGGGTCCCACAAATGCTTGGCGTGTGTATTAGATGCGCCAAGCCATTTTTTGGAGAAAAATGGCTTGGTGCATGTAATACATGAGCCATATATGCCCTAGCAAGTGTGGTTTCTGGGCCTTGCTCAGATTGTCGTAACTTTTGACATACAACTCAGATTAAGGTGATTCTTAGCTTGTTGAAAAGCTGAGAACCTCTACTTTTTAATAGTATAAGATTCAATCTCAGTATAGTTACCTAATAGCCCTAGTTCATATCTCTCTAACCATTGCCCGAGAGGGTTAACTAAGGGTTTTAGAGAGGTTTCTAAAGGTTGGGGGTAATTCCTAAGGGTATGGGCAAGTTCCTAAGGGTTTTGAAAGATTCCTAAGGGTATGGGAGAAGCTATTAGAAGCTCAGGGGTGCACCTTTCTCGAAGTATGTTTCGATCGGGCCTTGGGCAAATTTTGGGAGTCTACAGATGTCCCTCTCTGGTATCCGATCACTAATGATCGAATGCCAAAGACAAAAGGCATCCGAAGAGGCCCAAGGCAACACTGACAGGTTCGCCGTATTCAGAACAAACTTCAAACATTAGGTGGGTAACATGGTGAGTAAACGAAAGCCCTGTATGTCGGGAAAAACTTCCATTTCTCAAGGTGATCGGTCCCTAAGCGTTTAGCGACATTACTGGGCATAACCGAGATGGATCAAGTTGCGAAAGCCCATTATGCTAGAAAAAATGTTCGCTTCTCGAGATAATTGAAGATGTTTGATGTTCAAGTTTCATTCTGAATAAAACAGCTTCATAAATGAGAGGGTGATCAACCCATACTCAAAGATAGGCACGAAACTACTCAAAGATAGGCACGAAACAACTACGCGAAGGTCCACAGTTTGTGCCCAATTATGTGAGGCATTAATTGCCCCATTTGACCGACCACGGTTGCCCCTGCATGAAGCAGGGTTCGAGGTCTTTGGGGCGAACCCATCGGTCTCGAAATTGGTTTAGCATGACTACCCGAGCGGAGCGAATTGATGTCGCAACGCTTTTTGGGAGTACATGCTGCTTTTTTGTTTATTTCTATGTAGCATTTTGTTATTTTACACGAGGGTTTATGTGGAATTTTTTTGGTATTTTATGTGAAAAAATTTTATATTTTATGTGGATTTTTATGTGGAAAAATTTTGGTATTTTATGTGAATTTTTCTGTGGAAATATTTTTGGTATTTTATGTGAATTTTTTTGTGGAATTTTTTGTGATTTTATGTGGATTTTTAAGTGGAAATTTTTGGTATTTTATGTGGGATTTTTTGTATTTTATGTGGATTTTTATGTGGAAACTCTTTTTGGACATTTTTACTGTTATTTCATGTGTGTTGGGGATGCTTATTGATCCTGAGCCACTTATTCTAGCACAACCTCCCGAGCAGATCAAATGGAGATTGACGCGTCGCTTTGGGGGCGTGTGCACCTCCTCGGGTCCGAGGAAGATCGGGCTCGGTATATGCAACACACAAGCCCAGCCAAAATGGGCCAAGAATAGCCTGGCGCATGTATTAGACACGTCAGGCCAAATTTAGCCCAAAATAACCTGGCGAGTGTAATAGATGCGCCAGGCCAAAACGGGGCCAAATTACGCTTGGTGAGTGTATTACATGCGCCAAGCTAAAACTGGGGGCTTTTTAAAACGCCCAAGCCTCAGCCAAAAGGGGGCTTTTTTCGAAAATCTCTCTCCCATCCTCTCTAAACTGAAACGGGGCTCCTTCCTAGGGTTCCCTTGGATTGATTCTAAGCGTGCTTCATTGCCGGTGTTCACTCACGCAAATTAATCACCTGCTCTACGCTGGATCAAGGACTTAACTTCTTTTGAAAGTAATCACTTTAAACCCATTTTTATTTGATTTTTCTTAAAATCTTATACAATGTGGTTATGATTCTTGCTTTTCTAGATGATAAATGAATGATGTTTTTTGCAAGTGTGATCATCTATGATTGGTTTGATCATATTCCATGTAAATGATGCCCTATATATTTCTCTCTTTTTTTTCTTTTCTTTTTATTGGTTTTTCTTGAGTTATTTTATGATTAGGGCATTCCAACCCCCCCCCCCCATTTTTTGGATCTAGATGTATTATGAGTGATCTTTTTTTTTTGAAACCTTGCATTTATTTATTTCGTTTTTGTTTTTGCATGTTATTGTGTATGCAAAATGTATTTTTTTTAATTTGTTTGTTATTGTTTTCTCTTTTTTTTTTTTTGGTTTTTTTTTTGAAAATGATGGGTTATTATATATTTTTTTGGTTGCATAAATGCACATACATGCGTATATATTTTTTTGTGTTTTTTCTTCTTTTCTTTTTTTTGGTTCTCTCTTTTCCTTTAGAAATGTGGGTGATTTGATGATGATTTTTGAAAATGATGGGTGGGTTTTTTTTTTTTTTTGTTCTCTCTTTTTCTTTGAAAATGCAGGTGATGTGATGATGATTTTTTTGAAAATGATAATAATGATTAAAAAGGGTCCTACTTACCTCCCTGTTAGCCTATTTAGCAAATGACTTCTTGCTACTAATATGTCTTGATTCTATTGCTTGTATCTATATCAGAATGTCAAGCGAGGAGGAGCACGTGCAGGAGGAGGGGCAGGAGCAAGAAGAGGGGCTAGAAGTGGTCTATGGTTCCCGAGGGGAACAATTTTTTATAGTGCAACGCTCCTCCCGTCCTTGGTTCGAAATGCAGGGCGTGGCCGCCCGTACCGGTCTACTTCATCAGCAGTACGTTCATGTCTCCAACTTTAGTATCGCCGACAAGGTAATGAAATAGGCTTTGTTGTTTTATGTGAGCTTGTTATATCTTCAGCATCCGACACCTCTTTATTTGGTTGCAGGACTTGCCTTCCATCACCTTCCGAGGAGGCTGGCTGGACCTTCAACGCTTCTATCTCTACCTCCCTCTGGTCGTGAAGTTCCTTCTTGCCCAAGTCGGTTTTGGGGACTTCCTCTCATGCCCTGCCATATGGGTCGATGCGGCCTATCTGAGGGCCTTGATGGAGCACTTTCGTCCCGAGACTATGACCTTTCATATGGCCATGGCGGAGATGACTCTTACCCACGTCGATTGGTCTATGATTACAGGGATTCTGATGGGGGATATACCGGTGGCTGACCTTCCCTTGCCCAGTCGGGATGAAGTGATTCAACTAATTGGGGATTATCCCACCTCCGCAAATCTGCATGGCTCCAAGGTTAAAATGTCATGGCTGTCTGATCTATTTGCGGAGAATGAACTGGTGGACTTGGGGCAGCCAAATGCAGAAATTTTCATTGAGTCTAAGCGTGCGATGATGTTGGCTCACATTTCGCTCCTCTTCCTGCTGGGCAAGACCCTCTTCTCAAATGCCAGCAGCGGCCGAGTCTCATTGTCCATGCTCAGTCTTATGGTAAATTGGGACGACGTGCACAGATACGATTGGGGTGGGGCTAGATATGCCGTTCTGATGTCTAGCCTAGCCCGAGTCTCATTGGGGAACTCAGTTTCTGTTGTTGGCTTTTGGCCGGTGATTGAGGTAACCACTGATTCCTTTGCTTTCCTTGGTTTATTGGTTAGTCATCCATCCTGTTTCTGACACACCCTTTCTGTATGTTGTTCTTTTCAGATTTGGGGTTATCTGCACTTCCAGCCTGGCCGCCCCCTCCTGCATTCCGACGTATACACGTATCCACTCATGAGCAACTGGAACACGCACCGCCGCAGGGATGTTGGTATGAAGCATCTGGAGATGGGCCTGAGGTCCCAGTTCGACCTGCTGATCCCAGAGCAGGTATGGCTATTTCTCCCTTTTCTTTCCCAGCATTTCTTTTTATGCTACCTGCTTGGCTGACAGGACACTTTTCTATCTGGGCAGGTCATCTGTGATCCTTATATTGGTTCTCCTTTTTGGGATCAAGTTGCCGTAGGTCTGTCTCGCTTCTTTATTGACTGTCGCGTCATCTTCTTCTACGAGGCCTGGGCCAGGACATATTACCTGAGAGAGAGAGAGTGATCCACCAGTATCGAAACCACTTTGATTTGCCACAGGCTCCTTCTGCGAATGTCATGGCTCCTAGGGGTACTATTGAGGAGCTCTCTTCTGGTTTCTTCATCATGCAGTCCCCGTCAATGATCTCCTCGGGCCCGAGGGGTACCAGCTTTAGTATGAGTCCCTACCCTACCGGTCCATTATTCCGCACTCCGTACCTAGTGCCAATTTCCTGGCCTTTGGCGGTACGCGATCTCAGGTGTTTCTCTTTTCCTTAGGCAAATTTTTAGCGGTTCTGATTTAGTTTTTTGCTTCTATTGACTAAAACTCTGCTCCTTTTCACAGTTCGAGAAGGGAGGTGGCTCTAACGATGATGATGAGGTGGCGGCGGGTACTGCTGATGCTATGAGAGCTAGTACCTCAGACACCTCTGGTACTGGTGCCTCTGGTAGTTCGACTGTG
Source organism: Chloranthus sessilifolius (assembly GCA_021018995.1). Taxonomy (NCBI): domain Eukaryota; kingdom Viridiplantae; phylum Streptophyta; class Magnoliopsida; order Chloranthales; family Chloranthaceae; genus Chloranthus; species Chloranthus sessilifolius. The sequence goes on from CM037598.1 coordinate 30,785,503, forward strand.
GAGGTCTAGGGGACTTTTAGACGCCTCAATGATTCCTTCCTTGGGGGTTTATGTAAGGCCATAGAGGAGCGGGCACATATATCTACTGATGCGATCCGGATCCCTCCTCTTGAATTGGTTCCTGGGTAAGCAAGTTCTCTCTTTCTGTATGCTTATTTCTCAAAAAAAGGCATGTACTGGTGCCTGTAGCTGAATGTCTCCTTCCTCTTTGTGTAGGATTACGAGTCGGTGCTGAACCAGGCGGAGTATTACCGCAACATAGTCGGTCTTCGGGACGTGAAAGTGGTGAGTATCATACTGACTGGTTTCGATCATTGCCTTGCTATTTTCCTCTTTCAACTGATCTTGACTGATGACTTTCAGCGTGCTCATGAAAAGGAGTTGCGCTCCTTGCTTAGCTGACTTTCTCAGGCATGGGCCCGAGTGGGAGATGTCAGGACATATCAGAGCTCTTCGAGCCAGCGCAAGAAGTCCAAGGGCGCCAATAAGGATTAGGCTCTGCTTTAGAATTTTGAGACTTTTGGGACATATATTTATTGAAACTAAGTAATGGATGATGTTACACTTGTTTATTTTGTTTGGATGGTTTTTCCAGTTTCTTCAAATGAATGTTGGTGCCTTTCCTTTTAATTGCATGCTCTATCTCTCCTTTGCTTGTTGTAGAATATCAGATTGCGTGTAGGATGGGTTTGATTTTGTAAAAAGGGATGGCCTCTGGGGCCACATACTTTGTTAACACTTGGCCACTATTTCCATACCGGTGTGGATCCTTCCTACACGAAGATTTATACAAGTTAGATGTGACCAAAAACCAAATTTGCCCCTCTGTATAGGGCCCTATTGTGTCTTTTTAGGTAAGAGGCCCTATTGTGTGACCAAAAACCAAATTTGTCCCTCTGTATAGGGCCCTATTGTGTGTCTTTTTATATAAGAGGCAAGCCGTCAAGGGATCAGTAAAAACTCCCTCCCCAACCCTCACTTTTTTGCTTGTGGGGACTTAAGTGACCTGGCGCATGTATTACATGCGCCAGGCCAAATCTGGGGAAAATTGCTCTGGCGCATGTATTACATGCGCCAAGGGCTTCCAGACGGCAGTGGGGCTTTTTAAGCCCGAGAATGCACTTTTTTTCTTCTCTCTTGACTTTGACTTGCCATTTTTTGCTCCCCTTTTTTCTTTTCTTGCCCCCAAGGTGGGTCCATCATCCTACATTGAATTTGAATCCTTAGGAATATCTTTATATGTCAATGGACCCATTTTCCAACCCTGCCTCTCATGGGGGGTTCAGGACCACGATACTTCCCTCTTTGGGCGTGGGTCCCAGTTTTCTAAGCAAGTGGCTTGAGAGCATGAATGAGAGCAAGATTGCGGGATTGGATCGGCTCGGCTTGGCCCATCTCGCATCCTTCCTTGAAGTTCCTCTGCTTTGGGATTTCATTTATGCCGCGGCTTCATTTTGAGGAGTTAACACCATGTCTTCCATTTTGGGAATCATGAGTTGACTCATACTCTCGAGGAGCTCTCCAATCTATCGAGTTTGAAGCTGCATAGAGACCTTGCAAGAGTGCTGCCGAAACTGGGTTATGCCTGAGCCACTCAGGTCACCTTGGGCTTGAAGAAAAATGATTATGAGAAAAGTCTCATTGGGAGGCCCACCAGGTGTTCGGTGAAATTCCGAAGAGAACTTTTCGGAGAGAAAAGCCTGCGAAAATTGCCGATCAAAAATCCTAATAACATGAAGGCCTTTGCCGTTTGCCTTATCTCCGAGGTTCTTTTCTATACTAGGGGAGAGCTTCTCACTTGCACTTTGTCATGTCTTGGCGGAAATAGAGGGAGGCCACTCTGTGATGCATATGGTGCTGGCGGAGCTTTATCGTTGTCTCGATGCCTTCGCTTTGAGCAAGGTGGAGGGCTTCCGGGGATGTCCCATCTTGCTCCAAATTTGGCTTGGGGAGCACCTTGCTATCTTGGGACCCGTGCATCACTTTTACGTTGCTCGTGGTGAGGTGGCCCATTGTTTTCTAGGCAGATGCCATATGCTTCTACTGGGAGACATGCAAGGTTTGAAGCTTTGGTTGGCTGAAGCTGAGTTGGTGTGGAGGCTTCCTTGGTTAGATCGAACCTTCACAATGGTTCGCTTCAGAGATCACGAGGGCATCACTCTCCTCGGTTTGACTGGCAGCACTCACTACTTCCCATTTCGGGTACTACATCAGTTCGGTTGCCCTCAGCAGGTGCCTTGTGTGACAAAGCCGCCCCTGTGTGACCTGATTTTCTCTCGGGGGTCCTCTGGGGACATGGATAGGATAGCTGTTCTCTGGAAGATGCGTTAGTTGACGTTCATGTGCGATCTAGAGCAAGGGGATTCGATTTTGTCCTCCCCGGAGTACGAGGCTTGGCTGCTATCTGAGAAGCCTGATGTTGGTCACTTATATTAGGCAGAGAGCAGTGATACGATGGGGCCTTGGACAAGGAAGGAGTCGATGCTTCAGAGGCGTATTGAGCTACTGATGGACTAGAAGTGCATCCTGCATGAGAATATAGAGAAACAGACAGTTAGAGCAGAGGTGGCAGAGGCCAGGGCTGATGCAGCTAAGTGTGAGGTCCTTCGTCTGGAAGGATCTTTGAGTGACGCTCTTGGTGCCACTGGCACTTCCCTAAAGTGGTATAGGAGTCTCCATGATTGCTGGATGACGGAGTGGGCTGTACGGGAGGATGCTTTACGCGTAGAGTCCGTGCCTTGAAGCACGAGTTGGGTTGTTGATTCCCTCCTGCACATACTTTTTGTATAAATCAAACCATAGAAAGGGGCGTAAGAAACCCCTAATTAGATACATCTTTTTAGTATACACATTTTATTTATCTTTTTGTTATTTTTGCACTTTTGTAAAGAAAGAAAGAAGCTAGACATCTCACATATTATTTTTTGGGATGTGGTGTCAGCTGTATATAGGTTCCTATATGAGAAAGGAAAATCTATTATCTTTACAAAATAGTGTTATTTCTCCTTTCTTTGATTGGACTCCTTTTGAGACGGAAAGTGCATAGCATGGGCATAGAAAAGAAAGTATGTTATCTTTTGCAAAAAGGGTCTCCTTGCCCTGTGGTGGTGCACACACAGTGTGGGTGTGAAAATGGGGAAGGGAAAAATGGTCTCCTTGCCCTCTCTTTCTATTACTTTTTACTTTGATGCCTTACTTATCGGGGAGATGACGAGTCCCCTTTTGAGCACGGTCGAACCCCCTTTCATGGTTGGTCTTGAGTGAAGCTTAGCAATTTTTACTAAGGCCGAAACATTTATTCCTTTGGATCAAATCAACTTTTTTTCTCCTTACCCTAGGTCATACATTTGATGGTGTAGTCACCAAGGCATTCTTGGTCAGGACCCGAATTTGAGCTAACATGAGCGGCCTCGTCGAGAATCGAGTAAAGCGGGAGGGGAACCGAGGGGATCTTGTTTATTTTCTTTTTCAATTTCTCTTTTCAACTTTCTTACTCACAACGCCTAAGGTGGGTTTCCGTCGTGCCCATTGTTTTCCCTCTTTTTACCTGTAGCACCCTCTCGGGTTTTCACTACATCCATGGGTTTGTATTTTTACCCCAAGCGTCCTTTCAGGTTTTCACCCGGTCCACACAAACTCGCTATTTTTACCCATGGCACCCTTTTGGGTTTTCACCACGTCCTTTTTGTTTTGAGCTTGTATATTTTTATTTTATTTCCTTTTATCTCTTTCTCTCTTTTTTTTTATCTTATTAAAGGCCATGATATGGACGTCGATTCCGTCATAGCCGACTAGATAAAATTCTTTTGTTGTCTCTCAACTTGGCTCATGCTGAATTGACAGATACTACGACTGCTTGTAGACCTTAAAGAGGGATTTTTCTTGGAATGTATCGTGGCCATGGGATATGTTAGGAATTTTTAAGGTATTGGGTTTTCAAAAAGGTTTCCTTGATTGGATTCCTGCTGCTATAATACACTTCTTCCTTGGGGGTTTTTGACTGTACATGCCCCGTTTTCTTTTCTATTTTTTTTTGTTCTTTTTGCTTCTTTGTTTCAGACATCCTCTTTTTGGGATTTTGCTTTTCTGATTTTTTTGAATTTTAATGATAACTATTTTTCTTTTTTTTTTTGGTATATATATACACATTTTTTTCGGAAGGGTTGATGAAAGAAAGGCTAATGGCTCAACTGGTATAGCAAGGGGTATGAGTATTCAGGGATGCTTTTTGGCTACTGAGTTTTGAAATGATGGCCTCTTTTTAAAGTATCCTTAAGCAGTCACGTATCCATTTTTGTCAATACTTACCTTGCCGCGGAGACTTAAGAATAGAATCGTCGGACGCATCCAGCATTGATGGGCTCAGGAAAGTAATCTCCGTCCATGGTGGCGAGGCGGATAGCATATCCTGGGAGCACCTCTCGGACGACATAGGGTCCTTCCCAGTTGGGCTTGAATTTTCCTCTCGGATTGGCATGGAGGGATGGGAAGATTTTTTTGAGTACGGTGTCTCCCACCTTCAGATCTCGACTGTGAATATGTTTGTTGTAAGGGCGTGCGATTCGCCCCTGGTACACTTGGGTATGACACAAGACAAGGAGCCTTTTTCTCGTCTAGCAGGTTTAACTGCTCAAAGTAGAATCTCTCTTTTTCAGCTTCGGGTAGGCCAGACTCTATGAGAATCCAGAGCGACGGTACTTCAACTTCTACCGGTAGGACAACCTCAGTTCCATACACAAGGGAGAATGGGGTTCCCCTTGTAGCGGTGCAAATCGATATTCTATAGGCCCATAAAGCAAATGATAACATTTTGCTCCAATCTCGATAGGTGACGACCATCTTCTCAAAGATGCAGACGACCCTTTTGTTAGCAGCTTCCACAACCCCATTGGTTTGAGGCCGATACGGTGATAAGCGATGATGTTTGATCTTGTATTGCTCACAGAAGGCCCTGATGCACTTGTGCGTAAAGTTTGTGCCGTTGTCCATGATGATATCCTTGGGTACACCAAATCAGTAAACAATATTACTTTTGATGAATATCTCAACATGGCAGGTCGTGATGTTCGTGTAGGATGTTGCCTCAACCCATTTGGTAAAGTATTCAATGGCAACCGGGATGAATTGATGTCCATTTGATGCTTTCGGATTGACTTTTCCAACAATGTCGATGCCCGAAATGGCCATGGAGTGGTCATGCTGTGAAGATCAATGGTTGGAGAATGGATCAGACTGGAGTGTTCTTGGTATTTGTAGCACTTCCGAACGTGCTTGCAACAATCAGATTCCATAGTAGTCCAGAAGTATCCTTGGCATAAAATCTTTTTAGCGAGCATGTGGCCATTGACGTGGGCCCCACATACTCCCTCATGAATCTCATTCATGATGTTTACTGCCTCGCTTTCAGTTAGGCATCGGAGTAGGATATTGTTATACAACTGCTTATAGAGACGCTCATCGCAGACACGGTGTTGCCTGCCAAGGGCTTATCTCACTTTTTATAGATTATTTTTTTTTAGAAACGGGTGTCAAATTTCAGGCCACTCGCCGCTTCTAGAGTTTGGGGCACAGACGCCCAATTCCGTACTTGTGGGGCTGCTCCTTTACCTGTTTGGATGGAGGAGATTGGCTGATATGATTCTTCGGAGTCAACCTCCATCATGTAATCATGGGTTCGTCTAGAACTCTGTCCTCAAACGTCAGCAAGATCATGTGATGGTTTACCAAAGGGGGAGATTGTGCGGGTATGGAAGACTCTTCCTCAAAAAGGGACAGAGTGGCTAAGTCTATTTCTAGGTTGGGAGGGAAAATTTGGGGATTGGTGGGGTGGACAAGGGCCGCGGGTTTGTGTGGGGTTAATTGTGTTGCTCCATTCTGATCGATCTTTACAATCCCCGCGCTCACAAAGGTATTTCGGATGTGAGGCCTAGGACAAAGCTTCTCTTCAAAATTGATCCCCCGGGCTCTAGCAGCTGCTGTGGCTAGGGCTTTCTCCTTGGCCTCTCGTACCTTTTCTTCCGTGGGCTTGTATCCTAACCCAAATCGGACCTGCTGTCCACCTTTGGCCTTGACTAGCTCTCTCCTGCTTTGTAATCGAGGCCCCAATCCCCTTCCTTTCTGATAGCCCCACTTTTACAGCATGGCCACAGCTGCTATCATTCTGCCTTCGGTTTTCAGGATGATACTCTCTGGGGGCTCCGGGACCACCATCGATACCTCATATTAGAAACTGTGGAGGTCCATATCTTCAGTCGTGTGCGGTAGGTCCAGCACTTTGGGGCTCTCAATGCTATGGGTAGTTTTCTCCTTTTCCTCATGCCCTTCTATGATGGTGATGACCTTTTGCCCATACACGAATTTGAGCTTTTGGTACAGTGTCGAAGGTATCGCTCCAACCTCATGTAACTAAGGGCATCCTAATAACAAATTGAAAGAAGATTTGATGTCCATCACTTGAAAAGGTATGGAAAAGGTCATTGGCCCGATCACGAGCTCAAGATCAACTTTTCCAATTATTTCCCTTCTTGTATTATCAAACCCTCTAGCGCTAGTTCTTATTGGTCTCAACATACAAGGGTCCACGCCTATTTTGGTGGCGGTTCTTAGAGGATACACATTCAGAGCGGACCCATTATCAATCAACACCAGTGGGATTACCATATTTCCGGCCTCAATGGTGATGTTGAGGGATTTAGCATGATTATTTCCCTCCTTCGGTAGATCCGTATGCGAGAAAGAGATGGCATTGGGAGCCCATCACTTGTCTGATTATCTGCCCAACCTCATCTAGGCTTAATTGGAGTGAGACATGTGCATTTTTTAACGCCCCCATTAGAACTTGGAAATGGAGTGGGGACATCATTAACAGATCCCAAACCGTGATATGGGCCGGCATTCTCCTGAGCTGGGTTTCAAGTATGTGCCCACAGCTCATCTTTTCAAATGGGTTCGCTGTGGTGGTATCTTCTTTCCCTCTGGTCGGGCTAGTCTTTGGAGCGTGTGTCCGCTATTCGAGATCTTCCCCGACACGGTGATAAAATCAACGCCTTCCACATTTCTTTGACATTAATGTTTGTTTGTTCATAGCTGAGCAGGACCTGATGAGGACTATAAGTTGGTCCCGAGATCTGGAATGGGGTAATAGGGGGTGCTGGAGATGCCTGTGTCAATGGATTGAGATGGGTGGGGATCACGTGGTTAACTTCTGAAAGGGTGGAGAAGGTGGGCCAAATAGGGTCGGTGGAGATCACGGATGACTGAATTGGGGGTAATGTGACAGGGGTAGGCCATTGATAACTGATGGGCGCCGAAGGTGGATGGGGGACATAATCAGCCATTGGGTAATTGGTGGAGGATGTCGTGTATGGTTGATAGGAGTTAATTTGGACATAGTTAACGGGAGTTGGCGCTGAGAAGTATGCCCTAAGATCTAAGGATTTTATTTGTGGAGTGGGGTTGGTAAAGTAATCAGCCAGATTCAAGGGTTCGATCACCCTAATACTTCTATCTCCCCAATCTCTCTGCAGTGGTGCCACAAAATTTCTTCGATCGTTGATGTAATCTGACGGGTCAAAATCTTCATCATCCTTTTCCACCATGCCGATGGTGGGTCTCGGACCTACCCCTCCTGGTGGGTGCGGGGGTAGCGGTACCTGGTGTATGTTGGCATGTTGGTTGGCTTGAGAAAGTACAGGGGGAATGATTTTCGTGGCCTCAATCAGATCCTATATTGCGTGCTTTAATGGGGAGCAAAGATCAGTAGGGTGACTCGGTCCTTGGTGGAAATTGCAATGGGTGTTAGGGTCATAGTTCCTTGGGATGGGATTTGGTGGAGGCTGCGGTTGGAGTGTTGTGACCAACCCTTTTTCTATCAGTAAGGGCAACAAAACATTCAGTGATTGCCCCAAATGTGTGAACACTAGGTCAAAGCGGGCCTTTCTCTGTTCCGAGGTCATCTGTGCTCTGTCCCATTCCGGTTCTCTTCAGACGGCTAACGATTGAGTCATGCGACTTTTAAATTAGAATGAGATTATACTAGTGTTGGGCTGTTATTCGTGACATTTTGCACCTCTGCCCTAGTTCTTCTATCATTTCTTTGCTCAGAGAATCTCCTAACTCCGTTGGCCCCACCGGATACATTCTTGCTCAATCACCCTTCTCTGATAGTGTCCTCGCAACGATTGGCGCTCCTCACCAAATCAGCAAAGCTGGACTGCTGTTGGTAAACGAGAAAGTCTGAGATGATTGGCAAGGTATTTTTTGAGATCATCTCGATCTGCTTATCATCAGATATTCTATTTCTTACCTGAGCTGCTAGTGCTCTCCAATGCCCAAGGTAATCGCTGAAGGTCTCGTTAGAATTATACTTTAAAAGGGCTGGATCTGACTTGCGGGGTTCGATGTCTATGTTGTAGACATACTGCTCTTGGAACAAATGCGTCAGATCTTTCCATGTTTTTATCATGGACAGTTCTACGGACATGAACCACCTCAAGGTCGGGCCCGTCAGACTCTTCTGGAAGACTTTTATATGCAGGTGCTCGTCCCCCCATATTGGCACATGTCCCCACAGTAAGACTTGAGGTGTACGATGGGATTGCCCATACCGTTATATTTATCAAAGACCGGCATTTTGAATTTTGGGGGTAAGGGGACTTCCGCAGATAAACATGAGTCTGAGAAATCCGTGGCATGGATTTCGGTTCCACCCATCTTCAATAGCTGCTTCTGAATTTTGTCCAATTGTTCTTTCAATTGCTCAGACTCTTTAGACAGCAGGGCTATTTTTTCAACGGTCGGCCTTGATTCACTTTGTGCTACCGGGGGGTTGGTGATTATGGGTGGAGGATTGATGCTGGCAAATGCCACAGCATAAGCCCCGCTATTTCTGATCTCATCTTTCTCATATTGTGGATCTATTTATGGTGCAGTGAGGGTGAGATTTTCTTGTTGGTGTTGGTTGGGCTGGATAGGTGCCAGGTGGGACCATTGGAGGTGAGGGAAATTTTGTGGAGTGATAGGATGAGTGGAATTTGGATTTTGGGTGAAGCCCTGATGGGGCCACTGTGTTTGAGGGAATGCTTGAAAATGACTTTGTGGTGCATGGGGATGGGTGAATTGAGGTTGATGAAGGATCGGTGTCTGGCCCTCGCCTTGGGCTGGGTGTGAGGTTTGTGTGTGAGGGAGGTATTGAGGGAATTGCGGAGGGTATGGGTATAAGGGTCCCAAGTTTGGGACTTACTGGGCTTGGGTATAAGGCATGGAACTTGGAGGGGTTTGGGCCATAAGGCCTTGGAAAGTTTGGCCCATTGGGCTTTGTTGGTTTTGGGTATTGGTCCCTGGTGGGTCTGGCTCATTAGGCCTTAATGGGTATGGCCCATTGGGCCTTGATGGGTGTGGATGATGGGGGTTTGGGCGATTGGTCCATGATGGGTTTGAGGTAATGAAGTATGGAGGCTTAGAAATATGTATGATGGGTTGGAAGATGTGTGGTGAGAATGAGGGGAGATGTTTTGGGAGGCTTTTCAACTAGTGTAAGCCCAGACCATTTCATCCATCGTGGCCATTGGAGAGGGATTGGATGGAGGTGGTTCATTTGAGGGTATTTGGGGTGTGGATGATGTAGATGTGTAGAAAAAATTGGGCATCACCCTGATAAAATTGGGCATGACCTAGGTAAATGGAGAGATATGGGGTGGATCGGAGAAACTGGGTGTGGCATGGGTAAATGCATGTGGATAGGATATATGTTGGGAGGATGAAAAATGGGGTATATTGGTGAAGGTGGAAAATTGGGTCGGGTTTCGAGTGGATGTGGATGAAATGTGAGATGGATCTGGGATGGACATGGCGGGAGGAATAGACCTTGTTTGTGAAAATGAAAGGGAGTGGGGTGTCGGATTTTGGGTTGAGTGGTGGTGGACAAGAAAATGGGTGCACCAAAAGGTCCGGTGACGGCAAATGGGGATTGGGTGAGGGGGATGGATGTGAAAACCTCATCCGTATGGGAATGAGTTGGGAAATGTGGCGGAGATGAATCGGGATCGGCGTATGCCAGATCCACTGCCCACAACATGGCTTGGTTAAGGGTGAGGTATGGGTGCCTCGGATGGGACCCGTAAAGCTTTCTTCTTCTTCCCCTACGGGATGACGGAGGATAAGGTGGTGTCGTTGTGCCGGCACCACAAATTTTTTTTAGTTTTTTGATTTATTTAATTTTTTTGAAATTTTGTATTTGGATTTTTATGATGAAGGATTTCGGGGCCCTTGAATTCCCGTTTCAGGTGGTATTTGTACCCTAAATAAATCCCACGGCGAGACCCCGACGCGCTTCGAAAAAATCGAAGGAGAACCCTTTGATCTATTGAAGACACGGGAATCAACGCAACCAACCCGATCCCCCGGAACGGGTCAATAAGAAGTTGTCCTCTTTTGACCAGCGAGAGCATATTGGGTGTCGGATAGTGCGAGACCTAATCAGATGTGCTAAACCACTAACCGGGGAACTCGGGGATGTGAAAAAGGTATCAGATTTCGGGTTGTTCGGCTCAGTTGAGGTCAACCAATACTTGGCACGTGTATTACATGCGCTAGACCAACTCTGGTCCAATTTATGCTTGGCGCATGTATTATATGCGCCAAAGAAAATCTGGGGTTTCCAGACTTGGAGCGTGTATTAGTTTCACCAAGAAAACAGTGGGGTCAAATAACTCTAACAGCAGACCAGCAAGCCCAAATTCAGTCCTTTTTTCTTACTTTTCTGGAAGCGATGCTTCTGGGGACTGATTTCTTAGTTGCACCGGGTCTCTCCTCACCGAACCTAGGGATACAAGGTCACTTTGGGACTACTAACACTCTCCCCAAGGGTTTTAAGCTTTGTAACAGGATAGGTTACTCACCCGATGTACCTCCAGCACAAGTGCCTTCTCAGATACTAGGTGGGGTAGTTCTTTTCCGGATCATCACCACTAAGGACTGTCGCCGTACTAAGAATCGGGACGTTTGTATCTTTGCCTAGAATTCCCAACCCTTGAAAAATCTACCCCCGTAAAATTTCAATTAAAGTCCCCTCTTGGTTCAATTTTAATTTCAGATTTTAGAGGAAATTTTTTTTTAAGTTCAAAAACGGGTGGTGATGGTCTTGTGCCGCCTCTATGGGCCGGCGTCCACTGATGAAATATGTTTGCGAAAATGTAAAAGCTCACATAAGCCCACCAAATGGCTAAGGCGTGTAAAAAGCGCAAGTAAGTCCGTCAATCGGCTAAGGCATGTAAATGACGAAAAAAATAAAGGAATCATAAGGACGGTGCTCAAGTAGGCCCGCCAATCGGCTAAGACACGTAAATGACTAGAAAGTAGGGGTAAGTAAAAGCAAGACCGAATCGTAAGGGTGAATAAAAGAAAGAAAAAAAGAAAATGAGAAGAAACACAAGCAAATGTTAGTAAAAAAATATAAAAAAAGCTAAATTTCAAGGGAAAGCTCTACTAGCTAGTCGCCATCTGTGCAACCACGGGATTTTTTACGGTCTCGTCGTGACGATGCGCACTCACTAAAAAGGTATAGAGTTGCCACCCGGAGCTTTTGGTGTCCCGGGATACCCAAATCAATTTTATAAGCACCGAAGTGTCAAAAATATGATTCTGATTCACCGGTCTACGTCAAAGACTCTTGGGTAGGGGCTTCAATTATCAATCGGGAAGGTGTTAGGCACCCGATCAACCCGCTTTAAAGTGGTCTCTACTTATGGCCAAGGATAAATAGAAAATGAAAATAAAAGATCACTTCCTCTTGTCCGAAGGCACTATGATCCTATTTGTGCCCCTTCGCCACTATCGAGATTTCCGCGGCGTAACGGCATAAATTCAAGAATAGAGCAAACGCTAAGAAGGTAGAGGAGTAGAGGGGAGAGTCGGAACTCTCGGACCCTTGTAGTACCACTGTGGTCCTTTGCGTGAGGGTGCTTTAGTGAGCTTCCGATGGCTTGGATGGTTGAATGAAGGGTTCTAACTCTAAAGCTTGGTAGCTAAGGGGTAGAGGAAGAAGACTAGGGGCCACTCTCTCCTCAACTCAAAGGTTTTTTATGGAAGAGGGGGCCTAAAAATGATTTTAGAATTCTGGAATTTGGGTGAGAATGGTGCACCAAAGGGGGAAAGGAAAACTCTTAATCTTTTCTCTCTTTGCAAATTTTTTCAAGCCTTTAATCTAAGGGGAGGGGCTCTCTATTTATAAGAAAAGAGAGGGATAGGAGGGGTTCTTAGAGGCTAATTAGGGTTAGCAATTAAGTAATCCTAACATCTAAGGTTTCCTAAGGTTTCAAAGGCTTAGAAAGGTGTGAATTAGGTTCAATGGTAGATGATATGGTGAGATTTCAAATGACTAGAGGGTTGCAAATAGGGTAAACATGAGTGCAACAGTCCTAATGAAACCCATCCTAAACTTTGAGACGGTCAACAAGTCAAACCCCAAAAGTGAAATTCGAGCAAAAAACCAACAGTTACTGTAGCTAAGCCTGGCGCATGTATTAGATGTGCCAAGCATAGCTACAATGTCTGAAAGTCCAGAGCCCGAGGTGGGTCCCACAAATGCTTGGCGTGTGTATTAGATGCGCCAAGCCATTTTTTGGAGAAAAATGGCTTGGCGCATGTAATACATGTGCCATATATGCCCTAGCCAAGTGTGGTTTTTGGGCCTTGCTCGGATTGTCGTAACTTTTGACGTACAACTCGGATTGAGGTGATTCTTGGCTTGTTAGAAAGCTAAGAGCCTCTACTTTTCAATGGTTAAGATTCAGTCTCAGTAGAGGTCCCTGCCAACCCTGATTCATCTCTCTCTAACCATTACCCAGGAGGGTTAACTAAGGGTTTCGGAGAGGTTTCTAAAGGTTGGGGGGAATTCCTAAGAGTATGGGCAAGTTTCTAACGGTTTGGGAAGATTCCTAAGAGTATGGGAGAAGTTGTCGGAAGCTCGAGGGTGCGCCTTTCTCGAAGTATGTTTTGATCGGGCCTTGAGCCAATTTTGGGTATCTATAGGAATTTAAGATAGACTCTCTTGATTTGTTCCTTTTCTAGAGAAATTTCTACATGTTTGTTTTAACTATGCGTATTACGCTACTTTCTAAAGCGATAACTCTAGTTGTAGACTTTCTTCACAATCGATGATCAAGATTAAGAAATAGCCTTGTATTTGTATTTCAAGTCTACAAGTCTAGTGCATGTACTAGCAGATATTTTTATGGATTTATTTTGTTTGAAAAATTGACCATCTTTGCATTCTTCCTTTTCTATTCCTTTTCCTTTTTTTTTATTTGTGTGCTTCGTGTCTTTCGAATATTGATGAGTCATTTCATTCATTGATCTCTTTGTGCAACTTATCTTTTAGGCTTATCCAGGAGTATATGGATAAGTTGTTAAACCAACATCTATAATTGAAAGGATTTTTATGGAAATGGTTCCCCCATAGTGGAAGCAGTAGTCCTATCCCCGAGAAATCCCATCCGGCTCTTACTGCAGCTTCAATACGACTCCTTGTCTTGATGAAAACCGGGAAATGAGGGTGATCCTACAGGAGGAGAAGTTCAGAAATGGAGGGGTGACATTAGGTTCCATTGGGCATCACAACTAACTCTATCTTCTCTTCTTCTATAAGCCCAACTTTTACCTAGGCGGCCACAATCCGCATTTGCCCACCAATAGTCCAACATGAGAGCAGCCACATAGATGGCATACTATTTCACGTCTATAGTAAATTATGGTCCATGATACAAAAGTAGGGGAGGAATTTTCTACTCTTGGCAGTTTTATGTCATTAGAACACCATGAAAAACATCTATTCTGCGATATATTTAAGTGAAGCCGAATTGGCCGGACACTTGTTCCTCCATTGTTGGTTTTCCAGGGAATAAAGTTTTTGGCATTTGTTGGACTTTTCCGAGAACATGTGGGGATTTCCTTGCCTCCTGGGCTGGGTGGAGTTTTCAAGCATCAAGAAGGCTTTCTAGAAGGCACCAATATGGGCCGTTAGTTTTCCTATTTAGCAAAAAGGAATGATATAGTGTCTTGGAAGAAGAGGAAATCCATTGCGTTCATGATGAGAGAGGCTAGGGGCTAGAGGATGTTTGGGATGATGCAATTGTTTTAACAATTTGGCTCGGCCAGGCAGTGTTTCACGGTTTTTGCCTAGGGGTTAGCATTTTAAGCATTTGGGCCTTTTTCTCTCTGTTTGGGATGCGTTTGATTTTGTTTCTTGTTTTCATTGTTGCCTGTTTTTTTACGTTTGTATTTTTTGTTATAGCTTCTCTCTGTTGGTGAGCTATTTCCTTCTATCTTTCTCTTTTTTAATGCATTCCTATTTTCAAATAAAAAAACACAATGAAAAGGCATAGTAAGAAGTAAAACTCTACCCTCTCAAAAAAAAAACAAAAAAAAAGTAAAACTATATTATATAAACACAATGAAAGGTGTCATAACAATAACAAAAGATAGGAAAGATGGGCCTAAAAATTGCTAAATGCTACCAAATGAGGCAGGTATTGCTTATAACGTCTAATCAATCTGCTCTATATCCCAAGTAAGGGCCACTATGTACTAGGTGATTCTTTCTAGCTCACAAATATACCCTAAAGCTCCTATTATTTGTCAGGCCAGATCGAGCCAAAATTTTGGCTGTCAACGATCAAGCTTATATGCCTAACCAACAAGACCTACCCACCCCCACCTGAAACCCTTCTTGACCAAGTTCAAAACCCCTTGATTTTATATATAAAATATCTGGTCGACCAGACCCCAACCCATTTTTGCCCGACCTGTCCATACCTTTGAGTTGATGGATGCTTCATGCTTGACCCGACCTGATCCGACAGGTCAAAGTTCCTCTACATTTGTTTTGATTGCTTTCTTGACCTGGGTGGTGGATTATGTGGTTTAAATGATTTATTATGAAGACTTGTCTTTGTAAAATTTTCGCTAGAATAAGGTGTGGATGCTAAGCGTGTTGCTTATGCTTAGTGGTTGATTGAATGGTTTTATGATGTTATGGTTTGTCCACCAGGTATGTAATGAGGGTTAAAATTTTGAATCATTGAATCACAATCAAAATTTGCCTTATTATTTGAAATTCAGTTTTGAATTTTTTTTAAAGATGCAACCTATTGAAGCTCCACATGATCTACTATCTTGTGCATTACATTTGAGTGCACACCCTTTTTCTTTTATGCATATAGAAATTTTAATCTTTACATGTGTAAAGAAGTGAGAGTCGAATTTTTGTCCGCCCATGCGCATTTCACAACACCCCCTTCTCGCATTATATAGTAAAGATATGTATATGTAGAGAGAGAGAGAGAGGACAGGGGAGGTTTGCACTAGAGTAGAGGTCAACTCTATACTTGTCAATTGATTAACGAATGTCAAAAAACTTTCTGTGATGTGCATGGAGTTTCATGAATTTTAAAGTTCGTGATGTTCAAGATGTCTGCCCAGCATAGACACCCATCCATTGGAGACTAAAGATAACAGGAATGGGTGAAAAAGTGGCTCTTTGAGTTATCTTGGAAAGTAGAATTAATGAAAATAAGTTGTACCCAATTCATAAGGCTCCGCTTTAAGTAGGGTTTAGAATAGGTAGATGATAGGCAGCCTTACCCCATTTTAGAGAGGCTGATCCTGACTCAAAACCTATGGCGCATTGCTTTTTGGGATTGTGATATGACACATACTGATGGGATGACGAGTACACGATCTAGGAAGTTTTTTGTGAGCAATGGGGTAGATGAAGATCAGAAATAAGAGGACCCTCTTCGGGTAAGGGATCTTTGTCGGTATTCTAAGAAGGTGACTCATCCACATTCTCATGCACAGTGGCTTCAACGATACTTTTGTTGTTCCTTCGCACATACATCTTTCCCTTTCCATATTTATCAAAGGTGGGTTGTTCGCTTTTCTGTGGCTTAACAACTTTATCATCCACTTCTTCACAATCTTCACAATCTCCCATAGGTAAAGATCTAAACATATCAGAGTGCTCTTCATTGTTAAGTTGTTTCTCCCCCTGAAGAGGACTCGGAGGACGGAAAAAAGGAGTGTCCTCAAAGAATGTGACATCCATGGTGACTATCACACGACAAGTGAGAGGGTCAAAGCACTTGTATCCCTTCTGAGAAGAGGGATATCCAATAAAAATACACTTGGTAGCCTTGGTATCAAGTTTACTTCACTGAATATTAGGGATATGAGTAAAATATAAGAAACTAAAGATACATGGTGGCACTAAGAACAGAGGTTGATGAGGAAACACAAGTTGGAAGAGAGAATGTCCTTCCAGAATCGAGGTAGGCATTCGATTAATGAGGTAGGCAGCGGTGAGAACAGCTTCACCCCAGAGATATTTAGGAAATTCCATATCAAACAATAGAGATCGAGCAACCTCGAGAAGATGTCTATTTTTCCTCTCAGTAACCCCATTTTGTTGGGGGGTATAAGGACAAGTAGTTTGCCACATAATTCCATGAGAGTGAAGATAAGATTGGAGAAAGTGAGAGAAATATTCCCCACCATTATCCGATCAAAGAACCTTAACATGCCCATGAAATTGTGTGTTGACTAGTCTGTGAAACAAAGGAAAAATTGGGGCAACTTCATCTTTGGTGCGCATCAGAAAGAGCATAGTGAGTCTAGTACAATCGTCAATAAAAGTAGCAAAATAACGATAACCATTCAAAGCAGTAACAGGGGAAGGCCCCCACACATCAGAGTGAATAACTTCAAAAGGAGTACCACATTTACTACTACTCAAGGGATAAGAATTTAGAACATATTTAGAGAACTGACAAGTCTCACAATTAAACAAACTACTATCAATTCCATAAAAAAATTTCAGAAATAAAAATTTCAGACGACTAATATGAGGATGGCCACAGCGGGAGTGTCACAATCTTGCTTCATCAACAGAAACCACCATAGTTGCAGGAGGAAATGCACCATGCAAATCTTGAAAGAGGTAGTCCCTTCTCTTCAGTACCATGACCAAGGATCTTTTCCGATTTCAGGTCCTGGAAAATACAATATGATGGAAATAATGTCACACTATAATATAAGGAATTGGTAATTTTACTGACAGATAATAGATTCATAGGTATGTTAGGAACTAAAAGAGTAGAGTCAAGGGACAAGGTGCCTAATTGAACACTCCCTTTACCCTTTACAGGAACAAGGGATCCATCAGCAAAGCGAATATGAATAGAATCAGAAAAACTAGACACATATGAAAATAAATCTGTCATACCAGACATGTGATCCATAGCCCCAGAATCGATGATCCATGGAGACTGAGAGGTTGAGATCACATGTGCAGACCCATAGGTACCTAACTCAGCTATATGGGAGGAAGATGCTTGTCCTTGTGTTACCGTCATGTGCTGAAGGCGGCCCTGGAGATCCTGAAGTTCTCTCTGTAAGCTCTGGAAATCAGATGGAGGGAGAGCTGAAGCAGGAGGGATACTCTGACCCCCAACTAGATTAGAAGTTTCCTCAGTGAAGGAGTGAAGTGTACGACCCGACAGGAATTTCAATTTCCCATATAATTCCCAACATCTTTCTCTGGTATGACCCTTCTTGTCATAATGAGAATACAATAATTTCTCTTTCTTCACAGGAGAGACTCCCACGACCTCCACGACCACTACCTCTACCATCATATTTGCCTCCAACACAACTAAAAGAAGTGAAGGATGGTAGGGCATATCTCTCAGATATATCACCGCTAGAAATTTGCATAAACTGTTGCCTGCTCTCCTCATGCTGAAGGAGGGCATACACGGTACCAAGTGGAGGACACTCCTCTCTGCCTAGAATGTTTGATTTAACATTCTCATATTCAGGTCTAACCCCTTTTAAAAAGTTAAACACTCTCCTCTTTTCAGTATTTTTACTAGCCTTGCTAGCACACGAGCTGCATAATTCTTCTTCTTGATACTGGGCTAGTTCATCCCACAAACTCCTTATTTGAGTATAATACTCTCCAATAGTCTTATCACC
This sequence comes from Chloranthus sessilifolius, assembly GCA_021018995.1. Classification (NCBI taxonomy): domain Eukaryota; kingdom Viridiplantae; phylum Streptophyta; class Magnoliopsida; order Chloranthales; family Chloranthaceae; genus Chloranthus; species Chloranthus sessilifolius. Next base: position 30,803,533 of record CM037598.1, read on the forward strand.
TTGCTTCATAGTATTAATTTTGTCACTAACTTGAAACATTTTTACGAGGTTTTATTTCTACGAGAACACATCCCTCAGCCTCCCATAATTGTTTAGCATCACTGGCAGACATAAAAGAATTACTAATGTCTAGTTTCATTGAGTGTAGCAGTCATGCCATGACAGTTAGATTGTCACTTTCCCAATCAATATACTTAGGGTCATCTTCTTTGGGTTTTGGGATATTCCCATAAATATAACCCAATTTTTTCATCCCTAAATACATAGTAGCAGGCCGTGACCATGAAAGATAACTGGCCCCATCCAATTTCTTCCTCGTAATTTGTAAGTTATGAGAAATATCTCCCCACCAACGATCCCAAATTTATTCTCGTTCATGACTAAGATATGCCGAGATCAAAAATGTTTAAAAAAAAAATAGAAGGCCCACAATGCCTAGTGATTGATCACAACTAATCGACTAACCGTCATTATACGGTCTTGAATCGCCACCATTAAGTCATAACGCATAGCCAAACCAACACAAAACAGCAAATAGGAAGCGTACTCAACTAGAGACATCAGCAAATAGGGTGCATAATCTCAACCAAAGACATCATCTTCAATATACCGATAGCCAATCAACAAAAAAATAATTGAAACCAGACGTATTGAATCTGGTTTTAAATCTCAAAAAATTAGAAAGGGTAGCAAGGCACTCATCATTTTCGACAATTCTGGGAGCTTTCCTGCAATTTTGAGAGGATTCCGGCGAGTTTGGGAAGTTACCGGCGACATATCCAGCAGCTCCGGTGAGGTGTAGATGACGTAGATCTTATAGAGAGATTACTGCAACTAAGTGTACAGATTGCTCCAGTGACATATCCAGCAGCTCCGACGAGGGTATAGATTGCTGCAACTAAGTGTAGATGGCTCATACAGCCTGGATCTAACAAAAATCTTACTTGGGAGGCATCGAAATCGAGTTTGGAATGTTTTTTATGCTTCAAACCATGTTGTCAGCACATTGCTAATGACGTTAGCGATGACCTGAATTTTCGTGCTTTCGTATATCTGTAGATCAAACAATGCTCTGATACCAAGATAAAATTGTAATTTAGGGTTAGGGTTTAGTAATAGGAAGGAAGGAAGAAGAAGAAGAAGATATTAGGGTTGAGTCAATATGACCCAAATTTCAATGTAAAATATTATTTATATCATCTTAGCATGTTCACGTATTACATGATTCCAGAGTTAGGTGCAATTCACTTAACTACACACAAATCCAAAGTTACTTACTACACACCCATACAATAGAAATAACATCTCCAACATGATCTGTCTTTTTTATGGTTATTTTAATTACCCAATTCACTTCTTCCATGCCGCTACATGAGAATCTTTATTTCTTCCAATTCCAAATAAGAGAATCAAAGATGGTTGCAGATTTCGCGCCTACCTTGGATTTCATCCATCTACAAATCACTATAAAGTGCTCCTATTTTGGAGAATTGTGAAATGTCGTAAGGATGGGTTCCATATTTGGAGAAAGTTGAAATTCCCTTACGACGAGTGCCATGTTTTTACTCTCGGTGGTGGCGGTAGCAGCAATTCGTGGAGACCGCTTGGGAAGATTGGTTACCGTCTTCGTCTTTGTGAGGATTTTGGTTACCTTCTTTGTGAGGATTCTTCCACTTGTGCTGCCAGAGGAGTTTTATATTGGATGGTTTGTTTGGGTTTGGGTCGCTATGAGGTTAGGTCTGATTTTGTTGTTTCCTTTGATTTGGGGGTTGAAGAATTCCCAAGGATCCCACTTCCTAACTTCGATGTTGAGAGAAAAACGATTGATCTGCATTTGATGGAGGTGTGAGAAAGCGTTTACTTGGTGGATACTTATAACAAAGGACAAATTGATATATGGGTCTTAGAGGATTCCCCGAAGACGAATTATTCGTGGATCAAAGAATACACTATCGATTTGGTGGATGATATTAGACTCTTTAGCAAACTTATTTGGTTCTGTGGAGATCATGCTGAAATTTTAGTAATTAAAACAAGCGAGGGAATAGTTTATTACGATTCAAGAACAAAACAAATTACAGAAATTTATAAAAGGAGAAAACGAGTTTGATTTTGATGGCAGTATTTATATCCAAAGCTTGGTCTCTCTCACATGTATGTAGCTGATTCATCATGGTACGTGGTATCTGAGATTTATTACTTCACTTTTTTTGAATTTTTTTTTAGTTGTTCTCTATAGATTTGCATCTGTAATTTAATAGTTATGTAGATGTAAGGATGCATATTCGTTTACTTATCCGAACAAACGTTGCAAAATTTGGTTTTCGATTTGGTTCAGCCTGAAGCGAAACGAATCAGGTTCAATTTCAGCTCATGGTTTTTTTTTTTTTTTTTTTTTAACTTTGGTTTTCTTGGGGTTGTTTATTTTAATTTTTCTTTTGGTATTCTCATCCTACATCTTCGGTTTCCAGTTTTTGTACCCAAAACAAAAATTGATCCAAACCCGAATCGGTTCGGTTTGAATATTTTTTCAAACCAGTTCAGTTTCCTTGGTTTTCGATTCAATATTTGGGTTTCAGGTCAAAGCTTGCATCTATATATAGATGGTTCCCATGTTTTTTGTATTGTTTAGGTTAGCTCCGATAGGAAGCTATCGTTTTAAGTGCTAAACCAGCTGTTCCCTACTCTTCTTTGCTATAAAAAATATAATTTGTTGTTGGCAAGAGATTTAGTCCACAAAAGAATAGCAGACCCAAACACATCCTTTGGTCTTTTCGAGGGAGAAGTTTTTAAGAAAGTGTTTCACGGAAAGCTATATGTATATTCTAGAGAGGGCCTATTTTTGCTTACCACTTGTGAATACTTTTGACTGCCCTGTTCTATGCCATGTGGCATATATCTTTGACAAATCCAAGTAGTGAACCTAGCAGACCATCATTGGCACATGCCTATGTGAAATAATTATGCCTATGAGTAGGGATGTGAGTACCCACTTGACCCGAAATTTTATTAGGTTAGGCCCATTAACTTTATCCAAGGGTCAACTCGACTCGACAAGACTTAAAGTATCTTATATTTGTACTACCCTCAAACTAAAAATAGCCTTAAATCAGTCTCTCTTAAAATCTCTCTCGCATAAATAAGAATTTCAAGTATATTTATTAGAAAACTGATGCATCGCGTTTCTTTAATCTTCACTTTCTAACCTTATCTATACTACTCCTGAAAGTTCAAAATAAATCTCTCTTGCACAAATAAGAATTTCAAGTATATTTATTAGAAAATTGATGCATCACATTTCTTTAGTCTTCACTTTCTAATATACTACACCTGTATAATTCATAAATTTGTTCTGAGATAGGTTCTGACAACGTGATGAGTGGTGAATGACAATTTGACACAACCCTATCACGTGTTACGCTCGAGCAATGACTAGTATAATTCGTAAATTTATTCTGTAAGGTAAACACGTGATGTATTGACACATGGAAGCCTTAAAAACTTAGGTTACATTTGTGAAAACTTGTAAGGCACGTATAACTAATAGAGATAGAATCCTGCTAGATACATTAGAAGTAGAATTATGACAAGCATTGCATCATTGATATTGCCTTGCCCTAGTATCCTTTCTGATAGATCACACCGTACCTGCAATTATATCTCTGATCATTACTGTCATTACTTTCTTTATGTATTTTGATTATATGATTGCCCCCTTTATTTGTTGTGAGCTATGTGCTATTACTAATAGTGCACACATTGTATACCTCAGGTAGAGTGGGGTGGATCGGTTGTGCTACCAACTGGGTGGCTTTGTTTCTCATATGCTTATAAGGGGGATAGGGTGACACAATAGGATGGCTTAGCCTGACGGAGACTACGGTGATGATGGAGACTACCACGATGAGGGTGTGATCCCTGAGGAGGGTGTAGAACCTGCAGATTACTGGGAGCATTAGACTCTTTGGACAATTCCTTATTTGACATTGAGATTGATTTTGTTTAATTAGTTTACTCATTTACTCTTATACTTGATTTATTTTGTATCAACAGGGAGTTGTTTCACCTTGGAATGATACCCGTGATTTTAGACATAGATATTTGAAGGTCTTCATTATTTATTGTTATTTTTCTTTTGTGCATGTGAATTGTGAAATCATTTTATGCAAGGACCTACACTGGAGGATATGAGGAATAATCTCACTTACAATCCGAGTCGTTCAATGTGTCCATAATGAAAAATAAATGTCAAGCCACGTAAATTAACTGAGAAAAGATAATTAACTGACGGATTATTAGTTGAGCAAATTTGTTAGTCGCAAGTTCACAAGTAATTTAAAATTTTCTGGCCCATAATTTTACAAGACCCACAATAAATTTTTAGGTGGATATGTTCTGCCTACCCTTCCACTAATCGTATTAGTGGTGTGTGCGAGTCATGACACGAAATTCTAGGTCATAGATTTAAGAGTGAAATTTTGGATTGTGACATTTCAAGAAGTGATAATTCCCAAAGCAGTCAACTCAAACTTTAATGTAGAGATCCCAAAGTCAAGTAAGCGTTCTACTATGGCAAAATTTAGACCATTAAGTCTTTGCAATTTTCTTTACAAAATTATTTCTAAAATTATTACAAGTCATTTAATTATGGTTTTACATGCAATAATTTCCAAAGAGCAAGGATCGATTGTAAAAGGAAGAAATATTTATGATAATGTGCTAATTCAAGACATGGAAAGCAAGATATTTGGTGAAATGTTGCATTAAAAATTGACATGTCTGCGGGATGAGGACTTCAACGAAAGACTGGAAGGTTGGTGGAATCATTGCACTATTGTGGGCACGCCCTCCTATATTTTTACTACAAAGCTGAAATAGTTGAAAAGCTCATATAAAGACTTGGAATAGGGATAGCGTCAGGGTGGTGGGTCGGCTTAAGGATGGCCTATTGGAGGAAATTGTGACGCTCGATCACTTGGAAGAATGTGGTCCGCTATCGGAAGAGGATAGGGAGGTCAGGTTAGCTCTCAAAGAAACTTACAACTCGAAAGTGTTGGAAGAGGAACTAATTTGGAGGCAAAAAGATAAGGTTCATTGGCTGCGAGAGGGTGATGGCAATACTAAGTTCTTTCACGCGGTTGCGAATGGTAGGCGGAATCATAACCAAATTGCGGGTATTGAGATTGATGGGGTCAGATACATGGTCGACAATTTGGTGCACGCGAAGATAGTGGATTTTTAAGGGGTTGTATGCTTTGAAGGGGGGTGGGCAGACCGTCTCTAGAGGGTGTTTCTTTCAACTTGATCGATGTGGACAAGGCGGCGTTCCTTGTAAGAATGTTCACGGAGGAAGAAGTGAAGGATGCGTTGGTGAAGCTGGGGAGTAACAAGTCTCCCGGCCCGGATGGCTTTTACCATAGAGTTCTTTAGATCGGCTTGACATATCATAGGTGTGGACTTCATGGCATTTATGATTGAGTTCCATTCATATGGCAAGATGGCTAAAAGCATTAACTCTTCGCTTATTACCCTCATCCCGAAGTCCGTAGGGACCAACGACATTGCAGATTTCAGACTGATCAACCTTACGGGGTGTACCTACAAGATTGTGGCGAAACTGTTGGCTACTCGCCTCAATGGGAGAATAAGTTCTTTGATTTCTAATGTTCAAGGAGCTTTTATCCCTAGTAGACAACTTTTAGATATCGCTATTACGTTCAGTGGAAACTGTCAACTCGGTTAAAAAGCGGAAGGAAAAGGGTTGGGTTTTCAAGATCGACATGGAAAAGGTTTACGATAGGGTGCATTGGGACTTTCTTCATTACATGTTGTCTAGAATGGGCTTCGGGGAGGTGTGGAGGAAGGGGATGAAAGGTTATTACGCGTCGGCAAGGTTCTTAGTCTTGATTAATGGGGAGCCTCATGGGTATTTCAAAAGTAAGATGAGACAAGGATGCCCACTTTCTCCTATGTTATTTAACTGTATCGGGGAGGCACTGCATAGATTATTCATGAGGGCGGAAGAGCTTAATCTAGTTTCACGGTGGTGGACAATGGTATGTCGATCTCTCACTTGCAAATATGCCAATGATACTATGGTCTTTTAAAACGGTAGTCGGGGAGATTCGAAAGTCAAGATGGCTATCGATATTTTGGTCCTCTTTGAAGGTGTCTTGCCAGAAGATTAATCTTCATATGTCCAGCTTGGCTGGCATCAACATCGCCAATAAGGAAACAGAGAGAGTGGCTGCGTTGGTGGGATGTAGGAAGGAAATTTTACCCATCACATATTTAGTGATACCTCTGGGTATTATAATGTGTAGAGCAAGAAGTTGGGAGGGGCTTGTGCAGAGATTCCAAAAATGGTTGGCTATGTGGAAAAGCAAAATGCTTAGCAATGGGGCACGGCTAACGCTCATTAAATCCACTCTTGCTTCCATGTCGGTCTTCATGATGTCTATATTTAGGGTCCCGATGAATATCACGAAGAAGCTAAAGAAAATTATGCGGGACTTTCAATGGAATAATAATGGGGAACAAAAGAAGTTTCATCTCGTTAAATGGGCAGAGTGTTGTGAATTCAGCCCTCCTCAGGAGATAGCTTTGGAGGGTCAGGGAAGGCAGAGAAAGGGACAAGCTTTAGTGGCAGCTGGTTAAATATGAGGCGTCGGAGGAACCATGGCATTATAGTTTCAGGGCTAATATCGAGTCGGCCTGGTGGAAAGAAGTGAAGCTTTGTGCGAGTTTTATCCAAATTGGCTCTACGTATAGTTGGGGTGATGGTCAACGGATCCAATTCTGGAAGGACATCTAGGTGGGTGAGCAACAACTTCAATTCAGGTTCCCTACGATTTATATCCTCTCCGACTACAAGGATGTAGTGATCAACCATTACTCGCAGTTCGTGCAGGGCTCTTGGGTTTGGAATATCCCAACTCACTGCGGCTTCAGACAGTAGGAAGTCACAGAATTCAAAAACCTTATGTGCCTTTTTAAGGGGGCTGAACCCTAACGATAGCAATAGGGACCGTAGGCTCTAAAAGCATTCAGCCAAGGGACCTTCTCCATCAAATCTTTATATAATCAGATTTTGAAGACAGATAGGATCAGTAATGGCGGAAGGTGGTGGGCCGGTTTTTGGAGAATCAAGATTCCCCTGAAAAATTCTTCATGTGGACTATGGTGCAGGGAAGAATCCTTACTCAAGACCAGCTGGTGACGAGGAACATCCTAGTTAGAAATAAATGTCTTCTGTGCATGAGAGAGCGAATCGGTGGCGCATATCCTCCTTCATTGCTCTTTTGCGTGCAACATTTGGTCTAAAATTTTTGGGTTCAACGTCTCTTGGGCTATACCGGAAGGGCCAGCTCAATTGATGGATATGTGGAGGGAAGCGGAGGTGGACGGGCTCTTGAATGAGCTGTGCCTTGTAAAGATTTATGCGGTGTTCTGGACCATCTGGATCGAGAGAAATAGCAAAGTCTTTAGAATAAGGGTTAAGTCGCTTGGGATGGTTATTCACGATATCCAGGACTTGGTCGTTAGCTGGAATGCCATAAAGAAGGGTTAAGCCGCTTGGGATGGTGATTCACGATATCCAGGTCTTGCGGTGGTGCCTCTTGGGGGTTTCGCTTCTTCGCGGCCTTGCTCAGGTTCTCGGGTGAATCTTTTGGGGGCTTTCTGTTGGGGGTAGTGTCTTACTACCTGCCAAGGTATGTCTTTTCCTTCTTTTTAATATAATAGTTTTGTTACTACTTCAAATAAAAGAAAAAAAAAATTGACATGTCTAAGGCGTACAATCGAATTGAATGGCATCTCTTATAACTAGTTTTGATCGAGTTTGATTTTAGTCCATTATTTATAAAGGGTTATATATGAAATTGTGGGCTCTCAATTCTCATAAATAGACTCACAAAAGAATAATGCTGGTCCATTGTTAGTAAGATAAATAAAAGTGACTCCACCTTTCTCCCAAGTCATAACTGGACTGGGAATGACCCACTGATAGAAGATGTGATTGGCAATAAGTCATAACTTGGTCAAGAAGCTCTTGTTATCTTCAGCTAGCCTCACAATCCTAAATCCCCCACAAGATGGCGGAGAAGAGGTAATATGGCAGGCCACATTAACAACAGGTCTGCATGGAATGAAATCAAAGGCAGGTCACAAGAGGAAGAATAGTGGAGTTGAATAGTGCCACCTAAAATCAAAACCTTTTCCTACAGGAATCCCAGTAGAGTAAGAGGTGAAAAAGAGGAAGAAGATTCATTTGGCGGCAAGGTGGTGGTGATGGTGGTGTTGGTTATGCTTAAACTTGCTTTGCTGAATCGATTAATCATCTCCTTGTAGAATGAATGCTCTTCCATTCCACTAAGGCTGAGTTTGGCATTGCTCTTCAGGAAATTCATCATTCAATCTTGCACGGCTCTGTTTTTGAATATTCCCGCTTTTCATGTATTTGAAATTTTGAATTGACTCTCTATTTCTTTTCCCACCTCCGCGATTCACTGGAACAAGGATGGAATTTGTCTCAATTTGTGAGCCCCAGAAATTTGAAGAACTAGCCCCCTGATTTGATTTAATCTTTCATGGTTGTTAACCTTTGACTCACAGTAACACAAGGGACTTTTGAATATGATTTGGGTTCATCTATTTTGATTGTGATCACAGGTAGTGCTGCTGATATTTCTTGGAGATTGTTGTTGACTTGGGAAGAACCTATGAGACATAAGATGTGACGGGCTGTATAGGTTATATATTTTAAACAGATCAAGCTATGGAATAGTTATATATTTTTAAACATTTTGTATCTTCTTTCTCAATAGGAATGTAGAAAGGTAGGAAGAGTATTTTAAGGCCTTCATATTGGTGATAGTTAAATCTTGGATTCATAAATATTATGGTTTTGGCTTAATAGGTTATTACCAAAAATATGTGTCGGTCCTTTAAATTCTACTCTTTAATAATAGAGTAGAATTTAACACAACTCATCCTTAATTCATAAATATTATGGTTTGAGATAACACAACTCATCCCTAATTCTCTTTATTCTTCTTCTTCCTAATCCTAACCCTAAGTATAAACTTCCATTCAATTTAATTGTGACAATCCCCTTCAATATGTTTGGTTCTTTCACATGATACACATGATCCTTTGCAATATAGAGTGTCACTTCATTATCACCGTACAATAGCATCGGGAGGTATACATCAACTCCATGCCTTCGCGTGCCTCTTGAAACATAGTTTAGTACTCACCTTTTGTACCAGAGTTGGATATAATATGATGCTCTTTATCCTTCCATGTTACTAGATATCCCCCGAGAATGGTGTAACCTATGGTAGACCTCCCACCACTTAGAGATTCAACCATCTACATTAGTGAATACGTTAACATCCAAATGGCCATTATTACTATATGGTATCTGAGGCTTTGTTTTTCTTCTTATAGTAAGATGTGTGGTAAGATTTTTCTTTATCTTCTTTACAGTCATGACCCATATGCTATCAAGTTACATGAGAGAATGCTTACTCTTGATCCATCTAAGGTATCACTAATTTGATTTAAGGGAAATTTGCATTTTCAGCCCTATAAGTTCGCTTATTTGCAGAAACGGCCCTATAGTTTCAGTCTTTGCATTACAGGCCCGCTCCAAGCCAAGCCGGTTTCACATTTATGTTATATATATGCTTATTTTCTTTTTTTATCACTTTTTCTTGTATTGTGATTTCCAGATTCGACTACATTTGGTATAGTCCAGTGAACTGCAACCAGCTAGGTAAGATATTGACTATATTTTTTTCGTAAGATATCGACTATATTTTTTTTTAAGATACAGTTGGTAGCCCAGTATCGATTCTTAAAATATCAACCGCTATCTTATGATAGAGATCGATATCTTAAGGTAGCGGCCGATATCTGAAGATAGTGGGCGCTATCTTACAATACCGGTCGCTAACTTATGGTATCGGTCGCTATTATAGGATATCGACCAATATCTTAGGATCTCGGCTACTACCATAAGATAGCGCTGATACTATAAGTTAGCAGCCGCTAAGATAAGATATCGGACGCTATCATAAGGTATCGGCCGCTACCATAAGATAGCGCCGATACCATAAGTTAGCGGCCGGTATCATAAGATAGCGCCCGCTACCTTAAGATATCGGCCGCTATCATATGATACCGGGCTGCCGACATTTATACCGCTAAGTCAATTATAACCTTTTTAATCAATTAATTTTTATTTTTTAAATATTATAGGTTGAAATGGATGTTCCCCTTCTTTGCCATTTTGATTTCATCCGTGCAGGCGATAATACTTACAACGGAGGACATCAGAGGATTGTCACTATCACAAAGAACATATCATTTGATCAGTTTATGTAAAAAATGTACAAGGTCAGTAGGACCCGACCGGAAGAACATTCTATTACACTAACGATTTCATTACCCATAGGGAATGAGCTGGTGTTTGCCGAATTGCTTGACTTCGATGATCTTACAAACTTATTCAGAGCATATCATATTGGTGATGGTGTGATAAATATTTATATCAAAAAATCATTAGTCACTCTCGTAATAAAAATTTTATCGTCTTTAGAAGCATTTCAACCGTTCCAGGAAATAAACGAAGATTATCAAGCATGTGAGGAAAACGTCAGATTAGTAGATGATGATGGTGTGGAACCAAAATATTTGATTGAAAATTAAGAAATACGGCTTGAAGAGGAGAGCATCGCTACACCGATGATAGTCGACGATGATAGAAATATAAATATAAGATTTCGCCCCTACCGTAGGCCTCTGGAACAACCCTCTTCAGGCATTCTAATGAGAGAAGGCGATGAAGATCAAGGATATTGTCCTCAAATGAATCCTATGCATGATACATCTCAGCTCAACTTCGAATCGATAAATAATACATTTGACTAGAATCAGTGGAAAACGTTTTTAGGAGGCCTTAGTCCATATCAATGGCCTTCCGAACCAATAGCTTCAGAGCCAACGATAATCGAGCCTTCAACAGAACAGCTTCTCGTACCTCAAACATTCCCACCTTCGCCAACCTCAACCCAAATAACTGTACCTCAACCAAATGTACATCGACAGACTCAATCCCAATCACATAATAATCATCCAGTCGATGACGGTGATAGTGATCCTAAAAATAATAAAGCACCGTCGTCGCCCACTTTGCGTATTGATACTAATAGGAGAATTGATCAACCTCTGATGGACAAAGACTATCAGCCTAATTACTCGGAAGGAGTGTATATGAATTCGGATGATGAGGAACTGTATAAAGGGGGACCAATTATTATTGGTCAGGCATTTAGAAATAAGAAATCCTTTCAGAAAGCTCTTAAAGAGTTTGCAATAATAAATAATTTCTAAATTAAACCAATAAAAATCAGTTATCCTCCAGTTACGGCGAGGTGTATTGAAATAGGATGTGTTTGGCGAATACATGTATCGAAATTGGTATGTATGAACACGCTTGCTGTGAAAACTTTCGCCCGAAACATACGTGTGAAAGGCCAGCTTTCAGAAGCAAACATCGCCAATGTACGATATCGTAGATTGCTTCATTCGTGAGGGATAATTTATTAAAGGGCTTTGATGAGACTCCTGTTTCAATAGTTTTTTATATTGAAAAAAAATACGGTATAACAGTAGGTTATTAGAAGGCATGGAAAGGAAAAGAAATAACGTTGAATGACATCCGAGGTAGCTGAAATGAGCAATTTAAGATGTTACTATTATATATCGACGAATTACAGCAGGTCGATCCAGACGTACAGATCGAAATGTGTCTCGAGCCTGATAATATATTTCAAAGATTCTTCGTGGCATTTGAACCTTGCATTAAAAGCTTTCGTAATACTTTACGAAGAATAATTGCGGTAGATAGAACGCATTTGCGGGGACGATACAAGAGAGTGTTATTAATAGCTACGGGGATAGACGGGAATAGACATTTATTCCTTATAACGTTAGGCATTGTACCGAAAGAAAATGAAGATCATTGGACATGGTTCTTTGATCTATTAGGGAGGCGTGTATTCGGAGACTTTGAAGAGCAGTTTGTATTGATATCAGACAAGCAGAAAGGTTTGATGGAAGCTGTAGAAAAAGTTTTTCCTAACGCCTTTCACAGCTACTGTATGCGACACCTAGCTCTAAATCTTTTTGATACATATAAGGATACAATCTCTAGACCGTTTTTCTGGGTTGCGGGCCGTGCATTCTCGGAAGTAAAATTTAAAAGAATTTTATAAAAAATAGAAGACGACGCCCCCTCGAAATGTACAACATGGATTAAAGAAATTGGTGATCATTTCTGGGCGTGCACTTATTTTTCAAGGAGGCGTTATGATATGTTGACAAGTAATACAGCTGAAAGCATTAATAGTGTGTTGAAAATAGCCAGAGAGGAACCGATTATGACCATGCTAGAAATTATTCGCACAAAGGTAGCCAAATTTTATCTTCATCGTCAAGAAGAAGGAAATAAAATGACACACATGTTAACACCGATGGCCCAAGAGCACATAACACGAAATTCAGGATGGGTCCGTCGAAAGAAAGTTATACCATATGGTCGCGATACATTTCAAGTTAAACATGGTGATTACACTCACAGTATCAATCTAGATAAACGAACATGTACATGTAGACGTTGGGCTATCTTTGGATTACCATATTCACATGCGATTGCCGCATTATCACGCCAAAACAGAGAAAGAGAGATCCCCCAATTTTGTTAGCACTGGTTTACCAGTAACTTATTTTGAGAAACTTATAAAAAATACTTTGTCCCGACCGTTGATAAAAGAGAATGGACTGTGCTAAGAGACGACATTGAACTTTTTCCTTCGCACAAGATACGTCAAGCCGGTCGAGGAAAGGAGAATAAAATCTAAAGGCGAAGTTCGACCACTATAATGTAAAAATTATAACGAATACGGTCATAACCGACGCTCGTGTAAATTTGTTAGAATTTGAAATGAACTTACATTACTTGTAAGAGTACCTTTATTTCCACCCACCGAATCTTTGAGTTCACCCACGTTAAAATCCATTGACTGATTCGAATCCGGTGATACAGATCGTTATTCATTCCAATATTTCACATAATGAATCTTGAGATCACGGGAGTACCATCAAACGATATGTTTTTGATTTCATGTGGTACACGTACCAAAAAGTGAACCTTATTTGATAGTGAAAAACTATCTGCATCTTCGGATTCAAAGTAGTCATTGGGTTTCAGTGTGGGTGAACTCAAAGATTCAGTGGTGGTGGATTTAAAGGTACTCTATTTGCAAATTATTACATCTTATATAGGGGCTTAAGATAGCGATCATGTTCTTATTTATTTTGTTACAAATAAGATTACGCCCTAAACCCTAAGCACTAAACTATAAACCACCGAAAACTTACGTTATCGCCCTACACTTATATGATTGCACCCTACTGAAAAAAAATGAAGAAAAATAAAAAATCGATTAACCGAAGGAATCAAAATCAAAATCGAATTAGTTAGGTTCCGTTTGAGTTTAGGGAGTAAGAAGTCCGATTAACCGATACCGAAGTTTTTTATTAGAGTTCGGGTTTAGGTGAACGATTATTTTTTATATCGTGTATTGCCAATACCAAACATCATCAACATCGATTTCGCTAACATCCATAGTGATCTCATTAATATTTGATCTCGTCACTATCTTTCATAACATTTCATAATCTAAAAAAGATATCTAATATTTTGAAAGAAATAGGGATCTCAATCTAAACTGCTTTGGATTAGATGATGGAGACCATTTATCATCCAAATAGATCTTGAGATCATGGCCCTACTATCGATCGCCAACTTAAGTTAGCAATAAGTTAGCGGGAGCTGACTTAAGTCGACGCCCGCTAACTTAAGTCAGCGCCAGATAATGTAAGTTAGTGGTAAGAGAGCGGGCACTGACTTAAGTTAGCGATCGCCAACTTAAGTTAGCACCCGCTGTCATTATAAAGAATAGTTAAATAATTAGAAAAAATTTATAGAAATGAAAATTATACAAATTGATTTTTGATAATGTTACCTATAAAATTATAACAAAAATATTTACAAAAATATTACAAATATATAAAATATAATATTTAACTCCTCCCAAACATGAACAATGAATGTCCGATTTCTGCTCTAAATTGTTGCATATGTTTCTCTTCGAAATCAATAGACCGCCTTTGAGACAAATATTCTATATACTTCAATATATAAACATCGAAGTCCCAACCGTTTCTTTGAAGCGGGAGATCGACACTGTTGAACACCGTTAGCTTCCACTGTTAATCGAAAGCAGACTTCAAGCTGACAGTGTAAAGAAGACACGGAAGGTGATGCAATAGACATTCTTTGTGCGTTTCAAACCTCCTTGAGCACTCTCGGTCTGTCGGGTCTATAAACTTAATTTCATGATCAATTAACGAAATTATAGCCAATGCCCAGTGGCTATTATTTTGACTATGCATTGGAAGAAAAATCTGCACAGAAACGGAACCGAAATCTTAAATAATTAAAAATTTTAAAAATCGTTAACGTTAAATAAAGCGAAGTGTAGTATTAAAAAATGTACCGTTCCACAATCGACTGCGTGGATTCAGCGTCTATGATTGGTAAGTAGGGGTTCAAGCGGCTTTGAATTGTGATTTAACACATTCATAATAGGTCCGCCACTTATCAAGTCATATAATCGTACCTTCATTATCTATAAATCTTTTAAATTTTCTTTGATATGCCATAAACAAAGTCTGAAAGACGATAATGCAATAAGTAAATAAATTAAAATGAGTGAATTGAGAGTCATGAATGAAAAGACAAATAAATGGAAGAAACGAAATAATAAATAGTTGAAACCTTACCAGGGCGGACACAGAAGCGAACCAACTTTTTCGACATTTTTCAGAAACATTAAATCGTTTATAACTTCAAGGACTTTCAAGTACGCGTCGATGACTTCATTGTCGAGCTACGAGCGTCCTTTAAGGACCTTTAAAATAGTAACTGTGACGTCAACACCCATGATATTATTGACGATCACATTGTCCTCATCCGCCGGCTAGTTTTAAAAACTGAGCATATATTTATGCTCCATTAATTTTGGCTCATCCTCCTCCACAACCATTCTTGGTCTTTTAATAATGGTTTTACTGGTCGGGGTTTTTCTCCTCTTCCGAGCATGCAAGTCATATCCCTCGATTTTACTCTTTGAAGTTGTTAGTTTCACTAAAATTGATTTTAGTGATGTCGGTTGTGACTCACGAGAAGGTTGGGTAAGCGGAGCACCCTCATCACCCACTTCGAGCAATGCCTCCACTAAGGGTTATTTAGCAAGAGGTTGAGGTGCATTGAGTTCAATGAAAGTTTGTAAGGCTGTGGGTTGAGTGGCAGTTGGTTTAGCGGCAGAAGTTTGGGGAGCAGTGGGTTGAGGAGCAATGGATTTAGGGACAGAAGTTTGGGGGCAAGTGGGTTTAGGAGTTGGTTGAGGAGCAATGGGTTTAGGGCCAGTAGGTTTAGGGGCAGTGGATTGAGGAGTAGGTTGAGGAGCAGTGGCTTTAGGAGTTGGTTGAGGAGAAATGGGTTTAGGAGTTGGTTGAGGAGCAGTGGGTTTAGGGGCAGAAGTTTTGGTTACTGTTGGTTGAGTGGCAGTGGTTTGAGGGGCAGAAGTTTGAGAAGCAGAAAATTAAGGAGTTGTTGGATGAGTCGCAGTGGATTGTTTGGGAACGAAGGTTTCAACTAGAAAAGAGGAAAGAATATCATCCTACAGAATTACAAAATACATTAAAAACTGTCATTATATTTTATAAAAATAACATTATTTGGGAATCACCATGTTAGGTTAGCGACTGCATTATTGGCTGATAATGTAAGTTATCGACCGACAACTTAAGTTGTTGGCCGCTAACTTACATGAGTGGCTGATAATGTAAGTTATCGGTCGATAACTTACATTATCGAACGATAACTTAGGTTATCAATCGATAACTTACATAATCAGACGACAACTTAAGTTGTCAGCCGCTCATGTAAGTTTTCGACCGATAACTTAAGTTGTCGGCCGATAACTTACATTATCAGCCGCTCATGTAAGTTAGCGGTCGACAACTTATATTATCAGACGACAAGCTAATTTGGCATTAATCTATAAAAAATTAATTTTTTTTTAATTTTAAAAGAATTGGTTTAGTACCTTTGTTAAATGAGATCTGGCCGCATCAAGATCCTTCCGTATTGCATCATTTTGGTCTGTTAAATTTAGAACTCGATCTTGTAGTGACCCTACGTGATCTTGTAATGACCCAACTTGCTCTTGTAGGGTCTTCTTGTCTCTCCCTAGCTGTTCAATGGCCAGTGCTTGTCCTTTAAACACTATAAATGCATGTCTAAATTCACTTTTCATCTTTTTTAACAGTCATACGAAGAGATGTACATTCTTTTCTAAGCTCGATTACTTCTTTGGTTAGATGTGGTTGCCTAGCCGGTTGTTCCCTGGTTAGCTGGGGTCTAATATTTGGTTGTTTGCCCTTTGATTCCAGATGTTGACGTACAACGACCTCATACTCATCGTTTTCGTCGTTGTCATCATCATTATCCTCATCGTCATCATCGTCATCTAGGTGAGGCTCTTCGGCTCTTTTTTGATGACGTGTCTCGTAACTTGGGACATCGTCGTATTCATGTATATTTTCTTCATCGTGAGGCTTCTCGGCCTTTTCCTGCTCCCTTTCCATCTCTCTTTGCATAAAAAAGAGTCGAACTGATCGATACTTTAACTCGAATTTCACAGCTTCAAGCTCTAAGATAGCTTTAGACTTAAGAAATTTTTCTCGATAATAATTTGAATTACGGTTGAATTTCGGGTCTTCCCATTTCAATAGCCTAGGAAATGGATCTTTTAGCTGAGTAAGAGCGGTGGTGACTCCAGGAAACTGCTCAAATGCCCAAATCTGTAGGGCGATAGTGCATCCGTAGATGTTATAATGCCCATTTTCTGACTTCTTAGCCGCTTCCCTTCTGACGTTCATTTTCGATATGCACTCTATTAAATTTTTGTAAACTATCAGGCCCCACGGAAACTCGCTAAACTTTTCAAGGTTATCTACTAATGCCAAGTATTCGTTGTCCACTTCCAGGTATGTGTCCGGAAGTAAGAAAGAACATAAGAGAAATAACAATGATAGTTTCACAATTTCATCGTTGGATAGTTGAGCACTATCAACTATTTCTTCAATACGAGATCTTTTAGCCGGCTTCACAAGAAAGAATTTGTATTAAATGATTTCTTCCTCTAGCACGGCCATATTCTCATACTCAGGTTCCGTCAACATATTCAGGCCTAAAATCAATGATATATCGGACTCTTGCAGAAGTACATTAGTGTTCCTGACTTTGAAAACATTATCTTTAACCAAAAAGCTTAAAATTGTGTCAACCAAGTCTCTAATAAACCCTAATTTCTCAGAAATCCTAAATAGATGACTGAAAATTGAATCATTTAGTATCTTCTTCCTCTCTTCGTTGCAATACAAGTAAAATTTTCTAACACTAATTCCAGTACATTTTCCGAAGGGCTTTAGAGACTTAGTCATTTTACAATCACTTAGTGGGAACTGCAAAATATATAACAATAATTAATTAACAAAATAAGTAAGGTTGAAAATATTCCGCTAAATTACATAAAATTTCGACAACTTACATTATCGGACGATAATGTAAGTTATTAGCCGCTAAATTACATGATCGGCCACTAACTTACATTATCGTCCGATAATATAAATTGTCGGACGATAACTTACATTATCGTTCTATAATGTAATTTAGCGGCCGATAATTTAATTTATCGGTAAATTAGTGGTAAGTTAACGGGTTATGTGAGGAACATAACGGATGACTATATGTGTTTAAATGTAAAAAAAAAAATTACCTAAAAATTTTTTGTGGCTATTTTTCCGCTTTGTCGCCGATATGCTGCCGCTCTCTCGATTTTTACAGAAAAGTTAAAGTGAAAAGTAAAGAGTAAAGAATAAAAAGTTAAAGTTAAAGTTAACATTATAGTTAACAATTAAATCTTTATTTAATATAACAAGGCCGGTGCTGACATGGAACTGGCTTGGCTTGGAGCTGGCCTGTTATGCAAAGATTGAAACTATAGGGCTGTTTCTGCAAATATGCATACTTATAGGGCCGAAAGTGCAAATTTTCCTATTTTCAGATCAATCTATTTTGTATGTGTTGCGAGAATAAATTTTTATCCTTGTTTGCTGTCATATTACCAGCAATTTTGAACTATATAAAGGTTGTCACTATGACTTCAATGTTTATTTTAACCTATATAGAAGCACTACATCTGATGATAAAGTTCAATAAACGGGTTTGGCTCTGCTTACTATGATTTTATATTTTTAAAATAGGGACAGAAATGCTATGTGTGCTGAACTTGGTAGAATTTTTTCTCAGTTCTATGAAAGTGCTAATTAGATTTAATAACAATCTCTACTTTGAAAATCATCATCGAGTGATCTATAGTAGCTCACATTTATGAAGGAATAACTACTCCGAAATAAAGATTGGATGTTCACGATTTATCCTCCAATTTATACCATGACTTATTCTGAAAAACCAATGCTTTAGGTTTTTAGACATGAATTTATAGACCGAGATTTCCACAAAAATAGGAAAGTCATAATTGACTTCTCTTTGCTTGAGCATGAAGGCTCTACAGGATAGTTGTTATGGGGGATCAATCCCCACGGACGAGGTGGGTAACAGTCTGATGTTTTGGTAACATCTTGGTTTTTTGTGTTGTGACAAATCTTGCCTTCATTTGTTGTCGATGTGAAGGCTACTGGAAGAATGATCATCATCATCAGTGGCATCAGCATCATCCCTGCTTTGTCCCTTCTATTTGGGCTTAAATTTACGATTCCTAAATCAACAGCTACTTCTATTTTATCATCTCGCAATCTTAAATGCCGTTTCTCACCTGCTTCTCGTCATTGCACTTGTATCACTTCCATGCCTCAGACGAGGTCTGTTTCAGATCTACACCCCATTTTGAAACCTTTAGATGTCCCTATAATGCCCCAAGTTATCTAGATCTCCGAGAAAATCTACCTTTCAGCTCTAAATGCCTCACTGGGCTTGCACGCTCTAGGGTAGGTTTTGGGATGTAATTTATTCTTTTGAAAAAATTGCAGTATCACTTTAAAGGAGTTTGTCCTAAATACTTATTGAGGGCTATCAGCTGCATCAACAGGAATCATTCTTGTACCTTGGAAAAAAATTTCCATCTATTGTACCTTCCAACTTTTTCTTTGCCCCCCCTCCCACCCAGCACCACCACCACCACTTGTTATCTGTAAGCGGAATCTCTTTATCTTTTATAGTTTTTTTAATTTTGTTTAATAATGCATTTTAATTACTGGTTTTGCCAGTCTGGCATGAGTAAGTGATATATTTATTTATTGTTTGACTTATCCAATTTATACTTCTACCAAATTTACCTTTTTTCTCATTTATTCACGACTTTTCGTTTCAAGATGCTTAATTTGTTTGACTAGCACCCTTTGTTATAGGTTTATGTATTTTTTTTTAAATATCCTAGCTTGTCAATCTTTCTACATGGAGCTATGGGGGTTTGTATTCAGCGAAAACTGTTAATATTTCACTGATTATTTAGTATATATCTCGCCTCATACAGAGAATATCTGCCAAGGATGCACTTGAACAAGACTTCATTCCCGCCTTTACCTAGTAAGCCGATGAGGTTTGGGCTTCCATATCTCTGAAAAAACTTATCTATATCCATCTCTACTTCTCTCAATTGGTTCTCTTGTCCTAAATTTTCATTTCTGATTGTGAGAAAGTGTCCATTCATGTGCTCATTGATGATTATTACACAATCAATGGGATGCCGCATGGAATGGTGTTACCCATTACTTAATTGACCATAAAAAAATAGGCAAAATTGAATGGATAAGATGGTCCAGTCAATGAGACTTTTTGGCTATGGCGGCAGTCCAAATGAATTGAACATATGAGCCGTTGCGGGTAAAAATAAGCACCAAACTTTAATTATGCTGAGAATTTATAACTTGTGTTCCCTTGACTATATAACAGCCTGAAAAGTGAATCACCCCTTCAACTGATGGTAATTAGAAGGCGCGAACAAGAAGAAGCCACAAAAGCGCATACAAAGTACCCCATTTGACATGTTCATGAGAGGGCAAAGACTTGCTGATGAATGGCAGAAACTCCGATGTTGAGACCCATGGGCCCTAATCATATTACAGAAGGGTTGTGACTGTCAGCTTCCTTATTCATTGATGGAGAAGTTTTCTTTCATTTCACCTTTGTTGTTGCCATTGTACAGTATTATTGTGCCTTTCTCGCATTAAAAAATTTTGTCAATATACTTGCTCAGGAGTTTTGTCATGATTCTGTAACAGCTGCAAAACTTGAACTTGCCAATACCGGGTACGGACTTGGATAGGGTCGAGCTTGTGCTTATCACGGGACACAAAGAGCTATTTTGGATTGGGTGTTGATGACTGATAAATTGTAGGGCCCTTAGTGGCGTAGTACATTTATTAAAGCTAACCCAGGTACCCCATATACTTAATAATTGTGTATTATTAAATGTTCACTTGAATTTTTGCACCAGCCCATACACCCATAACCAGTGTAACAGAAATACATAGAAGCTAAGCCTAAGGCTTATAACACTTCTTCCGCCAAAGGACTCCACGTGAGCATCAGTCACAATTAAACCCCATGCACGTCAAGTGCAAGGTCGATAAAAGTTCTTCCGCTATCCCTCTCATCTCTCACACTTTGATTTGTAAAATCAAGCGAAACCCCGAGAAAGAAACCCTTCTTCACCTCTCAAACCCACTTCTTGCTATGGGAAGAATCCCAAATTTAATCTCTTCAAACCAGTGGATCAAATGGTGACCTTACGATTCGGCCAGGAGAATTTGCGGAAGACAACCGGCTGATCTCTGGAATTTTCTCACGTCCCTACCTACTAAAACAACTTCACGATTTCGACACCAACACCATTCCAACGCCATCACAACCAAAGAAACCACCAAAAAGGTACTCCATAACGCGAGCCACGTATTAAATCAGTTTCTTTTGCAATAGATTATAGGTAATTGATGCCAACTCTGTGAGATCGGATCAACATTCATAGAAATCGGTCATGTGTGAGGGTTTGGAGCCGAAATCTTCGATTTCCAAAGCTCCAGAACCTTGTATAGCAATTTAATGATACCAATGAGTTATCTGTTAGAATTTTAACCTAAAAGATAGTATGAAAGGCATGTGTGCATAGTATAGAAAGCCCAAAAGACAGACCCAAAAATCAGAGAATAAAACACAGAGCAAGCCACATCTATTAGGCTTGCCGCGGCAACATCAGGCTTGTCGCAGCAACCCTGTGCCTTGCCGCGGCAACCCTGTATGTAGGTATATGTAGGCTGTGTTCTATCGATTGTCTAGTCAGACACGTGTCATTTACATGAGGTGTCTATTGTGACCCAAAACGTATATGCTAAAACATATCTATATGAATGATAGATATTTACAAGGGACCCGTGAAAGGAAGTGACTTGGATTTGTACACGTTTAATCATGAACGTTCACCTAAGGTAGGAATTTTACCTTGCACCCTTACACGTTAGTTTTGATTTTTGTGTTGAAAGCAAGTTAGGTATAAATATACTTAAATTAGATAAACTCGGATAATAAATATTTGTATGTAGCTTGCATGCCCCAAGTATCTTGTCACATGTTGTCTCGTCATATGCTAGGATACTCGATGATCATGTCTGTTATTACTTCTTGTATCTTTGTACATGTTGTTAAACTTTGGATCAAGTGATCCCACTAACTCGGGAGCTTGACTTCTTGATCATGAACACAAGTGATCCCGCTAACTCGGGAGCTTGGTATCTCGGTCCAAGTGATCCCGCTAACTCGAAAGCTTGACAAGTGATCCTGCTAACTCGGGAGCTTGATATTCTTATTCTTGTACATGTGTGCATTCTTGAATTTCCTCAGTTCTTTTAGAATGTATAAACCAGTTCAAGCTTACTTTTTGTAAATAGGACTCCTGCTCAAGCATATTTTCTTAATGAACATTCCTGTTTAAACATGATGATTTAAATAAAGTACCTGTTTAGTTTATATCAATCTTACCTACGTATGAGATGCTATCAATGAATGAAATGCTATAAATGATTAATTAATGCTGAAATAATAGAAATTTCTTGTTAACTTGTAAAAATACAGTGTGAGATTTCTACTGAG
The DNA here is from genome assembly GCA_021018995.1 of Chloranthus sessilifolius. Classification (NCBI taxonomy): domain Eukaryota; kingdom Viridiplantae; phylum Streptophyta; class Magnoliopsida; order Chloranthales; family Chloranthaceae; genus Chloranthus; species Chloranthus sessilifolius. The sequence continues at coordinate 30,825,896 of CM037598.1, forward strand.
CTTTGTTGGTAGCTCATCTTACAACCTCGTGTCTTAGCTGTAGGTCTTGATCGGGACCCAGAGCACGAAGGGGATCCTACCTACCAGCCTGAGGAGGAGGAGGACGGGGAAGAAGAAGAAGATTTGCAGAAGACTTCTTTCCTTAATAGGTTAGAGAGAGAAAGAATACTTGAGAGAAGCTTTTTGAGAACACTTGTATAAAACAATATTACAATGTTTTGATGAGATACTTAGTTCTATACATGTATAGGTTTTCTTTCCATTATTTAGATGATGGATGGCCGTCATCGGTGGAAAGCTATACATAGTTCATGTTTTATGTTTCATTCTGGTTTGCTATATATACCAGTTGTTGCCATATTTTCTCCTTATTAGAGTTTATTACTCGCTTTCGCAATTGTAATACTTCGTGTACGATGCACTTGTAGGAGGATCATCTTAAGTGATCCGACGGCGCGACCTTTCCCGGCTAGTGTAGGGGGAAAAGTTGGGTCGTCACAAGTGGTATCAAAGCCCGGCGTTAAGTCTTTTGAAGACTTAACTCTGACACAGACATATGACAAGACTCCTGATGTTTGTTTGGCATTAGGTTCTATGTTGAGTCAGGTCAATGTCTATGTTTATCTAATCAAGTTGTTGCTCGATCATGACAGGTAACGATGCCTCCACGACAAGGAAAAGGAAGGAGTCGACCACCTTTACCCTATCGCACTGGCCCAAATGCAATTCCAGTAGCGGGCTATGAGCGCGACACTGCCTCAGGAAGCAGAGAAAACATGAATATGGCAGAGAGCCGGACTACGATGGGAAATGTTCCCAAGCATTCTCCTCCCGTAGTAGGTGCTAATCAGATGGGGCCTGCTCCCGGAGTCAAGCAGAATACAGGACAGAATCTGCAATTGATAGAAACCATGGTAAACACCATGGCTATGCTAGCTGAGAGAAGACCCCCAGAGGGCTTTCAAGAGTTTGTACGACTCCGACCGTCGAGTTTCTACGGCCAACACGACCCAATGGGGGCTGAAAAATGACTAACACAGATTGAAAAGGTGCTTCAAAGGGTTAGATGCACCGAGGTCGAGAAGGTCAGTTGGACAGCATACAAACTGGAGGGTGAAGCATATCCCTGGTGGCAGTCTGTGGAACAGACAAGAGTATTTGGAGTACCTTGAACTTGGGCAGAGTTCACCGAAGCCTTCAATGAAAAGTATTTTTCGGCACCTGAGAGATACCGAATGGAGGTCCAGTTTACAAACCTAATACAGGGCCAGATGATTGTCAGGAAGTATGAGGCTGAATTTACTCGCCTTTCCCGATTTGCACCATTGCTAGTAGCCACTGAGCTCATGAAAACACAGAAGTTTGAGCATGGTTTGAAACCCCTTATCAATGAGAGAATTTCGTTGTTTCAAGCAACGACTACGCACATGTGATGAAGTTGTCCCTCATAACAGAGACGGATGTCAAAAATATGTTCAAGAGGAGAGAGGAACAAAATAGAAACAGAAAAGCTCAAGCTCAGTCTTTTAGTTCTAGTCAAGCAAGTAAGCGACCGCGATACCCCATGCAACCAGTATTCCAAACGATTGCAGTGGCCTACACAAGGCCTTACAACCCAGCAACTCTACTACCATTACCACCTCGGGTTTCACAAACTTTGAACTAGCCCGTTCAGCCTGTATCTAGAGTTTCACGAGCACGACTGGTAGTTTCCTGTACAGGTTCATACAGCTTTGTCGGCAGCTTCAGCCGACATCTATGGGAAGTGTGGGAAGGCACACAAGACGGACGACCGAAAAACATCTGGTGCGTGCTTTCGTTGTGGTAAGAAGGGACATAGGATTAAGGAGTGCCTTGAGATGGTGGAAATTAAGTCAAAGACGAGACCAGCCTTACGATCTGTGCGGCCTACGGTACAAGGCCGAGCTTATGTTGTTTCGACACAAGGTGCACAAACCAGCAATGATATTATTCAAGGTATGCGTGATAATTATATTTTTATCATAAGGTTTATTTGTCTGTTAGATGAAGAAGGTGCATCTAATTAAATAGTAGGTATATGTACACTGCATTCTTTTCACTAGTTTTAGAAATTATACTTTATACCATGTTAGTAATTTAAACCTAGCTAATTATATTATATATGCGCAATAGGTACATTACAACTATATTTGGAGAAAGGTTACTTGTGTTACGAAGCACGAGTGTGTAGATCCTGGATCTACACACTCGTTTGTCACACCGCAGTTTGCTGAAAGGTTGGGAGCCACCCCAAAATCTCTCGAATTTATTTTGGATGTGTCAGTCCCGACCAGACAATCTGCCACTAATAACATTGTGTATCGATCCATTATCGTCCTGATCCACGATTACGGGGAATACGAAGCAGCTGTCAACTTGATCCTACTTGATATGCAAGGATTCGACGTAATCCTTGGCATGGATTGGCTATCCCACCACCGTGCGAACGTCGACTGCAAAAGGAAGATTGTCACTTACCGCCCCAAGGGAGGAAATCAGCTAAATTTTTCAGCGTGCAGTCAACTACACTCCCCTTCATCTCAGCGATCCGAGCACGGCGATTACTTGATAAAGGTGCTCAAGGGTATATCGCGTTTATTCAAGGTCAAGATCAGGAGGAAAAGAAAATTTCACTTTCAGATGTGCCAATTGACTGTGAATTCCTTGACGTTTTCCCTGATGAGTTACCGAGATTACCGCCTGACAGGGAGGTGGAGTTTGGTATTGATTTAGCACCGGGCACTGAGCCGGTATCAAAGGCACCGTATCGAATGACACCAGCTAAGTTAAAAGAACTCAAGAAGCAATTGCAAGAGTTTCTTGACAAAGGATTTATCAGACCGAGTGTGTCTCCGTGGGGAGCACCGGTGTTGTTCATGAAGAAGAAAGATAGTTCGATGCGCCTCTACATCGACTATCGCCAATTAAATAAGCCGACGATCAAAATTCGTTACCCGCTCCCCAGAATCGATGACCTCTTTGATCAGTTATAAGGAACACAGTTCTTTTCGAAGATTGACCTCCGATCGAGATATCACCAGATGAAGGTGAAAACTGAAGATATTTCGAAGACAACTTTCCGGATACGATATGGTCACTACGAATTTATCGTCATACCCTTCGGGTTAACCAATGCGCCCGCATCATTTATGAACCTGATGAATCAGGTATTCAAGCCCTACTTAGATCAATATATCGTGATTTTCATAAATGATATTCTTATTTACTCAAAAGCGAGAGGGAACATGAAGATCACATGTGCCTGGCATTGTAGACATTGAGCGATTCTCAGTTGTATGTCAAATTCAGTAAATGTGACTTTTGGTTGAATCAAGTCAGCTTTCTGAGCCATATCATCTCCGAAGCCGGTATTACTATAGACCCTGCAAAGATAGAGATTGTAGTGCTATGGGAGCAGCCACGAACCGTAACTGAGATCCGAAGTTTTCTGGGTTTAGCAGGATATTACCGACGTTTTGTAGAGGAATTTTTGAAACTTGCTGGACCACTCACACAGCTCACCCGTAAGAATGTCAAATTCGAGTGGAATGAGTTGTGTGAGCAGAGTTTCCAGGAGTTGAAAAGGAGACTCACCTCTGCACCCATGCTAGCGATACCATCAGGCAGTGGAGGGTTTATCGTATTCAGTGATGCCTCGTATAGTGGGTTAGGCAATGTATTGAATCAGAGGGAACGCGTGATTGCTTATGGTTCTCGACAATTGACAGATCATGAGAAGAACTACCCCACTCATGACCTGGAGCTAGCAGCGATCATCTTTGCATTAAAAATCTGGAGACACTATCTTTATGGTGAAACCTTCGAGATTTTCACCGATCACAAAAGTCTCAAGTATCTCTTTACGCAAAAAGAGCTGAATTTGAGGCAGAGAAGATGGATGGAATTCTTAAAGGATTATGACTGTTCTATCCAGTACCATCCTGGAAAAGCCAATGTAGTTACTGATGCACTGAGTCGGAAGTCATATGCTCAATTATCCCATCTTGTGACACGACTACAGAGATGGAAGTTGCTCAATGAGTTAGTTTCATCCAGTGTCACCCTTGTGGGGAATTCAACTGGAGGTTTACTTGCGACTGTTATAATACGATCCACACTTTTCGATAGGATCCGAGAACTCCAGATGCATGATACAGAGTTTATTGTCATCAGACAGGGAGTGCTCAGTGGGCTCCAGCCAAACTTTTCCATTAAGGACGATGGGTCCTTATTATTTCGAGGTCGAATATGCGTACCAAGTGATAGTGCATTGCGCCACGAAATTCTAGAAGAGACTCATAAGTCGGCCTATATTATCCATCCTCGTGGCACAAAAATGTATCAGGATTTGAAGAAAATATTTTGGTGGAATGGATTGAAACGAGAAGTGGCAGAATATGTTGCCAAATGTCTGATATGCCAACAAGTGAAAGTTGAGCACAAACATCATGTTGGCCTGTTACAGCCACTGCCCATCCCAGAGTGGAAATGGGAGAGCATTTCCATGGATTTTATCCTTGGATTGCCCTGTACGCAGAAGGGTTATAATGCGATTTGGGTGATCGTTGATCATTTCACCAAATCAGCACATTTCTTACCATACAGCACGCAATATACAGCTTCCAAATTAGTCGAAGTCTATCTGAAGGAGATAGTCCGACTACATGGAATACCAATGAGTATCGTGTCAAAACGCAATCCGTTATATACATCACGATTCGAGCAGAGTTTCCAAGAAGGAATGGGTTCCAAGTTGGAATTTAGTTCCACATTTCATCTTCAGACCGACGGACAAACGGAAAGGGTGAATCAGGTGATAGAAGACATGTTACGGGCATGTATGCTAGATTTCCAACGATCATGGGATAAACACTTACCCTTGATCGAATTTGCATACAACAACAGTTTCCAGTCGATCATCGGCATGACACCATTCGAAACACTATATGGACGCCGATGTAAATCCTCGATCAACTGAGAAGAGGCTGGAGAACTTATCATTTTAGGCCTCGATTTGATTGAAAGTGCAAATGAAGTTGTTCGAGTCATTCGTGAAAGGGTGAAGATCGCTCAGAGTCAGCAGAAGAGTTATGCTGATCTCAAGCGAACTAGTATTGATTTTCAGGTAACTAGAATACCTATATGTATACTTGTCACGTTGAATCTAATTATGTTTATAAAATTTCTAACATCTTCCATACAAATTGGTGATCACTTCTTTATCAAAATTTCACCGACAAAGGGTGTTGTGCGATTTGAGAAACGAGGCAAGTTAAGTCCTCGCTACATTGGACCATTTCAAGTCTTGGCCAGAGTTGGTGAGGTTGTATATCGAGTTGCGTTACCTCCACACTTAGCCAGCATAAACGATGTCTTCCACGTGTCTATGCTCAGGAAGTATATCAGAGATCCAACCCACGTGTTGGATTATCAACCACTCGACGTCCAAGAAGATTTGACGGTGACTGAAGAACCAATCCAGATATTGGATCGCCGAGACCAAATTCTGAGAACGAAGTGTATTCCACTCGTCCTGGTTCAATGGCGTAATCACGGTGCAAATGAAGCTACTTGGGAACGCGAAGCTGACATTTGCGCTCAGTATCCCCAACTGTTTACCAAGGGTAAGCCAATTATTGCAACAGTTAGACTGAATTACTAGTTTATGATAAAATTTTATTCGTGTGCTTTACCCTAAAGAAATTTGTCTAGTCTTAAAGATCGAGAAATGAGTGTGATATAATTTTGCATGATCTACATATGACCTATTAATATAAATAAATGAAAACATTCAACTCAAAACAGTCAAACTTTAACCAAACATGTGTGTCACAGTTAACTAAATGATTTGGTTCCGCAACCTTTGGCATATATTTTGTAGAAATTAAAATGTTCCGAGCCTCCTGAGCAGACAATTTATTCTAAAAACAATTTTTGATGATCTATTGAGATGCTAGACACTGAGAAGTATCAATGTTTTGACCCAAAACCAACTAACCTACATGGATATCACCAAGCCAAGGCCTGATGGCCTTGCCGCGGCAAGCATTAAGAGTTGTCGCGACAACTGAGAAACATATATGTGTGGCCGAAAAGCCCCAAATCCCTATTCTTTGTCATTTTCAGCGTGGGGTCTCTTTAGGGTTCTCTTCCATGAAGAACAAACTCCACCTTTTAGTTCAAATATCACCCCTTTTTGCGCCAAATCCTTCGCAAGTTTGAGAATCGTGTTTGGCGTACCTTCTCCAACTCGATTTTATGCACTATTTTCTGAATTTGGGCGTGTCCATGAGGTAAAACCCTAGCCTAGTTTTCCTCTCTTTGTTATTTATTTGTGTTTCTTATAGTTACAATGCCTCCTAGGAAGACCATTGCCTCCAAACTTACGCCCGCCCAAAAGCATCGGCAAAATCCAACGGCAAAGCCCCATCAACCTCCCAATCTCATTCCGATCCATCCGTGGATCGTGAAGAGCATGTTCCGTGATGGAACGCAAAAGTGATTGAACCTGAACGGCTTTTGACCAGACCTTGCTCGCCCCTATCGACTTGACCGCATGGTCTTTAACTTACCTCAAACGAGCGGGTCTAGAAGCCCTATGTCAACCCGTACATCCACATTTCTACCCACGACTCGCACGGTTATTTTACCAAAATTTTAAAAATCGTCGAGTTCGACGGTGAATTAGACATCGAGATCGATGGACGTAAACTTCACTTCGAACTTCGCGACATAGCCGAAGCTATGGATTGTAGTGCGACGTACGATGCTAGTCAAGGCCTCCTGGCCCCTCGACTCAAAGATGTGAAATTTACCCACATCACCACTAAAATGACCGGAGGACAAACTACCCTCGGTCTAAGGGTTTGTAGAAGTCAATTACCACAAGATATGTGGTTTTTAGATGTTGTGTTTAGACACAACCTATACCCAATGCAACATGAGCGCGAGAGACGTGACGCTCTTTTGCAAGCCCTCTTTGTCATTCATGAAAATCGGTGGCTCAATGCCTCGAAACTTGTCTGGGAGGGTATTAAATACGCCAGCATTCATCATCTCAACAATGTTCCCGCCCCTATGACATCTCTTCCTTAAGCGCGTATCATCTCCCAACTCCTTGAGGGTCATAAAGACGCCAACAATGCAAACCCATATCAGATACCGCCTGGGGAGGAACAGCGAACCGATCATATTCGCTTATTTACCCCAGCCAAATGGAAGAATATTTATCAGCGGTGTCAGTTTGCTAGTAAAACCCGACAAACTCCCCAACCACCTGTTCATGTTGAACAAAATATTCCACCACATGCTACCCCACAACAACCTAGAACCGCTCCCCCAAGGCCGATACCTTCTCAAGGAGAGGCCTTTACACTCTCCGACCTTGCTCGTCAAATGATGGAGAACCACCACCAAAACCTCCTACAGTTTGAGAACCTTCATCAAAATAACTACATGCTCCACCAACGCATTGATTACTTTGGCCAGGCCACCACCATTTTGATGGAACATACCTTCAAGATAGCCGCGTCCCCTTATGTTGGTCGGGCCCGGAATTTTGAGTCTGCGTACACTCGCAACACAGCCACCTTGATGCCGGAGGCCGCTCAAACGGGTACCAGACCATCTTCAGCTAGTAGGCGCCAGAGTGACCAACAGTCTGGTGAGTATAACACTCTCACTGCTTACCTTACATAGTCATTTTTTATAATGTATATTGACATATCTGTGAATCTGTTATTATTTGATTCTATTTAGCATATTAAAATTTTCACACCATTTATTCTTGTCTTTATTACATCTATACGTGAGGCTATATATACATATATATCTATCACTGTTATTATTTTGGCTTCAACCATGTCTTTCTTTTCGACCAAAGGTTTTCTATGTACTACGCTTTGGTTAACTGTTAGATAGTTGTTCACTCATTTTCAAGGACGAAAATCCCTTAAGGAGGGGAGGGTGTAACAGCTGCAAAACTTGAACCTACCAGTACCTGTATATTTTCAAGGGGTTGTGCTTATCACGGGACACAAAGAGCTGTTATGGATTGGGTGTTGATGACTGATAAATTGTAGGGGCCTTAGTGGCCTAGTACATTTATTAAAACTAACCCAGGTACCCCATATACTTAATAATTGTGTATTAAATATACACTTGAATTTTTGCACTAGCCCATACACCCATAACCAGTGTAACAGAAATACATAGAAACTAAGCCTTATAAGGCTTATAACACTTCTTCCACCAAAGGACTCCACGTAAGCATCAGTCACAATTAAACCCCATGCACGTCAAGTGCAAGGTCGATAAAAGTTCTTCCGCTATCCCTCTCATCTCTCACTTTGATTTGTAAAACCAAGCAAAACCCCTAGAAAGAAACCCTTCTTCACCTCTCAAACCCACTTCTTGCTATGGGAAGAATCCCAAATTAAATCTCTTCAAACCAGTGGATCAAATGGTAACCCTACGATTCGGTTGGGAGAATTTGCGGAAGACGACCGGCTGATCTCTGAAATTTCCTCACGTCCCTACCTCCTAAAACAACTTCACGATTTTGACACCAACATCATTCCAACGCCATCGCAACCAAAGAAACCACCAAAAAGGTACTCCATAACGCGAGCCACGTATTAAATTAGTTTCTTTTGCAATAGATTATAGGTAATTGATACCAACTCCGTGAGATCGAATCAACATTAAAAGAAATCGGTCATGTGTGAGGGTTTAGAGCCGAAATCTTCGATTTCCAAAAATCTGGAACCTTGCATACCAATTTAATGATACCAATGAGTTATCTGTTAGAATTTTAACCTAAAAGATAGTGTGAAAGACATGTGTGCATAGTGTACAAAGCCCAAAAGACGGAGAACCAAAAATCAGAGAATAAAACACGCAACAAGCCAATCTATCAGGCTTGCCGCAGCAAGGGTTAATCTGAAAGGCTTGTCGCGGCAACCGTATAAGTAGGTATATGTAGGTTGTGTTTTGTCGATTGTCTAGTCAGACACATGTCATTTACATGAGGGGTCTATGATGACCCAATACGTATATGCTAAAACATATCTATATGAATGATAGGTATTTACAAGGGACCCGTGAAAGGAGACGACTTGGATTTGTACACGTTTAATCATGAACGTTCACCTAAGGTAAGAATTTTACCTCGCACCCTTACACATTAGTTTTGATTTTTGTGTTGCAAGCAAGTTAGGTATAAATATACTTAAATTAGATAAACTCGGATAATAAATATTTGTATGTAGCTTGCATGCCCCACATCTAGTCTTTCTAAATTTTATTAACCTGTAGTATCTTGTCACATATTGTCTCGTCATATGCTAGGATACTCGATTCATGTCTGTTATTACTTCTTCTATCTTTGTACATGTTGTTAAACTTTGGTTCAAGTGATCCCGCTAACTCGGGAGCCTGACTTCTTGATCATGAACACAAGTGATCCCGCTAACTCGGGAGTTTGGTATCTCGGTCCAAGTGATCCCGCTAACTCGGGAGCTTGGTGTCTCGGTCCAAGTGATCCCACTAACTCAGGAGCTTGATAAGTGATCCCACTAACTCGGGAGCTTGATATTCTTATTCTTGTATATGTGTGCATTCTTGAATTTCCTCAATTCTTTTAGAATGTATAAACCAGTTCAAGCTTACTTTTTGTAAATAGGACACCTGTTCAAGCATGTTTTCTTAATAAAAATTCTTATTTAAGCATGATGATTTAAATAAAGTACCTGTTTAGTTTATATGAATCTTACCTACGTATGAGATGCTATCAATGAATGAAATGCTATAAATGATTAATTAATGCTGAAATACTAGAAATTTCTTATTAACTTGTAAGAATACAGTGTGAGATTTATGCTGAGGTTTGTTGGTAGCTCATTCTACAACCTCGTGTCTTAGCTGCAGGTCTTGATCGGGACCCAGAGCACGAAGGGGATCCTACCTACTAGCCTGAGGAGGAGGACGACGACGAGGAAGACGATGAAGATTCTGCAGAGGACTTCTTTCCTTGATAGGTTAGAGAGAGAAAGAATACTTGAGAGAAACTTTTTGAGAAAAGTTGTATAAAACAATATTACAATGTTGTAATGAGATACTTAGTTTTATACATGTATAGCTTTCTTTCCATTGTTTAGATGACGGATGGCCGTCATCGGTGGAAAGCTATACATAGTTCTTGTTTTATATTTCATTCTGTTTCGCTATAGATACCAGTTGTTGCCATATTTTCTCCTTATCAGAGTTTATTACTCGCTTTGTCAATTGTAATACTTTCTGTACAATGCACTTGTATGAGGATCATCTTAAGTGATCCGACGGCGCGACCTTTTCCGGCTAGTGTAGGGGGAAAAGTCGGGGTCGTCACAGATTCTTTATGGCGCATGAAGTAGGCCATCGAATAGGTGGAACTCAGAGATCTTTCGGATCGGATGATATGAAACCATCTGATTGGATTAGTTTTCATGCAATGACGTAGACTCTGTTGCACAACCAATGGTTGAGCCATTTGCATACCTGGCAATCTCTTGATCAGATGGCCAAGATCATCCAATGGTATTTTTTTATTTTTTTAAATGTTGAACCACATATACCTGTTATCAACTCCAATGCACTTTTAGCATTCCACGAGCACAGCTGGGGAACTTGTAACTATTTTTTTTTTTTTAAAGAGCACTGTTTTGCTCCATTTGTGAGCAAGTGTAAGTGTCTATTGATGGAATTAGATGTATGTAGTTGCTTTACATAAAGATTTAGCTTACAATGAGCCGCCCGTCCATGATGGGTGAGCATCTTGACCCGCACACTTGTGGTGCAAGCGAACTTTGAAATGCATGCAACTCCACACACGTCACAAGCTTAGTGGCTCTCCTTTGCTTGTGAGGTGCGAGTATATGATCGCTGGAGGCTACAGCATGGGTATAAATGGATCCTCTAGGAGCTTTCCAGGGGTAAAGGTTGATTAGTGGAGTACAATTGTACTTAAATCATCTAAATCAGCTTTGAGTGATGATTAGTAGAGGCAAGAACTTCCACCACATGATGAAGACAATGATGAGTTAGAGATCTAGAGCATGAGTATAAATGGACCCTCCAGGAGCTTTCCAGGGGTAAAGGTTGATTAGTGGAGTACAATTGTACTTAAATCATCTAAATCAGCTTTGAGTGATGATTAGTAGAGGCAAGAACTTCCACCACATGATGAAGACAATGATGAGTTAGAGATCTAGAGCATGAGTATAAATGGATCCTCTAGGAGCTTTCCAGGGGCAAAGGTTGATTAGTGGAGTACAATTGTACTTAAATCATCTAAATCAGCTTTGAGTGATGATTAGTAAAGGCAAGAACTTCCACCACATGATGAAGACAATGATGAGTTAGAGATCTAAAGCAAAGATGAAGGCAAAAAATAAGAGAGAATCATCAAGCTCTCTTTTGCAAGTTTCAAATTTGCATCAAAGATACTTTTTGTAAACCAAAATCAAATGGTAGCTTGATATGTTAGTGGATTACAATTCAACATACAAGATGTACTTGCGTTGTAGCCTTACGGACTATTGTTGATGCTTATCAACAAGCTTTGAAGGTAGAGAAACATAAAAGAAGGACCATTAGAGCTCCACAAAACTCATTTGAAAATGAATCAGCTCAAAATATTACATCAACAAAGCGGAAAAATCGTGCAAGTAGTAGTTCTTTTACGAAACTAATCCAACACAATCCCTTGATCTAGTGGTTGCACACATTAATCGGTTTTATAAAACCTTTCAACTGTAAGTAAGGTGAATCAAGTCATAAACTATCTAATTTCCAGCAGTGAAAATTTGTTACATCGGCAGAAGAAGGCGGCAATGAAATATCATCACCATCATCGTCACAGCCTTCCCTTTGGTGAATCAAGTCATAAACTATCTAATTTCCGGCAATGAAAATTTGTTACATCGGCGGAAGAAGGCGGCAATGAAATATCATCACCATCATCGTCACAGCCTTCTCTTTGGGGAAAGAGATGAAATATATATTTGATATTTTAAAAAATACTAATTAATATTTAGAGAAGGCCAAAATTAACAAAATTTTGTTAATTTCGCTGATATTTCAAAAAAATTGGTGAAATCACCAAAATTTTGCCAAAAGATATGCAACATTGATGGTCAATTTTTGGTTTTACATGGCACACATCTCAAAAAGTGACCTGAAATTATGATTAAGCATGGTGTGCACCATGTTATTTTCTGGTCACTTTTTTCGGATTTATGCCACATTGAATAAAACTAGGGAAATTTCCAAGATCGACCCTATCAGATTCACCTTTTTCGTCCGAGACCTATAGTTTCACCTTTCACCAAACCGACCAGCTCCAAGCTGAGCCAGTTCCAGCTAGCACAAGAAGTTTCAAATACCCCTTCTTACACTTTTTATCGTTCTACATAGTTTAAAATTTTAAAAATTGCACTTTTTTATAATTACGCGATGGGCAGCAACATCTATGTTGTCTGATTTGGCGGTCACAATATAAAGATTGATGGTGCCAAAGATTGACACGAAAAAATGTGATTTCGCCTCTTTAACAAAAAAATTAAAAAAAACGACTGTCTAGGACAGTCGATATCGACTGTATAGACAATCATTTTTTTATTTTTATTTTTACTTTTTTTTTGTTAAAGAGACGATATCGCCTTTTTTTCGTGTCAATCTTTGGCACCATCGATCTTTATATTGTGGCCTTCAAATCAGACGGCATAGATGTTGTTTCACATCGCGTAAATATAAAAAAATGCAAATTTTTAAAATTTTAAACTAAGTAGAATGTTAAAATGTAAGAAGGGGTATTTGAGACTTTTTCTGCTAGCTGGAAGTGGCTGGGCTTAAAGCTGGTCGGTTATGGGAAAGGTGAAACTATAGGGTCTCTGACGGAAAAGGTGAATCTGACAGGGTTGATCCTGGAAATTTCCCATAAAATTAAGCATTTTATGGCACACCCATGAGCTCAAGATGGATCGTATGAAAGATTAGGACGAAAAATCATTCTCCATTGTTTGATTCAAAGCAGGTAATGATGTTTGGCATAGGTGCCCTCAAAGATTCTATGAATGCAAATAAATGTACCGAAAGGAATGAGGTAAGAGTCTCACAAGGATGCCTTGGCGATGGTAGAGTTTGTTGAGAATGCAAATATCGGTACCTGTGTTTGCACCTAGTAAATCGTTGAGGGCACCAATGGTGAAAATCATTGATTTCTTTGAATCGGACGATGGAGATCGTCTTTCATCCTAATCTTCTACACAAAGGATCTTCAGATCATAAGCGTATCATCAAATAATTTTAGAGGTCAGCCACTAACCCCTCACGAAATACTCAATATCTCCACTAACCACATGTGAAAACTATTGAGTGCCCTGAATCAAATGATAGAGATCATTTTTTTTGTTTCAATCTTCCACATAAAGGATCTTGAGATCATGAGCCTCTATGGCAGATTTGATTCCACATAGCAGCATAGCACACATCACAAAAACGAACATGACCATGGCATACATCAAGCATGATTCTCAGATCACTTCTCGAGATGAGTGTCGCATGGAATCAAAATCTGACCATTTGATAAACCCGCAACTGGCTCGGAGCGGGCTTTGGCTAAGTTCAAATCTGACGGACTGGGCTTCGGCTTACCTTAGCCCGGCCCATTGCCACCCCTAAATGAATATACTGTGTAGAGTTTTCGGAAAATAAACTTAACAGATCTCCACGAAAGTCAACTCTTTAAAGATCAAACGGCAAAAAAGAGTGTACTCCATTTCCCAATTATCAGTTTCTTTTAGTCCTATCCATCGAACTTAGGTAGGTTTTGGATTTGCGCAAAAAGGAAAGGGTACTTCTGTCATTTCAGCCACCAAAACTAACTTTTGAAAGATTATTTAACCGCCAACCTTTCTTTCTCCTTGCATCTTTACCATCAACATTCATAAATCGAATTCATCTTCTCTTTTCTTGGAATTTCATTTTGAAATCTAAAAACCAGAAGGTTCCCTAAACATCGATCGAAGAAGAACTACTAATCTGCCCAAAGGCGAAAAAATCTGAGCTGGATCAAAATCCAAGCCAAATCTGCAACCATAAAAATTTAGGTATGCATCAGTTTCTGTTCTGGGTTTTCTTCCTTTTTCAGCTTCATTTACAGTGTTCAAGGTTTCTGATCTTTCTAATAAACCCGATTTCTGATCTTTCTAATAAAAAATTGTACAACTCATAAACCAACTTTCTGATCTTTCTAATATAAATTTTACATTATCCTTTCTAGGAATTTTATCTTGAAATGGAATCCGGAGACGCCACAAACTTCGGTCAACAAGGAACAATAAATCCGATCAAACTAGGACGCTTACCAAACAGGTAAAATTCCCAGATGAATCAAATTCTTAGCCGTTCTTGAGTGTTCTGTTGACTTCTTCGAATGAGACGATAGAGATCATTTTTTATCCCAATCTTCCACACAACAGATCTTCAGATCATGGGCCTACCATCAGATGGTCAGATGCTGATTACATGCGTGTCACATCCCAAAAAGTGAACGTGCACCACGTCTGATGGTATGCTAGTTCATGTTCACTGTTTGGGATGTGTGCCACGTGGAATCAACATTTGACCGTGTAAGCCCATGATATCAAGATCGATCGTGTAGAAGATTGGGACGAAAAACGATCTCCATCATCCGATTCGAAGAAGTCAACAGAGTTTCCTTTATCCATGTGAGAGGTGGCTGTAACATAAAATGGTGTGGTAGTAACACCAGCCTAAAATAGTGGAGATAGGACACTAATCTTTTAACCTTATACTAAGAGCTGCAGGCAAGTAGAAGAAAAAGGGACAAATAGAGGACATACTAATGCTATCAAAATCCATGTCAATGTAGACAGGTTCAAGCCCACAGTTTTCATATCCATAGTTATTGATCTCCCAGGAGAGTACAACTTCTTAGCAATTCAATTACTTATGAACCTTTCGATTGCACATACTCATTGATCTAAACATCAAAATCATCTCAATTATCACTGAGACAACCCTTCTAAAATTTTGTAAGAGTTGAGGATTCTAGTTGATGGGAGGCTTCAGTTGAAGTAAAAATAATTAGATTTTTAATCTTCTATGTCATAGAAAACAACATGATGGCCCATGGCAGAAAATCTCCGTTAGTTCAGATGAAAGGTTATTAAACTAACCTACCTCCCCATCAACAATGAAACCGGTCACACATAGTCACATAGATCAATAATTCTCAGCATGGATTAAAATCTCATATGATGCCATTACACATCGTCCAATAGGTTTCAGTATCAGAGCTTGGTAATACGAGCCCATAATGGTCCACGCGAACTGAGATTTCCCGCTTTTCACCCCGTATCAACCCATGTGAGTTGGTATCAAGGCTATACATATTGGTATCAGTGACATTCAAGAAAGAGACAAGTGGAAGCTAGAGGTATAAGCACGAGACACTAATCCTATCATCACCCCAAACTAAGGAACTCAGAATACGACAAACTAGGAATAAGGACACTCCAGTTTTTCGAGGAAAAAAAAAACCATCTAAGACTTGTCTGGAAACTTATGGACAAGGCTAATAGGTCAAAACGTATATATGTTTTTTCCTTTGATGGGCTACAATTGGCTGACATCACCTATGGAATTTTTGAAAGGAGAAGACTTTCTAATATCTGAAAGAAATTTCTGGGATACAATAACTGAATTAAATACTGCGATTTGTTTTAAATTCACGGATTTTTTATTTAAACCTCTGATTATCTGATCCAAGTTCAATTTTAATTATCTTTTATCTGTTTTCTGGATTCTAAAATATTGCACCAGTTTTAAATTTTCCTTTAGACTTCAACGGAATTTAGCTTGCCGAGTTGTTTTCAAACCCTCGCACAAAATTTTCACCACACAGACTAAGAACTTAAATGAGGAGGAGTCAAGTAACTACAAAGGTTGGGCAAACTTGCAGCAATATTAGGAAGGTATAATAGAGTAGAAAAAGATTTGGAATGCATGTAGTTTGTAAACAGTCAATTACAGATGCAATAAAATGTATTTGGACTCCAATTGCACTAGGAACGTTTAGTTGATGGAATAAAAGTAAATTATTTCAGTTCCATTGTTTATTATTTTATTCTGTTCTAACCCCATGTTGTCAGGTCCCTTTGATCCCAAAAATGCTCACCCCTGAAATTTACGCATGAGGATTTCAGGACGTGACAAATCTGTTGAACAATGTTTCTTCTTTTTTTAATTGATAGTTCACTCAACAATGTTATGGTGTTTTAAAATTCATTTTGTACTTTGTAGTAATTTAGATGGTGAAACTTAATAAGAGGGTCAACCCTCTACTCAACCATGCGCTTAAAGCACCCTAAAAGACCTTTCCAATTTTTAAATTCCCTCCACATTTTTCAATTGAATTTTGCAAGCAACCCATGTGAAAAAAAAGAGTGTAGTCTCACAAAGAATTTTAATGAGGTGTGTCCTCATATGAATGGTTGGTGAACCTATAATCCAAAATAGGTTAGAGACATGCCTTTTGGTCAATTTAATTCAAATTAACATATGCACGCAAGCATGCTAGGTCAGGGTCGAGGCTCCAGGCTCGAGGTTTGAATAGAATTTCTTTCTATTTACAAACCTATTTATTGAACCAATTCCTAATTATTTGACAAAAAATCATCTTCCTACTATTATCACTATAACCATTGAAGATTAAGTCAATTGAAAAATAAAATAATGATTTCCTAAATTATAGGCATGTTTTTATGCGAGCACAGCACACTAAGAGATATATTTCTTCATTTGCCCACATTTTGAGGAGATCCGATAGTTCAAGTTTACTTCACTTCAAAATTCATATCATATAATAATAATAGTTCTCTCTTACAAGCGACTATTCTATTACTCTAGCTTACATCTTTTAACAGAACTTTCTTAAGTATTTTAGGCCAGACATGATGCAGAGCATAAATGGGGCAAGCTTCCGGACAATCGGCGGCGGCAACAAAGAGGCATCGGATGACTGGAATAGGCTCAGAAAGTTCAGAAAATAAGGGAGAATTTAAAGGGGGCAGAAAGAGACAAATGGGTCTTTAAAGTCAGCCGAAACAAGGGCACGTGAACAATTAAAATTGCCACATGATCCCAGCTGAACGAGAATTTCATCTCGTTCAGATTTGAGTCATGTAATCACTTACATGATCATGTGAAGTGAGATTCACAAGAACTCAATTCTCGCGACTCTTAAAAAAAGGGAGTCGAAATTTTTGTTTATTTATTTCCTTTGTTATCTCTGAGTCCTCAGTTTTATGAAAGTTAAGAGTTATTTTATTTCTTTCTTTATTTATTTTTGCAGTTTTACTAAGAGTCCCATTAGAGTAGGAGAGTTAGTAGTAGAGTTGTTTTTTTTACTTGTTTAGAGTCCAGGTAAAATAGAAAATTTTACCTAGAGTAAAATTAGAGTACTTTCCTTTATTATATATGTAAACTGTTACAGAAAATAATGAATTAGCGAGGATTTTTTATTTGAATGATAGATTTCTTTTGAGAAATTGATTTGGAGAACGAAGAGTTCTTACTCTTCTTCATCCGTGATTTTTGAGTCACACAGAGATGCAGATTTCTGAAGGTATTGACTTTTGATCTTCGAACGGCTGCTGCTATTCTCAGTCTTTTGAGATTGGAAAGTGCTGGTGATGTGTTTTGACGTCTATGGTTGTTGTTACTGAGTGTTTAAGTGCTATAAGTTCTGATCAGAGTTACATGACTGGTTATAAAAGATATGTTGATTATTTAATTTTAACTTATTCTACCCTAATTGCAAGAGTAGAGAAATCCAGATTCATATACTGTAATATAGATTGATAGCCGTTTCATATAGATACTGGCGCGGAATTTAGTAGTTACTACATAAATTTTTGGGCTATTATTTGATGTTAGATACTCTACATCAGGGTCAATTCTCTCTGTTTTGACACTTCCAAACTGATTTTTAAGTAGGTTTTTATCCACTAATCCGGTTTAGAGTATTTGAGGGCTGTTGTCCTCCTCAAAATATGATATGATGAAGTGTATATTTTGATTGTCAGTGCTTGACATAGTGATCTGACAGGAGACTTGCTAGGTTGTACCTTAGAGATGGCATGTCAATAACCCTGCTGCACTGAATTCGTTCTGGAGGGTGTGAATCATCTTATAGGGAGAGACCTAGATATATGATATGGGTCTTAGAATTTTTTTAATTTTATTTTTCTAAAATGATTTTTTATTGCAACTTCATGAAGATAACAGTTGATCTGAAGAGATATAGGTGCTGACTAAGATTGACAAGATGGGTTTACCAATCCTCGAACCCTCAACCTCAGATCGAGATCTTAAACTAGAACACCAAGGGAGGATTGGTCTACAAAGACATAGTTCAAAGACAGATCTATATGTAGTCTATTTGCACTGTCAGGTTTAAGGCGATTAATGGAGCCAGACAATGTCAACCATAATGGAAACATCATCTCAACTGATAACATTACAGATGAAACTGGTTGAGGAAACACATAAGGGACTGGTTGATAGTAGCAACCCCAAGAAATTGTAGCAGGAGACGTTATTCTTGCTGACCACAAATAAGGTTGGCAATGTTTAGTTTGAGGAAACAAATGAAGAGTAGCACGACCGGTACGATCAACCACAAAGGTGAAATGGATAGTCTTTTATTTTCTAAGGGACATATTGAATATTTGATCTATCAATTATATGATCGTTACTGAAACAAAAAGACCGCAAAGAGCATTGGAAGAATAGAAGAAATATCAAACTGGAAGAATGGATACAAAAAAGTATGAAGTTTCAAATGGTGGATGATAAACTTGCAATTACGAAAATACATGAACTCTAACTCTTAGATAGGAGATAGACCAAGAAGGAAGAAAACAAAAGGTGCATGTCATAGATTCAAATGCCAAGAACAACAAGAAACCAAAATTAGGTCTGAACTCGACATGGCTTTGGGTCTGGTTTGATCTAGGGTATATTCAGGCTCAGGTTTAATATGTAAATCGGAAATTCGCTGAAAACCAAACCAGGCCAAGCTCGGGTTGAAGCCTGGTGGCCCCGGCCCACTAACAGCTCTAGGGCAGTGTGATACATGTACTATGAATCAACAGTTCAGGTTGATTGGCATAATTATTTATGTAGCCTAGCTTAACATCTTCAAAAGTTGGTATTAGGTGCAGAGATCGATCGTGCACTACTAAAATGGTCGACATTTTGGAGTATTGTAAAAGTAAGCTTTAGCAATGCATAAGGGATTCCACCAGGATATCTGAATTATTTGGATAACTGTGATGATGTTACTGATATCCTCCCAAGTGGAAAATGTTTGTTGAAAGATTTTAGGGTTTCGTATATGGTAACCAACCTGTTAAAAAAAATTATGAGTTGGTATATGGTAAGTGACATGTTCTCTGTTCAAACCCGACAATAGTTAGATAGGAAGTTTTAATTGATGTATTTTTAAAGTGTTAGCCACGTTACATGATTAACTTCCAAATAGGCTACCTAATTGACTCAATATTTTATACTAACTCATTAACACTTTGGGTGTAATTTTTGCTATTGGAGTGGGAGATTAAGGGTTAAAGGGTTGATTAATTGAGAGAGAGAGAGAGGGTTTCCAATAATGCCTTGATACTCGAGCATTATACTACTAACTTTTTTATTGTACATAATATTCATTTTCATTAGAGGACAAAACTCATGTAAAAGCTGAGTAAATAGCTAGTAAAGCAATTATTATTAGGTGTGGAAGTCTAACAGTCCTTAGACATGCAAGAGAATCGTTTGAACATAATAGACCCAAGTACTATTTAGTATTATTATTTGGTTTTTGAGATTGCAATTTTTGGCCGTTGCAACAGATTGTGACAACACGTTATGGGAAACTAATATGGAAGTTCAGTAGGAGAGAGAAGCAATATATACGAGGTGCATGGTGTATGATATAGAAATTGAGCAAAAAAAATTGAGAAAACTTCAAGATTCAAAGAAACTCAAGATGTGGTTTCTGCATGACTCCAAGTGTACAAAATAAGTAATAGAAATAGAAAAAATATATATATTCTAAAAAAAATGGGTGACTAACATACTTAGTTATTCGATACCAGAATAAGGGGCAAATGTGTTTGGTTGACCTGACAAATCTAGTGACCCCTAGTGGCGGACAATTTTCTTGAGAGAGAAGGGGGGTGGGTGGACCCAATGGTCGACAGATGTTAATAGTTGTTTTACTGTAGTTACTTTTATCACCAACAATCATAAAGCGGAAAAACAAAAAAGAAAATAAAATTACAATTCTAACAAAGATGAGAAACGATTCTCACTAAAAAGTCATCCCCAATTCTAACAAAGAGTCAAATTTAAAAAAGAAAAAAAGTGACAGAAATTGCTCAACAATCTCTATTTGTAACAAATGAAAATAAATAAATAAATAAATAAAAATTAATAGAAATTGCTCAGAAATTTCTTTCTGTTAAATTCGGAAAAAAAAGATAAGGTTCAAATTACCTGAATATGGATAATTATCTTAGATCCAACAAATGCCTCAATTTTCTTCTAGTCGCGATCAAAGCTGAAAACAATTAAGAGAATACAATTTTGTCAAAATTATGAAACACCATGCACAACCATAAATATGATATAGAGAGTGGCTTGACTGAATTGAAATGCTGATGAGAGAGAGACACTTGGGAAAGCCTAAAACATCCAACAAGATTACAAGATTTGGGTTTCTATCAATTCTTTCCATATACTTATATAGAAATCCAAAACCACTCACCAAATACAACAAAGAACAACAAAAAAGCCCACAAGAAAAAAGATCCACAAAAAATCACCAAAAAAACTATAAAAATCTAAGAACTCTGATATGCTTCTCACTTATATCCAATGGCAAAAAATTACATTAAAAATTTTATTTATATCCAATAATAAATTGTATATACTTCTCATGCCTAATTGCATCATAATCACCAAAAAATATTTCCCCTTCACAACATGGTTTTTCCCATTTTAATGGTCTTATTAATTGCTAAACTCTATATTTCAATATTTAATTTCATGCTCTTCACACACTATCAATCACCTCTCTTCCCTGATGTGACCAGATGCAAGCGTCTTTGAGACTTCAGAGTGCTTTAGAAATGACTAGTGTTGTCATATGCAATCGCATATGACATTATGCAATTGCATATGCCATCTGGAAAGGGTTTATCGCATATGTCATGATGGCATATGTGATACAGTAAGTATGTAATCGCATACAATTGTATGCCATGGCATACCATTGCATACAGTGTATGCCATGACATACTTCTCTAACAGTGATTGATTTTTTTTTATTTTTTGCTTTTTAGGCTTCCCAATGCCCCATAAATAGGGGTTTCTCCTCCTAATGCATACCACAACTCTCAAAGGTATGTTTTAGGTTTCTTTCCTTCTCTTTTGTGTGGTCCACTTTATTTTTGTACTATTTTGACTTATTTTTTAATGAAATTTATATTTTTCCTTCCACCTAATGGAATACATTCTACTCATTCGACAATATAGAGCACAAAATTAATCAAATTATAGTAGTTTTTTTTATTGGTAATTTTAGAAAAAATTTTGGGAATTTTTGGGATTTATTCCGTATTTTTTTCAATTTTTGGGAAAAATATAAAAAAAGATTTGCCATGGCACAATCGCATATGCGATCCGTATATGCGATTGGGCAATGCCATCACATAGGGTCGCATATGCCATTTAACAACATTCATATGACCCGATGACGCGCATTCGAAACGCTTTTGCTTCAGACAATAAAAATTTGAAGGATTTCATTTTAATCTTGAGAGAGGTCAGTGGCTCGAAAACAAGCCGCCTAAATTTAATTTGTGTTTTTTATTTTTATTTTTTTTCAAACACGGAGAAATAAATGTCCTATTTGCTTCATTCATAGAATGCAAAGCTAAACCATAAAAGACATAACTAATTACATAAGAGGCACGCCGTTAGAACTTGATTTTAAAATATGAATGTTAATGAATTTCGTTAGAACTTTAAGAGGCATTCATAATTACTCTTAAAACAATACGAATAAACATATAACAGGCGAAGCGTAACACTATAAAAAATAGTACCCCTGATCTAGGGATTGGGCCTGTAGCCCAATGGAAGGTTGACAATATTGCAAACTCTAGGTCACAATTTTAATCCCAGCTTACCTATCGAAAATAAAGATAATGCCCCTGATGTCATGGCCATTAACTGCGATTAGCCTTCTTAGATCAAGCCAAAGCCATCGATCTCCATTAAACGTAGAAATGTATTATATTCTTAGTAAACTAAAAAGTAGAAAAGTAATCCCATTCTCATTATATAAAAAGCAAACAAAAAAAAACAAGCAGAGATAATTGTAATCCCTCTCATAAATTTGAGTCTAGCTCCAAAAACAGATGACACACACATATGACCGACCGGGAAGACAAATTACCAGAGCTTGTTGGCTTCCAAATCACATTGTCTTTTCTCACAAAACCAGGCTTCTTTCGGCTACTTGTGTATCAAATTAGAGCCAAGTACAGTGACGAGGCTGCCAGTGTCTCAATTGCCATTGTTGAGAACTTGCGCAATCGGGCAGTCCCTACTAACAAAGTCATAACCATGGATTTAAATATCGGCCATATCCATTACATATCGGCCGATATGTATAGGGTTAGGCCCCATCTAATACATATATACCCCCGATTTGATATGGGCTCGTATATCGTGTCAAACAGGTCAAATATCGGCCATATCAGGTCATATCCGCTGCTGATATGTATCCAATATGAACTGGATATAATATAAAAAATGTCCTTTTGGCAATTTTTTTAATATTTTACATTACATATAAATTCTTAATATTTGAAAATAGAAAAAGGGTCCTAAGTATCCAATAATCCCTAGTCATAACAGACAGTCAACCAGGGAATACCCAAATCCCAATTATCTTGAAGAAAGAAAATGTCTTCACTAATGCCATTTACTGTTTTGGATGGTGACTTCGAAATTGCTGCAGATGGGTTTCCATATTTTTAAATTTTAATCGCTATCATAAATTTGAATTTATTTTCCTATAATGTAGGCGAAGGAATTCAGTTAGCTTGCACCCAACATTTGAGCTCAGTTAACGTTACAACATCCAATTCAAACAATTTTAGATACACAAATCTTCCATCAAAATATGGTTTGGAAATTACATTGAAACTCGAAACCTTTTTGTTGTGGCCGGAGGTCTCCGTAGGTGATCGGATCCAGAGGGAAGATTAAGTAGGACACCTGCCGCTGATGGCTGCCGCTGCGTCCAGCGTCTAGAGAGAGAGAGAGAGGCCGGAGAGGAAAAACCCGGATCCGGGTTTTAATAGGGAGTCATTACTTGCACACTCGTTTTAAATGATTTCAACGGCGTTAAAAAAAAGACTTTTGGCACGTTTGATCGCCTTTTGAAACGCGTTTCACACTTATAACTGTCATGATATTCACCGTAAAACGTCGTTTGATAAAGCAATTGATAACGCGTTTGGGATTACTTTTCGGCTTACGGTTGCCGAAAATGGATACGAGGAGCAACCCTCGTATCCGCTCGTCGCGACGCATAACGGGGCGAGCTCTTAAACCCGTCACCTATCAAACGTGCCCAAGTATTTTAGAGACATGTGACATGTAAAAACGCAATCTAGGCCATCTGATTTAAAGTTTATAATATCCTTAGTAGATAAGATTGGAGCAAAAAATGATATTTATCATATGATCTATTAATGTCAATCGTTGAATCAAATAATAGTCTTTGACTATATTAATCATACGATGAAAATTATATTTCGTGAAATTCTTATCCACTAAGGATTTATAGATTATGAACTTTTAATCAAACGGCCCATATTACGTTTTCACATGTCACAAAGTCCCTAAATATAAAGTCTTGTTTTCCCTTCGGTGCAATCACTTAAAAAGCGAGTGTAAGTAATGGCTCCCGTTTTAATAATAATCTTATTAAAAAACCCGGGTCACTCTCCTAGCCATCATTTAAGCACCAAAATGGTGCCGTCAAAAAGGGATGCACGTTCGGTGTACCAAACCGAACCCAAATTATTCGGTGTTCAATTGAGTATAAATCGAAACTCATTCGATTCGGTTCAGTTCATTTTTATTTTCTGAAATTGAAATCGATTCAGGTCAGTTTTTTTCGGTATAGGTAAAATATCTAATTTTTTATTTTTTTTATGTATTTTTTTCTATTTTTTGATTTTTTTGTGGTTTTTTTCGGTTTACTTAACCTACCCCCTCGATTTTTGGTTTTCCGTTTCGAGCCACCCAAACTGAACCGAATTGGGGCTAAGTTCAGTTCGGTTTGTGTTGGTTTTCGGTGCGGTCCGATTCGAGACCCATGATTTTCGGTTCGGTTTCAGTGTTCGGTTCAAAGCTTGCATCCGTACGTCAAAGTGATAGATATTGAAAGGTAATGGTTCCAGAAATTAGATATTTTGAGTTCTATGAGCCATCCAATCGGTATACTTTTACTACCAACTAACCGTTGTGCTTAGTTTTAATGGTTGATATTAAAGTTCGCCAATCAGATGACTCACAACGATGGGCATGATTCTTTGGCTAGAGATCTCAATGGGTGGGGCTTTAGTCCGGCCCCAGCCGATTATGGGTTGCACTTTGATGCTCATTTAATAAATAAGACGGGCAAGGCTAGCCCAAATATGTAAACGTGCCAGGGTTAGGCATGTAGAGTCAAGCCCGCCGTGCCTCTATACCATAGAGCTTTGGCCTGGCCCGAATAAAAATACATATGTACATATTAGTATATACCCATTTTATTATATATATCATATATATTATCTAATATTAGTGAAATTATTATATTATCCTCATTTTAATTCATTAGTATTTTAAATGAGAATATATTTGGTAATTATTCTCAACTATGTTTGCTCCTTTTTTTGGGTGATATCAGATCAGACATGAGCCCATCCGATCTAAAATCACCATGTGGTATTTAAAAAATGTGATTTGAATGGGCTTTTGTCAGGCCCGGACCAGCCCAATGAGACCACTAATTTAATTGTCACATGAGGAATTTAGATTGATCATAAATTGGGCCTCTCCTCATAATAATAAGCTATACTTCAATAGTGGATGGTCAAAATTTCAAATTTAACGGTGAAACACCCCTTAAACACCATGTGGTGTTTAAATGTCCGTCAACACTCATGAAGATTACTCTTTCTCAACTTAGGTTACACGTGTTTAAAGAGTAGAGTGCTTAGATAATCAAACGATTGAGATCATTTTGTAGCCCGATCATCTACAAAATAGATCATGGGATCATTACCCTAACATAGATGGTTCACATTTCACACATTCCAAAAATGAGCATAATCATGGGCGTACATCACGTAATTCTCAACACTTCTGGTGATTTGTACTACATGGAATAAAAATTTGGCAGTCTCTTGTATCAAAGATTGGGATAAAAAGTGATCCTCATCTCATTCAAAGCAATCTACGATTTAATCAAAACCCAATTTGAGACAGAAGAATCTTAGGCTGAAAATAAAGATAACAAAATTTTAAAAAAAAATTACAAAAAAAAAATAAAAAATATAAAGATGACAAAATACAGCTCCTCATACTTCTCAGGGTAGTCAATGGACCATGTTAAAGGTCGGTCCATGCCTGGCCTTAGCCCGGCGGCCCTTAGTCGAGCCAAGTCTAGTAGTGGCCATTTTTTCTTTTTAAATATTTATTTTATATAATAATTTTATGGGAGCCATTACTTGCACTCGTTTTTAAGTGATTGCATTAAGGTTATAAAAAGACTTTTTAGGGACATGTTACATGTGAAAACGCAATCTAGGCCATATGATTTAAAGTTCATGTTCTATCGATCCTTAATGGATGAGATTGGCATGAAATAAAAATCTTCATCATGTGATTAAATATAGTCAAAGTCTATTATTTGGTTCAACAGTTGACAACAATAGATCATATGATGAATATCATGTTTTGCTCCAATCTTATCCTGTGACAGCCCAGATTTCGGCACCATCGGCACAACCCTCGAGACCGTGCCCCATGAACATGTGCGGAACACTTAGTACATCTCATTCACAATAGTACCCATATATAGGATTTAACGCAAAGTAAATCCCCAATGTACTATAAGCTAAACCCAAAATAATAATCCAAAAGATAGTTCTTATTTCATGCCTCAGCATGAACAAAAGAACTAATCCGAACCATTAGTGCCTTATTTAAGGTCACTCCCAATGGTTCGACAAAATAATATTACATGTATCTTTATGTTTACAAAAATATGGCCGGACATACCAAGCCGTAAATCTTTCTTTCTCAAAACATTATCAAAGTAAGCAGCAAATCTCCTAGAAGAATTTCTCTGGAGGAGGCTCAAATTCCTCCCTTGGAAAGTACTCTGGGTCCTCGAGCTCAACCACGTCAGTAGCCACGCCTAACTCATCGGTGGCAACTCCTAAATCATCATCTGTGATATATAGTCAAGGGTGAGCTACATCCTAGCTCAATAAGGGAAATATCACAACAAGTATATCTTTCTTACTAACATATATTTCATGACAGGAATAAAACATGGGCTCACAATTATCTTTGCTTGAAACAAATAAATTTAAGATGCAATAAACACTTTGACTGCAATTATTACCTACTCTTTGAAATTCAAAATGATTACTATTTTCCTTTAGTTGCAACCATGCTGAGACCATGACTTAAATCTTAACTTAAATAATCACCGAGCAATATAGCATCGAGCCCCGATGGAATACCCTCCATCGTCGTCTAATCAGACTATTTTTCATTTAATTGTCCACGTCCCTAACTCGTAGGCGACGGCTATACTACTACTACACATCCCTGGGATGTCTGCTGGTATACGGATTAGCCGCCGTACCGGTCACGGATATCCTGCCGAGTCAGTCACGGGTATACCGCCGCGTCGGTTGGGTATTCTCTGAACCTTAAATCAAATTGTGCAATACATATAGTTATTCACCGTGAATTTGTGCTAATAGATAATAACACCCAGCCCGTGCATTTTGAAATACTGTTCATCTCTTAGCGTGGATCTTTACAGCCACCATACATCCCTGGGATGTCCCGTTATCAGTTGCATCTCTGCGATGCCTATGCGTTCTTGCATCCCTGGGATGATTGAACTCTTACTTAATAAGTTTACTATTTTATCTTTATAGACATGCACACACCATTGCCATTAACCATTACTCCTTTCATTAACTGAAACTCAAAACAATATTTTAAGAGACATGCATCATAAACTATCACTACATATGTACTCGTAGTACAGTGTACTAGTTGAGATATTCCCCTACCTCACATGCATCTCAAGCCCTCGGATTCTCTAATCCGTTTCTTCTACGATTTACACACCGATCCGGCTTGACCTAGGTATGATCAACATGTGTAAAACATTACCACAAGGTATAACCATTGGATAAAAAAAAAACCTAGGTTCAACCACTATTTCTTTACAAGCTAAAATAAGCTTTAAAATTTTAATATACTCAAATCGATCAAACGATTCTAAATCGTTTGAACAATTTCACAAAATCGTTCGAACGAATTCCAATTTCGTTCGAACGATTTTATTTCGTTCGAACGAAACTCTCAGGATACCTCTGCCCCCAATAGCAAAATCGTTCGAACGAATTTCAATTTCGTTCAAACGATTTACTCAGAAACTCTTCTTCTTGCTTTTTACTTTCTCTAGCCAAATTCGTTCAATCGAAATTTCATTTCGTTCGAACGAATTTGCTCTTTCTCAGCCATGGATCGAGTTCATCTCTCTTGAACTCATCCGATCAACTACCTTTTTATGATCCTTATTTTCTCATATTTAAATTACTACATGCTATATTTTTAGCTACAAAATAAATATATCAAAATCTTAACTTACCTCTTCCAGTTAGATCCTTTGATCCCAACTTTTAGCTCACTAGGTTTTCACAAACCCTCAACCAAATTTTCTCCTTGATCCTGAGCTCGATCTATTAGTTTCTCCGAGCCAAGATCGATGATTTGTATTCAATGCAATTCTCTTTATTTTCCCCACAATCACTCACACATTTACTCTCTCTCTCTCTCTTAACTTCTCTCAACCACTCTTCAAACAAGGAAATAACTCCTTTCCTTCTCTTTTCTTTTCTTTATAATCTAATTTTATAATTTGGTGTAAAGCATATACAACTATCTAAGTGTATGTACTCACACATTCTATCTATCACTCTTATTCCACTTAACTATATCACTTTCACATGTTCAACAAAGTCAACCGAGTCAATGTTGACCCGATCATACACTTGACCAGTTGGTCCGCATCCCGAGGTGCACTATTTAAGTATGAAATTTTCGAGACGTTACATTCTCCCCGCCTTGAGAATTTTCGTCCCCGAAAATTATACTCAAAAGGCCCCCCCTCCCCACACCACAGCATGGAGCCCGCACACACAAGGGGCGCACGTGTAACTAATTGAAATAAATCCGATATAAAAATAAAGAGAAACAACCACACCCACATAAACATACAATGTAACTAGATAGCACACTCACTAAATAACTATCCATATTCATAAGATATATAAGAGCAAAAATTTCAGTTACCAAGTTTAGAGTGGCAGCCATGCCACAATTATTCAAGAGGAAACGCGTCCTCATGTACCTGTGTTAAAGTTTACAATTGTCAAAAATTTATAACCCCAAAAGACAAGTAACCCAAAATTGTCATCCCAAAATAAGACATCATACGAAAAGCTGTCAAGACGCCTCGCCGCCCGGCGGATCGCTACCATCACCATCTGGTCCACCAGCACCCGAAGTCGACGCGCCTGAGACCCATGCCTGTGTTGCTGCCATGCGTTGAAGGTAATCATTGGGATACATAAAGCGCATCTCCTCGGCATGTAGTGCATCATAGTAGTCCAACCGTCGATTGAGCAGGCGATTATTTTCCGCCATTTGACGTGTGCTGGCCTCCAACAGGGCATAGATATCGGTCAAAGTTGGGGTAGGCATGCCCTCACATGGTGGAGGTGGCGCTTGAGCCTAGGCACTTTGATCGACAGGCTGTTGAGGTGGAACACGAACCGTAGGGTCATCATACACCGGCGTGGCATGTGGTGGTTGGTCTTGCACTTGGGGTTGCGGCTGCGGTGGTTCCTCGGCTATCGGCTTCTTAATTAACTTGACATATGTCCGGTTCCAATCAATCATAGTGAATTCCTGAACATTCCCGGTCAATTTGAATTCATTTGGGGCGAGGGTATAGGTGTCGTCACCCACATAGTCCTCGACCATGAGGGAAATGAGTCGGGCATACGGCATATCGTCGATGGACTTCTTGACGTTGGGAAACATCTTCTTATGTGCGTATTTCAATCCCTCCAAGACCATCTGAGGTGCATTAAACCATCGGCCATTATAGGCCGCAAAAAGTGCCATCTGGACTTCACCCACTCTCTCAGTTCGATGGCGTAAAGGGTAAAGATTGCATTGGATGATTGAACCGAGCATCCAAAGCTCGCGAGGTAAATGGGCACGACTAATTGAGTGACCCGAACCAGTTCGACCGTGTGAGCTGCCACGTACTTATAGTATAGCTTTTCCGGAAAAGGTTCAGCGAGGGCGATATCTTCGTGGTTGTAGGTATGGAAGCATTCCAATGCATCCGCCACGTCATCAAAAGTGAATGTGTATGGCCGATTATCAATCTTTATTTTCAAAATGGTAGGGTCCTTAATGATTTCCATATTCTGATAGAATAGTCAGACTATTCTAGGGTAATAACTGTCCTTGCATGGGCGAAGGACACTCGTTAAGCCTGCGGTAGAAATGTAGTCAAGTGCCTAATGTGTCTCCTCACGCTTGGCGAACATTTTAGGATCGATGATCCATTCGGGTTCGAAGTCTTTATCAGACCACCACTCATCTGGTCGTTCACGTAGGGGTGGTGGAGGTGGTGCTTGTGCATGTGGTGTCGATGAAGAACCCGTAGGTGGTTTCTTCGGCGGTTGTTGAGATGAAGAACCCGAAGTGGGTTTCTTTGGCGCGGCACTCGCCGTGGCTTGGCGAGTTTTGGGCGGCATGATTGGCAAGTACAAATGAGGGTTTATGAATTTGGCCGTTATATGACCAAAATCCAAAAAGAAATGGGTTTGTAAAAGAAAAATAGAGGTTAGTGATTACCTCTAGATGACCCAAATCCTCGATTGTGTGTCGTTTCAAGGTTGAAGGTGGTCGGAATCGACGAAAACCGGCAACTGTCTCGAACCCAAGAGCTCTCCCAAGAAAAATAAAATGAAAGGGGGGATTTTCGTTCACACGAATGGGGAGGGAACCAAGCCCATATGCATATATATGGACAAAATCGTTCAAACGAATTTCACTCTCTTTAGTTTATGGTTCAAAATCGTTCGAACGAATGGGATTTCGTTCAAACGAAATTTCATTGTCTTAATGTGTGGTGCAAAAATCGTTCGAACGAATGGTTTTTTGTTCGCACGAATTTCTCTATGACTCATGGCCTTCTCGCTGACCGTTGGGATTTCGTTCGAACGAATTGGAAAATCGTTCGAACGATTTCCCGGCAACACCTTGGTACTCACTGTCATAGCCATTTCGTTAGAACGAATTGAGAAATTGTTCGAACGATCTCTAGCTACACCTAATGCCTATATCTACAGAAATTTGTTTGAACGAATTTAGATTTCGTTCAAACGAAATTCCAAAATTTTTGGAACTTAGTTTGTTTCCCTTATCTTTCAAACCATTCATCAGGAAGAGGCAATTTCATCATGCCCCTCCATGGACCAACCATCATTTACATCAATCATGCATCCAATTATATCGTGAATAATCACTGTTCCCGTTACTCACAGATCGGTCATACTCTTTACTAGTCCATTAATTAAATAGTTGCTCATCTCTTACCACTAGCCCGAATTGTACACACCAATCTTGACACAGTGTGTGGTAGTTATAATCACAAGATTTAAAATTTGAGAGAGGAACTCATAATTTATAGTTTCACCTAGTATAGCTAAAAATCATAAAGATCATTTACAATTTCACATTTACAAACATTTTATACACGGTCCATAAGGATAAAGTTGGAACTTAAAATTTCACACTTAGAACCGTTTTAAACATTTGCTCCGCATTTAACATAGATCATTTGCAACTTCTATTACTGAAATAAATGGGGATACAGTTCCCGAATTTCAGCCTCCCTCTCCCAAGTTGCTTCTTCAACGGAGTGGTGCCCCCACTTGACTAGCACTAATGGAATGACCTTAGTGCATAAAGTTTGTTCCTTTCGGTCGAGAATTTGAGTGGCACTTTCAATCATAGTCATGTCTTCATTTAGCTCTATAGGTTGATCACCCAAAATGTGTGTAGGGTCCCTTACGTACTTTCAAAGCATAGAAATATGAAAGACATTGTGCACCCGATCAAACAACGGAGGCAATCCGATGCGGTAGGCTACCTCTCCAACTCGACCCAAAACTTCAAAGGGTCCGAGATATCGAGGGTTAGCTTCCCCTTCTTTCCGAACCGCATTACACCCCTCATAGGTGACACTTTCACAAACACATGGTCGCAACGGCGAAATCTAGGCTCGTTCGTTTGACGTCGGCATAGCTTTTCTGTTGGCTTTTTGCTGATCGAAGTCGTTCCCTTATCATACGTACAACCATAGCATCATCTTCGAGAACTTCCGGACCAAGCACAAACTTTTCGCCTGTTTCTTCCCAGTTGATGGGCGATCTACATCGCCTACCATAGAGAGCTTCGTACAGCGCCATTCCAATGCTTGCTTGAAAACTATTGTTGTAGGCAAATTCGATCAAAGGAAGATGTTCATCCCATGATCCCTGTAGTTTGAGCATACACGCCCTGAGCATATCTTCAATTACTTGATTTGCCCGCTCTGTCTGTCCATCGGTTTGTGGATGGAACGCCGAATTGAAATCTAATCGAGTACCCATGCCCTCTTGAAATTTCTACCAAAACTTTGAAGTGTACAATGGGTCACGATCAGATACAATACTGCTTGGAATACCGTGCAAGCGTACTATCTCCTTCATATAGAGTTCCGCTAGTTTGCTTGCTATATACATAGTGTTGTAGGGTAAAAAGTGAGCAGACTTCGTCAGTCTATCCACAACAACCCAGATAGCGTTGTGCCTCTTCGCTGTTCGCGGCAACCCCACTATGAAATCCATAGAGATAGAATCCCATTTCCATTCCGGTATAGGCAAAGGCTGTAGTAATCCAGCAGGGTGTCTGTGGTCAACCTTCACTTGTTGACACGTCAGACACTTTTACACATACTCTGCTACGTCGTGTTTGAGACCTCTCCACCAGTAGTTCTTACGCATATCCTGATACATCTTGGTGCTACCCGGATGGATCGCATATTTAGATTTGTGAGATTCATCTAAAATAGTTTGTCGTAGACCGACATCAATAGGAACACAGAGGCGGCCCCTGAACAGCAAGGAACCATCTTCCCTTATAGAAAAATCTGGTCTAGTACCTTCTACTACTTCTTTCCGAATTTTAGCTAATTCGGGATCTTTTATCTGCAACTCATGTATGTGTTCAAAAATGATTGGTCTTACAGAGAGATTGGCCAACAGGGCACCTAAAGCTTGTACTTCAATTTTCGCATCAGATAATGATAGGTCTTCAAACAATTTCCACCTATACATTCCCATCACAAGGTTAGCCAACTGAGCCGAACACTTACGACTCAAGGCATCCGCAACGACATTGGCCTTGCCTGGGTGATAGTGAATGGAGCAATCATAATCCTTGAGAAACTCCATCCATCGTCGTTGCCTCATGTTTAGCTCCTTTTGTGTAAATAAGTATCGGAGGCTTTTATGGTCAGTGAAGATCTCAAAGGTCTCCCCATACAAATAGTGTCTCCATATCTTCAATACGAATATGACTGCTGCGAGCTCGAGGTCATGCGTTGGGTAATTCTTCTCATGGTCCTTCAGTTGTCTTGACCCATAAGCAATCACCTTTTTATGTTGGTTTAGCACACAGCCTAAACTGTTGTGAGAAGCATCGCTATAGACTGCAAAACCTCCACCGCCTGAAGGAATTGCAAGTACCGGTGCCGAAGTAAGTCGCTTCTTGAGTTCTTGAAAGCTTGTCTCGCACGCATCGGTCCACTCAAATCGCACATCTTTCTGTGTGAGCTTAGTCAGTGGCCCCGATAATTTGGAAAACCCTTCCACAAAACGTCTATAATACCCGGCTAACCCAAGGAAACTACGTACCTCGGTGACCGTCTTTGGTTGTTCCCACTGCACGACGGCCTCAATCATAGCGGGATCTACTTTGACACCATCCTTTGAGACTGCATGTCCCCAAAAGCTAACTTCTTCCAACCAAAACTCGCACTTACTGAGTTTGGCGTATAATTGGTGTTCACGTAACGTTTGTAAAGCGATCCTCAAGTGCTCCTCATGCTCTTGCTTCGACTTAGAGTATATGAGGATATCGTCGACAAATACAACGACGAAAGAATCCAGGTGTGGCTTAAACACCCAATTCATGAGATCCATAAATGACGCCGGAGCATTCGTCAACCCAAACGGCATCACTAAAAACTCATAGTGTCCGTATCTTGTTCTGAAAGCAGTCTTGTGAATATCTTTCGCTTTGACCCTGAGTTGGTGATAACCAGATCGTAGATCGATCTTAGAAAAATATTTTACTCCTTGTAGTTGGTCAAACAAGTCATCTATTCTTGGCAACGGATACTTATTCTTTATAGTGAGTTTGTTTAATTGACGGTAGTCAATGCACAGCCTCATCGACCCGTCCTTCTTCTTTACAAACAAAACCGGCACACCCCAAGGAGATACACTCGGTCTCACAAAGCCCTTATCTAGGAGTTCCTGTAGTTGCTCCTTCAACTCCTTCAACTCGGCCGGAGCCATTCTGTACGGTGCTTTAGAAACCGGCTCCGTTCTAGGTGCTAAGTCGATAGCAAACTCTACTTCTCGATCCGAAGGTAAACCCGGTAATTCCTCTGGGAAGGCATCTTCAAGCTCGCTCACCACTGTGATTTTCGTAATAATATTCTTTCTCTCCTTGTCATCCTTCAAAAAGGCCAAATAACCACTGCATCCATTTCTGATTAGGCGCTCGGCCTTGATGGCGGACACAAGTGGTAGGAATTTCATTCGTACTCCAACAAATTGAAACGATCTCCTAGTATTCGGCCTAAAGATGACAATCTTACTTTTACAGTCAACCGTGGCACAATGTTTTGACAGCCAGTCCATGCCAAGGATTACATCAAATCCTTGCATGTCTAACAGAATCAGATTTGCTGACAATTCAAAAACCTCTCCATCTTTAACAGCTACAGTTACTGACTTGCAAATTAAGTCTGCATTCACTACCGGTCCAGTTGGAACTGTTACAGCTAAGACAAAATCTAATGTCTCTGGCTTGATCCTCATTCTTCTCACAAATCGAGGAGTAACAAACGAATGAGTAGACCCTGGGTCTATCAACGCTCTAGCCTCGTACGCTCCACGACTCTCCTTCCCATATACAAATAAGGTACCTATAGTGTACACACATCTTATCACTTCACTCGGGTTTCTGACTTAAACATATTATTCAAGTGACCGACAAAACTCTTAAATGATAATTAATCTAACCAAGAAAATATACTATTTTTTTACTAATTCATTACAAATGTTGAATTTGATAGCATGCTAATTAAACTCAAATAGGACTCACCTTGAATAATATCATTAGAGTTCTGAGCGTCCTCTGCCGTGACTGCATAAGTTCTACAACCGGTCTCTTAGTCTGTATGGTTCGTGATGCCGAAGCAGAAGCCATTCTCCCTTTGCTCATCTCAGGGCAATCCTTTATCATGTGGCCTAGTTTCCCACATCGGTAACACCCCTGCATTCCCCTTCTACAATCGACTGTTCTGTGAGGCTTGCCGCATTTGGCACAAGTCTCCTTTGGAGAAGAGGAAGCTGCTCGTGAGGAACCTTGACTGGCAGACACTCGTGTAGTGGCGGTAGGGTTCTCATACCGAATCGGTCTCGCCAGTGCAGACACAGGTGGCCTAGAGAAATTGGCATACGTGATTTGTCTAGGGAGTGGAGCTGGCACTGTAAACCTCGACTTTTTATTCCCCGAGTCATACTCACTCACTCCCCCTTGAACCGTTCGATTTCCATCTTGTTGATCTCGTCTCTTATAGACCCCGTAAATATCCCTTTCGGCCACAATTGCTTTTCCCATTACATCCGCATAACGTTCAAGTTCGAAGATGGATACTCTTTCACGAATGTTTGGTCTTAAACCCTCTTCAAATTTGGCCGCCTTCATGATTTATGTAGATGCTAGCTCCGGTGCAAATCGAGATAGTCGTGTAAATTCCACCCCATACTCTCTGACCGACATGCCTCTCTGCTGTAAATTTGCGAACTCTCTCCTCATTTGGACTCATACTTGCTTAGGGAAGTACTCCCTATTGAATTCCCTGACGAACTCCGCCCAAGTCCATAGACGGTGAGGGTCCTCAACTTCTCTCCTCCTCAGCACAGACTTCCACCACGGATCGGCATCTCCCTCCAACTGGAAGGAAGCCCATCCCACCTTCTCATTTTCTTTACCCTGTAGCCTGTCTAGAAGCTTTTCTATTTGGTTCAGCCACTTCTCGGCTTCTAACGGGTCCATCTGTCCATAGAAGCTAGGAGGTCTCAATCTCCTAAAATCTACAAAAGACGATGGCAACAATGCTGGAGGAGGTGGTGGTAGTGGCAGATGACTATTGGAGTTATTGACGTTATTCGTCGCCAATAGGGCCGTCTGCTCAGCCAGTATGGCAGTCTGCTGCGTCTGCTGAGCCATCGCAGCGGCCATAGTCTTCATTGCCAATACGATCCGGTCAGTCGTCTCTCTCCTCTGTTCTCCTTCTCGAGAATTTTCCTGGTCTCTACTACTGGACCCTGCCTGAAATCTCTCGTCACCTCCCTAGTTTCTATTCTGGGTACCTCTCGGTCGACCCCGTCTTCCAGAAGACACTGCGCTCTGCATATGAAACTAAAGTTTCGTTAGCAGAAGATCCCTTCACTCCAACAAAAGTTTATGACTTTGTCAAAAAATCTAAAGAAAGGGCTCTGATACCAACTGTGACAGCTCGGATTTCGGCACCCCAAAACCCGTGCCATCGGCACAGCCCTCGAGACCGTG
Organism: Chloranthus sessilifolius; assembly: GCA_021018995.1. NCBI lineage: Eukaryota > Viridiplantae > Streptophyta > Magnoliopsida > Chloranthales > Chloranthaceae > Chloranthus > Chloranthus sessilifolius. The sequence goes on from CM037598.1 coordinate 30,862,352, forward strand.
CCCCATGAACATGTGCGGAACACTTAGTACATCCCATTCACAATAGTACCCATATATAGGATTTAACGCAAAGTAAATCTCCAATCTACTATAAGCTAAACCCAAAATAATAATCCAAAAGATAGTTCTCATTTCATACCTCAGCATGAACAAAAGAACCAACCCAAACCATTAGTGTCTTATCTAAGGTCACTCCCAATGGTTCGACAAAATAATATTACATGTATCTTTACGTTTACAAAAATATGGCCGGACATACCAAGCCGTAAATCTTTCTTTCTCAAAACACTATCAAAGTAAGCAGCGAATCTCCTAGAAGAATTTCTCTGGAGGAGGCTCAAATTCCTCCCTTGGAAAGTACTCTGGGTCCTCGAGCTCAACCACGTCAGTAGCCACGCCTAACTCATCGGTGGCAACTCCTAAATCATCATCTGTGATATATAGTCAAGGGTGAGCTACATCCTAGCTCAATAGGGGAAATATCACAACAAGTATATCTTTCTTACTAACATATATTTCATGACAGGAATAAAACATGGGCTCACAATTATCTTTGCTTGAAACAAATAAATTTAAGATGCAATAAACACTTTAACTGCAATTATTACCTACTCTTTGAAATTCAAAATGATTACTATTTTCCTTTAGTTGCAACCATGCTGAGACCATGACTTAAATCTTAACTTAAATAATCACCGAGCAATATAGCATCGAGCCCCGATGGAATACCCTCCATCGTCGTCTAATCAGACTATTTTTCATTTAATTGTCCACGCTTAACTCGTAGGCGGTTATATACTACTACACATCCACAGGATGTGTGTATACGATTAGCATCAGATCGGTCACGGATATCTGCCGAGTCGGGTCACGGGTATCTGCAAATTGTGCAATACATATAGTTATTCACCGTGAATTTGTGCTAATAGATAATAACACCCCCGTGCATTACGAATTATCTTATCTCTTAGCGTGGATCTTTACATCCACCATACATCCCTGGGATGCCCCGTTATCAGTTGCATCTCTGCGATGCCTATGCGTTCTTGCATCCCTGGGATGATTGAACTCTTACTTAACAAGTTTACTATTTTATCTTTATAGACATGCACACACCATTGCCATTAACCATTACTCCTTTCATTAACTGAAACTCAAAACAATATTTTAAGAGACATGCATCATAAACTATCACTACATATGTGCTCGTAGTACAATGTGCTAGTTGAGATATTCCCCTACCTCACATGCATCTCAAGCCCTCGGATTCTCTAATCCGTTTCTTCTACGATTTACACACCGATCCGGCTTGACCTAGGTATGATCAACATGTGTAAAACATTACCACAAGGTATAACCATTGGATAAAAAAAAAACCTAGGTTCAACCACTATTTCTTTACAAGCTAAAATAAGCTTTAAAACTTTAATATACTCAAATCGATCAAACGATTCTAAATCGTTTGAACGATTTCACAAAATCGTTCGAACAAATTCCAATTTCGTTCGAACGATTTTATTTCGTTTGAACGAAACTCTCAGGATACCTCTGCCCCCAATAGCAAAATCGTTCGAACGAATTTCAATTTCGTTCGAACGATTTACTCAGAAACTCTTCTTCTTGCTTTTTACTTTCTCTAGCCAAATTCGTTCAATCAAAATTTCATTTCGTTCGAACGAATTTGCTCTTTCTCAGCCATGGATCGAGTTCATCTCTCTTGAACTCATCCGATCAACTACCTTTTTATGATCCTTATTTTCTCATGTTTAAATTACTAAATGCTATATTTTTAGCTACAAAATAAATATATCAAAATCTTAACTTACCTCTTTCAGTTAGATCCTTTGATCCCAACTTTTAGCTCACTAGGTTTTCACAAACCCTCAACCAAATTTTCTCCTCGATCCCGAGCTCGATCTGTTAGTTTCTCCGAGCCAAGATCGATGATTTGTATTCAATGCAATTCTCTTTATTTTCCCCACAATCACTCACACATTTACTCTCTCTCTCTCTCTCTTAACTTCTCTCAACCACTCTTCAAACAAGCAAATAACTCCTTTCCTTCTCTTTTCTTTTCTTTATAATCTAATTTTATAATTTGGTGTAAAGCATATACAACTATCTAAGTGTATGTACTCACACATTCTATCTATCACTCTTATTCCACTTAACTACATCACTTTCACATGTTCAACAAAGTCAACCGAGTCAATGTTGACCCGGTCATACACTTGACCAGTTGGTCCGCATCCCGAGGTGCACTATTTAAGTATGAAATTTCCGAGACGTTACATATCCACTAAGGATCTATAGATTATGAACTTTAAATCAAATGGCCTAGATTGTGTTTTCACATGTCATATGTCCCTATAATACAAGTCTTTCTTTAAACTCGGTATAATCTGTAATGACTCTGAATTTTGTTAATGTTGAATCGTTGATTTTTAATGAGAAGCTGAGATTATGGAAAAGTATCCCGAGCTTATCACCTCATGTACGTAATTTTCGAGGACGAAAATATTATAAGGGGGAGAGAATATAACAATCTGAATTTTTAGACTTTATTTTAATGGTATTAGATGATGTACTACACCATGTATGGTGTTAAAGCTCCACACCGAAACTCACAATCTGTTAGGAAAGTTTTTATTTTTCTATATCAATATTAGACATATTACGAAGTGCTCGTCGATACGATTCCAACGATATATAATTTGTCGATTTTCGATAAGAATATAAAAAGTTATACCTATTTTAAGTGATGGAACAAGTTAAAGGGTATAACTATAATTTTAGAAGAGACACACCAATTGCTTAGCTGCTTACATAAAGCACTAGAACCAAACATTTTCTCAAGCTATTCAAATCACGTATGAATTCTTCTTGCGTGAAAAAACTTTTATTTTATTAAATCTTCTAAGAAAAGTGTTAATTAGTTGACCTAAAACTTTATACTATTATAAATAAAACTTTAAAAGCTCTCTACTCTCTATAATTAGAAATTATTCTCTTTCAGGACTTAGACGAACTGACGCCTTGGGCATCGACCTGTTCAACTCGAATCGCCATTGATCTATCGTTCACGCTTCAAGAGGTGTGTACCAATCAATCCATCTTGTTATTCTCAGATCCCGTCGCTTAGGATGTATTTAATCGGGCATCGATAAGTTTAAAAATCTTATTTAAACCCTAACGTCTCATAAATTAATAGATCTGAATGTTTAATATTATATTTTACCTTGAAAGTTATATAATTTGTAGGCCGGATAATATTTTGTTTCTCTTTTCAAATAATCCTTTTGTTTGGCTATTAATATTTTACCTTCTATTAGGTCTGCATATTTAATATATTGTCTTTCTCTTAAATCTACATACTAATTAAATATGAATACTGTTAAGTATAATTAATCTGCATATTTAGTATTTTATTTTTTTATTAAAGTCACATAATTTGTAAGTCGAGTTTATATTTTGTTTTTTTTTTAAAATAATTCATCTGTTTGTTTATTTAATATTGTATTTTTCTATTAGGACTTTATATTTAATATTTTATCCTCTTTTAAATCTATAAATTAATTAAACTCTAATATTTATAAATCTGATAGATTGACTTAATTGAAATAATATCATATTGATATTGTCTATTTCTAAATCTATATAATTAGTAATTTACCATTTTTTACGAAAAACTATAATGACATATTATTGTTGCAAGTTTATATTATTATTTATTTAAAACTAATTAAGCCTAAATTTAAACTATATTCTTATTTTATTAAAAGATTAATAGATTGCATCATCTTGAAGTTTCGGATCCGAACTCGCAGCTACGAACCCAAATTCAAGGTCACGAACCTAAGCTTCCGACCATCGATATGCTGGTCTCGATATTTTGACCATAACTTTTTACTCCGACCTCAAATTGACACGATACTTATGGCATTGGAAAGAAGACGGCGAGCTTTACAACTTTATCTGAAATAGTCATTTTACGAATCTGATGTTTTAGGGGTCAAAATAGAGCAATAAGTCAGGTTCAATTTTGAATGACCCAAGGCTACACAAATTTAGTATTATTCTCTGATTTTTATGACTAAAGTTTCTGTGTATATTATATTTTAAGGTCTTTTGATCCATGGTCATGATAAATCATAACTTATTAATTATAAATATATTTTAATTTAATTATCCAATTATAGATATATATATATATATATGACTTTTATCGCTTCAACACGACTATTTCGATAATACGAAGTGCTAGAAATTTGATGGTCTCGTGAAAATCAAACTCTGACATTCACGTTTTTGAAATTATATTAATAACTACCCTATCCTATAAGTGTATTGGTGTTATATATATATAAACATAATAAAATCTAAATGTAAATCTATGATGTGTGTATGATAGTGTTATGCTTCCATATTTATCATGATATATGAGTTATGGACACGTTAGGTCATACGTACGTGAGTATATGAGATTATGCCTACGCTTGGGCGTGGTGATTTATCGAGATGGTATCAAAGCGAAGAATATATCGTATTTACATGTCATACAACTTATGGTGGTATGGGACATCATGACGAGTCGGGTGAGTGTGAATTTAGTGTAACCTTATATACGGTAACCCTATCACCCCGAGTTTTAATATGAGATGAGAGGATAAGATATGAGTTATGATATGAGATTCGGGCTTTGAGCCTTAGCTATGGTGAGATTATCTCACTATAGCTCATCTTAGAATTAAGTTGTAAGAGTATAATATGAGTATGAATACGAGATAAGATATGTTATGAGTACGATAATAAGATACCGCTGTGTAGGTTAACAAAAGATTAAAAACTTAAGTCTCTGTATGTGTCATTCCTTACATAGTCACTGTAAGGGCAACAACATCTTTTAGCCAAGACAGGTCTCTAGGAGACAGTGAGTATTAGTGTAAGTATAATATGAATTATATTTGGCCATTATGTCTCTCCATTAGGCTGGGTGAGGAGTATGAGAAGGATAGGAAGGACGATTAGATAGATTATGATATGGTGGTATGATACTATGACGACCCTCACATGGTAGCTCGAGCAACGACCTTGACACAGGTCGTATAGGATTTATGAGTAGGTTAGTTACGTTCATATGATGTACAAATGTATGTACGAAAATAATAAGATATGGTATGTTATGAAATATGAGATATTGTGAAGTACGTTAGGATATGAGTGTCTAGATCATGATCCTGCATTTATGTTATGATATGAGTTTTATATTATGCACATATTTTGATTATATTCTCTCTTAGTTGTTTTGTTATACTATATTTATCACTCACGTGATACACCCATAATACACCTGAGTAGTATGGGGTGGATTGGTGGTGTATCCCATTGAGTTTACGTTACTGAGTAAACTCATCCCACATAAATCAAAACAGCAGCAGGTAGTTGTGTTGGTGAAGTAAACATCGGTTATTCAGATCCCATTGGCGTTGACTTTGTTGACCTCATGGACGCTGAGTATCAGGAGCCTTGGGAGGGCGACGCCACTGTGTACTAGGAGGACCACGATGCTGATTTTGATCCGAGCGCCGATTATTAATATTGGTGGACTCAGTATTGAGTTGGTTTTATATTTTATTATTGACATTATAATTTTCTTTTATCGGATTTATCTTCGACTTTTATTTCTCTTTTATTGATAATTTACTTGAATTTTATCGCAATTATTCAGTATTTATGACTACTTTATATTCTAACTATATGTGTTGGCTTTAACGGATTTCGTGGAATCAGATTGCGCAAGAACTCTGATTAGGTGTATGTCCGCTTAACATATCCAAGATATGTGAGGGTCATAACTCAAAATTCTAGGCCCTCGAGATGAGGTAGAATTTCGGGTCGTGACATAATCACTTAAAAAGCATGTGCAAGTAATGGCTCCCTAATTTTATTCATAAATTTATATCTCTAACAAATAACCATTTTTTCATATATGTTTTTGCAGATTTATTAGTTGTTCAAGTATTAGAGTTACGAACTAAGATTTCAGTTTATGTATATAGAGTATTTATATAAATATAAATTTGGATAAGATTTCGGTTTATGTATATAGAGTATTTATATAAATATAAATTTGGATTAGAATTCTTGGTGGTTTACATATTTATATAGATATAGATATAAATTAACAATTTGAATTAAGGTTAATCAAATATTCATTAATAAGAACTAGGGTAAAGAGTTTCTCAAAAGAAAGAAAAAAGAATTAAGATTTACGATTAAGAGGGCAATATTTTTTTATTTTTTTTGAAAGATTAAGAGGGCAATATTAAATACATTGAGTGAGACGTTAACATTTATTAATCACTATTCTAATAATATAAAAATGAATGCATTACACATGAACTTTATATATATATATGAGGGACGGGGATATGCGTTCGGGCGTAGAGATATCTCTGCGCATATTAATAGGAGCTTGATACGTAGCGCCTCTGTTGCTGATGTGACAGTCTCTCATTTTCCTCATTTTACCCTGCCTTAACCATTGTTACTACTGATATCATCAAAATGGCAAAGCGTGGCGAGACGCTGGGGGTATATGTCTGACATCGTGATTTTGTTATGATGATATACGAAAAGATATACGAGAAGACCATCTAATTCGAAGCGCTTACGCTTCTATGAAGGAGGCGATTGCGCTTTCTATATTGTGCACTATTGCGACATCTAACGTAATATCATTTATTAAGGTTGTCAGAACATTAAATGAGAAGCGGCGCATGATATCACCTTTTTCAATGGTTATCATTAATTTTGAAAATTACTATTTAAGGCGCCTCATCGAGGAGATCGTTTGTGCTCCTTACGCATACGCCTTGGTACGAAGTGCTTGTGCTTTTTATAAGACGAACAAACGCTTCTTTATCGGGCGCTAGCGCCACTATGTTGAAGTGTTTGCGCTCCCTTTGTGAAATGGAAGACGCCTTCTTTATGATAGCGCGCCCGACCTTACTTCATTTATTATCATCGTCAAAATATTAAATGAGAAGCAGGGCATGACTTCGTGATTCTGAATGACAATCATTACCATTTGAATTGACTGTTTGAGAGACCCCTTCGGGCACCCCTTCTAGGAGAGCATTTATTGGTTAAATGTTTAGTAATTATTGCTCGAATATTGAGCATTAATGGTGCTTCTACCAAAGGAAGCTTGGCTCCCCCTGAGAAGCGTTAGCACTCAAATAAGAAGCGTCGGTGTTGTCTTTTGTTTGTGCTTGCGTAACAGGAAGGAAGCGTTAGCGCTCTGTAGATGATACAAAGCGCCCCAAATTGTGACACGTAGCACCATTTTGTACAAAGCAACGCCTGAACATATTTCATTTATTACCATTGTCAGAACATTAAATGAGGAGCTAGGCGAGGTGGACGGGATTACAGCGCCTGACATCGTGTTATGCAATGACCATCATTCTCATTCGAGAAAAATATATAAGGCGAGAATTTAGTGAATTACAAATTCACTAATTACTTTTCACTTTTGCCCTCCCAATTTTTATCTTCTCAGAGTGCAGTAATAAACATCAAAGCGCCGAAACCCTATTTCTACATCTAGTAACAAAATGAGTATCATTTTATTTCCGTCCTATTTTAAAAATGCCAAATAGAAGCGTCATCCCTTCCGTAGATGAAGCGTTTGCGCCTCATATATGGGCAGGGGCGCCTCATTGCTCTAGCTTTTAAAGTGTCGGCGCTTCAACATTTGAGGCACTTACGCCTGTAAATGGAAGCGACACCGCTCCTATTATTAGTACCTTCTGTTTAAAACTTCTCCTTTTTCTGTTTCACATATTTTGAAGATGGTTCTCAAGACTCCAGCGGCTAAGTGCACCATCTGAAAGTGTCTGGTCATTTATGACGAGGCATCTGAGTGGAGTAAAAATTTGTTTAAGGATTCGGTCTTCGATGCATTCTTTATGGCTCCAAAGGGCGTGATAAGCATCAACATCCTCTTGAACGCAACCATCAAATTTTGGGACCATGACAACTTTTGAAATTTTGGGTTTGACAAGTCTGGCATTATCAGATTTCATGCCCTTTATTTTTTCCTTGATAACTGGTCTTCGAATTACCGACCCCCCTCGTTACCTTTCGAAGGAAGAGATTCTCAAAGAACAAACCATTAGATATAGGTTTTTTAGGAGCCTCAAAGATGTACATAGGGGACACATCTTTGATGCCACTGAGAGTCTCGACCAGGATCCTAGCGGTGACTTTCTGAAACTTTGTCTGTTGTTCATCCTTACCACCGTCCTCTTTCCAAACACAAAATATACCCATGAGAACCCCCACCTCGACCTTGTTAACGATCTCCTCAATTTCAACGAAGATCCATAGGGCCATTTTGTATACAATCACCTTTTAATGTGGGTGGACAAAGCTAAGAGGATGAGGGGTATAGCTGAGAAAGCAACGGCATCATAGGATTACAATATCTACGGTTGCACTATTGCCCTACAGGTAATGTCGGCACTCAAAATGTCTTGTTTTATTTTCTATAAAGCACTGACGATTATAAAAGTTATTAAATATTTATTTTATTTTTCTTAGATCTGGGCATACAAGATTAATGGTAGGTGCGCCCTACCCAAGGTTGCTGACGACGTCCATTTTCCAAGGCTGCAGAAATGGGAAGCAAACGATAAAATAAGGAAATCGTACATTGTGGACTTCGAGCATAAGGTAAATTCAATATGAGGCGATATCGCATCCAAGTATAGGTGTTATCGCTATAATGTAGAAGTGCAACCGCTTCTAAATGAAGCGATGGCCCCTCTAACACGAGCGCAATCTGTGACGACCCGACTTTTCCAATCCCTCAGGTATAGGAAAGGCCGGTTCGCCAACCTATCGAATAAACGATAAGCCGGACAAACAGGGCACATATCAGAGTAAAGCGCAATAAATATCCATAGCTAAAATAAATGCGGAAGCAATTAAAAGTAAAGAACCACCGATGATGGCCGACCATCATCGAAATATGGCTCATAACAGAAATCAATGTCAAATATAGAACTATGGTATCCAACTAAAATGGGCCCACAAATTCAAGTCTAACTCTCACCACAAATAAGAAAATCAGTAAGTTCTATACTGGGAAAAACTCCTCAGGAGGAACCTCAAGCTCTTCCTCAGGCATGTAGTCAGGATCGGCCTCACGACAGAATAGCCACGTCAATACCGAACTCGTGACGTATAGTCGGAGTGAGCTAACCAACAAAGCTCAGTAGAAGAAAGACATCTACGGCATTTTACTTTAACTAACATGGTTTCAAAATAAATATCGGAATATAGCTTGTCAAACATATAAGCAGATAATAAACTGAATTTAGGTGCAGAAATTATATGTAAGATTTATTTCTAAATGTGTGAAAACAGTTTCAAGAATCTGATGTTTGATGGTGTCTTAGTTTCTCTAACTTCTATATGCAAAGTTCAGTAATTCATGACTTAATCCTCAACTTAAAATACCTCCCGAGTAAACTATATCTCGAGAGCAGGAATATAGCCGATGGGAACCCCTACCTACCATCGTCGTTCATGAACCCTTTTTCAGGATGCAACAAGCCCCTGCGTAATGAGGGAAACTTGTGCCAGGAAATTGTTCAGGAATTTTTTGAGGGGTCGTTCAGGTCAATCATAAAACAAATGCAGATACTAATATAAATCAGATGCAAGTTTCTTATACATAGTTTAAGTTCTTGATTTCAAATTTTTAGAGCTTAAGCAGATTCAGGTTTCAGGATTCAGGTAGATTTAGATTTTCAGTCATTCATATCACTTTCAGTTTACAGATGTGATTTCAATGGCATATGCAAGTTCAAAGATTTTAATTCAAAATATCCATGTGAATTAAAATAAAATACTGTAAAGATGAGATTCTCCTACCTAAAACTCGGAGTTATGCGAAGTCAAGCAAGGTCCTATTGATGGCCTCTCGCCCTCAATCTACATCACAATATACGTTTATGCATTAAGATAAACTCTAATTACTAATAATATAGACCTATTTAAGTGTTTCCTCAAAAACAAGTCAAAACAGGCAAGTTGCGCCAATCCTAGAATTTGACGTAGCATTCTCATATATTTTTGACCATCAAGACGATTGATTCATGAGTTGGTCAAAACATGAACATTGTAGATTTTTCTATTATCTTTCCAACGCAAAAAGAATCGTCTCAATCGGAGTTCGGGATAAAACGTTATGACTAAACTACTAAGGCAATGTCGGAGTTCGGCAATACCTCGCTCGAGCGATGATAATAGCTTGCTCGAGCGATTTGACGTAATATTCTCATATTTTTTTAACCATCAAGACGATTGATTCATGAGTTGGTCAAAACATGAAAGTTGTAGATGTTTCTATTAGCTTTCCAACGCAAAAAGAATCTTCTTAATCGGAGTTTGGGATAAAAAGTTATGACTAAAATACTAAGGTAATATCGGAGTTCGGTGATACCTCGCTCGAGCGATGATAATAGCTCGCTCGAGCGATTTGACGTAACATTCTCATATTTTTTTAACCATCAAGACGATTGATTCATGAGTTGGTCAAAACATGAAAGTTGTAGATTTTTCTATTAGCTTTCCAACGCAAAAAGAATCGTCTTAATCGGAGTTCGGGATAAAAAGTTATGGCCAAAATACCGAGGCTGTATCTGTTGAAGAGTTTGGCCGAATTTCACGAAAATCTGGGAAAAACGATCCTATCGATTTTGGGCCTAATTTCTATGTTTTTAAGACCCGAAATTTATCAAAACTCAAGGAAAAATTAGGGTTTTCTTTTTAAGAAATAATTGAATAATTTAAGATGGATTTAGAGGCACCCACCTGTTGAAGCGTGATTCGAATCCTACGATGATTTGGGTTGATGGAGATCGGATTCGAGAGACGATATGCCCGAATCTTTTCGCGAGAATTCCTTTCTTACGATAAATTGGTCACCGCGATGAGAAACTTTGATGGAGTAAGATTCTCTGATAAGATCGAAAATCGATGGAGATCCGACAAGGAACTATGAAAGATGGCACTGTCAGAGCTTTTGTGGAGAAGAGAGAATAAAGAGAGACAACTGAGAGAAGAAGTAAATATATATCTAATTAAGACTTTCCGTATAAGATTTAATAAAATAGTAGTTTTTACACGCAAGTAGAATTCATAGGTGACTTGAAAAGCTTGAGAAGAGGTTTTGCTCCAGCGCTTTGTGTAAGCACCAAGGTAAATGGTGATTCTCTCCCGAATTTACAATTGTGCCCTTTAACCCGCTTCACTCTTCAAACGGGCATAACTTTTTATATTCTTATCGAAAATCGACAAATTATATATCGTTGGAATCGTATCGACAAGTACTCCGCAATGAGTCTAATATTGATATATATAAAAAATTAGACTATTTCTAAAGTGGGTATATTCCGGTGTGGAGCGTTAGCACCACGCATTGTGTGGTACATCATCTAATACCATTAAATAAAATTTAAAAATCTGGGTTATTACACAATCACTTTGAAATAAAGCGATGATGCCTCTAACACAAGCGCAATTGCTTTTTAAGGAAGCGAGCGCGTTTTCTCAAATTCTTTATCAGTCGAAAATAATGTGAAATATCTATTATCTTGTAGGTCGTCCGCATTAGGAAACTAGAGGCCACATTCTATGAAAGGACCTTGCCTATGGTAGAAGTCGTATTGGGAATAGGGCAGAGACATGCATAAATGAGTGAAGGACAATCAATCCCTCTCATTACTGTGCGGAGGAAGAAAATGGACATTGACGTTATTAGCGTGTCGGACGAGGAAGAGGCAGAGGAGGAAGACGAAGAAGAAGCAGAAGAACCCAAATCCCGTAAGTCTACGAAATAGCGAATTGATGAAAAATGAAAGCAGTCTGTCGATTCAAGAATTACTGACTGTGAGAGGTCAACCAGAGAGAGGAGCAAAGGCTTCAAGGACCTCAGTGTAAAGGTTCTCCAGCTGGAATAGGAGAACTAGCAACTGAAGGGTTAGATCATCATGATCTTGAAGGAACAGGGTTATATTAAGAATCAATTCACTCTCTTCCATAATGAACATGAGTCTCTGAAGGAGATTTTGAGTAAATTATCCAAGGTATGCTTCTAAACTATGGTGGGGAAATGCTAGAATTGAGGAAATCCAACGACGAAGCATCGACGCTTCGGATGTGAAGCACCAACGCCATCACAAGACGTGCTGCGCTTCGGAGATGAAGCGCTGACACCTCCATATAAGGCTTTGACTCTTTTACACGAGGCGTTGATGCTTCTACATGCATGAAGTGACGATGCATTGACTATGATACGTCGACGCTTCGGATATGAAGCGTGAATGCTTCTACATGTTAATTATTGATTAAACATTGACTGATATTCTTATCATATTGCAGCCTGCAGTGTGGCGGGAAGTCCGCTGGGACACGCTGGAGATTATCAAAGATATGTTCCCCTAAGCCAAAGGTCTGCCTCAGCCCAAACCGGGGGAAGTTGCATTGCCTTTCAGAAGGGAAGTGAATGCCCCGAGCCCCAACCCCACCCACAGCCTTAGCCCCAACCACAACCACAACCCCAACCGCAATGACAACCACAGACCAAGCCCTAGCCCTGGCCTCACCGACAACCACAACCCCAGCCCCAATCACAACCACAAACCAAGCCCCAACCACAACCACAATCAGACTCCTAGCCCCACTCAAACCCCATCCTCCTACTCCCTCCAAACTTGAAGCCCTTACCCAATTGAAAGTCATGCCTCCACCACAGTCCAAAACCCAACCTCCTACAAAGGAGAAACCTCGTCCCTAACCACAATCTCTGCCTCCACCACCACCACTACCGCCTACTGTGTCTCATGACGAAGGACCTGAGATGCCCCTTTCATAGCCATGCATTGAGAAGAGGTCTTCGTTGTGAGAAGAAGAAGAGGAGGACGAAGTCCCAGTCATCTTCAGGAGAAGTGAGAAGAAATGGGGTAAATGCCTCACGATTTCTCCCTCGTAAACTCACTCTAAAAAAAAGGGAGAGTTAGTCTCCCAAACCTATAAAAATAAGGCCAAAGCAATGGGGGGACTGACTGGTGATGCAACACCTCAGGTCGAGAGAGAGAGTGGTGGAGGGCGCAAAGATTTATAAAATCACTTTGGCTGCAATGCATTGCACCATAATGACTACAACAGTCTATTTAATGAAGTTGCATGACAAATTGCTATTTAAAGGGAATCATAGCGCTTAATTTTTTTCATCTTCTGTTACTCCATGGATTAAATGCTTTATCTTCCTCAAGCCAGACTGAAATGCATCGCAACGGTTTGAGAGGGAGCCATCGGCTAGCGTGCCAACATTTTATCAGTTTCTACGATGGTTCGGTTATCGACATCTCCGACGACAACGAGCTTGTTGTTCCCCCTCCTCCTGAAGAAGTTATTATCATTTCAGGCGATGACGACCTTCCCGTTATGCTGTCAATGGTGAGAGATTTAGAGCCCCTTCTTCTCCCGGCTCTGAAGCCGGTACCTCTTCTCTCAGCTCCTTAGTCGGTTCTTCTTCTTCTGCCTCCACTTCTTCCTCTTCCACCCCAGCCACAACCACTGTTACCATCTCCAACTCAACTTCTTCCTCTACCACCACCAGCATAACAAACTCCCCACATCCGCCTACATCCCTACCTCTATTTCTACCACCATTTTCACCTCTACCTCCACCGCTACCTCCTCTTACCTCCTCTACCACCGCCTCCCCCACCTCGTGCGCCACCGCCTCGTCGACCCGCGACCCATCCCCTGCCACCACCTCCAACATTTCCATAAAATGTTGCATCCTCCCCCAACCAACCACCGCCATCATAGTATCCACTCATCTATCATATCCCCTTTCTCGCTCCTCCTCCCTTCATTCTCTTTCCTTCTTCCACCTCGACCTCAGCCTCCTCATCTCCACTGTCTTGGCATATCTTTTATCTTATTTTATCGATAGTGTAATCCTTGCTCCTATGGATCCTTGCGATGACCTTATCAAGGGCTGAATCAAGATCTGCTAGATCGTCCAATGAATCAGAACTATGTTCAATTTCATCAGACCAATTAATGATAAAGAAAGACAGTGTATAGGAAGACAGTGTAAAGAAAGACGATGTATAGAAATAATTTTGACATAAAGAAACAATTTAGATTTATGAATGAAATCTTTTTGTATGATTAGTAAATTATTTAATTTTGACATAAAGAAATATTCAATGGTGCCAGGTTGAATCGCACTCACTTCATACATGTAGTGGCTTCACTTAGCGAGAAAGTGTCGCCACTCAAAAGGGAAAAGACGTTGCTTCCTAAGCGAAGCGTCAACGCTTAGCGTACAGGTCATTGGCATTGTGAAGCTATAAAATTCAGATGGAAGTTGTCAGAAGAATTCAAATACACTTATGATCATATAGGCGTAATAGATTCTTTGAAAGAAGCGCTAACGCTTCAAGAATGAAGAACCTACGCTTCAAAAATCAAGCGTCCTCGCTTCCTTGCCGAAGCGCCGTGGCTTCGGAATGGTCACGAAATATTGAAATCAATCATTAATGATAGAATGAACATATAATTAATAATAAATTCAACACATGAAAAGATTACCATAGGCTATCCGCATGATTTAAAGTGCAACTCTGATTAGATAGGCGCAGAGGCTACGTAAAGAAGCGTTAACACATTGAAAAAGAAGCATCAACACGTAAAATACAATACGACGTGCCGACACTTCCGAAACGAAGTAATTACGCTTCGATTGATAGGTGTTTGGACTTCCTACGCAAAGCAATTGCGCTTTTCATAAAATTGATTCACTATGAATCCGTGATACTGCACTTTCCATCGTCCCCTATTCTATATAGCTCTGTCCAATTGTAGCAGGCATCATCCTGACTCTCTTTAGCAGACAAGTTGTGATTTTATGGCCCAACTCATCATAACCCTTATAATGACGTCTCTTCTTATTTTCATGTTCAAAACCAACCTGCATTCCAGACTTCATTCTATCATTATTGTTTAGCGTACCTTTGAATCACGCATTGTAATGTTGGCATATTCTTGTAATAAAATTTCTCTTCTAGCCGGGAAGGAGCCGCCCGAAGAGGAAGCGATGCTAGTGCGTCATTTATTCTCTTCTTCCGTTCTAATAACCTCTACGCCTTCTAATAGTTTCATCATCTCTTCCAATGTGTAACCCATCAAACGATTCGATTCTATCCCCAACTGAATTAACTTCAGTCCAACTTTTCTCACCTTCCATATTTTCATCATAGATACAAAATTTGAATCCTCTTTCTCACCGACCCCCAAACATATAGTGTTGTATCTAGCATCTTTCGTCCATCGAGATAGAATGTACTTAGATGGAATTTAGTGTACCTCTTTCTTGAAGTAAACATGAAAGATATGAGAACACAACAAACCCTCTCTTTCGAAGTGCTTTCAATCACAAGTGGTTGTGGAATCTTCATATTCGAAACGAACTTTGAATGTTCGACTGCTATCTTTTGTATCATCCCTAAAACTTCTACGCACTTGGTATACAATAACCGGCCCGACTTCCTCTTCGACCACCTTTTGGGCCTTAAAAGAAGCAAACTTTCGAAACTCAAAGTAGAATCTATTGAACATGGTTCTCATATACATAGCAGTGGCATGCCTCTCGATTGAATTTCCGAAGAAGAGCTCCGGTGTCGTAGACATTGATACGAGATCTTCCCTATTTTCTTTATTGCGACGAGATTGGACGGTAAGATCGTATTGCTTGACAAATTTCGTCAAACTCGTATGGGCATTAACATAGGTATCGAAGAAAGAATTTATACTTTCTCCACGTTGCGCAGTTGTCATGCAAACCCCAAAAGGTATCGCTCAAGAAGTATGAAATCCATTTTCTTCTAAGAGCGTACATTTATTTGAATTAAGTGTTGTCTTGCAATTGAAACTCCTCGATGAATTCTGCCCATCTCCTTTGGAAATCATCAACCGTTTGACTGAACTTGTATTAATTGTACTTTCTCTCGAAATTCTCAAACTTCACCTTCAATTGAGAGAGATGGTTCAATTCATTCCTTCCTATGTGTCATATGCAGAGATGATGCATGGTCCTCGAAAAAACTTCGGAGATGGCTTTGCTCATCTCATTGCATTGATTAGTGATGATTATATTAGGTTTCTTATAACTCATGCACTTCAGTCATGTATTAAACAACCAAATGAATGTCTCATCTATCTCATTTGTGAGCAACGCACATCCAAAAAGTGTAATTTTCCAAGGATGGTTGACCCCAGTGAATGAGGTGAAAGGTAGCAACAATTGATTTATTTTGTAAGTGGTGCTGAATACCACATCACCTGTGATCAGCCCAAAATATATTACGCATATGATATTCTTCGTCTAGTTCGTCTTCAAAGAAGAAACCATCTCTTTATTCTACCTATCAACGAAGGATTTGATCACGTTCATGCACATCGGATGGATATTACTCTCCTTTCTCACCTTTTTTAGGTAATCCTAAGTTTATTGAGGGCTTACCGTCACCTCAACCTCTCCATCCAAACTCGACAAAATAGAAGAAATCTTGAAAGGAAAAATTATACCATCAAATGCTCCTATTAATGATTTACTTGCCCCAGCCATCTTAGTATGTGATCGTAGTTCCTTCACCTTTATAGGTATATACAACTGATGATTATGCTGCTCTCTAAATTCCATTACCTCCCACAACTTTTGATCGTCGATTCTAATTTTCAACCTTACCTCACATTCGCATCTGTTATCTTTTGAACACTTTATATCGATGGGTATTTTATGCTTGTTAGGTTGCTTCAACTTTCGAACGAACATATATATTTTATCTTTATAATCTCTCCCTTTGTAGATTTGTAAGTGTTAATTTTCCTATAGCTAAAACTATCTTTCTTGGAGTATAAATTATAGAAGTTATATGTCTCGTTTTCATATTTGAATTTCAAGCCGACACATGGCTTTCATTCCTCGCTGGTACTCTCGGACCCTGCACAACTATCCAGCATTTCTATATCACTATCACAACCAAGTAAAACTCTTTCTAAAGAAACCGTCTCTAGGGTGAGATTTAAATCAACTCCACCTACATTGAATCCTCCAATGGAATTCATTATAGACCCTGCATTAGACAAAAATAAAATCAACTATGGAGTCCATTGAAATCGATTCACAAGGAAGCGATACAAAGCGCCAACGCTTCAATATGAAAGCGATGACGCTTCTCAATCATAGCGTCGCCGCTACTATGTTGAAGCATCGTCGCTTCTATGTCAAAGTGTCGTTTCTTCCTATCTCTTCACATATGAAGTATGAGCTTCTACGTCGATTATAATTTAGATATTTTTGAATATTTATAATTTTATGATCTCCACCTTGTAAATAAGTAAAGAGATCCATCAACTTTGAGTAGATGAAGAAATCGCTTCACATACGAAGTGATGTCGTAGACTATGTCGAAGCGTTGCCGCCTAGGCGCAGAAGCATCTGCACATCTATAACATATATATGTTATAGTTTATAATTTAATGATTTGTAAGCTAAAAATAATACACAAAAATGTCCACACTTATCTCAAATGTCACTCTTTTGCGCTTCTATCCAGTACAAGCTCCAGAAAAAAAGAGAAAGTTGTCTCTTCCGCGCTTCAATCCAGTACGAGCTCCAGAAAAAAGATAAAGTTGTCTCTTCTGTGCTTCTATTCAGTACAAGCTCCTTGCACAAATAGAAAGTTGTCTCTTCTATGCTTCTATCCAGTAAGAGAGAGAGAGAGAGAAAGTTGTGCGCTTCTATAGCGTCAGCACTGCAGTGAGAGAGAGAGAAAGTTGTGTGCTTCTATAGCGTCAAAGCTCCAGTGAGAGAGTGACAAAGTTGTGGCCTTATGCACTTTTATCCAGACCGTAATCTAGTGAGAGAGAGACTGTGTAGAGAAGCGCAAGCGACAGAGAGGAAATAGAAATGAGAGAGAGAAAGAACTTGAAGAGGGAGGGAAAGAGAAGGAACCTATACCATTTTTTAAATTATTTTACCGCCACATAATGACCAAACCTTCCCTTTGGGGACAACGCTTCCTTTCTCCAACAAGTATAACCTCCAGTACATACTTATTTCCTATTTTACGTACCACTGACACTAGGAAAACCCCGCTGTGACTAACCTGGGTTAGTGTAAAAGCACTTTCCACGTGTCTACTCCCCATTGGAGGAGAGTAGAGAAATCTCTAAGCCCGGGCGTATTTTCCCCTTGCCTATATATATACATACATATATATATATATAGA
Source organism: Chloranthus sessilifolius (assembly GCA_021018995.1). NCBI lineage: Eukaryota > Viridiplantae > Streptophyta > Magnoliopsida > Chloranthales > Chloranthaceae > Chloranthus > Chloranthus sessilifolius. Next base: position 30,880,735 of record CM037598.1, read on the forward strand.
GAGAGAGGATCGGGGATATGCGCCCGCACATAGAGATATCTCTATGCCAATTGATATGTGCGCGACACGTAGTGCCCTTTTTCTGAAGTAATGGGTGGCATGGGGCCCACTTTAGTAACTAGGGTTACACTTTTAAAATATATTAAAAGTTAAATACCCTTTCAGTCGTGATTCTTGACCTTTTTAAAGTCTCTTTCTTTTCTCTTCCTTCTCTCTATTTTTCCAGGAAAGTGTCAAACTTACTTTATTAGGCACATTTTACTCAAAAAATGTGGCTCCTGGTAGTGAAGAGCTAACACCTCAAAGCGGAGCCCCGACACACCGAAAACTAGGCGCTGGTACCCCCGATAGCGAGGCGCTGACACCATGGTTGTAACGACCCGACTTTCCCCTTTCCCTAAAAATCAAAAAAGTCGGCTCGCCATCTGATCAGTTCATTCACAATATCAGCGGAAACTAAAACAGATACAAAATATGGCTAAAAGATTCTCTACCTCTATATACATATAGAACCAAAAAGGAACCAAGATGAACTACCGGTGATGGCCGACCATCACCTAAACAATAGTTCCCAATAATGATTCCCCAAAAAGTATATATAACACATTCAATATATCGAGCCTAGAGCCCATAATACAAAACGTATCAAATTTAAAGTAATTCAACAAAAACTATACCGAGTTTAGAATCCCATGTCTATGTATAGAACTCTTTAGGTGGAGTCTCCACCTCATCCTCTGGATGTAATCCGGATCGCTCTCAAATCCCTGATCCGAGGCTGCGTCTACACCCGTGACGTATAGTCGAGATGAGCAAATAGTCTAAGCTCAGTAAAAGAAACTCAATTTCGATCATGTCTTACTAGAACAAACATGGTTTCAAGAACGTGATTCAGAAACATATGCTTTTCAAAGCAAATATTCAAAGTAAATATTCAAAGTAAATTTAATAACTGAATTTCAAGGACCAAGATCAGATGCATTTTCTTATACAAGTAGCATTTCAAGTTCTAAAAATTGAATCTAAACAAATCAGGATTTCAAATAATTTTGAATGCTTATTTATTCTTAACATGTACATGCAATGCCTCTTTTATCCATGACTTAAACATAACTTAAATAATCTTCGAAGCAACTATAGCTTGGGAGCCGAAGATTTCTTATGGGAACTCCTACCTAACCATCATCGTTCAATGAACACTTTTCGGAAGATGCAACAAACCCTTGCATTATGAGGGTAACTTGTGCTATTCGAATTTACCATCAACAGGGTTCAAAAAAATTGAGGGGTTAGTTCATATGAACCTAAAATCACATGTGAATTCTAATACTTAATTCAGAGTACTTAAATAAATAGCAAGATTTAGAGTTTTAGAGTTCAAAGTATCAAATTTCATATTCAAAGTATCAGAGTTCAGATTCAATTTCAGAACTTGTATTTAGAGGTTTAAAGCCAAAGTTCAAATCATATTCAAAGCAGAAATCAGATATTAAATGCTAGAAATTTAAGTCACAAAACCCATGATAATCCAGAAAAATATAAGTGATGTTGAGTTTCCCCTACCATAAGTTTGAAACATTTTAAATGATATAAAAATCTCTATTCACATCTCCCATTCTTAACCTAGTTCATACAAAGACCACATATTACGTATTAAAGGCAAAGAACATAAAAAATTTGAAGTTTTTCAAAAGATAATGAAGCAGCCAAAAATAGGGGAAATCGATCGATTGATTTCAGAAAGAAATCGATCGATCGATTTCTGAAAGAAATCCTGCTTCTTCTTGTCCTGTCAAAATTGATCGATCGATTTTCAAAATCGATCGTTCGATTTTGATAGATTCTGTAGCCCCACGGGCTTCTTCTTCCTTGGTTTATTTTTCCCTGAAACTCATCCAACAAAACTAAATTTTTATCCATTCATCTATCTAAGCTTAAAGTAGTTATTTACGATCAATTTCTTCAAAAATCCTGCTTCTTCCTGTCTTGTCAAAATCGATCGTTCGATTTTGACAGATTCTGTAGCCCTTCGGGCTTCTTCTTCCTTGGTTTATTTTTCCCTGAAACTCATCCAACACAACTAAATTTTTATCCATTCATCCATCTAAGCTTAAAGTAGTTATTTACAACATAAATACACGAAATTTCTCACCTTTCCTTAGCCGATTATATGGTTTTCGAGAAGATTGCCAAAGAGGGTTTCGATGACGAATTCGTGGATTCTCATGGCAATCGAATTGGAACGAAGCTCAAATCGAAGATCCTCATTAGTACATGCTACTCCTCACCTTCTCAGCTCATGGATTATGCGTCCACAATGATATATTCACAACTGATTGAATCCACACTCTCTTGTTCTCTTAGATCTATTCGATGTTGGAGTTCAAAGTTTCTCCGCGCTTGGGATTGCGAGAACTTATGTGATCCTCGCGAGGGAAATGAAGGAATTTTTGAAGTGATCTTATTGCTTTGGTCTCACAAGAGGATTTGAGAAGTGAGAGTTTGCTCTTCTCTCTTCTCTCTTCTCTCTTATAAGCAAAATAATGAGAAATAAATATCCAAGATATTTATCCTTAAAATTCTATCAACTTGAGTTTAAAGGGCTCACTTTGTTGCTAAGACAGCACACCACACATCGGCGCACGGTTATCTATTATAGACCTAATTAACATTCTAAACTCCCTTTTTCACAACTAAATTAATCATTCCTAACATTTCATGATGTCATTGTGTGACCTATCGGACACGGACACGGAGTGCGACGCGGACACGGAGTCGGGCACGTTAGGGTTCAGAAATCTTTGGGATGTTACATTCTCCCCTCCTTTAGAAATTTTTGTCCTCAAAAATTCACAACATATCCTTTGGGCCAAGATGACAACCTGTAGGCAAAAACATAGTCTTACCGTTCATAGATCAAGAGTATACCTAACGTGATTGAATGTCTCAACCCAAAGAAAACCCAATCCTTGTAACTGAATTAAATTCAAAAATATTTATTAGAACGTAAGACGACCGAGTATACTATGCCTCACAAGATTGGCATGGGTTCAGTTATTCAGTCAACCATGCATTTATCTAAAAACACCCATAGATTGATAAGCATAATACATATCCACAACCGTTAGAATGCATTCACAACTAGATTTAAAAGAAGACATGCATCCCCAAAATAATCCTATAATATTCCCAACTAAGGTATTTTCAGCACCATGATAACATCCTGTTATCCATCACACCAAACACACACCCACAACAATCCTAGACATCTACAACTAATCAACCTGTCATGTATCATGGAAATATACATCTACAGTAGTCCTAGATATCTAAAACTAAGCAAGATGTATCCATCTCATGTAGTTATTAGCCACAACTAATTTGATTCACATCGAACACTTAACCACAAAGCAGTTAGTAAATGAAAAGTATCCACAAGAATTCATGTCCATAAAGTACTCATGACTATAATGAAATGTGACGGGAGGGTCACCAAGACCCAATAGTTCTAAAAAATAAATGCAGTATTTAAAATTTCAAAAGTTATGTAAAAGTTTACTGATAACTCTCCTCACTGACCTGCATGTTGGTGAGATGGTCTAGCTCCTCGGTTCGCAGAACCCCAACCTCTGGAGGTAGATGCATCAGTGGTATAGTCGCATGGGTCAACAATGTGGGTGCATGCCTCGACGCTATATGGCGTATAGGCGATAGGGTAGTCACGCCGCATCATGTGCATTAGTAAACCCTTGTGGAAATCAAAACGGCGGTGCAACTAATGATTATTTTTCGCTATCAGGGCAAGTGTATCGTCGATTGTCACGGCTGATGCTCTTTGAGGTGGAGGCATCTGAGCTGGGGCAGCTTGAGGAGGTTGTACGGCGGGTCTCGGCTGTGTCGGTTCTAGTTCGACGGTTTTGGTTGCCTCTGGATTCTGTCTCTTCTGAACATTTTTTTCTAATTGATGGAAACTCTTCCTCCAATCCTTAATGCTATATCTTTTAATGTTGTCATTCAACAGTTGTTGATTTGGCAATAATTGATAATCATCTTTGCCGGTCTGATATTCCTCAATCATATTGGTGATGAGGCAAGCATAAGGCATTTTCCTCAGAGGTAGCGCTCTCCCTTCCAACATGCAATCGCGTGCATGATGTATACCTTCAAATATCACTGTTGCGGCACTAAACCATTGTTCACGAAAAGCTGAGAATAGCGCCTATTGAATGACTCCAACTCGCTTCAATTTATGCCTCTAGGGGTACAAATTACACTTAAATATAACGTCCAACATCCACATTTTATCAGGTAATTGGGCTCTCGTTACGAACAGCATAGATCCATGTTCTTCGTGAGTCATCTTCTCGAGAATTACATGATAAGCTATAAGTATGTGGTTTGGTACCGTTAAACCCATGTTCATATCGAAAATGGAAGAGCATTGCATCGCCTCAGCTATGTGATCAAGGGTGAATTCATAGACTTGTTTGTCTATTTTTGTGCAAGGGTATCACTGTTTACACCAGAATATATGTTTTGGTAAAATAATTTTACCATTCGTGGGTAGTAATATTGGTGAAAACGTTGGAGCAACGATTTCAACCCGACTTTTCTGAGATATTCATATGCCCATGCGGTTGTCCTTTGTTGCTCAAAAAGCTCATAGTCAAAGGATCGTTCGACCTCAACCTTCTTCGCATCCCCCCACACGGTCAGTTTCTCACGTCGTGGTGGTGGTGGTTCGTCATTGGCACACTACTTTGAGGAAGTGGCCTTCGATGCGGGTCTCTTAGATGTAGGGTTTTTAATGGTCGATTACTTTTTAGGCCCCATTTGTATTTCAAAGGAGATAACAAAAAAAATCTAGGGTTTAAGGCTTGCAAATAAACAAATTTAATCTAAAGGAAAGATAGGGTTTACCTTTCTAGGGAATTTGAATATGATCTTCACCGAGGAAATAGAAGCTTTTGCGGATCTGAGTTGAATTGCGGCGAACTCTCATGAAAAAGGGAAGAAAAGCCCTAATTTTTCAACTTTGGAGTCGTGTAAATGAGAGAAATAAGCTCACAACCCCTATTATACTACCAGAATCGAACAATCGGTTTTGAAAACCGATCGATCGATTTTTCTGAACACTCAACAGCTCGATAAAACTAATCGATCGAATTTTTCAAAGAGAAAAATTGATCGTTTGATTTTCTCAAAAACATTTTGGCCTGAAATTTCTTGAATAAATTCCCATGCCCTATTTTGAAGACTTTAGGTCCTAATTTCACCTTTGTACATGCATCCTACACTTGGTATACCCACACACATTCATTCATAACACATTAATTGAAATTTTTGGCATTTAGTTGCCGATTTCGACTATATTGTAAAAATCAAAATTTTGTCTGCTACACACTCATTTGGATGGGGAGCGAATCTCCAAATACAACCTGTAGGCATTGAAAAACTAAGTCGAAATGACACACCACATACATTAAGGAAAATTTCACATGAGCTATGATATATAGAGTGTTATTGAAATGTCATTGTATTCCCTAACCTACCATTATTTACAAAATTTTCGAATCTCACTCGAACAAATGCTGGTATTGCTCACGAACCTCTGCTTCACGCTTCAAAGTGGCTTCCTCCAATGAGTGATTCTGCCACCTCAAGAGTACTAAGGGAATCCGTTTGGTCCACAGGATTTATTCGTTACGATCCAAGATTTGCATAGGTTCTTCGGCCACTGTTGCTCTTCTTGAAACTTAAGGGGTTGGTAGTCTAAGACGTGAGTCGGGTCTCTAACGTACTTCAGCAACATGGACACATAAAATATATTGTGCATGTTGGATAGTTGTGGCGGCAAAGCAAGGTGATATGCGACTTCGCCAAACCGACCTAGGATCTCGAAGGGCCCAACATAACGCGGGCTCAATCTCTCACACTTTCAAAAACGCATCACGCCCTTAACAGGCAAGATCTTTACGAAGGCATTGTACCTGATTGGAAAATATTGGGAGTCAATACTATATAAGATAAAGGAAACTAAAGGTCATTAATGCAATCATGCTCACCTGAAACTTGACATGAGTTATTTTGAGATCGACATAACTCTTTTGACGACTTTGTACAACTCGCAACCTTTTGCGGATTAACCAAACTATTTCTGTCGTGCTTTCCACGATCTCTGGATCTAAAATGAGCTTCTCGCCAACTTCTTCCCAATTAAGTGGGGACTTTCATCTTCGACCATACAAGGCTTCATATGGAGCCATTCCAATGCTCGTCTGATAACTATTATTGTATGTGACTTTGATTAGGGTAAATTCTTATCCTATGGTCCTTAGAAATTCAACATACAAGCCCGTAGCATGTCTTCGATTATCTAGTTCACTCTTTCAGTTTGCCCATCAGTCTGAGGGTGAAACGCCAAACTAAAATCCAATCGTAAACCCATTCCTCCTTGGAATCACTACTGACCGGTACATCATGTAATTTGATCATTTCTTTGAGATATAGCTCTGCAAACTTACTGGCTGTATACTTCGTGTTGTATGGTAAGAAATGGGCAGAGTTGGTCAAGCGATCAACGATGACCCAGATGGCATTATGCCCTTTCACTGTCCTTGGTAGTCCAAGAATGAAATCCATAGAGATGACTTTCCATGTCCACTCTGGTATCGACAATGATTGTAATAGCCCAGATGGGTTCCGATGATCAACTTTTACTTGCTGGTAGACGTGACATTTTGAAACATAATTTGCTACATCTTTCTTCAAGCCTCTCCACTAGAAACTCTTTTTCAGGTCCTGATACATCTTAGTACACCCAGGATGGATGGCGCACATTGACTTATGAGCTTCCTCTAGTATTGTGTCTCAAAGCTCGGTATTTGTTGGCATATAGATTCGACCTCGAAATAGTAGTGAGCCATCCTCCCTGATGGAGAATCAGGTCGGTTTTCACTAATCACATCCTGTCTGATGGTCATGAGAACATTAGTCATCTGTAGTTTGTGGATGTTCTAAAAAAGTATAGATTGGATCACAATAGTTGCCATCAAGGCTCCCAAACCTTTAACATCGAACCTTGTGTTGCATAGGGGCATATCTTCGAGTAATCGTCATCTATGCACTCTCGCGATGAGGTGTGACAACTGAACAGAAAACTTTCAACTCAGTGCATCTGCTACAATATTAGCCTTCTCGGGGTGGTACTGGATGGAACAATCGCAATCCTTGAGGAACTCCATCCATCTTCGCTGCCTCATGTTCAAGTCTTTTTGGGTAAAAAGGTATTGAGACTCTTATGGTTTGTGAATAAATCAAATATTTTCCCGTAAAGGTAATGCCTCTAGATCTTCAAAGCAAAGATGACCGCCGCTAACTCAAGGCCATGAGTCGGATAATTCTTTTCATGATCCTTAAGCTATCGAGAGCCGTAAGCAATGACTCTCTCATTCTAATTAAGTACACAGCCTAATCCACTATATGAAGCATCACTGTACACCGTAAAACCTCCACTACCTGACGGTATGGCAAGCACTGGCGCAGTGGTCAATATCTTCTTGAGTTCTTGAAAACTCTGCTCACACTGTTCAGTCCACTCAAACTTAGCATTCTTCCTTGTGAGTTGCATGAGGGGACCTGAAATTTTGGAGAAACCTTCGACGAATCTCCTGTAGTACCCAAGCAAACCAAGTAAACTTCGAACCTCTATTACCGTCCTCGGCTATTCCCACTTCACAACAGCTTTAATCTTTGTCGGATCAACGGTTAAGCTAGTCTCAAAGACAACATGTCCCAAGAAACTGACCTGCTCAAGCCAGAACTCACACTTGCTTAGTTTTACATATAATTGATGACCTCTGAGTATTTGAAGAGCTACCCGTAAATAATGTTTGTGCTCCTCTTTCATTTTCGAATAGATGAGGATATCATCTACGAAAATAACCACGAATTTGTCGAGGTGTGGTTTGAATACCCGATTCATCAAATCCATAAAAGACGTTGGCGTATTCGTCAATCCAAATGGCATCACTAGGAACTCATAGACACCATACCTCGTGTGGAATGCAGTCTTTGAAATATCCTCGACTTTAATTTTCAACTGATGGTAACTTGACCTCAAATCGATCTTTGAGAAGAATTTTGTGCCTTGTAGTTGTTCGAAGAGGTCATCAATCCACAAAGTGGATAACGATTATTAATCGTCAACTTGTTTAACTAGCGGTAATCAATGCAAAGCCGCATCAAACTGTCCTTCTTTTTAACAAATAATATTGGTGCTCCAAAAGAGACACACTTGGTCTGATAAATCCTTTATCTAAAAGTTCTTGAAGCTGCTCTTTTAGTTCTTTCAACTCTACTGGCACCATGCGATACAGAGCTTTTGACAACGGCTCGGTACCTGGAGCCAATTCAATCGCGAACTTGATCTCCCTATTAGGTGGTAATCCGGGGAGATCCCCGAGAAATACATCTGGAAACTCATATACAACGGGAACGTAATTGACGTTGATTTCCTCTTCCCATTGGCTCTTCACGAACGCGACGTACCCATCTGGAAACTCATACGCTCTGCTCGAATAGCTGAGATGAATGGTGTGATGTTGGAATTGACTCTACAAAATCGAAAGGATTTTCCCTTTAGAGGATGAAAAGTTACCTCTTTCCAGAGACAATCCACACTAGCATGGTATGCGAATAGCCAATCCATCTCAAGGATTACATCTAATCCTTCCATATCTACTAGGATCAAATCAGTTATCGTCTCGTGACTTTCAATCGCAATGATCACCGATTGACATACTGTATCTGTGCTCACCGAGCTTCCCGTAGGAACTGACACTGCTAATATGAAGTTTAGGGGCTCAGTAGTGATGCTCAATTCTATTATGAATTGAGGCGTGACAAAGGAGTGCATAGACCCTGGGTCAATCAAAATGCATGCTCTGTGATGATAGATGTCGCTATGCTGATATAGAGGTAATGTACCTATTTTTCATGCATGTGATTTATTTAAGTGTACGGTGATGGTTTCGTTATATATAAAAAAAAAATCTACAAACACAACAATTGTTAGGGATATTTATCAACTGAAATTAAGGCAATACTTTGACAGTTGATAACGAATTTATACCTTGGATGACAACGTTTGATGTTGAGCATCTTATGCTGAAATAGTACAAGCTCGACCCTAAACAGTAGGTTGAGAAGATCTCTGAGTAGAAGCTGAAGTAGTTGTTTCCTTGCTTTCTTCAGGACAATCCTTGATCAGGTGTCCTATCTTGCCACATCTGAAGCGAGCTTTAGAGATCCTCCTGCATTCTTTAGTCTTATGTGGTTTCCCACACCTTGCACATAATGAGTCCGGAGCGAAAGACGCAACACACGAGGATCCTTGTGCCACCGATGCCCCACTTGCAGTATTGCTTGAAGGGTGGAAGGTCCATGTAGACGAGGGCATAGGTGGCCTTTGATAGGCACTCAGTCCTGAATAACTAGCCGGGCTTGAGTAAGCCGGCTGAGTAGGATACCGTGGCAGTCTCGAAAACCTCGACCTCGTATTTGCCAGTTCAGAGTTACTTGATTGCCCTTGACCAGATCTATCCCGATTTTGTTGGTCTCTTCTTTTGAGCATCTTATCGATATCCTCATCGGCAATAAGGGCCTTTGCCATTACCCCCGTGTACGTCTCTAGCTCAAGGATTGAGACCCTTTCTTGAATGTTAGGCCTTAGGCCACATTGGAACTTTTTGGCCCTCATCAACTTTGTGGCCACCTGTTGAGGTGTAAACCTCGATAGTCTTGTGAACTCGGCCTCGTACTCATGCACGGTCATTCTATCTTACTTCAATTCAATGAACTGTACTTCCCACTGATTCCTCACTACATTGGGAAACTACTCATCATTAAACATTTCTACCAACTAGGCCCAAGTTCATGGAGTGTTTGGAATCTCCTGCTCTCTGGTCCTAGATACCGACTTCTACCACGGGTCAACTTCTCCATCCAACTTGAATGTTGCCCACCTGACCTTTTCATCTTCAGTGCAAGGAAGCACATTGAAGACTTTTTCCATTTCATTAAGCCATCTCTTAGCTTCAAGCTTATCAGTCTGACCCGAAAAGTTCAGTGGGCGCATCCTCTTAAACTCCGCAAACCCGGTAGGGTGATTTCTAACTGCGAGTAATTCTGCTTGCTAAGCTATTGATGTTGTCTGTTGACCCATATTGTTGGACAAGGCTTCCAACACTTGCTCAACATGTCCCTCATTTCCTCTTCCACCTATAAGAGTGGCGTTAGGATCGGTAGCGTTCCCAGCACCCCTCGATGTACCTACATCCTCTGGGACGTCGCCCACATGAACCATTCACGGTCCGTCTCTAGCTCTGCCTCTGCCCTTGAATCGTGGGCCTATGACGATCTATCATTGTTCAATAATAATTTTGATCAGAATTGCTTGTGAAAACAATCAAGGCCATAGTCCTAGGGAATCCGAACCTAAAGCCACAACTTTGATACCAACTGTGACGACCCGACTTTCCCCTTTTCCTTAATAACGGAAAAGTCGGCTCGCCATTGGATCGGTTTGTTCACAATATCAGCGAAAACTAAAATAGATACAATATATGGCTAAAAGATACTCTACTTCTATATACATATAGAACCAAAAAGGAGCCAAGATGAACCACTGGTGATGACCGACCATCACCTAAACAATGGTTCCCAATAATAGTTCCCCAAAAAGTATGTATAATACATTTAATATATCGAGCCTAGAGCCCATAATCCAAAATGTATCGAATTTAAAGTAATTCAACACAAACTATATCGAGTTCAGAATCCCATGTCTATGGGTAGAACTCCTCCGGTGGAGTCTCCGTCTCGTCCTCTGGATTGTAATCCGGATCTCTCTCAAATCCCTGATCCTGGGCTACGTCTACACCTGTAACGTATAGTCAGGGTGAGCTAACATTCTAAACTCAGTAAAAGAAACTCAATTTTAATCATATCTTATTAGAACAAACATGGTTTCAAGAATGTGATTTGGAAACATATGATTTTCAAAGCAAATATTCAAAACAAATTTAATAACTGAATTTCAAGGACCAAGATCAGATGCATTTTCTTATACAAGTAGCATTTCAAGTTCTATAAATAGAAATTAAACAAATAAGGATTTCAAATAATTTTAAATGCTTATTTGTTCTTAACATGTACATGTAATGTTTCTTTTATCCATGACTTAAATCATAACTTAAATAATCTCCCAAGCAATTATAGCTTGGGAGCCAGAGATTTTTTATGGGAACCCTTACCTACCCATCGTAGTTCAATGAACACTTTTCGGAAGATACAACAAGCCCCCTGCAATATGAGGATAACTTGGTGCTATTCAAATTTACCGTCAATACGGTTCAAAAAAATTGAGGGGTTCGTTCGTATGAACCTAAAATCACATGTGGATTCTAATACTTAATTCAGAGTACTTAAATAAATAGCTAGATTCAGAGTTTCAGAGTTCAAACTATCATATTTCATATTCAGAGTATCAGAGTTCGGATTGAATTTCAGAACTTGTATTTAGAGGTTCAAAGCCAAAGTTCAAATCATATTCCAAGCGGAAATCAGATATTAAATGTTAGAAGTTTACCTCACAAAACCCATGATAATCCAAAAAAATATAAGTGATGTTGAGTTTCCCATACCGTAAGTTTGGAGCCTTTCAAACGATACAAAAACCTCTATTCACATCTCCCGTTCTTAACCTAGTTCATACAAAGACCACGTACTACATATTAAAGGTGAAGAACATGTGTTTTTCAAAAGATAATGAAGCAGCCAAAAACAAGGGACATCGATCGATCGATTTCTTCAGAAATCCCGCTTCTTCCTGTCCTGTCAAAATCTATCGATCAATTTTCAAAATTGATCGTTCGATTTTGATAGATTCTGTAGCCCTTCAGGCTTTTTCTTCCTTGATTTATTTTTCCCTAAAACTCATCCAACACAACAAAAATTTTATCCATTCATCTATCTAAGCTTAAAATAGTTATTTACTATATAAATACACAAAATTTCTCACCTTTCCTTGGCCGATTAGACGGCTTTTTAGAAGGTTTCCAAAGAGGGTTTTGATACCGAATTCGCGGATTCTCACGACAATCGAATGGGAACAAAGCTCAAATCGAAGCTCCCCATTAGTACATGCTACTCCTCACCTTCTCAGCTCGCGGATTACACGTTCACAATGATCGGTTCACAACCGATTGAATTCACACTCTATTGTTCTCTTAGATCTATACGATGTCAGAGTTCAAAGCTTCTCCGCGTTCGGGATTGCGAGAGTGATTGGCAACTTAGGTGATCCTTGCAAGGGAAACGAAGTAATTTGCGAAGTGATCATGTAGCTTTGGTCTCACAAGAGGGTTTGAGAAGTGAGAGTTTGCTCTTCTCTCTTCTCTCTTATAAGCAAAATAATGAGAAATAAATATCCTAGATATTTATCCTTAAAATTCTATCCACTTGACTTTAAAGGGTTCACTTTGGTGCTAAGCCGGCACACCACACATCGGTGCACGCTTATCTATTAAAGACCTAATTAATATTCTAAACTCCCCTTTTCACAACTAAATTAATCATTCCTAAAATTTCATGATGTAATCGCGTGACCTGTCAGACACGGACACAGAGTCGGGTACGTTCGGGTTCGAAAATCTTCCAGATGTTACATTCTCCCCTCCTTTAGAAATTTTCATCCTCGAAAAGTCACAACACATCCTTTGGGCCGAGACGTCAACCCGTATGCTAAAACATAGTCTTACCATTCATAGATCAAGAGTATACCTAAGGTGATAGAATGTCTCTACCCAAAGAAAACCCAATCCTTGTAACTGTATTAAATTCAAAAATATTTATTCGAACGTAAGACGATCGAGTATACTATGCCTCACAAGAATGGCATGGGTTCGGTTACTCAATCAACCATGCATTTATCTAAAAACACCCATAGATTCACATGCATAATACATATCTACAACCGTTAGAATGCATTCACACCTAGATTTAAAACAAGACATGCATCCCCAAAATAATCCTATAATATTCTCAACTAAGGTATTTCTAGCACCATGATAACATCCTGTGTTATCCATCACACCAAACACACACCCGCAACAGTCTTAGATATCCACAACTAATCAACTTGTTATATATCATATAAATATACACCTGCAGCAATCCTAGATATCCAAAACTAAGCAAGATGTATGCATCTCATGCAATTATTAGTCACAACTAATTTGAATCACATCGAACACTTAACCACAAAGCAGTTAGCAAACGAAAAGTATCCACAAGAATTCATGTCTATAAAGTACTCATGACTACAATGAAATGTGACACGGGGTCACCAAGACCCAACAGTTCTAAAAAATACATGTAGTATTTAAATTTTCAAAAGTTATGTAAAAGTTTACCTATAACTCTCCTCACTGACCTGCATGCTGGTGAGATGGTCCAACTCCTCGGTCCGCGGCACCCCTAACTCTGGAGGTAGATGCATTAGTGGTATAGTCGCATGTCACAGGGCACATGATCCCAAACTGGTGTTGTTTTGTAAATCACATGTCACAGGGCACATAATCCCAAACGGGTGATGTTTTTGAATCACGTTGTGATGGGGCATGTGGCGTGGTTAGCCGCAAGGCCACTCGTCTCGCTTGAGCTCTGCGTGAGGGCACACGACATGGTGGAGAAGTATATTGGTCGTGAGCCAGGAGGGTTCGCGACATGTGCCAAGAGGGCACGCGACACGGTCACATGGGGAAATGATGTAGGACATTGGGGCATATTGGTGTGGAGAATGACACTATGTGCCACGAAAGGAGTCTATATGTTATGGGGGTATGACAAATCAATACCTTTGAGGTTTTTCTGTTATTTAACCATAGGTGATGTCTGAACCATCTATGTGGGAGAGGTGCTAGAGAAAGCCATCCACACACACGGGGCCTTGCGACACTGAAGGGTGCGCAAGTGTCTCCTAGGCCTTAAAGGGTGGGCCTAGGACGTTGCATTAGAAATAATGTCGTGTGTCACCTAAAGCAAAGTTACCATGTACGTCGAATTATGCGTCGCAGTGTATGCGGGTCGGGCAAGAGGGAGACAATCGAAGGCTATGTGAGAGTTGCGTGAGGGGACCTAAAATCTTGGAGAAACTTTCGATGAATCTCTTATAGTACCCAGCCAAACCAAGGAAACTTCAAACCCTGTTACCGTCCCCGGCTATTCCCACTTCACAATAGTTTCAATCTTTGTCGATTCAACGGTTATGCCAGTCTCAGAGATGACATGTCCCAAGAAACTAACCTGCTCTAGCCATAACTCACACTTGCTTAGTTTTGAATATAATTAATGATCTCTGAGTATTTGGAGAGCTACCCTTAAATGTTGTTCGTGCTCCTTTATCATTTTCGAATAGATGATCATATCATCTATGAAAATAACCATAGATTTGTCGAGGTATGGTTTGAATTCCAGGTTCATCAAATCCATAAACGGCATTAGCACGTTCGTCAATCCAAATGGCATCACTAGGAACTCATAGTGACTATACCTCGTGCAAAATGCGGTTTTTGAAATATCCTCGACCTTGATTTTCAACTAATGGTAACCTGACCTCAAATTGATCTTTGAGAAGAATTTTACATCCTATAGCTGATCAAAGAGGTCATCAATCCATGGAAGTGGATAATGATTCTTAATCATCAACTTGTTTAACTGGCGGTAATCAATGCAGAGCCGCATCGAACCATCCTTCTTTTGACAACTAGTACTGGTGCTCCCCAAGGAGACACACTTGGTCTGATAAACCCTTTATGTAAAAGTTCTTGAAGCTACTCCTTTAGTTCTTTCAACTCTGCTAGCGCCATGCGATACAGAGCTTTCGATAATGGATCGGTACCTAGGGCCATTTCAATCGCGAACTTGATCTCCCTATCAAGTGGTAATCCGGGGAGATCCTTAAGAAATACATATGGAAACTCATATACGACAGGAATGCCATTGACATTGATTTCCTCTTCCCGTTGGCTCTTCACGAATGCAAGGTACCCATGAAACCACCCACTGCTCATCATACGCTCTGCTTGAATAGTAGAGATGAATGGTGTGATGTTAGACTCGACTCCACAAAATCGAAAGGATTTTTCCTTTGGAGGGCAGAAAGTTACCACTTTCTGGAGACAATCCACACTAACATGATATGCAGATTGCCAATCCATCCCAAGGATTACATCGAACCCTTGCATATCTAATATGATCAAATCAGCTATCATCTCGTGACTTTCAATCACAATGGTCACCGATTGATATACTATATCTGTGCTCTTCGAGTTTCCCGTAGGAACTGACACTACTAATATGAAGTCTAGGGGCTCAGGAGGGATGCTCAATTCTGTTGTGAATTGAGGTGTGACAAAAGAGTGTGTAGACCCTGGGTCTATCAAAATGCGTGCTTTATGATGACAGATGCTGCTACGTTGATATAGAGGTAATGTACCTTTGTTTCATGCATGTGATTTAGTTAAGTGTACAATGATGGTTTCGTTATATATATATATATATATATATATATATATATATATATATATATATATAAATCTACAAACACAACAATTGTTAGGGATATTTATCAACTAAAATTAAGGCAATACTTTTACAGTTAATAACGAATTTATACCTTCGATGATATCGTTTGATGTTTGAGCATCTTGTGCTAAAACAACATAAGCTCGACCCTGATAAGTAGATCGAGAAGATCTTTGAGTAGAAGCCGAAGCAGTCATTTCCTTGCTTTCTTCAGGATAATCCTTGATCAGGTGCCCTATCTTGCCACATATGAAGCAAGCTCCAGAGATCCTCCTGCATTCTTCAATCTTGTGTGGTTTCCCACACCCTGCACATAATGAGACCGGAGAGAAAGACGCAACACGCGAGGATCCTTGTGCCACTGATGCCCCACTTGCAATAGTGTCTGAAGAGCAGAAGGTCTGTGTAGACAAGGGCACAAGTGGTCTCTGATAGGAGATCGGTCCTGAAAAAGTAGTCGGTCTCAAGTAAGCCGGCTGAGTAGGATAGCGTAGCGGTCTTGAAAACCTCAGCCTCTTACTTGCCTGTTCAGAGTTACTTGATTGCCCTTGACCAGATCTATCCCGATTCTGCTGGTCTCTTCTTTTGAACATCTTATCGATATCCTCCTCGACAATAAGGGCTTTCGCCAATACCCCCCGCGTACGTATCTAGCTTAAGGATTGAGACTCTTTCTTGAATGTTAGGCCTTAGGCCATGTTGGAACTTTCTGGCCCTCATCAACTTTGTGGCCACGTGTTGAGGTGCAAACCTCGATAGTCTTGTGAACTCGTCCACGTACTCACGCATGGTCATTCTATCTTACTTCAATTCAATAAACTGTACATCCCACTGATTCCTCACTATGTTGGGAAAGTACTCGTCATTAAACATTTCTGCAAACTCAGCCCAAGTCCATGGAGTGTTTGGAATCTCCTGCTCTCTGGTCCTAGATACCGACTTCTATCATGGGTTAGCTTCTTCATCCAACTTGAATGCTGCCCACCTGACCTTTTCATCTTCGATGCAAGGAAGCACGCTGAAGATTTTTTCCATTTCATTAAGCCATCTCTCAGCTTCAAGCGGATCAATCTGACCCGAAAAGTTCAGAAGACGCATCCTCCTAAACTCCGCAAACCCTGTAGGGTGATTTCTGGCTACAAGTAACTCAACTTGTTATGCCATTGACGCTGTCTGTTGAGACACATTGTTGGCCAAGGCTTCCAACACTTGCCCAACGCGTCCCTCATTTCCTCTTCCACCTATAAGAGTGGCGTTAGGACCTGTAGCAATCCCAGCACCCCTGTTTGTTGAGCCTTATTATTGGCCAAGGCTTCCAACACTTGCTCAACGCGTCCCTCATTTCCTCTTCCACCTATAGGAGTGGCGTTAGGAACTACGCCCTCTGGGACGTCGTTCACACGAACCATTCTCGGTCCATCACTACCTCTGCCTTTGAATCGTGGGCCCATGCTGATCTATCATTATTCAACAATAATTTTGATCAGTATTGATTATGAAAACAATCAAGCCCACTGTCCTAGGGAATCCGGACCTAAAGTCATAGCTCTGATACCAACTATGACGACCCAACTTTCTCCTTTTCTTAAATACCGAAAATGAATAAGATGAACCACCAGTGATGGCCGACCATCACCTAAACTATGGTTCCCAATAATGGTTCTCCAAAAAGTATAAATAACACATTCAATATATCGAGCCTAGAGCCCATAATCCAAAATGTATTGAATTTCAAGTAATTCAACAAAAACTATACCAAGTTCAAAATCCCACGTCTATGGGTAGAACTCGCCAGGTGGAGTCTCCGTCTTGTCCTCTGAATTGTAATCTAGATCGCTCTCAAATCCCTAATCCTGGGTTATGTCTACACCTGTGGCATATAGTTTGGGTGAACTAACAGTCTAAGCTCAGTAAAAGAAACTCAATTTCAATCATATCTTATTAGAACAAACATGGATTCAAGAACGTGATTCGGAAACATATGATTTTCAAAGCAAATATTCAAAGAAAATTTAATAACTGAATTTCAAGGACCAAGATCAGATGCATTTTCTTATACAAGTAGCATTTCAAGTTCTATAAATTTAATTTAAACAAATCAGGATTTCAAATAGTTTTGAATGCTTATTTGTTCTTAACATTTACATGCAATGCTTCTTTTATCCATGACTTAAATCATAATTTAAATAATCTCCCAAGCAACTATAAATTAAGAGCCGGAGATTTCCGATGGGAACCCCTACCTAACTATCGTCGCTCAATGAACATTTTTCGGAAGATGCAACAAGCTCCTGTGTTATGAGGGTAACTTGTGTTACTCGAATTTACCGTCAACACGGTTCAAAAAAATTGAGGGGTTCGCTCGTATGAACCTAAAATCACATGCGAATTCTAATACTTAATTTAGAGTACTTAAATAAATAGCTAGATTCAGAATTTTAGAGTTCAAAGTATCAAATTTCATATTCAGAGTATCATAGTTCGGATTCAATTTCAGAATTTGTATTCACAGGTTCAAAGCCAAAGCCCAAATCATATTCAAAGTGGAAATTAGATACCAAATGCTAGAAATTGAAGTCACAAAACTCATGATAATCCAAAAAATTTTAAGTGATGCTGAGTTTCCCCTACCGTAAGTTCAGAGTCTTTCAAATGATACAAAAATCTCTAGTTACGTCTCCCGTTCTTAACCTAGTTCATACAAATACTACGTACTATGTATTAAAGGCGAGGAATATGTAAAATTCAAAGTTTTTCAAAAGACAATGAAGCAGCCAAAAATAGGGGAAATCGATCGATCGATTTCTTCAGAAACCCTACTTCTTCCTGTCCTGTCAAAATCGATTGATTGATTTTGACATATTCTGTAGCCCTTCAAGCTTCTTCTTCCTTGGTTTATTTTACCCTGAAACTCATCCAACACAACTAAATTTTTATCCATTCATCTATCTAAGCTTAAAGTAGTTATTTACTATATAAATACATAAAATTTCTCACCTTTCCTTGGCCGGTTGCGCGGCTTTCGAGAAGGTTGTCAAAGAGGGTTTCGATGTCGAATTCGTGGATTCTCACGACAACCGAATCGGAACACAGCTCAAATCGAAGCTCTTCATTAGTACATGCTACTCCTCACCTTCTCTGCTCGCGGATTACGCATCCACAATGATCAGTTCACAACCGATTGAATCCCCACTCTCTTGTTTTCTTAGATCTATTCGATGTCGGTGTTCAAAGCTTCTCCGCGCTCGGGATTGCGAGAGTGATTGACAACTTAGGTGATCCTCACGAGGGAGACGAAGGAATTTGTCAAGTGATCTTATAGCTTTGGTCTCAAGAGAGGGTTTGAGAAGTGAGAGTTTGCTCTTCTCTCTTCTCTCTTATAAGCAAAATAATGAGAAATAAATATCCTAGATATTTATCCTTAAAATTCTATCCACTTTACTTTAAAAGGTTCACTTTGCTGCTAAGCCGGCACACCACACATCGGTGCACAGTTTTCTATTTAAGACCTAATTGATATTCTAAACTCCCCTTTTCACAACTAAATTAATCCTTCCTCAAATTTCATGATGTCATCGCATGACCTGTCGGACACGGACATGGAGTCGGGCACGTTCAGGTTCGAATCTTCGGGATGTTACACTGGTGGCGAGACACTGGCACCTCGGCGCCAGGGTGCTAGCGCTGACGCCTTATTTTAGGGGTGCTGACGCCTAATTTTAGGGGCATCGACGCTTCGATAAAAAAATTTTATTTTTTATTGAAACGCCGATATCCTTAAAATGAGGCACCGACGGTCCATTTTTTTTTTAGCGAAGCGTCGGCACCTCAGTGTCGGGTGCCAGCACTTCGTTGTCGAGGTGATAGCGCTCCACTATCAGGCACTCATATTTTTTGAGTAAAATATACATGAAAAAGTAAGTCTGACACTTTTTTAGAAAAATAGAGAGAAAAGAAAGAACCTTTAAAAAGGCTTCTAAAAAAGTCAAGAATGACGGCTGAAAAGGAATATAAATTTTAAACTATTTTAAAAGTTTAACCATAATTAGTTAAGTGGGTCCCATGTCACCCATCACTTTACAAAGGAGGCGCTACATATCGTACCCATATCAATTGGCGTAGAGATATCCCTATGTCTGGGGGCATTTTTTCCTTTACCATATATATATGAGTCTCAGGACTATGAAGTCAATTCACCCCGCGGTGCTGGGCTTGAATTAGTTGGGGTCGATGTAGAATCTTTCTGAGGGAGCTGATTTTACGATAACTTGCCCAAGGATGATCAAAGGCCACTAAAAAAATTTAGGCATAATCCGATACATATTCACCGTCCAAAATGTGGTTAAAGGAAAAATTCAATGCATCAGAATGTGTGGGCGCCACCCAAACTTTGACCACAATTTTGACTACAAAAAACATTTCTTTTGAATTGTTTTATAAATCACATGTCACAGGGCACATGATCCCAAACCGGTGTTGTTTTGGAATCATGTTGTGACAGGGGCATGCGGCGTGGCTAGTCGTAGGGCCACTCGTCTTGCTTGAGCTCCGCGTGAGGGCACGCGGCATGGTGGAAAAGTATATTGGTCGTGGGCCAGGAGGGTTCGAGACATATACCAGGAGGGCACGCGGCACAACTACATGGGGAAATGATGTAGGACATTGGGGCGTATTGGTGTGGAGCATGACACTATATGCTACGAAAGGAATCCGTGTGCTATGAGGGTATGACAAATCAATACATTTGAGGTTCTTCTGTTATTTACCCATAGATGGTGTTTGAACTATCTATGTGGGAGAGGTGCTGGAGAGCCATCCACACACACGGGGCCTTGTGACACTGAAGGGTGCGCAAGTGTCTCTTAGGCTTTAAAGGGTGGGCCTAGGACGTTGCATCAGAAATAGTGACGTGTGCCACCTAAAGCGAAGTTGCCATGTACGTCGGATTATGTGTCGTAGTGTATGTAGGTCGGGCAAGAGGGAGACAATCGAAGGCTACGTGGGACACCATAGTGCACGTTGCTAGAGGGTCGGAATATAATGTGTGCTGGTCGCATAGGCCACACACGATGGTGGGCTTGGTTCGGTATGACGGCAATACATATTAGTATGGGACGACATGAGGAGCTGGCATGCTATTTCTGTCGCAAGTGAAGTACTAATGCAGGAGGTAAGGTGAAGCTTGAGCAGGCCAAACAAGACACAGATGTGCAAATAGGTGTCGTAAGGGCCATGATGCATCGATATTGTTGCTTCAGAAATAAGGTAGTCATGAGAGGGGACTTATCGTCCTCTAGGCGGGTGGTATCAGAGCTGATGTTGGTTAGGTTTGCTTCATTGCACACAACATCGAGGTGTTGCACGGGCGTGTTAGTCGGCATAAGTCTACGCCCCGTGACAGTTGGTATCAGAGGCAGGCTGACCTAGCTTGCAAAGTTAAGTGCCGCACGCAAGTCCACTACGAAAGGAATGACTCCGTGATAGTTGGTATCAGAGCCAAATCGTACTAAGGACCAAATCGTCCCAAAAGGGACCACACAATGGCCAGGAGGGCCACACATTTGTCATGGGTGGCACGGAGTAACGAAAATGCTCCATTCTCCCTTTAGGAGGAAGGTTTTAATTTCGCTACTTGAGGTGAGGCGGGGGCGCCGAGGAATAAGAGCAGCGTGGTGTGCTTTGGGGTTGGGTGTTATTTCACTACTTGAGGTGAGGCGGGGTCGCCGATGAACAAGAGCAACATTGTTTTGTGGTTGAGTTGCTAATTTCGCTACTTGAGGTGAAGCGGGGGCGTCGAGGAACAAGAGCAGCGTGGTGTGCTATGAAGTTGGTTGTTAATTTTGTTACTTGAGGTGAGGCGGGGGCGCCAATGAACAAGAGCAGCATGTTGGGTTTTAAGAAATCTCGAGAAGACAGAAGAGTGAACTGCGTTACATATGGGGGTGGCGTAGAGAGTTTGAAAGTTGGACCGAGCGACGATGGAGTGTAGCAAACTTGAAGTTCAAGGGCTGCAGTATGGAGGGGGAGTGCATGTTTGAGGGAAAGAAGTGTCTTGATGTCAACGAGGGCGTTGATGGTTTTGAGTGGGAGGAGGATATGACAGGGACAGGGGGCATGGCTAGCCGTAGGGTCACTCGTCTCGCTTGAGCTCCGCGTGAGGACACACGACATGGTGGAGAAGTATATTGGTCGTGGCCAGGAGGGCTCATGAAATGTGTCAGGAGGGCACCCGACACGGTCACATGGGGAAATGATGTAGGACGTTGGGGCGTATTGGTATGGAGTATGACGCTATGTGCCACGAAAGGAGCCTATGTGTCATGGGGATATGACAAACCAATACCTTTGAGGTCCTTCTATTATTTACCCATAAATGGTGTTTCCACCCAAACACGGTCAACAATGAGGTAGCGAATAGTATTGCGGTTCTTACGCTTGGAGGCACAAAGGTAAAAAGTACTAAAACACTCCAACACCCACCCGGCAGCCGTAATAGCAGCTCCGGGTGCCTTAATAGCACCACCATACCACCTTCTTTGTGGTATGGTGGTGAGCCAGGTAATCATGATTATATTATATTAAGAGAAAAAGGCCAAGATGGCCTGATTCCGGCCCGTTCCATACCCAGTTCGCACAAGGTTTGGGCTTAAATAAAAGGCCTAAGAACGAAAGCACTCGGGCAGAGCTTGACCCGATTTTGTATCCGGATCAGATTCTGGCCGAATTTTCAAGGTAACAACTAACAAATAATCAAAAGCCAAAACCAAATTTGGCCTGTTGACAGCTCTAAATTCAACTTTGGTGTACCCATCCAAACAAGGGATTCCAAATGCTAAGCACCATGATTTATATAAAAAACGATAGCCTGTTACTCTAAGCAGCACCAAGGTTGGTGCTACAATTATTCAACGGTCATGATCTATCACTTATATTGATATAGTTTTATATCAAAATAATCCCAAGTTTTTCCCAATTGCTACACCACGCTATCATGTCTCTAAAAAATATAAAATTAGATTTTCTTCCATTTCGTTAAACTAGAATTGTATATAAAAGCATCTTGACTACTGGTCCCAAAATGAATTATCTTCCATCTAATGCGTCTGATTTAAAGACCGTGATGAAAAGATCTTTTAGGGCAAATATTGGCACGAAATGTGATCTCTATCAATTGATTCGATACAGTCAAACGGCATCATGTAATTAATTGGTCGACTATGATAAACTAGATGATAGAGAACATGTTGTGTCAATTTTTACATCATGGTCTTCAAATCAGACGGCTTCGATGGTGTTACACATGATGCAGAGCCTTAAAAATAATGAAGTCTTTCTTTTTAACTGTGTCATAGTACAATTCTCGTGTGTAAGTTACAGCTCCCCTAGGGATTTATCCCTTTACTTACCCGGTCATGTAAATAGAGGGTGCATGCATGCTTGGGATTAGTGAGGCGCTCTAAATGACCGGATACCCCAGTTATTTAAAAAAATAAAAAATGCAACTCGATGGACAAGACAATGACGACCATGGTTCAAAACTTCGGACGAAACCGATACATATAATCTGATACATATCGTTTTTGGATCAGACCCGGTTGATACATTGAATGTATCTACCTATATATTTTTGTATATATCAGTACGTATTGGGCGATGTATAGCAATGTATCATCTGAAACCAATATGTATCAGTTTTGGTGTTGGACAATACGTACCAAAATACTGAGATGGACGACTATGGTTCCCCATCAGATGTCCTACCAATATGTCATGGTTACTAAATCTCCTGATCTAATCTATAGAAGACGATTATCGCTAATCCATTTCACAGGAAGATAGATTTTATTGCTAATCCCACAAAATCATAGTCCATGTCCTATCAGTTTACATGCACCAGTCAGTTTTCATCAGTGTCTTACTATATCTGCGCCGAAAACGGATCCTCTTTGCGTGCAACCAGTTACTATATCTGGGCTGTCTATATGTCATAGGCATCCTCAAAAAAATAAAAAAATAAAAAAATAAAATGGTGTCTATGATAGTTATAAATAATTAAAGAAAGAGTAATCTAGACAGAAACAAGTTTGGTGCAAAGTAAATGGATCTGGTTCTGAAAATTGCCAGGTTCAGTAAGAATACGGATAAGATCATATTTTGAATCCCGCTAAACCCGAAATTTTTCCAAAGCTCTATTTACCATTCTGTCTGATGGGTTTCACACAATCCAATCTGAATGTAAATTAGAATGAAAACAGTAATATACACATATACAGTATACAGTAAAACATTAAAACGCTCCCTACTCCAAGGGATCTACGAAACACAAAATCGGGTTTGCTCATGTTGGTCATGGACAAAGTTCCTCTGCATTATACAAATAATACATAAATAGAGCACGCATCTCAGAAGCTACTCTTTTTTCCATTACGTGTGATTACATACAGTAATTATGCCTTAATCTTCTGAAACTTGCATATTGGAGCTAGGCATGGTAGCACAAACCTATTACACAATCCCCCCTCCGAATGAATTATGGGTTTCAGCTTGCTGACCTGGTCAAGAATTACGCCCGGCGGAGAGGAAATTATGCCTTCAAGTTTCAAGAATCATCTTTATGCAGATAGAAGTTGTACTTGATCAGGCACACCAATGGAGCGTCCCAGAATCATATATAAGCAAGCGAGCTTCGGTCATGATCAGGCTGTGGACGACCCCTAGTTGGCGTTGGTGGTCTTTGAATGTTAAGCTCCTGCAAAAAGGAAAACCCATGATGAGCAAAGCAGACGGTATGGGGGGAAGCTTGGGTAGTTTTATCTAGAATGCTCAGATACAGTGCAGTTACGATACTAGTATCCACATGATATAATATGGGACAATGTTACCTGATTCGTTGGTTCGCTCGGTTCGTATTCGGGTTCGTAATTCATTAAATTCAAACGAACATGATTCGCTAGGGGTAGAATGAATTTAAATAAAAATTAAAAATATTTTAATAAAATTTAATCTAAGAATATTAATGTATGTAACTTTTAGAAGTACTATAAATAATAAGATACATGTAAACAGTACAACTGTGGTGGTAGTGAAGCGCTGGTAATCCATGTGACTTTCTAGATACGAGGCTGAGATTCAAATCCTTTGAGCTTCTCTTTTGCAACCGTATATTTAAATCATAACTGGTGTAGGCTGGTTCGCTCATTGTCAGCAAACCGAACCGAACTGCAAACCAGTTCGCATCGAACCGTTTCGCGGTTCGCACGATAACGCAATGAATTGGGTAACCCTGGAATTGGATACTGTATTATGCCTTATAGGAAACTATTTAATTGTATCCAACATTATAAGAATCATAGTTTTCTGGATTCCTACAACTGGAGAAGCTGTAAAGAACCTTATAATGAAGACCAATGTGGATGAATTAGAATGATATTATGTTTGATGGCATTGTGCATCTATATTAATATACTAGCTTTCTGTAAATGTTGTACCATATCCCTATAACAGGGTATATTAAGTTCTTAGATGGTAAAAGATGAAATGAATCTCACCTGCATCCATGTGTCCTCCAAAACACGCTCCGGAGATGACTCGGGTGATCGAAGTGGAGGTGGAAGCGGATGAATCAGTTTCGGAACCACTACCAAACCCCTGCCAACAACCAGTATTGCTCCGGCATTATTCGCAGTCCCTGATACAAATATCCAACTTAGCATGCATATATAGCACAGCAATTCAGAAGAAAGAAGAACAGAAATATGAGCTTTATATGACAGAATACAAGTGTCATGCTTAGCACAACCGAAGAATATTCAGCATCAACTATCTCCACAAAATAGAACAAGCACTGGATCAAGCAAATCCAGCCAGCACGCCACCCTAACCAATGGACCAATGGATTCTCTGTGGACCATTTCTCCAACCTTTATTGACTGTTAAGAGGAGTGATTGGATGGTTACAATCATCCTATCATATTGGTGTATTTTCAGGAAATGGCTCATCCAAGAAGTGGCTAATCATTGGATACTCTGGAAAGAGGACGGTGACGACATGCACTGTTTGTGGGCAGAATTGGAGTGCACCATCAACTTTGGTTGTTGCTAAGCATGACAGTAATTTTTCTATCTGATTACCACAATAATTAGTTGCGGAAAATAGAGTGATCAACTGTCCCTGGGCAAACCGTTCAAAACCATCCATAACGCATTCATGAGCTCTTATAATGAGCTGCAATTTGTTTCTCTTACAGAAGTCCGTGACTCTATCCGGCTGCAAGGCATAATACAATATCATGAATACTTGATTAGAAAGAACTAAAAAATGAATCCTTGGCTGAAAGAAGCATATGAGCAAATAATGCAATACTGTTGCCTATCTGGTGAAGTTAGTGCTGCTAAACAAGTCGCATTCTTTCTCTAGATCGAGATAGCTTGTGCTATATTGAGTTTGGATGTTCGTAACTTGCAATTTTCCTAGTCTGTGCAGGTAGATACAATGCTACCCATCTAGAACTGACATTTTTCATGAAGGATAGGTGGGGTACTAAGAATGATACATCTCACATCTCGCTGATAATTTAAAAAATTTAAAAATAACAATATATCCCTTTTTTTTTAATCAGTAGAAAGCCAATATTAAATTAAAAAAAGGAAATACAAAAGCAAAACACCCCTGATCCAAGTGAGAAACTGGACAGGGGAAATAGACCAAAAGCAGACCCCCCGAGAAAAAAAACTCACCCAGGACCAAAGAGGAACCAACAGAAAAAGGGCCTACAGAAAATCCTCCCCAACGGAAGACAACCTATCAGGCAGGCTATCCCATTCAGGAGGGCATCGATACCGATTGGCTAGTCTTATAGTGTCACCTAGCCCCTCTCTCCATGGATCAAAATTTCGTCCGATACTGACACGTATTAGACGATACGTATCGGCATCGGAGCTGAACGATACGGTACATTCAGTGTACCGTATCGTTCAGTTATATGGCAGATACCGAACGATACATTCAATGTATCGTTCGGTATCGGACGATACCGATACGTATCGTCTGATACGTATCGTTTTGGAGCTCGGGCGATACGTATCGGTAACCCGAGATTTTGACCCATGCCTCTCTCTGAGAGCTTTTTTGTTTCGGGTCATTTGTTTTTCTTTGTGTTGCTGTCTTTTTGTTCCTCCGACTGAGCACCTCGCTATGACTTTTTGACGGGGACGCCACTTACATAGGCATTGGATTCGGACCGCACCGGTTCTATCGGTGTCAGAAGAAGCGTAGAGGAAGCCCGATTACCGTAGCCTCAGAGGAGCAACGAACACAAACCGTGAGGAGAACAACACTGCACGCGAGGAGAACGGCGCTACAGAGAACCTTCGCGCGAGCGAGTACTTAAACTCGCTCGAGCGAGCCTCGCGCGAGCGATCACTTAAACTCGCTCAAGCGAGCCTCGCTCGAGCGATGATAAGTATCACGCGAGCGAGTTCGTAAGACGAGATTTCATGCGAAAACTTCTTTTTTGTGTTTTATTAGTAGTAGAACTCTTTTATTTCGAAATTAATTATTGGTGGCCTATATATAGAGGCTTGTAAAGACTTTTAATTAGTTGATTGATTATTTGAATGCTTTTATGCTTGAATAATCTTTGCCTAAGATGGGTTTGGAGTGAGGTAAAGGGAGTGACTCCTAAAAGCCATTGTTATCTTCTCTATTCTATTTGCTACTTTCGATCTGTGTTTGCTTTTCTAAACCTCAGCCTATTTGTTTCCTTTCAAATCTGAAACCCTAGACTTTTGAAACCCTAAGCCACACAAAGCCAACACCGTTTCCAAACCATAAACCGATCTAACAGCCATAAGCCTTTTACAAACCCTAATTCCATTCCATAACCTAATTTGGAATTCGTAAATCTTCATCGGACCGCAGACGAGTGCCTAATCCTGAAAAAGCTAAAGTCCTATCTCTAGGCCGATCTTGCCTCGACTCTAAAGTACTTGCGCATCAGTCTGGACCCTACTTGGATCTCGTGTGATCTATTCATCAAAATTCTGCAAACCCTAAGGTATCTTAAGATAATTTTGAGATTAAACTTGAATTACGTTATTTAATTTCGGCAAAATCTGCATAAAATCATATTCCGCATTTTAGAGTTGTTGTCCCGCGTCAGTTATGGTATCAGAGCCCTAGGTTTTCTAGGTTAGGGCATCTTTGCTTGTCATATTTATTTTATTGCATTGTTTTTGTGAGTCCATATTGCATTCCATATTAGAAACCTAATAGACCTTGTGATGGACTCGAGTGCGATTCTCAATGCCCTTAACGGTATGCGAGAAGAGTTGGGTGCGATTAGTGCACGTCTGAGTACCATTGAGCAAGCCCAAACATCACTAGGAGTTGGTAATGATAGATTACGTGATCACCATGGACTCGAGTGCGATTCTCAATGCCCTTAACTGTATGCGAGAAGAGTTTGGTGCGATTAGTGCACGTCTGAATACCATTGAGCAAGCCTAAACATCACTAGGAGTTGGTAATGATAGATTACGTGATCGAATCAACCAACTGGAAGCGATGGGTGGGCTGAAAAATCAACACCAAGAGCGTGAATGTCCACACTTTGAACGTAATGGTCGCTAAGACAACCGGAACCGTAGGGATCATCGTAGAGATGAATATGACCCCGAAGTTCAACTCCTTAAGAACGCCCGAGTTGAGATTCCAACTTTCGATGGAAAAATGGACCCTACCGTCTTCCTCAATTGACTTTCTGACATGGACCAACACTTTGATTAGTATGCCATGAATGACGACCGTTGCGTTAGACTAGCTAAAATGAAGTTAGTTGGTCAAGCTCGACTTTTCTGCCTCAATGTTGAGCGCATTAGGGTGAACGCGGGTTGTCCTCTCATTACCCGTTGGGACTATATGAAGGAACGACTTATTGAGAAGTATGTTCCTTTATCATACCACTAATGCCTCCTCGACTAGTGGCAAAATTTACGCCAAGGTGGTTTGCCCGTGACCGATTACATTGCCAAATTTGAAGAGTTCATGATGAGGGCAAAAGTATCGGAAGACCCTGAAATCACTCTCTCTAGATTCCGCACCGGATTGCGACTTGAGTTGCAAAAAGAGTTGATTTCTCACCCCGTAGAAACTCTTGAAAGATGTTATGCCGTTGTGCAAGATCTCGAACGATATTTGAAAACTACGGTGGTGAAAAGAACCGAGCCACAATATAGTAACCAACAATCCAGTGAGGGACGATTCAATCCTCCTCCCAAACCTACACAACCTGCCCCTACCAATTCTAGGTTTGAAAAGGGAAAAGGTGTAGTCGGAGAATCCTCAAGGGTTAATTCTCAAGTAAAGTGCTATAAATGTCATGGGATTGGACACTTTGCCGCCCAATGCCCTACGAAAGAACCCCAAAGGACTCTCTTCATTGAGGGAGAGGAGGATGATGATGAGGTAGTGGTTGAAGAGGAAGTATTTGAACAGGTTAGCACACCCAGTGATGAGGAGGGTGATGCTATTGGTCATGTTTTAGTTGTGAAGTGTGCCCTTTCGCACCTCAATGTGATGAAAAGGATGATTGGCGAAGGGAGAACATCTTCCACACTTACGCCAGATTTGGTGAAAAGAATTATAGGGTCATCGTGGATAGCGGTAGTTGTACTAACGTAATATCAACTCATGCCGTACGCCGCTTAGGGCTTACACCTGAAGCCCATCCAAGACCTTATAAAGTCGCATGGGTCAATTCTTCAGCCATTCCCGTGTCAAAAAGGTGTGTGTACCGATTCAATTAGGTTCTTATTCGGACACCTTATGGTGCGATGTGGTGCCTATAGATGTGGGCCATATCATTTTGGGAAGGTCGTGGCTCTACGACATGGACGTGACTGTTTCTAGTCGAACAAACATTTGCACGTTCATACATAAGGGCAAAAAGATCACTTTACACCCTTTGCCTCCCAAAACACCATCGACCAACACCGCCGAAAAGAAGGGCGAGTTTTCTAAATTCATTAATATTGTGAGCCCTTTTGAGTTAGAGAAAGCATCGAAAGATGAGAGTGTGGTGTACTTAGTTGTCACCGTAGAGAGTGCTCTCGAGTCGGTGAGCGAATGTCCCAAGGAGGTTGAGCCGATTTTAAAAGAGTTTACAGATGTCTTCCCTGAAGACTTACTAAACAAACTCCCTCCCCTGCGTGATATCCAACACGCAATAGGCTTGGTTCCTGGATCTACCTTACCGAACCTGCCCCACTATAGGTTGAATTTGGTTGAGCACGCCGAATCAACTCGACAAGTCAATGAGCTCCTTCAGAAGGGGTTCATCCAAGAAAGTCTGAGCCCGTGTGCCGTACCTGCTCTACTCACTCCTAAGAAAGATGGTACGTGACACATGTGTGTGGATAGCCGTGCGATCAATAAGATTACCGTTAAGTATCAGTTTCCCATACCAAGGCTCGATGACATGTTTGACATGATAGTTGGTGCCACCATCTTTCAAAGATAGACCTTAAAAGTGGCTACCATCAAGTCCGCATCCGCCCCGGTGATGAGTGGACAACCGCCTTTAAGACTAAGGATGGTCTTTATGAGTAGATGGTCATGCCTTTTGGGCTTTCTAACGCCCCGAGTACCTTCATGCGACTCATGACCCAAGTGTTGAGGTCGTTTCTAGGCAAATTCCTTGTTGTTTATTTCGATGACATCTTGATCTATAGTCACGACAAGGATCAACACTTGACCCACCTTAGGCTGGTTTGTGAAACCCTCAAGGGCGAGAAGTTGTTTGCCAATCTCAAGAAATGCACCTTCATGCAACCTTCCATTGTCTTCTTGGGATTCATTATCTCAACCAATGGAATGGTCGCGGACCCTGAAAAGGTTAAAGCCATTGTGGAGTGGCCCGAACCTAAGAACATACACGATGTCTGCAGCTTCCATGGCTTGGCTACTTTTTATCGTCGCTTCATCAGAAGCTTTAACACCATTATGGCCCCAATTACCGATTGTATGAAAAAGGGAGACTTTAAATGGGGCAAAGCGACGACGAAAGCCTTTGTTAAGATCAAACAACGAATGAGTAGTGTACCCGTCATGCGATTGCCGAACTTTTCTAAAGTCTTTGAAGTCGCATGCGACGCATCGGGTGTAGGCATAGGAGGAGTGCTTAGCCAAGAGGGTCACCCCGTGGCCTATTTTAGTGAAAAACTTAACGAGGCGAAGCAAAAATACTCCACCTATGACAAGGATTTTTATGCGGTCGTTCGATCTCTTTGGTATTGGAAAAACTACCTTAGACCACAGGTATTTGTGTTGTTCTCTGACCATGAAGCCTTATGCTTTCTTGCTTCACAGAAGAAGTTGAACCCAAGGCACGCGAAGTGGGTTGAGTACCTTCAAGGGTTCACATTCGTGTTAAAGCATAAGGCCGGTGCTGAAAATAGGGCCACTGATGCACTTAGTCGGCGAGTGGTGACTTTGCGCACAATGAGCACCGAGGTCGTCGGGTTCGAAAAGTTAAAGGATGAGTACCCCGAGTACTCAAATTTTGGGGTTGAGTACATTGCTCCCCTTAGTAACTCGACTAGCACACACTTCGTGTACACCATCCAGGATGGGTACCTATTCAAAGTCATCCCTCGCACTTTATTGCGGAGGTAGGACTTTGCATCCCTCGCACTTTATTACGTGACTTTCTCATTTGGGAGTTACATGCTGGAGGGATGGCCAGACATTTCGGGCGTAATAAAACTGTTGCGCTTGTAGAGCATAGGTTCTTTTGGCCTAGCCTAATGAGAGATGTCGCTTGGGTTGTCAAACATTGTCGTACTTGCCAAGTGTCAAAACAAACCAAACAAAATACCGGCTTGTACACTCCTTTACCCGTGCCACATACACCGTGGCAAGACCTCTCTATGGACTTCGTGCTTGGACTTCCTAAGATCCCTCGGAAGCACGATTCCATCTGTCGTAGTGGACCGATTTTCCAAGATGGCCCACTTCATTCCTTGTTCCAAAATCTCCGATGCATCTCATATTGCTAAACTATTTTTCGCGGAGGTAGTGCGTCTTCATGGGTTGCCCAAAACCGTTGTGTCTGATAGGAATGTTAAATTTACAAGTTATTTTTGGAAGACCCTTTGGCACATGATGGGCACATTACTCCAATTCTCAACAGCTTACCACCCTCAAACGGATGGCCAAACCGAAAGCACCAATAGGAGCCTTGGGAATCTCCTTCGTAGTGTTGTTGGTGATCATGTTAGGACCTAGGATACTATATTACCCACAACTGAGTTTTCATATAATAATTTTGTCAATAGGTCCATAGGCATGAGTCTTTTTTAGGTAGTGCATGGTCATAGGCCCCCATGTCTGCATCCCATAGTGTCAGAGTCTGCTGATACATTTGCACAACATATTCATAGTTTGCATGCCGAAATTAAATAGAAAATTAATTCAAGCAACAATCAATATAAATTATCTGCAGATGCTCACAAGCGTTCTAAAGAATTTAACGTGGGTGATTATGTGATGATCCGAGTTAGGCTTGAGCGGTTCCCATCCGGATCCGCAAAGAAGCTCCAATCTCAAGGCGTTGGTCCTTTTAGAATTTTGGCTAAGAATTTAATTTCGAACTTCTATTTTGAGGGTTTATTTGTCTTTTATTTATTAATTATTTTAGGGTTTTCTTTTATTGAAAGGACTCCTATATAAGGTCCTTAAATTGAACAATGTAAGAAGTTATTGATTATGAATGAAAAAAAGCTTTTGCTTGTGTGTGCTTGAGATGAGCCTCTACGAAGAGTGATTCTTCTTCCCGAGAAGGATTTGGTGCGAAGCTAAGGGTGTGAAGCCTGCCAATCTATCTATCTTTTATCTTTACTTGTGTAATTCTACAACCCCAAATTGACCATCATCCCTTTTGAGATCCTAAACCCTAATGTTTCCTAAACCATTGAATCACTCTGATTCAACAACCGTAGATCCCAACTGAGTTATTAAACCTTCGGCATAAAATACTCAGAGGAAACCAGTGATCCCATCATTAAGTCGTGAGCGCCCTAATCTGGGAAAACCTAGAGTTCTATCTCTAGGATCAATCTACGCTGCAACCTAACGGATCTAGCACCTAGACTGAACCCTACCTAAAGCATACGTGATTCTCCCATGGAATACTACGAAAACCTGAGGTATTCGTTATATTTTGTGAATTTTATTGTTTAATTTAATTCTAATTTAATTCCGACAAAATCAATCATATCATTCACGTAGTTTAGGGAACCGTCCTGCGTCATTTGTCCCCCATGCTTGACCAATGTCATATTCGTGTTACACATGGATCTCTTGTACCTGCTATTGGCAAAGGGACTGTTCATGTTAATTCTCTCTCTTCACTCATACGTTATTTGTTCCTAAAATGTGATGGGACTGCCGACATTGAGGACCTAGGGTTCAGGCCGAAGAAGTGTACCGGCGACATTGAGGTGTACCGGCGGAAGAAGTTATGAGGAAGCTGAGTATTATAGCTTCAAGGGAGAAAAAAAAAAGACAAAACCCGTCATCAGGCGACGGACGTCCATAGGTTTTTGCACGGCTGTCCACAAATAGGGGGTGCTACTGTTTTTTTAGCACGTCCCGCTCAAGTTTCGCCTGTTTCTACTAAGGAAAGCTCAACTGCTAGAAGTTCGGTTCGAAAGGAGTAGTTTAAGGGCTTTGGGGCATTCCCCCAGCCTCATGGACATCCGTGATGCTGGTGACGGACGTCCGTGAGCTCCAGGACGGACGTCGGTGGAGATCTCCGCCCTGCGACTTAAGTGATGCGTTTTATCATTTGAGTGACTGTGACGTCCCCAATTTCACACACCAAATCAATGCGCTCACTTGGAGACATCACACTACATCACATAATCATGATCTTAAATAAATCAATTAATCAATAAAGATCCGCATAAAAACGCAACGTAAAAAAACAACAATTAAAAGTGTACGCATAAATTTTCTTTTTACACCATCATGAGAACAATACTAAATTATGATATAATAACCTATTATACCAATTATGCATACTCCTTAAATTAAATAAAACTGAAATCAAACATAATCCATCGTTAGCCTAAACTTGTTCATAAAAACAATCTGAATTAAATATCTTAAAATCCTTTCTAATGCATAAAGAAAATCCTATAAACTAAACTTCAAATCCTTCTTCACTCAGATCTGGATTTCCGTCAATCATTGAAGAGTCTACTTCATCCACTCCATGTATAGCTGTACTCCCTGGAATCCCAGATAATGGGTCAGTTTACCCAGTAAATCGGTATGGACCAGACATGATGAGGCTAATAGAAAAGGTCCATAACTCAAATCATCTCATAAAAATCAAACAATAATAGAGATATAACATATGACATAAAGAATAAGTAAAGTAATAGAATGAAACAGAAACATAGCATTAAATCTAAATAAACATTATGGCTTGGGTCTCTACCCTAATTTCATGTGTGATTATTTTTAATTGTGCATTTAATGCTCATGAATCGGCATACATAATGGACATGGTTATCTCTTTCTTAATCATTATCCTAATCTTCTTTGATCCTTCGATTAGTATCTACATTAACCTTCACATAACTTCTCTTCAGTTAAGTAGTAAGCTTAAAATTAAAGACCTTCTCCATCTCTTCAGTCTTATAATTAATGACTGGATGCATAACTTTTATTACTTATTATTCTTATTCATGTTAATTCCTCTAGCATAAGCCAATAGGAATTCTATCATAATCATAGAAACATTTTGTTTCCATGTGTCATGTCGTAAACGTATCTTTTCACTTTTATGAATGTCATGAATGCACATGCATAGAAAAACTGGAAATCAATCGATCATGCAATAGCTTTTTCACTTGTTTAGGCTTAACACATCATAAATATGTAATCTCTATCGATTCCTACTTGTTTCATGTTCTGTAAATCAAACATCCTAGCTTGCATGAATTCTAAGCAATAAAATAATGATGAACATAAATAAACATTTAAGCATGATGATCAAACATAGACAATATTTGAATAGAAATTCATTGCTTGCATCCTAGACAAATTCTGAAATTCCTAACAAATTATGTATTTTGGACAGATTCTAGATTCTAAACAGATTCTGGATTCTGGACAGATTCTGGATTCTGAACATATTCTGGATTCCAAACAGATTCTTAATTCTAAACAGATTCTAGATTCTGGACAGATTTTGGATTCTGGACAGATTCTGGATTCCAAACAGATTTTAGATTCTGGACAAATTCGGGATTCTAAATAGATTTTGGATTCTGGACAGCTTCTGGATTCTGCATGGATTTTGGATTCTGCACAGATTTTCGTGATCAATCACAAAACCCCGTGTTCCATCGAAAACCCGCGATTAAGCATAAAAATATATCAATCTAATATGAAGGATATTCATTAAATGAAATAAACTCTAATTTCTATTTTATTTTGTGTTATCTACGTTTCCGATTAATCTCAACATGATTTTTCCATACCTCTAGTCTTCGCGTAAAATATTTATGTAACTTCTCTCCCTTGATCCAATCCGAAGCACTAATCCGAAAACCAGTCGTGTCGTAGGCTCCTCTTGCGTTCTTCTAAGCCTTCAAACCAAATACTCTAGGGTTCTTCCTCTAATTCTCATTCTCTAGAATTTTCTCTCTTTCTTTCTCTAAGGTTATTAGATAATAAGAGTTATATAAAATTCTGTAATTTAATCTCTATATTTATAATACTTTATAATTTCCTATTTTATTTTAAATTCTATTTAGAATGCTTTAAGGTTTCCTAGTTAATATCTAACTCTATTTAGAATACTTTAAAGTTTCCTATTTAAGATCTAATTTTATTTAGAATGCTTTAAGGTTTCCTATTTAATATCTAACTCTATTTAGAATATTTTAAAGTTTCCTATTTAAGATCTAATTCTATTTAGAATTTCCTAAATGGGTCTTAAGTGATTCTATGGGCCTTTAATTACTTAATGGGTTTTTAATTACTTAATGGGTCTTTAATTAGTTATTGGGTCTTTTATTACTTAATGGGTCTTTAGTTACTTAATGGGTCTTTAGTTAATTTACTAACATATTTTAAAAGTCCATTAAACATTACTAAACGCACCTCAATTATTACTAACACATATTTAAGGGCTTTTAGGATATATTAATTAGATTAATTAATTATCATGAGTCATTATAAAATAAAGTACGCATTACATTTATGCGTAACAATTAATTAATCAAACTACTCATAATTACAAATCTAGCAAATAATTAAGGACTAAATAACGAAAAATCTCAATCGTTACAGTGACGTAATTTGTCCTTTTAGCCATTTTCTTGCTTTCTTTTAAGATGACCAATGTAAGTTACCACTAAGGGTAACTAGTACTTTTCTATTTTTAGATTTATTCCCTTGTAATGGTTATAAAGCCCAATTTGTAAGTCATTTTTGACACTTGATGATTAATGAATGAGAATGCATTGCATTTTGGCTTGTAAGGAGCTTGAAGAGTGAGTCTTCTTCCCCATCTGGGATTTGGTGTGAGGCCAAGGATCAGATGCCCATTTATCTTTGTTCTTTTTTCTTATCTCTTTTTCTTGCTTGATTCCCCTATTTTCCAACAACCTCTTACATTCGATTTTCCTTTCATTTGATTCTTTCAATCCCCAAACCCTAGATCTAGAATACCCTCAATGTTCATGTCATGACCCCAGACTTTTGGGAACCATACATATCTTATACCATGCACGTGTATGTGTGGTTCACAAGGAAACAAAATAATAACATGTATACGCTATGTGTGTACGTGAGAAACACACTAACTTTCACTAATAAGTATATAAGTAAAAAGGAAGAAGAGAGGAGCCCTATACGTAAC
The DNA here is from genome assembly GCA_021018995.1 of Chloranthus sessilifolius. Taxonomy (NCBI): domain Eukaryota; kingdom Viridiplantae; phylum Streptophyta; class Magnoliopsida; order Chloranthales; family Chloranthaceae; genus Chloranthus; species Chloranthus sessilifolius. The sequence goes on from CM037598.1 coordinate 30,917,319, forward strand.
CTAGTTTTAGCCTAGAGAAAAAGGAAAAGAGAGAAAGAAGAGAGGAAATTGTAAAAGAAGGTTAGGTTCGTTGGTTTAAGCCCGTAGAAGATTTTGAGGAAGGTTAGATGAGGAACCATGAAGAGCTTTTTATCTAGTTGAAAATTGGATCGAGTTTACATCAAATACATCGATCGAGGTATGATTTAAATGCGTTTATGGTGATTAGATAATGTAGGGAGGAATTATAAAAAGGTCTTTTTGTGTTATTTAATGCTAATAAGGCATTGAATAAAAGAAGGAATTATATTCTCGAATGGATCGAGCACTTGTATCTATCGTGGCTCGCTCGAGCAACCTATTTAGCTCGCTCGAGCGAGGATAGAATATAAATCTGAGTATATTTTCGTTCTGGGCTCGCTCGAGCGAGACCTGTAGTATATGGGAAGCTCGCTCGAGCGAGGCTTTATGTAGCTCGTTTTAACCACTCAAGCGACCTCGTTTTAACCGCTCGAGCGATGAAAGGTACTCGCTCGCGCGAGGGTTAGTACCTCGTTTTAACCGCTCGCGCGAGATTAAGTGCTTCGCTTCGGCGAGGCTAAATTGCTTCGGCGAGAATAGTGCTCGCTCGCGCAAGGAACTACGCGGGTTTTTATTAAATTTTAGCACAGTTCATGGGAGTTGTGTGCTCCAAAGGCCCTAGTGACCATTCTAAGCATGTTCTTAACGTATGCAATGTAGATTGACGTGGGGATCGTTACGTATCACCGCTACGATAGAGGACTGCTTTGGATTTGCTTTGAGCTAGGGAATATCTTGAAATATATACTTTAATTCGTCAAACATCATGTATGTAGAGTATCTCAATCATATAGAGCAGCTCAAGAAAATAGTCATATTAAATGTGTTTTCCAACATGTGTGTGTGTATGAATCTAAAAGGAGGTCATGAGGTCCCCAGGGGACATAGAATTGTAACATTGGGCATCGTAGTGATGCATTAAATCTGTAGCATCCCAGGGATGCATATGAAGCCAAATGATAAAACAAAAGAAGAACGAGAAGGCCTAATGTAATATAATTAGCACAATCACGGTGAATAACTATATGTAGAGCACACTTGGTATTTTGTTATTTAAGGTTTATTTAGAATACCCCACCGACGTGGCGGGATACTCACAACTGACTCGACAGGATATCCGGGATGTCAAATGCATGCAAAAGCAGTACATCCTAGCACATCCCAGGGATGTTAAATTGAGAATAGACTCCGCCGCCTAAGAGAAAGGGGCCTGGGTAGTATTGAAATGTAATACATAACAAGTGTCTATTTAGACGACGATGGTGGCTATTCCATCGGGGCTCGATGCTATATTGTTCGGGGATTACTTAAGTTAAGATTTAAGTGATTAGGCCGAATCCGTTACCATAATAGTAAGATGAGAATAATAAAGTCATGCAAAGTAACAGTGTATCCATCATTTTACTTCCGTGTGTTTCAATTTGTCTTTCAGCAGTTCTATCAGATAAATCATGCCTTTAAACTGTTTTTTTTACATACATGTGAGAGCTTAATCTATATGTTTACTGTGTTTCCCTATTGAGCTAGGATGTAGCTCACCCCCCTTAGACTATACGTCGCAAGTCCAGGACTAACGGTAGCGGAGACTTCTGGAGATGTTGATCTAGGGGATTCAGATTACGTGCCCACAGAAGAGTCAGAGCCTCCTCTTGAGGAATTCTTCTAGGAGACCCATTGCGTACTTTGAGAGTGAGTTGAGAGTATTAGGTAAGGCTTGGTATGTCAAGCCTCTTTATTTGAATGTAATTAAATACCGTTATTCTTTCGACAAACCGTCTGGGATGAACTGTTATCGCCAACAGTTTGGGTAAGTTCTTATGCCCATGAGTTGGCTTGGGACAAGAACTGCCTTTAGAAACCCTATTTATTTTAAATATATGAGTGCTTGTTTAGAGTAGATACATGTGTCATAATTGCAGTTTTTGGCTTGTATATACCAATGCTTCATAAAGAATCAGAGGGCACGACCTTGAGGTCGTCTTGATATACGAGTTTGAGGTCGAAATTGGTACATCCGCGATTGGTATCAAAGCCTTTCTTTTTAGTTTCTAGCAATCATCTCGTCAAAACATAGGGACTTCTGCTAACGAAACCTTGGTTTCTCATGCAGACCGTTATGTTTCCTAGAGGAAGAGGCCGACCCAGGGGTGGTCACGATAGGAATTTGCGCAGTAGAAATGAGTTCGTCTCGCCTACCAATAGGGTACCATTAGGAAATAGGGAGATTCCCGACGGCAGTGGCCAAGGAGAGAACCAAAATCAAGCAGAAAATCAGGATCGAGATCGTCAGGATCGAAATCAGAGGGAACAAGATAGAGTGAGGGAAAGAAACGAAGAAAGAGAGGAGCGTCAGAGGATGATGCACACAATGGAAACCATGGCAACTGCCATGGCACAACAAGCAGCATCCTTGGCAGCACATGCAGCCCCAGAACCACATCAGACACCTACGCCTCCAGTAGGACCTACACTACCAGTAGCTTCAGCATTTACCGAATTCAGGAGGATGAGACCTCCTAGCTTTTCAGGGCAGGCTGACACCATGGCAGCCGAAAATTGACTGGGGGAAATGGAGAAGGTATTTAGTGTACTAACATGCACAGAGGACGAGAGTGTCCGTTGGGCAGCGTATATGCTAGATGGAGAAGTTGGACCTTGGTGGAAATCTGTTTCGCGAACTAGAGCTCAAGAAACTCCAGATATGCCCTGGACTTGGGATGAGTTCGTTGAAGAGTTCAATAAGCAGTATTTTCCAGAGGTTGTGAGAAATCAGATGGAGACTCAATTTTTGCAACTAATGCAAGGAAGGATGACCGTAAGAGAATACGGAGTAGAATTCATGAGACTGGTCCGTTTCGCTCTAGACTACGTAATTTCTGATGTGATGAAAGCGAAGAGGTTCCAACAGGGTCTAAGGTCGGACATCCGAGGAGGGGTTGCGCACTTTCAGCGAAAGACCTACGGAGAGGTCATGAGTAAGGCATTAGTGGTCGAAGAAGAAAACAATGACCGATACCGTCAGAGGGAACAACAGGGAAGAGGAAGCATAGATCAAAGTAGGACTGGGAGTTATGAATCAGTGAATAAGAAGCCGAGGTTCGTAGCACTAAATCAGAGGCAACCGTTCTAGACAGGGTATGGGAGAGCCGCACAACAAACTACTCATCAAAGATTCCCATTGCTGGCATCAGGGAGACCAATGAGGTATGAGGGTCCTGCTATTTCCACCGGAGCTACAGCTACACAAGGTTTTTCAAGAGCTGCTTCTTCAACACTGAGGGAGACTTGTGCCAAGTGTGGCAAGTCCCACAAAACGGCGGATTGCAGGCAAGGAATGCGAGGCTGTTTTAAATGTGGCAAGATAGGCCACGTAATTAGAGATTGCCCTGAAGCAATTAAGGAAAAGACAGCCTCAGCTTCCATACCACGACCTATTCAATCACGGAAGCCAGTTGTTCAAGGGAGAGCCTACGCAGTTACCGCCCTAGAAGCAGGGAGTGTACATGACGTCATTCAAGATAAGATTTCCTTTTTTTTTATGAAGAATTTCAATTTAATAAAATTTTAGATAGAAAAGGTGTATTCATTAGAGCAGTGTGTAGAACCGTGTTTGTACGTTAGACAATTCTAAATAAAGTATGTGCTATGTATGTATATGTATGTATTATAGGTACGTTGCAAGTTTATGGAAAAGGGTGCTATGTAGTACGTGACGCACGAGTGTTGATAGACCCAGGGTCTACCCACTCCTTCATCACCCCTAGATTTGCAAAGAAAATGAAGACACTGGACTTTGTGTTATCAGTGTCTATCCCAACGGGAGAATTAGTGAACACAGAATTAGTCTGCAAATCGGTAGTAGTGAGCGTTCGGGATGACGTTGTCTACGAATTAGACGCGAAATTAATATTGTTGGACATGTAAGGATTCGACGTGATCCTTGGCATGGATTAACTGTCCCATCATTGTGCAACAGTAGATTGCAAGAACAAGGTTGTTATTTTCCGACCTAACACGAGGAGATCGTTTCGATTTCGAGGAGAGAGATCGTTTCGATTTCGAGGAGAGAGATCGACGCAAGTGCCACTCATCTCTGCAGTCAGAGCAGAACGTTTAATCAAAAAGGGATGCAGCGGTTATTTGGCATTTCTGAAGGGAGACAAAGAAGAAAAGAATGTTATCTCCAGATAGCGATGGCGAGAATTGACGTATTTCCAGAAGAATTGCCAGGATTACCTCCAGAGAGAAGTGGAATTCGTTATCGACTTAGCACCGGGAACGGAGCCTGTTTCAAAAGCACCATACAGGATGGCTCCTGCTGAGTTGAAAGAATTGAAAGAACAGTTGCAGGAGTTCATGGATAAAGGGTTCATAAGACCAAGCGTATCTCCATGGGGAGCACCAGTTTTGTTTGTGAAAAAGGATGAGTCGATGCGGCTGTGCATTGACTATCGACAATTGAACAAACTCAGTGAAGAATCGATACCCTTTGCCAAGAATAGATGACTTGTTCGATCAGTTGCAAGGAGCGAAGTACTTTTCCAAGATCGATCTGAGATCTGGATACCATCAGTTAAGAGTCAAGGCCGAGGACATTCAGAACACGGTATGGACACTATGAATTTTTGGTGATGCCGTTCGGATTGACAAACGCACCGGCGTCGTTTATGGACTTAATGAATCGGGTGTTTAAACCACACCTAGACTCTTGTGTTGTCGTGTTTGTTGACGACATCCTGATTTACTCAAAATCGAGGACGGAGCATGAAGAACACTTACGGGTCGCTTTACAAACTTTGCGTGAACACCAATTGTACGCCAAGCTCAGCAAATGTGAATTCTGGTTAGAAGAGGTTAGCTTTTTGGGACATGTCGTCTCAAAGCATGGTGTCACAGTAGATCCCGCTAAGATCGAGGCAGTAGTGAACTGGGAGCAACCAAAGACCATGACAGACGTCCGAAGTTTCCTTGGACTAGCAGGTTATTATCGACGTTTCGTTGAGGGGTTTTTAAAGATATCGGGACCTCTTACGAGGCTTACAAGAAAGGATTCAAGATTTGAGTGCAGTGAAGCGTGCGAGAAGAGTTTTCAAGAACTCAAGAAGAGACTCACCTCAGCTCCAGTGTTAGCCATTCCGTTAGGCAGTGGGGGATTCGTGGTCTACAGTGATGCTTCGTATAATGGTTTGGGTTGCGTGCTCAATCAACATAAAAAGGTAATAGCTTACGGGTCAAGACAGTTGAAAGAGCACAAGAAGAATTATCCGACGCATGATCTGGAACTAGCAGCGATCATATTCGCCTTGAAGATATGGCGACATTATTTATACGGAGAAACGTTTGAAATCTTCACTGACCATAAGAGCCTCAGATATCTGTTTACACAGAAGGAACTAAATATGAGGCAGCGCAGATGGATGGAGTTCCTCAAAGACTATGACTGTTCCATACAGTACCATCCAGGCAAGGCTCACGTAGTGGCCGATGCCTTGAGTCGGAAGAGTTCAGCTCAGTTGGCTAGTCTAATTTTGGGTATACACCGATGAAAGCTGTTGGAAGATCTAGCACTATATGGTGCGGACATCAAGTCACAAGCTACAGGAGCCTTTTTGGCCAACATATCAGTGAAATCGGTGATATTCAAACATATACGAGAACTTCAGGTAGAAGACCCAGTACTAACCAAGATACGTCAAGATGTAACCGAGGGCATCAGATCCGACTTTTCAATCAAGGAGGATGGCTCCTTATTGTTTAAGGGTCGTCTCTGTATTCCGGACAATGCCGATTTAAGACGAACGATTCTTGATGAATCCCACAAGTCAAGTTATGCTATCCACCCGGGGAGCACGAAGATGTATCAAAATCTGAAGAAGAGTTACTGGTGGAGAGGTTTGAAGCAAGACGTGGCAGAGTACGTGTCACGGTGTTTGACGTGCCAACAAGTGAAGATTGATCATAGACACCCTGCAGGTCCATTGCAACCCCTACCTATACCGGAATGGAGGTGGGAATCGATCTCCATGGACTTCATAGTTGGGCTACCGCGAACTGCAAAGAAGTACAATGCCATTTGGGTGGTGGTCGATCAATTGACCAAATCAACACACTTCTTACCTTACCATACAATGTACACGACGGGAAGACTGGCAGAACTGTATATGAAAGAGATCGTCCGTTTGCATGGGATTTCGAGTAGCATCGTTTCAGACCGGGACCCATTGTATACATCCAAGTTTTGGAAGAAATTTCAAGAAGGAATGGGAACGAGACTAAATTTCAGTACGGCATTCCACCCACAAACTGACGGACAGACTGAGAGGGTCAATCAAATTATTGAAGACATGCTTAGGGCATGTATGTTGGAATTACAAGGATCGTGGGATTAACACCTACCATTGATTGAGTTCGCATATAACAATAGTTTTAGCATTGGGATGGCACCGTATGAAGCCTTGTACGGAGGGCGATGCAAATCGCCAATCAATTGGGAGGAAACTGGGGAGAAATTTGTTTTGGGACCCGAGTTACTTGAAGAAAATGCCGCTATTGTCCGCATGATCAGAGAAAGACTAAAGGCGGCCCAAAGCAGACAGAAAAGCTACGCTGATATCAAGCGGACGGGCATGGACTTTAAGGTGGGAGAACATGTTTTTGTGAAGGTATCGCCTATGAAGGACGTGATGAGGTTCGGAAAGAGAGGGAAGCTAAGTCCCCGCTATCTTGGACCGTTTGAAGTTTTGGGTCGAGTAGGGGAAGTTGCTTACCGCATTGGATTGCCACCGTCATTTGATCAGGTACACAATGTGTTCCACGTATCTACGCTCAGGAAGTATCTTAATGACCCTGATCACGTGTTGAGCGGCAAATCATTCGAGATGCATGAAGATATGAGCATGATCGAAGAGTCGGCGGAGATTGTGGATCGAAAGGTACAAGTGCTACGCACCAAAGTTATTCCTTTAGTGCTTGTATGCTGGAATAACCATCCGGCTGAGGAAGCAGCGTGGGAGAGAGAGGCAGATGTCAAAGAACAATACCCCAACTTGTTTGAGAACATTAACTAGTTGTTTTCTTAAATATGGCGATATGTGATATTTTGACAGTATATTTATTTCTATTTGAAACTAGTAAACAAATGAGATTGAAAAATTCAAGCATTTCGTTTAAATTTTTTGCCAAGAAGATCGGTTCATGTCAATAAAAAAATCTCAAATGTCCACAAAGGATATCAGGAACGAATGATGCCCTCAACTATAAAATAGATCAAGCGGAAATATAAGCTTAAGGAAGCCAGAAAGACGTTCTGGGCTCGCTCGAGCGATATTTTATGCTCGCTCGCGCCACATAAAATAATGGGATCGCTCGCGCGAGGGTTAGTGACCGCTCGAGCGAGGCCATGAATTTATATCAGTCAGCGTTTTGAGCTCGCTCGAGCGATAACTAATGACCGCTCGAGCGAGGACAAACTATATATTGCAGACGGAAGGCTAAACATTCATTTCGTCTTCAAGCGAGGGATCCGAGCCGAGCGAGGGTTTAGGGTTCTCAATCTTCACGCTTTTTCGATCGATTCGAGTCGGATTCGAACGATCCGATCCACCTATCAACCGCCTACCATATGCACGTTTGATATCCCGACTCCTCGATGCACGTAATGGGAAAGAAGGATTCAAGATCCGAATCGACGAGTTATCTTTTACCGATAACGTCTTCCCCTATTTAGCCCAAGACTTAAGCCGAAATTTAAAGAGCCTTCAAATTAGTGTCAATAAGAAGAGAGACCGCCAAATTTCCCGACAAGCCACGCAACAAGCACCGGCGGGACCGACTGCTCCCTCTACTTCATCTTCACAGCCCCTACCTACCACCGACACCGGCATGATGCGAGAGATCCTCCAGCAGGGGTGGGAGATCAGGTTACATCAAAGGTTTCAAGAGGCACTACTCATAGAGCTCATGGGTCATGCGTACCCATAGTCATACATGGAGTGCGTCGGTGCTATGAGAGGCGCTATTTTTGGAGCATCTAGCTCGGGCCCTCCTACGAGGAGCACTACAGTGGGTACCACTACCGCCAGGGAGGTTGTCGAGGATGAGGATGACGAGGACTACGACGATGAGGATGGCTCCGGAGACGACGACGACGAGTATGAGGAGGATGATGATTAGCTAGTCATATTTCTTTTTCGAAATGGTAATGAAATTTTGGTTGTGATATTTTGGGTTGTAATATTTTAGTTGGTAGCATTTTGATGGAGTGTTTTCATTGTTCTATAAACTATCGTGATATAGTTGTCACAAAACGTTGATGGTTAACTTTATAATAGCATCGTATATGCCTTACCATGTGGTCAATTCCTATATGACTGTGGAAACTCTTGATAGTAAGTATCTTATCATCGATATATCTTATCGATATTTCTTACCATTTAGACTGACTACGATAAGTGTATGGTTAGGTAATATTATAAGATAGGTGTGAATAATTACCTAATGCAGGTTAAACTATGAGTTATTGGATTATATGATTGTGGGTTGTTCTAGAGTACTTCACTTTCTACGATATCATCGATTTTCGAGGATGAAAATCTTATAAGGTAGGGTGAATGTCATGACCCCACATTTTTGGGAACCATGCACATCTTATACCATGCACGCGTATGTGTGGTTCACAAGGAAACAAAAAAATAACATGTATACGCTATGTGTGTACGTGAGAAACACACTAACTTTCACTAATAGGTATATAAGTAAAAAGGAAAAAGAGAGAAGCCCTATACGTGACCTAGTTTTAGCCTAGAGAAAAAGGAAAAGAGAGAGAAAGAAGAGAGGAAATTGTAAAAGAAGGTTAGGATCGTTGGTTTAAGCCCGTAGAAGATTTTGAGGAAGGTTAGATGAGGAACCATGAAGAGCTTTTCATCTAGTTGAAACTTGGATCGAGTTTACATCAAATACATCGATCGAGGTATGATTTAAATGCGTTTATGGTGATTATATAATGTAGGGAGGAATTATAAAAAGGTCTTTTTGTGTTATTTAATGCTAATAAGACATTGGATAAAAGAAGGAATTATATTCTCGAATGGATTGAGCACCTGTATCTATCGTGGCTCGCTCATGCGACCTATTTGGCTCGCTCGAGCGAGGATAGAATATAAATCTGAGTATATTTTCGTTCTGGGCTCGCTAGAGCGAGACCTGTAGTATATGGGAAGCTCGCTCAAGCGAGGCTTTATGTAGCTCGCTTTAACCGCTCGAGCGATGAAAGGTACTCGCTCGCACGAGAGTTAGTACCACGTTTTAACCGCTCGGGTGAGATTAAGTGCTTGCTCGAGCGAGGCTAAGTGACCACTCGAGCGAGGAATAGTGCTCGCTCGCGCGAGGAACTACGCGGGTTTTTATTAAATTTTAGCACAGTTCATGGAAGTTGTGTGCTCCAAAGGCCCTAGTGGCCATTCTAAGCATGTTCTTAACGCATGCAATGTAGATTGACGTAGGGATCGTTACGTATCACCGTTATGAGAGAGGACTGCTTTGGATTTGCTTTGAGCTAAGGAATATCTTGAAACATGTACTTTAATTCGTCAAACATCATGTATGTAGAGTATCTCAATCATATAGAGCAGCTCAAGAAAATAGTCATATTAAATGTATTTTCCAACATGTGTGTGCTTATGAATCTAAAAGGAGGTCATGAGGTCCCCAGGGGACATAGAATTGTAACATTGGGCATCGTAGTGATGCATTAAATCTGTAGCATCCCAGGGATGCATATGAAGCCAAAAGATAAAACAAAAGAAGAACGAGAAAGCCTAATGTAATATAATTAGCACAATCACGGTGAATAATTATATGTAGAGCACACTTGGTATTTTTGTTATTTAAGGTTTATTTAGAATACCCCACCGACGTGGCGGGATACCCACGACTCGATGTCAAGAGATATCCGTGACTGCATGCGGCCAAACCGTACACCCTAGCACATCCCAGGGATGTTAAATTGAGAATAGACTCCGCCGCCTAAGAGAAAGGGGCCTGGGTAGTATTGAAATGTAATACATAACAAGTGTCTATTTAGACGACGATGGTGGGTATTCCATCGGGGCTCGATGCTATATTACTCGGGGATTACTTAAGTTAAGATTTAAGTGATTAGGCCGAATCTGTTACCATAATAGTAAGATGAGAATAATAAAGTCATGCAAAGTAACAGTGTATCCATCACTTTACTTCCGTGTGTTTCAATTTGTCTTTCAGCAGTTTTATCAGATAAATCATGCTTTTAAACTGTTTTTTTTACATACATGTGAGAGCTTAATCTATATGTTTACTGTGTTTCCCTATTGAGCTAGGATGTAGCTCACCCCCCTTAGACTATCGTCGCGCAGTCCGGGACTAGCGGCGTGAGACTTCTAGAGACGTTGATCCAGGGGATTCAGATTATGTGCTCACAGAAGAGTCAGAGCCTCCTCCTGAGGAATTCTTCTAGGAGACCCATTGCGTACTTTGAGAGTGAGTTGAGAGTATTAGGTAAGGCTTGGTATGTCAAGCCTCTTTATTTGAATGTAATTAAATACCGTTGTTCTTTTGACAAACCGTCTGGGATGAACTGTTATCGTCAACGGTTTGGATAAGTTCTTATGCCCATGAGTTGGCATGGGACAAGAACTGCCTTTAGAGACCCTATTTATTTTAAATATATGAGTGCTTGTTTAGAGTAGATACATGTGTCTTAATTGCAGTTTTTGGCTTGTATATACCAATGCTTCGTAAAGAATCACAGGGCACGGCCTTGAGGGTCGTGCTGATGGCACGTGTTTCGGGGTGCCAAAATTCGGGCTGTCACAGTTCATCCTCGTGGATCGAATCCGACCCTAACCATCGATCCACGACCGTTGTTGGGCTTGAGCGTATTTAACTCGTGTCGTTAATTGCTTCCATTCAAAGCCCTAGCGATGAGCTACCGATTCCACGAAGAACTACGATCTAACACCCCGACCTAGACGAAGCGAGAGTCATATCTCTCGAATCGCCTCTTCCATAATCCTAACGGATCTCGCGCGTCAGATTGGACCCTACGTGAATCGAGCATGATCACCTAAGCGGAATCCTGCGAATCCCCAAGGTATCACTTTAATTTGTTATTTAATTGCTCAATTAATTAGTTTAATTTTGGTAAATTAGCATACCATAGGCATTCACGGATTTCAAGGTCATTGTCCCGTGTCAGTTTTGGTATCAAAGCTTAGGTTCTAGGTTAGGGCATACTTGCATGTCATTTTAATTTTATTGCATTTTGTTTCATTTGTGTGTTCAATTGCATGCACGTCACGTGTGTCCATATTAGTGTGCTCATTTGTGCGCACACCGTGTGTTTGGTAAAATTCCTCACACATTTGTGTTTCATGTTTGTGTGTCATTTTAACTTCATTAAATTTTAAGTTCATCAAGTGGGCATGTCTTGCGTTCGACAAAAATACTTATTCATTTTGGTTCACATGTGTATGTCATTTCGATGTCATTTGATTTTATGTCATTTGTGTCCTCATTTGTGTGCACGTCATGTATTTGTTAAAACTACTTTTTCGTTGTTGGTTTATATTTGCATGACATTTTGAATTTTGCACTTTATTTCATTTGTGTGTTCGTAGTGTGCGCGCCTAGTGTTTGACAAAAGTCCTTACTCATTTTGAGTCGCATGTGTATGCCATTTCGATGTCGTTTGTGTAGTCACATTTGTGTGTTCATTTGTATGCACATCTTGTGTTTGTTAAAATTACTCACTTGTTGTGTATTCGCATTTGTATGCACATCTCGTGTTTGACAAAATTACTCACTCACTTGTGGGTCATAGTTGCTTGTTCATTATAAAACCCGTGTTAGACTGCTAGTGAGTTTTGATCACCATGGGTACTAGTGAGCTTGCCAATGTTCTTAGGAGTATCGACGCCGCGATTGAAGTGCTCAATAAGAGCCCCAAAACTAGTGGTCGCAATAAATGTTCCAAGTGTCACGGATTTGGGCACTTTGCTTATCAATGTCCCACAAAATTTACCACTCCGAATTTATTGACTAAAAGAGAGAGTGACGAGGGACGGAATCGCAAGCTAACCCTAAAATAGCATAATCCCGCGTGGAAGGGGTTTAGGATCTTAAACATTTGATTAAAATAAAATAAAAAGAAGATAGGAGATCTCCGGATTCGCTCCAGAGAGGCTTGTCATCGACACCGCTTCGCTTGGGTTTCAAGGCTTCGCACCAAGAACTCCTCGTGTTTTGAAAGAATCACTCCTTCGATCGAAAACTCATCTCAAGTTCTCTAGAATTCGCACAAAGCAAAACTCATAATTTTCATTCATCATCAATACTAATTCTCATAAGAGATTACAATGTGTATTTATAAAGAAAAGAAACCCTAGGAATACTACTTAAAATAAAACTCCTAATCAACCATTAAAACTTTCTAATCTAACAGTCATAATTGATTTCACTATTAATCCCGTTTTTTTATTACGCGATCACTTTGGAAGGGTTAAATGATGCCCAATTGACGTGAAATTGGTCTTGTTTAAAAGCTTATCGAAGTAGCTTTCCAACAAGACAAGAATCACACAATTCCGATACATATTGGTAGATTTATGACCACTTTTCCGATGGTTGCGCAGAAAGTAACGGGATTAACAGTCACATATCACATATATGTGTCTGACCCCTAAATAATTCAAATAAGGAAACTAATCCTAAAACAAGCCACTTATTAAAAGAATCCTAATAAGAAAGGAAACTAAACCTAAATAAAATATTGCCTAAATTAATGTGCACACGGGTCTTTAACGGGCCTTTTGAAAGCCCATTTATGGGTTCATTTCTTCCTTATTGGCTTGCTTCGATTGGCCCAGTCACGATGCAAACACGTAGATCTAAATTTCCCGTCAAAGAGTTCTAAGGAGCCGGAAAATATGAGAGTTGAAGAAATTGTGTATGACCCAAGAACCATGATGAGTGAAGAGGAAATAAAAGAAGTTGAAGAAAGTCTAGTTTGTGTTAAAGAAACTTCTATTTCCCTGATTAGTGACGATGTTGAGTCGCCCACACGTGAGCCAAGTCACCCACGCACGATTCGACCGAGTCACTTACACATGATTTGTTAGTGTCCATGGAGTCAGTTGTACACGAGTCTTTGTTGTTTGTAGAGTCGAGTGCACTTGAGTCTTTGGTGCTGGTTGAACCGAGTACACACGAGTAGATCAAGTCACTTACCCATGAGTCAATGGAGTTCGTTGAGTCGAGTTCATATGAGCCATTAGTGTCACTTGATTTGATCACACATGAGTCACTAGTGTTGGAAGAGTCCACTACACATGAGTCACTAGTGTTGGTAGAGCCCACTACACATGAGTCACTAGTGTTAATAGATTCCACTATATGTGAGTCGTTAGCGTCGCATGCACATGAGAGTATCGAGTCCATAGATACACATACACATCATAGTCTCGAGTTGCATACCGCGTCACATTTTAAGTTTTGTTATGAGTCAAGTTTTGAGTCTCATTCTGCATTGCATGCCGAAATTACGCTTAAACTTAATTTTTGCAGTGGAGATTACAAATTATGGGTGGATTTGCCTGTGAGCTTCAAGGAAATCCAAATAAGTGGCCATGAATTGGTTCGGGTTAGACCTAAAAAATTTCCATTGGGAATCGCAAAGAAGTCCTAAACCCGCGTTACCGGATCTTTTAGGATGGTGACAAGGAGTGGACCTAAGGTTAATGTGCTTGAGCTACCTCAAGGTATGGGAGTTAGTTCAACACTCAATGTGGAAGACCTAGTTCCTCATCTAGGCTCAACCCCACTTCGTAGAACTCCTTTTCAAACGTCCTTTCTTTGTGCACCAATCCCGATCCCACAAACCATATCTTTTCCTTCTCTGAGCAAGATGAGTAGCGAGGTCATCGAGAAGATTTCAGATGATCTGGTGGCCTTCACCCGCGACAGAGAGTTTCTGGTTTATGAAATAAAGATAGTTGGTAAGTCGACCTCCAAGAGTGCATGGGCTAATCATGAGAGAGTTCACCACTTAAGCACTTGTATTTCCGGCCGATATCACAATCACACTTCATCGGTGGTGAAGTCTTTCGAATCCGAAAGAGTTGATGGGAAGCTTCAAAAAATATTTAGTAGAGTGGGTTGGCAAACCGGGTTATTGGGTTTGTAGAGAAGAGGTTCACCATGGGCGCCCCGATACAATCAACCGAGGTGATGATCATATGACATCGGGTGCAGTGAGTGTTTGGGCTAGTTGCAAGGAGTTCCATCGTTCGGGTCCCAATACACTTGACTAGTAATACATTTGTGTTTCATTGGAGATGAAAGCTTTTGAGTCTGAGAGAATTGATGGGGATGTCAACTTAACCAACCGATGCCACTAGCCAGTTTCATCAGTGATGAAACATTTTGAGTATGGGAGAATTGATGGGGACGCCGACATCGAGGACCTAGGGTTTAGGCCATACAAGGTGTACCGGCAGAAGAAGCAATGAGGAAGTTGAGTACTATAGCTTCAAGGGAGAAAAGAAGGCAAAACTTGTCATCAGGCGACGAGCGTCCATAGGTTTTTAGACAGACGTCCACAAATAGAGGGTGTTACTATTTTTTTTTAGCACGGACATCCGTGACCCGGACGTCTGTGATGCTGGTGACAGACGTCCGTGGAGATCTCCGCCCTACGACTTAAATGACGCGTTTTATCCTTTTAGTGATGTAATTTGTCCTTTTAGCCATTTTCTTACTTTCTTTTAAGATGTCCAATGTAAGTTACCACTAAGGGTAACATAGTACTTTTCTATTTTTAGGTTTATTCCCTTGTGATGGCTATAAAACCCAATTTGTAAGCCATTTTTGGCACTTGATGATTAATGAATGAGAATGCATTGCATTTTGGCTTGTGTGGAGCTTGAAGAGTTAGTCTTCTTCCCCATTTGGGGTTTGGTGTGAGGCCAAGGGTGAGATGCTCATTTATCTTTAATCTTCTTTCTTATCTATTTTTCTTGCTTGATTCCCTAATTTTCCAACAACCTCTTACATCAGATTTTCCTTTCATTAGATTCTTTCAATCCCCAAACCCTACATCCAGAAAACCCTCAATGTTCATCCTTGTTGATCGAATCCAACCCTAACCGTCGATCCACGACTGTTGTTGGGCTTGAGCGTATTCAACTCGTGCCGTTAATTGTTTTCATTCAAAGCCCTAGCGAGGAGCTACCGATTCCACTAAGAACTACGATCTAACTCCCCGACCTACACGAAGCGAGAGTTCTATCTCTCGGATCGCCTCTTCCGTCATCCTAACAGATCTTGCGCGTCGGATTGGACCTTATGTGAATCGAGCATGGTCACCTAAGCGGAATCCCGCAAAACCCTAAGGTATTGCTTTAATTGTGATTTAATTACTCAATTAATTAGTTAAATTTCGGTAAATTAGCATACTATAGGCATTCACGGATTTCAGGGTCATTGTCCCGTGTCAAAATGTTTATCCACCTTTTGTCTGATAGTAGTCTTGCTAAAAATACAAATTGCAGTGTCACCTTCTTTCCTTCTTACTGTGCCTTTCAGGATTTGTCGACGGGAAAAGTTATTGGTCATAATCGAGAAGATAGAGGGCTCTACATATTTGAAGGACAAAGAAATAAAGAAAATCCACGAGTTTTGAGATTTGTATCCGTTGCGGCTAAGTGCATTGGTGAGATTGAATTGTGGGGTGCATGTTATGGTGATGTGCTTTTAACACATCTGAAGATTTTATTCCCACAAAGGTTTACAACAGATAATATTCCCTTTAAGTGTGAAGTGTGTGAAGTCTGAAAGCACACTCGTGTTTACTATCCTCCCAGTGGGACTCGAAAGTCCATTAAAAGTTGTTCGTTTTGATGTGTGGAGTCCATCCCATCCACTTCTATATTTGGGTTTCGTTATTTCGTATCCTTTATTGGTGATTATAGTCGCCTCACTACCATATACCTGACGAAAATCAAAGATGAAGTTGACTATATTTTCCTAGTTTAACCATAAAAAATCAGCTCAATGCCTCCATAAAGTCTTTTTGTTCTGATGATTGGGGGGAGAGGGAATATTCTTCTCATATGCTCCAGTCCAACCTCTAAAACCATGGGATTGAGTAGCAGACATCATGTCCCTACACCCCTAAGCAAAATGGGATAGGAAGGAAGGAAGAACCACCACCCCCAATGGTGGAGTACAGAGCCATCTCCCAAGGGGCTACAAAAGGATTTTGGTTGAAGTACGCTTTGGCCGATATGGGAATTAATGTTACTTTTCCCATGGTTCTCTATGGGGATAATGAGGCTGCTCACCATATTGCAAAGAACCCGGTCATCCACAAGAGAGCCAAGCACATTGAAGTGGACTGCCACTTTACCAAAGAGAAAGTGGAGTCTAATGAGATTAGTATTCCCCAAATTAGATCAGAAAATCAGATTCGGAATATCCTTACAAAGGGTGTTGGAAGAAATAGGTTAAATGAGATCACCTCTAAGTTGGGCACGATCGACATCGATGCTCCAACTTGAGGGGTAGTGTTGGTAATGTTATATTAGTCTTAGTGATGTGTGTGCGGGTAGACCCATTGACAGTGTAGCTAGTTAAGTTGGTGGGTCCGAGTATCATTTGTTTTTCCCTTTATGTAAATTGGTGCATTAGTGTTGATGGGAGTGCTAACAACAGTTTTTTAAGCAAGTGATATAAATACTAATAAGAGAAGGGATTGAGTCCCAAGAAATTCAGCCCTAATTTTCTCCATCTCCCCTCCTTCCTCATCTAAACCTAAACCTAATAAATTTAACTCGTGATGGATAGTTTCTCCCCCTGGCAACCAACCTGGTTCACCATCAATTCAAGATCGTTCTCATTGACCCTGATTCCCATGATCTTCGATTTATGAAGGTTGACTTTCAGGCCGGAGACAGCTTCATAGATCATTCTCATTAAAATGATTTTCTATTTTAACTAAATCCTCCTCTAGGCAATGAAGTTCATTACATTTGCACTACATGTATTCCGTCTTTGTTCTGCCAATTTTTAAACCCCATGACTCCAATGCTTTTCTCCATAACTCCAGCTTATCATTTACCTTTTTCCTTGTTTGGGCAATTTTTGTATCGTGTATTGTAAGATACATTTTGACTGTTATAAAAAAATATATACAAAAAATTCTAAAAATAAGAAATGGAAATATATTACAATTTAGGATCATTTCCATGACATACAAAGTGTCGTATATAACATTTGAAAGAATTGATATCAAATAAATTGAACAACATAAAACATTTCATTGAGATTTCTTCTTTCCTTGTTTGGGCTATTAATACTATGTTATACGCAAATAAAATGCACAATGGAATCTCTTCTTGTATGTCTATGACCAACGCATCCATGACTAGGGGAAATAAATACGGGTTCAAGGCAGATCCTTGATGCAGCCCAACACCGACAAGGAACTCACCCGTCTCTCCGCACGACGTTTTTACACTGGTTACCGCCCTCTTATATAGGTCTCGAATAATCTCAAACATATGAGTTTAAGGTGCATTTCTTCCTCAGTGTCCACCAGATTATCTGTCTTAGCACTCTATCAAGCTTTCTCTGAATCAATAAATACCATATGTAGGATTTTCCTTCTCTCTGAACTTCTTAATATGTTGTAAGGTCGCAATATTTAGTTTATACACGGGTAACAACCCCTTAACTAACACTATCTTCCCTCACCCCTTGACATTCCAAGAGATCAACTGCATAGTTGAACAAATTGCCCAACCAACCTGAGAAATAGCACCATCAAATACTGGCCTTACCTTTCCCTGCAGACTATCTGTCCTAATTCAATTCCCATTAAACTCTACGACTCACAGCTCCCTTTAAATTTGCTACCCTATACCCCATCATACTATTGTATTCTAGGGATTCAAACAATTTCTTCAACATATTCTCAGCCAGAGGCGTAGCCAGGATTTTCTTCAGGTGGGGGCTAGTGATGGTCGATAGACGTTACTAGTTGTTTACCATACTTCTTTTTATCAATATCATTGATAAAATAACAGAACGACAAACTTGAAGAAACTTTTCAATTTGGGGGTTATAACACCTTAGATTTGGGGTCTTGCAAGCCGTAAAAGGCTACATGAGAACTATATTATATAAGTTTTTCAAAATTACATGGGGGTTAAAGCCCCCATAATGCTCTACCAGGCTACGCCCCTGCTCTCAGCCCTTTATGCTTCAACCCCATCCTCTTGCTCACCTTTTTCATGCTTCCCATCGTTTCTGGCTAATTATGTAAGTCATGAAACTGTCATTGTCTTTGGAAGAGCCTAAGTTCTCCGAAGAACTGTCACTGTCGAACTTTTTGGCATTCTGTTCCATTGTAATTTTCTTCCACCATACCTTTCCAGCCCTCTATATTTATTAACATCACCATTCAAGCATCCCTTGTCTGGTTACCTTTAATAGTCATTCCCTTCACTATGCCAATATCCTCAAGCCTTTCCACAGTTCTGTTACTATGAAAATTAAAATATTGCATTTCCGACACTAATTCTACTTCAACCCCAACCTCTTGTTCACCTTTTTCATGCTTTCCATCGTTTCTGGCTAATTATGTAAGTCATGAAATTGTCGTCGTCTTTGGAAGAGCCTAAGTTCCCAGAAGAACTGTCACTGTCGAACTTTTTGGCATTCTGTTCCATTGTAATTTTCTTCCACCATACCTTTCCAGCCCTCTATATTTATTAACATCACCGTTCAAGCATCCCTTGTCTGATTACCTTTAATAGTCATTCCCTTAACTATGCCAATGTCGTCAAGCCTTTCCACAGTTCTGTTACTTTGAAAATTAAAATGTTGCATTTCCGACACTAATTCTACTTCATCACCCCCAATATCAGGCAATGAGCCACCCCCCACTTCTCCCTCCAAACTTCTAGTCCTCCCTTATCACCATCATCCGAAATTGGTGAATTGGCCATTTTCACATACTGATGCCATCAAGCATAAAGTTTTCAGCATCAATTATAACATTGTGGCAGTCTTAAAGACTGTCAGGAAGGAATGGAAGGTTCGTGATTTCTTTGTTATCTCACAAACTCTGTAGCAAGTTTGCGAAATCGTGTACGTTAGTGTATATCATCTTGAGGAATTTTTGTATCTTTTATAAATAAATAGGAAAAATAAATTAATATATACAAAAAATAATAATAATAAGTAATGGAAATATATAGCAATTTATGACCATTTCATTGAAATACAAAGTGTCTGACATTCATTCCATCGTGTAAAACATTGTAAATTAGAATGTATATCAAATAAACTGAACAAAATCAGACATTTCATTCGATTGATTCATGAAGTGAAGATAAAAATCGATAATCGCATAAATCATGATCTTTTCCAATTTTGCACTATCTAAAACGAAACCCTACAATTGCACGTGTAATTTGGTGTAAATGTATTGCATACTTGTATATTTGGATGATGTGTCATTCAAGCTCCAACTTCTAGTATGGAACAGAAATCCTACAGCTGTACAAGTATACCTATGTATCCATGTACTTGTTTCTTGACATTGTAAGTTTGTAACCCACAAATACTTGAAAAACAATATATAAAAAATTCTAGTTTCATTATCCATTCTCAATATCAATACAAATGCCATCGTTGAGAGGTTAGGTTTAGGCTTTGTAGGTTGATTTACTAGGGTCAGTGTTAGGTAAGAACGAGAGATAGAGAGTTTAGCCAATGTGCTTAGTTAGGAAACGAGAACCGACTGGCTTTTATATTTAGTGACCCATTACTACAGACACGCCATTGCTACATACAAATACTCGCATACATCTGCACACACCAACATATATTTCTACACATCAAATTCACACCAATATCACACATGCCTAGCTTGATAGAACTGTCCTGAAGAAGAGCATAGTCAACGACCTTAGTAAGTACTAAATACATCTATTAGCTACTGGAAGGAGGCCACATCGATAAACTTAAAAGTATGATCTCAAGCCTTTTCACTAACAAAATGAATATCCACTTCAATATGCTTCGTTCGATCATGGGAATCAGATGCAATCTTTTCGGCAGTTTCATTATTGCAGTAAATAGGTATGGTGCCAACTAATCGTAAATCCAATCTATGAGGTAAGAGAGCTAAGCCATAAAAGCTAACATGCTCCATGTGCAATAGAGCAATAATCGACCTCGACAGCAGATTTCGAAAGAACAAGCCACTTTTTACTTTTTCATCCTGATGTAGAGCGACAGTCCGTAGTTGAGCCAGCACAATCAGCATCAGTATGTCTAGTAATTTACAGATGAGCATGAGAGTAATACATAGTTCCAAGGAAAACACAGTATCCCGATGTCCCCCATCAGTGTATCCAGCGTTATGCAGATGATCATGAGAGTGACATACAATTCCACAACCATGATTGGGATTGATACATATGAGAATACGATGAACAACAACTAAATGAGGAGCACAAGGAACGTGCGTGAACTGACTGACTAGGTTGACTGCAAAAGTGATGTCAGACCCTGTAATGGTAAGATAAATCAGACGACCAACGAGAAGTTGGTATTCACGAATGGTTATCAATCTCTTATGATACACCATACGATATGCGATACAATACACAATATGAAACATTGCGATACACAATATGAACGATACATGTTATTTTGATTATGACTACTTTTTTATTTTAAAAAATTATCACTTATTTATCCTAACTCTAATCTCAAAAAAATTATTAAAAAAAAAGATAAAGATAAAGAAAGAGGAGGAAGATGTCTACGAGAAGAAAGAGAAATAAGAAAAAAATGAAAATTTAACTGCTAACGAAGATGATGGTATTGATATTGGGGATAGATGTGACAGCCCGATTTTCCCGTTTCCACAAAATCCTGTACAATATTTTTTTTTTCTTTCTTACTTCTAAAACTTAGGGGAAACTGGACTGTCGGATCACACTTCGTAATCCGAATACAGAAAATACTTGGTACACCTACAAAATGTAGAGTCAAAGCATGGATATATATGGAAAAAATAAAGTTTTCCTTCTATGCATAACGACTAAACAAAAAGGGCCCAAAAGAAAACCACCAGTGATGGCCGACCATCACCTAAACAGTGGCTTCCAAAAATTCTTTTAACATTGAATTCAGTCATAGGACATACCAAGTCCAAAATCCAAAAGACCAAAAATTCATCATACGAACCCAAAACATGTCTAGTCCAAGTTCTCACCTAAGGTAGAATTCCCCAAACGGGAGATCCTGTGTCTTTCTCCAGTACCCGATCCTGATCTACACCTGTACCTGTGACGTATAGTCGATGGATGAGCTAACATCTAAGCTCAGTAGAGAAACATCAATAGCATACATATTATCACATCACACATATATCTCATGACATAATCAAACATGTTTTTCAAATAAAGATTTATAATTTAAAGGTATTTGTCTTGAAGCAAAACTGATATCCAATGTAGATTTCAAAGTTTAAACACATAATTTCTAAAACTTATTCTCATAATAAAAGAAAAACTTAAATTGATCACTTAAATACTATCTTGAGCATATATAGCATCGAGAGCCGCATATATATACCGATGGGAATACCCACCATCGTCGTTCAATGAACCATTTTATTGTTGCCCAAGCCCCTTCGTATGAGGGATGCTTATGTCAAGGAAAATTTACCGCAAATCGGTAAGAAATGAACGAATATCTCGCCGTCCCGGAGTACAATTGTACGGATATCCCGCCGCGTCGGTCACGGATATCCCGTCGTGTCGGTTGGGTATTCGCTCATGAACCTTAAATCAAAGTACGAAATTAACTTATAGTTTATTACCGTGAAATGTGGTATTTTATAATTAGGTTTGTAGTTTCAAAGCTCACACACACTTATTCACATCTTCATGATGGCACACAAGCATACAAATCTGAGTGCACATATACACACACTTTTGATATTTAAAACTATGAATGAAATTCATGCTAAATAAACGACAAGTTTCACAAATCACACATATTTCTATCACATCACAACATCCATGCTCGTTATAATCAAATGCATATGTTACGGAGTTTTCCCTACCTGAACTTGAAGCCAAAATGAACCCTTCCTCCTCTCAAGGTGACATCCCTATCACGTCCTCTTGATTACAACCTGAAATACATCAATTCATGTCTTACACGTCAAAAATGACGAAGAAAAGGGCGTCTCAAAGACCTTTTTCCTCAAAAAAGAATAATTGTCAGAACCTAACAAAATTGATCGATCGAATCCCAATCCAATCGATCGGTTCCTAAAATCAATCGATCAAAACACATTTCGATCAATCAGTTTCCCCCGAAAAACACACATTTCTGTTTGTATAATCAGTCCCACACTCGATCGATCGATTTCTCAATCGATCGATCGATCAATTCCTAAATCGACCGATCGGTTTACTCATAAACCAACCCATCTTCACATCACATTCCTGTCGACTTTACATGAAACTCGTCGACATTAAGTTAAGCCTGTCAACAATTTTCGATCGATCGAATTCCATTTCGATTGATCGGTTCCTCAAATCGATCGATCGAATTTAAATTCGATCGATCGGTTTCCTTCAGAAAACCAACCTAATTCTCTTATGCCAAAATCGATCGATCGATTCTAAATTCGATCGATCGGTTTTGACAGACACACAGCTTCTTTCTCCCAGGTTCATTTTCTTCCCAAATCTTCACCTCATGCTTATAATTTTTACCATACTTTCTCTAAAGCTTATCATAACTAAATATAACCTAATAAACACATCTTGCCTACCTTCCTTTGATCAATCACGCGCTTTTCCAAGAATCGTGGCTACGGAGGGTTTCGGAGCGACCTTTGTCTATTTCTCTCGCAATTGAATCGAAACGAACCCTACGACAATTCCCCACTCACGCACATACTACCTCTTCATTCTATTGATCGTATATCGCGCGATCACATGGTCGGATCACTGTTGAAGGATAGGAGATGAAGGTTTTCGACTCTCCTTCATTTCTCTTTCTATATCTCACTCTCTCAACTCTGTTGCAAAATCAAACAAAGCCAATGTGACTTGCGTGAAACGCCTACCCCCCTTTATCCCTTTGGTTTGATTCCATGTGAAGCACACACACCACTTGTGTGTTATAATTCTTATCCAAGAACTTAGGCTTGGTGTGAAGCTCATACACCTCATTTAAGCCTTAGCTCACTTACCAAAGGCCCACAGTCGGCTCAAATAGTTGGCCCAAATGGTCGGCCCAAAGCAATCGTCCCAACAAGTTCAATAAATGCTAATCATTAATAAACTTCTACTTTCCAAAAATTTTGACTCTAGGTTGCACACTCGCACAGGGTGACGTCCCAAGCACGCGCACTTAGTCAGTACGTGCGGGTTCAAAATTTGGGGATGTTACAATAGAGATGAAGAATGAAGACTTGAAATTTTTTATTTTTTACATTTTTGTTTTATTTTGGAATTATAAACTGGTAAAGTCAAGAAACAAGTTTAGAATTTTCTTCAAGTAGAAGTTGGGACTTGAAAGACACATTATATAAATATACACTCACACCACTTATACTTGTGTAGCTATAGAATTTCGTTTTATATAGTGAAAATTGAAAAATTTATGATTTTATGTGATGGGATTTTTATCTCCACTTTATAAATCAATCAATGAAATGTTTTATTCAATTTATTTGATTGAAGTTATAATTCTAATGTGACAGATGATGGAATGAGTGTTTTTGACACTTAGTATTTCAAAAATGATCATAGATTGATATATATATATATATATATATATATATATATATATATATATATATATATACATATATATATATATATATATATATATATATATATGTAAAAATCTAAGTGTATCTTATGATACTGTATACGATACGATACACAATACAAAAATTCTTGATTACTATATATGATACGATACACAATTTGACAATCTTGCTCACGAGGGTTAGATAATAATCCACCCTTACTCTCATGAAGATAATGCTTAAGGTCCAGAAGAGAGGAAGCATGCTTGCAACCAAGCATACCATTTCGCTTACAAGATCTCAAACATACTTCCTCTGAGAAAGAAAAGATTTTTTACATCGAATGGGCTACCCCCCACTAGGACGCGAAACAGAACACCGTCGAGGATGTTGGATGGATATCTAGCCCCGTCCCAACTGCATTGGAGCCGAATGCTTGTGGTCAGCGGAGTATTACAGCCTTCATTATGCGGTTATGGATTCGATCTAGGTAGCTGTCAAAAATACGATCTAGCTCATCCTTCACATGGGATATTTAAGAAATATCATTTTTATAAGAACAATATCAACAGCATACACCAGCAAGATAGCACAACCAGCAGGATTAAAATGATAAAAGAAAAAGAACATGCTCTGAGTGACATATCTGAAATCTCATATCAATGATCACTCCAGTGAAGCGATAAAACCATGCATCGGGCGACAACTCTGATACATCAGATGAAACCCTAAACAAGACATGCGGGATCAACCCGCTCTGATACCATGTTAAAACTAGTAATCTACTTACTTTAATAATAAAGGAAATAGCAAAAGAGAAGAATACCCATTTAGGGTTTATGAGAGAAAAAGAGAGACAGAGAAGAAGAGGGGGAGAAAGCATTACCACAAAGGCTACATTGTTAATATTCCAAGATATGCCAACTCCAATTTTCTTCATTTGACCAAACTTCAAAGGACTTTGCTATTGTCACAATTTCTTTTCTAGCTAGTGAGTTTCAAGTCGAAGGTCTTTGCAAACATAGCTTTAATAGTAAACAATGTTTAAGATAGGTGAGCTACAGTTGAGATAATCCAATATCATTGTTGGGGATCAAACATCAATATCTTCCCTGTCAATCAATGAACGATGCTAAAGATGAACTGGAAGTATTAATCTGTCCAAAGTGGTACCCAGTAATGCCTACAATAGTGCACAATATCGCTAATTGTCGATTTTGCATAAGGGTTCAAAGACAGAATTGGAAGCACTCATACCCACATAACAGAATAAATATGTAAAACATTAAATTTGAGCTAAATTTATATTATAACCAGTGTTACCTAGACACGTGGCACAGGTGCCAAGTGTCAAGGCACCAATAGATGTTTGGTACGTCAATTTCTAAAGATTCCAATACGGTGGTACGGCCGTAATAAAAATAAATTAAAGGAATAGAACATATATAGAATTTTTTTTTTAAGGGAACTCTTAAAGAGCCAATTGAGATATGTAATGAAAAGATACATAATATATGTCATGAATCTAAATATAAGTACACTAAATTATAAAATCGCTTTCAACGAGTCAAACACTAAATTATAAAATAATTGTGTAAACTTTAGTAGTAACTAAAGTTTACACAATTATTTTTTTTAAACGATGTTTCATTTTATTGTTGTCAAAACGATGAGCATTTTGATGGTATTATGTGGTATTTTCATATATGTCTAGAAGTTGCGTACTGTTTGAGGAGTGTCCACGTACCACCAAGTGTTGACACGGTAAAAATCCCAAAAGTAAAAGTGCCATGGTAACATTGATTATAACAATCTTTGACACATACCCCGAAAGCGACTAGCCCAGGTCCCCTTGCGTTTGGTCTCAATCCCTCAATACTATCATTCTCTGTAGGGTCTGACCTGTGAATGATAGAAGATGGCTGCGATATAAATTTCCATGGAAATGAAGATGAATGCTGATGCAGGGTAAAAAGGAGTAAGAATGTACCATAGGAGGTCCATTAGAACAATGGACCCAGCGTCCATCGTGATAGGCCGTTCAAGTTTCTCTATTTGTTCTATTGAGTTTATGGACCTCCCAATGCCACCATGCATACATATAATTTTCTTCTCAATAAGGGCAGCTAGTGGAAGGAAGTTGAAAAGTTGATTGAATCGAGTCCAAGCCCAGATTCCATCATTCTCCCCCTACAGAAACCTCTGCAATCAGTACTGAAAATTTTTAATTTACGAAGGCATGCATATTCCTTCATACCATTCTCTCGATGCATTCAAGACGAAAACCAAAAAGTGCATTTATATCAGCTGCCTCATGGTTTCCTCGGATCATGTGGACATTTTCAGGATACTCAATCTGTGGAAGTTGTTAAGAGCAAACAATCAAAGGTATATAATAAAAGTAAACAATGAGATGTACGTGGTGAACTATTACAATTAGCTTACAAAAAGCAAAAACTTGCCTTAAGAGCTAGAAGCAAGGTTATAGTTTCTAAGCTGTGCTGTCCTCGGTCAACATAATCCCCCAAAAACAAATAGTCAATATACCTGGAACATCAAATTTTAAATGGCTGTTGAAACAAACAACTCGGAAACAAAAGAAATACAGTGATCTAATGAAGATAGAAGGCATTACAAACTTCAACCTCAAAGAATTTGTGAGCTATAGATATTGCAGTTTTATAAGGAAACGAGTGGCAGAGCCAAGCAGTTCTGCTCTAGCAAAGTGCTTTTGGGGTTATGAGATTTTTAGCAGGACTTTGAAAATTTTGGAAGGAGAGTACTAAAAATGCATTTCAGCATATCCAGGTGATCATTTGGAAGATAGCAAGGAAATTTTTGAAAGACCTAGTTTAAGGATGCTTTTCAAGGTTGAACCATGACAAACCTAACTGCCAAAGTACTTTTCGATTGTGCTTTAGCTCCAAATCAACCTTGTGATATGTCGATTGGTCCAGATGCAGAGTGGCTAAAATTCTGGCTAAATTGGGATAAGGGGCGTCTTTCCTACAGATAGTGTGCCCTAATTATTTCCCTTGATGGGCTAGGCAGGAGAGCTAGCCACCACAGATGTTAAAGTGTAGGTGATACAGACAGGGTTTACATTATATTGAATACTCCAAACTTTGGAGTGAGAGAAACTCTCAACATGATACATTGGCTAAAAAAAGGACCTCACCTTCATAGCGGCACAAGATGAAGTACTCAAAATGTTCTGCATTTTTCTCGAATTTTCACATAAATTAAGTCTCTGATATACATAGAGAGGGAAATGCTAAGTCAGATTAACGGGCATATGAGAGACACTAAATTATGTTATATCTTTGTTTTCTGCCTTTTGTAACGTAAAAGCTAACATATCCAAAGAAAAAGAGTCATATCCAAAAAAAAGAAAGTCATATCTTTGTTATTCTTCCTTTTGTAATGTAAAATCTTACAATTCCATAACTAGATTTTAACAGAACCAGATTCTGAATTTTTTGTTTATTTTACATTCAATGGGAGCAAAAGGATACCTTTTACGAAGGCTTAGGCTGCGTATGATATAGCTCTCTGCTAGCCCTTGTCATAGCAAAGGACACCTGCTTTAGCAGGTTTCCATCCACTTTGCTAACATCCTGCTACCTGCTTTAGCAGGTACCCCTTCTCCTTGATAACTCTCTGCATAGCAAGATTTTATGCAAGATTTACATGTTCAACAGTTCTACCCTCCTCTCTACTCACTCCTTGCCAGAGCAAATTTTATTTGCTCTGGTAGGGAGTTAGTAGAGAGCAGGGAGGTTGCTGCTAGAGCAAGTAAATCCTCCTTTGCAGGGAGTTAGAAAAGAGAATGAGAACAACCTAAAGCAGGTGAACTCTGCTATGGCAGGGCTAGCAGAGAGCTATAACATACGCAGCCTTAGTGTCTCTAACAAATCCGACATCTAAGGGTGAGTTATAAGTTTTTCTTAAGTGAACTTTTATTTCATCTTGTACATTTTACGTCATTGGAATGCTTATTCACTATGAAGGTTTTGACACATTCATAAAGTCATACTCATACTATTATAGTGTCAGTCATATATACACATCTTACATACATAGATGTGATACAGTCATACAAAATTACAGGAGAACTTACATGAATGAATAGCAATAGGTCAAATGATGAATGAATACACTTTTTGGTCTTTTGGGATACAAGTGTAGGAAAGGATTGAAATTTTTATATGTATTGCAATTTTCTAATTTTCAGATTTTTTTAAATATTTTTCATATTTTTTATTTTTTTGCAAAAACTCGATTAAATCTTACGATTTCCAATTCGACTTACGATTCGATTCATTGTCTAGGGAAAACGATTTACAATCCAATTCACGAGTTGGCAAACTACTTCCACTAACCCTAAGAAGAAAAATTCTCAATTCCTAGGAACTCCTAGCTTGCCTAAGCCTATGACCATCTCAGTTCTAACGGGAGATCACTCATGCAAGCGCTTGGACTCCAAGACCTCCACTTCGGCTCGAGCATCATTTAGCAACCTGATGTGGAATATCGCTATAATGGTTTAGAAGTCATTTTTTCGCTTTATAGAAGGGAAATGAGTCAATGACATAATATTTGTTTTGACAACTTGAAAACACTTGCCATCTATTTTTTAATTTAAAATCGAAATTATGCCAAACGATAAATTAATCTCTTTCTTTGGAAATGTATGATATTTGTTTTTAGTCAATACATATGACTGAGCATTCATTGAAATGGATGATCAAGTAGCATAATTACTCTTTCTACTCAATCAAACGAATTTCAACTGTTCAGCTATCACAACTGTCAAGGAATACAACTCAATTACTTTATTCTTTACTTTCTCCCAGTATTGCATTTCTATTTGCTTTCCGTTCAAACACATGATTCTTAATTGAGGCAATCACAGTCTAATAGGGCTGCTGCAAATGGATCTGGTTCATGTGGACCTAAACCCACACTCGATTTGTAAACCTCACACCTCAATTAAACCCAACCTATCAACCTCACCCTAAACTTGAACAGAACCTGACACCTGGCCCATGACATGCAACCCAAACCCGACTGAATTAGGGTCTCAATGCCTCATAGATCAAAAGTCGACGCTATTATTAATCGGTTCAGATACCCGTTGAGTCTAGTTTTTAAGTAATAAGGCCCAAGGCCATTAGTCTCTTAGGCCTCTTATTAAGATATAAGGCCCTATAGTCTCTAAAGCATCTGAGAAAAGGTTCGAGGCCCAAACTCAGGCCCTTTATTAAAGGGAGGAGGGATTAGGTATTTATACCCAACCACTCCATTCCCTTTATTGTGAATAGGTGATTTGGCTCATGTGGGACTTACCACCTCGCCCAATAAAATCAAATAGAAGAGAGGGTAGAAATACCCAAACCCTCCTCTTTATCCTTAAAAATAAAATATGAATTATTATATTAATAAGTAAAATATTATATAATTTTCACCATAATGATAATGTATTAAACAATTCTAATAAATAATTCGATCTGGTACAGCCAGTCCTGCCTTGACCCGATTACAGTCTGTCATGTTAAATGTGTGTGACTCCAACCCCACAGATAGCAGGTTGGTTGCCGACTCGTAGGGTCTAACAACCCAACACAATTGCAGTCCTACAGTCTGATTGCCACACAAAAAACTCATTTCTAATTTTTGATGAGATACAAATATAGCTAGTTAGCTAATAATACAACAAATCCAGACTCCATTGTGTATGTTGCAACACCATAATATTTCTCTCTAGATGAAGAAAAAACTCCTTGAAAGATGAAGACATGTCAATAGGTGGACTTTCCATCATCATACTCTCCAAGGTTTGCATTGGAGTTTTCACTGACGTCCAAGTCATCACTTTGATGGCAAATCATTCAATGCTTCATCGTTCCAATACAATTCAGAATGTCTTTTACCGCTTGCCAATGAACTTGGCTAGATTACTATAAAATCAATTAACAAGATCTACCTCCCAAGTCACACAGCTTGAGCACAGGCTAAGAAGCCATCTCTTCAATTTCTTTCATCTTTGATTTAGAATGAGGAAATCAAGTACGCATATCATAAAATATTATAAACTTTCATGGCTCATATATTTTGAAAATTAATTATAGAGAATGCTAGTATATATCTGTTAGCAGTGCTCTTCTCATAATTATAATAATCACTAACCAAGACACTACTCTTAAAGATACTTGCTTTGGGAGGAGGTGTAAGTAATATCCTCATTTGTTCTCAGATAGTCCCTATTCTTAGAATGTGTAAAGTCATATAAAGTCCAAATTTAAACTTACGTTATATCACCAGCAGTTGAAGGAAATCCATACTCATCAAATAATCGCATTAGATCGCCAAATTGGCCATGAAGATCACCAAATACTTTAACTGGAGCCTTTAACTGTAAAACTGAAGGTTCCTGCATGAATATCTGCTCGGCAGCATAACAAAGTTCACCAACTTCATATGAGTCCAGAAAAAAGCTCCTATTAATAGGAGCTTTCCAATTTCGAGGCCTGAGCAATGCAGAAATAACCTGCAACAAAAGGAGTGGTATTAAACTTAACTACCCCCTCAATACCTATAAAACCACATATTTTGCAGACGATGCTAGCCTTTTTGTGCAAACCCTGAGGGGACTTCTGTCTAGTGAAGAACTTTTTTGTAGGATATGCCTGGTCGCTATTTAAAGGGTTCATTCGTCTGCTCTCATTTTCAAACTGATCCAATGAAAGCTGCCTCACCATCCCACCCAAGCTACCAACGGTCTCTTTAGCAACTACTACCTGTAGCATCATAAAGTCATAATCATTTGCCACCTTGGTAATTGGAAAGTAATGGAAGACCACCAGTGAATAAAAAAAGGAGAAACTGTCAACATACAGCTCTAGGGTGCAATCGGACATCCGCTTCAAGGGAATTTGTGTCGCTGCCATCTGTGGAGACTTCTGACGCCTGCATCTGGTCATTTATGTTATCAGAGGTCTTCCCGTCCAAAAGCTCCTGTTCTCCAGGAATTACAGATGATGCTTTTGCAGCTTGCCAAGCAGCGCTAACTGCCTCTGCTTCAGCAGTTGAAGCCTCGACCAGTTTCTCCATAGATTTCATGTCCATGCTGTCAAAGATGAAAATTGTCAATTGCCTTATACAAAACCGAAATCTGATTCAAAGTAAATTCAATAACCAACTGAAAAAAAGTGAAGTACAATGATAGAAAACCTTGAGCCACCAGGAGAAGCGATCTCTGGTCTTCCATTTAAAGCAGATGATTCATATGTAGATTCCGAAGTCGTGCCAAAGTGACTGACTTTGGAACTTGGCATAGTTGGAGTTCTTTCAAAAGCCAGGGCAGGTGAACTGATTTCAGACTGAAAAGGTGAATTTTCTGCAATGAGGAGATCATCTAGCAGCATATCTGTGTAAAATAAGTACAGTGACATTAGTAGGAAGTAAAGAACAGCGTAGAGAGAGATAGAGATAGAGAGGACCAGGAATAGGGTTTGAATCCAGACCGGGGTCCTGGGTTAGAACCAGTTGGATGCCATGTGGCACCAAACTGAGGATCGGGTACCACATCCTCATGCCAAAGGTTGATCAATGACCATCTAAAAATAAAAATGAAATTTCCATTGTTGAATTTTGGGTCAAAAGTGAAAAATAGTAATGCACCATGTTTGGACAGTGAACCGAGATACTTGACCTGTGATTTGAAGGTCTAGAAATTTAAAAATGAATTTTTTCCCCTAAAATCCTCTGGTGGGCTGAACCCTTAGAAGATATAAGCCACTTGCAATCACATGCCGCGTGATCTAGGGATTGAATCCACAGTCACCGCCAGGGGTTCGAACCCATTTTCATATATGTATACTGTCAATGACATGAACTTTGAATAGAATAGTAACTCCAAAGAGGAGACGATATATCCACATACCAGTGATTCATTCTAAATTACATATAAGAAACTGATCCTTTGTCATGTACATGTTCATACTATTTAGACCACAGGAATCACACTGCCATTCACATAATTAATAAGTAATCAAATATTGGTCAATTGCTGCAACAACGTAAAGTTTCCCTTTCGAAAACAGAATATTGTGATATAGTTGTTCAATAAAATAAAATCCAAATGTCATCTCAGTGTTATTCCCTAAACTGGATGGAGGATTTACAAGTGAAGGGAAGCAGCCATACAAGAGTTTTGGAATTCTTTAAAACTCGGTTGGTACCAGTACCATTAGTTTTTGTTTTTTCTTCTGATCGATAATGAGCAAATATATTAAAAAGAAAGGGGAAAAGAATACGGAGAGTGCTAAGTCAAGTAGTTAAGCACCGCTAAACATTAAAAAACCAACAAAATACAGCCCAAAACAGACAAGCAACCACGAGAAAAGGGTAGCACAGAGACTAAGACACTGCCTCAAGCCCAAAACAAGCCTCCCTTGAACATCTGGAGAGACAAACCCACTGGATATTCTAGAAATTCTCAGCCACAGAGTCCCACTAATGCAGAATCGTATTGCTGGAGACCCAAAACAAGCCACCCCACCCCCACCCCCCTTCCCTTCCCCTCCGCGGCGACCCAGACACAATGCTGCCTTTAACAAACTTGGCTACCATCCAAACAGGCCTTCTAGTGCCCCAGAATACTCCATTATTTATTTCCATCCAAATGGCCCACGTGAGTGCAACATGTGCCACCTCCCAAAAAACTCTCACTTACCCCTGCAACCCTGCCAACTCCAACTAGCAGCCAGGTTGACACAGTTGTGGAAACAGTAGCAAATTTCCTTATAATATGCTTTTTATTTGAAGGAGATTCTGTAGATTTGTACTTTGGGGACCTCCCACATCCATCCATAGGCTAACAGCTCAGCAAGTGCCATGGTGATTGGTAGTGGTACAACAGAAAAGAAGGTCCAACCTATAGAACTCTCGTCCATTCATTTAGCATTGTTATCTTATAATATTGTGTGAAGAGGACCTCTAATTCCACTCCCATCTTCGTTCTTCATTTTTTACATATATTGCTTCTTTATTTCAATCAAAGTTCCCTGCTTGAGGGAAGAAAAGAGTCATGTAAATATATGCAGCTGTGACCTGTATCTGATGGTATATAATTGTCTACAGTGCCTATTAAATTGCAGATGTTTGAACGACAAAGCTTAGCTAGTGTGCAGAGCTCTATGGAGTAGAAAACGGAGATCCTTAAGAGTATTAATTGATAAGGCCATCCATAAAAGTGCATGCATATACACAAAGACACACATTTGATTAACTAATCTGGTTTTAATATAAAACCAGCAATAAGAAAGGGAAGGATCTTTCAAGGTGGTTGAATAAAGGCATATCTCACCAAATTCTTCTGCAGTGGCCTATCACAGGCAAGCCAAAGCTGAACAACGCCAGTAAAAAACTTAAAACCTATATAAATTTTATTAATCCTCAAAAATGATTGCCTACATCAATAAAGGGCATTAAATCGCCTCTACATAACATAAAGAACATTGAACCAAGTCAATTTCCCATAAAGAAATAACTTATATTTCAACTAAATATTCTTTGAAGAATAAACAACTAGCATATGCTAACATGTGGTATGTGTGAATCACACCCAAACAAGACCCTAAAAAACCCCACAATTCTCCACCATTCTTTTCTTTCTTCTCCTTTCCTTTATTCATTTTTCCTTCTTTTTCGTTCCCATGTGACCAACTTTGACGCGGGACAACGACCCTAAAATGCGGAATATGATTTTATTCAGATTTTGTCGAAATTAAATAAAGTAATTCAAGTTTAATCGCAAAATTATCTTAAGATACCTTAGGGTTTGCAGAATTTTGATGAATAGATCACATGAGATCCAGGTAGGGTCCAATCCGATGGGCAAGTACTTTTAGAGTCGAGGCAAGATCGGCCTAGAGATAGGACTCTAGCTTTTCCAGGATTAGGCGCTCGTCTGCGGTCCGATGTAGATTCACGGATTCCATGTTGGATTGTAAAAGGGAATTAGGGTTTGTAAAAGGCTTATGACTTTTAGATCGGTTTATGATTTTAGAAAAGGTATTGGCTTTGTGTGGTTTAGGGTTTCAAAAGGGTTTAGGGTTTTGGATTTGAAAGGAAACAATTAGGCTATGGTTTAGAGAAGCAAACACAGATCGAAAGGAGCAAATAGAATAGAGAAGATAACAATGGCTTTTGGGAATAACTCCCTTGGCCTCACACCAAGCCCATCTCAGGCAAAGATTATTCAGGCATAAAAGCATTCAAATAATCAATCAACTAATTAAAAGTCTCTACAAGCCTCTATATCTAGGCCATCAATAATTATGTTCGAAATAAAAGAGTTCTACTACTAATAAAACACAAAAAGGGAAAGTTTCGCATGAAATATCGTCTTACGGGCTCGCTAGCGCGAGTTTTATCATCGCTCGAGCGAGGCTCGCTCGAGCGAGTTTAAGTGATCGCTCGCACGATGCTCGCTCGAGCGATTTTAAGTACTCGCTCGCGCGAGGGTTCTCTGCGCCGTTTTCCTCGCGTGCAGCGTTGCTCTCCTCGCGGTTTGTGTCCGTTTCTCCTTTGAGGCTACGGTACTCGGGCTTCCTCCGATGCCAAAAATCTATTGTGGCCCCAAATCCAAGGCTCCCGAACTTGGCATTCCCCGTCATTCTCCTCCACTCAAAATGTTTCATCACCGATGAAACACACACATGATACTGATCAAGTGTATCGGAACTCGCACGATGGAACTCCTTGCAACTAGCCCAAACAATTTCAACTCCTGGTGACATATGATCCTCATCTTGGTTGATTGTAGCGGGACGTACACGGTAAACCTCTCTTTGATGAACCAAATAACCCGGCTTGCCAACCCACTCTACCAAATATTTTTGAAGTTTCTCATCAACTCTCCCGAACCTGAAGGAATTCATCCCCGATGAAATGTGATCGCAATATCGGTTGGGAATACGAGAATTCAAGCGACAAACTCTTTCATGACTGGCCCATGCACTCTTGGTAGTCGACTTATTAACCGTCTTCATCTCATAAACCACAAATTCTCTGCCACAGGTGAATGCCACAAGATCATCTAATCTGTCCTCAATTACCTCTTTTCTCTGCCTACTTGGGGAGGGAAGGGGTATCAGCTGTAAAGTTGGGTTGAGATTGTGACCAGGGGGCTTCTGGAAAAGATTGCATGGAGGTGGGGTTGAGCTCAGAGAAGGATCACCTTATATTCTTTGAAACGCCTTAGAGTATTAGCAAATAATTCGTATTGATTGTAGCTTGAATTAATCTTCTGTTTAATTTCGGCATGCAATACGGAATGAGACTCAAAAGTTGACTGACAATAAGACTCGAAATATGAAGGGGTATGCAACTTGGGACTATGATGTGCATGTGACTCATATGTAACTGACTCGATACTCTCGTGTGCATGCGACCCAACATCACTATCCACAAGGGAGATAGAAGTCTCTTTAACATAAATGAGACTTTCATCAGCTTCTTCCATCTCCTCTTCACTCATCACGGTTCTAGGGTCATACACTTCCTCTTCTACTTTTATATTTTTCAGCTCCTCAGAACTTTCGCATTCAGTCAATAAATTCGGAGTGGGTAGTTTAATGGAGCACTGGTAAGCAAAGTGTTCGAACCCTTGACACTTAAGGCAATCAGGACACTTATCTGTCTTAGTTTTCAAACCATGTAGGAGGTGACGATGTGTGAAAGGAACATACTGTTCGCTAAGTTTCACCTTCATGTTCTCCCATGTGGAGATGACTTTATTCCGAAGAGACTCAATGCAACGTTATAAGCGAGTCCAAAAAAATTTGGCATTACCCTCCAACTTTGTTTTCACTAACCTAACTTTGTACTCATTCGGTACGCCATACAAATCAAAATACTCTTCCACACTAGACAATCACTCCACGAAGGTTTTAGGGTTCGTCGTACCCTCAAAATCTAGGACCTCATTCCGAATAAATTTTAGAAACCTATCGGCAGGATCGTACTCTGGTTCACGATGATGAGGGTATCTCCTAACTCTAGTCTCATCACGACTGTTGAGACTTTGCCAATAATTTGGTGTGTAGCGACTCCTATTAGTAATTGCACACATTTGGGCTTTGATGTCCCTAAGGGTATCGACAATCTCGCTCATGCTCATGGTGAACACGGCTTACTAACACAGGTGCTAAATGACATGCAAAGATGAACCACAATGGATGAGGAATTTTGTCAAACACATGACGTGCACACATAAAAACTGAAGGAAGATGCAATGAAAATTAAAGTAACACACAATATGCCCTAACCTAGAAAACCTAGGGCTCTGATACAAAAACTGACGCGGGACAACGACCCTAAAATGCGGAATATGATTTTATGCAAATTTTGCCGAAATTAAATAAAGTAATTCAAGTTTAATCGCAAAATTATCTTAAGA
This sequence comes from Chloranthus sessilifolius, assembly GCA_021018995.1. Classification (NCBI taxonomy): domain Eukaryota; kingdom Viridiplantae; phylum Streptophyta; class Magnoliopsida; order Chloranthales; family Chloranthaceae; genus Chloranthus; species Chloranthus sessilifolius. Next base: position 30,953,732 of record CM037598.1, read on the forward strand.
TACCTTAGGGTTTGCAGAATTTTGATAAATAGATCTACGAGATCAGTAGGTCCAATCCGTCATAGTACTTTTAGAGTTGGCGAGATCGGCTGAAGATATAGGACTCTAGCTTTTCCAGGATTAGGCGCTCGTCTGCGGTCCGATGTAGATTCACGAATTCCAAATTAGGCTATGGAATGGAATTAGGGTTTGTAAAAGGCTTATGGCTGTTAGATCAGTTTATGGTTTGGAAACGGTGTTGGCTTTGTGTGGCTTAGGGTTTCAAAAGGGTATAGGGTTTAGGGTTTGTAAAAGGGAATTAGGGTTTCTAAAAGGCTTATGGCTTTTAGATCGGTTTATGATTTTGGAAAAGGTATTGGCTTTGTGTAGTTTAGGGTTTCAAAAGGGTATAGGGTTTTGGATTTGAAAGGAAACAATTAGGCTATGGTTTAGAGAAGCAAACACAGATCGAAAGGAGCAAATAGAATAGAGAAGATAACAATGGCTTTTGGGAATCACACCCTTGGCCTCACATCAAACCCATCTCAGGCAAAGATTATTCAGGCATAAAAGCATTCAAATAATCAATCAACTAATTAAAAGTCTTTACAAGCCTCTATATATAGGCCACCAATAATTAAGTTCGAAATAAAAGAGTTCTACTAGTAATAAAACACAAAAAGGGAAAGTTTCGCATGAAATCCCGTCTTACGAGCTCGCGCGAGTTTTATCATCGCTCGAGCGAGTTTAAGTGATCGCACGCGCGATGCTCGCTCGAGCGATTTTAAGTACTCGCTCACGTGAGGGTTTTCTGTGTCGTTCTCCTTGCGTGCAGCGTTGCCCTCTTCGCGGTTTGTGTTCGTTTCTCCTTTGAGGCTACGGTACTCGGGCTTCCTCTACGCTTCTTTCGACGCCGAAAATTTGTTGTGGCCCCAAATCCAAGGCTCCCGAACTTGGCATTCCCCATCAAACTTCTTTCTCCTCTTCCTTCCTCTTGGAAAATCCTAGCATAACCATAAGGTTATGGTTCTTGATTGCATCAATAAGAGTTGACCTCTATCCATAATCTGCTAGGGCTGGTTCAGAGAAAGATGGCCTCCTTCAAAGTGCTAAGTGCCTCCACTTCCGCATTTGATGGGTGATCACTTCAGAAATTATCTGAAATACAATATGATCTCCTTGTCATCAATGCTAACGTAACCCACCCTTCCCTTCACTACTTTCTCAAAATTGAGCTTTTACCCAGTCCACATCTGGGCTTCTCCAAGACGATCCAAATTCGATGAAGAAAATGGGAAGACGCAAACCTTATTTTGATTAAAAATCAAATTTTTGAGAAAAAAATTCAAATGTCGTACTTTTGCAGATAGGTCCTCTCCAATACCTTAATAGTATTTTTTCTTAAAATTGATAGGCCCTCTCCCTATACCTCAATAATAATTTTTATATGATTATGTTTTCTTATAAGTTATGAATGTTAACTATACAGGAATTTTGCTCTCTTAGACCACCCAACAAAATGTAAAGTATCTGATCCATAGAAATTTTGCTCAAGTGTTGCCATTCAACCTAAGCCATGCGTTCTACAACATTATAGAAATGCCAAAAAGTTTAAAAATGGAAAGGCAAATATTCTTGTCCAAGCCAACAAAACGAATAAATGGAAAGCATTTTTTCCACTGGGCTACCACATGGTGCACATAGAACCGTAGGATGATGTCACTTATCTCAACCTGATCCCCAGTTTAGTATTTTACTTCCTAGAGAAGTTAAAATTCTCGCTTAGCAATTTGCAGAAATCGGATGGCCTGGATCCTAAATCTTAGCGAAACTACTGACCTAAAAAACTTAGAGCAGACTCTAAATGATTCATCTAATAAAATAGAAGAATTGGACTATACGACTTCATCTTAGTGACGCACATGAGATAAATAACCTCCTAAAAGACAAAAATGAAAAGGTCATTGAGAATGTGTTGATATGACATACCTATCTTGCATTGAAGATAAGGTTGTGGAGATGACTTGATATTCATGATATCAACAAGAACACTTTCAAATATGGGTTGGATATATAGGCAGTTTATTATATTTTCTGACGATGGATCTCCATAGCAGATATCTTACAAATTTGAATAACACCCAACAAATTGTGGAAGCTCTTAAAAAGCAAGTTGGATTTTCATGAGTATCTTCGTAGAAGATGAACTCAGTGCTAAAATCGTCGATTGGAATGTTTGAGGTGGCCTATTTCAATGGGATCCTCATTTGTAACCAAATTAAAGTAAGCATTACGAGCACTTAAAACACATCCTGGAGGTTTTAAATAGGAAAGTTCTCCAAAAGGTGCATTTTTTTAATGTGAGCTTTTATTCAAAGAACACACATGATAATAACTTATAAAGAATTTTTCTCGTGGCTAGGAACCTAAAAAAATACAGCAAGAGTGAACGTCACAAAAAACCACATAATATATCCCATCAAGATAGCTCTTCACTCAACCTTTCCCCTCCCCTTCCAAATAAGAATATTACAGTCTACTCCATCCTTAGTTAATATATAAGCCTGCATGCTTCATGCAACCTCCTATAATCTTTTTATTTCTCTAAACCTTGAAAAAAATCTCCAAGGAGGGGTAAGAATTGACTAATTCATCTAATCATATTGCTTGAATCACCTTCTATCCCATACTCCATTGTCTTTTAGGGTACATTTATGGAGGAGTGGTATCCACAAATTTGCTTAGGAAAACAGGTAAGAGATTGAAAGGGTTAAACATAGTGACGCGGGACGGTAACCCTAAAAGCATGAATATGATTTTGATGCAATTTTTCCGAAATTAAATAAATTAATTCAAGTTTAATCGCAAAATTATCTTAAATACTTTAGGGTTTGAAAATTTTTTATGGGTAGATCACGCGAGATTTCTGCTAGGGTCAAGTCCGATGCGCACGTACTGTTAGATTTGAGGCGGGATCAGGCCTAGAGATAGAACTCTAGCTTTTCCAGGCTTGGGCGTTCGTCTTCGAGCTGATGTAGATTCACGAGCTCAAACTAGGGCTATGGAAATAGGCCTAGTTTATGGTTTGCAATAGGCTTATGGATTGGTTTAGGTTTATGGCTCTGATTGGTTTAGGGTTTCAAAAGGGGTTTAGGGTTCGATTGAATTAGGGCTTTTGGAATATGGGATCAAATTTAGGTAAAAGATCAAGAGAAAACAGAGATAGATAATAGAGAAGATAAATAGATACCTTTGGGAATCACTCCCTTAGCCTCACACCAAACCCATCTCGGGAAGAAAAATATTCAAGCATAAAAGCATTCAAAATATTCAATAACTAATTAAAAAGTATTTACAAACCTCCTTATATAGGTCACCGATAATTAATTTGAAATAAAGAGTCCTAATAATAATAAAAGACTGAAAAAGGAAAATTTCGCAAAATTAGAAAATCTCGTCGAGACGCCCACGGACGTCCGTGACCTATGGACAGTGGGGGTTCAAAATACAAACGCCCATCACTATTCACGGACATTGTTCACGAACGTCCGTCACTGTTCATCAATGACCTTTTTTTTCTCCCTCAAAGCTGAAATTCTGTTGCGGCCCAACTCCAAGGCTCTCGATCTTGACGTCCCCCATCATTCTCCCTGACTCAAAATGTTTCATCACCGATAAAACACGCATGTTGTATGGATCAAGTGTATCGGGACCTGATTGGTGAAAGTCTTTGCAACTAGCCCAAATAATCTCGGCTCCTGACGACTTATGATCATGATCTTGGTTGATTGTAGTGTGACACACACTGTAATCCTCTCCTCGACGAACCAAATAACCCGGCTCACCAACACACTCTACCAAATATTTTTGAAGCTTCTCATCAACTCTCCCGAACCCAAAGGCAATATCGATCAGGAATACGAGAACTCAAGCGGCAAACTCTTTAATGACTGGCCCATGCACTCTCGGTAGTCGAAGTATTAGCAAATAATTTGTAGTGTTTGTTGCTTGAATTAATCTCTTGTTTAATTTCGGCATGCAATGCAGAATGAGACTAAAAAATTGACACAATAAGACTCGGAATGTGAAGGGGTATGCAACTCGGGACTATGATGTGCATGCGACGCTAACGACTCACATGTAACTGACTCAAGTGCTCTTGACTCTATCAACATTAACGACTTAGGCACAACCGACTCTGTGGGAACTATCAGCTCATGTGTGATCGAATCAAGGGACACTAACGGCTTATGTAGACTTGGCTCGATTAACTCGTGCACACTCATGTCAACCAAAACCAAAGACTCTGGGGTACTTGATTCAATTGACACTAATGGTTCTTGTGTAACCAGTTCGATGGGCTCATGTGTACTTGACCCAACATCACTATTCACAAGGGAGATAGAAGACTCTTTAACACAAACGAGACTTTCCTCAGCTTCTTCCATCTCCTCTTCACTCATCACGGTACTAGGGTCATACACTTCTTCCACTTCTCTATTCTCCGGCTCTTTAGGACTCACTCTTTTAGTCAATAAATTCGAAGTGGAAAATTTGGTGAGGCATTGGTATGCAAAGTGTCCGAACCCTTGATACTTAAGGCAATCAAGACACCTATCTGTCTTGGTTTTCAAATTCCATAGAAGGTGACGATGTGTTAATGGAACATACTTTTCGAAAAGTTCCACCTTCATGTCCTCCCATGTGGAGATGAATTTGTTCCGAAGAGACTCAGTACGACGTTCTAAGCGAGTCCAAAAAATTTTGGCATTACCCTTCAACTTTGTCTCCAATAGCCTAATTTTGTACTCGTTTGGTATGTCATACCAATCAAAATAGTCCTCTACACTAGACAACCATTCAAGAAAGGTTTTAGGATGCATCCACCCCTCAAAATTTAGGACCTCATCTCGAATAGATTTTAGAAACCTCTCGGAAGGGTCGTGCTCGGGTTCACGATGATGGGGGTATCCCTTGACTCTAGTCTCATCACGACTTTTGGGACTTTGCCAAGAATTTGGTGTGTAGCGGCTCCTATTATTAATTGCACACATTTGAACTTTGATGTTCCTAAGGGCATCGACAATTTCGCTCATGCTCATAGTGAACACGACTTACTACATGGGTTCTAAATGACATGCAAATAAGAACCAACAATGGATGAGGAATTTTGTCAAACAATAGACGTGCATACTTTTGAACACAAATGAGATAAAATGCAATAAAAATTAAAATGTCACACAAATATGCCCTAACCTAGAAACCTAGGGCTCTGATACCAAAACTAAAGTAGGACGGTAACCCTAAAATGCATGAATATGATTTTGATGCAATTTTGCCGAAATTAAATAAATCAATTCAAGTTTACTCACAAAATTATCTTAAATACCTTAGGGTTTCAATAATTTTGATGGTAAAAGGTCGATCACGCGAGATTCGGCTAGGGTCCAGTCCGATGCCCAAATACTGTTAAATTTGAGACAGGATCGGGCCTAAAGATAGAACTCTAGCTTTTCCAGGCTTGGGCGTTCATATTCGATCTGATGTAGATTCACGAGCTCAAACTAGGGCAATGGAAATAGGTTTACGGTTTGTAATAGGCTTATGGTTTGGTTTAAGTTTATGGCTTTGATTGGTTTAGGGTTTCAAAAGGATTTTAGGGTTCGATTGAATTAGGGCTTTTGGAATGTGAGATCAAATTTAGGTAAAAGATCAAGAGAAAACAGAGATAGATAATAGAGAAGATAACTAGATACCTTTGGGAATCACTCCCTTGGCCTCACACCAAACCAATCTCGAGAAGAAGAATATTCAACCATAGAGCCGCACAGACGTCCGTGACCTACAGACAGTGGGAGTTCAAAATCACGGGCGTCCGTCACTATTCACGGAAACTATTCACTGACGTCTGTCACTGTTCATCAATGACGGTTTTTTTCCTCCTTTGAAGCTGAAATTCTGTTGCGACCCAACTCCAAGGCTCTCGATCTTGACGGCCCCCGTCAGAGAGTGCTTCAATCTCTGCATCAAATAATCTTATGACTTTGGATAGCCAAAAGTAAGATACTTCCTCTCTAGTACCATTTGGAAAATCCCACACGTTTCAATAGGAATAAAATTACCTTTGTCTCTTCCATCATAATGAATTTTAAGATCGACTAGAAAAGGAAAAGCAATTCTACCCAACAACTTCGGACAGATTCCATGAAACTATCCGCAAATATTTTAGGAGAAGCCTAGCACACACACACACACAGCGGCAGTCATTCATCACCTCTGCAAAAATTGTTATATTAAACGAATGATTACCACTATCTTTCAAAGCCCCTGTTATAGATTCGACCATTTCTCACTCTCCATATTGACCATAGCACTGGAAATTACAATATGAACAACAAACTATTTGCTTGAGCGTTTTCATCCACTTAATCAAAGTTTTTCGAAGGTCAATTAGTGAATCAAAAGTATCCAAATTTATATTATTTAAAAAATAAAGGGAAACAAAAAATATTATTAACCTAAATAGAATCTGCATATTTTCAAATAGGTTTTGCATATGATGGGATCAAAGTGAAAAACTTCCTTTTTTTTCCTAACTGAACCTTGTAATGTTTTACCACTTAGAGTGATCCAGACATACGTATAAGCTTCTAGTATCTGGAGGTAAAATCCAAATCCTTGGAAGCACTGTTTTTACAATAAATATTGAAAGCTTTAAAGGAGGATGGTCAAATAAATTCAGAAAGGTTTGATTGCCCAAACTGTGTGACTCATGCACATGAAGCTAGATATTACAAAGCCTTTCATGTGAAATTTCATGACTGATAATTTGACATTCTTGGAGTGTGCAACATTGGCAGATGGAATAAAGGTAGACCAATAAAATGCTCAAAGCCATCTCCAGTTGTCCATTCCTAAAAGTGTGGGTGAAGTGAACAGTTTTCAAGTAATTTTGATGTTTAACTATGCGTTTAAACAGAATTTCAGCACTCTTTATTGTTGATAATGAACTTGAATTTCTTGAAGAATGAAACATTTCAATGGACTCCCCAATTTGACACGAGATTCCAAAGGGAAAAATAAACTACACATCCTTCAAGATAGTCTTTTTCGAAATCTGGTTATGCATACTGGATTCTTCCCTACATGATATCACAATTTCTGCACCTCATAATGGTGGACTTGGAAGCCACTTTGGTCATGACAAAACTGACGGGGAACGTCACGAAAAAAAAAAAAAAAAAAAAAAATTACTGTTCATGTGAACAGTGACGGACGTCCGTGAACAGTGACGGACGTCCGTGATGAACAGTGACGGACGTCCGTGATTTTGCCCCTTCACTGTCCGTAGGTCACGGACGTCCGTGGGGCACTACGGACGTCCGTGGACGTCGTGACGGGTTTCCGAAATTTGAGTTTTTTTTAGCGAAAACTTGCCTTTTTGTGTTTTATTTCTATTAGAACTCTTTATTTCGAATTTTAATTATTGGTGGCCTATATATAGAGGCTTGTAAAGACTTTTTAATTAGTTATTGAATATTTTGAATGCTTTTATGCTTGAATATTCTTTGCCTGAGATGGGTCCGGGTTAGGCTGGCGGTTCAATGGGATCCATGAAAGCTCAATCTCGGTATTTGGGCCTTTAGAATTTTGGCTAAGAGTGGTCCTAATGCATACGTGCTCGAGCTTCCTCCAGGTACGGGGGTTAGTTCAACGTTCAATGTGGAGGACCTGGTTCCTTACTTGGGTTTCACCCCACCTCCTGAAAACCCACTCCAGCCACCCCCTAGTCCCAGCCCTAATCCAACCTTGCAACCTATACCTCTTCCTTCCCCATGCGAGAGATCGGATGAGATAGAAGATATAATTAGCGATCATGAGTCTCTGCTGAGGGATTCGAAAAATACTTGGTTAAATGGGTAAGACAAGCGAGTCAAAACACTTGGGTCGAAAATGAAGTTAGCTTGAACCCGAGCACTGCTAGATATCTACCACGGCGTGTTTCGCCGGTGATGAAACCTTTTTGGTCGAGGAATTGATGGGGGCGCCACATACATGGACATTGGATTCGGTCCACATCATTTCTACCGGCGTCGAAAGAAGGGGAGAGGGCAGAATCAAGTACCACATGCGTGTTTCATCGGTGATGAAACATTTTGAGTGGAGGAGAATGACAGGGAACGTCACGAAAAAAAAAATAAAATTTACTGTTCACGTGAACAGTGACGGACGTCCGTGATGAACAGTGACGGACGTTCGTGATTTTGCCCCTTCACTGTCCGTAGGTCACGGACGTCGTAGCACTCTGACGTCCGTGGGCGTCGTCGTGAACTTAAAATTTGAGTTTTTTTTAGCGAAAACTTGCCTTTTTGTGTTTTATTTCTATTAGAACTCTTTATTTCGAATTTTAATTATTGGTGGCCTATATATAGAGGCTTGTAAAGACTTTTTAATTAGTTATTGAATATTTTAAATGCTTTTATGCTTGAATATTCTTTGCCTGAGATGGGTTTGGTGTGAGGCCAAGGGAGTGATTCCTAAAAGCCATTGTTATTTTCTCTATTATATTGGTTATCTCTCGATCTGTGTTTGCTTCCCCTACACCGTAACCTAATTTTTTCCTTTCGATCCCAAAACCCTAAGCCTATTTGAAACCCTAAATCAAACATAGCCAACACCCTTTTTTCCAAACCATAAACCTGTTACAAAACCAAAACCTATTACAAACCCATAACCTATTTCCGCCACCCTGGTTCGAACCGTGAATCTACATCGGATCGAAGACGAGCGCCTAAGCCTGGAAAAGCTAGAGTTCTATCTCTAGGCCGATCTTGCCTCAAATCTAATAGTACTCGCGCATCGGACTGGACCCTAACTGGATCTCGTGTGATCTACCAACCTGAATTCTCTGAACCCTAAGGTATTTAAGATAGTTTTGAGATTACGCTTGATTAAATTCTAATTAATTTCGGCAAATCGCATTAAAATCATATTCCGCATTTTAGGGTTATCGTCCCGCGTTAAAAACCTTCTCTTACTGGAAGATAAATACTTCTGGCCAAAACTATGATTAGACAGGAATCACCCTGTCGAGTATCAGATTTTACGAATAAGCAATCTAATGGCCTCTACTCCACTACTGCTATCGATTCCATGGCACCTTGGGAAGACATGAACACGAACTTTGTTGTGCGGTGTACCTCAAACGCCAACAAGGTATAGACTCTATCCTCAAGCTGTTTAATCCTTTCTCTAAGATCGCATGCTTTGTTTGCTTGTAGATGGACTCTATAATTGTATGGGAAAATCAAATAGTACTATTTTTTCGAATTGGAAACTTTAAGTGTTATCAGAGACGGATCATCATGGATCCCATATCAATGTTGGGCTGGTCATAAGCACTCCCGGGGACAGAGAGAGGGTGAAGGATCTGGGTTTCACAAACAAGAGCATCGCTGTGTTGCAAGTTGAATGTATCTGTGTCTACAATTAAAAATCTGTGCGAAGTACTTGAATATTATATTTTCCAATCACATAATAGGGATTTTCATGCTAAAAGGCATCCTGTATAACAGGTCTTTTCACATTAAATATCAATTTCTGAAATTGGGATTAACAGCCTTTACCTCCTTTGAGACCTCCATAAATATATATTCTAGCTCCAACAGAAGCAGATGCATGGCGGCAACGGCGCATAAGCTCCACAGAAGAATCAAACTCAGTGGAACTTTTGTTTGTTCGGGAGGAAGAAACGATCCCATTTCTATCCAACCATACCCCAGCAGCAGTGTCCAATACTTCCCAAACAGAATAAAAATAAAATAATGATATATATTTGACATTAAAATACCACCAAAATGAGAAGAAATACTTGAGCATACCTGCAATAGCTGCTTCACCTTCAACTGCTCTTCCTCCCCTCAGAACCCCTCCTGTAACATGCAAGCGGGCACCAACAAAAACCTACGAGCATGCAAAGGGACTACAACTGAGTTTATTGGTAGAAAATGTCAAAGAGCATGCATGAGCTCAGGTGACCAAGGGAAAGGGTTCATGGAATGTGCAAATGAAAGGAACAACGTAATACCATTCAAAAGTGCATAATCCCCCAACTAACATAATGCTTTGTATAGGCAGTGTTTTGCCCATACAAAGTTTCTAGCTTTCAACAGAAATATTGTGATTCAATAACACAACAAATATGGAAGAAAGAAATCAATATCAATTTACTGTTTGCTCTCAATTTACATATCCAATTAAATTAATAGTCATGAGGTTAATGGTTGATAGTTTGTCACTTACCGATGCATGTTGATACCTTGGAGAAGGAGAAACCCCAGGAGCAAGAGTCCACTCCCATCGATGATCCCTATGCATGAGTAGCCCATAAGCATCTTCAAGTGGCTGTAAATGTATAAATAAAATTAATATGCTACAACAACCAACCCAGCAAAAAAGCCTTAACAAAGAAAATTAACTCAATAGACATGGAAGAAAATGCCTATAACTTAACTAGAAATTAGAAAGAAAAACGACCATTCAGGTTTACGAGAGATGAACGCATTAAACCAAATTATTTGAGTTTACTTGTCATTTGAAAATGAAGCTGTAGTACCCAAACACATAGATGGGGTCTTCCATCCATGTTTCAAACTTCAATTTATTTTAATATAATAGCAGATCCCATGATGTACCCTTGGCTACATGCGAATAACATATTAATTATGTGTGTAATGTTATTTGAGGAATATTAAACTCATTTTGGGGTGCCATGAGGCGACAAACCAGTAAAACTGAACATGGATAAGTGAAAGTTGCTTTAGAGCAAATGTGAAGGGTGATATAAAAGCAGAAATCTTGACTCAATTTGGTTGCTTAGAAAAATATTACTAGCAGCATGTTACCTTGTATTTTAGGCAAGCTTTGCAAAGATATAGAAAATCCAGTAATTGAGAGATTAAAACAGAAGTGTCTACTTGGAAATGCAGTTCTTCATAGCAGGTTTAATTAATGCCTTGCTTTTTCGTTGTTCTACCACCTAAGGGTGAGATCTTGCATCTTAAGAAATTTTGCCTTTCAAACAGGTGACATTTTATTATAAAAAATAAACATAAAGTAAACAAAAGAAAAGTACACCCTGCTTCAAAGTGATTTGGAGGATAGGAAAAAGTTTCATCCAGTTGATTGGGAGGCTCTTTGCGAGCCTGCAGCAGTAGTGAGCTTGGTAATTCTAAAATTAAGAGGAGTGAACATTATATTGATAGATACATATAACATATTAATGCTAGCTCAACTCAAAGGGCTACCTTTCCACATGGCATTTAAACCAACATCATTAGCAAAGGGAGTTGTGTAGGTGGGGAGTAACCTACATTTAGTGTACATGAACTTAAATTCCAAAAAAGGATGCTACAAAAAGCCAATCTCACAAGACATGCAATTGGCAAAGAGGCCAATAGCTTTAGCATTTTGATAGACGGACTTGAAAACGAAGCTCCTAACGTTTTCCATTTTGACTTTCTATAATATCAACAGTTTTAACGCATCCTTTTAAAGGTCACTCCTCGTGCATTAGGGAAGACTGAAGAGTATCCTCCTTTTACTTAAATTGTATGTGGACTTTTTGCTTTTCTGAAAAAAATGAGAGCAATCAATTGAGAGCAAATGAAGAGTGATGCCATGGCTGCATTGGTGTTGAGAGTGGGTGACTGGATTTGCGCCAGATGGCGTAATGTTAAGTTTAGAAGACAATCGGTCTGTCACAGACATGGATGTGACACTACTCAACTAGAAGAAATCTCGGTTAAAAGCAATGAGGCGAAGATCCCGAGGGTGGGTTCAAGGAACAGATGATTCTTGGCAGACGTATCCTTCGCTGGTGATATTTTGGGTAGTCCCAGGGGTTCTCTCGATGGTCTTCCGCCAGAGGCTGACGTCCGGCCTCCAGCGACTGACGTCTCTTCCCTGCCCCCCGAGACATTTTAAAGTCTCTATTGATGCTAGTTCTATCGCTTTTAATGGTGGGCCCATCTTTGTGGACGTTTTTAATAGTCATTACTATACGCTTGCTAAAAATCTCCCCCGACTTTTGGGTTATTCTTCACATCAAAAAAGGATCCCTCCTTGCTATTCAACTTTTTAGATGGGTTCATTTACAGTGGGGATATTCTGATCGCCCAGCCCTATCTACTTTTTCTACTTCTAAGTTTCTTCTCCAGTTCTGTTCCAAGTCGGTAGTGGATGCCCTCTACAACCAAAAAGTGATTTCCATTGAGGCGTTCTTGTTGCTTGCGATCACTGGGCGGTTGACGTCGAAGAGATGGAGCTGCAAAAGTGGGAAGGAGGGATTTGGCTGAGGCTATTCGGCCTTCCGTTGCATGCTTAGTCTGAGGAGGTTTTCAACAGGATTGGCAACTGTTGTGGATCCCTCTTGTTGGTTAATGGGAGCAGTGATGATCTGTGGGAGACCAGCTACGCCCAGATCCTCATCGCCAACGATCGATGGGAGTCTATCCCCCGTAGTTGTTTCGTTCGCATCAATGGCAAGGGCTGCAGGATCTTCATAGAAATGGAGTTGGGGAGAGGGCTCTCTTCCCTAACGGCAACCAGAGTATGAACCGAGTTTGGTAGGGGGAGGTGAGGAACACGTATTTCATGGTTCCAGCAAAAAACTTGCGTCGGGTTTCTCCCTACTGAAGAACGGGATAGGTTTGGATGGGTTGACGGAAGTGAACGGCATAGAGGGGATTCACCCTCTGATGTATCGGGTCATGGGAGGTCGACCTCGTCGTCCGGCGAGATGATGATTCTTGAGGGATCATGGTGGTGAGCCAGTTTCGATTGAGGAAGGGGAAGTTGAAACTTGGTCAACTGAACTGGACGCTATCTTCCAATCGACGGAGACCCTGGGTGGTTCGAAGATGGAGTCGCCGACGGTGATCGATAGCGTTAACTCTACCGTTCTTCTGGATCTCCCTACAATTCTTCCAAATCTATCCCCGTTCGTTAATCCTTCGGTCCTGATTGCTGTTGGATCGGATAAGGCTCCTACAACAGAAATTTTGTCAAATTTTGAAATGATTTTGGGGGAGATGTCTACCTGGAATTGCCCTTTTATGGTCGACGTGACCCACGCGGGTCCGCAGCAGCAAAGTTTTGACCCTATGCTGGTTGAGCATGTGTTGATTCTTTGACAGCTGGCGAGGTTTTAGCCCTTCATAAAATGGGGATCCGTTCCCTAGTGGTTTCCTAGACACGGTTTTGTGCCAATGAGACCAAGAAGGTTTTCTGGCAGGTGGATAGCGGTGTGCCACATGGCTCTACGGTGGGCAAACCTGGTTCTCTTGTTGGTGGTTTCCTTTCCTAGCCAATAGTTTTCCCTGGGTCCTGGTTTCAGTCACCTGGTGATCAACGTAAGGTCAAGATTGCCGCACGTGTCTGCAGGAATGAGGAGGGATCAGGCTCTTGGATCTCTTTTACTAACACCTCTCGGAGAGATAGGACAGGTCTTTTTGATAGCGTGGGGCAGTGGATCTTAGAGGTTCCAGACTTGTGGACCTCTGCTTTATGGGCTAGTAGAGGGGCTTTAGTGTTTTAATGTATGGGTCCTGCAGTGGGCCCTTGGCGTCTATTTTTTGGAAAGACTTTCTTTGTGCCCGGTAGCATAGGCCGTTTGGCTCGGGTCGGGTTCTCATGGTCACTGGTTCTAGCATTGGCTCTTCTTCTAGCCTTGGAATTGATTTGGGTGGTCCTTCTATTTCGCCTTCAAGATCTTCCTGTTCTACTCGTGATTCTTCTGAGGTTGAGATTTCGCCTTCTGAGGAAGACTCAGATCTGTCTTGCTCGTCTTCTTTTGATGCCCTTCTGATCTGGTCCCTCAGGCGTGGGGCTTCTGGCAAATGGGGAGGAATGTTTTTTAGAGATAATGGTAGGGGTGCTTCTTCTCTGTGTGCTGAATCCTCTGGGGCAATGAAGTTGGGTCACGATGGGTCACGGTGATCCGGGTAGCCTTGATCAGATTATTGAATTAGACGAAGATCTGGGGATGTCATTTCCAGGATTGGAAGACAATCTCAAGGAGATCTTTGAAGCAATTTGTTACAGCTAAAGAAAAAATCTGCTACTAGGAAGAAAATTTCGAAATCTCGGGAGTTACAGAGATAAAAGTGGGGAAAGTCGGATGCGAAATGGTCGGGATTGCGATGAGCTATCATTCGGCTCTTGGTTGGGCTTCTAATGCAGAAACTAACACCATGCAAATATGATGGGTTGAGATTATTTGTGAATTAATATGAATAATTAAAATATGAATTTCCCAACAAATTAACATGGAAAATAAAGGGAATTTCAATTAAATAATTTGATTTAGCCCAAAATAGTGTTACTTTCGCCGTACGTTCCCTACAAGATCAAGAAGACTAGGGTTCTTAGCGAACAACTAGATCTCTAACAGTTTCGGGTCTCGAACAAACTCACAAGTGGGTTCTTACGAATCAAGCGAAATCCACAACAAAAGGATTCTAGGTATTTGTGAATCAAGGGAAGAAATCCCGTGTTAGGACAGTTGAACGATCTTAAGTTAGGTTACGGAAAGATCGAGCAAGCAGAATATGTAATTAATTCCAGATTTTAGGAATGAAATTAATTAGAAAGTTAACCAAACACTTACTCGTAAGATTGAGATAAGAGTAGATAAAAAGGATAGAAAAGTTAGTCTCGCACCAAACCGCATGCGGAAAGAAGAATCACTCTTCCAAGTTTTGAGAGACTCGAAGGAAACTTTGATAAAAGCTCTCAATTTGCAAAAGCAGTATTCAATAATCATCCAATCCCTAAAATTGTATTTACAATGCCTTTATATAGGCAAACAACCCCTTACTAACATAAAGTTCAAAGTAAGAAAATTTTAAAACAATTAAAACTCTAAAACGACAAGTTTTGCCTCAAAACTTGTCTAGCCACAAATTTGCGGACGAGACTCACGGATGTCTGTCCGAAGCATGGATCAAAATATCGTCTGTTACCGATAACGTATCGGACGATACGTATCGGTATCGGACGTGAACGATACGGTATATTAAATGTACCGTATCGTTAAAATATATGTATGTATTGAACGATACATTCAATGTATCGTTCGATACGGACTGGTACCGATACGTATCGTCCGATATGTATGTCCAATACGTACCGGTTTTTTGACCGAACGATTCGTACCGGTTTTCCGGCATTTTGATCCATGGTTCGAAGGTCATGGACGTCTGTCCTTAGCGATGTGCACAAAACAGAACGGTGTATAAATCCTGGATGCCCATCTGAATGTCACAGATGTCCTTGCCTTAATTTTCAGAACACCTTCATTATTTATTTTGGAGCCGTTTGGGATGTCTTCACACACTTCCTTCTCCTTCGATAGACCATAGGCAGTTCGTTTAATCAAATGTCCCCATCAATTCCCCCCGAGTTAGAAGAATTCATCCCCGATGAATATTGGTCGTGATAGTGCTCAAGGATATCCAGGTCAATCTGTTGGAACTCTTCTTTTGTCATCCACATAGTCTCTGAATCTGACTTATTCTTCCACTTGACAAGATACTTTTGAAATCCCCCTTGGTTTGTAGACACAATTTTATCTTCAAAAATATCTTCAATTATCTCACGAGAAGGACGTACAGGCAGAGGTAATGAAATAGGGAGGGAAACAAAGATAGGATCGGATGTGGAAGATTCCAAAGGATTAGGTGGGGTAATTGCAGGGTCATAGGACGAAACGAGATCCTCCACATTAAAAGTCGTACTAATACCCAAATCTGGTGGTAAGTCTAGTGCATAAGCATTAAGACCGACGCGTTTCAAAAATTTATAGGGTCTAACACTACGAGCATGTAGCTTCTTAGTAATTCCTTGAGGGAAGCGCTCAGGTCTATTTCGAACCATCACGAAATCAAACTCTTGAAATTCGTTGAACCTTCTATGAAAATTTATATTTTTCATCACTCACATTAATTCTTCTTCTAATCTGAGCATGAATTTCATGAATGCAATGTGCAAATGTAGATGTAGACTCTAACGACCTTTGATTAACTCACATCGGAATAAGATCTATCGGTGTCCTAGGTTTGTAATCGTCCACAACTTGAAACAGGCTCATCCCCACCATTCTATTAACCGAATTGTTATATGCAAACTCCGCGACAGGTAAGATAGAATTTCAACTTCTAACATGTTCACCTATAAGACACCTCAAGAGATTTCCTAAACTCCAATTAACAACCTCAGCTTGCCCATCCGTTTGGGGATGATATGTCGAAGAAAATTGAAGCCTAGTCCCCATTTTATGCCACCATGTGTTCCAAAAATAACAGACAAACTTAACATATCTATCTGACACAATGGTTTTAGGCAAACTGTACAAACGAACAACCACATTAAAGAAAAGTATAGCAATATTACTTGCATCTGAGGTTTTCAAACAAGCTATGAAATGGGTCATTTTTGAGAAACGGTCCATAACAACAAACACTGAATCATGCTTTCGAAGGGTCTTAGGAAGCCCTAACACAAAATCCATAGAAAGATCTTGCCACGGAGTATGTGGCACATGTAAAGGTGTATACAACTCAGTGTTTCGCTTCCTTTGTTTTGTCAATTGGCAAACGAGACATTGATTGATGATTTTGACAATAGCTCGTGTGAGATTGGACCAGTAAAAGCTATCTTCAACTAATGCAACAGTCTTGTCGCAGCCAAAATGTCTGGCGCACCTCCAGCATATAATTCTCAAACGAGAAAATCTCATAGAGAAGTGCGGGGCATACACAAGCGGTGTTTCAAAAATAAATACCCATCGTGTAGGGTATACTTACACATTCCTTCAAACTGGTCACTCACGAATGAGGCGTACTCTTCTCCAAAATCTAGACACGTAGGAGAATCATCCAATAAACGCTCGAATTCAGTCACCTCAACAATCATGGAGTGCAACGTCGCCACTTTACGGCTAAGCATGTCAGTAGTCATATGTTTCAGCACAAAGGTGAACCCTTCAAGTTGTTCAACCCATTTCGCATGTCACAAGTTTGACTTCTTTTGGGAGCTCAAAAATCATAGGGCCTCATGAACTGAGAAATGAACATATTCTTGCGGTAATAAGTAATGTTTCCAATACTTGAGAGATTGTACTACCGCATAGAATTCCTTATCGTATGTAGAATATTTCTGCCTGGCCTCATTTAGCTTCTCACTAAAATAAGCTATAAGGTGACCCTCTTGGCCCAATACTCCAATTCTATGCCTGATGCGTCACACGCAACCTCAAAGACTTTAGAAAAGTTCGGAAGGCACATAACTGGAGCCTCAGTCATACAGGACTTAATCTCCTTAAATACTTTTGCCGCAGCAAGTTTCCATTTAAACTCCCCTTTTTTATGCAATCGGTGATAGAGGTCGTTACCGTACTAAAATTACAGATGAACCGCATGTAAAAAGTGGCTAACTCATGCAAGCTACGGACTTCGTGAATGCTCTTAGGCTCAGGCCACTCCACAATAGCCTTGACCTTTTCAAGGTCCGCAGTCAGTCCTTCAGAGATTACGACAAACCCTAAAAGACAATACTAGCCATCTTGAAAGTACACTCCTTTAGGTTTGCGTATAACTTCTCTGAGAGTCAAACAAACTTGCCTTAAATGGCCTAAGTGTTGTTCCTTATCACGATTATAAATAAGGATATCATCGAAGTAAATCAGGAGGAACTTGCCTATAAAAGGTCTCAACACTTGCATCATGATCCGCATAAATGTGCTCAAGGCATTTGAGAGCCCAAAAGGCATCACAAATCATTCATATAAACCATCTTTGGTCTTAAAGGCAGTTTTCCATTCGTCCCCGCAAGGAACTCGAACTTGATGGTATCCACTCTTCAAATCAATCTTCGAAAATATTGTGGCACCAACCATCATGTCCAACATGTCGCCCAACCTTGGTATAGGGAACCGATACTTGACCGTGATTTTATTAATGGTGCACCAATCGACGCACATTCTTCAAGACTCATCTTTCTTGGGTGTGAGTAGTGCTGTGTGACGGCCTCATTAATCTGTGCGCCAGCATGAAGGCATGGCAACCTTAGAGCAGGGCTTGTGACTAGCAAGAAGGCGGGCGGACCTTGTAGCTAGCTATGTAGCGTGTGAGCGCAGAGACACGTGTCCCTGCAACACGTGCATGTGTCCCTTATACACTATGCGTCGGCGACTAGACGCACATGGGGCATGAAATGCGGTGCTCCGCATAGGGGCACGCAACGTGGTGCCAAGAGGGCACGCGGCATCCTTGTGCCATGAGGCACGTAATGCGATGCTCTGCTTAGGGGTATACGACGTGGTGCCAAGAGGGCACGCGACGTCTTGGTGCCATGAGGACACGCGACATCTTGGTGCCATGAGGCACGCGAGGCGGTGCCATGACAGCACGCGATGTGGTGCCAAGAGGGTACGCGATGCGGTGCCAAGAGGGCACGCGGCATACGAGTGCAATGACGGACCCGACATAGTGTCGAGTGGGCACGAGACACAGTCACGACTCAGACGTGATGCGGTGTCACGAGGGTACGTCATGTGGTGCCATGAGGGCACACGACATGAGGCCATGAGGGACATGGTCGCGACACAGTGCTATGTGGGCATGAGGCAATGAGGGCCTCGCGACTTGGTCGCAATGCGGACGCGACACGGTCGCAAGTGACGTTGATGTGTGACCTCACAAGACATGTGGGCTTGGAGGATGGCACTGTGTGCCACGGACAGAGATTCGTGTGCCATGGTAGTATGTCAAACCAAAGGGTTTGAGGTTCTTCTGCTGGAGAGCTCAAGTTGGTGTTTAGACCATACTTGGGGGAAGGGAGTTGTGGAGCTATTCTCCCACACATGGGGCCCTGCGTTGAGGGACAAGCACATGGCTTTCTAGGTTAGGGGTGGGCCTAGAACGTCGCTGCAGCGATGCGGCGCTACGGCGCTACAGCGATGCCATATGTCACCTAGGGTGAGGTTACCATGTGGCCCCGGGCCGGCGTCGCGGTGCACATGGGTCGGTGACTTCACGAGGGTCCTCAAGGGCTACGTGGGACGCAGTGGTGTGCACTAGCTGAGGGCCTGATGCGGACGTGTGTGGTTGCGTGGGCCACACACGATGCTTGGTTTGGATAGCATGAAGAGCTGCATGCTACTTCAAGTGTGCTGCTTGCGTGGGCCACACACGATGCTTAGTTTGGATAGCATGAAGAGCTGCGTGCTACTCCAAGTGTGTTGGTCGTGTGGGCCACACAAAATGATTGACTTGAATGGCATGAAGAGATGCATGCCACTGTCACAAGCTAGGAACTAGTGTTGTGCACTGGGTGAAGCTAGGCAGGCCAGATGGCACTGAGGTGCTGGCATGCGTGTCACGAGTAAACACGATGCCTTGAAAGGGTTTGCCTCGGGTGAAGGCAAGCACAATGCGGGAGTTCCCGTCCTCTAGGCGGGTGGTATCAGAGTGATGGTTGGATAAGTTGGTCTCGTTGTACGCGACAGTGAGACGTTGCACGAGTGTGATAGCCAGTGTTAGGTTGTGCCTCGTGAAAAATTGGTATCTGGGTTAGGTTGGCCTCGCTGTAGCGGCAGCGAGGCGCCGCACTGGCATCGAAAAAGTTACCCCATGACATTTGGTATCAGAGCCAGATCGTTCTGATTGGGACTACATTGGCTAGTTAGAGCAATGAGCTACACTCTGATTTTGTGCCAACCAGAGTTACTTGTGTGCAGTTGAGTTGCACGTCTGCGGTTGAGATGCAATTGAGTCGCAAGCAGAGGGATGGTACTATTGGGTTATGCTGTCGCGAAAATGTGCTCGACGCTAGTTGGCCATGTGAGCCATGCGTTGAGTTAGCGGGTCGGTCCGAAGTGGATGGACGCTGGTGACTTTCAACATGAGACGTTGAGTCACACAGGTGCTGAGAGCACCGTTGCCATGTCGGCATGGAGCAAGGGGGATGCTCTGTTCTTACTTCGTGATGATTGTTGCCCATGAGGACTATACGTTGCGGTAGCGGGTCGGTCCAGGATGGATGAACGCTAGTGACTCCAACATGAGACGTTGGGTCACATTGGTGCTGAGAGCACCATTGCTATAAATGACAAGGAGCAAGTAGGATGTTCCATTCACATTTAATCACTTGTTGGCTACGGGCGCCACATGTAAAAGTAGTGAGTCGGTCCGAGACGGATGAACGCTAGTGATCTCCAACATGAGACGTTGGATCACGTCGGTGCTGAGAGCACCGTTGCCTTGGATGGCAAGGAGTAAGTAGGATGCTCCATTCTCACTTCATGAGGAAGCTGAGATTTTGGAATCGGTCATTGGTATATGACGTGAGGGTCTAGACCGCTGGTATGCGGCAATGTAAGGATCGATATGTTGCGATGGGCCAGGATCGAGGATACTGTTAAGCGAGATATCGCAAGAACTGAATTGAGCTATGTTGAACCAGTGTAGGGGTCAGAAGCTCGTTGCTTTGTTGGGTAACGACAAGGCACGGTGTCCGTGAGAGACGGATGGTTGGACAGAGATCCAGCGTGACTTCAGAGGAAGCCAACGGAAGAACCATATGGGTACCTTCAGAGGAAGCGAGTCCCAAGTGATCTAGTATAACTTCAGAGGAAGCAAATACGAGAGCCAAATGGGTATCTTCAGAGGAAGTGAGTCCCAGGTGATCGTTGAAATCTTTGGTCTACGAGAAGGACCGTAGGTCGGGTTGCAAGAGGTGACTCGAGTCAAGCTATTGGGTGAAGACAGAGGTCGAGGTACTATAGTGTGAGAAGCATAGAGCTTCGTTAATTGAGCAAGGTGCTTATGGCAGGCTCTTGGGTGAAAACACCAAGGTGTTGAGGTATCAGAGCACTGCAGGACCGTGAAGGGCTTGTAATGATGATCAGGTCTATAAAGGTCCGAGAAAGCTGGGTTTCGTCGGTTGCTACGATCGAAAGATATAAGCAGTGTTGCGGATTTCAGCATTGTGAAGCATAGTGCTTCGTTGGGTTGGGCGTGGTCACTCACTGGCAGTCTCTTGGGTGAAGACACTTGGTGTCGAGGTACTAGAGCTGCAAAATTGCTACAAGCTGAGGCAGTTTGGGTGGCAGACTAGTGGCTAGAAACATACGTCGAGGTACTGAAGCTCTACAAATCAAACACAGGTCGAACACTTAGGCGAAGACACAGAGGTGTTGAGGTGCTAGACGGCAGTGTGGATGAAAGCTAGACTCCTGGGTGAAGACGGACTGTTGAGAACCTAGAGAGCTGCGATGCGCAATAAGTTGCGCAAACTTGGTTGCTAATGATCGGTTTGCTTCTGGTTGTATGAGGAACTAGTATATAAAGATACTTGGGTGAAATATCGACCGGACCAAGTTGGCTAGAACACTACGTGGGGTGAAGACACATAAAAGATGGTCATGGCGCTATGCCGTAGCATGAGGTGAAGACCTATTACGCCATAAAGGATGCATTTGGATCGTCACGATGAATTGTTAGGATTGTACCTAGGTGAAGAAGAAAGATAGTAGTCGAGGTACTGTACAAGTACAGTTTGATGAGCGTTGCTTGTCCTTGGTTTAGTGTGAGAACGTCTTAGTAAAAGGCCACAATAGTGTCGAGGAACTGACGTAGGAGTTCGACTATTGACGAGGATGTCAACGCATTGAGTGGGGGAGAAAATGTGACAGAATCACGCCCTTGAATGTGACAGAATCACGCCCCTAAATGTGACGGAGTCACGCTCCTGGTGCATAGAGATGCACAAGAATCAACTAGCAGGCAAGGTGGGAGGGCCTTGTAGCTAGGTTGAGTCAAAGGCAAGCTTGAGAAACATGGTCTTGAAGGCATGACCGATGTACTAAGATGTTTCGAAGGTAAAAATTTGCTAGGCAAACTCTTGGGTGAAGACACATAGTGTCGAGGTACTAGAGTGAGCTATAATCATTAATGCTTGGGGCATGCATAGTGATAGATTACGTTGGTGTGGAACCACGCGAAGCGACATAGTGATGGATTGCGTTGGTGTGGAGCCACGCAAAGGATCAATGTGTTTCTGGTCCGTAAGCACGGATGAGACCAAGATGAGATAGCGAGGAGGTACCAAACCTCGGGGCTAAATATTGGTGGAGACCTTACATGGAGTGAAGACTGCGGTCAAGAAACTGATACAGGTCTTGGTGTCAGTGTGGACATTGACACAGCTAGATTGGTAGATGTGGCATGGTCATTTCGATGAGATTTTGCGTCAACGTGGACGTTGACCTTATTGAGTCAGGGAGGATGTGACGGCCTCATTAATCTGTGCGTCAGCATGAAGGCATGGCGATCTTACAGTTGGGCTTGTGGCTAGCAAGAAGGCGGGCGGACCTTGTAGCTAGCTATGTAGTATGTGAGCGCAGAGGCACGTGGCCCTGCAACACGTGCATGTGTCCCTTATACACGATGCGTCGGCGACTAGACACACATGGGGCATGAAATGTGATGCTCCGCGCAGGGGCATGCGACGTCCTTGTGCCATGAGGCACGTAATGTGGTGCCAAGAGGGCACGCGACGTCTTGGTGCCATGAGGCACGGGATGCGGTGCCAAGGCGGCACGCGATGTGGTGTCAAGAGGACACGCAATATCCTGGTGCCATGACAGCACGTGATGTGGTACCAAGAGGGCACGCGACATCTAGCTTGAACGTTAAGTGATACGGTGCCAAGAGGGGGCGCGGCATCCAAGTGCAATGACGGACCCGACATAGTGCCGAGTGGGCACGAGACACAGTCACGACTCAGACGTGATGCGGTGTCACTAGGGTACTGTCACGGGGTAACTTTTTCGACTCCCGTGTGGCGCCTCGCTGCCGCTATAGCGAGGCAAGCCTAACTCAGATACCAATTTTTCACGAAGCATAACCTAACACTGGTAATCACACTCGTGCAACGTCTCACTATCGCGCACAACGAGACCAACTTATCCAACCATCACTCTGAAATCAACCCGCCTAGAGGACGGGAACTCCCGCGTCATGGTTGCCTTCACCCGAGGCAAACCATCTCAATGCATCGTGTCTAACCGCGACACGCATGCCAGCACCTCAGTGCCGCTTAGCCTGCCTAGCTTCACCTTGTGCAGTGCACTAGTTCCTCGCTTCTGACAGTGGCATGCATCTCTTCATGCCATTCAAGCCAACCATCGTCAGTAGCCCACGGGACCAGCACACTTGGAGTAGCATGCTGCTCTTCATGTTATCCAAACTAAACATTGTGTGTGGCCCGCCCGACCAGCACACGTCCACATCAGGCCCTCAGCTAGTGTGCACCACTGCATCCCATGTAGCCCTTGAGTGCCCTCGTGAGGTCACCGACCCATGTGCACTGCGATGCCGGCCCGAGGCCACATGGTAATCTCACCTCAGGTGACACATGGCATCGCCGCAGTGTCGTATCGTTGCAGTGACGTTCTAGGCCCACCCCTAACCTAGAAAGCCCATGCGCTCGTCCCGCAACGCAGGGCCCCATGTGTGGGAGAATAGCTCCACAGCTCCCTTCCCCCAAGTATGGTCTAAACACCAACTTGAGCTAATCAACAGAAGAACCTCAAACCCCCTTGGTTTGACATACCACCATGGCACACGGCCTCCTGCCCGTGGCACACATCTGCAAAGATGGTGTCTTAGCATTTATTATTGCACACGAATCTCTGTCCATGGCACACAGTGCCATCCTCCAAGCCCACCTGTCTTGTGAGGTCATGCATCAGCGTCACTTGCGACCGTGTCGCGTCTGTGTCGCGTCCGCATCGCGACCACATTGCGGGGCCCTCATGGCCTCATGCCCACATAGCACTGTGTCGCGACCATGTCGCAAGGCCCTCATGGCCTCATGTCGCGTGCCTTCATGGCACCACATGGCGTACCCTCGTGGCACCACATCACGTCTGAGTCATAACTGTGTCTCGTGCCCACTCGGCACTAAGTCGGGTTCGTCATTGCACCCAGATGTCGCGTGCCCTCTTGGCACCACATCGCTTGTCATTCAAGCTAGATGTCACGTGCCCTCTTGACATCACATCGCGTGCCGTCATGGCACCTCCTCATGTACTTTATAGCACCAGGACGTCGCGTGCCCCTACGCGGAGCACCGCATTTCATGCCCCTCATGCGTCTAGTCGACGTCGCATCGTGTATAAGGGACACATGCACGCCTTGCAAGGCCACGTGCCTCTGCGCCCACGCGCTACATAGCTAGCTACAAGGTCCACCTGCCTTCTTGCTAGCCACAAGCCCAGCTTTAAGGTCGCCATGATACATGCGCACAGATTAATGAGGCCGTCACATCCTCCCCGACTCAATAACGTCAACGTCCTTGTTGACGCGAAATCTCATGGGAATGACCATGCACATCCGCCAATTTGGTTGTGTCAATGTCCACACTGACACCAAGACCTGCATCAGTTCCTCGACCTTAGTCTTCATTCCATGCAAGATCTCTACCAATGTCTAGCCCCTAGGTTTGGTACCTCCTCGCTATCTCATCTTGGTCTCATCCGTGCTTACAGACCAGAAACGCATTGATCCTTTGCGTGGCTCCGCACCAATGCAGTCCATCTCTATGCCGCTTCGCGTGGTTCCACACCAACGTAATCTATCACTATACATGCCCCAAGCATTAGTGATTATGGCTCGCTCTAGTACCTCGACACTATGTGTCTTCACCCAAGAGTTTGCCTAGCAAATTTTTGCCTTCGAAGCATCTTAGTACATCGGTCATGCCTTCAAGACCATGTTTCTCAAGCTTACCTTTGGCTCAACCTAGCTACAAGGCCCTCCCACCTTGCCTGCTAGTTGGTCCTTGTACATCTCTATGCACCAGGAGTGTGACTCCGTCACATTTAGGGGCGTGATTTTGTCACATTCAGGGGCGTGATTTTGTCACATTCAGGGGCGTGATTTTGTGCTTTTATCACATTTTCTCCCCCACTCAATGCGTTGGCGTCCTCGTCAACAGCCGAACTCCTACATCAGTCCCTCGACACAATTGTAGCCTTTTACAAAGACATTCTCACACCAATCCAAGGACAAGCAACGCTCATCAAACTGTACTTGTACCAGTACCTCGACTACTATCTTTCGTCTTCACCCAGGTACAATCCTAACAATTCATCGCAATGAGCCAAATGCATCCTCCTCGCTCAATGGCGTAATAGGTCTTCACCTCATTCTACGGCACAGCGCCTTGACCAACTTTTATGTGTCTTCACCCCACGTAGTGTTCAAGCCAACTTGGTCCGGTCAATATTTCACCCAGGTATCTTTATATACAAGTTCCTCATACAACCAGAAGCAAACCAATCATTAGCAACCAAGTTTGCGCAACTCATTGCGCCTCGCAGCTCTCTAGGTTCCTAACAGTCCGTCTTCACCTAGGAATCTATCTTTCATCCGCACTGTCGTCTAGCACCTCAACACCCCTGTGTCTTCGCCCAAGAGTTCGACCTGTGTGTGATTTATAGAACTCCAATACCTCGACGTATGTTTCCAACCACGAGACCGCCACCCAAGCTACCTCAACTTGAACAATATTGCAGCTCTAGTACCTCGACACCACGTGTCTTCACCTAAGAGACTGCTTCACAATGCTGAAATCCGCAACACTGCTTATATCTTTCGATCGTAGCAACCGACGGAACCTAGCTTTCTCGGACCTTTAGACTTGATCACCTTGATCAATCAATGAAGCTCTATGCTTCTCACACTATAGTACCTCAACCTCTGTCTTCACCCAATAGCGTGACTCGAGTCATCTCTTGCAACCCGACTTACGGTCCTTCTCGTAGACCAAAGATTTTGACGATCGCCTGGGACTCACGTTCTTTGAAGATACCCATCTGGCTCTCGTATTTGCTTCCTCTAAAGGTATACTGGATCACCTAGGACTCGCTTCCTCTGAAGGTACCCATCTAGTTCATCTGTTGGCTTCCTCTGAAGCCACGCTAGATCTTGGTCCAGCCATCCGTCTCTCGCGGACGTTGTGCCTTATCGTCACACAACAAAGCAACGAGCTTCTGACCCCTACACTAGTTCAACCTAGCTCAATCCAGTTCTTGCGATATTTCGCTTAACTGTATCCTTGATCCTGGCCCATCGCAACATATCGATCCTTACATTGCCACATACCAGCGGTCTAGACCCTCATGTCATATACCAGCGACCGATTCAAAAATCTCAGCTTCCTCATGAAGTGAGAATAGAGCATCCTACTTGCTCCTTGCCATCCATAGCAATGGTGCTCTCAGTACCAACGTGACCCAACGTCTCATGTTGGAAGTCACTAGCGTTCATCCATCCTGGACTGACCCGCTACTGCAACGTATAGCCCTCATGGGCAACAACCATCACGAAGTGAGAACGGAGCATCTCCCCCGTGCTCCATGTCGACATGGCAACGGTGCTCTCAGCACCTGTGTGACTCAACGTCTCATGTTGAAAGTCACCAACGTCCATCCACCTCGGACCGACCCGCTAACTCAACGCGTGGCTCACATGGACAACTA
This sequence comes from Chloranthus sessilifolius, assembly GCA_021018995.1. Classification (NCBI taxonomy): domain Eukaryota; kingdom Viridiplantae; phylum Streptophyta; class Magnoliopsida; order Chloranthales; family Chloranthaceae; genus Chloranthus; species Chloranthus sessilifolius. The sequence continues at coordinate 30,980,319 of CM037598.1, forward strand.
GGGTCGAGTACTTTTTTCGCGACATATAACCCAGCAGTACCGTCCCTCTGCGTTCGAATCAATCGCGTCTCTATCGCAAACGTGTAACTCAACTGCACCCAAGTAACTCTGGTTGTCACAAAATCAAAGCGCACCTCATCGCTCTGGCTCGCCAACGTATTCCCAATCGGAACGACTTGGCTATGATACCAAATTTCACGGGGTAACTTTTTCGATGCCCGGTAGCGCCTCGCTACCGCTACAGCGAAGCCAGCCTAACTCAGATACCAATTTTTCACGAAGCATAACCTAACACTGGTTATCACACTCGTGCAACGTCTCACTGTCGCGCACTGCGAGACCAACTTATCCAACCATCACTCTGATACCACCTGCCTAGAGGACGGGAACTCCCGCGTCATGGTTGCCTTCACCCGAGGCAAACCACCTCAATGCATCGTGTCTAACCACAACACGCATGCCAGCACCTCAATGCCAGTTGGCCTGCTTAGCTTCAACTTGTGCAGTGCACTAGTTCCTCAATTCTAACAGTGGCATGCATCTCTTCAAGCCATTCAAGCCAACCATCATGTGTGGCTCACGCGACCAGCACACTTGGAGTAGCATGCAGCTCTTCATGCTATCCAAACTAAGCATTGTGTGTGGCCCGCGCGACCAGCACACGTCCGCATCAGGCCCTCAGCTAGTGTGCACCACTGCGTCCCACGTAGCCCTTGAGTGCCTTCGTGAGGTCACCGACCTATGTGCACCGCAATGCTGGCCCGGGGCCACATGGTAACCTCACATCAGGTGACACATGGCATCGCCGCAGCGCCACATCGCTGCAGCGACGCTCTAGACCCACCCCTAACCTAGAAAGCCCATGCGCTCGTCCCGCAATGCAGGGCCCCATGTGTGGGAGAATAGCTCCACAGCTCCCTTCCCCCAAGTATGGTCTAAACACCAACTTGAGCTATCCGGCAGAAGAACCTCAAACCCGTTGGTTTGACATACCACCATGGCACACGGCCCTCTGCCCGTGGCACACACCTGCAAAGGTGGTGTCTTAGCATTTATTATGACACACGAATCTCTGTTCATGGCACACAGTGCCATCCTCCAAGCCCACATGTCTTGTGAGATCACGCATCAGTGTCACTTGCGACTATGTCGCGTCCACGTCGCGTCCGCATCGCGACCACGTTGCGAGGCCCTCATGGCTTCATGCCCACATAGCACTGTGTCACGACCATGTCGCATCCGTGTCTCGACCATATCGCATGCCTTCATAGCACCACATGGCTTACCCTCGTGGCACCGCATCACGTCTGAGTCGTGACTCTGTCTCATGCCCACTCGGCACTAAGTCGGGTCCGTCATTGCACCCAGATGTCGCATGCCCTCTTGGCACCGCATCGTGTGCCCTATTGGCACTACATCGCTTGTCATTCAAGCTAGATGTCACATGCCCTCTTGATATCACATCGCGTGCCGTCATGGCACCGCCTCATGTACTTTATAGCACCAGGACGTCGCGTGCCCTCTTGGCACCACGTCGCGTGCCCCTACGCGGAGCACCGCATTTCAAGCCCCTCATGCGTCTAATCGACATCGCATCGTGTATAAGGGACACATGCACGCGTTGCAAGGCCACGTGCCTCTGCGCCCACGCGCTACATAGCTAGCTACAAGATCCGCCCGCCTTCTTGCTAGCCACAAGCCCAGCTTTAAGGTCACCATGCCTTTATGCATGCGCATAGATTAATGAAGTCGTCACAGTACGCCATGTGGTGCCATGAGGGCACGCTACATGAGGCCATGAGGGCCTTGTGACATGGTCGCGACACGGACACGACATGGTCCCGACACAGTGCTATGTGGGCATGAGGCCATGAGGTCCTCACAACGTCGTCGCGATGCGGACGCGCCACAGTCGCAAGTGACGCTGATGCGTGATCTCACAAGAGATGTGGGCTTGGAGGATGGCACTGTGTGCCACGGACAGAGATTCGTGTGCCATAATAAATGCTAAGACACCACCTTTGCAGGTGTGTGCCACGGGCAGAGGGCTGTGTGCCATGGTGGTATGTCAAACCAAGGGGTTTGAGGTTCTTCTGCCGGATAGCTCAAGTTGGTGTTTAGACCATACTTGGGGGAAGGGAGTTGTGGAGTTATTCTCCCACACATCTGGCCCTGTGTTGCGGGACGAGCGCATGGGCTTTCTAGGTTAGGGATGGGCCTAAAACGTCGCTGCAGCGATACGGCACTTTGGCGATGCCATGTGTCACCTAGGGTGAGGTTACCATATGGCCCCGGGCTGGTGTCGCGGTGCACATGGGTCGGTGACCTCACGAGGGCCCTTAAGGGCTACGTGGGACGCAGTGGTGCGCATTAGCTGAGGGCCTAATGCGGACGTGTGCTGGTCGCGTGAGCCACACACGATGCTTGGTTTGGATAGCATGAAGAGCTACATGCTACTCCAAGTGTGCTGCTCGCGTGGACCACACACGATGCTTAGTTTGGATAGCATGAAGAGTTGCATGCTACTCCAAGTGTGTTGGTCGCGTGGGCCACACACAATGCTTGGCTTGAATGGCATGAAGAGATGCATGCCACTGTCACAAGCGAGGAACTAGTGTTGTGCACCGGGTGATGCTGGGTAGGCCAGATGGCACTGAGGTGTTGGCATGCGTGTCGCGAGTAGACACGATGCATTAAAAGGGTTTGCCTCGGGTGAAGGCAACCACGATGTAGGAGTTCCCGTCCTTTAGGCGGGTGATATCAGAGTGATGGTTGGATAAGTTTGTCTCATTTGTCTTGGCGGCTGCAGAGAGATAGCCAGTGTTAGGATGTGCCTCGTGAAAAAATTGGTATCCATTCAAAATTGTGGCAAGTTAGGTAAAGTATAATTGAGAACCAAATCAATGGCGTATTGAATATCCCTTAAAGGTGGTACTTCAATCGGAAGGTCTTTAGGAAAGACATCGTCAAACTCTCTCATCATAGGTCCAACCTCTTTAGGAAACTCAACCCTCAGACTCTTTGGGTGACTCCATTGTGGCAACATAGACAATGTCATCTTCCTTAGCACCTTGTTCAAACTCTAAAGGGCTAACAATATTAATGACCTTAGTTTTCTTCACTCTCTCAACTAGGCCTTTATCATTCAACTTGTTTGTTTTCACAGTAGGCGTTCTACGAGGTAGAGGTATCCTTCTTTCATTTTTGCATGAAAGAGCACACGTTCGATCACCCGAACAATGTAACATCCTTGTCGTACAACCAAGGCCTCCCAAGGATGATATGCCCATCGCCCATAGGTACAGCATCGCAACATCAGGTGTCCTTATACGAACCAAACTGTATAGGTACCTGACACCTTTGTGAAACTGGGATTGATGATGAATCGACCCATGCTACGTTATAAAGTTGCGGGTGAGGTACGGGTGCATGTCCCAAGCAAGAAACTGTGCTTTCTGAAACAACATTAGTACAACTTCCACTATCGACTATGATTCTACAAGCTTTTTCACCACACCTGGCTACGATATAAAAGATGTTATCCCTACGCCATTCTTCAGTATCCTTTGATTGAGCTAGAGCACATCTAATCACAAGAGCTCGCGAGTTATTACCCTCCTCAACGGGGTAGGAGAGTTCCCTAAGACAAGCTACAGTTCGTTCCCCTACATGATCCTCCTCATCACTAGGGAATGATTCGGAATCATAGACTTCTACTTCCCCGTCTTCTTGTTCATCTTCAATTTCCTCTCTTATGAACGAATTTCGGGAAGGAAATTGTGCTGCAAAATGTCTAAAGTCATGGCACTTGTAGCACTTGTTTTGACAACCACTCTTGGGGCCTTCTAACATTGGACTCTCACCCTTATCAGCCTTAGTCATCGGCGTGGCAAGTGAATTGGACCTAGTTGAATGGGTATTGATATTAGGCTTATAACAAACTCATTATCATCGAAATGTCTGGTTTGGGGGGTCTTATGGTATCTTTCTATTTCCTCGACTCTAGAGAAACACTCATCTAGATCGGTAATAGGATATGGAATAAGTTCCCTTTACAATTCTCCAAAATCGAGATAAGGTATCTTTGTCTTGTTCCTCCACATTAGCGTGAAACATCAAGTCCTCAAATTTATCAATGTACTCTGTGACCGACATATTCCCTTGGCGAAGTGTTTAACATTGATCAAGGAGACGTTCATCATAGGAAAGGGGTACGTACTTCTCATTCAATTGGATCTTCATGTATGCCCACATAGAAATGGGAAGAAGACCCTGGGATTGTCTACGATGCTCTATACCCATCCAGTAAAACCTAGCTTGGCTTATAAGCTTAACTTTGGCAAACCGGACTTTGCGCTCCTAGGACATGGCATACCAATCAAAATAGGTTTGCAAGCCAGTCACCCACTCAAGATAGACTTTAGGTTGTCTTTTGCCATCAAAAGTAGGAACGTCCATATTGACGGCCTTCATGATTTTGTCGTCATGATTGGGTGGGAGATCGCATCGATGAAGACCGTCTCTTCTACAGTCATTGTTGTGGACTCGAAAATGATCATCGGTGATAACCCTAATCATTTCCTCGATACAGGTCACTAGAGCCTCCTGGTGGGATTGTTGATCACGCAACTGATTTTGTAACTGAGTATGGTGATCAAGCATCCGAGCTTGTAGATCTGCCTGACTCGTGGTCAACTTAGTTGCAAGTTTATTAATAAGGGCTTCTATCTTAGCGAAATCCATAACGATGCAAGACACAAACAAATATGAAACCTAGAACCTATATGAACATTGACGATCCCAAACTTACCAAATTTGAAGTAAAAATTAACACGATGCAAATATGATAGGCTGATATTATTTGTGAATTAATATGAATAATTAAAATATGAATTTCCCAACAAATTAACACATAAAATAAAGAGAATTTTAATTAAATAATTTGATTTAGCCCAAAATAGTGCTACTTTCGCCGTACGTTCCCTACAAGATCAAGAAGACTAGGGTTCTTAGCGAACAACTAGATCTCCAACAGTTTCTAGTCTCAAACAAACTCACAAGTGGGTTCTTTCGAATCCGGGCAGAATCAACAACAAAAGGATTCTAGGTATTTGGGAATCAAAGGGCTCAAATAGAAGATATCTTGTGTTAGGATGGTTGAACGATCTTACGTTCGGTTACGGAAAGATCGAGCAAGCAAAACACGCAATTAATTCTGGATTTTAGGAATAAAATTAATTAGAAAATTAACCAATCACTTACTCGTAAGATGGAGATAAGAGTAGATAAGAAGGATAGAAAATTGGTCTCGCACCAAACTGCACACGAAAAGAAGAATCGCTCTTCCAAGTTTTAAGAGAATTACACCCTCGAAGAAAACTTTGATAAAAGCTCTCAACTTGCAAAAGCAATATTCAATAATCATTCACTCCCTAAAATTGTATTTACAATGTCTTTATATAGTCAAACAAACACTAACTAAACATATAGTTCGAAACAAGAAAGTCCTAAAATAATTAAAACTCTAAAACGACAAGTTTTGCCTTAAAAACTTGTCTAGCCGCCAATTTGCGAACATGACTCACGGATGTCCGTCGGAAGGTCATGGACATTCGTCGGAAACGATGTGCACAAAACAGAACAGCGTTTAAATCACGAATGTCTGTCTGAATGTCACGGACGTCCGTGGGCACAAATGTCCCTGATCACGGATGTCCTTGGGCACGGACGCCCTTGCCTTAATTTTTATAACACTTTCATTCTTCATTTTAGAGCCGTTTGGGATTTTTTCGCAAACTTCCTTCACCTTCGAAAGACCATAAGCGGTTCTTTCTATCGGAAATCCCCATCAGCTTCTCTATGTTTCTATGAAGTTACTTTCTTGGAATGTGAAGAGTATGTGTGGTCTGAAGAAAAGAGTTGGGGTGAAAAGAATTCTCGCTTCGCTTAATCCGGCTATTTTAACTTTGCAAGAGACTAAACGAGGCAGTTGTGATTACTTCAAAGTCGCGTCCATTCCTGGTGGTAAAAGACGGGAATGGGTTGTGCTCGATTTCTATAGGAGATTGGGGTGTATTCTGCTTCTGTTGTTCTTCGAAATATTGACAGCGGCAACAGCTAGGATTTATGGTCCCAATGGTGAGGCTGATAGGGAGGATTTTTGGTTCGAGCTCGTTGAGTTGTCGCTAAATAGGATCTTTCGTTATGTCTGGGGGGGATTTTAAGGCCATTCGTTTTCCGCACGAAAAGACTAGAGGTCTACCGGATAGGCCATCGACGCAAAGTTTCAATTCCTTCATTCATGACTGGGCTCTGCTAGACTTGCCGATGAGGGGAGCTAGGTTTACCTGGTCTAGTTTACAAGATGTTGCTACATCATTCCGTCTCGATCGTTTCCTTTGTTCGTCGGATTAGTTAAATTTGTTCGCCGATGCGGATATTTTTGGCTTCGAAAGGGCAGTTTCTGATCATAGGCCGATTGTTCTTATGTGCGACTCGGTGGGAAAAGGACCAACCCCTTCCGTTTTGAAATTCCGTGGCTGATTAATGAGGAGTTTCGGGCTTTGATTCCTAATTGGTGGGGGGAATGCTCTCCTTCCGGGTCGGCTGCCTTTAGAATTATCTCTAAGCTGGGTCATCTTAAAAATCCGATTAAGTAGTGGAATTGGGAAGTGTTTTGTCTTGTTCACGTTGCCAAGGAGTCTCTGTTAAACCGTCTCAAAATTCTGGTGATCTGGAGGAGAGTAGAGGTTTATCGGATTCAGAAAGAGAGGAAAGGCTCAGGGTTATGATAGACTTTAATGATAAATGGTTGCAAGAGGAAATCTGTTGGAAACAGAAATCCAAGGTTCATTGGCTGGAGGCGGGCGACAATAATACCAAATTCTTTCATACGGTGGCAAATGCGGAGCAATAGCAAACTGTTGGGCATGATTTCTGTGGATGACATCGTCTATACCGAGGATAAAAATATCGGATTTCGTTTCGGTTTCGGTGGGGACCAAAACCAAAATTTTGGACCGAAATTTCGGCCGAAATCTGCAAACAGTGCCGAAAATTCCAAATTTTTATGTTATTGCTTCGTTTTGGTGGGGACCGAAACATTTCAGCCGAAATTTTCAAATTTCGGCCGAAATTTTGAACCATGATCTATACCGACCAATCGCAGATCAAACAGCAGATTGTTCGGTTCTATTCTGACCTCTACACTGATGAAGGATGGCAGCGGTCAGCTCATGACGGAATTCACTTCTCTTCAATTTCTTCAACGTACCAGTCAGTGTTGGAAAGGCCTTTTGAGGAAAGCGCAATCCTTTTAGCTATTCGGAAGAGTGGTAGCGATAAATTCCCCGCTCCCAACGATTTCACTACGGAGTTTTCCGTTACTTTCTGGTCGGTTCTCAATGCTGATCTCTTGGATTTTTTTTCTGAATTTCATGCTAATGCTTACGTGGATCGCAGCCTTATCCCAACCTTTATTACGCTGATCGCGAAAGTGGAAGGTGCGGAAAATCTTAAGGATTTTCGCCCCATTAGCCTCCTTAATTGCTTGTTGAAAGTGCTAGCTAACCGTATCAAACCTGTTATGGGCAAAATTATCTCGCACAATCAAGGGGCTTTTATTAAAGCCAGGCAGCTGGTGAACTTAGTGGCTGCTGCTCTAGAGGTGGTTCATTCAGCCCATCGAGATAATTATCCGGCAGTGTTATGGAAGGTGGATATGGAGAAGACTTACAATTGGGTAAGTTGGGCGTGCTTGGATTATATGTTGTCCCGTTTCAGGTTCGGGGAGAAGTGCCGCAAATGAATGCGGGCTTGTTTCTCTACACCGTGGTTTTCTGTGATTATCAATGGTTCACCAACCAGCTATTTCAAAAGCACTAGAGGGCTCAGGCAGGGAAATCCCCTCCCCCGTTTCTCTTCAATAAGGTCGGAGAAGCGCTTGGTGGTCTTATCTCACGGGCACGACAAATGGATCTCATCAAGGGTAATCCGATTGGTAACCATGGGTGTGTAGTGACGCATCTTCAAGATGTGGACGACGCGATGTTGTTTTGCAGGGCTGATTTTCGCAAATTAAAGGTGTTGGGAGATGTGCTGCTAATTTATGAGGCTGTATCGGGGTAGCATGTCAATCTCCTTAAATCCTTGGTGACGGGTGTGTGGATCTTCAACTTCTGGCTTGGCTGGCGAGCTTGGTTGATTGCAGGACTGATCAGTTCCCCATCTCGCATTTTCGGCTACCTCTTGGGACCAGTACCCCTTCTGTGGGGCAATGGGATCTGGCAATCCGTCGGTGCGAAAGTAGGCTGGCCTCGTGGAAAAGCAAGCTTTTAAGCAGTGGTGGCAGGTTGGTTTTGGTCAAATCTGTGCTTGCTAGTCCTCCCATTTTTCATATGTCTTTGTTTAAGTGCCCGGTGGCGGTTATTAAGAGGCTTGAGAAGATCCAACAGAATTTCTTTTGGGAGGGTGCGGGTCTGGATTGTCAGTATCATCTTGTCAGTTGGGAGGTGTGCCAGATTCCTACTAGCTGTGAGGGTTTGGGTATTCATAATCTGCGGTTGGTTAACATGGCTTTGCTCGGCAAGTGGCTTTGGCACACTGGTACTGATAGAGAGGAAAGCTAATGGGTGACATTGCTGGTCGAGAAATATGGTTGGATGGAGGGTGGCTGGGGAGTGAGGGTGGTCAATGGGATCATAAATGTTTCGGCATGGTGGAGAGGGATTTGCTCCATATGGCTGGATTTTTATAGGGGGGGTCCGTTTCTGTTGGGGTGACGAGCCTTCGTATCTCCTTTTGGGAGGATCCCTGGGTCGATATCAGGCCATTGCGTGTCCTTTCCGAATATTGATCGGAACTCTATTAACCCGGATGGCTTTGTTTCTGATTTCTTCTCTGATTCGGGTGGAGGGGCGGTGTGGGACATTGCCACGAGAAGGCTTCTGAAAGATGATGAGGTGCAGTCTTTTCTTTCTTTGTTTTCCCTTATTTATGCGGCTGAGAGAAATCAGCAGACGGTGGATCTCCGTCTGTGGACTGCTTCTAAGAAGGGGGAGTTTTCTGTTAAATCCTTTTATCGGTTACTTTCTTGGCATCCCCTCGTCCGCATTGAGTGGGTCTTCTTGTCGAAGCCGTGTTCCTCCGAAAGTGCAGTTTTTTGCTTGGACCGTCATGCGGGGGCATATTTTGACCATCGACCAGCTTCTCTCTAGAGGGAAAGATGTGCTATGTGTCTTCAATCGGAGGAGTCTATCTCGCTCCTCTTACTTCACTACTGGGTGGCCTCCGATATTTGGGGGGTTATCCTTTAGATCGTTTGGTATGTCATGGGTGGTCCCGCACTCTATCACCAACCATTTGATGGCGTGGTTTGGTACATATGTGGAAGGGTAGCATGGTGTGTTTTGGAGAGTTGGTTTTTCCATGGTGATTGGGGGTATTTGGTTGGAAAGAAATTATCCTTCACAAGACGCATTGTCCAACTGGGCTGATTCTGAAATCGATCAAAGATTTGATCTGTCTTTGGTGGCATCTAGAAAAACAAGGTGCCTCAGGGAGCTCTAGTTTTTTTTATGGAGGATAGTTAGGCTTTGCCTCCTTCCGAGTCTTTTGTTGTTTTGGGGCTCAGGCTGGCTCTTTTCTTTTTTGTTTTTTTCTTTCCTTTTTCCGTTGTTCTTCTTCTTTTTTGCCCTGTTGCGCCCTTCTCGGTGCTTTTGTTTCTGGCCTCCCAGCTTCTCGCTGGCTTTTTTAATAGAAATCTTTTTTACCGACCAAAAAAAAAAACAGTTTCAGCTGGTGCCAATCACTCATTTTGCGACCAAATACTTTAAAATTTTGGGGTTGCAATAAACTATCTTTGTAAGGAAGATAGCAGCTTTAAAAAGCCATAGCACCATCAAAGATGTGAGTGGGAAGTGAGAAGAGTACTCTAGCTAGCCCTCACAAGAGTGTTCTCTTCTTCTAGTAATAACGCCCCTTTCCTAACCACTACTTGAGCTTTCATCAGAAGCCCAGGACCCAAGCATAAGGAAAGCTTGGGATTGATTGATGGTTACAGATCCCCCCACACAAAAATCAGCTGTTCATACTATCAGACCAATACTAGTTTTTTCTTAAGTTAAGTGATGAAAGGAACACTATCTGCAAATCTGAAGTATAGCTAGCTTTTCATTTCTCGAACAATAATAATAATGAAACATAACAGACTTCAAGCATACCCAAATAGGCAAATTGCACAAATCGATAGTGTTGATTAATTTCCTTTCTCAAAAATACAAGCAGTGGCATGAAATTAAGACTATCAGTAGCAACTAAAATAACTACAACAAAATGCATTTTATTCTCCTAATTTCTTCATTTCATTAAAGACTGATTTCCGATGATTAACTTCAACCACAGCAACTTTCCGGCAGGATTTAAAATTTCCCTGGATGGGTAGGTACTTGATTACAAAATTACCCGAGCAGCATTTCTATAGAGATACCCTGAAGCTGACAACAATACACCAAGACCCGATTCATAAAACAATAAAATTCATATAACAATAAAACAGTAAATTCACATAATTTACTGTTGCAGACAAAAAAAAAGCTACTGAAAACTATCACTGATCCAAACAAGAATAAAGATGATACCATGCCCGAAGCATCTCGTCCACCACAAAGCACGAACATACCATCTGAACGAGTACTAGCTGTTGCATACCTACAAAGTCATGTGACATGATGTTAAGTTCTCATAAAATTAATATATTAGTGAACAAATCTATACTGTATAATCAATAGGCCACCCCTCTAACGGATGGATGAAATATTGAGAAGGTCTCAAAGTTCACAGTTGCAGTCCAACAAACAAGAAGATGACACAGTGGGAAGAGACGAGAGGAAATTCTCCAAATTGGGAAACTTCAAGAAAGAGCAAGTGGGCACATTTACTTAGAATAAAATACCTCCAAATTTCCCTTAAACCATGTCTGTAGTATAGAACACTAGTTAGTTTGATTTGAGATGACAGTTTTGAAGAGTTCTCGACAACCTCTATCATATATGATGATTTGGATTCAGTTCAAGTATGGTTGATGCTTTATTTTCAAGAAACAAAAAGATTGCAAAAACCTGACCAGAATCCCTTTTTTTATGGATATTGTAGTGAGTCAGTTTGGATTTTCTTTGGCAAACTTAATGTGATGAACTGTTTCTTACCTGCAAATCAGTTAGAAGTCATCTTATTCATTTGGATAAGTACCAAGTTCACAGTGATGAAAAAATCAGTCCAAAAGGATGCCCGTGCAAGCCTATTTTCTACCATTTTCAGCCTTTATTTAACACATGTTGTTCTCCCGCTACTGTAACCTGTTTTCATGGCGTCTATGAGCCAATACACAATGGGGGAACCATCGACTCAATTATATTGTAAATGCTTGATTGGGCAGTCATTGACGTTTTCATACATGATATTTGAGAAGATCTTCACATTTTGATTATATTTCTATGTAGTTGCATTATCCCTTTTCCTTATTGTGGTTTTTCTCACCTCCTTTTGTATTTATGGAGCCAAAACTATTTATGGACAGTGAAAGGATGCCCCTTGTGTATCACCGATGTGAGGCTTGATAGGGATAACTTTCCTGCATGGTCTCAATCAGTTAAAAATCCATAGTTCTAAAACTTGGCTAGTAGATGGGTTAAGTCTGCCGAGTCACTCAACTCGCCAGGATTTCGAGTTGAGTCTGAGACGAGTCAAGATTTTGCTAGGATGATGCAAATAAGGGTTCATAAACTACGCTTACATGAAAAATATTTTCATGAGATAAGGTTTTACAATCATTTTAAAAAGTATTAAAGTACCCATTTTATCAGCATAGCTTTCCATCTTTTTCCTTGTAACCTTTTTTTTTATTTTTATAAGATATATATTTTAGAAACATATACTAAATTACCAGGTCGGAGCGAGTCGAGTTTATCCGAGTCTTCGAGTTAACTCGACTCAACTGAATTTCTAGTCGAGTCGAGTTTTTGTGTTTTAAACTAAAATGCATGTTGGAGGCGTGATGAAACTTGGCTACCTCGTAGGAAAAAGCAAATCAACTAATGATGTAGATCCTGAATTTGATAGATGGGAGGCTAATACTTGTACTGTCTTGCATGACAGAAAAGTTTCATGCATCCACACATTCCTACACCAGTGCAGGATCATTCTGAATTTGTTTCAGAGACTTGCACCCCTTCTGATTTTCAAAGTAGGGGGAATGAGTGTGGTCATGGCCATGGTCACGATTGAGAGGATGCTCTAGTGGTCATGGACCTCGTGGTTCGGTAAGTTACAGTTATCGCAATAAACCTGGGCATGCTCGTGATTCTTGCTATTGGCTCAATGGTTTCCTTACACATTCTTCACATGCCTCTGCTCGTGCTGCTTTTATTGACGAGCCAGTTACCATTGCGACAAATGCATCAAAGAGGTCTCATCTGCCGAGTTTCTTGACCTGCAGCAAAGTGTTAGCAACTTGACCTAGCTTCTACCAAGAACCCACTAGTTGAGACCCTATGTAAGAACCATATTTTTCTTTTACCTTTTTCATGATTATTTGTTGTATTTAAATGATGATTGATCTTACATATGCATGTTTGGGCTTCTTGTTTAAATTGTCAGTGTGCAAATAGTAGTTTTTACATATTTTTGGTGAATTTCACGTTTTTTGAGGACCCGGATTGCATAAAATTAATACTTTAAGCGATGGACCTTTAGGGCCCATTAGTTAATTGCATAGGCCCAATAGAAAGTTATATTAGTAAAGACTCATAAGTTTTAGTGGGACCAATTCTATAGACCATTAAGAACCATAAAGACCCATGTAGGAACCCAATTAGAAGTAAACTTAAATTAGGAAACCTAGGTTATTATAAATGTAGAGGATTAGCTAGGTTAATTTACAGATTTTTAGAACCCTAGAACTTTAGAGAGAGAAAGAGAGAGAATTCTAGAAAGAGATAAAGAGAACTAGGAGATAACTAGAACCCTAGAGTTTTAGATTCAAAGGATTCAGAGAACTCACGGAGATTATGCGGTTTTCATCGAGAGCTACGAATCGAGAGCTTCGGATTGAATCAAGGAGGAATTCTACGACAAGTTAACACAAAAGACTAGAGGTATGGAGAGATCATGTTGAGTTTAATCGAAAACGTAGATAACACGATGATCGTAAAGGATTAGGGCTAATTCCATGTAAATAAATGTTTTTCATGTTACGTTTTGATGTTTAGATCGTGAGTTTTCGATGGTGTATGGAGTCACCTGATTCCTCACAAAATTTTATGCAAAATTCATGAATTCGCATATTAGGAAGTGCTTTCTGCGCGAATTTGATCAATCGAATTAGGATTCGAACGATCGAATCTGCCCAGAGACATTGATGATATCAGACCTGGATTTGATCCAACGAATTTGTCCAGATTTGCATATGGATTTCTATTTTATTCCATGCATTACCTATGCTCATTCTTCATGATCATTGTTGATTCTATGTTATGTTTCACATTGTTGCTGTTATCATAGAATACCATAGGTTGTGAATAGTCCTCATTACAGGACACAAGTAGGGATCGATAAAGACCACATGTTATGCTATGTTGATCCTAAACAAGTGAAAGAGCTATGCATGAGTGTTTGGTCTATTGACTTTCCATGTATGTGCATTCAAGACATTTATAAAAGTGAGAAGATACTCTTATGACATGACACATAACAAAATTTTTTCTATAATTATGATAGAATTCCACATGTCATTCTTGTTTATGTCAATGGAATTAACATAAACAAGAATGATAAGCCAAAAAAGCTATGAGTCCATACGTTAATGACAAGCCGTACCCAATCCGGATCGTGCTATACTCTAAGACCGAAGGTTATGAGAAGGTCTCCATGTTTAACCTTTATTACTTAACCGAAGAGACATGGTATGAAGGTTAATGTAGAGACCAATCGAAGGATGGGAGAAAATTGGAACCATGATTAAGAAAGAGATTATAATGTCCATGATGCATGCCGATTTTTCATGTGCATTAAATAATAATTTAAATGACCACACTATGACACTAGGATAGAGACTACGCCACAATGTTCAGTTGAATCTTATAATATGTTTCAGTTTTACTTATTGCCTTGCATATTATATTCTCTTGTCAAATTATTGATAACATATTAACAGTAACTGATCCCTTATGTGTTGCTATGAGTTATGAACATTTTCTATTAGCTTCATCATGTCTGGTCCATACAGGTTTACGTGGTAAACTGACTCATTGTTTGGGATTCTAGGGAGTACAGCTATAAGTGCTGTTGCTGATGTAGCTGCGCCGATGCCTGACGGAAATCCAGATTTAAACGAAGAGGGAATTGAAGCTTAGTCGATCCGTTTCTTTAAGTTTAGAAAGGATTTTAAGACATTTATTTCAGATTTATTGTTCAGTTGTGGACAAGTTTATGTTAATGTTGGACTATGTTTGATTTCAGTTTTTAATTCAGTTTTAAGAAGAAATAAAAGTAATATCGTAGTCTTTTATGCCATGCATTGGTGAAATTCTTAATGTTAATTAGTTATCATTTGCACAATAATGATTGGTAATAAGAAAAAAGAAAATTATGTGCATTATATGGTTATTTCCGTTGCGATCATATGAATCTTTATGAATCATTAACATTGTTTAGGGCCATGGATATGTGATGCGGAGTGATGTCCCTAAGTGAGCTCATTGATCTGGTGTGTGAACTTGGGAACGTCACACCCTAGGTACATCCACTTCAGCTTTCCATGCATCTTCCTCCTCCACCAATCCTACCTAGGGTCATAGATTCAGGTTCCTATAGATTCAGGTTCGTTCGACCATGTGACTGATTAGTCTCACTTATTCTCCTCATTAGCAACCCCTTTTATTGCTACTGCTAGTCTACGTCTTGCGTATGGGACCTTTACACTCATCAAGAATGTTGGAACTGCTATGATGAGCAACCATCGTTTTGAAACTCGGCCGAGTAATTTCAAACTCAGCAGAGTTGATTTGACGCAACTCGGTTTCGAAAAGCTCAGTCTAAGACTTAAAATTTAAGATTATCGATTTACTCAATCAAATTTTGAGTTGAGTAACAGACCTAACTCAATGACTTAAAAAACAAAAACCTAGTGTTTTTTCAAAACACGTTAACTTATCCACCAGTGGGTGGTTTGCGGGTCATTTGGAATCTGTTAAAGCAGCGAACTTTCCCTTTTAAATCCCACCTATAAAATGTAAGTTTTGGGCTACATGAGTATAGAAACCCTAGCAGCCATCAGATCCATCCAGAGAAAATGAAGACGAAGAAAAAAAAACCAAACATGTTTTTTTTAGTGATGAGGTAATTCACTGTCAAATACAGGAAGCATCGTGTGATTCATTGTATTTTATAGTGAATCATTAGGATCATATAATGATTCACTCAGTGAATCACCTGGTTAATTATTACTATTTAGCTATGGTTAATGGGAACTCACCTTAGGCCAATTATAAAGCCCTCACCGTCCCCCTTTTTGGGCCATATCCAAACCTTTTTGGCCAATCCAATTTATCCAGAGGCTAAACATCATTAAACAATCGTCCAGTCAAAAATAAGTTCTCATCCAAGGTTCAAACCATTCGACCTAGAAATTTTAATGCGTATCGTTTGCTCAATGCTCATAACTAAACGTAGTGTTCATATTGAAGTACTTGGATTCGACATTACAGATCCTCCAATGGGCATCGGCATAGTTTTTGTGATACCCAAAGGTCATAAAATACTTTGCCACTAGGACAACTTGGATCAGAAAAATTGTGCACCCTTGGGCACTAAATGACTTAAAAGTGGGAAGGTATGATTTTATTTTAGGAGAAAGGAGATGAGAGTTGGTAAATTTCTTCAATATATATATATATATATATATATATATATATATATATATATATATATATATATATATATATATATATATTAGCAGTGTGTATGTGTGGTGGTGGTGGTGGTGGATGTGGGTGTGTCCTATTGGGAGCTCACAAAATTGCAAGCCATCTATTGAACTCAACCCAATAATATGACCATCAGAAGATTCAGATGTCAGGCCATCAAATCACATGTTTTAAATCCTCCGATAATTGTAAGATCTGGTTCAAATGACAACCTGCCATTTGGATGACTTCTAGCAGCAAAAAAAACTCCATTTTATGAGATCCATAGCTCTACATTATCAAGCTAATGATTGTCGTAAATGAATAGAATCTAGTTTTTGTAATGATTGTGATAAATCACTAAACTGTAATGAGGGTTGTAAATGAATACAATCTAATGTTTTCATATTTGAAATATATTTTTATTTTTATTTTAATATTGTATAATACATTTATTACCCAGTCGAGTTTTTTTTTAGTCTTCAAGTTAATTTGGCCAGGCTGACTTTCAATTCGAGATGAGCTATTAGGCCTTCAATCCATGAATATTATCTCGACCTCTCTGGGCCTTGGTTATGTTCTTTATGTATCTGATTTGACTCTTGATCTCATGTTTGTTAGTTTCTTGACTAAATCCTGGAATTGATTTATATCCTTCTTACTCTACCCTACAAGATCTGATTACAAGGAATATTTTTGGTATGAAGCATGAAAGTGGGGGCATGTACTACTATACGGAGAAACCATCTGCTGCTTTACATATTCTACTTTTTAGTCCTCCTTAGTTCTTTGTGACTTAGGCATGAAATTCGGTGGGGGGGGGGGGGGGGGGGGGGGTGTCTTCCTTAGTTAAGAAAATTTTGGCATGAAAATGGTGGCAAGCTGACGGGGACGCCACTTACATGGACATTGGATTCGGACCGAACCGGTTCTATCGGCGTTGGAAGAAGCGTAGAGGAAGCCCGAGTACCGAGGAACAGACACAAACCGCGAGGAGAGCAACGCTGCACGCGAGGAGAACGGCGCAGAGAACTCTCGCGCGAGCGAGTACTTAAAATCGCTCGAACGATCATTTAAACTCGCTCGAGCGATATAAAACTCACGCGGGCGAGCCCGTAAGACGGGATTGCATGCGAAAACTCCCTTTTGTGTTTTATTAGTATTAGAACTCTTTATTTCGAACTTAATTATTGGTAGCCTATATATAGAGGCTTTTAAAGACTTTTAATTAGTTGATTGATTATTTGAATGCTTTTATGCTTGAATAATCTTTGCTTGATATGGGTTTGGCATGAGGCCAAGGGAGTGATTCCCAAAAGCCATTGTTATCTTTTCTATTCTATTTGCTACTTTCGATCTGTGTTTGCTTCTCTAAACCCCAAGCCTAAATTCTTCCTAGATTTCTGAAACCATAGATTTCCAAACCCTAAATCCTTTTGAAACCCTATATCAAACATAGCCAATACCCTTTCCAACACCATAAACCGATCTAACAGTCATAAGCCTTTTACAAACCCTAAATCCCTTTCACAACCCAACTTGGAATCCGTGAATCTACATCGAACCAAAGACGAGCACTTAAGCCTGGAAAAGCTAGAGTTCTATTTCTAGGTCAATCTTGCCTCGACTCTAAAAGTACTTGCGCATTGGACTGGACCCTACTTGGATCTTGTGTGATCTACCCATCAAAATTCTACAAAACCCTAAAGGTATTGAAGATAATTTTGCGATTAAACTTGATTTAATTTCATTAATTTCGGCAAATCTGCATAAAAATCATATTCCGCATTTTAAAATCGTTGTCCCGCATCAATTTTGGTATCAGAGCCCTAGGTTTTCTAGGTTAGGGCATCTTTTCTTGTCATATTTATTTTATTGCATTGTTTTAGAGTTCATATTGCATTCCATATTAGAACCCTAATAGACCTTGTGATCACCATGGACTCGAATGCGATTCTCAATGTCCTTAACGGTATGCGAGAAGAATTGGGTGCAATTAGTGCACATCTAAATACTATTGAGCAAGCCCAAACATCCCTAGGAGTTGGTAATGATAGATTACGTGATCGAATCAACCAACTGGAAGCGATGGGTGGGCTGGAAAATCAACACCAAGAGCTTGAAAGTCCACACTTTGAACGTAATGGTCGCCAAGACAACCGGAACCGTAGGGATCATCGTAGAGATGACTATAACCCTGAAGTTCAACCCCTTAAGAACGTCCGAGTTGAGATTCCGACTTTCGATGGAAGAATGGACCCTACCGTCTTCCTCGATTGGCTTTCTAACATGGACCAACATTTTGATTGGTATGCCATGAATGACGACCGTTGCGTGAGACTCGCTAAGATGAAAATGGTTGGTCAAGCTTGACTTTTCTGGCTCAATATTGAGCGCATTAGGGTGAACGCGGGTTATCCTCCCATTACCCGTTGGGACGACATGAAGGAACGACTTACTGAGAAGTATGTTCCTTTATCATACCATCAATGCCTCCTCGACCAATGGCAAAATTTACGCCAAGGTGGTATGCCCGTGACCGATTATATTGTCAAATTCGAAGAGTTCATGATGAGGGCAAAAGTATCGGAAGACCCTGAAATCACTCTCTCTAGATTCGGCACTGGATTGCGACTTGATTTGCAAAAAGAATTGATTTCTCACCCCGTAGAAACTCTTGAAAGATGTTATGCCGTTGTGCAAGATCATAAACGATACTTGAAAACTACGGTGGTGAAGAGAACCGAGCCACAATATAATAATCAACGATCCGGTGAGGGACGATTCAATCCTCCTCCCAAACCTACACAACCCGCCCCTACCAATTCTAGGTTTGAAAAGGGAAAAGGTGTAGTTGGAGAATCCTCAAGGGTTAATTCTCAAGTAAGTGCTATAAATGTCATGGGATGGAACACTTTGTCACCCAATGCCCTACGAAAGAACCCCAAAGGACTCTCTTCATTGAGGGAGAGGAGGATGATGATGAGGTAGTGGTTGAAGAGAAAGTATTTGAACCGGTTAGCACACCCAGTGATGAAGAGGGTGACGCTATTGGTCATGCTTTAGTTGTGAGGTGTGCCCTTGCACAGCCTCAACGGGATGAAAAGGATGACTGGCGTAGGGAGAACATCTTCCACACCTATGCCAGATTTGGTGAAAAGAATTGTAGGGTCATCGTGGATAGCGGTGGTTGTACTAATGTAATATCAACTCATGCCGTACGCCGCTTAGAGCTTACACCCGAAGCCCACCCAAGACCTTATAAAGTCGCATGGGTCAATTATTCATCCATTCCCGTGTCGAAAAAGTGTCGTGTACCGATTCAGTTAGGTTCTTATTCGGACACCTTATGGTGCGATATGGTGCCGATGGATGTGGGCCATATCATTTTGGGAAGGCCGTGGCTCTACAACATGGACGTGACTCTTTCTGGTGGAACAAACATTTGCACGTTCATGCATAAGAGCAAAAAGATCACTTTACACCCTTTGCCTCCCAAAACACCCTTGACCAACACCGCCAAAAAGAAGGTCGAGTCTTCTAAATCCATTAATATTGTGAGCCCTTTTGAGTTCGAGAAAGCATCGAAAGATGAGAGTGTGGTGTACGTAGTTGTCACCGTAGAGAGTGCTCCCGAATCGGTAAGCGAATGTCCCAAGGAGGTTGAGCCGATTTTTAAAGAATTTACGGATGTCTACCCTGAAGACTTACCAAACGAACTCCCTCCCCTGCGTGATATCCAACACGCAATAGACTTGGTTCCTGGATCTACCTTACCGAACCTGCCCCACTATAGGTTAAATCTGGTTGAGCACGCCGAATTAACTCGGCAAGTCAATGAGCTCCTTCAGAAGGGGTTCATCCAAGAAAGTCTGAGCCCGTGTACTGTACCTGCCCGACTCACTCCTAAGAAAGATGGTACGTGGCGCATGTGTGTAGATAGTCGTGCGATCAATAAGATTACTGTTAAGTATCGGTTTCCCATACCAAGGCTCGATGACATGCTTGACATGATGGTTGGTGTCACTATCTTTTCAAAGATAGACCTTAAGAGTAGCTACCATCAAGTCTGCATCCGCCCCGGTGATGAGTGGAAAAGCGCCTTTAACACTAAGGATGGTCTTTATGAGTGGATGGTCATGCCTTTTGGGCTTTCTAACACCCCGAGTACCTTCATGCGACCCATGACCCAAGTGTTGAGGTCGTTTCTAAACAAATTCCTTGTTATTTATTTCAATGACATCTTGATTTATAGTCACGACAAGGATCAACACTTGACCCACCTTAGGCTGGTTTGTGAAACCCTCAAGGGCGAGAATTTGTTTGCCAATCTCAAGAAGTGCACTTTCATGCAACCTTCCGTTGTCTTCTTGGGATTCATTATCTCGGCCAATGGAATGGTCACGGACCCCGAAAAGGTTAGAGCCATTATGGAGTGGCCCGAACCTAAGAACATACACGATGTCCGTAGCTTCTATGGCTTGGCTACTTTTTATCGTTGTTTCATCAGAAGCTTTAGCACCATTATAGCCCCAATTACAGATTGCATGAAAAAGGGGGACTTTAAATGGGGCAAAGCGGCGACAAAAGCCTTTGTTGAGATCAAACACCGAATGAGTAGTGCACCCGTCATGCAATTGCTGGACTTTTCCAAAGTCTTTGAAGTCGCATGCGACGCATCGAGTGTAGGCATAGGAGTGCTTAGCCAAGAGGGTCACCCTGTGGCCTATTTTAGTGAAAAACTTAACGAGGCAAAGAAAAAATACTCCACCTATGACAAGGAGTTCTATGCGGTCGTCCGATCTCTTTGGTATTGGAAACATTACCTTCGACCACAGGAATTTGTGTTATTCTCTGACCATGAAGCCTTATGCTTTCTTGCTTCACAGAAGAAGTTGAACCCAAGGCACGCGAAGTGGGTTGAGTACCTTCAAGGGTTCACATTCGTGTTAAAGCATAAGGTCGGTGCTGAAAATAGGGCCGCTGAGGCACTTAGTCGGCGAGTCGGCGAGTGGTGACTTTGCACACAGTGAGCACCGAGGTCGTCGGGTTCGAAAAGTTAAAGGATGAGTACCCCGAGTGCCCAGATTTTGGGGTTGAGTACACTGCTCTCCTTAGTAACCCGACCAGCACACACTCTGTGTACACCATCCAGGATGGGTACTTGTTTAAAGGCAATCGCCTTTGCATCCCTCGCACTTCATTGCATGACTTTCTCATTCGGGAGTTACATGCGAGAGGGATGGCCGGACATTTCGGTCATAATAAAACTGTTGCACTCGTAGAGGATAGGTTCATTTGGCCTAGCCTAATGAGAGATGTCGCTCGGGTTGTCAAACATTGTCGTACTTGCCAAGTGTCAAAACAGACCAAACAAAATACCGGCTTGTACACCCCATTACCCGTGCCACACACACCGTGGTAAGACCTCTCTATGGATTTCGTACTTGGACTTCCTAAGACCCCTAGGAAGCACAATTCCATCTATGTCGTAGTAGACCGATTTTCCAAGATGGTCCACCTCATCCCGTGTTCCAAAACCTCCGATGCATCTCATATTGCTAAATCATTTTTCGCGGAGGTTGTACGTCTTCATGGGTTGCCCAAAATCATTGTGTCTGATAGAGATGTTAAGTTTACGAGTTATTTTTGGAAGACCCTTTGACACATGATGGGCGCATTGCTCCAATTCTCTACAGCTTCCCACCCTCAAACGGATGGCCAAACCGAAAGCACCAATAGGAGCCTTGGGAATCTCCTTCGTAGTCTTATCGGTGATCATGTTAAGACCTGGGATACCATATTACCCACAGCTAAGTTCACATATAATAATTTTGTCAATAGGTCCATCGGCATGAGTCCTTTTGAGGTAGTACATGGTCATAGGCCTAGGACCCCATTAGATTTGATGCCCATGTCTGCATCCCATAGAGTGTCAGAGTCTGCCGATGCATTTGCACAACATATTCATAGCTTGCATGCCGAAATTACACAGAAAATTAATTCAAGCAACAATCAATATAAATTATCTACAAATGCTCACAGGCGTTCTAAAGAATTTCACACGAGTGATTATGTGATGGTCCGGGTTAGGCCTGAGCGGTTCCCATCGGGATCCGCCAAGAAGCTCCAATCTTGAGGCACTGGGCCTTTTAGAATTTTGGCTAAGAGTGGTCCAAATGCATACGTACTTGAACTTCCTCCAGGTACGGGAGTTAGTTCAACGTTCAATGTGGAGAATTTGGTTCCTTACTTGGGTTTCACCCCACCTCCAGCCACCCCCTAGCCCCAGCCTCAGCCCCAATCCACCCTTGCAACCTATACCTCTTCCTTCCCCAAGCAGACAAAGATTAGATGAGATAGAGGACATAATCAACGATCATGTCGTCTCTACACATGATGGGGGATTCCAGAAGTACTTGGTTAAATGGGTCGGCAAACCGGAGTTCGAAAACACTTGGGTCCACGAAAATGAAGTTCGGCATTTGAACCTCGACTTGCTAGACATCTACCACGAGCGTGTTTCATCGGTGATGAAACCTTTTTGGTCTAGGGGAATTGATGGGGACGCCAATTACATGGACATTGGATTCGGACCGCACCAGTTCTATCGGCGTCGGAAGAAGCGTAGAGAAAGCTCAAGTACCGTAGCCTTAGTTCTATCGGCGTCACTTACATGGACATTGGATTCGGACCGACGCCAATAGAACTGGTCCAGGGGAATTGACGGGGACGCCACTTACATGGACATTGGATTCGGACCGCACCAGTTCTATCAGCGTCAGACGAAGCGTAGAGAAAGCCCGAGTACCGAGGAACGGACACAAACCACGAGGAGAGCAACGCTGCACGCGAGGAGAACGGCGCAGAGAACCCTCGCGTGAGCAAGTACTTAAAATCGCTCAAGCGAGCATCGCGCAAGCGATCACTTAAACTCGCTCGAGCGATATAAAACTCGCGCGAGTGAGCCCATAAGACGGGATTGCATGCGAAAACTCCTTTTTTGTGTTTTATTAGTATTAGAACTCTTTATTTCAAACTTAATTATTGGTAGCCTATATATACAGGCTTGTAAAGACTTTTAATTAGTTGATTGATTATTTGAATGCTTTTATGCTTGAATAATCTTTGCCTGAGATGGGTTTGGCGTGAGGCCAAGGGAGTGATTGCCAAAAGTCATTGTTATCTTCTCTATTCTATTTGCTACTTTCGATCGGTGTTTGCTTCTCTAAACCCCAAGCCTAAATTCTTCCTAGATTTCTGAAACCCTAGATTTCCAAAACCCTAAATCCTTTTGAAACCCTAAATCAAACATAGCCAATACCCTTTCCAACACCATAAATCGATCTAACAGCCATAAGCCTTTTACAAACCCTAAATCCCTTTCACAACCCAACTTGGAATCCGTGAATCTACATCAGACTGAAGACGAGCGCCTAAGCCTGGAAAAGCTAGAGTTCTATCTCTCGGCTAATCTTGCCTCGACTCTAAAAGTACTTGCACATTGAACTGGACCCTACTTGGATCTTGTGTGATCTACCCATCAAAATTTTGCAAAACCCTAAAGGTATCGAAGATAATTTTGCTATTAAACTTGATTTAATTTCATTATTTTCGGCAAATCTGCATAAAAATTCCGCATTTTAGGGTCGTTGTCCAGCGTCACAAGCACTATTGAGCGGAAAGCCCATCTGCTGCTTTACGATCTACTTTTTAGTCTTCTTTATCTTCTCGCATGCTTGGTTGCGATACATCCATGTGAAAACTTTAGGTCATATAATTCCTATTTTTACTTCTTTAAGTAAATGACTTTGGAACATGATGTATGCCAACTACCCAAACATGTTCGAACTGTTTATCATTCCAGGATACATATAAGTGGTACCTTATTTTCCACTATCCACTTTGTTGTGTGGATACCTTCCCTTATCTCTAATTTTAATGGATATACCACTATTTTCTTACATTCATTGATGGTTTTTCTCGCTCGATTTTGGTTTACTAACTGAATTCTAAAGATGAAGTGTTCAATGCATGCATTTTTTTCTACAGAATGATATAAACTCAATTCGATGGGAAAATTCATACGTTAAGGTCTAACCACGGGGGAGATAAGTGTCACTCTTTCACGCACTATGGAATTGAACTTCAATTGTCACACCTCATAACAAAATGGAGTGGCAGAGTGTAAGAACTGCCCAATTTTTGAGGATGCATGCTCTATACTCCGCAGCGTCCATGTTTCAAAATCTTATTGGTCCGGCGACCTCGATTGCACGTTTTCTCATCAATCGCATGCCTTTTAAAAGTTCTTGCTGGTAAATCACCCTTTCAGGTCTTCAAATCTGGTGCATAATCTTTTCATATAGCTCCAAAAAAAAAAAAAATCTTGCACATGTTTTGGTCATGACCTAAGTCCAAAAAATAATAATAATAATAATAAATTGGATGATTAATCAAAACTTTCATCTTTTTGTGACACTCTGCCTCCTAAAAAGCATACAGTTGCATACAAGTAGGTGTATACTGTGAAACATCGAGCCGATTAAGATTTAAACATATAAAGCTCGCTTGGTAGGTAAAGGGTTCACATGTACCTAGGAGTGACAACTATAATGGGACAATTACTCTTGTTGCTAACCTCAACCCTGCATGTTCACTCCTAATCGTCACTCAACTACAGGCTATTGCACCTTTCGGCAGTAATATTGTCACTAGAAAAGTAAGAAGCAACCTGTTAACTCTCGCTTGAGTTATTAATCTGAATATACACTCCCAAGACCCATATTTCTCTACGATTGCTGAATATTTTTACGAAAACGGATGGACCAGCTAATCTTCAAAACATATTGGCCAAATTGGGCATGACTGAAAGCTCTGCACCAACATGAGGAGGGTGTAATGTAGATATAAGCATTTTTTGTATATGGTAAACATTGTATAGGACTAGCGATAGTGTTATTTTATGCTTCTTGTATGGGCATACTTGTAAAAATACTTCTCAACATACAAAGGGTGGGGTAGAGACTCTCTAGCCCTAAAAAGAACTTCACGCAATTTTCTTCTTTTCTTCTCCTTCATTCTTTCTCATCATTCTTGATGCGGGAACTTACTAAATGCAATGCTAGGGCTGAGATTAGGATTAAAATTAATTTAACCAATTAAAATTAACAATTTCTCATAACAAATTCCCATGGAAAATTTTAGAAATCCAATTAGATGCTTTAATTTCGACTCAAAATAGCGTTACTTTGGTGTACGTTCCCTATCGCGGATCTAGAAGACTAGGGTTCTTATGAACGGCTAGATCTCCGATAGTTTTAGGGCGTCGAACGAACTCGCAAGCGGGTTCTCTCGACACCGAACAAAATTAGAAGGCTAATAATGATTTATGATGAACAAAGAGGTTATTTTGGATTTTATGAAATAAATAAAATAATTAGGGTTACGCTACTTACGCAAACCATAAATCTAAAGAAGATAGAGATGAAAGAAGAGTTGCCATCGCACCAAACCGCAAGCGGGAATTGAAGAATCGCTCTCTGTTTGAGAGAATCACACCCTCACGAAAGTTTAAAACTCTCAATTTTGCAAAAGCAATTTTCATTAACCAAAAAATAATAATAAAGTTGTTTACAAGCCTTCAAATAGGCTAACCAATGCATGAATCTAGAAATCCTAGTGTAACTTTAATTTCTAGTTCAAATAAAAGAAATATCCTAATTCTTCTAAAATAATAAAATGAAATCCTAAAACAATAAGAAAACTAATCATATTTCTAAGAAAAGAAACAAATCTTATTTTCTAAAATTAAATAATAAAAGAGACTAATCCTAATTCAATTAGAATTCTTGAAATTCGTCACTTTCTGTACAGCTTCTAAAAACTGACCATAACTTCTTCAATACTTGTCGGAATTCCACGTTTTTTGGCTCGTTAGAAAGCTACTTCAATTAACTTTCAAATATAACCATCAATCTGATTCTGTTTGACACTTCAAAATAGCCCAAACATAAAAGTGACGGGATTGAAAGTTGAAGACCCTAATAAATTTTGGATTTTCTTCTTTTTGATCAAACGGGTCTTTAACGGGCCTTTTTTAAAAACCCATTCGCGGGTCCACTTTCTCTTTTGATGTCTCCTCTTTATCTGACCATGATTCAAACAGGCGGATCTAAAGTTCGCATCAATTCTCCTAAACCCTAAACTTCTTCCTCCTCATCTATTGATTTGCATTTGTCATAAGGGCAGATCTAGGTGGTGTATGCACGTGTTTGTGTGTGTGGGTGTGTTACTTGTGTATTAGTGTATGTGTGTATAAACCATATGAATGAGTGTGTTTCTATGAATTTATTCACTTAATATAAAGGCTAGTGACGGCCTGTCTACCCACTAAGCACTCCCATAATCTTCCCATCTATTTCTCTTTATTTGAATTTGTAATGAGGGCAGATCTTAGTGGTGTGTGTGCGTCTGTGTGTGTGAGTGTGTTACTTGTATATTATTGTATGTGTGTATAAACCATATCAATGAGTGTGTTTCTATGAATTTATTCACTTAATATAAAGGCTAGTGACGACGAGCCTACCTACTAAGCTTTCCCATAATCTTCCCATCTCTTTCTCTCTATCTTCTCTCTTATTCTCCAAACCTAACCCTAAAATCATTAACCTAAACCTAATACCGCCTCCTAAACCCTAATACCACTCATCTAATCTTGTTTGCTCAAATCCCCTATCAACTTCTGATCTATCATGAGTAGCGGAGCTTGAAGAATACCCCAATAGATACACGCTTAAACGAGGAAAGGCCTCTGCAATGGAGGAATCTCACTACCACCACGTATTTAAGCCCTAACTAGCATAAACTCTGATCGCAAGCCAGAAAGAAACTTAGCAACATAGAATTCTTCATGTATGTCATGCCATAACCTCGTAATTAAGAGTGTAGATAATGCATGTTTAGTTTGTCTCACGTACCCCGTAGGATAGATTAGTATTCTCCTACACTCTTGTCACCCTATTGGCAGGAGAAGATTTTCTAGAATAACTCATAGGTACAAGTTAGGTTTGTCTTCGTTAAGTACATCTATTTAGTTTTATTAAACATCACCCTCCCATTGAGAGTTTGGTCCATGCTATTCCATAAAAGAGACCGTACTTGGACATTTTCAGTCACCAAATCTTTTAAATTGGCTAAGGTTTGAGCATGTGCAGGTGAAGTTATGTACTTTAACCTACACCTTACTCATAAGAAATTTTTTTACAAAAGTAGCCCAATGTAGGTAGTTTGCACCATTCAATTTAATAGAAGTGATTTGAAAACCCATAGATTTAGAGGAAGATAAAAGACTGTTCTTAACATCTCCTTTTCCTTCCATTTTAGTATTAAAAATAACCAGAAACACGCAAATGTGTAAAGAGACTCAATACCTTACAAATTATGTTGATTTACATAACCGATTGGGGTCACAACTCCAGAAAATAAGATTCACAGCAACAGAATTCAAGGAAACAGATTTATAGTTTGAACATAAATAAATAAATAAACTACAGGATCTTTGGAATTAAAGGAGAATTAGCATTCACAGCACATTTGAAATCGGAACCCTGAAAAAAGATAGAGAAAGAAAGAGGGCAACTACACGAAAGATTCACCCTCTAGTATGAGACCGGATACCAATCAATAAAAAAACGAACATAGAGAACATGTGATGATATATTAGAGAAATAACATAAGAGAAAGAAGGGGACAGAGTAAAATATAATCAGAGATTAAGTTTAGGGCTTCACATGATATCTAGATACAAAGAAGAAGAAGAAGAGAGAGACAGAGAGAGAGAGATTGAAACCCTAGAGTATCTCGCTCTGATACCATGTTGAGTGATGTGCTTTGGGGGATCGATTAACTATAAGAAATGAGCAAGAAAATAAAGTAACAAAGAAGTGAGAGAGAGGAGAGAGAGAGAGAGAGAGAGAGAGAGAGAGAACAAGAGTCTGAGGGGGAGGGGACATAGCAATGTATCACACATCCGCGAACCTTAATATTTGTTAGATAAACTTTTCTATAAATTACAGTTACATTACTACAACTAATTAATAAAAAACCAAAAACAGCACTTCTGCCCCTAACTTACTAACACATCTAATCTCTAAATGTGATTAACATTAACAACATTAAATAAGAATCAAATAGGGAAATCTCAATATAACCTATTCGTTTATTGTTTTCCCTTTGTTTTCGTCATGCTTCAGGTGCTTTGCTTTACCTTGAATCTTTGTACTTTTTCTCTTCTTTTCTTGAATTAAAATTTTGTTACCACTAACGGTTGCATAATATTATATATATATATATATATATATATATATGATTATTGTGAGTGTGGCAATTACTTTAACATTTCTTGGGAGAAGGTGCCGAAAACCAATTTTTTCCTCCCATTCAATAAATCGTCAGTGTCCTAAATAGATGAGACAAGGCAGCGATGATGATATTGTTAGTCATTAATGGGTTCAAAGGTTATATTCTTGGACAACAAATTTTATGCTATAGTGTGGTGCCTAAAAAAATAATTTTCCACTAGTCGAAAAAATAAATAAATAAATACATTTGCCAACAAACAATAAGTGAAGTAACCTCCTCTAAACTTTAATACAGCAACAAAGATGCATATGTCTAACTGTACTGACTTTCAGAGGTACTATTCAAGCACATCCGCTAAACAGTAAAAACTATAGGTTCCATCGCTTATTTCCAGTGAACTATAGCAAAACTAAAAACAACTTCAACATCAATCACAAAACATTTTTCGTTCTGTTAATATAACAATCTAAACAAATGAATTTACAAGAGAAAGTCAGCATTCGGTTAAGGCTTGTATGTACACACAGTACCCACTTTAGATCCACATGATTAGATTATTATGCAACTCAACATTGTTGCTGTTACAAAAAAAATGAATGACAGATCAACTCAGTAGATGTAACTACAAGTAAGCATGGTATATCCGAATGTTGAGCTCAAGGGACCAGTTAACTTGTATCCACTACACAAGTCTTCCTGCACAAGATCCTCACGCTCCAACATTTATTCAGTTCATTTTAATCAGTTCTTCCCGGGTTTGAAGACTCGGTCAGGCCGACTTGGTTTCTTTAGCACCAATAACAAGTCACCTGGTATATAGGACACAACCTAGTCTTATATGTATCAGTTGAGCAGGCCGATAAGTGGGCCAATGCCTGCAAAGACTAGGTCATTTTGGTGCTGCAACTCAGAAACTAGACTAATTAGCAACCATCTGATTCAATTTACTTGGTGGCGAAGTCCTCTCTCAAAATGAGATCAGAAATCCTGGTTTCTCGGGTTGACCCCTCAGCAAAATGACCATACCGTACCTGTAGAAATCCTAAAGGAAACATCAACTCCTATTCAAACTTGAGCTTCACAACCATACACCCTTGAGTAATTTTTTATCAGAAACTGAAATTTCAGAGTAAGTCCTATTGGTTGCTTGTTCTATATATTGGGGAAGTTGAAGATAAAAAGTCTACATGTACAAAAAAAAATATTTTCTTCGCTAAAACAAAACGAATTTAAGCAATGCATATCCATCAATGAGGTGTCATTGCTTGGGTCTGTAAAAAGCCAAAGCTTAGATCTGCATCCCATCCACCCCTCCCAGAACCCTATACATATGGGACCAGCACTGAGTAATGGCATTTATCTTTGAATGCATAAATGCCCACAATGAGATAAAGAAACTTTCATTAAAAAATTCTATTACACACCTCTCGAAAACTAGTTATTTTTGTGAGCAACTTCCCGTTAAACTACGCCGCATGTAACAAACAACAGTGATTTTGAAACTGAAAAAAGAATCCATTTCTTTATCAAAATCATATGAACTTAAACAATGTAATCTCACACTCTAGCAGATGGTTTGTCTCCTTCCGGATTGAGCCTCTGCCATCTATATGGTTTTTGTGCAGTATCAAATGCCCAGGCGTCTGATAGAACTCTCTGCCCTACAACACAACCATTGGAATTTCAATAGATTAAAATGAAAAAATTTCTGAACATACAAGCGTCAAGATTAACCCTCAAACATGCCCGCTTCTTTCAATATATATTATACCATTCTCAGATTGATAACTGTGGTATCATAGTGTAACGATCCAGATTTTCATATGTGGTACGTGTGATTGATAATTAATTAGGTCCTTGGTTAACACAAACTATGAGATATCCTTCTGGTTGAAGGCTTGAGTTATAGGCAAGAGGTCAGAGGTTCGAAACTTGATACGTAAGTTTTGAACCGTAAGAAAAACCTGAGGTAAAAGCTTACACACTCTTCGTTGGTGTGTCAGCTTAACACTAAATAATCTCCTATAAGTGATAGAAAAGTTGGTTATGAAGAAACCTAGTCATAATCTCTTCGAGAATTCCCCATAAGTAAGAACTATATGAAAAACCTCTCCTTTTTCCTTTCAGATCATCTTCTCAATCTCCTTCTCCACCCTAAAATCTTTTGGGTATTTCTTCCATAATAAACTCTTTGATCTCTTCCACCATCTGGATCAAGGAGGGAGAAGATTAGAGCACCAGACAGACGAGAGTTTTCGACCCAAATCACCTCAACCATCGATCATCGTAGATCTACCGTTCACACCCCAAAAGGTAGATATCATTATCTTTACTACGGTTATATTTTCGAGAAATTTAGGTTCTAGTTAATAATTGTTGGGTTTTCACATCTTTAATTCGGGTTTCGATGTCGAGCTAGAAAAGAAAATAGGGTTTGCTTTCACATTCGCACAAAGTCACTCGAGCGAGAACACTTCAGAATCAAGGCTAAATCTCGCTCGAGCTAACTTGGTTATCACTCGAGCGAGATACTGAAGACTGCATAGAAATTGTTCTGTGATAAGTCGCTTGAGCGAACACTGCTCATCGCTCGAGTGAGTTAGATCAGAGTGTCGTTTCAGTCCTCTTTTTGAAGTAGTGTTAAGTACTTTGAATTGTCGTAATTATAACCAATCGTTGACGCATCACTTGTGTATGTGATGGAGAGGGGGAAATCGATCGCCATCGAAAAGGATCATCTCGCTTCCTTCTCGTGACATCAGGACTGAGGTAGCTGAATTACAATGCACTCTTACATGTTACCTCTTCATTCATAGTCATTAGTGATTGGCAAGTTAGAAATGGCCCGTATTGTTAGTCTTAGAATGTGAAATCATTGATCGTTGCACCATTGTTGTGTATTTGAATTTGATTTAATGTATAGAACATGGAACTCTTATGGCGTATTGAAATTCTTGAACATCGAAACGTATTGAACTCCCAGTGAATATTGGAACTCATTGAACATTGAAATACATTGAATTCACCTCGAATATTGGAACTTATCGAACATTGAAATATATTGAATTCACATCAAATATCGGGACTCATCGTGCATTGAAATACAATGAATTCGCATCGAATAATATAACTCATCGAACATTGAAATGCACTGAACCCTCATTGAAAATTGGAGAGTAAATTTGACTTCTGAATTAGCTATATATTATGAACCCAAATATTACGTTGTTAAAACATGCATGTGATTTTGAAGAGTTGATTTGAACGAATCCATTGCGACGGCACCTACTGAACCGTGACGACCGCCTCTGAACCGCCCAAATATTCCTCACAATGCAAGAGCTTGGGCATACTAAAAACTTGTTCATGAACAACGATGGTCTGGATTCCCATCAGCTGCCTCTAGCCCGATCGCTATACTTGCATTAGAGATTTCAAGTTATTATTTAAGTCATGCATCAATATAGCAAGTTGCATATAACATGTAACAGAAATTTCGTTAACTGCATTCATATGAAATGTGAAATAATTGACTAAATGATCGAATGGAACTAAATCTCGAACATGACAATAAGACTCCCTAAATTTGAAATTCTTAGAGATGTATCTCGAATCAATCATTGAAAACTATGTTTGAGTGAATAGGATGCAAGTTTATATTGTGATTTTTCTACTGAGCTCGTGGAATTTTAGCTCACCTCGACATTACGTGTCACAGGTACTAACATTGACCAGGAACCCAAATTGGTGCTGGAAGACGATGAAGATCTTCCGCCAAAGAGTTATTATCCTTAGTTGATCTCGGTTTTGTTACTTGGTACAATTTTAATGAATGCCATTAAATGATTTGGTTACATTGATGTGTGTGCCACTGTTTGTGTGACAAACGGCCGTCACCGGTGGTATATCACTTTGGATGGATGATTTAGTTATGGAAGTTGAATATTTAATTCAGTTAAAATTGCTTGATCTCTATTGATACCAGGTAAATTCTATATATAGACCATGACCTATGATCTAACGACCCGGAAATCTCTACGTTTCGGCTCGAAAATTTCAGGTCGTTACAGTTGGTATCAGAAAGATGGATTTAGGTCTTGTCGAGACATAAGTTGGAATTTCACGACCTCCTTTGACTTGTTCCTTGTTCAATCCTGACAGATCCCAATGGCCCCACGTCGTAGACCAAGGAGCGTTTGTACAGAGGGTACCTCTAACGGAACAGGAATTGCCACTGGTTCGAATGGCATTCCCTTAGGAGGAAATAACCATGATCGCATCGGACAATTATTGGAAACCATGGCAAATTCAATGGCGCAGCAAACTATCCTGCTTGCAACAAGACAACAACCCTCCGGATTCCAAGAGTTCCGAAGGATGAAGCCTCCCAGCTTCATGGGGGAGACAGATCTGAGTGAAGCCGAGAAGTGGCTGAACTAGATGGAGAAGATCTTCCGTGTGATACCGTGCACGGAAGGCGAGAAAGTGGGGTGGGCATCTTTCCAACTTGAAAGAGAGGTAGACCCTTGGCGGAAATCAGTGGAAAGGACTAGAGAACAAGAGATACCAAATACACCATGGACCTGGGCCTAGTTTACTGAGACGTTCAATGAGAAGTACTTCCCAGAATCCGTCAGAGATCAATGGGAGGTAGATTTCATTTCCCTAACTCATGGGCAAATGAAAGTTGTCGAGTACGAAGTTGAATTCATGAGACTCTCACAGTTCACGCCACAACACGTGGCAACAGAAACCACGAAGACCAAGAAGTTCGAACGTGGTCTAAAACCGAACATCCAAGAAAGAATATCCCTATTTAAGTTGAGGGCCTACGCAGAAGTCATGGATAGGGCCCTCATCACTGAACGCGATATAGAGAATATGTACAAGCGAAGAAAGCAACAGAATAAGAACAAGGGAAGTCGAGCACAATCATTCCCTAACGATCAAACAAATAAAAGGACTAAATTTTCAGCTCCAACGCCGGTTCTACCAGCATCAACCACAAATATCAGGCAGGTGTCTTCTGCACCTATGAAGCCCTTTCGCCCCTCGCAGTCTACCACAACCGAAGCATCGGTGGCATAAAAGACATCATATACCACTGCATCCGTGCCACCTGAATCATGCCCACGATGTGGAAGGCGTCACAAGTTGAAGAATTGCATATGGACCACGGGCGGATGTTTCCGTTGCGGCCAGAAGGGACATCTAATAAAGGATTGCCCTAAGAAGGATAAGGAACATACCACAGCAGTATCCACTCAGAGGCCCTCTCAACCTATAGTCCAGGGTCACGCCTATGCAGTATCTACCCGTGATGCTCAAGCCACGAACAACGTCGTACAAGGTAAATTTTAAATTATTGCTGCTTAGAGTTACTGATTTACCTTTAAGCTAATGAACATTCTCGATAATCATTTGATTATGAAATTGCATGAACACTATAACATGTAGTATAAATTGATTTATTTAATGATATGAACCCTAGGTACCTTACACATGTATCAAAGTAGTGACATTTTTCAGCACAAGGCACATGTATTGATAAACCTCGGCTCTATGCACTCCTTCGTGACACATCAATTTGCGACGAATTGAGTATTGCACCAGACCCTTTAAACTTCGCCTTGTCCATTTCGGTTCCTACAAGAAATTCAGTAAACACAAACACCATTTGCCGATCGGTTATCATTCCGATTGAAAACCAGGAAACAACGGTCGATCTGATTATCTTGGATATGCAAGGATTTGATGTGATCCTTAGTATGGATTGGTTGTCCACCTATCATGCGACTGTTGACTGCCTCCAAAAGGTAGTTACCTTTCGTCCCTCAAAGGCTGCACCGTTCAGATTCTATGGCATTAAGTCAAGGATCGCACCCTTCATATCACCCATTTGAGCCTAACATCTGTTGCAGAATAGAAATTGCGGATATCTCGCATATATTCAAGATAAACATGAAGCGAAGACCAACATCACGAACATTCCCATTTTTTACGAGTTTCCAGAGGTTTTTCCCAAAGAAGTGTCAGGATTACCACCAGACAGAGAAGTTGAGTTCGCAATCGACTTGATCCCAAGCACATAACCGTATCTAAAACTCCATACCGTATGGCATCGGCCGAACTGAAAGAGCTCAAGGAACAGTTGCAAGAGCTCTTAGATAAGGGATTCATTAGACCAAGTGTTTCTCCATGGGGAGCACCTGTCTTGTTCGTCAAAAAGGACAGATCGATGAGGCTATGCGTCGATTATCGTCAATTGAACAAATTAACGATCAAGAACCGCTACCCACTTCCCCGCATTGATGATCTTTTTGATCAACTCCAAGGTGCAAGGTGCTTCTCAAAAATAGACTTGAGATCAGGTTACCACCAGCTGAAAATTAAGGCCGAAGACATACCGTAAACAGCATTTCGAACTAGGTATGGCCATTATGAATTTTTAGTAATGCCACTCGGTCTATCGAGCGCACTAGCATCGTTCATGGATATGATGAATCGAGTGTTCAAACCACACCTCAACAAATTTGTAGTAATCTTCGTAGATGACATTCTCATTTACTCAAAGACAAGGGAAGAACATGAACAACATTTGCGCAAACACTACACGACCATCAGCTTTATGCAAAGTTAAGTAATGTGAGTTTTGGTTCGAACAAGTCAGTTTCTTGGGACACGTCATCTCTGAAGCAAGCATAACCGTGTTGATCCTGCGAAAATCGAAGTAATCGTAAAGAGGGAACAACCAAAGACCGTAACTGAGATCCGTAGTTTTCTGGGCCTAACCGATGACTACAGAAGATTTGTTGAAGGTTTCTCCAAGCTTGCAGGACCACTTACTCAGCTCACAAGAAAGAACGCAAAATTCGAGTGGAATGACTCGTGTGAGAACAGCTTCCCAGAGCTTAAGAAAAGATTAACTTTTGCACCAGTTATTGCTTTACCATCAGGAAGTGGAGGCTTCGTAGTATTCAGTGATGCGTCGCACAATGGACTAGGTTGTGTGCTGAACCAACAAGAAAGGAAATCGCCTATGGCTCTCATCAATCTTGTCACGAGAATCCAACGATGGCAGTTATTTGAAGATATCTCCCTCTATGATACGAGATTTGATGTCAAGGACTCACGGACATTATTGGCCTATATTACAAGTAAACCAACGATCTTTGATACTATCTGAGAACTCCAAATAATGGATTAAGATCTGATGGCCATCAGACAGGATGTAACAAGTAGCAATAGACTTAGCATCTCCATCAGAGAAGATGGTTCACTACTCTTCAGAGGCCGACTTTGCGTACCAGCCAATACCGAAATTCGACGCCTGATTCTCGAGGAAGCACACAAGTCAAATTACGTTATACATCCTGGGTGTACAAAAATGTATTAGGACCTAAAAAAGAGTTTATGGTGGAGGGGTTTGAAGAAAGATATAATACATGTCAAAGTGCTTGGTATGCCAATGAGTGAAAGTTGGCCATCGAAACCCCTCTGGTTTGTTACAACCATTGCCTATACCTCAATGGAAATCGGAGGATATATCCATGGATTTCATCCTTGGATTGTTGAAAATATTAAAAGGATACAATGCAATTTGGGTGATTGTAGACCATTTAACCAAGTCTGCTCATTTCCTACCTTACAGCACGAAGCATACAGCTGTCCAACTGGTAGAGTTATACATCAAGGAAATCGTCAGATTACACGGCATCCCAGTGAGCATCGTCTCGGACAGAATTTCGTTATACACCTCGATGTTTTGGAAATGTTTCCAAGAGGGAATGGGTTCGAGACTGAACTTTAGCTCCGCATTTCATCCCCAGGCGGATGGTCAGACAGAAAGAGTGAATCAGGTCATAGAGGACATGCTGCGGGCATACATGTTGAACTTTCAAGGGTCATGGGACAAACACCTTCCGTTGATCGAATTTGCCTATAATAATAGTTACCAAGCAAGCATTGAAACGGCTCCTTTTGAGGCGCTTTATGGCCGAAGGTGCAAATCACCACTCAACTGGGAAGAAGTAGGAGAAAAGTTTTTGTTGGGTCCAGTACTTATTGAGAGCACAACTGAAGCGATCAGAGTTAGTCATGAATGCCTGAAGATTGCTCAGAACCGAAAAAGAACAGATATCGAGTTCCAGGTAAACTTAATGAAAATTATTTGTGTCATTTCCTTAATGTTTATATCCATTATTGAGGCACTGACTTCTTTTCAAAAAGGAGATAATGTTTTCATCAAGATCTCGCCTACAAAAGGCATGATGAGATTCGGAAAACCTCCATAAAGCCGGAGGGAATGTTAAGTATAAAATCTCATTTATAAGGGTTTGAACCATAAGCCCCAACTTTTATAAAAGTCCCTTTAATATATAAGAGGGTATCAATTTTAAAAACCTTACCCTCCAACTTATTTGTTTTACTAATCTGAGTTGTTAAGCTACTTTAATCAAAAACTCAGTTCCATAAATAAATAAAAAATCGTTTGAAAGGTAGCAAAGTTATTAGAAATAAGAGATGGAGGGCATTAGGTCCATGTGAATTTCTAGGTCTAGATAACCCACATTGGAGTTATCTTATGCCCACAATCCCCATGTAGAAGAAGAAGATGACACCGACCAAGAATTAATTTGTGCAAAAAAATTTGAAGATGACATCAACGAAGAATAAATTCCTACAAAAAAAATTATATTTTAAGAAGATGAAGAAAATAAAGGTATATTTTAGGGCTTTTAATTTCTTTAAATTTTTTTTTTTTACTTTTTCAATTTATGATCTCTTTAGCATACTATTTGAACAAAATCTTCTTTTTTCTGCTAAAAATTTCATTTTTTTCATATATAGTATTTGTTTTGTATAATAAAACACCATATATTTCCTTGTTTTTTTGAACATACGGAACATATGAACCGCGGTTCCTAATGTTTAGGAACTGCGTTTCCTAGGCGGGTCCGTTTCCGGAACGGGGATCCACAATTCCCCTAAGGAATGTCGATTCTTAGGGACGTTTCCTGCTACAAGGCTCCTACCTATCGGTAGCCAGCTACGTTTTAGGCTCTCTGCTAGAAAGTCCTCAACCAAGTCCAAAGATGGGAGCATTCAAGGCTCAGCATGCAAATTACGTTTTTTTATTGTTAACAACGTTATACTAAACAAAAGGACTAGGCATCCCTAGCCCAAGGAAAACATCAGTATAAGACCGAAAATTATGAAAAAGATTCAAGCCTATCATCCAAATTATTTAATATGATGCTAGGGCACTATTGTCAGTAAGCGAAATAGCACCCAAAACAGGTATAACCATCCCTTTAGATAAGGGCAAGACATGGGGTTCACAAGAAAATTCTTCATGGGTCCCCACATGTGTGCGAAGATACTTTGGCAATCTTAAATTGCGTGTGCACCATAGCCCGACACCCCTCACGCAGGATCCCAAATAAGCACATAATCCCATCCAAAAGCAACTGATTGACAATAAAGAAACGCTTCCAAGACCGTAGCTGTGTAGTTGCCACGTGTCAGCACCCCAGGGACCTTCCAAATTGGCGTGATGGGGAACTCACCAACCTCTTTAGAGAAACTTGGTGCCCATGAGATGCAACAAGCAAACCCTCTCCATGCCATCAAATTCTAGCCGAGAAAGGATGCCTTAAAAGACCATTTGAGACCCGTGGTACTTCCTGCCAAGACCCAACACCAATATCGTCCTCATTTCGCGCTAGGATATCGAGATGTTGCCTCTCTATTTGAGAGTAGTCCTTATCAACTACAGATCACGAGAACATTGAAATGCCAATAATACATTATTCAATTTCCCTTTCCATCATAGACCCTGCACATGCCAAACATCTAGCCCCCACGTCCTGCTCGCCATAAGACACGAACCCCTATTCATGTAAGTCAATCCCTCCCACACCAGTTTTAGGAGCAACTACGGATCAAAAATTCGGGTATCATTTCGGTTTCGAAGGGGACCGAAATTTCAGCCGAAAACTGAAATTTTGGCCAAAATTTTGGGTTACAAAAATGACCGAAATTTCGGTCCAAATTATCTTTTCGGTGGGGATCGAAACTGATAATTTCGGCCGTCAGGGACCTGGCACGGAGTGCGAGGCACGTGATACATTTAAGTGGTTTGGGTTTGCTGGGGCGTCTTCGACCATACCCGACCAAGGTACTTCTTCTCTAACGACATAGGCGAGGAGCAGAATTGACGACTGGAGGGCATTGTTGGTGGTGACTAAGGGTTTGAGGACTGGATTTGATGTGGAGCCTCTCGACTGCCAGCGGATGGGGATACCGGGGTTTTTTTTCGGAGGAATTGGGGAATCCCGTGGACGAAGAAGGCCATTACTTGGCTTTGGATGGTGCAGATGGGTTTAGGTCTAGTCAGGGGCCTGGTCTAATGGAGGATATCGACCGTCTGATTGCCCTGGGTCGGAACCTTGGGATGTCGTTCAGAGGGCCTGAGGAGGAGCTGCGGCAGGTGTTCCGAACTACTTTGTTCAGCTGTCAGGGGAATAAGCAAAAGCGGCGAGGCGGAGTGTGGGAAACTTGCACGGTTGGAATGGGGAATGTCGGATGGGAGAGGGCCGGGGGGAGTGTAGCTGCACTCCGGTTGCGGGCGGGCTTCAATTCGATTGGTTATGAAGATGCTATAGTGGAATGTGAGGGGAATTTGTGATAGGAATAAAAGGAAAGCAGTGAAACATATCATTAAGAGTTTTAAACCAACCATGGTTACCTTACAAGAGACCAAATGGGGGCAGTAGTGATAGGAGGAAAGTCGTGTCGGTCCTGAGTGGTGGCAATTGGGACTAGAGTGGTGTGGACTCGGTTGGTGCATCGGGTGGAATTTTGCTCGCCTGGTCGTCGGTACTTTTCGGCAAGCTCGATGAGGAATTGGGCCTTTATTCGGCGGCTGTGGTGCTACGTGATAAGGTGGCGGGTACTCAGTGGATGTTTGCTGGGATTTATGGCCCGAGTGTAAACAACGAGAGGGAGGAGTTTTGGTTTGAGCTGGCTGCATTGGCTGCTAGGTGGGACCTGCCTTTTTGCCTGGCTGGGGACTTTAATGCAATTCGTTGGGGCTTTGAAAAATAGGGCGGGCCGCCGGATTTGGGGGTTATGCGGGATTTCAGCACCCACATTTCGGATTAGGGGTTAATGGACATCTCGTTAACTGGCGCGCGGTTCACCTGGTCTAACCTCCAGGATAATCCTTCGTTTAGTAGGGTTGATCGGATCTTGTGCACGATAGAGTGGCTAGACATGTTTCCCAGGGCACACCTTGAAGCTTTTGCTTGCGCCGTCTCGAACCACCAACCTTTAGCGCTGATTACTAACTCCAAAGGAAAAGGGCCTACTCCATTCTGGTTTGAGAACATGTGGCTGTTGAACGGATCTTTTCAGGAGAAGGTACAAGGATGGTGGGGTGAACCGATCAGTCATGGGACTATTGCGTTTCGGTTTCTGTCCAAACTACAGCGTTTAAAGGATCGCATTAAAGTCGGGAACCAGGACGAGTATGGCCGGGTTAATGTCAATAAGGAGAGGTTGCTTGTGAAATTGAAAGAGTTGGACCGCGTTGAAGAGGACCGTCTTCTTACGGCTGAGGAGAGGGAGGATAGGTACCGGTATAAGACAGATTTCAATAATGCGTGCAAAGCCGAAGAACTCTTTTGGATGCAGAAATCAAAGGTTCGATGGTTCAAGGAAGGGGACGCCAACTCTAAATTTCTTCACGTTGTTGCCAATGCAAAAAATAGCACGAAATACATTGGTAGCATTGTCGTTGATGGGACGTTGCGTACGGGCGATGACCAGGTCCGTGAGGGTGTGGTGGATTTTTATACACGATTGTATACGAAGGAGGGGGGGATGAGACCCCAGCTAGACGGGCTGCCCTTTAAGTCCATTTTGGAGGAGGTGAGTAGGGGGCTTGAGCGTTGTTTTACTGAGGAGGAGGAGGTGTGGCGGGCGATAAAGAGTGGGGGTAGGAACAAGGCGCCGGGTCCGGATACCATGGAGTTCTATCGTGCGTCTTGGACGACTATCAAGGCTGATTTGATGGACGTCACGTGTGAGTTTCATAAGTCTGGGTTTATTGGAAGGGTTTTAAACTCCACTTTCATTACCCTCATCCCCAAAGCGTGTGGGGCTGAGAATATTGCGGATTATCGCCCGATCAGTCTCACCAACTGCCTGTACAGGATCGTTTCGAAGGTACTCGCTAATAGGCTCAAGCACGTGATGAGCACTATTATTTCCGGGAATCAGGGGGCTTTTGTTCATGGCCGGCAGTTGACGGATCTTGTTGTGGTGGCCCACGGACCATTCACTCGGCCCATATCCAGCGGGTACCGGCTGTGATTTGGAAGGTGGATATGGAAAAAGCTTATGATCGGGTCAATTGGGAGAACATCGACTATATGCTACGTCGTTTGGGGTTCGGTGTGACTTGGAGGAAGTGGATGCGAGGATGCTATTCCTCTACGTGATTCTCGGTGCTGATAAATAGTACTCCTGCTGGGTATTTCAAGAGCTCCAGGGGTATCAGGCAGGGGGACCCTCTATCCCCGTTCCTTTTTATTCTGGTTGGGGAGGCGCTAACGGAGCTGATGTCACAGGCCAGGGAGCTGCAGCTGATATCCGGTGTACAGGTGGGGGCTGAGGGAAGGTACATTTCGCATTTGCAATTTGCTGACGACACGATCCTATTTGGAAAGGCTGATGTTTCTGAGTTCAACGTGCTTGCTGGGGTCCTATCGGTGTATGAGGCCATGTCCGGGCAGCAGATTAATTTTCACAAGTCTGTTGTCACAGGGATTGGCGCTGAGGATTCTATGGTTCAGGAATTGGCATTTACGGTCAAATGTGCTAGCGAGAAGTTACCTATCAGATACCTCGGGTTACCCCTCGGGCTGAGGAAGCCCACTGCCCGTGACTGGCTTCCGGCGGTGCAAAGGTTTGAGCAACGGCTTTCCTCCTGAAAAGGGAAGCTGTTAAGCAGTGGTGGCAGGTTGATTCTTCTCAAAGCAGTGTTATCTTCGATGCCTATTTTTTCATGTCTATGTTTAGATGCCCAATGGAGGTTGTCAACCGGTTAGAACAAATTCAGCGGTATGGGAGGGATCGAGTTTGCAAAAAAGATATCATTTGGTTAATTGGGACTGTTGTCAGCTGCCGATTCCTTGTGGTGGGCTGAGCATCCGTAGCCTTAAGTCGACTAACCTGGCTTTACTTGGTAAGTGGCATTGGAGATCGGGGAAGGCTAAGGAGAGGAGAAGTTTATGGTGGTTGGTTCTGGCTGAAAAGTAGGGTACCTCTACAGGTGGGTGGGGAATTTGCCCCACCATTCAGCGAGGAGCCTCTATGTGGTGGAAGGGGATTTGTAGCATATGGGGGAGGTTTGCTATGGGGCTGCAGTATCGGTGGGGATGTGGAACTTACATTAGGTTTTGGGATGATGTAAGGGTGGATGGGGCTGCTCTTACGGATGATTTTCCAGCGATTTTCATCGTTGCTTCGAACCAGGGGGGCATGATTGACGATTTTGTCACTCACACGCGGGGAGGGGCTGTTTGGGAGGTTCGTACAAGAAGGGCGTTGAGGGATAGTGAGGTTGGGTGTTTCGCAGCTCTAATGTTGCGACTTTATGACCTGCAGCGGAATCCTCAGGGGCAGGATCTACGAATTTGGGATCCTAGCAGGGATGGTCACTTCTCTGTCAAGTCCTTTTATGGGCTGTTGCGCGAGGCCACTCATTACTTTCGATGGAAATTGGTTGTAGAGGTTGCCTATTCCGTTGAAGATTCGATTTTTTGGATAGACGACTTGCAAAGAAAGGATTCTCACCAGGGATGTCTTGATCCGGAGGGGCCTTGATGTGCGCATCGCCATGGATGTGTACCTGGTGAGGAATCCACTCGCATTTCAGTTTGTCGAGGTCTGGACGGCCATGTATCAGGCGTTTAAGGTTAGATGGGTCGTG
Source organism: Chloranthus sessilifolius (assembly GCA_021018995.1). Classification (NCBI taxonomy): domain Eukaryota; kingdom Viridiplantae; phylum Streptophyta; class Magnoliopsida; order Chloranthales; family Chloranthaceae; genus Chloranthus; species Chloranthus sessilifolius. Next base: position 31,022,640 of record CM037598.1, read on the forward strand.
CCAGAGACACCCTATCAGCAGGTGTTGAGTTGGGACGGTGCGAGGATTGACAGGGAGAGTGGGGGATACTGGACCACGTCCTTGTTTGTTGTCCTTTGGTGTTTATGGTGAGAAAGGAATGCCAGAATTTTCGAGAATAGGAGCAAACCAGTGGGGATGGTCGTCAAGGCGGTCACGGATTTGATCAATTTTTGGGTGTCAAGAGGGGGGGCGACAGGTGTACTGACTTTTCGTGGGATCCGGGTTGAGTGTGACAAGCGGTGGTTGTGGTTCGTTGTGGTCTATGTCGATGTTGTTTGTTTTGTTGTTTTCATTTCTCTGTATCCGATTTGATTTCTGTATTTTGGGATTGTATTGTCGCTCAGCGTCTTGCTATTTTTAATATAATCTCTATTATCGATCAAAAAAATATAATTTCGGCCAAAATTTTGATCCTTGGGAGCAACAACCCTAGTACAAATCAAATTTGAATTTCTACGAGTGTTTCCAGCAATTCGATCCTATTGAGATCGCATGTCTTCAATCATCATGCTCCATCACCTTAGTCACGTGACTAATTAACAAAATATTGCCTTGCCACGCTTGGTGACACCATCTCTTAGAGACTTTGTCTCTCCAATTCCAAGACTAAACCCTTTCGCATGTACCATGTCATCTGATCCCTGTTTTGAACTAATCTCCACCAAACTTAGTGACCCCCCCTTTCCTTTACCACCCTCCTTTCCTTCTCTTTACTCCTCCGAGGTTCCAACTATAGTATCCTCCTTGTTCCCCACCGAGACCGAAACCCCATTGCTTAAATGAATAATACCATCCTCTATCTCCTCCAATTTATCTATCCAGTCGCCAATATCTCACTCATCAACCATAACCGTCCTTGACCCAACTTTTCTCTACACTTCCAACACAAATCAGAAACCTGCGCTGTTACTTGTCCCGCCCACCTCGGAATGACACCCGAGTGATTCGTACTCATCAAAACCCTCGCGAACCTCGTCTCCACCTAGTTGAGGATTCATTTGTAATCCCCAGGTAAATCTTGCACCTCCTCCTAATGCAATTGAAGGCCTCAGTAGTCCAGGCATGTAAGCGAAGACAATAGACGTGCAATCAGTAACTCCTTCTATTAGCTACAAAAAATCAGTTTGTTGTCAAAGCAGGCCCTCTTGAATATCTTTTGGTGGGCCAAAGAGAAGAATTATGGTTCTAAGACCAAGAATGGAGATTTTGGTTCTAGTCCAGGCATGTAAGCGAAGACAATAGATGTGCAGTCAATAACCCCTCTTTTTGGATGTTGAAATCACCCACATCACCTTCTATTAGCTGAAAAAATTCAGTTTGTTGTCGAAGCAGGCCCTCTTGAATATCTTTTGGTGGGCCAAAGAGAAGAATTATGGTTCTGAGACCAAGAATGGAGATTGTGGGGCCCAAAATCTCCATATTCTTCAGGCCCAAATCTGTAATTTTTGAATTTTGGGATGGCTAATGAAAAGCATTCTACCCTATTGCTTTCAAACAAATCATGTCTTTCAATGTAACTATTGCCCACTATAGTAAAAGAAGCTTATTTGCTTGAGTTATGACAATAGTTAAGAGTGTGCAATCCGCTACCCTTTGGCATTATCGTTCCCCAGTAACTTTTCTGTGAGCTGGTTCACCTTCTTAACAAAAGCAATGGCCAAGACCGGCCTAACCACCAGTCCACCATTAATGTATTTGGCAGGTTGCGCACCCCTAGAGGCACTAAATCTTTGTAACACTTTCGGCACATGGGCCAGCCCACAATGAGATCCTTAGATTGATGTCTAGACAGCACTGTCTATCCCATTTTCCGAGCACCTAGACAATATTTTCTGCCAAACTCTTCACCAGCCTACCTTCCACTCTTCCAGCCTTGCAACCACTCCAATTGCAGCATCAATTGAAGCTAAAATTGATATTTATACACATCTCAGACCCAATCCCTCCACCCGAATAATCACTCCCATTTCAACCACACCAATTCAGAGTGAAATCTTTAAAGACCTGAGAGCCCTTCAAGAAAATCTGGGACTCGAAGAGAAAATGAGCGACAATGGAAAAAAAAAAAAAAAACATTTGTCTTGGCCTTACTCCTACTCAGAGTGAAGCGACATATCTCTAGGTCCCTCCCAAACTATGCCCTTGGCATCCCTCCATTTAACCACAGCCCACTCTATTCATCCTATATATATATATATATATATATATATATATATATATATATATATATATATATATATATATATATATATATATATATATATATATATAATGTACCAAATTTGTGAAACATGGAAGAGATCAGATCCTCACCATCATTGCCGCTGACCATAACAAGATAACGTTGGGCGACCAAGTCGACGGCATGGCCATAGCGAGGTCCAGGACCCGGGCCTTGAACAACCACTCTATCAAAATCAAAATCAAAATCAAAGATCACAATAATAGGAGGTAATCAAATTCAAAATTCAAAATTCAAATACAGAAAACACGAATCGAGCAACAAACAACCAACCTGTGCCACTTGAACTTATCATTGGTCAAGTCAAGCACATAGAGGTCATCCGTCGAATGCCCTGCAGGACCTATGCCGCCCTAGCAAGGCAGCAACACCACGTAAAACCAAAAAGAGCACCAAAATTCATGATAATAATTTTAAAAATAAATAAACATTGAGTAAAATTCAATTACTTTAAATTTTGAGTTTATAGTTCTTCACCTGAAAAACAACCATCGTTCCAACGGCGGTCGCGGCGTGTGCTGCCCTAGGAGAAGGCGGGTCCCCGGCCGGTGTGATCCTGTTAATTCAAACACCAACAATCCCCAAAAAAAAAAAACACAAACTAACAAACCAAAACCACAAAATCAAACTCAAAATCAAACTGATCTACAATAAAATTCAAATATACCTAGTCCATTTCCTAGTAAGAATATCAAAAGAATGAACAGCATTGGTGACACCAGCCAATCCTACAACAAGAAAACCAGTATTAGATAAAATCATACACATTCAGAGAGATTGATAGAGAGAGGAGAGAGAAAATTATATATATATATATATATATATATATATATATATATATATATATATATATATATATATAGTAACTGATGCCAGGGGAGGAGGCGACGCCGCCTTCGATAGCAGTGACGCCGCCGAAGAGGATGAGGCGAGGGCCGTGTGATTTGGTGGCCGCGACGGCGGTCAAGGTGTGGCTGCAACGGGGGCCTGGTGCGTCATCGTCGGTCTCCCAAGAAGATTCTACCGAGTGATAGGTCGGAGCTGGAGCCAGCCATGGCTTTGAAGCCATTATTCAATAAGAGAGAAAAACGAAGAAGTAGAGAGAGAAAGTTCAAGAAATAGAGTGAGAGAGAGAGAGAGAGAAACCCTAGCTGGACTCGGTGGACATGGGGTGGTAGGGCCTGGTTTTTCTGTTCGTTTATTTATTGAGCTAGATTCAGCAGACGAGAATATGGACAGGAAGAAGGGGGCTTCTTTTTTCTGGTTTCCGTCAGAAGTGTAATAAGTCAGCGGAAGTATAATAAGTCAATGAAAGATTGGATTTGGGACATGGAGTTTGGGTTTCAGTGTTTCACTTATTTACGATACACCCTCTCTCGATGCAATAAGTCTTTGGTTTTTAAAATTCCGATGCAATATTGGTCTTCGTGCCTGCCCCATTCCGGGGTTATGTGACATCAAATAAAAAAGGGATAGGTGCAGCATGATCTCCATTCCCATAATCGATCCAAAGCAATCAAGGATTTTGAAGAAGTCCAGACATAGGCACTAATTGAGGTACCCTTATAAGATAGTAGACCTCTATATTAAAACTCATTGATAGCCTTAAATCATATTATCATAATTGTTTTCATGTCAACCTTCAACACAATGGGTCTTGACACCATAAGCGTGTCATTAGATGGTCAAGTTATTTATTTCATTCGGCATAGATCCCAATATTGGCCCTAAAATTATGTTTGAGCATAATATGTGCATTATGATTTTAGGACGCCACATTTTAAGATATGTGCCACATGGAATTAAAACCTTAACAATTTGATGGCACGCTCATGGTCTCAAACAAAGATTTGCATGAAAAACGATCACGATCGTATGATTTAAAGCAGTTAACGGGATTTAGTGTAAGCGCCTATAAGTAATCTGGCAGGAATGAATGAGGGTACCCCTCCATTATTTGTTGATTCTCATATAATTTTGAAAATGTTCATATTATGGCATCAATTTGTCAAAATCGTCTTAATATCTTTCGAAGCTATGAAACAGCAAAAATGTTCATGTTTTTCGAAAAACAAATGAAATGTCACATCAAAAAGCAGTCTCAGAATTGAGTATATTATCTAAGACCACTACGACGGGAACAAAAGGATGTGTGTTCGGAGAAAGGAGAACACGCGACTTCCAGTGGACAGATTCGGTCTACTATGAACGAATCGGTCTTTTTTGAATTGCCTCAGTCTATAAGTGATCGCTTCGGTCTGTAGTAAATTAATTCGTTTTATAGCAGACCACGGTTGTCTATCATGAGCTGTCATGACCTGAAATTATACCACATCTCGAGGACCTAGAATTTCGTGTTATTACCTGCACGCATCTCATATACGTTAAGCGAACATATACATAATCAAACTTCTCATGCTAACATGGTTCCACAAAATTCGTAAATCCGATAGTATAAAGATAAAGAATAATGGCATAAATAAATAAATAAGGAATAAATATGATACGAATAGATGAAATAATTACTAATCAATGAGAAAATAATGGTTAATAATAAATCAAATGTACAAGACTAACAATGAATATCCAACGATAGACCATAATAATACTAAATGAAAGAATAAATTGTCTAATCTGTAAATCTTAATCTCAGTACTAAAATTATGTTATCAATAATTGGCATAAAGATCATAGTCAGTACTGAGATCCTCCTGATGTCTTACAGTGTCGCCCTCTAAGGCTCCTGGTACTCAGTATTCACAGAATCAACCAAATCAGTGTTCGCGGGATCTAGATAACCGGTGTCCACTTCATCAATAAAATCACATGAAAAAAATAAATGTCACGAGAATTGAGTTGCTAAACAACATGCAACTTAGTGGATATACCACCAATCTACCTTATACTACTCAGGTGCATTGTGGGTGCATCTTATGAGTGATAATAGTAATATGACAGTATATGAGAAATACAGAAATATCAAATTTGTGCGTATCATCAAAATCATATCTTAACTTATATGCAAGACCATAATCTAGAAACATTCCAATCCTAACGAACCTCACTATGCCTCATAAGTATAACTTATTACAACAACACATGTGTCTGTACATGTTGGTTGTTTATTTTTTATGTTCGTTATTATAAAAGTGATCAAAGTATGACAGAAACAAAGAAGGACAAAAACAAAATAAAGAGGAATTAATATAGGATTAGAACACAAGCACTACTTGCAAGATACATGATTGTTGTAGCAAGTTTTAGATGAAATAAGGATTGTCTCGCAGAGAGTTATGGATCTAAAGATAATAAATCTTTAGATCTGCTACAGATCTGACAACTCTAAACCTTTTAAACTAATAAAACAAGATAAAGAGAAGGTGTTTTGGGATTTTGTCACTAACTAAAACAGAAATAGATGCAAAATCAGAAATAAAAGAAAGGGATTTAAAGAAGAGTAAAAGTGATTTGGTAAAATAAATAAGAAAATTGAGAAGTAAGCAATTAGGAGCTAATTTTTACTATAAAAATTATTGTAAAATAGAGCAAGAGTTGGATCTGCAGCAATCCTTCATTTTGGTACAAGCACAAATGCAAGGAAGAAGAATCCAACTCAACCTTGAGATATGGATTAGTCTTAGGGCTATATCATATCCACTCAAATGGTCACAAGATATCCCATGGATATAATCCAGTCATAGAGGTTAAAGCTGAAACAATAAAACTACTGTAGACACTATGTCTGCTAGGCTACAAGAACATGCATCCATAGGTGCATAAAATCCATAGAAATCTAATGAAAATCACAAAGATAGTTTTTGCAAAAAGATACTCTTCAAGCTCTTCTTTAGATAGAGAGTGATTTGCATATATTTTTTAACACCAAATCAATGAAAGGTCAACCCCACCCTGTACTTCTTAGTTCTGCACAATGGCTGAAGCATCATTATGCTGAATGTCCATAAAATTTATTTTATTTCTTGTTGAAAATCTTTGGTACCAACACACGCTGATTTGTCCATAAATTATGTTATCGTTTTAATTGAAAGCAGCTATGACATACCACTTTTTTCTTCTCGCACACTAACTAATCAAACTACACCAACTTTTGCTATTTGCACACTATTAGTAAATCATTGGTTTGTTGTGGCTAATAAAAATTCAAAACATGGATTATTTTTAAAAAATTGTGTTAGTCTCATCCTTTGGGTGTACAATAACTTCTATTAATTTTGTATACATTTTTGTTAAGTTATTTATTTTTTCTACCAACTTATGCCATCTACACACCACTTCTTTTTTCTTCCATTTCCTCTTAGGTGTGTGGAAAGAAAAAAGAGGTTTGCTAATAACAGCTCTTTTTTAGTCAATTATAAAGTCCTCAAGAAAATCAAATAAAACAATAAAAAATTTGTAAATGACGCATGGATAAATTTGGCTAAATTGACCATGGAGTTCACTGTCTTTGCATCTAAGAATTTTTTATGTGCACGGAAGTCCATGCATTGCAAAATTTTATGCATATAAAAAATTCAAGTAGATGTGCGGTCCACTTTCCCGCCCATGATGGGTGGTCCACCCATCATAGGCAAACTCCTGCACTTAATATCAAATATATATATATATATATATATATATATATATGGTTGAGCACAATGATGGGGCATCCAGGCCCCAAGGGGCTTGCGATCGATCTTTTGTTGAGGCCCTCAAGCGGGGTCAATGTCTCCTCAGATATAGGTTCCCCTTCGAATATCATTACTGACAGTATTAAGTTCAGTGACCATGCTTTATACTTTTAGAATGAGGATATTGCTGATGGATCTTCGAGTTTCCAGTTTGCACTTATTGAGAAATTTATTAGATTTCAAGCAAGAGCCTGAGGAGCAAGACCTAATATTGATTCGGTCAGAAGTGATTTTATGCGTTTTTTCTAGGTTCCTTGCAGTCCCCGGAATAAGTGACCCAATTCGGTCCACGTGGACTTTGGCGAAAGTGATAGAATAATGAACTAATAAATATTAAATGCTGAAAAGGAAAAAGCGAATTGTAATGACCTCAAATTTCTAACTCCGAAATACGTGAAAATTCAAGATCGCTAGATCATAATTCACAATCTAAATACATAATTCTTTGGTATTTAATAGAGAGCAAGCCATTAAACTAAAATCATTGCATTGATGTCCAAAATGAAAGTGTAAAACAAAAGTAAAACTATCGGTGATGGTTGTTCGTCACACAAATAGTAGCATGTTGAAAAGTAATAAAAATAAACAATGTCCAACTGAAAGTCTAAGTACCAATTCCAAAACCAACTTCTAACTATGGGTAAAACTCTTCTGGCTGATGATCTTCCTTGATCTCCGGCACGTAATCTGGATCTTCTTCTAACTCAAGATCTCCAACTACTTCAGTACCTGTGCTATAGTGTCGAGATGAGTTAACAGTCTAAGCTCAATAGGGTGGTGTAATACACAATCATATTTTCTATAATCAAAGCATAGTTTCAATGATAGAGTTGAAAGCATTCTTATAATGACAAAATAAATTTTCTAAAGCGCAAAGATCGAAAAACATATATTCATAATGGGATTTATAACGAGATTTAATGGTGCTATTTCTTATAATTCACATGAGTATTCTTTTATTCTTATTGAAATTCAGATGTCAAAATCTTATTCAATGTGTGTCTTAAAGCCTTAACTTAAATAATCTTTAGATCGCAATATAGCGCTAGAGTTGAAGTTTAAAACTAATGGGAATCCTAACCATCGTCGTTCTAAGAACAGTTGTCTGAAATGTCCAAGCCCCTGCTTTGTGAGGGATACTTGTGCGGTCTGAAGGTCCAAAAGTACCGAAGCACAAGATTCATTCCACATAAATCTCTATAAATCACATGCTGAAACCTTATACATAGTTCAATGTTCATATACAAAGTCCACAAAATCCAAAGGTTCAAAGTTTGAAATTTATAATTGATTTAAAGAGTACAAAATTTGGATCTACTTTCATATTATAAATCAAATGCAGAAACAATATCAAAGTTTAGATATAGAAGTTTCATAATTCAAAGTAGGTTCTAATATTCAATATTCAAAGTGATTCTAAGTTTTGACGAAATAAAGTTCAACGGTTCAATTCTAATATTTCACAGATTAATTCGAGAACATCACTAAGGCCATGGTTCAAAATTAAAAATACAGTTATGCATTGAATTTCCCCTACCTTGATTTCGAAGATCGTATAGTACGGAATGAGATGCTTCCTTTGCAATTTGTCCAATTCTCTCTTCTATGGTCCATGTACAGTTGTCATATGAAGGAAACAAATCATCAAAGGTTCAGAATCAATAGTCTGAATTATATGAAAATATTTTATTTTCTCTGTTCACAGCGCATTGTTGTACTATGACAGTGAGTTGTGGTCTTATGCATAGTGCGTTGTGTGGTCACAACGAGTTGTGGCTACGAACACATCAAAAACTTATATTCTGTTTCACTATACACAGCTCACTGCTATGCTATGACAGCGCGTTGTGGCTATGTTCACAATGCGTTGTGGTTTGTTCACAGCGAGCTGCGGCTACAAATTTTTTTAAAGTACCTTCTGTTTTTGGTATCTACAGCGGTCTGTCACATATATCACAGTGCTTTGTGGTTATTTTCAAGTTCATTGGGTGTATCGTCTCGAGCTACCCTAAAATGATATATTATAATAGTCAATCAAACTTTTCTATCAAAAGTTATGACCGTCAGAATAAACTTTCTTTCAATGACAGCGAGTTGTGTGTGTCTCCACAGCGAGCTGTCATCTATGACAGCGAGCTATCATATATACCACAACACACTATGACCCAATGGCAGCGCGCTGTGGTCCTTATCATAGCAAGCTGTCATTGCTGCTTTCAGCTTTTTGAACTCTACATGTTCTAGGTTCAAAAGTAAGGTTTCCGGACAATAAACACCGATTTTAACTTCCAAATTTTTAATCCATAGTTTAAGAAACATTCATAATTAAGGAGTTATAGATTCAATGATAAAGAGATGGTGAATTTTTCCTCTTGAAGCGTGAAATAGTGAAATAATGGAATATCGGCATTCACTACGTTCGTTCAAACTCTCCTCTTCATATCGATCGCAGATCGAAGAGCCCTAATGTTTCTAGAGGGGTTGAAGAAGAAGAAGAAGAAGTTCGAGCTCTTTATTAATAGAATTCTAGGAATAATGAAAAAGAGGAGGCTAGGGTTCTTATTTAAAGAGAAAACTTGGTTTTCTCTTACGATTCTTTTTATTTAGAATTTTATAGGGTTTAGGAAATAGAATTCTCGAGAACCCATAATTTTAGAACTTCTACGTGAGTTGTCTTTTCTAACTTCTTAGGCAGCACTCCCATGTTGAGCTGACACACCTAGCTTAGGTGTATAAGCTTTTGCCACAAAGTCCAAAATAAAGCTTTTTAAAGTCTCTAGCAAGGTTTGATCCTTAGACCTCTTGCTTAGAATTCAAGCCTCTTACCACAGGTGCTCTCACGGAGCTTGTATATTTATTTACACAATTATATATATGAGTCATCTTTTTAGGCCAAAGTGCATATATAAGTTTAATTTATTCTAAAAATTAATGGCCTGCGGTGTATGCCTTGTTGAGTACATACATCTATTATGTGTATTAAGGTTCAAAAATTTTGGGGTGTTACATTCTCCCCCCTTAAAAGAATTTTCTTCCTCAAAAATTTACGTACCTTATTCGAAGAGGTGTGGGTATTAAACCAATCTCTACTTCCTATTCTCAAATGGCTTCAACGGATGAGTGATTCCGTCACTTAACCAGTACGAGCGGGATCCGCTTGGTAAGTAAGATTTTCTCCTTATGATCCAGTAGCTGAATTGGTTCTTCGACGACTGCCATATCCTCTTTGAGTTCGATGGGCTAGTAGTCCAAGATGTGAGTCGGGTCCTTGATGTATTTCCTCATCATGGATACATGGAATACATTGTGCATACTTGACTGTTGATGTAGTAATGTTATTCGGTTTGCGACTTCTCCGATTCTTCCCAGTATCTCTAATGGTCCAACGTATAGTGGACTCAGTTTTTCACGTCTTCCACATGGCATCACACCCTTGGTAGGCTAGATTTTGACGAAGAGGTTGTCCCCTATCTGTAAAGAATGTGTTGTTTAAGTATTTCATATGAATTACAGGGGAGCAAAAGTAACTAACTGTACCAAGTTTACTCGAAACTCGACGTTCGTTCTCTTGAGGTCGGCATAGCTCTTCTGTCGGCTATGAGCGACCTTTAGTCTTTTTCGAATCAACCAAATCACTTCGATTTTGCTCTTAATTATCTCTGGTCTCAATATGAATTTCTCTCCAATCTCTTCCCAATTAAGTAGAGACTTGCATCTTCGACCATGTAGCGCCTTGAAAGGGGTCATCCCAATGATTGTCTGATAGCTATTATTGTTTGCGAACTCAATCAAAGGTAAGCGTTTATCCCATGACGCTTGAAAGTCTAGCATACAGGCTCGAAGCATGTCTTCAATAATCTGATTCACCCTTTCTGTCTGGCAGCCTGAGGGTGAAATGCTGAACTAAAAGCTAGTTTCGAGCCCATTCCTTCTTGAAATCGTTGCCAGAACTTTGATGTGTATAACGAATCTCTATCTGAGACAATGCTACCTAGGATGTCGTATAATCTGACGATCTCTTTGAGGTACAACTCTACAAGCTGACTGACAGTACACCTCCTACTGTATGGGAGAAAGTGGGCAGACATGGTTAAGCGATCGATGATCACCCAAACCGCATTGTGCCCTTTCATAATTTTCAGTAATCCAAGGATGAAATCTATGGATATAGCTCTATAATTTTATTTCGGTATCGGCAAAGGTTGAAGTAAACCAAAAGTGTTCCGATGGTCAATCTAAACCTATTGGCACACCAGGCATGTCGATACATATTCTGCTATATCTTTCTTCAAGCCTATCCACCAAAAGCACTTCTTCAGATCCTGATACATATTTGTACAGCCAGGATGGATGGCGTTTATAAGGCATCGAAGGTCGGTATCTGCTAACACACATATTCAATCTCTGAATAGTAAGGAATCATCCCTCCCTGATGGAGAAATCTGATTTATTCCCACTGATCACACCTTGTCCGATTGCCATAAGCTCTTCATTAGTCCTCTAGAGTTATCGAATAATGTTGGCTGGATGGTGATGTTAGCCAATAATGCTCCATATTTTTTAACCTCAAACTTTTTATCATATAGCGATATATCCTAAAATAATCGCCATCTGTGAATCTTCGTGATGAGATTGGACAATTGAGCCGACGATTTACAACTCAATGTGTCTCTCACCATATTTGCTTTCCCCGGGTGGTACTGAATTCTACAATCAGTCTTTCAGGAACTCTATCTATCTCCTTTGCCTGATGTTGAAATCCTTTTGAGTGAAGAGATACTTTAAACTCTTGTGATCAGTGAGGATTTCGAACGTCTCTCCATAAAGATAATGTCTCCAAATCTACAAGGCAAATATTATTGCTGTAAGTTCTAAGTCATGAGTCAGATAGTTCTTCTCATGATCCTTGAGTTGTCGAGAGCCATAAGCGATAACTCTCTCGTATTAGTTTAACACACAACTCAATCCACTATGTGAGGCATCACTGTAAACTACAAACCTCCACTGCCAGACAACATGGCAAGGACCGGTGCTGAGCTTAACTTGTTCTTCAGCTCTTGAAAGCTCTTCTCACATGCATTGCTTCATTGAAAATTAACGCTCTTCCTCGTGAGTTGAGTAAGTGCTCCTGTAATTTTGGAGAAACCTTCAACGAATCTCCTGTAACACCCGGCTAAGCCCAAAAAGCTTCGGACTTCAGTCACTGTCTTTGGTTGTTCTCATTTTATGATAGCCTCAATTTTAGCTGGGTGACTTTAATGCCTTCTTCGGATATAACATATCCTAAGAAACAACTTGTTCCAGCCAAAATTCAAACTTGCTTAGCTTTGTATACAACCGATGATCACGAACTGTCTGGAGGGCGACACGTAAGTGTTGTTCGTGATCTTCTCTTGTCTTCGAATAGATAAGGATGTCATCTACAAAGACAACCACACACTAGTCGAGGTGCGGTTTGAACACTCTATTCATCAGGTCCATGAATGATGCTAGTGCATTTGTCAAGCCGAATGGCATCACTATAAACTCATAATGATCATATCTAGTGCGAAAGGCACTCTTCGAAATATCTTCTGCCTTGACTTTTAGCTGGTGGAATCCTGATCTCAAATCTATCTTTGAGAATAGCTTATCGCCTTGGAGCTGATAAAAAAGGTCATCTATTCGGGGAGTGGATAACAGTTCTTGATCATTAACTTATTCAGCTGGTGATAATCGATGCAAAGCCGCATAGAACCATTTTTCTTTTGACAAAAAGGACGGGTGCTCTCCATGGAGGGACACTTGGTCTAATAAATCCTTTATCTAGGATTGCAATTGCTCCTTGAGTTCTTTCAACTCGGCTGGTGTCATGCGATACGGGGCTTTTGATACTGGCTCTGTGCCTAGAGCCAAATCCGTTGCGAACTCCACTTCTCTGGGTAGCGACAAGCCTAGTAACTATTCGGGAAATATGTCAGGAAACTCGCATGTGATGGGAGTATTGGTAATAGTGATCTTCTCTTCTTGTTGATTTTGTACGAATGTGAGAAAACCGTGGCAACCAATGTTCATCAAACGTTCAGCTCGAATGGTGGATATAAAAGGTGCATTTGTCGGCTTAGTGCCATAAAATCTGAATGGTTTTCCCCTCTTCGGGCGAAAAGGGACTATCTTTCTAAGACAATCCACATTTGCATGATGAGTAGATAGCCAATTCATGCCAAAGATTATATCAAATCCTTGCATATCCAAAATAATCAGATCGACTGATGTCTCATGGTCTTCAATCGGAATGATTACCGATCGGCAAATAGTGTTTGTGACTACTGAGTTCCCTGTAGGGACTGATACTGATAAAATGAAGTTCAATGGTTAAGGAATGATACTCAATTCAGCCGCAAATTGAGGAGTCATCAAGGAGTGCGTAGATCCTGGGTCCTTGTGATGGTAGATGTCACTACTCTAGTACATAAGCAAGGTGCCTAAGTTTCACGCAAGTAATTTAGTTGTATACATATTAAGGTGTCGTGGTGTTCATGCAACAACATATTGAAAATAACAATTTCCAAGGCATTCATTAATTGAAATAATATAACAATTGGAAAATCAATGATGTGATTATACCTTAGATGATGTCGTTTGCTGTTTGGGCGTCTTGTGCAGAGACAACGTAAGCATGACCCTGAACTGTAGGTCGGGAGGGCCTCTAAGTAGGTACTGATGTCGTCTGCTCTTTCTTTGTTGTTGGGCAATCCTTTATCATATGCCCTTGTTGACCGTATTGGAAACATGCGCCTAACTTCCATTGACACTCATCCAATCTATGATGGTTTCCACAACGTGAACATTTTTCAGCCGGCACAGAGGTGGTAGGATTCGGTGCCCTTTGTGCTACCGATGCATCATAGGTAGCCGGTCGCGATGGACGAAAAGACTGCGTAGGTGTAGACATCGCTGGTTTTGGATAAGTAGTTTGACCAAGTCAGGAAGGTGCTGAAGTCATGAACCTTGCTCTCTTATTTGTCTGATCATCAGTGTACGATTGCATTTGGCTCGCTTTGTTCCTATTTTGCTCCTGTCTTCTCTTGTACATTTTCTCTATGTCGCGTGCAGCAATTAAGGCCTTCTCCATTACCTCGACATAAGTTGTCAATTAAAATAATGAGATCCTCTCTTGGATTCTCAATTTCAGCCCACGTTCTAATTTCTTCGCCTTCATTAACTCTATAGCCACATGAAGAGGGGCATAACGCAAGAGTCTTGAAAATTTAGACTCGTACTCTGATACAATCATGTTTTCTTGCGTGAGAGCAATAAAATCGATCTTCTATTGTTCATAGACAGATGTTGAAAAATATTTTTCGTTAAACTTTTCTAAAAATTCATTCCATGTCCATGGAACGTTCGCTCGAGTTTGATTCCTGGTTCTCTGAATTGATTTCCACCAGAGATCGGCGTCCTTTTCCAATAAAAATGCAGCCCATCTCACCTTTTCATCTTCCGTGCAAGTCATTACACCAAAAATTTTCTCCATCTAGTTGATCCAATCTTCTGCAGTTATTGGATCAGCCTTGCCATAAAAACTAAGAGGTTTCATCCTTTTGAATTCCTGGAATGCGAAAGGTTGATATCTGGTCGCTAACAATGTAGTCTGTTGTGCCATTGCATTCGCCATGGTCTCTAGGGCTTGGCTGACACGTGTATTGTTATTTCCTCCTCCCAACGAAATGTCATTGGCAGTTGTAGCAATTCCGACTTTGTTCGAGGTGTCATCTGTGTTAACTGTTCTTGGTCTACCCCGCGGTGCCATGAGGATCTGTCACGATTAAACAAATATATAATTAGAAGTTGTGAGAGTCCGGTCTATGCTCTGACAGATCCTAAAGCCACATCTCTGATACCAACTGTAACAACCCCAAATTTTCAACTTTGAAATATATGGAAATTTCGGATCACTAGATCATAATTCATAATCTAAATACAGAATTCTTTGGTATTTAATAGAGAGCAAGCCATTAAACTAAAACCATTACATTGATGTCTAAAATGAAAGTGTAAAACAAAAGTAAAACAATCGGTGACGGTCATTCGTCACACAAACAGTGGCGTGCTAAAAAGTAATAAAAATAAACAATGTCCAACTGAAAGTCTAAGTACCAATTCCAAAACCAACTTCTAACTATGGGTAAAACTCTTCTGGCTGATGATCTTCCTTGATCTCCGACACGTAATTTGGATATTCTTTTAACCCAAGATCTCCAACTACTTCAGTACCTGTGATACAGTGTCGGGATGAGCTAACAATCTAAGCTCAGTAGGGTGGTGCAATATACAATCATATTTTATATGATCAAAGCATAGTTTCAATGATAGATTTGAAAGTCTTCTTATAATGACAAAACAAATTTTCTGAAGTGTAAAGATCGAAAAATATATATTCATAATGGGATTTATAACGAGATTCAATGGTGCTATTTCTTACAATTCACATGAGTATTCTTTTATTCTTATTGAAATTCAGATGTCAAAATCTTATTCAATGTGTGTCTTAAAGCCTTAACTTAAATAATCTTTAGATCGCAATATAGCGCTAGAGTTGAAGTTTAAAACTAATGGGAATCCTAACCATCGTCGTTCTAAGAACAGTTGTCTGAAATGTCCAAGCCCCTGCTTTGTGAGGGATACTTGTGCGGTCTGAAGGTCCAAAGGTACCGAAGCACAAGATTCATTCCACATAAATCTCTATAAATCACATGCTGAAACCTTATACATAGTTCAATGTTCATATACAAAGTCCACAAAATCCAAAGGTTCAAAGTTTGAAATTTATAATTGATTTAAAGAGTACAAAATTTGGATCTACTTTCATATTATAAATCAAATGCAGAAACAATATCAAAGTTTAGATACAGAAGTTCCATAATTCAAAGTAGGTTCTAATATTCAATATTCAAAGTGATTCCAAGTTTTGACGAAATAAAGTTCAAGGGTTCAATTCTAATATTTCACAGATTTAATTCGAGAACATCCCTAAGGCCATGGTTCGAAATTAAAAATACAGTTATGCATTGAATTTCCCCTACCTTAATTTCGCAGATCGTATAGTACGAAATGAGATGCTTCCTTTGCAATTTGTCCAATTCTCTCTTCTATGGTCCGTGTACAGTTGTCATATGAAGGAAACAAGTCATCGAAGGTTCAGAATCAATTGTCTGAATTATATGAAAATATTCTATTTTCCCTGTTCACAGCGCGCTATTGTACTATGACAGCGAGCTGTGGTCTTATGTACAACGTGCTGTGATTTGGTCGCAACGAGCTGTAGCTGCGAACACATCAGAAATTTATATTCTGTTTCACTATCCACATTTCATTTTTGTGCTATAATGGATGTTGTGGCCATGTTCACGATCTTGTTGTGATTTGTTCTAGCAATTTGTGGTAGATTTTTCCAAAGTACCTTCTATTTTCGGTATCCACAATGAGCTGTCATATATTTCACAACCAAATGAATATCTCATCTATCTCATCAACAAGCAACGCACATCTAAAAAGTGTTATCTGCTAATGATGGTTGAACCCCGTGAATGGGGTGAAAGTTAGCAACAATTTGTTTATTTTGTAAGTGGTGTTAAATACCACCACATCACCAAATTATTGACACGCAATCCGTGACTTGTAATCAGCCCAAAATATATTACACATACGATATTTTTCGTCTAGTTTGGCTTCACAAAAGAAACCATCTACTTTATTCTGCTTATCAATAAAGGATTTGATCACGTTCATGCGCATTGGATGGATGTTACTCTCCTTTCTCACCTTCTTTAGGTAATCCTGAGTTTGTTGAGGGCTTACCGTCACCCCAACCTCTCCATCCAAACTCGACAAAATAGTAGAAATCTTGGAAGAAGGAATTATGTCATCAGATGCTCCTATCAACGATTTACTTGCCCCAGTCATCTTATTATGTAATCATAGTTCATTCACCTTCCTTGGTGTATACAACCGATGAATATGCTGCTCTCTAAATTCCATTACCTCCCATAACTTTTGGTCGTCGATCCTGATCTTCAACCTTATCTCACACTCGCATCTGTTATCTCTTGAACACTTTATATCGGCGTATATTTTACCCTTGTCAAACTGCTTGAACCCTTCGAGCGAACATACATATTTTCTCTTTATGATCCCCCCTTTGCGGATTTGTAAGTGTTACTTTTCCTAATGCTAAAACTAACTTGCTTGGCGTATAAATTATAGAAGTTATATGACTCGTATTCAGATTTGAATTTTAAGCCAATACATGGCTTCTATTCCTCGCTGGTATTCTCGAACCCTGCACAACTATCCAGCATTTTCATATCACTATCACAACCAAGTGAAACTCTTTCTAAAGAAACCGTCTCTGGGGTGAGATTTAAATCAACTCCACTTACATCGAATCCTCCAATGGAGTTCATTACAGACCTTGCATTAGATGAAAATAAAATCAACTATGGAGTCCATTGAAACCGTTTCACAAGAAAGCGATGCCGCAACCATACAAAGCGCCAACGCTTCAATATGGAAGCGATGGTGCTTCTCAATCATAGCGTCGTCGATTCTATGTCGAAGCGTCGTCACTTCCTATTGCTTCACATATGAAGTGTGAGCTTCTACGTCAATTATAATCTATATATTTTTAAATATTTATAATTTTATAATCTTTACCTTAAAAATAAGTGAAGAGATCCATCAACTATGAGCAGATGAAGAAATCGCTTCACATACAAAGCGATGTTGCAGACTATATCGAAGCATTGCTGCCCGAGCGTAGAAGCGTCTACGCTTCTATAACATATATATGTTATAGTTTATAATTTAATGATTTGTAAGCAGAAAATAATACACAGAAACGTCCACACTTACCTCAAATGTCACTCTTCTGCGCTTCTATCCAGTACGAGCTTCGGTGAAAAAGAGAAAGTTGTCTCTTCTGCCCTTCTATCTAGTACGAGCTCCAGAAAAAAGAGAAAGTTGTCTCTTCTGCACTTCTATCCTGTACGAGCTCCATAAAAAAAATAAGTTGTCTCTTCTGCACTTCTATCTAGTACGAGCTATAGAAAAAATTAGAAAGTCGTCTCTTCTGCCCTTCTATCCAGTACGAGCTCCTCTCACAAATAGAAAGTTGTCTCTTCTGCGCTTCTATCCAGTAAGAGAGAGAGAGAAAGTTGCGTGCTTCTATAGTGTCAGTGCCTTAGTGAGAGAGAGAGAGAAAATTGTGTACTTCTATAGCGTCAGAGCTCCAGTGAGAGAGATAAAGTTGTGGGCTTGCGCGCTTCTATCCAGATCGTAATCTAGTGAGAGAGGGACTGTACAGAGAAGCGCAAGTGACAGAGAGGAAATAAAAATGAGGGAGAGAAAGAACCTGAAGAGGGAGGGAAAGAGAAGGAACCTATACTATTTTTTGAATTATTTTACCGCCATATCAGGACAAAACCTTCCCCTTGAGGACAACGCTTCCTTCCTCCGACAGGTATAACTTCCATTATGTACCTACTGCCTAGTTTACCTACCACTGACACTAGACAAATCCCGTTGTGGCTAAACTGGGTTAGTGTAAAAGAACTTTCCATGTGTCCGCTCCCCATTGGGGGAGCGTAGAGAAATCTCTACGCCTGGGCGCATTTTCCCCTTTGCCTATATATATATATATATATATATATATATATATATATATATATATATATATATATATATATATATATATATAGGGCTGGGGATATGAGCCCACGCGTAGAGATATCTCTACGCCAATTGATATGGGCATGACACATAGTGCCCTTTTTGTGAAGTGATGGGTCGCCTAGGGCCCACTTTAGGAACTAGGGTAACACTTTTAAAATATTTTAAAAGTTAAATACCCTTTCAGCCGTTGTTCTTGACTTTTTGAAAGACTCTTTCTTATCTCTTTCTTCTCTCTATTTTTCCAAGAAAGTGTCAGACCTACTTTATTAGGCATATTTTATTCAAAAAATGTGGCACCTGGTAGGGAAGCGTTAGCACCTCGACAGTGAAGCACCGACACCTTGAAAACTAGACGCAGCACCCTCGATAGTGAGACGCTGACACCCCAGTTGTGACGACCTGACTTTCCCCTTTCCCTAGATACCGAAAAAATGGCTCGTCATTGTGACGACCTGACTTTCCCCTTTCCCTAAATACCAGAAAAGATGGCTCGTCATTGGATCGATTCGTTCACAGTATCAGTGGAAACTATAAAGGATACAATATATGGCTAAAAGATACTCTACCTCTATAAACATATAGAACCAAAAGGGAACCAAGATGAACCACCGGTGATGGCCGACCATCAACTAAACAATGGTTCCCAATAAGTATATATAACACATTCAATATATCGAGCTTAGAGCCCATAATCCAAAATGTATCAAATTTAAAGTAATTCAACAAAAACTATACCGAGTTCAGAATCCTACGTCTATGGGTAGACCACGTCAGGTGGAGTCTCCGTCTCGTCCTCCGGATCGTTCTCAAATCCCTGATCCTGGGCTGCGTCTACACCTGTGACGAATAGTCAGGGTGAGCTAACAGTCTAAGCTCAGTAAAAGAAACTCAATTTCAATCATATCTTATTAGAACAAACATGGATTCAAGAACGTGATTAAAAAACATATGATTTTTAAAGCAAATATTCAAAGCAAATTTAATAACTGATTTTCAAGGACCAAGATCTGATGCATTTTCTTATACAAGTAGCATTTCAAGTTCTATAAATTGAATTTAAACAAATAAGGATTTCAAATAGTTTTGAATGCTTATTTGTTCTTAACATGTACATGCAATGCTTCGTTTATCTATGATTTAAATCATAACTTAAATAATCTCCCAAGCAACTATAGCTTGGGAGCCAGAGATTTTCGAAGGGAACCCCTACCTAACCATCGTCATTCAATGAACACTTTTCGAAAAATGCAACAAGCCCTTGCGTTATGAGGGTAACTTATGCTATTCGAATTTATCGTCAACACGGTTCAAAAAAATTGAGGGGTTCGTTCGTATAAACCTAAAATCACATGCATATTCTAATAGTTAATTCAAAGTATTTAAATAATATCAGAGTTCAAAGTATCAGATTTCATATTTAGAGTATCAGAGTTCTGATTCAATTTCTTAATTTGTATCCAGAGGTTCAAAGCCAAAGTTCAAATCATATTCAAAGCAGAAATCAAATATCAAATGTTAGAAATTTAAGTCACAAAACCCAAGATAATACAGAAAAATATAACTGATGTTGAGTTTCCCCTATCGTAAGTTCGGAGCCTTTCAAACGATACAAAAATCTCTATTCACTACTCCCGTACTTAACCTAGTTCATACAAAGACCACGTTCTACGTATTAAAAGCGGAGAAGTAAAATTCGAAGTTTGTCAAAAGACAATGAAGCAGCCAAAAATAGGGGAAATCGATCGATCAATTTCAGAAATCGATCAATGGATTTCTTCATAAATCCCACTTCTTCCTGTCCTGTCAAAATCGATCGTTTAATTTTGACAAATTCTGTAGCCCTTCAGACTTCTTCTTTCTTGATTTATTTTTCCCTAAAACTCATCCAATAGAACTAAATTTTTATCTATCCATCTATCTAAGCTTAAAGTAGTTATTTACTACATAAATACACAAATTTTCTCACCTTTCCTTGGCCGATTACACGGCTTTTGAGAAGGTTGTCAAAGAGGGTTTCGATGCCGAATTTGTGGATTCTCACGACAATCGAATCGGAACGAAGCTCAAATTGAAGCTCCTCATTTGTACATGCTACTCCTCACCTTCTCAGCTTGTAGACTACTCGTCCACAATGACAGGTTCACAACCGATTGAATCCACACTCTCTTGTTCTCTTAGATCTATTCAATGTCGGAGTTCAAAGCTTCTCTGCGCTCGGGATTGCGAGAGTGATTAGAAACTGATGTGATCCTCATGAGGGAGACGAAGGAATTTGCGAAGTGATCTCATAGCTTTGGTCTCACGAGAGGGTTTGAGAAGTGAGAGTTTGCCCTTCTCTCTTCTCTCTTATAAGCAAAATAATGAGAAATAAATATCCTAGATATTTATCCTTAAAATTCTATCCACTTGACTTTAAAGGGTTCACTTTGCTGCTAAGCCAACACACCACACATTGGTGCACGACTATCTATTAAAGACTTAATTAATATTCTAAACTCCATTTTTCAAAATTAAATTAATCATTCCTAAAATTTCATGATGTCATCACGTGACCTGTCGGACACGGACACAGAGTCGGGCACGTTCAAATTCGGAAATCTTCGAGATGTTACATTCTCCCCTCTTTAGAAATTTTTGTCCTTGAAAATTCACAACACGTCCTTTGGGCTGAGACGATAGCCCGTATGCTAAAACATACTCTTACCGTTCATAGATCAAGAGTATACCGAAGGTGATTGAATGTCTCTACCCAAAGAAAATCCATTCCTTGTAACTGAATTAAATTAAAAAATATTTATTCGAATGTAAGACGATTGAGTATAATATGCCTCACAAGAATGACATGGGTTCAGTCATGGATCAAAATGCCGGAAAACTGGTACGTATCGTCCTAGCAAAAAACCGGTACGTATCGAACAATACGTATCGGAACAGTAATGTACTGGACAATACATTGAATGTATCGTCCGAGCAAGTGCATATATATAGACGATACGGTACATTTAATGTACCATATCGTTAGGGTCCGATACCGATACGTATCGTCCAATACGTATTGGTATCGTCTATATATATGGTACTTAGTCAACCATGCATTTATCCAAAAACACCCATAGGTTCACAAGCATAATACATATCCACAACCATTAGAATGCATTCACATCTAGATTTAAAACAAGACATGGATCCCCAAAATAATCCTATAATATTCCCAACTAAGGTATTTCCAACACCATGATAACATCCCGTTATCCATCACACTAAACACACACCTGCAACAGTCCTAGATATCCACAACTACTCAACCGGTTATGTATCATAGAAATATACACCTGCAGCAATCCTAGATATCTAAAGGTAAGCAAGATGTATGCATCTCATGTAGTTATTAGTCACAACTAATTTGATTCACATCGAACACTTAACCACAAAGCAGTTAGCAAACGAAAAGTATCCACAAGAATTCATGTCCATAAAGTACTCATGACTACAATGAAATGTGCCAGGAGGGTCACCAAGACCCAATAGTTCTAAAAAATACATGCAGTGTAATATCCCTGATATTTTTGGCATATTTTCGTTTACCTCGGTAAGCGTGCCCGGAAAATACTGTAGAATATTTTTGGACTTTTGGTAAGCTAAGGTTATGGTAAGACGAATGGCCAAAGGATTTGGTCTCGAGAGGTGTGCAAGTCATGAAATCGATGACTTATACTATTGGGTTGGTGTTGGTGGTTAACACTAGATATGTTCTCAACTTAAAGGGATAAGTTGTAAAATTTAAATATCTAGATTTTTGTATGCTTTGTTTATATATTATAAAGAGAGAGAGAGTTTAGAGAAAATACACTTCTCTCTTTCGGTTGGAAAACAAATAGGAAACCTTTTGGGCTGAATGTGATCTTTAGATCTTGGAAGTTTTAGAGTTCCTCTCTCCATCTCAACCATTGATTAGAGTAGTGCCTAAATTCTGATCAGTTTGAATTAATTGAAAGAGAAGAGTGATGTGGAGAGGGTGAAAAATCTGTGTGATTTTGTTGAGTGAAGTGGCTGTAACCACCCTTCTTTTTGGACTAATTTGAAGATCTAAAACCATTGAGCTTGGTGATCTTTTCCGGACGTGAATCGGTTCAAAGAAAGCAACGAATTAAGCTACAAGCGGTATGCCTTAAAACCTCCTTATGCAGATTTGTTTGATTTTTTGTTAAGAAAGTAAGTTTTGAATTCAATAGAAATGATGGTATGGCTTTGTAGAAAATAAGAAAAAGAATCCGAGCATGTTAAAAATTTACAGCCACAGTACCTGAGAAAATCGACCATCGATTTTCAAAATCGACTGTCGAAATTGGAAATCGACTGTCGAATTGGAAATCGACAGTCGAAAATGGGATTTTTAGCTTTAAACAGAATTCTGAAATTCGATGGTCGAATTTCAAATCGACCATCGAATTTCAAATTCGACCATCGAATTTGAAATCGATGGTCGAATTCTGTCCAGTTTCTGGCTTTTTAATTTTGATTGGATTTTTTGTTTTATGAGCCTTTGGATTAATTTTTGGGTTGTATATTAACACTTAGGGTGTTAATATATGTAGGTTTTGGTCAGTTGGGAGTCCTTGGAGAGGATTGCTTATGCATGCCTTTGAATTTGCTTGGTTAAGGTAGGGGAATCCAAACTATTATTTGCATAAATTATAAGCATAAACAGTCATAAATCAGGTTATTTTTAGAAGCATGAAATATAGAAAATTCATTACACACGGTGAAATTAAAACTTTGAACATATGATATAATCCGAAAATTGCAAACCTTGTCATAAATAAGAATCATTGGAAATCAGAACTTCAGTTAAATTTGAATCAGAACCTCAGTTAACTTTTGAATCAGAACCTCAGTTAACTTCGAATCAGAACTTTGAAAATCAGTATATGATATGAATAATAAGCTTGGATATGTGTTAGCATTTGCATTTGATTTTGGGTTCATAAGTACGATGCCCTAGATTCCACCAACCGTGTTGACGGTAAAACTCTGCAAGTTTCCCTCATAGCGTAGGGGCTTGTTGCATTTTCAAATGGGTTCATGAAGCACGGCGATGGTCGAGGGTCTTCCCATCGGTCACGTAGTCTGCTCTCATGCTATAGGAAATTTGGGAGATAAAATTAAGTTATAAATTTAAGACAAGAAGCATGCTAAATCAGAACATTTTGAACACTTTAGATTTTATGATCAGTTTTGACTCAGGATTAGAACTGGAGATTTAATTTGAAAAGCATCATTGAAAAACCATATTTGATTCGATTCCGTCTTTTGAAAAACTTTTACTTATAAGAAATGCAAATAGACCTGTCTTCCCTTATTGAGCTTGGTTGTTAGCTCACCTCGACTATACGTCCACGTGTCTTTGAGGACCGATTTGGGATCTGAGGATTTGGAGGATTCTGATTATATTCCTGAGGAGGAATTAGACTTGCCTGCTGAGGAGTTCTTCCCTTGACCTTTAGATCCTGTATTTTGGTATTTTGTCTGAATATTGTTTTGAATATTGGGCCCTAGGCCTTATTTTGTTCTTTTTGATATCACTCGAGGAACCATTATTGTGAACCTCTATTTTAGGTGATCGGATTGGCCATCACCGGTGGTTCTTTTTGGTTCCTCACAGTGATATATCTAATTTTGTTATATGAAGCATTTGTTTTTGGATTAACAATGTTGCCTCTGTCTTTAGACCTTTGTTTATGTTGCCGGCTTCTGTTTGTTACGGCTTATTGAGAAATCAATAAGTTGATGAACCGGCCTTTCCTATACCTTAGGGATTGGAAAAGTCGGGTCGTCACATGCAGTATTTAAAATTTTAAAAGTTATGTAAAAGTTTTCTGATAACTCTCCTCACTCAACTGCATGCTGGTGAGATGGTCAGCTCGTTGGTTCGCAGCACCCCTAGCTCTGGAAGTAGATGCATCAGTGGTATAGTCGTGTGGATCAGCAACGTGGGTGCGTGCCTCGGTGACATATGACATATAGGTGGTAGGGTAGTCACGCCGCATCATGTGCATCAGTAAACCCTTGTGGAAATCTAAATGATGGTGCCACTGCTGATTGTTTTCCACCATCAAGGCAAGTACATTGTCGATTGTCGTGGCTAAGCTCTCTAAGGTGGAGGCATCTGAGCTGGGGTGGCTTGAGGAGGCTGTACAATGAGTCTCGGTTGTGAAGGTTCTGGTTCGGCGGTTTTGGCTACCTTTGGATTCTGTCTCTCCTAAACACTTTTCTCTAATTGATGGAAACTCTTCCTCCAATCCTTAATGCTCTATCTTTTAATGTTGTCATTCAACAGTTGCTCATTTAGCAATAATTGATAATCATCTCTGCCTGTCTGATATTCCTCAATCATATTGGTGATGAGGCGAGCATAAGGCTTTTTCCTCAGAGATGACGCTCTCCCTTCCAACATGCAATCACGTGCATGATGTATACCTTCAAATACCACTGCTGCGATACTAAACCATTGTCCGTGAAAAGCTGAGAATAACGTATGTTGAATGACTCCAACTCGCTCCGATTTATGCCTCTAGGGGTACAGATTACACTTAAATATAACGTCCAACATCCACATTTTATCAGGTAATTGGGCTCTCATTACGGACTGCCTAGACCCATGTTCTCTGTGAGTCATCTTCTCAAGAATTACAAGATAAGCTATAGGTTTGTGGTTCGGTGATTTTAAACCCATGTTCTGATTGAAAATGGAAGAGCATTTCATCACCTCGGAGATGTGATCAAGGGTGAATTCATAGACTTGGTTGTCTATTTTGGTGCATAGGGTATCGCTGTTTGCGCCAAAATACATGTTTTGGTAAAATAATTTTACCATTAGTGGGTAGTAATATTGGTGAAAAGGATGGAGCAACGATTTCAACCCGACTTTTTCAAGATATTCATATGCCCACACGGTCGTCCTTTGTTGCTCAAAAAGCTCGTGGTCAAAGGACCATTCGACCTCAACCTTCTTCGCATCCCACCACACGGTCGATTTCTCGCGTAGTGGTGGTGGTGGTTCGTCGTTGGCATGCTTCTTTGAGAAAGTGGTCTTCGATGCAGGTCTCTTAGATGTAGTATTTTTAAAGGCCGATTGCTTTTTAGGCCCCATTTGTATTTCAAAGGAGATAACAAAAAAATCTAGGGTTTAAGACTTGCAAATAAAAAAATTTAATCCAAAGGAAAGGTAGGGTTTACCTTTCTAGGGAATTTGAATCCGATCTTCGCTGAGGAAATAGAAGCTTTTATGGATCTGAGTTGAATTACGGCGAACTCTCGTGAAAAAGGGAAGAAAAGCCCTAATTTCTCTAATTTCGAGTCCCACAAATGAGAGAAATAAGCTCATGACCACTTTTATACTACCAGAATCAAACACTCGGTTTTTAAAACCAATCGATCGATTTTTCTGAACAGTCAGCAGCCCAATAAAACCGATCGATTGAATTTTTCAAAGAGAAAAATCGATTGTTCAATTGTTCAATTGTCTCAGAAAAATTTTGGCCTGAAATTTCTTGAATAAATTCCCTTGCCCTATTTTGAGGACTTTAGGACCTAATTTCACCTTTGTACCTACATCCTACACTTGGAATACCCTCACACATTCATTTAGAACACATTAATTGAAATTGTTGGCATTTAGTTGCCGATTTCGACTATATTATAAAAATCAAAATTTTGTCTGCTACACACTCATTTGGATGGGGAGCGAATCTCCAAATACAACCTCTAGGCATTGAAAAACTTAGTTGAAATGATTCACCACATACATTAAGGAAAATTTCACATGAGCTATGAAACATAGAACTTTATTGAAATGTCATTGTATTCCCTAACCTCCCATTATTTACAAAATTTTGAATCTCACTCGATCAATTGCGGGTATTGCTCACGAACCTCTGTTTCGTGCTCCTAAGTGGCTTCCTCAGATGAGTGATTCTGCCACTTCACGAGTACTAAGGGAATCCATTTGGTGTGTAGGGTTTGTTCTTTACCATCCAAGATTTGCATAGGTTCTTTTGCTAATTTTGAATCTTCTTGAAACTCAAGGGGTTGGTAGTCTAAGACATGAGTCGGGTCTCTAACGTATTTCCGCAACATGAACATGTGAAATATATTGTGCATGCTGGATAGTTACGGCGACAAAGCAAAGCGATATGCGACTTCGCCAACTCGACCTAGGATCTCGAAGGGCCCAACATAATATGGGCTCAGTTTCTCACGCTTTTCGAGCATTACGCTCTTAGTAGGCGAGATCTTTACAAAGGCATTGTCCCCGATCTGAAAATGTGGGGAGTCAATACTATATAAGATTAAGGAAACTAAAGGTCATTAATGCAATCATGCTCACCTGAAACTTGATATGCATTCTTTTGAGATTGGCATAATTCTTTTGGCAACTTTGTGCACAACCTCTCACGGATTAACCGAACTGTTTCGGTTGTGCTTTCTACGATCTCTAGAACCACTACGTGAAAATTGAAAAAAAACAACGGCCCAAAACCGTTGTAAATTTCATAAACAACGATTTTGAGCCGTGGTGATGACCGTTGTTAATAGAGCAGTGGTTTTGCTAAACAACGGCCCAAAACCGTGGTATATTTACCTCCTAAACAACGGCCCATGTCAGTTGCTAAATTACAATGGTTATGAGCTGTTGTTCCTTACAGAAAAGGGTTGTTATTTTTCTGACTAAACCACGGTGTAAGTCAGTGGTATATATCCGTTGCAAATATACAACGGTTGTGAGCCGTTGTTCCTTGTAGAAAAGAATTGTTATTTTTCTGCCAAAACCACGACCTACGTCAGTGGTATATGTCCGTTGCACAGATACAATGGTTTGTAGTCGTTGTTCTCTATAGAAAAGGGTTGTTATTTTTTTATCACAACCACGGTCTAAGTCAGTGGTATATATTCGTTGCAAAAGTACAACGGGTTTGAGCCGTTGTTAATATAGTATAAAAACAACGGTTATGGACCGTTGTTTTTCTTAAAATTTTTTTTTTTTTTTTAAATGCATAGCTTCCATTTTTGTTTTTGTAATTGGAACATGTTATAACTATTGTATCAATCACATATCACCCTAGAAGGGGAAAAAAGCGTACTTTATTCAACTGAATAAAAAAATAATAAGTTAAACAAAATTGATTTAAAATCAAAAAACTGTGGCGCGAATATTGCTTGCAGTTTGTGCAATGGGAAATGTAATTGCACAAAAACATATAGTACTTTACAGTTCCTTAGAAATTCAGACATTTAAAAAATCAACACTTTCCTAAATTATTTTACAGATAAAATGTAAACTAATTCTTTTTTATAGCTATTAAACTTGGTAAACAGCTTCGGAAACATGCAACCGATTTGAGCAAGCAAACACTTCCATCTTCAACAGCAATATCGGCACCATGCATTGAGGAGTCAATAAACATGGTCCAGCTAAATTCACTGCTACTTCTTGCATTATATTATGAGTCTTCTTCGTAATAGTATCTAATCCTCCCATGATCTGTAATATTAAACATACGAAAGACATCACAAAAAATGAATATTATAAACAAAGGCTAATCAAACTTTCATCTCAACTTATTAGTTCCTAGCAAAACAACTATAGTCCTTATTACTTCAACAATGAAAAGAAAAAAAAAATACCTGAATTTTATAATTAAGCAAAGGATTATCCAAAGCAAGTTGCTTGTTGATATCCATGCAATCAATGATATCTCCATTCTCTGTCTGCAACAAATCACATGCAACAGTTATTAAAGCATATAATAATAAATAATGAAGATTACACTTCCTGAAAAAATTCCATGATTAAAACGTAAAAAATTCGTGATTTAATCGCAAAACCTAGAAAAATATGCAATTTTTTCAATAAGTGGCGCTTAAATCTTTAAAAATATGTTTCAGCAAAATCTCAAAACGGAACTTATTTCAAAAAATTAGAGCATTAATCTAGGAATTTTGTTAATACGTTCCTACCCAAAAAACTGACACATATAGTGCTAAAAGCTAGAACAGATAGCAAAGAAAGGCGAAAGAAAAATACCTACCGCATCAAGCTAATAAGAGATCCACCGGAAAATGCAACGGCAAAGAATCCCCTCTCCTTTACCGATGCTTTTGATAATGCTGCGATGTAATCAGCCAAATCAGTGGCAAGTTCATCCAAACTATCGTGAATTCTAAATTCTCTGCTATCCATATGACCACCAGAAACAGCCATTTTTTCCATAGGTTTCAATGGTCCTAAAGAAAACTACAAGGAAACCAAATTTCAGTAAGAACGCAAAATATATATATATATATATATATATATATATATATATATATATAATCGAGAGAGGTACTAGAAAATCAAATAGGCACTCAGGTATCTCTGTTTTTGCGGAAGCCTTGGGAATTTCACAGCTATTTATAAGAACTCAAGTCAGTGATTTTGACATTTCAAAGATATTGAGCTCAAAATATCAGTGCATTTCTCAAGGTTGGAGGTTTGAGATTGACGCGAGAGCCAATGCTGGCTCTTGGATCTGGTGTCTTATACTAAATCCAACAATAATTCATCTCAAATCAACTACAAGATCAATTGGTTTCATGAACTTGAAGTAAACAATCAGATCTAACAAGGATAACTATCATAATCCTACTTTGAGATCATTCGAGTCCATATATCTCCCAATCTAATATTCTGGTCATATAAACAGCTAGAGTGAGCGAAATAATTCAGTTAAAAATTTTGAGATATAAAATAAATAATAAATAATAAAATCCGAAA
Organism: Chloranthus sessilifolius; assembly: GCA_021018995.1. Classification (NCBI taxonomy): domain Eukaryota; kingdom Viridiplantae; phylum Streptophyta; class Magnoliopsida; order Chloranthales; family Chloranthaceae; genus Chloranthus; species Chloranthus sessilifolius. Next base: position 31,052,116 of record CM037598.1, read on the forward strand.
GCAACTTAAAATGGGGATGAACATCTATGCCAAAAAATTGAAAACCCGGTTCAAAAAAACAAAAAGCAAATTCTCGAAAGGAGAACAGAAACAGCAAAGCAATTCGAACACAATTATGAAATGGTCCTGTGAAAACCAAAGCAATTTAAATGTTTCTAGTTAATAAAACTCAAAAATAAATAAAATAGAAGCACAAATAGAATATATAGCAAATTGAACAGGAGAATGTGTTTTATGTAGAAAGAGTTAGAAACTCAAATCTTATAACCAGTTGAAATTTACATTTCATTGGTCAAAAAAAAAATCAATCTCAACATCTAAGAACCTGATTCTATAATCAACAAAACAGGCTAATTAATTCAGCTACAAAAACTTATTAAACCCATCCCAAAATAACTGCAAATTGGGCTTAACCATAGATTATATGCCAAAATCTGAAAACCCAAATCAGAAAACAATCTTGAGATTTTATACCTTATGGGGAAAAATGTCAGAAGAGAATAATTAATAAGATTCTGATCCCATGATGACCAAACCATTAAAACTTAAAAATAAAGAAGGAGACTTATAAAAATTATTTTGTTAAATTTAACAAATAATGAAGAATTAGCAACCCTATTAGGTCTGTAAATCTCCTCTCCATACCTTGCACATCTTTCTTTATCTCCTCTCTTGGCTCGGCATGGTATCATAACCCTAGGGAAGTTAGAAGACTGCATCAAGGTTTCAAACCACCTACACCTTGTGCAGATCATCATAAAGACCCAGATATAAGATTCAATATCGCAATCTGAAATATAAGTTTTTTAGTCAGAATGTTTTATATACAAATTCTCTACGATTTCAATTCGTAGAGTCTTAGTTGTCAGATGATCTTGAATATTTTATGTTGCTTTCTTAATCTTTTTCAGATTTTTCTCTCCATACTAGCCCTCTCATTCTTTCTAGTTTCGAATGTGACATACCTCAGGCATTTAGCTATTGAGCATGATAAGTGAATGAGTTAATCTCGGGGACAGAGGAGGCTCCAACAGGAAGAATCATAAATTCCTATAAAATATGAGAAACACAATAAGAATGAAAGGGTTTCTTTCTTGCTGATAACTTACGAACGAAAGAAGTCGGTATAAGTATAATCTACCAAAGATTGCCAATTTATTGCCAAAGATGGGATCCTCCATTGATGACATTGAACGCGAACAGCAACACTAGATTTTTGTTTCAAGAAGATTGGCAATGTCTTGTACACGAATGTAAAAATAATACTAATTTGATAGAGACATCGTACGAGAGTTAAAAATATTAGTAGTTCAGCATACCTTGTAAAGAGGAATCTTATTTACACTAGCACCAGCTTTACAAACTGCAAGCGATACAACTAATATAGCATTTGCACCAAGCTGATATCATGCACCAACAACCAAGATATAATTAGCCATTTGGGAGACATATAAGATGAAGCATCCTATTTATTTAAACCTCAATACATAAATATATAAAGAGATCGACCATCAAGATTTAAAGTATTAGGTGACACAAATACGTATAGGCTAATAATGTCAATTTTTTATAACCAACCAAGGGATTTGGAATCTCTAGGTATCAGCCAGTAAGTAATGATATTGGCGATACATATCGGCCTGGAGGTTGGCTGATACCACCTCCAATACCAGGTTCTTAAACCTTGTCGACCACACTGAACATTGTCAGACTAAAGGCTCATAATACCTTCTGTTTGCACCAAGCCCACTCGTTGGCCGTCCCATCAAGCTGTTGCACCATGAAGTTATCGATTTTAACTTGCTCCGTAGGATCCTGTTGAGAAACAATATGAAGGCATCAATATTCAATCATGTGAGCCCAATGCACAGACTACCATTTTAAAGAACTCATACTCTATAATTAACCTATTTGAGAAATTGATGGTTTCTTTTCATCCCATCAAATTTTCCAAAGGAATGTTAATACCCTTATAAAGTATGCCTCTAAACTTAAAAGGGATTATAAAGTAAAATCCCTCCAAGCCTGTTAAAATTAGAGTGACTTCACTTGCCAAGTCAAGAAATTAAACAGATTATAGGATTTTTAGTTCATGGTTAGTGGATGGTCGTGAATTAAGCTATAGTATAACTAGAGGCATTTCAATGAACTACAAAGCGCAAACCAAAAATGAGTACGAAAAAATGTAAAATGTTAGAAAAAATACCATTCCAATCAACACTGGCCCAATGATTCCATTGACATTCTCAACAGCCTGAAAAGGAAATAGTAAATATATTCAATGTTCAGCTCCCATCGAGACCAGCCAGAGAAAAAAAAAAACCTTGCCCAACATAATCTCAAGAGCTACAATGCCAAAGTAGCGTCAGCAATAGAACCAAGATCAACAACATCAACTATCACTGTCAAATGAAAAAAAAATAGCTAGATTTAAGAAGGAGCCAAATCATTTGAAAAACAAGTAGGCATACTTTTAGACGAAGAAAATGCCTAAAATGGCCTATTGTCTTTATAGGTCTCAAAGTGCCAAATGCAGCTAGCAAAACCATTGACAAACACCTACATATACATTTTAAATATCCAAGGTCTTTTGATACAGGAAACTCCATTATTCTCGTGGATCCTGCCAGTCAAGTAGTCCTCCAAATGCAAAGTAGAGGAACCAGAATATGGGAAAAAATACGAGAGAGAGAGAGAGAGTCTCACTTGCCGCCTAACGTCAGGAACTGGCCAGGATCTTCAATGGAAGGAGCTACCACAATGTTCAGTGTGTTGCCTCCTGCAAACCCATCTTGAACCTTGATCCTCCACAGGCCATAAAATTTCTTCCCTTCAGCAGGCTTCAAGAAGTCGTTTATGCTAACTAGCTGCCACCATAGTAAGTAATACAGTAGAATTAATTAACATAAAGGTGTAAATGATGAAATTGTCCCATTGTTCTGTAAAAGCTTTGGAAATGTCATCATCTGATCTCTTAAAATGAATTATGGTTTTCTAAAGGAGCGATATACAGTAAAACAATAAGGTAAGATGAGACACTCCCAAGCATGGTTCAAAATATCATCCCGCACCGACACATCATCCAATATGTATCGGTTTCGGAATGACCAGTTCAATATACCAATATATTGGTAAGTATCGGGCGATACATAGCAAAGTATTGGGTGATACGTAGCAATGTATCGGCGAAAATCGATATGTACCGAAAAACTGAGATTTTGAACCTTTGCTCCCCTCCCAGGAAAAATTATGGTTGCAAGCAAATAGTAGACTTTCATGTATTACGATTATGAGGGACACCCTTATAATAACCATATCAACCCATTCCTTCATAGGAATGTCAGCAACATGATTTGCTTCCCTCTGGACATTGCAAACTTGAAAGTGTTAAGTTCGTCCACTAAATCAAAAGTTTCATCCAAGAGCATTAGGTGACTCCTTCACTATTCTCTGTCACCTACATGATGTCATTTGCTGAATCTAAAAACGTTAAGTTCGTCCACTAAATCAAAAGTTTCATCCAAGAGCATTAGGTGACTCCTCCACTATTCTATGTCACCTACAGATTAGGTGACTCCTTCACTATTCTCTGACACCTACATGATGTCATTTGCTGAATCTCCTTCCACAATTTTAGAACCACCAAGATTTCAAATTCCCAAGAGGGTCCCCAAGATTCTGATTAATTGAACTCCGTGATGCAATTTGGCCCCGATAAATGTTAGGTATTTTCCTAACTTCATTGGAAACAAGTTAGACACGAAATAAAGAAACTTCCTTTGAATTTAATCAGACCTTCCAAACGGCACGGGACCATCTAATGACCATCCTCATGCTGCTCGCTAAAAATTGCACCTTCTAATCCCAGTCTAGCTCGATGTAACAAGCCTCTTAATTTGTTATTGTTCCCTGTGTGTCCCCATGTCATGGCAAGCCTTTTTATTTGTGTCGTAGTCCCAGGAATGGAAGACTTAAATCTGGGGGGACTGCAAGAGAAATACTTCTCTAGATCATTCAAGATTTCATTCAAGTAAATGAAAATATTACAACTTGAGATGAGATGGAACAATGAGGAGCTTAGCCAGTGAAAAAAAACAAACGTCAAACCAAGCTACTAAGTCCTAATATAAGGTTAAAGACAGCTCTGCTTGAGAACTCAAGCCCTACTTGAGAAAGAAATTGGAATAATTAGGGAGAAGCCAAAAAATCTGTTGAAAATCATATTTTGCAGTAAACAGGGGAGTTGGCCTATGTGATATCATTGTGGCGAGATTCAAAGGTGATCTAGGTAAAGGGATCGTCAGCCAGCCATTTACAGCAACTCAATAAGGCTAGGGTTGAATTTTGTAAAAGGTATGGGGTATGAACTAGGTATTGTATTAGGATTCAAATTTGAGACGAATTGTTGTGACAGAAAAATACCTTGTATAGGTGCAATCCTAAGTTGTATGGTATAGTGCATAGCAAAGATGTGATTATATATCGATCAGAAGATCAGAAAATAATGCCCCATGGCTATTTCATGTGGTTTAGGAAAATAGAAACTGTAGAATCTTCAAGAACAAAACAGTAAGGATTAAAAAAGACTGCATTATTAGGAAAAATCAATAGATTGATGTGTTTGTGGCCAGTTGCTTCCAAGGCCTTCAATGAGATCACATGGAATGGAACAACGTAGAAGGTTTATTTGGTTGGATGGATGCATGTTGAGGCGAGACTTGCAATTTGGTAACCACCACCGACCAATCTTAAAGCTTAATTTTGAAAGGGATGAATAGAGCTACCTACAGAATTACTGAGGGCACCTACACTCAAAACATCGACTTCTTTGAATCAAAGTAAACATGATTTTCATAACCACTTTAAGGGATGCGTGCCACGTGCAATAAAAAAACTGATCTGATGGTGCCCCAATGGTCTCAAGATCCATTATTTGGAAGATTGTGATGAAAAGTGATCTCTAATTGGGACCCATAGGAATAATCAATAGTGTGACAGCTGAAATTTGGGTAGTTCTATTTGGCTTGCATGTTCTTTTAACTTATCAGGTGCTTTTGTCACCGAAGGAATGCGGATTTGTTCTTCTAATTAACCACGTTTTCTTGTCATCAAAGGCAGCTTAAGAAACGGTACTGAATGGTTGAGCTGTGAAGCGGACAATCAATGGAGGATAGCTGACTGGGTAGATTTGACTAGGAATTATGCAGGAGTTTATCTGTATTTTTCTTTCATGTTTGCTATGATCCCAACTCCACCAGTTATGCGTTGGCCAAAGGCAGGCTAAGGAGAGCTTCTATATTTTTTTTCTCCAAACGGTATGCTTGTCTCGAAATTGACATCTCCTTTCCTTCATAATGATTTTATGATCCAATGGATGATGAGTAAATGCTCATCGGAATTTCACATTACAATGAATGTTGGAAGAAAGGAGTTGCATGACATGTGAGCTCTGACATAGGAGAGAGATTGGAAGGCAGTGATATCTAGTGACAAAGAAGAAATAGTGGTAAATGGATCAAACCACAAAATGGTGTCTGCAAAGCTGCTCCATTAACTTTTCCACCTTGTATTTTGTTTGACATTAGAATATAACAAAAATGCATAAACGTGTACTAATATATGCCTTGAGAAGTTTGAAAATGCTGCAAATATCATCGAAAAGTCCAAGTTTCTAAAATCTTCATTTCAAGTGAATCAACATGAAACCCTTGCCAAACACAATGAATGTGTTAACGTTTATGCTAAAAACTTTAAGTTCGATAGATTTAAGCATCAGCTGACCAATACTTGATAGCAATATCAATCAGGATAAAAACCAGTATTCATCAGTGACAGCTATTTGTATTGGCCAAATTATAGCTCATGATTATTCTGATGCAATGATACAAATATGAAGAAACTATATCTTTTAAAGGAGAGGAAAAACTATATAGACTCTGATACTGAGTTTTCAAACCTCAAATGTAGTAGAATCAATTTATACTCAAAGAAAGGATTACTTACAGCGCCACATTGTGCCATTATCTCATGCATTCACCTTTGCCTGATGGCTTCTAATTTTGGATCATCCTAATAATAAAAAAACAGACCATTTTCACAATCAAGAGATTCTCCAAATGCTAAATAAAGGTATATTCAGGTGTTATCCCAATTCTAAGTTCTCGCAAGAGAAACTGTAGCTTCATTTTAAATAAAATAAAAGAAGAGTTGTCATTACAAATTATACTAAAAACTCAGAATCGTAGGGAATTTTTATAGCTGTGTGGGCTGGTTTATTTGTTTTTATTTTCATTGGGGTTTCTTCGAGCTAAGCTTATTTTGCAGTATCTGAGTGGCTACCCGACCTGCATTTCTTGCCCCACTTGCAGTCAATTGCTTAGCACTATTCCATCCGCCTGCACTTTGCCCACACAAAACCTGAATGCCATTTAACACGTCACGATAGCCATGATAGCATAGGCATTGAGTAGGGCTGTCAAGGCCCAGTTGGGTGAGCCAATATCTAGTCGGGCCCAACTATTTGGGCATCCACCCCAATCCTGCCAACTAACAGTGTGTGCCGATCCAACATGTAGGGCAAAGTTTATGTGCCCAACCCAATTCAAAAACCACAAGGTGTCGTAATGACCGACGACTAGTTTTTGAATTAGCGATTAATCGATCGCCCCATACTAATTTTATTTATATAGCAGATGGAGGAGCCCTTACACTAAGCAAAAACAAAAATAAATGTAAAATAAAATTAAAAACAAAAGAACTAGTGTGGAGCAACTGACCTAATTACTAAACTAAATCCCAATACCGAAACCGAATGTGTCCGAACCGCACCCAAAACCAAAAAAAACCGAACTGATCTGAACTGAGTCCAATTCAGATTGGTTTCGGTTTAGGGTGGCAAAAACTGAAACCGTGGGGGTAGGATGAGGGATGAGTAAACTAAAAAATATGAAGAAAAACCAAAAAAAAAAATCGTAATACTGAAAAACTGAGGAAATATATTAAAAAAATTAGAAAAGTAGGTAAAATACCCACACCCAACTGAAGCCGAACAAAAAAAATCGAAATATTTCGGTTTTCGTTTCAGTTCAAAAAAAAAAAGAAGCTACTGAACCGAACCGAACCGACACTGATGGGTTTCGGTTCGGTTTCAGCGTGGGGGAGTACCGAACCGTAAACTAAAAAAATCGGTTTTGGTTTGGTTCGGTATACCGAAATTTGCATCCCTACTTCCTAGCAATGTGTGACATGGACTCTAATTCATGCATGGATCTGCGCACTGTTTAAGACCTCACAATTCTCAAGGTGAGTGATCCGGGTCAGTCGACAATCGACCTATATATATATATATATATATATATAATTGACTCTTTTTTAAATTCTAGATGTGAAAAATAGGAGTTTGAAGGATTGCAAATGGGTCGGCTAAGTCATCGCATACATGTGACCAGACACTGTTATACGGTTGATAGTTTTTTATGAACAATTTTGCAGGCAGCCTATGCGGCATGACATGAGTGACCGGCTGCACGCGTAGTGGGGCCTATGTAATGGACCAGTCACATCCCGACACATAAGCTGCCTGCAAAATTGTCCATAAAAACTGTCTGCCAATGGGAAAATGCACCGGAATTCTTGGTGCCATTCAAAATGATTCCATAATAAATTGAAAATAATATCGCATTTCAAAGTGTGCTCCTTGACAGTCAATGAAAACTCCATGATAGAGCAGATCATAACCCAAAATCTTAAATCCTCTGAGTTAGAAAATTTTGCTAGTTTATGAAAATCATTAAATGAGTTGGATATAAGGATTAAGAACATATATTAGTCATGGTTTGACATGGGGCCTCATTATCATCTTTGAAGGTGCTAATGCTAAATAGACTTTTAAAATTGTTAGCTTCAACAGCCTCCAATAGATGGGGCTGGTGGTAGAGCCATGTTAATGGCCTTGATATTTTTAGTAAAGGTATATCTTAGTTTTTTGGGATGAAAACCAAAGGTATATCTTTGAGACTGGGAAAAGGGTGTCATATCTTATTTTGGCATGATAGATGGATGGATGCCTGAGGCTTTCCCTAAGAATTATAGGCTATCTTCTAATGTCCAAGATAACTGAATTAGAGATCAGGGAGGTCTTTGGTCCTTGATGTTGAGATGAAATATCACAAACAATGAGATGGAGGAGTTTAATAGGCTGCTAAATTTGTTGAGCAACTTCTTGCTTAACAATTTAATTAGAGGATTTGGTGTTGAAATCCAAAGGTACGCTTTACTGTTGCATCTTTTTGTCAGTTGGTCCTTAATCTGGTCCTTACAAAAGCTCAATTTATTGTTCTATTATATGGGCTGCTCTGTTTCCTATGGTGGCAATTTTAATAGAAATTGCCTCCTATTAAAATAACTAATAAAACTAACTACGTAATAACAAGGATTTGAGTAAATAGTCTGATCTTACAGGATAGGCAAATACCAATAAAAACTTATATTCTAAAATCCTAAATTTCTGTGCAAAAATACAGTATAGAGAGCAACGATTATAAAAGCTAATTCTCCCCAGAAATCCCGTAAAGTTGCCTTAATTTCTTTAAGATTAATGTAAATACATATATGGGTAATTTTATTTTTGGGCTCAATCTGCAGTTCATAAAATTAGAAAATACCTCGTAACAGGGACTTAAGGGACAAAGTACAACAACATTACCGTGATTTATAGAAGAAGATTTTGTAGTGGTGCAGCAATAGGGTGATGAACAGCTAGTAGTAGCAGCTTCACAACGACTGATGGTTCAGAATTCTGTAGAAATTCACATTTTTTAATTGCTGAGATGAATGGCAGGCTCAAGAGTATGCCATGAAGAAAAAAAAATCTCCTCTATTTCATAATTTCTGTAAAAGATCCCTTTTAAAGTCTCATATGGCTAACTTATCCTAATTCGTAACAAAGTAAAAAACTCATTCACTAGAGTCTGTCCATTTAGACTTTTAAGTACATAATAAAAAGAAGCTTATTATTTACTAATTCCTTACTAACTTTGGATTAAAAAAAAAACTGTGATCTCAGCAATAGATACAGAAATCTATCATCTTGCAATATATGATCTCACGTGCTTAGTACGTGATCAAGTGAGACACAAAGTTTCTTCCCTCTTTATTCAGTCACTGGTTCGACAATAATTTAACCCTAATATGTATCATAAAGAATCTAAAGAGCTATATAAATTTTGACCAACTTAGATATATAAATTCAATGAAAAACAGAAAAAGTTTAGTAACCTTCTCTTGGGAAATTTATCAAACACTTCATGTATTTATCAAACACTATATTGGCCATGATCCCATCAAGCCACAAAGCACTCTAATGCAATCAATTTCTTTTTAGCAAAAAAATATAATTGTTTTCACTAACAAAATTCCACATTGGTGAACATGAATGCATTATTCAAGAGTGACCAGTGCTAAGGCTATAACTTAGAATATAATTTTCAGCAGTCCAAAAAACAAGATGAGTGTGAAATTTGTGAATAACTAAACAAAGATTTGAGGTTTCACATCAATGAAAGATCTAAAAAACAAAATTCAATAAAAAAAACTATAAATCTAAATGAAGTTAGAGGGTAGAAACAAACCTGTGACGAGCAGGAGCAGCAATGATAGGTTGGCACTCAGATCTACTACACAAGTATTCCTTAATTTTTCGTTGTGCCAAAGCTCTTGACCCAGATATGTCACCAATTTTTAACTATTCTTTTAGTACCTTCAATGTTTTCTATAGTGGCAGCTTGATGACCATGTACCTGACAAACAAAAGCACTAAAGATGAATAATTCTCAATGAACAGACCACTCAAAACTGATAGAAACTATTACTTATAGTGCCCAATCCTAGATTTTCATTGCTTTGAATAGCGATTGCTTAGGCAAAAAGACATCGTAGCATTTTAATGAAATCTGGGGAAAACCATCATGAAAATAAAATATCCAATCAAGTATTTCTTCAAACATCTACTAGGCAATAGTTTTACCATCAACTCAATTAACATTTAATCTACATGAAAATGATCCACATACCTTCATTTACACCAAACCTCAAACACATGATATGCATACACCATGCACCTTTGTACATTGAAACTTATGAGAAACTACATATGTATGAAATCGAGTTCGGAATCTTAAACATAACAGAAAAAGAACAATCGAGAACGCAGAAAACCAACATAAATGCAGATGGATCCATGTAAAAATAGGCAAATCAACAATATGAAAAAATAAAATAACAAGAACCCTTTCACAGTGACAAATATATATTAAATCAAACAAAAAAAAAACTATAAATCTCAAATATAATTCTTAAAACTATCACAATGATCTAAAGATTTAAAAATAAATAAACAAAAAAGTGAAGAGATTAGTGAGAATAACGAACATACAAATTTCAAATCGGTAGGGAGGGTTAAATTAGATCCAATGGTTCTGTAGATTTGGGATTTTGGAAAACCAATGAAGAGGAAGAGAATTTTAGGGCTGAGCGATGAAATTAGGGCCTCAACTAATTAGAGTCGATCTCTTCATCTCCTTTCGAATCTACCAAATCCTTTTTCATTCACTTCTCTGAAACTAGAAATCGATCAAAACCTATCTCAATCGTTGTCGTGATTGTCAGAGATCCTAATCCGTGATTGTTGATATCAGATCTCGACAAGATTTCAATCTCTAGACAGAAAATCCATTGCCGGTTTGAAAAAACCCTAGAAACCCACTTACAATGTTTGGGTTTAGTAATCGCAAAGAAGAAGACGATTCGTTCCCGCGATATATTTTAGAAAATTGGGCGCCTAATGTTTTGAAGAAGTTACGATCCCCGCTTAACTACGAAACTAGAATTTCAGTGGGCCGTTGCATTTATGCATTTTCACGTCCTATAGGAAAGTGATTGGAAGGTCATGGGTTCGAACTAGCTCGCTTACAAAGAAACACGTTCAAGTGGGCCGTTGCATTGCTTTAACCATTGGCATGGGCCGTTGTATACCTAGATTTCTTCTACAACGGCCGATGTTTGTGGTTTTTTAAAAGCAAGTGATGTTGTTTTTTCTTTATTTTCACGTAGTGAACCAAAATGAGTTTCTTGTCAATTTCTTCCCAATTAAGTGAGGACTTGTATTTCCGACCATACAAGGCTTCTTATGGAGCCATTCCAATGCTCGCTTGATAACTATTATTGTAGGCGAATTCGATCAGGGGTAAATGCTTATCTCATGATCTTTAGAAATCTAACATACAAGCCTGTAGCATGTCTTCGATTATCTGATTCACTCTTTCAGTTTGCCCATTAGTCTGAGGGTGAAACGCCGAACTAAAATCCAATCGTGAACCCATTCCTTCTTGGAATCATTGCCGAAATTGTGAAGTATATAATGAGTTCCTGTCTGAAACAATGCTGACCGATACACTACGTAATCTGATAATATCTTTGAGATACAACTCTGCAAGCTTGCTGGCAGTATACTTCATGTTGTATGGTAAGAAATGGGCAGACTTGGTCCAGCGATCAATGATGACCTAGATGGCATTATGCCCTTTCACTATCCTTGGCAGTCCAAGAATGAAGTCCATAGAGATGGCTTCCCATTTCCACTTTGGTATCGGCAATAGTTGTAATAGCCCAGATGGGTTTTGATGATCAACTTTTACTTACTGGCAGACAAAATATTTTGAAACTTAATTTGCTACATCTTTCTTCAAGCCTCTCTACTAGAAACACTTTTTCAGGTCCTAATATATCTTGGTACACCCAGGATGGATGACTTACATCGATTTGCTAGATTCTTTCAAAGGCACAATAGATTCTTTCAAAGAAGCGCTAATGCTTCATAAATGAAGCACCCACGCTTCAAAAATCAAGCGTCCTTGCTTCCTTCCCAAAGTGTTGTGGCTTCAGAATGATGGTCACGAAATATTGAAATCAATCATTAATGATGGAATGAACACATAATTAATAATAAAGTCAACACATGAAAAGATTACCATAGGCTATCCACATAATTTAAAGTGCAACTCTGGTTAGATAGGCACAGAGGCTACGTAAAGAAGGGTTAGCACATTGAAAAAGAAGCACCAATGCGTAAAATACAATGCGACACACCAACGCTTCCAAAACGAAGCGACCACGCTTCGATTGAGAGGTGTTTGTGCTTCCTACGCGAAGCGATTGCACTTTTCATAAAATTGATTCACTCTGAATCTTTGATACCCCACTTTCTATCATCCCTTATTCTGTTTAGCTCTGTCTAGGGATAGCAGGCATCATCCTGACTTTCTTTAGTGGACAAGTTGTGATTTTATGGCCTAACTCACCACAACCCTTATAATGACAACTCTTCTTGTTTACTTGTTCAAAACCAACCTCCATTCTAGACTTTATTCTATCATTATTGTTTAGCCTACCTTTGGTGACACATCGTATTGGATCACGCACTGTAATATTGGCATGCTCTTGTAATAAAATTTCTTCTCTAGCCGGGAAGGAGCCGCTCGGAGAGGAAGCGATGCTAGTGCATCTTTCATTCTCTTCTTCCGTTCTAATGACCTCTACGCCTTCTAATAGTTTCATCATCTCTTCCAATGTGTAACCCACCAAATGATTCGATTCTATCCCCAACTGAATTAACTTTAGTTCGACTTCTCTCACCTTTCATATTTTCATCATAGATACAAAATTTGAATCCTCTTTCTCACTGACTCCCAAACATATAGTGTTGTATCTAGCATCTTTCATCTATCGAGATAGAATGTACTTAGATGGAATTTAGTCTACCTCTTCCTTGAAGTAAATATGGAAGAGGTGAGAACACAACAAACCCTCTCTCTCGAAGTGGTTGCAATCACAAGTGGTCGTGGTATCTCCACATTCGAGATGAACTTTGAATATTCAACCGCTATCTTTTGTGTCATCCCTAAAACTTCTACGCACTTGGTATATAATAATCGGCCCGACTTCCTCTTCGACCACCTTTTGGGCCTTAAAAGAAGCAAATTTTCGAAACTCAGAGTGGAATCTATCGAACATGGTTCTCATATATATAGCAGTGGCACGCCTCTCGATTGAATTTCTAAAGAAGAGTTTCGGTGTCGTAGACATTGATTATGAGATCCTCTCTATTTTCTTTATTGCGACGAGATTGGATTGCAAAATCGTATTGCTTGACAAATTTTATCAAACTCGTATAGGCATTAACATAGGTAATGAAGAAAGAATTTATACTTTCTTCGCATTGCGTAGTGGTCATGTAGACCCAAAAGGTATCACTCAAAAAGCATGAAATCCATTTCCTTCTAAGAGTGGACGTTTGTTTGAACCAAGTGTTGTCTTACAATTGAAACTTCTCAACGAGTTCTGCCCATCTCCTTTGGAAATCAACTATTTGACTGAACTTTCACTGATTGTACTTTCTCTCGAAATTCTCAAACTTTACCTTCAGTTGAGATAGATGGTTCAATTCATTCCTTCCTATGTGTCATATGTCGAGGTGATGCATGATACCCAAAAAAATTTCGGAGATGGCCTTGCTCATCTCATTGTAATGATCAGTGATGATTGTATTAGGTTTCTTATGACTCATGCACTTCAGCCACTTGTTAAACAACCAAATGAATGTCTCATCTATCTCACTTGTGAGCAACACACATCCAAAAAGTGTCATTTGCCAAGGATGGTTGACCCCCGTGAATGGGGCGAAAGGTAACAATAATTGGTTTGTTTTGTAAGTGGTGTCGAATACCACATCACCTGTGATCAACCCAAAATATATTGCGCATATGATATTCTTCGTCTAGTTCGGCTTCAAAGAAGAAATCATCTCCTTTACTCTACCTATCAATGAAGGATTTGATCACATTCATGCACATCGAATGGATGTTACTCTCCTTTCTCACCTTCTTTAGGTAATCCCGAGTTTGTTGAGGGCTTACGGTCACCCTAACCTCTTCATCCAAACTCGACAAAACAGTAGAAATTTTGAAAGGAGAAATTATACCATCAAATGTTCCCATCAACGATTTACTTATCCCGGTCATCATATTATATGATCGTAGTTTCTTCACCTTTATAGGTATATACAACTGATGATTATGTTGTTCTCTAAATTCCATTACTTCCCATAACTTTTGTTCGTCGATCCTAATCTTCAACCTTACCTCACATCTGCATTTGCTATCTTTTGAACACTTTATATCAGCGTGTATTTTATGCTTGTCAGGCTGCTTGAACCTTCGAACGAACATACATATTTTATCTTTATAATCTCCCCCTTTGCGAATTTGCAAGTGTTAGTTTTCGTATCATTAAAACTAACTTTCTCGGAGTATAAATTATATATGTTATATGTCTCATCTTCATCTTTGAATTTTAAGCCGATACCTGGCTTCCATTCCTCACTGGTATTCTCAGACCCTGCACAACTATCCAGCATTTCCATATCACTATCACAACCAAGTGAAACTCTTTTTTAAAAAAATCGTATTTGGGGTGAGATTTAAATCAACTCCACCTACATTGAATCCCCCAATGGAGTCTATTACAGACCCTGCAGTAGACAAAAATAAAATCAACTATGGAGTCCATTGAAACCGATTCACAAGGAAGAGATGTCGCGGCGATACAAAGCGCCAACGCTTCAATATGGAAGCGATGATGCTTCTCAATCGTAGCATCATCACATCTATGTCGAAGCGCCGTTTCTTCTAATCGCTTCACATATGAAGTGTGAGCTTCTACGTCGATTATAATTTAAATATTTTTGAATATTTATAATGTTATGATATAAACCTTGTAAATAAGTAAAGAAATCCATCAACTACGAGCAGGTGTAGAAACTGCTTCACATACGAAGCGATGTCGCAGACTATGTCGAAACGTTACCGCCTAGGCGCAGAAGCATCTGTGCATCTATGACATATATATGTTATAGTTTATAATTTAATGATTTGTAAGCTGAAAATAATATACAAAAACGTCCACACTTACCTGAAATGTCACTCTTCTGCGCTTCTATCCAGTACGAGCTCTAGAAAAAAAGAGAAAGTTATCTCTTTCGCGCTTCTATCCAGTATGAGCTCCAGAAAAAAGATAAAGTTGTCCCTTCTGTGCTTCTATCTAGTACGAGCTCCAGAAAAAAATAGAAAATTATCTCTTCTATGCTTCTATCCAGTATGAGCTCCTCGCACAAATAGAAAGTTGTCTCTTCTGCGCTTTTATCTAGTAAGAGCTCCAGTAAGAGAGAGGAGAGAAAGTTGTGCGCTTCTATAGTGTCAACGTTGCAGTGAGAGAGAGAGAGAGAGAAAGTTGTGTGTTTCTATAGCGTCAGAGCTCCAGGGAGAGAGTGACAAAGTTGTGAGCTTATGCGTTTCTATCCAGACTGTAATCTAGTGGGAGAGACACTATGCAGAGAAGCGCAAGTGATAGAGAGGAAATAAAAACGAGGGAGAGAAAGAACCTGAAGAGGGAGGGAAAGAGAATTAACCTATACCATTTTTTGAATTATTTAACCGCCATATCATGACCAAACCTTCCCCTTGGGAACAATGCTTCCTTTTTCTGACAGGTATAACCTCCAGTACGTACTTATTGCCTACTTTACCGACCACTGACATTAGGAAAACCCCACTATAACTAACCCAAATTAGTGCAAAAGAACTTTCCACGTGTCCGCTCCCCATTGGGGGAGAGTAGAGAAATCTCTACGCTTGGGCGTATTTTCCCCTTTGCCTATATATATATATATATAGATGGTCGGTGATATGCGCCCACGCGTATTGATATCTCTACGCCAATTGATATGGGCGCGACACGTAGTGTCCTTTTTGTGAAGTGATGGTGGCATGGGGTCCACTTTAGTAAGTAGGGTTACACATTGAAAATATATTAAAAGTTAAATACCCTTCCAGCCGTCATTCTTGACCTTTTTAAAGTCTCTTTCTTTTCTCTTTCTTCTCTCTATTTTTCCATGAAAGTGTCAGACTTACTTTATTAGACATTTTACTCAAAAAATGTGGCTCCCAGTAGCCAAGAGCTAACACCTCAAAGCAAAGCCCCGACACACTGAAAACTAGGAGCTAGCACCCCCGATACCGAGGCACTGACGCCCTCGTTGTAACGACCTGACTTTCCCCTTTCCCTAAAAACCGAAAAAGTCGGCTCACCATCTGATCGGTTCGTTCACAATATCAGCGGAAACTAAAACGGATACAATATGTGGCTAAAAGATACTCTACCTCTATATACATATAGAACCAAAAAGGAACCAAGATGAACTACCAGTGATGGCCGACCATCACCTAAATAGTAGTTCCCAATAATGGTTCCCCAAACAGTATATATAACACATTCAATATATCGAGCCTAGAGCCCATAATCCAAAACGTATCAAATTTAAAGTAATTCAACAAAAACTATACCGAGTTCAGAATCCCTTGTCTATGGGTAGAACTCGTCAGGTGGAGTCTCCACCTCATCCTCCAGATTGTAATCAGGATCGCTCTCAAATCCCTGATGCTGGGCTGCCTCTACACCTGTGACGTATAGTCGGGGTGAGCTAACAGTCTAAGCTTAGTAAAAGAAACTCAATTTCGATCATATCTTACTAGAACAAATATGGTTTCAAAAACGTGATACAGAAACATATGATTTTCAAAGAAAATATTCAAAGTAAATTTAATAACTCAATTTCAAGGACCAAGATCAAACACATTTTCTTATACCAGTAGCATTTCAAGTTCTATAAATTGAATTTACAGAAATCAGGATTTCAAATAGTTTTGAATGCTTATTTGTTCTTAACATGTACATGCAATGCCTCTTTTATCCATGACTTAAACATAACTTAAATAATCTCCCAAGCAACTATAGCTTGGGAGCCAAAGATTTCTGATGGGAACCCCTACCTAACTATCATCATTCAATGAACACTTTTCGAAAGATGTAACAAGCCCTTGCGTTATGAGGGTAACTTGTGCTATTTGAATTTACAGTCAACACGGTTCAAAAAAATTGAGGGGTTTGTTTGTATGAACATAAAATCACATGCGAATTCTAATACTTAATTCAGGTACTTAAATAAATAGCTAGATTCAGAGTTTCAGAGTTCAAAGTATCAGATTTCATATTCATAGTATTAGAGTTCGAATTCAATTTTAGAACATGTATTCAGAGGTTCAAAGCCAAAGTTCAAATCATATTCAAAGCAGAAATCATATATTAAATGCTAGAAATTTAAGTCACAAAACCCATGATAATCCAGAAAAATATAAGTGATGTTGAGTTTCCCCTACCGTAAGTTCGGAGCATTTTAAACGATACAAAAATCTCTATTCACATCTCCCATTCTTAACCTAGTTCATACAAAGGCCACATACTCTGTATTAAAGGCGAAGAACACGTAAAATTCAAAGTTTTTCAAAAGACAATGAAGCAGCCAAAAATGGGGGAAATCGATCGATCGCTTTCTTCAGAATTCCTGCTTCTTCCTATCCTGTCAAAATCAATTGATCGATTTTCAAAATCGATCGTTCGATTTTGACAGATTCTGTAGCCGCTCAGGCTTCTTCTTCCTTGGGTTATTTTTCCCTGAAACTCATCCAACATAACTAAATTTTTATCCATTCATCTATCTAAGCTTAAAGTAGTTATTTACGATTGATTTCTTCAAAAATCCAGCTTCTTCCTGTCTTGTCAAAATCGATCGTTCGATTTTGACAGATTCTGTAGCCCTTCGAGCTTCTTCTTGGTTTATTTTTCCCTGAAACTCATCCAACATAACTAAAATTTTATCCATTCATCTATCTAAGCTTAAAGTAGTTATTTACAACATAAATACACAAAATTTCTCACCTTTCCTTGACCGATTATACGATTTTTGAAAAGGTTGCCAAAGAGGGTTTCGATGCTGAATTCGTGGATTCTCATGACAATCGAATCTGAACGAAGCTCAAATTGAAGTTCCTCATTAGTACATGCTACTCCTCACCTTCTCAACTCACGGATTATGCATTCACAATGATCCGTTCACAACCGATTGAATCCACTCTCTTGTTCTCTTAGATCTATTCGATATTGGAGGTCATAGCTTCTTCGTGCTCGGGATTGCGAGAACTTAGGTGATCCTCGAGAGGGAAACGAAGGAATTTGCAAAGTGATCTTATAGCTTTGGTTTCACGAGAGGGTTTGAGAAGTGAGAGTTTTCTCCTCTCTTCTCTCTTATAAGCAAAATAATGAGAAAAAATATCCAAGATATTTATCTTTAAAATTCTATCCACTTGAGTTTAAAGGGCTCACTTTGGTGCTAAGCCGGCACACCACACATCGCGGCACACCACACATCGGTGCACGGTTATCTATTAAAGACCTAATTGATATTCTAAACTCCCTTTTTCACAACTAAATTAATCATTCCTAAAATTTCATGATGTCATCGTGTAACCTGTCGGACACTGACAAGGAGTCGGACACGGACACGGAGTCGGGCGCGTTTAGGTTCGGAAATCTTCGGGATGTTACATTCTCCCCTCCTTTAGAAAATTTTGTCCTTGAAAATTTGCAACACATCCTTTGGGCCGAGATGACAACTTGTAAGCTAAAACATAGTCTTACTGTTCATAGTTCAAGAGTATACCTAACGTGATTGACTGTCTCTACCCAAAGAAAACCCAATCCTTGTAACTGAATTAAATTCAAAAATATTTATTAGAAAGTAAGATGATCGAGTATACTATGCCTCACAAGATTGGCATGGGTTAAGTTGCTCAGTCCACCATGCATTTATCTAAACACGCCCATAGATTGACAAACATAATACATATCCACAACCGTTAGAATGCATTCACATCTAGATTTAAAAGAAGACACGCATCCCCAAAATAATCCTATAATATTCCCAACTAAGGTATTTCTAGCACCATGATAACATCCTGTTATCCATCACACCAAACACACACCCGCAACGGTCTTAGATATCCACAACTAATCAACATGTTATGTATCATAGAAATATACACCTGCAGCAGTCCTAGATATCTAAAACTAAGCAAGACGTATGCATCTCATGCAGTTATTAGCCACAACTAATTTGATTCACATCGAACACTTAACCACAAAGCAGTTAGCAAACGAAAAGTATCCACAAGAATTCATATCCATAAAGTACTCATGACTACAATGAAATGTCATAGGAGGGTCACCAAGTCCCAACAGTTCTAAAAAATACATGCAGTATTTAAAATTTCCAAAGTTATGTAAAAGTTTACCGATAACTCTCCTCACTGACCTGCATGCTGGTGAGATGGTCTAGCTCCTCAGTTCGTGGCACCCTAAGCTCTGGAGGTAGATGCATCAGTGGTATAGTCGCTTGGGTCAGTAACGTGGGTGCATGCCTCGGCGACATATGGCGTATAGGTGGTAGGGTTGTCACGCCGCATCATGTGCATCAGTAAACACTTGTGGAAATCTAATGGCGGTGCAACAAACGATTATTTTATGCCATCAGATCGAGTGTATCGTTGGTTGTCGCGGCTGATGCTCTCTGAGGTGGAGGCATCTGAGCTGGGGCAGCTTGAGGAGGCTGTACGACGGGCCTCGGCTGTGTTGATTCTGGTTCGACGGTTTCGGCTGCCTCTGGATTTTGTCTCTCCTGAACACTTTTCTCTAATTGATGGAAACTCTTCCTCCAGTCCTTAATGCTATATCTTTTAACATTGTCATTCAACAGTTGTTGATTTGGCAATAATTGATAACCATATTTGCCGGTCTGATATTCCTCAATCATACTGGTGATGAGGCAAGCATATGGTATTTTCCTCAGAGATGATGCTCTCCCTTCCAACATGCAATCACGTGCATGATGTATACCTTCAAATACCACTGTTGCGGCACTAAACCATTGTTCGCGAAAAGCCTAGGGGTACAGATTACACTTAAATATAACGTCCAACATCCACATTTTATCAGGTAATTGGGCTCTCGTTACGGATTTCCCAAACCCATGTTCTTCATCAGTCATCTTCTCGAGAATTACAAGATAAGCTATAAGTATGTGGTTCGGTGTCGTTAAACCCATGTTCTGATCGAAAATGGAAGAGCATTGCATCGCCTTGGCGATGTGATCAAGGGTGAATTCATAGACTTGGTTGTCTATTTTGGAGCAACGGTATCACTGTTTACACTAGAATACATGTTTTGGTAAAATAATTTTACCATTTGTGGGAAGTAATATTGGTGAAAACGTTGGAGCAACGATTTCAACCCGACTTTTCCGAGATATTCATATGCCCATGCGGTCGTCCTTTGTTGCTCAAAAAGCTCGTAGTCAAAGGACCATTCGACCTCAACCTTCTTCGCATCCCACCACACGGTCGGTTTCTCACTCGGTGGTGGTGGTTCGTCATTGGCACGCTTCTTTGAGGAAGTGGCCTTCAATGCGGGTCTCTTAGATGTAGGGTTTTTAATGGTCAATTACTTTTTAGGCCCCATTTGTATTTCAAAGGAGATAAGAAAAAAAAATCTAGGGTTTAAGACTTTCAAATAAACAAATTTAATCCAAAGGAAAGGTAGGGTTTACCTTTCTAGGGAATTTGAATCTGATCTTCACCGAGGAAATAGAAGCTTTTGCGGATCTGAGTTGCATTACGGCGAACTCTTGCGAAAAAGGGAAGAAAAGCCCTAATGTTTCTAATTTAGAGTCGTATAAATGAGAGAAATAAGCTCACGACCCCTTTTATACTACCACAATCGAACAATCAATTTTTAAAACCGATTGATCGATTTTTCTGAACACTCAGCAGCCCGATAAAATTGATCGATCGATTTTTTCAAAGAGAAAAATCGATCGTTCGATTTTCTCAGAAAATTTTTGGCCTGAAATTTCTTGAATAAATTCCCTTGCCCTATTTTGAAGTCTTTAGGTCCTAATTTCACCTTTGTACTGCATCCTACACTTGGTATACCCACACACATTCATTCATAACACATTAATTGAAATTTTTGGCATTTCGTTGCCGATTTCAACTATATTATAAAAATCAAAATTTTGTCTGCACACACTCGTTTGGATGGGGAGCGAATCTCCAAATACAACCTGCAGGCATTGAAAAACTAAGTCGAAATGATACACCACATACAATAAGGAAAATTTCACATGAGCTATGATGTATAGAATATTATTGAAATGTCATTGTATTCCCTAACCTACCTTTATTTACAAAATTTTCGAATCTCACTCGAACAAATGTGGGTATTGCTCATGAATCTCTGCTTCGCACTCCAAAGTGGCTTCCTCTGATGAGTGGTTCTGCCACTTCAAGAGTACTAAGGGAATCCATTTGGTCCGCAGGGTTTGTTCTTCAAGATCCAAGATTTGCATAGGTTCTTCGACCAATGTCACTCTTCTTGAAACTCAAGGGGTTGGTAGTCTAAGACGTGAGTCGGGTCTCTAACGTACTTCAGCAATATTGACATGTGAAATATATTGTGCATGTTGGATAGTTACGGTGACAAAGCAAGGTGATATGAGACTTCGCCAACCCGACCTAGGATCTCGAAGGGCCCAACATAACGCAAGCTTAATTTCTCACACTTTCTGAAACGCATCACACCCTAAGTAGGCCAGATCTTTACGAAGGCGTTGTCCCTAATCTGAAAATATTGGGAGTCAATACTGTATAAGATGAAGGAAACTAAAGGTCATTAATGCAATCATGCTCACATGAAACTTGATATGCGTTCTTTTGAGATCGACATAACTCTTTTGGCGACTTTGTACAACTCGTAACCTTTTGCGGATTAACGAAACTATTTCGGTCGTGCTTTCCACGATCTCTGGACCTAAAATGAGCTTCTCGCCAACTTCTTCCCATTTAAGTGGGGACTTGCATCTTCGACGATACAAGGCTTCATATGGAGCCATTCCAATTCTCATCTGATAATTATTATTGTAGGTGAATTTGATCAGGGGTAAACGCTTATCCCATGATACTTGGAAATCCAACATACAAGCCCTACCATGTCTTCGATTCAGTTTGCCCGTCAGTCTGAGGGTGAAACATCGAACTAAAATCCAATTGTGAACCCATTCCTTCTTGGAATTGCTGCCAAAACTGTGAAGTATATAATGGGTCCCTGTTTGAAATAATGCTGACCGGTACACCATGTAATATGACAATTTATTTGAGATATAGCTCTGTAAGCTTACTGGCTATGTACTTCATGTTGTATGGTAAGAAATGGGCAGACTTGGTCAAGCGATCAACGATGACCCAAATGGCATTATGCCCTTTCACTGTCCTTGGTAGTCCAAGAATGAAGTCCATAGAGATGCCTTCCCATTTCCACACTGGTATCGACAATGATTGTAATAGCCCAAATGGGTTTCGATGATCAACTTTTACTTGCTGGCAGACGAGACATTTTGAAACATAATTTGCTACATATTTCTTCAAGCCTCTCCACTAGAAACTCTTTTTCAGGTCCTGATACATCTTAGTAGACCCTGGATGGATGACGTACATTGACTTGTGAGCTTCCTCCAGTATTGTGCCTCGAAGCTCGATATTTGTTGGTATGCATATCCGACCTCGAAATAGTAGTGAGCCGTCCTCCCTGATAGAGAACCAAGTCGGTTTTCATTGATCACATCCTGTTTGATGGTCATGAGATCATCACCAATCATTTGTAGTTTGCGGATGTTCTCAAAAAGTGTAGACCGGATCACAATAGTAGCCGTCAAGGCTCCCGAACCTTTAACATCGAACCTTGTGTTGCATAGGGGCATATCTTCAAGTAATCGCCATCTATGTACTTTCGCGATGAGGTGTAACAACTGAGCAGAAAACTTTCAGCTCAGTGTATCTGCTACAATATTAGCCTTCCTAGGGTGGTACTAGATGGAACAATTGTAGTCCTTGAGGAACTCCATCCATCTTCGCTGCCTCATGTTCAAGTCTTTCTGGGTAAAAAAGTACTTGAGACTCTTGTGGTCTATGAATAAATCAAATATTTTCCTGTAAAGGTAATGCTTCCAGATCTTCAAAGCAAAGATGACCGCCGCTAACTCAAGGTCATGATTCAAATAATTCTTTTCGTGATCTTTAAGCTATCGAGAGCCGTAAGCAATGGTTCTCTCATTCTGATTAAGTACACAACCTAATCCACTATATGAAGCATCACTGTACACCGCAAAACCTCCACTGTCTGACAGTATGGCAAGCACTGGATCGGTGGTCAATCTCTTCTTGAGCTCTTGAAAACTCTGCTTACACTATTTAGTCCACTCAAGCTTAGCATTCTTCCTTGTGAGTTGCATGAGGGGACCTGAAATTTTGGAGAAACCTTTGACGAATCTCCTGTAGTACCCAACCAAACCAAGCAAACTTCGAATCTCTGAAACCGTCCTCGGCTATTCCCACTTTACAATAGTTTCAATCTTTGTCGGATAAACGATTAGGTCAGTCTCAGAGATGACATGTCCCAAGAAATTGACCTGCTCAAGCTAGAACTCACACTTGCTTAGTTTTGTATATAATTGATGATCTCTAAGTATCTGGAGAGCTACCCGTAAATATTGTTTGTACTCCTCTTTCATTTTCGAGTAGATGTGGATATCATTTACGAAAATAACCACTGATTTGTCGAGGTGTGGTTTGAATACCCGATTCATCAAATCTATAAATGACGTTGGCGCATTCGTCAATCCAAATGACATTACTAGGAACTCATAGTGACCATACCTCATGCGGAATGCGGTCTTTGAAATATCCTCGACCTTGATTTTCAACTGATGATAATTTGACCTCAAATCGATCTTTGAGAAGAATTTTACGCCCTGTAGTTGTTCAAAGAGGTTATCAATCCGTAGAAATGGATAACAATTCTTAATCGTCAACTTGTTTAACTAGAGGTAATCGATGCAGAGTTGCATCGAGTCGTCCTTCTTTTTAACAAATAGTACTGGTGCTCCCAAGGAGACACACTTGGTCTAATAAATCCTTTATCTAAAAGTTTTTGAAGCTGCTCCTTCAGTTCTTTCAACTCTACTAGCAGCATGCGATACAGAGCTTTTGACAACGGCTCGGTACCTGGAGCCAATTAAATCACGAACTTGATCTCCCTATCAGGTGCTAATCCAGGGAGATCCGCGAGAAATACATCTGGAAACTTAGATACGACGGGAACGTCATTGACGTTGATTTCCTCTTCCCGTTGGCTCTTCACGAACGTGAGGTACCCATGGCACCCACTGCTCATCATACGCTCTGGTCGAATAGCAAAGATGAATGGTGCGATGTTGGACTTGACTCTACAAAATCGAAAGAATTTTACCTTTGGAGGACGGAAAGTTACCACTTTCCGAAAACAATCCACACTAGCATAGTATGCGGATAGCCAATCCATCCCAAGGATTACATCGAATTCTTGCATATCTACTAGGATCAAATCAGCTAGTGTCTCATAACTTTCAATCGCAACGATCACCGATTGACATACTGTATCTGTGCTCACTGAGCTTCCCGTAGGAACTGACACGACTAATATGAAGTTTCGGGGCTTAGGAGTGATGTTCAATTCTATTACGAATTGAGGCGTGACAAAGGAGTGTGTAGACCCTGGGTCTATCAAAAGCGTGCTCTGGGATGACAGAAGTCGCTACGCTGATATAGAGGTAATGTACCTATTTTTCATGCATGTGATTTAGTTAAGTGTACGATGATGGTTTCGTTATATATATATATATATATAAATCTACAAACACAAAAATTGTTAGGGATATTTATCAACTGAAATTAAGGCAATACTTTGACAGTTGATAACGAATTTATACCTTGGATGATAACGTTTGATGTTGAGCATCTTGTGCTGAAACAACACAAGCTCAATCCTAAATAGTAGGTCGAGAAGAACTCTAAGTAGAAGCCGAAGCAGTCGTTTCCTTGCTTTCTTCAGGACAATCCTTGATCAGGTGTCCTATCTTACCACATCTGAAGCAAGCTCCAGAGATCCTCCTGCATTCTTTAGTCTTCTGTGGTTTCCCACACCTTGTACATAATGAGACCAGAGATAAAGATGCAACACGCGAGGATACTTGTGCCACCGATGCCCCACTTGCAGTAATGCCTCAGTATGGAAGGTCCGTAGAAAGGGCACAAACAGTGGCCTTTGAGATAGGATCGATCTGAATAACTAATCGGTCTCGAAAACCTTGGCCTCTTATTTGCTTGTTCAGAGTTACTTGATTGCCCTTGACTAGATCTATCCCGATTCTATTGGCCTCTTATTTTGAGCATCTTATCGATATCCTCATCGGTAATAAGGGACTTTGCCATTACCCCCGCGTATGTGTCTAGCTCAAGGATTGAGACCCTTTCTTGAATGTTAGGCCTTAGGCCATGTTGGAACTTTTTGGCCCTCATCAACTTTGTGGCCACGTGTTGAGGTGTAAACCTTGATAGTCTTGTGAACTCGGCCTCGTACTCGCGCACGGTCATTCTATCTTACTTCAATTCAATGAATTGTACTTCCCACTGATTCCTCACTATGTTGGGAAACTACTCATCATTAAATGTTTCTACAAACTCGGCCCAAGTCCATGGAGTGTTTGGAATCTCCTGCTCTCTGGTCCAAGATACCGACTTCTACCATGGGTCAGCTTCTCCATCCAACTTGAATGCTGCCCACCTGACCTTTTCATCTTTGGTGCAAGGAATGCAAGGAAGCACGTTGAAGACTTTCTCCATTTCATTAAGCCATCTCTCAGCTTCAAGTGGATCAGTCTGACCCAAAAGGTTCGGAGGGTGCATCCTCTTAAACTCCGCAAACCCGGTAGGGTGATTTTTGACTGCAAGTAACTCTACTTGCTAAGCCATTGATGCTGTCTGTTGAGCCATATTGTTGGCCAAGGCTTCCAACACTTGCTCAATGCATCCCTCATTTCCTCTTCCACCTATAAGAATGGCGTTAGGACCGGTAGCGATCCTAGCACCCCTCGATGTACCTACGTCCTCTGGGACGTCGTCCACACGAACCATTCTCGGTCCGTCTCTACCTTTGCCTCTGCCCTTGAATCGTGGGCCTATGATGATCTATCATTGTTCAACAATAATTTTGATCAGTATTGATTGTGAAAACCATCAAGCCCACAGTCCTAGAGAATCCAGACCTAAAGCCACAACTTTGATACCAACTGTGACAACCCGACTTTCCCCTTTCCCTAAATACCGAAAAAACCGGCTCGCCATTGGATCGGTTCATTCACAATATCAGCGAAAACTAAAATAGATATAATATATGGCTAAAAGATATTCTACCTCTATATACGTATAGTCGAGGTGAGCTAACAGTCTAAGCTCAGTAAAATAAACTCAATTTCGATCATATCTTATTAGAACAAACATGGTTTCAAAAATGTGATTCGGAAACATATGATTTTCAAAGCAAATATTCAAAGCAAATTTAATAACTGAATTACAAGGACCAAGATCAGATGCATTTTCTTATACAAGTAGCATTTCAAGTTCTATAAATTGAAATTAAACAAATCAGGATTTCTAATAGTTATAAATGCTTATTTGTTCTTAACATGTACATGCAATGTTTCTTTTATCCAAGGCTTAAATCATAACTTAAATAATCTCCCATGCAACTATAGCTTGGGAGCCAAATATTTTCGATGGGAACCCTTACCTAACCATCGTCGTTCAATGAACACTTTTCGGAAGATGTAACAAGCCCCTGCATTATGAGGATAACTTGGTGCTATTCAAATCTACCGTCAATTCGGTTCAAAAAAATTGAGGGGTTCGTTTGTATGAACCTAAAATCACATGCGGATTCTAATACTTAATTCAGAGTACTTAAATAAATAGCTAGATTCAGAGTTTCAGAGTTCAAAGTATCAGATTTCATATTCAGAGTATCAGAGTTCGGATTCAATTTTAGAACTTGTATCCAGAGGTTCAAAGCCAAAGTTCAAATCATATTCATAGTGGATATCAAATATTAAATGCTAGAAATTTAAGTCACAAAACCCATGATAATCCAAAAAAATATAAGTGATGTTGAGTTTCCCCTACCTTAAGTTCGGAGCCTTTCAAACGATACAAAAATCTTTATTCACATCTCCTGTTCTTAACCTAGTTCATACAAAGACCACGTACTAGGTATTAAAGGCGAAGAACACGTAAAATTCAAAGTTTTTCAAAACATAATGAAGCAGCCAAAAACAAGGGAAATTGATCGATCGATTTCTTCAGAAATCCTGCTTCTTCTTGTCCTGTCAAAATCGATCGTTCGATTTTGACAGATTCTGTAGCCCTTCGGGCTTCTTCTTCCTTGATGTATTTTTCCCTGAAACTCATCCAACACAACTAAATTTTTATCCATTCATCTATCTAAGCTTAAAGTAGTTTTTAGTGCATAAATACACAAAATTTCTCACCTTTCCTTGGTTGATTACACGGCTTTTGAGAAGGTTTCCAAAGAGGATTTCGATAACGAATTCGTCGATTCTCACGGTAATCGAATGGGAACGAAGCTCAAATCGAAGCTCTTCATTAGTACATGCTACTCCTTACCTTCTCAGCTCAAGGATTACACATCCACAATGATCGGTTCGTAACCGATTGAATCCACACTCTCTTATTCTCTTAGATCTATTCGATGTCGGAGTTTAAAGCTTCTCCGCACTCGGGAGTGTGAGAGTGATTGGCAACTTAGGTGACCCTCATGAGGGAAACGAAAGAATTTGCGAAGTGATCTTATAGCTTTGGTCTTACGAGAGGATTTGAGAAGTGAGAGTTTGCTCTTCTCTCTTATCTCTTATAAGCAAAATAATGAGAAATAAATATCCTTAAAATTCTATCCACTTGACTTTAAAGGGTTCACTTTAGTGCTAAGCCGGCACAGCAGACATTGGTGCACGCTTATCTATTAAAGACCTGATTAATATTCTAAACTCTCTTTTTCACAACTACATTAATTATTCCTAAACTTTGATGATGTGATCGCATGACCTGTCGGACACGGATACGGAGTCGGGCATGTTTGGGTTTGGAAATCTTCGAGATGTTACATTCTCCCCTCCTTTAGAAATTTTCGTCCTTGAAAATTCACAACACATCCTTTGGGCTGAGATGATAGCCCGCATGCTAAAACATAGTCTTACCGTTCTTAGATCAAGAGTATACCTAAGGAGATAGAATGTCTCTACCCAAAGAAAAACCAATCCTTGTAATTGAATTAAATTCAAAAATATTTATTCGAACGTAAGACGATTGAGTATACTATGCCTCACAAGAATGGCATGGGTTCAGTTACTCAGTCAACCATGCATTTATCTAAAAACACCCATAGATTCCCAACTAAGGTATTTCCAGCACCATGATAACATTTTGTTATCCATCACACCAAACACACACCCGCAATAGTCTTAGATATCCACAACTAATCAACCTATTATGTATCATAGAAATATACACCTGTAGCAATCCTAGATATCCAAAACTAAGTAAGACGTATGCATCTCATGTAGTTATTAGTCACAACTAATTTGAATCATATCGAACACTTAACCACAAAGCAGTTAGCAAACGAAAAGTATCCACAAGAATTCATGTCCATAAAGTACTCATGGCTACAATGAAATGTGACAAGAGGGTCACCAAGACCTAACAGTTCTAAAAAATTCATGTAGTATTTAAATTTTCAAAAGTTATGTAAAAGTTTATCGATAACTCTCTTCACTGACCTGCATGCTGGTGAGATGGTCCAGCTCCTCGGTTCGCGGCACCCCTAACTCTGGAGGTAGATGCATTAGTGGTATAGTCACATGTCACATGGCACATGATCCCAAATGGGTGTTGTTTTGTAAATCACATGTCATAAGGCACATGATCCCAAACAGGTGTTGTTTTTGAATCACGTTGTGACGGGGGCATGTGGCGTGGGTAGCCGCAAGGCCACTCGTCTCGTTTGAGCTTCGCGTGAGGGCACACGGTATGGTGGAGAGGTATATTGGTCGTGGGCCAGGAGGGTTCGTGACATGTGCCAGGAGGGCATGCGACACGATCACATGGGGAAATGATGTAGGACGTTGGGGCGTATTGGTGTGGAGTATGAAACTATGTACCACGAATGGAGTCTGTGTGTCATGGGGGTATGACAAACTAATACCTTTGAGGTCCTTTTATTATTTACCCATAGATGGTGTTTGAATCATCTATGTGAGAGAGGTGCTGGAGAAAGCCATCCACACACACGGGGCCTTGCGATACTAAAGGGTGCGCAAGTGTCTCCTAGGCCTTAAAGGGTGGGCCTAGGACGTTGCATCAGAAACAATGCCGTGTGTCACCTAAAGCGAGGTTGCCATGTACGTCGGATTATGCATCGCAGTGTATGTGGGTCGGGCAAGAGGGAGACAATCGAAGGTTGCATGGGAGTTGCATGAGGGGACCTGAAATCTTAGAGAAACTTTCGACGAATCTCTAGTAGTACCCAGCCAAACCAAGGAAACTTCGAACCTTTGTTATCATCCTCGGCTATTCCCACTTCACAATAGCTTCAATCTTTGCCAGATCAACGGTTATGCCAGTCTCAGAGATGACATGTCCCAAGAAGCTGGCTTGCTCTAGCCATAATTCACACTTGCTTAGTTTTGCATATAATTGATGATCTCTGAGTATCTGGAGAGCTACCCCTAAATATTGTTCGTGCTCCTCTTTCATTTTTGAATATATGATGATATCATCTAAGAAAATAACCACGGATTTGTCGAGGTGTGATTTGAATACTCGATTCATCAAATCCATAAACGACACTGGCGCGTTTGTTAATCCAAATGGCATCACTAGGAACTCATAGTTACCATACCTCGTGCAAAATGCAGTCTTTGAAATATTCTCGACCTTGATTTTCAGCTGATGGTAACCTGACCTCAAATTGATCTTTGAGAAGAATTTTGTGCCCTGTAGTTGATCGAAGAGGTTATCAATCTGTGGAAGTGGATAATGATTCTTAATCGTCAACTTGTTTAACTGGCGGTAATCGATGTAGAGCCGCATCGAACCGTCTTTCTTTTTAACAAATATTATTGATGCTCCCCAAGGAGACACACTTGGTCTGATAAACCCTTTATGTAAAAGTTCTTAAAGCTGCTCCTTCAGCTCTTTCAACTTTGCTAGTGCTATGTGATACTGAGCTTTCAACAATGGATCGGTACCAGGAGCTAGTTCAATTGCGAACTTGATCTCCCTATCAGGTGGTAATCCGGGGAGATCCTCGAGAAATACATCTGAAAACTCAGATATGACGGGAACACCATTGACATTAATTTCCTCTTCCCGTAGGCTCTTCACGAACGCAAGGTACCCATGGCACCCACTGCTCATCATACGCTCTGTTCGAATAGTGGAGATGAATGGTGCGATGTTAAACTTGACTCCACAAAATCGGAAGGATTTTTCCTTTGGAGGGCGGAAAGTTATCACTTATCGGAGACAATCCACACTAGCATGGTATGCCGATAGTCAATCCATCCCAAGGATTACATCAAATACTTGTATATCTAATAGGATCAAATCAGCTATTGTCTCGTGACTTTCAATTGCAACGATCACCGATTGACATACTGTATCTGTGCTTATCGAGCTTCCTGTAGGAATTGACACTACTAATATGAAGTCTAGGGGCTCAGGAGTGATGCTCAATTCTGTTGCGAATTGAGGTGTGACAAAGGAGTGCGTAGACCCTCAGTCTATCAAATTGCGTGCTTTGTGATGACAGACGCCGCTACGCTGATATAGAATAATGTACCTATGTTTCATGCATGTGATTTAGTTAAGTGTACGATGATGGTTTCATTATATATATAAAAAAAATCTACAAACATAACAATTGTTAAGGATATTTATCAACTGAAATTAAGGCAATACTTTGACAATTGATAACGAATTTATACCTTGGATGATAATGTTTGATGTTTAGCATCTTCTGCTGAAACAACATAAGCTTGACCCTGAACAGTAGATCGAGAAGATCTTTGAGTAGAAGCCAAAGCAGTCATTTCCTTGCTTTCTTTAGGATAATCCTTGATCAGGTGTCCTATCTTGCTATATCTGAAGCAAGCTCTAGGGATCCTCCTGCATTCTTCAGTCTTGTGTGGTTTCCCACACTTTCCACATAATGAGATCGGAGAGAAATATGCAACACGCGAGAATCCTTGTGCCACCGATGCCTCACTTGCAGTAGTGCCTGAAGGGCGGAAGGTCCGTGTAGACAAGGGCACAGGTGGTCTCTGATAGGAGATCGATCCTGAATAAATAGCAGCTCTTGAGTAAGCCGGCTGAGTAGGATACCATGGCGGTCTCAAAAACGTCGGCCTCTTATTTGCCTGTTTAGAGTTACTTGATTGCCCTTGACCAGATCTATCCCGATTCTGCTGGTCTCTTCTTTTGAACATCTTATCGATATCCTCCTCGACAATAAGGGCCTTTGCCATTACCCCTGCGTGCGTATCTAGCTCAAGGATTGAGACACTTTCTTGAATGTTAGGCCTTAGGCCACATTGGAACTTTCTGGCCCTCATCAACTTTGTGGCCACGTGTTGAGGTGCAAACCTCGATAGTCTTGTGAACTCGTCCCCGTACTCGAGCACAGTCATTCTATCTTGCTTCAATTCAATAAACTGTACATCCCACAAATTCCTCATTATATTGGGAAACTACTCGTCATTAAACATTTCTACAAACTCAGCCCAAGTCCATGGAGTGTTTGGAATCTCCTACTCTCTGGTCCTGGATACCGACTTCTACCACAGGTCAGCTTCTCCATCCAACTTGAATGTTGCCCACATGACCTTTTCATCTTCGGTGCAAGGAAGCATGCTGAAGATTTTCTCCATTTCATTAAGCCATCTCTCAGCTTCAAGCGGATCAATCTGACCCGAAAAGTTCAGAGGGCGCATCCTCCTAAACTCTGCAAACCCAGTAGGGTGATTTCTGGCTGTAAGTAACTTTTCTTGCTAAGCCATTGACGTTGTCTGTTGAGCCATATTGTTGGCCAAGGTTTCCAACACTTGCTCAATGCGTCCCTCATTTCCTTTTCCACCTATAGGAGTGGCGTTAGGACCTGTAACAATCCTAGCACTCCTATCTGTTGTGTCATATTGTTGGCCAAGGCTTCCAACACCAGCTCAATGCATCCCTCATTTCCTCTTCCACCTATAGGAGTGGCGTTAGGACCTACGTCATCTGGGACGTCGTCCACACGAACCATTCTCGGTCCGTCTCTACCTCTATCTCTGAATCGTAGGCCCATGCTGATCTATCATTGTTCAACAAAAATTTTGATCAATATAGATTGTGAAAACAATCAAGCCCACTGTCCTAGGGAATCCGGACCTAAATCCATAGCTCTACTGCCAACTGTGACGACCCGACTTTCCTCTTTCCTTAAATATCGAAAAGAAACCAAGATGAACCACCGGTAATGGCCGACCATCACCTAAACAATGGTTCCCAATAATGGTTATCCAAAAAGTGTATATAATACATTCAATATATCGAGCCTAGAGCCCATAATCCAAAATGTATCGAATTTCAAGTAATTCAACAAAAACTATACCAAGTTCAGAATCCCACGCCTATGGGTAGACCACGTCAGGTGGAGTCTCCGTCTCGTCCTCCGGATCGTTCTCAAATCCCTGATCCTGGGCTGCGTCTACACCTGTGACGAATAGTCGGGGTGAGATAACAGTCTAAGCTCAGTAAAAGAAACTCAATTTCAATCATATCTTATTAGAACAAACATGGATTCAAGAATGTGATTCGGAAACATATATTTTTCGAAGAAAATTTAATAACTGATTTTCAAGGACCAATATCAGATGCATTTTCTTATACAAGTAGCATTTTAAGCTCTATAAATTGAATTTAAACAAATCAGGATTTCAAATAGTTTTGAATGCTTATTTGTTCTTAACATGTACATGCAATGCTTCTTTTATCCATGAATTAAATCATAGTTTAAATAATCTCCCAAGCAATTATAGCTTGAGAGCCGAAGATTTTCGATGGGAACCCCTACCTAACCATCGTCGTTCAATGAACACTTTTCGGAAGATGCAACAAGCCCCTGCGTTATGAGAGTAACTTGTGTTATTCTAATTTACCGTCAACACGGTTCAAAAAAATTGAGGGGTTCGTTCGTATGAACCTAAAATCACATGCGGATTCTAATACTTAATTCAAAGTACTTAAATAAATAGAGAGATTCAGAGTTTCAAAGTTCAAAGTATCAAATTTCATATTCAGAGTATCATAGTTCGGATTCAATTTCAGAACTTGTATTCAGAGGTTCAAAGTCAAAGTCCAAATCATATTCAAAGCGGAAATCAGATACCAAATGCTAGAAATTTAAGTCACAAAACTCATGATAATCCAGAAAAATATAAGTGATGTTGAGTTTCCCCTGTCGTAAGTTCAGAGCCTTTCAAACGATACAGAAATCTCTATTTACGTCTCCCGTTCTTAACCTAGTTCATATAAAGACCACGTACTACATATTAAAGGCGAAGAATACGTA
Source organism: Chloranthus sessilifolius (assembly GCA_021018995.1). Classification (NCBI taxonomy): domain Eukaryota; kingdom Viridiplantae; phylum Streptophyta; class Magnoliopsida; order Chloranthales; family Chloranthaceae; genus Chloranthus; species Chloranthus sessilifolius. The sequence continues at coordinate 31,085,731 of CM037598.1, forward strand.
AAATTTGAAGTTTTTCAAAAGATAATGAAGCAACCAAAAACAGAGGAAATCAATCAATCGATTTCTTCAGAAACCCTGCTTCTTCCAATCCTGTCAAAATCGATTGATCGATTTTGACCTATACTGTAGCCCTTCGGCCTTCTTCTTCCTTGATTTATTTTTCCCTAAAACTCATCCAACACAACTAAATTTTTATCCATTCATCTATCTAAGCTTAAAGTAGTTATTTACTATATAAATACACAAAATTTCTCACCTTTCCTTGGACGATTGCACGACTTTCGAGAAGGTTGCCAAAGAGGGTTTCGATGTCGAATTCATGGATTCTCACGGTAATCAAATCGGAACGCAGCTCAAATCAAAGCTCCTCATTAGTACATGCTACTCCTCACCTTCTTAGCTCACGGATTACGCATCCACAGTGATTGGTTCACAACCGATTGAATCCCCACTCTCTTATTGTCGTAGATCTATTCGATGTCGGAGTCCAAAGCTTCTCTATGCTCGGGATTGCGAGAGTGATTGACAACTTAGGTGATCCTCGCGAGGGAGACGAAGGAATTTGCCAAGTGATCTTATAGCTTCTCTCTTCTCTCTTATAAGCAAAATAATGAGAAATAAATATCCTAGATGTTTATCCTTCAAATTCTATCCACTTTACTTTAAAGGATTCATTTTACTGCTAAGATGGCATACCACACATCGGTGCACGGTTATCTATTAAAGACCTAATTGATATTCTAAACTCCCTTTTTCATAACTAAATTAATCCTTCCTAAAATTTCATGATGTCATCGCGTGACCTGTCGAACATAGACATGGAGTCGGGCACGTTCGAGTTCGAAAATCTTTAGGATGTTACACCGATGGCGAAGCACTGGCACCTCGACGCCAAGGTGCTAGTGTCAACACCTCATTTTAGGAGTGTCGATGCCTCTACACTTCATTTTTTTTTTAGCGAAGCGTGGGCACCTCGACGTCGGGGTACTAGCTAATCGCTATCGGAGTGCTAGCACTTCGTTGTCGAGGTGATAGCGCTTCGCTACCGGGCACTCATATTTTTTGAGTGAAATATACATGAAAAAGTAAGTCTAACACTTTCTTAGAAAAATAGAGAGAAAAGAAAGAACCTTTAAAAAGACTTCTAAAAAAGTCAAGAATGACGACTGAAAAGGAATATAACTTTTAAACTATTTTAAAAGTTTAACCATAGTTAGTTAAGTGGGTCTCATGTGACCCATCACTTCACAAAAGAAGCGCTACGTGTCGTGCTCATATCAATTGGCGTAGAGATATCTCTACATCCGAGGGCATTTTTCCCTTTCCCATATATATATATATATATATATATATATATATATATATATATATATATATATATATATATATGAGTCTCAGGACTATGAGTTCATTTCACCCCGCGGCGTTGGGCTTGAATTAGTTAGGGTCGATGTAGAATCTGTCTGAGGGAGCTAGTTTTACGACAACTTGCCCATGGACGATCAAAGGCCACTAAAAAAATTTGGGCATAATCCGATACATATTCACCGTCCAAAATGTGATTAAAGGAAAAATTCAATGCATCAGAATGTGTTGGCGCCACCCAAACTTTGACTACAATTTTGACTACAAAAAACTTTTTTTTTGAATTATTTTATAAATCACATGTCACAGGGCATATGATCCCAAACGGGTGTTGTTTTGGAATCACGCTGTGACCGGGGCATGCGACGTGGCTAGTCGTAGGGCCACTCGTCTCGCTTGTGCTCCGCGTGAGGGCACGCGGCATGGTGGAGAAGTATATTGGTCGTGGGCCAGGAGGGTTCACGACATGTACCAGGAGGGCACGCAATACGGTCGCATGGGGAAATGATGTAGGACGTTGGGGCGTATTGGTGTGGAGCATGGCACTATGTGCTACGAAAGGAGTCCGTGTGCCATGAGGGTATGACAAACCAATACTTTTGAGGTTTTTCTGTTATTTACTCATAGATAGTGCTTGAACTATTTATGTGGGAGAGGTGCTGAAGAGAGCCATGCACACACATGGGGCCTTGCGACACTGAAAGGTGCGTAAGTGTCTCTTAGGCCTTAAAGGGTGGGCCTAGGACGTTGCATCAAAAACAATGCCATATGTCACCTAAAGCGAGATTGCCATGTACGTCGGATTATGCGTCGCAGTGTATGTGGGTCAGGCAAGAGGGAGTCAATCGAAGGTTGCGTGGGACACTGTAGTGCACGTTGTCGGAGGGTCGGAATATAATGTGTGTTGGTTGCATAGGCCACACATGATGGTAGGCTTGGTTCAGTATGACGACAATACATGTTAGTATGGGACGACATGAGGAGCTGGCATGCTATTACTGTCGCAAGTGAAGTACTGATGCAGGAGGTAAGGTGAAGCTTGAGCAGGCCAAACAAGACACAGATGTGCAAACAGGTGTGTCGTAAGGGCCATGATGCATCAATATGGTTGTCTCAGAAATAAGGTAGTCACGAGAGGGGAGTTCTCGTCTTCTAAGCGGGTGGTATCAGAGCTGATGCTGGTTAGATTTGCTTCGTTGCACGCAACATCGAGGTGTCGCACGGGCGTGTTAGTCGGCATAAGTCTACGCCCCCGTGACAGTTGGTATCAGGGACAGGCTGACCTAGCTTGCAAAGTTAGGTGTCGCACGCGAGTTCACTACCAAAGGAATAACTCCGTGATAGTTGGTATCAGAGCTAGATCGTTCCGAGGACCAAATCGTCCCAAAAGGGACCACACGATGGCTAGGAGGGCCACACATTTGCTATGGGCGGCACGGAGTAATGAAAATGCTCCATTCTCCCTTCAGGAGGAAGGTATTAATTTCGCTACTTGAGGTGAGGCGGGGGCACCGAGGAACAAGAGCAACGTGGTGTGCTATAAAGTTGGTTGTTAATTTTGCTACTTGAGGTGAGGCGTGAGCGCCGATGAACAAGAGCAGCATGTTGGGTTTTAGGAAATCTCGGGAAGGCAGAAGAGTGAACTGCGTTATATATGGGGGTGCCATAGGGAGTTTGGAAGTTGGACCGAGCGACGATGGAGTGTAGCAGACTTGAAGTTCAAGGGCTACAGTATGGAGGGGGAGTGCATGCTCGAGGGAAAGAAGTGTTTTGACGTCAACGAAGGCGTTGACGGTTTTGAGTGGAGGAGAATGTGATAGGGGCATGCGGTGTGGCTAGCCGCAGGGCCACTCGTCTCGTTTGAGCTCCGCGTGAGGGCATGCGACATAGTGGAGAAGTATATTGGTCGTGGGCAAGGAGGGTTCGTGACATGTGCCAGGAGGGCACGTAACATGATCGCATCAGAAAATGACGTAGGACGTTGGGGCGTATTGGTGTGGAGTATGATACTATGTCATGAGAGTGTGACAAACCAATACCTTTGAGGTCCTTCTATTATTTACTCATAGATAGTGTTTGCATCATCTATGTGAGAGAGGCGCCGGAGAAAGTCATCCACATACACGGAGCCTTGTAAAACTGAAGAGTGCGCAAGTAGCTCCTACGCCCTAAAGAAGAGAAGGAAAAATATCGAAAAGCAAAGACAGTACCAAATTGGCCCACCAACCAGAGAAGTTCAAAGATCATTTGCACACTCCCTGACTAGTCTCCACGATATTGAATTCGGAAAGCTTGGCTCTTACGAGAATGATCCGTAATGGAGGGTTCGGAGGGTGACGGCGAATCAAAACCTTTTAACTAACCCAAAAGAATTGGCTCCATCTTACGAGAAGAAGATTTAAACCTTCTGCAACAATTTCAAAAAGATCCTACTTTCATATCATGGTCTTCAAATCAGACGACTTCAATGGTGTTACACATGATGCAGAGCCTTAAAAATAATGAAGTCTTTCTTTTTAACTGTGTCATAGAACAATTCTCGTGTGTAAGTTATAGCTCCCCTAGGGATTTATCCCTTTACTTACGCTGTCATGTAAATGGAGGGTGCATGCATGCTCGGGGATTAGTGAGGCGCTCTAAAATGACCGGATACCCCAGTTATTTTAAAAAATAAAAAATGCAACTCGATGGACAAGACAATGACGACCATGGTACAAAACTTCGGACGAAACCGATACATATAATCTGATACATATCGTTTTCGGATCAGACCCGGTTGATACATTGAATGTATCTACCTATATATTTTTGTATATATCAGTACGTATTGGGCGATGTATAGCAATGTATCATCTGAAACCAATATGTATCAGTTTTGGCGTTGGACAATACGTACCAAAAAACTGAGATGGACGACTATGGTTCCCCATCAGATGTCCTACCAATATGTCATGGTTACTAAATCTCCTGATCTCATCTATAGAAGACGATTATCGCTAATCCATTTCACAGGAAGATAGATTTTATTGCTAATCCCACAAAATCATAGTCCATGTCCTATCAGTTTACATGCACCAGTCAGTTTTCATCAGTGACAGTTATGGATGGCACCTTTTTCCCATGAAAACCATGCTAACTTATCCTCTCCCTACTCTGAAAAATTCTAACATATGGTAAACTAGAAAACAACTTCATCAGTAATTAAGATTTGACTTGGTTGTGCAATCACACAACTAAATGGTGTCTTACTATATCTGCGCCGAAAACGGATCCTCTTTGCGTGCAACCAGTTACTATATCTGGGCTGTCTATATGTCATATGGCATCCTCAAAAATATAAAAAAATAAAAAAATAAAATGGTGTCTATGATAGTTATAAATAATTAAAGAAAGAGTAATCTAGACAGAAACAAGTTTGGTGCAAAGTAAATGGATCTGGTTCTGAAAATTGCCAGGTTCAGTAAGAATACGGATAAGATCATATTTTGAATCCCGCTAAACCCGAAATTTTTCCAAAGCTCTATTTACCATTCTGTCTGATGGGTTTTACACAATCCAATCTGAATGTAAATTAGAATGAAAACAGCAATATACACATATACAGTATACAGTAAAACATTAAAACACTCCCTACTCCAAGGGATCTACGAAACACAAAATCGGGTTTGCTCATGTTGGTCATGGACAAAGTTCCTCTGCATTATACAAATAATACATAAATAGAACACGCATCTCAGAAGCTACTTTTTTCCATTACGTGTGATTACATACAGTAATTATGCCTTAATCTTCTGAAACTTGCATATCGGAGCTAGGCATGGTAGCACAAACCTATTACACAGTCCCCCCTCCGAATGAATTATGGGTTTCAGCTTGCTGAACTGGTCAAGAATTGCGCCCGGCGGAGAGGAAATTATGCCTTCAAGTTTCAAGAATCATCTTTATGCAGATAGAAGTTGTATTTGATCAGGCACACCAATGGAGAGTCCCAGAATCATATATAAGCAAGCGAGCTTCGGTCATGATCAGGCTGTGGACGACCCCTAGTTGGCGTTGGTGGTCTTTGAATGTTAAGCTCCTGCAAAAAGGAAAACCCATGATGAGCAAAGCAGACGGTATGGGGGGAAGCTTGGGTAGTTTTATCTAGAATGCCCAGATACAGTGCAGTTACGATACTAGTATCCACATGACATAATATGGGACAATGTTACCCGATTCGTTGGTTCGCTCGGTTCGAATTCGGGTTCGTAATTCATTAAATTCAAACGAACATGATTCGCTAGGGGTAGAATGAATTTTAAATAAAAATTAAAAATAGTTTAATAAAATTTAATCTAAGAATATTAATGTAACTTTTAGAAGTACCATAAATAATAAGATACATGTAAACAGTACAACTGTGGTGGTAGTAAAGCGCTGGTAATCCATGTGACTTTCTAGATACGAGGCTGAGATTCGAATCCTTTGAGCTTCTCTTTTGCAACTGTATATTTAAATCATAACTGGTGTAGGCTGGTTCGCTCATTGTCAGCAAACCAAACCGAACTGCAAACCAGTTCGCATTGAACCGTTTCGCGGTTCGCATGATGACGCAGTGAATTGGGTAACCTTGGAATTGGATACTGTATTATGCCTTGTAGGAAACTATTTAATTGTATCCAACATTATAAGAATCATAGTTTTCTGGATTCCTACAACTGGAGAAGCTGTAAAGAACCTTATAATGAAGACCAATGTGGATGAATTAGAATGATATTATGTTTGATGGCATTGTGCATCTATATTAATATACTAGCTTTCTGTAAATGTTGTACCATATCCCTATAACAGGGTATATTAAGTTGTTAGATGGTAAAAGATGAAATGAATCTCACCTGCATCCATGTGTCCTCCAAAACACGCTCCGGAGATGACTCGGGTGATCGAAGTGGAGGTGGAAGCGGATGAATCAGTTTCGGAACCACTACCAAACCCCTGCCAACAACCAGTATTGCTCCGGCATTATTCGCAGTCCCTGATACAAATATCCAACTTAGCATGCATATATGGCACAGCAATTCAGAAGAAAGAAGAACAGAAATATGAGCTTTATATGACAGAATACAAGTGTCATGCTTAGCACAACCGAAGAATGTTCAGCATCAGCTATCTCCACAAAATAGAACAAGCACTGGATCAAGCCAATCCAACCAGCACGCCACCCTAACCAATGGACCAATGGATTCTCTGTGGACCATTTCTCCAACCTTTATTGACTGTTAAGAGGAGTGATTGGATGGTTACAATCATCCTATCATATTGGCGTATTTTCAGGAAATGGCTCATCCAAGAAGTGGCTAATCATTGGATACTGTGGAAAGAGGACGGTGACGGCATGCACTGTTTGTGGGCAGAGTTGGAGTGCACCATCAACTTTGGTTGTTGCTAAGCATGACAGTAATTTTTCTATCTGATTACCACAATAATTAGTTGCGGAAAATAGAGTGATCAACTGTCCCTGGGCAAACCGTTCAAAACCATCCATAACGCATTCATGAGCTCTTATAATGAGCTGCAATTTGTTTCTCTTACAGAAGTCCGTGACTCTATCCGGCTGCAAGGCATAATACAATATCATGAATACTTGATTAGAAAGAACAAAAAAATGAATCCTTGGCTGAAAAAAACATATGAGCAAATAATACAATATGTTGCCTATCTGGTGTAGTGCTACTAAACAAGTCGCATTCTTTCTCTAGATCGAGATAGCTTGTGCTATATTGAATTTGGATGTTCGTAACTTGCAATTTTCCTAGTCTGTGCAGGTAGATACAATGCTACCCATCTAGAACTGACACATTTTTCATGAAGGATAGGTGGGGTACTAAGAATGATACATCTCACATCTCGCTGATAATTTAAAAATTTTAAAAATAACAATATATCCCTTTTTTTTTATCAGTAGAAAGCCAATATATTAAATTAAAAAAAGGAAATACAAAAGCAAAACACCCCTGATCCAAGTGAGAAACTGGACAAGGGAAATAGACCAAAAGCAGACCCCCAGAGAAAAAAACCTCACCTGGGACCAAAGAGGAACCAACAGAAAAAGGCCCTACAGAAAATCCTCCCCAACGGAAGGCAAGCTATCAGGCAGGCTATCCCATTCCTTTAGAAAATCGATGACCTCGGTTAGCAGAGAATTGAAGCTGGACCCAGCAAACTAGCAGATCTCTCACCTTTCCCGTGAAAGGTTCACTGGCCTTCTGATTTTGCAGAAGATTCTGTCATTTATCTCACGCCATATTGGTCAAATCAAGATTTTAAATAGTGTATGCTACGAGCGCTACACTACGCGCCTCGTAGCATAGCGCATCCTAAACGCTATGTAAAAGGCCCTACAGAAAATCCTCCCCAACGGAAGGCAAGCTATCAGGCAGGCTAATCCCATTCCTTTAGAAAATCGATGGCCTCGGTTAGCAGAGAATTGAAGCTGGACCCAGCAAACTAGCAGATCTCTCACCTTTCCTGTGAAAGGTTCACTGGCCTTCTGATTTTGCAGAAGATTCTGTCATTTATCTCACGCCATATGGGTCAAATCAAGATTTTAAATAGTGTATGCTACGAACGCGCCTCGTAGCATAGCGCATCCTAAACGCTATGTAGCGCCCATATAGCTTTCAGCCTGTGTAGCGTGATTGTATCGTACGCTACAGTTGATATAGATATAGCGTACACTACAGCCTGTAGCATATGCTATAGGATGTAGCATACGCTATAGGATATATTGGTTTAAAGATTCTTTATTTTATTACAAAACTGTCCCTAGGTTTTAAAACCCAGGGGCTTCAAAACTTATGTTCGTCAGGAGAAGGGACTCTAGGGTTTTATAACCGAAAGGGAGTTCCAGAGAGAAATCTCAAACAAGTAACAAAAAAAAAAAAAAATAGCAAGACAAATAAAAAAAAAACCCGAAGGAGAAGCTCAAAGCCTTATATGTTGTGCATTTTTTTTTTATTGTGCAAACTATATGTTGTGCACACATTTTTCTACACTTCTTTTTTTTGTTTCTGCAAACTATATCTTGTGTAATATTTTTAGGAGATCTTCAAAAAAAAAAACTGCACATTTATTTTAGAAAAGAAAATCTAATTTCTTTTGATTTTTTATTTAGTTATTATATATTCATATGTTTGAAAATTAAAAGATAAAAAAAATCGTGAGACTTACGCTTCGCTCCTCGAAGCTTACGCCTCGTGCCTTGAGGCTTACCCCTGGCCTCGAGGAGGGGTCAAAGGCTATGCTATGCGATTTTCGCTATTAAAAACATTAGCCCAAATCATTGCAAGGGCAGGAATTCCCCAGAAATCCCTTTTAATCCCTTTGAAAGAGATACCATTACAGGCAGCAAGAAGGCTGTGGCAATCACAAGGAAGAACACAACTGACCCCGAAGGTACTGAAGAATGAAGATCATCGACTACATCTCCCTTGCCACCCAGCAGTGAACCAAAAGGTGTTTGATGGATTCCTCTTCCTGTAAACAAAGGACAAATCTATACATCATCCTACTCCCTCTTTTGATTTACTGGTCAACCGTAAGAATCATGCTCCATCCGACACTCCAACCGAAAAATTTAACTTTAGAAGAAATCTCAGATATTTAGAGCTACTCAACAAGGCGTTAATGGGGAAGTGACTATGGAGGGCTGGGGACGAGAATGAGAAGAACAACCTATGGTTGACTGTTCTAGCAGAAGAATACGGCTTCTCGGAGTTTCAATGGGGCATTAATATGGATATCTCTAATCCTAGAAGAGTATCAAATTGGTGGAGGGGGATTTGCTCCATCGCTCCTGATTTCAAAAACCACATACACTATAGTTGGGGTCAAGGGAACTGAATCAGTGTCTGGGAAGACGTGTGGTTAGGATTCCGGACTCTCCGTTGTACCTCTCCTCTCCTTCATGGCGTTGCGACCCAAGATGTCAGGTCCGTAGCTCAAGCGTACCAGGAGGTTAGTGGGTCTCTTGTCTGGACTATCCACTATAGAAGAAATCTCAGAGGGGGCGAAATTCCGCAGTTTGCAGATCTGATCGCTCTTCTTCACTCAGCCACTCGCAATAGATGCAACAGGGATCTCAGGATCTGGTTCCCCAATGCCAAAGGAATGTTTTCGGTTAGATCTTTTTATCAAGTCCTTGCCAATATACTGCTCAGCAATCACATGTGGACTCCTCTCTGGCAGGGCCCTATCCCACCTAAGGTTAAATTTTTCGGCTGGTGTCTCGCTTGGGGACGGATCCTCACGGTGGACGAATTGATCAAGAGGGGTAGAGACATGCCAAGCAGATGTATCCTCTGCTTTCAGAACAAAGAAACAGCGGCTCACTTGTTTCTCCACTGTTGGGCTGCTCATTTTATTTGGGGCATCCTCCTCAAATCTTTCGGGGTGGCGTGGGTGTTCCCAGACAACATTCCAGCGATGTTAGCAAGTTGGGATGGGTTCAGAATCGAAGACTTCCGGGATCTGTTCTGGAGAGTCGGTCTTTTTGTGGTGTTCTGGGGTCTTTGGAAAGAGAGAAATGATAGGGTGTTCCAGAAAAGGTGTAAACCTGTGGGCATGATTATGAAATCTATCAAAGACTTGATGCTTGATTGGGTCAGATTGGACAAAGAAGGCAGGGAGGGCATCGATACCGATTGGCTAGTCTTATAGTGTCACCTAGCCCCTCTTTGAGACCTTTTTTGTTTCAGGTATTTTGTTTTTCTTTGTGTTGCTGTCTTTTTGTTCCCCCGGCTGAGCACCTCGCTATGACTTTTGTATCTCCTTCTTTGTCTTAATACAATTTCGATTTACTGATAATAAAAAATAAAAAATTAACTTTAGAAGGCACTTGAACCTTCCAAATTTTGGTCCAAACATATCCACCAAGGGTTGGCTACAAAGAAAATTACAGGACCTAATGGAGAACATGCCTTTGCTGTTGAGATCCCATAATTTAAGGCCTTGTTACTTTTCAATAAAATAAAAAATCTAAGGTCCTCATTCACCTGATTCCTTCGAGCACTATCCAGCTTGTTGAGATCAGTAAACCACCGAACCTCTTTATCTTTCAAGCTCCTTGTAAGAAGAATATTTTAGACCACCTTGTTGTTGATCATCTCGAACATATCAGAGATCTTGGCCTCTCTGTTCACAGCCAAGTTGAATACAGCTGGGAACTCACACTAGATTGTGGTTCCCAATCTATGTTAGCGTGCTTATAAAAAGTGTGTGAGTGCATATATGTTACATTTCAATGTAAGTGTGTGGGTGTTAGTATATTTGGGGGTGCCACTAACACTTTGTAAGTGATAATATATATATTAACGCAGCCGTATTTTCTCCCATCTCTCTTTCTTTTCCTCTTCTTCCTTACTTTTTTTCTCTAATTTCCACCAACACTAAGCATCACTAAAACTAACTTTGTATGCGTTGTTAACCTTGGACCCATGCTGATCGACCTTTGATTGCCGACATCAGCAGTGATGTAAACTGATGTGAGCCCTTGGTCAAGATACTGACCATGAATAATATAGTATTGTCAAATCTTTGAATGGATGAGTGCCGATGGAGTTTCGATGCAAGGCTGATTGTTAGTTTATAAGTCACGAGGAAGGCCAATGTATGGTGCTACATGTCACGGACTTAGTGTCGCGCCTCGACAATCCGTGCGACTCTTGCGCTTAGTCGCTCCCTAGCGTCGCAAGATCAGCCTAACTACCGAAAACCCACAAAGAGCAAGAAGAGAACTCAAGAGAAGAGATGAAAGAGAACTTGTATTCCAACTCAAGAATGCTTACAAATGCTTTGGTGCCTTGCAAATGAGGCACTCTACCCTATTTATAGTTTACATAGGTTACAATGGATGGTGTGAGATTCATCCAAGTGTTGGTCATCCAACGGTTGGGAAGTTCTAGAGTCTTCTCTATAAACTTCCCCATCCTTCCCTTGTTCTACATTCTTCCTAGGGTCTTTCTCTAGGTTTCTAGAGTCTTCTCTAGAAACTTCCCCATCCTTCTCTTGTTCTACATTGTTCCTAGGGTCTTTCTCTAGGTTTCTAGAGTCTTCCCTAGAGCCTCCCATATACCTCTATACTTTGTACAATACCGTATGTACATAGATTATGGTACAAATAAAGTGGGGAAGGATCCGATGTTGTGCGCGGGACGTGACACTCTCCCCCACCTATGCTGGCGACGTCCTCGTCGCGTTACCATGCTAACCTTGAAGTCTGGTAGCCCTTTCCATTTTACGAGGTAGCCCGTGAATGGACATAAACCTCTCTGCTTTGTTGTCCCTTCAATGAGGACGTACTCAACCTCTTCGGACATCCTTTTTCTTCTCGGTATAGTTGATTCGTCCTTCTTTACTTTCTGTACGAGTCGTAGGGCAGATAACCCTCTTGTACCCGTCGTTGTTCCTCTAACTATAGGAACTGCATATAGAGTCTCCATCCAAGTCCCCACAGTTAGCGCTACCCCTAGCTTTGTAACATGGATGGGCCTCGCCTCCGAGTTGACGGCTTTGAGCCACCCTTGCTCCTTAGTCGTCTTCATCCCCAACAGATTTGTCCCTTCTACCAAGACAAAGTTTTGTGTGGCACACACGTCCACCATTGCACGAGTAGCCTTCCCATTGATGAGCGCCTCCACGTTCATGGGCCCTTCGTTTGTCGGTGTCTCGGATTGCTTCGGGGTTTCGGGTAGCTTCTCGATTGTGTTGAGGAGCTGCAGCGAACCCATTGTTGCATCCTCAACACTTTCCTTCTCAGCATCCTCAACGCTTTCTTTCTCATCCGTTTTTGTGGCAATGGCCATTAGAGCTTCTCTCCTTAGGCATTCCCTTGCCTTGAAGGGCTTTCGTGCTTCCTGCTCATTGTCTCTCTTCTGTGATGGAATGTTAGCTTCCCCCTTAGGGTGTGAGAGATTATCTCCCCCACATTTGTCATGATTCTTTATAACATTCCTCAACTCGTCATTGATTTTAGGTTCGAGTGTAACCATTCCATTGGTTGCGACCTTCTTAAACAAGGCCACATCGCTCCTAATTTCCTCTAATTGTACACGTATAGCACTAAGGACTTACAATACCTCAGGCTTGAAGGACTATCGTGCTTCCTGCTCCTTATGATGCTCATCTGCCATGACGTTGACGTGTCCTTGCATCTCTCCACGCAGCTCGTCGAGACCCTTCTCGAAAGCCATGATGCTTTGGCATATCCGTCGGTCACGACTAGCTCCATCTTAGCAAGCTGTGTGTCAAAGCTAGCAACCACATCCCTAGAAGCGTCACAAGACTTATCCCTCATTGACTTGTTGCCCTCGTTGCTGCGATCCTCGTGTACAACGTTTAACATGACGATTCTCCTACTCGACTTGGTCTCATCTTCCAACCAATGTGGCTTTCCCTTAAACCAACTTGGCTCTGATACCAACAGTCACGGACTTAGTGCCGCACCTCGACAATCCATGCTGCTCTTGCGCTTAGTCGCTCCCTAGCATCACAAGGTCAGCCTAACTACCGAAAACCCACAAAGAGCAAGAAGAGAACTCAAGAGAAGGGATGAAAGAGAACTTGTATTCCAACTCAAGAATGCTTACAAATGCTTTGGTGCCTTGCAAATGAGGCCCTCTACCCTATTTATAGTTTACATAGGTTACAATGGACAATGTGAGATTCATCCAAGTGTCAGTCATCCAACGGTTGGGAAGGATCTAAAGTCTTCTCTAGAAACTTCCCCACCCTTCCCTTGTTCTACATTCTTCCTAGGGTCTTTCTTTAGGTTTCTAGAATCTTCTCTAGAAACTTCCCCATCCTTCCCTTGTTCTACATTATTCCAAGGGTCTTTCTCTAGGTTTCTAGAGTCTTCCCTAGATCCTCCCATATACCTCTATACTTTGTACAATACCATATGTACATAGATTATGGTATAAATAAAGTGGGGAAAGATCCGGTGTTGTGTGTGGGACGTGACATATAGCTGGTATTATAGTTCTATGTATACGGCTGTGATATGCTAGCTCACAAGGTGTTCGGTGATATGCTCGTGAGGAAGGTTAGTGTATGGTGCTGCAGCTTGTGGTATATTTTTGGGTATATTGCTTTTTTTTTTTTTTGATAACCTAGTTATCCGGGCCTCTTAGAGCACCGGCCTAATCCCAAGGGCACGTGGGCACCCCAAATTCAGCACATGCCGGGTCAGCACAGGAGATAAATCCCTAGGGTGGCCTCAAGGGGGGGAGGGGATTCGAACTCATGTCTCCGGCTTTTGGAAGCAGGTACATGGCCAGCTCACCTAACCCCTTGAGGTTTTGGGTATATTGCTTTGATATGCTTTTGCCCACAAGGTGTTCGATGAAATGCTCTTTGAGTGTTGCTTTTTTTTTTATAAAAAAGTTTTGGCGTTGTTTTGGCCCTTGGGGCTGTTTAAGTGCTTTTTTGGGTGCTGGTTTGGTGCAATTTTTGGTGCAGTTTTGACAGTTTTGGAGCTGTTTTTGGTACAGTTTTGCTGTTATTTTCTAAATAGTTTCGTGTTGTAGGATTGTGATGATTGGAATTGGGGTTTGTATGTGTTTGAGGTAGTGTCTGTTTAGAGAAATGGTACTGACTTGTTGAGGAGACACATTTTTTTGTAGAAACGCTTGTGTAGTCTCCTATGTTATTGCAGTAGTGCAGCATTTTATGGTGTTGTGGTAGCAGAACTAGGGAAGATCATACAATGATAAATGGTGGCAGATGTAGTGTTTGTGTAGATGAAAAGGATATTGCAGGTTATGCACATGCCTCTGTCTATCTTGCATCTCATGGATCATTGATTCGGGTGCTACTACTGATTATATGACAGGTGAATCGTCATTCTTCTATACTGTCTCCTTTGCTAGGACGTTGTCTCATCCAGGTTGCTGATGGATCCTTAATTCCTGTTGTTGGTAAAGGGATTGTTCGTACTGGTTCTCTTTCTTTACAGTCTACTTTATATGTTCCAAAAATGCCAATTAATCTTATGTCAGTTAAAAGTCTTACAAGAAATCAAAATTACAGTATTGCCTTCTTTTCCTCCAATTGTGTGCTTCAGGACTTGTCAACAAGAAAGGTGATTGGTCATGGCAGAGAGACAAAGGGCTCTATATATTTGAAGCTAAGAAGTCATGATACTTAAATGGTTCAGAAGTTTGTTGTTGTTGTTGCTACTTCAGTTGATGAGATACTTGTGTGGCATGCTTGTTATTGGCACGTTCCCCTTCAGAGGCTAAGGATTATATTTCCTTAGAAATTCAAGACAGTGGATAGCATCTCTGGAGAAGGCAAGTGTGTGAACTCTCCAAACATACAAGAGTTCTTTATCCTTCTAGTGGTAATCGAAGTAGTATTCCTTTTGAGATTGTTCATTCTACTGTGTGAGGTCTTTCTCTTGTTGTCTCTGTTCGTGGCTATCTGACGCGGGATAGCCATGGTGATTACAAGGTCTATATTGCACCCAATTCTTCTCGCATAGCTCTAAGAGTATTAAGAATCTCATCCGAAGCCATGGTGATCACAAGGTCTATTAGGTTTCTAATATGGCATGCAATATGGACTCACAAACAAAAAAAATAATGCAATAAAATAAATATGACAAATAAAATGCCCTAACCTAGAAAACCTAGGGCTCTGATACCAAAACTGATGCGGGACGATAACCCTAAAATGCGGAATATGATTTTTTTATGCAATTTGGCCGAAATTAAATAAAGTAATTCAAGTTTAATCACAAAACTATCTTAAGATTCCTTTGGGTTGGAGAATTTTGATGAGTAGATCACACGAGATCCAGGTAGGGCCCAGTCCGATGCGCAAGTACTTTTAGATTTGAGGCGAGATCGGCTTAGAGATAGAACTCATCCGATGTAGATTCGCAGGCTCTAACTAGGGCTTTGGAAATAGGTGTATGATTTTGTAATGGGCTTATGGTTTGATTTATGGCTTAGAAAAGGGTTTTGGGCTCTGTTTGATTTGGGATTCTGAAAGGGATTTATGATTTTAGGGATCAAGAAATCAATAGGTTAAGATGTAGGAGAATAAAGCAGGGATCAATAAGGCAAAAATCCAAAGAAGACAGTGATAGATAATAGAGAAAATAACAATGGCTTTTGGGAATCACTCTCTTGGCCTCACATCAAACCCATCTCAGGCAAAGAATATTCAAGCTTAAAAGCATTCAAAATATTCAATAATTAATTAAAAAGTCTTTACAAGCCTCTATATATAGGTCACCAATAATTAAAATTCGAAATAAAGAGTTCTAATAGAAATAAAAGACAAAAAGGCAAGTTTTCGCCAAAAAAACTCAAATTTCGGAAGCCCGTTACGACGTCCACGGACGTCCGTGACCTACGGACAGTGAAGGGGCAAAATCACAGACGTCCGTCACTGTTCATCGTGAACAGTAAATTTTTTTTTCTTGACGTTCCCCGTCATTCTCCTCCACTCAAAATGTTTCATCACCGATGAAACACGCATGTGGTATTCGGACTCGGGCTCCCTCTCCTCTTCTTTCGACAGCAGTAGAAACGATGTGATCCGAATCCAATGTCCATGTATGTGGCGTCCCCGTCAATTCCGCTGGACCAAAAATGTTTCATCACCGATGAAACGCGCTCGTGGTAGATGTCTAGCAAGGTGGGGTTCAAGCGGCGAACTTCATTCTCGTGGACCCAAGTGTTTTCGGACTCCGGTTTGCCAACCCATTTAACCAAGTATTTCTGGAATCCCCCGTCCTGTGTAGAGACGGCATGATCATTAATTATATCTTCTATCTCATCTGATCTCTGTCTGCGTGGGGAAGGAAGAGGTATAGGTTGCAAGGTTGGATTAGAGCTAGGACTAAGGGGTGGCTGGAGTGGGTTTTCAAGAGGTAGGGTGAAACCCAAGGAACCAGGTCCTCCACATTGAACATTGAACTAACCCCCGTACCTGGAGGAAGCTCAAGCACGTATGCATTAGGACCACTCTTAGCCAAAATTCTAAAAGGCCTAGCTCCTCGAGATTGGAGCTTCTTTGCGGATCCCGCTGGGAACCGCTCAGGCCTAACCCGGACCATCACATAATCACCCACGTTAAATTCTTTAGAACGCCTGTGAGCATCTGCAGATAATTTATATTGATTGTTGCTTGAATTAATTTTCTGTTTAATTTCGGCATGCAAGCTATGAATATGTTGTGCAAATGCATCGGCAGACTCTGACACTCTATGGGATGCAGACATGGGGATCAAATCTAATGGGGTCCTAGGCCTATGACCATGCACTACCTCAAAAGGACTCATGCCTATGGACCTATTGACAGAATTATTATATGCAAACTCAGCTGTGGGTAAGATGGTATCCCAGGTCCTAACATGATCACCGACAAGACTACGAAGGAGATTCCCAAGGCTCCTATTGGTGCTTTCAGTTTGGCCATCCGTTTGAGGGTGGTAAGCTGTTGAGAATTGGAGCAATGTGCCCATCATGTGCCAAAGGGTCTTCCAAAAATAACTCGTGAATTTAACATCCCTATCAGACACAATGGTTTTGGGCAACCCATGAAGACGCACTACCTTCGCGAAAAATAGTTTAGCAATATGAGATGCATCGGAGGTTTTGGAACAAGGAATGAAGTGGGCCATTTTGGAAAATCGGTCCACTATGACATAGATGGAGTCGTGCTTCCTAGGGGTCTTAGGAAGTTCAAGCACGAAATCTATAGAGAGGTCTTGCCACGGTGTGTGTGGCACGGGTAAAGGAGTGTACAAGCCTGTATTTTGTTTGGTCTGTTTTGACACTTGGCAAGTACGACAATGTTTGACAACCCGAGCGACATCTCTCATCAGGCTAGGCCAAAAGAACCTATCCTCTATGAGCGCAACAGTTTTATTACGCCCGAAATGTCCGGCCATCCCTTCAGCATGTAACTCCCAAATGAGAAAGTCACGCAATGAAGTGCGAGGGATGCAAAGGCGATTGCCTTTAAACAAGTACCCATCCTGGATGGTGTACACAGAGTGTGTGCTGATCGAGTTATTAAGGAGAGCAGTGTACTCAACCCAAAAATCTGGGCACTCGGGGTACTCATCCTTAAACTTTTCGAACCCGACGACCTCGGTGCTCATTGTGCGCAAAGTCACCACTCGCCGACTAAGTGCATCAGCGGCCCTATTTTCAGCACCAGCCTTATGCTTTAACACGAATGTAAACCCTTGAAGGCACTCCACCCACTTCGCGTGCCTTGGGTTCAACTTCTTCTGTGAAGCAAGAAAGCGTAAGGCTTCATGGTCAGAGAACAGCAAAAATTCCTGCGATCTAAGGTAATGTTTTCAATACCAAAGAGATCGAACGACCGCATAGAATTCCTTGTCATAGGTGGAGTATTTTAGCTTCGCCTCGTTAAGTTTTTCGCTAAAATAGGCCACAGGGTGACCTTCTTGGCTAAGCACTCCTCCTATGCCTACACCCGATGCGTCGCATGCAACTTCAAAGACTTTGAAAAAGTCCGGCAACCGCATGACGGGTGCGCTACTCATTCGTTGTTTGATCTCGGCAAAGGCTTTTGTCGCCGCTTTGCCCCATTTAAAATCCCCTTTTTTCATGCAATCTGTAATTGGGGCCATAATGGTGCTAAAGCTTCTGATGAAGCGACGATAGAAAGTAGCCAAGCCATGAAAGCTGCGGACATCGTGTATGTTCTTTGGTTCGGGCCACTCCACAATGGCTCTCACTTTTTCAGGGTCTGCGACCATTCCATTGGCCGAGATAATGAATTCCAAGACAACGAAATGCTGCATGAAAGTGCACTTCTTGAGGTTGGCAAACAACTTCTCGCCCTTGAGGGTTTCACAAACCAGCCTAAGGTGGGTCAAGTGTTGATCCTTGTCGTGACTATAGATCAAGATGTCATCGAAATAAACAAGGAATTTGCCTAGAAACGGCTTCAACACTTGGGTCATGAGTCGCATGAAAGTACTTGGGGCATTAGAAAGCCCAAAAGGCATGACCATCCACTCGTAAAGACCATCCTTAGTCTTAAAGGCAGTTTTCCACTCATCACCGGGGCGGATGCGGACTTGATGGAAGCCACTTTTAAGGTCTATCTTTGAAAAGATAGTGGCACCAACCATCATGTCGAGCATATCATCGAGCCTTGGTATAGGAAACCGATACTTAAGGGTAATCTTATTAATCGCACGGCTATCCACACACATGTGCCACGTACCATCTTTCTTAGGAGTGAGTAGGGCAGGTACGGCACACGGGCTCAAACTCTCTTGGATGAACCCCTTCCGAAGGAGCTCATTGACTTGCCGAGTTAACTCGGCGTGCTCAACCGGATTCAACCTATAGTGGGGCAGGTTCGGTAAGGTAGATCCGGGAACCAAGTCTATTGCGTGTTGGATATCATGCAGAGGGAGTTCGTTTGGTAAGTCTTCAGGGAAGACATCCGTAAACTCTTTTAAAATCGGCTCAACCTCCTGGGGACACTCGCTCACCGACTCGAGAGCACTCTCTACGGTGACAACTACGTACACCACACTCTCATCTTTCGATGCTTTCTCGAACTCAGAAGGGTTCACAATATTAATGGATTTAGAAGACTCGCCCTTCTTTTCAACTGTGTTGGTCGACGGTGTTTTGGGAGGCAAAGGGAGTAAAGTGATCTTTTTGCCCTTATGCATGGACGTGCATATGTTTGTTCGACCAGAAAGAGTCACGTCCATGTCGTAGAGCCACGGCCTTCCCAAAATGATATGGCCCACATCCATCGGCACCACATCGCACCATAAGGTGTCCGAATAAGAACCTAATTGAATCGGTACAAGACACCTTTTCGACACGGGAATAGATGAAGAATTGACCCATGTGACTTTATAAGGTCTCGGGTGGGCTTCAGGTGTAAGCCTTAAGCGGCGTACGACATGAGTTGATATAACATTAGTGCAACTACCGCTATCCACGATGACCCTACAATTCTTTTCACCAAATCTGGCATAGGTGTGGAAGATGTTCTCCCTACGCCAGTCATCCTTTTCATCTCGTTGAGGCTGTGCAAGAGCACACCTCACAACTAAAGCATGACCAATAGCATCACCCTCCTCATCACTGGGTGTGCTAACCGGTTCAAATACTTCCTCTTCAACCACTAACTCATCATCATCCTCCTCTCCCTCAATGAAGAGAGTCCTTTGGGGTTCTTTCGTAGGGCATTGGGCGGTAAAGTGTCCCATCCCATGACATTTATAGCATTTTACTTGAGAATTAACCCATGAGGATTCTCCGCCTACACCTTTTCCCTTTTCAAACCTAGAATTGGTAGGGGCGGGCTGTGTAGGTTGGGAGGAGGATTGAATCGTCCCTCATTGGATTGTTGGCTACTATATTGGGACTCGGTCCTCTTCACCATCGTAGTTTTCAAATACCGTTCGAGATCTTGCACAACGGCATAACATCTTTCAAGAGTTTCTACGGGGTGAGAAATCAACTCTTTCTGCAAATCAAGTTGCAATCCAGTCTAATCTAGAGAGTGATTTTGGTCTTAGATACTTTTGCCCTCATCATGAATTCTTCGAATTTGGCAATGTAATCGGTCACGGGCATACCACCTTGGCGTAAGTTTTGCCACTGGTCAAGTAGGCGTTAGTGGTATGATAAAGGAACATACTTCTCAGTAAGTCGTTCCTTCATGTCGTCCCAAAGAGTAATGGGAGGACAACCCGCGTTTACCCTAATGCGCTCAACATTGAGCCAGAAAAGCCGAGCTTGGCCAACTAACTTCATTTTTGCGAGTCTAACGCAACGGTCGTCATGCATGGCATACTAAATAAAGTGTTGGTCCATGTCAGAAAGCTAATCGAGGAAGACGGTAGGGTCCATTCTTCCATCGAAAGTCGAAATCTCAACTCGGACATTCCTAAGGAGTTGAACTTCGGGGTCATAGTCATCTCTACGATGATCCCTACGGTTCCGGTTGTCTTGGCGACCATTACGTTCCAAGTGGGGACATTCACGCTCTTGGTGCTGATTTTCCAGCCCATCCATTGCTTCCAGTTGGTTGATTCGATCACGTAATCTATCATTACCAACTCCTAGGGATATTTGGGCTTGCTCAATGGTATTCAAACGTGCACTAATCGCACCCAATTCTTCTCGCATAGCTCTAAGAGTATTAAGAACCTCATCCGAAGCCATGGTGATCACAAGGTCTATTAGGGTTCTAATATGACATGCAATATGGACTCACAAACAAAAAAAATAATGCAATAAAATAAATATAACAAATAAAATGCTCTAACCTAGAAAACCTAGGGCTCTGATACCAAAACTGACGCGAGACGATAACCCTAAAATGCGGAATATGATTTTTTTATGCAATTTGGCCGAAATTAAATAAAGTAATTTAAGTTTAATCACAAAACTATCTTAAGATACCTTTGGGTTGGAGAATTTTGATGAGTAGATCACACGAGATCCAGGTAGGGTCTAGCCGATGCGCAAGTACTTTTAGATTTGAGGCGAGATCGGCCTAGAGATAGAACTCTAGCTTTTTCCAGGCTTGGGCGTTCGTCTTCGATCCGATGTAGATTTGCAGGCTCTAACTAGGGCTTTGGAAATAGGTGTATGATTTTGTAATGGGCTTATGGTTTGATTTATGGCTTAGAAAAGGGTTTTGGGCTCTGTTTGATTTGGGATTCTGAAAGGGATTTATGATTTTAGGGATCAAGAAATCAATAGGTTAAGATGTAGGAGAAACAAGCAGGGATCAATAAGGCAAAAATCAAAAGAAGACAGTGATAGATAATAGAGAAAATAACAATGACTTTTGGGAATCACTCCCTTGGCCTCACACCAAACCCATCTCAGGCAAAGAATATTCAAGCTTAAAAGCATTCAAAATATTCAATAATTAATTAAAAAGTCTTTACAAGCCTCTATATATAGGCCACCAATAATTAAAATTCGAAATAAATAGTTCTAATAGAAATAAAACACAAAAAGACAAGTTTTCGCCAAAAAAACTCAAATTTCGGAAGCCCGTCACGACGTCCACGGACGTCCGTAGTGCCCCAAGGACGTCCGTGACCTACGGACAGTGAAGGGGCAAAATCACGGACGTCCGTCATTGTTCACGGACGTCCATCACTGTTCATCGTGAACTGTAATTTTTTTTTTTTTCTTGACGTTTCCCGTCACTATCGTTACTTTCTCTTTTATTGATGACTGCACACATTACACTATGTTATTCTTGATGAAGTCAAAAGATGAAGTTGCTATGTTATTCTCAACTTTCCTTCGGTTGGTTCGCACTCAATCCAATGCTCATGTGAAAATTCTACAATCAGATAATAGTGGTGAATACTCTTCTCATTGTCTTCAATTGTATCTCTCCAAGTATAAAATTGTGGGAAACCATATGTCCTTACACTCCACAACAAAATGGAGTGGCTAAAAGAAAAATCATCATTTCATAGAGGTGGCACGTTCCCTTTTGATTAGTATAAATATTCCAAAACTTTTGTGGGGGGATGCCATCCTCACATCTACTTATTTGATAAATTGTATGCCTACTATTCTAGAGGGTAAGTCTTCCATTTAGCTATTGTATCCTACCAAATTTCTCTTTCTTGTGCCACCTAGTGTGTTTGGTTGCTTATGTTTTTCCATGTTCCTGCTACTCAACGTACTAAGTTGGATCCTAAAACCACTCGATGTCTTTTTATTGGGTGTTCTCCTACTCAAAAAGGTACAAATGTTTTGACCCTATCACTCATTGATTTTTTGTGACCATGAATGTTACCTTCTATGAAGATACTGCCTACACTAAGCTCTAGGGAGAAGACTCTCAATGCCCTCTTCAGGGGGAAAAGGTGTTAATAGTGTTGAAGAGACACTTGATATGCTACCCAGGGTGGATATTCTAGAAGATAGTGTAGAATATATTGAGAAGGGAGCAAAGCATGATAAAAAGGAGCAACCCTAATATGAAAAGTGAGAAAAAAGAGCATAAAATTTCAAGGAAAATTCTTTGTGCAAAAGAAGTTTTAACGAGGTACAAGTCTAAGATGAGAATCCATCTCGAAGATCCTCTCTCTCATACCATTGATTAGGACCCTTCTTCAGACACGAGTCTAGCTTCTGATCTTGATCTTCCCATGCTCTCTAGAAGGTTCCTCGGTCTTCCACTCGGTATCCCAATGGTAGCTATGTATCTTATCATGTTTTTTGTCCATCCCATGTCTTTTATATCCTCTTTGGACTTCGTTAATATTCCTACTTATGTTTATGATGCCTTAGCCCAGTCTCAGTGGAAAGAGGGTATAATGCAAGAAATGAATGCCTTGGACATAAACAAGACTTGGGGCATTTGTTGAACTTCCTATTGAAAAGAAGGTTGTTGGATGTAGGTGGGTCTACACTGTGAAATACAGACCAGAGGGTGAGATAGAAAGATACAAAGCAAGATTTGTAGCAAGGGGATTCACACAAACTCAAGAAGTTGATAACTAGGATACTTATTGCTCCTGTGGCAAAATCAAATACATTAAGGGTGCTTATATCCCTTGCAACTTGCAGAGATTGGCCACTATATCAGATGTGAAGAATGAGTTCTTGCATGGTGATTTGAAAGAGGAAGTTTATATGGTCGTTCCTCACCGTCTTACACGTGAGGGGGAGAAAGATAAAGTGTACAAGTTTAGGAAAGTCATCTATTGTTTGAAACAGTCACGAAGGGCATAGTTTAAAAAATTGTGTTGTCGTGATGAGTTGTCTATTAGAGGAGCCACTATGATCATACCCTATTTGTAAAGAGAGGTGTGAAGACTACTGCTCTCGTTGTGTAAATGTAGATGATTCATTGTTACAGGGGATGATAGTGATGAAATTCTAAAACTAAAGGAATATTTGAGTAAAGTTTTTGACATCAAAGACTAGGGCCCCTTGAAGTATTTCTTGGAAATTGAAGTGGCAAGGTCAATAAAGGCGATTGTCTTATCACAGAGAAAGTATACTCTCGATGTCTTGAGTTTTACAGGCACGTTGGGTTGTAGGTCTGCAGCTACTCCTATGGAACAAAATCATATGATTACTGGAGAAGGAAGTGAGCCTTAAAGGACATCGAAAAATATCAACAATTAGTTGAGAAACTTATCTACCTCACCATGACACGTCCAAATATTGCTTATGTTGTGAGTGTAGTGAACTAGCACATGCACCCTCCCAGGCCTGTTCATCTTGATGTTGTCTACATGATTTTGAGATATTTAGTGGGAAGCCTAGGTAGAGGTCTTCTCTATAGAAACAAGGTTCACTTGGATGTTGAAGTGTTCATAGACTCAGATTGGGCTGGTTCACTCAGTGATAGGAGGTCTACCACAGGTTATTGCACTTTCTTAGGGGGAAACTTGACTTGGAAAAGTAAAAAAGTAGCATGTTTAAAATTCAAGTTGTGAAGGTGAGAATAGGGCAATGTCTCAAGGTGCAAGGGAAAGAATGTGAATTCAGTTTATTCTTGCGGTTCTTGGCGTTAATCTAACCCTCCCATTGTTGTTATATGGAGACAATGAAGCAGCAAAACACATAACCGAGAATCTGGTCTATCGTGAACGCACTTACCATATTGAAGTTGATCGTCATTTTATAAGAGAGAAGTTGGAAGCTCAAGAGTTCCACATTCCTCAAGTTAACACAGAAGATCAATTGGCAGGTATTCTAACTACAGCTGTAGGAAGAAATCATCTCAATGATATTACTGGCAATTTGGGCATGATTGACATCTATGCTCCAACTTGAAGGGGCGTGTTGGTGTGCCTACAGAAATTCTCTTCTCCTTCTTCCTTTCCTTTTTTCCTCTAATCTCCACAAACCCAAAGTGTCACTAAAACTATCTACACATCCTGCCAAAACTGGATTATGTCCCTAACTCCGTAGCTAAATTTGATGCACTTCCAGAAAGGGTGGGACACCGAGCAAATGCTCTTCCACCAGCCAGACCATCTACTTCCCAGATCGAGGAGATCCCAGCTATCTCGATCTTCCATATTTGGCTTAACCACCTTCCACCAAAGATTGTTACCCTCTTTTTCATCCCTGTGTCTCCAGATCCAATTACCCAAGAGGGGTCTCACTAAGTTTTCTACTACCCAAAACACCATCATGTTTATTGAAGAAACAAACATCCCAATTAATAAAATGAAATTTCTTCTCTTGACCACCCATTCCCAAAGAAAGTTCCTAATGATCTTCTCCAAAATCTTAATCCCTAGTCAGGGTCTTGAACATAGACATGAAAAATGATGATCCTAAAAAAGTAGATCTGTTAAGAGCTAACCTGCCTCCACTGCTCAAATGTTTACTCTTTTCGGACAATGAGTTTTTTTTTCAAATGTTTTGACCACTGATCTCCACAAAGTAGTTTTAGGTTTTCCGACCCCCAATGGAAATCCGAGGTAGGTGATTTTGGTGATGTTATAGTAGTCTTAGTGGCGTGTGTGTAGACCCACTGGGGGTATAGCTAGTTAAGTTGGTGTGTGTGAGTATTATTTGGTTTGCCCTTTATGTAAGTTGGTGTATTAATGTTAATGGGTGTGAAAACAACAGTTTGTAAGTGATATAAATACTAATAAGAGAAGGGATTGAGTCCCAAGCAACTCAACCTAATTTTCTCCATCTCTCTTCTCCTTCCTCCTCCTTCCTCACCTAACCCTAAACCTAATTAATTCAACTTGGTATCAGAGCAGATTCTTACCCCAATTCCGTTCCTACTGACGTCACACCATTCTCTTGTTGACGTCACTGCTGACATCAGCCTCACTGGAGTTCAACGTCGGAACTTCCCAATGATTACACAATTTGGATGGAGTCCTCCGGGTGTCTTCAAAAGCTAAGCCACCCGGAGCCTTTGAAGTTTTTTTCCTAACGGCCCTCTCTGTTGTCTTCCTCCAACCCATGGGGAACTGTGAACTAGTTTGGGTTCTATCGTTACATCTACCTCAGATCCCTCAGATCTACCCTAAATCATGATCTAAAGGTATGTTTTGCCCCTTAAATTAATTTTTCGTTGAAATGTTGTGGATCTGTGTCATCGTGCATTGATTCTAGCCTTCTAGGCTGTTTTTCGCTGTAAATGTCGCTAGAAATCGTCAAAACATTGTATGCATATAAGTTGTCTCGCCTAGACTGACTTTCGAATGTTGTGTATCTGATTAGATGCATGTTCCTATGTGTTTAATGACGGTTTTCTAGCACTATTGAGTTTGATGGCTGTCGGAGCTCGCTTGAAACATGAAGATATTGTGTCATTGTTATTTGAACTGTAGTTAAAGCCTTTTTCGGTTGTGAAAGTGTTTTTTCTCTTATCAAAAAATGCATGGCTGCCATGGATTATGCCTAATGATCAACCCATGTGGCTGTTTTATCGTGAAAAAAAGGGGGTTGTAGATCTCCATATTGCTGAACTTTGTGTATTGGAAGGTCATGTGACCTAATGGAAAGGGTGTAGACCCCTCTGTTGTTTGTTGACAAAGGTGTATACTCTTTATTTTGGTGAAAACAGTTTTTTTGACGGGTAATGTTTTGCTGTTTTTATGGTGATTTGAATTTTGTTTATGAGCATCAGTGACATTGTGAGCAGTGCATACATTAGTGACTATTAGTTCTGTTGCATACAAGGTGTTTGTTGAATTGACTGAAGTTTTTGTTGATCATCCTTGTTGGGATTCCGGTGTAGACAGCTTTAGTATTAAAATACCTTAATTATGAGGAGAATCAAATGGTGATTGGTGGTAGAGGTTCTATGATCGAGTTGAAGAATAGATTCAATATTCTCGGTGCTGAGATCGATGTTACTGGAGCAGCTCATGCCTGAAGTTTCTCTTGCATCTTATGGATTGTCGACTCTGGTGCCACATATCATATGACAGAGATGTCTTCATTGTTCCAAGTTTTGTCCCCCATGCTTGACCAATGTCATACTCGTGTTACACATGGATCTCTTGTTCCTGCTATTGGCAAAGGGACTGTTCATGCTAATTCTCTCACTTCACTCATACGTTATTTGTTCCTAAAATGTTTATCCATCTTTTGTCTGATAGTAGTCTTGCTAAAAATCAAAATTGCAGCATTACCTTCTTTCCTTCTTATTGTGCCTTTCAGGATTTGTTGACGGGAAAAGTTATTGGTCATAATCGAGAAGATAGAGGGCTCTACATATTTGAAGGACAAAGAAATAAAGAAAATCCACGAGTTTTGAGATTTGTAGCCGTTGAGGCTAACTGCATTGGAGAGATTGAATTGTGGGGTGCATGTTGTGGTGATGTGCTTTTACCACATCTAAAGATTTTATTCCCACAAAAGTTTCCGACAGATAATATTCCCTTTAAGTGAAGTGTGTGAAGTCTGAAAGCACACTCGTGTTTCCTATCCTCCCATTGGTAGTCGGAAGTTCATTAAAAGTTGTTCGTTTTGATGTGTGGAGTCCATCCCAACCACTACTATATTTGGGTTTCGTTATTTCGTATCCTTTATTGGTGATTATAGTCGCCTCGCTACCATATACCTGACGAAAATCAAAGATGAAGTTGACTATATTTTCCTAGTTTACCATAAACTCATCAAAAATCAGTTCAATGCCTCCATAAAATCTTTTTGTTCTGATAATTGGGGGGAGAGGGAATATTCTTCTCATCTGCTCCAGTCCTATCTCTAAAACCATGGATTGAGTAGCAGACATCATGTCCCTACACCCCTAAGCAAAATGGGATAGGAAGGAAGGAAGAACCACCACCCCAATGGTGGAATACAGAACCATCTCTCAAGGGGCTACAGAAGGATTTTGGTTGAAGTACGCTTTGGCCGATTTGGGAATTAATTCTACTTTTCCCATGGTTCTCTATGGGGATAATGAGGCTGCTCACCATATTGCAAAGAACCCAGTCATCCACCAGAGAGCCAAGCACATTGAAGTGGACTGCCACTTTACCAGAGAGAAGGTGGAGTCTAATGAGATTAGTATTCCGCAAATTAGATCAGAAAATCAGTTTCTGAATATCCTTACAAAGGGTGTTGGAAGAAATAGGTTTAATGAGATCACCTCCACGTTGGGCACGGGCACGATCGACATTGATGCTCCAACTTGAGGGGTACTGTTGGTGATGTTATATTAGTCTTAGTGGTGTGTGTGTGGGTAGACCCATTGACAGTGTAGCTAGTTAAGTTGGTGGGTCTGAGTATTATTTGTTTTTCCCTTTATGTAAGTTGGTGCATTAGTGTTAATGGGAGTGCTAACAACAGTTTTTTAAGTATGCGATATAAATACTAATAAGAGAAGGGATTGAGTCCCAAGAAACTCAGCCCTAATTTTCTCCAACTCTCTTCTCCTTCTTCCTCATCTAAACCTAGACCTAATAAATTTAACTCATGATGGATAGTTTCTCCCCCTGGCAACCAACCTGGTTCACCATCAATTCAAGATCGTTCTCATTGACCGTGATTTCCATGATCTTTGATTTTTGAAGGCTGACTTTCAAGCCTGAGACAGCTTCATAGATCATTCTCATTAAAATGATTTTCTATTTTAACTAAATCCTCCTCTAGGCAATGAAGTTCATTAAATTTGCACTACATGTATTCCGTCTTTGTTCTGCCAATTTTTAAACCCCATGACTCCAATGCTTTTCTCCTTAACTCCAGCTTATCATTTACTTTTTTCCTTGTTTGGGCAATATTTGTATCATGTATTGTAAGATACACTTTGACTGTTATAAATAAATATATACAAAAAATTTAAAAAAAAGGAAATGGAAATATATTACATTTTAGGATCATTTCCATGAAATACAAAGTGTCGTATATAACATTCGAAAGAATTGATATCAAATAAATTGAACAAAATAAAACATTTCATTGATATTTCTTCTTTCCTTGTTTGGGCAATTAATACTACGTTATCCACAAAAAAAATGCACCATGGAATCTCTTCTTGTATGTCTATGACCAACGGATCCATGACTAGGGCAAACAAATAAGGGTTCAAGGCAGGATGCAACCCAACACCGACAAGGACCTCACTCGTCTCTCCGCACGACGTTTTTACACTGGTTACCGCCCTCTTATATAGGTCTTGAATATTCTCAAATATATGAGTTCAAGGTGCATTTCTTCCTCAGTGTCCACCAGATTATCTGTCTTGGCACTCTATCAAACTTTCTCTGAATCAATAAATACCATATGTAGGATTTTCCTTCTCTCTGAACTTCTTAATATGTTGGAACGTCACAATATTTAGTTTAATGGGAATTGAATTAGGACAGATAGTCTGCAGGGAAAGGTAAGGCCAGTATTTGATGGTGCTACCCTATACAACTCACAGCTCCCTTTTAATTTGCTACCCTATACCCCATCATAATATTGTGTTCTAGGGATTCAAACAATTTTTTCAACATACTCTCAGCCAGAGGCGTAGCCAGGATTTTCTTCAGGTGGGGGCTAGTGATGGTCGACAGATGCTACTAGTTGTTTACCATACTTCTTTTTATCAATATCATTGATAATATAAAAGAATGACAAACTTGAAGAAAATTTTCAATTTGGGGGTGATAACACAGATTTGGGGTCTTGCAAGCCGTAAAAGGCTACATGAGAACTATAGTATATAAGTTTTTCAAAATTACATGGGGACTAAAGCCCCCATAATGCTCTACCAGGCTACGCCCCTGCTCTCAGCCCCTTTATGCTTCAACCCCAACCTCTTGCTCACCTTTTTCATGCTTTCCATCATTTCTGGCTAATTATGTAAGTCATGAAACTGTCGTTGTCTTTGGAAGAGCCTAAGTTCTCCGAAGAACTGTCACTGTCGAACTTTTTGGCATTCTGTTCCATTGTAATTTTCTTCCACCATACCTTTCCAGCCCTCTATATTTATTAACATCACTGTTCAAGCATCCCTTGTCTGATTACCTTTAATAGTCATTCCCTTAACTATGCCAATATCCTCGAGCCTTTCCACAGTTCTGTTACTTTGAAAATTAAAATGTTGCATTTCCGACACTAATTCTACTTCAACCCCAACCTCTTGCTCACCTTTTTCATGCTTTCCATCGTTTCTGGCTAATTATGTAAGTCATGAAATTGTCGTTGTCTTTGGAAAAGTCTAAGTTCTCCGAAGAACTGTCACTGTTGAACTTTTTGGCATTCTGTTCCATTGTAATTTTCTTCCACCGTACCTTTCCAGCCCTCTATATTTATTAACATCACCGTTCAAGCATCCCTTGTCTGATTACCTTTAATAGTCATTCCCTTAACTATGCCAATATCCTCTAGCCTCGCCACAGTTCTGTTACTTTGAAAATTAAAATGTTGCATTTCCGACACTAATTCTACTTCAACCCCAACCTCTTGCTCACCTTTTTCATGCTTTCCATCGTTTCTGGCTAATTATGTAAGTCATGAAATTGTCGTTGTCTTTGGAAAAGCCTAAGTTCTCCGAAGAACTGTCACTGTCGAACTTTTTGGCATTCTGTTCCATTGTAATTTTCTTCCACCATACCTTTCCAGCCCTCTATATTTATTAACATCACCGTTCAAGCATCCCTTGTCTGATTACCTTTAATAGTCATTCCCTTAACTATGCCAATATCCTCAAGCCTTGCCACAGTTCTGTTACTTTGAAAATTAAAATGTTGCATTTCCGACACTAATTCTACTTCAACCCCAACCTCTTGCTCACCTTTTTCATGCTTTCCATCGTTTCTGGCTAATTATGTAAGTCATGAAATTGTTGTTGTCTTTGGAAAAGCCTAAGTTCTCCGAAGAACTGTCACTGTCGAACTTTTTGGCATTCTGTTCCATTGTAATTTTCTTCCACCATACCTTTCCAGCCCTCTATATTTATTGACATCACCGTTCAAGCATCCCTTGTCTGATTACCTTTAATAGTCATTCCCTTAACTATGCCAATATCCTCAAGCCTTGCCACAGTTCTGTTACTTTGAAAATTAAAATGTTGCATTTCCGACACTAATTCTACTTCATCACCCCCAGTATCAGGCAATGAGCCACCCCCCACTTCTCACTCCAAACTTCTAGTCCTCCCTTATCACCGTCATCCGAAATTGATGAATTGGCCATTTTCACATACTGATGCTATCAAGCATAAAGTTATCAGCATCAATTATAACATTGTGGCAGTCTTAAAGACTGTCAGGCAGGAATGGAAGGTTCGTGATTTTTGTTATCTCACGAACTCTGTAGCAAGTTTGCGAAATTGTGTACGTTATCGTATATCGTCTTGAGGAATTTTTGTATCGTGTATCGTAAGATACACTTAGACTTTTATAAATAAATATGAAAAATAAATTAATATATACAAAAAAAATGAAATAATAAGTAATGGAAATATATAGCAATTTATGATCATTTCATTGAAATACAAAGTGTCTGACATTCATTCCATCGTGTAAAACATTGTAAATTAGAATGTAAATAAAATAAACCGAACAAAATAAGACATTTCATTCGATTGATTCATGGAGTGAAGATAAAAATCCATAATCGCATAAATCATGATCTTTTCCAATTTTCCACTATCTAAAAAGAAACCCTAGAATTGCATGTGTAATTTGGTGTAAATGTATATTGTATACTTGTATATTTGGATGATGTTTCTTTCAAGCTCCAACTTCTAGTATGGAACAGAAATCCTACAGCTGTACAAGTATACCTATGTATCCATGTACTTGTTTCTTGACATTGTAACTTTGTAACCCACAAAGCCTTAAAAAACAATATATAAAAAACTCTAGTTTCATTATCCATTCTCAATATCAATACAAATGACTTCGTTGAGAGGTTAGGTTTAGGCTATGCAGGTTGATATTAAGAGTTACTAGGGTCAGTGTTACGTAAGAACGAGAGAGAGAGAGAGAGAGAGAGAGAGAGAGAGAGAGAGTGAGTTTAGCCAATGTGCTTAGTTAGGAAATGAGAACCGACTGGCTTTTATATTAAGTGACCCATTACTACAGACACACCGTTGCTACATTACAAATACTCGCATACATCTGCACACACCAGAATATATTTCTACACACCAACAATTACGACGCGCATACCTATACACATCAAATTCACACCAATATTCCTCCTCAAGCTAGAGCATAAATATCATACATGCCTAGCTTGATAGAAATGTCTTGGAGAAGAGCATAGTCAACGACCTTAGTAAGTACATCTATTAGCTACTGGAAGGAGGCCACATCGATAAACTTAAAAAGTATGATCTCAAGCCTTTTCACTAACAAAATGAATATCCACTTCAATATGCTTCGTACGATCATGGGAATCAGATGCAATCTTTTCGGCAGCTTCATTATTGCAGTAAATAGGTATGGTGCCAACTAATCGTAAATCCAAACTATGAGGTAAGAGAGCTAAGCCATAGAAGCTAACATGCTCCATGAGCAATAGAGCAATAATCGACCTCGACAGCAGATTTCAAAAGAACAAGCTGCTTTTTGCTTTTTCATCATAGAGCGACGGTTCGTAGTTGAGCCAGCACAATCAGCATCAGTATGTCTAGTAATATACAGATGAGCATGAGACCAATACACAGTTCCAAGGACAAGTATCCCGGTGTCCACCATCAGTGTATCCAGAGTTATGTAGATGATCATGAGAGTGATATACAATTCCACGACCATGGTTGGAATTGATACATATGAGAATACGATGAACAACAACTAAATGAGGAGCACAAGGAACGTGCGTGAACTGACTAAGTTGACTGCAAAAGTGATGTCAGACCGTGTAATGGTAAGATAAATCAGACGACCAACGAGAAGTTGGTATTCACAAATGGTTATCAATCTTTTACGATACACGATATGATATGCAATACAATAAACAATACGATACATTGCGATCATGGGTCAAAATACCGGAAATCCAATACGTATTGTCTTGACCTCCAGGACGATACGTATCGGGTATCGTCCGATACATTCAATGTATCGGAGATACATTGTATGTATCGGTTTGATACATTGAATTTTTTTCATTTTTTTTTCAAAAAAATCCAAAAAAATACTAAAAAAATCAGGAAAATTAAATTTAATGATTTTCTATTTATTTTAACTTTTTTAAATTTTATTTAAGGCTTATTTGATATATATTTCATAATTTTATCAACGCATAATCTAAATTACATTGTACATGACTCATGATCAAAATTAAAAGGTATATTGTACATGAAAAACTTACTTTAAAGCCACATTAAATGTCGTGGTTATTCTTGGCCCTTGTGATCATCATCATCGGTGCGCGAGCTTTCCTTATAATGTTAGCCATATTGATACCCATGATCATATGTGTCCCCTTGAAACTGAGGCATTAGCGACGAATATGGCTCAGTGTAATAGGTAAATGTCGGTCCTCCAAAGATTTAACCAACGAAGTCATATGGCCCAGGGTAGGTTGATTGAGGCCAATAGTATGGGTTACTGGTTGCTGAATCTTCAGTGTTTTGCAAACTAAATCCCCCGAAGCTAGAAGTCATATAACCTACATCATCTTGTGGACCTTGTGGTGATAGTGGTGTTTGATAAGATTCTGATGCTCCTCTTTCTTCAACCCCTCCATCTCTAAATGTAGGAGTGTCCTACATTATTACCGGTTCATCATCCCATGCAGCAATACCGGAGAAAGAATAAGAGAGATCAACATCATCCCCTCCACCACTGCTGCGAACGTGGATTTCATCGCCTCCACCATCACTCCCATCATCGTCATTATCACTACTGGGTTGCATTTCGTCATCAAACCCAACCACTGGATGATGATTCAACCTTCTTTTCCGCCTCAGTGGTTGGGAAGCCTGCTCCTCCGCTACTCTTTCAGCATTGTCCAGACATGGGGTGTCCTCAGTATCCAACACTGGCTCTTCTCTCTCTTTGATCCACTGATTCAAAGGGTCATCCCCCGTGAATATATAATCCAACTGGATGGGATCAAAATATTCACTATCTGTAAGGTAGAATATGATAGATGAATTAGTATATGCCTTATCAATTACATCAAATAAAAACTATATGAACTAAGACTTCATATAATTGCTTACCACGATTGGTCCTCTACATATTTCTGACCATTAATCGCATGTTGTAGTGGCAATAGACTAACTTTACTAATCGTTCTATAGTTAGCCTATTCTTTGTTTTCGTGTGAATGAGAGAGAAGGTGCTCCAATTCCGCTCACAGTTGGATGAGGAACATGTTTGCGATAAAACCCTCATTGCAACCCGCTTCAGTATTGGACCATCACCTCCATGGTGCATCCACCAATTAGCAGGTTTATCGTGTATGATTTGGGATTGCACTAACGGGACCCATGTCTGTTGCAGAACATGTCAATCTACAAAGATGGAATACAATAACCCACATATCAATATAATGTTCATGACATTTGACTTATTAGTTATAAGGTATGATTACTCACATCTCTGATGGCTTGACCTTGGTTCACCAACTCAAGGGGCATTCGTTGGATTACATTGAGCAAACCGTTGTACACTTCATCAGCCTTACTCAACTAGAAGCGTCGCGTATATTGGAAGGCCGGATTCAAGTAGTGTGCTATACATCAAATATGAGTAATCTCATCAATATATGGAAACAATGAATAATATGAAAAATAATAAATAAATAAAAATCATTACATAAGCAATTTAACATGTTATACATGTGGCATGCAAGTACTGGTGGAATTATGCATCCCACCTCTGGTCGATAATCACCAAATATCGTTTATATTTTGTAGGGCATTTGGTTTTAATAGCCAATTTTGCTTTATCCATTGACTCGTAAACATACCCCATCGTTGGTTTCTCATCACCATCTACCAACCTCAACACTTGCACCAACGGGGTAGTGACGGCGATTAGGTGGTTAACATTTGTCCAAAACTGGGGGCTGTAGATCGGGTCACCAACTTCATTCAAAGCAGTTCTCTTTGAGCGTGGGAGATCTAACTCATATTTTCTCCATTCTTTGGAGTTGATCATGCTTTTCAGCTCACAACTATATCTAGCCAAGCTTTGTAGGGCTAGAAATTGTGTCGCAAATCATGTAACCCCAAGCCGGAGCAGCTCGTTCTTAGTGAAGTCTCTCATTAGATTTACCAACTTGTCACTGTTGTATAGGTAGGAAGTAATCGTTCTTCCTTTCTAAATAGTTGCCTGTGTCTTGCTTCTCTTTCCCAAATCCTCAAGAATGAGGTCCACGCAATGAGCGGCACACGGAGGCCAGTACAAGTGACGTCTCTTCAACATTAACTGTCTTCCTAAGGCTTTGTAATTGGCGGCATTGTCTGTTACCACCTGCACAACCCGCTTCTCTCCAACCTATTCAACTACCTTATCCATTAGTTGGAAGAGGTAATCAACCGTCTTCGCGTGTTTAGAAGCATCAACTGATTTTAAAAATACTATCCTGACATTGCTATAGACTAAAAAGTTCATCAAACTCTTCCGGTCCATCCATCGCACATAATTGTGCAACCTCTGTCATCTCATACTTCGTGAAAGCTGTCCACATAAGCTCTTATCTCTTTGTACTCATCATCTAGTAAGGGCTCAGATACCTTATATGTAGTGGGCTTTTTAACTCCTGGACCAGCTTCTACACTTGTATCAATCATATTTTTGAAGTACGACAACTCCACAACCTGACTCGGAATGTGGTTGTATATCAGGAACTTTGTAATGGATTTTCCAAGATTCTTTCCCAATTTTTTCAGTGACATTGCACTCAATTTAGTTTGTTTGGAGCTTTCTGTCCGATACATGAATGGATCCATGAGACCTATAGTACGGCCTATAGTAGACGGCATGGTCTCCCTCACAGATGCTGACCTACGCAACCCGACAGTCTCCTAAATATCCTCATCATCATCAACAACATGTGTTCTATGACTAGATCCACCACCAGCAGCAGGTATGGATGGGCTCCTCAACCTGGACTGAAACAGATAATTGGCTTCTTCCTGATCTCGTCGTTGTTGTGCTTCTCTAGCACTCTCCCTCGTGACTCTCGCTGTCTACTCATCCTCATCTTCATCCTCAGGTCCAGATGCAGGAAACTCTGGATCTCCCCTCCTTATTCCCTCAAACATTTCTCTATCTCGGTCGGCTTCTACTTTTTCCTTTCCTTTAGCCGCATGTAAACTAGCTCTGACAACTTCTCTCACCTCTTTGGGTACATTGGGACTCTTTTGTCTCTCCCTTAACGTAACCCAAATACTCCTTCCACCGTGTGACACCTTGTCCCAACAATTTTTTCCCACAAAGCTTGTATTCTATTCGGAGTTTATCACCATATATTGTTGTACCGTATTGTCAGGCTGGATCTGATGATCGTACCATATTTATTTATTTCACCTGCATGAATGAGCAAACAATTGGATTGCCATAAGAACATTTAGATTACACTTGAAAATCATATTTATTTTACATTATTCTAATTTTTTTTAATTTTAGATTACATTTGAAAATTTATTTGATATAATCGAATATTTTTTTAATATTAGATTATATTTTATCAAATTTATTTGATATTATTCTAATTTTTAAAAAATTTATATTACATTTGAAAATTATTTGATACTATTCTTATTTTTTTAATATTAGATTATATTTTACCATATTTATTTCATATTATTCTAATTTTTAAAAAATTTAGATTACATTTGAAAATAGTGTTTATTTGATATTATTCTTATTTTTTAAATATTAGATTATATTTTACCATGTTTATTTCATATTATTCTAATTTAAAAAAAATTAAGATTACATTTGAAAATAGTATTTAGTTGATATTATTCTAATTTTGAAAATATTAGAAAATTATATTATTCTAATTTTTAAAATATTTGAAAATCATATTTATTTGAAATCGATGTGTCACATGCAGGATGAGATATGCGTGACATGCGTAATTGATGTGTCACATACCCCATGCTACATGCGATACATGACACATGTGTAATTGATGTGTCACATACCCCATGCCACATGCGACACATGTGTAATTGATGTCTCATGGGGTATGTGACATATGTGACACATCAATTACATGTGTTGCGACACATGTGACACATGTGTCACATACCCCATGCCACATTTGACACATGTGTAATTGATGTCTCATGGGGTATGTGTCACATGTGACACATCAATTACATGTGTTGCGACACATGTGACACATGTGTAATTGATGTGTCGGATGGCATGGGGTATGTGTCACATGTGTGTCACATCAATTACATGTGTCGCGACACATGTATAATTATTCTAATTATTAAAATACTAGATTACATTTGAAAATTTATTTGATATTATTATAAATTTTAAAATATTATATATGGGGGTTTAAAAATATTATAATTTTTAAGTCTATATACGAACTTAATTTATTTTTACAACTTAATTTACTAACACAATTAATTTTTAAATTTTATATATGGGGGTTTAATTAATTTTAAAAACTTAATTTACTAACACAAAAAAGAAATTAAGTTTTAAAAAAGAATTAAACCCCCACATATGATAACCCCCAAAAATAAACCC
Organism: Chloranthus sessilifolius; assembly: GCA_021018995.1. Taxonomy (NCBI): domain Eukaryota; kingdom Viridiplantae; phylum Streptophyta; class Magnoliopsida; order Chloranthales; family Chloranthaceae; genus Chloranthus; species Chloranthus sessilifolius. The sequence continues at coordinate 31,122,740 of CM037598.1, forward strand.
TCAATATGATAATATTGGCTCAAATTAAACAAGTTTAACACAAAACCCTCAAATTTGGGTTTAAAATTTCAAGATCTACCATATTTAAGGGTAGATCTTGAAATATTAAACCCCTAAAGTGTAAGAAAATGGAGGAAAATGGTAGATGTAGTACCTTCTCTACGTTTTTCGCCGATTCCGCGGCAATTTTTGGCGATTCGGGTGTTGAATAAGCGTCGATGCGGGCGTTAAATCTCGTTTTCGAGAGAACACCAAGCTTAAAACAAAGAGAAAGGGCTGCTGTGGGAAGGAGGAGACAAAAGAGGGGTTTTAAAACCCAATTTCGTGGTTAACATGTGACTGGGGGGCCCACCTGAGAAAGCATGAAACTATTGGATGATAATTTGAAATTATCGTCCTATAATTTCATGCTTTTCATGCATAGTTAAAACTAGCCATATTATCGTCCATATCGGATGATAACTTCAGCGTATCGTCCAATAAATAGGTAGTTTCAATGGGTATCCGGTAAAAACCCAATTTACCGTATCGTTAGGGGCTTAAACCGATACGTATCGTCAGGGGCCTAAACCAATACGTATTGTCTGATACGTATCGGTATCGGACGATATTTTGACCCATGATTGCGATACATGATATGAACGATACATGTTATTTTGATTATAACTACTTTTTTATTTAAAAAAATTATCACTTATTTATCCTAACTCTAATCTCAAAAAAATTATTAAAACAAAAAGATAAAGATAAAGAAAGAGGAGGAAGATGTCTACGAGAAGAAAGAGAAATAAGAAAAAAAATGAAAATTTAACTGTTAACGAAGATGATGGTATTGATATTGGGAATAGCGATGAAGAATGAAGACTTGAGATTTTTTATTTTTTACATTTTTGTTTTATTTTGGAATTATAAACTTGTAAAGTCAAGAAACAAGTTTAGAATTTTCTTCAAGTAGAAGTTGGGATTGAAAGACACATTATATAAGTATACACTCACACCACTTATACTTGTGCAGCTATAGAATTTCTTTTTATGTAGTGAAAATTGAAAAGTTCATGATTTTATGTGATGGGATTTTTATCTCCATTTTATAAATCAATCAATGAAATGTTTTATTCCATTTATTTGATTGAAGTTATAATTCTAATGTGACAGACATGGATCAAAATCTCGGTTTCGGTTTCGGTTTTGTTCATGATCCGAACCATAAATTGGTTAAATTTTCGGTAAATTCAGGATTTTTTTGAAAATATGCTCCTAACTTTACTGAACTTTGCCGAACTTTATTTTATTGGTTTTTTTAAACTTTTTAATATTGCTAAAATACATATTTACACTAGTGAAGCTAATTTTTTATCACACAATGGATCTTGAGCTCATGCAAAACTTATCAGATAGTCAGATTTTGATTTCACATTGAATAAATCTCAAGTGACTCGAGAACCCTTCTCATGATACGCCCATGACCAGGGTCATTTTGGGGATGCATGACACGTGGAATCAAGATCTTACTGTTTGCTAGTTGAGCTATGATCTCAACATCTACTATGTGAAATATTGCGTACCTCTATATATATGGGTTGACGCAGGACAGTTCCCTAAACTACGTGAATGATATGATTGATTTTGCCAGAATTAAATTAGAATTAAATTAAACAATAAAATTCACAAAATATAATGAATACCTCAGGTTTTCGTAGTATTCCAGGGGAGAATCACGTATGCTTCAGGTAGGGTTCAGTCCAAGCGCTAGATCCGTTAGGTTGCAGCGTAGATCGATCCTAGAGATAGAACTCTAGGTTTTCCCAGATTAGGGCGCTCACAATTCAATGATGGGATCACTGATTTTCTCTGAATATTTGGTGCGGAAGGGTTTAATAATTCTGCTGGGATATACGGTTGTTGAATTGGGTCGATTCAATGGCTTAGGATAAAACTAGGGTTTTAGGATTTCAAAAGGGATGGTGATTGATTTAGGATTGTGAGGATCAACACACAAGCAGAGAAGATGAAGATAGATAGATAGGATTGCGGGCTTCACACCCTTGGCTTCGCACCAAACCCTTCTCGGGAAAAAGAATCACTCTTTGTAGAGGCTCATCTCAAGCACACACAAGCAAAAGCTCTTTTCATCAATCATCAATCACTACATTGTTCACTTAGGGACCTTATATAGGAGTCCTTTCAATAAAAGAAACCCTAAAACAAATAATAAATAAAAGACAAATAAACCCCTAGAACAAAATTCGAAACTAAACTTCTAAAACAACTAAAACAACCCGACACGATTTCGAACGAACGAAATTGAAAATCGTTCGATCGAAATTGAAAATCGTTCAATTGAAATTGAATTTCGTTCGATCGAAATTGAAAATCGTTTGATCGAAATTGAAAATTGTTCGATCGAAATTCTCATATACATAAAATATCGCCATTGATATTTCGATTGATCGAATTTTAATTTCGATCGATCGAAATTCAATTTCGATCACTCGATTTTCTGTGCTCCTTCAATTTCCAGAATTTCATCTTTCACCTAGTTTTGATTTCCATTCTGCTTCTTCCGACGTCGGTATACACGAAACGGTCCATATCCAACGTCTACGATGTCGGCGTCCCAGTCAATTCTCCTCGACTCAAAATATTTCATCACTGATGAAACACGCATGAAGTGAATCCTGGCATGACGTGATGTATGAGCGTCATCTCGGTCCATTGCAGAGGGACGAACCCGGTAAACCTCTCCTTAACGAGCCCAATAACCCGGCTCACCAAGCCACTCTACCAAATACTTTTAAAGTTTCACATCGACTTGCTCGGACCTGAAGGAATTCATCCCGGATGAAGTGTGATCTCGACATCGATCGGGAATACGGGAATTCAAGCGACGAACTCTCTCATGTTTGGCCCATGCACTCTCGGTAGTCGACTCGCCAACGCTCTGTATCTCGTAAACCAGAAATTTTTTGCCGCAGGTGAATGCCACAAGATTATCCCAAATTTCCTCAATTATCTCTCTTCTCTGCTTGCTTAGGTAGGGAAGTGGTATTGGCTGCAAAGTTGGGATGGGGTTGTAACTAGGGGTTGTTTGGAACGGGTTGCAAGGAGGTAGGGTTGAGCTCAAATAAGGAACTAGGTCCTCCACATTGAACGAAGAGCTGACCCCGATATCTGGAGGAAGCTCAAGATTGTACGCACTAGGACCATTCATTGCCACAATTCCAAAAGGTCTAGCGCCATTGGCCTGGAGATCCTTTACAACTCCCGATGGGAATCGTTCAGGCCTAACCCGAACCATCACATAATCAGTCAATTGAAATTCCATAAAAGCCTTAGGTAACTGCATCGATATTTTGAGAGTTTCATTGCATAAATTAATTTCAAGCTTAATTTCGGCATGCAATGCGGAATGAGACTCAAAAAATGACTCACAATAAGACTTGGAATGTATAGCAGTATGCAACTTGAGACTATGATGTGTACAAGTATCAATGGACTCAATACTCTCATGTGCATGCGACGCTAACGACTCACATGTAATGGCCTGTATCAGCATTGGTGACTCATGTGCAGTGGACTCAACTAACACTAGTGACTCATGTGTGATCGAATCAAGGGACACTAATGACTCATGGGTAAGTGACTTGATTGATTCGTGTGTGCTCGGGTCGACCAACTTTAAAGATTCAAGAGCACACGACTCTACCACCAACAAGGACTCGTGCACAATTGGCTCTACGGGCTCTAACAAATCGTGCGTAGGTGACTCTGTTGAATCGTGCATGGGTGACTCAACATTACTACTCACAAGGAAATCAGAAGCCCCCTTGACATAAACTAGACTCTCTTCAGCTTCGTCGATCTCCTCTTCACTTATCACGGTACGGGGGTCATACACCTCCTCTTCTACTCTCAAATTTTCCTACTCCTTAGAACCCTCCCTTTTAATTAATAAATTCGGAGTAGAAAGTTTTGTAGGGCATTGATAAGCAAAGTGTCCGAATCCGTAACACTTAGAACAATCAGGACACTTGTCTGTCTTGGTTTTCAAAAACTGTAGAAGATGGTGTGTTAAAGGGACATACTTTTCAATAAGTGTCACCTTCATATCCTCCCATGTGGAGATGGGTTTAATCCGACGAAACTCAATACGATGTTCTATATTAATCCAAAAGATTTTGGCATTACCCTCAAACTTTGTTGTCACTAGCCTAATTTTGTACTCATCTGGTACACCATATCAATCAAAATACTCTTCTATACTAGACAACCATTCCACGAAGGTTTTGGGGTTTAGCCATCCCTCAAAACATGGAACTTCCTTCTGAATAGATTTTAGAAACTTTTCGGCGGGATCGTACTTGGGTTCACGATGGTGAAGGTATCCCCTAACTCTAGTCTCGTTACAACTTTTGAGACTTTGCCCATAATTTGGTGTGTAGCGGCTCCTATTATTAATTGCACACATTTGGGCTTTGATGTCCCTAAGGGCATCAATAATCTCGCTCATGCTCATGGTGAACACGGCTTACTAACACGAGTGCTAAATGCCATGCAAACATGAACCACAATGGATGAGGAATTTTGTCAAACAATAGACGTGCATACTTTTGAACACAAATGAGATCAAATGCAACGAAAATTAAAATGACACACAATATGCCCTAACCTAGAAACCTAGGGCTCTGATACCAAAACTGACGCAGGACGGTTCCCTAAACTACGTGAATGATATGATTGATTTTGCCGAAATTAAATTAGAATTAAATTAAACAATAAAATTCACAAAATATAACGAATACCTCAGGTTTTCGTAGTATTCCAGGGGAGAATCACGTATGCTTCAGGTAGGGTTCAGTCCAGGCGTTAGATCCGTTAGGTTGCAGCGTAGATTGATCATAGAGATAGAACTCTAGGTTTTCCCAGATTAGGGCGCTCACAATTCAATGATGGGATCACTGATTTTCTCTGAATATTTGGTGCGGAAGGGTTTAATAATTCTGCTGGGATCTACGGTTGTTGAATCGGGTCGATTCAATGGCTTAGGATAAAACTAGGGCTTTAGGATTTCAAAAGGGATGGTGATTGATTTAGGATTGTAAGGATCAACACACAACCAGAGAAGATGAAGACAGATAGATAGGATTGCGGGCTTCACACCCTTGGCTTCGCACCAAACCCTTCTTGGGAAGAAGAATCACTCTTCGTAGAGGCTCATCTCAAGCACACACAAGCAAAAACTCTTTTCGTTAATCATCAATAACTACATTGTTCACTTAAGGACCTTATATAGGAGTCCTTTCAATAAAAGAAACCCTAAAACAAATAAACCCCTAAAACAAAATTCGAAACTAAACTTCTAAAACAACTAAAACAACCCGACACGATTTCAATCGAACGAAATTGAAAATCGTTCGATCGAAATTGAATTTCATTCGATCGAAATTTCGATCACAATTTCGATCGATCGAAACTGAAAATCATTCGATCGAAATTGAATTTCGATCAATTGAAATTGAAAATCGTTCGATCGAAATTCTCATAAAAATAAAATATTACCGTTGATATTTCAATTGATCGAAATTCAATTTCGATCACTCGGTTTTTCTGTGCTCCTTCAATTTCCAGAATTTCATCTTTCGCCTAGTTTTGATTTCCATTCCGCTTCTTCCGACGTCGGTATACACGAAACGGTCCATATTCAATGTCTACGATGTCGGCATCCCCGTCATGGGTACCTCTATTACCGCTCACGCAATCTGTAAAAGTGCCCATATGTGCAATCCCTTTAAACCCTTTGATTGCTTCTTATTGGGAGCCATTACTTGCACATACTTTTCAAGTGATTGCACCGGATTGCACTGAATTTAAAAGAAAGACTTGCTAGTTTGGCGACCTCTACTATGTAAAAACACCATCTAAGCCATTTGATTTGAAGGTCATGATTTAAAGATATTGATTGCAAGAGATTAGAACAATATCATTTTCAACATTTGATTAAATGGAATCAAAGGCTATTATATAATTCAACAGTTGACTACAATAAATTATATGACAAGTATCGTGCTTTGCTCCAATTTTATATACCAGAGATCTATTGATCATGAACTTCAAATCAGACGGCCCATATTGCATTTTTACATATCACTTGTCCCTAAAATACCATGTCTTTCTTTAAATCTGGTGTAATCACTTGAAAAACGTGTGCAAGTAATGGCTCCCCTTCTTATTATATTTAGGGAGCCATTACTTGCACTCGCTTTTTAAGTGATTGCACCAAGGTTAAAAAAAGACTTTGTACTTTAGGGACATGATACGTGAAAACGCAATTTGGGCCGTCTGATCTATAGATCCTTAGTGGACAAGATTGGCACGAATTATAATCTTCGTCATGTGATTAAATATAGTCAAAGGCTATTATTTTATTCAACGATTGACAACAATAGATCATATGATAAATATTGTGTTTTGCTCCAATCATATCCACCAAGGATCTATAGATCATGAACTTTATATCAGACGGTCTAGATTACATTTTCACATGTCACATGTCCCTAAAACAAAAAGTCTCTCTTTTACCTCGGTGCAATCACTTAAAAAGCGTGTGCATATGATTTGTTGTAGTCAAACCCATCTCTCTCTCTCCTATTAAAAACCCACGAAACCCAAACCCGTCTCTCTCTCTTCTCTCTCTCTCTCTCTCTCTCTCTCTCTCTCTCTCTCTCTCTCTTCTAAACCCAAACCCATTTTCTAAACCTACACGCAAACGCCATTCGCAGGGGAAAAAAAAACAGAGGAAGAAGAAGAAGAAGAAAGAAAGGAAGGAAAATACAAAATAAAAAACTAATTTCGTGGGCTAGGGCAACAACCAAGTACCTCCTTTTTTTTAGGGAAAAAAATGGAGAGAAGAAAGGAAAAAAAAATGGGGCTTTTTTTTTGAAAAAACTGGGTTTAAACCCTATTAAAAAAAAAGGGATAAAAAATGGTTGTTTTTTTTTGCGTTTAAACCCTATTAAAAAAATTTCAAAACTCAAATGTGTGATCTTGGCCGATAATTTCCAATTTCGGTTGATAATTTCGAATTTTTGGGGGGGTTGGCAATAAAATGTATTTTTTCGTCTCGGTTTCAACCGAAACCGAGACGTCTGGGCCGAAAATTTGAAATTTCGGCCAAGATTTTGATCCATGGTGACAGATGATGGAATGAGTGTTTTTGACACTTAGTATTTCAAAAATGATCATAGATTGATATATATATATATATATATATATATATATATATATATTGGTAAAAATCTGAGTGTATCTTATGATATTGTATACGATATGATACACGATACAAAAATTCTTGATTAAAATATACGATACGATACACAATTTGACAATCTTGCTCATGAGGGTTAGATAATAAACCACCCTTACTCTCATGAAGATAATGCTTATGTTCTAGAAGAGAGGAAGCATGCTTGCAACCAAGCATACCATTTCGCTTACAAGATCTCAAACATACTTCCTCTGAGAAAGAAAAGATTCTTTATGTCGAATGGGCTACCTCCCACTAGGACGCGAAACAGAACGCCGTCGAGGATGTTAGATGGATATCTAGCCCTGTCCCAACTGCATTGGAGCCGAATGCTTGTGGTCAGCGGAGTATTACAGCCTTCATTACGCGATTATGGATTCGATCCAGGTAGCTGTCAAAAATACGACCTAGCTCATCCTTCACATGGGATATGAAAGAAATATCATTTTTGTAAGAACAATATCAACAACATACACCAGCAAGATGGCACAACCAGCAGGATTAAAATGATAAGAGAAAAAGAGCATGCTCTGAGTGACATCTCTGAAATCTCATATCAATGATCACTCCAGTGAAGCGATAAAACCATGCATGGTGCGACAACTCTGATACATCAGACGAAACCCTAAACAAGACGTGCGGGATCAACCCACTCTGATACCATGTTAAAACTAGTAATCTACTTACTTTAATAATAAAGGAAATAGCAAAAGAGAAGAATACCCATTTAGGGTTTATGAGAGAAAAAGAGAGACAGAGAAGAGGGGGAGAGAGCATTACCACAAAGGCTACATTGTTAATATTCCAAGATAGTTAAGTTTCAATAGATGGATCCTTTATATACAAGACTTAACATATATTCCTAACCAATGTGGGACTAAATATAACTAGACACCCATAACACTTAACACACACTAACACATCATGACAAATTATCTCCAACAGTGCATACATATGCCAGCTCCAATTTTCTCAATTTAACCAGACTTCAAAAGGACTTTGCTATTGTCACAATTTCTTTTCTAGCTAGTGAGTTCCAAGTCGAAGGTCTTTGCAAACATAGCTTTAATAGTAAACAACGTTTAAGATAGGTGAGCTACAGTTGAGATAATCTAATATCATTGTTGTGGATCAAACATCAATATATTCCCTGTCAACCAATGAACGATACTAAAGATGGACTGGAAGTATTAATCTGTCCAAAGTGGTACCCAGTTATGCCTACAATAGTGAAAAATATCGCTAATTGTCGATTTTGTGTAAGGATTCGAAGACAGAATTGGAAGCACTCATACCCACATAACAGAATAAATATGTAAAACAGTAAATTTGAGCTAAATTTATATTATAACCAGTGTTACCTAGACACGTGGCACAGGTGCCAAGTGTCAAGGTGCCAATAGATGTTTGGCACGTCAATTTTTAAAGATTCCAATACGGTGGCACGGCCGTAAGATAAATAAATTAAAGGAATAGAACATACATAGAATTTTTTTTTAAGGGAACTCTTAGAGAGCCAATTGAAATATGTAATGAAAAGATAAATAATATGTCATGAATCTAAATAGAAGTATACTAAATTATAAAATCGTTTTCAACGAGTCAAACCTTTTGTTTAGTAGTTACTAAAGTTTACACAATTATTTTTTTTAAATGATGTTTCATTTTATTGTTATCAAAACGATGAGCATTTTGATGGTATTGTGTGGTATTTTCATATATGTCTAGAAGTTCCATACTGTTTGAGGGGTGTCCAAGTACCACCAAGTGTCGACATGGCAAAAATCCCAAAAGTAAAAGTGCCAAGGTAACATTGATTATAACAATCTTTGACACATACCCCGAAAGTGACTAGCCCAGGTCCCCTTGCGTTTGGTCTCAATCCCTCAATACTATCATTCTCTGTAGGGTCTGACCTGTGAATGATAGAAGATGGCTGCAATATAAATTGCCATGGAAATGAAGATGAATGCTGATACAGGGTAAAAAGGAGTAAGAATGTACCATAGAAGGTCCATTAGAACAATGGACCCAGCATCCATCGTGATGGGCCGTTCAAGTTTCTCTATTTGTTCTACTGAGTTTATGGACCTCCCAATGCCACCATGCATACAGATAATTTTCTTCTCAATAAGTGCAGCTAGTGGGAGGAAGTTGAAAAGTTGATTGAATCGAGTCCAAGCCCAGATTCCATCATTCTCCCCCTACAGATACCTCTGCAATCAGTACTGAAAATTTTTAATTTACGAAGGCATGCATATTCCTTCATACCATTCTCTCGATGCATTCAAGACGGAAACCAAAAAGTGCATTTATATCAGCCGCCTCATGGTTTCCTCGGATCATGTGGACATTTTCAGGATACTCAATCTGTGGAAGTTGTTAAGAGCAAACAATCAAAGGTATATAATAAAAGTAAACAATGAGATGTACGTGGTGAACTATTACAATTAGCTTACAAAAAGCACAAACTTGCCTTCAGAGCTAGGAGCAAGGTTATAGTTTCTAAGCTGTGCTGTCCTCGGTCAACATAATCCCCCAAAAACAAATAGTCAATATACCTGGAACATCAAGTTTTAAATGGCTGTTGAAACAAAAAACTCAGAAACAAAAGAAATATAGTTATCCAATGAAGATAGAAGGTATTATAAATTTCAACCTCAAAGAATTTGTGAGCTATAGATATTGCAGTTTTATAAGGAAACGAGTGGCAGAGCCAAACAGTTCTGCTCTAGCAAAGTGCCTATGGGGTTATGAGATTTTTTGCAGGACTTTGAAATTTTTGGAAGGAGAGTACTAAAAAAGCATTTCAGCATATCCAGCTGGTTACTTGGAAGATAGCAAGGAAATTTTTGAAAGAGCTAGTTTAAGGATGCTTTTCAAGGTTGAACCATGACAAACCTAACTGCCAAAGTGCTTTTTCGATTGTGATTTAGCTCCAAATCAACCTTGTGATATGTCGGTTGCTCCAGATGCAGAGCGGCTAAAATTCTGGCTAAATTGGGATAAGGGGTGTCTTTCCTACAGATAGTGTGCCCTAATTATTTCCCTTGATGGGCTCGGCAGGAGAGCTAGCCACCAAGGATGTAAAAGTGTAGGTGATACAGACAGGGTTTACAATATATTGAATACTCCAAACTTTGGACTGAGAGAGACTCTCAACATGATACATTGGCTAAAAAAGCAACCTCACCTTCACGGAGGCACAAGATGAAGCACTCGAAATGTTTAGTATTTCTCTCGAATTTTCACATAAACTAAGTCTCTGATAAACATAGAGAGGGAAACGCTAAGGCAGATTAACGGGCATATGAGGGACACAAAATTATGCCATATCTTTGTTTTCTGCCTTTTGTAACGTAAAAGCTTACATATCCAAAGAAAAAAAGTCATATCCAAAAAAAAGATAGTCATATCTTTGTTATTCTTCCTTTTGTAATGTAAAATCTTACAATTCCATAACTAGCTTTTAACAGAACCAGATTCTGAATTTTTTGCTTATTTTACATTCAATGGGAGCAAAAGGATACCTTTTACGAAGGCTTAGGCTGCGTATGACATAGCTCTCTGCTAGCCCCTGTCATAGCAGAGTTCACCTGCTTTAGCAGGTTTCCATCATTTTTGCTAATATCCTGCTACCTGCTTTAGCAGGTACCCCTTCTCCTTGATAACTCTTTGCATAGCAAAATTTTATGCAAGATTTACATGTGCAACAGTGCTACCCTCCTGTCTACTCACTCCTTGCTAGAGCAGATTTTATTTGCCCTGGTAGGGAGTTAGTAGAGAGCAGGGAGGTTGCTGATAGAGCAAGTACATCCTCCTTTGCAGGGAGTTAGAAAAGAGAATGGGAACCAACTAAAGCAGGTGAACTCTGCTATGGCAGGGGCTAGCAGAGAGCTATGCCATACGCAGCCTTAGTGTCTCTAACAAATCCGACATCTAAGGGTGAGTTTTAAGTTTTTCTTAAGTGAACTTTTATTTCATCTTATATATTTTACGTCATTGGAATGCTTATTCTCTATGAAGGTTTTGACACATTCATAGAGTCATACTCATACTATTATAGTGTCAGTCATATATACACATCTTACATACATAGATGTGATACAATCATACAAAATTACAGGAGAACTTACATGAATGAATAGCAATAGGTCAAATGATGAATAAATACACCTTTTGGTCTTTTGGGACACAAGTGTAGGAAAGGATTGAAATTTTTATATGTATTGCATTTTTCTAATTTTCAGATTTTTTTAAATATTTTTCATATTTTTGCAAAAACTTGATTAAATCTTATGATTTCCAATTCGATTAACTGTCTAGAGAAACGATTTACAATCCAATTCACGAGTTGGCAAACTACTTCCACTAACCCTAAGAAGAAAAAATTTCAATTCCTAGGAATTCCTAGCTTGCCTAAGCCTACGACCATCTCAGTTCTAACAGGAGATCACTCATGCAAGCACTTGGACTCCAATACCTCGTCTTCGGCTTAAGCATCATTTAGCAACCTGATGTGGAATATTGCTCTAATGGTTTAGAAGTCATTTTTTCGCTTTATAGAAGGGAAATGACATAATATTTGTTTTGACAACTTGAAAACACTTGCCATCTATTTTTTTAATTTTAAATCGAAATTATGCCAAACGATTCATTAATCTCTTTCTTTGGAAATGTATGATATTTGTTTTTAGTCAATACATATGGCTGAGCATTCATTGAAATGGATGATCAAGTAGCACAATTACTCTTTCTACTCAATCAAACGAATTTCAACTGTTCAGCTATCACAACTGTCAAGGAATACAACTCAATTACTTTATTCTTTCCCTGCTCCCAGTCTAAAACGTAGTGATATTGCATTTCTATTTGCTTTCCGTTCAAACACATGGTTCTTAATCAAGGCAATCACAGTCTAACAGGGCTGCTGCAAATGGATCTGGTTCATGTGGACCAAAACCCACACTCGATTTGTAAACCTCACACCTCAATCCAACCCAACCTATCAACCTCACCCTTAAACTTGAACACAACCTGACACCTGACCCATGACATACAACCCAAACCCGACCCAATTAGGGTCTCAATGCCTCATAGATCAAAAGTCGACTCCATTATTAATCGGTTCAGATACCCATTGAGTCTAGTTTTTAAGTAATAACGCCCAAGGCCATTAGTCTCTTAGGCCTCTTATTAAGATGTAAGGCCCTATAGTCTCCTAAGCCTTTTAGAAAAGGCTCAAGGCCCAAACTCAGGCCCTTTATTAAAGGGAGGAGGGATTAGGTATTTATACCCAACCACTCCATTCCCTTTACTGTGAATAGGTGATTTGGCTCATGTGGGACTTACCACCTCGGCCAATAAAATCAAATAGAAGGGAGGGTAGAAATACCCAAACTCTCCTCTTTATCCTTAAAAATATAATATGAATTATTATATTAATAAGTAAAATGTTATATAATTTTCACCATAAAGATAATGTATTAAACAATTCTAATAAATAATTCGATCTGGTTCAGCCAATCCTGTCTTGACCCGATTACAGTCTGTCAGGTTAAATGCTTGTGACTCCAACCCCACATATAGCAGGTTGGTTGTCGACTTGTAGGTCTAACAACCCAACACAACTGCAGTCCTACAGCCTGATTGCCGCACAAAAAACTCATTTCCAATTTTTGATGAGATAAAAATATAGCTAGTTAGCTAAGAATACAACAAATCCAGACTCCATTGTGTATGTTGCAACACCATAATATTTCTCTCTAGAAGAAGAAAAAACTCCTCGAAAGATGAAGACATGTCAATAGGTGGACTTGCCATCATCATACTCTCCAAGGTCTGCATTGGAGTTTTCACTGACATCCAAGTCGTCACTTTGACAGCAAATCATTCAATGCTTCATCGTTCCAATACAATTCAGAATGTCTTTTACTGCTTGCCAATGAACTTGGCTAGATTACTATAAAATCAACTAACAAGATCTACCTCCCAAGTCACACAGCTTGAGCACAGGCTAAGAAGCGATCTCTTCAATTTCTTTCATCTTTGATTTAGAATGAGGAAATCAAGTACGCATATCATAAAATTTTATAAACTTTCATGGCTCATATATATTGAAAAATAATTAGAGAGAATGCTAGTATATATCTGTTAGCAGCGCTCTTCTCACAATTAGAATAATCACTAACCAAGACACTACTCTTAAAGATACTTGCTTTGGGAGGAGGTGTAAGTAATATCCTCATTTGTTCTCAGATAGTCCCTATTCTTAGAATGCGTAAAGTCATATAAAGTCCAAATTTAAACTTACGTTATATCACCAGCAGTTGAAGGAAATCCATACTCATCAAATAATCGCATTAGATCGCCAAATTGGCCATGAAGATCACCAAATACTTTAACTGGAGCCTTTAACTGTAAAACTGAAGGTTCCTGCATGAATATCTGCTCGGCAGCATAACAAAGTTCACCAACTTCATATGAGTCCAGAAAAAAGCTCCTATCAATAGGAGCTTTCCAATTTCGAGGCCTGAGCAATGCAGAAATAACCTGCAACAAAAGGAATGGTATTAAACCTAACTACCCTCCTCAATACCTATAAAACCACATATTTTGCAGACGATGCTAGCCTTTTTGTGCAAACCCTGAGGGGACTTCTGTCTAGTGTAGAACTTTTTTGTAGGATATGCCTGGTCACTATTTAAAGGGTTCATTCGTCTGCTCTCATTTTCAAACTGATCCAATGAAAGCTGCCTCACCATCCCACCCAAGCTACCAACGGTCTCTTTAGCAACTACTACCTGTAGCATCATAAAGTCATAATCATTTGCTGACTTGGTAATTGGAAAGTAATGGAAGGCCACCAGTGAATAAAAAAAGGAGAAAATGTCAACATACAGCTCTAGGGTGCAACCGGACATCCGCTTCAAGGGAATTTGTGTCGCTGCCATCTGTGGAGACTTCTGACACCTGCATCGGGCCATTTATTTTATCAGAGGTCTTCCCGTCCAAAAGCTCCTGTTCTCCAGGAATTACAGATGATGCTTTTGCAGCTTGCCATGCAGCGCTAACTGCCTCTGCTTCAGCAGTTGAAGCCTCGACCAGTTTCTCCATAGATTTCATGTCCATGCTGTCATGAAAATTGTCAATTGGCTTTTACAAAACCGAAATCTGATTCAAAGAAAATTCAATAACCAACTGAAAAAAAGTGAAGTACAATGATAGAAAACCTTGAGCCACCAGGAGAAGCGATCTCTGGCCTTCCATTTAAAGCAGATGATTCATATGTAGATTCCAAAGTCGTGCCAAAGTGACTGACTTTGGAACTTGGCATAGTTGGAGTTCTTTCAAAAGCCAGGGCAGGTGAACTGATTTCAGACTGAAAAGGTGAATTTTCTGCAATGAGGAGATCATCTAGCAGCATATCTGTGTAAAACAAGTACAGTGACATTAGTAGGAAGTCAAGAACGGCGTAGAGAGAGACAGAGATAGAGAGGACCAGGAGTAGGGTTTGAACCCAGACCGGGGTCCTGGGTTAGAACCAGTTGGGTGCCATGTGGCACCAAACTGAGGATCGGGTGCCACATCCTCATGCCAAAGGTTGATCAACGACCATCTAAAAATAAAAAAGGAAATTTCCATTGTTGAATTTTGGGTCAAAAGTGAAAAATAGTAATGCACCATGTTTGGACAGTGAACCGAGATACTCGACCTGTGATTTGAAGGTCGAGAAATTTAAAAATGAATTTTTTCCCCTAAAATCCTCTGGTGGGCTGGACCCTTAGAAGATATAAGCCACTTGCGATCACATGCCGCGTGATCTAGGGGTTGAATCCACAGTCACCGCCAGGGGTTCAAACCCATTTTCATATATGTATACTGTCAATGACATGAACTTTGAATAGAATAGTAACTCCAAAAAGGAGACGATATATCCACATACCAGTGATTCATTCTAAATTACATATAAGAAACTGATCCTTTGTCATGTACATGTTCATACTATTTAGACCACAGGAATCACACTGCCATTCACATAATTAATAAGTAATCAAATATTGGTCAATTGCTGCAACAACGTAAAGTTTCCCTTTCAAAAACAGAATATTGTGATATAGTTGTTCAATAAAATAAAATCCGAATTTCATCTCAGTGATATTCCCTAAACTGGATGGAGGATTTACAAGTGAAGGGAAGCGGCCATACAAGAGTTTTGATTTTGCAAATCAGGAATGCTGAATAACCAATTCAGAATGCTGACATCCTGTAAAGAAATACAATTCAGAATGTCAATTTCCCATAAAGAAATAACTTATATTTCAACTAAATATTCTTTAAAGAATAAACAACTAGTATATGCTAACATGTGGTATGTGTGAATCACACCCAAACAAGACCCTAAAAAACCCCACAATTCTCCACCATTCTTTTCTTTCTTCTCCTTTCCTTTGTTCATTTTTCCTTCTCTTTCGTTCCCATTTGACCAACTTCTTTCTCCTTTTCCTTCCTCTTGGAAAATCCTAGCATAACCATAGGGTTATGGTTCTTGATTGCATCACTAAGAGTTGTCCCCTATCCATGATCTGCTAGGGCTGGTTCAGAGAAAGATGGCCTCCTTCAAAGTGCTAAGTGCCTCCACTTCCGCATTTGATGGGTGTTCACTTCACAAATTATCTGAAATACAATATGATCTCCTTGTCATCAATGCTAACGTAACCCACCCTTCCCTTCACTATTTTCTCAAAATTGAGCTTTTACCCAGTCCACATCTGGGCTTCTCCAAGACAATCCAAATTCAATGAAGATAATGGGAAGACGCAAACCTTATTTTGATTAAAAATCAAATTTTTGAGAAAAAAATTCAAATGACGTACTTTTGCAGATAGGTCCTCTCCAATACCTTAATAGTATTTTTTCCTATAATTGATAGGCCCTCTACCTATACCTCAATAATAATTTTATATGATTATGTTTTCTTATAAGCTCTGGATGTTAACTATGCGGGAATTTTGCTCTCTTAGACCACCCAACAAAATGTAAAGTATCTATTCCATAGAAATTTTGCTCGAGTTTTGCCACTCAACCTAAGCCACGCGTTCCACAACAACATTATAGAAATGCAAAAAAGTTTAAAAATGGAAAGGCAAATATTCTTGTCCAAGCCAACAAAACGAATAAATGGAAAGCATTTTTTCCACTGGGCTACCACATGGTGCACATAGAACCATAGGATGATGTTACTTATCTCAACCTGATCCCCAGTTAAGTATTTTACTTCCTAGGGAAGTTAAAATGCTCACTTAGCAATTTGCAGAAATCGGATGGCCTGGATCCTAAATCCTAGCGAAACTACTGACCTAAAAAACTTAGAGCAGACTCTAAATGATTCATCTAATAAAATAGAAGAATTGGACTATCTGACTTCATCTCAGCGACACACATGAGATAAATAACCTCCTAAAAGACCAAAATGAAAAGGTCATTGAGAATGTGTTGGTATGACATACCTAACTTGCATTGAAGATAAGGTTGTGGAGATGACTTGATATCCATGTTATCAACAAGAACACTTTCAAATATGGGTTGGATATATAAGCAGTTTATTATATTTTCTAAAGATGGATCTCCAAAGCATATATCTTACAAATTTGAATTACGCCCAACAAATTGTGGAAGCTCTTCAAAAAGAAAGTTGGATTTTCATGAGTATCTTCATGTAGAAGATGAACTCAGGGCTAAAGTCGTCCATTGGAATGTTTGTGGTGGCCTACTTCAATGGCATCCTCATTTGTAACCAAATTAAAGTAAGCATTATGAGCACTTAAAAGACATCCTAGAGGTTTTAAATAGGAAAGTTCTCCAAAAGGTGCATTTTTTTAATGTGAGCTTTTATTAAAAGAACACACATGATAATAATTTATAAAGAATTTATCTCGTGGCTAGGAACCTAAAAAAATACAGCAAGGGTGAACGTCACAAAAGACCACATAATATATCCCATCAAGATAGCTCTTCACTCAACCTTTCCCCTCCCCTTCCAAATAAGCATATTACAGTCTACTCCATCCTTAGTTAATATATAAGCCTTCATGCTTCAATGCAACCTCCTATAATCTTTTTATTTCTCTAAACTTCGCAAAAAATCTCCAAGGAGGGGTAAGAATTGACTAATTCATCTAATCATATTCATTGAACCACCTTCTATCCCATACTCTATTGTCTTCGAGGGTACATTTATGGAGGAGTGGTATCCACAAACTTAGTGCTTCAGTCTCTACGTCAAGTAACCTCATGACTTTGGATAGCCAAAAGTAAGATACTTCCTCTCTATTACCATTTGGAAAATCCCACAGGTTTCAATAGGAATAAAATTACCTTTTGTCTCTTCCATGAAAATGAGTTTTAAGATCGACTAGAAAAGGAAAAACAATTCTACCCAACAACTTCGGACGGATTTCATGAAACTATCTACAAAGAATGTAGGAGAAGCCTAGCACACACACACAGCGGCAGTCATTCATCGGCTCTGCAAAATTTTTTATAATAAACGAATGATTACCACTATCTTTCATAGCCCCTGTTGAAGATTCGATCATTTCTCACTCTCCATATTGACCATAACACTGGAAATTACAATATGAACAACAAGCAAGTTGCTTGAGCGTTTTCATCCACTTAATCAAAGTTTTTCGAAGGTCAATTAGTGAATCAAAAGTATCCAAATTTATATTATTTAAAAATTAAAGGGAAACAAAAAATATTATTAACCTAAATGGAATATGCATATTTTCAAATAGGTTTTGCATATGATGGAATCAAAGTGAAAAACGTACATTTTTTTCCTAACTGAACCTTGTAATGTTTTACCACTTAGAGTGATCCATTCCAGACATACGCATAAGCTTCTAGTGTCTGGAGGTAAAATCCAAATCCTTGGAAGCGCTGTTTTTAAAATAAATATTAAAAGCTTTAAAGGAGAATAGTCGAATAAATTCACAAAGGTTTGATTGCCCAAACTGTGTGACCCATGCACATGCACATGAAGCTAGATATTACAAAGCCTTTCATGTGAAATTTCATGACTGATAATTTGACATTCTTGGAGTGCAGCATTGACAGATGGAATAAAGGTAGACCAATAAAATGCTCAAAGCCATCTCCAGTTTTCCATTCCTAAAAGTGTGGGTGAAGTGCACAGTTTTCAAGTAATTTTGATGTTTAACTATGCGTTTAAACAAAATTTCAGCACTCTTTATTGCTGATAATGAAATTGAATTTCTTGAAGAATGAAACATTTCAATGGACTCCCCAATTTGACACGAGGGAAATATAGACTACATATCCTTCAAGATAGTTTCCTCATTTTCGAAATCTGGATATGCATACTAGATTCTTCCCTACATGAAATCACAATTTCTGCACCTCATAATGGTGGACTTGGAAGTCATTTTGGTCATGACAAAACCTTCTCTTGCTGGAAGATAAATACTTCTGGCCAAAATTATGATAAGACAGGAATCACCCTGTCGAGTATCAGATTTTACGAATAAGCAATCTAATGGCCTCTACTCCACTACTGCTATCGATTCCACGACACCTTGGGAAGACATGAACATGAACTTTGTTGTGCGGTTTACCTCAAACGCCAACAAGGTATAGACTCTATCCTCCAGCTGTCTAATCCTTTCTCTAAGATCACATGCTTTTTTTGCTTGTAGATGGACTCTATAATTGTATGGGAAAATCAAATAGTACTATTTTTTCGAATTGGAAACTTGAAGTGTTACCGAAGACGGTTCATCATGGATCCCATATCAATGTTGGGCAGGTCATAAACACTCCTGGGGACAGGAAGATGGGGTGAAGGATCTGGGTTTCACAAACAAGAGCATCATTGTGTTGCAAGTTGAATGCATCTGTGTCTACAATTAAAAATCTGTGCGAAGTACTTGAATATTATATTTTCCAATCACATAATAGGGATTTTCATGCTAAAAGGAATCCTGTATAACAGGTCTTTTCACATTAAATATCAATTTCTGAAATTGGGATTAACAGCCTTTACCTCCTTTGAGACCTCCATAAATATATATTCTAGCTCCAACAGAAGCAGATGCATGGCGGCAACGGCGCATAAGCTCCACAGAAGAATCAAACTCAGTGGAACTCTTGTTTGTTCGGGAGGAAGAAACGATCCCATTTCTATCCAACCATACCCCAGCAGCAGTGTCCAATACTTCCCAAACAGAATAAAAATCAAATAATGATATATATTTTACATTAAAATACCACCAAAATGAGAAGAAATACTTGAGCATACCTGCAATAGCTGCTTCACCTTCAACTGCTCGTCCTCCCCTACGAACCCCTCCTGTAACATGCAATCGGGCACCAACAAAAACCTACAAGCATGCAAATAGGCTACAACTGAGTTTATTGGTAGAAAATGTCAAAGAGCAAGCATGAGCTCAGGTGACCAAGGGAAAGGGTTCATGGAATGTGCAAATGAAAGGAACAACGTAATACCATTCAAAAGTGCATGATCCCCCAACTAACATAATGCTTTGTATAGGCAGTGTTTTGCCTATACAAAGTTTCTAGCTTTCAACAGAAATATTGTGATTCAATAACGCAACAAATATGGAAGAAAGAAATCAATATCAGCTTACTGTTTGTTCTCAATTTACATATCCAATTAAATTAATAGTCATGAGGTTAATGGTTGATAGTTTGTCACTTACCGATGCATGTTGATACCTTGGAGAAGGAGAAACCCCAGGAGCAAGAGTCCACTCCCATCGATGATCCCTATGCATGAGTAGCCCATAAGCATCTTCCAGTGGCTGTAAATGTATACATAAAATTAATATGCCACAACAACCAACCCAGCAAAAAAGCCTTAAGAAAGAAAATATACTCAATAGACATGGAAGAAAATGCCTACAACTTAACTAGAAATTAGAAAGAAAAATGACCATTCAGGTTTATGAGAGATGAACGCATTAAACCAAATTATTTTAGTTTACATGTTATTTGAAAATGAAGCTGTGGCACCCAAACACATAAATGGGGTCTTCCATCCATGTTTCAAACTTCAAATTATTTTAATATAATAGCAGATCCCATGATGTACCCTTGGCTACATGCGAATAACATATTAATTATGTGTAATGTTATTTGAGGAATATTAAACTCATTTTGGGGTGTCATGAGGCGACAAACCAGTAAAACTGAACATGGATAAGTCAAAGTTCCTTTAGAGCAAATGTGAAGGGTGATATAAAAGCAGAAATCTTGACTCAATTTGGTTGCTTAGAAAAATATTACTAGCAGCATGTTACCTTGTATTTTAGGCAAGCTTTGCAAAGATATAGAAAATCCAGTAATTGAGAGATTAAAACTGAAAGTCAACTTGGAAATGCAGTTCTTCAGAGCGGGTTTAATTAATGCCTTGTTTTTCCGTTGTTTTACCGCCTAAGGGTGAGATCTTGCATCTTAAGAAATTTTGCCTTTCAAACAGGTGACATTTTATTATAAAAAATAAACATAAAGTAAACAAAAAAAAAGTACACCCTGCTTCAAAGTGATTTGGAGGATAGGAAAAAGTTTCATCTAGTTGATTGGGAGGCTCTTTGCGAGCCTGCAGCAGTAGTGAGCTTGGTAATTCTAAAATTAAAAGGAGTGAACATTATATTGATAGATACATATAACATATTAATGCTAGCTCAACTCAAAGGGCTACCTTTCCAACCTTTCCACATGGCATTTAAACCAACATCATTAGCGAAGGGAGTTGTGTAGGTGGAGAGTAACTGACGAGAGACGATAACCCTAAAATGTGTGATTATGATTTTATGCGATATTGCCGAAATTAAATAAAATTAAATCAAACTTAATCTCAAAACTATCTTAAACACCTTAGGGTTCAGAGAATTCAGGTTGGTAGATCACGCGAGATCCAATTAGGGTCCAGTCCGATGCGCAAGTACTATTAGATTTGAGGTGAGATCGGCCTAGAGATAGAACTCTAGCTTTTTCCAGGCTTGGGTGTTTGTCTTCGATTCGACGTAGATTCGCAAGTTCTAACTAGGGCTTTGGAAATAGGTGTATGGTTTTGTAATGGGCTTATGGTTTGATTTATGGCTTAGAAAAGGGTTTTGGGCGTTGTTTGATTTGGGATTCGGAAAGGGATTTATGGTTTTAGGGATCGAGAAATCAATAGGTTAAGATGTAGGAAAAACAAGCAGGGATCAATAAAGCAAAAGATTCAAAGAAGACAGTGATAGATAATAGAGAAAATAACAATGGCTTTTGGGAATCACTCCTTTGACTTTACACCAAACCCATCTCAGGCAAAAAATATTCAACCATAAAAGCATTCAAAATATTCAATAACTAATTAAAGTCTTTACAAGCCTCAATATATAGGCCACCAATAATAAAATTCGAAATAAAGAGTCCTAATACTAATAAAGCACTAAAAAGAAAAGTTTTTGCAGCAAAAAACTCAAAATTAGAAATCCTGTCACGACGTCCACGGACGTCTGTAGTGCCCTACGGACGTCCGTGACCTATGGACAGTGAGGGGGCAAAATCATGGACGTCCGTCGCTATTCACTGTGAATAGTAACTTTTTTTTTTTTTCTTGAAGTTGAAATTTTGTTGCGGTTCAACTTCAATGCTTTCGATCTTTACGTTCCCCGTCATTCTCCTCCACTCAAAATGTTTCATCACTGATGAAACACGCATGTTGTACTCGGGCTCCCTCTCCTCTTCTTTCGACGCCGGTAGAAACGATATGGTCCTAATCCAATATCCATGTATGTGGCATCCCCGTCAATTCCCCTGGACCAAAAATGTTTCATCACTGATGAAACACGCTCGTGGTAGATGTCTATCAAGTCGGGGTTCAAGCAGCAAACTTCATTCTCGTGGATCCAAGTGTTTTTGGACTCCGGTTTGCCGACCCATTTAACCAACAACTTCTGGAATCCCCCATCATGTGTAGAGATGGCATGATCATTGATTATATCCTCTATTTCATCTGTTCTCTGTCTGCTTGGGGAAGGAAGAGGTACCGGCTGCAAGGTTGGGCTGGGACTAGGAGGTGGCCGGAGTGGATTTTCAGGAGGTGGGGTGAAACCCAAGTAAGGAGCCAAGTCCTCCACATTGAACTTTGAACTAACCCTCATACCAGGAGGAAGCTCGAGCACATACGCATAAGGATCACTCTTAGCCAAAATTCTAAAAGGCTCAGCGCCTCGAGATTGGAGTTTCTTTGCGAATCCCGATGGGAACCGCTCAGGCCTAACCCGAACCATCACATAATCACTCACGTGATATTCTTTGAAACGCCTATGAGCATCTGCAGATAATTTATATTGACTATTGCTTGAAATAATCTCTTGTCTAATTTCGACATGTAAGCTATGTATGTGTTATGCAAATGCATCGGCAGACTGACACTCTATGGGATGCAGACATGGGGATCAAATCTAATGGGGTCCTAGGCCTATGACCATGTACTACCTCAAAAGGACTCATGCCTATGGACCTATTGACAGAATTATTATAGGCAAACTTAGCTGTGGGTTAAATGGTATCCCAGGTCCTAACATAATCACCGATAAGACTACGAAGGAGATTCCCAAGGCTCCTATTAGTGCTTTCGGTTTGGCCATTTGTTTGAGGGTGATAAGCAGTCGAGAATTGGAGCAAAGCGCCCATCATGTGCCAAAGTGTCTTCCAAAAATAACTAGTGAATTTAACATCCCTATCATACACAATGGTTTTGGGCAACCCATGAAGACATATTACCTCCGCGAAAAATAGTTTAGCAATGTGGGATGCGTCGAAGGTTTTGGAACAAGGAATGAAGTGGGCCATCTTGGAAAAGCGGTCCACTACAACAAAAATGGAATCGTGCTTCCTAGGGGTCTTAGGAAGTCCAAGCACGAAATCCATAGAGAGGTTTTGCCACGGTGTGTGTGGCACGGGTAACGGTGTACAAGCCGGTATTTTGTTTAGTCTGTTTTGATACTTGACAAGTACGACAATGTTTAACAACCCGAGCGACATCTCTCATCAGGCTAGGCCAAAAGAACCTATCCTCTACCAGCGTAACAATTTTATTATGCCTGAAATGTCCGGCCATCCCTCCAACATGTAACTCCCAAATGAGAAAGTCACGTAATAAAGTGCGAGGGATGCAGAGGAGACTGCCTTTAAATAAGTACTCATCATGGATGGTGTACATGGAGTGTGTGCTGGTCGGGTTACTACGGAGAGCAGTGTACTCAACCCCAAAATCTGGGCAATCGGGGTACTCATCCTTTAGTCGTTCGAACCCGACGACCTCGGTGCTCATGGAGTGCAAAATCGCCACTCGACGACTAAGTGCATCAGCAGCCCTATTTTCAGCACCAGCTTTATGCTTTAACACGAATGTGAACCCTTGAAGGTACTCAACCAACTTTGCGTGTCTTGAGTACAACTTTTTCTGTGAAGCAAGAAAGCGTAAGGCTTCATGGTCAGAAAACAACACAAATTCCTGCGGTCTAAGGTAATGTTTCCAGTACCAAAGAGATCGTATGATCGCATAGAACTCCTTGTCATAGGTGGAATATTTTTGCTTCGTCTCATTAAGTTTTTCACTAAAATAGGCCATAGGGTGACCCTCTTGGCTAAGCACTCCTCTTATGCCTACACCCGATGCGTCGTATGCGACTTCGAAGACTTTGGAAAAGTCCGATAAGCGCATGACGAGTGCATTACTCATTTGCTGTTTGATCTCAGCAAAGGCTTTCATCGTTGCTTTGCCCCATTTAAAATTCCCTTTTTCATGCAATCAGTGATTGGGGCCATGATGGTGCTAAAGCTTTTGATGAAGCGACGATAAAAAGTAGCCAAACTATGGAAGCTACGGACATCGTGTATGTTCTTAGGCTCGGGCTACTCCACAATGGCTCTAACCTTTTCGGGGTCCGTGACCATTCCATCGGCCGAGATAATAAATCCCAAGAAAACAACAAAACGTTGCATGAAGGTGTATTTCTTGAGATTTGCAAACAGCTTCTCGCCCTTTAGGGTTTCACAAACCAACCTAAGGTGGGTCAAGTGTTGTTCCTTGTCATGACTGTAGATCAGAATGTCATCGAAATAAACAAGAAATTTGCCTAGAAACGGCCTTAACACTTGGGTCATGAGTCGCATGAAAGTGCTCGGGGCATTAGAAAGCCCAAAAGGCATGACCATCAACTCATAAACACCATCTTTAGTTTTAAAGGCGGTTTTCCACTCATCACCGGGGCGGATTCGGACTTGATGGTAGACACTCTTAACGTCTATCTTTGAAAAGATAGACCTTAAGAGTGTCACCAACCATCATGTCAAGCATGTTATCGAGCCTTGGTATGGGAAACCAATACCTAACGGTAATCTTGTTGATTGCACGGCTATCCACACACATGCGCCATGTACCATCTTTCTTAGGAGTGAGTAGGGCAGGTACAGCACACGGGCTCAAACTCTCTTGGATGAACCCCTTCTGAAGGAGCTCATTGACTTGCCAAGTTAACTCTGTGTGCTCAATCGGATTCAAGCTGTAATGGGGCAAGTTCGGTAAGGTAGATCCGGGAACCAAGTCTATTGCGTGTTCGATATCACGCAGAGGAGGGAGTTCGTTTGGTAAGTCTTCAGGGAAGACATTCGTAAACTCGTTTAAAATTGACTCAACCTCCTTGGGACACTCACTCTCTGATTCGAGTGCACTCTCAACAGTGACAACTATGTACACCACACTCTCATTTAACGATGCTTTCTCGAACTCAGAAAGACTCACAATATTAATGGCTTTAGAAGGCTCGCCCTTCTTCTCAACTTTGTTGGTCGATGGTGCTTTGGGAGGCAAAGGTTGTAAAGTAATCTTCTTGCCCTTATGCATGAACGTACATATGTTTGATCGACCATAAAGAGTCACGTCCATGTCGTAGAACCACGGCCTTCCCAAAATGATATGGCCCACATCCATCGGCACCACATCACACCATAAGGTGTCTAAATAAGAACCTAACTGAATTGGTACACGACACCTTTTCGATACGGGAATAGATGAAGAATTGACCCGTGCGACCTTACAAGGTCTCGGGTGGGCTTCAGGTGTAAGCCCCAAGCGGCATACGACATGAGTTGTTATTACGTTAGTGTAACTACTGCTATCCACGATGACCCTACAATTCTTTTCACCAAATCTGGCAAAGGTGTGGAAGATATTCTCCCTTCGCCAGTCATCCTTTTCATCCCGTTGAGGCTGTGCAAGGGCACACCTCAAAACTAAAGCATGACCAATAGCATCACTCTCCTCATCACTGGGTGTGCTAACCGGCTCAATTACATCTTCCTCGACCACTATCTCATCATCATCCTCCTCTCCCTCAATGAAGAGAGTCCTTTGGGGTTCTTTCGTAGGGCATTGGGCGGCAAAGTGTTCCATCCCATAACATTTATAGCACTTTACTTGAGAATTAACCCTTGAGGATTCTCCGACTACACCTTTTCCCTTTTAAAACCTCGAATTGGTAGGGGCATGTTGTCTAGGCTTGGGAGGAGGATTAAATCGTCCCTCACCGGATCATTGACCACTATATTGTGGCTTGGTTCTCTTCACCACCGAAGTTTTCAAATACCGTTCAAGATTTTGCACAACGGCATAGCACCTTTCAAGAGTTTCTACGGGGTGAGAAATTAATTCTTTTTGCAAATCAAGTCGCAATCCGGTGTGGAATCTAGAGAGAGTGATTTCAGGGTCTTCCGATACTTTTGCCCTCATCATGAACTCTTCGAATTTGGTAATGTAACTGGTCACGGGCATACCACCTTGACGTCAATTTTGCCCTTGGTCGAGGAGGCGTTGGTGGTATGATAAAGGAACATACTTCTCAGTAAGTCGTTCCTTCATGTCATCCCAACGGGTAATGGGAGGACAACCCGCATTCACCCTAATGCGCTCGACATTGAGCCAGAAAAGCCGAGCTTGACCAACCAACTTCATTTTAGCGAGTCTAACGCAACGGTCGTCATTCATGGCATACCAATCAAAGTGTCGGTCCATGTCGGAAAGCCAATCAAGGAAGACGGTAGGCTTCATTCTTCCATCGAAAGTCGGAATCTCAACTAGGAGTTGAACTTCGTGGTCATAGTCATCTCTACGATGATCCCTACGGTTCCGGTTGTCCTAGCGACCATCACGTTCAAATTGAGGACCTTCACGCTCTTGGCGTTGATTTTCAAGTCCACTCATCACTTCCAGTTGGTTGATTCGATCACGTAATCTATCATTACCAACTCCTAGGGATGTTTGGGCTTGCTCTATGGTATTCAGACGTGCATTAATCGTACCCAATTCTTCTCGCATAACTCTAAGAGTATCGAGAACCTCATCCGAAGCCATGGTGATCACAAAGTCTATTAGGGTTCTAATATGGAACACAATATGGACTCACAAAAGAAAACAATACAATAAAATAAATATGACAAGCAAAGATGCCCTAACCTAGAAAACCTAGGGCTTTGATACCAAAACTGACGCGGGACGATAACCCTACAATGCGTGATTATGATTTTATGCGATTTTGCTGAAATTAAATAAAATTAAATCAAGCTTAAGCTCAAAACTATCTTAAATATCTTACGGTTCAGAGAATTCAGGTTGGTAGATCACCCGAGATCCAGTTAGGGTCCAGTCTGATGCGCAAGTACCATTAGATTTGAGGCGAGATCGGCCTAAAGATAGAACTCTAGCTTTTTCTTGGCTTGGGTGTTCGTCTTCGATCTGACATAGATTTGCAAGCTCTAACTAGGGCTTTGGAAATAGGTGTATGGTTTTGTAATGGGCTTATGGTTTGATTTATGACTTAGAAAAGGGTTTTGGGCTCTGTTTAATTTGGGATTCGGAAAGGGATTTATGGTTTTAGGGATCAAGAAATCAATAAGTTAAGATGTAGGAAAAATAAGCAGAGATCAATAAGGCAAAAGATTAAAAGAAGACAGTGATAGATAATAAAGAAAATAACAATGGCTTTTGAGAATTACTCCCTTGGCCTCACACCAAACCCATCTCAGGCAAAGAATATTCAAGCATAAAAGCATTCAAAATATTCAATAACTAATTAAAATGTCTTTACAAGCCTCAATATATAGGCCACCAATAATTAAATTCGAAATAAAGAGTCTTAATACTAATAAAACACTAAAAAGAAAAGTTTTCGCTACAAAAAACTCAAAATTAGAAATCCCGTCACGACGTCCACGGACGTCCGTAGTGCCCCACGGATGTCCGTGACCTACAGACAATGAGGGGGCAAAATCACAGACGTTCGTCACTGTTCACTGTGAACAGTAACTTTTTTTTTTTTCCTGAAGTTGAAATTCTGTTGCGGTTCAACTTCAATGCTCTCGATCTTGACATTCCCCATCAGTAACCTACATTTAGTGTACATGAACTTAAATTCCAAAAAAGGATGCTACAAAAGCCAAATCTCGCAAGTCATGCAATTGGCAAAGAGGCCAATAGCTTTAGCATTTTGATAGACGGACTTGAAAACGAAGCTCCTAACGTTTTCCATTTTGACTTTCTATAATACCAATAGTTTCAGTTGGTCAAGACTGAAACACATCCTTTTAAAGGTTACTCCTCGCGCATCAGGGAAGACTAAAGAGTATCCTTTTACTTAAATTGTATGCAGACTTTTTGCTTTTCTGAAAAAAATGTGAGCAATCAATTGAGAGCAAATGAAGAGTGATGCCATGGCTGCATTGGTGTTGAGAGTGGGTGAATAGATATGCGCCAGATGTCGTAAGGTTAAGTTTAGAAGACGATCGGTCTGTCACAGACATGGATGTGACGCTACTCACCTAGAAGGAATCTCGATTAAAAGCAATGAGGCGAAGATCTCGAGGCTGGGTTCCAAGGAACAGATGATTCTTGGCAGACGTCGCACTTCAGATTTGAATAATGGCTAGTTCTAAGCTGGTAAAAGGTTTTGAGGTGCCTTGAAGGTTGTGCAGCAAAATAGAAATCCTAACTTGGGGGTCCGTGGCCCTATGCCCGGGTGTATCCTTCGCTGGTGCGGTTTTGGGTAGTCCCAGGGGTTCTCTCGACAGTCTTCCGCCATAGGCTGACGTCCGGCCTCCAGCGATTGACGTCTCTTCCCTGCTCCCCAAGACATTTTAAAGTCTCTATTGATGCTAGTACTATCGCTTTCAATGGTGGGCCCATCTTTGTGGACGTTTTTAATAGTCATTACTATACGCTCGCTAAAAATCTCCCCCCACTTTTGGGTTATTCTTCACATAAAAAAAGGATCCCTCCTTGCCATTCAAATTTTTAGATGGGTTCATTTACAATGGGGATATTCTGATCGCCCAGCCCTATCTACTTTTTCTACTTCTAAGTTTCTTCTCCAGTTCTGTTCCAAGTCGGTAGTGAATGCCCTCTACAACCAAAAAGTGATTTCCTTTGAGGCGTTCTTGTTGCTTGCGATCATTGGACGGTTAACGTCAAAGAGATGGAGCTGCAAAAGTGGGAAGGAGGGATTTTGATGGGGACGTCGACATCATAGACATCGGATATGGACCATATCATGTGTACTGACGTTGGAAGAAGCGGAACGGAAACCAGAACCAAGCTTAAAGGAGCAGAATTAGTGTGTTGGAGCAATGCCTAGTCGATTGATTGAACATTCAATCGATCAATCGATTGACCATTCAATCGATCAATCGATTGTAGTCAGTTTTTTATTATTAAAAAAAAAAAAAAAAATGCTACAGTAACTCGATTGATCGACCTACAGTGCTACAATACCTCGATTGATCGAGCTACAGTGCGAATTTTGAAGAATTTAAGTTTTGAGGGCATATTTGTCTTTTTTTTTAGGGGTTTCTTATGTTTTAGAGGCCTCCTAATAAGGTCTTTTAATAAACAATGTAATAAGTTTTTGATTAATGAAAAGAGCTTTTGCTTGTGTGCTTGAGAAGAGCCTCCACGAAGAGTGATTCTTCGCTTCCCGAGAAGGGTTTGGTGTGAAGCTCAAAATCTATCTCCTATCTCTCTCTTTATTTTTTATTTTCTTTCTTTATTTATTTTGATCCCATAAATCTTAAATCCAGCCGTTACCTTTTTCCAAAATTTCCAAAATCAGAACCATTGATTCAAACCTATTTCATAAATCCTAAACTCATCCGTCCAACCAGAAATGCCCCGATATTCAAAACCCACATATCCATCAGAACCATCGAATCATTCTGATTCAAACCATACAAGACGTTAACCAACCCGAATCAGAACCCCTTAGAGGACTCATGATTCCATCATTGAATCCTGAGCAGCGCCCTAATTTGGAATAGCTAGAGTTCTACATCTATGACTGATCCACACCACAAAGCTAACGGATCTAGCGCACAGACCGGACCCTACTCGAATTAAGAGCAATTCTCCAATGGAAACTACGAAACCCTAAGGTATCCGCATTATTTTCAGGTTTATTGTTTAATTAATTTAGTTTAATTTTGGCAAATCATCATCTCATAAGGATTCACGTATTTAGAGTTTTGTCTCGCATTAGATTTGGCTGAGGCTATTCGACCTTCCGTTGCATGCTTGGTCTGAGGAGGTTTTCAACAAGATTGGCAATTGTTGTGGATACCTCATGTTGGTTAATGGGAGCAGTGATGATCTGTGGGAGACCAGCTACACCCAGATCCTCATTGCCAACGATCGATGGGAGTCTATCCCCCGTAGTTGTTTTATTCGCATCAATGGCAAGGGCTGCAGGATCTTCATAGAAATGGAGTTGAGGAGAGGGCTCTCTTCCCTAGGGGCATCCAGAGTATGAATCGAGTTTGGTAGGGGGAGGTGAGGAACACGTATTTCATGGTTCCAGCAAAAAACTTGCGTCGAGTTTCTCCCCACTCAGGAACGGGATAGGTTTGGACGGGTTGACGAAAGTGAACGGCATAGAGGGGATTCACCCTCCAATGTATCAGGACATGGGAGGTCGGCCTCGTCGTCCGGCGAGGTGACAATCTTGAGGGATCATGGTGGCGAGCCGGTTTTGATTGAGGAAGGGGAAGTTGAAACTTGGTCAAATGAACTGCAGGCTATCTTCCAATCGACGGAGAGCCTGGGCAGTTCAAAGATGGAGTCACTGACGGTGATCGATAGCGTTAACTCTACCGTTCTTCCGGATCTCCCTACAATTCTTCCAGATCTATCCCCGTTCGTTAATCCTTCGGTCCTGATTGTTGCTGGATCGGATAAGGCTCCTACAACGGAAATTTTGTCAAATTTTGAAATGGTTTTGGGGGAGATGTCTATCTGGAATTGCCCTTTTATGGTCGATGTGACCCACGCGAGTCCGCAGCAGCAAAGTTTTGACCCTATGCTGGTTGAGACATGTGTTGATTCTTTGACAGCTGGCGAAGTTTTAGCCCTTCATAAAATGGGGATCCGTTCCCTAGTGGTTTCCTAGACACGGTTTTGTGGCAATGAGACCAAGAAGGTTTTCTGGCAAGTGGATAGCGGTGTGCCACATGGCTCTACGGTGGGCGAACCTGGTTCTCTTGTTGGTGGTTTCCCTTCCCAGACAATAGTTTTCCCTGGGTCCTGGTTTCAGTTGCTTGGTGATCAACATAAGGTCAAGATTGTCGCACGTGTCTGCGGGAATGAGGAGGGATCGGGCTCTTGGGTCTCTTTTACTGACGCCTCTTGGAGAGATAGGACGGGTCTTAGAGGTTCTGGACGTGTGGACCTCTGCTTTATGGGCTAGTAGAGGGGCTTTAGTGTTTTGATGTATGGATCCTACAGTGGGCCGTTGGCGTCTATTTTTCGGAAAGACTTTCTTTGTGCAACATAGGCTGTTTGGCTCGGGTCAGGTTCTCACCGTCACGGGTTCTGGCATTGGCTCTTCTTCTAGCCTTGGAATTGATTTGGGTGGTCCTTCTATTTCGCTGTCAAGATCTTCCTGTTCTACTCGTGATTCTTCTGAGGTTGAGATTTCGTCTTCTCGGAAAGACTCAGATCTGTCCTGCTCGTCTTCTTTTGATGCCCTTCTGATCTGGTCCCTCAGTCGTGGGGCTTATGGCAAATGGGAGGAATGTTTTTTAGAGATAATGGAAGGGGTGCTTCTTCTCTGTATGCTGAATCCTCTGGGGCAGTGAAGTTGGGTCACGATGGGATAGGCGGTGATCCGAGTAGCCTTGATCAGATTATTGAATTAGATGAAGATCTGGGGATGTCGTTCCCAGGATCGGAAGACGATCTCAGGGAGATCTTTGAAGCAATTTGTTACAGCCAAAGAATAAATCTGCTACCAGGAAGAAAATTTTGAAATCTCGGGAGTTAGCGAGATTAAAGTGGGTTAAGTCGGATGGGAAAGGGTTGGGATTGCGATGAGCTTTCATTCGGTTCTCGGTTGGGCTTCTGATGCTAAAACTAACACGATGAAAATATGATGGGTTGAGATAATTTGTTAATTAATATGAATAATTAAAATATGAATTTCCCAATAAATTAACACGAAAAATAAAGGGAATTTCAAATAAATAATTTGATTTAGCCCAAAACAGTGTTACTTTCGCCATATGTTCCCTATAAGATCAAGAAGACTAGGTTTCTTAGCAAACAACTACATCTCCAATAGGTTCGGGTCTCGAACAAACTCACAAGTGGGTTCTTTCGAATTGGGCAGAATCTACAACAAAAGGATTCTAGGTATTTGGGAATCAAGGGAAAAAATCCCGTGTTAGGACGGTTGAATGATCATAGGTTAGGTTATGGAAAGATCGAGCAAGCAGAACATGCAGTTAATTCCGGATTTTAGGAATAAAATTAATTAGAAAATTAACTAAGCACTTACTCGTGAGATTGAGATAAGAGTAGATAAAAAGGATAGAAAAGTTGGCCTTGCACCAAACAGCACGCGGAAAGAAGAATCACCCTTCCAAGTTTTGAGAGACTTGAAGGAAACTTTGATAAAAGCTCTCAATTTGCAAAAACACTATTCAATAATCACTCACTCCCTAAAATTGTATCTACAATGCCTTTATATAGGCAAACAACCCCTAACTAAACATAAACTTCAAAGTAAGAAAATTCTAAAACAATTAAAACTCTAAAACGACAAATTTTGCCTCAAAACTTGTCTAGCCACAAATTTGCGGACGAGACTTATGGATGTCTGTCCGAAGGTCATGGACGTCCGTCCTCAGCGATATGCACAAAACAAAACGGTGTATAAATCACGGATGCCCATCCGAATGTCACGGATGTCCTTGCCTTAATTTTCAGAACACCTTCATTATTCATTTTGGAGCCGCTTGGGATGTTTTCACACTCTTCATTCGCCTTCGCCTTGAATTAGATGTCCCCATCAATTCCCCCCGGGTTAGAAGAATTCATTCCCGATGAATATTGGTCGTGATAGTGCTCGAGGATATCCAGATCAATCTGTTGGAACTCTTCTTTTGTCATCCATGTAGTCTCTGAATCTGACTTATTCTTCCACTTGACAAGATACTTTTGAAATCCCCCTTGATTTGTAGACAAAATTTGGATCTTCAAAAATATTCTCAAGTATCTCACGAGAAGGACGTGCAGGCGGAGGTAATGAAATAGGGAGGGAAACAAAGATAGGATCGAATGTGGAAGATTCAAAAGGAATAGGGATGGAACGAGATCCTCGACATTAAAAGTCATACCAATACCAAAATCTGGTGGTAAGTCTAGTACATAAGTATTAAGACCGACACATTTCAAAATCTTATAGGGTCCAGCACTACGAGCCTATAACTTCTTAGTAATTCCTTGAGGGAAGCGCTCAGGTCTATTTCGAACCATCACAAAATCACCCTCTTGAAATTCTTTGAACCTTCTATGAGAATCTGCAGAAAATTTATATTTTTCATCACTCAGATTAATTCTTCTTCTAATCTCAGCATGAATTTCATGAATGCGATGTGCAAATGTAGATGCAGACTCTAATGACCTCTGATTAACTCACATCAGAATAATATCTATTAGTGTCCTAGGTTTGTAATCGTGCACAACTTGAAACGAACTCATCCCTGTCATTCTATTAACCGAATTGTTATATGCAAATTCCGCGACAGGTAAGATGGAATTTCAACTTCTAACATGTTCACCTACAAGACACGTCAAGATTTCCTAAACTCCAATTAACAACCTCAGTTTACCCATCCGTTTGGGGATGATATGTCGAAGAAAATTGAAGCCTAGCCCTCATTTTATGCCACCATGTCTTCCAAAAATTACTGACAAACTTAACATATTTATCTGACACAATGGTTTTAGGCAAACCGTGCAAACTAACAACCTCATTAAAGAAAAGTGTAGCAATATTACTTGCATCTGAGTTTTTCGAACAAGCTATGAAATGGGCCATTTTAGAGAAACGGTCCATAACAGCAAACACTGAATCATGCTTTCGGAAGGTCTTAGGAACCCCTAACACAAAGTCCATAGAAAGATCTTGCCATAGAGTATGTGGCACATGTAAAGGTGTATACAACTCAGTGTTTTGCTTCCTTTGTTGTATCAATTGGCAAACACGACATTGATTGATGATTTTGACAACACCTTGTGTGAAATTGGGCCAGTAAAACCTATCTTAAACCAATGCAACAATCTTGTCGCGGCCAAAATGTTCGGCGCTCCTCCAGCGTATAATTATCAAACGAGAAAATTTCGTAGAGAAGTGCGGGGCATACACAAGCGTGTTTAAAAAACAAACACCCATCGTGTAGGGCATACTTACACTCTCTCAGACTGGTCACTCATGAGTGAGGCGTACTCTTCTCCAAAATCTAGACACGTAGGATAATCATCCAATAAACACTCGAATCCAGTCACCTCAACAATCATGGAGTGTATTGTCGCCACTTTACGGTTAAGAGTGTCAGCAGCCCTATGTTTCAGCATAAAGGTGAACCCTTCCAGTTGTTCAACCCATTTCGCATGTGACAAGTTTAACTTCTTTTGGGAGCTAAAAACTCATAGGGCCTCATGATCTGAGAACTGAACAAATTCTTGTGGTAATAAGTAATGTTTCCAATACTTGAAAGATTGTACTACCGCATAGAATTCCTTATTGTATGTAGACTATTTCTGTCTGGCCTCATTTAGCTTCTCACTAAAATAAGCTATAAGGTGACCCTCTTGGCTCAATACTCCACCAATTCCTTCGTCTGATGTGTCACACGCCACCTCAAAGACTTTAGAAAAGTTCGTAAGGCACATAACTGGAGCCTCAATCATACAGGACTTAACCTCCTTACATATTTTTGCCGAAGCAAGTGTCCATTTATACTCTCCTTTTTTATGCAATTGGTGATAGAGGTCGTTACCGTACTAAAATTACGGATGAACCGCCTATAAAAAGTGGCTAACTCATGGAAGCTACGGACTTCGTAAATGCTCTTAGGCTCAAGCCACTCCACAATAGCCTTGACCTTTTCATGGTCCGCAGTCATTCCTTCAGTGGTTACGACAAACCCTAAGAAGACAACACTAGCCGTCGTGAAAGTACACTCCTTTAGGTTTGCGTATAACTTCTCTGAGAGTCAAACAAACTTTCCTTAAATGACCTAAGTGTTGTTCCTTGTCACGATTATAAATAAGGACATCATCAAGGTAAACCACGAGGACCTTGCCTATAAAAGGCCTCAACACTTGAGTCACGATCCGCATAAATGTGCTAAGCGCATTTGAGAGCCCAAAAGGCATGACAAACCATTCATATAAACCATATTTGGTCCTAAAGGCAGTTTTCCAGTTGTCCCCGGGAGGAACTCAAACTTGATGGTATCCACTCTTCAAATAAATCTTTGAAAATATTGTGACACCAACCATCATGTCCAACATGTCGTCCAACCTCGGTACAGGGAACCGATACTTGACCGTGATTTTATTAATGGTGCGATAATAGACGCACATTCTTCAAAATCCATCTTTCTTGGGTGTGAATAGCACTGGCACAACACGTGGACTAATACTCTCCCTAATAAATCCCTTCCAGAAAAGTTCATCAACTTGCCTTTTCAACTCCGAGTGTTCGGATGGATTCATTCGAAAATGTGGCAAGTTAGGTACAGTATAACCGGGAACCAAATCAATGTCGTGTTGAATATCCCTTAAAGGTGGTAATTCATTCATAAGGTCTTTAGGAAAGACATTGTGAAACTCTCTCATCGTAGGCCCAACCTCTTTAGGAAACTCAACACTCTGACTCTTTGGGTGACTCCATTGTGACAAGAACATAGACAATGTCATCTTCCTTAGCACCTTGTTCAAACTCTAAAGGGTTAACAATATTAATGACCTTAGTTTTCTTCACTCTCTCAACTAGGCCTTTATCATTCAACTTGTTTGTTTTCACAGTAGGCGCTCTAAGAGGTAGAGGGTTTATCTTAATCTTCGTTCATTTGTGCATGAAAGAGCGCACGTTCAATCACCCGAACAATGTAACGTCCTTGTCATACAACGAAGGCCTCCCAAGGATGATATGCCCATCATCCATAGGTACATCGCACCATAAGGTGTCCTTATACGAACCAAACTGTATAGGAACCTAACATTGTAAAACTGGGATTGATGATGAATCGACCCATGCTACTTTATAAAGTCGCGGGTGAGGTACAGGTGCAAGTCCCAAGCGAGAAACTGTGCTTTCTGAAACAACATTAGTACAACTTCCACTATCGACTATGATTCTACAAGCTTTTTCACCACACCTGGCTACAATATAAAAGATGTTATCCCGACGCCATTCGTCAATATCCTTTGATTGGGCTAGAGCACATCTAATCACAAGAGCCCGCAAGATATTACCCTCCTCAATGGGGTAGGATAGTTCCCTAAGACAAGCTACAGTCCGTTCCCCTACATGATCCTCCTCATCACTAGGGCATGATTCGGAATCATAGACTTCTACTTCCTCGTCTTCTTGTTCATCTTCAATTTCCTCTCTTATGAACAAATTTCAGGAAGGACATTGTGCTGCAAAATGTCTAAAGTCATGACACTTGTAGCACTTGTTTTCACAACCACTCTTGGGCCTTTTAACATTGGGGGCCTTCTAACATTGGACTCTTACCCTTATCAGCCTTAGTCATTGGCGTGGCAAGTGAATTGGACCTAGTTGAATGGGTATTGATATTAGGCTTATAACAAACCCATTATCATCGAAACATCTGGTTTGGGGGGTCTGATGGTATCTTTCTATTTCCTCGACTCTAGAGAAACACTCATCTAGATCGGTAACAGGATATGGAATAAGTTCCCTTTACATTTCTCCAACATCGAGATAAGGTATCTTTATCCTGTTCCTCCACATTAGCCTGAAACATCAAGTTCTCAAATTTATCAATGTACTCTGTGACCGACACATTCCCTTGGCGAAGTGTTTAACACTGATCAATGAGACGTTCATTATAGGAAACGGGGACGTACTTCTCATTCCGTTGGATCTTCATGTATGCCCACGTGGAAATGGGAAGAAGACCCTAGGATTGTCTATGACGCTCTATACCCATCCAGTAAAGCCTAGCTTGGCTTATAAGCTTAACTTTGCCAAACCGGACTTTGCGCTCCTAGGACATGGCATGCCAATCAAAATAGGTTTGCAAGCCAGTCACCCACTCGAGATCGACTTTAGGTTGTCTTTTTCCATCAAAAGTAAGAGTGTCCATCTTGACGGACTTCATGATTTTGTCGTCTTGATTGGGTGAGAGATCGCGTCGATGAAGACCGTCTCTTCTACAGTCATTGTTGTGGACTCGAAACTGGTCATCAGTGATAACCCTAATCATTTTCTCGATACAGGTCACTAGAGCCTCATGCTGGGCTTGTTGATCACGCAACTGATTTTGTAATTGAGTATGGTGATCAAGCATCTGGGCTTGTAGATCTGCCTAACTCTTGGTCAACTTAGTTGCAAGTTCATTAATAAGGCCTTTATCTTAGCGAAATCCATAACAATGCAAGACAAACAAATATAAAACCTATAACCTATATGAACATTAACGATCCCAAACTTACCAAATTTGACGTAAAAACTAACACGATGCAAATATGATGGGCTGATATTATTTGTGAATTAATATGAATAATTAAAATATGAATTTCCCAACAAATTAACACATAAAATAAAGAGAATTTCAATTAAATAATATGATTTAACCCAAAATAGTGTTACTTTCGCCGTACATTCCCTATAAGATCTAGAAGACTAGGGTTCTTAGCGAACAACTAAATCTCCAACAATTTCGGTCTCGAATGGACTCATTAGTGGGTTCGTTCGAATCCGGGTAGAATCAACAATAAAAGGATTCTAGGTATTTGGGAATCAAAAGGCTGAAATAGAAGAAATCTTGTGTTAGGATGGTTGAACGATCTTATGTTCGGTTAAGGAAAGATCGAGCAAGCAAAACACGCAATAAATTCTGGATTAATTAGAAAATTAACCAAGCACTTACTCATAAGATGGAGATAAGAGTAGATAAGAAGGATAGAAAAGTTGGCCTCGCACCGAACCGCACGCGGAAAGAAGAATCGCTCTTTCAAGTTTTGAGAGAATGGCACTCTCGAAGAAAACTTTGACAAAAGCTCTCAACTTGCAAAAGCAATATTCAATAATCATTCACTCCCTAAAATTGTATTTACAATGTCTTTATGTAGGCAAACAAACACCATCTAAATATAAAGTTTGAAACAAGAAAGTCCTAAAATAATTAAAACTCTAAAACGACAAGTTTTGCCTCAAAACTTGTCTAGCCGCCAATTTGCGAACGTGACTTACGGATGTCCGTCCGAAGGTCACGGACGTTTGTCCGAAACGATGTGCATAAAACAGAACGACGTCTAAATCACGGATGCCTGTCTGAATGTCACGGGCATCCGTGGGCACAGATGTCCTTGATCATGGATGTCCTTGGGCATGGACGTCCTTGCCTTAATTTTCAGAACACTTTCATTCTTCATTTTAGAGCCGTTTGTGATTTTTCGCACACTTTCTTCGCCTTCGATAGACCATAGGCAATTCTTTCAATCGGAAATCCCCATCAGCTTCTCTTTGTGTTTCTATGAAGTTACTTTCTTGGAATGTGAAGAGCATGTGTGGTCTGAGGAAAAGAGGTGGGGTGAAAAGAATTATCACTTCACTTAATCCGGCTATTTTAACTCTGCAAGAGACTAAACGAGGCAGTTGTGATTGCTTCAAAGTCGCATTCATTCTTGGTGGTAATAGATGGGAATGGGTTGTGCCTGATTTGGTGGGTGCCTCTGTAGGTATCTTTGTCGCTTAGAATTCCCAGTTGTTTGATAAAGTGGATGAGGAGATTGGGGTGTATTCTACTTCTGTTGTTCTTCGAAATATTGACAACGGCAACACCTAGGGTTTATGGTCCCAATGGTGAGGCTGATAGGGAGGATTTTTGGTTCGAGCTCGTTGAGTTGTCGCTAAATAGGATCTTTCGTTATGTCTGGTGGTTTTAAGGCCATTCGTTTTCCGCACAAAAAGATTAGAGATCTACCGGATAGGCCATTGACGCAAAGTTTCAATTCCTTCATTCATGACTGGGCTCTGCTAGACTTGCCGATGAGGGGAGCTAGGTTTACCTGTTCTAGTTTACAAGATATTGCTACATTATTCCGTCTGGATCGTTTCCTTTGTTCGTCGGATTAGTTAAATTTGTTCTCCGATGCGGATCTTTTTGGCTTCGAAAGGGCAGTTTCTGATCATAGGCCAATTGTTCTCATGTGCGACTCGGTGGGAAAAGGACTAACCCCCTTCCGTTTTGAAAATCCGTGGCTAATTAATGAGGAGTTTCGGACTTTGGTTCCTAATTGGTGGGGGGAATGCTCTCCTTCCTGGTCGGCTGCCTTTAGAATTATCTCTAAGCTGGGTCATCTTAAAAATACGATTAAGTAGTGGAATTGGGAAGTGTTTGGTCTTGTTCACGTTGCCAAGGAGTCTCTGTTAAACCGTCTCAAAATTCTGGTGATCTGGAGGAGAGTAGAGGTTTATGGGATTCGGAAAGAGAGGAAAGGCTCAGGGTTAAGATGGACTTTAATGATAAATGGTTGCAAGAGGAAACCTGTTGGAAACAGAAATCCAAGGTTCATTGGCTGGAGGCGGGCGACAATAATACAAAATTCTTTCATACGGTGGCAAACGCGAGGAGCAATAGCAAACTGTTGGGCATGATTTCTGTGGATGACATCGTCTATACCAAGGATAAAAATATCGGATTTCGTTTCGGTTTCAGTGGGAACCGAAATTTCGGCCGAAATCTTCAAACAGTGCCGAAAATTCCGAATTTTTATGTTATCGCTTCGGTTTCAGTGGGGACCGAAACATTTCAGCTGAAATTTTCAAATTTCGGCCGAAAGTTTGAACCATGATCTATACCGACCAATCGCAGATCAAACAGCAGATAGTTCAGTTCTATTCTGACCTCTACACTGATGAAGGATGGCAGCGGTCGGCTCATGACGGAATTCACTTCTCTTCAATTTCTTCAATGTACCAGTCAGTGTTGGAAAGGCCTTTTGAGGAAAGTGCAATCCTTTTAGCTATTCGGAAGAGTGGTAGCGATAAATTCCCCGCTCCCAACGATTTCACTATGGAGTTTTCCTATAGTTTCTGGTCGGTTCTCAAAGCTGATCTCTTGGATTTTTTTTCTGAATTTCATGTGAACGCTTACGTGAATCGCAGCCTTAACTCAACCTTTATTATGCTGATCCCGAAAGTGGAAGTGCGGAAAAGCTTAAGGATTTTCGCCCCATTAGCCTCCTTAATTGCTTGTTTAAAATATTGTCGAAAGTGCTGGCTAACCGTATCAAACCTGTTATGGGCAAAATTATCTCGCACAATCAAGGGGCTTTTATTAAAGGCAGGTAGCTGGTGGACTTAGTGGCTGCTGCTCAAGAGGTGATCCATTCAGCCCATCGAGATAATTATCCGGCAGTGTTATGAAAGGTGGATATGGAGAAGGCTTACAATCAGGTAAGTTGGGCGTGCTTGGATTATGTGTTGTCTCGTTTCAGGTTCGGGGAGAAGTGGCGGAAATGAATGCGGACTTGTTTCTCTACACCGTGGTTTTCTGTGATTATCAATGGTTCGCTGACCAGCTATTTCAAAAGCACTAGAGGGCTCAGGCAGGGAGATCCCCTCCCCCGTTTCTCTTCAATATAGTTGGAGAAGCGCTTGGTGGTCTTATCTCTCGGTCACGACAAATGGATCTCATGAAGGGTATTCCGAATGGTAACCATGGGTGTGTAGTGATGCATCTTCAATATGTGGACGGCACGATGTTGTTTTGCTAGGCTGACTTTCGCGAATTAAAGGTGTTTGGGTAATGTGCTGCTGATTTATGAGGCCGTACCGGGTTGCATGTCAATCTCCTTAAATCCTTGGTGACAGGTGTGTGGATCATCAACTTCTGGCTTGGCTGGCGAGCTCGGTTGATTGCGGGACTGATCAGTTCCCCAATCTCGTATCTTGGGCTACCTCTTGCGACCGGTACCCCTTCTGTGGGGCAATGGGACCTGGTGATCCGTCGGTGTGAAAGTAGGCTTGCCAGTCCCGCAAATCTGTGCTTGCTAGTCCTCCCATTTTCTATATGTCTTTGTTTAAGTGCCCGGTGGCGGTTATTAAGAGGCTTAAGAAGATCCAACGGAATTTCTTTTGGGAGGGTGCGGGTCTGGATTGTTGGTATCATCTTGTCAGTTGGGAGGTGTGTCAGCTTCCTACTAGCTGTGAGGGCTTGGGTATTTGTAATCTGCGGTTGGTTAACATGGCTTTGCTCGGCAAGTGGCTTTGGCACACTGGTACTGATAGAGACGAAAGCTTATGGGTGACTTTGCTGGTCGAGAAATATCGTTGGATGGAGGGTGGCTGGGGAGTGAGGGTGGTCAATGGGATCATAAATGTTTCGGCATGGTGGAGAGGGATTTGCTCCATATGGCTGGATTTTTATAGGGGGTTCCGTTTCTATTGGGGTGACGAGCCTTCGTATCTCCTTTTGGGAGGATCCCTGGGTCGATATCAGGCCGTTGCATGTGTCCTTTCCGAATATTGATCGGAACTCTATTAACCCGGATGGCTTTGTTTCTTATTTCTTCTCTGATTTGGGTGGAGGGGCGGTGTGGGACATTGCCACGAGAAGGCTTCTGAAAGATGAGGTGCAGTCTTTTCTTTCTTTGTTTTCCCTTATTTATGCGGCTGAGAGAAATCAGCAGAGGGTGGATCTCCGTCTGTGACTACTTTTAAGAAGGGGGAGTTTTCTGTTAAATCCTTTTATCGGTTACTTTCTTGGTATCCCCTCGTCCGCATTGAGTGGGTTTTCTTGTCGAAGCCCCGTCCCTCCAAACGTGCAGTTTTTTGGTTGGACCGTCATGCGGGGGCGTATTTTGACCATCGACCAGCTTCTCTCTAGAGGGAAAGATGTGCTATGTGTCTTCAATCGGAGGAGTCTATCTCACACCTCTTACTTCACTGCTGGGTGGTTTGGTACATATGTGGAAGGGCAGCAAGGTGCGTTTTGGAGAGTTGGTTTTTCCACGGTGATTTGGGGTATTTGGTTGGAAAGAAATTATCCTCCGCAAGATGCATCGTCCAACTGGGCTGATTCTGAAATCGATCAAAGATTTGATCTGTCTTTGGTGGCATCTAGAAAAAGAAGGTGCCTCAGGGAGCTCTAGTATTTTTTTATGGAGGATAGTTAGGCTTTGCCTCCTTCCGAGTCTTTTGTTGTTTTGGGGCTCAGGCTGGCTCTTTTCCTTTTTGTTTTTTTGCTTTCCTTTTTCCGTTGTTCTTCTTCTTTTTTGCCCTGTTGCACCTTTGTCGGTGCTTTTGTTTCTGGCCTCCCAGCTTCTCGCTGGCTTTTTTAATAGAAATCTTTTTTACCGACCAAAAAAAATACAGTTTCAGTTGGTGCCAATCATCATTTTGCGACCAAATACTTTAAAATTTTGGTGTTGCAATAAACTATGTTTGTAAGGAAGATTGCAGCTTTAAAAAGCCAAATATAGCACCATCAAAGATGTGAGTGGGAAGTGAGAGGAGTATTCTAGCTAGCCCTCACAAGAGTGTTCTCTTCTTCTAGAAATAACGCCCCTTTCCTAACCACTACTTGAGCTTTCATCACAAGCCCAGGACCCACGCATAGTATGTCAAGGAAAGCTTGTGATTGATTGATGGTTACAGATCCCCCCACACAAAAATCAGCTGTTCATGCTATCAGACCAATACTAGTTTTTCCTTAAATTAAGTGATGAAAGGAACGCTATCTGCAAATCTGAAGTATAGCTAGCTTTTCATTGCTCG
Organism: Chloranthus sessilifolius; assembly: GCA_021018995.1. Classification (NCBI taxonomy): domain Eukaryota; kingdom Viridiplantae; phylum Streptophyta; class Magnoliopsida; order Chloranthales; family Chloranthaceae; genus Chloranthus; species Chloranthus sessilifolius. Next base: position 31,165,445 of record CM037598.1, read on the forward strand.
AACGATAATAATAATGAAACATAACAGACTTCAAGCATACCCAAATAAGCAAATTGCATGAATCAATAGTGTTGATTAATTTCCTCTCTCAAAAATACAAGCAGTGGCTTGAAACTAAGACTATCTGTAGCAACTAAAATAACTATAAAAAAATGCATTTTATTCTCCTAATTTCTTCATTTTATTTAAAACTGATTTCCGAAGATTAACTTCAACCACAGCAACTTGCCGACAGGATTTAAAATTTCCCTGGATGGGTAGGTATTTGATTACAAAATTACCCGAGCAGCATTTCTATAGAGATACCCTGAAGCCGACAACAATAAACCAAGACCCGATTCATAAAACAATAAAATTCATATAACAATAAAACAGCAAATTCATATAATTTACCGTTGCAGACAAAAAAAAGCTACTGAAAACTATCACTGATCCAAACAAGAATAAAGATGATACCATGCCCGAAGCATCTCGTCCACCACAAAGCAAGAACATACCATCTGAGCGAGCACTAGCTGTTGCATACCTACAAAGTCATGTGACATGATGTTAAGTTCTCACAAAATTAATATATTAGTGAGCAAATCTATACTGTATAATCAATCGTCCACCCCTCTAACAGATGGATGAAATATTGAGAAGGTCTCAAAGTTCACAGTTGCAGTCCAACAAACAAGAGGATGACACAGTGGGAAGAGACGAGAGGAAATTCTCCAAATTGGGAAATTTCAAGAAAGAGCAAGTGGACACATTTACTTAGAATAAAATACCTCCAAATTTCCCTTAAACCATGTCTGTACCATGTCTGTAGTATAGTACACTAGTTAGTTTGATTTGAGGTGACAGTTTTGAAGAGTTCTCGACGACCTCTATCATATATGATGATTTGGATTCAGTTCAAGTATGGTTGATGCTTTATTTTCAAGAAACAAAAAGATTGCAAAAACCTGACCACAATCCCTTTTTTTATGGAGATTGCAGTGAGTCAGTTTGGATTTTCTTTGGCAAACTTAATGTGATGAACTGTTTTTTACCTGCAAAACAGTTAGAAGTCATCTTATTCATTTGGATAAGTACCAAGTTCACAGTGATGAAAAAATCAGTCCAAAAGGATGCCCGTGCAAGCCTATTTTCGACCATTTTCAGCCTTTATTTAACACATGTTGTTCTCCCACCACTGTAACCTGTTTTCATGGCGTTCTATGAGCCAATACACAATGGGGGAACCATCGACTCAATTATATTGTATATGCTTGATTGGGCAGTCATTGACATTTTCATACATGATATTTGAGAAGAACCTCACATTTTGATTATATTTCTATGCAGTTGCATTATCCCTTTCCCTTATTGTGGTTTATGGAGCCAAAACTATTTATGGACAGTGAAAGGCTGCCCCTTGTGCATCAATGTTGTGAGGCTTGGTGGGAATAACTTTCCTGCATGGTCTCAATCAGTTAAAAATTCGTAGTTTTAAAACTTGGCCAGTAGATGAGTTAAGTCGGCCGAGTTACTCGACTCGCCAGGATTTCAAGTTGAGTCTGAGACGAGTCAAGATTTTGCTAGGATGATGCAAATAAGGGTTCATAAACTACCCTTACATGAAAAAAAATTTCATGAGATATGGTTTTAGAAATCTATCGTTTTAAAAATATTAAACTACCCAATTTATCAGCATAGCTTTCCATCTTTTTCATTGTAACCTTTTTTTTATTTTAATAAGATATATATTTTTTGAAACATATACTAAATTACCAGGTCGGAGCGAGCCGAGTTTATCTGAGTCTTCGAGTTAACTTGACTCAACTGAATTTCGAGTCGAGTCGAGTTTACGTGTTTTAAAACTAAAATGCATGCTGGAGGCGTGATGAAACTTGGCTACCTCGTAGGAAAAAGCAAATCAACTAATGATGTAGATCCTGAATTTGATAGATGGGAGGCTAATACTTGTACTGTCTTGCATGACAGAAAAGTTTCATGCATCCACACATTCCTACACCAGTGCAGGATCATTCTGAATTTGTTTAAGAGACTTGCACCCCTTCTGATGTTCAAAGTAGGGGGAATGAGTGTGGTCATGGCCATGGTCGCGATTGAGAGGACGCTCTAGTGGTCATGGACCTCGTGGCCCGGTAAGTCACAGTTATTGCAATAAGCATGGGCATACTCGTGATTCTTGCTATTGGCTCAATGGTTTCCTTACACGTACTTCACATGCCTCTGCTCGTGCTGCTTTTATTGACGTGCCAGTTACCATTGCGACAAATGCATCAAAGAGGTCTCATCTACCGAGTTTCTTGACCTGCAGCGAAGTGTTAGCAACTTGACCTAGATTCTACCAAGAACCCACTAGTTGAGTCCATACGTCAATGGAATTAACATAAACAAGAATGATAAGCCAAAAAAGTTATGAGTCCATACGTTAATGACAAGCCGTACCCAATCTAGATCGTGCTATAGTCTAAGACCGAAGGTTATGAGAAGGTCTCCATGTTTAACCTTTATTACTTAACCGAAGAGACATGGTACGAAGGTTAATGTAGAAACCAATCGAAGGATGGGAGAAAATTGGAACCATGATTAAGAAAGAGATTATCATGTCCATGATGCATGCCGATTTTTCATGTGTATTAAATGAATAATTTAAATGACCACACTATGAAACTAGGATAGGGACTACGCCACAATGTTCAGTTGAATCTTATAATATGTTTCAATTTTACTTATTGCCTTGCATATTATATTCTCTTGTCAAATTATTGATAACATATTAACAGTAACTGATCCCTTATGTGTTACTATGAGTTATGAACCTTTTCTATTAGCTTCATCATGTGTGGTCCATACAGGTTTACATGGTAAACTGACTCATTGTTTGGGATTCCAAGGAGTACAGCCATACATGCAGTTGCTGATGTAGCCTGACGGAAATCCAGATTTAAACGAAGAGGGAATTGAAGATTAGTTGATCAGTTTCTTTAAGTTTAGAAAGGACTTTAAGACATTTATTTCAGATTTATTGTTCAGTTGTGGGCAAGTTTATGTTAATGTTGGACTATGTTTGATTTCAGTTTTAAGAAGAAGAAATAAAAGTAATATAGTAGTCTTTTATGCCATGCATTGGTGAAATTCTTAATGTTAATTAGTTATCATTTGCACAATAATGATTGGTAATACGAGAAAAGAAAATTATGTGCATTATATGGTTATTTCCGTTGTGATCATGTGGATCTTTATGAATCATTAACATTGTTTATGACCATGGATATGTAATGCGGAGTGATGTCTCTAAGTGAGCGCATTGATCTGGTGTGTGAACTTGGGGACGTCACACCCTAGGTACATCCACTTCAACTTTCCATGCATCTTCCTCCTCCACCAATCCTACCTAGGGTCATAGATTCAGGGGTTCCTCTGACCATGTGACTGATAAGTCTCCACTTATTCTCCTCATTAGCAACACCTTTTATTGCTACTACTAGTCTACGTCTTGCGTATGGGACCTTTACACTCATCAAGAATGTTGGAACTGCTATGATGAGCAACCATTGTTTTGAAACTCGACCGAGTAATTTCAAACTCAGCAGAGTTGATTTGACGCAACTCGGTTTCAAAAAGCTCAGTCTAAGACTTAAAATTTAAGAGTATTGATTTACTCAATCAAATTTTAAGTTGACTAACAGACCTAACTCAATGACTTAAAACAAAAAACCTAGTTTTTTTCAAAACACGTTAACTTATCCATCAAGTGGGTGGTTTGCGGGTCATTTGGAATCTGTAAAAGCAGCAAACTTTCCCTTTTAACTCCCACCTATAAAATGTAAGTTTTGGGCTACATGAGTATAGAAACCTTAGCAGCCATCAGATTCATCCAAAGAAGATGAAGAGGAAGAAAAAAAAACCGAACATGTTTTTCTTAGTGATGAGGTAATTCACTGTCAAATACAGGAAGCATCATGTGATTCATTGTATTTTATAGTGAATCATTAGAATCATATAATGATTCACTTAGTGAATCACCTGGTTAATTATAACTATTTAGCTATGGTTAATGGGAACTCACCTTAGGGCAATTATAAAGCCCTCACCATCCCCCTTTTTGGGCCATATCCAAACCTTTTTGGCCAATCCAATTTATCCAGAGGCTAAACATCATTAAACAATCGTCCAGTCAAAAACAAGTTCTCATCCAAGGTTCAAACTATTTGACCTAGAAATTTTAATACATATCGTTGCTCAATGCTCATAACTAAACGTAGTGTTCATATTGAAGTACTGGGATTCGACATTACAGATCCTCCAATGGGCATCAGCATAGTTTTTGTGATACCCAAAGGTTACAAAAGACTTTGCCAGTAGGACAACTTGGATCAGAAAAATTGTGCACCCTTAGGCACTAAATGACTTAAAAGTCGGAAGGTATGATTTTATTTTAGGAGAAAGGAGATGAGAGTTGGTCAATTTCTTCAATATATATATATATATATATATATATATATATATATATGTTGGCGGTGTATATGTGTGGTGGTGGTGGGGGGTGTGGGTGTGTACTATTGGGAGCTCACAAAATTGCAAGCCATCTATTGAACTTAACCCAATAATGTGACCATCAGAAGATTCAGATGTCCGGCCATCAAATCGTATGTTTTAAATCCTCCGATAATTGTAAGATCTGGTTCAAATGACAATCTGCCATTTGGAGGACTTCTAGCAGCAAAAAATAATTCCATTTTATAAGATCCATAGCTCTACATTATCAAGCTAATGATTGTCGTAAATGAATAGAATCTAGTTTTTGTAATGATTGTTATAAATCACTAAACTGTAATGAGAGTTGTAAATGAATACAATCTAATGTTTTCATATTTGAAATATATTTTTATTTTTATTTTAATATTGAAAAACACATTTATTACCCAGTCAAGTATTTTTTTGAGTTTTCAAGTTAATTTGGCCAGGCTGACTTTCAATTCGAGATGAGCTATTAGGTCTTCGAACCATGAATATTATCTCAACCTCTCTGGGCCTTGGTTATGTTCTTAATGTATCTGATTTAACTCTTGATCTCATGTCTGTTAGTTTCTTAACTAAATCTTGGAATTTATTTATATCCTTCTTACTCTACCTTACAAGATCTGATTACAAGGAAGATTTTTGGTATGAAACATGAAAGTGGTGGCATGTACTACTATACGGAGAAACCATCTGCTGCTTAACATCTTCTACTTTTTAGTCCTCCTTAGTTCTTTGTGACTTAAGCATGAAATTGGTGGCTAGTCTTCCTTAGTTAAGAAATTTTGGCATGAAAATGGTGACAAGCACTAAGCGGAAAGCCCATCTGCTGCTTTACGATCTACTTTTTAGTCTTCTTTATCTTCTTGCATGCTTGGTTGCGATACGTCCATGTGAAAACTTTAGGTCATATGATTCCTATTTTTACTTCGTCTTCAAGTAAATGACTTTGGAACATGATGTATGCCAACTACCCAAACATGTTCGAACTGTTTATCATTCCAGGAGACATATAAGTGGTACCTTATTTTCCACTATCCACTCTGATGTGTGGACACCTTCCCTTATCTCTGATTTTAATGGATATACCACTATTTTGTTACATTCATTGATGGTTTTTCTCCCTCGATTTTGGTTTACTTACTGAATTCTAAAGATGAAGTGTTTAATGCATGCATTTTTTTTACAGAATGATATAAACTCAATTCGATGGGAAAATTCATACGTTAAGGTCTAACCACGGGGGAGTTAAGTGTCACTCTTTCACGCACTACAGAATTGAACTTCAATTGTCACACCTCATAACAAAATGGAGTGGCAGAGTGTAAGAACTGCCCAATTTTAGAGGACACATGCTCTATACTCCGCAGCGTCCATGTTCCAAAATCTTATTGGTCTGTCGACCTCGACTGCACGTTTTCTCATCAATCACATGCCTTTTAAAAATTCTTCCAAAAAAAAAAAAAAAAAACCTGCACATGTTTTGGTCATGACCTAAGTCCAAAAAATAATAATAATAATAATAATAAATTTGATGATTAGTCAATACCTTCATCTTTTTGTGACACTCTACCTCCTAAAAAGCATACAGTTGCAGACAAGTAGGTGTATACTGTGAAAAATCGAACCGATTAAGAGTTAAACAATATAAAGCTCGCTTGGTAGGTAAAGGGTTCACATGTACCTAGGAGTGACAACTATAATGGGACAATTACTCCTGTTGGTAACCTCAACCTTGTATGTTCGCTCCTGACCGTCGCTCCACTAGAGGCTATTGCACCTTTCTTGGCAGTAATATTGTCACTAGAAAAGTAAGAAGCAACCTGTTATCTCTCGCTTGAGTTATTAATCTGAATATACACTCCCAAGACCCATATTTCTCAACGATTGCTGAATATTTTTACGAAAACGGATGGACCAGCTAATCTTCAAGACATATTGGCCAAATTGGGCATGACTGAAAGCTCTGCGCCAACTTGAGGAGGGTGTAATGTAGATACACGCATTTTTGGTATATGGTAAACATTGTATAGGACTAGTGATAGTGTTATTTTATGCTTCTTGTATGGGCATACTTGTAAAAATACTTCTTAACATACAAAGGGTGGGGTAGAGACTCTCTACCCCTAAAAAGAAATTTACGCAATTTTCTTCTTTTCTTCTCCTTGATTCTTTCTCATCATTCTCCTAAACCCCAAACTTCTTCCTCCTCATCTCTTGATTTGCATTTGTCATGAGGGCAGATCTCGGTGGTGTATGTGAGTGTTCGTCTGTGTGAGTTTGTTACTTGCTTATTAGTGTATGTGTGTATAAGCCATATGAATGAGTGTGTTTCTAAGAATTTATTCACTTAATATAAAGGCTAGTGACGACCCGTCTACCCACTAAGCTCTCCCATAATCTTCCCTTCTCTTTCTCTGATTTGCATTTGTAATGAGGGCAGATCATAGTGGTGTGTGTGCGTCTGTGTGTGTGAGTGTGTTACTTGTGTATTATTGTATGTGTGTATAAACCATATCAATGAGTGTGTTTCTATGAATTTATTCACTTAATATAAAGGCTAGTGACGACGAGTCTACCTACTAAGCTTTCCCATAATCTTCCCATCTCTTTCTCTCTATCTTCTCTCTTATTCTCTAAACCTAACCCTAAAATCATTAACCTGAACCTAATACCACCTCCTAAACCCTAATACCACTCATCTAATCTTGTTTGCTCAAATCCCCTATCAACTTCTGATCTATCATGAGTAGTGGAGATTGAAGAATGCCCCAATAGATACACGCTTAAATGAGTAAAGGCCTCTGCAATGGAGGAATCTCACTACCACAAGATATTTAAGCCCTAACTGGCATAAACTCTGATCGCAAGCCAGAAGGAAACTTAGCAACATAGAATTCTTCATGTTTGTTATGCCATAACCTCGTAAATAAGAGTGTAGATAATGCATGTTTAGTTTGTCTCACGTACCCCGTAGGATAGATTAGTATTCTCCTACACTCTTGTCACCCTATTGGCAGGTGAAGATTTTCTAGAATAACTCATAGGTACAAGTTAGGGTTTGTCTTCGTTAAGTACATCTATTTAAGGGTTTTCCAAACATTTTTAGCAGTTTTATTAAACATCACCCTCCCATTGATAGTTTGGTCCATGCTATTCCATAAAAGAGACCGTACTTGGGCATTTTCAGTCACCAAATCTTTTAAATTGGCTAAGGTTTGAGCATGTGCAGGTGAAGTTATGTACTTTAACCTACGCCTACTCATAAGAAATTTTTTTACAAAAGTAGCCCAATGTAGGTAGTTTGCACCATTCAATTTAATAGAAGTGATTTGAAAACCCATAGATTCAGAGGAAGATAAAAATTGTTCTTAACATCTCCTTTTCCTTCCATTTTAGTATTAAAAATAACCAGAAACACGCAAATGTGTAAAGAGACTTAATACCTTACAAATGATGTTGATTTACATAACCAATTGGGGTCACAACTCCAGTAAATAAGATTCACAGCAACAGAATTCAAGGAAACAGATTTATAGTCCGAACATAAATAAATAAATAAACTACAGGATCTTTGGATTTAAAGGAGAACTAGCATTCACAGCACATTTGAAATCGGAACCCTGAAAAAAGATAGAGAAAGAAAGGGGGCAACTACATGAAAGATTCATCCTCTAGTATGAGACAGAATACCAATCAATAAAACAACGAACATAGAGAACATATGATGATATATTACAGAAATAACATAAGAGAATGAAGAAGGGGACAGAGTAAAATATAATCAGAGATTAAGTTTAGGGAAATACAAAGAAGAACAAGAGAGAGAGAGAGAGAGAGAGAGAGAGATTGAAACCCTAGAGTATCTCGCTCTGATACCATGTTGAGTGATGCGCTTTGGGGGATCGATTAAATATAAGAAATGAGCAAGATAATAAAGTAATAAAGAAGTCAGAGAGAGAGAGAGTTTGAGGGGGAGGGGACATAGCAATGTATCACACATCCTCGAACCTTAATTTTTGTTAGATAAACTTTTCTATAAATTACAGTTACATTAATACAACTAATTAATAAAAAACCAAAAATGGCACTTCTGTCCCTAACTTACTAACACATCTAATCTCTAAATGTGCTTAACATTAACAACTGTAAATAAGAATCTAATAGGGAAATCTCAATATAACCTATTTGTTTATTGTTTTCTCTTTGCTCTCGTCATGCTTCATGTGCTTTGCTTTACCCTGAATCTTTGTACTTTTTCTCTTCTTTTCTTGAATTAAAATTTTGTTACCACTTACCGTTGCATAATATTATATATATATACATATACATATATATATATATATATATATATATATGATTATTGTGAGTGTAGCAATTACAACATTTCTTGGGAGAAGGGCCGAAAACCAATTTTTTCCTCCCATTCAACAAATCGTCAGTGTCCCATATAGATGATGATATTGTTAGTCATTAATGGGTTCAAAGGTTATAGTCTTGGACAACAAATTTTATGCTATAGTGTGGTGCCTAAAAAAATAATTTTCCACTAGTCGAAAAAATAAATAAATAAATACATTTGCCAACAAACAATAAGTGAAGTAACCTCCTCTAAACTTTAATACAGCAACAAAGATGCATATGTCTAACTGTACTGACTTTCAGAGGGACTATTCAAGTACATCCGCTAAACAGTAAAAGCTATAGGTTCCATCGCTTATTTCCAGTGAACTATAGCAAAACTAAAAACAACTTCAACATCAATCACAAAACATTTTTCGTTCTGTTAATATAACAATCTAAACAAATGAATTTACAAGAGAAAGTCAGCATTCGGTTAAGGCTTGTATGTACACACAGTACCCACTTTAGATCCACATGATTAGATTATCATGCAACTCAATATTGTTGCTGTTACAAAAAAATGAATAACAGATCAACTCAGTAGATGGAACTACAACTGAGCATGGTATATCCGAATATTGAGCTCAAGGGACCAGTTAACTTGTATCCACTACACAAGTCTTCCTGCACAAGATCCTCATGCTCCAACATTTATTCAATTCATTTTAATCAGTTCTTCCCGGGTTTGAAGATTCGGTCAGGCCGACTTGGTTTCTTTAGCACCAATAACAAGTCACCTGGTATATAGGACACAACCTAGTCTTATATGTATCAGTTGAGCAGGCCGATAAGTGGGCCAATGCCTGCAAAAAACTAGGTCATTTTGGTGCTCCAACTCAGAAACTAGACTAATTAGCAACCATCTGGTTCAATTTACTTGGTGGCGAACTCCTCTCTCAAAATGAGTTCAGAAATCCTGGTTTCACGGGTTGACCACTCAGCAAAATGACCATACCGTACCTGGAGAAATCCTAAAGGAAACATCAACTCCCATTCAAACTTGAGCATCGCAACCATACACCCTTGAGTAATTTTTTATCAGAAACTGAAATTTCAGAGTAAGTCCTATTGGTTGCTTGTTCTATATATTGGGGAAGTTGAAGATAAAAAATCTACATGTACAAAAAAAAAATATTTTGTTCGCTAAAACAAAACGAATTTAAGCAATACAAATGCATCAATGGGGTGTCATTGCTTGGGTCTGTAAAAAGCCAAAGCTTAGGTCTGCATCCCATCCACCCCTCCCAGAACCCTATACATATGGGACCAGCACTGGATAATGGCTTTTATCTTTGAATGCATAATAAATGCCCACAATGAGATAAAGAAACTTTCAGTAAAAAATTCTAATACACACCGCACGAAAACTAGTTATTTTTGTGAGCAACTTCAAGTTAAACTACGCCACATGTAACAAGCAACAGTGATTTTGAAACTGAAAAGAGAATCCATTTCTTTATCAATATCATATGAACTTAAACAATGTAGTCTCACATTCTAGCAGATGGTTTGTCTCCTTCCGGATTGAGCCTCTGCCATCTATATGGTTTTTGTGCAGTATCAAATGCCCAGGCGTCTGATAGAACTCTCTGCCCTACAACACAACCATTGGAATTTCAATAGATTAAAATGAAAAAATTTCTGAACATACAAGTATCAAGATTAACCCTCAAACATACCCTTTTCTTTCAATGTATATTATACCATTCTCAGATAGATAACTGTGGTATCATAGTGTAATGAACCAGATTTTCGTATGTGGTATGTGTGATTGATAATTAATTAGGTCCTTGGTTAACAGAATCTATGAGATATCCTTCTGGTTGAAGGCTTGAGTTATAGGCAAGAGGTCAGAGGTTCAAAACTTGATACGTAAGTTTTGAACCATTATTTTGAACTTTGAGGTAAAAGCCTACTCACCCTTCGTTGGTGTGTTAGCTTAACAGTGAATAATCTCCTGTAAGTGATAGAAAAGTGGGTTACGAAGAAACCTAGTCATACTCTCTTCGAGAATTCCCCGTAAGTAAGAACCATAAGAAAAACCTCTCCTTTTCCCTTTCAGAAAACCCTAGCCGCCCCATCTCGTCTTCTCAATCTCCTTCTCCACCCTAAAATCTTTTGGGTATTTCTTCCACAAGAAACTCTTTGATCTCTTCCACCATCTAGATCAAGGAGGGAGAAGATAGGACAACCGGGCGGACGAGAGTTTTCGACCCAAATCACCTCAACCATCGATCATCGTAGATCTACCGTTCACACCCCAAAAGGTAGATATCATTATTCTTTATTACGGTTATATTTTCGAGAAATTTACGTTCTAGTTAATAATTGTTGGGTTTTCACATCTTTAATTCGGGTTTCGATGTCAGGCTAGAAAAGAAAATAGGGTTTACTTTCACATTCGCATAAAGTCGCTCGAGCGAGATTCACTTTCGCTTGAGTGAGAACGCTTCAGAATCAAGGCCAAATTTTCGGTCGAATCTCGCTTGAGCGAGATACTGAAGACTGCACAGAAATTGTTCTGTGATAAGTCGCTTGAGCGAACATTGCTCGTCGCTCGAGCGAGTTAAATCAGAGTGTCGTTTCAGTCCTCTTTTTGAAATAGTGTTAAGTACTTTGGATTGTCGTAATTATAACCAATCATTGACGCATCACTTGTGTATGTGATGTAGAGGATCATCTCGCTTCCTTCTCACGACATCAGGACCGAGGTAGCTGAATTACAATGCACTCTTACGTGTTACCTCTTCATTCATAGTCATTAGTGATTGGCAAGTTAGAAATGGCCCGTATTGTTAGTCTTAGAATGTGAAATCATTGATCATTGTACCATTGTTGTGTATTTGAATTTGATTTAACGTATAGAACATGGAACTCTTATGGCGTATTGAAATTCTTGAACATTGAAACGTATTGAACTCCCAGTGAATATTGGAACTCATCGAACATTGAAATACATTGAATTCACCTCGAATATTGGAACTCATCGAACATTGAAATATATTGAATTCACATCGAATATCGGGACTCATCGTGCATTGAAATACATTGAATTCACATTGAATATTAGAACTCATCGAACATTGAAATGCACTAAACCCTCATTGAAAATTGGAGAGTAAATTTGACTTCTGAATTAGCTATATATTATGAACCCAAATATTACGTTGTTAAAAAATGCATGTGATTTGAAGAGTTGATCTGAACGAATCCAGTGCGACGGCACCTACTGAACCATGACGACGACCTCTGAACCGCCCAAATATTACTCACAATGCAAGAGTTTGGGCATACTGAAAAATTGTTCATGAACGACGATGGTTTGGATTCCCATCGGCTGCCTCTGGCCCGATCGCTATACTTGCGTTAGAGATTTTAAGTTATTATTTAAGTTATGCATGAATATAACAAGTTGCATATAACATGTAACAGAAATTTCGTTAACTGCATTCATATGAAATGTCAAATAATTGACTAAATGATCGCATGGAACTAAATCTCGAACGTGACAATAAGACTCCCTGAATTTGAAATTCTTAGAGATGTATCTCGAATCAATCATTGAAAACTATGTTTGAGTGAATAGGGTGCAAGTTTATATTGTGATTTTTCTATTGAGCTTGTGGAATTTTAGCTCACCCCGACATTACGTGTCACAGGTACTGACGTTGACCAGGAACCCAAATTGGCGCTAGAAGACGAGGAAGATCTTCCGCCAAAGAGTTATTATCCTTAGTTGATCTCGATTTTGTTAGTTGGTATAATTTTAATGAATGTTATTAAATGATTTGGTTACATTGATGTGCGTGCCACTGTTTGTGTGACGAACGGCCGTCACCGGTGGTATCACTTTGGATGGATGATTTAGTTATGGATGTTGAATATTTAATTCAATTAAAATTGCTTGATCTCTATTGATACCAGGTAAATTCTATATATAGACCATGACCTATGATCTAACGACCCGGAAATCTCTACGTTTCGGCTCGAAAATTTCAGGTTGTTACAGTTGGTATCAGAAAGATGGCTTTAAGTCCTATCGAGAAATAAGTTGGAATTTCACAACCTCCTTTGACTTGTTCCTTGTTCAATCCTGATAGATCCCAATGACCCCATGTCGTCGACCAAGGAGCGTCCATACAAAGGGTACCTCTAACGGAGTAGGAATTGCCACTCGTTTGAATGGCATTCCCTCAGGAGGAAATAACCACGATCACGTCGGACAATTATTGGAAACCATGGCAAATTCAATGGCGCAACAGACTATCCTGCTTGCAACAAGACAGCCACCCTCCGGATTCCAAGAGCTCCGAAGGATGAAGCCTCCCAGCTTCATGAGGGAGGCAGATTTGAGCGAAGCCGAGAAGTGGTTGAACCAGATGGAGAAGATCTTCCGTGTGATACCCTACACGAAAGACGAGAAAGTGAGGTGGGCATCTCTCCAACTTGAAGGAGAGGCTGACCCTTGGTGGAAATCAATGGAGAGGACTAGAGAACAGGAGACACTAAATACACCATGGACGTGGGCCCAATTTACTGAGACGTTCAATGAGAAGTACTTCCCAGAATCCGTCAAAGATCAGTGGGAGGTAGATTTCATTTCCCTAACTCAAGGGCAAATGAAAGTGGTCAAGTACGAAGTTGAATTTACGAGACTCTCACAGTTCGCGCCACAACACGTGGCAACAGAAACCATGAAGGCCAAGAAATTCGAACGTGGCCTAAAACCGAACATCCAGGAGAATCCCTATTTAAGTTGAGGACCTATGCAGAAGTCATGGATAGGGCCCTCAGCGCTGAACGAGATATAGAGAATATGTACAAGCGAAGTAAGCAACAGAATAAGAACAAGGGAAGTCGAGCACAATCATTCCCCAACGATCAAACAAATAAAAGGACTAAATTTTCAGCTCCAGCGCCAGTTCTACCAGCACCAACCACGAATATCAAGCAGGTGTCTTCTGCACCTGTAAAGCCCTTTCACCCCTCGCAATCTACCACAACCGAAGCATCGGTGGCACAAAAGACATCATATACCACTGCATCCGTGCCACCTGAATCATGCCCACGATGTGGAAGGCATCACAAGTTGGAGAATTGCAGATGGACCAAGGGTGGATGCTTCCGTTGCGGCCAGAAGGGACATCTAATAAAGGATTGGCCCTAGAAGGATAAGGAACAGACCACACCAGTATCCACTCAGAGGTCCTCTCAACCTATAGTCTAGGGTCACGCCTACGCAGTATCTACCCGTGATGCTCAAGCCAAGAACAACGTCGTACAAGGTAAATTTTAAATTATTGTTGCTTAGAGTTAATGATTTACCTTTAAGCTAATGAACATTCTCGATAATCATTCGATTATGAAATTGCATGAACACTATAACATGTAGTATAGATTGATTTATTTAATGATATGAACCCTAGGTACCTTACACATGTATCAAAGTAGTGACATTTGTCAGCACAAGGCACATGTATTGATAAACCCCGGCTCTATGCACTCCTTCGTGACACCTCAATTTGCCACCAAATTGAGCATTGTACCAAAGCCTTTAGTCTTTGTCTTATCCGTTTCGGTTCCTAGGAGAAATTCAGTAAACACAGACACCATCTGCCAATCGGTTATCATTCCGATTGAAAACCAGGAAACAACGATCAATTTGATTATCTTGGATATGCAAGGATTTCGATGTGATCCTTGGTATGGATTGGTTGTCCACCTATCATGCGAGTGTTGACTACCTCCAAAAGATAGTTACCTTTTGTCCCTCAAAGGGTGCAATGTTCAGATTCTATGGCATTAAGTCAAGGATGGCACCCTTCATATCAGCTATTTGAGCCCAACGTCTGTTGAAGAATTGAAATTGCGGATATCTCTCATATATACAAGATACGTGAAGAGAAGACCAACATCACGAACATTCCCATTGTTTGCGAGTTTTCAGAGATCTTTCCCAAAGAATTGTCAGGATTACCACCAGACAGAGAAGTTGAGTTTGCAGTCGACTTGATCTCAGGCACAGAACCGATATCTAAAACTTCATACCGTATGGCACCGGCCGAATTGAAAGAGCTCAAAGAACAGTTGCAAGAGCTCTTAGATAAGGGATTCATTAGATCAAGTGTTTCTCCATGGGGAGCACCCGTCTTGTTCGTCGAGAAGAAGGACGGATCGATGAGGCTATGCATCGATTATCGTCAATTGAACAAATTAACGATCAAGAACCGCTACCCACTTCCCCGCATGATCTCTTTGAGCAACGATCTTTGATACTATCCGAAAACTCCAAATGACGGATGAAGATCTGATGGCCATCAGACAGGATGTAACAAGCAGTAATAGACTTGACTTCTCCATCAGAGAAGATGGTTCACTACTCTTCAGAGGTCGACTTTGCATACCAGCTGATACCTAAATTCGACGCCTAATTCTCGTGGAAGCACACAAGTCAAAATATGTTATACATCCTGGGTGTACAAAAATGTATCAGGACCTGAAAAAGAGTTTATGGTGGAGGGGTTTGAAGAAAGATATAGCAGAATAGTGTCAAAGTGCTTTGTATGCCAATGAGTGAAAGTTGACCATCGAAACGCCTCTGGTTTGTTACAACCATTGCCTATACCTCAATGGAAATGGGAGGATATCTCCATGGATTTCATCCTTGGATTGCCAAAAACATTAAAAGGATACAATGCAATTTGGGTGATCGTAGACCGTTTAACCAAGTCTGCTCATTTCCTACTTTACAGCACAAAGCATACAGCTGTCCAATTGGGAGAGTTATACGTCAAGGAAATCGTCAGATTACATGGCATCCCAATGAGCATCGTCTCGGACAGAGATTCGTTATACACCTCAACGTTTTGAAAACATTTCCAAGAGGGAATGGGTTCGAGACTGGACTTTAGCTCCGCATTTCATCCCCAGGCAGATGGTCAGACAGAAAGAGTGAATCAGGTCATTGAGGACATGTTGCGGGGATGCATGTTGGACTTTCAATGGCCATGGGGCAAACACCTTCCGTTGATCAAATTTGCCTATAATAATAGTTACCAAGCAAGCATTGGAACGGCTCCTTTTGAGGCGCTTTATGGTCGAAGGTGCAAATCACCACTCAACTGGGAAGAAGTAGGAGAAAAGTTTTTGTTGGGTCCAGAACTTATTGAGAGCACAACTGAAGCGATCAGAGTTATTCGTGAACGCATGAAGATTGCTCAAAGCTGAAAAAGAACAAATATTGAGTTTCAGGTAAAATTTAATGAAAATTATTCGTGTCATTTCCTTAATGTTTATATCCATTATTGAGACACTGACTTCTTTTCAGAAAGGAGATAATGTTTTCATCAAGATCTCGCCTACAAACGGCATGATGAGATTCGAAAAATGTGGAAAGCTAAGCCCACACTACGTTAGCCTTTGAAGTATTGGGACGAGTCGGCAAAGTCGCCTACCGGATTGCCTTGCCCCCTCAGCTCTTAGACATGCATAACATCTTCCACATGTCTATGTTGAGAGCATATGTAAAGGACCCGACCCATATCATGGATAATCAGTCCATTGAGATCCATGAAGATATGACTGTCACAGAAGAGTCAATGCAGATCCTTGATCGTAAAGAACAAGTTCTGCGTACCAAACGGATTCTGCTAGTGCTCGTGTTGTGGCAGAATCATTCATCAAAGGAGGCTACCTGGAAGCGTGAGTCGGATATAAGTAACAAATACCAGCGCCTCTTCGAATAAGGTATGAAACTATTTTTGAAAATGAAAAATTCAAATAAATGTTATAATAGAACTTGACACCAACGCATAGAACTGCATAACCAAAATTTTACCTTTAGAAAAGTTTATGAAGCTTCTCGCTCGAGCGACCTCTGGCTTCCGCTCGAGCGAGGTTCTTCAGAACTCTCTCACAAAACTCTCGGATATTGTTCGCTCGAGTGCGATAATTATGTCTCGCTCGATCAAGTACCCTCGTTCTTCCCAGGTTAAACTTTCTGTCATTTATCACTCAAGCGACATTCAGTTTCCGGTAGAGCAATTCCAAAAGCGGCCCTTTGTATTTTAAAATTCGCTTGAGCTGTAACAGAAATTTCGTTAGCTGCATTCATATGAAATGTGAAATAATTGACTAAATGATCGCATGGAACTAAATCTCGAACGTGACAATAAGACTCCCTGAATTTGAAATTCTTAGAGATGCATCTCGAATCAATCATTAAAAACTACGTTTGAGTGAATAGGATGCAAGTTTATATTGTGATTTTTCTACTGAGCTCAAGGAATTTTAGCTCACCCCGACACTACATGTCACAGGTACTGACGCTGACCAGGAACCCAAATTGGCACTGGAAGACGAGGAAGATCTTCCGCCAAAGAGTTATTATCTGTAGTTGATCTCGGTTTTGTTACTTGGTACAATTTTAATGAATGCTATTAAATGATTTGGTTACATTGATGTGTGTGCCACTGTTTGTATGACGAACGGCTGTTACCGGTGTTATATCAATTTGGATGGATGATTTAGTTATGGATGTTGAATATTTAATTCAGTTAAAATTGTTTGATCTCTATTGATACCAGGTAAATTCTGTATATAGACCTATGATCTAATGACCCGGAAATCTCTACGTTTCGGCTCGGAAATTTTGGGTCGTTACACATAGCCTCCAACTCATAGCGCACAACTTCTCCTTTTATATATTTAGCCTTCAAAAATACGTTTTCTATTAATGGTTTTTATATTCCCATGCGCTTTGGAAAATCTATGAAACATTTCCCACCCTTTTTCAAATGGATAAATTTCGTTTAGTGAATAAAAAATAGGTACAAATGTAACACATAAACAGTAAAAGGGGACCCAGAGGGTTATAGAAGGCCACCAGTATAAAAACATTACAACTCATTTTACATAAAACATATTAAAAGTAACTCCAATTTCACTCTATCTCTTCTTGGAAGTATCATGTTTGCCAATGCATCCCCCTTTGCTCTTCCCCCCATGAATGTGTGTGATACTATTTTCCAGTCTTATTCTTACGCATTTCCTCTCTTCATAATTTCCCATGTTTCTATTAATTGTTTTATTACTTTATAGCCTTAGATTAGTTATGCCAATAGTAAATTCCAATTTTTTGTCTCACAAATTTTCTTAATTATTTTTCATTTAACCCTTTTTTATATTCAGCATCAGACTTTTTGCTAACTTATTTCAAATTAAGTATATATAAAACATTACAACTAATTTTACACATTTTTTTGAAAAAATGGCTTTATTTGCAATATAACATGAGCCAGCAATATGTTTCACCAACCCAAACTTTTGAACTGTCATCCTTACTAAAATTCTGCATGTGCAAAGGGAGACAGATATTCAGCAAACAAGAATGTTATGACTTACGAGGGAGGACTCATGTTGAAGTGTGTTTGGGGCCTCACCTACATCAAACCTACATCAATAGATTTCTTATGCCATGTGGCACTCATCTTTGACCAATAGAAGTTGTCCAGGTGACAAAGCATCATGCAAACTAATGTTTGCTAAAGGAGGTGTACATCAAAGCATTTGAACCATTTAATCCAGGCACTCTAACATAGATTATTGTTCATATTTAATGGTCTATATTGAAGTACTTGGATTGGATGGTATGGATCCATGATGAGTACGTTTTTATGGGCTAAGGGAAGTACACATGAAATCCCACCACTTGGATGAACGGGATCGTTAAAAATATTTGCCAGTGTTGCGCCACATGGCCTAAAAGTTTGCTAGTGAGGCTATTATTTATTATGTAGAAGTCCAAAGTCAATCTCATTGTTGGAAAATGCTCTATTGTCTATTTTCTTATGCTCAGGACATCTTAAAACTTTGTAATGTGATATAAAATATTAATTTCCTGTGTATCCAACGCTGAGACATGAATGCCATAAAAATCTGGTCCAGAACAATATTATAACTAAATGTGAATGGAATTGTCAATATGCCGCCATGAAAGACTAATTGTAAAATTCATTTGAAAGCACCAGAACATTGTATCTTGACAGACAAGGCAGAGGAAGACATCCTGGACAACAGTGGTGATATCGTAGAATGGCATCATGCACACCTTGTATCCATCTACACTAAGGCTATATCGACAGCCATCCATATGGAACCTCATACCATCTTTTCTCACCTATCTTGCAATTCAGGGGTCATAAAGGACTATGCTATAAGGTGTCTCGTGGTACTCCAAATTGGATTTTGTCGATATCTAAGAACTTATAGAGAGGACATTAATCTTAGATTTTTTTCTGATAGGTAAAATACAATTTTATTAAATAAAGAGAAAAAATTGCATACCTCTGCTACAGCAAGAAACTAGAGCACAGCAACAAGGCCTAAAATAGCTAAATCCCTAAACAAACAAGGACACGCATAAGGAAAGAGAAAAAAGACCATCAACATGGCTGACCTGAATGACACTTACACAAAAGAGAGGCCAGCCCCAAGGAAACTAATGTCTTCCCTCTTTCACTTCGGCCCAAAAATCTGTGAGATCAATTGCAGTGCCCCCCTTCACCAAGCTCTACAATCCCAAGTCCCAACCAGTGATGATTTCACCAATAGACTCTTTTGCTACCCAATTTCATTGAAAATCAGGTATGATAGATCTAACCCGGGCATCGCTACACACGGCCCATTCAGTTTCTTGAAAGGAGACAACATCTGGCTTTAACGCTGCCATTGCATTCTTAACTACAAAACATTTGTGGGGATTACCCACCAGAATGGCTGGTCACTCGGTGGAAAAAGTTCAAAGCTTACAACTCCCACATCCATTCTCAAATAGCAAATCTGCTCCTTCTGTTGCTTGTACTCCCGCTATTGGATGAAATGAAGTTTCGAAAGAATCAGATGGCTTCCGACTACAGTGTGCTCGCATCCCCTGCTCCAAACTGTGGCCCTTTAATTCTCAAAGGGCTATCTGAGCAATGGCGTTCGCACTCTCTCTTAGGCTATTGGCCCTTTGCTTCCGGCAAGTTCCTTGTCAATCTCAGCTGTCCTGAATTGACATCCAAGGCCATGTAAATCGGGCATGTTATGTCTTCTCTTTCTTCCTTCAGCAGTGAAGATTGGTCATTAACTTGGTGGATTCTCCTACTAAAGTTTTGGCTTAGGATTCAGGGGCTGGCTTTTCAATCCGGGGATGGATCTACCTTTCGTCTCATTGGTGATCTATGTGGTGGCTTGTTGGAGATCGACCCTCTTACCTTCAAATTCCAATGGGTTGAATATGCAAGAATTCGAATTGCCACTGGTAATTGGAGTATCCCCCAGATGCTCAAGCTAGAGAATAAAGGTGTTTTATCTATAATTGCTCCCACGATCAAAGTTGTTGAAGGAGATCCTGTGATAGATATTGTTTCCGATGATCTCAGTGAAGAACCTCGTCCTCAACCACCTACCTCCTGTAGGGGATGGTTCCCCAGGAAAGAAACTTTTATGCAAGATGGTGCCCTTGCCCGGGAAACACATTGAGCCATCTGAATCAGTGGTTCCTGATAGTTCGAAGCAGGAAAAGGATGCTTTCGATGATGTGAATGCCTCTGACTGTGTTTGTCTCTGACACAGATATCAGTGCAGGTGATCGAACGATCTGCACCAAAAAGTTTCAAATTTCAAATTCTCAAAGAGAAAGGAGCACCCAGCGGTCTTTGGAGGAGACTGCTATTGCAGCTGGCAGTACATGTTGTCCTTCTAAACTGTGGTGGCTTATTGATCCTACTGCTGTTGTCATTTTTCCTAATTTACGAGGGTGAGAAAATGCACTGATTTTTTAAAGAGTCGTGTAGCGAACAGAGAGGGTACAATAGAAAAGAAATCACTTCCTGATCCCATGTCATGATTTCCTTCTTATTGTTGTAAGATACCGACTTACTTCACAGAAGCATTCATTCCTCAATCATTCTGTGTTTGGATTTTGCCTCGCTTAGCTTATCTCGGGTTAGTATAGTCCCTTTTTTTAGAAAAAAATGCGACGCCCTTCCCTGAAGCTCGTCTCGAACAAGTCTCGAAGTGTTCTCGTACGTGAGAGGAGAGGGGGTAACCCCTCCCTCTCCTCCTTGTCCGTCGAGTGGGCGCAGCATAGAATTCTTGAGCTTCCTCGAAACAGCACCAAAGCCCTTATCTTATCCTGCTGATATAACTTGCCGAATTCTTGACCAACGGAAAAGGTAAATTCATTCCTTTCCTGCTTTTCCAGAAAACCAAAACCTCCTTGGCCCTGTTCTCCGGTAGTTAGTGCCTCTCCATTTCAAAATGAAATGAATAGGAGTGATTTCCCTATCCTTAAGCTTCATTTAAGCAAGTATTGGACTAGTATTACTGTCTCACAGTCCAAATAAAAGGGGGCCCATTGGGCCATTGAAGACAACAGCTTTACAGAAAAAGAAACAAAAAACTATCTCCTTCTCTTTCCACATCTCTTAATCCTCTGACAAAAGATATAGAACCAATGACGGGGACGCCGACATTGTGGACATTAGTTACGGACCATATCGTGTGTACCGGTGTTGGAAGAAGCGGAACCGAAATCAAAACCAGGCTTAAAGGAGTAGAATTAGTGTGCTGGAGCAATGCCCAGTCGATTGATCGACCATTCAATCAATTAGAAACTCAAATTCAGAGAAAATTAAAGTTGCTACAGTAACTCGATTAATTGAGCTACAGTGCTAC
This sequence comes from Chloranthus sessilifolius, assembly GCA_021018995.1. Classification (NCBI taxonomy): domain Eukaryota; kingdom Viridiplantae; phylum Streptophyta; class Magnoliopsida; order Chloranthales; family Chloranthaceae; genus Chloranthus; species Chloranthus sessilifolius. Next base: position 31,187,084 of record CM037598.1, read on the forward strand.
AGTAACTCGATTGATCGAGCTACAGCGCGAATTTTGAATGAATTTAAGTTTTGAGGGCGTACTTGTCTTTTTTTTAGTATTTGTTTTAGGAGTTTTCTTTTATTTTAGAGGCCTCCTATATAAGGTCTTTTAATAAACAATGTAATTAGTTTTTTATTATTGAATGAATGAGCTTTTGCTTTTAGAACTTGAGATGAGTTTCCTCGAAGAGTGATTCTTCTTCCAGAGAAAGGTTTAGTGTGAAGTCAAGGGTGTGAAGCCCACAGTCTATCATTTTATATTTTTATCTCTTTTGATTCATCTTTCTCTGCTTACTTTTGATCCCATAAATCCTAAATTCAGCCATCATCCTTTTAAATATCCCGAAATCATCAACCCCGGCCGTCATCTAAACCGTTGAATCGATTGATCCAATACACCTTAAATCTCACATTAACCAAATCCATTCCGCATCCAAAACCCCAGAGAAAAGCAGTGATCCCATCATTGAACTGCGAGCGCCCTATCTGGAAGCGGCTATAGTTTTATCTCTAAGATCTTCCTTCCGCGAGGCTAACAGATCTAACGCATGCCCTGGACCCTACCCAAATCTACATGATCTTCTATGAGGAAAATCATGAACCTTAAGGTATTGCGATTATGTATTGATTTTTGCTTAACTAATTTAGTTTTATTTCAGCACAATCATCATCTCAGAATCATTCACGTAGTCTACAGTGCAAATTTTGACGAAATTTAGGTTTTTAAGGGCATACTTGTCTTTTTTTCTTGTATTTGTTTTAGGGTTTTATTTTCTTTAGGGAGGCCTCCTATATAAGGTCTCTAAATAAACATTGTAATTAGTTTTGATTAATGAAAATTGGAGAATTTCTTTTATGCAAACCTTGGAGAACTTGTGAAGAGTTTTCGATCGAATGAGCGAATCTTTCAAAACTTGCGGAGTGTTTATTCCTTTCTCGTGCGACTTGGTGTGAAGCCGACGTGCAGCCTTTGTGGGAAGCCTCGGAAATCTTTAGTGTGAAGCCTTGGACCTCTATCCTCTTATTTTATCTTTTCTCTGGTAATATCTTTTTTTTTTTGCTCTGATAAATTCCAAAATCCTAAAATATTATTAGTGTATCTTTAATCTATCCCTTTTGTTAAATCTAATCCCTTGAGTCGTTATTTTCAAACCCGAGTGGAATCAAGAGACGATGCCATCACTGTCTCTTGGTACCCTAAACTAGAGCGAAACTCGAATCCTTCATCGGGTCCGTTTTTCTAGATCGGGAAATATAGATGCATGTGAACGCGAAATTGAATTAACTTAGTTGCTTTATTGAATTTATTAAATTTATTTTATGTCTTTGAGTGAATTTGATTATTTCCATTATTCAATTTAAGTTGTGGTTAATCCCAAACTTGCATAATTAGGGTTTTAGCGTTTGTCCCGCATCAGTTTGGTATCAAAGCCAGGTTTTTAGTTTAGGGTTCTCCGCGACAGTCGATCGATCAACTAACACTACCGATTGATCGATTAAGTCGGAACTGTAACAGGGATCTCTGATAGATTTTAGGGTGCATTTTATTTTCGTATACTTTGTCTTACATCATCTAGTCTTGCATAATTCCGTCATGGATACCAGTAGCTTAGAAGCTCTGATTCGAGATCTTGCATTTAAAGTGACCGCTAGTCAAACCTGGATGGATGAGCACATCGCTGATCAACAAGCCCGGCATGAGGCTTTAGAAACCCGATTTGAAGAGATCAATGAGCTCATCGCTGAGAATCACACTAGAGTCAACCCCAACGACCGTAGGAGGGAGGGTCCTCGTCGTCGTGAAATTCAAATCACTCAAGACGATAAAGTCATGAAATCAGTGCAAATGAATGCCCCTACTTTTGATGGGAAATGACAACCCAAGGTCTTTCTCGAATGGGTCACCAGCATGGAAAACTATTTCGAGTGGTATTCCATGTCTGAAGAGCGCAAGGTCAGATTCGCCAAAGTCAAGCTTATGGGTCAAGCTAGACTTTATTGGTTGGGAGTACAGCGTCGTAGGCAAATCCAAGGTCTTTGTGCTATTTCCACGTAGACTGAAATGAAAATCCAGCTGCACGAAAAATACGTTCCCGTATCTTATGATAAACGTATTCTTGATCAGTGGCAGTCATTGCATCAAGGAGATTCTCCGGTCACAGAGTACATCGATCGGTTTGAAGACCTGGTGACCCAGGCCGATGTAGATGATCCAGCAAAAGTTACCCTCTCCCGATTCCGAATGGGTCTTCGATCAGAGTTACAGAGGGAACTCATTCCTTATCCAGTTGCGGATCTCGAGGAATGTTTTACTAGGGTTGAAGAATTAGAACAGTATCTAGACACCCCCAGTAATGGCCGATCTAAGTTTTCAAAACTTGAGTATCAATCTAATCCTATAGAAAAGGGAAATAATGTCTTTAGTCAATCTTCAAAATCCATGATTCCTCAGGTTGACAAAGGAAAGGGACCAATGACAAAGGAAAGGGACCAATGATTGAGAGTTCTAGACATGCTCCGCAATAATGTTATAAGTGTCAAGGTTTTGGTCACTTTGCATCCCAATGTCCCAGTAAGGCTCAAACCTTGATTATTCAGGAGCATGCCGAGAAAGTGAGCAATGAGTTACCTGAAGAAGTGCACGAACCGTGTGACACACCAAGTGATGACGAAGGTGAAGTTCCGGTAAACACCGTAGATTGCATTAGGACAGTTCCTATTACTGGAGACAGTGTTGATAGTGTGTCTGTACCAAGCGAGCCATTAGAGGTGGTAGAAGCATCTCCTCATTCTAAATCGCATGGGATTAACAATCAGAATTTATTGAACATTAAAAATATGCCTGATCACACGAACACGTTCAATATGTTTAATGAATTTGATACTAATAGTTTTGTGTTAATTCTTGATAGTCCCGAGCATGTGGAATCTTTTCCAATCTCGACGAGGGGTAATGATGGAGGTCTAGATCTTCCTTTAGACAAGGACAACCATCTGATAGTTGCAGTAGCGGGTCTTACACCTATCCCAAGTCCTGAGACTATACCTTTGGATCCATTCTTGTTACCCGATCAAACGAGCCAAATCCATTGAACCAATTCATAACATGTATCCCACCCGAGCCGTGTGAGAAAAGGTTAAATGAGAAGGGTCTTGAGCATCCAAGTTTCACCACCAAGGGAAAAAATCAGAAATACCTCACCACATGGTAGGGCAAGCTGGGAGACAAGCGCCCAAAGTACACCACACGTGAGTTCTACAACTCATCGGAGATGAGTTTTTCCCACCTGGGGAGAATTGATGGGGGACATCACGATCAAGAGCATCGGGCGTGAACCGCAAAAGATTCTTAAGTGCCGGAAGAAACCAAAAGGAAGCCGAAACGGAAGAACCGAAAAGAAATCGATTGAGCAGTTCAAATTCGGATAACTGAAAGTTGCTACAGTAACTTGATTGAACGAGCTACAGTGCTACAATACCTCGATTAATCGAGATACAGTGCGAATTTTGACAAAATTTAAATTTTTAAGGGCATGCTTATCTTCTTGTTTTTTGTATTTGTTTTAGGGTTTTATTTTCCTTAGGGAGGCCTCCCATATAAGGTCTCTAAATAAACATTGTAATTAGTTTTGATTAATGAAAATTGGAGAATTGCTTTTGTGCAAACCCTAGAGAGGAGTGTTTATTCATTTCTCGTGCGACTTGGTGTGAAGCAAACGTGCAGCCTTGGTGGGAAGCCTCGGAAATCCTTGGTGTGAAGCTTTAGACCTCTATCCTCTTACTCTATCTTTTCTCTAGTAACATCTTTTTTTTTTTTTACTTTGATAAATTCCAAAACCCCAAAATATTATTAGTTTATATTTGATCTATCCCTTTTGTTAAATCTAATCCCTTGAGCCGTTATTTTTAAACTCGAGTGGAATTAAGAGACGACGTCGTCACTGACGCTTGGTATCCTAAACTAGAGCGAAACTCGAATCATTCATCGAGTCCGTTTTTCTAGATCGGGAAACATAAATGCATGTGAACGCTAAATTGAATTAACCTAGATGCTTTATTAAATTTATTAAATTTATTTTATGTGTTTGGGTGAATTTGATTATTTCCATTATTCAATTTAATTTGTGGTTAATCCCAAACTTGCACAATTAGGGTTTTAGCATTTGTCCCACATCATTCACACACTTCCGTCTTCCCTCAACTAATTTAGCACGCCTCTCCTGATACAGGAGAGAAGATCAACAAACATTTCCAGCTCGTAGTCCCTCAAATTTCGAAGTACTCAGATATCCCGTACAATAGTCGAGCTCATGGTACATCTCCTATTAGATATGGAGGCACCCGAATTCTCAGTGATACGAAATAGAGCATTACATTTACTCTTCACACTCAAAGAAACGTTTCTAACCCAAGCATCTTCCCAAAAACCGATTGTCTCCCCATTCGAACCTGGTGATTGAGAAAACAGATTCTTGATTGCACACACCACTTCTCCACCAAGCAAGTCCACTACAAACTTTGATGTGAACCCCATACTCATTTCCCAAAATTTGAATCCACAAATAAGCGCCCCCCCCCCCCCCCCACCCTCCTTTGCACCTCACAGAACTGACAAACACCCAGATTCACAAGGTGAAATCTTCTCACGTCACCTCTTCCTTCCCAAGAACATTCCTCTCTATATGCTCAATTTTATCAATTACCTCCATGGAACCATGGTTCAAACTCTTAGACAATACCGATATGTATCATCTGATATGTATCGGTATCGAAGCCCACCGATACATGATACATTGTGTACGTATCATCGATACATACCTAATACATATTAATATATCCATTGCAGCACCAATATATTGAATGTATGAGTAATACCCGTTACGTATCGTCTCAGTATTAACGGGAATGATATGCATTGGAAAACCGAGATTTTGAATGATGCATGGAACCGCGGAACATGGACATATAGTAAACTAGGACGGTTGAAAGAGTATACTTTAGAAGCATACATCTACTGCCCACTGAAAAGAGATTCGCTTTCCAAACCACAAGCTTCTTCTCAAACCTCTGTATGACAGATCCACAATGAGGTAATTGGTTCCTCTAAAACACAGTTAGGTCGAAATAGGTCGAAGGTAAGGTATCCCAATTGCACCTCACATACGACGGAAGGTTTATGAGGAGTCATATGAACTCTCACCCACAGTAACTTGGTTTCTCTCAAATCATCGTCTGACCAAATATCGCTTCATAGCATGTCAAACTCCTTTGACATTTCATAACTCCTCACACAAAGGCCCACAGAAGATCTTGTTACCTGAGTACTGGAGGTAAGCAATCTGCTGACAATATTCAAACCCATGAAAAAATTTAGATTGGGCACTTTTTGCAGAAGCCTACTAAGAGCCTCTCCCGCTCTACTAAAGAGGAGAGGTGATAAGGGAGCACCTTGCCTAAGCCCTCTAGTACTTTTGAAATGGCCCTTATGTTTCTCATTCGCCATGACTGAAAACAACATTGACGAATAGCAAGATTTCATCCATCCCCTCCATTTTCCACCAATCCTCATCCGATGTAACATATAATTCAAGGAACCCCCATTTAACTCTGTTATATATTTTATCCCTTTCAGTTTTAGATAGAATACCGGTTCCTTGTTCATCGGATAGCCTTGCCCCAGTGCAACCTCAACCAGTCACAAACTCGGGATACAGAAATAAATCAGCAAGAGGTCATTCTGGAAAATTCGATAAAATAAAATGGCAGATTGGTTTCTTGCCTACATTTTAATGATGATCTCTTTGCCTTGATTAGTAACATTATCAATATTTGTGTTAGTTTCTTCCTATGCTAAATCTAAGCTTTGTAAAGCTCCATCACAGCAACTGCCCCAATAGATAGGAATTTTATGATACCCAAATTTCGCTATTATTTGGTCAGCATTATCAGTCAGAAATATATGTTTTCAATAATTGAAATAAGCTATTAGGTGTTCAATTTAAGGCACAGTTATAATTACATAATCCATGCAACCATATAACTGCATAAACATGATTCATTTCAGTTAAATTCGCCAAAATTTAGGAAAATTCAATAAAAAATAGTAGAAATCACCGATTTCTTCGACAAACTCTTAATTCAGGGATTTTGGCACTTTTTTCACACAAAAAAAGTGACTTTTACGTACTTCCATATTGTCACTGTTAGTGGATGGTTCATTACTACCTTAATGCAAACCCAATGATTTAGTACTTCCCTCAACGACAACCTCTCTCCAATTCCCATTCTCCTTCAGTCTCACAATTCTAATCGGAGTTACTTTGATGGCCTCAACCACATTGGACTCACCCACTCTATTAATGCTCTATTAGAGGTTCAGTACTAACAACAAGGTTATACATGTTCATCAGCCACCTATTTTACATATTTGAGCTTTTTAACCCCCTACTCCACCATTTCTTCTGTTTCTTTTATAGGTAAGCATGGGATTTGAACCTGTGACCCCAATGCTACACACTTGAGGGTATTACCATTGGCGCAAAGACACAATCCCTACTTCACCGCTTCTTGTGAATTTAGCACCATCTCAACTCCTTATCTTGATCACTCAATCAGTAATCAACTATTCATTCTTGCTCCTATCCTCAGTTGCACAAAGCGGAAGCAGATTTGGGAGGGGAGCGGGAGCGGGGAAGCGGCAATTTTTAAAAATCTAGGAAGCAGGAGCACCTATATACAAGTATATTGGATTTTTTTATAAATTCAAAATTTTAAGAAATCTTGAGATCTTGGCCCACCTATCAGATGGTCAGATGTTGATTCCACGTGGAAGCCATACGCAAAGTGACCTGAGAACCTTTCTCATGGTACGCTATGATCATGGTCACTTTTTGGTGACGTTGCCACGTGGAATCAAAATCTGACCGTATGATAAGTGAGCCATGATCTCGAGATTTACCATGTGGAAGATTAAAAGGCAAAACGATCTCGATCGTCTGAGTCAAGGCAGTCAACATATCACACGATGGAAACCCTGGTTGCACTTAAAGAATCATTGGTAGCTAACAGTGGTATTAAAGTAATTAAAAACCTCCATAAAGCCGGAGGGAATGTTAAGTATAAAATCTCATTTAGAGGGGTTTGAACCATAAGCCCCAACTTTTATAAAAGTCCCTTTAATATATATTCTAAAAAGTAAAAGAGGGTATTAATTTTAAAAACCTTACCCTCCAGCTTATTTGTTTTTCTACGAGAGGAGATAGAGATGGAGTGTTTCCGACAGTTCTCAGCTATCGAGAGAGAAAGAGAGAAAGAGAGAAAGAGAGAGGGGAGCGGTCCCAAGAGAAAAATAGAGAGAGAGAAGCATAGTTCCCGAGAGAGAGGAGGAAAATTTGGCTGAATAATAGGTTTTGGAAGTTTAGAGAACACTAAGAACCAATTTTTTCAAAAGATTGATTTCCTATTGTTAAACTACTTTAATCAAAAACTCAGTTCCATAAATAAATAAAAAATTGTTTGAAAGGTACCAAAGGTACTAGAAACAAGAGATGGAGAGCATTATCTCCATGTGAATTTCTAGGTCAAGATAACCCACATTGGAGCTATCTTATGCCCACAATGCCCATGCAGAAGAAGAAGATGACACCGACCAAGAATTAATTTGTGCAAAAAAATTTGAAGATGACACCAACGAAGAATAAATTCCTGTAAAAAAAATTATATTTTAAGAAGATGAAGAAAATAAAGGTATAGTTTAGGGCTTTGAATTTCTATAAAAAAAATTTTTACTTTTTCAATTTCTGGTCTCTTTAGCATAATATTTGAACGAAATCTTTTTTCCTCTGCTAAAAATTTCATTTTTTTCATATACAGTATCAGTTTTGTATAATAAAAACACCATATATTTTCTTGTTTTTTTTAACATTCGGAACGTATGAACCGCGGTAACTAATGTTTTTAGGAACTGCGTTTCCTAGGCAGGTCCGTTTCCGAAACGGGGATCCACAATTCCCCTAAGGAACGTCGATGTTTAGGGACGTTTCCTGCTACTAGGCTCCTATCTATCGGTAGCCAGCTACGATTTAGGCTCTCTGCTAGAAGGTCCTCAACCAAGTCCAAAGATGGGAGCATTCAAGGCTCTACATGCAAATTACGTTTTTTTATTGTTAACAACGCTATACTAAACAAAAGGACTAGACATCCCTAGCCCAAGGAAAACATCAGTATAAGACCGAAAATTATAAAAAAGATTCAAGCCTATCATCCAAATTATTTAATATGATGCTCGGCCACTATTGTCAGTAAGCGAAATAGCACCCAGAACACGTATAACCATCCCTTTAGATAAGGCCGAAGACGTGGGGTTCACAAGAAAATTCTTCATGGGTCCCCACATGTGCGCGAAGATACTCTGGCAATCTTAAATTGCGTGTGTGCACCATAGCCCGACACCCCTCACGCAGGAACCCAAATAAGCACACAATCCCATCCAAAAGCAACTGGTTGACAATAAAGAAACGCTTCCAAGACGGTAGTTGTGCAATTGCCACGTGTCAGTACCCAAGGGACCTTCCAAACTAGCGTGATAGGGAACTCACTGATCTATTTAGAGAAACTTGGTGCCCATGACATGCAACAAGCAAACCCTCTCCATGCCATCAAATTCTAGCCGAGAAAGGATGCCTCAAAAGACCATTTGAGACCCGTGGTACTTCTCACCAAGACCCAACACCAATATCGTCCTCATGTCGCATTAGGATATCGAGATGTTGCCTCTCTATTTGAGAGTAGTCGCTATCAACTACAGATCACGAGAACATTGAAATCCCAATAATACATTAATCAATTTCCCTTTCCATCATTGACCCTGCACATGCCAAACATCTAGCCTCCACGTCCTGCTCGCCATAAGACACGAACCCCTATTCATGTAAGTGAGTCCCTCCCACACCAGTTTTAGGAGCAACAACCCTAGTACAATTTCTACGAGTGTTTCTAGCAATTCGATCCTACTGAGATCGCATATGCCGTCAATCATCATGCTCCATCACCTTAGTCACGTGACTAACAAAATATTTGCCTTGCCACGGTCAGTGACACCATCTCTTAGGGTCTGTTTGGATAGGGAGAAAGGAAAAGAAATCATCGGAAAAGAAAGGAAAGGAAATATGATACTTTCCTATGTTTAGCAACAAAGTTGTGCCACTGGAAATCATAGGAAAATTCAAATTTTTCTTTTCTATTGGAAACCGACAAATCCCTTTAAAATAGGAGGATTTCATCGGAAAACTTTTGCTATTCTCGATGTCACTCTCTCTCCTCTATCTCTCTCTTTTTTTTAATGAATAAATTGAAACAAAATTAACTATTGAAAAAATTAAAGTAATAAAAATTTAAATTTTAAACAAAAAGTAAAAATAATAAAGATAAAATAAAAATAAAAATAAAAAAATAAGGATAAAAATAAAAAATAAAAAATTATAAAATTATAAAAAATGAAATAAAAATAATTATACAAAAAATAAAAACTAAATTAAAAAATAAAAAATAAATTAAAAAATATTAAAAATAAAAAATTAAATAATTAAATAATTCAAAAAAAAATTAAAAATACAAAAAATAAAAAATAACTTGCTTTTAATAACATAAATAAAAAATAAAAAGTAAATTAAAATTAAAATTAAAAATTAAAAATTAAAAAGTTAAAAATTAAAATTAAAAATTAAAAAATTAAAAAAATTAAAAAAATTAAAAAAATTAAAAAAAATTAAAATACAAAAATAAATAATATATTTTTTTAATAAGATAAATAAAAATAAATACAAAAATTAAAAAAATTAAAAATTATTTTTAAAAAATACAAAAATAAAAAAATAAATAGAAAATTTTAATAAAATAAATAAATAATAAAAAATTAAAAATTAAAAATTAAAAAATAAAATAAAATAAATAAATAATATAATAAATAATAATAATATATAAATAATAATAATAAATCAAATAATAAAATAAAATAAATAAAAGAATTTTATTATTTTATTATTATTATTTTAATTTCTATTTATTTTATCAAAAGAAAAAGAGAGAGAAAGAGTGATTTTATTTTTTATCTTTTTACTTTTTGTTTAAAAAAAAATTAATTTTTTTTTTTAATTTTAAAAATAAAGTAAAAAATATATATAAATAAAACTAAATATAAAAAATTTCAAAATTTTAAAAATTAAAAAAAAAAGAAAAATAATTAAAATAATAATAAATAAATAAAAATTAAATCTCTCTCTCTCTCTCTCTCTCTCTCTCTCTCTCTTTTTCTCTCTCCTCTCTCTTTATTAACTCTCTATTATCATTCTCCTTTTTATATGTCTATCTCCGAATCTCTCTTTCCTAAATTTTCTCTTTATATATTTCTTTTAATTTTTCTCTCTCTTAATTTCTTTCTCTCTCCTCAAGTCTCTCCTAAACTCTCTTTTACTCTTTCCTAATTTTCCTTTCTCATGAAATTTCCTTCATAGTAGAAAGTTGAATTTATTGGGTGTGTGAGATATATACTGTCAATGGTGCTCATGTTCTATTTTCTATGTGCCAATTATACAATCCAAACACCGGAAAACAATGAATTCCTATGAATTCCCAAAGAGCTGGAATCCATTGGATTTACAAAATCTTTTCCTATGTTTTCCGAAAAATTGCCAAACAGACCCTTAGAGACTTTGTCTCTCCAATTCCAAGACTCAACCCTTTTGCATGTACCATGTCATCTAGTCCCTGTTTTGAACTAATCTCCACCAAACTTAGCGACCCCCCCCTTTCCTTTGCCACCCTCCTTTCCTTCTCTTTACTCCTCCGAGGTTCCAACTATAGTATCCCCTTGTTCCCCACAGAGACTGAAACCCCATTGCTTAAATGAATAATATCATCCTCTATCTCCCCCAGTTTATCTATCCAGTCGCCAATATCTGACTCTGTGGGGAACAAGGGGATACTATAGTTGTTAGTCGTTACTTGTCTCTACACTTTCAACACAAATCAGAAACCTACGTCGTTAGTCGTTTCTTGTCCCGCCCACCTCGGAATAACACCCGAGTGATTCGTACTCATCAGAATCCTCGCGAACCTCGTCTCCACCTAGTTGAGGGTTCATCTATAATCCCTAGGTAAATCTTGCACCTCCTCCTAATGCAATTGAAGACCTCAATAGTCCAAGCACGTAAGTGAAGACAATAGACGTGCGGTCAGTAACTCCTATTAGCTGAAAAAAATCAGTTTGTTGTCAAAGCAGGCCCTCTTGAATATCTTTTGGTGGGCCAAAGAGAAGAATTATGGTTCTAAGACCAAGAATGGAGATTTTGGTTCTAGTCCAAGCATGTAAGCAAAGACAATAGATGTGTAATCAATAACCCCTCTCTTTTTGGATGTTGAAATCACCCACATCACCTTCTATTAGCTGAAAAAAATCAGTTTGTTGTCGAAGCAGGCCCTCTTGAATATCTTTTGGTGGGCCAAAGAGAAGAATTATGGTTCTGAGACCAAGAAGGGAGATTGTGGGGCCCTAAATCTCCATATTCTTCGGGCCCAAATCTTTAATTTTTGAATTTTGGGATGGCTAATGAAAAGCATTCTACCCTATTGCTTTCAGACAAATCATGTCTTTCAATGTAACTATTGCCCACTATAGTAAAAGAAGCTTATTTGCTTGAGTTATGACAATAGTTAAGAGTGTGCAATCCCCCACCCTTTGGCATTATCGTTCCCCAGTAACTTTTCTGTGAGCTGGTTCCCTTCTTAACAAAAGCAACAGCCAAGACTGGCCTAACCACCAGTCCACCATTAATGTATTTGGCAGGTTGCACAGCCCTAGAGGCACTAAATCTTTGTAACACTTTCCGCACATGGGCCAGCCCACAATGAGATCCTTAGATTGATGTCTAGACAGCATCATATATCCCATTTTCCGCCAAACTCTTCACCAGCCTACCTTCCACTCTTCCACCCTTGCAGCCATTCCAATTGTAGCAGCATTTGAAGCTAAAATTGATATTTATACACATCTCAGACCCAATCCCTCCACCCCGAATAATCACATCCATTTTAACCACCCCATTTCAGAGTGAAATCTATAAAGACCTGAGAGCCCTTCAAGAAAATCTGGGACTCGGAGAGAAAATGAGAGACAATGGACAAAAAAAAAAAAAAAAAACATTTGCTTTGGCTTACTCCTACTCAGAGTGAAGCGACATATCTCTAGGTCCCTCCCAAACTATGCCCTTGGCATCCCTCCATTTAACCACAGCCCAAATCCATTTAGGCAGACTGATTTGCAATAATTTAAGTTTTCCTCTTGTCATCCTAAGAATATATATATATATAATGTACCAAATTTGTGAAACATGGAAGAGATCAGATCCTCACCATCATTGCCGCTGACCATAACAAGATAACGTTGGGCGACCAAGTCAACGGCATGGCCATAGCGAGGTCCAGGACCCGGGCCTTGAACAACCACTCTGTATCAAAATCAAAATCAAAGATCACAATAATAGGAGGTAATCAAATTCAAATTTCAAAATTCAAATACAGAAAACACGAATCGAGCAACAAACAAACAACCTGTGCCACTTGAACTTATCATTGGTCAAGTCAAGAACATAGAGGTCATCCGTCGAATGCCCTGCAGGACCTATGCCGCCCTAGCAAGACAGCAACACCACGTGAAACAAAAAAAAACACAAAAATTCATGATAATAATTTTAAAAATAAATAAACATTGAGTAAAATTCAATTACTTTAAATTTTGAGTTTATAGTTCTTCACCTGAAAAACAACCATCGTTCCAACGGTGGTCGCGGCGTGTGCTGCCCTAGGAGAAGGCGGGTCCCCAGCCGGTGTGATCCTGTTAATTCAAACACCAAAAATCCCCAAAAAAAAAACCACAAACTAACAAAGCAAAACCACAAAATCAAACTCAAAATCAAACTGATCTACGATAAAATTCAAATATACCTAGTCCATTTCCTAGTAAGAACATCAAAAGAATGAACAGAATTGGTGACACCAGCCAATCCTACAACAAGAAAACCAGTATTAGATAAAATCATACACATTCAGAGAGATTGATAGAGAGAGGAGAGAGAAAAGTATATATATATATATATATATAGTAACTGATGCCAGGGGAGGAGGCCACGCCGCCTTCGATAGCAGTGGCGCCACCGAAGAGGATGAGGCGAGGGCCGTGTGATTTGGTGGCTGCGACGGCGGTCAAGGTGTGACTGCAACGGGGGCCTGGTGCGTCATCGTCGGTCTGCCAAGAAGATTCGACTGAGTGATAGGTCGGAGCTGGGGCCAGCCATGGCTTTGAAGCCATTATTCAAGAAGAGAGAAAAATGAAGAAGTAGAGAGGAAGTGCACGAAGAACAAGAGAGAGAAAGTTCAAGAAATGGAGAGAGAGAGAGAGAGAGAGAGAAACCCTAGCTGGCCTCGGTGGACGTGGGGTGGTAGGGCCTGGTGCTGGTCTCGGTGGCCGTGAGGTGGTAGGGCCTGGTTTTTCGGTCTGTTTATTTATTGAGCAGACAAGAATAAGGACATGAAGAACGGGGCTTCGTTTTTAACTTGTTTCCGTCAGAAGTGTAATAAGTCAACGGAAGATGGGATTTGGGAAATGGGGTTGGGTTTTTACTTATTTACGACACACCCAATGCAGTGGCCGATGTTCCGAAGTGTAAGAAGTCTTTGGTTTTTAACATTCCGAAGTGAGTCTTGATGAAAGGGGGAAGCCGTTATTCAACTAAGATTCTTTCTGTGTCTGATCCAATATTGGTCTTCGCGCCTCTATTCGTGCTACCTCACTCCGGGGTTGCGTCACATCCAATAAAAAAAGATACGTGGAGCATGATCTTAAGATTCATTGTGTGAAATATAGTTTTCATAATACGATCCGCAAAGTAATGATTTTGAAGGGAGTGCTGGAGTGTTCCCGACATGAGCACTAATTGAGGTACCCTTATAAGCTAGTAGACTTTTATATTAAAACTCATTGATTGCCTCAAATTATATGATAATGATTGTTTTTATGTCAATCTTCAACAATCTTCAACACAATGGGTCTTGAGACTCGGCGTGTCATTAGATGGTCAAGTTATTTATTGCACGTGACATAGATCCCAAAACATAGCCCTAAAATCACTTTTGAGCATGATATGTGTCATAATTTTAGGGCCACATTTTAAAGATATGTATCACATGAAATCAAAACCTTAACAATTTGAGGGCACGCTCATGGTCTCAAACAAAGATTTGCATGAAAAATGATCATGATCATATGATTTAAAGCAGTCAACGGGATTTAGTGTAAGTGCCCACAAGTAATTTGGTAGGAATGAATAGAGGTACCCTTCCGTTATTTGTTGATTTTCATATATAATTTTGAAAATGTTCATATCTTGGCATCAAATTGTCAAAATCGTCTAAATATCTTTCTAAGCTATGAAACGGCAAAAATGTTCGTGTTTTTCGAAAAACAAATGAAACGTCACATCAAAAAGTAGTCTCAGAATTGAGTATTATCTAAGACCACTACTGGTGGAACAAAATGATGTATGTTTGGAGAAAGGAGAACACACAATTTCCAATGGATAGATTTGGTCTGCTATGAACGAATCGGTCTTTTTTGAATTGCCTCTGTTTATAAGTGATCACTTCGGTCTGTAGTAAACTGATTCGTTTTATAGTAGACCGCAGTTGTCTATCATGAACTGTCACAACCTGAAATTATACCACATCCCGAGGGCCTAAAATTTCGTGTTATTACCCGCACGCATCCCAAATACGTTAAGCAAACATATACATAATCAAACTTCTCATGCTAACATGGTTCCACAAAATTCGTGAATCCAATAGTATAAAGATAAAGAATCAGGGCATAAATAAACAATAAATAAATGTGATACAAATAGATTAAATAATTACTAATCAATGAAAAAATAAAAGTCAATAATAAATCAAATGTACAAGGCCAACAATATCCAACGATATACCATAATAGTACCAAATGACCGATCATAAGCATACACGTCTTTAAAGACGAAAATGGCATACTTTATAACATATCTCATATTATCTTTTGAGAGGCCTATTTCGACTATAGACGTTATAATCTTTAAGGTGGCTACGTAAGGATTGACACGTACATACTTAATTTTTTAATCTTATGCTGGTCTAAACAGTGATGTCTTATTATATTTGTATCTTATCTTATCTTATATATTCTTTTTTATCATTTTCATTCAACCTGAATCTAGAGTGAGTCATAGTGCGATAAGCTCCACCAAATCACACCTTTCAAGAGACGAGTTTCGTAGTAATCTTGATCTACTTTGCGTGACAGCCCATAATCTTATAGAGGTATTACATCCGTACGTGGATGCCTATATTCCAATTTTCATATAATCGTGAAAGGAATCCCACCATGACGAAGGTTTAAGGTCGAGTGTCGTATCTTATTCCTTAACTTAATCTGTCATATTTAAAACTCAGGGTGATAGGGTCCCCGAATATGACACCGTATACGAGGTTACACTGAATTTATACTTACCTCACTTATCATGATGTCTCATTCCACCATGAGTTGTAAGACATATGAATACGGTGTGATCCCTGCTTCGATATCATCTCAGCGAATCACCACTCTCAAGCGTAGGTATGATCTCACACACTCGTGCACATAACTTATCACATCTATAAAATATATCACATAATAATGATAGAAATATAATCTTATCTTACTAGTGAATTGATATGAATTCAAGGATCTTATACATATATATATATATATATATATATATATATATATATACAGCACATCAATACAATTATAATATGGGTGCAGCTCTTAGTGTATATGTGATTGAGAGTATGAAAGGTTCAAATTTGACTTCACAGATGATATCGAAAATCCTAAAGCTTTTATGCCTTCGTGAAAATCGCATCGAAGTGATAAAAAAATATATATAATATGTTATAATGGGGTAAATACATAAAAAGATATCGCGTTTTAAATTTAGATCTATTATGACCATCGATCGAAAATCTAATGTTAAGATTATCATGCAACAAGAGTTTTTGGTTATAATATAAAGTACTTGATACTCAACCAAAAGATAACGATGATTCAGAATATCGGACTATGAATCGGGTCCGAATTCAAGTAACACCAGGGACGTCTGTCCTGAAAGCCTACGGATGTACGTTGAACATGACAATGGAGTACCCAAAACACGGGCGTCTGTCTTGAAGCCTACAGATGCCCATCTTGAAACTGCAGATGTCCATCTTGAAACTTATGGACTTCTGTTTGGCACGGATCCCAGCCGGTTAGAGTTATATCCAGTCGATTTGGGATTGGTTCCTCCACGGAAATTAGGGATTGGGTAGAGTTGGACCTCCCTGCCAATTTTCTAGCACCACCCAGCCGGTGGTTTGCCAACATCGGTCAAACAAATGGAAGATAACTAAAAAATAACATCAGAATATAGAGTCAAAGTTTTAATAGAAAAGTAAATTACTAATTATGTAAATTATGTAACATCAAAATATAAATCTATCAGATTTATAAGATTTTAGGGCTTAATTATTTTAAATAAAATAAAAATATAGATTAGATTTTAGGCATAATTAGTTTTAAATAAAATAAGAATATAGATTCACAGTTTTAATTGAAGGGTAAATTACTATGCAGATATATCAGATTTATAAGATTTTATAATTTAATTAGTTTTAAATATAACAATAATATAGATTAGATTTGAGGGTTTAATTAGTTTTAAATAAAATAAGAATATAGATCAGATTTTAGAGAGTAATTAGTTTTAAATAAAACAAGAATATAGATTCACAATTTTAATAGAATGGTTAATTACTAACTTTGTAGATATATGTGACAGCTCGAATTTCGGCACCCCGAAACTCGTGCCATCAGCGCGACCCTCAAGGCCATACCCTATAACCCTGTACGGAGCATTAGTATAAACAGGCAACCCCACCTCAAGTAAAGTACAAGAATTTTAGTCTAACTAAGTCTTCATGCGTTAACAATAATAATTTAGCAATCCAAAAGTCAGTTCTAGTCCCATGCCAATACATGAACAGAAGAACCAACTCGAACCATCGGTGATAAACTGTTCACTCCAGATGGTTCTCCAAAAGAATCATAGTATTTAGTTACATTTAAAATTAAGGCTTGACATAACAAGTCGTACATAATGCTCTCCAAACTAACTCTCAAAGTACGCAAAGGGTCTCCTAGAAGAAGTCCTCAGGAGGAGGCTCTAACTCTTCTCTGGGCACGTAATCCGAATCCTCTGGATCAACATCTCTCGAAGCCTCTATTGTTGCTAGCACTGGACCTGTGACGTATAGTCAAAAGGGGTGAGCTGCATCCTAGCTCAATAGGGAAAACACAGTGAATATATAAATTAAGCTCTCACATATATGTTCGAACAAATTTTAAAGCACGATTTATCTGATAAAACTTCTGAGAAAATAATTTAAATAATCGAAAGTGAAATGTTAACTATAACTGTGACTTTACATAATCTTATTTATTCTCATCTTACTGGTATAGTTACGGATTCGGCCTAATCACTTAAATCTTAACTTAAGTAGTCCCCGAGCAATATAGTATCGAGCCTCGATGGAATACCCACCATCGTCATCTAAATAGACACTTGTTATATGTTCTCAATTTTAAAACTACTCAGGCCCCTTTCTCTTAGGTGGCGGGGTCTATTCTCAAATCTACATCCCTGGGACATGCTATAAGTGTACGGATTGGCCGCCGTACCGGTCACAGATATCTTGCCGAGTCAGTCATGGGTATCTCGCCATGGCGGTGGGATATTCTAATCAAACCTTAAATAATAAAAATATCGAATGTACTTTACATATAGTTATTCATTGTGATTGTGCTAATTTTATTACATTAGGCCTTATCTCTTTTCTTTTGTTTCACCGTTAGGTTTGATGTGCATCCCTGGGATGCCACTGATTCAATGTATCATTTAGATGCCCATTATAACATTTTCACGTCCCCTGGGGACCTCACGGTTTCATTTTGAATTCACACACACACACACCCATTTTAGAATCACATTTGATACATGACTATTCTCTTGAATTACTCTACATATATGATTTTGACGAATTAAAGTGCATGTTTCAAGATATTCCCTACCTCAATGCAAATCCAACGCACTCCTTTCTCGTAGAGGTTTACACGTAACAATCTCACGTCAAAGCTACATTGCATGTGTCAAGGATACCCTTAGAATGATTTCTAGATCCCTTGGGAACCTTAGCTCCCATGAATTACACCAAAAGAATAAATAAAATAAATAAACGTGTAGTGCCTCGTGCGAGCGGGGACTATTCCTCGCTCGAGCGATCACTTAACCTCGCTCGAGCGATAAAAATGAGGTATTAATCTCTCACACGAGTGAGCACTTTTCATCGTTCGAGCAGCTAAAATGAGATACTCAACCCTCACGCGAGCGAGCACTATTCATCGCTCGAGCGACTAAAACAAGGTATCTGAAGCTCACGCGATGCCTCGCTCAAGCGAGCTTTCCCTTCACTATGGGTCTCACTCGAGCGAGCCCAGAACATAGTTTATGCTCAAATTTTATATTTCGACCTCGCTCGAGCGAGCCATTTAAATCGCTCGAGCGAGGAGTGATGATAACTAACTCTCGATCGGTTCGAGAACCAGTTTTCTTACTCCATTTAAGGCCCTATTAGTGTCAAAATTATTTGACTAATAATTTATATTTTATCTGTAACACAAAAACATTTAAAACATACCTCAAATCATTAGATCTTATATAGACCTGATCCAAGATCACCCAAATGAGGAGAGTTTCAAAAGCTTTTCCTCCAACCTCTTTCCAGATTATCCACAGTCTTAAACCCAAACAATCCTTTCTAGTTTCTTCCCCACACCCTTCTCATCACATATGTTTAAGATCCATAAGGTGCATTTCGTCTCTTAATCACCAGAAATTCCTACCTCTAATCTTCTCTTAAAAAAAACCCTCTCCTCTTTCTCTCTATTTAACTCTCCCTTTTTCTAAGCTAAATTAGGTCACATATGGGAGACTCCTCTCTCCTTTTTTTTCACTTATCTAGTGAAAGCTAGTGTGTTTCACACATACACATGTAGTGTATATATATTAATTGTGATTTCCTTGTGAACCACAAACACACGTGCATGGTACGTGGCGTGCACAATTCCCAAAAATTGGGATTATGACACTCTCCCTACCTTATAAAATTTTAATCCTCGAAAATTGACGATACACTAAAAAATCAGTACAACTAGTAAAAGGCCTTCGAATAGGCTGACTCTTTAGCAAAATTAGTTAATTAAGCATTTGGTCCAATGACTCGAAATGAGACCTGCATTAAGCAATTATAATCTACACTCTATTTGTACAAAATAACAAGACACTTGTATCAATCATCCTAAATATCCTAGAACCCTCTTAACAGCTATTTTCACAATCAGAATGACATTCATCCTACTTCAATCAATGAGAACCTGCACAAGAAATCACGCACTACTTCACAATCAAGTATTTCCACAAACATTGTACCAAATAGACCCATTTGATCAATATATATATATATATATATATATATATATATATATATATCTATACCAAAGTCATCACCATGTCCACCATAAATTTTGTGACAATCATGTCACGATTGTTTTAAACAAAAAGTATCACATCACAACACGAAATATTATATTGCAGTTTTTCAAAAAATGATATGTGACTACCTAATCGTCACCCTCCTCATACTCCTCATCATCGTCATCATCAGCGTCATCATCCTCGTCCTCATCATCACCGTCGTCACCAACCTCCCTAGTGGTAGTGACACCAGCTGTATTGGCCCTGGTAGCAGGACCCGAGCTAGATGCACCAAAGATAGCACCTCGCATGGCACCGATGCGCTCCCAGTACGTCTGTGGAAACGCATGGCCCATGAGGTCGATGAGGAGCGACTCCTGGAAACGCTGATGTAACCGGATCTCCCGTCCTTGTAGGAGGATTTCCCGCATCATGTTGCTGTCGGTGGCAGGAAAAAGCTGGGGAGACGAAGTGGAGGGAGCAGGTTGTCCCGTCAATGGTGGTTGGGCCGCTTGCCTGGAAATCTGACGATCCCGCTTCCTGGTTAAACTGTTTTGAAGGCTCTTCAGGTTTCGGCTCAAGTCTTGGGCAAGGAACGGGACGGTGTTATCCGTTACCACTAGTTCGTCCGCCCTGATATGAAAACCCTCTTTCCCATTCCGTGAATCAATGAGTCGCGAGATCAGATGAGCATAGGGTAGTCGGTTGATGGGTGGAGGAATAGCACCCTTCACGTTTCTTCTATAGGCATGCACCATGCCTTTTATGACTACCATAGGAGCGCTAAACCACCTGTTGTGGAAAGCGGAGTGTAGAGCCCGCAAAAATGCCTCATGGCGCTCTTGGTCATGGCCCGTCGGGTGTAAATTTTTCTTAAAAATAATATCTAAAAACCACATATGTGGCGGCAGCTGGGATCTGGTGATGGACAAACCTGATGCGGTGGTGCCGCCCGTAATGTCGGCAATGATAGTTGGGAACTCTACGTTCCCAGAAAAAGGTGGTTGAGTGTGTGGGCTCAGGGCGTAGATATGCGGGCAGTTCATAGCAGTGGAAACCTCGACACTGTCAAAAACAAGTTCTTTCCCGTCTATCGTGACGAGGATAGTGTCCTCATTCACGTTCGCTTGAAGGGTTTGGTAAAACAGTTTTACGAGTCTCGGATAGTACCGAACTCCGAATAATGTCAACAATGGTCTGAGGTGGTTGTTTGTGAGAAATTTCGAGGTCCATTGGGTGGACGTCGAATCCCCAAAACAAGAGGGATGGATCTCCCATTCGGTCTCAAAGACCTTTGCTCCCCACCAATCATCTAGTTGGATTGGGGCACGAGATGGGGATGGGGGTGCTTGTGGTGCCTGTGGCGCCTTGTTGCGTGATGATGGCGATCGAATCGCCATCCGTTTTCTAGGTTGGGGGTTAGGGCTTGTGGAAGCCATTTGATGTCCAAAGAAAATTTTCAAATAAATAAGGTAGACCTAGGGTAGATTTCACCTTTTAAAACGCTATTGACGGATCGGATCGTCCGAATCCGGCTCGAAATCATAGAAGAAGGAGCTTGAAAATCCAAAACCCTAAACCCCGCTCGCCCAATCTCCCTTGCTTGAAGATGAAATGAGCGAACAGTAATTCGCCTCATTTTTATACCCTGGCCTCACTCGAGCTATCAATAATCCTCGCTCGAGCGATAAATAGTCCTCGCTCGAGCGGTCCAGAACAATTGGCGTTTTTGATTTTATATGGCTCGCGCGAGCAAGCATAAGTCATCGCTCGAGCGACCCCAGAACAGCTTTTCTGGTTCCTTTAACCTCGTATTTTTACTCTAATTTCCTCTAACTTCCAGCATCTCTTTTAGTATGATTTTCTATGTCGTGCATTTGGGATTCACTCATGAATGTGCTCCGCCAAAATTGAAGTTAATATGTAAAAAAATTTAACCAACTTATTCATCCGTTTCAAAATAGCATTTTCGCACATTGACAGTTAAAATATTACATATCATAACACTATTACAAAAAGAAGCTAGCTAGCGTTCTCAAACAAGCTAGGGTATTGTTCTCTGACATCTGCCTCACGCTCCCACGTTGCTTCCTCGGTCGGATGATTCTTCCATCGAACAAGCACTAACGGAATCACCTTTGTCTGCAACACTTGTTCCTTTTGATCCAAAATCTCCGCCGGTTCTTCTATCATGCTCATATCCTCATGCATCACTAATGGTTGGCCGCTCAACATGTGATCAGGGCCATTAAGATACTTCCTGAGCATAGATACGTGGAATACATTGTGTACCCAATCAAATATGGTGGCAATCCAATGCGGCAAGCAACTTCCCCTACTCGACCCAAAACCTCAAATGGTTCAAGATAGCGGGGACTCAACTTTCCTCTCTTTCTAAATCTCATCACCCCCTTCATAGGTGACACTTTCACGAACACATGTTCACCCACCTTAAAGTCTACACTCATCCGCTTGATATCAGCATAGCTTTTCTGTCTGTTTTGGGCTGTCCTTAATCTTTCTCTGATCATATGGATGATTGTGGCATTATTTTCAAGTAATTCGGGTCTCAGAACAAAATTTTCCCCAGTTTCCTCCCAATTTAGGGGTGATTTACATCGTCTTCCATACAGAGCTTCATATGGTGCCATACCGATGCTGGATTGAAAACTATTATTGTATGCAAATTTGATTAATGGTAGGTCTTGATCCCATGATCCTTGCATTTCAAGCATACACACTCTGAGCATGTCTTCTATGACTTGATTTACTCGCTTTGTTTGTCCATCGGTTTGTGGATGGAATGCTGGACTAAAATCTAATCGCGTTCTCATTCCTTCTTGAAATTTATTCCAGAACTTTGATGTATACAATGGATCACGATCGGAAATGATACTGCTTGAGATTCCGTGTAAGCGTACTATCTCCTTCATATATAGTTCTGCGAGTTTTCCTGTCGTGTACATCGTGTTATAAGGCAGGAAATGCGCTGACTTGGTCAATCAGTCGACCACTACCCAAATGGCATTGTACCTCTTTGCAGTACATGGTAGCCCAACGATGAAGTCCATAGATATTGACTCTCATTTCCATTCCGGTATTGGCAGAGGTTGTAATAACCCTGCGGGGTGTCTATGATCGATCTTCACTTGTTGGCACGTCAAACACCGCGACATGTACTCTGTCACGTCTTGCTTTAAACCTCTCCACCAGTAATTCTTTTTCAAGTCCTGATACATCTTTGTGCTACCCGGGTGAATCGCATAGTTGGATTTGTGAGATTCATCAAGAATTGTTCACCGTAAATGGACATTGTTCGGAATGCAGAGACGGCCCTTGAACAATAAGGTACCATCCTCCTTGACGGAGAACTTAAATCTAATGTCTTCAGTTACATCTTGACGAATCTTGGTTAGCGCCAGGTCTTTCATCTGTATCTCGTGGATATGTTCAAATATCACTGGTCTCACTGATATATTAGCCAAGAAGGCTCTTGTAGCTTGTGACTCGATGTTCGCATCATGTAGTGCTAGATCTTCAAATAACTTTCATTGGTGCATACCCAAAATCAAACTAGCCAATTGAGCTGAACCCTTCCAACTTAAGGCATCGACCACTACATTAGCCTTGCCTGGATGGTACTGTATAGAACAGTCATAGTCCTTGAGGAACTCCATCCACCTGCGTTGCCTTATATTTAGTTTCTTCCGTGTAAACAGATATCTGAGGCTTTTGTGGTCGGTAAAAATCTCAAAAATCTCACCGTACAAGTAATGTCGCCAAATCTTTAGCGCAAATATGACCGCTGCTAGCTCCAGATCATGTGTCGGATAATTTTTCTCATGTTCTTTCAGCTGTCTCAACCCGTAAGCTATTACCTTCCTGTGTTGGTTGAGCACACAACCCAAACCATTGTACGAAGCATCGCTATATACCACGAACCCTCCACTGCCTGAAGGAATCGCTAATACTGGAGCTGAAGTGAGTCTCTTCTTGAGTTTTTAAAAACTCTTCTCGCATGCCTCACTCCATTCGAACCTTGCGTCTTTCCGTATAAGTCTTGTGAGTGGTCCTGATATCTTTGAAAACTCCTCAACGAAACGTCGATAGTAACCCGCTAATCCAAGAAAACTACAGACGTCAGTCACAGTCTTTGGTTGCTCCGAATTGACCATTGCTTTATCTTTGTTGGGTCTACAGTGACACATGCTTTGAGACGACATGCCCCAAAAAGCTAACATCTTTTAACCAAAACTCGCACTTACTGAGCTTGGCGTATAATTGTTGTTCACGTAGAGTCTGTAGGGCTATTCTCAAGTGCTTCTCATGCTCTTCCTCTGATTTTGAATAGATCAGAATGTCGTCAACAAACACTATGACACAAGAGTCTAGGTGTGGTTTAAACACCATATTCATCAGATCCATGAATGACGCCGGGGCATTTGTCAACCCAAACGGCATCACTAGGAATTCATAGTGTCCGTACCGAGTTCTGAATGCAGTCTTCTGAATATCCTCTGCCTTGACTCTCAACTGATGGTATCCAGATCGCAGATCGATCTTGAAAAAGTATCTCGCTCCTTATAGTTGATCAAACAAGTCATCTATCCTAGGTAAAGGATATCGATTCTTAATAGTGAGTTTGTTCAATTGCCGATAGTCAATGCATAGCCGCATTGACCCATCCTTCTTCTTTACAAACAAGACCGGTGCTCCCCATGGAGACACGCTCGGTCTAACAAACCCTTTATCCATTAGCTCTTGTAACCGCTTCTTCAATTCCTTCAACTCAGCAGGAGCCATTCTATATGGTGCTTTAGAAACAGGCTCCGTTCCTAGTGCTAAGTCAATGGCGAATTCCATTTTCCTTTCTGGAGGCAATCTTGATAATTCCTCCGAAAATACATCTTCAAATTCTTACACCACAGCTATCTTGGAGATAACATTCTTCTCTTCTTTATGCTCCTTCAAGAATGCCAAGTATCCACTACACCCTTTTCTGATCAAGCTCTCGGCTCTGATTGCCGAGATAAGTGGCATATGCGTAGACCTCTCTCCTCAAAATCGAAATGATCTCCTCGTATTGGGTCTAAAAATGACGACCTTGTTCCTGCAATCTACCATCGCACAGTGAGTCGACAGCCAATCTATGCCAAGGATCACGTCAAATCCTTGCATGTCTAACAGAATTAGGTTCGCCGGTAGCTCAAAGACGTCTCCATCCATGATTCTCACGATCACGGAGTTACAACCCTTTTCGGTATCAACCGATTTCCCAGTAGGAATAGTCACGGTTAACACAAAGTCTAACTCCTCTGGGTTAATTTTCATCCTCTTTATGAAGCGAGGGGTAACAAATGAGTGGGTAGACCCTGGGTCTATCAACACTCGAGCTTCATATGTCACATCGCTTCCCTTCTTATAGATTTGTAACGTACCTAATCATACATGTGTATATATATAATGTCTATCATTATACTAGAAATTATTACATGTAGTTCTTTTCTATTTTCTATATGGATGCACCTTCTCTATCTAAAGTTTTTGAGAATTGAAAATTTTTTATTTAAAAGAAATCTCACCTTCGATTACATAATTTGTATTTTGAGCCTCTTGAGCTGTGACTTCGTAGGCTCTCCCTTGGACGATCGACTTCCTTGCTTGTATCGGTCGTGGCATAGGAGCTGAAGTTGTCTTATCCTTGTTTACCTCAGGACAGTCTTTAATCATGTGGCCCATCTTGCCACATTTAAAACAGCCTCGCATCCCCTGCCTGCAATCTGTCGTTTTGTGAGACTTACCACACTTGGCACAAGTCTCCCTCGGTGTGGAAGAAGCAGCTCGTGAAAAGCCTTGTGTAACTGTAGCTCCAGTGGAAAAAGCGGGACTCTCATACCTCATCGATCTCCCCGACGCAAGCAAAGGAAATCTTTGATGAGTGGTCTGTTATGCGGTTCTCCCATACCCTGCTTGGAACGGTTGTCTCTGATTCAGTGCTACGAATCTCGGCTTTTTGTTCATCGGCTCGTAGTTCCCAGTCCTCCCTTGATCTACATTTCCTCTTCCTTGCTGTTCCCTCTGACGGTATCGGTTATTGTTTTCTTCTTCCACTACTAATGCCTTACTCATGACCTCTCCATAGGTCTTCAGTTGAAATGGTGCAACTCCTCCTCGGATATCCGGCCTTAAGCCCTGTTGGAACCTCTTCGCTCTCATCCCATCAGAAATCATGTAATCTGGAGCGAACGAGCAAGTCTCATGAATTCCACTCCGTACTACCTTACTGTCATCTTCCCTTGCATGAGTTATAAAAATTGGATCTCCATCTGATTCCTCATAACTTTCGGGAAGTACTGTTTGTTGAACTCTTCAAAGAATTCATCCCATGTCCAGGGCATATCTGGAGTTTCCTGAGCCCTAGTCCGTGAAACAGACTTCCACCAAGGCCTAGCCTCCCCATCCAACATGTAAGCTGCCCAACGGATGCTCTCGTTCTCCGTGCATGTCAGTACGCTAAATACTTTCTCCATTTCACTCAACCAATTCTCAGCTGCCATGGTGTCTGCCTGCCCTGAAAAGCTAGGAGGTCTCATCCTCCTAAACTCGGTAAATGCTGAAGCCACTGGCAGTGTAGGGCTACTGGAGGCGTAGGTGGCTAATGTTGCATGTGGTCGGAATGAGCTGCCAAAGACGCTGCCTGTTGTGCCATGGCAGTCGCCATGGTTTCTATGGTATGCATCATCCTCTGACACTCCTCTCTCTCTCTCTTCATTTATTTCTCTCACTCTATCTTGTTCTCTCTGATATCGATCCTGACGATCTCGATCCTAATTTTCTGCCTGATTTTGATTCTCTTGGCCACTACCTTCGGGAACCTCCCTATTTCCCAATGGCACTCCGTTCGTAGGTGAGATGAAATCATCTCTACTGCACAAATTCCTATCATGACCGCCCCTAGGTCGGCCTCTTTCCTTAGGAAACATAACAGTCTGCATAAGAAACCATGGTTTCGCTAGCAGAAGTCTCTATGCTCTGACAAAAGGAATGATTGTCAAACTTCTAAAAGAAACTGTTTTGATACTAATTGTAATAGCCCGAATTTCGGCACCCCGAAATCCGTGCCATCAGCATGACCCTTAAGGTCGTACCCTATAACCCTATACGGAGCATTGGTATAAACAGGCAACCATACCTCAAGTAAAGTACAAGAATTTTAGTCTAACTAAGTCTCCATGCGTTATTAATAATAATTTAGCAATCCAAAAGTCAGTTCAACTCCCATGCCAATACATGAACAAAAGAACCAACCCGAACCATCGGTGATAAACTGTTCACCCCAGATGGTTCGCCAAAAGAATCATAGTATTTAGTTACATTCAAAATTAAGGCTTGACATACCAAGCTGTACAGAATGCTCTCCTAACTAACTCTCAAAGTACGCAAAGGGTCTCCTAGAAGAAGTTCTCAGGAGGAGGCTCTAACTCTTCTCCGGGCACGTAATCCGAATCCTCTTGATCAATGTCTCCCGAAGCCTCTGCTGTTGCTAGCACTGGACCTGTGACGTATAGTCAAAAGGGGTGAGCTACATCCTAGCTCAATAGGGAAAATATAGTGAACATATAAATTAAGCTCTCACATATATGTTAGAACAAATTTTAAAGCACGATTTATCTGATAGAACTTCTGAGAAAAAAATTTAAATAATTGAAAGTGAAATGATAAGTACCACTGTGACTTTACACGATCTTATTTATTCTCATCTTACTGGTATAGTTACGGATTCGGCCTAATCACTTAAATCTTAACTTAAGTAGTCCCCGAGCAATATAGCATTGAGCCCCGATGGAATACCCACCATCGTCATCTAAATAGACACATGTTATATGTTCTCAATTTCAAAACTACCTAGGCCCCTTTCTCTTGGGTGGCGGGGTCTATTCTCAAATCTATATCCCCGGGACGTGCTACAAGTGTACGGATTGGCCGCCGTACCGGTCACGGATATCCTGCCGAGTCAGTCATGGGTATCCCACCACGTCGGTGGGGTATTCTAATCAAACCTTAAATAAAAAAAATATCGAATGTGCTTTACATATAGTTATTCACCGTAATTGTGCTAATTTTATTATATTAGGCCTTATCACTATTCTTTTGTTTCATCGTTAGGTTTGATCTGCATCCCTGGGATGCCACTGATTCAATGCATCATTTAGATGCCTATTATCACATTTCCACGTCCCCTGGGGACCTCACGGTTTCATTTTGAATTCACACACACACACCCATTTTGGAATCACATTTGATACATGACTATTCTCTTGAATTACTCTACATATATGGTTTTGACGAATTAAAGTACATATTTCAAGATATTCCCTACCTCAATGCAAATCCAACGCACTCCTTTCTTGTAGAGGTTTACACGTAACAATCTCACGTCAAAGCTACATTGCATGTGTCAAGGATACCCTTAGAATGATTTCTAGATCCCTTGGGAACCTTAGCTCCCATGAATTACACCAAAAGAATACATAAAATAGATAAATGTGTAGTGCCTCGTGCGAGCGAGGACTATTCCTCGCTCGAGCGAGCACTTGACCTCGCTCGAGCGATAAAAATGAGGTATTAATCTCTCGCACGAGCGAGCACTATTCATCGCTTGAGCGGCTAAAACGAGGTACTCAACCCTCGCGCGAGCGAGCACTATTCATTACTTGAGCGGCTAAAACAAGGTATCTGAAGCTCACGCGATGCCTCGCTCGAGTGAGCTTTCCCTTCACTATGGGTCTCGCTCGAGCGAGCCTAGAATATAGTTTATGCTCAAATTTTATATTCCGACCTCGCTCGAGCGAGCCATTTAAACCGCTCGAGCGAGGAGCGATGATAACTAACTCTCGATCCGTTCGAGAACCAGTTTTCTTACTCCATTTAAGGCCCTATTAATGTCAAAATTATTTGACTAATAATTTATACTTTATCTGTAACACACAAAAATATTTAAAACATACCTCAAATCATTAGATCTTATATAGACCTGATCCAAGATCACCCAAATGAGGAGTTTCAAAAGTTTTTCCTCCAACCTCTTTCCAGATTATCCACAGTCTCAAACCCAAACGATCCTTTCTAGTTTCTTCCCCACACCCTTCTCATCACTTATGTTTAAGATCCATAAGGTGGATCTCGTCTCTTAATCACCAGAAATTCCTACCTCTAATCTTCTCTTATAAAAAACCCTCTCCTCTTTCTCTCTATTTAACTCTCCCTTTTTCTAAGCTAAATTAGGTCACGTATAGGAGACTCTTCTCCCTTTTTTTTCACTTATCTAGTGAAAGCTAGTGTATTTCACACATACACATATAGTGTATATATATTAATTGTGGTTTCCTTGTGAACCACAAACACACGTGCATGGTACGTGGCGTTCATGGTTCCCAAAAATCAAGGTTATGGCAATATATCAGATTTATAAAATTTTAGAGTTTAATTAGTTTTAAATCCATCGATGCGCGATCGAACTCACCCTACGCGACGAGATCTGAAAAAAATAGAGGGGATAATTAATGAGTATCCACTTGTTGAAGTGTGAACGGTTGATCTTGAGGCGGTTCGAGTTGAAGATATTAATGTTCAAAGCATTAGTTCGTTTAAGTCATCTTCTCCTTCTTCCTCCTTCGATCTTATCGGTGGTTGAGCGGGAGATTTGAGGGAAGTGGCTAGAGAGTCTTGGGGGAGAGGAGTTAAGAGGAAGAAAACTTTTGTATAATTTTTATTGTAGAGAATAAAGAGCTCTAAGATTTTATTTATAATGATAGTAAAGTTTTAGGTTAACCTTAATTAGGACTTCTAGTAAAAGATTCAATAAAGTAAGATTTTTTTCACGCAAGAAAGCATTCACGCGTGAGTGAATTGTCAAACGGTTTCCTTCTAGCATTTTGTGTAGGCACCGAAGCAAATGATATTTCTCTTCTAAAATTACAGTTATACCCTTAACCAGTTTCATCTCTTAAAACGGGAGTAACTTTTTATATTCTTGTTGGAATTCGATAAATTATATATCGTTGGAACCGTATAGACGAGTGCTTCACAACGAGTCTAAAATTGACATAGAAAAGTCATATAATATGAATTTTTTTAAAATATGGTGGGTTCCGGTGTGGAGCGCTAACATCGTGCATAATATAGTACATCATCTAACACCATTAAAATAGTCAAAATTCGTCAAGTTGTTACATGAACCACTTTATTTGTTGTTCTTTTTTATGTTGGCCCAGTTCATTCACCGTGTTTTATTATGTATTTCATTTTTTTGCAGTTAAATGATGTTGAGGTCACAATTCATCTCTTATGCGAGAAAATTATAAATTAATATGGTGGATTGAGTGAAGAACATCAAAGGTTATTAAGATAAACTTTTGTCATTTGTGGAAGATTTCGCTACACCATATGATTTTTGAATTTTTAAACACATTAATGATTTTCAATGAAAAATCTTCGATTATAGTTCAAAATATGGAACTTGCCTATCTACTTATCGACCTATTGATAGTTTAGACCTTAGAGCAATTGATCCTCCATGTACATTTATTCCTCTAATTTAAAAGTTGAGCTGGTCTTTAGAAAACTTATGTGGTTTTCAAAAGACCTTTGTAATCTTAGAGACCACAAAGGTCATTTGATTTCAAGGCTAAAATTAAACTTAGGGAGCCATTACCTTGCACCATATTTAAAAGAAAGGGTTACAAGTTTTGCAACCTTTACTATGTGAAAACATCATTTACGTCGAAGACCATGATTTAAAGATATTAAGTGTAAAAGATTTGTACAAAATATAATCTTCATCATATGATTAAATCACTACAAAAAATAAGACTATTAACGGCAGCCAAAAACTGCCGCTATTAACAAAAAACTGCTGCTAATAGTCTTTAATAATTTTTTGACAATAGCGGCAGTTTTTTGCTCCAAAAAAACACCTGCCGCTAATAAGCTGTTTTTTTGTAGTGAATGTAGTCAAAGTCAAAAAATGCATATGAAACACAATTTTTTCAAGAAACATATAAAAAGTAATTGTATACAGGAAAACATATAAACCACGTATTTAAAATGCATTTTATACATTTTTTTCATATAAATTGTCTTTTAAACAAAAAAATGTTTAATTAAATATTTTTATTTATATATATATATATATATTCCCTTTTTGGTACTTTCCATTTGTTATCATTTTTTCTTGAATTTTTTCCCTTACCGTACCCTTCTTGTACTATGTTTTTCTCCCTTTTATCTGTACTTGTCAAATTTTACCATTTTCTCAAAATTTTCTTGTGGTGTTATTCCTGTACTGCGTCCTGGTGACTATGAATTTGTGTGTACATCATATAGTAGGATTTTGATTCCAAGTGGCACATCATAAAAGTGAATGTAATCATGGGTGTACTGTCAAACATGATTCTGGGATTACTTTTTAGGATGTGTGTCACATGGAATCAACATCTTACTTTGTAAGTTTAAAAATGAAAAATGATCTCTATCGTGATTCAAAGTATTCAACAATTTGTCAGTTTTTGCAAAAAGATACTCTTCAAGTTCTTCTTTAGATAGAGGGTGAATTGCATATGTTTTTTATCACCAAATCAATAAAAGGTCAACCTTGTACTTCTCATTTCAGCATAATGGCTTAAGCATCATTGTGCTGAATGTCCATAAAATTTATATTGTTTCTTGTTGAAAATCTTTGGTACCAACACACGCTGATTTGTCCATAAATTATGTTATCGTTTTAATTGAAAGCACCTATGACATGCCACTTTTTTCTTCTCGCACACTAATTAATCAAACTACACCAACTTTTGCTACCTGCACACTATTAGTAAATCATTGGTTTGTTGTGACTAATAAAAATTCAGAACATTGATTATTTTTAAAAAATTGTGTTAGTTTCATCCTTTGGGTGTACAATAACTTTTATTAATGTTGTGTTCATTTTTGTTAAGTACTTTTTTTGCTTAGGAGCACACCAACTTGTGCCATCTACACACCACTTTTTTTTCTTCCATTTCCTCTTAGGTGTGTGGAAAGAAAAAACAGGTTTGCTAATAGAAGCTCTTTTTTAGTTAATTATAAAGTCCTCAAGAAAATAAAATAAAACAATAAAAAATTTGTAAATGACGCATGGATAAATTGGGCTATGTATGCATGGTCAAAGCTTGACCAAAATTTTTAGAGGTGTTGACTGCGCAAAACTACAACTTTGATAGTGCAAACATGGCTAAATTGACCATGGAGTTCACTGTCTTTGCATCTAAGAATTTTTTATGTGCACGGAAGTCCATGCATTGCAAAATTTTATGCATATAAAAAATTCATGTAGATGTGTGGTCCACTTTCCCGCCCATGATGGGTGGTCCACCCATCATAAACAAACTCTTGCACCTAATATCATATATATATATGGTTGAGCACAATGATGGGGTATCCAGGCCCCAAGGGGCTAGGGATCGATCTTTTGTTGAGGCCCTCAAGCGGGGTCAATGTCTCCTCGGATACAGGTTCCCCTTTGAATATCATTATTGACAGTATTAAGTTCAGTGAACATGGTTTATATTTTCAGAATGAGGACACTGCTGATGGATCTTTGAGTTTCCAGTTTGCGCTTATTGGGAAATTTATTAGATTTCAGGCAAGAGCCTGAGGAGCAAGACCTAATATCAATTCGGTCAAAAGTGATGGTACACATTTTTTCCGGATTCCTTTCGATCCCCTGAATAAGTGGCTCAATTCGGTCCACGTGAACTCTGGTGGAAGCGATAGAATAATGAACTAATAAATATTAAATGCTGAAAAGGAAAAGGCAAATTGTAACGACCCTGAATTTTCAACTCTGAAATACGTGAAAATTCCGGATCGCTAGATCATAATTCACAATCTAAATACAGAATTCTTTGCTATTTAATATAGAGCAAGCCATTAAACTAAAACCATTGCATTGAGGTCCAAAATGAAAGTATAAAATAAAAGTAAAACTACTGGTGACGGTCGTTCGTCACACAAACAGTGGCGTGCTGAAAAGTAATAATAATAAACAATGTCCAACTGAAAGTCTAAGTACCAAGTTCAAAACCAACTTCTAACTATGGGTAAAACTCTTCTGGTTGAAGATCTTCCTCGATCTCCGGCATGTAATCAAGATCTTCTAACTCAGGATCTTCAACTACTTTAGTACCTGTGACACATAGTGTCGGATGAGCTAACAGTCAAAGCTTAGTTGGGTGGTGCAATACACAATCATATTTCACATGATCAAAGCATAGTTTTAATGATAGATTTGAAAGCATTCTTATAATGTCAAAACAAATTTTCTGAAGTGTAAAGATCGAAAAATATATATTCATAATGGGATTTATAACAAGATTTAATGGTGTTATTTCTTATAATTCATGAGTATTCTTTTATTCTTATTGAAATTCAAATGTCAAAATCTTATTCAATGTGTGTCTTAAAGCCTTAAATAATCTCTAGATCACAATATAGTGCTAAAGCTGAAGCTTAAAACTGATGGGAATCCTAACCATCGTCGTTCTAAGAAAAATTATCCGAAATGCCCAATCCCCTGCATTATGAGGGATACTTGTGCGGTTCAAAGGTCCAAGGGTATCGAAGCACAGGATTCGTTCAACAGAAATCTCTATAAATCACATGCCGAAATCTTATACATAGTTTAATGTTCATATACAAAGTCTAAAGAATCCAAAGGCTCAAAGTTCGAAATTTATAATTGATTCAAAGAGTTCAAAATTTGGATCTAATTCCATAATAGAAATCAAATGCAGAAACAATATCAAAGTTCAGATGCAGAAGTTCCATAAATCAAAGTAGGTTATAATATTCAATATTCAAAGTGATTCCAAGTTTTGACAAAATAAAGTTCAATGGTTCAATTCTAATATTTCACAAATTTAATTCGAGAACATCACTAAGGCCATGGTTTAAAATTAAAAATACAGTTAGGCATTGAATTCCCCCTACCTTGATTTCGAAGATCGTATAGTACGAAATGAGATGTTTCCTTTGTAATTTGTTCAATTCTCTCTTCTATGGTCTGTGTATAGTTGTCATATGAAGGAAACAAATCATTGAAGGTTCAGAATTAATTATCCGAATTATATAAAAAATATTTTGTTTTCTCTGTTCACAACTCGCTGTTGTACTATGACAGTGAGTTGTGGTCTTATGCATAGTGCGTTGTGGTCTTATGCACAGTGCGCTGTGGTCTGGTCACAGTGAGCTGTGGCTGCAAACACACCAGAAACTTATATTCTGTTTCACTATACACAACTCACTGCTAAGCTATGATAGCACGCTATGATTTGTTCACAATAAGCTGCGACTGCGAATTTTTCCAAAGTACCTTCTGTTTTCGGTATCTACCGAGACCTGTCACATATATCACATTGCTCTGTGGTTGTTTTCAAGTCCATTGGATGTATCGTTTCAAGCTACCCCAAAATGATATATTATAATAGTCAATCAAACTTTTCTATCAAAAGTTATGGCCGTCAGAAGAAATTTTCTTTCAGTGACAACGAGCTATCATATACCCACAGCACGCTGTGACCCAATGGTAGTGCATTGTGGTCCTTATCACAACAAGCTGTCATTGTTGTTTTCAACTTTTTGAACTCTACATGTTCTAGGTTCAAAAGCAAGGTTTCCGGACATGGAACACCGATTTTAACTTTGAGATTTTTAATCCATAGTTTAAGAAACATTCTTAATTAAGGAGTTATGGATTCAATGATAAAGAGACGGTGGATTTTACCTCTCGAAGCGTGAAACCGTGAAATAATGGAATATCAGCGCTCACTACGTTAGTTCAAACTCTCCTCTTCCTCTCGATCGTAGATCGAGGAGCCTTAATGTTTCTAGAGGGGTTGAAGAAGAACAAGAAGTTAGAGCTCTTTCTTAATAGAATTCTAGGAATAATGAAAAAGAGGAGGCTAGGGTTCTTATTTAAAGAGAAAACTAGGTTTTCTCTTATGATTCTTTCTATTTAGAGTTTTATAGAGTTTAGGAAATAGAATTCTCGAGAACCCATAATTTTAGAACTTCTACGTGAGTTGCCTTTTCTAACTTCTTAGGCAACACTCCCTTGTTGGGCTGACACAGCTAGCTTAGGTGTATAAGCTTTTGCCAGAAAGTTCAAAAGAGAGCTTTTTGAAGTCTTTAGCAAGGTTTGATCCCTACACCTCTTGCTTAGAATTTAAGCCTCTTACCACTGGTGCTCTCACGAAGCTTATGTATTTATTTACACAATTATAAATATGAGTCATCTTTTTAGGCCAAAGTGCATATTTAATTTTAATTTATTCTTGAAATTAATGGCCTACGGTGTATGCCTTGTTGAGTACATACATCTATTGTGTGTATTAAGGTTAAAAAATTTTGAGGTGTTACATCCTCCCCCAGTTAAAAGAATTTTCGTCCTCGAAAATTTATATACCTTATTCGAAGAGGTGTGGGTACTACTCTCTAATCTCTACTTCCCATTCCCAAGTGGCTTCAGCGGATGTGTGATTCTGCCACTTAACCAGTACAAGCGGGATCCGCTTGGTACGTATGATTTGCTCCTTATGATCCAGTATTTGAATTAGTTCTTTGATGATTGTCATATCCTCTTTAAGTTCGATGGGCTAGTAGTCCAAGATGTGAGTCGGGTCCTTGATGTATTTCCTTAGTATGGATACATGGAATACATTGTACATACTCGACAGTTGAGGTGGTAATGCTATCCGGTATGCGACTTCTCCGACTCGTCCCAGTATCTCTAATGGTTCGACGTATCATGGACTCAGTTTTTCACATCTTCCAAATGGCATCACGCCCTTGGTAGGCTAGATTTTGACAAAGACATTGTCCCCTATCTACAAAGAATGCGTTGTTTAAGTATTTCATATGAATTATAGGGGAACACAAGTAACTGACTGTACCAAGTTTACCTGAAACTCGACATTCATTCTCTTAAATTGTAACGTGAGGTAGGGAATACGTTGAACATGGACTTTTGATTACGATAACATGTATGTAGTAAAATGAATATGTGTAGGTGTGTGTTGAGAGCATAGTGATGTGCTTGTATTTTTGAAAAGTAGTTAAGCATGTGGAATTAAGGTGTGTGTGTATATGTGTGAACACTAAGTAAGAAAACCGGTATGCTTATGAGTATGTGACATCTCGAGGGGTGTGAATGTGAAACGTGAACATCTGGGTGATGTGAGGCTATTTGAATGAGACTTGAACAAACCTTGAATACTATATTTAGCACGATTACACGGTGAAAATTATATGTATCTTTGCACAATTGATTTAAGATTCGGAGAATACCCCACCGACCCGGCGGCATACTCGCGACTGACACGGCACGATATTCGTGATCGGTATGGCAGGATATCCGTACACTAGTATGATATCTTAGGGATATATGTGAGTTTTGTGACCCGTCATTTATGTGAAAGGGACCTGGGTTGTACTACATGACAAAAATAGTCTGATTGGATGATGATGATGGGTATTCCATCAGGGCTAGATGCTATATTGCTCGAGGATTATTGAAATTATTTGATTTAAGTTTTGGAGACCAATCTTTTTGTCTTATGTGAACGAGTTAAAAATAAGATAAAACGTGTAGGGAAATAGATGCATTCAGTTCATGCTTTTAGTAACTTAAACTATTTTCCAATTGTCTTTCATTGATAAATCATTTTTTGTTATGTCATGGAATATATGTGAGTAAGATAGATTTATATGTTCATTCAATTATTTCCCTATTGAGCTATGATGTAGCTCACTCTTTAGACTATACGTCACAGGTCTAGTGTTAGCTGCTACTACTGCTTCGAAAGACGTACACTTGGAGGACTCTGAGTACGTGCCTGGGGAAGAGTCCGAGCCCCCTCCTAAGGAGTTCTTTTAGAAGACCCTCTGCGTACTTTGATTATTTTATAAGAGATTGTACGGCTTGATATGTCTAGCCTTTTATTTGAGATATTGTAAATTTTGTGAGACATTCTTTTGGCGAACCAGCTGGGGTGACGGCTGTTTCATCACCGATGGTTCGGGTTGGTTCTTTTGCTCATGCAGTGGCATGTGATTAGAATTATCTTTTGGGCTATATATTTTTGGCTTTATCTTATAGAACTGGAGATTTAGTTCAGTATTAGTTCTTTAGTATATGTTTTGCTTTCTAGGTATGTGGATATACCAAATATTTAAATGCATGGGCATATGGGGCCACGGCCTTGAGGTCATGCACCAATACGAGCTTGAGATATTAAAATACGAATTATTTTTGCATAATCTCATATATTTTGCTTTGACTTATGACTTGGATAACATTAAATTCATATCATTGTGCTAGAACATATCATATGTTTGTTCAAGATAAATAGGCAAGGTTACCATCTTTTGAGGATATGATTGAAGACCTTTGGCTCATTTGTACTTAAAATATCCCACCTCATATAAATTTATCATTCTAATACCCCTTTGAGCTTATTAAAAATTTTACCTTTATACATGCATTGATAAGCCATGTTAATCTTTACCCATTCACCATTTCTGAAAATTCAGTTTTATCCTTCTTATTTATGAGAAATTAGGAACGAGAGATGAGGATAAATGAAAAGAAAGTAAGTGAAGAGATATTGAGTTGTGGTATTTACTAAAAGTGTATGGCAGAAATATAAAAAATAAAGGAAGAAAAAAAAAAAAGAATGAAAAATATGAGGTGCTTTAAGAAAATAAAATTCAAAAGCAAAAAAATGAGTGAAAAAAAAAGAAAAAAAAAGTTGACAAAAAAAAAAAAAAAAAAAAAAAAAAAAAAAAAAAAATATATATATATATATATATATATATATATTGAGAAAGATAGTAAGAGATTTGAAAAGAAAAATAAGAGAAATAGAAAAATCAGAAGTTGGTTCCTTTTCCAATTTCTCGAAAACTTTGAATCTCAACTTCCATTTCTTTCTTACCCTTACCTGAGCTCCATTACAATCCTACAAAAGACTTTCATGATCCAATCTTGCATTGGTAAATACCTTGTGGAGAGTGAATATATAATACCTATGATGCTTGATATGATATGTATAGAATATACAAGTATCTTTCTATGAGATTATCTTTTATTCATTGATTACGTCGCATTTTTTCTATCATGTGAGACCTTTTTGCTTGCTTTGTATTGATCTCTCACATGTGAGCGAAAATGAACCCATCATTGGAGCAATTTTATTTCGAGAGTATACCTAAAGTGAGGATTGAGTCCAGACATGAGATCTAATGATTTACTGTTTGGACTGATTTCGAGATGGATGAATCTTGGTTTGGGTATGCACACACTTCACATTTAGGCATGAATAGATGAGTTATCTAATGATTTGACCATTAGAATAATTTGAATGGATATTGGTATGATTAGTATAATATTGTTATTTAAAATTGAGAATTTGCATGTTGAATTGATTAATGGTTTTGAGTTTTGAAGTTAAATATATATGAAAATCATGTTTTGAAAACTCAATTTTATCGATGGTTTTAAAAATGTGATGAAATTTATGGGTAACTTCACTAAAAACCCTAAGGAGACAAAACTCCTCCAGTAGGGATCACCTAAAGGCTTGTTGCATACGTTAAATGCAATCGTGCTCCCTACGAAAGTGGCATTATTTACTTTTCTTAGGTTGTTAGTTTATTTTTCAGTTTTGTTTATCTTTTTCTTTACTCGAGGACTAGCAAAGTGTAGGTTTGGGGGTGTGATGAGGTATGAAATATGATCATATTTTATACTCCAAAACCTATATTTAGCCACCTGATGGAAGTTATTTAATATATTTTATATAGTTTTAGTGATTTACATGTCTGGAGATAAGTTGAGTATAAAATAACTCAAGAGCTCAGAATATAACATCAAATTCGTACAACCTTGAATCATCTAGAACTTATCTCGACTTGCAGCTCAATTTTGACCTATAAAAATTAGATTTGTGAAATTTCTAAAGCACGAAAGTTGTAGAGCTCGTTGTCTTCTTTCCAACGCCGTAAGAATCGTCTTAATCCAGGTTTGGAGTAAAACGTTATGACCAAAATATTGAGACTGTATCTGTTAAAGAGTTGGGCCGAGTTTCACAAAAATTTGGAATAATCGATGGATCGAGCAAGAGACTTGATCAATTGAGTTTGGGCCGAATCTTTATATTTTTAAAGTTGAAAATGAGTCAAAATTGGGGGGAAAAGGTTGGGTTTCAAAATTAGATCCTATTTAAGGAAAAATTAGAGTTAGGGTCAGGTATCTCTCCCTTTGGGGAGCCTTTTATTTTTCTTAGCATTTTTAGTTTTTCTTTCTGCTTTCCCCTTTTCTTTTCTAAGCATTGTTCTTTCTATTTCTTAGTTTTAGGTCATAGATTAGTTTAATTTCTTCATTCGAAGAATCATTGTACCTGTTGGATTAAAGTTTTTATTGGAATTGTTGAGGTATTTTACAATATTTTAAATATCATTTAGTAGTTTTGCTTTAATCATGCCTTTTATGTCAATCATGCATGACTAGTTTCATTGAGGATGAGATATTCATTTATAATAGTACAAATTTGTGGTTGAGATGTTAGATTCTTTTAAGGGCCCTAATGTTATTATTGACATGGATATAATATGATTGCGGTCTAAGATCTAGGCGCTAATCATGCCCTATGATTTTAGCTCTGTAATGATAGTTTTATTCTAATTATTGCCCATCTCAGGGTTAAGTTATACTACTATCTGAGGTGTGAGTGTTAATCATACACTCATGGGATGTTAATCATACATCTCCGTGATCTTAGATCGGTAGTGTGACTTTACCCTAGGAGTAAATTTTGATTATCATTTGAGGTGTGAGTATTAATCATACACTCATGGGTGTTAATCATACATCTTCGTGATCATAGATCGGTAGTGTAAAATTTACCTTAGAGATTGGGTTCTGAATGCTATCTGAGGTGTGAGTGTTAATCATACACTCATGGGATGTTAATCATACATCTCCATGATCTCAGATCTACAATTTAGAACTCATGTGTGTTTAGGGCCAGTGCTCTCACAAATATCTTTTGAGGATCTCATATCATAATCCACAGATTTGTATTGCATGAATGATAAACCTACGATGAGGGGATTTGGTATCCCAATCCTTATCTTTTATTAATTGTTTAGATTTTATTTTACCGCATAGTCTTTATCTCATCTGCCAAACTCTCAGAATCATAAAATTAGTTTAAATACTATGCTAGACCTGTGGTAATTCCTTTATTAATTTATGTTTCCTCTTTTGAATATTCTGACTAATCCTCGTGGGAACGATCTCGTACTCTGCACCCACTATCTGCAAATCGATTCGTGCGCCTATGAGTAAAACACATTTAAAATCACAGTAGATACTCCATCTAACCTTTTCGTGGATATTAATGATTGTCTCTTATGGGAGGACTATAATGATTTACGAATCAGGAGAGTCAAGTTTTGAAAACATTTGACTTAATATTAGCTAACTGTATTTATAGAAAATATCGAGTAGAGGGGGTAATACTTTCCTGGTTTGTTCTTTAAGGTATTCTTGGGTGGAGTTATCATGTGATGGGTCGTCAAAGAGTTTTCTCTCTTCTTCCATTTATGTCATGATGGGGCTCGATGATTGCTAGCGCGATGGGACATTTGGGAGGTCCAAGTTTGCTCTTTGTGATGGGATACTGGTGGGTGTCCCTTCTGGCTATATGCCGTGGGGGATTGTGATGGGACATGGTGTTCGTGCAATGAGATGTCCTTGCGTTATTGTGTCGCGACGGGATAGTGGTGGTTCATTTCCTCTTTGGCAGATTTTGGGTTATGTGATGGGATGGTGTTGCGCTGGACCCTACTTTTAGTGGTGACGACGTGGCGGAGCTTTTGATGTCACGGTGGGACAGAGGAGTTTGGGTTGGTTTAGTTCAGGAATTAAGACGATGGTAATTATGTGTGTATCTCATCCTGGTGGGGGGTGTTATCACATGTGTTTATGGGAGTGCGATGGGACATGAGTGATCTTCCTTCTGGTCAGTATGCGGGGTTACGTGATGGAACAAGGGAGTCTGGATGGGGTAGAGGGTTTCATGTGGTTATGAGAGCATGCGAAATCGCACAACCACCCACATCATTCACATCGGTTGACTTTGTCAGCTCTTGGGCTACTGTGTTTTTGCTAAATAAACTCAAAGCCTCCTCGTTGATGTTTAGTCATGTCTATCCAGTGTCGAGAAGCAACTCCTTTTAACAGTAGGGACTTTGTGTCAAGTGCAATCATGGATTGTGAGATATATCTTATCTCCAACTTAACAAAGAGCGAAATCTGCGGGTTGTTCAGATACATTGGTGTTCCTCTTGATAGTAAAATTTGATGGATCTATTTCATTTTCCATTGCATTTTCTACATCAACTTCTGCCTGTGGATCGTTTTGCTTCATCATCAGCTTCAATCACTTCTTCAAAAGGGGAGAACACTTGGATTTTGGGAGGATTTATATCCTGGCGGGGACTATTTGGGGGGTGTTATTGTTATCTCCATCTTTACCATCGGTGTCATCATCGTCATTATCTGTACTAGTTGGGGCTACTGGTCTCTTCTTTGATTGGTGGTTTGATACATCTTCTTGGGAATTAGGCTATGTTGGTTGGGCGTCCGTTGTGCCTTATCAGTAGTAGGAGCAGTGTACTCATTTTTGCCATCATCATTCGTTGACTTCAGGTGGTGTGGGTTATGTTTCTGGCTGCTTTCTTCCTTCCTTGGGATGGCTGTGACAGGACAGTGGGGGTGATCTCTCTTCTTCTGGAGAGGTTGTGTCGGAATATCAGGGTGTGATTTGAATTTTTGGGTTATGTTGTCGCGATGGGACTGTGGGGGGTAATTTCCCTTTCTGATTTTATTTTATTTTTATCATTATTATTATTATTATTATTTTATATTTTATTTTATTTTTATTATTTTCATTTTCGTCTTCGGGTTAGGATGGACGTCGTGGTGTGAAGGTAGCCAATTGTGATTATGGTATGGAGTTTTACTATTGGATTTTGCTATCATTTTGTATTTAGTGAATTAGTGAATTTTTGTTATGATAAAAGGGGAATTTTATACATTTGTTTTGTTTAAGGTATGGGTTTTTATTTTGGTTTTATGTTTGGTTGGGATGACATGTGTTAAGGATGTGTGAGTTTAGATTGAGGTTAGATGGGTGTGTTAGGTGCTTTCATGCTATTGGTTTATCTATTTTGTCATGGATTGTGTTTCTTAGGAGGGCTAGGTATCTTGTTTTGATTTAAATGGATGAAGAGTGTTTGTAGGCTTGACACTTGTCACATTATGGCTAAGGAGTCTTTGCCTATAAATAAGTACCTAGGGGCTTGAGTTTTATTTAGTTTAATTTTTGGTGAGCTTGTAATAAATTTGGTGTATTTTATTGTTTTGATGGCTTTTCTTCCATTTTATTTTGTATCCTGGGTATTATGTCCAAAAGAGGTTATGACGAATAATTATCCCTTGGGTATCGGAGGTGTTGGCAATGGAGAGTAGCACCCGACGTGCTACTGTGTTGGGAGAAGAGATGGAAGAGGTAAAGGTGGAGGGTTGAAAGCTAAAGAAAAGTGGTGGGTTATTTTCCCCGTCCTCTTTCCCAGTTGCTCTTTGGTAGGCTATGTGGAGTGACCTTTTGTGAGCCCTCCTTTTAGGGCGTTCTTGATCGGCCTTCCATAGGTGTATGCCTCAGCCTCAGGTGTCTTTTTGTGTTCGTCCTTAAAATTTCTACATGAGGCCTCAGCAGACCACCTAGTCCTCACTTCTCCTCATGTGCATCATCATTTGGGCGTGCACTATTGGAACATTTTAATTTTGAGTTTCTTATTTTAATTATATATTCAGGGGATATGCCCCCGGTGTAATTTGTAATGATTTTCTTATATTTATGAAAGAGAATTTTTTCATCATTATTTATTATTTTTGTAGACTTTTATTACGAGTTAAAATCGGTTTGGTTTGGTTTGGTTTAGTCTAGTTATTTTGGTTTAGTTTGGTTTATCTTGATTTGGTCAATGGATAATTTTTTGGGGTGTGTTTTTGTTAGTGGCTCGTAAGGTTAGAGGTAGATGTGCGTGTGTGTGCGTATGGGTAAGGGCTTTCGATTTTCGGAGTACATATGTGTGAGTTTAGGGCATGTAGAGGTGTATGACTTCTGTGCTATATTGTTCTACCTATGTATATGCTTCCATAATCTTGTCCCTGATTGCTGCTGGTTCGTGTATATTTTTTTTTATTATAGCCGGGGAATTGCGTGCATGTGGATTAGCACATAATCCAATTATGCGCAGTTTTATGTGCGGGTGATCGGAGGATTAGGGGGTTCATTGCGCATGTAGGGCTCATCGTGTAATCTAATTACGCGTGCATATGGATGCGTGCAACGGAAGAGCCAGCGGGTCACAAGGTTGGGTGCCCAGGCGTCGTTTTGAAATTCGCGTAGCGGCTGACGCGCGAGATATGAATTATGCATTGTAGGAAAATCACATTTTCGGTTCACCATTTTTCTAGGCTGACGGAAATTTGATTGCGCTCCACCTATTTGGCGCATAATTGGGAACTTGCGCAGGTGCGTTGGCACGTGATTGAACTGCGCGCGCTAGTTGATGTGCATAATTTTCCTGCATCTATATAAACTGAAAATTTCTCTCATTTCTCTTGCGCGTTATGATTTTATCGAGTTTTCTTGCTTCCTTTGCTTCCTTGTGCTTTGATTTTCGTGTTTTAGCGATATCTCACCATCTGCATGTCCGTTTTGAGCGACATTT
Source organism: Chloranthus sessilifolius (assembly GCA_021018995.1). NCBI lineage: Eukaryota > Viridiplantae > Streptophyta > Magnoliopsida > Chloranthales > Chloranthaceae > Chloranthus > Chloranthus sessilifolius. The sequence goes on from CM037598.1 coordinate 31,230,693, forward strand.
CTTGCATCTTTCTTAGTTTTTTGAGGTTTTTGTTTTGAGAGGGAGCCTGAATTCAGTGCGATTGCTTCGGAGTTGGGTTTAGCGGCCGAGCTGGAGGGTGAGTTGCTTGGGCTTCCCAGTGTGGAGGGAGGGGAGGCTCCTGCGGTTGTCGAGGAGGGTGTCCTTGAGGTGGTTGAGGGTGCCCTTGAGGGTGTGATTCCTGCCGGGGTTAAGGGGGTCCGATCCCTCCCGGTGTTGGGGGTGCTGATGGCACTGAGGGTGCAGATGTTATTCTGCCTCGTGCCAGGTCCGATCTACATTCATCTTGCTGACAGATGCAGAACAAGATATTTCTTTTAGGCACTTTAGGTTATAATATAGAATTCTAGGATATAGAAACCTATTTATTTTTATGTCGAAACTGCATTTGAATTTTGTTCGCGTGTGCATTCATGCATCATACTTGTATCTAGTTCTAGGTCACGTTTTTTTTTTCACTCTATACTGTTTTTCTCATGTTTTGCATGCTTATCGTAGACTATTGCCATGACAGTTGCCGTGTTACTTCTTTTCCTTATTATAGTCATTTCATATTCTGTTTATTTGCTATCTCGTCATTTATTTTTTATGCGTTATTATTATTTACTTGTTCCTTGTTTTTATCGTGTCTTATCATGTAATCATGCTCATTTTTTGCTATTATCATTGTTATTATTGTTGTTAGTTATTACCATTATTATTGTTCATTTATTATCATCATTATCACGTATTTATTATCTATCCGCTCAATTATCTTTGTTGGTCAAATTATTATCTGTTATTATTATTGTAATTATTATTATTTTTAATATCATTATTGTGGTCGGTTATTATTGTCATTATTGACCTTATTATTATTAGTTACTGTTTGTTATCATTATTATTATATATTAGTCTTGGTGTTGATTGTAACTACTATTATTTGTTGACTTTGTTATTATCACTATTATTGTTATTATCATTGTTATCTTATCTTATTATTATTCAGTATTATTATTATTATTTTTAATTTTATCAATAGTATCGTGTTGTTGATTGATGTCATTGGTCTTTCGCATTATCGATTTTTTTCTATTTATTTATCAGTAACTTTTGTTATCATCCTTTACCATTATTAATTTGTATTTCCTAGTGGTTATAGTCCTTATCTTAAATTTTCTTTTATTCTTTTGGTTGTGCATTTAGGAGCCTCTAACTTTGTCTATCACTTCTGCGTGGGCAGAGTCCCAGGCCTGGTATCGTGCTTTCCCTGCATTCTAGCAGGTGAGACTGGCATCCTTTAGTTTTGGGCTGATCTTGGGGCTCGAGCCTTTCCATCCTGACCATGGTTTGGTCGAGGCTATAGTTGAGAGATGGAGAGAGGAGCAGCAGGCACTGCTTTTCCCTACGGGGATGATGCTTTTAACCCCGAGAACTGGTTCTGTGTCACTAGGGTCAGGTTTGAAGGGGAGTCTGTGACTGGGCAGATGTTATTGGACAATCAAGCGGCGGGCGTAGAGTTTCTTGGGCTCGAGTATTCCTCTAGTGGGTCTGGGTCAGGTTTGATTCGGATCACCTGGTTCATTGATATTTTTGGGGCAGGGCTCGTTCCTCTGAGGTGCCACCCAGAGTCTGTGGCGACATACAAGGCGCGCGTTGGAGCGATGAGGTTGCGTGAGCCGATGATGAAGTCAGGAGTCGCTGCGGACCGAGTCATCAAGGCATTCCTGATGCACTTTTTTGGGGCAGTGTTATTTTCTTCCTCTACCCGGGGGTGTGTTATTGGGTTATTTTTGCTGCTACTCGGGGATCTAGATCGGGTATCTTCATATGCGTGGGGTGTGGCAGCACTAGCCCACCTTTATGAGCAGCTATTTCGCCGTGCGAGTGGTGCCTCCAACATCGGTGATTTCATTACTTTCCTTCAAGTGAAGTCTTAGTTTTTATAAGTTTTTAGGGTTAGTTGTTTTCTTCTAGAAGTTTTGTTAACGTTATTTTGCTTCATCTTTTGTTCAGTTTTAAGCATATGATCATTTCACTTCCTTCGCTCGAGGGTCCCTCCAGGGACTAAGCCGCTATTCCCGTGTATGTAGACTGATGGGAGGCCGTCGAAGGACCATAGACCTCCAGACTACGAGGTGGTTGTTTGAGGATATACACCTAGGCTAGGTGTGTATTTGTTTAGTTGTTTTGTCGGTTCCATTTTGTTTTGTGTTTATAGTTTTGTTGACATGTTCGGCTTGTTTAGAGCTTGGTTACAGGTCATATGGAGGCCATATGGGGATGATGAGGGCGCTGATCAGGCTATGATGAAGTCTAGTTAGGCAATCTTGAGATGAGATATACGGATCCCCTATTTTGAGAAGGTGGGGAGGATGCACGTGTCCCGAGCTACGCGCCAGTTAGGACTTCTCTAGGGAGTCCCTCCGGAGCTTCGCCCACGAGTGGTAAAGAAGATAACTGGTCCCCTCAGCCGATTTTTTGAGAAGAAGATGCCAAATCAGTATGCCAACTTCAGAGTTGGGGGGACTAAGGTGACCGGAGCGCATGATGAGTGTTATTCATTGAAAAGTACCATGTTTCACCTCTTAACCTAGCCTTTATTACACCTTGGAGCTGACTAATAATTCTTTGTTTAACTTATTTTGTAGTTAGTAATAATTTGTACAACTTAATACAAAGTCCATGCCCTTGGTGTCAAAAAGAGTGAATTTAAGTCAAAGATGACTACTGAGCCAAAGAATGATGGAACACCATGGTGACTATTTTGCATGTCATAATGGACCAAGGAAGTCTGGCAGATGAAAGAAGTATGGATATGAGTGGAGAAGGCTGCAACAGCAGCAGCTGCACAACAGTAGAGGAGAAATGTTGTTATCTCGCATAGTAGAAATGCGACCTCGCGCTGTTCAAATCAGTAGCAAAGTTACCTCGCGCAGATGATACATGCAGCATAAGGAAACTCGCGAAGATTTCACGCAGCCCAGTGAAAGGATTGTCCCAGAGCATTCTCTCGCGCAAAAGTCATGCACTTCAACTGTAATCAACACTCAAAGTCTTCGCAAAGCTCTTGCGCACTAAGCCTTCATAAATCCACCTCGCGAAGCTCTTGTGAGGAACAAATCTCATATCAGCCACGTGCATAATCTCGCGAGGCCAGTTTGCATAGGGAACACAAGCAAACTCGCGAAGTTATCACGTGGTTCAAAAGGAGAGAGAGATCCAAAAATTTTCTCGCACAGTTCTCGCCCGTTTAAAAGCTCAACCCTCTATCGAGCGAGCTGTGTTCTTCATTTGACAAGAAGCTTAGCGAGATTGAAAGTCTTCCACGCGAGATCCTTGCGACAGGAGGTACCTAAAGCTCTGCTACACGAGCAAAGCCAACTCAATGCAACTCGTCCTTGCGATAGCATTGCAGTGTAAGCAGCTGCACGACAATTCAAAGTCCACCTGCGCGAGTGAACAACCTTCCAAGCCAATTCTTACCTCGCAAGGACTCTACAAGTCGCGTGAAAGAATTAATGAGCAAAAGTTAGCCCCGCGAAGCTCGGGCTCTCCACTTCTCATTTCATATCCAAGGACCTTTTAGGGATTTCCCTAGGTCTAGGGCACACATCCTGAGGCCTTGATCTCGAGGCACCAATCCCAAAGCATCCAAGGGTTATAATAAAGCCACATCTATCCTAAAATTAGGGGTTTAATCTTCTTTTGGCTAAGGCATCAAGGACTGAGTATTTAAGCTGTAAATTTAACTTAGAAAAGATCTCTCCTTCAACCTGAGTCAGCTGTGAGCTCGAGCAGACTAGGATCCACTTTTTCCATTTTTTTTCTTCTTCCTTAGTCCAGCACTTGCTGGCTAAGTTCTCTGTAATCAATTAGACTTAGTTTTATCAGTTTTGTAATGGGTCTTATGAACATTGGGAGTAGTTGATGAGCTGTTATGCCTTGAGGACATCTCATTATACGTATTAGTTTAATCAATGAATGCCTATTTTAATGTGTATTCAATTTGTTATTTTTCTATTTTCCCATAATTTTGTTCAATCTATGCCATGCATTCAGGATTTGAGCTGATTTGAAATAACTATATAAGCTTAAACTTGTAGCCCTGGGACCATAGTGGTAGCAGCAATTTACATGTTCCATCACAATCTCCTGTGGTGTGAATAACCTCTGTGGATAGCCTGTGACTATTTAAGTGGAAAGACTATAGCCCTAGGGTGATTCCAAGCCACAGATCTGAGAAGGATTCTTCTCCTCTGCACTTGAGCTTGTAGCCTTGTGAGTGGTTGTTGCAGGCACAAGCTCCCCTTTTCTTTCCTTGACCAACATAAGATGTTAGATCTTATTTCTCTATAGAGATTGCAGACTTGTGAGCTGAGTCATTACAAGCCTTTTGTAGCAATGACCAACTGCATTTAAGTCCTCAAATAGCTTTTGAACTACTATGGTTTCCACTAGTTTTTGAAGAACTATTTGCTCTCATAGATGCTTGAGCTTGTAGCCTGGCAAACATGGTGTCTACAATGATGTCAATGCTCTGATTTGATGCATTGGGTGGACATCTATTGGATAATCTGTGACTATTTAAGTGGACAGGTTATAGCCTTAAGATCAGTCTAATCCATTGGATTAAATTGGTTTCTTGATTTAATTCATGTGGTTTGATCCTCTCTATTGGATAGCCTGTGACCATTGAAGTGGACAGGTTATAGCCTTAAGAGACAAGGTCAAACAATAAGAGTTAAGTTAGATACTTCCTCCTTGCAGATTTGCTTGTAGCCATCTGAGGGATTGTTGCAGAGACAACCCTAAATCTGAGTTATATAACTGAATTAACCTTAGCTTAATTGCCTACTTTCTATCATTTTATCTTTATTTTAACACACCATCACCACCTTCTTAATAACCCTTTCTTTAGTAGGACTGCACTTTATTTCTCTTCTTTTAGTATTAATTTAGTGTAGTTGTGACACCCAACTCCCTTTCTCTAGGATTGTCAGATTTGAAGCCAGATCTAGAGGCCTACAAACATTACCCATTTTGGGTTCTAGATTAATTTCTCGGTGGGACAAACTCTTACTTACTCAAAACTTGCTACAATAGCCCTGTATCTTGCAGGCTGTGTATTTCATATTTGCTATTTTAACTAATTTTTATTTCTTCACTTTTTGATTTGTATTTCTTCACCACTGTTTTCTCACCAATAACAAGACAACATCTGAGAAAAGACCAACAAATTTTTTGCACCGCTGCTGGGGACATTGATCTTTTTAGTAGACCTGACTTGTATTATATTTTAGTCTAGAAAATTCTTTGTAGCTGTACTTTAATTAGAATAAAAAGTACTACTGATTTTTGTAGAGTTTTTGCAGAATTGGACAACAGCAGCAGAGAAAAGCTAGATCTGTAGCTGAGTTTAGCTAGCTTTGTTTGCACTTCTTTTACCCTAAATCTTAGTCCATTTGTATTGAATTCCCTGTCATTAGTTTAGTTGTAAATCTGTTTAGCTATATATTTTATTTGCAAATTTTGTGTGTGCTGTGAGCATTTTCTTTACCTGCTATTCTGTGTGTGTATGCTTGGTAGAAGGTCCCTTAACCATGAGTTGGAACCTCTAAATCCTGAGGTTGAAAGGGTTCTTAGACTGAGAAACACCACACCAGCCCCTACTGTTGAAACTGAGCCAGTTGTCATAGCTGAGAGGTAAAGAACTCTGAAGGAATACAATGCACCTGGGGATTACACATCTCCCTTTTGCATACAATTCCCTTCAATTGAGGGAAATTATGAAATCAAGTCATCCACCATTAACATGCTACCATCTTTTCATGGGCTCAGTAAGAAAGATCCTTATAAGCACATTGATCAATTCTTGACACTTTGCACCACATTTAATATTATTGGCTTGGGACCTGAAACCACTAAACTTAGACTTTTTCCTTTTTTCCTAAAGGACAAAGCTAGCACCTGGCTCTCGAAGCTCCCAGCCAATAGCATCTAGACATGGAGTAACTTTCAAAGTCAATTTTTAGCTAAATTCTTTTTCATGAATAAAACTAGTCAGATGAGGACAAACATATTGTCATTTACTCAGTCCTCAACTGAAGATTTTTATGAGGCGTGGGAGAGGTTTCAAAAAATGTTAAAACAATGTCCCCACCACCAAATTCTACAGTGGCAACTTGTGCAAGTATTTTACCAAAGAATTAATCCTAAGACTAGGGACATGGTGAATGCCTCATGTGGGGGTAGTTACCTCCACAAGATAACTGATGAGGCAGGGAGTTGTTTGATATTATTGGTGAGAATTTCATGCAGCAAGAGTCACTATCTCACAATGACAGTCAGACCCCAGCTAAGTTGGTGAAAGAATCCACCCCTAGAGGTGGAATGTATGAGGTTAAGGTGTAGAGTGAATTGGAAAAGAAGGTGGACAATCTGAGTTTAAAGTTTAATAAATTGATGAATGTGATGCAGCCTAGGATGGTTGCACAAGTGGAAGAGGCATGTCTGATATGCCAATGTCCTACACATTCACTGCAAGAATGTCCATCAGCCAACTAATTTCTTGATTTAGTTATGGAGCATGCTAATACTGTCCAAGCATATATTGAGCAACTTGCTAGGTACACATGGAGAAACCACCCAAATCTAAGGTGGTGACAAGACACATACCAACAACTCCAGCAGCAGCTGGCAGCCCCATATAGACCTCAACATCAGTTCAACCAAGGATATGCACCAAGGCAAAATTTTCAGTTGCCTGCCCCACAGCCCAATCAGTTGATCTTGCCCCCCCAGCAGTCCAGATCCTCTTCCTTTGAAGAGCAAATGCTGACATCAATGCAAAATCTAGGGAACTTGGTCCAAACTATGAACTCTCATGGGCAAAGCATAAAAAAAATAGAGGACCAGCTGGGTCAAATTTGTAATGCTTTGAATAAGACAAAGGAGGGCAAGTTGCCTAGTCAACCCTTGGATAACCCTAAAGGACAGTATATGATTGGAGAAGACTCCTCTACCCATTAGGAGGCTAATGTAATCACTATCCTAAGGAGTGGCAGGGTGGTTGACAATTTAGTGGGCAGGGCAGCTGAGGAAGCCATGGAGAGTGAAATTAAAAGAAATGTGAGTATTGAAGAACCAATGAATTCATCCCTTGCTGTAGAGTAGCAAGGATAAAATAAAGGGGCTGATGCTGAGCCCCAACAGTAAACAATAAATGAAGAAAAGAGAAAAAAAATAAAAATTTGACCATGATGTTATTAGGCATGCAGCTGTGACACCAACAGTCCCACAGCTGCCATTTCCTCATGCACTTGCTGGCTCATCTCCTTTTGATAAGGAGAATGCTCAGACGAAGGAAATGATGGAGACCTTATGCAGGTTAAGATTAATTTACCCCTGCTTGATGCTATAAAATAGGTCTCTGCCTATGCCAAATTCTTGATGGACCTCTGCACACAGAAAAGAAAAATAAGGGTGTAGCTGTCTAAAAAGTTTTTTACTATTGAACATGCTGAATCAGTTCTATCCATAGTCACACCTGAGAAATTACAGGACCCAGGGGTACCTACTATCCCCTGTATAATTGAAAACTGCACCATTGGTAGAACCCTCTTGGACTTAGGGGCCAGTGTGAACCTGCTCCCATATTCTGTGTATGAGGCGCTGGGTTTAGGGGAGCTAAAATGCAGATTAGTTGTGCTCCAGCTGGTTGATAGGTTTGAGAGGAGATCCGTGGGTGTGGTAGAGGATGTTTTGATGGGGGTGGACAAGTTCTACTATTTTGTTGATTTCCTAGTTTTGGACATGGACCCTTGCAAAACTAAAACCTCAATTCCTATCATCCTTGGCAGACCATTCTTGGCCACTGCCAATGCTTGTATTCAATACAGGTTAGGAGTGATGGAGGTGACCTTTGGGAACATGAAGGCCCAATTAAATGTGTACAATACTGCTAGGCAGCCTCAGATGGACATTGAGGACTGCTGTGTAATAAATGTACTAGATGGCCTAGTAGAGGAAGAATTATCCAATCCGTTGGATTGAAAAAATGTTACTGAAAACCTGAAAAATATTTGGAGCATGGTTGAGAAGGAGGCCCAAGCTCTCATGACAGAAGACAACACCAAAGGAGGGTCTTCTGTGGGCCTAGTGCAACATTCCAGCTGGAAACCTACATTGCTGCCCCTTTCTCAAACCACCAAGGCACCTTTGTTGCCTTCCATTGAAAGTCCCCCTAATCTGGAGCTTAAGCAACTCCCAAACACATTAAAGTATGCCTTATTGGGGCAAAACAAAAATCTTTTAGTGATTATCTTTTCCTCTCTCACTAGTGAGAAGAAGGAGGAATTATTGAGTGTTCTCAAGATGCACACCAAGGCAATGGGGTGAATAATTATTGATCTAGGGGGCATTGATGCCTCGTTTGCATGCACAAAATTCACTTAGAAGAGGGTGTAAAACCCTCTAGGGAGATGTAGAAGAAGCTTAATCCTCACATGAAAGAGGTGGTCTTGAAAGAGATAGTAAAATTGTTGGATGCAAGGGTGATTTATCCCATTTCAGATTCAAAGTGGGTGTCACCTATCCAGGTGGTACCCAAAAAGTCAGGCATAACAGTTATTACTTTTGATTATAGGGAGTTGATGCCAACCAGGGAGACCACTGGCTAGAGGGTTTACATTGATTACAGAAAACTCATCTCCAAGATCAGGAAAGACCACTTCCCCCTTTCATTGTACAAATTTTAGATAAGTTAGCTGGGAAGGCATTTTACTGCTTTCTTGATGGATACTCAGGGTATAACCAAATCCCTGTGTATCCTCAAGATAAAAAATAAACTACTTTCACATGTTCCTTTGGCACCTTTGCTTACAGGAGGATGCCTTTTAGATTGTGTAATGCCCCAACCACATTTCAGAAGTGCATGTATATAATTTTCTCTGATATGATTGGCAAGTTCCTGAAAATCTTCATAGATAATTTTTCAGTATATGGGGATAGCTTTAGCTAATGCTTGAGTGACTTTGACCTAGTTTTACAAAGATGTGAAGAGACCAATTTGGTCTTAAGCTGGGAAAAGAACCACTTTATGGTTACACAAGGAATTGTGTTGGGCCATGTGGTCTCTCATAGAGGAATAGAGGTTGACAAGGCTAAAGTGGACCTGATCTCACACTTGCCCCCACCCAGGACTGTCAACAAATCAGATCCTTCTTAGGATATGCTAAATTTTATAGGAGGTTCATTAAAGACTTCAGTAAAATTGCCAAGCCATTGTGTCACCTGCTGTGTCAGGATGTGCCATTTGAATTCTTTGTCGAGTGCCTTGAGGCCTTTGAGGTCTTAAAAAAGTGTCTTATCACTGCTCCTGTAATTCAGGCCCCAGATTACTCACTCCCCTTTGAACTGATATGTGATGCATCAGACTTGGTCATAAGTGCTGTCTTAGGATAGAGAAAAGATAAATTGCCTGCAGTGATTTATTATGCAAGCAAAATACTAGCTGAGGCTCAGCTCAATTACACCACTACTGAGAAGGAGCTACTAATTGTTGTGTTTGCTGTGGACAAATTTAGACCCTACTTGCTTAGGTCTAAAATTGTTATTTTTACTGATCACTCAGCCCTGAAATACATGTTGGCTAAGAAGGATGCCAAACCAAGGCTGATCAGATGGATCCTCCTATTGCAGGAGTTTGATCTTGAGATGAAGGATAAGAAAGGAGTTGAGAATGTGGTGGCTGACCACCTCTCTAGAATGGTGTTGGAAGAATGTGCATCAACACTTGTTAATGAATTGTTTCCTGATGAGCAGCTTTTTGCTATGCAGTCTAGTGTGCCTTAGTTTGCACATATTGTGAATTTTCTTACTGTTGGTAGGATCCCCCCTTTCTGGTCTAAGATAGACAAAGACCTATTTTTCTATCAGGTCAAACATTTTCTGTGGGAGGATCCATACCTTTATAAGCATTGTGCAAATCAAATTGTTAGGAGATGTGTGCCTGAAAGTGCGTTCCACAATATTCTTTCTATGTGCCATGAGCAGGCCTGTGTAGGTCACTTTAGTGGCAAAAAAACAGCTGTAAAAGTGTTGCAATGTGGGTTCTATTGGCCATCTTTGTTCAAAGATGCATACATACATTGTAAAGCTTGTGAAAGATGTCAAAGGTTGGGAGACATTTCCAAGAAAGATTCAATGCCATTGCAGCCCATCCTTGTGGTAGAACGTTTTGACATCTGGGGGATTGATTTTATGAGCCCCTTTCCTCCTTCTATGAGTTTCAATTTTATACTTGTGGCAGTGGACTATGTGTCCAAATGGGTGGAAGCCATTGCCACAAAGACAAATGACCCTACAATTGTCCTCAAAATTTTAAAGGATAATATTTTCTCCAGATTTGGCACCCCCAGAGCTATCATTAGTGATGGGGGGAGTTACTTCTGTAACAGGCCTTTTGAGAATTTGCTCAAAAAGTACTCTGTTACACATAGGATTGCAACTCCCTACAACCCACAAACCAGTGGGCAAGTTAAAATTTCTAATAGGTAGATCAAGCACATCTTGGAAAAGACTGTGAGAAGAGATAGAAAGGATTGGGCACAAAAACTGAATGATGCATTGTGTGGGCTTATAGGACTGCCTATAAGACCCCTATTGGGATGTCCCCTTTTAGGCTGGTCTATGGCAAGGCCTGTCACTTGCCAATGAAGTTAGAGCATAGAGCATACTAGGCTATTAAAACACTAAATTTTGTTTTAACTACTGCTGGTTCTCACAGGAAATTGCAACTGTCAGATCTTGATGAGCTGAGAGTGGAAGCCTATACAAATGCCAGAATTTACAAGGAGAGATCCAAGGCATTTTTTGATAAGAAGCTCATGAGGAAGGACTTCAATGCTGGTACTAAGGTTTGGCTTTTCAATTCCAAATTAAAATTCTTTCTAGGGAAGTTAAAATTCAGATGTGATGGACTTTACACTGTCATCCATGCCTCCCCATCTGGTGCTGTGGAGATCTTAAATTCCATGTCTGGGAAGATCATGAAAGTGAATGGTCAAAGGCTAAAAATTTATGTAGAAAAGTCAGTGGAGCCTTCTTAGACCATTCACCTGCATGAACCTCCCACTGATTAGTGATCCATAGCTATGTACACTATGTACCATATCTGTTGAATTTGTGTTTTGTTTAGCTTAAAAATTTGTGATGTGGTATTTTTATTGTATTAGTCATTTGCATGTTTGGTTTTGTTTTATTTTGAGTTGTGTGTTGTTGATGTGATGTGCATATTTTGTCATCTGAATTTAATGTGCATGGACCTGATGTTGATGTGCATCTTCTGTTGCTATGGTGTGGTTGACCTACTATCATGTAAATGTTCATGAATCTGCTATAATTGAAAACCATTTGCATTCTGAATTTTTGCTATGCATATGTTAGTATTGGGCATGAACTTATAAAAGGTGAAATGGATGCAATATGAAGAAAAACTTGTTGCTATGCACAATGGCTAGGAGCATGTCAGTGCTAATGCATAGGCCAATGTGCAACACTGAGAATGAGTGATTGTTGCTTTATCGTGAGACTCACTGGACAAGATTTCACAATCATGAGATATTTATAAGCTTTCTCTCAGGGCTCAGATAAGGAATTCTTACTTCACGAGAGCCTCGTGAGCTAAACATCTGAAGAACACCTGCAAATGATCCTCGCGAGGCTATCTCTGCTCGGCGACATTGTGCTGCGCACCAATTGGAAATCACACATTTTGTACTTCGCGAGACCTCGCGAGCAAAAATTCTGAAACCTGCAATGATCACTACCTCGTGAGGCCTTAATGCTCTGAATGTTTGTTCCTCGCGAGGATAACAGTTAAGCTAAGTGAGGGATGTAAAAATGGTCTCGCGCGCTTTGACCCATCTTCAACTCTGCGAAGTGACCTCGCGAGACCCCTCTGTACCTTAAAAAGTATTTATTGCGAGATTGCATTGTTAGTGCATGAGAAGATGCTGTTCTGTGAGTACTTGGCGAGAACCGTGCGAGGCATGGGTTCATCCACTTATACCCTGAGAAATGATTCATTCTCTTCATTCACTCCTATGTGCCCTAGTTCCAGTTGCACATCACTGAGCTCCTTCCTCTCTTCTTTGGTCCCTATTGCCAAAATCATTCCAACTCGGCCACTTCTCTCTTACCATTGTGTTCCACAACACCTCCTAAACATTTTTCACTTGATTTGGAAAGATTTGATCCATTGTGCAATGTTTGAAGTGGAACCCTAGCTATGGTTTGGTAAGTATTCTCACTCTCCTCTGTGGTTTGAATTAGTAGGCTATTTCTATGATTGAGTGGAAAGGATTTAGTGAGCATTACCTCCATTGAAGTGTGAGCTACCTTAACTTTGAATTTAAAGCCCTAATTTTCAGAATTGGAGTAGCCATGGCCAAAAGTTTTAAATTTATTGATACCTTGGCTGCAATGCTAAACCCTCCACCTACTGGTAGCCCAGTGGCCACACGGAAATCAGCGAGGATTGCAGAGGCCTCCACTGTGGAGACCTCTAAGGTACCTACACAAGCTGTGGAGCCCTAAGTGGAACAAATTCAGAAGAAGGTTACTCCTGTCAAGAAGGCCAAGGCTGTGGGCTCTGATGCCCCAGTTGCCAAAAAGAAATCTACACCTAAAAAGAGGGCCATAGACCACTCACCTGCTATGAGCCCTGAAAACTCTAAGAAAAAGTAGAAAAAGGGCAGGGAGGTGGCCCCTGAAGTTGTCCCTAAGGCGGAGGAAGATGATGAGTCACTCAGAATCCCCTCGGAGTTTGTGGCTGCAATTAAGCTTGAGGCAGAGACTACCTTTGACAAGGCCTTCTTTGAGGATAAGCCAGAGATAGCTGCATCAATTGAATACCTAACCAAGGCCACACTGCTACCCCTTCTCAGGCCCCCACTGCAGCTGGTCTTCCCTAGACTAGTGCAACTATTTTACCAGAAGATAAGGGTGAAGACTGGAGATGATGAGAACCCTGCAATGCTGGTATTAATAGATAGCTTGGAGATGTTGTTTAGCCAAGCAGCCATTGCTGAGATACTTGAGATAACAACCAAGTACATCCAAAAGTGTGGCTTGGGTCCCCCTTTGATAGCCACCATCCCAGAAATTGCCAAGGATCTCACAGGAGGGATCACAATGTCAGGGTTGTCCATTAGGAAGAGAGACTTGCACCCAGGCCTGAGATTTATGGATGGGGTGCTAAGAAAGAATGTATATTATTCTGGGCTTCAACAGGAGAGGAGGTTCCCCATTGTTGATGCCCTCTACTCATTCCACTGCAACCACTAGATTAATGCTGCAAAGCTCATCTTTAAAGAAATGAAGGATATACATGAAAAGGGGAGCAGAAACCCCATTCCTTGCTCTACTGCAGGCTCATTACAGCCCTGCTGCAGCTGGGAGGCTACCACTTCAACATGAATGAGGAAACTCTCAATTTGGCTCCAACAAGTTTGGTAAGAAGCAGTGGGAGATCAGTGGTACCTTGATTGAAAAGATGATGAAGAAGAAGGAGCTGCTAGCTCAAGCAGCCTCAACAATTCAAGAAGCAGCTGCTTCTGGCTCTGCTACTTCCTCAACTATAGCCAACTCTGCTGCTGACTCTCAAGCAGCCCCCACAATTCAGGAGGTAGCTGCTACTGCCTTTGCTGCAAGCTCTGTTGTTATGTCTGATGCAGCCACCTCAAGTATGCCAGCCATTGTGACAACCAGCCCTACCATACCCTCACCTATAGCCACCCCCATTACCATAACACCCACTACTGCAACCTCAGCAATCCCAATATCTACACCTACTACCATTACACCAATATCACAACCCTCCACAGCTGAGCCAATTTTATCCACTACCACAGCCACCACAATCCAATCAACACTAACCCTATCCATTAACTCGGCCATCACTACATCACCTACATCCACCATACATACTGAGATCCTTCATGTATCCTTATCCATACCTGTACCCACATACATAGCCCATCCCAACCCACCTGTTAAGGTCATATATAGAAAGAGGAAACCATCCAAAGGCCCCACTGAGCCCCAACCTATATATATATATATATATATATATATATATATATATACCAACCTCTACCTATCCCTGACACAACAGCCATTCCAAACCCAACCATTGACATACAACCACCCTCACCAGCTCAAACCTCTTCAGTCCACCATGTTGTACCTGAGCCCCCAACCCCTGACATCCCACACAGCTCCCCATTAGCCTCACCTCAACCCACTGGCCCCTCTACCATAATTGAACCTGATACACTTGAACCTTTGGGGCAATCCATTCCTTATTTCCCTACCCATAACTGAGACCCCTTTTTAGAAAAGCGATCCACAACTATGATGACCTCTATCATAGGAGAAGTTAATTATGAGTTCACCCCTCTTTCGGATTTACCTCATCCTCCTCATTTTACCCCTATACCTACTTCACCATAGCCCACTAACTTCCACCATGCACCCACTTTCCCATTTCAATTAGTTCCAACCACCCAACCCTCAGCCCCTATCATAGCTGATCCCCTACCCCAAATCCTTATCCTCCTCCTCTCCCTTCAAACCCAAGTAATGGCTAACTCCCAATCCCAAACATCCATTGAGGCCAACCTTCAAGCCATGAACTCCACCCTCCAAAACCAAGCCTCCATTCAAACTAGTTTACAAGCCATCCAGTCCACATTGTCAACTTTAACCCAACTTTTCTAACAACCATTTGTCCCTTCACCTACCCATTTACCTACACCACCCACATCTCCCCAACCCTTAACCATAGTAGCAACACATGTGGCTGCTACACCCATTCAACCTGTTCCAAAAGTCCCTCAAACTACCTTTACCACTGCTTCCACACAAACTGACCCTGAACCTGAACCACAACCTGACCCTATACAGCCACCCTTTATGGCCCCACCTTTGGAACTCACTTACCCACAATCCCAACTTGCAATCTCACCTGCAGTAGCAACATCTGATGCTACCACAGATGTTGAAAACCTAATCCCCACCTCGTTAAAAGCCTCCCAAATAGACCTAATCTTACTTGAATATGAAGTTTCCTAGCCTATACCCTCTACTCCCACCCCAACCATTCCATCATCCATCCCTTTATCATTACTAGCTGGCCCTTCTTCAACTACCGAGCAGCCCATATTACCAGCCTCTTTCAATCCCATGCCTCCATACTATACCCTCTTTAGAGCCATAAAGGAAAATGCCTACATAAAAAGGGATGTAATTAGAGACATTGCTGACCTGAGAACCACAATGAAGCAACCCCTCCTAGATTAAATCAAATTCCTAGAACTCACTCACAAGATGGAGAAGAATAGAATCAAGCATGGATGGAGGGAGACCTTGCTCAAATACAATGAAGAAAAGAATAGAGCTGATGGGATGGAGGATGTGATAAAAAAATCTACAGGCTGCCCTGAGATTGGTGGAGAGGGCTAATGATTATGCTAGGATTGCTGCAGCATTGCAGCAGACCTTATCTACTATTGCTGACAGAGATTTAGTAGAAGTAGCTGCCAAACTCTTCACTGCTGCTGCCCCTCCCCTGCCAACTACCCCAAAACCCAAAGAGCCAAAAAAAAATAAGCCTGACATCAACATAAAGGATCTTGCTTCAAAGCTAGAGCCAACTCCTAAGAAGAGGAGCAGCACTAAGCAAAGGAGGACTACTTCAAAGAGATCCTAGTCCACTGCTGCTGCTCTCAAGAAAGCAAAAGGCAAAGGTGTCCAAGACAAGGCTGATGCGGCAGAAAATCCAGATGATTAGACTTTGTACATGTAGTTAGTTATGCTATTTTTGTACAATCTTTTTATAGTTATTTTTCGTAACATTATACATTATTACTGCTTATTAATGAAAATCCTTTTGTTAGCTTTTCTATGAGTTTGTTTGGTACTTTATTTCTGCTATTTGTTTGTTTATTTATTTTACTTGTTTGTGTGAGTGTGGTTTGCTACTTTTCCTTACCTTGTTTATTATCTTCTTTTTACCTAAATACCCTGCTGCACATATCCTTTATCTTTGAACCAGTGAGGACACTGTTCCTCATAGGTTTGGGGGTGTGGCAAGGTTTGCTAGTAAGATAGTTAACCTAAGTACAATAGAACCAAGGAAGTAAGATAGAAACAGAGCTAAGTTCACCTAGGAACTTTGAAAATGAGGAAATTAAAAAAAATTTACAGACCTTTAGGCATTAAACACTTTTAAATTTTAACATTTTCATGAGGTGAACACTAAGAAAACTCATTTGTGTCAGCACTTAGTAAACCATTAAACAGAGAAAAAGGTAAGGACATGCCTATGAGTTCAATGGAAGACCATACCTAGTGAGATTTTGGCCTACAACTTTTTTCTCTCTTTGAGGAGTGTCTTAGGCAATTCTTTTTGCTCTAAGGACTGACTAAGTCTATTTCCTCACTGGAAGTTAGGCATCTCCAAGTTGAAACAGCTGACAGTACCCATGACATTTAGGAAAGGATCAAGGCCTTCTCTTGGATAGTTTGAGCTCAAAGATACTAAACCCTTTAAACTACCCTTGTGCATAAACCTTTTGAGCCTTATTTTTTAGTTTTCTTCAAAATATACCAGAGTATTTACAGCTAAACTTATAGACCTAATTCAAACCTACCCCCACTCTGAGAATTCAGAAGGTAAAGGAGAAAGAGTTGAAGATGGATACGCTAGGGTCAAAATTTGGTGAATGGAGAAGAAATACATAGAGGAGGACAACTGTGTAGCAGCTGGAAAGAGGGTGGCAGTTCAAAAAAATAAAAATAAAAAGAAAAGAAAAATGTATTTAAAAAATTAAAATAAATATATATATATATATATATATATATAATGAAAAGGAATAGAGAGGAATCAAGAGGATAGTTTATTGGAAAAAGTAAAAATAAGAGGAGAAGTTGGCCACTTCAAGTATGAAAAATATCAAAGAAGACTAAATATACTGAAATTAAAAGAAGGTGAAATCATGAATCACCTCCTTCACCTGCTGATTTATCAATTTTGCATCCTTCTTACCCTTCCATTCTTTGTAACTTACACCTATAAGCCACATTACAACCCGGTCATAAGACCATGTGATCCTAAGTTGAATGAGCTATTATGTGGAGATGAGGAGTGGTCCAATCTATGGTGAGAAATAATCAATGATGCCAGAATTTAGAAGCCTTGCCTATGCTCATGCTTGCAAATCCATTTGGGGTTTGTAAATCCTCTTGAGCTTGTGTGAAAATGAAAACCCTTAAATTTATTTGTGAGAGATTGCCCTAGTGAGCATTGGGTCTGACATTGCATGTATTGGGCATTGCCTAAACCTAATTTTTGAATTGATGATGAGCTTAGTACTGACATATACTTGCTATTTTTCTTGTTGTGAGCTGATTGGAAGTGATGTGCATATATGTGAGATTTTTTCATGCTAAATGGTCTGTGCATTTCATTTATTTAAATTCCTCATATTTTGAAAAGAATCAAAGGTGGATTGATGCTCTATTTATTGAAAGCTGATTTGGTGATGTTGCACTTTTGTTAACTGTTTTCATTGAGAAGTTTGTGGGTACCTTCACTGAAAACCCTCAGGAGACTTCACTCCTCCATTAGGGATCACCTAGGGGTTTAAAAGGCTTGATGCATAAGCTAAATACATCCGTGCTCCCTATGAAAGTGGCATTTACATTATTAGAGTAGTTGTTTAAAATTTTCTTTGCTCGAGGACTAGAAAAAATTAGGTTTAGGAGTGTGTTATTCATTGAAAAGTACCACTTTTCACCTCTTAACCTAGCCTTTACTATACCTTGAAGTTGACTAATAGTTCTTTGTTTAACTTGTTTTGTAGTTAGTAATAATTTGTTCAGCTTAATACAAAGTCCATGCCCTTGGTGCCAAAAAGAGAGAATTTAAGTCAAGGATGACTGCTGAGCCAAAGAATAATGGAACACCATGGCGACTATTTTACATGTCATGATGGACCAAGGAAGTCTGGCAGATGAAAGAGGTATGGATGTGAGTGGAGAAGGCTGTAACAGCAGCAGCTGCACAGCAGCAGAGGAGAAATGGTGTTATCTCACACCGTAGAAATGCGACCTCGCGCTGTTCAAATCAGTAGAAAAGTTATCTTGCACAGATGATACATGTAGCACAAGGAAACTCGCAAAGAATTCATGCAGCTTAGTGAAAGGATTATCCCAGAGCATTCTCTCGCGCAACAGTCACACACTTCAGCTGCAATCAACACTCAAAGTCCTCGTGAAGCTCTCGCTCACTAAGCCTTTAGAAATCCAGCTTGCAAAGATCTCGCAAGGAACAAATCTCATATCAGTCGCGCACATAATCTCGTGAGGCCAGTTTGCACAGGGAACATAAGCAAACTCACGAAGTTCTCACGTGGTTCAAAAGGAGAGAGAGCTTCAGAAATTTTCTTGCGCAGTTCTCACGCGTTTAAAAGCTCAACCCTCTACCGAGCGAGCTGTGTTCTTCATTTAACAAGAAGTCGAGCGAGATTGAAAGTCTTCCACGCAAGATCCTCGTGACAGGAGGTACCTGAAGCTTTGCTGCGCGAGCAAAGCCAACTCAATGCAATTCATCCTCGCGACAACATTGCAGTGCAAGTAGCTGTGTGACAATTCAAAGTTCACCTATGCGAGTGAATAACCTTCCAAGCCAATTCTTACCTCGCGAGGACTCTGCAAGCCGCGTGAAAGAATTAATGAGCAGAAGCCAGCCCCGCGAAGCTTGGGCTCTCCACTTCTCATTTCATATCTAAGGACCTTTTGGGGATTTCCCTAAGTCCAGGGCACACATCTCGAGGCCCTGATCTCGAGGCACCAATCCCAAGGCATCAAGGGTTGTAATAAAGCCACATTTATCCTAAAATTAGGGCTTAATCTTCTTTTGGCTAAGGCATCAAGGACTGAGTATTTAAGCTATAAATTTAACTTAGAAAAGATCTTTCCTTCAACCTGAGTCAGCTGTGAGCTCGAGCAGATTAGGGTTAGGATTTGATCACCTCTTTTTCCATTTTTTTTCTTCTTCCATAGTTCAACACTTGCTGAGTTGTTATGCACAAGGCTGCTGCCTTGAGGACATCTCATTATAAGTATTAGTTTAATCAATGAAAGTCTATTTTAATGTGTATTCAATCTGTTATTTTTCTATTTGCCCATAGTTTTATTTAATCTATGCCATGCATTTAGGATTTGAGCTGACTTGAAAAACCTATGGAAGCTTGAGCTCGTAGCCTTGGGACCATGGTGGTAGCAATAATTTACATATTCCATCTCAGTCCCCTGTGGTATGGATAACCTCTGTGGATATCCTGCGACTATTTAAGTGGACAGACTATAGCCCTAGGGTGATTCCAAGCCATAGATCTGAGAAGGATTCTTTTCCTCTGCACTTGAGCTTATAGCCTTGTGAGAGGTTGTTGCAGGAACAAGCTCCCTTTTGCTTTCCTTGATCAACATTAGATGTTAGATCTGATTTCTCTATAGAGATTGCAGACTTGTGAGCTGAGTCATTACAAGCCTTTTGTAGCAATGACCAGCTACATTTAAGTCCCCAAATAGCTTTTGAACTACTGTGGTTTACACTGATTTTTGAAGAACTATTTGCTCCCATGGATGCCCAAGCTTGTAGCTTGGCAAACATGGTGTCTGCAATGGTGTCAATGTTCTGATTTGATGCATTGAGTGAAGGACATCTATTGGATAATCGGTGACCATTTAAGTGGGCAGGTTATATCCTTAAGATCAGTCTAATCTATTAGATCAAATTGGTTTTTTGATTTAATTCATGTGGTTTGATCATCTCTATTGGATAGCCTGTGACCATTGAAGTGGACAGGTTATAGCCTTAAGAGACCAGGTCAAACCATAAGAGTTAAGTTAGATACTTCCTCCTTGCAGATGTGCTTGTAGCCATCTGAGGGATTGCTGCAGAGACAGCCCTAAATCTGAGTTACATAACTGAATTAACCTTAGCTAATTGCCTACTTCCCATCATTTTATCTTTATTTTAACACACACCATCACCACCTTCTTAATAATCCTTTCTTTAGGATAGGATTGCACTTTATTTCTCTTCTTTTAGTGTTAATTTAGTGTAGTTGTGACACCCAACTCCCTTTCTCTAGGATTGTTAGATCTATAGCCAGATATGGAGGCCTACTAACATAACTCATTTTGGGTTCTAGATCAATTTCTCTGTGGGACAAACTCTTACTTACTCAAAACTTGTTATAATAGCCCTGTATCTTGCAGGCTGTGTATTTTAGATTTATTATTTTAACCAATTTTTATTTCTTCACTTTTTGATTTATATATCTTCACCACAGTTTTCTCACTAATTACAAGACAACAGCTGAGAAACAACAAACAATGAGGCGGATGCTCGGGAGTTCATGAGTTGGTTCCAGGAGCTCGGAGGTGACCGACTCTTTACGCAATTCCCCTTTCAGGGGAAGAGTTCTTTCAATGTTGGTGGACCCGATTCTACTTCAGCACTAAGGGAGAGAGTGGCTGCATTAGAGCAAGGCCATCTCGGGCCTGAAGTCCAAGGAGCGTTGGAGGCCCTACACGTTGCACTGGAGCGGATGGGGAGTGCCCCCTGTCCTGATGAGGAGATGTTGAGGTCCTTGGTGACCTCGATAGCGGATGCTAGGGGAGTAGAGGATCAGCTGAGGTGGGGTTAGTTGGCGGCATGGATCAAAATCTCAGTTTCGATTTCGGTCATGACTCGAACTGTAAATTAGTCAAAATTTTAGTAATTTCGGTCAAAATTTTGGTAAATTTCGAGGTTTTTTTTTTAAATATGCTCCGAACTTTACCAAACTTTATTTTCTTAATTTTTTTAAGCTCTTTAACATTATTAGAACACATATATGGTAGTGAGGCTAATTTTTGTCCGTTTAAAGTACTTATATGTCTATTATCATAAAATATGGAATATAAAGTAGACAAAAAAGGAGTTTATTATCTAAACTCGAGCAGCCACATAGAGTTCCTGGGTGATTCTTATTCATCATTTTATTGTCGTGGCCTATAATATTGTCTGTATTGATAGTCATATGCCCCGTGATGAGATGCTTCTGGTGGTTGATCATGTTGGGGGTAGTAGTATGAAGCATACGATCCATCAAATATTTGAGAAATGAAATCCTCATGCCTCGGGTTGCTTGGCTGAGGATATTGTGGGTTGTAAGATTGGTTGGTAGGTTGAAACCTAACCCACTAAAGTTACTAATTATAGAGTTAATGGAGTTGAGAGAATCTTGTGGAGTTTGGTAGGAGTCTGATGGCCCTCTTCCTTCCAACCCTCTGTGTCTAAACGTGGAAGTTTCGTACATAGTCATGTCATCATCAGTCCACTATCGAACTCCGCTTGAAGACTGCCCATGTAAAGTACCACAATCACCATTATAAGTTTCAACCCCCACTGGTCAATTTTCGACCAGATTTTCTGAAACCCGAATAGGTAGGGTGAATTGGACCAAGATTCGGTATCTCCCGTAATTTTTTAGAGAGATTCTGATAAATTCCAAAAAGATTCGGCAAGATTTCGGTGAGATTTGGCCAATTTTTGATGATATTTTCAAAGACCCGAGTAGAGACATCGAACCGGGCCAAGATTTGGTAACTCTCGTAATTTTTGGGAGCGAAATTCGGTGAGATTTGGGCGAAATTTGATGAAGTTTGGGCAAAATCCGGTGAGGTTTGAGCGAAATCCGGCGAGAAACTGGCTAGATCTAGTGATATCCGATGAGCTTTGGGTGAAATTCGAGTCTACACGACGAACCACACATAGTTTCGATAACTTATGATATTTTTGGCATGAAATCTGGTGAAACCTGAGGAAATTTGACGAGTAAAAAAGCTAGATCTATAGAATTCCGGCGAGATTTGGTGAAAACTGACTTCACACGACGAATCATGTGAAGATTCGATACCTACATTAATTTTTTGAAGAAAATCCGACGAGATTTGGCGAGGCATGGGCGAAATCCAGCGAGAATATAGCTCGTTTCCGGGAGAGGAGAAGGTGGTATAATTTGTAAGAAATTTGCTTTACATACCCCTTAAAATTGGGTTGCCCTTAAAGAAACCTAAAATTGGTTGCCCTTAAAAATTTGGGTTTTATACCCCTTTAAAAATGCTTAAAGGAATTAGAAAATGGGCTGTCGGTAAAAATTTGGGTTTTATACCCCTTCAAACCATCTAAAAGAAAAGAGGAGCATAATTCGACTGATAATTCAAAATTTTCAAATTATCGGCCGATTTCAGAGGAGGGGTGATTTTTTATATTTTTTTGGTTCAGTCTCGACTGAAATCGAGACGTCTCGATTGAAAATTTGAAATTTTGGTTGAGATTTTGATCCATGGTTGGCGGAGACTCATCGTGTCCTGGTGAGTTCGTTAACTTATTTTCCTTAGTTACGTCCAGTTTGCTTGTTTTATTTTAGTCAGTTGATGTGTTTGCGCATTTCTTAGGCGGCGAGGGAAAGTGGGGTCGCCCGCTAGACATAGTACATTGAGTTTGTTTGGGGCGAGCAGTTCAGCATGCGCTTAGAGATCGGGGGACTGGTAGGTGTTTATTGTTTGATTGATTTTGTGTTAGTTAATTGTTAGTGTTTTGTGTTTTTAATGTGCTACTTATTACGTTTGTAGAGGACAGAGCTCGAGGCTATTGGCTGTCTACTCCAGCTTTCGATCCATCTTTAGTGACATCCTCCAGCTGCGAGGACCAGCGATGGCTCAGCTTCGCGTCGAGTTAGATCATTGGGTAAGTTTAGTGTTTCTCTTGTCATCTTGTCCTATTTGCTATTACCACTATTGGTTTTCTTAATATCGCCTTGGATTGTATTCAACATCAGGTTGCGGAGGATCTCTAAGTGAGAGAGGCCATGACTACCTCGTTGCAGCTGGAGAGCCAAGTATGATGTGTGTTTTAGTTTATGAGTGTGGGTCGTTTGTTTTGTTTATTAATTTTTCTTCATTTGATGCGTCTGTTTTTGGTTTTGTCTTGTGCAGGCTGTCCTTGACTTTGCTCCTGAGGCTCCTCCTCAGGATTCCACTCCTTCTCCCCAGGTATACTTGATTAGTTTGTCTTTAGTTTTATGGTTGTGACACTATCTGATGCATCTTTATCTTTCTTACAACAACCTATGTTTGAGATTCCTCCTCATATGACTCCACCAATCAATCTGATGACTGTCGCAACCGTCGAGCGTTATCTTAGGGAGCGGGCTGATCTGGTACGCTTTCATTGCCTTTGCTCTTTTTGTGCTATGTGTGGATATCTTCTTAACTCTACTTTCGCGCTTTTGTGTAGGTGTGAGATTTGGAGCAGCCACACTTGGAGGCGGAGCGCACTCTCGCTCGTTAGGAGGTTTGTGAGGTTCCTTCTGATCTCACTGATCGACATCTTTAGGAGGTGACCCTGAAGCTTATGCTTGAGCACATGACTCGAATGGAAGCTCGAGCCATAGCTCATGCTGAGATGGAGGTGACGATAGAGCTTTTACAACACGAGTTGGGTAGAGTGGGAGGGCTGTTCGATCATCTTGGTGGATGAGGGTCGGGGGCTACTGGGTTGCTGGCTGATATTTGTCGTATGACCGGTGAGCGTATGAGGGCCCATGCTCAGGCTGACTCAGCTCTTAGGCCCCTATTCACCTTTAATCCTCTGCACTCACGGTCTAGGCTGGCTTCCAGCCAGGCGAGCGAGGTAGGTTCTATTGCCAGGCCTTCTTCTTCCGGGAGACCTCCACCCACTCCTCAGGCTTTAGTTGAGGCGTCGGTGGATCATGCTCTTGGTCCATGAGTAGTTGAGACTGGAGAGAGCAGTGAGCGTCCCTCGTAGAGGCAGCAGAGGGAATAGGGTTTTTGTATTTTTCCTTCATTGTATATATAGGGGGTATGCCCTTGTTGATTCATGTAAAAGAGACTTTTGACACACACACGCACACAATATATATATATATATATATATATATATATATATATATCTTTGGTTCAGATGTACCTCGTTTTGCTCTTCTTAGTCACCTTATCTTTTAAACCTTAGTTGATTGCTCAAATGCTGCCATCTATTATCGGGGACTTGGATGCTTTCGAGCTGGCCCTGTGGTAATTGAAGGCTGTTTATATCTTCGCATGAAGACAAAGTCATTAATACTTTTATTTTCCCCCTTGCTTATTGTCAAGGTGGGAGGCATATCAAACCGGAGTTTGATAACAAAAGGAAATATCATTGTATATATATATATTTTACAATGAATGGGAAATAATGCAACAGGGAAAGCAAAATACTGAAATAAAATTCTAAAAAAATGCCCCAGTGTAGGAGTGTGGTAGGATAGGCAGTGTAATGTCTTTAGTAGTATTCCTCGAGTGATGACCTTGTTATTCTACATCCAACTTCGGGCAAGCAGGGGCCATGACTTGAGTCCTTTTCCGAATAAAAAAATTCCCTAGAGTCAAGTCGCAATGGAGCTTCCCTGGGTTTTTTGAGTACCTGGGTCTATGAAGAGCTATGTGTGTGTTTGGTGAGTTAATTTCGACAAGAACTCTCTGATGGTGCCTTACCTCATTGGAAGGAGATGTTTGGTTACATCAGTCGTGTACCAGGTTTTACCTTTGACAGTGCCATCATATCCCGTGGTCTTGGCAGGAAGGTGGGCGGTAGGTAGTAGGTGATTGCATCAGTCATCATTCACAAGTTTTCAATTTTATTTATGAGGATATCTTAGGAAAGGTTCTGACTCATTGTTTGAAAATAAAATAAGAGGGTGAAAGAGGGGTAAGGCTCAACGTTGTAGGGACAATTTTCCTACTCGACAACTTTAGAAGTGATAGGCAATAATATTTTTCTCGGGTGGTATGTAGTGTCATAGTTGAGCTCTCCGTCATGTTTTGGTACCACCAAAGTCTCACATTCGATGGTTAGCAGGAGTTTGTCCTCCCACAACCTTACGACGATATTTAGTAGTGTAAAGACTCCAGGATGCCCTCGTAGTTTGCTTATATTTTCCTGATAAGATCACTTGGAATGTCCTCTCAATTTGTTTATGCTTCCCTGAGCTCATTGACTTGTTCACTCATCGCATTGCTCTCACTAGTTGGGTTTCAAGTATGTGCTCTCGGCTCATCTTCTCAAATGGGTTTACTGCAGCAATATCTTTCTTCCCTTCTGGTTAGGCCGACGCGGGTGTTGGTGCGTTTGGTTGTTGGGAGATCTTTTCCGAATTGGTGATGAAATCAACTGCCCCCTCCCTGCTTCTACCAGTATTGATATCTGTTTGATTATAACTAAGCACGATCTGATGGGGATCGTAGATTAGTCCCAAAATCCGAAATGGGATGATAGAGGGTATCAGAGGTGTTTGTGCAGATGGATTGGGATGGGTAGGGATCATTTGGTTAAATTCGGTATAATATAGAAGGGTGAAAAAAGTGGGCCAAATGGGGGTGGCAAGGATTGTGGATGACTGCACTGGAGGTGATGTGACAGGGGTGGAATATTGATAGTTGATTGGTGATGGAGGGGGGTGGGGGACATAATCGGCCATTGGATAGTTGGCAGGGGTGGTTGTGTATGGCTAATATGCATTGATTTGGACATAATTGATGGGAGTTGCTAATGGGAAATATACCCTAAGATCTAAGGGTTCTGCTTGTGGTGTGGGGTTTAAAAAATAATCAGCCAAATTTAAAGGTTCAATCACCCCAATGCTTCTATCCTCCCAGTCTCTTTGTCATGAAACTACAAACTCTTCCTGGGTGTGGATATACTTAGATGGGTCAAACTCCTCATCATCCTCTTCTACCATGCTGACAGTTGGTCTCGAACTTGCCCCACTGGTGGGTGCGGGGGTAGCGGTACCTGATGTATATTGACATGTTGGTTGGCCTGGTGAAGTATTGGAGGGATGATCTTATCGACCTCTATGAGGACTTATATTGCGTACTTCAAGGGGAAGTAGCGATCAGTTGGGTGGCTTGGCCCCTGATGGAAGTTACAGTGGGTATTAGGGTCATAGTTCCTTGAAATTAGATTCGACGGGGGTCGTGGCTGGAGTGCTGTGACTAAATCCTTTTCAATCAACAAGGGCAACAAGATATTCAATGACTACCCTAATTGTGTAAAGACTCTATCAAAATAGGCTTTTCAATGCTCTGGGGTCATTTGATTTCCGATCCTCTACATTGGTTCGCTCCTGGTTGGGGTTGGCTGGGCTGGCCTAAATTGGAATGGAGTCGTGCTGGTATTGGGTCGCATGTTGCCGACTGTTTATACCTTGGCCCCGACCCTCCTTTCATTTCTATGATCGGTGAACCTCCGGACTCCACTGTTTGCCATTTTAGTCAACCGCCCCTCTCTGATCGCATCTTCACAACGATTGGCATTCCTTACCAAATCAATAAAGCTGGACTGTTGCAGGTATACCAAGAATTCCGAGATGACTGGTAGGATATTCTTTGATATCATTTCAATCTGCTCATCATCGCCCAAGATAATCAATAAAGGCCTCGTCGGGCATTTGATTTAAGTGGGCTAAATCAGACTTGTGCGGTTCTATGCCGATATTATAGTCATATTGCTCTTGAAATAAGTGGGTCATATCCTTCCAAGTTTTGATCATGAATGGTTTCAGCGAAGTGAATGTTGAGAACTGGAAAATACCATTTTCCACCCCTTAATCTGGGCCTTGATAGACCCTTGAGAGAACTAAATAAGTGCTTTAAGTGTTTATTTTACAGATAACAACAAAGGCAAGCTTAACTCTGAAAGTAGCTTAAAAAGTACCAAAAAGATGATTACCCATCTTGATCTGGAGGAAGAAGGAGAAGGGATAACTTCATTGGCTGTCAAAATGCCTAAACTAAAGAAGACAAAGGCCTGGTTTCATCCTGGAAATAAGTTCGAAGCTATTCAAAAAGAAGAATGCACTACAGAATGCTATTTGAAAGGATTCCTGATCTATTTGAAAAGAACCTGAACACTGCGAAAAGAACTAAAGCTCCAGGCTTGGTTTTTGAAGAGCACCTGATCTATTCGAAAGGAGCCAAACTCGCTGATGATCTTTTTGAAAAGAAGAAAACTCCTTGCGAACAGCACCAGTTCTATGTGAATAGAGCTCTAGAAGTTACTTGTCCTTTCAAAAAGACTTCCAATCTATGCGAATAGAGCTCCAGAAGTCACATTTCCTTTGGAAAAGGCCCCCAATTTGTGCGAAATCGTATTCTATAGATTCCCAGCATCTGCAAGGGCATTTCAGTAACCTCTGCACACGCTCCAATGCATTTAAAAACCTAGGGGCATTCTGGAAGATTCTGAGCACGAACCAGCGGCATAT
The DNA here is from genome assembly GCA_021018995.1 of Chloranthus sessilifolius. NCBI lineage: Eukaryota > Viridiplantae > Streptophyta > Magnoliopsida > Chloranthales > Chloranthaceae > Chloranthus > Chloranthus sessilifolius. The sequence goes on from CM037598.1 coordinate 31,258,136, forward strand.
TTCACTCCATGTGAACACCCAAAGATGAAATTACTTGGTGGGAACTTCTAGAAGCTCAAACAGATTTTTGAATTGCCTAATAGAATTGATGCCTCTGTCTCCTGATTGGCTGAACCTGATCAAACAGTTCTGATTGGCCAGAACAAATCTGGATCCTTGTGCTCGACTCCTATTAGTTGATATGGATCTAACCAATTCTGATTGGTTGATACACATCTGAGTTGGACTTGGGGAAAACTATAAATAGACGAACTATTTGCCCAATTTGGGTATCCAGAATTTGAGTTTCATTCCTGCTGCCCCATTTCCAATTCAGATCAAGATAGCTTGTCTGAAACCTCTGTAATAGCCTAGCTTTTGTCTGTAATTGAGAATTGTGAGATACTTATATAATTCAAATGAGAATTGTATTCAAGACTACAAATTCGAGAGCTGTTTTAAGCTGTGCTCTGTAATTGTAATGGTGGATTTGAAAAGGTTGCTTTCATCAGTAAGTTCTCAATCGGATTCATGTTGAGGGTTCATTGTGATCTCCTCACTCATTAGACTCCTTTAGATTTGCTGCTGTTAAGTAATTTCCCTTAATTCACTATCCCTGTGAGAATCTGTGTTTGTAACCTGGTTCTTACAGCATTTGTAGTGGTGCCTATGTTCTGAATCAAGACTTTGGATTGAAGAAGAAAACTATTGGATGATCTATGTCCATGACAGTGGACAGATCATAGCCATAAGTTCAACTCAATTCTAATCCTTGAATTGGATTATTTTCTCTTACATCTGAGCTGGTAGCCAGATGAAGATTTGATACCTTCTCAACTGTGTTACACTATTTCTCACTCTGCAATCAATTACTAAGCTTTAGTAGCTGTTACTTCTCCATTCTTATTAATTTTGCATCCAATTCCCCCAACTCGGATCTGGATCACTTAGTTTAAATTTTACTTTTAGATAATTTAGTTAATGTGACAAATTCAACCTCCCGTCTTATTTGCTTAGTAGATAGGATCAGAGGCTAGATCTGAAAGTTTACCATACATTTTAAATCAATTCCTTGTGGATGATCTTTTACTCACTTACATTTAAAACTTGCTATAATTGGCCCTGATCTTGCAGGCTAATTGATTTCCCTCTGTGCTGATATTTCTTTCTTTTTCCTAGTTTTCTAATCAAAGTATAATCCATCCTTTGAAAAATCTGTTTTCAAAATACAAATAAATCATGCACACTTAGGACAACAACAAGTGTTTGGCGCCGTTGCCGGGGAATAGATTTTAAATTGGTAGACCTAAGTTATTTTTTTTTTAATCAGTGCTAACTATTATGTTTGTTTAAATTTGTGCAGTTATTCTTATACATTTGAGCTTGGAATCTACTCAGTAAGGAGTATTGAAGGTTTGCTTTGCATAATTTTTCTCTCTGTTTCTGTGTTGTATGTTTGGTAGGAGGACTCTCAATCCTGAGATTGTCCCTCTGAATTTAGAAGTTGAAAGGCTACTAAGAACCAAACAAACATCACAGAATTTTGCTGAAACTGCTACTATGGGTGAGCAACCTAGACTTTTGAGGGATTACTTTGCACATGGTGCATATAATTCCCCATTTTGCATTCAATTTCCTACTGTTGAAGGAAATTACAAAATCAAATCATCAACTATCCAGATGCTTCCTTCCATGGTTTGAGTAAGGAAGATCCATACAAGCATGTGGATGAATTCTTGTCTCTTTGTACCACATTCAATATAGCTGGACTGGGTCCAGAGGCAACCAAGCTTAGGCTTTTTCCTTTTTTATTAAAGGACAAAGCTAGAGCATGGCTGTCCATGCTGCCACCAAATAGTATTACTTCTTGGAATGATTTGCAGTGTCAATTTTTAGTCAAATATTTCCCTATGTCTAAGACCAGCCAGCTGAGACAAAACATTGTTACTTTCTCGCAACACTCAACTGAAACTTGCCATGAAGCATGGGAAAGGTTTAAGGAACTTTTAAGGCAATGCCCTCATCATCAAGTTTCCCAATGGCAGCTTGTTCAAAGCTTCTATCAGGGAATTGATCAAGAGGGTAAGAATATGGTAGATGCTTCCTGTGGAGGCACCTATTTACAAAAAATAGTTGAGGAGGTCTGGGACCTATTTGAAGTTATTGGTGAAAATTCAACCCAACAAGAATCTCTGTCAAGAGACACTGAGAATCCTGCTCGGTTGGATAAAGAGCAGACTACCAAGGGAAAGATTTATGAAGTGAATGAGTTGGAAAGGAAGATGGATAATTTAACCACCAAGTTTGATAGATTGATGGACTCATTTCAAAATCCAATGGTTGCTAGAGTAGAGGAGGCATGTCTGATATGCCAGCCCCCTACTCATTCCCATGATCAATGTCCAGCTGCACCACAGTTCCCAGATCTAGTGGTGGAGCAGGCTCATGCTGCCTAATCGTTTGGAGAGTTGTAATCTAATGAATATGCATGGAGAGGGCACCCCAATTTAAGGTGGAGCCAGGGCAATTATCAATCACAACAGCAGTAGCAACCAAAGCACCAAGTACCTTTCAAAACTGTTCAGCCATACCAGCATAATTCTATACCAAACCTAATTTTCAGCAGCCCATTCCACAATAGATGGCACAACCTGTACGTCAATTTGCCCCAGCTCAGCCTCCTTCTAGATCCCCTTCTTTTGAAGACCAAGTTCTAACTTCACTCCAGAATTTAGGGTCTTTAACTCAGACTGTAAACTTTCACAGTCAGAGTATTAAGAAGATTGAAGATACATTGGGTCAAATTTCAAATACATTGGCCAGAAGAGAGGAAGGCAGGTTATCCAGTCAACCCTTGAACAATCCCAAAGGACAATTTATGGTTGGAGATGCCTTTGTTTCACATGAAGAAGTAAAAGCTATCACTACTTTGAGAAGTGGAAGAGTTGTAAATAACAATGTGGATACAGAAAAAGAAGAAGAAAAAAATGAGGAAATCATAGGAACATACAGAGCGGCATGATGTTAGCATTAAATTGATGTACCTCAGAAAAATCATAAAAATGAAAAACAGAAAAATCAAAAAAATTCTGGTGATGATGCTAAGGCTGTAAATGAAGGACTAGTTCCTCATTTACCATTTTCCCATGCCATGAAATCTGCATCCCCTTTTGATAATGGGAATACAAAAATAGACGAAATGATGGAGACTTTCAAGCAAGTCAAGATAAATCTTCCTTTGCTTGATGCAATCAAGCAAGTCCCAGCCTATGCAAAGTTTTTGTAGGACATTTGCACACACAAAAGACAATCTAGGATCCAGTTATCCAAGAAGGTCTTTGCTGTGGAAAAAGTTAAACAGGTTTTGTCCATTGCCACACCTCCTAAACTCCAAGATCCTATAATCCCCACAATCCCTTGCATTATTGGGGAACATACCATTGAAAAGGCTTTATTAGATTTGGGTGCTAGTGTCAACCTGCTTCCATATTCTGTATATGAGAAACAAAGTTTGGGAGTGTTAAAACCCACTCATGTGGTGTAACAACTAGCAGACAGATCTGAAAGAAAGCCAGTTGGGATGATTAAGGATGTGCTGGTAGGAGTAGATAAGTTTTTCTACCTTGCTGATTTTCTGGTTTTGGATATGGAACCTACAAAAAGCAGAACTTCCATCCCTGTCATTTTGGGGAGACCATTCCTGGCTACAGCCAATGCTTGCATTCAATGCAGATCTGGTATTATGAAAGTGTCTTTCAAAATTATGAAGGTGAAGTTAAATGTTTACAATGCAGTTACCCAGCCTCAGTTCAGTTATGAGGAGTGCTTTCTTGTTGATTTGTTGGATGAACTGGTAGAGGAAACTCTATCACAGTTCTTGCAGTGTAAGGATTTAACCACAGATTTTAAAGATGTTTAGAGAAATTTTGTGGAAGAGACAACTTGTGCCTCAAAGACTGAAGATGCCAACGTTGTACAAGAAACTCATGTCCAAACAACAAGGTTTTCTTCATGGAAACCTGCTGTTTTCCCCTTCCACAAACAGCCAAGGTACCTTTGTTACATTCTCTTCTCAGCCCACCTAGTGTAGAGATGAAATAGTTGCCAGAAAATTTGAAATATGTATTTTTAGGAGACCATAAAACATTGCCTGTGATTATTTCTTCCTCCCTCACTAAGGAGCAGGAGGAAGAGTTGTTGATTGTATTGAAACAACATAAGAGGGAATTGGCTGGACTATTGCTGATTTGGAAGGAATCAGTCCAGCTGTATACATGCATAAAATTCACTTGGAAGAAGGTGTAAAGCCTTCTAGAGAAATACAGAGGAGGCTGAATCCTCATATGCAAGAAGTGGTCATGAAGGAGGTTATTAAGTTGTTGGATGTAGGGGTCATTTATCCCATCTTAGATTCAGCTTGGGTAGCACCTACACAGGTGGTACCTAAGAAATCTGGGATTACTGTTGTAACCTCAGATTCTGGTGAGCTTATTTCAACACATAAACAACCTGGGTTGGAGGGTCTCAGATGATTGATGCAAAGCTCAACACAATGACCAGAAAAGACCATTTCCCTCTTCCATTCATTGATAAGATATTAGATAAGCTAGCAGGAAAAGCTTATTATTATTTTCTTAATGGTTACTCTGGTTACAACCAGATTCCTATGTATCCACAAGATCAGGAAAAGACCACATTCACTTGCCCCTTTGGCACTTTTGCTAATAGGTGGATGCCTTTTGGTCTTTGTAATGCCCCTGCTACCTTTCAAAGATGTATGTACTTCATTTTCTTTGATATTATTGACCAATTTATGGAGATTTTTATGGATGACTTTTCAATATATGGAGACAGTTTTGTCCAGTGTTTACATCATCTCAGCCTGGTGTTACAGAGATGTGAGGAAACCAATTTAGTTTTGAGCTGGGAGAAGAGCCATTTCATGGTCACCCAAGGCATTGTCCTTGGCCATGTTGTCTCCCATAAGGGCATTGAGGTGGACAAAGCAAAAATAGATTTAATTGCACATTTGCCTCCTCCCAAAACTGTTAAGCAAATCAGAAGTTTCTTGGGGCATGCTGGATTTTACAGGAGGTTCATTAAGGACTTTAGTAAAATATCCAAGCCTCTTTGCCATTTATTGTGCCAAGATGTCCCTTTTGTTTTCAATGATGAATGCCTTAGGGCATTTGAATTCTTAAAGAGCTGTTTGATTTTAGTTCCAATACTTCAGTCTCCAGATTACTCCATGCCCTTTGAACTGATGTGTGATGCATCAGATTATGCTTTGGGAGCTGTTCTTGGGCAGAGAAAGGATAAGCTGCCTCATGTCATAGCTTATGCCAGTAGATCAATGATTGATGCACAGCTCAATTACACAACAACTGAGAAAGAGCTTCTGGCAGTTGTTTTTGCTTTGGAGAAATTCAGGTGATATGTTTTGGGTTCACAAATTGTGGTGTTCACTGACCACTCAGCCTTGAAATACCTTCCGTCTAAGAAGGATACCAAACCAAGATTAATCAGGTGGATCCTCCTATTGCAGGAGTTTGATTTGCAGATTAAAGACAAAATGGGTGTGGAAAATGTGGTGGCTGATCACCTGTCTAGAATTATAACTGTTGAGATTGATAGGTTACCTATCAATGACTCTTTTCTTGATGAGCAACTTTTTGCTATCAGTGTGCATACCCCTTGGTTTGTAAATATAGTCAACTTTTTGGCTACTGGAAGGACCCCCCAACACTGGAATAAAATGGATAAAGATCTCTTCTTTTCAAAGGTTAAATATTTTATTTGGGAGGATCCTTACGTGTTCAAGATTTGTGCAGACCAAATCATTAAAAGATGTGTCCATGAAGAAGACTTCCACAACATACTTTTCATGTGTCATGAACAGGCTTGTGGAGGTACATTTTAGTGGAAACAAAACTACTGCAAAGGTTTTGCAGTGTGGATTTTATTGGCCCACACTCTTCAAGGATGCACTACAGCACTGTAAGTCTTGTCAGAACTGCCAGAGATTGGGCAGCATTTCCAAGAAAAATTCAATGCCTTTATAACCCATTTTGGTAGTTGATTTGTTTGACATTTGGGGGATAGATTTTATGGGACCTTTTCCTCCTTCAAATGATTTTAATTTTATCTCAGTAGCTGTGGATTATGTATCCAAATGGGTTGAAGCCACAGCCACTAAAACCAATGACCACAGAGTTATCCTTAAATTCTTAAAGGATAACATCTTTTCTAGGTTTGGTTCCCCCAGAGCCATTATCAGTGATGGGGGAAGCCATTTTTGTAAGAAGCATTTTGAAGCTCTATTGAAAAAGTACTCTATGACTCACAGAGTAACTACTCCATATCATCCACAGACCAGTGGACAAGTGGAGATTTTCAAGAGAGAAATCAAACATATATTGGAAAAGACTGTAAGGAAGGACAGAAAGGATTGGTCCTTTAAGCTGAATGATGCATTGTGGGCATATAGGACAGCCTATAAGACCCCAATTGGCATGTCCCCATTCAGATTGGTCTATGGTAAAGAATGCCATTTACCAGTGGAGTTAGAATATAAGGCCTTTTGGGCCATTAAAACTTTAAACATGGATCTTACTACTGCTGGTAATTACAGGAAACTACAGCTCTCTGAGTTGGAAGAGCTGAGGATGGATACATACACCAATGCAAGATCTTACAAAGAAAAAGTTAAGTCTTTCTATGACAAAAATCTGCTGAGAAAAGAGTTCACTGTTGGCTCTAAGGTATGGTTATTCAACTCAAAACTCAAGTTTTTTCCTGGAAAGCTGAGATCCAGATGGGAAGGGCCATATACTGTCATTCAAGCATTTCCATCCGGAGCTGTTGAAATTATGGACCCAAGTGATGGGAGAACCTGAAAGTAAATGGTCAGAGGCTCAAACCATGCATTGAAAATATCCTGGAGCCTGTGATGACCATCTATTATCAAGAGCCTCCACAAATCTAATGTCAGACAATTGTATCATATGTATTTTAACTGTGTCTGTTCTGTGTTTGTTTGCATAGTTTTGTGTCTCTCTGTTTTAGTCATGTTTTAGTTAATTGTTTGAGATAATAAATTCCAATGATTTTAATGTGGAGATTTTGTAAAAAAAAAAAATCAGTTCTGTACTTCAGAACATTTGTTCAAAAGTAAATTCAAACTTTTTGAAAAGTTTTACAGTCAATTCGAAAAGTTTTTCACTCAATTCCAAAAGTTTTACAGTCAATGTGAAAAATGAATTCGCAAAGAAAAATTCATTTCGAAAAGTATAATCTTCTTTTCGAAAAGGATCTGAACCTGTAACCACAACTGCTAAAAAAGAATGATAAACTTTATGAATAGATGTTTCTGAAGCCATTTGCTTTTCGAATAGATGTTTCTGAAGCCATTTGCTTTTCGAATAGATGTTTTTGAGGCCATTTGCTTTGCGAAAGGTACTGATGCCATTCTCCTTTTCGAGAAGGACTTTTTTGAACTTTTCGAAAACTTCAATAATGCTTTGCAAAATCGATTTAAACATATTTAAAACCATTCAAATCGAGGGTTTCATATTCGAAAGCATTTCCAGCTTGTTCTGTTTCGCAGAAAACCCATTTTGTTTCCATCTCTGCGTTCTTGTGGAGTTCAGATCCTATTCCCTTCATTTCTTTTATGCTGATTAAGCTTGAAGAGAAGAATCTTTTGCCTCTGATTCTGATGGATTTGATCAAGCGGTCAGAGATTTCGAGCAAACCCTAGGTTTTGGTATATTTCTCTCCATATCCTCTGTTTGTGCTTTACAAATTTGATTTCTGTGTAAGCGTACATTGTCTGGGATTCAAGAGAGTTGTCTGTTCATTGTTGATTAGAAGGAGGAATTATTTGAAGAAGTGTTTAGAAATTGTTAAAATGGGAAAAGCTGAAAAATCATTGGCTAAGATGTTCCCTAGGTCTTCTGCTAAGAAAGTTAGCAAACCCTCCACCAAAGGAAAAGCTAAAACCTCAGCCAAGAGGAAATTATCGATGGATAAGGCTGATAAGATTGAGAAAGGAAAGAAGGTTAAAATTAAGGAACCCATCCCAGAAGCTGATCCTATTCCTGAGACTGAGCTTCCTCCTCTTCCTAAGCATTTGGTACTGCCAAACCCTTTCATTGAAGCTTAGAAGCTGATTCCAGAGCTTAATGTGGATGAGAATTTTTTCTTGAACAAACCTGAATGTAAATTATCCTTAAACTACATCAGGGATGCTTCACTGAGTAATATCCTAACCCCTCTTCCAGAGAAAATTTATCCAAAGATTTTGAGATTATGGTACCAGAACATGGTGAAAGTGACTGAGAAGGTTGCTGATGCCCCAACTCTGGTAATTTTTATTGATGATTGTGATTTAACCATCACTTATGAAGACATTGGAAATGCCTTGGGGATACCATTTCAATATGATCTTGCTGGCCCTTTGGCTACACCAGAGACAACTTCTTTTAGAGATATGGCTGTCCATCTAACCCAAGGCATATTTGGAACTGGGCAGTCCATCATGAGGAGAGACTTAGCGCCCCAATTTTTGCTGATGGATTCCATTTTGAGAGGGTGTTTGTATGTCACTGGACACAGTCAGGAAAGGACACCCATTTTGGAGGCCCTCTTTCACTTTTCTAAAGGGCAATTCTTCAATGCTGATATTTGAAGCAATGGCTGACATCAGTGCCAAGATGAAGAAGGAACAGAAAATAGCTGGAATACCATTTGGAAGGTTGATCATAGCCTTACTAAGGGCTAAATTTGACATTGATGAGTAAGAGCCTTTTGAGATTGTAACACCTCATGCTTTTGGGAAGAGGGCTTGGACTACAAGCCAAACTATGTTGCATAGAATGAGAGAAGAGGCAGAGCCAGCCCAGGAGGCTGCTATACCTGAACCTGAGGTGACCAGCTCTTTAGCTGCACCAATTGCACCTGCAGCTACCATTGAACCTACTACCATTGTTGAGGAGACCATCATCTTGCCCACCTCACCTATCACAGCACCTATCCCATCACCTATCCTAGCAGTTCCTTCACTCATCACCACCACAATCCCGATTGCAGATTCTCCCCCAACACCAACCATTCCAGCCATACTTACACCACCAATTTCACCTAACAATTTCCCAGATATCCCCACAGATTTTGTTGAAAACTCACTTAGCACTCTTCTCCTCCAAAGCTTCTTAGGTTCACCAGCCCATTCAGTTCATACACTTGAAATCACCCATACTCCTGAACCTGAGATATTCACCACGGAGGCTTATTCATCCTTGATGGGATCTATCTTGGAGAATATTGGGCATGAATCTGTCCCCATACCTGATACCCCCCAATTCACTCATTTGGCTACTTCCCCCTTTACAGTCATCCCACCTATTGCTCTTCAACCACCTACATCAATCATACCAGTCACTACTCTACCTACCACACACACACTTGACACAATTAGCCAAATCTTCACCTTCCTCCAATCTATCCAAGCCCAGCTACAGATCAACATAGACAACCAGTCTGTGACAAATTCCATTCTCCAAACCTTGGCCTCCACATCCCAACCAACTACCTCAGCCACAGTACCCTCCACTTCTGACCATGCTACCCAAACTGAACCTGAGGTAGTACTTTTGGATTCACCTCCCCCCATCCTCACTGTCTCTGACCAAGCTACCCAAACTGAACCTGAGGTAGTGCTTTTAGATTCATCTTCTCCCATCCCCACTGCTGGGATACATTTGGTCCCCTACCATTCCATTCCTATTCCACGTTTTGCCACTCTTAAAAGGGCTATGGAAGAAAACCCTTACATCTATCGCGATGTCCTTAACGGGATTGCAGATCTTCAAGCTTACATTCAGACTCCTTATGAAGACCAGATTCAGAAGCTGGAGCTGTTTATGCAATTTAAGAGAGATAAGATGTAGGACCTGCTGAGCCAAACATATCAGATGGTGAGGGGTGAGAAGCACAAAGTTGCCATGTTACAAGAGAAGCTTGAACAAGAAAAACTGAGGGCTGATAGACTTGAAAAATATATTGGCCTCACCAAAAAGATCAAGTCTAAGGAGTACACCGAACTTCAAGCCACAATACAAGAGAAAGCTAAATCAAGTTCAGACTCCAATACTAACTCAAGTTCAGACTCCCCATTGAACCAACTTATGATACAGATTTTGACCCGAGTTATTAGACTACCTTGTAAATTTTTTGTTTTTTTTTTGTTGTTTGTGTAGTGTGTAATTAATGTTTACTGTTGACTTCTGTTAATTTGCAATTACCGTGCATTTATTTTTCTCTGTCATTGTGCTTATTTCTTTTCTTTTCTTTTTGCTTATTCACTTTTGGACCAGTGAGGACACTGCTCCTCATAGGTTTGGGGGTGTGACAGAGATGCCAATAATTTAGTTAACATCAATACAGCCTATGATCAGCAGAATTTTTGAAAATGAAGTAATTTCACACCTATTTTTGAAAAATGAGGAAGTTAAAACTTTTTAAAATTGATTTCTAGTGTAATTCTAATACTGTCATGAAGTGAATGTCAGAAAATTTCCAAAAGAAAATTGATGTTTTAGTAAACCTAAAAAGAGAGAAAACAGTAATGATATACCTCAGGAATTTAATAGAAAACCACACCCAGTGAGATTTGAGCCTGAAATGTATTCTTTGGAGGTATGAATTGGCAATTTTTTCTGCTCTAGGGACTGTTTGAACCTGCTTGTTATCACTAGAAGTTACACATATCCAAATTAAATAGCTTGACAGCAATCATGATATTAAAGACATGATGTAAGGCCTCCTTTTGGACAGTTTGAACTTCAAAAAGCCCCATCTTTTGAAACTGCCCTTGATACACACCATTTGAGCTTTATAAATCCAAGATTTATTTGAAACCTCATCAACCTCATTTAGCCTAACCCTCACTCTGAGAATTCAGAAGGTAAAGGAAAGAAAGCTGAAGAAAGGTGAGTTGAGTTATAGTTTGGTAAAAGAAAAAGAAAAATAATTGAAGGCAATGATGTATCAGCAGAAGAAATGTGGCATTCCAGTCAATGTTGCTTTGAAAAAAATAAAAATAAAAATGCAGAAGTAATTTCATTGGAAGTTTGAAAAACACAGAGAAAAGATGGCCACTTTGATTCTGAAAATTCAAAGAAGAAGATGAAATTGTGCTGAATTGAAGAAGGTGTATCTATCACCTCCTTACCTTGACTGACTTCTCAATTTTGAACTCCATTCCACCCCTTTATTCTTGATAAATTTCACCCATAAGCCACATTACAACCCAAGTTAAAGTCCTTACTGATCAAAGATGGACTGAGCTATCACATGGAGATAAGGATTTGTGTAATCTATGGTGAAAAGAGCAGTGAATTCAGAACTAAAAAGCAATGCCTATGCTCCTGCTTACAGTCCTATTTGAGGGCTGTAACTGCTCTTGAGCTGTGTGAAATAGTACAACCCTCTTACTTGTATGATTGAGTGACAACCCTGGTGAGAGTTGGGTTTGAAATCAACTTATTTGAGGTAACATCATAGCAGGATTCTCAAATAGAAGGCAAACTTTTCATTAATTTTTCTTTTAAAAACTTTTTAACACAAACTGAGTGAATGGTAAAAGGAATTATAGCAGAATTTTAGTTTTGAACAGATGTTTTCTTGAGAATCCTCTTACAGCTTGACTGATGCAGGTGTGAATAATCTGATTGGATGAAAGTCTGTTTTAACAGAACTGCATTGATATTAACTGATTTATTGGAGAAGTTTGTGGGTACCTTCACTGAAAACCCTCAGGAGACTCCACTCCTCCACTAGGGATCACCTAGGGGTTTAAAAGGCTTGTTGCATATGCTAAATGCAATTGTGTTCCCTACAAAAGTGGCTTTTCATTTTGTTTTTAATTTTGTCTTTGCTCAGGGACTAGCAAAGCTCAGGTTTGGGGGTGTGTTGAGAACTGGAAAATATCATTTTCCACCCCTTAATCTGGGCCTTGATAGACCCTTGAGAGAACTAAATAAGTGTTTTAAGTGTTCATTTTACAGCTAACAACAAAGGCAGGCTTAACTCTGAAAGTAGCTTAAAAAGTACCAAAAAGATGATGACCATCTTGATCTGGAAGAAGGAGAAGGGAGAACTTCATTGGCTGTCCAAATGCCTAAACTAAAGAAGACAAAGGCCTGGTTTCATCCTGGAAATAAGTTTGAAGCTATTCGAAAAGAAGAATGCACTATAGAATACTATTCGAAAGGATTCCTGATCTATTCGAAAGATTCCTGATCTATTCGAAAAGAACCTGAACACTACGAAAAGAACTAAAGCTCCAGGCTTGATTTTCGAAGAGCACCTGATCTATTCGAAAGGAACCAAACTCGCTGATGATCTTGTCGAAAAGAAGAAAACTCCTTGCGGATAGCACCAGTTCTGTGCGAATAGAGCTCCAGAAGTTACTTGCCCTTTCGAAAAGACTTCCAATCTGTGCGAATAGAGCTCCAGAAGTCACATTTCCTTTCGAAAAGGCCCCCAATCTATGCGAAATCATATTCTAAAGATTCCCAACATCTGTAAGGGCATTTCAGTAACCTCTGCACATGCCCCAATGCATTTAAAAACCCAGGGGCATTCTGGAAGATTCTGAGCACGAACCAGAGGCATATTCCACTCCATGTGAACACCCAAAGATGAAATTACTTGGCGGGAATTTCTAGAAGCTCAAATAGATTTTTGAATTGCCTAACAGAATTGATGCCTCTGTCTCCTGATTGGCTGAACCAGATCAAACGGTTTTGATTGGCTAGAAAAAATCTGGATCCTTGTGCTTGACTCCTATTAGTTGATATGGATCTAACCAATTCTGATTGGTTGATACACATCTGAGCTGGACTTGGGGAAAACTATAAATAGAGGAACTATTTGCCCAATTTGGGTATCCAGAATTTGAGTTTCATTCTTGCTGCCCCATTTCCAATTCAGATCAAGATATCTTGTCTGAAACCTCTGTAATAGCCTAGCTTTTGTCTGTAATTGAGAACTGTGAGATACTTATGTAATTCAAGTGAGAATTGTATTCAAGACTACAAATCCGAGAGCTGTTTTAAGCTATGCTCTGTAATTGTAATGGTGGATTTGAAAAGGTTGCTTTCATCAGTACGTTCTCAATCGGATTCATGTTGAGGGTTCATTGTGATCTTCTCACTCATTAGACTCCTTTAGATTTGCTGCTGTTAAGTAATTCCCCTTAATTCACTATCCCTGTGAGAATCTGTGTTTGTAACCTGGTTCTTACAGCATTTGTAGTGGTGCCTATGTTCTGAATCAAGACTTTGGATTGAAGAAGAAAACTATTGGATGATCTGTGTCCATGACAGTGGAGAGATCATACCCATAAGTTCAACTCAATTCTAATCCTTGAATTGGATTATTTTCTCTTACATCTGAGTTGGTAGCCAGATGAAGATTTGATACCTTCTCAACTGTGTTACACTATTTCTCACTCTGCAATCAATTACTAAGCTTTAGTAGCTGTTACTTCTCCATTCTTATTAATTTTGCATCCAATTCCCCCAACTCGAATCTGGATCACTTAGTTTAAATTTTACTTTTAGATAATTTAGTTAATGTGACAAATTCAACCTCCCATCTTATTTGCTTAGTAGATAGGATCAGAGGCCAGATCTGGAGGTTTACCATACATTTTAAATCAATTCCCTGTGGACGATCTTTTACTCACTTACATTTAAAACTTGCTACAATTGGCCCTGATCTTGCAGGCTAATTGATTGCCCTCTGTGCTGATATTTCTTTCTTTTTTCTAGTTTTCTAATCAAAGTATAATCCATCCTTTGAAAAATCTGTTTTCAAAATACAAATAAATCATGCACACTTAGGACAACACCAGTGAACCACCTCAAGGCCAGGCCCATAAGGCTCTTTTGGAAGACCTTTATGAGCAAACACTCATCCCTTCTGTACTGGCACATGTCCCCGCAATTGGACTTGATATGTGCAATGGGGTTACCCATGCCATTATACTTGTTGAAGGTCGACACTTTGAATTTTGGGGGTAAGGCGGCTTCAGAAAACAAGCACAAGTCAGAGAAGTTCATGGCATGGATCTTAGTTCCACCCATCTTCATCAATTATTTTTGGATCTTGCCCAATTGTTCTTTCAACTGCTCCGATTCTTTGGATGGTGGTGTCGTTCTTTCGACTGTCGGCCTCCATTCACTTTGCATTGCGAGCGGGTTGGTGATTATGGGCGGCGGAGGATTGATACTTGTGTGTGCTCCCATATAAGCCTCACTATTTCTTATCTCATCTTCCTCGTATTATGGGTCTTCATAGAACGGGGGAAGAGTGAGATTTTCTTGTTGGTGTTGGGTAGTCTGAAGGGGTGCTGGATGAGACCATTGTACATGGGGAAAGTTTGGTGGGAAGATGGGGTGAGTGGAGGTTGGGTTTTGGATTAGGGTTTGAGGAGGCCATTGTGCCTGGGGAAATTCATGTGGATGATTTTGAGATGTAGGAGGATGGGTGAGTTGGGGTTGATGAACGATGTGAAATAGGTTCCCATATTGGTTTGGGTATGATGAGTGAATGGGATTTTGAGGGAATTGTGGAGGGTGTGGGTATGAGGTTTTAAGGTTTGGGCCTTGCTGGGCTTGGGCTTAGGGTAAGGAGCTAGGATGGGTTTGGGCCATAGAACCTGGATGGGTTGGGATCAGGGGGTTTTGATAAGTCTGGCCCATTGGGCCTTGGTGGCTCTGACCCATTGGGCTTTAATGTCTGGCCCATTAGGCCTTATGGGTTTGGCCCATTGGACCTTAGTGGGTCTGGCCCATTTGGACTTTGATGGGTCTGTCCCATTGGGTCTTGGTGGGTCTGACCCATTGGGCATTGATGGGTCTGGCCCATTGGGGCTTGAGGCCCGCTCCAATGACCCCATGGTTGGTGAGGGTCTTTGGTGGTATGGATAATGGAGGGTTGATGAGGGTTTTGGAGAAAAGGGGCATGGAGGTTTGTGAGGGGTGGATAAGGGAGGCTGCTTTGAGAAGCCTTCTAGCTGGTGTAGGCCCTGATCATCTCCTCCATCAAGGCTATTAGATTGGGTGAGGGGGTGGATGTAGATATTGCACCCAATGAAATGTGGGGTGTGAATGAGGTGGATGTGTGGGAAAAATCGGGCATGGCCTTGGTAAAATTGGGCATGACCTGGGTAGACGGGGGGATGAGTGGTGGGTTGGAGAAAATGGATGTGGTATGGGTAAATGCGGAAGAATTGGGTATATGTTGGGAGGATGAAAAATGGGGTATGGTGATAAAGGTGGAAAACGGGGTCGGGTTTTGGGTGGATGTGGGGGGAATATGAGATGGGTTTGGAATGGACATGGAGGTGAAGATGGTTTGGGAAAATGAGGGGGAATGGGTGGTTAGATTTTGGGTTTTTTGAGCGGTGGTGGATGGGAAATGGGGTACACCGAAGGGTTCGGTGACGGTAAATGGGGATTGGGTGAGTGGAATGAAGGTGAATATTTCCTCTGAATGAGAATGGGTTGGGGAGCATGGCGGGGATGAATCGGGATCGGTGTATGCCGGATCTACCACCCACGACATGGCTTGGTGACGGGTTGGGTACGGATGCCTTGGGTGGGGTCCGTAGAACTTTCTCCTTCTTCCCCTACTAGATGATGGAGGGTAAGGCGATACTATTGTGTTGGCACCACAAGTCTTTTTTGGGTTTTGATTTTTGTTGATTTTTTTAGATTTTGATTTTTTGATTATTTTTGGCTATTTTTTGGATAAAACAAATGAACCTTTAGTATTAGTTTCAGGGCGATAGAGTTCCCGTTTCGGGTGGTATTCGTACCCTAAATAACTCCCGTAGTGGGCTCCCAATGTGCTTTAAAAGAATTAAAAGGAAAACCCTTTGATCTATGTGAAGGCACGAGAAACCACGCAAACAACTCAATCCCCCGAAGCAAGTCAATAAGTGGGTAATATCTTTTGACCGACGAGGGCATATTGGGTGTCGAAGAGTGCGGGACCTATTAGAGGTGCTAAGCCACTAAGCGGGGGACTCGGGGAGGTGATAAAGGTCTCAAATTCGGGCTGCCTAGCCTAGAACAGGCTTGGCGTGTGTATTATATGCGCCTGGCCAAAATCTAAAGATTTTGGCTTGGCGTGTAATATACACGCCAGGGTAGTTTTGGTAAAAAACAAGCTTGGTGTGTGTTTTATACGTGCCAGAGCAAATCTGGGTGAAAAATACTTGGCGTGTATTTTACATGCACCAGGTAAAATAGATTTATATAATAAATTGTGATAGCTGAACAACAAGCCCGAAATCAGTCTCTTTTTCTGGTTTTTTGGAAGCAATGCTTTCGGGGATAGATTTTTGTGTTGTACCGGATCCCTCCTATTAATCACTGAAAAATACCATTTTTCAGCACCTAACCTAGCCTTTACTACACCTTTGTGCCATCTAATAATTGTCTTTTTAGCATGTTCTATAGTTAGGAATAAAACTGCAGCTTAGTGCAACAGTTTACACTTTGGAGACCAAGAAGAGAGAATTCGAAGCCAAAGCCTGGAGCTGATTTAAGAACAGAGAGTATACCATGGTGGTTTACACCATAGTGACCATTGTGCTTCCCTAAAGGGGCTCTAGAAGTCCAACAGAGGAAAGAAGGATGGACCCGAGCAGAGAAGATTGCTGTAGCAGATTGCGCACAACAACAAAGAAGTAGATAGGAAGCCTCGAGTGCTTCTCGAGTAGTTAAAATAACTCAGAAGGTACCTCGCGTGGATCTTACGAGGTTAGGGCCTGTAGCATATAATCAGCTCGAGTGGATATCGCGTAGTTCAATGGCGGAAGATCTTCAGAAAAGAACCTCGTGTGGATCTTGCAAGGTTAAGATATTCTAGCCATTATCTGCTCGAGTAGTTCTCGCGAAGATACAACTTCAAAAAAATCACTTCACGTAGATCTCATGCAGTTCTCGCGCACTTCAAAGACGGATCCGGCCACGTGAGTAGTTTAAATTCATCCTGGCGAGGTCCTCGCGAGTTGTATAAATAGAATCACTTGAACCTGGCGAGCCTTCTTCAGCTGTTAATTCAGCCACGCGAGAATCACTCGAGATGCAAAATGTAAGCATCCATCCTAGCGAGGCACAGGTCCTAGACTTCCCATTTAGCATGCAGGGATATTTTGGGGATTCTACAGCTTCTAGGGCACACTTCGAGGTGTTGAGCTATTTCCCACTTCCCGAGGCAACACTTGGCCACAAATGAGCCACGACAATATTGCAAAATAGGGTATTTTTTTATTCTATTTTCTGATTGGCCAGAGCAAGATATTTTTGGAAAGGATTGTATATAAGTTGTAATTTTTAACAGAAAAAACATATAACATTTTAACCTAATTTGGCTCTGGCTTAGGTCATTCTAGGGTGAGGGTAAGGTCATCTTTTTTTTTTTTCTTCCCTCCTTAGCTCAACACTTGCTGGCTAAGTTCTCTTGTAATAGATAGAACTGAATTTCTGTTGTAATCAAGACTTGTGTAAGCTTGTGAGGGGCATAGATCTCTGCATTGACTGTAGACTAGAGGGTTGATATTGTAAGTATTTTGTAAGCAATGCACAATTGTTTTTATTGAATCATTCAATCTGTAATGCTCTTGTTTCCTTTAAGATCTTTATGGATTGTATGCCCCTATGGATGTATGTGCTTGTAGTCAGGCAACCATAGCAGCTGCAGTACTTTTTCTTGTTTTGATTTTTCTCCCTTGAATGGAGTATATCTTTGGGGATGATCTGTGACCATTCAGTGGATAGATCATAGCCTTAGACTGGTCCATATCTCTGAGAAGAATTAGATTATTCTTCCTTGCATTTGAGCTTGCACCCAAGTGAAGGACTGATGTGGTTCTAGCCTTTTCCTTGTTATACCAGCCCCTGTTTTAGCCAAAAATATAAGTCCCTATTTTATTACTTCTCACCTCTTTTCTATTTTGTTTTTCAAATATATTTTCATCCTTCTTTTAACCCCTTTCTTATAGTATAGATTTGTAGTTTCCGTTGATGTTTTTATTTTAGTTTTGTGATAACCCAAAACTCCATTTCATTACCTTTGATTTCTAGGATAGGTTAGGACGGCCATATCTGTAGCTAGATCTAGTGGTCTACTATATAACACTGATGGTTTTAGATCAAACTTCCCTGTGGGACAAACCCTTATTTTTCAAAATTGGACTGTGTTTTAGATTGTTGTTTTAAGTGCTATTTAACTCCATTTTATTTTCCCTTTTGTTTTTGCTGCCTTGTTTTTACCACTCTTTTAATAATAACAACAAGCAAATCTAAAATTACCTAACAAGTTTTTGGCGCTGCTGCTGGGGATCTCTGATCTAAATAGTAGATATGAGTTTTTATTTGTGTGTTTATAATTTCATTTGTTGCATTTCTTTTGTCTGAATAAAAGTACTACTGAATTTAATTTGGTTTTTGGCAGATTTGGAACAGCAGCAAAGAGAGGAGCTGGAGTTGCATCTTGTTTGCCTTAGTTTGCATCCCGTCTCCCTTGCTTTTTGTTTCTTTTCTGTTATGCCTTAAATTTAGTAGTAATTGTTAGTAGTAATTTTTATTAGAAAGTGTGTTGTAAGTGTGTTTTTCCTTGTTGTTTGTGTGCATTGTATGCTGGGTAGAAGGGCACTTGGACCTGAACTAGAACCTCTAAACCCTGAGATAGAGAGAGTCCTTAGACTTAGGCAGACCACACAAACCCCTGCTAATCATATTGAGTCAGTTGAGATGGGAGAGCAGCCAAGACCAGTGAGGGAATACTATGCACCAGGGGTATATTCATCCCGCTTTTACATTCAATTCCCTGCAGGTGACCACATTTAATATTGCTGGTTTGGGAGAGGAAGCCACTAAACTGAGGATTTTTCCTTTTTCCCTAAAGGATAAGGCCTGAACTTGGCTCTCCATGCTCCCAACAAATAGCATACAGCCTTGGAATAATCTCCAATGCCAATTTTTGGCTAAATTTTTTCCTATGTCTAGAACCAGCCAGTTGAGGAAGAGCATAATTTCCTTTGCTTAATTCTCAACTGAAGATTTTCATGAAGCATGGGAAAGGTTTAAAGAGTTGTTGAGGCAATGTCCACACCACCAAATTCCTAAGTGGCAGCTTGCTCAGAGCTTCTACCAAGGAATTGATCCCAAGAGTAGGGATATGGTGGATAGTTCCTGTGGTGGTACTTACCTCAGTAAAACTGCTGAAGAAGTTTGGAAACTTTTTGATGTCATTGGCAAAAATTTCATACAACAAGAGTCTCTGTCACATAATGACATTGAGCTTCCTGCTAAAATGGTAAAAGAATCCACTTCTCGAGGAAAGATATATGAGGTCAATGTGCACAGTGACTTGAAAAGAAAGGTGGACAGTTTGACCCATAAATTTGACAAATTAATGAGTGTGATGCAGCCTAGAATGGCTGCACAAGTGGAAGAGGCATGTCTGATATACCAGTCACCAACACACTCACTTAAGGACTGTCCATCAGCTGGTGAATTCCCCGAACTGGTCATGGAGCATGCAAATATTGTCCAATCATTTGGGCAGCAACTTGTTAGGTATCAATGGAGAAACCACCCCAATTTGAGGTGGAGATAGGACAATTATCAGTCACCCCAGCAACAACAACATGCATTATCTTATAAACCACAACAACAGTATAATCAAGGTTATGTACCTTGACAACCCTTCCAGCAGTCTGCCTCACAGCCAAACCAATTGGCTTTGCCACCACCATAGCTTAGAGCCCCCTCTTTTGAGGACCATATTTTGTCATCACTGCAAAACCTGGGGCCTTTATCACAAACTGTGAATTCTCATAGTCAAAGCATAAAGAAAATTGAAGACCAGTTTGGGCAAATCTCTAATGCTTTTACCAAAAGAGAGGAGGGTAGGCTTCCAAGCCAGACCATGAATTCTGATGAGATAGCTAGGCATACAGCTGAGGTACCAGCAGTACCATAGCTACCATTTCCTCATGCTCTTAAAGACTCTTTTCCATTTGATAAGGGGAATGTTGGAATGGAGGAAATATTGGAGACCTTCAAGTAAGTTAAGATCAATTTACCTCTGTTTGATGCCATTAAATAGGTCCCAGCCTATGCTAAGTTCCTCAAGGACCTTTGTACACAAAAGAGAAAAGCCAGGATTCATTTGTCCAAGAAAGTCTTTGCAGTTGAGAAAGTAAAGTTAGTTTTGTCCATAACTACCCCAGCAAAACTCTAGGACCCAGGGGTACCCACTATCCCCTGCATTATTGGAGATCACACCATAGGCAGAGCTCTCTTAGACTTGGGAGCCAGTGTTAACCTACTGCCATATTCAGTATATGAACAGTTAGGTTTGGGGGAGCTGAAAGCAACACCTGTTGTGCTCCAACTGGTTGATAGGTCTAAGAGAAAGCCTATGGGAGTTGTTGAAGATGTGCTGGTGGGGGTGGATAAATTCTTTTATCCTGCTGACTTTCTGGTATTGGACATGAAACCCTCAAAGAGTTACACCCCAATTGTTGTTATCTTGGGCAGGCCATTCTTGGCCACTGCCAATGCCTATATTCAATGCAGGTTTGGGGTGATGGAGGTCACATTTGAAAACATGAAAGTAAAGTTAAATGTGTACAATGCTGCCAAGCAACCTCAACTGGACAGTGAGGATTGCTTTATAGTGGATGTACTAGAGAGCCTGCTAGAGGAAATTTTATCCAATCTGTTGGATTGGGATAAAAGCTGTGAGGAATTTGAAAATGTGTGGACTGAGGTTTATGAGGAGGCCCCAATTTGCATTGTTGAAGAAAAAAGAACATCAGAGTCTTCAGTGGGTCTAGTGCAGCACTCCATATGGAAACCCAAATTACTGCCCCTACCTCAACCCTCTAAGGCACCTTTGTTGTCTTCAACAGAAAGTCCACTTGATCTGGAGCTTAAACAACTGTCAGAAATATTGAAATATGCCTTCCTAGGGCATAATAAAAAACTTCCTGTAACTATCTCTTCCTCTCTTACTGGTAAGCAGGAAGAGGAATTGTTAGGTGTCCTTAAGAAACATAAAAGAGCAATTGAATGGACTATTACAGATTTGGGGGGAATTGACCCATCAATGTGTATGCAATAGATACATTTAGAAGAGGGTTCCAAGCCCTCAAGGGAAATGTAGAGGAAGTTGAACTCTCATATGCAGGAGGTGGTCCTAAAAAAGATTGTGAAACTGTTAGATGCAGGGGTCATATACCCCATTTCAGACTCTGAGTGGGTCTCACCTATCCAGGTGGTCCCCAAAAAGTCTGGTATCACAGTCATCACTATTGAGTCTGGGGAGTTAGTGCCAACCGGGGAGACCACTGGTTGGAGGGTTTGCATTAATTATAGAAAATTAAACTCTAAAATCAGAAACGACCACTTCCCATTGCCCTTCCTTGATCAAATTTTGAATAAATTAGTAGGCAGAGCATTTTATTGCTTTCTTGATGGATACGCTGGTTATAACTAGATACCTGTGTATCCACAAGACCAAGAAAAGACCACATTTACATGTCCATTTGGCACTTTTGCCTATAGAAGAATGCCATTTGGACTGTACAATGTTCCTGCCACATTTCAAAGATGCATGTATGCAAGCTTTTTTGACATGATTGACAAGTTTTTTGGAGATTTTTATATATGATTTATTTGTATTTGGGGACACTTTCAGTTAATGTTTGCATCACCTTAGCCTTGTTCTTCAAAGATGTGAAGAGACCAACCTAGTCTTGAGCTGGGAGAAAAGCCATTTTATGGTCACCCAAGGCAATGTGTTTGGCCATGTGGTTTCTCATAAAGGCATTGAGGTGGATAAAGAAAATATTGCCTTGATTTCACATCTGCCACCATAAAAAATAGTTAAACAAATCATGCCTTTCTTAGGACATGCCAGCAAAATTTCCAAACCTTTGTGCCACTTGCTGTGTCAAGATGTGTCATTTAATTTTGATGCTGAGTGCCTTGAAGCATTTGAGGTATTAAAGAAATGCCTAACCTCTACCCCTGTGATCCAAGCCCCTGACTATACCCTACCCTTTGAATTAATGTGTGGTGCATCAGACTTTGCTGTGGGAGCTGTGTTAGGCCAGAGGAAAGAGAAACTGCCATGTGTGGTTTATTATACTAGCAAATCGCAGACAGAAGCTCAGCTGAATTAAACAATAATTGAGAAAGAACTTCTGGCAGTGGTGTTTGCTGTGGACAAATTTTGATCCTATCTACTTGGGTATAAAATTATCATATTCATTGACCGCTTTGCCTTAAAGTACCTGCTGGCAAAGAAAGATGCAAAACCAAGGTTGATAAGATGGATCCTCCTGTTATAAGAGTTTGATCTTGAAATCAAAGACTAGAAAGGAGTGGAGAATGTGGAGGCTGATCATTTGTCTCAGATTTTAGTTGAGGAGTGTGCCGCAACACCTGTTAGAGATTCATTCCCTGATGAGCAATTATTTTCCATCCAATCAATTGCACCATGGTTTGCTAATATAGTCAATTACCTTGTTGTAGGTAGGATTCCTTTCCACTGGTCCAAGATGGACAAGGACTTATTTTTTTCACAAGTCAAATATTTCTTTTGGGAGGATCTATGCCTATATAAGAACTGTGCAGACCAGGTCATTAGAAAGTGTGTCCTTGATAGTGACATCCACAGTATTCTTAGCATGTGCCATAAATATGCCTGTGGGGGTCACTTTAGTGGGAAAAAGACAGCAGTAAAGGTGTTACAGTATAGGTTTTACTGGCCTTCCTTGTTTAAGGATGCCCATGTACACTGCCAAGCCTATTTAAGATGTCAAAGGATGGGTTGCATTTCAAAGAGAAATTCAATGCCACTGCAACCCATCCTTGTTGTGGAGCTATTTGACATTTGGGGGATAAATTTCATAGGCCCCCTTCTTCCTTTAATGGGTTATAACTTCATCCTCGTAGCTGTGGATTATATTTCCAAATGGGTGAAAGCAGTCACCACAAGGATAAATGATCATAAAGTTGTCCTAAAATTTGTCAAAGAAAATATTTTCTCTAGATTTGGCACCCCTAGAGCCATTATCAATGATGGGGGCAGCCATTTCTATAACAAACACTATGAGAACCTGCTAAAAAAGTATGCTGTTACCCATAGGATTGCCACCCCATATCACCGACAGACTAGTGGGCAGCTGGAGATTTCCAATAGGGAAATTAAGCATATCCTGGAGAAGACAGTTAGAAGTGATAGGAAGGATTGGGCAGTGAAGTTAAATGATGCATTATGGGCCTATAGGACAACCTATAAGACCCTAATTGGAATGTCTCCATATCGATTATTCTATGGCAAAGCATGTCATTTGCTAGTAGAGTTGGAACACAAGGCCTTTTGATCCATTAAAAGCTTGAACTTGGATCTAACTTCTGCTGGTGTGAACAAGAAATTGCAGCTGTCTGAGCTGGAGGAGCTAAGGTTGGATGCTTACTCAAATTCAAGGATTTACAAGGAGAAAGCCAAGGCATTTTTTGACAAGAGCATCCTAAGGAAGGAATTTGCTGATGGAGCCAAGGTATGACTTTTCAACTCTAAAATGAAGTTCTTTCCAGGGAAGTTAAGAACCAGATGGGATAGCCCTTTCACTGTAATTCATGCATCCCCATCTGGGGCTGTGGAGATCATGGACCCCATTTCAGGTAGGGTCATGAAAATAAATGGTCAGAGACTCAAGCTGTGTGTGGAAAATTATATGGAGTCCTTTGCAACCATCTATCTTCAAGAACCTCCTAATGATGAGTGATTCACAGCCATGTACACTGTGCAACATAGTTGTTTTTGTGTGTTTTGAGTGCTTTGAAATTTTAGGATGAATGTTCTTGAGTGTTGTTGAGAATCTTGATAAGTTTTTATGAATCTGGGTCTGCAGTGGTTTAAAATGATCTGCTGATGTGATAGGTGTTGGATAATCTGTATGCATGAATCATGAAGTGAGAATGTGTCAAGTGAGTGTTGACTTACTTACCTTACAATTACTAAGTGGTTAAAACATCAAATTAAAAGGGCAAAGTATAGATATATGTGATCAAGGTAAGCAAGCAGTCCTGCAAGAACCAGGGTTGTTACATCAAGTTTTAATAGGTAAGTCAGGGTAGGTCCATAGGAAAATGTGCTTGGAAATGAGGTAAATCTTCACATCTATGACAGATATGACACTCTATCCTAATTTAGACTAAATCAAAACAGGAATGAGGAGAGGTTTTTAAGATTTGTCACTCTACTATGAACTACAAACATCAAATGCAAAATGATCTAGAACTGATTGAACTCAGATTCAATGGAATGAAGAAAAAGATTAAAATCAAAAGGTAGAGAGCAATAGCTAGGGATTTTGGTCTGTACTGAAATTCAACTGGATCAAAGGCAATGCATAGGATAGATTTGCGACAATCCTTCATTTGGCTACAAGCTCAGGTGTAAGGTATAAGAATCTAATCTCAACCAAAGAGTTGATGTAATTCTAAGGCTATAATCTGTCCACTTGAATGGTCATAGATTATCTCAGAGATTGTCCCAGTTCAAGGATCTTGATTGGAACAGGTAAGCTATTACAGATGTTGTGGGTGTCAGGCTACAAGCTCAAGCATCCACGGGGATATCTAATCCAGGGAATCAAATATGAAAAGTGAAATTTAGATCAGAATTAACTTTAAAAGCCACAATTATACTGTAATAATACAACTTATAATCCTATTGTGCTCAGATATGCAATCTGTGTGACATACAATCCCTTACAAAGCCTCTAAAACTCTCAATTTATAGCTCTCAACCTCACCCTAGCTACTGAAGAGGTTTAGCCAATCATGATTGACTAAGGAGAGAATGGGGGAAGAAGGAAGAGAGAGGGAATTTTCTGAGGGCAATGGAATTACGAGTTGGCTCTGGTTCCCTCAATTTATGGATGCCCTTTTTAGTGCAATTTCTCCTCTATTTATACTCTTCCCTCAGATCTGTTTCAACCAATCAGAGATCAGGAGAATAATTCAGTTATTCTCAGCTGCTGATGTGGCTAATTTATCTTCTAGAAGCTCTTACCCAATTGGTCAGAAACTGATAAGTACATGTGATGTAGTTGGAGGGTTCCCATTTGTGTGCATTTATGTTCCAAAAATACCCCCAAGGGTTACTGACGGGCCTTGCAATGTGTGCACAAAGCACTAGAGTTGGTAGCTACTTTGAATGGAACTGAGAAGTTCTAAATTCGATTTTCGAGAGATTCAGGGAACCTCTCGATAGGATCTAAGTCTGCTTGGCATTCATTTCGACAGGATGGAGTAGCTCTCGATAGGTTCCTTTACTTCTCGATAGGTTGAGTTGTACTAGTCAAAAGTATTGAAAGCACAAATCTACCTGCTGTCCTAACTGCATTTATCCTCTCGACAGGTTATAAAGCATCCCGTCGAGTAGTTATACAGTTTCATTTAAGTGCTCGACAGGTTCTCTGTTGCTTCCGACAGGTTCTCCCTCAATCCTCTCGACATTGTTGGTGCGCGCTTTTTCTGGGTTCCTCTCGGTCCCCGTTGTATCAGTGGCTCCAATTCTGTCCAAGTGGACTCTAGCGATACGGCGTTTGGTATGTTAGAAGTAAAGGGTTTTCTAGAAAGGTTCCAAGCTTGTTGCGATCGCCAGCTGCAGATATTAAACGACGCTGCAACACATCAATAATCACGCTTTAGAGCGGGTGTGGGTTACTTCTTTACTAAATCGTCCACCTGCGAACGTCAGTAGCTATGTCTTTTCTTATAATTTAGATAGTTTAATTTTTCTTTTATTTCTTGTTATTGTTATAGTTCTGATCAGTTTAGACTTCTCTGATTCTATTGTGAGTTTAGTTGTGAATTTATTAGAGTGAGTGGATCTATTCTAATATTATAATTCTATTAGAAGTCTAATTAATTAGTTTCCTAATCTTATTAGAATTCTAATTAATTTAGTGTCCTAATACTATTAGAAGTCCGATTAATTTTAGTCTCCTAATCCCATTAGAAGTTTAATTAATTTTAGTCTCCTAATCCCATTAGAAGTCTAATTGTGATCAGATTTCCTAATTGTACTAGGAGTGCACATGTAATAGTTCTGGTGAAACTCTAATTAAATCGAGCATGCTGATTGTACTAAAATTCAAATTGAGCAAGTATGCTAGTTGTATTGGAATTCTAATTAAATCAAGTATAACAGTCTTACCAGAATTCTAATTGAAATAGAAAACTAATTTTACTAAAACTCTAATTTAAGCAAGGGATTAATTTTAGTAAAGTCTAATTAAAACAAATAAACTAATTTTATTAAAAATCTAATTAAAATAAATAAACTAATTTTATTAAAATTCTAATTAAAGCAATGAATTAACTATATTAAAAATCTAATTAAAGCAATGAATTAATCATACTAAATTCTAATTAAAGCAAGAAATTAACCAATTAAAATCTGATTTAAAGAAATTAATCAATCATACCAAAACCTAATTAACTTAATTAATTAATTATGCTGAAATAAAATAAATCTACTAGTTAATTATACTAAAATGATATGGAAAGCAATTAATTAATTCTAAAATTTTAAGAATAAAAAAAAAGGGGTTTTGGGCCCGCTATGCTAAGGAGGATTAGTCTCGTTCCTGAGTACCCTCCATAAGCTCCTTTGGGCAAATCGGGTGGCTGAGATAGAAGATAAATTGGATTTTGGACTGTAAAATAGTATTTTGGATTTTTCAGAGTCGATTTCGGAGTGATAATTATGAATTAAATTATGAACTATAGTTATAGAAACTAAAATTAATATTTAGGATTTTTAGAAATATTAAACTAAGAAATTAAAATTAAAATTTAAAAGTTTAGGACTGAATTCGGGTCTGAAATGCCAGATTATTATTTCAGCCTGCATTTCAACTATGTACTATTATTTCAGTATATAATCTCCCTATATTGGGATTTGAGCCACAGAGCTATTATTTTAGCCTGTGTTCAGCCATGTACTATTGTTTCAGTGCATGGTTTCCACGCCGGGGGTATGGGGCCTGAGCCACAACACTATTATTTCAGCCTGTGTCCAACTATATACTATAATTCAGTATATGGTCCCATATTAGGGTTATATGGTCAAAGGTTGACCAGACAAATTTGTATATTCTGAGAGGGTAAAATGGGGGTGTCTACAGATGCCCCTCTTCGACGCACCTTTGCGAAGTAAGAATGCGTCGAAGAAGTAGACACCTCTCATTCGAGGTGTCTTCTCGTTTCTCTTGGAAAATCACAAATGTTAATTAGGGATGTTGACATAACATGCTTGGCTTTCTTATCTATCAGTGCAAGCTAAAATAGAGTATTTGAAGGGCAAATGGTAGTTGTCGAAGGGCACATTTCGGGTCTGTGGGTGCATGGCGTATCTTGCCGCATGGCGTGGACTAACAGAGAGATTTTACACAATCGAGGTACCAGAGCGTCAATCAAATGTCCAAAATAAGGTTCAGGGATCGATAATAATAAAATGAAGTATCATGCGATATCGAAGGCCTTTGCAAGTTATGTCAAACCGGGCGCGTCATTGCTCACACCAATGGGCGTTAGGCATTCCTTTTCCAATTGGCATTTGTAAGTTCTTAGATTAAATATACTCAATATTCAATTTCCTAGGGGATATGTGTGCTTGACTGCGTGGGTGATGGGCGCTTAATCAATTTTTTTTTTAGTATTTAAAGAAAGGTGATTTGGGTCTATTTATCTTGTTGCTTTGTTCTTCTTTTCTTCTCTTTTTTTTTTTGAAGGGGATTTTGAAAATTTAGGGGTTTTGTCATGTTGAAATTTTAGGGATTTTAACTTATGATCAAGTCAGTGATAAAACGACGCTTATGATGGGCCGCTTACTCAGGGATTTTAACTTTAAATCCCTGAAATGTTGAAATTTTAGGGATTTTAACTTAAGATCAATTTGGTGATAAAATGATAGAAAATGTGGCTTTTGAGACGTCACTGAGCAGATCCATCGGTACCGGATTTATGGACCCGACCGTTATTGTGATTGTCAAGACGACACTTGGCAAGCCGGATAATCCGTCTAACCTTCTCTGCGAGTATCGATGATTGTCTCTTATGGGAGGACTACAGTGATTCGCGAGTCGAGAGAGATGGGTTTTAAAAATATTTAACTTAATCATAGCTAACTATATATTTATGAGAAATATCGAGTAATGGAAAAGTGGGTAGTACTTACCTGGGGATGATACTTACCTGGATTGTGTGTAGCTTGTACAGTCTGGTGGCATCGTAGTGTCACGATAGGACTTTAGAGATTTCTTCTCTTCAGGTTTGCTGTGCCAGGGCTTAGCGGTTGTGATGTGATGTCTTGGGAGAAATGATGTCGTGATGGGACCTGGGGATCCTCCCTTTCTTTGACTACGTGCTGGGTGAGTCCTGGTGGGACGTAGGGATCAATTCAGGAGAGAGAGCCCTTTGCTTTAGTGATGGGACATGATCAATCTTTTCCTCTTTTTGTCATACGCTGTGGCATGTGCTGTCCGAGCTCTTTTTTTTTTTTTTTAGGTAGTGATGTTCGCGATGGGATGTTGATTGAGAATAGTTAGTGGTGGCGTACTTGCATTCTTGGGAGATTTGCTTTTGGCTTCTCGTGATGGGACATGAGAGTATAGTTAATTTATTATGATGGGATTGGATATTGAGGTGATATTGCATGTGTACATGTTATCGCGATGGGGATGGGTGCTGTCGATGCTTCCTTCTCGTGTAAGGGTACGCGATGGGACGAGTGAGTAAGTCTTTATTTTATGTCGGAACAGCCTGTGAGGCTACGCGATGGGACAAAATATTTTTGGCCGAGATGGGATACAGAGGTGTGAGGGTGTAGATTTCATCCTAAGTTAGGTATTACGCACCTATTTTAGGTCGCACAATATGATTGCGCGCCTATTTTCGAGAGTGCAATCGCAGGCTTGAGGGCCTGTTTATGCATGGGTAAGTGTGCGTGTGATTGTGTTATGCGCTATAACCGTAACACATGATTGAGGCATCACCGGGTAAGTACGGGTGACCTTTCAGGTCACACATTAGAAGTGTGTCATTTGATAAATTTGCGAGGTTTATGGAGTGCGCGCGATCAGAGCATCGGGCAGTTGGCGCGGGCGATGGATTATTCGTGCACTTTGGTTAGGGCGCGTGTTTTGGATTGTGCGCAGTGTGCTTAGCGCGTGATTGAGTTAAACGCATGTGCTCTGACGCGTGATTGAGTTCATACTCTATATAAGTGAGGGAGCTTTCATTTGTTTTTCATTCTCTAGTTTAGTCTCGAGTTTTGACCTTTTTCTGGATATCTTGTATTATGAAATTCGTGTTTTAGTGATATTGAGTGATCTAATCGTCTGATTGGGATGTCGTTTCTTCCTATATTCATTTTTTTGTGTGATCTCTATCTCGAAGTGATGCTCGTAGACAACGTTATTCTGGGAAGGGGCAGTATTTGGAATGAGGGTGCTAGTCTTCACATCGGTCCTTTTTAGGGAGCAATGAAGGCAACGTTGAGGAGGCGGCGGTGGAGGAGGTGAAGATAGCGGAAGAGAAGGACTAAAAAGTGGAGGGATATGTTTCCCAACCAATTCTTCCTGAAGTCTCTGATTAGACGCTCCGAGCGAAATCTGCTCCTCGCTTCGTCTCAATTTTGAACCCAGTCTTCATTTTGGGTTGTAGGTTAAAGTTTTAGGTTTTCGTTCTGGGTTGTAAATTCAGGAGGTATGCCTCCGGTGATACTTGTAAAACTTTTGGATTATGAATAAAGAGGCATCTTTTATTTTGTCGTGCTTATTTATTCGTTTTAACTTATTAGCAGATTAGTTAGATTTATCTAATTTATTTGGCTTATTTCAGGATTTAGTTTAGCTTGAGATTAGTTTATTTTATGGGGTTTGTTTTAGTGGGTTTACTTGGTTCTATTTGTTTGTTGGGGGCATTTTTTTTGATCCTAAAGAAGCTAGGGCCTCACTTTAGAGTTTTTTTTTGTTTAAAGTTTTGTCTGGTTTAAGGTTTGATTTAACTTGAGTTTTGATCTTTTGTTTGATTCAACATGAGACTTATAAGGTGTGAGTTTTCAAAGATTTTAGATGGGTGTTAAATGTTTAAATCCTATTGGTTTATCTAGGCTTGGGGGGATTGGTGTTTCTTAGGCGGTTAAGTGTTTTGTGATTATTGGTTCATCCGAGTCCGTCATGGATTATGGTATTTCAAAGGGGGTATGTGTTTGGTTTAGATTTAATTAGATTGAAAGGGTTTAAAGGTGACAGTTGTCATTTGGTAATTCAGGAGGTATAGTTTATAAATGTTTGAGCTAAAAGTTTTGGGTTCTTGTTGTTTTGAACTTTATTTCAAGTTTGAGATTCAAAGTTTTGGGGCATTTTCTTTTGGGTATTTTCTTGTTCATTAATGTCTCTTCTTCCTTTCTTTTTTGTATCTCGGGTGTTAGACCCGAAGAGTTGTGCTTATTGAGCAAATTATTGAGAATGGACGGGATTGGGAATGCAGGGTAGCAGCCAAATTGCTGCCATGCTAAGGGAAGAGATGAAGGAGAAAAAGGTGGTAAAAAGGAAACCCAATGATAAGGCAGGGTCAGAATTCTCGTGACCGATGCCTATTTTTCCTCGGTAGGCTCTGCAGATCCCGTATTAGTTGCTCTTTCTTGTTATGGTTTCCAAGGTGAGCTTTTAGGGTGGATCCCGCAGGTCCTGGGTGGCTTTCCGTGAGCCACTCTTTCTTTTCTGCCGGTTTGGGGGAAGGGGAAGAGGTTATTATAGCTAGAATTCGTTAAGGGCGCTCCCCCCCTCCGGGCTTCTCCGAGATTCCTAGTTTATTGAATAAATTTAGATTCGGGCATTGCCTGAACGTGCTATTTTTTTTTTGTTAATTTCTTGTTTCAAGTTGTATATTCAGAGGGTATGCCCTCGGTGTATTTTATAATTATTTTATTTATTTATGAAGTAATTATTATTTTAATTTCTTTTATAAATTCAGGTTTAGTTTATTTTGTAGCTTATTTGATTTATTTTGAGTGCGAGATTTACTTGTTTAATTTATTCATTTTGGATCGGGGCGTGTTAGGAGCATTTTTGTTTTGACTTAGTTTGGGCTTAGTTGGAGTGTATGAACGATGGGGATATTTTTCTTGTTTAGTTTCACCTTAGTTGGGGGCAAGTTTTTTTGTTTAGTTTTGGTTGGAGTGTGTAAACGGTGTCGGGGCATTTTTTTTACTTTGGTCTTAGTCTGGAGCATTTTCTTTTAGTTATCGGGGATGCATATTTCTTTAAGTCTGGAACGTTTTGGATCGGGCTTAACAAGGGCGTGGTTTAGGCTAATAATTAGTGTTGGAGATCACTCAATTTAGGCCTGTGAATGTGCTGTCATGGGCATTTTTTTTTCTTTGTGTTTTTGGGGAATTGCGCGCTTCACTCTAAGTGCATAAATTAATTGCGCGCCAGAGGGTGAACGCGCGTTCAGAGCGTCAGAACATAATTAAGTGCCAGTTTTTTATCATTTGACCAATTTAAATGCACGGTACCAGGCGCGTAATTAGGGCGGTGGCTAGTTACTATACGGGTGACCATTGGCATTCACGCGCCACTGTGTGGACGCTTGAAGAGATTATGCGCTTAGTAGGCTGCGCGCAATCAGATGGTCGGGTTGGTTTGAGCGGGTGACGGTTAGGTTAGGCGCTCAAGAACGATCGCGTGATCCGAATTAAGCGCGGTGATAGTGGTGCGTGATTGATTTGGATGCTCGAATTTGTGCACGCGATTTTGGCTTGTCTTATAAATAGTTTAAGACTTTTCATTTTTCTGGTCGTGCGATCCGTTTTAGTCTTCAATTCTCTATTTCCTTGTTTCTTTGTGCTCTAATTTTCATGTTTTCGTGATATTTTGCTATCCGACCATCCGTTTTGGGCACTGTTTCCTTCGTGCTCTTTAGTTTTTCGAGTTCTTCGTTATAGGATGGAGGGTGAGGGTATTTGTGGGTATGATATTACTATTTCTGAGTTGGAGAGGATGTTAGAGGCAGAGATGGGTGAGACTTTAGAGGCTTGGACTGACGTTATTGGTGAGGTGGATGTTGGGGAGGTAGTTAGAGAGGAGGTACTGGAGGTCGACCAGTCGGGGATCAGGGAGGAGGTGCTCGAGATTGAGCAGGGGGGCGCTGAGGATGAGGGTGAGAGGGTTGAGGGTGAGATACCTGAGGGTGAGAGAGCTGAGGGTGCGACTGAGGAGCATTGGGATCGCAGACACTTCTCGCTGGAGGATTTCTTCACTCGAGGCCAAATAAGCATCCATGAGCAAGGGCTCTTCCATTTTCTTAGGCATTTAGGTTATGACATAGGCTCATTAGGATCTGGAAATCCTTCTAATTTATGTCAAACTTGCATTGATCCTTAGTTGTATGCTCACTCATGCATCATGTTGACATCTAGAGATAGGTCATATTTCTATTTAGTTGCCCTTATCATGTTTTGTGTGTTTATTGTAAATTGTTATTGTATTTGAGGCATATTTGACTTACTTTTAGTTCTAAATTTGTTTGTCTTTCATCATGGGTATGTATTATTCTTACTGTTATTATTTATGTTTCGTTCAATAGGAGCCCCCACAGCTGACTATCAACTCGGCATGGGCTGAGTCTCATACTTGGTATCGTGCCTTATCAGAATTTCAGAGGGCGCGACAGGTGTCTTTTGGTTTTGGGCTGATTCTGAAGCTGGAGCCCTTTCAGGTCAATCGCGACGATATTGGAGAGGTGGAGGGAGGCACATCAGGTGCTTCTCTTTCCAGTAGGCATGATGTTGCCGACTCCAGAGGACTGTGTCCGCATTACCGGCCTTTATTTTGAGGGCGAGCCGATCACAGGGTGGATGGTAGGAATTATCTGGAGGTGTGTGAGGAGATTTTGGGCGTACCATATAGGTCGAGCGGCTCAGGGTCAGGTGTAGTTCGAGTCACTTGGTTTTTTGATATGTTTGCGGGTGGCTTTGTCCCCCCGAGGTGCCATTCGGAGGTGAAGGTGTCTTATGAGGCGTGTTGTGTGATTGCGGTGAGCCGGGAGCCCATGGTGGAGCCATGGTTGGTTGCAGATAGGGTGCTTCGAGCGTTCTTGATGCACTTCCTTGGTATGGTACTCTTCTCTTCTTCGACTCGGGGATGTGTTACCGGGTTATTTTTGATGGTTCTTGTTATTCACTGAAAAGTATCACTTTTCACCTCTTAACATAGCCTTTGCTAGATCTTGAAGCTGACTAATAACTCTTGCTTAACCTATTTTGTAGATTAGTAATAACTTGCGCAGCTTAACACAAAGTCTATGCCTATGGTGCCAAGAAGAGAAAGAATTCAAATAAAAGATGACAGCTGAACCAGAGAGTGATGAAACACCATGGTGACTATTTTGCATGTCATAATGGACCAAGAAAGTCCAGCAGATGAAAGAAGTATAGATGAGAGTGGAGGAAGCTACAATAGAAACATGTGCATAGCAGCAGAGGAACAAATGACCTATCTCACACAGTTGAGGTGCTGCCTCACGCTGTTCAATTCACTAGCAAAGCTCCCTCACGCGGATGTGACATGCAACACAATAGAGCTCATGAAAAAGTCACACAACTCAGTGAAGGGATTATTACAAAGAAGCCTCTCGCGCAGTAGTCGCGCACTCCAGTTGCAATCAACATGAAAAGAAACTTGCGAAGTAGTTGCGCACTAAGGCTTCAGAAATACAGCTCGCGAAGTTCTCGTGAGGATCAAGCCTTAAAGCAGCTACGTGCACTACCAGCGAGACCAATTTGCATGAATAGCAGCAACAACCTCGTAAAGCTCTCGCGTGGCTCTAGAGGAGAGAGACGCCCGGAAGTTCTCTCGTGCACCTCTCCCGTGCCTAGAAGTTCTTTTTTGTATAAGATGGTAAGCAATAGATCTACTAGAAACTGAATGGGCTAGTCTCAAATACATGGATCCTATAGACATCTAAAGAAACCATAAGATCTTTAGATTCAATTAAGCATTAAAATGACAATCCATTGATGAACACAAAACTTACAATGAATTGCCTCTAGGTTGCAGCCTATACACAACTGCTCATCCGAATCCCAATGTATACCAAAAATCTATTACAAACTGAAATAAAACTAACCTAGCTGCTTACAAGGGGGTGAGCCAGCAAGTGCTGGGCTAAGAGAGAAGAAAAATAAGAAAAAGATATGATCAAACCCTAACCCTAGCCTATTGAAGTTCTCAGCCGACAGAGGATGAAGGAAAGATGAAAATAATAAACTCTAAGTACAACTTATATACTCTGTCAAAACGGCCTTGGCTCTAAAGAGATTAACCCTAATTTTTCTAGCAGACGTGACACTATTTCAACCCTTGGATGCCTGGAGATATGTGCCTCAAAATCTGTGCCTCGAGAATTGTGCCTTAGCCTTGAAAATTCCCAAAAGTCCTTAAGTTAAAACTAAAAAGTGGAGAGCTCGGGCTTCGCAGGGCTGGTATCTACTTTTAGCTCATTCGCGCAGTTGCTTTACCTTCACAGAGTTGCCTTTGGCTGGTGGGAAGTGCTTGCTCACGCATTAGCTCTTCATTTGATCGTGCAGTTCGTTGGCACTGTAATGCTGTTGCGGAGATGATCTGGAGCGCAAGGATTTCTCACTCAGTTGAGCTTCAGAAGCTCTCTCTCACTAAGTACTCGTGCAGTTATGCTCCTGCGCTCACTTAGTCAATGGTAAGGCTTCAGAGTGTGCGAGATCTGTGCGAAGAGAATTCTGGGCATCTCTCTCTTCCAGAGCTACGCGATAACTTCGCGAGGTGACATTTTGTTCAGTGTACATATGGACTCGCTCTGTTCTTCGCGCGACTGCTTTGAGGCTTGATCTCCGTGAGAGCTTCGGGACCACAGATTCTGGGGACTTTAACCCGTTAGATCTTCGTGAGGTCATTTCAATTGTCCTTCTAACTGTGTGACGTATCTGTGTGAGGGCCTCTTCCACTGCATCTTTAGCTTTGCGAGGAAACTCCTCAACTCTGTAAGGTGTATCTTTTACTGCTCTGGTGCATTGCACTTGCTACTATCGCAGTCTTCTCCCTTCTAAGCTAACTTCATTCATCTGCTAGACTTTGGTCAATGATGATCAACAACAATGAGTCACCATGGTGAGCACTATCAAGGTGTTCCATTAGGCTTTGTCTCAGCTGTCATCTTTGAGTGTGTTCTCTCTTTTGGGCTAAAAAGTAAGGAATTTGTATTAAGCTGCATATTTTATTGCTAACTACAAAACACACCTAATAAATGGTTATTAGTTTGCTTCAAGGTTCAGCAAAGGCTAAGTTAAGAGGTGAAAAGTGGTACTTTTCAGTGAATAACACACCCCCAAACCTTATCTTTGTTAGTCCCTTAGCAAAGGAAAAATTAAAAAACTACTCTAAGAATTGAAATGCCACTTTCATAGGGAGCACAGATACATTTAGCATATGTACCAAGCCTTTTAAACCCCTACGTGATCCCTAGTGGAGGAGTGAAGTCTCCCGACGATTTTCAGTGAAGATACCTCCAAACTTCTCAATGAAACAGTTAACAAAGGTGCAACATTATCAAGTCAGCTATTAAGAAATAGAGTGCCAGCTCACCTTTGATTCAATAAAAATGTGAGGAATTTAGACATGAAAAGCACAGACATTTAATCATCATTACCTCTACCTGAGTGCACAACATTTCTAATTAGCTCACAACACGGGGGACAACACATGTATATCAGCACTGAGCTCATCATTAATTCAAAAATCAGGTTATAGGCCATGCCTAATACATTCAACATCAGATCTAATGCTCACTAGGGCATACTCTCACAAGGGACCTTGAGGGTTTCATTTTCTCTCAAGCTCAAGAGCAATTATAACCTCTAAATGGGTTTGTAAGCATGAGCATAGGCAAAGCACCTAAGTCCTGGCATCATTGGCATATCCTCTTCATAGATTGGACAACTCCTTGTCTCTTCATGACAACACTTTCAACTTTGGATCACAAGGTCTTTGACTGGGTTGTAATGTGGCTTGTGAAGTGAGTTATAAAGAATGTAAGATTGAAAAGGGATTCAAAGTTGAGAAATTAGTAAGTGAAGGAGGTGATTCATGACTTCACTCATTTTTAGTTTAGTACCTTTTCATTTTCTTTCAAATTTTCCAGACTTGAAGTGGCCAGCTTCTCCTCTTCATTTTGATTTTTCTAATGAACTTTTCCTCTTGACTCCTCTCTCACTCCTCTTCATTATTGTTTTTCTTTCTTTTCTTGCATTTTTCTTTCTGTTTTTGTTTTTATTTTTTTTTGTGTTTGTGACTTGCCACCTCTTTTCTCAACTGCTACACTGCTCAACTTTAGGTATCTCTTCTCCATTCACCCAATGTTGACCCTATCTTGTCCATCTTCAGCTACTTCTCCTTTACCTTTTGAATTCTCAGAGTGAGGATAGGTTTGAGTCAGGTCCATAGGTTCAGGTGCAAGTACTCAGGTGTATTTTGAAGAAAATTGTAAATTAAGGCTCAACAGGTGTGTGCACAAGGGCAGTTGATTAGGATTTGGTCTGTTTAAGCTCAAACTGTCCAAGAGAAGGCCTTGATCCTTTCCTAGTTTTCATGAGTGATGTCAGTTGTTTCAACTTGGAAGTGCCTAACTTCTAGTGAGGGCATTGCCTCAGCCAGTCCTTAGAGCTAGAAGAATTGCCTCAGTCACTCCTTGAAGTTTTAAGTATGTCCTTACCTTTTTGTCTCTTTAATGATTCACTCAGTACTGATACAAGTGAGTTTACTTGGTGTTCACATCATATAAATGTTAAAATTTAAAAGCTTGTAATGCCTAAAGGTCTGTAAAATTTTAAATTTCTCATTTTTCTAATGATTCTTAGGTGAACATGGTTTTGTTTTTGTCTTACTCACTTGACTCTGTTGCACTTGGGTTAACTACTTCATTGGCAGAACCTGCCACACCCCCAAACCTATGAGGAGCAGTGTCCTCACTGATTCAAAGTGAGATGTGCAGCAGGTATTAAACATAGAAACGAACTACCCAAAAACTACAAGAGAGAAAAGCTGAACACATAACAGATAAAAAAGAACAAACACACATAAAAACAAAAAGTGACAGATTGGAAACTAAACAAAATAAAATAAGGAGCAGTGGTATTAAACAGTTAAAGTGTATACAAAGTAAGTGGAAGTAAACTACACAAAAAATGACACACGACTTCCTAACGAAATACAAGTGCAAAATTTAAACATCAGAGTCTTTGGCCTCAGCCGATGGCTCCTGGATTCCCTTCCCCTTTGCTTGCTTCAAAGTAGCAGCCTTAGACAGTGGTCTTTTGGAAGTAACTTTCCTAGGCTTGGCTGAACTTTTTCTTGTAGGAGTGGGGGAAGGTTTTTGTGTAGGTTCCTTGATTTTGAGTCCAGGTTTGATGGGGCTAGGACTTGTGGCATCCGGACCTGATTGTTGAAGAGGTACATCAGGGTTGAGTTCTTTAAAAAGAGCCTTTGCCATCTCCTGGTCAGTTTGTGCATTTACCCTCTTCTCTAAGGCTGCAATAGCCACTCCATAATCATAAGCACGCTCCTCAGTCAACTGCAGTTTCTCTTTCAATCCTTGATGACATCCTCCTGACGCTCTACTCGATTCTTTGCTTCATTGTATTGGATCATAATCTCCCACCATCCTTTCTTGATTTCATTTTTCTCAACCTTATGAGCAAGCATCAGGAGTTTAATTTGATCAAGGAGGGCTGCCTCACTGTAGCTTTCAAATCAGCCATGCCCTGAACTACATCTCTTTTTATGTAGGCATTGGCTTTCATGGCTCTAAGGAGGGTGGAGTAAGGGGGCATGGGGGTAGCAAAGATAGGATAGATTGGCATATCAGCACTGGAAGAAGGGTCAACTTGGAAAGGAGGGGGACTAGATGAGGACAGAGGTGGGGTGGAGGGCAGAGGGTGAGGGACATGGAGGGTAGGCTCCGATGTAGGTAGTTGAGGGTCAGGTTCAGTTTGAGTGGAGGCCTCTCTAAAGGTGCTGAGAGAAGTATCAAGGATAGGTTGAATGGGAGTAAGAGCTGGTGCGGGATTAGGGATTGATGTAGGGACAGTCGACTGTTGGGGCTGTTGGGTGAGAGTGGTTAAAGTTTCCTGGATGGATTGTAAAATGTTTGGGATGGAGGCAGGGTTTGGTAAGGTGGAGTGGAGTGAATGAAGATTGGCCTCAATTGTGGCTTGGGTTTGGGTATTGGCCAACATTTGGGAATGTAGGGAAAGTAAGAGGTGTAGGATTTCGGGTAAGAGGTCTGGTATGGTATTGAGTGTGGGTTGGATAGGTGAAACTGGTTGGAAGGGGGATGTGGGTCGATGGGTGAAGGTAGTGGCCTGTGGTGGTTCATGTGGTGGGGTAAAGTGTGTGGGGGGGGGGGAGGTGAGTCTGGGAGAGGGGTAAACTCTAGGTTGATGTCTCCGAGGATTGTAGACATCATAGTGGAAAATTCTTTTCCTGAAAATTGCTCACTAGGGATAGGTACAAAAGGTGGGGAAGTCTCAATGGACTGCTGGGGGGTGTCAAAGGTATGGGGTTCTGGTGCATAGGTTGTGGGTATTGGGTCTGGAATGAAGGTGGTATCAGGGATTGGAATGGTTTGGGAAATGTAGGTGGGCTGGGGTTCTTGCCTTTTGTGAGTTTTCTTTTCTTAGTATAGGCAATTTTTACAGGGGGCTAGTATGGGCTGAAAAGGGGGTAAGGGTGCAGTAGTGGGTAGGGTGGCAGTGGTTATCATGGTTGGTGGTAAGATTGGAGTGATTGGGGAGATAGGCTCAGGTAAGGGTACTGTGTTTATGAGGGGTTGTGATGTCTGGATGAAGGGTGGAGGTAGTGGGGCACTGGGTGTAGATAAAGCTAAGGGAGAGGGGGTATGTGCTGGCAATGAGATTGGGGGCCTGGCTGGCCCAACAGAGGCTGCTGCCTCAATAGTAGCAGCAACAACAACAACTTCTTGAATTGTGGGGGCTATTTCTCTCAATAATTCCTTCCTCTTCTCCCTCTTTCCCATCATCGTGCCACTGATATCCCATTATTTCTTTCCACTATTTTTGGGGTTCAGGGCCACTGTCTCCTCCTCCCTTTTGAAGGGGTACTTTCCAAACTGCAGTAAGGCAGTGATCAGCCTGTAGTAGGGGAGGGCCTGAGGTTTTTTCTTTACCTTCACCTTCTCACATAGATCTTTAATTCCCTCAAAAATCAACTTGGCTGCATCCAAGTAGTGGTTTTTGTAAAATGAGAGGAGGGCATCAGCTATTGAGTACCTCCTCTCTTGCTCATGACTAGAGCAATACACATTTTCCTCAACACTGCATCTATGAGCCTGAGTTTGGGATTCAGGTCTCTCTTTCTGATTGAGTCTCCTGAGGCAGTGATTCCTCTAGTTAATTCCCTGGCTATCTCTATAATGGTGGCAGTCAGGGGAGGTCCTAAGCCAAACTCAGGGCTATACTCAGTTGGTATCCCTAGTACCCTTGCAATATCAGACTGGTTAAACAACATTTCAAAATTATCAATCAGTACCAACAGTGCTGGGTTCCCATCATCACCAGCCTTCAATCTCATATTCTGATAAAATAATCTGACTAATCTTGGGAACACCAACTGCTTAGGGGGCCTCAACAGGGGCAGTAGAGATGCATTGGTCAGATACTCAATGGAGGTAGAGGTCTCTGGTAGTTCCTCAAAGTAGGCTTTATCAAATATGGTTTCAGCCTCCAGCGGAATTGCCGACACAAACTTAGAAGGGACCCTGAGGTATTCAGTATTCTCTTCCTCTGCAACCTTAGGGGCCACAGTCTTGCCCTTTATCTGTTTCTTCTTTAAAATTTTAGGGCTCTCAGCAGGTGGGTGCTCTCTGGCCCTCTTCTTTGGGGCGAATTTCTTCTTTTCCTTAAAAATTGTGGAGTCAGCACCAGGTGAGGGCACCGCAGAGGTCTCCAATTTGGAGGCCTCTACAATCCTTGCGGATTTCCTAGTGGTCACAAGGCTTCCACTAGGAGTAGGGTCTAGCATGGCCGCCAATGTATCGATGAATTTAGAACTCTTCGCCATGGGTGCTTAAAAATTTTAAAATGAGGGTTCACAAATCTCAGAAAATACAGAAGGCAATGAGTACACATAGAAGCACTAACTTTTGGCCCTACTTTTCTCTGAAAATCAAATCAATCACAGCACAGAGAGGAAATGGAAAACGTGCCATTTGAGAGCTTGGGTTCTAGCTCAACGTGTTCACAGCGGCTCAAATCCCTTCAAACCTTGTTCAAAGAGACCGGAAGGTGCTAGGAAACAAAATGGTAAGAGGAAAATGCTTAAGGTAGAGTGGCTTAAGGGGTAGAGTAGAAAGAAAGAACTGGGAGCTCTGGTTGAGTGCACTGAAAACTAGGGCAGACAGATGAAATGAAGAAAATGAGGGGTTTCACTGAGTTTATAAAGTAAATCCCACGGTTCGCGTAGTTGGCAATAGGTGCTCGCAGAGTAGGATTTTCGCGTAGTTGGCTTTTAAGTTCATGAGACGTTCTATGCATTGAAGGGCAAACTGCCTCACATTGAGAATTGCGAAGCTGACTCAGTGGTGCTAGTGCGCGAGGCTCTGTGCTGCTTCAGAAAGTTACCTCGTGCAACTCTCGCGTAGAACAGCACTAAAGCCATGCTTCACATACAGATTTGGATCGCGAAGCAGAAGTAGCTCTGCGAGGCATTTTTCATAGCCTTTGCTCATGCTTTTAGTATGCGAGGAAGCCAAAGGATGGCTCGCGCAACATATTTAAGCACCTCAACTCAACGAGCTAGAATTCTTGCACAGCCTTTACTCTGTTAGCCCAGTGCAACACATTGGTTGGTGCATCCATGTTGTTGTACACCCAACCACTGTGCATGAGCACCAATCTACAGACAGGTACTTCATTTCACTCATTCAAAATATATGCCCATTTTCAATCAGTAGTTCATCAACCTTACAGAATCCTCAAATAGTTTTTTAGCTCAATCTTCATGCAAAATATGATAAGGGCACCTCATCCATTTTTCATTAAACACACAACAACTTCATATGAAATATAGGCACATGTATTCACTCATAAGAATTCACACACAGACAAAGCAAAACAAACAATTCTACATCAAACTAAAAACACAACTGACAGAATACCATAAAAAAAAAACAAATCAAAATACCGCATTTTCATATATATGATACAATTATTACCAATATTTGATTCACTGGCACTAGCTTCCTCCTGAGTAGAGGATGCATCACCAATCATAAATTGACCTTTCGGGTTTGTTAGGGGCCGACTAGGTAATTTTCCTTTCTCCCTCCTATTCAGAGCATTACAGATCTGACCCAACTGGTCCTCAATATTTTTGATACTCTGTCCATGAGAATTGACAGTTTGCACCAAGCTCCCCAAGTTCTGCATTGAAGCCAGCATCTACTCTTCAAATGAAGAGGATCTGGGCTATTGTGGGGGCAGGTAACAGGAAATTTTGCCATGGTGGGTAACTTTGATTAACCTGGTGCTGTGGTTTGTAGGGAGCTACCATTTGCTGCTACCGAGGTTGAGGATATGAGTCTTGTCTCTACCTCAGATTTGGGTGGTTTCTCCAAGAATACCCAGCAGGCTGCTGCCCAAAAGTTTGAGCATTATTGGCATGCTCCAAAACAAAATCTAGAAACTAGTTGGCAGATGGACAATCATGAATAGAATGTGTGGGGGTTTGACATAACAGACATGCTTCCTCCACCCGTGCAACCATCCGAGGTTGCATCATATTCATTAATTTATCAAACTTCAAGCTCAGGTTGTCCACCTTCCTCCCTAGATCACCTTGCACCTTCACTTCATATATTCCACCTCTAGGGGTGGCCTCTTTCACCATTTTAGTTGGAATCTGACTGTCATTGCGTGACAGAGACTCTTACTGCATGGAATTGTCCCCTATTATATCAAACAACTCCCATGCTTCCTCAGCTGTCTTGTGGAGGTAGCTACCACAACAGGAAGCATCCACCATATCCCTGCTCTTGGCATTAATCCCTTGATAAAACACTTGGACGAGCTGCCACATTGGGATTTGGTGGTGGGGGCATTATTTTAACATTTCCTGAAATATTTCCCAAGCTTCAATAAAATTCTCAATTGAGGACTAAGTGAATGACAAAATATTTGTCCTCATTTGGCTTGTTTTGTTCATGGGGAAAATTTTTGCCAGGAACTTGGTTTGAAGGTCACTCCATGACTGTATGCTGTTGGCTAGGAGATTTGATAGCCATGTGCTGGCTTTGTCCTTTAATGAGAAAGGAAAAAGCCTCAATTTAGTGGCTTCAAGCCCCAAGCCAGCAATGTTGAAGGTAGTGCAAAGTGCTAAAAACTGGTTGATATGCTTGTAGGGATCTTCTTTACTCAACCCATGAAATGAAGGCAGCATACTGATTGTGGAGGATTTAATTTCATAGTTCCCCTCAACAGAGGAAAACTGAATGCAGAAGGGAGAGGTGTACTCCCCAGGTGCATTGTATTCCTTTAATGTCCTCTGCCTCTCAGTCATAGTAGCTGGTTCAGTCTCAGTAGCAGGGCCCTGTGTGGTGTGCCTATGTCTAAGGATCCTTTCAACCTCTAGATTTGGAGGTTCCAACTCAGGGTGTAAGGACCTTCGACCATGCATAAACTCACACCCACAGTAAGTACAGAAAATACTCACAAGCACACAAAGA
Organism: Chloranthus sessilifolius; assembly: GCA_021018995.1. Classification (NCBI taxonomy): domain Eukaryota; kingdom Viridiplantae; phylum Streptophyta; class Magnoliopsida; order Chloranthales; family Chloranthaceae; genus Chloranthus; species Chloranthus sessilifolius. The sequence goes on from CM037598.1 coordinate 31,301,068, forward strand.
ATCTCAAGTAAAAATTAACAACTGCATAGTTTACACTAAATACATAACAGGGAATTTAACATAAATGGACTGAGATTTAGGGGGAAGGAAGTGCAAACAGAGCTAGCTACACTCCAGCTGCAACTTCAACTTTTCCCTTCTGGTATCCATTTATGCAAAATATTACAAAGAATTAGTAGTACTTTTTGTTCTAAATTAGGCACAGCTACAAAGAATTGGTTAGTCTAAATTATAATACAACTTAGGTCTACTAAAAAGATCAATATCCCCAACAGCGGTGCCAAAAACTTGTTGGTTCTTTATTTCGAAACTCTTGCTGCTATTTTATTAAGAATAGTAGAGAGAATAAATCAAGAGTGAGGAATTGGAGATGGGTCAGCACATCAAGTCTGAAATAAATACAGTCCTGCAAGATACAGGATCTATTGTAGCAAGTTTTGATAAGTAAGAGTTTGTCTCATAGAGAAATTGATCTAGAACCCAAAATGGGCTATAATAGTAGGCCTCCAGATCTGGTTATAGATTTGACAATCCTAATGAAAGGGAGTTGGGTGTCACGACTATACTAAATTAATCCTAAAAATAGAGAAATAAAATATAGCCCTATCCTAAAGAAAGGGTTAAGAGGAAGATGGTGGTAGTGTGTGCCAAACTAAAATACAAAAATTATGAGAAGTAAGCAGGTTAATCTAGAGTTAAAGCAGTAATGTAACTCAGATTTAGTCTGTCTCTGCAGTGTTCCTTGCTGAGACGCTATTAAAAGCCTCAATAAGGTAAAAATATCCGATTTAACCCATGCCATTTGGGGCGCTCTTAGGGCTATACTCTGTCCACTTAAATGGTCACAGGGTATTCGATAGAGTCTGTCAAATTCCATTGATTAAAACAGACATGGCCAACTAACCCAGGGGAGTGGACTGATCATTCCCCCAGCCACTAGGCCAGATCAAGCCATGAATACTATTACAGCACTATGTAATGCCAGTGCTACAAGCTCCCCAGATCTGCGTACAGACCTGGCTGACATCCATAGGTATTCTAACCCATAAGATCCTAAGTGCTTTGCTAAGGCTAACTGCTCACTAGTGCTCACAAAAAGGATCATGCAATAGGTTGAATAAGGCTTTAGATTTAGCTGGTCATTATTATAAATGGCCTGCAATGACTCAGCCTCAAGCTGCAATTACTATAAAGAGATCAGATCTAACATCTGATGTCGGCTAGGTAAAACTGAGGGGAGCCAGTTCCTGTACGAACCTCCTCACAAGGCTCTAGAAACTCATGTGCAGGGGAGAAGAATCCTTCTCAAACATGTGAATGGACACAACCTTAGGGCTATACTCTGTCCACTTGAATGGCCATAGGATATCCCATTGGTCTGTCTATCCCACAGAGGCCTGAGAAAGAACATGAAAACTGCTGCAACCACCATGGTCCACATGCCTCCGAGCTCCCTGAATCTCACTATAGATCCAACATTGCTTTCCATGGGGCTATCAAACCAAGGGAAATCAGATGGTAAGCAATAGATCTACTAAAAACTGAATGGGCTAGTCTCAAATACATGGATCCTATAGACATCTAAAGAAACCATAAGATCTTTAGATTCAATTAAGCATTAAAACAGCAATCCACTGATGAACACAAAACTTACAATGAATTGTCTCCAAGCTGCAGCCTATACACAACTCCTCATCCGAATCCCAATATATACTAAAAACCTATTACAAACCGAAATAAAACTAACCTAGCTGCTTAAAAGGGGGTTAGCCAATAAGTGCTAGGCTAAGAGAGAAGAAAAATAAGAAAAAGAGATGATCAAACCCTAACCCTAGTCTGCTGGAGTTCTCAGCCGATAGAGGATGAAGGAAAGATGAAAATAATAAACTCTAAGTACAGCTTATATACTTTGTCAAAATGGCCTTGACTTTAAAGAGATTAACCCTAATTTTTCCAGCAGACGTGACACTATTTCAACCCTTGGATGCCTGGAGATATGTGCCTCAAAATCCGTGCCTCCAGAAGTGTGCCCTAGCCTTGGAAAATTCCCAAAAAGTCCTTCAATTAAAACTGAGAAGTGGAGAGCACAGCTTGCAGGTTGGTAGTCGCTTTTAGCTCATTCGCGCATAGTTTGCTTTGCCTTTGGCTGGTGGGAAGTGCTTGCTCGCATGTTAGCTCTTCATTTGATTGCATAGTTTGCTGGCACTGCAATGCTGTGGCAAAGATGATCTGGAGTGCTAGCATTTCTCGCTCAGTTGAGCTTTAGAAGCTCTCTCTCGCTAAGTACTCGCGCAGTTATGCTCCTGCGCTCGCGTAGTCAATGGTAAGGCTTCAGAGTGCACGAGATCTACGTGAAGATAATTCTGGGCGTCTCTCTCTTCCAAGGCTATGCGAGAACTCCGCGAGGTGACATTTTGTTCAGTGTACATATGAACTCGCTATGTTCTTCGTGCAGCTGCTTTGAGGCTTGATCTCTGCGAGAGCTTCACGACCACAGATTCTGGGAACTTTAACGTACGAGATCTTCACGAGGTAATTTTAGTTGTCCTTCCGACTGCGCGATGTATTTGCGTGAGGGCCTCATCCATTGCATCTTTAGCTTCGCGAGGAAGCTCCTCAACTCTATGAGGTTTATCTTTTACTGCTCTGGTGCATTGCACTTGCTGCTATCGCAGTCTCCTCCCTTCTAATCTAACTTCATTCATCTGCTAGACTTTGGTCAATGGTGATCAGCAACAATAAGTCACCATGGTGAGCACTACCAAGGTGTTCCATTAGGCTTTGTCTCAGCTGTCATCTTTGAGTGTATTCTCTCTCTTTTAGGCCAAAAAGCAAGGAGTTTGTATTAAGCCACACATTTTATTGCTAACTATAAAACACACTTAACAAATGGTTATTAGTCTGCTTCAAGGTCTAGCAAAGGCTAAGTTAAGAGGTGAAAAGTGGTACTTTTCAGTGAATAACAGTGGTCTCTTTGAGGATATGTGCGCGGGGTAGGTACAGATCATCATGCTTATTTTTTTTCGTTTCATTTCAGTCCTTTAGTATCTGAGTCTTCGTTGAGGGGTCGGCTCGTTTGCTTGGTTGTAGGTGATTTGGAGGCCATATGCGAACGAGGAGGATGCGGGTGTGCCAGTGATTCAGTCTGGCTGACCCTTCTTCAATGTGGACATATGGGTCCATTATTTTGAGAGGGTGAAGAGGATCCACACATCTCGAGTAGTACGGAAGTTGGGGCTCGCTCAGGGAGTCCCTCCAGAGATTCGCCATAGAGTGGCAAAGAGGATGGCTGACCCTCCTAGCCAAAATTTTACGGAGCGGATGGCGCTTATGATAGCAGATTTTAGAGCTGGGGAGACCAGGGTTATAGGGGCTTGTGACGAGGCGGACGCTCGAGAGTATGTGCGGTGGTTTAGTACATTGGGTGGTGGGTGCCTCTTCACACTTCTCTTTCATGGGAGTGGCTCTTTCGCGATCAGTGGGTTGAAGTCAGCGTCGGCTTTGAGGGAGAGGTTGGCTGCGCTGGAGCAGGGCCATCTCACCGCGAGCATGCGGGGGGCATTAGACGCCCTCCATAGGGTGATGGAGCAGATGAGGTGTGCTGCTTGTCTGGATGAGGAGATGCTGCACTCCTTAGCCTCCTCGGTTGCTCAGGCTAGGGCAGCGGAGGATGAGTTGGGGGGCTCGGCTAGCGGAGACTTGATGGCTCCTGGTGAGTTAATTTACAATTTTTTTTGTATTATGTAGACTCAGTCTTCTAGTTGTTCTGACATGGTTGTGGTGTCTCATTTTATTTTATTTTGGACTGTCTAAGAGGGAGGGTGACGTTGCTTGTTAGGGGCCCTGCTGGATGTCTATCACATCCGGTAGCTAGCTGATCGGGAGGTAGCAGTTAGTCTAAGTTTTGAAGTTGATTAGTTGGTAAATGTCTTTACAAATATGGTTTTGTTAATTGTTAGGATTGTGAGCTGGCCAACTTATGTGTTTATTATTATTCCTAGAGAGTCGAGCTCGCTGTTGGTGGTTGTGTTCAGGCATTTGATCCATCTTCAGTTGCTTCCTCCAGTCGGGAGGATCCATCGATGGCTCAACTTCGAGTCGAGCTAGATCATTGGGTAAGTTCCATTCAAATTTTTATCTTGTTTGTGTCATTGCATTAGTTTGCTGGGTGCCATTGTTTTACTTTCTTAGTAGCTTACTAATATCATGCGGTATTTCAGTGTCGAGTTCTCGAGGATCTTCAGGCAAGGGAGGCGACTGCTGCCTCTCTACGCCCAGAGAGCCAGGTATAGTTTTTTTTTTATGTGGCATGATTCTGTTTAGGTTATTTCATCTTTATTTTGTTATGATATATTTTGTGTTGGCTTGTTTGGTTCTTTGCAGGCTATTTCGAATTCTGCTCCTGAGGCTCCCCCTCAGGGGTCTGTTCCTGTAACGACCCCGAAAATTAGAACACGAGCCTGACTGCTTTGATTCGCGTGCCCAGCACGAAAACCAAGGTTGATATAAAAACTTTAGGGTTACATTAGTTTAAATAATGTGGCACTGTGGTGAGATGAGATCACGTGTGAAATTTCATCTAGATCCTAGATGTGTAGAGGGTAGGTGGGACACGTTGCGCAGAAGCAACTGTGTTCATGCTCCACACCGGAGCGGACACCAAGGGCAAAACAGAAATTCGGTTTTGAGGGGATAGCTTATAGAAGAAGGAAGGGAGACAAAGGAGAGAGATCTTCATTCCTTCTTCTCCTTCATCCTCTTGCCCTAACTGGTCCATTAACTGGAGATCTGTGCTAAGAGAGTTTCCAAGAGGATTCTTGAGAGAGAAGAATAGGGTTAGCAAGATAGAGATGAGGGATTCCTAAGCTAGAATAGCTAGACCAAGGTGATTGAGTTACCTGGGGTTTGAGATTGGTGTGTGAGGCCTTGATCTGTCGAACCAGAGCTGAAGAGCTTCTCGCCGGATCCGGATCGAGGAAGAGCTCCGAGATCGAGGTTTGAAACCCCCTTTTCGGGTCATTGCCGGAACCCCAAGAAACCCACGAACAAGGTGAGTTGTGTGTGTTAAATAGGGTTAAATGAATAGCTCAAAGTGTGTATTTATGAGGTATTAATGGTGATTGAACAACCATTAGTGGAGGGAGATCAAAAATGGATGGGGGGTGAACTCCATTAATGACTTTTACATCATTGGTGATCGGTCACCAAAGGGTGGTCATCGATCACTGAGGGTTGGAGATGGATCACCAAGTGGTGGTGATCGATCAATCTGTATAAGCCTCATGGGAAATGACACCCCAGTGTCGGAAGTTCTTGCCCGAGTGGGTGATCGATCACCAAGGTGGTGATCGATCTACAAGGGAGTGGTGATCGATCACCAAGGTGATGATCGATCTACAATGAGGTTGGTGATCGATCACCAAGGTGGTGATCGATCAATCTGTATAAGGAAGTGAGGTGGACAGAGGGGGGAAGTTTTTGAAATTGCATTGGTGATCGATCACCAAGGTGGTGATCGATCTACAGGAGGGTTGGTGATCGATCACCAAGGTGGTGATCGATCAACCTTGACTGTGTTGAGAGAGAGATAAGCAGGTTGGTGATCGATCACCAAGGTGGTGATCGATCTACAGTGGGTGGTGATCGATCACTCACCCCTGTTTTTGCCTGTCTTGACTTCATGAAGTAGACACCCCGGATATTGTGCCGGGTAGTTCTCTGACGTTCCTAACACTTAATGTACTGTGCATATGGTATAGGATAAACCCTGACACGTCGAAAAAGCTTTGGATTTGCTTAGAAGATAAACTGTTCTGAGGTAGGAGAAAACCAACTTAAACTGCTTTTGAGTATGATTTTATGTTCATTTCATGTTCATGCCCTGATTTCTGTTTTACCAAGCATGTATGCATAGCACGATCCTTGTCGTTTTGATTTCTGTTTCCGATCTGTATATCTGAAAAAAAATCTGTTTTCTGAATTCCTGCTATCTGATCTGTGAGGTATATAAGTATGTGATTTGATGATTTAATCCAGATGATCCCCACCGGCCCGGCGGTATATCCGGAGTCCAGGCACACTTGTGCATTTGCTTTCAAATCCTCGGCACAATAGCGCTCCATAGATGAGGCATTGTTGCACTTTCAAAATTGTTCATGTGAACGACGATTTGGTTGGGGTTTCCTATCGGTCATTCCTGTTTACTCCGTGCTATACAGTCACGGGAGTTTCTTAAGTTAAATAGACACACTTTAAGTATTCTGATAATATATCTGCATAACATCTGACATCTTGCATAAGGTTTCCAGCTTTTAACTGATTTGCTTTGAGTACATGATCTGGATTTGTTTTCTGATATGAGATAGCATGATCTGCATATTCAATTCATTTAGATGGCTTTTCTTCTATTGAGCTATGATGTAGCTCACCCTGCTTTCTGAAATCTTTTAGGTTCTGAGGCTGCGATTGCACGCAAAGAGTGACCCGGATTATCGGTAGGATCCGAGGCCGAGGCGGAGAGGAGACGAGAGCAGACGTCGTGCAGACGAGTTTTATTAAATAGCACAGGTATTGATGCACATTTTGTACTTTTGATCTTTTGGATTACTGTGTGCCTGGTGGCCACCTTTGTATAAACATATGTAGTTCTACATTTACTTATTTTATGTTAGTTCACATTCCATTTCGGAACCACTATCGGGAACCATTGTTTGGGTGATGTACGTCCATCACCGATGGTTCTTCCTGGTTCCTTTTTGGGAATGTGTATGTTTTTCTTTACATTTAAATATTGTTGACGGGTATTTAGTGTAGAAATTGTTTGACTCAGACTACCGCTGCTCGGATGTGTCCACCTAGCTTCCGCTATATGCGCGGACACGTGTGATCGATCCGGGATCATCCAGAGTATGATCCTAACGGTACGGGTTTCTGGAAACGGAAATCCGGGCTGTTACAGTTGGTATCAGAGCCTAGACGTTAGGTTGAACTATGGGTTCAGGTTGGATTGTTTTCACAATCTATGTACTGATCAATGTTGTTGTTTTCACAATGACAGACCAGTATGGGCCCTAAGTTCAGAGGAGGGCACAGCAGAGGTAGAACAGGTCAGAGAGAGATTCCTCTGAGGGATGTGCCCGAGGTCATAGGCACGTCGAGGGGCTTGGAGTTCCTCTCACATGCAAATGCGGTTCCATTGGGACCAAGAGGGGGTAGAAGGAGAAATGAAGAGAGGATGGAGCAGGTGTTGGAAGCATTAGCTACCAACGTCGCTCAACAAACAGCTGCGTTGGCTCAACAGGCAGCTAGACCACCCCATCAGCCTAGTGGGTTTGCGGAGTTTAGGAGAATGAGACCTCCTAACTTCTCGGGCCACGCGGACCCCGTAGAGGCGGAAGGATAGATTGAAGAGATGGAAAATCTCTTCGAGGTACTACAATGTAGTGATGAGGAGAAAGTGCGTTGGGCCACTTTCAAACTTGATGGTGACGCCGGACCATGGTGGAAGTCGGTGTCACAAAATCGACAAAGAGAATTCCCTCACACTCCTTGGACATGGGAGGAGTTCACGGAGGTGTTTACCACAAATACTTCGAAAATTGTGAGGCATCAATGGGAAGTGAAGTTTATAGAGTTGAAGCAAGGCGCCATGTCGGTGAGAGACTATGGAGCGGAGTTTGTGAGTTAGCTAGGTTTGCTCCTCGGCATGTAGCCACGAGTTGATGAGCGGAAAGTTTCAACTTGGCCTTTCTCTGAAAAGACGTCGCCATGTGGGAAATGGAGACGTATGAGGGAGTCATGGCCAAGGCTCTCATAGCCGAAGAGGAGAATCAAAAGCAATTTTCTTGGAGAGACAAGCAGGCGAGAGATAGACCGTTTCAAGGGCAATCCCAGGACACAGAACAAAACAAGAGGGCTAGGTTTTCTAGACCTCCGAGATACCCTACACACTCTCGACCGGCGATATCTTCGGGTCCAAGTTCCTACCAGAGGGCAGCAGCACCTACGCCTTCTAGATCATTTAGACCAGCTGGATCTTCTGGTAGCGGGGCCTCAGTGACACAGGGACCTTCAAGGATCTCATCCTTCACTCCGGCCACGATATGTGCAAAGTGTGGGAAACCACACAAGACAGAGGACTGCCGGAGAGAGACAGGGGCATGCTTCAGGTGTGGCAAGATGGGCCACTTGGTTAGAAATTGCCCGGAGGAGAGTAAGGAGCGGGCGGGATCGGTATCAACACAGAGATCATCTCGACCAATAGTCCACGGTCGAGCTTATGCCGTCACCGCGACCGATGCTCTGACATCGAATGATGTCATCCAAGGTATGAATTGAGATTCAATGGATGTGGTTTATTGATATAATGAATTAAGAATTTTGAAAAAATATAGAAATTATTGAGTAATTATGATGTAAATAATATATGTATGTATGCATATTTAAACGTTTGAAGTAACACTGGACTTGGCGTATAGGTGAACTGAATTTGTGTAGGGGTTGCGACATTTGCTTTCACAGTGCACGAGCCTTGATAGATCCAGGCTCTACGCACTCCTTTATACGACCTCAATTTACTAAGAAATTGGGTGCCACTCCAGAACAATTAGACTTTATTTTGGCGGTGTCAGTTCCCACGGGTGATACTGTGAACGCACTCACCGTGTGCAAATCAGTGATAGTGGCAGTGGAAGAACACGAGACACAGGCAGATTTGATTCTGTTAGATATGAAGGGATTTGACGTCATTATGGGAATGGACTGGCTATCCGCATACCGCGCAAGTGTGGATTGCCTTCGGAAAATAGTGGTTTTTCGTCCACCTAAGCGACGATCATTTAGATTCCTTGGGGAAAAATCTAAGGTGGCCCCGTTGATATCCGCGATTCGGGCGGAAAAGATGATGAAGAATGGTTGGCCGGATATGTGGCTTTTCTACAAGAACAACGGAAGAAACAAATGTGCTATCCGATATTCTGGTGTGTGAGTATCCCGATGTATTTCGGAAGAATTGCAGGATTACCACCGATTAGAGAGGTTGAGTTTGCAATTAATTTAGCTCAGCACGTAACCGGTATCTAAGGCTCCGTATCGGATGGCTCCAACAATGCAAGAGTTGAAGGAACAAGCGCAAGAACCGCTTGACAAGGGATTTATTCGCCAAGTGTGTCTCCTTGGGGAGCACGGTTTGTCGAAAGAAAGACGGTTCAATGCGCTATGCATTGATTATCGGCGATTGAATAAGTTGACGATTAAGAATCGTTACCGCTTCCTAGGATCGACGATCTATTTGATCAATTACAAGGAGCGAGGTTCTTTACGAAGATTGACTTGAGATCGGTTACCATCAATTACGGTCAAGGCCGAAGATGTGGAGAAGATGTTGAACGATATGGGCACTATGAGTTCTTAGTTATGCCATTTGGATTGTGAGCGCACCGCATCATTTATGGACCTGATGAATCGTATATTTAAACCACACTTGGACAAGTCGGTGGTTGTTTTCGTAGACGACATTCTTGTCTATTCCAAGACAAAGGAGGCACGAAGAACATCTACATGTGGTTTTGCGGACCCTTAGAGAACACAAATTATACGCGAAGCTCGGCAAGTGCGAGTTTTGGTTGAACCAAGTGAGTTTCTTAGGCCATATCGTCTCCGCAAAGGGTATAACGGTAGATCCCACAAAGATCGAGGCGGTTGTGAATTGGGAAACGACTTAAGGCGGTGGACAGGTCCGTAGTTTTCTTGGTTTGGCAGGGTACTACAGGCGGTTTGTAGAAGGATTCTCTAAACTATCGAGTCCGCTTACTCAGCTCACAAAGAAAAGTGCTAAGTTTGATTGGACGGAACAATGCGAGAAGAGTTTCCAGGAATTGAAGACGCGTCTAACTACAGCACCAGTGCTAGCTATACCTTCTGGCAGAGGAGGCTTTGCTATCTACAGCGACGCATCGTATAGTGGGTTAGGTTGCGTCCTCAACCAGCATAAGAAGGTTATCGCATATGGCTCTAGACAACTGAAGGAACATGAGAAGAATTACCCGACTCACGACTTGGAGTTAGCAGCGGTGATCTTTGCTCTGAAAATTTGGAGGCACTACTTATACGGTGAGACATTTGACATCTACACCGACCACAAAAGCCTGAAGTACTTGTTTACACAAAGGGACTTGAACATGCGACAGCGCAGGTGGATGGAGTTCTTAAAAGACTACGATTGTTCCATCCAGTACCACCCTGGAAAAGCCAATGTGGTGGCGGATGCTTTGAGCAGGAAGTCTTCAGCTCAATTGGCACATTTGATCACCAGAGTGCAAAGGTGGCATTTATTGGAAGACCTGGCCTTATGTGATACGTTGATTGATGTTAAGGGTTCAGGTACTTTGATGGCCACCATTGTGATACGGCCCACCTTGTTTGACAATATACATAAACTCCAAATGGTCGATGACGAGCTCATGACGATTAGAAGAGATGTGATCAATGGGATAAGGCCTGATTTTTCTATTAAGGATGATGGCACCTTGCTATTTCGAGATCGGACATGCATACCGGATACAAAAGATCTAAAGGACACAATTTTGGAAGAAGCGCATAAATCTACGTATGCTATACATCCGGGTAGCACCAAGATGTACCAAGATCTCAAACGAAGTTTTTGGTGGAGAGGATTAAAGAAGGATGTGAGTATGTTTCGGTGTTTGATGCCAAACAAGTGAAAGTAGATCATCGAATCCAAAGAGGTTTGTTACAACCCTTGCCAAGATGGAGTGGAAATGGGAAGCCATTTCTATGGACTTTATTCTAGGATTACCGAGTACGAGAAAGAACAATGCAATTTGGGTTATTGTTGACCGTTTGGAAATCCGCACATTTTTGTATCGGACTACAATTCTGACCAACAAACTAGCGAGTTATATTTGAAAGAAATAGTTCGATTACGGCATACCTGTCGACATCGTGTGTGATAGAGATCCTCTGTATCGCCGCATTTTGGCGGACGGTTCCAGAAAAGGCATGGGTACAAAATTAGAGTTATTTCGTTTCATCCTCGGACGGATGGGCCCGAGAGTGAACCAGATAATAGAGGATATGTTGCGAGCATGTATGTTAGACTTTCATGGCTCATGGGATCAGCACTTACCTCTGATCGAGTTCGCGTACAATAACAGCTATCAGTCGAGCATTGGGATGGCACCTTATGAAGCGTTATATGGACGTCGATGCAAGTCTCCATTGAACTGGGAAGAAATCGGCGAGAAGCTTGTCTTGGGACCAGAAATGGTGGATAGTACCACTGAAACGGTTAGAGTAATACGTGAAAGGTTGAAAAGGGCCCAAAGTCGCCAAAAGAGCTATGCCGATCTCCACCGAACACAAGTGGAATTTCAGGTATAATAAATTACATTAATGATATATGACCATGATAAAAAAATTAAACCACGAAGGAATTGACCCTTGTTTTTAGGTTGGAGACAAGGTGTTTGGGAAAATTTCGCCAACCAAGGGCGTCATGCGTTTTGGGAAACGCGGAAAACTAAGTCCTCGGTACATTGGACCATTCGAAGTACTTGGACGAGTTGGCGAGGTAGCATTCATAGCTTAGCAAGCATGCATAACGTATTCCACGTATCCATGCTGCGCCATTACGTACGCGATCCGACTCACGTCTTAGATTTCCAACCGATAGAGCTTCAGGAGGATATGACGACGATTGAGGAACCGATTGCTATTTTCGATCGTCGACATCAAGTCCTGCGGACTAAATTAATCCCGCTGGTACTAGTCAAGTGGAGAAATCATTCAGACGCCGAAGCTACTTGGGAGAGAGCAACCGAAATCTGTGAACAGTATCCGCATCTGTTCACTTGATAAGAAAGGTAAGCCTCTATACTTCGTCTAAGAATTCGTTGCCATAATTATAGAGTGATGTGTGAGCATGCACTTGATGAATTTCTCTTTTTGGGAACGCTCTGTATAGCGTGTATGAATCAGTAGTCTCAAAATCCGGACCGTCAATATTAGGGAGACTGATCAGATGAAATGTGGTGGTCCTGGCATCAGTGATCAATCTGCACAAAGAGTGGTGATCGATCTACACGAGCTGGTGATCGATCACCAATGAGCCGTGATCGATCTACAAGGGACCCCGTGATCGATCTACACAACTTGGTGATCGATCAATGACTCGGGTTGGGACTTGAAGATTCCCCCGTGATCGATCACCAATGAGCCGTGATCGATCACCAATGGGCGTTAAGTTAAAAAGGATGGGGGAGTTCGAAAGGTCATTTGCAACATCACAACTGCAAGAGACAAAAGGGCTTGCGGTTTCCGACCTTCCCCAACCATTTTCCGATTATTCTCCGGCTATTTCGTTCGTTCTCCGGCTCGATTTGAGTGTGCGTCGCCTCATTCACCGGTAAATCTTCCATTTCCTTGATCTTTGATTCCTTTCTTCGCATTTTAACCCAAATCTATACCATGGGACCACGCACGAAGAATCCTTCACGTAAGGTACCCACATCCCGGGCTCGTACTCCGGTACCGCCTTCTATTCCAAATCCCCCGCCGTCCATGCCACCCATGGCACCGGCTTCGACCTCTACCCCACCCGTTCCCGCATCCGCGCCGCTCCCCATTGAGCGTGAAGTCCCCAAACCGTGGTGGGCTTCTAAGTTTTTGCTTCCTTGCTCTACGAGGACCGACCCGAAATGGCTTGGGCCAAGGGTTACATACAAAAGCTAGGGCTTAAACCCTTGCTCGCGCCCTTCCATGACCATTATTGCCCACGTATTGTGCGGCTTTTCTTTCAAAACCTCAAATGGGGTGATAGTCGCCATCGACTCGTCACAACCATCGATGGCCTAGAATATAAATTTAACCATTTCCATGTCGCGGCAGCACTTCAATGCCCGTTCGCTTATATCGAGACATGTGGCCTCGAGCCTCCGTACGTCAAGGAGGTACCCTATGCCGATGTGGTCACCAAGATGACCCAAGGCCAACACGGTAGGGGCCAATCCATCTCTAGGGCCCAACTACCTGACCGGTTGTGGATGCTTGATACCTACATCAAGTGTGCCCTCAACCCTTTCCTGCACAAGTCCTCACGGACTGGAGTAGTGGAACAAGCACTATTCTCCGCCTATGAGAACCGTTGGTTCTCTATGGCCGATCTGGTCATTGATGGCATCATAAATGCGAAAGCGAAGCAGCGATTCCCTATGCACGCCTCGTCACCAAGCTTGTAGAGCAGTATGCTGCCCTACGCGAGGCCTACGTCTTGGCTCCCCACGAGCCTCGTTTGGAAAACAACACTAAAGTCTTTCACCTGAAAGACTGGACAAAGAGTTACAACTTGTTGCTTAAGCGTCTTCCTGAGGAGGAGGAGGCGGTGAGCCCCATTCCCTGCTGAAGCGAGAGGTTTAGTCCTGATATGCCCGCGACCACGGAGGCGAGCCACCAGGGACCCACCACCCGACCGAGCCATCGCCCGACCAGCCCTGTTCCACCCATGCGTCGGTTTGTCACGCCCACCCCTCCCCACCGTGCGCCTCGGCGATGTCACCGCGATGCTTCGCGAGTTGGTGGAGAGCAACCGCCGCATCCATGAGAGGCTGGATGGCGTTGAGGCGTTCCAGAGACAGATGCATCGTCGTTTGGACTATCACGCGGGTATGCATGAGCTAGTCATGCAACACCTTTATGCCACGACGTCCACGCCGATGATCGCGCACGCCCGCCTGCACAGGGTGGATCCACGCGACTATCATTCTCCGCCATCGCGTCCCAACAGATCGACGCCTGATGACGCCGGCCCATCCGATGCCCCCGCAGGTACTACCATACTACTATAGCTTCTTAGCCATTTAGATGCGTACATCTTTCTATTTATATTCCATTGCATATCGCATATATTCTGTCAATACTTTAATTATTCTTGCCTGATCTATATAAACTCCTTAAGTGTTTTAATTACCTTGCATGACACATAGACCAATTATTCTGTATTAGTTAGCATGTAAGTTTTACAACTACAAAATCCCTGAATACACCCCTTAGACATTTTCGAGGACGAAAATTCCTAAGGGAGGGATAATGTAACGACCCCGAAAATTAGAACACGAGCCTGACTGCTTTGATTCGCATGCCCGGCACGGAAACCAAGGTTGATTCAAAAACTTTAGGGTTACATTAGTTTAAATAATGTGGCACTGTGGTGAGATGAGATCACGTGTGAAATTTCATCTAGATCCTAGATGTGTAGAGGGTAGGTGGGACACGTTGCGCAGAAGCAACTGTGTTCATGCTCCACACCGGAGCGGACACCAAGGGCAAAACAGAAATTCGGTTTTGAGGGGATAGCTTATAGAAGAAGGAAGGGAGACAAAGGAGAGAGATCTTCATTCCTTCTTCTCCTTCATCCTCTTGCCCTAACTGGTCCATTAACTGGAGATCTGTGCTAAGAGAGTTTCCAAGAGGATTCTTGAGAGAGAAGAATAGGGTTAGCAAGATAGAGATGAGGGATTCCTAAGCTAGAATAGCTAGACCAAGGTGATTGAGTTACCTGGGGTTTGAGATTGGTGTGTGAGGCCTTGATCCGTCAGACGGTGAAGAGCTTCTCGCGGATCCGGATCGAGGAAGAGCTCAGATCGAGGTTTGAAACCCCTTTCGGGTCATTCAACCCTAAGAAACCCACGAACAAGGTGAGTTGTGTGTGTTAAATAGGGTTAAATGAATAGCTCAAAGTGTGTATTTATGAGGTATTAATGGTGATTGAACAACCATTAGTGGAGGGAGATCAAAAATGGATGGGGGGTGAACTCCATTAATGACAGCTTTTCTGTCATTGGTGATCGATCACCAAAGGGTGGTGATCGATCATCGAGGTTATGATCGATCACCAAGGACTGGTGATCGATCAATCTGTATAAGCCTCATGGGAAACAGACACCCCAGAAGCTGGGAAGTTCTTGCCCGAGTGGGTGATCGATCACCAAGGTGGTGATCGATCTACAAGGGAGTGGTGATCGATCACCAAGGTGGTGATCGATCTACAATGAGGTTGGTGATCGATCACCAAGGTGGTGATCGATCAATCTGTATAAGGAAGTGATGGATGAGGGGGGAAGTTTTTGAAATTGCATTGGTGATCGATCACCAAGGTGGTGATCGATCTACAGGGAGGTTTGTGATCGATCACCAAGGTGGTGATCGATCAACCTTGACTGTGTTGAGAGAGAGATAAGCAGGTTGGTGATTGATCACCAAGGTGGTGATCGATCTACAGTGGGTGGTGATCGATCACTCACCCCTGTTTTTGCCTGTCTTGACTTCATGAAGTAGACACCCCGGATATTGTGCCGGGTAGTTCTCTGACGTTCCTAACACTTAATATACTGTGCATATGGTATAGGATAAACCCTGACACGTCGAAAAAGCTTTGGATTTGCTTAGAAGATAAACTGTTCTGAGGTAGGAGAAAACCAACTTAAACTGCTTTTGAGTATGATTTTATGTTCATTTCATGTTCATGCCCTGATTTACATTTTACCAAGCATGTATGCATAGCACGATCCTTGTCGTTTTGATTTCTGTTTCCGATCTGTATATCTGAAAAAAATCTGTTTTCTGAATTCCTGCTATCTGATCTGTGAGGTATATAAGTATGTGATTTGATGATTTAATCCAGATGATCCCCACCGGCCCGGCGGTATATCCGGAGTCCAGGCACACTTGTGCATTTGCTTTCAAATCCTCGGCACAATAGCGCTCCATAGATGAGGCATTGTTGCACTTTCAAAATTGTTCATGTGAACGACGATTTGGTTGGGGTTTCCTATCGGTCATTCCTGTTTACTCCGTGCTATACAGTCACGGGAGTTTCTTAAGTTAAATAGACACACTTTAAGTATTCTGATAATATATCTGCATAACATCTGACATCTTGCATAAGGTTTCCAGCTTTTAACTGATTTGCTTTGAGTACATGATCTGGATTTGTTTTCTGATATGAGATAGCATGATCTGCATATTCAATTCATTTAGATGGCTTTTCTTCTATTGAGCTATGATGTAGCTCACCCTGCTTTCTGAAATCTTTTAGGTTCTGAGGCTGCAGTGCCCGGCACCGAGAGTGACCCGGATTATCAGCCGGATCCCGAGGCCGAGGCAGAGGACGAGGAGACGGACGTCCAGGCGGACGAGTTTTATCCGTAGCCTGGGTATTGATGCCCGACATTTTGTACTTTTGATCTTTTGGATTACTGTGTGCCTGGTGGCCACCTTTGTATAAACATATGTAGTTCTACATTTACTTATTTTATGTTAGTTCACATTCCATTTCGGAACCACTATCGGGAACCATTGTTTGGGTGATGTACGTCCATCACCGATGGTTCTTCCTGGTTCCTTTTTGGGAATGTGTATGTTTTTCTTTACATTTAAATATTGTTGACGGGTATTTAGTGTAGAAATTGTTTGACTCAGACTACCGCTGCTCGGATGTGTCCACCTAGCTTCCGCTATATGCGCGGACACGTGTGATCGATCCGGGATCATCCAGAGTATGATCCTAACGGTACGGGTTTCTGGAAACGGAAATCCGGGCTGTTACAGTTCCTATCCCTACTCAGGTATATTTTAGTTATTGTGTTCATAGTTTATTTATCATTATAGTATTTTACTGATGTATTTTTTTATTCTTGTTGCAGCTGCCTATGTTCGATGTTCCTTCCGTGCCTCCTACTGATCTAATGACTGCTGAGACGGTTGGGCGACTCCTGGAGGAGAGGTTGGATCTGGTATAATCCTTTCCTTTTCAAAGTTTCCTTTTTTTTGTTCATGTATATATCATTTTTCCTTTGACTTGGTGTGGTTATGCAGGTTCGTTAGCTTGAGGAGGCGTGTCTAGAGGCGGAGTGAGCACGGGCCACTCCTGAGGCGAGATGGATCCTTAGGGAGACGTAGAGTCGCGATGACTTGTTTGTCGAGATGATGGCTATGCAGAGGACTCGGACTGAGGCACTAGAGGCAGCACGTCGAATAATATGGGTAGAGTCGCAGGTGACCCTAGATCAGCTACAGTATCATTTGGCGAGGAGTGAGCGGGGGATACATAGGCTGGCTCATCAGCTTGGTGGGTTGGAGTTGAGGGCTATAGGTTCCTCGGTCGGGCAGTCTCATCACACATCCCATGATCGTGTCACAGGCGATGCTCGTGAGGATTCTGTTGTTCGTGAGGTTCTTACGAGGTATCCTCCTCATTTATGATCGAGGAGATCTGTTAGTCAGGCAAGTGAGGGGGGTTCTGTGGTGGGGCCTTGTCATCTAGAAGTTTCGAGGACTTTAGGTGTTAGGATTGTGTTTTTAGAGGACTAGTCTGCGGACCTCTAAGCTCGGCCATCCCAGTAGCAGCGTAGGGAGTAGGGGTGCATGCGTGTATTTTGTATCCATGGTATGTGTGTGTTGTATATACAGGGGGGATGCCCCTAGTGATAAGTGTAAAAAGAAATGAAAAGATTTTGACATGTATAGAGAGATTTTTGGTTTAGATGTACCTGATTGGCTCCTTTTCTTTTTAGTTACGTCTTGCGTCTACTCTTGCTTTTTGGTTGCTTTAGCTTCATCGACCGTCATTGGGACTGGATGCTTTCTGAGCTGGCCCGGTGATGGTTGGAAGTTGCTTCGCATCTGCACATGTGAGAGTAATGCTGTCAGCAATTTTTGTTCTCCCCCTTGCTAGTTGTCAAGGGGGGTAAGTGTCTTAGACCGGAGTCTGGTAGCAAAAGATGGATATGTGCTCTTCTTTTCCTTTTCCTTTTCTGTTTTTGAAATGACAACAATGCAACAAGGAAAGCAAATAGCTAAGATAGAAATAATAATGAAATAATATAAATAAAAATGCCCCAGTGTAGGAGCGTGGTAGGATTGGCAGTATGGTATCTTCGGTAGCACTTTTTGGATGGTAACTTTGTCATTCCTCATCTTCTTTGTGGATAAGCCGGCATTTCTGATATGATTCCTCTTCTAATCCAAAAAATTTTCCCAGTGTCAAGATGCAATAGAGCTCTTTTGGGTTTTGAGATGAGCACTTTGGATCTATAAATAGGCATGGGTATTTGGTGAGTTAGTTTTGAAGAAAAGTTGACCGGTGCTGTCATAGAACCGGGGAGGTCTCTTATTTTTTATTAGGTCAGTTATATACAAGGGTCTATCTTGGGGTGGTGGTCATCCTATCCTGTGGTTATTAGGGAGAAGTATGATAGGTATAGTAGTTGATTGCATCAGTCATCATTCATCAGTTTTCAGTTTCATCTCTAGGAACATCCTGTAAGGTTTTTGATTTATCGTCCGAAAATAAAAATAGAAGAGGGGGTAAGGCTCAGTGATATGGGGAATAGTTTGTATCTATTGTTTCCCAAAAGGGATAAGTAACAATCTTTTTCTCAGAGGGATACGGGATGCCATGATCGAACTTCTTTGTCAAATTTCGGTACCATCAAAATCTCACATTCAATGTTTAGCAGGAGTTTGTCCTCCTCCCGCCACCTTACGACGACATCTAGTAGTATGGGGACATCAGGGATTCCCTCACAACTTGCTTATACTCTTCTAGTAACATTACCAGGGCTGTCCTCACAGTCTGCTTATGCTTCCCTGAGCTCATTGACTTGTTCATTTGTCATAATGCTCTCACTCAATTTTTGATATGTAAATGTATATTTCTTTTAAAGCATCCTGCTAGTGCAAGGATAATTAGTTTTGATTAAACCTAACACCTTCATTTTTTTTTTGCTCTAACGTCTCCTCCAATGGCGGGGGAAGGGGAATGAGAATCGAGTATTACTTATGCTTTTGAAAGAGGTTAGATAGGTCACTAGTCCTTTAATCAGATTACTTGAGTGAGAAAAGGTGGGCGATAAATCGGAGGTCTTAAGGATATTCTGAGAATTAAAGGTGTACGACCAATGAACGAGTCGTGATGACTATGGGGGTGATAAGTATAAGTATTTAACCACGGGATATGTCGATCATAGGGCTATGCGGCTGTTATGACATATGGGCCTTCCCAGTTCGATTTCAGTTTTCCTTTCGGATGGGCGTGCCTGCTTGGAAGGCATGATCTTCTTCAAGACTAATTCCCCAATATTAAGGGTTTGTTCAAGGACTTTCTTATCGTAAGCCCTGGCCACTCTCCTCTGATATACCTGAGCATGATCAACTACTTTTAAACGTATTTCATCGCGCTGCTCTAGCTGCGTGAGTAGGGTAATTCTCCTCTCATCTAAGGATAGCTCATCATTGAGTTGAATTCGTAAGGATGGTACTTGTATCTCATATGGTAGGACTGCCTCCATCCTGTAGGTAAGGAGGTAGGGAGTTTGGCCAGTGGCCATATGAATAGAGGTCCTATAGGCCCAGAGTACTTCTGGTAGTCGTTCAGGCCAGTCAGCTTTATTGCTTGTTTCTACTGTGCATTTTAGGATTCGAATCAGTGTTTTATTCGTAGCTTCTACCTGTCTATTGCCTTGAGGGTAGAACGGTGATGAGTGGCATAGATCGATGCCATACTTTTTGCATAACTTCTTTGTCTTCTCCGCGATGAACTGTGGTCCGTTGTCAGTGATAAACATCTTGGGTACTCCAAACTTGGTGATGATATTCCAAATGATAAACCTTATGAGTGTTGAAGCGGTGATTCTGACATAGGATTCAACTTTTGCCCATTTGGTGCAGTATTCGGTCACTTTAAGTATGAATGCGTGCTTGTGAGTGTTCCTAACGGTGTCTGTGAAAGGTCCAATGACATCGGAGGCCCACATCAAAAACGACCATGGCGAGGTCATAGTATTTAATGCAACTGATGGAGCTTTGACGAGTGCGGCGTGTTCTTGACATTGCTTGCAGGATTGGACGTAGAGGTGGCAATCTCTAATCATATCGGCCAGAAGGAGCCTTGTCGTATAACTTGATCGACGAGTCTCTGACTACCAGAGTGGGCACCACAGGCACTGGCATGTGCTTCTCGGATGATGTATTGTCCTTCGGCAGTTGTGATGCATCGTAGTAGTACTCTTTTAGTGAAGGCCTCTTTGTATAATGTTTCGTCGAGTATGCAGAATCGGGCGCATTGGTTTCTTAGTCTTTTGTTTGATCTTTATGGCGTATTGAGGGATGTGTTGATGCTTTAAGAAGTTTCAGATGTTGAAATACCATGGTTGTCCATCGTCGGTCGGTGATTTTTTAAATCTGAACAGCGACTTCGATTTCTGTCTTGACGTGCTTTTCCAAGGTGATTGCTTCTTTCGGTCCTATACTTATGGGGAGGATGGCTAATTCTCTCTTGACGGTCCATGCTATCTCATGGGCGGGCACTGTCAGCTTTTTGATGAAGAAGGTCTTGGTATTTTGCTCGATAGGTATTTGGATGACTGAAGCTAGCGTGGCTAAGGAATCTGCGAGCTCCTTTTCTAATCTAGGGATGTGCTTGAAAGAGATTATTTCAAATTTCTTTACTAAATATTGAGTGGTTTCTAGGTATGCCATTAGTCTCCTTTCCTTAGTTTTCCATTCTCTTATGACTTGTAAAATTACTAGTTAAGAATCATCGATGGTTTTTAACTATTTAACACCTAATTATAGTGCCACTCATAGTCTAGCTATAAAGGCTTCGTATTCTGCGACATTATTAGTGATAGGGAAATCTAGTTGAAAAGCTTTAAGTATGACAACTCCTTCTGGACTTAGGAGGACTATCTCGATGCCTTTTCCTTTGTGATTTAGAGCACCATCAAAATAAAAGATCCATGAGATCTTATCGGGCTCTTCGTTATGAATTGTGAATAGGTCTTCATCGGAGAAATCCGCTTGTACGGGCTCATCACTTGGCAGTGGGAGATTTGTGAGGTAATCGACGACTGCCTTTCCTTTGATCAATTTTTGTGTGACGAAGTGATATCAAATTCTTGCGGGAGCATATGCCAGCGAGCAATCTTTCCTGATATTACGGGCTTTTCAAATACGTAATTCAGAGGGTCCATTCAGGCTAGTAGAAGTATTTTAGCTCCAAAGTAGTGTCATAATTTGGTTGAGGCCCACACCAATGTGAGGCAAGTCTTCTCCATTGAAGTGTATTTTCATTCGTATTCGATCATTGTCCTACTGAGGTATTAGATAGCCTTCTCTCTCTTGCCGTCTTCTTCATACTGTCCCAGAATTACTCCCATTGCTTTATCATTCACTGAGAGGTATAGTATTAGGGTCTTATGGGAACAGGTGGCGATAGTATTGGTGGGTTAAGGAAGTACTTCTTGATGTTGCCGAAGGCTTGCTGACACTGATCATCCCATTTGTACTAAGTTCCTCCTTTAAGTAGTCTGTAGAAAGGATCGCATCTGTCTGAATGCTAGGAGATAAAT
The DNA here is from genome assembly GCA_021018995.1 of Chloranthus sessilifolius. Lineage (NCBI taxonomy): Eukaryota > Viridiplantae > Streptophyta > Magnoliopsida > Chloranthales > Chloranthaceae > Chloranthus > Chloranthus sessilifolius. The sequence continues at coordinate 31,322,493 of CM037598.1, forward strand.
CTTCTGATGAATTGCAATCTTCCTATCCGGCCTCGTAACTTTATGATATTATTGGGAGGCGGCATCTCGAGGATGGCTTCGACTTGTGCAGGGTCAACTTCAATCCCTCACTTGCTAATTATAAAACCAAGCAATCTTTTGGAAGTGACCCCGAAGACACATTTCTTTGGGTTCATTTTTAACTGATATTTCTTAGCTCTTTATAACACCAGCCGGAGTACTTCAATATGTCCTACTTGCATTTGAGACTTCACTAATATGTCATCGACATAGACTTCTATACACTTATGCATCATGTCGTGAAAGATAGTCATCATGGTGCGTTGATACGTGGCTCTTACGTTCTTGAGCCCAAAAGGCATAACGACGTAACAGTATGTTCCCCATGGTGTGGTGAAGGAAGTCTTCTCTGGGTCGGACTCTGCTAATTTGATCTGATTATGTCCAGAGAAACTATCCATAAAGGATAGCATCTCATGTCTTGCGGTGTTGTCAACTAGCGTGTCAATGTGTGGAAGTGGGAAGTCATCTTTTGGGCATGCCTGGTTGAGGTTTTGGAAGTCAATGCAAACTCGTACTCTGCAGTCTTTCTTGGTGACAGGTACTATGTTGGCGACCCACTTAGGGTAAAGAAGGACTCGGATAAATTTTTGTGTAACTTGTCAACTTCCTCTTTAACTTGAAGGGCGGTTTGTGGGTGCATCCTACTGAGTTTCTGCTTAACAGGCTTTGCATTGAGTTCTAAGACGAGGTGATGTTCTACTAAACTTGGATCTATATCGGGCATGTCCTTGTAGGACCACGTGAAGGAGTCGAGGTGTTCTTGTAGGACTTATGCAATTTGTTGGCGTTCGTTGGAGTTGAGCGTTGCATTAATTAGTAGCTTCTTGAGTTTCTCCTCAGTGCCAAAGTTAAGTTCTTCTGTGGGTTTTGTGGCAGCTTCGGTTTGCTCATCGAAATGCTTGATAACCCGTTGGAAGTCCAGTGCCTCCTTGGCAACTGGTGTTCTTTCTTCGTCCTCAATAAGTTCATATACTGTGAAATTGTTACACTAGGAATCTGAGTTTGCGAAAGGTGACCCTTCATCGGCACAATCTATGACTAAGAGATCTTTGGTAAGGTAAAGGTCAAGACTATTATTTCTTCTCTCAAAGTCACGAAGTATCTCGTCCGGTATAATCACTGGCTTGTTGTTTAGCCGGGATGCTTTACGTCCTCGTGCGGGGATTGGGATAGAAACCTTAGGAGAAAAGTTTGCTTGTTGGCCACAAATTTAGTTCGGGACAAAGAGTTCCCTTTCTTTTCTGGGATTTTCTATTTTTTTTTGGATTTTGTATTTCTGAATTTTTAAGGCTTTCTATTTTTTCTATTTTTTTGATTTTTGATAATAAATATGGTACATGGTCGGTCACCTCAAGGGGCGCCAGGAGAATTGCTTCCTCTAATTGAGGGAGCGAGACGGCTGTTGGAGCCGTTCGGGCGATTCTTCAGGAAATGCGGACTTGTTGTAAATTTGACATTATTATTTTAGAGTCCTCATCTGATGAGATCTTTTGAATGAGTGATGCTGGTGACAGCGGCACTAACGCTTGGACTTCTCCTGCCACATTGATTGCCTCTTCACCGAAAAAGCTCTGAAGATTATAGTCAATTGAACTATCATCCTCTGGGTTGTAATAATGTTGCTCTTCTCACTAAGGGGGATCTCCTAAAGACTCCTCAGGAGTAGCGAGTTCTTTTCCTTGATCTTCATAATATGTTAGGATGAGCACGCATGCTCGGCAGCGAGGTTGATAATAGTTAAGAATGCAGGGGGATCTCTAAGGACATTCCCATCCTTCTAGGTTAGATTCGAAGATGGTATCGAATTCATCTTCTTGATCTGATAGTGCTTGAAGTCCTAGATTGGCTCGCTCCGCTAACTCGAGTATCAGGAGGTCTATCCAGTAGTCCTTGTCATCACTCGGGGGAGGTTGCCACTCTTCCTCTAAAATTTTCTAAAATATTTTGAGTAGTGACAAATCTAGGGATGTAGAAGTATCTAATTCAAGTTCCTCTTCAAATTCTATGAGGGCGATGTGAGTATTTCCCCCTAGGTCAACCAGATGACTGTTGAGATTTTTTACTTCATGTGCGAGTAGTTGAGCTGGTAGGTCATTACTTATGTCGGTAGTCAGGAGGTTGGAGTGATTCGATTCTTCTATCGTAGAGTGTCGGGTCCAACTAGCGAAGCGCTCTAATATATTGGCGCATGCCCCATAGCGGGGTTGGTATGGGTAAGCGATACAAGGGGAGTCCCAAGGGCATTCCCATCTCTCAAGGCCAAGGACGAGGTGGATGCTATACGAGTTAGTATTTTCTTGTCAAGTATCATCTTCCTCCCATATTGAGTGTAAGTACTCTTCATCACCTTGTAAGGCTGCTATGTGAAAATCTTCGTCGTCAGTGGATTCCCAATCTTCCACTCGTGGGTCGATTTTTGGAGGTTCTTCTCTCCTCTCTTCTGCAAATTCCTTAGTGCCAAACATGGGCTTGACTCCTTCGAGCGATTTACCAATATCACCATTTAAATTGGTTAAATCATTAAACGCTTCAGTCATTCGCTCAATTACCACTTCTTGGGATCTAGTGAAGGACACTTCCTTATGCTTTGACACATCTGCTTTCTCGGTAGTCCCATAGGCGAAGTGGTCATATAGTGACCATTTTGGTGAGGTAGGGGACAAGTCAACTTGCGGGCCGTCTGATTGGTAACCTAACCCTATGCACTTACATATTTATATTGGGACAACATGTCCCACACGACCTTGCTTATTTTTACCGAGTCCGGTGTGGGGATCATATCCAAGTCGATACATAAGGTCCCACCATTTTGTCGCGGTAGGGTTAATGGCATAGAATTTGGCAAGGTCTGGGCCAACCTCTCTTCTCACTAATTTTTGTTGATGCGTTGGGGGAAAACCAAGAGGGGTAAGGGGACGAACTTTCGCAACGGTTGTCTCATCAGGGATTCGAGTCTTTTGAATATGACCCGTGTTCAACACATAATCATGAGCGGTTGGTATGCTCGCCGCGTAATCAGTATCCATCTCCTAGAGGGGTGCTTCAGTTTATATACGGATGATGGAGTCGTCGTATGGGAATTTGACACATTGATAGTATGTGGATGCGACGACCTTCATTGACTGTAATCTTTTTCTTCCTAAAATGAGATTATACATACTAGCGAAATCATAAACATGGAAGGTAACATCTTTCGTTACAGGTCCGAGGTGCACCTGTAGCTTGATAGTTCTTTTGACAAAGAGACGCGACCCATCATAAGCTATGAGTGACAGTGTAGAGGGCCTGACATCCTGCTCTGTGTATTCAAGCTTCTTTAACGTGGTGAGAGGGCAGATGTTAAGTCCTACTCCTATGTCAACGAGTGCGTGTGGTATAGATAATCCTCTAATTATGACCGTAAGATATATGGGGGCCACACTCCTGCAGAGTGACTCTTTAGGCATGTCTGCATCTGTAAAAGTGAGCACCGGAGGTTGCGCTATGACTGAAGTGATTTTATGAAGCTCATCTAAGGTTGTATCCTCATCCACTTGCGTGTCTTTAAGTGTCCTTATCAACAATTGGTGATGGTCAAGCGATTTCTTAATGAGTTCTAGTATAGATATCTCGGTCGGGATCTTCTGGAGAAGTTGCAGAAGGTCGTATTCTTGCCCTGGCTCGAGCGCAATTTCTTTGCCTGGCCGATGGGCCTTAGGTGCGGGTGGTTGGAATGGTAGAGGTGCAGGACTTGGTGGAGGGATGATATGAGGTGGGGGTGTTAGGCTATTTTAGGTGCTTGCTACTGACTTTATTAGAGACAGTGATAAGAATGAGGTGAATGGAAATGAATGAAAGATGAAGTGAAAACTACAAAGCAACTAGCCTAAAAAAACACAGTCCTGCAAGATATTGGGCCTGTTGTAGCAAGTTTTGATAAGTAAGAGTTTGTCCCACAGGGAAAGTTAATTTAAAGCTTCAAGGGAGCTATCTTTAGTAGGCTCTCCAGATCTGACTACAGATCTGGCAGTCCTAAATGGAAGGGGATTTAAGGTCACTATAATCTAAATCCTAAGGTACCTTAATGTCTAAACTACAGAGAGGGTTAAGGAAGAGGGTGGAGTGTGAAAAAATAAATATAAAAGGGTGAGAAGTATGTTATTAGGTACAGATCTGATGGGTCTCATAACTTAGACTCAGATCTACTGCTATAGAAGTCCTGTCCAATGGCTCCATTATCACCAAAGAGGAGAAATGATCCAACTCACCCCTGTGCCATGATCCAATCCCTTATGACTATAACCTGTCCACTTAAATGGTAACAGATTATCCAATAGGGGAACCACAATCCAGAGATAGGTCAGAACAAGATTATCATTATAGGCACTACTTCATCAAGGCTATAAGCTCATGAATCCATAGGAACCTCAACCTCTAAAGTTCTGTGTGTGGGGCTAGGCCTACAAAGTGTCCGAGCCTGGACACACAGGACCAGTAAGAGTTTGAGTACTATCTTTTAAACTTGGTTGTTCACTGCTTTAGACAGACAGCAGTGATCCAGTCACAAGCCTTTAATCTCTACAGCCGGATCAAATCTACAATCTGATGGTGGGTCTATACAAATATAGGGGAGTCTGTCTCTGCATAATCTCTCACAAGGCTACAAGCACAAGTGCAGAGAAGAAGAATCTGTCTTAGTTCTATGGATTGGCCTCACCCTAGGGCTATAATCTGTCCACTTGAATAGTCACAGACTATCCACAGAGGCTATCCTCCTCACAGAGGTCTAAGACAGAACAAGAACATTGCTGCCACCACCATGTTCACAGGGCTACCAGCTCCAGCTCTCATGGGGATTCAGATTTAGTGGATCCTGTGGTGGGGGAAGGCCTGCAATGTGCATAACCTAGACACACAGGTCACTTAGATCTAAATAAAGCCTTAAAAAGAATCCTCCATTACTTACAATACAACTTAGCATTGGAGGATCTCAAGGCAGCAGCCTTGTACAGAACAACTCACAACAAAAACACCATCCCATACATGCAATAGATCCTATTATAAAACTCCATTAAAAACTATACCATATAATCATACAAAAGGCATAACCAGCAAGTGCTGGACTATGGAGAGAAGGAAAAAAGGAAAAAGAAAAAACTCCTAAACCCTAACCTTAGCCTACTGTAATTCTATAGTCGGTATCAAGAAGAAGCACAGAAGTCGAGAACAAAAGTCCCCTAAACCTAAACTAGGCTTAGGATTATATAGCAGTCGGTTCTCTCTGAATAAGGGTTAGGAAAACCCTAATTTCATTAATGCAATTGCGGCCCATTCTTGTCCCTTGGATGCCTCGGGGCGTGTGTAGGAAGATTGGAGCATTAGAGAGCGTGCCCTAATTGTTGGAGATTCCCAGATTGCCCTTACAGAAGTGGGGAAAAGTTTAGAACCTGATCCTCACTAGGTAGAAAAGGTTTGCATGTCTTGCCGCATGGTAGAATTGGCGTCGCGGGGTTGCTTTGACTTGAAGCTCTTGCAGTCGCGGGGTTGGTACTCTGATCATTGTGGGAATGCTTTGGTCATCGCGGGATTGGTCTTTACATTTGAATGGCACGAGAATGGCACGCACAGTTCGTTCCTTGATGAATCCCGTAGTGATCCTTGCGAAGAGAACAATGTACATAGGCTTTTGGATCGTGCGAGCAGTTCCTTGAAAGTGTGTGTCCCGCGGCCACTGCGCGACAGCCGCGCGCTGGAATGCCTGGAGCTCTCTCTATTTAGTGAATCACGCGAAGGTTGAAAACTCATCTCTTGAGTTGCGCGAGACTGCGAGAGTGCTTCACGAGCGCTTAAGACTGAGCCTCACAAGAACCTCGCGAAGTATTCTTTTTACTCCCTGCTGACATCCATCTGCGCATGAAAGGCGCGAAGACTGTGCGACCGGTTGGGGTGCTCCCTTCAGAAGCCCGCGACAACTGCGCGATGTATTCTTTCTGATTTGATTGAGCCCTGTGACATCTGCGTGAGGCATTCTCCTTGATTTGTTTCTGCTTTGTTGTGCCTCTGCTGCAGCCAATTCTCTGTCTGGGTTTAACCTTCACACTTCTAAGGGGCTTCTGGGTCAGCAATAGGCTTCTTGGCATGGTTAGGGGTTTATTTGCAGCTACTGCTTATTACCTACAGAATAGACTTAAAACACATTTATTAAATGGTTAAGGGTCTATCAAAGATTAAGTTAAAGGGTGAAAAGTGGTACTTTTCAGGTCTTAACACACCCCCAAACCTAATCTTTGCTAGTCCCTTAGCAAAGCTGTAATTAAATGCCACTTTTGTAGGGATCACGGGTACATTTAGCATATGTACCAAGCATTTTAAACCCCTAGGTGATCCCTAGTGGAGGAGTGAAGTCTCCTGAGGGTTTTCAGTGAAGACACCCACAAACTTCACCATTAGAATCAGTTAAGTATAGTGCAGATAATGACAACACAGATTTCGATGTTTAAAGCTTCATTCCACACCCAAATTTTTTTTAACACTTAGAGGAAACTGCAGCAATGTTGCAGGCCATTTAAAACTTAAAAGTTAACATGTGTTTGTCTTACCACCGTTCATTTATCATTAGAATTTCAATGTATAAAAATTAATACCCATCTTGCCTTTAATTCAAAATTTAGGTTGGATATAACCCCAATGAGGTTAAAATTCAGACCCAATTCTCACTAAGGCTATCTCTCAACATTAATAACCTGAGGGTGTTCACATTCAATACAACTCAAGAGCAGTTACAGACCCCAAATGGGCCTGCAAGCATGAGCATAGGCAAAGCTTCTAATTTCTGACATCTTCAAGAATTTTTACCATAGATTGGACAACTCCTCATCTCCACATGACAGCTCATTTAACTTTGGATCCACAAGGTCTTTTTGAATGGGTTGTAATGTGGCTTATGGCTGAGGGATGTAAAGAATAGAGGGGTAAAAAGGGAATCCAAATTAAGAAAAAATCAGCAAGGTAAGGAGTGATTCATGACTTCACAACCTTCATTTCAGCAAAAACTTCATCTTTATTTTTATATTTCAGACTCAAAGTGGCCAGCTTCTCCTCTTCTTTTCAATTTTCAGATGATGTTGTTCTCTAGACTTCTCTTTCTTTTTCTCTTTTTGTTTTTATTCATTCTTTTTTTTTTTTTATGATACTGCCACACAACTGCCATTGATACATAGCTGTTCACAAGTTGCTTTTCTTCACCTTCCACAGAATGTTGGACCATTCTCACTATCTTTAACTCCTCCTTTACCTTCTGAATTCTCAGAGTGAGGGTAAGGTTGACTCAGGTCATGAGGTTAAGGTGCAAGTGTTCTGGTGTTTGTGTAAGAAAAGTATGATTTTAAGGCTCAACTAGTGTATGCAAAAGGGCGGATTTTAAAAGATTGGATTTTCAGGCTCAAACTGTCCAAATGAGGGCCTTGGATCATTTCCTCAGTATCATGAGTGCTGTCAATTAGTTTTGATTTGGAGGTGTACAACTTCTAGTAAAAAAGTCTTGATTTAATCAGTCCTTAGAGCAGAAATAATGCCAAAAACACTCTTCAAAAGAAAATGCTGGGCCCAAATCTCACTAGGTATGGTCATCAAATTTAACCCATGGGGTGTATTTTCATTTGTCTCTCTCCTCTTAGGTTCACTGAGTACTAACTGAAATTTTTTCTAATATTAGCTTCATGGTGGTGTCAAGATTTTTAACTTTTTCTGTTTCGAAAAGTCTGTAAAAATATTTAAATTTTTAGAAGTTTCCTCCTTTTACCAAGTTAAGTAGAAATTAACTTTATTCATCCCATTTTTTACCACCATTACTGCACTAAAATTAACTATTCTATTGGCAGACCTATCCTGCCACACCCCCAAACCTTGAGGAGCAGTGTCCACACTAGTTCAAAGGTGAGAAAGTGTAGTAGCTACTACAGAGAAGAAAGAAACAGAGAAGAAAATAGAGAAATAGAAATACTATAAAAAATGCTACACTGAACAATCTAGAGCAAAAAGAAAACGTTCATTATAAAAGAAAAATTATTATAGAAAAAACGAAAAAGAAGAGAGGGGGGAAGAACATGGATCATGGGGGAGTCAGTGGGGGATCCTCCCAGATGGGGTAGAATTTGATGGGGAACCCAAAGGGTTTGTCATCCGCCATGGTTGTGAGGAGGGCCGGACGGCTAGGGTTAGAAGATGAAGGATGAGATGAAGGGGAACTAAGGGTCGATTTAGAAGAGTTGAACGGTGGAACATGAATTGGCCGATTTAAAGTTTTGTACCTTTCCAAGCTTGGCAATAAATGACATTGTGTGGGGAATGAAGAAACGCACAACCAATTATGGGAAAAGAGAGCGCACAATAAATGAAGGTTTAAAGATAGGCTTGGGATTTAAGGGGATCTTGTGGATCGCACAGCTGCACAGTGGAAAGTGTGGAATTGTTGTGCCTTGCGGGCGGTCAGGACTCTATGAGGAAGCGTAGACAGGGCACACGAATATGAACATGAAAACATTTGAATCTTGTACTTTCATCCAGTCAGTTTTCATCGATATCTACCTTGCACATAAATTATTATTTGAAAGGATTATAACCACCCGACATACATCTCCCATGACAAAATCGAAAGAAATGAAGATGAAAATAGAGAAGCACACAGAACAGATCAATAGAATACAAAAAAAAAGAAAAACTATATTAACTGGAAAAACATGTACAATTGTAATTACAATCTAAGTACAATCTAAGCTACGCTAAGAGGAAGCATCTGAATTTGAATCGGTAAAGAATTCCCAGCCCATCTTTTTAGCATGTTCCTTAAGGCAGCTTTGTCTTGTTTCTTCTTTTTTTCCCGTGCCTTCTTTGCTTCGGCTGGTGTTTTCTTGGCAGTAGGAGCCTTTGGTACCTTCACCCTTACTTTTGGTTGCTTGAGCATTTTTGGTTCCTTGGGTTCTTGAGGGGCTTTTCCTTTCCACTTTGTAGGGGGGGTTGTAGGGGATTTGCCTTTGTCAGCTTCTGTGGGGGACACGGGGGACTTCCCTTTTGCTTTGGACATAGGCTGGCTAGGGGGTTTTGCCTCTTCAGACTGGGCAACTGACTCTTTGCCAATTTTGATAGAGGTAGCTTTGGGAGCAGACCTCTTAGCAGTGACTTTCCTCTGCTTAGGATAAGTTTGCTCTTGTGGAGGTGCAGCAGAGGCCTTGGTAGGTGGAGGCTGCTCTATAGGAGGTGATGGAGGAGGGGCAGCTGGGGTCTTCTCTTTTTCTTGTTGGGTCTTAGGTTGTGCCTCCTCAGACTGGGCAGCTGGAGCTGGAGAAGCTTGAGGCTCTGGATCAGGCATATGAACAGAGAGTGGGGTGGGCTGCAGAGGAGCATTTCTGGCAGCAGCCAATGCAGATTCCAAAGAGGCTATTTGGATTTTATGTTTGAGGAGGTCAGTCTCATGGATTTCCTTTTGGATTCTGAAGATCTCCTATGCATTGTTGAGCCTCCTCTCAAAAAGTCTTGCTTTGGCCTTCTCTGTAGCAGTGTTGGTTTTTTCCAGCTCTAAATTCAACTCATTATAAGTAGCTGAAGCTTTGGTCTTCTGATAGGCCTCCAGGATATTTATCCACCCCAAGGAGATGCCCAGTAGTTGCTTTCTGTGGGCCTCCTTCATTGTATCAATCACAAGAGGGGGTCTCAATGGATCGCAGGCCCATGCCTCGTGACATCCTTCCTAAGGTAAGGATTATCCCTCATGTGATGGAGGATGGTGAGGTAGGGAAGGTTGTAAAAAAAATGTTTGGGTGCGATTGGTAGATAGGAAGTGGAAGGAGCAAACTGTGATTGGTCCTGGGGGGAGGGGGGGTAACAGTGGGTAAGTCTAGTTGTGGGGGGAGGGGGATAAGTTTTGGGTCTGTTTGTGTAGATTTGACAGTGAATGTGGGAGGGGTAAGATAAGAGGGGGGATGGAGGGTATTGGGGGAAAGGAAAATGGAAGAGGCTCAGTAGGAGCAGGGGGGGATGGGGGGGGGGGAATGGGAATTGTGAGAGGGATGAAAGAGAATGGTGGGGTTAGTTGGATGAAAGGGAGTGCTAGTGGTGGGGGGGTTGTGAGTCAGGGCTGAAGTCTGTCTGGGTCTCTTTGTCAGTGGAAAGGACCAGTGGGGTTGTAGGGAATTATTGAGGGATGGGTGGGTTGGTTAAAGTCTGAAGGGTGGATTGGATGGAGGTGAGTTCAGTCTGCATTTGGTCCTGTGTTTGGGTAGTGGTGGATAATTGGGATTGGATGTCTTGGATAAGGGATAGGATAAGTGTCAGTGTGTCAGTAGGAGATAAAAGTGTCAACAAGGAAAAAATAAAGAGGCTGTAGTTGAGCCTCAGTAGGAGATAAAAGTAGAAAAAAGAAAAAAATAAAAGTTCAGTCACAGGCATGTAGCTGAGGAACCAGCAGTACCTCTGCTACCATTTCCTCAAGCTTTGAGTGGCCCTGCCCCTTCTGATAAGGGACAGGCACAGATCAAGGAAATGATGGAGACCTTTAAGCAGGTCAAGATAAATTTATCCCTGCTTGATGTAATCCGACAGGTCCCAGCCTATGCAAAGTTTCTGAAAGACCTTTGTACTCAGAAAAGGAAGGCCAGAGGCCATTTGTCAAAAAAGGTCTTTGCAACTGATATAGTTAATTCTGTATTAACCATGACAATGCCTGAGAAGTTACAAGACCCAGGGATACCCACTATTTCTTGTATTATTAGAGACCACACGATTGAAAGGGCCCTTTTAGACCTTGGAGCCAGTGTTAACCTGCTGCCATACAGTGTGTATCAGCAGCTAGGTTAGGGGGAGCTGAAGCCCACCCCGATGGTTCTATTGATGGCTGATAGGTCTGAGAGGTAACCCATGGGAGTGGTTGAGGATGTCTTAGTAGGGGTAGATAAGTTCTTCTACCCTGCAGACGTTCTTGTTTTAGACATGGGCTGCAACAAGAGTACATCCCCACATATTTTCTGGCGGCCATTCTTGGCCACTGCCAATGCATGCATCCAATGCAGGTCTGGGATCATGGAGGTCACTTTCGGACATATGAAAGTTGAGCTTAATGTGTACAACAGTGTCACTAATTTAACTGAAGTTTGAAACATGGTGGAGGAAGGAAGCCTAGCTGTAATGCCAGAAGACATGTCCCTATTGAGGTCTTCTGTGGGCTTAGTGCAGCATTCCAAGTGGAAACCTACATTACTGCCCCTTCCTCCAACCAACAATGCACCAATCCTGCCATCCATCCAACAAGCCCTTGATCTGGAGCTCAAGAAGCTCCCAGAGACATTGAAATATGATTTCCTCGAGAAAGACGAGAAACTTCCTGTAATTATCTCCTCTTCTCTTACCAGTGAGCAAGAGGAGAAATTGCTAACAGTTTTGAGGAAGCACAAGAAAGCAATTGGCTGGACCATTGCTGATCTAGGAGGGATTGATGCATCAATCTGTATGCATAGGATTCATCTAGAGGAGGGTTCAACACCCTCCATGGAAATGCAGAGGAAACTGAATCCTCACATGCAGGAAGTGATCTTGAAAGAAATCATTAAATTACTGGATGCTGGGGTAAGTTATCCCATTTTTGATTCTGAATGAGTGGCACCTATCCAAGTGGTGCCCAAGAAATCTGGCATAACAGTGATCACAACCGAGTCTGGAGAGTTGAGACCAGCCAGGGAGACCACTGGCTGGAGAGATTACATCGATTATCAAAAACTCAACTCCAAGACCAGAAAAGACCACTTCCCTCTCCCCTTTATTGATCAAATTTTGGATAAGTTGGCTGGGAAAGCTTTTTATTATTTTCTTGATGGGTACTCAGGGTACAACCAGATCCCTGTGCACCCTCTTGATCAAGGGAAAACTAATTTTACTTGTCCTTTTGGCACCTTTGCTTACAGAAGGATGCCTTTTGGACTGTATAATGTCCCAACCACCTTTCAGAGGTGTATGTATGCCATCTTTTTTGATATGATTGATAAATTTTAGGAAATTTTTATGGATGATTTTTCAGTTTATAGGGATAGCTTTGACCAATGTCTACAACACCTCCATCTGGTCTTAAAAAGAATTGAGGAGACCAATTTAGTCTTAAATTGGGAAAAGAGTCACTTCATGGTAACACAAGGAATTGTGTTGGGCCACGTAGTCTCTAAAGTTGGAATTGAGGTAGACAAGGCCAAAGTTGACGTCATTGCAAATTTGCCACCTCCAAGAACAGTCAAACAAATCAGATCTTTCCTTGGGCATGCTGGATTCTACAGGAGGTTCATCAAAGACTTCAGCAAAATTGCTAAACCATTGTGCCACCTGCTCTGCCAGGATGTGCCCTTTGACTTTTCTGCTAAATGTCTTGAGGCTTTTGAAACCTTAAAAATTTTCCTCACCTCTGCCCCTGTACTCTAAACACCTGACTATACCCTGCCCTTTGAGTTGATGTGTGATGCATTTGACTTGGTAATAGGTGCTATCTTGGGCCAGAGAAAAGATAAGCTGCCTGTGGTCATTGCATATCTCAGCAAATCACTTGTTGAAGCTCAGCTGAACTACACAACAACTGAGAAAGAGCTTCTGACAGTAGTTTTTGCTGTGGACAAGTTTACACCTTACCTACTTGGGTTTAAAACTGTCATCTTCACTGACCACTCAGCATTAAAGTACCTACTGTCCAAGAAGGATGCAAAGCCCAGATTGATTAGATGGATACTCATGTTGCAGGAGTTTGACATCGAAATCAAGGACAAAAAGGGTGTAGAAAATGTGGTGGCTGACCACTTGTCCAGAATTATGTTAGAGAAAGGTGTTGATGACCTTGCTACAAATGATGTCTTCCCGGATGAGCAATTGTTTGCCATCCATTCTTTAGTTCCTTGGTATGCACATATTGTCAATTATCTAGTTATACGCAAGATTCCTGCCCATTGGAAAAAAATGGACAAAGACCTATTTTTCTCACAAGTCAAATTCTTTTTCTCGGAGGAACCTTGCCTGTATAAGTATTGTGCAGACCAAATCATTCGAAAATGTGTCCCCGAAAGTGATGTCCCCAGTATCTTGGCCATGTGCCATGAAAATGCTTGTGGGGGTCATTTTAGCGGGAGAAAAATAACTAACAAAGTGTTGCAGTGTGGGTTCTATTGGCCTTCTCTTTTCAGAGATGTCAATACACATTGCAAGACCTGTGAACGATGTCAGAAATTAGGAGGGCTGTCCAAACGAAACTTAATGCCTTTATAGCCCATCCTTGTTGTAGAACTGTTTGATGTGTGAGGTATTGACTTTATGGGCCCCTTTCCTCCATCAAATGGTTTTCATTTCATCTTAGTGGTAGTGGACTACATTTCCAAATGGGTAGAAGCCATTACCACAAGAACTAATGATAATCAGGTTGTGCTTAAATTTATAAAGCAGAATATCTTCTCGAGATTTGGCACCCTAGAGCCATTATCAGTGATGGGGGTAGCGATTTCTGCAACAAAAATTTTGAGAGCTTGCTCAAGAAATATTCTGTCACCCACAGGATTGGTACTCCCTACCACCCACAAATCAGTGGGCAAGTTGAAATTTCAAATAGGGAGATCAAGCACATCCTAGAGAAGACTGTGAGGATTGATAGGAAAGATTTGGCTAACAAGCTTAATGATGCACCGTGGGCTTATAGGACTGCCTATAAGACTTCCATTGATATGTCCCCATTCAGACTGGTTTATGGCAAGGCCTGTCATCTCCCAGTGGAGTTAGAACATAGGGCCTATTGGGCCATCAAACATTTAAACCTAGATCTAACTTCTGCTGGTCATAACAGGTTGCTGCAGCTGTCAGAATTGGAAGAACTAAGGATGGATGTGTATGCCAATGCCAGGATATAAAAGGAAAGGTCCAAAGCTTTCTTTGACAAGGGGCTATTGAGAAAGAGTTTCATAGCTGGTGATAAGTTTTGGTTGTTTAACTCCAAACTTAAATTTTTTCCTGGCAAATTGAAATCCAGATGGGAAGGTCCCTACATTGTCATGCATGTTTTCCCATCTGGTGCTGTGGAAATCAAGGATCCCAAGTCGGGGAGAACCTTGAAGGTGAATGGTCAGAGGCTTAAGCCTTGTTTTGAAAAACCTGCCGAACCCATGGACACCATTCACTTTCAAGGGGATCCTTCTTTAAACTGATCCACAGGTGTGTCATTACTGTATCATATGTACTTTAGTTTTGGTAGATTTATCTTGCTTTCTTTTGTTTATATTCTCTAGGATTTGTTAGTGGTCCCATTTGAATCTAGACCTATCTGGTTTGAACTTTCATGCTTGGTTTGATGCTTACTGATCTTTAATTGATAAATTTTATTTGAATGCATAATATGGGAGGTTGATTTTTGTCGTCCTTGCTTGAATGGTTGATTTTTAAAGTGTCTAGAGGTATCCATGGTGAAAGTCATGCCTAGGATCCAACCATAGCACATATGCAAAAGGGCAACAAGGGCCCGTGAGCTCCGGCTCACCCCTCTCTTCCTCTACCTTCTTGGTGTCTCCTCCGTCCAAGGATTCAAGCCGTTACGCCGCCGAAATTTCGGTTTGGCTCAAAGCTTGATAGGACCGTATTGCCTTCGGGCAAGGGGAAACTCTGCCCGTTTTATTTTCATTTTTGGCCATAGATAGAGACCGCTACATGCGGGTTGATCGGGTGCCTAAACCCTTCCTGATCGATAACCGAAGCCCCTACCCTAGAGCCTTTGGCAAAGACCGGTAAATCAGAGTCATATTTAGCACTTCAGTGCTCAAAATATCGATTTGAAGGTTTCCCAGGTCACAAAAAGCTCCGGGTGGCGACTCTACATTTTCGTCAAAGGCGAGCGCATCGCTGCGACGGGTTCGAGAGGATCGATGGTCGCACAGATGGCGACTCTGCTGGGGATATCATCCTAGCGCTTCCCCTCTTGTTGGCCTTTCCTTCTATTTTATTTCTCCTTTGAAGATTCCATAGCAGTTGATTAGGATAGTTACAAATTTTGTTAAGTGTAATGTGCCTGCGAATAGTCTTCCCTGCTGTTGGTGTGCGTGCATGTTAGGAAGGAGGTCCCTTAGTCCTACATTAGAGCCAGCTAACCCTGCGATAGAAAGGGGTAGAAGACCGAGAAGGCACAGATACACCACAGTCAAGCCCCCTATTGAAATTGAGACAATAGTTATGGGTGAAGAGCAACCTAGAACATTGAAGGAATTGAATGCTCCGGATGATTACAATTCTCCATTCAGCATCCAATTCCCAGATGTTCAGGGAAACTACGAGATCAAAACTTCCATCATCCAAATGCTTCCCTCTTTCCATGGGCTTAGTAAGGAAGACCCTTACAAGCACATTGACCAGTTCTTGACCCTGTACACGACATTCTCCATTGCTGATTTGGGACCAGAAGCCACTAGGTTAAGGCTCTTTCCTTTCTCCCTAAAGGACAGGGCCTTGACCTGGTTATCTACTCTCCCAAACAACAACATCACTTCCTGGAAAGACCTCCAGACAAGATTTTTGTCTAAATTTTTCCCAGAGATTAAAACCAGCCAGTTGAGGAAAGGCATACTTGCTTTTGCCCAATCCCCAACTGAAGATTTTAATCAAGCCTGGGACAGATTTAAGGAGACTCTCAAACAATGTCCCCACCACAAGATCCCTAATTGACAGCTTGTTCAGAGCTTCTACAATGGGATTGATGAGAAGAGCAGAGAGATGGTAGATGTCTCTTGTGGTGGAACGTACATGCATAAAACAACTGATGAGGCATGGGACTTGTTCGAGGTCATTAGCGAAAATGCTTTCCAGAAGAGGTCCTCATCTAGAACTGTTCAAGAGCCTTCTCCTAAGCTGGGGCTGGCTGAAACTTCTAAAGGAAAGATGTATGAAGTTAGGGGAAACGATGACCTGAGAATGCAGATAGCCAATCTTTCGGATAAATTTGATAAACTTTTGACTGTGGTGCAGCCTAGAATGGTTGCACAAGTGATGGAGGCATGTCTGATATGCCAATCTCCACAACACATAGTGGAAGAGTGCCTATCTGCGGGGCAATACCCTGAGTACGAAATGGAACAGGCTGCTGTTGCCCAATCTTTTGGACAACAACAATCTGGTGACTACAATAAACAACCATATGGATACCAACACTGAAATACTGGTTACCAATGGAGAGACCACCCAAATTTGAGGTGGAGGCAAGATAATTATATGCAGTTACAACAGATGTTGGCCTTACCTCAAAGACCACAACAGCAGTTTAACCAGGGTTATGCCCCAAGGTCGAATTTCCAGCAGCAACAGCAGCCGCAGCAACAAAATCAATTAGTAGTTCCCCCACCTCAACCCCGAAGTGCTTCTTTCGAGGACCAGGTTTTGGCCCAATTGTAAAGCCTTGGACCCTTGAATCAGATTGTGACTTCTCACAGTCAAAGCATAAAGAAGATAGAAGACCAATTAGGCCAAATAGTCAATTCCTTGGCTAAAAGAGAAGAGGGCAGGTTGCCAAGCCAGC
This sequence comes from Chloranthus sessilifolius, assembly GCA_021018995.1. Taxonomy (NCBI): domain Eukaryota; kingdom Viridiplantae; phylum Streptophyta; class Magnoliopsida; order Chloranthales; family Chloranthaceae; genus Chloranthus; species Chloranthus sessilifolius. Next base: position 31,339,099 of record CM037598.1, read on the forward strand.
CAGTAGCCAACCCTAAGGGCCAGTATTCGATTGGAGAAGGCTCCTCAAATTTTTAGGGAGCTAATGCCATCACATCCCTAAGGTCTGGCAGGTTGGTAGACAACCAGGTAGGAAAGGAATAAGGAGAAGTCATTCCCAAGGAACTGTCGAGTGAAAATGAAAGAGACTTTGTTAGAGCACAGAGTCAAGAACTGTCTGCTACCCTTCAACAAGGGAAAAATAAAGAGGTTGTAGTTGAGCATCAGTAGGAGATAAAAGTAGAAAAAAGAAAAAAATAAAAATTCAGTCACAGGCTTGCAGTTGAGGAACCAGCAGTACCTCAGCTACCATTTTCTCAAGCTTTGAGTGGCCCTGCCCCTTTTGATAAGGGGCAGGCACAGATCAAGGAAATGATGGAGACCTTTAAGCAGGTCAAGATAAATTTATCCCTGCTTGATGCAATCCGACAGGTCCCAGCCTATGCAAAATTTCTGAAAGACCTTTGTACTCAGAAAATGAAGGCCAGAGGCCATTTGTCCAAAAAGGTCTTTGCAACTGATACAGTTAATTCTGTATTAACCATGACAATGCCTGAGAAGTTACAAGACCCAGGGATACCCACTATTCCCTGTATTATTAGAGACCACACGATTGAAAGGGCCCTTTTAGACCTTGGAGCCAGTGTTAACCCTTTGCCGCCATACGTGTGTATCGTGACTAGGTTTGGGGAGCCAGCCCACCCCCATTGTTCTATTGATGGCTGATAGGTCTGAGAGGAAACCCATGGGAGTGGTTGAGGATGTATTAGTGGGGGTAGATAAGTTCTTCTACCCTGCAGACTTTCTTGTGTTAGACATGGGCTGCAACAAGAGTACATCCCCGATACCTGTATTTCTGGGCAGACCATTCTTGGCCACTGCCAATGCATGCATCCAATGTAGGTCTGGGATCATGGAGGTCACTTTTGGACATATGAAAGTTGAGCTTAATGCGTGCAAAGTACCCTCAGTTGGACAATGAGGAATGCTTTGCAGTGGATGTACTAGAAGAAATTGTTGAAGAAGAACTGCCCACTCTGCTGGAGTGAGGCAACATTATCACTAATTTAACTGAAGTTCGGAACATGGTGGAGGAAGGAAGCCTAGCTTTAATGCCAGAAGACATGTCCCTATTGAGGTCTTCTATGGGCTTAGTGCAGCATTCCAAGTGGAAACCTACATTGTTGCCCCTTCCTCCAACCAACAATGCACCAATCCTGCCATCCATCCAACAAGCCCCTGATCTGGAGCTCAAGAAGCTCCCAGAGACATTGAAATATGCTTTCCTCGAGAAAGATGAGAAACTTCCTATAATTATCTCCTCTTCTCTTACTATTGAGCAAGAGGAGAAATTGCTAATAGTTTTGAGGAAGCACAAGAAAGCAATTGGCTGGACCATTGCTGATCTAGGAGGGATTGGTGCATCAATCTGTATGCATAGGATTCATCTAGAGGAGGGCTCAACACCCTCCAAGGAAATGCAGAGGAAACTGAATCCTCACATGCAGGAAGTGATCTTGAAATAAATCATTAAATTACTGGATGCTGGGGTAATTTACCCCATTTCTAATTCTGAATGGGTGGCACCTATCCAAGTGGTGCCCAAGAAATCTGGCATAACAGTGATCACAACCGAGTCTGGAGAGTTGAGACCAGCCAGGGAGACCACTGGCTGGAGAGTTTGCATCGATTATAAAAAACTCAACTCCAAGACCAGAAAAAATCACTTCCCTCTCCCCTTTATTGATCAAATTTTGGATAAGTTGGCTGGGAAAGCTTTTTATTATTTTCTTAGTGGGTACTCAGGGTACAACCAGATCCCTGTGCACCCTCTTGATCAAGGGAAAACTACTTTTACTTGTCCTTTTGGCACCTTTGCTTACAGAAGAATTCCTTTTGGACTGTGTAATGTCCCAGCCACCTTTCAGAGGTGTTTGTATGCCATCTTTTCTGATATGATTGATAAATTTTTGGAAATTTTTATGGATGATTTTTTAGTTTATAGGGATAGCTTTGACCAATGTCTACAACACCTCCATCTGGTCTTAAAAAGAATTGAGGAGACCAATTTGGTCTTAAGTTGGGAAAAGAGTCAATCATGGTAACACAAGGAATTGTGTTGGGCTATGTAGTCTCTAAAGATGGAATTGAGGTAGACAAGGCCAAAGTTGACCTCATTGCAAATTTGCCACCTCCAAGAACAGTTAAACAAATCAGATCTTTCCTTGGGCATGCTGGATTCTACAGGAGGTTCATCAAAGACTTCAGCAAAATTGCTAAACCATTGTGCCACCTGCTCTGCCAGGATGTGCCCTTTGACTCTTCTGCTAAATGTCTTGAGGCTTTTAAAACTTTAAAAATTTGCCTCACCTCTGCCCCTGTACTCTAAACACCTGACTATACCCTGCCCTTTGAGTTGATGTGTGATGCATCTGACTTGGCAATAGGTGCTGTCTTGGGCCAAAGAAAAGATAAGCTGCCTGTGGTCATTGCATATCTCTCAAAGAATCACTTGTCAAGCTCAAATTGAACTACACAACAACTGAGAAAGAGCTTCTGGCAGTAGTTTTTGCTGTGGACAAGTTTAGACCTTACCTACTTGGGTCTAAAATTGTCATCTTCACTGACCACTCAGCATTAAAGTACCTACTGTCCAAGAAGGATGCAAAGCCCAGATTGATTAGATGGATACTCCTGTTGCTGGAGTTTGACATCGAAATCAAGGACAAAAAGGGTGTAGAAAATGTGGTGGCTAACCACTTGTCCAGAATTATGTTAGAGAAAGTGCTGATGACCTTGCTATAAATGATGTCTTCCCGGATGAGCAATTGTTTGCCATCCATTCTTTAGTTCCTTGGTATGCACATATTGTCAATTATCTAGTTATACACAAGATTCCTGCCCATTGGAAAAAAATGGACAAAGACCTATTTTTCTCACAAGTCAAATTCTTTTTCTGGGAGGAACCTTGCTTGTATAAGTATTGTGCAAACCAAATCATTCAAAAATGTGTTCCTAAAAGTGATGTCCCCAGTATCCTGGCCATGTGCCATGAAAATGCCTGTGGGGGTCATTTTAGTGGGAGAAAAACAACTAACAAAGTATTGCAGTGTGGGTTCTATTGGCCTTCTCTTTTCAGAGATGTCAATACACATTGCAAGACCTGTGAACGATGTCAGAAATTAGGAGGGCTGTCCAAACGAAACTCAATGCCTTTTCAGCCCATCTTTGTTGTAGAACTATTTGATGTGTGAGGTATTGACTTTATGGGCCCCTTTCCTCCTTCAAATGGTTTTCGTTTCATCTTAGTGGCAGTGGGCTATATTTTCAAATGGGTAGAAGCCATTACCACAAGAACTAATGATAATCAGGTTGTCCTTAAATTTATAAAGCAGAATATCTTCTCGAGATTTGGCACCCCTAGAGCTATTATCAGTGATGGGGGTAGCGATTTCTGCAACAAAAATTTTGAGAGCTTGCTCAAGAAATATTCTGTCACCCATAGGATTGCTACTCCCTATCACCCACAAATCAGTGGGCAAGTTGAAATTTCAAATAGGGAGATCAAGCACATCCTAGAGAAGACTGTGAGGACTGATAGGAAAGATTTGGCTGACAAGCTTAATGATGCACTGTGGGCTTATAGGACTGCCTATAAGACTCCCATTGATATGTCCCCATTTAGACTAGTTTATGGCAAGGCCTGTCATCTCCCAGTGGAGTTAGAACATAAGGCCTATTGGGCCATCAAACATTTAAACCTAGATCTAACTTCTGCTGGTCATAATAGGTTGTTGCAGCTGTCAGAATTGGAAGAACTAAGGATGGATGCGTATGCCAATGCCAGGATCTAAAAGGAAAGGTCCAAAGCTTTCTTTGACAAGGGGCTGTTGAGAAAGAGTTTCATAGCTGGTGATAAGGTTTGGTTGTTTAACTCCAAACTTAAATTTTTTCCTGGCAAATTGAAATCCAGATGAGAAGGTCCCTACATTGTCATGCATGTTTCCCCATCTGGTGCTGTGGAAATCAAGGATCCCAAGTCTGGGAGAACCTTGAAGGTGAATGGTTAGAGGCATAAGCCTTGTTTTGAAAAACTTGCCGAACCCATGGACACCATTCACTTTCAAGGGGATCCTTCTTTAAACTGATCCACAGGTGTGTCATTACTGTATCATATGTACTTTGATTTTGGTAGATTTATCTTGCTTTCTTTTGTTTATATTCTCTAGGATTTGTTAGTGGTCCCATTTGAATCTAGACCTATCTGGTTTGAACTTTTCATGCTTGGTTTTATGCTTACTGATCTTTAATTGATAAATTTTGTCTGAATTCATAATATGGGAGGTTGATTTTTGTCATCCTTGCTTGAATGGTTGATTTTTAAAGTGTTTAGAGGTATCCACGTTGAAAGTCATGCCTAGGATCCAACCACAGCACATATGCAAAAGGGCAGAACAGAGAGCACATGCTCTTTGTTTTATACTTTGTTGTCGCTGGGCCCAAAAAGAAGCCTGAGAGACTCTCGCGCACTACAGACAACATACTTCATCAGCTGTCGTGAGATTCTAAAGCTGTCGCAAGATTCATGTGCACCTGAGAACCTCTCGTGCAATCCACATAGAGCTATTCGTTAGTTTTCGCGAGATTCATAGGCTATCGCAAGGTTCAGCAGGACACCTGGGAGACTCGCGCAATTCAACAGAAATACTTCATTTGCTGTCGCGAGATTCAAAGTGAACCTCAGAGCTTTTCGGGCAATCCAAATGGAGACCTGGGAGCCGCTCGCACAATTCACATGAATTCATCTCACACTGTCGCGCGCTCCAAGGTCAACCTGGGGGATTGTCGCGCAATCCAGATTGAATAAACACCTTCACTAGGTTCATTTCCAATCCCGCGACTAAATGTTCCAAAGCGCGCTAAGCTTGGCGATAAGTATTTTAACCCCGTGCTTGTCTCCCTTTCCAGTATTCTCTTCCTTCTTTCCTCTGAGAAACCCTAGCTTCTGGCACTCTCCCCCCTCTCTCCTCTAGTATCAATCCTACAGCTCATCATTCACTCCGTGAATCTGCAGAGTTGTTCCTAGCATCACCCCATCTATTGCCCTCTGATCAGAGATCTCGCGGTGCCCTGTGCGTCAGATCAAACCTAACCCTAGGATTTTAAGGTAAGCACTTAGATCTCTGTCTCCATTCCTCATATTCGAAGATAGAGTTTGAAATGGCTTCCAAGAGTGCACAGAAGAGAAAGGGGAAAGATAAGGCCCCTGCTGAGACCACCCCTAAGAAGGCCAAGACTTCAAAGTCACCCAAAAAAGGGAAGGAAGTGGTTGAGGAGGCAGAGGAACCAACCTCAAAGTTTTCTACTCCTTCTGAGCTCATGGCTTCGATCCCATTGGAGTCTGAGATAACTTTTGACCTACCATTTTTTGAGAAGGAACCTCTCTCTGCCCCCGTCGTGCAATTTATGAGCAAAGTGGGCCTGATACCCTTGATGAGAGGAATTCCAGCAGTAGCCTACCCTAGGCTAGTGCAACTGTTTTATCAGCACATCAGAGTCAAGAAGGACAAAGATGGACAAATGTGCTTGCTGGTGCTGATTGACGATTTTGAGATGCTAGTGAACCCCAAGGTGATTGCTGAAGTTTTGGGCATCCCAGCCGCATTCGACCCTAGATGTGGATATGGCCCCCCCTGAGTGCATCAATTGATACAATTGCACGGGCTTTAACTAGAGGTTTAAAGGCCACAGGGGATTCAATCAGAAGGAGAGAATTGGAGCCGAAACTCCTCTTCATTGACCAAGTCCCGCGAAAGAACATATACTACTCAGGACATCAGCAGGAGAGGTGAACTCCCATTGCCGATGCTGTTTATTCGTTCTCTCTTGGCCATGGCTTTCATGCAGCCTGGCTCATCTTCGAGGCAATGAAAGACATAGTGGAGAAGATAGGGTAGAAAAAGAAGCCTCTCACACTCCCTTATGCCAGGGTCATTACCTTGCTGCTACTGAAGGGGGGGTACAAGATAGCGAAAAATGAGCAGACTTCTATCCTTGCCCTTACTACTTTTGCCAAGAGGCAATGGGGAATCAGCAGGAGCCTGATGGAGGTCTAGAAGAAGAAGAAAGCTGAGGCTCAAGTCCTTCCCAAATAAGTAGAAGAGGCAGCTGGAACAAGGTCTACTCCTGCTACCAAGGAGGTGCTCACAGAGCCTGTTACCACCAATGCTGCAGCAGCCTCTATTTCTCCTCCACCTTCTCCTCCTGCATCCACTATCCCTCTTCCTTCTCTCTCTCACCCTCCTCTGTCCTCATCATCTATGCCCACTCCTCCTTCACCTGTGATTGGTACCTGCAGAGTTGTCCTATAAAAAATAAAAGACCATTGAGACAATCCCCACTATCTCCCAGACACCACCCTCAATCCCTTCTATCCCCATTGACGCAACCCACCTTGATGCAGACACCACCCCAGCCATACCTACTACCTCCCCACTCCCAGACATTGACTTAACCCTTAACACATTCATAGGCTTCCAAGCCTTTCTGGCTACCTTCCTTGACACAATGCCTACCCTCCCAGACTCCCCAACTACATCACACCATCACTCACCAGAACCCCACTTTCCACCATGCACCTACCTCACCTTTCCAACCAGTGCCCTCTTCTTCACAGACTCAACCTCCCAGCCCTGACACACTGACACTTATTCTATCCCTTATCCAAGACATCCAATCCCAATTATCCACCACTACCCAAACACAGGACCAAATGTAGACTGAACTCACCTCCATCCAATCCACCCTTCATACATTAACCAACCCACCCATCCCTCAACAATTCCCTACAATCCCACTGGTCCTTTCCACTGACAAAGAGACCTAGACAGACTTCAACCCTGACACACTGACACTTATCCTATCCCTTATCCAAGACATCCAATCTCAATTATTCACCACTACCCAAACACAGGACTAAATGTAGACTGAACTCACCTCCATCCAATCCACCCTTCAGACATTAACCAACCCACCCATCTCTCAATAATTCCCTACAACCCCATTGGTCCTTTCCACTGACAAAGAGACCCAGACAGACTTCAACCCTGACTCACAACCCCCCCCCACCACCAGCACTCCCTTTCATCCCCACAACCCCACCATTCTCTTTCATCCCTCTCACAATTCCTATTTCCCCCCATCCCCCTTCTCCTCTTGAGCCTCCTCCATTTCCTTTCTCCCTATACCGTCCATCCCCTCTTATCTTACCCCCCCCCACATTCACTGACAAATTTACACAAACAGACCCATAACTTATCCCCCTCCCCCCACAACTAGACTTACCCACTGTTATCCCCCCTCCCCCCAGGACCAATCACAGTTTGCTCCTTCCACTTCCTATTTGCCCATCGCACCCAAACATTTTTTTTACAGCCCTTCTTACCTCACCATCCTCCATCACATGAGGGATAATCCTTATCTTAGGAAGGATGTCCTGAGGGGCATGGCCAAACTGCGCCAGTCCATTGAGACCCCCCTGCTGCAGCAGATTGATACAATGAAGGAGGCCCACAAAAAGCAACTACTGGGCATCTCCTTGGGGTGGACAAATATCCTGAAGGCCTATCAGAAGGCCAAAGCTTCAGTTACTTATAATGAGTTGAACTTGGAACTGAAAAAAGCCAACACTACTGCAGAGAAGGCTAAAGTAAGACTTTTTTAGAAGAGGCTCAACAATGTACATGAGATCTTCAGAATCCAAAAGGAAATCCATGAGAATGACCTCCTCAAACACAAAATCCAAATAATCTCATTGGAATCTGCATTGGCTGCTGCCAGAAATGCTCCTCTGCAGCCCACCCCACTCTCTGTTCATATGCCTGACCCAGAGCCTCAAGCTTCTCCAGCTCCAGCTGCCTAGTTTGAGGAGGCACAACCTAAGACCCAACAAGAAAAAGGGAAGGCCCCAGCCTCCACCTACCAAGGCCTCTGCTGCACCTCCGCAAGAGCAAACTTATCCTAAGCAGAGGAAAGTCACTGCTAAGAGGTCTGTTCCCAAAGCTACCTCTATCAAAATTGGCAAAGAGCCAGCTGTCCAGTTTGAAGAGGCAAAACCCCCTGGCCAGCCTGAGCCCAAAGCAAAAGGGAAGTCCCCTGTGGCCCCCATAGAACCTGACAAAGGTAAATCCCCTGTAACCCCCCCTGCAAAGCGGACAGGAAAAGCTCCTCAAGAGCCCAAGGAACTAAAATTACTTAAGAAACCAAAAGTAAAGGTGAGGGCACCTAAAGCTCCTACTGCCAAGAAAATACCAACCGAAGCAAAGAAGGCACGGGAAGAAAAGAAGAAACAGGACAAAGCTGCCCTTAGGGAACATGCTAAAAGGATGGGCTAGGATTTCTTTATCGATTCAGGTTCAGATGCTTCCTCTTAGAGTAGCTTAGATTATACTTAGATTGTAATTACAATTGTACATGTTTTTCCAGTTAATATAATTTTTCTTTTTTTGTATTCTATTGATCTATTCTGTGTGCTTCTCTATTTTCATCTTCATCTCTTTCGATTTTGTCATGAGAGATGTATGTCAGGTGGTTATAATCCTTTTAAATAATAATCCATGTGCAAGGTAGATATCGATGGCAACTGACTGGATGAAAGTATAGGATTCAAATATTTTCATGTTCATATTCGTGTGCCCTGTCTGTGCTTCCTCACGGAGTCCTACCGCCCGCAAGGCACAACAATTCCACACTTTCCACTGTGCAGCTGTGCGATACACAGGATCCCCTTAAATTCCAAGCCAATCTTTAAACCTTCATTTATTGTGCACTCTCTTTTCCCATAATCGGTTGTGCGTTTCTTCATTCCCCACACAATGATCATTTATTGCCAAGCTTGGAAAGGGACAAAACTTTAAATCGGCCGATTCATGTTCCACCGTCCAACTCTTTTAAATCGACCCTTAGTTCCCCTTTATCTCATCCTTCATCTTCTAACCCTAGCTGTCCGGCCCTCCTCACAATTATGGCGGATGACAAACCCTTCGGGTTCCCCATCAAATTCTACCCCATCTGGGAGGATCCCCCACCGCCTCCAGAACCGGACCCGTTACAATTTCTTTGGGATGAGTATGACAAAGTACAGCGGATTCTGGCAAAGGAGGAGAAGAAAAAGGAGAAGAGAGCGAAGAAGAAGCAAAAGATTGACCCCCCTGCCTCTCCCCCACCATCTTCCCCCAACTCCCCCCCACCGACTCCCCCATGATCCATGTTCTTCCCCCTCTCTTCTTTTTTTATTTTTTCTGTAATAATTTTTCTTTTATAATGAACGTTTTCTTTTTGCTCTAGATTGTTCAGTGTAGCATTTTTTGTAGTATTTCTATTTCTCTATTTTCTTCTCTGTTTCTTTCTTCTCTATAGTAGCTACTGCACTTTCTCACCTTTGAACCAGTGTGGATACTGCTCCTCAAGGTTTGGGGTGTGGCAGGATAGGTTTGCCAATAGAATAGTTAATTTTAGTGCAGTAATGGTGGTAAAAAATGAGATGAATAAAGTTAATTTCCACTTAACTTGATACAATGAGAAAACTTATAAAAATTTAAATATTTTTGTAGATTTTTCGAAACAGAAAAAGTTAAAAATCTTGACACCACCATGAAGCTAATATTAGAAAAATTTTCAGTTAGTACTCAGTGAACCTAAGAGAAGAGAAACAGATGAAAATACACCCCATGGGTTAAATTTGATGACCATACCTAGTGAGATTTGGGCCCAACATTTTCTTTTGAAGAGTATTTTTGGCATTATTTCTGCTCTAAGGACTGATTGAATCAAGACTTTTTCACTAGAAGTTATGCACCTCCAAATCAAAACTAATTGACAACACTCATGATACTAAGGAAATGATCCAAGGCCCTCATTTGGACAGTTTGAGCCTGAAAATCCAACCTTTTAAAAATTGCCCTTTTGCATATACTAGTTGAGCCTTAAAATCATACATTTCTTTCACAAACACCAGAATACTTGCACCTTAACCTCATAATCTGATTCAACCTCACCCTCACTCTGAGAATTCAGAAGGTAAAGGAGAAGGAGTAAAGATAGTGAGAATGGTCCAACATTCTGTGGAAGGTGAAGAAAAGCAACTTGTGAATAGCTGTGTATCAATGGTAGTTGTGTGGCAGTATCATAAAAAATAAATAAAAAGAATGAATAAAAATAAAAAGAGAAAAAGAAAGAGAAGTCTAGAGAACAACATCATTTGAAAATTGAAAAGAAGAGGAGAAGCTGGCCACTTTGAGTCTGAATTATAAAAAGAAAGATGAAGTTTTTGCTGAAATGAAGGTTGTGAAGTCATGAATCACTCCTTACCTTACTGATTTCTTAGTTTGGATTCCCTTTTTACCCCTTTATTCTTTACATCCCTCAACCATAAGCCACATTACAACCCATTCAAAAAGATCTTGTGGATCCAAAGTTAAATGAGCTATCATGTGGAGATGAGGAGTTGTCCAATCTATGGTAAAAATTCTTGAAGATGTCAGAAATTAGAAGCTTTGCCTATGCTCATGCTTGCAGGCCCATTTGGGGTCTGTAACTGCTCTTGAGCTGTTTTGAATGTGAACACCCTCAGGTTATTAATGTTGAGAGATAGCCCTAGTGAGAATTGGGTCTGAATTTAAACCTCATTGGGGTTGTATCCAACCTGAATTTTGAATTAAAGGCAAGCTGGGTACTGATTTTTATACATTAAAATTCTAATGATAAATGAACGGTGGTAAGACAAACACATGTTAACTTTTAAGTTTTAAATGACTTGCAACATTGTTGCAGTTTCCTCTAAGTGTTAAATTTTTTTTTTTGTGTGGAATGAAGCTTTAAACATCGAAATCTGTGTTGTCATTATCTGCATTATACTTAATTGATTCTAATGGTGAAGTTTGTGGGTGTCTTCACTGAAAACCCTCAGGAGACTTCACTCCTCCACTAGGGATCACCTAGGGGTTTAAAAGGCTTGGTACATATGCTAAATGTACTCGTGATCCCTATGAAAGTGGCATTTAATTACAGCTTTGCTAAGGGACTAGCAAAGATTAGGTTTGGGGGTGTGTTAAGACCTGAAAAGTATCACTTTTCACCCCTTAACTTAATCTCTGTTAGACCCTTAACCATTTAATAAATGTGTTTTAAGTCTATTCTGTAGGTAATAAGCAGCAGCTGCAAATAAACCCCTAACCATGCCAAGAAGCCTACTGCTGACCCAGAAGCCCCTCAGAAGTGTGAAGGTTAAACCTAGACAGAGAATTGGCTGCAGCAGAGGCACAACAAAGCAGAAATAAATCAAGGAGAATGCCTCGCACAGATGTCGTAGGGCTCAATCAAATAAGAAAGAATACATCGTGCATTTATCGTAGGCTTCTGAAGGGAGCACCCCAACCGGTCGCGCAGTCTTCACACCATTCACGCACAGATGGATGTCAGCAGGGAGTAAAAAGAATACTTCGCGAGGTTCTCGCGAGGCTCAGTCTTAAGCGCTCGCGCAGCTTAAGAGATGAGTTTTCAACCTTCGTGTAATTCATTGAATAGAGAGAGCTCCAGGCATTCCAGCGCGACTGTCGTGCAGTGGCCGCGGGACACATACTTTCAAGGAACTGCTCGCGCGATCCAAAAGCCTATGTACATTGTTCTCTTTGCGAGGATCGCCATGGGTTTCATCACGGAACGAACTGCGCGTGTAATTCTCGCACCATTCAAATGGAAAGACCAATCCCTCGACATCAATTCTATCACGCAGCAAGACCTGTAAACCTTTTTTACCCAGCGAGGATAGGGTTCTAAACTTCTCCACACTTTTGTAAGGGCAATCTGGGAATCTCCAGCAATTAGGGCACGCACTCTAATGCTCTAATCTTTGTGCACACACCCCGAGGCATCCAAGGGATAAGAATGGGCCACAATAGCATTGATGAAATTAGGGTTTTCCTAACCCTAATTCAGAGAGAATTGACTGCTATATAAGCCTAAGCCTAGTTTAGGTTTAAGAGACTTTTGTTCTCGATTTCTGTGCTTCTTCTTAAAACCGACTATAGAATTACAGTAGGCTAAGGTTAGGGTCTAAGAGTTTTTCTTTTTACTTTTTTCCTTCTCTCCATAGTCCAGCACTTGCTAGTTATGCCTTTTGTATGATTATATGGTATAGTTTTTAATGGAGTTTTGTAATAGGATCTATTTCATGTATGGGATGGTGTTTTTGTTGTGAGTTGTTCTGTACAAGGCTGCTGCCTTGAGATCCTCCAATGCTAAGTTATATTGTAAGCAATGGAGGATTGCTTTTAAGGCTTTATTTAGATCCAAGTGACCTGCGTGTCCAGGTTAGGCACATTGCAGGCCTTCCCCCACCACAGGATCCACTAAATCTGAATCCATATGAGAGCTAGAGCTGGTAGCGCTATGAACATGGCGGTAGCAGCAATGTTCTTGTTCTGTCTTAGACCTCTGTGGATAGTCTGTGACCATTCAAGTGGACAGATTATAGCCCTAGGGTGAGGCTAATCCACAGATCTAAGACAGATTCTTCTTCTTTGCACTTGTGCTTGTAGCCTTGTGAGAGATTGTGCAGAGACAGACTCCCCTATATTTGTATAGACCCACCATCAGATTGCAGATCTGAGTTGGCTGTAGAGATTGTAGGTTTGTGACTGGATCACTGCTGTCTTTCTAAAGTAGTGAACAACCAAGCTTAAAAGCTAGTACTCAAACTCTTGCTGGTCATGTGTGTCCAGGCTCGTGCACTTTGTAGGCCTAGCCCCACACACAGAACTTTAGAGGTTGAGATTCCTATGGATTCTTGAGCTTGTAGCCTGGATGATGTAGTGCCTACAACGATAATTCTTTTTCTAACCCATCTCTGGATTGTGGTTCCCCTATTGGATAGTCTGTGACCATTTAAGTGGACAGGTTATAGCCATAAGGGATTGGATCATGGCACTGGGATGAGTTGGACTCTTTCTCTTCTTTGATGATAATGTAGCCATTGGACATGACTTCTGTAGCAGCAGATCTGAGTATGAGTTATAAGACCCATCAAATCTGTACCTAATAGCATACTTCTCACCCTTTTATATTTATTTTCTCACACTCCATCCTCTTTCTGAGCCCTTTATGTAGTTTAGATATTAAGTTATCTTAGGATTTAGATTATAGTGACCTTAAATCCCCTTCCATTTAGGATTGCCAGATCTGTAGTCAGATCTGGAGAGCCTACTAAAGATAGCTCCCTTGGAGCTTTAGATCAACCTTCCTTGTGGGATAAACTCTTACTTATCAAAACTTGCTACAACAGGCCCTGTATCTTACAGGACTGTGCATATTTTAGGCTTGCTGCTTTTCACTCCACCTTTCATTCATTTTCATTCACCCCATTCTTATCATTGTCTCCAATAAAGTCAGTAGCAAGCACTTCAAATAGCCTAAATAGTTCCAATCATTGATAATGGCTCTAGGGGTGCCAAATCTCGAGAAGATATTCTGCTTTATAAACTTGAGGACAACCTGATTATCATTAATTCTTGTGGTAATGGCTTCTTCCCATTTGGAAACGTAGTCCACTGCCACTAAGATGAAATGAAAACCATTTGAATGAGGAAAGGGGTCCATAAAGTGAATACCCCACATATCAAATAGTTCTACAACAAGGATGGGCTGTAAAGGCATTGAGTTTCGTTTGGACAGCCCTCCTAATTTCTAACATCTTTCCCAGGTCTTACAGTGTGTATTGGCATCTCTGAAAAGAGAAGGCCAATAGAACCCACACTGTAACACTTTGTCAGCTATTTTTCTCCCACTAAAATGACCCCCATAGGCATTTTCATGGCACATGGCCAGAATACTGGGGACATCACTTTGGGGAACACATTTCTGAATGATTTGGTCTGCACAATACTTATACAAGTAAGGTTCCTCTCAGAAAAAGAATTTGACCTGTGAGAAAAACATGTCTTTGTCCATTTTTGTCCAATGGGCAGGAATCTTGCCTATAACTAGATAATTGACAATATGTGCATACCAAGGAACTAAAGATTGGATGGAAAACAGTTGCTCATCCTGGAAGACATCATTTGTAGCAAGGTCATCAGCACCTTTCTCCAACATAATTCGGGACAAGTCGTCAGCCACCATATTTTCTACACCCTTTTTATCCTTGATTTTGATGTCAAACTCCTGCAACAGGAGTATCCATCTAATTAATTTGGGCTTTGCATCCTTCTTGGACAGTAGGTACTTTAATGCTGAGTGGTCAGTGAAGAAGACAGTTTTAGACCCAAGTAGGTAAGGTCTAAACTTGTCCACAGTAAAAACCACTGCCAGAAGCTCTTTCTCAGTTGTTGTGTAGTTCAGATGAGCTTCAGCAAGTGATTTGCTAAGATATGCAATGACCACAGGCAGCTTATCTTTTCTCTGGCCCAAGACAGCACCTATTGCCAAGTCAGATGCATCACACATCAACTCAAAGGGCAGGGTATAGTCAGGTGTTTGGAGTACAGGGGCAGAGGTGAGGCAGATTTTTAAAGTTTCAAAATCCTTAAGACATTCAACAGAAAAGTCAAAGGGCACATCCTGGCAGAGGAGGTGGCACAATGGTTTAGCAATTTTGCTGAAGTCTTTTGATGAACCTCCTGTAGAATCCAACATGCCCAAGGAAAGATCTGATTTGTTTGACTATTCTTGGAGGGGGCAAATTTGCAATGAGGTCAACTTTGGCGTTGTCTACCTCAATTCCATCTTTAGAGACTACATGGCCCAACACAATTCCTTGTGTTACCATAAAGTGACTCTTTTCTCAACTTAAGACTAAATTGGTCTCCTCACATCTTTGTAAGACCTTGTGGAGGTATTGCAGACATTGGGTAAAGCTATCCCCATAAACCGAAAAATCATCCATAAAAATTTCTAAGAATTTGTCAATCATATCAGAAAAGATGGCATACATACATCTCTGAAAGGTGGCTGGGGCATTACACAGTTCAAAAGGCATCCTTCTGTAAGCAAAGGAGCCAAAAGGACAAGTAAAAGTGGTTTTCTCTTGATCAAGAGGGTGCACAGGGATCTGGTTGTACCCTGAGTACCCATCAAGAAAATAGTAAAAAGCTTTCCCAACCAACTTATCCAAAATTTGATCAATAAAGGGGAGGGGGAAGTGGTCTTTTCTGGTCTTGGAGTTGAGTTTTCGATAATCGATGTAAACTCTCCAACCAGTGGTCTCCCTGGCTGGTCTCAACTCTCCAGACTCGGTTGTGATCACTGTTATGCCAGATTTCTTGGGCACCACTTGGATAGGTGCCACCCATTCAGAATTAGAAATGGGGTAAATTACTCCAGCATCCAGCAATTTAATGATTTCTTTCAGGACCACTTCCTGCATGTGAGGATTCAGTTTCCTCTGTATTTCCCTAGAGGGTGTTGAGCCCTCCTCTAGATGAATCCTATGCATACAGATTGATGCATCAATCCCTCCTAGATCAGCAATGGTCCAGCCAATTGCTTTCTTGTGCTTCCTCAAAACTGTTAGCAATTTCTCCTCTTGCTCATTGGTAAGAGAAGAGGAGATAATTACAGGAACTTTCTCGTCTTTCTCGAGGAAAGCATATTTCAATGTCTCTGAGAGCTTCTTGAGCTCCAGATCAGGGGCTTGTTGGATGGATGGTATGATTGGTGCATTGTTGGTTGGAGGAAGGGGCAGCAATGTAGGTTTCCAAGTGGAATGCTGCACTAAGCCCACAGAAGACTTCAATGGGGACTTGTCTTCTGGCATTAAAGCTAGGCTTCCTTCCTCTACCATGTTCCAAACTTCAGTTAAATTTGTGACAATATTGCCCCACTCCAGCAGAGTGGGCAGTTCTTCTTCAACAACTTCTTCTAGTACATCCACTGCAAAGCATTCCTCATTGTCCAGCTGAGGGTACTTTGCACTATTGTACACATTAAGCTGAACCTTCATATGTTCGAAAGTGACATCCATAATCCCAGACCTGCATTGAATGCATGCATTGGCAGTGGCCAAGAATGGTCTGCTCAGAATAACAGGTATCGGGGATGTACTCTTGTTACAGCCCATGTCCAAAACAAGGAAGTCTGCAGGGTAGAAGAACTTGTATACCCCCACTAAGACATCCTCAACCACTCCCATGGGTTTCCTCTCAGACCTATCAGCCATCAATAGAATAATGGGGGTGGGCTTTAGCTCCCCCAAACCTAATTGCTGATACACACTGTATGGCAGTAGGTTAACACTGGCTCCAAGGTCTAAAAGGGCCCTTCCAATTGTATGGTCTCCAATAATATAGGGAATAGTGGGTATCCCTGGGTCTTGCAACTTCTCAGACATTGTCATGGTTAATACATAATTAACTGTATCAGTTGCAAAGAACTTCTTGGACAAATGGCCTCTGGCCTTCCTTTTCTGAGTATAAAGGTCTTTCAGAAATTTTGCATAGGCTGAGACCTGTCGGATTGCATCAAGCAGGGGTAAATTTATCTTGACCTGCTTAAAGGTCTTCATTTCCTCGATCTGTGCTTGCTAGGGCCACTTAAAGCTTGAGAAAATGGTAGCTGAGGTACCGCTGGTTCCTCAACTGCAAGCCTATGACTGAACTTTTATTTTTTTCTTTTTTCTACTTTTATCTCCTACTGAGGCTCAACTACAGCCTCTTTATTTTTTCCTTGTTGAAGGGTAGCAGGCAGTTTTTGACTCTGTGCTCTAACAAAGTCTCTTTCATTTTCACTTGACAGTTCCTTGGGAATGACCTCTCCTTGTTCCTTTCCCACCTGGTTGTCTACCAATCTGCCAGAACTTAGGGCTGTGATGGCATTAGCCCCCTCAAAATTTGAGGAACCTTCTCCAATCGAATATTGGCCCTTAGGGTTGGCTACTGGCTGGCTTGGCAACCTGCCCTCTTCTCTTTTAGCCAAGGAATTGGCTATTTGGCCTAATTGCTCTTCTATCTTCTTTATGCTTTGATTGTGAGAAGTCACAGTCTGATTCAAGGGTCCAAGGCTTTGCAATTGGGCCAAAACCTGGTCTTCGAAAGAAGCACTTCGGGATTGAGGTGGGGGAACTACCAATTGATTTTGTTGCTAGGGTTGCTGCTGTTGCTGCTGGAAACTCGACCTTAAGGCATAACCCTAGTTAAATTGCTACTGTGGCCTTTGAGGTAAGGCCAACATCTGTTGTGGATGCATATAATTATCTTGCCTCCACCTCAAATTTGGGTGGTCTCTCCATTGATAACCAGTATTTTGATGCTGATATCCATATGGTTGTTTATCGTAGCCACCAGATTGTTGCTGTCCAAAAGATTGGGCAGCAGCAGCCTGTTCCATTACATACTTAGGTATTGCCCCGCAGATGGGCACTCTTCCACTATGTGTTATGGAGATTGGCATATCAGACATGCCTCTATCACTTGTACAACCATTCTGGGCTGCACCACAGTCAAAAGTTTATCAAATTTATCCGAAAGATTGGCCATCTGCATTCTCAGGTCATCGTTTCCCCTAACTTCATACATCTTTCCTTTAGAAGTTTCATCCAGCCCCAGCTTAGGAGAAGGCTCTTGAACAGTTTTAGATGAGGACATCTTCTGGAAAGCATTTTCGCTAATGACCTCGAACAAGTCTCATGCCTCATCAGCTGTTTTATACATGTACGTTCCACCACAAGAGGCATCTACCATGTCTCTGCTCTTCTCATCAATCCCATTGTAGAAGCTCTGAACAAGCTGCCAGTCAGCGATCTTATGGTGGGGAAATTGTTTGAGCATCTCCTTAAATCTGTCCCAGGCTTGGTTAAAATCTTCAGTTGGGGATTGGGCAAAAGCAAGTATGCCTTTCCTCAACTGGCTGGTTTTAGTCTCTGGGAAAAATTTAGACAGAAATCTTGTCTGGAGGTCTTTCCAAGAAGTGATGCTGTTGTTTGGGAGAGTAGATAACCAGGTCATGGCCCTGTCCTTTAGGGAGAAAGGAAAGAGCCTTAACCTAGTGGCTTCTGGTCCCAAACCAACAATGGAGAATGTCGTGCACAGGGCCAAGAACTGGTCAATGTGCTTGTAAGGGTCTTCCTTGCTAAGCCCATGGAAAGAGGGAAGCATTTGGATTATGGAAGTTTTGATCTCGTAGTTTCCCTGGACATCTGGGAATTGAATGCTAAATGGAGAATTGTAATCATCCGGAGCATTCAATTCCTTCAATGTTGTAGGTTGCTCTTCACCCATAACTGCTGTCTCAATTTCAATAGGGGGCTCGACTGTGGTGTGTCTGTGCCTTCTCGGTCTTCTACCCCTTTCTATCTCACGGTTAGCAGGCTCTAATGTAGGACTGAGGGATCTCCTTCCTAACATGCACACACACCAACAACAGGGAAGACTATTCGCAGGCACATTGCACTTAACAAAATTTATAACTATCCTAATCAACTGCTATGGAATCTTCAAAAGAGAAATAAACTGAGGTTTTGAGGGTTAGAGAAGTGCAAACAAAGGTAGCTAGACTCCCAGTGCAATTCTACTCTCCTTCTCTGCTACGGTCCAGATCTGTAAGAAAATTTCCAAATGTAAATCAGCAGTATCAATTATTCACAAGTACAACTACCAAAGAATAAAGAATACAAAAATCTAGAGTCTACTATTAGATCAAGATTCCCCGACAACGGCGCCAAAAACTTGTTAAGCTATTTTAGGTTCTTGCTACTGACTTTATTGGAGACAGTGATAAGAATGAGGTGAATGGAAATGAATGAAAGATGGAGTGAAAACTACAGAGTAGCAAGCCTAAAAATACATAGTCCTGTAAGATACAGGGCCTGTTGTAGCAAGTTTTGATAAGTAAGAGTTTATCCCACAGGGAAAGTTGATCTAAAGCTCTAAGGGAGCTATCTTTAGTAGGCTCTCCAGATCTGACTACAGATCTAGCAATCCTAAATGGAAGGAGATTTAAGGTCACTATAATCTAAATCCTAAGATAACTTAATGTCTAAACTACAGAAAGGGTTAAGGAAGAGGGTGGAGTGTGAAAAAATAAATATAATAGGGTGAGAAGTATGTTATTACGTACATATCTGATGGGTCTCATAACTCGTACTCAGATCTACTGCTATAGAAGTCCTGTCCAATGGCTACATTATCACCAAAGAGGAGAAAGGATCCAACTCATCCCTGTGCCATAATCCAATCCCTTATGGCTATAACCTGCCCACTTAAATGGTCACAGACTATCCAATAGGGCAACCACAATCCAGAGATGGGTCAGAACAAGATTATCATTGTAGGCACTACTTCATCCAGGCTACAAGCTCAAGAATCCATAGGAACCTCAACCTGTACAGTTCTGTGTGTGGGGCTAGGCCTACAAAGTGCATGAGCCTGGACACACAAGACCAGTAAGAGTTTGAGTACTAGCTTTTAAACTTTGCTGTTCACTACTTTAGATAGACAGCAGTGATCCAATCACAAGCCTACAATCTCTACAGCCGGATCAGATCTGCAATCTGATGGTGGGTTTATACAAATATAGGGGAGTCTGTCTCTGCACAATCTCTCACAAGGCTACAAGCACAAGTGCAGAGAAAATGAATCTGTCATAGTTCTGTGGATTGGCCTCACCCTAGGGCTATAATCTGCCCACTTGATTGGTCACAGACTATCCACAGAGGTTATCCTCCTCACAGAGGTCTAAGACAGAACAAGAACATTGCTGCCGCCACCATGTTCATAGGGCTACCAGCTCCAGCTCTCATGGGGATTCAGATTTAGTGGATCCTGTGGTGGGGGAAGGCCTGTAATGTGCCTAACCTGGGCACCCAGGTCACTTGGATCTAAATAAAGCCTTAAAAGCAATCCTCCATTACTTACAATACAACTTAGTATTGGAGGATCTCAAGGCAGTAGCCTTGTATAGAACAACTCACAACAAAACACCATCTCATATATGCAATAGATCTTATTACAAAACTCCATTAAAAACTATACCATATAATCATACAAAAGGTATAGCCAGCAAGTGCTGGACTATGGAGAGAAGGAAAAAAGGAAAAAGAAAAAACTCCTAAACCCTAATCTTAGCCTACTATAATTCTATAGTCGGTCTCAAGAAGAAGCATAGAAGTCGAGAATAAAAATCCCCTAAACCTAAACTAGGCTTAGGCTTATATAGCACTCGGTTCTCTCTGAATTAGGGTTAGGAAAACCCTAATTTCATTAATACAATTGCGGCCCATTCTTGTCCCTTGGATGCCTCGGCGCCTGTGCACGAAGATTAGAGCATTAGAGTGCGTGCCCTAATTGCTGGAGATTCCCAGATTGCCCTTGCAGAAGTGGGGAGAAGTTTAGAACTCGATCCTCGCTGGGTAGAAAAGGTTTGCAGGTCTTGCCGCATGGTAGAATTGGCATCGTGGGGTTGCTTTGACTTGAAGCTCTTGCAGTCGCGGGGTTGGTACTTTGATCATCGCGGGAATGCTTTGGTCGTCGCGGGATTGGTATTTGCATTTGAGTCGCACGAGAATGGTGCACGCAGTTCGTTCCTTGATGAATCCCGCGTTGATCCTTGCAAAGAGAACAATGTACATAGGCTTCTGGATCGTGCAAGCAGTTCCTTGAAAGTGTGTCTCGCAGCCACTGCGCGACAGCCGCGTGCTGGAATGCCTGAAGCTCTCTCTATTCAGTGAATCACGTGAAGGTTGAAAACTCATCTCTTGAGCTGTGCGAGACTGCGCGAGTGCTTCACGAGCGCTTAAGACTGAGCCTCACGAGAACCTCGTGAAGTATTCTTTTTACTCCCTGCTGACATCCATCTGCGCACAAATGACAGGAAGACTGTGCGATCGGTTGGGG
Organism: Chloranthus sessilifolius; assembly: GCA_021018995.1. Lineage (NCBI taxonomy): Eukaryota > Viridiplantae > Streptophyta > Magnoliopsida > Chloranthales > Chloranthaceae > Chloranthus > Chloranthus sessilifolius. Next base: position 31,359,995 of record CM037598.1, read on the forward strand.
TGCTCCCTTCAGAAGCCCGCGACAACTGCGCGATGTATTCTTTTTGATTTGATTGAGCCCTACGACATCCGTAAGAGGCATTCTCCTTGATTTGTTTCTGCTTTGCTGTGCCTCTGCTACAGCCAATTCTCTGTCTGGGTTTAACCTTCACACTTCTGAGGGGCTTCTGGGTCAATAGTAGGCTTCTTGGCATGGTTAGGGGTTTATTTGCAGCAGCTGCTTATTACCTATAGAATAGACTTAAAACACATTTATTAAATGGTTAAGGGTCTAACAGAGATTAAATTAAAGGGTAAAAAGTGATACTTTTTAGGTCTTAACAGGGGGAGGCAAGTTAACTTCTCTTTCTCTCACATTCCCCTCTGGTGGTTGTACGTTCGTGAAATTCTTATTTTGAGAGAAAGGCAGAGGTAGGTAATTGATTTCTGATTTGAGAATCGGGCAAGTCGATTGTTGACCAAACCCAACGTGGCTTGACACTGATATATTTGTGAAATGGGTGAAATTCGAGGGTGGAACATTGTAGACACCCAAATTCGGCCCAAGGCCCGATCAATCTGTACTTCGGGAGAGATGTACCCCTGTGCTTCCGATGACACCCCTGAACCTATAGGAATCCACCCAGACCTTTATGAATCACCCTGAACCCTTTAGAACCATTCCCCAACCCTTAGAGATCACCCCTAAACCCTAGATTCCCTTCCCATACCTAACTTGAACCTTTCTGAGTAGTTGATGGGAGAGGAGCTACAGTTTTTTATATATACCATTACCAAGGATGAGCCTTATTCCATTGGAAAGAGGACGTCTCTAGCTTTCCAACAAGCCAAAGATCACCAAATTTGGAGCTACGGTTCAAAAGTTATGGCCGATTGAAGTTTCACATAAAATCATAAAAATTTTGCTCAGGCGTGGATATTACATACGCCCAGCCAATTTAGCCCTAGATTAGTTAGGCGTATATATTATATATGCCTGCCTATTTTGGGGGAAATTTGGCCGGGCGTATATAATATATGCGCCCAACATAGGTGGGACCCACCACGGGCTTCATCTTCCCAAAGCTCCCCTGTTTTTGGTGAAATTCACTGTTCCTAAACTGGGCTTATATAATATATATGCCCAGCTTAGCTACAGTAACTGTCATCAGTTGCTCGAATTTCCTTCATCTAGTTTGACCCTTTGACCATCTCCTTTGTTAAGGTGGGTGTCTTGAGGTTGGTTGCACCCCCTTTGAGCTTATTGGCAACCCTTAAGTCACCCATGGTCTCACCCCATCATCCGCCATTAAAATCAGTTTCCTAAAACCCTAGGACCTTGAAAACCTAGAAAACCTTAGATGAGGGATTACCTAATTGCTAAACCAATTAGCTCTTAAGTAATCCCTTAACCCATCCCTTCTCTATAAATAGAGAGGCCCCCCCTCTTCCCAAAGGGTTGAAAATTTGGTTGAAAGGTTAGAGAGTGCTTAAGAGAAAACCCTAGTGAGAAAAAATGCCAATATTTTTCCAGAATTCCAGCATGCATATTCCATATATTTCAGTCCATTTCCACCATTAGATCACTCCCTTTAGCTAAAGCCTAGCCTATAGCCTCACCCTACACTTCCTATTTTACCAAATCCTAGTGTTAGAATCCATTTTCATACCGTTTAAGCCATCGAGAGCACGCCAAAGTGAAGATCTTCCACGGTGCAACAAGGGCCAGTGAGCTCTGGCTCACCCCTCTCTTCCTCTACCTTCTTGGTGTCTCCTCCGTCCAAGGATTCAAGCGTTACACCGCCGAAATTTCGGTTTGGCTCAAAGCTTGATAGGACCATACTGCCTTTGGGCAAGGGGAAACTCCGCCCGTTTTATTTTCATTTTTGGCCATAGATAGAGACCGCTACATGCGGGTTGATCGGGTGCCTAAATCCTTCCTGATCGATAACCGAAGCCCCTACCCTAGAGCCTTTGGCAAAGACTGGTAAATCAGAGTCATATTTAGCACTTCGGTGCTCAAAATATCGATTTAAAGGTTTCCCGGGTCACCAAAAGCTCCGGGTGGCGACTCTACATTTTCGTCAAAGGCGAGCGCATCGCTGCGACGGGTTCGAGAGGATCCATGGTCTCACAGATGGCGACTCTGCTGGGGATATCATCCTAGCGCTTTCCCTCTTGTTGGCCTTTCCTTTTATTTTATTTTTTTACTAACCATGGCTGTTTTTTGTTCTAATTTGTTACTGTTTTTCTTTGTCTTTTGTTGTTTTTACTAACGTACTCACCCCTACGATTCAGTCCTTTAAGTGCCTTAGTCGATTGGCGGGCCTACTTGCGCCTTTAAATTTCAGCTTTTACGATTCTTGTCATTTAAGCCACCTTAGCCGTTTGGTGGACTCGCTCGCATTTACTTTTCACGTCATTTAAATTTCAGTCATTTACGAGCCTTAGCCATTTGGCGGGCCTACTTGCGCACTTTATTTCGATCATCATATCTCACCTTTGAACGCCGGCCCGTTGAGGCGGCACGGGCTTGTCATCCCCAACCCATTTTTGGACTTAATTTCACTCCCCTTTAAAAATCTATAATTAAAAGTGAACCAACAGTGTGGGGACATAATTGAATTTATTTTTACATTTTTGGGTAGTTTTCGGGGGGTTTAGGCGCAGATATACTTCACCCGGTTCCTAGTAAGGCCGCAGCCCTAGTGCTGATGATCTTGAAAAGAACCACCCCTTCCAGTACCTGAGAAGGTGCTTGCGCTGGAGGTATATCGGTTGGGTTGCCAATTCCGATCAAGCCGTAAAACCCGCATTGGTGAGAGCGTAGACAACCCAAAATTCAGTCGTGTATCCCTAGGAAACGGAAAGGAGGGACCCGATAACATACACAGTAGTCCCCGGGAGCATTTTTCTCAAGAAACCAGTTCAAAGAGCCACATTCGGGCTTGCTGTTCACTGTCAAAATTAATTGACAGAACTGTTTTTACTAGAATTATATATTATATACACCCAGCCAAAATCCCCAGAAAATAGCCAGGCGTATATAATATATACGCCCAGTCAAAATCCTCAGATTTAAGCCAGGCGTATATAATATATACGCCCAGCCAAAATCTGCATTTTTTTTGTCGGGCGTGCATAATATATACGCCTAGTGTATAGTGGGTCACAGCAACCCGATCTGAGGCCCAATCCACCACCCCAACTCCCCGATTAGCGGTATTAGTGCCCGCAGTAGCCTCCCGCATTCTATAACACCCAACATGCCCCCGCCCAGTCAGAGGAAGGTGACTTCTTATTGATTTACTCCGAGGGATCGGGTCGTTTGCGTGGATTCCTTCGCCTTCAATAGAACGAAAGGGTTCCCTTTCGCCTCTTCCGAAGTACGTCGGATCCCGCTGTGGGACCTACTAAAGGTACATATATCACCCGAAACGGGAGTTGACCCTGGGCACCAGGTCATCATTCTAGGTAGAGGGGAGTTAATTTCCATTTAAAAAAAAAAAAGAGAAAAAAGAGAAAAAGAAAAATCCTCATCTACAGAAAAAATCCACCTTAAAAAAAAAAAACACAAACAAAAAAAAAAAACCAAAAAATCATCATTTTCCAAAAACCAAAAAAAAATCAAAGAAAAACAATCAAAAGAATATATGTTGGTGTGACCGCCACCACGGCGACTTCAAACCCGGCTCGTAGAAGGAGAACCAGGAAGGTATTCGGCCCTTATCCGAGACATCGATACAACACTTGTCAGCGGATCATGTCAAGAGCCGATACATCCCCACCGTCATCCCCATCCCATTCCCATGTAGGAGAAGACCCGATCTCCGACACCTTCGCCCAAACCCGGTTCGATATCACGGGTCCCTTTGGGGAACCCGTGTTCACCTCCACCCCATCCCCCTCCCTCACATTCTCCTAACATACCCCCCTTTCATCCCCTACTGAAACCCCTCATTTCTCAACCAATCCATACATCCCCATATCCCATCCAAACACCCTTACCGCATCCCCATATTTCCAAAGACCCCTTAGGGAGCCCCGTCCCCCGCTTATTTCCCACGTTCCATCCCTCTCATCATTCATGCCCCCTACATCCCACATCCCATCCACCTCATCTCACATACCATTCCCACCACCTGGCCCATCCACATCCCAACATACCCCCGCATTTACCCGGGTCATGCCCAATTTCTCCTAACCCCCTCCATCCTTAAGTGAGCCATCACCCCTCAGTCTCACACCTAAATCCATGCCCTCAATGGAAGACATGAGAACGATGTACGCCCTGTGGGCTGCTTCTCGGAACCCTACATCTCAAACCCCGCATCCAAATCTCTAAAACCTCCATACCCCATTCCCTCCTAACCATGCCCAACCACCCATTGTCCATACCTCCCAAAATCCCCCACCTCAATGCCAGACCCAAACCCATACAAATCCATGGGCCCAAGCCTAAACACCTCTAGAGCCATGGGCCCAAGCCCAAGCCCATCAGACCCAGTCCCAAGCCCAAGCCCATCAGGCTCATGCCCAAACCCCTCAAAACCCATGGGCCCAAGCCCATCAGGCTTAGGCCCAAAACCCATGGGCCCAAGTCCAAGCCCATCAGATTCAGGCCCAGAATCCTCAAGGCCCATGGACCCAAGCCCATCAGGCCCAGATCTAGACTCGAAACCCTCAAAACCCATGGGCCTAAGCCCAAACCCATCAGTCCCAGGCCCAAGTCCAAGCTCCCAGGGCCTTTGGACCCAAACCTATCAAGCCCAAGCCCAAGGCCCATGGACCCAAGCCCATTAGGCTCAGATCCAAACCCAACCCCTCATGACCCATTAGCCCAAACCTAACAAGGCCCATTGACCCAAAGTCATACTAACCCCCACACCCAAGCCCAAGGCCCATCAATCCAAGCCTTCCAAAACCATCAAACCCAAATCCCTCAAATCCAAAGCCCATCCACCCACGCTCATCAAGGCCCATTCACTAACCCCATACCCCCTCACCAGTACCCTTCATTCACCTATACCCCTTACGCCCCCATCCCGCCTCCAATGGGATATCCAATCCATCCCATTCCTCAAACCCACAGCATCCCGCCACCTCAACCACACCTCCCTCACCCCCAGAATGTGCACCCAGCTCAGCATATCACTTACCCACAAACCGCTCATCCATTTATCCCTTCTCATCCCCTACAAACCATATGGCCCCACCAGGTCATCCGACCCCTCACCCCCCAAGTCCAAATAGTAGAACTCGCCCCTCACCAATACCATGACCAATAGTACGAGGAGGATGAGATCCGCAACAGTGGAGGAGTTGCCAACTTCAACCCTCCCGGACCCACCGTCATCACACCTAGGGTCGAACAAAATTAGGGGGAAGCAGTCCCCACTACAGCCTCAAAAGAACAAGAACAGTTGAAAGAACAAATAGACAGAATACAGAAGCAACTGATGAAGATGGGAGGAGTAGAACTGCATTCAATAGACTTTTCAGACTTATGTCTGTTCTTCGATGTCCCCCTACCACAGAAATTCAAGATGCCATCATTTGATAAATATAATGGCACTGGCAACCCCATCGCCCACTTAAAATCTTACTGTGGGGATATGTGCCAGTATGGCAGAGATGAATGACTCCTCATCAAAGTGTTCCAAAAAAGTCTAACGGGTCCAACATTGAGATGGTTCACATCCCTGAAACCGTCCATGATAAAAAATTGGAAAGATCTGACACGATTATTTCAAGAGCAGTATGTCTGTAACATGGACATAGAGCCAAGGAAGTCAGATTTGTCCCGTCTAAAGCAAAGACATGATGAAACATTCAGTATTTACTTGGGAAGGTGGAGGGCATTGGCCGCTCAGGTAACTCACCGGATTCCCGATGATGAGCAGATTGAATTGATAACCAAGGGAGCCCTCCCAGTCATTGCAGATTTAATAGTATATCAGCAGCAGTCTAGTTTTACTGATCTGGTCCGAAATGCCAATCGTTGTGAAGATGCCATTAGAGAGGGCAGGTTAGGAAGGAATGTGGCCAATGGGGCCACCGGGGTTCGAAAAGCTGCCGAACCAAGAATTGAAAGAAGACCAGGGACAGAGGTACAGAACATTGTTTACCCCTAGGCCAATACCAATGCCCCCCCGATACAGCTCCATGTTACACAACCACCCCCGGCCCGTTTCGAGCAAGCACCAAGGCCAAGCAACGGACCAAGAGCCCCGTTTACCCAGGAGCAGATGAAAGCACGATTTGAACGAGTGTTCACACCGTTGGGGCAATCCTTGAGTGTCTTATTACCGGTATTGCTACAGAAAGGCCTGGTCAATTTACTCCAACCTCGCCCGCCACCCCATCCCATACCGAGGAACTATGATCCGAATCTGCATTACAATTTCCACCAGGGACCAGGTCACCCTACGGACTGATGCTTCCCGTTAAAACACTCGGTCTAAGATCTGATAGAGGCAGGAAAAATCATTCCCCCGTCACTTCCTCAAGGGCAGAACCAGAATATCCATCAAGCCCCTCTACCACCGCACCCAGGAGGCCCCAGGCCTAACATACATTGGATAGAGGAAGAAGAAGAAGAGTTTGACCCTTCAGATTATATTAGCAATCAGGAGGAATTTTCACTCCCCAGGCCAAACGAAGATGAACTATTTGTTGGGGTGCTTGCTCAGCCATCACCCTCGGACCAACTGAAAAGACCTCGGATAAAACTGGAGGAGGAATGGACGCAGCTGTGTTCATGCTCCACAGATGGGGCCATCAAAAAGGGAAAGGGTTGGGCCCACGCTTCCAAGGAAGAAGAGACCCCGTCAAGGCTAAGGGGCAACAAACTAAATTCGGCTTAGGCTACAGGCCCAGAGAAGAAGAAGTCAGAGAGGCCAAGCAAAAGATGAGAGCCGCAACTGTCGCCAAGGCCAGAGGAATTATCTTGGAAGAAGAACCTCACGCTCGCCCCCACATCCGTGAAACCTTTGTGAGCGCCGGGGTAGTAAAAATTGATCTAAATGGGGAGATGAGGGTTACCCCACATAAGCCTGCTTCTGTCCACCCCACCAATCCCTACATCATCCCCCCAGACTTCGAGATGGACTTAGTCGCCCTTTCCTTATTTGAGGAAGAAGTTCTCCGGTCCACCCATCACTCCAGCACCAGCAACTCTGGGCCCATCCTAACCAAAGAGGACAGGGTCCCAGAGGATCCCTCTGTAAATATGTTGAGGGAGTAACTGCAAGAGCCTACCGATGCCGCTCCCAATCAAAGAGGTAAAGGCCAAGCCTCGCAGGTGAGTAACTGGGCATCCTTGTCCCAACTCCTGGGAGCCGACAAATACCATGAAAATGACACCGATTCCCTAAAAAAAAATAACCTGTAAAAAGTGAGGTTAGCCTCTGGACCACTCTACCTTATATATATAGAGATCCACCTCGCCAGGGGCTGACCTTCGAAAAAATGCAAAAGACCATAAAAATAGAAAAAATACCAATTCCAAAAATATTGTCTTTTAAAATTCCTAATAAAATTGAAGTTGATGTCGTGATACCCGTCCCACGTGAAGCCGACCCCTTTCCTGTAGAAATACAAGAAGAGGTGGGAGTCATGAGTCTGGACGAGGAAGGTCAAACCGATGAGCTCCCAATGAGCTCCTCAAACAATTTGCCGATTTTGAGCATGGCCCTACCCCGATCGTCGAAGAGACGGAGGATGTCAATTTGGGCACCACAGAGGCCCCCAGAATCACAAAAATCGAAACATCACTGTCCCCTACGGAGAGGAAAGGTATGATAGACTTCCTTCGGTCATACCAAGACGTCTTCGCATGGTCGCACGAAGACATGCCTGGTTTGGATACCGATATGGTTGAGCATGAGTTGCCACTCTACCCCGATGTTACGCCGGTTAAACAGAAGCTGAGACGCCTCCGACTCGAGTGGATGTTGAAGGTGAAGGACGAGGTCATTAAGCAGTATGATGCAGGTTTCCTCATGGTATCAAAGTACCCGCAGTGGCTGGCCAATATCGTCCCCGTACCGAAGAAGGATGGAAAGGTTTGAATGTGTATTGACTTTCGAAATCTCAACAAGGCAAGCCCTAAGGACGACTTTCCATTACCCCACATTGATTTCTTGGTCGATAACACTGCAAAGCATGGAATGCTCTCATTTATGGATGGATTCTCAGGATACAATCAGATAAAGATGGCAGAGGTTGATCGTGAGAAGACAGCGTTCATTACCCCCTGGGGAACCTTCTGCTACAAAGTAATGCTATTCGGGTTGAAGAACGCTGGGGAAACCTATCAAAGAGGGATGACGGCCCTGTTCCACGACATGATGCACAGAGAGATCGAAGTATATGTCGACTACATGATTGCCAAATCACCGGAAAGGGAGGACTACTTGATAAACCTTCAGAAGCTATTCGAGAGGTTAAGAAAGTAAAAGTTGCGGTTGAACCCCCAGAAGTGTGCCTTCGGCACTATGTCAGGAAAGTTGTTGGGCTTTATTGTCAGTAGGAGAGGGATCGAGGTCGATCCGACCAAGATCAAGGCCATCACTGAAATGCCGCCACCGTCTACAGAGAAGGAAGTCAGAGGCTTTTTAGGTAGAATCCAGTACATCAGCCAATTCATCGCACAGTTAACTCCGATATGCACACCAATCTTCAAACTACTGAGAAAGGACTCACCGGTTGAATGGAATGATGACTGCCAAGCTGCATTCGACAAGATTAAGGGTTACCTCCTGAAGCCTCCGGTATTGGTACCGCCTGTACCTGATAGACCTCTGATAATGTACCTATCAACGACAGAGTTTTCCATGAGTTGTGTGTTAGGACAGCATGATGAGACAGGAAGAAGAGAGCAGGCCATCTATTATCTAGAGAAAGCATGCTTGGCGCTCGTTTGGGCTACTCAAAGACTTTGACACTACCTGTTATCCCAAGCCGTCCTACTTCTAGCACGGATGGATCCGCTAAAGTACCTATTTGAGAAACCTGCTCTCACTGGTCGAACTGCACGATGGCAACTACTCCTATCCAAATTTGACATTACTTATGTCACCCAGAAATCAATCAAGGGGTAGGCACTCACTGATCATCTTGCTGAGAACCCTCTGTCGGACTATGAGCCTCGAAGGACCGAATTCCCTGATGAGGACATCCTGTTCATGACTGACGAGGATACAGAGGAAACAAAGGAGTCCTGGGTAATGCACTTTGATGGAGCATCGCATGTTGAGGTCCAAGGAGTTGGCACCATTCTTATCTCGTCAAGAGGATCACATATACCCATCTCAATCAAATTGAACTTCCCATGCACCAACAATATGGCCGAGTATGAGGCCTGTACAGCTGGTTTACAAGCGGCTCTTGATCTAAATATAACTCACCTTAGGGTCTTTGGAGATTCACAGTTAATTATATGCCAGACCAACGGATATTGGAAGACCAAGGATGAGAAACTGATCCCATACCATGAACATCTTGAGGATCTAATAACTTGCTTTGAAGAGGTCACCTTCTCCTATGTGCCACGACCAAGAAATCAGTTTGCTGATGCCTTGGCCACCCTGGCCTCTATGGTTGAGATTCCATACGGAGTTGGGATGAAGCCGATCATGATAGAGTAGAGGGACGAACCGGCTTTTTATCACCTGATCGAAGGACCCATAGAGTTAGATGATGAACCACCCTGGTTCTTGGACATCAAGAATTTCGTCGAGACCCGAACTATCCCAGAAGGAACATCGAAGGTAGACAGACGTACCATCCAGCGATTGGCAACGAACTACGTCATCTGCGGCGATCTCCTGTATAGATGGTCTCACGACAATATTCTGCTCCGATGCCTAACCCGAAAAGAGGCGGTTGAGATCATGAAGGAGATCCATGAAGGAGTCTGCGGGGCACACGTCAGTGGACACATGCTTGCAAAGAAAATTTTAAGGCAAGGATACTTTTGGACCACTTTGGAGACCGATTGCTGCAGGCACGTGCAGAAGTGCTACAAATGCCAAGAACACTCCAGTCTAATACACGCTATGGCCATTGACTTGCACAACATGGCCACTCCTTGGTCGTTCGCCACTTGGGGCCTCGACGTCATCGACAAAATCAATCCTAAGGCTTCCAACGGGCATCAATTCATCCTCGTTGCGGTAGAGTATTTTACGAAATGGGTAGAGGCAGCCTCCTATACGAGCATTAAGGCCAGTCATGTCGAGAAGTTCATCAAGAATAACATCATTTGTAGATTCGGCGTACCCAAGGATATCATCACTGATAACGGCACCAATTTCGCTAATAGGCGCATCCGGGCCTTGTGTGAGCAGTTTCAGATCAAGCATCATCGATCATCCCCATACAAGCCGCAGACAAATGGAGCTGTGGAGGCAGCCAACAAAACTCTGATCCGCATCCTGGAGAAGATGGTAGTTACTTACAAAGATTGGAGTGAGCAGTTACCCTTCGCACTTTGGGCCTATAGAACATCTATCCGTAGCGCAACAGGGGCAACACCATTCTCCCTTGTGTCTGGGACTGAGGCCGTGCTACCCGTTGAGGTCGAAGTACCGTCGCTCCGTATCCTTTTGGAATCCCATCTACCTAAAGCTGAGAGGGAAAGAGCTCATTTTGAGCAGTTGGATTTAATTGACGAGAAAAGACTCCTAGCCTTGTGCCACACCCAGATCTATCAGAGGAGAATTGCATGTGCTTACAATAAGCGTGTCCGCAGTCGAGATCTAAAGGTAGGAGACACTATACTGAAGAAAATTTTCCCGTCTCTCCACGTCGATTAAAGAGGAAAGTTTAGGCCAAATTGGGAAGGACCCTACGTTGTCCGAGAGGTTTTGCCAGGATACGCCGTTCGCCTCGCCACCATGGACGGAGACCACTTTCCTAAGCCCATCAATGTTGGATACCTCCGTAAGTTCTACTCATAGGTCTTGAGACAAGGTAAGTTTTGATAAAGGCAGATGTGTGACCGCTTAAGGACCCCATAAAAGAGGCCATCATTCCAAAGACAAGTAGCCCAAAAGAAATATTCCCTGAAAACCTTCACCCTTTTTGCTACACACGTCGGGCCAATAACCATTTCTTTCATATACCCCTCCCAAAATTCTAGAAAAAGAGAAAAGAGAAAAGAGGGAAAATCCAAACCAAAAAAAAAGAAAAAAGAGAAAGAAGAAGAAGAAAGCAAACCCCCCCCCCCCCAAAAAAAAAAAAAAAAAAAGAGAGAGGGGGACCAAGGAAAAAGAAATGACTGGGGCATAAAAAGCCTTTGGAAAGAAAGAGGAGTCCCCGAATCTAGAATTCACTCAAAACTCAGATTCAAATCCCCAGAAAAACCCAACCCGTTTGAACCCCGGCCACATTACAACCAGGAAGAAAGCCCTCTTTAAGGTCCCCGAGCGGTCATAGCATCTACTGCATCAGAACAAGCTGAGTTAACAAACCACGCAGAACTCCATTCAGCCGGCTATGACGGAATCGACTTCCATGTCGTGGCCTTCTGGTTCTAAAAAAAAAAAAGAAGAAAAAAAGAGAAAAAGAAAAGAAAGAAAATTAATTTGGGTTCAAAGCAAGATGGATGTGGTGAAAACCCGCAAGGGCGCCACGGGTAAAAACAACGAACTCATGCGGACCAGGTGAAAACCTGAAAGGGCACCTGGGGTAAGAAAGCGAACCCATGGACGTAGTGAAAACCCGAAAGGGCGCTACGGGTAAAAACAGGGATGACGGGCATGGCGAAAACCCGTCCTGGGCGTTATGAGTAAAAATGTCAAGGAAAGAGAGATTAGGAGAAGACCTGTTCTGGCCCGCCCATTTCAGTTTGACACCCTTTCCCCCCTTTTCGATGGGCCACTCATGTGAAAATTAGATCAGATCCTGATCAAGTATGCCATCTCTACCGCGGCGTCTGACGCATGACCAAAAGGAAAGACAGAAGACTAGACCAATCCCTGGGAAGCTGACCTTCCCACGTTTAAAGGAAAAAACCTGTATCTCATGAACAGGGTTCAACCATGCTTAAAAAAGACCCACTGATTTGGCCTTGTAATTACCGAAATCACAAAAGCCCCACACTGTGGAGGAGAAAATTTCAAAAAAGATAATAGATTTTCCTTTCCCATAAAAAGCCCCACACTGTAGAGGAGAAAATTTTTAAAAAGATAATAGATTTCCCTTTCCCATAAAAAACCCCACATTGTGGAGGAGAAAATTTCAAAAAAAAAAAAGATAATAGATTCTCCTTTCCCATAAAAAGCCCCACACTGGAGGAGAAAATTTCAAAAAAGATAATAGATTTCCCTTTCCCATAAAAAGCCCCACACTGTGGAGGAGAAAATTTCAAAAAAGATAATAGAATTCCCTTTCCCATAAAAAGCCCCACATTGTGGAGGAGAAAATCTCCACAAAAAGCCTTACATTGCTAAACGTACGAAGGAAAAAGTCAAAAAAACAAAAAAATATATGTATGTATAGATTTCATTCCATTTCTTACAGTATTACGTGCGGAGTGTCACATCCCAAAAAGATAACGACGTGACACACTTTCAATTTTGCTGCCTTCTTTACAAACAAAAAACCAAAAAAAGTATATATATATATATGCGTATATATATAACAAAAACAACAAAAATAAGAAGAAGAAAAAATAACCCAAAAAGAGATCTCTGTTATGGGGCATTCCTCCCCTCCGTGTATATGATCTATGATATGTGCAGAAACAGGTCAAGGGCAGGGAGCACGCTTCAAAGTGCTAATCTCTGCAAGCAGAGAGTCCTCGCGAGCATTTCGATCAGACATCCACCTACCATGAAGACTCTTCTGCCGTCTCCGTGAAGCGTCAGCTGCACTGCGAGACTCAGTCAAAAGCCCAATCAACTAAAGAACCTCACTCTAGTCTGTGGCAGCTCTCGCTTCTGCAATCTCAGCTCTGACCCTTTCTTTCTCCAAAGCCTCAGTCAAAGCCAGCCTCTCTACAAAAAGAGACTCAATCCTGGTCCGAAGCATCGCTTCCTTACATGGCCAAGGCCCCATCTCTATCACATCTACCGAAACTGGGCTAGGGGTAGGTAATTCCTCAGATACCAGCCAAACCTCATAATCAGGAGGCAGCCGAACTAAAGCACATGTCTTGTTGATTGGGAGTCTCCCAGGAGGGCGGTCGAGATCACTGAGAGAACCCCGAGAAAATATCAGAGAGCACAAAGGTGGCCTCACAGAGCATGGCACATGTTGAGTATACCCGAACTGATGAAGCACCCGAGATGGGAATTATATGTGCTACCGGTCAACCCCAATAGGGAAATACCCTCACAATCTTGAGAGCGGACAATCGGAAAGGTACCGTCCAACCAGGGAAGCTGCCAAATCAGCTCCGCATCTGATAGCCACGTACTCGGCTCCTCGGCCCTCCCATGAGGCAATCTCGAGCACCGGATCAAAAAGCCCCGAGCCACGTCCCCTCTTATCAAGCACAATCTCGGCACAAGCCCCATGATAGCCAAATGCTCTCCTAGCCAAATCTGAACAAGGAGTGGGCTCCCGCCAAGAATCCCAACCCGGTCCGAGGCCGAGGCATCCAGGCCCCGATACATCTCAGCCAAGACTAGGTGCACCAATGAGCGGCCTCCCTCCAACTCAGTCAAGACGTTGCACAGCCCAAGGGAAAAGGTCTACGAAAGAAGAGAACTGATGAAATAAAGGGCAAAGGCCTTTACATTGAAGGGATCTCGAATGGGCAACTTTCGGAGACTCGAGTCGCCGAAAAGTTCTCTCAGGAATTTCACCGAACACCTAGAGGGTCCTCCGGCGAAACATTTCTCATACCCACCATTTTTTAAACCGAGAACCGCATAGACCACCTTTGCATACCCCGGTTTGGGCACCACTTTAGCAAGGCCTCAATGCATCTTCAAGCCAGTAATAGAGGCCAGCTCTTCCAAGGTTGGGGTCAGCTCCCTAGACCCAAATCTAAAGACATGGGCCCTATGGTCCCACGACACCAAAGCCGCCTGCAGCAGGTTGGGCAACAGAGGAATAGCAAGGAGAGAGGAAAGGCGGGACAAACCGAGGCAATTCAGAACAGCAAGCTCGCTCTCAGCCAAGCTATCATGCCATTTTTGCAAAAAATTGGGCCCCGGGTCCAAACAGGGAAGTATACCAGCCCCTGTATAAGAGCTTTGGCCCCTTTTCGAAGGCGGGTCCATCGACGTACAAAGATGTTCTTTATAAAATCAGTCAATGTATGACGATGGACCCACTAGAAAAAAAGAACGGGAAGGAAAAGATGAAAGGAAGGGCAAAAAGGCCAAACCAAGATGGAGGAGGAGGCAAGGGGGGACCAGGCTCGGGTTATAAAGAGCCCGCTGAGCCCAAATTGTAGCGGGCGTATATATTATATACGCCAAGGCAAAAGTTTGAAACGTTTTGCCAGGCGTATATAATATATACACCCTGCCATTTTAACTATGGATTTGCCAGGCATATATATTATATACGCCCAGCCATTATTGTTGAACATTTGTTGAGCGTATATAATATATACGCCCAGTTTAAAGCCGGGGCTGGCAAGGCCCCCTCTCACAGTGGTCCATTTTTGTTCCCGAAGGAGGAACTTTTTTTTTTTTTTTGGTTGGCCAACTTTTTCATCTTGGGGCAGCCCACAGGCAGGCATGCTCACACCCCCATGGGGGGGAGGCCTCGGATGACGCACTATCCATTGGTGATATACAGAGAATCACCTGTAGGATCACCCCCATCATTGGATGGGTGCCAGCTCGTTTTAGACCAAAGAAAAGAAAACCATCAAAGCAAAGAGATGAAACATTCATATAAAGCATAAAAATTATAAACCATCCAAAAACAATGTGTGTGTTGTTTAAAAGTTATTACATATCCCCCAAATAAACCAAAAGTCTAAATTGTTTTTTTGTGTATGTCAAATTTGCAGAAAATGAACTAGTCCTGGGCAGCCCCCTTCGACTTCTTCCGGCGCCGGCTCGCGCTTTGAAAAGTACAAGTCTCCCCCACCCGAGTACACGCCTGAGACATATGGCTGAGAAGAGAACACGACTCCTTTTCACGGGCACGCTATAGGAACACACCAAAAGCCATCAGGTAGAGAAACAGGCGAAAAGTAAATAAATAAAATAACTAGGTTGGGTCAGCATTCACTCACCACCTCGGTCTCCCTAAGCCCAACAAGGTTACGATAATATTTAGCTTGACTCACTGCCGACTCATAATCCTGTCCAGTAAGAAAAAGGAGGTGTTAGTCACACAGGCCATCAGCATAATTCAAAGGGAAGGAGAACGAAGCAACAGGATAGAGATTACCCCAGGGATCTGCTCAGGAGGTGGGACCTGGATAGCTTCAGCAGAGATACATGCCTTCTCAGCCACGTCAACACACACACGTGACAAGAAAGCATCGTCCAAACGCTTAAAAGTCCCTTGGACCTCGACGGGCGAACTACCAGAAGCACCAGCACCAGAAGGGTCAGAGGGTCCAACACCTGAGGCCACGCTAGAAGCACCAACCCCGGAAGGATCGGAGGGTCCAGCACCTGTAGCATCATAAGGAGCAGCCACCTCATCCCCCTCATCTGAGTCACCGCCCTGCTCAAACTGTAGAGAGAAACATTTTATCATTAAAGGTGGTAGGTCAATCAAAGTAATCACAAGGAAGCTGCTAAATAAAAAGAGAAAAGGGGCATTACCTGAGATCGCGGCCCGCCAAAAGCTAAAAAGTTAGCACCAGGCACGAAGGGGGGCAGCAGGAAATGATAGGGCAGGGAATCGTACCATGACTGATACCCCCCGGACAAGAGAAGGTCATCGATAAGAACCCCATGGTGAAGAAAGTGAGCAGTAAGCTCATCAATGGAGCCTTTCGGAGCCAACACATCGACGGGAGGAGCTTGGGGCACGACAAAGAGAGGGCGATACTGATGAACCACTCTCTCCCCTAAGTAGTAGGCCCTAGTCCAGGACCCGTAGAGGAAGATGATGCGACGGTCCAACAAAAAGCGAGAAGGACCCACTGAAGCCAAGTGCCAGAAGGGAGATCCTATGTAGGGGTCGAGGATGACCTGTAAAAGAAGAGAAAACAGAGGAAGGATACACACATTTGGTCAGAACCCATAGCACACAAGAGCTGTCAAATTTATAAAAAGGGAATTATTTTACCTACTCTGGGATCAACAGGTCGAACTGAGAGAGCAGCCCTAACTCCAAATGCTTCATACCTACGTCCCGACGGCGACTCACGTGCCAGTTACTCATGAGGGGGAATGTAGCAACTTCAAACTGAAGCAGAGGGCGACCCGGTTGGAAATGAAGATACCCCCAAATCTGAGAAAGCAAGCAGATAAAGACAGGTATGCCATAAAAGAAAATTAGACAAGCTAAAACCAAAGGATAAAATACCTCAATTGCAGGCCAGAAACCCACAATGGAGCTAGACTCCCCAAGAACGGCTCGCTTTAGGCTGGACATGAGTACATCATAGCCAGCACCGCCCCAATCGAATCGATGCATGGTTTCCCAGTTCACCATCAGGTTGAGCAGGGACAACGAGACTCACCCTTCACTGGTGTTGGAGAGGAGAGTCTTGCCCAGGAGAAACAACAGAGCAATGCGGGCCAGCATATGTGCGCGTGCGGGCTCGAGATAAATGGCCATGTCAGGCTGACCCTGGTCCACTAACTCATGAGGCTCAAACTGATCAACCAGCTAGGACAACTTGACCTCAGAACCTCGAATATTCCCAGAGGTCGGGTAGGCCCCTATCAGTCGAATCACCTCCTCCTTACCCGGTGTACGGGTAGGTACCATGGGCACCCCTCCAATACGGACCCCAGTGATCATAGACCAATCCGCAGGTGTAAAGGCCATCTCTGCCACGGCCATGTGAAATGTCATGGTCTTGGGATGAAAACGCTCTATCAGAGCCTTCAAATAGGCCGTATCGGCCCTCATGGCAGGGCACGAAATGAAATCCCCGAAACCGGCATCGGTGAGCAGGTCCTTCACCACTGGGGGAAGGTAAAGCACGAGACACTGGAGGTCAAACCAACTGCCTCGGAACATAATGTGTGGGTGCAAAATGTAAGGCATCAATCGATAGGGGCAAGGTGGTATAATGAAGACATCAAAGGAAAACAAAAAAAGGGGGCTGCTTACTCGAGGGCTCAACCAACGATCCCAAAGTTGGACATGTGGGTGTGCTGGCAGTAGAGGAGGCCGGTATGGGCAGCCTCGCCTTGCATTTCATACCAAGGCTGGGAGGAGCACTGAGACACGATGAACTGTTCCCCACGGGGACCGTAGGCTATCTCCGGTCCTTTTTACTGATCATGCCCTTCGTCACCGGACATCCTGAAAATATGAGATGCATCGGCATATGAGAGGGGTGCCAACAAAAAAATATATATGCACTAATCCAAAGACAAAAAAAAAAATCTCATCAAAAAAAAAAAAAACCATGTGTGTGTGTGCTAATCCCAAAAAAAAAAATGTGTGTGTATGCTAACTCGTCAAAAAAATGTGTGTGTGTACTAATCCAAAAAATGTGTGTACTAACCCATTACCAAAAAATGTGTGCGTACTAATCCAAAAAAAAAGTGTGTATAAATGTACTAACCCATCAACAAGCAAAAAAAAAAGTGTGTGTGTGTACTAATCCACGAAACCAAAAAAAAAAAAAAAAACAACAAAAACAAAAAATACATATATACGTATACTAATATATGTATGCGCTAATCCCAAAAAAAAAAAGGAGAGGCACCAATCCATCAAATAAAATGCACTAATCCATCAAAAACAAAAAAGAGGAAGAAAAACAAAATAAATGAATGATGGATGGAAAATAGGCCTAAGGAATCAAATATTTCAAAAAAAAAAAGGGGGAAAAACAACAAAAACAAAAAGAGAGAAAAAGGAATATAGGCATCACAGAGCATTTCACCATAGAAAAAAAAAAGAGGCAATATCATCAAAAATTCAAAAGAAAAATGAAGGGTAATGATTACCTTCAATAGGAGAGAAAAACAAATGTCGGCGGAGGATAAGTGTCTTTCGATCCACACCCGCAACCTCTGGTAATAGAACTCAAGCCAAATCTAATGCAAAAACCCTAGGGGGCTGTCCCGAACTCAAGAAGGAAGGAGGGAGAAAGATAGAATTTGAAAAGGGGGGGGCCCCTTTTGTGCTCGGGCTAGAGCAGTTTTATAACTACCTGTTTTTAGACAGGCGTATATAATATATACGCCCGACCATTTTCGCCAGATTTTGGTCAGGCGTATATAATATATACGCCCGACCAGAAATGGTAGTTTTTTTAACTACCCGGCCATTTTCGATTTTGAGGCCCGACGGACCCCCTTGTATGCTATAGACCCCGGTCCAGACCCCCCTTAGAGGCCCACGTATCATCGGGCAAGGATGCACGCGTCCCCGAAGTGGCCCTTCGAGTTCCCTTCAATTGGCCCAAAGGGATCGTGCTATAATAAATGGATCTAGATTTGTAGGCGCCCACCTAATGCGCCCACAAAATCAAAAATAAAAAAAAGAAGAAAGAAAATGCTGAAAGTGACACTAGTTCTCAAAAGAGCGCTGCAATGACCATTTGTACCACTCTGAGAACCGTGTTAAATCAATTTGGAATGGTCAGGGTCCACCCGAAAGTTCTCGAGCCCCGTCTTACACAGAGACACCCCATATCTGATCCGGCAGGCAAATGAATTTCATTCATCACCGGTCACTCCTGGGAGCATACACTTAGCCCCAGATCTCCCCCAGCAGATGTCGAGGCCTGATCCGGCAGGCAAACCAAGAACCCATCATCGGAATGCACACGTCCCTAAGGTATATTAACATGGCAAGTTGGTTCGCCTAAGGATACATGCAGAAATAAAGGCAGTTTGAGCATGCCCAGAGTCTCAACTTGACATGAAAAAAAAAAAGAAAAAAAGAGAGAAGAGGAAAAAAGAACAAAAAAAAAGGGAGAAGAAATAACAACCGGTTGCTGCTTAGTAAAAATCCTGAGTGGGTTGACCCCACCTTCCAAGCATTCACTCTGGTCATCCCCCTTCGGACCTATGTTGACCAAGAGTTCCCCTGACTTCAGACCCTTCGAAAAGTCTATTGTCAGTTGAAACTGACCAGTCAAAAATGAAATTACAACCAACCAAACTATGTGCAAACATACAGACCAAAGGGCTCATTCCCTTTTATTTCCTTTTACACAGGCTTAAAACCTGTATAGGCACGGTGTCCCTGTTGAATGTATGCACTTGCGTCTGGGTATCCGCAGGATGGTCGTTTGTCCTCGTAAATTGTACCTTAGGGTCGAGGCTTCCGTTCGCGCCTATTTTGCTACTTATCGCCCTTGATGGGTGTCTGTCTATGCATAGTTAGTAAGATGTAATTTCGTTAGGGATGGAGGCTAGAATTGGCCATCTCTTTCAAGGGATGATTGGTCCTAGCCCGATCTTTTTTAGCTTTGTCTCAAGTTAAGGCACTCCGGTTCATGTGAATCAGGAGCGCCTCACGACTGGAACGTACACATCCCCAAGGCGTACCTATCCTCGGCAGAGCGCACGCACTCTTAAAGCGTATCAACTGACATTTGATCCACTTAAAGAGTTGTGCAAAAATAAAGTTGCCAGAGGTCCTTGATCTTTGCTTAGAGACCTCGGAACAAAAAATTTGGAAAAAGGAAACACAAAAAAATTCACTCAGAAAATGGGCATGCATTCCCAAGAAGTGTTGTGGCATCAATATCCGCCTCACTCGGGTAAAGCGTGCTAAAATAACCTTGAGGTTGTTGGGTCCGCCCAAAAGACTTCGAGCCTTACCTAGGTAAGGGTACCCGTGCCCAATCCAATGGAGCTGTCAATACCCCATAGGATTAAACACATTGATTAGACCTTCACTTTGGGTGCTTTGCATCAATTCCGAAGCATAGATCAATCATCCCGTTTCATGGAGCTGTCTGGTTCAGATTAATACTCAATATCACAAATCTATAATTTCCCTCAGGAAGTGGACGATATCCCGGCTAGCGGGCATACACTTTTTGTGATCATCGCAGTTATGCCCAGTAATGTCGCAATGTGCTTGGGGACTATTAGCTTTGAGGTACGGACGATATCCCGAAATGAGAGGGCTTACGTACACTCACCATCACCATGAATGTTTGAGAATTGAGTTGAACCAGGCGGACCCATTAAAGGTGCCTTAGACCTCTTCGGATGTCTCTTGTCTTTGGCATCCGATCATTAGTGATCGAATACCAAAGAGGGGCATCTGTAGACACCCAAATTCGGCCCAAGGCCCGATCAATCTGTACTTCGGGAGAGATGTACCCCTGTGCTTCCGATGGCACCCCTGAACCCGCAGGAATCCACCCAGACCTTTAGGAATCACCCAGAACCCTTTAGAACCATTCCCCAACCCTTAGAGATCACCCTTAAACCCTACATTCCCTTCCCATACCTAACTTGAACCTTTTGGAGCAGTTGATGGGAGAGGAGCTACAATTTTTTATATAGACCATTACCAAGGATGAGCCTTATACCATTGGAAAGAAGACTTCTCCAGCTTTCCAACAAGTCAAAGATCACCCAATTTGGAGCTACGATTCAAAAGTTATGACCGATTGAGGTTTCACATAAAATCATAAAAATTTTGCTCAGCCGAGGATATTACATACGCCCAGCCAATTTAGCCCCAGATTAGTCAGGCGTATATATTATATACGCCTACCTATTTTGGGGGAAATTTGGCCAGGCGTATATAATATATATGCCTAGCATAGGTGGGACCCACCACGGGCTTCATCTTCCCAAAGCTCCCCTGTTTTTGGTGAAATTCATTGTTCCTAAACTGGGCGTATATAATATATCTTGACTTAGCTCTGATGCTATCATCAGTTGCTCAAATTTCCTTCATCTAGTTTGACCCTTTGACCATCCCCTTAGTTAAGGTGGGTGTCTTGAGGTTGGTTGCACCCCCTTTGAGCTTATTGGCAACCCTTAAGTCACCCATGGTCTCACCCCATCATCCGCCATTAAAATCAGTTTCTCAAAACCCTAGGACTTTGAAAGCCTAGAAAACCTTAGATGGGGGATTACCTAATTTCTAAACCAATTAGCTCTTAAGTAATCCCTTAACCCATCCCTTCTCTATAAATAGAGAGGCCCCCCTCTTCCCAAAGGGTTGAAAATTTGGTTGAAAGGTTAGAGAGTGCTTAAGAGAAAACCATAGTGAGAAAAAATGCCAATATTTTTCCAGAATTCTAGCATGCATATTCCATCTATTTCAGTCCATTTGCACCATTAGATCACTCCCTTTAGCTAAAACCTAGCCTTTAGCCTCACCCTACACTTCCTATTTTATCAAATCCTAGTGTTAGAATCTATTTCCATACCGTTTAAGCCATCGGAAGCACGCCAAAGCGAAGATCTTCCACGGTGCAACAAGGGCCCGTGAGCTCCGGCTCACCCCTCTCTTCCTTTACCTTCTTGGTGTCTCCTCCGTCCAAGGATTCAAGTCGTTACGCCGCCGAAATTTCGGTTTGGCTCAAAGCTTGATAGGACCGTATTGCCTTCGGGCAAGGGGAAACTCTGCCCATTTTATTTTCATTTTTGGCCATAGATAGAGACCACTACATGCGGGTTGATCGGGTGCCTAAACCCTTCCCGATCGATAACCGAAGCCCCTACCCTAGAGCCTTTGGCAAAAACCGGTAAATCAGAGTCATATTTAGCACTTCGGTGCTCAAAATATTGATTTGAAGGTTTCTCGGGTCACCAAAAGCTCCGGGTGGTGACTCTACATTTTCGGCAAAGGCGAGCGCATCGCCGCGACGGGTTCGAGAGGATCCATGTTCGCAGAAACATGTACCAGAATGGTGCCGCTCTAAGGTGGTAGGTACTATGTGTAATCTTCATCTTCTAGGAAAGTAGAGACCAGTGTCTCACACGAGTTAGGATGTTCTTTTGGCTCGCTTTCTTTTAGATTCAGAAAACGCTCAGTGGTTATTTTGTTGCCTTGGCTTGGAGGTTTTTGGGTGACACTTTCTACTCATGTAGCAATTCGAGTTGCAATTTGGAGAACATGATCTTTATACTCAGGTTCAAAATCAGACAAAGGGAGCAGTAATGGCGTTGGTTCAGGATTTGGAGGGGTTGGAGGTTCCGGTGGCTGACTACGGAGGAGTGGTCTCCTAGCCCTAAAGGAATGGACTAGTATTTGAGTGAATTTTGGATAAGGAGGTGGATTCGACAGGGCGATGCGAGTGATCAGGGCCGAGGGATGCAGGGGTGAAAGGGTTCTCGCTGGTGTGGCCGAAGTAGCAGAGGGTTGAATGCGAGTGATTAAGGTGGAAGGTTGGAAGGGGGATCGACCAGAGAGATCTACGGTGGTGACCTGAGCCGGTGTTACTTGGTTGTGGTTGGGCATAGGATTGTTAATGATCCCTAAGTTTTGTTAGGATTGGTTATTATTAGGGTTAGAATTCCTAAGCACTTTCCAATCGATATGACTCCGGTCATTCATGTCATAGATTATGCCCCTGAGGACCCAACAATCTTTTGGGTTGTGTCCCGCGTATCGATGGAAGACACAGTATTTACTATAGTTTAGATTTATTGGTCATAGGCGGGGTCTTTCTTGTGGGAATCAGAGGAGATTCTGAGTATTAAGGAGACGAAAAATGTTGGGAATCGTATCCGGTAAAGGAGGATAGTGTTCCCACCGCGGTTGGTAGGGGCCTCTTGCTGGGTTAAAGTTTTGCGGTGGGGGCACACTATTGTAATTCAACACGTGGGCCGGTCGATTCTGTGTCATGTTCTAATTTTGGTAGGTGTTAGGATATTGAGTTCTATTCTAATACTAGCCCTGATTCTAGTTCTGGCTTTGGTTTTGGTTTGCATATCTTTACTGATTAGTGCCTTGGTTTTGGTTTGTGTATCGTTGCTGATTTTTATTTTACCCAAAGTTTTGTGGGTGGAAATTTTCGTTCCCAGAGTTTTGTCCTTGACTAACAATGGTATTGACCTATTCGGTTCCTAAGACTTTCTTATTATTTTTCGATTTTGATTCACTGGAAGAGCCCACTTTCAATAAGACTATGGATAGAGTAAGGTCTCTGCCTTTAATGTGTCATGCTAGTCGGGATGCCCGGGAGTGGAGTGCAGTGAAGTCAGGGCAATCACTTATGACAAGTGCGCTCTTTAACGGTTCTCTAGTATTATCAATGATAATGTCTACCGAATCCTTCTCTTTCATTAAGGTATCGATCATAGCAGCGAGTTTTCTCCATCTGATGATGAAGTTGGCAAATTCTTCATCAGGTCCTTACTTGGCTGCCATTAGATTGCTGACTAACTATCTCTTGGATCAAGTATTTGTATTGGTCTAGGAATTGACCGACTAATTCATCGAAGGTTTCTATCTTATAAAGCGGGAGTCCCGTAAACTAATCTAAAGCTTCTCCTTCAAATGAGCGTTGGAAATAGTGAATGAGAAATCATTGATTATCATGTATGGGTCGACAATCATTACAAAAGAGGGCCAAGTGATGATTCGGATTTCCCGTGCCATTATATTTGATAAATTTAGGTGGCTTAAATCCTATTGATAAATTAAACTTGATGTCTCGGCAAAATTTGTCGAATCCGAATGAGTGACCCGGGCGCTCTCTCTTGGCCATGTACTCATCGAGCACTTTAGAGAGATTTTCAATTTTAATGGTACTGACTTTTAGAGCAACGTGTGAACAAATCTTTTCTAAAGAGTCGTCATTGAAGAATGTGTGGGTAGGTTGTCTCAGTGGTGTGGCGTAGGCTGACATCGTGCTCGTGGTAGGAGGTGGCCTCTCTTGTCGCTCTTGTTCTTCTGAAAATTATTGTGACCTAATAGCTTCGTATGCGATGGCCAACCCTCGAAACAATTCCTCGGAGTCGTCATCTTCTCTTTGTATTATTTGAATACTGAGTTCTACGATTTGTTGAGCAGTGAGGTTTTTTCCGGTGTTATCATCTCTCCCATTATGATTATTACCGGTGTGTGGGGTGGAGTAGGGATTTTCTTGTTCGCTGGTCATGTTAATCTCAGGTTGTCGTGGGATGGAATTGGAAAATGGTTCTTCGTACATGGGGTTATTATGATATCCCCACAATGGTGGGTCTCCTAAACTCACCCTTCGTATACCAGACATCTCGAGTCTTTGACGAAGACTCATATGTATATAAAAGGGAATCTAAATGACATGATGGAAAGAAAAAATAAAATAGGGAGATAAGATGAAAACTAACTATCTAGAAAAAGAGTTTGCAAAAGTGTCCCATCGCGATCGCCAGTCTATTGGTGAGCGCATTTTCTGGGTTCCTTTCGGTCCCCGTTGAATCAATGGCTCTAATTCTGTCCAAGTGGACTCTAGCGATGTGGCATTTGGAATGTTAGAAGTAAAGGGTTTTCTAGGAAGGTTCCTAGTTTGTTGCGATCGCCAGCTGCAGATATTTAACGACACTGAAATACGTCAATGATCATGCTTTAGAGTGGGTGTGGGTTACTTCTTTACTGAATCGTCCACCTACGAACATCAGCAGCTATGCCTTTTCTTATAATTTAGATAGTTTAATTTTTCTTTTATTTCCCATTATTGTTATAGTTCTGATCAGTTTAGACTTCCCTGACTCTATTGTGAGTTTAGCTGTGAATTTATTAGAGTGAGTGGATCTATTCTAATATTATAATTCTATTAGGAATTTAATTAATTTAGTTTCCTAATCTTATTAGAATTCTAATTAATTTAGTGTTCTAATACTACTAAAAGTCCGTTTAATTTTAGTCTCCTAATCCCATTAGAAATCTAATTAATTTTAGTCTCCTAATCTTATTAGAAGTCTAAATGTGATTAGGTTTCCTAATTGTACTAGGAGTGCACATGTAATAGTTTTGGTGAAACTCTAATTAAATCAAACATGCTAATTGTACTAAAATTCAAATTGAGCAAGTATGCTAGTTGTATTGGAATTCTAATTAAATCAAGTATAACAGTCTTACCAGAATTCTAATTGAAATAGAAAACTAATTTGACTAAAACTCTAATTTAAGCAAGGAATTAATTTTAGTAAAATCTAATTAAAACAAATAAACAGATTTTATTAAAAATTTAATTAAAATAAATAAACTAATTTTATTAAAATTCTAATTAAAGCAATGAATTAACTATACTAAAAATCTAATTAAAGCAATGAATTAATCATACTAAATTCTAATTAAAGCAAGAAATTAATCAATTAAAATCTAATTTAAATAAATTAATCAATCATACTAAAACCTAATTAACTTAATTAATTAATTATGCTGAAATAAAATAAATCTTCTACTTAATTATACTAAAAAGATAAGAAAAATAATTAATTAATTCTAAAATTTTAAGAACAAAAAAAAAAAGGAGTTTGGTGCCCACTATGCTAAGGAGGAATCGCCTCATTCCCGTGTACCCTCCATAAGCTCCCTTGGGCAAATCGGGTGGCTGAGATTGAAGATAAAATGGATTTTAGATTGTAAAATAGTATTTTGGATTTTTCAAAGTCAATTTCGGAGTGATAATTATGAATTAAATTATGAACTATAATTATAGAAACTAAAATTAATATTTAAAAATTTAGAAATATTAAACTAAGAAATTAAAATTAAAATTTAAAATTTTAGGACTAACTTCGAGTTTAAAATTAGAAAATCAGACCGTATGATTAAGGACTGGTTCTAGAGTCTAAGACCTAGAACCAGAGATTAATGATAGGACTGGAGATTAAGATTTTAGAACAGAATTAAAGCCTAGGGTCGATAAATTAAACTGTCAGATTAAGGACTGGTTCTGAATTCGAAGAATTAGAACCAGATATAAAAAATTTGTGGTTTGAAGAGGGTGCTACGGTCTCGAACTGAAAATTAAAACCTATAATTAAAACTAAGAGAAAATCTTAGATCTAAAACTAAGGTTTTTACCTAGGATCGGGGCTGCGGAGAGAAATCTCGAAGATTCAAAGCTTGAGTCTCGAAATCATGACTAGGTTGCTCTATGGGTGTTTTTCCTCAGAGTTCTCTGGTTTCGGAATCCCAAAAAAATTCCGTTCTCTCTTGAAAATTGCCAGCCTCTTCGTGTTCTTTTTTTTAGTTGAAATTTAAAAAAAGTTTTTATAGATTTTTCTTCAATTACGCGCCCTTTTCTAGGCATTTAATTGAATTACACGCCAGTTTCCCAATGCTTAATTGCTTTGAGTTGGTCACCGACTTAGTGAGCGATCGGCTGACTTGCTCAGCGAGTTTCCTAGTCCTTGTAACGTTAGAACAATTGCGTGCCCATTTTGGGGCGCGTAATCTAATTAAGCACTACTTTTGAAGCGTTTAATCGAGGAAACTTAGGGATCAAGGATAGTGAGGCTAGGCCGGGCGTAGGCCAATTGTGCACCGGTGATGTGGCGCTCAATTCGATGGCGCGCTTGGTGTCAGGCGCGTGATTGAGTCTTGAGGTGGTCTGGGAAAGGAAGTCTTGTTTGAATAGGAACTGATTGCATGCTTGTGATTTGGCGTGTAATCGAATTGCACGTGTGGTTTTAAGTGCGTAATTCAGGGCTGTCCGAGTCCGGGTTGGGTCTGAAATGCCAGACTATTATTTCAACCTACATTTTGACTATATACTATTATTTCCATATATAATCTCCCTACGTTAGGATATGAGTCACAGAGATATTGTTTCAGCCTGTGTTTAGCCATGTACTATTATTTCAGTGCATGGTTCCCACGTCGGGGGTATGGGGCCTAAGCCACAAAACTATTATTTCAGCCAGTGTCCATCCATATACTATTACTTCAGTATATGATCCCATATCAGGGTTATGCGGTCAAAGGTTGACCGAACAAATTTGTCTATTCCGAGAGGAAAAAATGGGGGTGTCTACAGACATGTTATAAAACAACCTGTCGACTTGCTATACAGTTTCCAGGCATCCTCTCGACAGGTTGCTAGAACCTCACGAGCTCCCCTACATCTCTAGGTATCCACTCGACAAGATCTTCTACTGTGCCTCCAATCTGTCGATAGGAAGGAATATACTTCCAGAACCTCACGACAGGTTGATGGAACCTCTCGATAACTTAGCTTTTGAGCCTCAGACCCTCTCGACAGGTACTGGGAACTTCTCGACAGTTTGGAATTTGAGCAACCCAACCTCTCGACATCTTGGAGTGTCCTCTCGAGATATTCTGCCTTGAGTTTCCACAGTTGGCACACATGTTTGGTGTGCTATCTTTCATCTGTCAGCACACAGTAACCTCTTGGTGGGTTCAATCTTCATTCCTTACAACTGCACTTGGTCCCAAGTATACCCAGTTGGGCCCATGACATTCTCATGAACTTCTAAGACTCTATGGATTCTTTGATTGACTGGCCTTTGGGCTGTTTGAGCACATGTTGAGAAGCAGATTGCTTCTTTGGCCATTTTAGGTAGACACACCCCTAAACCTAAGCTTTCAAAGGTCAGGTTAGGAGGTGAAAAATGACATTTTCACTGCTTAACACACCCCTAAACCTAAGCTTTCCTAGTCCCTGACCAAAAGAGAAATTAAAAATAATTATTGCAAATAAAAAATGGCGCTTCTGTATGGAGCATAGATGCATTTAGCATATGCATCAAGCCTTTTAAACCACTAGGTGATCCCTAGTGGAGTGAAGTCTCCTGAGGGTTTTTAGTGAAGTTACCCACACACTTCTCTAATGAATCAATTGATATCAATGCAACATATTAAAACAAAATTCAAGCAAAATAAAATTTATACCACACCTTATTCATTCAATTTTTTTAGAGGATTCTCAGCAGAGAAACAGCAGTTTGAAACTAAAATTCTGCTGTAATTACGTCACAATCAATCAACTCATGTCAAGGCATTTTGTATGAAAATTAATGGAGAGCTTACTATCAAATTGAGAATTTTATTTTGATAATGCCCCCAACAAATTCAATGTCAGACCCAAGTCTTACGAGGGCTGTCACTCAAAATAATCATGAGGGGTGCATCATTTCACATAGCTCAAGAGCAGTTGCAATCCTCAAATAGGACTACAAGCATGAGCATAGGCATTACTTTGATTTCTGAAATCCTCTAACTCTTTTCACCATAGATTAAATAAATCCTCATCTTCACATGACAGCTCATTCCATTTTAGATCAATAAGGTCTTTTTATTGGGTTGTAATGTGGCTTATGGGTGAGGTTTATGAAGAATAAAGGGTAAGGAAGGCTTCAAAATTGAGAAATCAGTAAGGTAAGGAGGTGACATGTATACCTTCTTCATTTCAGCATAATCTTCATCTTCTTTGAATTTTTAGATTTGAAGTGATCAATTTCCAATCCTCATTTCAATGTATCCAATGAAGTGACTTCTCTCTTATTTTTGTTTTTCTTTTCTATTTTTTTTTAATTTTTTATGGGCTGGAGTACCACAACTATACATCTGATACACAACTGTCTTTTAATGTGTTTTCTTCTCTTTCAACCAACTCTCCAACCAGCTCTACCTTCTTTAATTCCTTCACCTCTACCTTTTGAAATCTCAGAGTGAGGGTCAGGCTGTATCAAGTCACTGAGATTTTGGGTTCAATTTTTTTGGTTTTTTATCAAAGAAAAACTTGGATTTTTAAGGATCACATGGTGTGTATCAAGGGCAGTTCAAAGGTGGGAAATTTTAAGCTCAAACTGTCCAAAGGATGGCCTTACTTCATGTCCTCAATGTCATGAATGCTGTCAAGCTGCTTCAACTTGGATTTGCCTAACTTCTAGTGAGCAAAGGTCGATTCAATCAGTCCTTAGAGTAGAAAAATTTACCCAAAACACTCCTCAAAGAAATTTTATTCAGGCCCAAATCTCACTGGGTATGGTCTTTCATCAAATTTCTGGGGGATATCCTCACAATTTTCTCTCTTTTCAAGTTCACTAAGCATCAAATTTTTAAAATTCCTGACATTTGTTTCATGACAATGTTAGAGCTACAACAATATTTAGTTTTAAAAAGTTTTTAAATTTCCTTTTTAAAAAAAAAAACATTAGGTGGGAATTCACTTTATTTTCACAAATTGTATTCAACATTGCTGCACTAACATTAACTATCCCATTGGCACACCCTGCCATACCCCCAAACCTATGAGGAGTAGTGTCCTCACTGCTTTGGAAGTACATCAATAAGACACAGTAGGAAAATATAAGGACAAGAGCAAAAGAAATATAAACAACAAAGCTAAATACAAAGGAAAGCAAGAGACACAGTGGAATTTACAAAACAAAAATATTATTATATACAAGTAATTACAAAGGATCAACAGAAGCAGTACAATCGAAACAGAAATATATACAGTACAAATAGAAACAAACTAATTATAAACAAATCCTAACTACAGGCTAAAGACTACAAGCAAATCCTAAACACAATCTACTCCTAATCAGAATCTGAATCAGAGCTAGTGCTAGATAAAGACATTGGCTCCAATCCTTGTTGTGCAGTCAACTTGTCATAATCTTCCTTTACTTGCATTCTTCTTTTTAGCCTCTTAGTACTGTCTTCTCCCTCCTTAGTTCTTCTGGCAGCTGGCTTTCTAGGCTTGGATTTAGCCTAGGGCCTGATGGGCTCATTAATGGACACCCCAGCTACTGAGGGTGGCATCCCTCCTAGTAGGGTGGCCTGCAGTGTGTTAGCCAGCTTAGCTAGCATCTTAGACTTCTACCTTTCTAATCATAAAGTGTGAGGGCTTGCTTGCATAGTCCCTCCCAATGAAGCTTCTCCCATCTATGCTCCATTTTCAGCCTGTTAATCTCTTCTACCAAGGGTTGCTTCACCCAGGTCTTCATCACAGCCACCCCTTGTTGGACATCCCTCTAGATATAGGGATTTTCACCCATGGCTCTATAGAGAGTGGAAAATGGGGGTGTAAGGATGAGGTATTTAGGGACAATGGCCCTCTCATTGGGGTCAGTAAATAAATGGTGGGGAGTGGATGAAGAGGATGGGAGAGAAAGGGAAGGTGGGATGGGTGATGCCAGCTCCTCTACCTCCTTAACAAACGCAGGTGAGGTGGAAGGATGGGTAAAAGGTATAGAAGGCAGAGCTACCTCCTCAAAGTCAGTTTGAGTGGAGGAGTCTCTGGTGGAAGGGGTTATAATGGTGGCAGGGAGTGGTTCCTCCACTTCAGCAGTGGAAACCACTACTAAAGGAGATGGAAGTGGAGTGGATAGAGGAGTAAGGGTAGGGGTGGGGATTGGAAGGGTTTTGGAGGTAGGGGTGATAGGGCTTATGGTTGATTAGATGGCTTGTAAGCAGGTGGCCATTCCAACTTGGGTAGCTGCGTTGGTTTGGAGCTGGGCTAGGATGGTGGTGAGAAGGGAAAGGATTTGGGTAGAGGCCTGTGAAAGGATATGGGGTTGGGTAGCGGGTGGAATGGGTATAATGGGTTGGAAGGGAGATGTGGTGGCATGCTGAAAAGGTGGGGTGGGTGTAGGCTGTGAGTGGGTAGGCTGTGGAGAGGTGGGTTGTGGAGAATCATGTAATGGGGAGTATTCATGCCCAATATTGTCCATAATGAACTTTATCAAGGATGAATACCCCTCAGTGGAAAATTGGTCTTGGTCTTGGGTGTATGGAGGTAAGATGGAAAGTCAATGTCAAAGGGTATGGATGGTTGAGAAGAAATGGTTGGTTCAGTTGATGAAGGTGGTGCAGGGCTCAAGGGTTCATCAGCTGGGATGGATGGGCTAGCTGGAGGGGTCGGTTTTGATTTTCTTAGGTAGGTGGATGTGATGGGGAGTGAAGGTAAGGTAGGGATAGGGTCTGTGGTATGAGGGGCTGACAATGGTGTGGATGTGGTGATGGTGGAAAGGATGGCTAAGGAACTGGGAGGAATGGAAACTAAAATGGAGGGAATGGGGGTTGAGATGGATGGTAGGGAGGATGGTGGAATGGAAATGCAGGACATATCAGAGCTGACAATAGGCAAGGGCACATAAGTGGAAGGGATGAGTAAGGGTGCACAGGGTACAAATGGAGGGTCTGAGCTAGGACCAACAGAGGTGGGTGGGGGTTCAGATCTAACTGAAGCAGATGTCTCAGCTACAGCTGCTGAGCTGGCTGAAGCGGTTGTGGGTATGACAGAGGTAGCTACTGATGTTGCAACCTGAGGTGTTGCCATTGCAGGATCCTTAATTGATTTGTTATTGCTCTTCCCAATTAGGGTCCTACTGGTAGACCAGGCCCTCTTCCCAAATACTTTTGGAGTCACTTTCACCATTGGCTCATCCTTTTGAAACACAAATTTTCCCCTTCTTAATAAAGCAGTGATGAGCCTGTTGTAGGGCAACCCTGGCAAGGCCTGTGCTTTTTTTATCTTGTCATTCACATCTACCATTGCCACAAAGATCAGCTGAGAGGCATTCATAAACTAGCCCTTGGAGAAAAAATACAAGGCATCCACTATGGGGGTTCTCCTCTCTTGTTGATGGCCACTGACATATATATTTTTTCTCAAAATTGAATCAATGAACAGCATGCTGGGTTATAGATCTCTTCTCATCAGTGACTCCCGAGACCCCACAATCCCTTGAGTTAAATGCCTGGCCATTGCTTTAAATGACACCTTCTCAGGTGCTTCTAAACCATAAATTGTATAAAAAACTAATGGGACCCCCAATGCTAATCCAATGTCACTGTAATCTACCACCAACTCTCAATTATCAATCAATACTACAAGTGTAGGCTCAGTTGACCCTGGCTTCATCTTCTTCCTAATAGGGTCAACATGGGTGTCAGGCCTGCCTTCATAAAATAATTCAAAGTATCCTTACACTTTCTTCCTTAGAAAAATAGGAGAGGTCAACAGTTGTCTCTGGAATTAGGCCTAAGACATCCACAAATTCATTAGGAGTGGATAGGTTCACAGGAACTTCAGGTTCAGTCTCTGGGTTAGGTTTAGGCATAGGGTCAGACTCAGGGATATCCTCCACAATTTCCTCAACGGTATTGTCAGCAATTTTGGCCTTCTTAGATTTCTTGGCTTTCTTAGGTTTCTCAGCTTTATCCATGATGAGCTTCCTCTTAGCAGGTGGGGTTTCCTTGTGCTGTGTGGCTAGCCTACTGGATTTACTAGTGGTTTTGGTGGCAGATTTGGAAGGAGCTTTGAACAAGTTAGCTAAGGTATCCTCTTGATCAGCCATTGGATTAGCAATTCACATAAAATTTGCTCTCAACAACCACAGTATACCTCTTTGCTCAATGAAAGTAACCACACACACTAAAACTTGGAATTAAAATGCTGAAAAATCATAGGGTGGAGCTGAAAGAGAACTTACCCACAGAAACCTAGGGCTTCTTGGAGCTTGCTGTAAATGACACCAAACCAACTTAGACCAGGTGCAAAATGTAGCCTTTGTGAATTTAGGGTACTTGGAAAAATGGCAAGGTGCTTGGAATAAAAACCAGTGAGGTGGAGGAAGAAGAAGGAAACTGGAAATCGGCAGAGAGGGAATAGACTTGCACACAGAAGCTATCGAATGGCTAGACTGAGCTGTTGATAGGTTTAAAATAATGAAAATCGTGTTTCAACAGGATTGGAGAAAGGGTTTTGATAGGTTGGTTCAACCTGTCAAAGAGTTAAAATCCTTTGGGGATTGTGGACTTCTCAGGCTGAAGGTGTCGAGAGGTTGGTTGAACCTCTCGAGAGGTACAAGGGCTTCAAATTTTCCAAGTCGAGAGGTATTGACACCTTTTCAACAGGTTTAAAATTCTTAAAATTCAACCTCTCGACAGGTATCAGATCCTGTCAAGGACATAGCCTACACCTTCAAAACCTGTTGAGTTTCTCTCTCAATATCTCGACAAGTTCACAGATCTTGTCGAAAATCATTTGTGCACCTTCAGAACCTGTCGAGATGCAAACTAGGAGCCTTCAGAACCTGTCGAAATGTACTCTATACTTCTCGACAGGTTGTTTTTTAGTTCAAACATATTTCTAATTAGTTCCTAGTCCATCTGTCACACAAAATTTTCAAATCTATTCAGCTCCCATTCATTTTTCCTGCTTTGGAGTTGATGACACATGCTTCAAACCTACTGACTACTCACTCATGATTTGTAAATGCAAACATTAAGCAAAATCTACTACATATATGTACACTGCCAGACATGTTTTAAAATAACAACAGACACAAAATCACAGTTATGATACATAGTATACATTGTTGAGAATTAGTCACATTTTTAGAGGTTCTTGAAGGTGGTAGATTTTGCTCCACCACATTTTAAAATAACAACAGACACAAACCATAGGCTCCACCACATTTTCAACAAAAAGTTTGAGCCTTTGACCATTCACTTTCATTATCCTACCCTCTTTTGGATCTTTGATTTCAACAGCTCTAGATGGGGATACATGCTCCACCATGTAAGGTCCCTCCCATCTAGATCTCAACTTACCTGAGAAAAATTTCAATTCAGAGTTGAACAATCATACCTTGTTGCCAGCTGTGAACTCCTTTCTCAGCAAATGCTTGTCATAGAAAGTCTGGGTTTTCTCCTTGTAGATCTTGGTATTGAAGTAAGCTTCCAATCTCAATTCTTCCAGCTCTGACAGCTGGAGTTTCTTATGAATGCTAGAAGAAGTTAGATCAATATTCCATGCTTTAACAGCCCACTAAGCCTTGTGCTCAAGCTCCACTGGTAAATGGCATGCTTTGCCATACACCAGCCTGAAAGGAGACATCCCTATTGGGGTCTTATAGGCAATCCTATAAACCCAAAGAGCATCAGGTAACTTCAGGATCCAGTCCTTCCTATCTACTCTCACAGTTTTCTCCAAAATGTGATGGACCTCTCTATTAGAAATTTCCACCAGTCCATTGGTTTGTGGGTGGTATGGGGTGGCAACTCTGTGTGTCACAGAGTTCTTTCTAAGCAAGTTCTCAAACTGTTTATTATAGAAATAGCTCCCTCATCACTAATGATAGCTCTGGGGGTGCCAAACCTGGAGAAAATATTATCTTTCAAGAAGTTGAGGACAACCTTGTGATCATTGGTTCTTTTGGCTATGGCCTCAACCCATTTGGACACATAGTCCAGAGCCATAAGAATATAATTATAATCATAGGAAAGAGGGAAAGGACCCATGAAGTCAATCCCCTAAATGTCAAAGAGTTCAATCACAAGTATATGCTGTAAAGGCATGGAGTTTCTTTTGGAGATACTTCCCATCTTTTGGCATCTTTCACAAGCTTTACAATGCTTCCATGCATCCTTGAAGAGAGTGAGCCAATAAATTCCACTTTAGAGCACCTTAGCAGCAATCTTGTTCCCATTGAAATGGCCTCCACAAGCCTGTTCATGACACAAAGTTATTATGTCGTGGAATTCATCATCAGGGACACATCTCCTCATCACTTACTCTGCACAATGCTTAAATATGTATGGATCCTCTCACATGTAATGCCTGATTTGTGAAAAGAACAACTCCTTTTCCATATTGTTCTAATGTGGGGGGATCTTACCCACTGCCAAGTAGTTCATAATGTTTGCAAACCAAGGTGTAGAGGTGCTGAGAGTAAAAACATCTATTCATCAGGGAAAGAATCATTGATAGGCAGCCTATCAAACTCCTTATCTAGGACCCTGGATAAGTGGCCTGCAACCACATTTTCAAACCCTTTTTTATCCTTAATCGTAAGATCAAACTCTTGTAATAGGAGGATTCATCTGATTAATCTTAGCTTTGCATCCTTTTTTGACAAAAGGTACTTTAGGGCTGAGTGGTTTGTGAACACCACTATCCTTGATCCCAAAACATAAGACCTAAATTTCTCTAAAACATAGACAATTGCCAACAATTCCTTCTCAGTTGTGGTGTAATTTAACTGAGCATCAATCATGGTTTTGCTTATATAAGTAATCACACAAGGGGCCTTATCCTTCCTTTGTCCCAAGACTGCACCAATAGCAAAATCTGATGCATCACACATCAGCTCAAATGGCAAAGAAAAATCAGGTGCTTGAAGGATAGGTGCAGAGGTTAAACAACCTTTCAAAAGCTCAAAAGTCATAAGACATTCATCATTAAATTCAAAGGGAACCTCTTGGCACAACAGGTGACAAAGAGGTTTTGAGATCTTGCTAAAATCCTTGATGAATCTTCTATAGAACCCAACATGTCCCAAGAAAGATCTGACTTATTTCACAGTCTATGGTGGGAGCAAATATGCAATCAGATCAATTTTGGCCTTATCTACCTTAATGCCTCTGTGGGAAACCACATGGCCAAGGACAATGCCTTGATTGACCATGAAATGGCTCTTTTCCCAACTCAAAACCAAGTTGGTTTCCTCACATCTCTGCAACACAAGGCTGAGATGGGGTAGACATTGGCTAAAGCTGTCCCTAAAGATAGAGAAATCATTCATGAATATCTCTAAAAACTGATTAATCATGTCAGAAAATATAACATACATGAACCCTTGGAAAGTTGCAGGGTCATTGCACAATCCAAATGGCATCCTTCTATAAACAAAGGTGTCAAATGGGCATGTGAAAGTCATCTTTTCTTGATCTTGTGGATAAACAGGGATTTGTTTGTACCCCGAATATCCATCAAGAAAATAATAGAAAGCCTTGCCTGCCAACTTATCCAAAATCTGGTCAATGAAGGGCAAAGGGAAGTGGTCTTTTCTGGTTCTCAAATTGAGCATTCGATAGTCTATAGACACCCTCCAACCTGTGGTTTCCCTAGTTGGAACTAGCTCACTAGAATTAGTTTTTACCATAGTTATCCTAGATTTCTTAGGGACCACCTGAGTAGGTGCCACCCATTGTGAATCTGAAATAGGGTAGATGACTCCAACATCTAACAATTTGACCACTTCTTTCATTATCACTTCTTGCATGTGGGGGTTCGATTTTCTTTGCATTTCTCTAGAGGGTTTGGAATCGTCTTCCAAATAGATTTTATACATGCACACAGCAGGGCTGATGCCCCCAAGGTCAGTAATAGTCTATCCTATTGCTCTCTTATGCTTCTTTAAAACACACAATAACTCTTCCTCTTGCTCATTAGTGAGAGAGGAAGAAATGATCACTAGGAACTTTTTGTTTGCCTCCAAAAAAATATATTTCAAGGTCTTAGGTAGCTGTTTCAACTTCACATATGGTGTACATATGAGAGAAGGCAACAAAGCTGCCTTTGATGGTGGTGGAAGAGGCAACACAGTAGGTTTCCAAGGAGGATACCTTATTGCTGGCCCCATATAAAAAATTAAGGCTCTCACTATTCAGCAGTGAAAAATACCATTTTTCACCTCCTAACCTGACCTTTGATGAACCTTTGAGCTGACTAATAATGTGTTTTGAATATATTTTGTAGATAAGCAATAAATTACAGTCCTAGTACAGACATCCACCTAAAATAGCCAAAGAACTAGTCTACTACTCATCATGTGCTCAAACAGCCCAAAGCCAGCCAAGCAACCCACAGAGCCTTAGAAGTTCATGAGAATGTCTTAAGCCCAACTAGGTATGCTTGGCGCTAAGTGCAGTTGCAAGGAATGAAGATTGAACCCACCAAGAGGCTGCTGAGTGTTGAACAAATGAAGAAAACACGCCAAAGATCTGTGCCAGCTGTGGAAGCACAAAGCAGAACTTGTCGAGAGGTCTTGATGCTCAAAAACTAAGATGTCGAGAGGTTGCATCAACCTGTCGAAAGGTTTTGAGAGAAAGGAATGAAGCTATTGAGAGGTTGAATTTGTGTATATGAAGCTGTTGAGAGTTTCCTAGTACCTGTCGAGTAGTTGGGTTTGAAGAAAAGAACTTGCCGTGAGGTTCTGGAAGCATAGGACAACCTGTCGAGAGGCACTGAGTTAAAAATATGACTATCTCGCAAGGTTCGAGTACCTATCGAGAGATTGGAGGTACAGTTATAGATCCTGTTGAGAGGATACCTAGAGGTGCAGGGAAAGTCGAGAGGTTTCAAATACTTATCGCGAGATTCAACTGAACCTGTCGAGCAGTGTGCGGCAACTTGTCGACGACTTACCTGAAGCTACGCCCATTCTCGTGAGGATTGAAGCAACATGTCGAGCACTTAAATGAAATTGTATAACTACTCGACAGGATGCTTTATAACCTGTCGAGAAGATAAATGCAGTTTGGACAACAGATAGGATTTTGGCTGTCAATCTTGTCGACGAGTTCACTAGAACCTGTCGAGAAGTCAAGCAACTTATCGAGAGCCTATAGCAACCTATTGACTAGTTCACATGAACCTATCGAGATGTCTCCAAACCTGTCGAAAGCCACTTCAACCTGTTGATGAGAACACCAAGCAGACTTAGAACCTATCTAGAGGTTCCCTGAACCTCTCGATAGTCG
Source organism: Chloranthus sessilifolius (assembly GCA_021018995.1). Classification (NCBI taxonomy): domain Eukaryota; kingdom Viridiplantae; phylum Streptophyta; class Magnoliopsida; order Chloranthales; family Chloranthaceae; genus Chloranthus; species Chloranthus sessilifolius. The sequence goes on from CM037598.1 coordinate 31,397,467, forward strand.
AATTAGAAACTTCTCAGTCCCTTTCACAGTAGTTGCCAACTTCAAAATTCTTTGCAGGAGTCCCAAGGCATGTTAATGACCCATGGGGTTATTTTTGGAACACCACTGAGCACAAATGGGAACCCTAACCGCTTCACATGGGCCTACCTGTTTTAGACCAATGGGGAAAGAGCTTCTAGAAGAGAAATCAGCCACATTAGTAGCTCAGAATAATAAAATTATGCTCTTGAGCTCTGATTGACTTAAACAGATCTGAGAAGAGAGGAGAAGAATATAAAAGCTTGAAGAATTTATAGAGCGAACATCCATAAATTGAGAGAACCAGAGCCAAATTCCATCTTCCCTCTAAAAATTCTCTCTTCCTTCTTCCCCCATTCTCCTCTTAGCCAATTATGGTTGGCTAAACCTCTTTGGTAGCTAGGGTGAGGTTGAGAGCTATAAATTGAGAGGTTCAAAGCTTTGTAGGAGGATTAGGTGTTGCACAGATTGCAGATCTGAGCATAATTGACTGTAAGTTGTATTGATTTAGTAATTGTTGAATGTAAAGTTAATTTGGATCCATAAATCTCTTAATTGCCATTTTATTTCCCTAGATCCAATATCCCTGTCGATGTCTGAGCTTGTAGCCTTGCATCCATAGCATCTATAATGGTTTAATTGTTCTAATTAAAATCCCTGAATTGGAACAATCTCTGGGATGATCTGTGACCATTCGAGTGGACAGATCATAGCCTTAGGATTGCTTTAATTCTATGGTTGAGAGTGGATTCTTACACCTTGCATCTGAGCTTATAGCTAAATGAAGGATTGTTGCAAACCAGTTCCCTGCACTGCCTTTGAACCAAATAATTTTCAGTAAAGACCAAAATCCCTAGTTGCTATTCTCTACCTCTTGATTTTAATCTTTTCTCCATTTTCCTTTAACTTTGTGTTTAATCAAATCTGGATGTTTTGCATTTGATTTTTTATAATTTTTAGTGATAAATCATAGAAACCTCTCCTCTTTCCTGTTTTAATTTAGTTGAATTTAAGATAGAGTGCCAAATCTGCTATAGATCTGGAGATTTATCATAGTTTAAATCATATTTCCCTATGGACATACCCTGACTTACCTATTAAAACTTGCTACAACAGCCCTGGTTCTTGCAGGACTGCTTGCTTACCTTGATTCCTCATCTATGTGATTTTGACTTTTAATTGGCTGTTTTAACCATTTAATAATTATAAGGTGAGCAAGACAACAAGTTTTTGGCGCTGCTGTCGGGGATCTGTATTTTAAAAGTGGTAAATCTAAGTTTTTCTCATTTTAAATTTAGATTTTTTATTGCCTATTTTGTGTTTGACTAATTGCTGTTGTTGTTTTTTGTAGTTTAATTTTGTGATTGCAAATCTGGATGTATTGTTTTGAAAGGAGCATTGTGCCAACTTGAGGAGCAAGCTTTGCTTAAGTTTACATCTCTTAACTCTATTTATATTTCTAGATCTGTAGTTTTTAGATCTGTAGCATTAGTTGTGTATTTATGTATCTGTTTTGCTGAATTCTGTGCTGTGATTTTCTGTGTTGTACTTAGTTTTTACTGTGTGTATGCTTGGGAGGAGATCTCTTAATCCTGAGATTTCTCCTTTAGATCCTGAAGTTGAGAGACTTCTCAGACCTAAGCAACCCATACACACACCTGTGATTGATTATGATAGTTCTACAATGGATGAGGAACCTAGGACATTGAAGGAATTCAATACACCAGGGGTGTACAATTCCCCTTTATGCATTCAATTCCCTGCTGTCTAAGGGAACTTTGAGATCAAATCCTCCATCATACAGATGCTACCCTCATACCATGGCCTGAGTAAAGAAGATCCATATAAGCACATTGATCAAATTCTAGGACTGTGCACTACCTTCAACATTGCAGGTTTGGGGGAGGAAGTAACCAGGTTGAGACTCTTTCCTTTTCATTAAAGGATAGAGCTAGAACTTGATTGTCAATGCTCCCAACTAATAGTATTCAGTCCTAGAATGACCTTTAATGTCAATTTTTGACCAAGTTTTTCTCCATGTCCAAAACAAGTCAGTTGAGGAAGAGTATAATCTCTTTTGCTCAAGCCCCAACTGAGGACTTTCACTAAGCATGGGAGAGGTTTAAGGAACTCTTGAAGCAATGTCCCCATCACCAAATTCCTAAATGGCAACTTGTTTCAAGTTTCTATCAAGGAATTGATCCCAAGAGCAGGGATATGGTTGATGCCTCATGTGGTGGTATATACCTCCATAAGACAGTTGATGAGGCTTGGGAGTTGTTTGATATCATTAGTGAAAACTCCATGCAAAGGGAGACCTGATCAAGAGATTTTGAGACCCCTAGATTGGTAAGAGAAAATACTACCAGAGAAAAATGTATGAGGTGAGTGGATACAATGATTTGGAAAGGAAAGTGTACAGCTTGACTCAAAAGTTTGATAAGCTCATGGGAGCAATGCAGCATCCAATGGCTGCCAAAGTAGAGGAGGTATGTGTGATATGCCAGTCCCCCACTCACTCCCTTGAGGAATATCCCTCTGCTGTCCAATTTCTAGACTTTGTGATGGGATATGTGAATTCTGCTCAGTCCTATGGACAACAACCTACTACTGGTTATCATTGGAGAAACCATCCCAACTTGAGGTGGAGACAAGATACCTTCCAAAATCAGTAGTAGTAGCCACAATAACAATCTATGCCTTATAAGAATGCCCATCCATACCAGTAGAATTACTCTCTAAGGACCCAAAGGAGCAGTACATGGTGGGTAAGACTTCTTCCCATGAAGAAGCAAAATCTGTTATCACCTTGAGGAGTGGAAGGCTAGTTGATAACCAAGTTGGTGTTGAGCTTGATGTGGAAAGTGCAAAAAATGAAGGGTCAACCCATGATGATATCTAGCAGGAGCAACATATAAAAAATAAGGGAGGTGTTGATGTACCCCAATAGAAAATTGAAAACAAAAATAAAGAAAAATCTAATGAGCTTGCTAAGGTAGCAAATGGGAGATCAGTCCCCCATTTGCCATTTCCTAATGCATTGAAAGTACCTTCTCCTTTTGATAAGGGGAATGCTAAAGTAGAGGAGATGATGGAAACATTCAAACAAGTAAAGATCAACTTGCCTTTACTTGATGCTATCAAGCAAGTTTCAGCCTATGCAAATTTTTTAAAAGATTTATGCACCCACAAAAGACAATCTAGGATATATCTATCCAAGAAGGTCTTTTGTGCTGAGAAAAAAAACTAAGTACTAACCATTGCAAACCAATTCCTTGGATAAAGTCTCTTCCACAATCCCTTGCATCATTGGGGATTATACCATTGAGAAGGCTTTATTAGATCTTGGAGCTAGTATAAACCTATTTCCATATTAAGTTTATGAGAAGTTAGGCTTGGGAGAATTGAAGCCCACACATGTGGTGTTACAACTAGCTGACAGATCTGAAAGGAGGCCTGTGGAAATGATAGAGGATGTGTTAGTTGGGGTTGACAAGTTTTTCTACCCAGCAGACTTCTGGTGCTTGACATAGAGCCAAGCAAGTGCACCACCTCCATTCCTATGATTTTGGGCAGACCTTTCTTGGCCATTGCCAATACTTGTATTCAGTGTAGATTAAGAGTAATGGAGGTGTCTTTTGGCAACATGAAAGTAAAATTGAATGTGTATGATGTAGCCAATTAGCCTTACTTGGACAGTGAGGATTGCTTTTTAATTGATGTATTTGATGAGCTTGTGGAAGAGACTTTATCCAAGCTGCTGCATGGTGATGATTTTTGTGATATTTTTGAAAATGTGTGGAGTGAGATTGTGGAAGAGAAGGCCCCCACACCCATGGTTCAAGAGGTAAAAGCCTTAAATTCTGATATAGGGCCACCAACAAGGTATCCACCATGGAAATCTACTGTGTTGCCTCTTCCACCTCCATCAAAGGTACCTTTATTGCCTTCTCTCATATGTCCCCTTGATGTTGAGTTGAAACAGCTGCCTAAGACCTTGAAGTATACTTTTTTGGGGGCAAACAAGAAGTTTCCAGTGATCATTTCTTCCTTTCTCGCTGATGAGCAAGAAAAAGAACTGTTGTGTGTTTTAAAGAAGCATAAGAGAGCAATAGGCTGGACCATTACTGACCTTGGGGGCATTAGCCCTGCTATATACATATATAAAATCCACTTGAAAGAGAGTTCCAAACCCTCTAGAGAAATGCAGAGAAAATTGAACCCCCACATGCAAGAAGTGGTAATGAAAGAAGTGGATAAATTGTTAGATGCTGGAGTCAACTATCCTATTTCAGACTCCGAATGGGTGACACCTACTCAGGTGGTCCCTAAGAAATTTAGAATTACTGTGATTAACATTGATTTTGGTGAGCTTGTTCCAACTAGGGAAACCACAGGTTGGAGGGTGTGTATAGACTATCGAAAGCTCAATTTGAAAACTAGAAAAGACCACTTCCCTTTGCCCTTCATTGACCAAATTTTGGATAAGTTGGAAGGCAAGGTTTTCTATTATTTTTTTGATGGATATTTGGGGTATAACCAAATCCCTGTTTATCCATAAGATCAAGAAAAGATAATTTTCACATGCCCATTTGACACCTTTGCTTATAGAAGGATGCCATTTGGACTGTGCAATGTCCCTGCAACTTTCCAAAGATGCATGTATGCTATATTTTCTGACATGATTGATCAGTTTTTAGAGATATTCATGGATGATTTCTCTATCTTTAGAAATAATTTTAGCCAATGTCTACACCATCTTAGCCTTGTGCTGTAGAGATGTGAGGAAACCAACTTGGTGTTGAGTTGTGAAAAGAGCCATTTTATGGTCAATCAAGGCATTATCCTTGGCCATGTGGTTTCCCATTGAGGTATTGAGGTAGACAAGGCTAAAATTGATCTTATTATACATTTGCCCCCACCAAAAATTGTGAAACAAGTCAGATCTTTCTTGGGGCATGCTGGGTTCTATAGGAGATTCATCAAGGATTTTAGCAAGGTCACAAAACCTCTTTGTCACCTGTTGTGCCAAGAGGTTCCCTTTGAGTTTGATAATGAATGTCTCCATGCCTTTGAGCTTTTGAAAGGTTGTTTAACCTCTGCACCTATCCTTCAAGCACCTGATTTTTCCTTGCCATTTGAACTGATGTGTGATGCATCAGATTTTTGCTATTGGTGTAGTCTTGGGACAAAGGAAGAAGCCCCTTGTGTGATTGCTTATATAAGCAAAACCATGATTGATGCTCAGTTAAATTATACCACAACTGAGAAGGAATTGTTGGAAATTGTCTATGCTTTAGAGAAATTTAGGTCTTATGTTTTGGGATCAAGGATAGTGGTGTTCACAGACCACTCAGCCCTAAAGTACCTTTTGTTAAAAAAGGATGCAAAGCTAAGATTAATCAGATAGATCCTCTTATTATAAGAGTTTGATCTTGAGAATAAGGATAAAAAAGGGGTTGAAAATGTGGTTGTAGACCACTTATCCAGGATCCTAGCGGAGGAGTTTGATAGGCTTCCTATCAATGATTCTTTTCCTGATGAACAACTGTTTACTATCAGCACCTCTACACCTTGGTTTTCAAACATTGTGAACTACTTGGCTGTGGGTAGGATTCTCCCACATTGGAACAAAATGAAGAAGGAGCTGTTCTTTTCACATATCAGACATTACATGTGGGAGGATCCTTACTTGTTTAAGCATTGTGCAGACCAAGTGGTGAGGAGATGTGTCCCTGATGAGGAATTTTAGAACATACTATATGTCATGAACAGGCTTGTGGAGGCCATTTCAGTGGGAACAAGACTGCTGCCAAGGTGATCCAAAGTGAATTTTATTAGCCCACTCTCTTCAAGGATGTATGACATCACTATAAAGCTTGTGAAAGATGCCAAATGATGGGAAGTATCTCCAAACGAAACTCCATACCTTTACAACCTATACTTGTGGTTGAACTTTTTGATATTTGGGGACTAGATTTTATGGGCCCTTTTCCTTCTTCATATGGTATAGTTTTATCCTTGTGGTAGTGGACTATGTGTCCAAATGGGTTGAAGCCCTTGCCATAAGGACTAATGACCATAAGGCTTTCTTAAAATTTATCAAAGAAAATATCTTCTCAAGATTTGACACCCCTAGAGCCATCATCAGTAATGGGGTCAGCCACTTCTGTAACAGAAATTTTGAGAGCTTGCTTAAGAAATATTCTGTTACACATAGGATTGTAACTCTCTACCACCCCCAGACTAGTGGGCAGGTTGAAATCTCAAATAGGGAGATAAAGCACATCCTAGAGAAGAGAGTTAGGGCATATAGGAAGCACTGGGCCATGAGGCTTAATGATGCACTGTGGGCTTATAAGATTGCCTATAAGATCCCAATTGGCATGTCCCTTTTCAGATTGGTGTATGGCAAGGCATGTCACTTTCCAGTAGAGTTAGAACGTAGAGCATATTGGGCTGTTAAAGCATTGAATATTGATCTAACTTTTGCTGACATGCACAGGAGGCTCTAGCTGTCAGAGCTGGAAGAGCTAAGATTGGAAGCATACTCCAATGCTAGGATCTACAAAGTGAGAACCAAAGCCTTCTATGAATAGCATTTGCTGAGGAAAGAGTTCACAGCTAGCAGCAAGGTATGGTTGTTCAACTCTAAATTGAAAATTTTCCCAAGTAAGTTGAGATCCAGATGGGAGGGACCTTATATGGTAGAGCATGTATCCCCATCTGGAACTGTTGAAATCAAGGATCTCAAAGATGGCAGGATAATGAAGGTGAATGGTCAAAGGCTCAAACTTTCTATTGATAATGTGGTGGAGCCTGTGGTGACCATCCACCTCCAAGAACTACCAAAATGTGATTGATTCTCAACAATGTATACTATGTATCATTGCTGATGTGTTTGTCAGTATGTGTTGTTGTTTTTGTTTTAAATCTGATTGGCATTATAAATATGGATGCCAATTGCGCTTGATGTTTGCACTTACAAATCATGAGTCAGTAGTTAGTAGGTTTGAAACATGTGTCATCAACTCCAAGGCAGGAGAAATGAATGAGATCTGAGGAGTATTGATAAATTTGGGTGACAGATGGACTAGGAGCTGAGTAGAAATCTTTTTGAATTAAGAAACTACCTGTTGAAAGGAGTGGAGAACATTTCGATAGGTTCTAAAGATTCCCAGTATGCATTTCGACAAGATCTGGGACCTGTCGAGAGGTTTGAGTCAATTCTCGATAGGTTCTGAAGGAGTAAAAATGATTGTCGATAGGATCTATGAACTCGTCGACAGGTTCTAAAGGTTTTTGAGTGCCTTGTCGATAGGTTCAGAGTACCTGTCGAGAGGTTTTGTGAACCTCTCAAAGTGAATTCTTTCTGAAGCTTGGAACCTGTCAAATGTTGAGTTCAGAATACCTGTCGAAAGGTTCTATAAACCTCTCGAAATGAATTGTGCTGAAGTCTTGAACCCGTTGACAAGATTGAGTGAACCTCTCGAGAGGTTCAGCTGCTTTTCATTCTTCGATAGGTTGTATCAGCCTGTCGACAACTTTCCCCCAATCCTGTCGAAAATCACTTTTCATCATTTTAAACCTCTCGACAACCAAATTTCAGCCATTTGACAGCTTGTCTCTAAGCTTTATTTTCTCTCTGCCGATTTCCATTCTCTTTCTTCTTCCTCTACCTCACTGGTGTCTACTCCAATCACTCGGCCATTGTTCTAATTGCTTTAATTCTTCAAAGGCTACATTTTGCACCTATTGGAGACTGATTTGGTGCCGTGCACATCGAGATCTGAGAAACCCTAGGTTTCTGTTGGTAAGTCCTCCTTCACCACTCACTCTGTGATTTCCTTTCTTAGTATTTTCATTGGTAATTTTTGTGGTGATTCATTTGAGACATAGAAGATTTTTGTGAATTATTGAGATATAATTGTGTGGATTGAGTGCCCAATGGCTGATCAAGAGGATACCCTAGCTACCCTTTTCAAAGTCCCTTCCACTAGGAAATCCAGTAGGCTAATCAAACAGCCCAAGGAGACTCCATCTGCCAAAAGAAAGCTTGTCTTGGATAAAGCTAAGAAATATGAGAAACCTAGGAAAGCAAAGAAAGCTAAGAAGGCCCAAATTAGTGAAGAAATTGTTGAGGAGGCCCCTGAGATAGAACCTAACCCTCTACTTGAGTTCGACCATGTGCCTAAAATTCCTGAACCTGTGCCTAATCCTGAGGAGGAACCTGAGGTCAATGTAAACCTATCCACTTCCAATGAATTTGTGGATAAGTTAGACCTGATCCCTGAGACAATCATTGACACACCCTACTTCTCCAAGGAAGAGGCATGTAAGGATACTTTGAATTATTTGGAGAAGGCAGGTTTGACCCCATTGATGACCCCATCACAAGAGAAGTCCTACCCTAGGCTGGTCAAACTGTGGTATCAGAACCTGAGGACGAAGACCAAGCCAGGTTCAACTGAGCCTTGCCTTATGATTTTGATTGATAACAGGGAGCTCTTGGTAGATTGCAATGACATTGGGTTGACATTAGGGGTCCCTTCTATTTTTGATACATCCTATGGTCTGCGAGAACCTAAGAGTGTTTCCTTTAAAGCAATGGCCAAAAACCTCACTCAAGGCATTGTGGGGGTCTGGGGAGTGCTTGATGAGGAGAGATCTACACCCTAATATGCTATTCTTTGATTCAATTTTGAGAAAGAATATATATGTCAGTGGACATCAGCAAGAAAGGAGAACCCTCATAGTGGATGCCTTGTACTTTTTTTCCAAGGGAAAATTTATGAATGCTACCCAACTAGTATTTGATGCAATGGTGGATGCCAATGACAAAATTCGGAGGGTGCAAGCCTTACCTGGCCTACCTTATAGCAGGCTCATCATTGCCTTGTTTAAGAGAGGAAAATTTGCTTTTCCAAATGATGAGCCAGTGGTGAAGGTGATTCCAAAAGTATTTGGGAAGAGGGATTGGTTTGCCAGTAGGACCCTAATTGGGAAGAGTAAGAACAAATCAAGTGAGGATTCTGAGATAGAAGCTCCACAAGCAGTTAGCTTTGCTGCTGCACATGGCACCTTTACTTTTGCTAGTTCAGAGCCTCTCCCAATAGCTGCCACTAGCTCAATACCCTTTCCTGAGATCTCTACATCAGTCACCTTTGAGCCTCTGCTCACATCTGCTACTCCTAACTTGGAGCCTCCACCTATGACCTTTGCACCCACACTCATCCCCTCCATCAATTTGATTTTGCTTATGGTTAGCTCCTCTGATGCCAGCGTCACCATTCCCCCCTCTGTCATACCATCCATCTCAATTTCCTTACCTTCCATTCCAGTTTCCATTCCCCCTAGCAGCTTAGCCACTCTTTCAACCATCACCAAATCCACACCTCGGTCAGTTACTCTTCTTACATATACCCCATCCCTACCTTACCTCCAGCTAGCCCATCCATATCAGTTGCTGAACCTTTCAGCCCTGCACCTTTCACATCAGCTATTCCAGTTATCACTTATCCACTATCCATACCCTTGGACACTAACCCCACTTTCTCCTTCTCACCTACCCATACCCAAGAGTTGGACCACTTGACCATTGAGGGATATTCATCTCTAATTGACTCCATTGTGGAGGACATTGGGTATGAATATACCCCCCTACTTGACTCCCCATAACCTATCCATTTCTAGTCTACACTCACCCCACCTTTTCAGCATGCCCCACATCTCCCTTCCAACCCATTCACCCCATTCCACCTGTTACCCAAGCCCATATCCTACCTGAGGCCTCCACCTAAATACTTTCCCTTCTCACCACCATCCTTGCCCAGCTCCAAACCAACACAACCAACCAAGCTGCCATGGCCACCTGCCTATAAGCCATCCAATCAATCATAAGTCCTGTTACCCTTACCTCCCAACCTCTTCCAGTCCCTACTCCTACATCCACCCCACCTCCTCCTTTAGCAATGGTTTTCACTACTGAGGTGGAACACCCACTCCCTTCTCCCCAACCCATTATCCCTCCATTTACACTTACCAATGCTTCCACCCAAACAGACCCTAAACCCCAACCTGTCCCTATCCATCTACCCCTTATTGCCCCACCTTTGGAAATCATTCCCCAATAATCCCCACCTGTAGTACCAACATCTGATGCTGCCACAGATGTCGAACACCTAATTTCTACCTCCTCAATTCCAACCCAAATTGAGCCTGACCTTGACGTCCTTCACCCTTTTCCCTCAATCCCCACCCCACCCATGCCATCATCCATCCCCTCTCCATTGTTGGCTGGCCCTTCTTCTAGTGCTGACCTGCCCATATTACCTGCCTCTTCCTTTTCCATTCCTCCATACCCAACCCTCCTAAATGCCATGCAAAATAACCCATACCTCAAAGGCGATGTCATTAGAGGTATGGTTGACCTCAGAACCTCAATCAGGAGGCCCTATGATGAGAAGATAAGTCGAATGGAGCTAGAGCACAAAGTTCAATTGCTGGGAATATTAAAGGGGTGGGGTAGAATTTTGATTCAATACGAAGTCAAAAAGAACACTACAGCAGCAGAGAAATTAATAGCAGATGGACTCAAGAAAAGGTTAGCTGCCTCCAAAGAGGTCACCAAGGCCACAAGGGAACTGTATGAAAGTAGCGTTCTTTTGGTTGAGAAGAAGGCAGAAATCCTCGAAAGAAGAGTTGCTGAATTGACTGCCAGAGGGCCTGAACATTCAGCTGAGCCTGCCCCTCCATCAACTACTGCTACTTTGCAAGATGATAAAGGAAAAGGAGTCCAAGAAAAGGATGAGCCAGCAAACAATTGAGCTGATTAGACTTGTACATGTCATTAGTTAGGATGTTTGTGTATATTCTTTTTATAGTTCTTTTCCCTTGCATTGTACAAATTTGTTGTCTTATAAATGAAATTTCTTTTTAGTATATTTTGTGTGATTTGCTTTATGTCTTTATGTTTGTTTGTTTGTGTATTTTAATTGATTGTTTGTACCCTGTTTGATGCTACTTCTTACTTTGTTTTATTTTGTTTTGTGTCTGATTTTACCTTGCTGCACATGCATTCTCTTTTTAAATCAGTGAGGAGACTGCTCCTCATAGGCTTGGGGTTGTTGCAGGGTATGCCAATGGATAGTTAATGTTAACACAACCATTTTAATAGAAATTGAGAAAATAAAGTAATTTTCCACCTGATTTTTGAAATGGAGGAAATTATAAACTTTTTAAGATTGAAATGTGTTGCAATTCTAACATTTTTCATGAAGTGAATGCCAAGAATTATAAAAAAAATTGATGTTTAGTGAACTTGAAAAGAGAGAAAAATGTGAGGATATCCCCCAGAAAATGTGATGGAAGACCATACCCAGTGAGATTTGAGCCTGAGAAATTTTCTTTGAAGAGTGTTTTGACCATTTTTTCTGCTCTAGGGACTGATTGGATCTATTCTTGATCACTAGAAGTTAGGCAAATCCAAGTTGAAACAGCTTGACAACATTCATGACAATGAGGACATGAAGTGAGGCCATCCTTTGGACAGTTTGAGCTTAAAATTTTTCACCTTTGAACTGCCCTTGGTACACACCATTTGAGACTTGAAAATCTCAAAATTTCTTTGATAAAAAAAAACCATAAAATTTGAACCCAAAACCCCTTGACCTGTTTCAGTTCACCCTTAATCTAAGAAATCAGAAAATGAAAGGAGAAGTGAGGTTAGAGGTGCAAGGTTTGATGTTTGGTTGAAAGAGAAGAAGGCACACTTGGTGGCATTGTCACATCCCAGCCCATAAAAAAGATGGAGGAAAAAGTACAAAAAGCATACAAAAAGAAAAGAAAAATGGAAAAGTAAAACAAAAGAGAGAGAGAAGTCATTTCATCAAATATTTTGAAAGAGAAGAGAAGAAGCTGGCCACTTTGTCTTTGAAAATTCAAAAAGAAGATGGAATTATGCTGAAATGAAGGTTGTGAAGTTGCAAATCACCTCCTTACCTTGCTGATCTCACAATTGAATCCTTTCATTCCCCTTTATTTTTTGTAAACCTCACCCATAAGCCACATTACAACCCAATAAAAAGTCCTTACTGATCTGAAATTGATTGGGCTATCATGTGGAGATGAGGATTTTTGTAATCTATGGTGAAAAGAGTTAGAGGATTTTAGAAATTAGAGCAATGCCTATGCTCATGCTTGCAATCCTACTTGAAGGCTGTAACTGCTCTTGAGCTGTGTGAAATGATACACCCTTCTATTTTATTTTGAGTGACAGCCCTGGTGAGCTTTGGGTCTGAAATTAGGTTTGTTGGGGGCATTATTAAAACATAATTCTCAATTTGATGGTAGGCTTTGCATTAGTTTTGCATACAAAATGTCTTGAAATGAGCTGATTGACTGTGAAGGAATTACAGTAGAATCTTAGTTTTAAATTGCTATGTTTCTGCTAAGAATCCTCTAAAATTAAATGCAAAAGGTGTGGAATGAATTTTATTTTGCTTGAATTTTATTTTAACATGCTGCATTGATATTAACTGATTCATTGGAGAAGTTTGTGGGTAACTTCACTGAAAACCCTCAGGAGACTTCACTCCTCCACTAGGTATCACCTAGGGGTTTAAAAGGCTTAATGCATATACTAAATGGATCTGTGCTCCCTACAAAAGTGGCATTTTTTATTTTCAATAATTATTTTTACTTCCTCCTTTGCTCAGGGACTAGCAAAGCTTAGGTTTGGGGGTGTGTTAAGCAGTGAAAAATATCATTTTTCACCTCTTAACCTGACCTTTGATGGACCTTTGAGTTGACTAATAATGTGTTTTGAGTATATTTTGTAGATAAGCAATCAATTGCATTCTTAGTACAGACATCCATCTAAAATGGCCAAAGAAGCAGTCTACTGCTCAACATATGCTCAAACAGCCCAAAGCCAGCCAAGCAACCCACAGAGCCTTAGAAGTTCATGAGAATGTTTTGAGCCCAACTGGGTATGCTTGGGGCTAAGTGCAGTTGCAAGGAATGAAGATTGAACCCACCAAGAGGCTGCTGAGTGTTGAATAAATGAAGACAGTACACCAAAGATCTGTGCCAGCTGTGGAAGCACAAAGCAGAACTTGTTGAGAGGTCCTGATGATCAAAAGCCAAGATGTGGAGAGGTTGCATCAACCTGTCAAAAGGTTATGAGAGAAAGGAATGAAGCTGTCGAGAGGTTGGATGTGTGTATATGAAGCTATTGAGAACTTCCCAGTACTATCGAGCAGTTGGGTTTGAAGAAAAGAACTTGTTGTGAGGTTCTGGAAGCATAGGCCAACCTGTTTAGAGGCACTGAGTTGAAAATATGAAGACCTTGCGAGGTTCCAGTACCTATCGAGAGGTTGGAGGTATAGTTGTGGATCCTGTCGAGAGGATACCTAGAGGTGCAAGAGAAGTCGAGAGGTTCTAAATACTTATTGCGAGGTTCAACTGAACCTGTCGAGTAGTGCGCGACAGCCTGTCGATGACTTACCTGAAGCTACACCCATTCTCGTAAGGATTGAAGCAACCTGTCAAGTACTTAAATGGAACTATATAACTACTCGACAGGATGCTTTATAACTTGTCGAGAAGATAAATGCAGTTAGGACAGCAGATAGGATTTTGGCTGCCAATCCTGTAGACGAGTTCACAAAAACCTGTCGAGAAGTCAAGCAACTTATGGAGAGCTTTCAGCAACCTGTCGACCAATTCACATGAACCTATCAAGATGTCTCCAAACATGTTGAAAGCCACTTCAACTTGTCGATGAGAACGCCAAGCAGACTCAAAACCTGTCGAGAGGTTCCCTAAACCTCTCGACAATCGAATTAGGAACTTCTCAGTTCCTTTCACAGTAGTTGCCAACTTTAGAATTCTTTACATGAATCCCAATGTGTGTTAATGACCCTTGGAGGTATTTTTGGAACACCACTGAGCACGAATGGGAACCCTAACCGCATCACATGGGCCTACCTATTTTGGACCAATGGGGAAAGAGCTTCTAAAAGAGAAATCATCCGCATCAGTAGCTCAGAATAACAGAATTATTCTCTTAAGCTCTGATTGGCAGATACAGATTTGAGAAGAGAGGAGAAGAATATAAAAGCTTGAAGAATTTACAAAGCGAACATCCAAAAATTGGGAGAACCAGAGCCAAATTCCATCTTCCCTCAAAAAATTCCCTCTCTCTTCCTTCTTCTCCCATTCTCCTCTTAACCAATTATGGTTGGCGAAACCTTTGGTAGCTAGGGTGAGGTTGAGAGCTATAAATTGAGAGCTTCAAAGCTTTATAGGAGGATTAGGTGTTGCACAGATTATAGATCTAAGCACAATTGACTATAAGTTGTATTGATTCAGTAATTATTGAATGTAAAGTTAATTTGGATTCATAAATCTCTTTATTGCCATTTGATTTCCCTATATATAATATCCTTGTGAATGCTTGAGCTTATAGCCTTGCGTCGACAACATCTGTAATGGTTTAATTGTTCCAATTAAGATCCCTGAATTGGAACAATCTCTGGGATGATCTGTGACCATTCGAGTAGACAGATCATAGCCTTAGGATTTCTTCAATTCTTTGGTTGAGAGTGGATTCTTATACCTTACATCTGAGCTTGTTGCTAGATGAAGGATTATTGCAAACTAGTTCCCTGCACTGCCTTTGAACCAAACAATTTTCAGTAAAGACCAAAATCCCTAACTGCTATTCTCTACCTCTTGATTTTAATCTTTTCTCCATTTTCCTTTAACTCTATGTTTAATCAAATCTAGATCATTTGCATTTGATTTTTTGTAATTTTTAGTGACAAATCATAGAAACCTCTCCTCTTTCCTGTTTTGATTTAGTTGAATTTAGAATAGAGTGTCAGATCTGCTATAGATCTGGGTATTTACCATAGTTTAAATCACATTTCCTTGTAGATATACCCTGATTCTTGCAGGACTGCTTACTTACCTTGATTCCTCATCTATGTGATTTTGCCTTTTAATTGGCTGTTTTAACCATTTAATAATTGTAAGGTGAGCAAGACAACACTCACCTCTTGAACCATGGGTGTTGGTGCCTTCTCTTTAATAATCTCACTCCACACATTCTCAAAAACATCACAAAAACCATCACCATGCAGCAGCTTGACAAAGTCTCTTCCACAAACTCATCCAAAACATCAATTAAAAAGCAATCCTCACTATCCAAGTGAGGCTGGCTGGCTGTATTATATATATTTAATTTTACTTTCATGTTACCAAATAACACCTCCATTACTCCTCTTCTACACTGAATACAAACATTGGCAGTGGCCAAGAAAGGCCTGTCCAACATCACAGGAATAGAGGTGGAGCACTTACTTGGCTCCATGTTAAGCACCAGAAAATCTACTGGGTAGAAAAACTTATCAACCCCAACTAATACGTACTTATCAACCCCAACTAATACATCCTCTATCATTCCCACAAGCCTCCTTTTAGATCTGTCTGCTAGTTATAGCACCACATGTGTGGGCTTCTCAATGGTATGATTCCCAATGATGCAGGAGATTGTGGAAATTCTAGGGTCTTGAAGCTTGGTTGGGGTTGCAATGGATAGCACTTGGTTCCTTTTCTTAGCACAAAAGACTTTCTTGGATAAGTGTATCCTAGATTATCTTTTATGGGTGTACAATTCTTTCAAGAACTTTGCATAGGCTGGAACTTGCTTGATAGCATCAAGTAAAGGCAAGTTAATCTTTACTTGTTTGAATATTTCCATCATCTCCTCTACTTTAGCATTCCCCTTTTCAAAAGGAGAAGGTGCTCGAAGTGCATTGGGATATGGAAAATGGGGGACTGATCTCCCATTTGCTGCCTTAGCAAGCTCATCAGTTTTCTCTTTATTTTTGTTTTCAGTTTTCTGTTGGGGCACATCAACATCCCCCTTATTTTTTATATGCTACTCCTGCTACATATCATCATGGGTTGCACTTTTTTCATCAGGCTCAACACCAACTTTGTTATCAACCAGCCTTGCACTCCTCAAAGTGGGGACAGATTTAGCTTCTTCATGTGAAGAAGTCTCACCTATCATATACTGCCCTTTTGGGTTGTTCATGGGCTGACTAGGCAGTCTTTCCTCCTCTCTCCTAGTCAAAGACTTAGATAGCTGACCAAGATGGTCCTCTATCTTTTTAATACTTTGGCTATGGGAGTTAACAGTTTGTGACAAAAGGCCTAAATTCTGCAATGAAGTCAGAACTTGCTCTTCAAATGTGAGGGATTTATAGGGTGCTGGGGCTGGTGCACTTTGATGCACAGATTGTGCCATTGCCTAGGCCATAGGCTGCTGGTATTGGGGCCTTGGGAAATAATTCTGCTGGTATGGCTGGGCATTCCTATAAGGCATGGATTGCTATTGTGGCTACTACTGCTGCTAGTTTTGAAAGATATCTTGTCTCCACCTCAAGTTGGGGTGATTTCTCTAATGATAACCAGCAGTAGGCTGTTGTCCAAAGGACTGAGCAACACTCACATGTTCCATCACAAGGTCTAGAAATTGGATAGTAGAGGGACATTCCTCAAGGGAGTGAGTGGGAGATTGGCATATCACACATGCCTCCTCCACTTTGGCAGCCATTGGTGATTGCATTGCTCCCATGAGCTTATCAAATTTTTGAGTCAAGTTATCCACCTTCCTTTCCAAATCATTGTATTCACTAACCTCATACATTTTCCCTTTTGTAGTGTTCTCTCACCAATCTAACTGGGGTCTCAATGTCTCTTGACAAAGTCTCCCTTCCATGGAGTTTTCACTAATGATATCAAACAACTTCCAAGTCTCATCAGCTGTCTTGTGGAGGTAAGTAACACCACATGAGGCATCAACCATATCCCTGTTCTTGGGATCAATTCCTTGATAGAAACTTTGAACAAGTTGCCATTCAAGAATTTGGTGATGGAGGTATTGCTTTAAGAGTTCCTTAAATCTCTCCCATGCTTGATGAAAGTCTTCAATTGGGGCTTGAGCAAATGAAATGACGCTCTTCCTCAGCTGACTTGTTTTGGACATGGGAAAAAACTTAACCAAAAATTGATATTGAAGGTCATTCCAAGATTGAATACTATTGGTTGGGAGCATTGACAACCAAATTCTGACTCTATCCCTTAGTGAAAAAGGAAAGAGTCTCAACCTGGTTGCTTCCTCCCCCAAACCTGCAATGTTAAAAGTAGTGCACAATTCTAGAAATTCATCAATGTGCTTATATGGGTCTTCTTTACACAGGCTATGGTATGAGAGTACAATCTGTATGATGGAGGATTTAATCTCATAGTTCCCTTGGACAGCAAGGAATTGAATGCAGAAGGGAGAATTGTACACCCTTGGTGCATTAAATTCTTTCAATGTCCTAGGTTGTTCACTCATTGCAGAACTATCACAATGAATCACATGTGTGTGTATGGGTTGCTTAGGTCTAAGAAGTCTCTCAACTTAAAGATCTAATGGAGCAATCACAGGATTAAGAGATCTCCTACCAAGCATACACACAATAAAAACAAGTACAACATAAAAAATACAACACAGATTTCAGCAAAACAAATTCAAAAACACACAACTATTGCTACAGATCTAGAACTGTAAAGGAGTTAGGAAATGCAAACTTTAGCACAACTTGCTCCTCCAATGAGCACAAAGCTCCTCTCAGAACCACTGATCCAAATATGCAATCACAAAATTAAACTACAAAAAAACTATAGTAGCAATTAGTTAAACACAAAGCAGGCAATTAAAAATCTAAATCTTAAAATGAGAAAAACTTAGATCTATCACTTTTAAAAACACAAATCCTCGGCAGCAGCGCCAAAAACTTGTTGACTTACTTACCTTACAATTACTAAGTGGTTAAAACATCAAATTAAAAGGGCAAAGTATAGATATATGTGATCAAGGTAATCAAGCAGTCCTGCAAGAATCAGGGCTGTTGTAGTAAGTTTTAATAGGTAAGTCAAGGTAGGTCTACAAGAAAATGTGCTTGGAAATGAGATAAATCTCCAGATCTATGACAGATCTGGCACTCTATCCTAATTTAGACTAAATCGAAACAGGAAAGAGGAGAGGTTTCTAAGATTTGTCACTATACTAAGAACTGCAAACATCAAATGCAAAATGATCCAGAACTGATTGAACTTAGATTCAATGGAATGAAGAAAAAGATTAAAATCAAAAGGTGGAGAGCAGCAGCTAGGGATTTTGGTCTTTACTGAAAATCAACTGGATCAAAGGCAATGCATAAGACATATTTGCTACAATCCTTCATCTGGCTACAAGCTCAGATGCAAGGTATAAGAATCTAATCTCAACCAAAGAGTTGAAGCAATCCTAAGGCTATGATCTGTCCACTTGAATGGTCACAGATCATCTCAGAGATTGTCCCAGTTCAAGGATCTTGATTGGAACAAGTAAGCTATTGCAGATGCTGTGGATGTCAGGCTACAAGATCAAGCATCCACAAGGATATCTAATCCAGGGAAATCAAATACGAAAAAGTAAAATTTATATCAGAATCAACTTTAAAAACCACAAGTATATTATAATAATATAACTTACAATCCTATTGTGCTCAGATCTCTAATCTGTGCAATATACAATCCCTTACAAAGCCTCTGAAACTCTCAATTTATAGCTCTCAACCTCACCCTAGCTGCTGAAGAGGTTTAGCCAACCATGATTGGCTAAGGAGAGAATGGGGGAAGAAGGAAGAGAGAGTGAATTTTTAGAGGGAAATGAAATTTTGAGTTGGCTCTGGTTCCCTCAAATTTTGGATGCCCTTTTTAGTGCAATATCTCCTCTATTTATACTCTTCCCTCAGATCTATTTCAGCCAATCAGAGCTCAGGAGAATAATTTAGTTATTCTTAGCTGCTGATGTGGTTGATTTCTCTTCTAGAAGCTCTTCCCCAATTGGTCCGAAACTGGCAAGTACATGTGATGCAGTTGGATGATTCCCATTTGTGCACATTTATATTTCAAAAATACCCTTAAGGGTTGCTGACGTGCCTTGGAATGTGTGCACAAAGCACTGGAGTTGGTAGCTAGTTTGAATGGAACTGAGAAGTTCCAAATTTGATTATCGAGAGGTTCAGGGAACCTCTCGACAGGTTTTGAGTCTACTTGACATTCATTTCGACAGGGTGGAGTAGCTCTCGATAGGTTCCTTTACTTATCAATAGGTTGAGTTGCACTAGTCGACAAGATTTAAAGTACAAATCTACCTACTGTCCTAACTACATTTATCCTCTCGACAGGTTATAAAGCATTCTGTCGAGTAGTTATACAGTTCCATTTAAGTGCTCGACAAGTTCTTTGTTGCTTCTCGAGAGGTTCATTTGAACTAGTCGACATGATTGATAGAAGAATCTTAACTTCTGCCCGAGCCCCCTCAATCCTCTCGACATGTTATAAAACAACATGTTGACTTGCTATATAGTTTTCAGGCATCCTCTCGACAGGTTGCTGGAACCTCACGAGCTCCCCTGCATCTCCAGTTTTCTTCTTAACAGGATCTTTTGCTGTGCCTCCAACCTCACGATAGGTAGGCATATACTTCCAGAACCTCACGATAGGTTAATGGAACCTCTCGATAACTTGGCTTTTGAGCCTCAGGACCTCTAGACAGGTACTGGGAACTTCTCGAGAGTTTGGTATTTGAGCAACCCAACCTCTCGACAGCTTGGAGTGTCCTCTCGAGATGTTCTGCCTTGAGTTTCCACAGTTGGCACACATCTTTGGTGTGCTATCTTTCATCTTTCAGCACACAGTAACCTCTTGGTGGGTTTAATCTTTATTCCTTGCAACTACACTTGGTCCCAAGCATACCCAATTGGGCCCATGACATTCTCATGAACTTCTAAGGCTCTGTGGATTCTTTGATTGGCTGTCCTTTGGGTTGTTTGAGCACATGTTGAGCAGCAGATTACTTCTTTGGCCATTTTAGGTGGATGTCTGCACTAAGACTGCAATTTATTGCTTATCTATAAAATACACTCAAAACATATTATTAGTCAACTCAAAGGTTCATCAAAGGTCAGGTTAGGAGGTGAAAAATGATATTTTTCACTGCTTAACAGTGAGTTGTGATATAGAAGGGTTGTGAAATAAATTTGTGTGCTGGTGTAACATGTTAGTGGGTCTGACAGATTAAGAATGAACAATCATCAAATTTAGCCAACTCGAGAGGATCAGTCAACCTCTCGAGCATGGTCAAGGTAATTTTTGCTATCTCACATGGCTCTGAGAACCTATCGAGCATCATTCCTTAAAGAGAAGAAAGCCTCGATAGGCTTTGATGTGCAAAAGCCAACTGCGCGAGATCCTCGCGAGGTCCTACATTTCACCAAAATAACTTGTCGAGCAGTTCATATGGAACTGCGCAAGCAGTTAATATTATTGCAATTAACTGCTCGGCAGGTTGATTTCAGACCTATTTTCAGCTCGTGAGGATCATTTGCTCTTGACTCACCCTCGCGAGATCCATGCGAATTCTTCTTGAGGCTCGATTTCCTTGCTATAAACCCACTAGATAGGCTCTTTAACTGCCATCCTCTCCCCTACCTCTCGAGCACAACACCGAGCCATCCTTTCCAACTTATTCTTCACTGCTCATTTTGCTCCACCATCCTCACCCTGCTCTTACCACCTTGCTAAGCTATCAAAGCCGAACCTTTTGCACCTAGAGTGGTTTGATTTGGTCCATTGGAGCGATTTGATTTGGTCCTCTCACTTCTCGGCTGAGTTTTTGTCAAGCTAGTTTACTTGGGTAGAAGTTCATTGTTAGGTGGAGTTTTATTGATCAATTCATTGGAGCTATAGCAAAACCTAGGATTTGTGATTGAAGAGGTCAAATTTAGGGTTTTGATAGATGGCCAACAGCTCCCCATTTTTTTGATAACCTACAAGCACTGTTGAACCCCTCCACAAACTGACAAACCCACTCCCACCAAAAAATCAGTGAGGATTGCTACATCCTCCACTATGGAGGCCACTGATTCCCCATCACCCAAGTGGAAAAACCTAAGAAGAGGGCTGCACCTAAGAAAAGGGCAAGGTCTGTCACCAAGAGCTCAAAAAAATCTAAGAAACAGGAGAAGGGTGAGGAGGATACCCCAAAGATTGACCTCCTAACAACTCCCAGTGAGTTCATGGTTGTCATAAGATTGGAGCTTGAGATTGCCTTTGATAAGGCATTTTTTGAAAAGGAGCCCTTGGCTACTGCAGCCATGGAATTTTTGACCAAGGCCTCTTTGGAGCCTCTATTGACACCTTTAAAGGAGTTGGTGTACCCTAGACTGGTACAATTGTGGTACCAAATATCAAGGTGAAGAAGTCTGTTGTTGGACAACCTGTGATATTAGTCCTCCTTGATGACTTTGAAATGATTGTGGAGACTTCTGAGATAGCCAAAGCTTTAGGCATTCTAGCTGCCTATAACCCAGAATGAAACTTGGGAGCACCACTGACTGCCTCCATCTCAGTAATTGTTGGAAAGCTGACTAAGGGAAAGAAGGCTTCTGGAGACTCGATCAAGAGGGGAGACTTTGATCCCAGCCTACTTTTTATGGATAATGTTCATAGGAAGAACATTTATGTGGCTAGACACCAATAAGAGAGAAAGCAACCTATTGCTAATGCCATCTATTCCTTCTCTCAGGGGCATTACTTTAATGCAGCCTAGCTGATTTTTGAGGGGATGAAGGGCATTCATACCAAGGTCGAGAAGAAACAGAAGTCCAATGGACTTCCATACAGCAGACTGATCACAACCCGGCTAAAACAAGGAGGATACCAGTGGAAGATGGGGGAACCAACTAAGACACTTCTCCCAGTTGAGTTTGGAAAGAGATTATGAACCATCAGTATGTCCCTGATGGGGAAGAAAAAGAAGAACAAGGGACCTGAGGAAACACCACCAGCCATCACAGAAGCAGCTCCAACCACTACATCTGTAGCCATCTCAGAAGCTTTACCTATAGAGATACTTGCTGCCACCTCATTCCCACTTGCCCCACACACTATCCCACCACCAGTTCCCATCAGTCCACCTTCCATCCCTACTCCCATGCCTACCATACCATCCTCGTCACCTCCCATAGTCCCCACTTCCATCCTAGTGCCAGCTCCAACTCAACCCACTTTCCCATTTAACCTACCCACCCCACCTATACAAAGAAAATACAAAAAGAAAACCTCTAATCAACCACAGAGCCAATCCCACCCACCCAACCTATAACCCCAATACCAGATCCACCTACACCCACTGTACCTAGCCTATCCATTCCCTTACCTACACCCACTCCTAGTTCAGAGCCTATTATCATACCAGACCCCATTCCAAACCCACCTTCCCCATTTACTTATGATGACAGTGAGCCAATGGCCATTGACCTCACACAAACCACCACCACTGACCTTACACCCTCCATTGAACCCATTCAAACTGAACCCATTGAGCAATTTCACCCTACTACATCACCTACACCTTCCCATGACATAGACCCATTCACATCTGAGGGGTACTCAGCTATGATGGACTCTATTGTGGAGGATATCAGGCATGAGTACACACCCCTTCCAGACTCCCCACAACCATACCACTTCAACCATGCCCCTACTTCACCTTTCCAACCTATCCCAACCACCCAACCTTCTACTATAGTCATACCAAACCACTTACCCCAAATATTTTCCCTCCTTACCTCACTCCAAACCTAACTCCTTGCCAATACCCAAAACTAGACCACCATGCAAACATGCCTTCATGCAATCTAGACCACTCTCCACACCTTAAACCCATCAGCCCAACAACCAACACCCATATCCTTACCTATACCCACACCAGCTCATTCTCCCCAACCTTCATCATTAGTGGCTACAACTACTATTGCCACTTAGACAGATCTCGAGTCTGAAGAGCTGGACCTCATTTTACCTACCTTTACCTCTACCTCAACCTAGACTGATTCTGAAGAGGAGGAGCTGCCCCGGTTACCATTCACCTATGAGGAGGAGTTGGCACCTATCCTTCCACCCCCATCACCTACACCCACATACATTGACCTTACCACCGCCCCTGTTTTACACCCTAGGATTGATGACCCTAATGAGAAGGCCTTTGTCCTTGCTTCATCCATACCCATTCCCCCATTTTACACCCTCACCAAGGCTATGTAAGCCAATCCTTATATTGGGAGGGCTATCCAATCAGTGATAGAGTTAGTCACAATAATGGTGAAGCAGCCATATGAAGGCCAGATTGCCAAAATCAAGAGGGATGAGGAGAAGGAGAAGAAGAGGCTATGGCAGATGGTGTTGAATTTTGCTGGATTTGTATGAAGTTTATAAAACCAAATCAATCCAGTTGGAGAGACTAGTAGACACACTAACCTCCAGTTTTTCCGTAATGAACCCTTCAATGTTCAAGGGTGTGTCTCTCAGGGAACCTTCTATGGAGAAAAGTAGCACCAAGCCTCAGAAACCAGTTGCTACAAGAACCAAAGCTAGTGTTGCCCAAGCTGAATCTGTGAAGAAAAGAATAACTAAAAGCAAACTTCCCACACAGTTACTTTCAGACTCTAATTTTGATTCTGATTAGGATTTAGTTTAGTCAATTTGTACTTAGGTTTTGTCCTACTTTTCTGATTTTGATATATTTGTATAGTTTCTAAAGTCTAAATTGTACTGTCTGTTTGCCTTGTACATTGATATTGTGAATGAAATTTTCCTTTTTGTGTCCCTTACTTGCATTGAGCGTACTTTCCAACCTTTTCACTTTCTGTTGCAAGTCCTTTCCCTATTATGAGTTGTCATCTTTTATAAGGTACCCTGATGTCTTATCCTTTGAAACAGTGAGGACATTGTTCCTCTCAGGTTTGGGGGTGTGGCAGGGTAGGCCAACCAATAGAATAGTTAATTCTAGTGCAGCAGTGTAAAAAAAATTGAAATGAATAAAGTCAATTCCCACCTAACCATGTGAAAATGAGGAAATTAAAAAAAAATCTACACACTTTAAAACTGAAAATTTTTAAAGTTTAGCACCTCCATGAAGATAACATTAGGAATTTTTTTTTAATAAGTACTTAGTGAACCAGAAAGGAGAGAAAAAGGTGAAAGTACACCCCATGAGCTAAATGGAAAGACCATACCCAGTGAGATTTGGGCCTATCAATTTTTCTCTTTTAAAGAGTATTTTTGGTAATTTTTCTGCTCTAAGGACTGATTGAATCAATCCCTTTTCACTAGAAGTTAGACACCCTCAAGTTGAAACTAATTGGGAAGACTCATGAGACTAAGGAAATTATTTAAGGCCTTCATTTGAACAGTTTGAGCCTAAAATTTTTACTCATTAAACTGCCCTTGTGTATACACTCTTTGAGCCTTAAAAATCCAATTTTTCTTTAACAAACACCAGAGTACTTGCACTTAAACCTCATTGACCTGATTCAACCTTACCCTCACTTTGAGATATCAGAAAGTAAAGGAGAAGAAGTTGAAGATAGGTGAGCTGGGTTCAACATTTGGTGGAAAGAGAAGAAAAGCAACCTATAAACAGCAGTGTATCAGTGGCAATTCATCATAAAAGTATAATATATATATATATATATATATATATATATATAATAGAGAAAAAGAAAAGAGAAGTCAAAGAAGTACCTCATTTGGAAATTAAAAAGAAGAGCAGAATCTGGCCACTTTGACTCTGAAAAAACAAAAATGAAGATGAAGTTGTGTTGAAATGAAGGTTCTGAGTCATGAATCACTCCTACCCTTATTGATTTCTCAGTTTTGAATCCATTTTATCCCTCCTATTTTTTGTAAACCTTAACTATAAGCCACATTACAACCCATTGAAAACACCTTGTTGATCCAAAGTGAAGTGAATTGTCATGTGGAGATATGGGAGTGTCTAATCTATGGTAGAAAATACATGAGGATATCATAAATTATAAGCAATGCCTATGCTCATGCTTGCAGACCTATTTGAGGTCTGTAACTGTTCTTGAGCTAATGACAATGTGAACACCCTTGAATTTTTTATTGTGAGAGATAGCCCTGGTGAGGATTGGAACTGATATTTAACTTCATTGGGGTGGTTTCTAAACCTGATTTTTGAATTGAAGGCAAGCTTGGTACTGATTTTTGCACATTGAATTCCTGATGTAAACTGATTGTTGGTGATGCAAATATGACTCGATTGCTTATTATATATTATAATTATATTAAATTCAAGTCTTAACCTATTGCAAGTACACAATGAAAATTATAGAGCTAGTATAGGATCGATCCCACGAGGAAGTTCATTATCTAATTAATTCCCAGTTTAAATCTGTGACAGCCCAGATTTTGGCACCCTAAAACCCGTGCCATTAGCACGATCCTCTAGACCGTGCCCCAAAACTATGCACGTAATATTGGTATAACAAGCAATGATAAATAATTAAAGCAAATAATGGCATAAAACAAAAAAGTAATATGCCTATCTGGCATAAACAAAAGACAGTTCTACTTTCATGCCACTGCATGAACAGAGAACCGATCTGAACCATCGGTGATAAACAGATCACCCCAGATGGTTCGCCTAAAAGAATTATATCTATCTAATTATATTGTTTATCAAAATAAAGGATTGAGATACCAAGCAGTACAATCTGCTCTCAAAACTGACTCTCAAAGTACTCAGTGGAGTCTCCTAGAAGAAGTCCTCGGGAGGAGGCTCCAACTCGTCCCCAGGCACGTAATTTGAATCACTCGGATCTACGTCTCCCGAAGCCTCGGCCGCTACTAACAAAGGACCTGCGACGCATAGTCTAAATGGTGAGCTACATCCTAGCTCAATAGGGAACACCACAATGAATATATAAATCAACATCTCACATATATTTCATGATATTCTAAGCATGATGTGGCTATGCATTACAAGAAAAATAGTTTAAAAGATGGCAATTTACAGTCAAATTTACTGGTAGTTTGCATGTTTTACTTTACTGATTGTTTTATCATGAATGACACTGAACAGGCCTAAAGCAAAACTTAAATCTTCAACTTAAGTAATCTCCGAGCAATATAGCATCGAGCCCCGATTGAATACCCACCATCGTCGCCTAAATAGACAATTGTTATATGTATTCCCTGGGATACTACCCAAGCCTCTTTCTCAATAGGCGGCGGGGTTAAATCTCATCTCAACATCCCTAGGATGTGCTTACTGTGTACAGATAAACCTCCGCACTGGTGTACGGATTGGCCGCCGTACCGGTCACGGATATCCTACCGAGTTAGTCATGGGTATCCTGCCACGTCGGTGGGGTATTCTAAACAAACCTCAAATAACAAAAATAACATGTGCTTTACATACAGTTATTCACCGTGTAAAGTGCTATCTGATATCAGTTAGGCCTCAACAGTAATTATTCAATGACATTTACATCCCTGGGATGTCTAATTTACTCGCATCTTCTTGATGCCTTTATCACTTTCTCATCCCCTGGGGATGCCTCATTTTCATTAACTTGCTTGTCTCAGTTATTCGCATCATACTGATGCCTTAATCATTTTCTTGGTGTCACACACACACCCATTTTACAAAGCTTTTCACAGTTAAAACACTTTCAATTTGATATCTATATCACTACATATACGCTCTTGCAATTAAAGTACATGTTCAAGGTGTTCCCTACCTTAGGTCTCCGAAGGTCCAAGCATCAAGGTCCCACGCGGCTCTTTGTGCTCGCTTTCACACGTACCACCTATGGTACATCACAACACATGCAATACATCACTAAAGATGTAATAAAGAGATGTAATAAAGAAGGTCCTAGACCCTCCATAAATCACAAAGTAAATCTAAAAAGTTTAGTAAAACTGCCAAAGTAGAGTAATTGATTCCCAAAATCGATTAATCGAAACTCAAATTGATTAATCGATTCCCAAAATCGATTAATCGAGATTCAAATTCAATTAATCGATCCCAAATCGATTAATCGAAATCTCTAACATAGTGAGGTCGATTATCAAATCGAGTGGTCGAAGATTCGAAATCGATTAGTCGATGTCAAATCAATTAATCAAAATCCAAAATCGATTAATCGATTTCCCAACTCAATTAGTCGATTTTCCTAGGTCTTGTTTCTCTAGCCACTGGAGGTACCCAGTCGATTAGTCGATTCCTAAATCGATTAATCGACCTTCAACTTCGATTAATCGATTTTCAAATCGATTAATTGAAATCGGATATTCTTGACTTTTTAACTTCTAGACCAAAATCGATTAATCGAATCCCAATTTTGATTAATCGATTTGGCCAAATTCAGCCCCCCTTCGGGCTGTTCTTCCAAAACTCATTCCTTTTCTTTTTCTTTCTTTTTCTAAGTCCTTAATTTATCATATTAACTATGCTAGACTGAATTTAATTCATCCATTCTCTAGGTATTGAAATCTAATACAACTTACCTCAATCAATCTCAAATTGATCAAGATCTAGGTTGGAATGGCTAGGGCTCCATCTTTTGCTTCAACGGCTCCTCAAGCGTTGAATCAGCATTCAATGCTCTAATCTCCTCTTGATTTCCAATAACTCTTAGCCCCCATAACTCCTCTGTACTCTCTCTCTCTTTCTCTTCTTAACTCTCTCTTCAACAACCAAAATAAATGAAAACCTAGGTTTGTTAAACCTTTTTATCCCCTTTCCTGCTTGTGTGTTAAACACATACACCAGAGATAGGTGCACGTGACACTAACTCACACTATGCACTATACTTAAGTCATATTGACTTCACATTCATTCATCACTTCATGAGTCCGCTGTTTGACCATCACTTGGTCAAACCTACGACCAGCCAGGCACGGATTCGGAGGTCAATGTTTAATGCTCAAATTTTCGAGATATTACACTCTCCCCACCTTGGGAATTTTCGTCCTCAAAAATAACCCAAGGGTGCTCTGGTGTGGTACCCCACACACTATAGTGTCACGTACCCACACACACAAAAGATGATGCATACATTACAAGTGAAAGAAACCGAAATAATGCAAGTACATGCAAAAACTGATCTATATTTCATTATCAAACTTCCAAAAATTACAAGTTTCTTTAACTGTTGCTGATAACAGTACAAAATGTCCAAAAAGTGATCACAAAATAAACCATCGTCCGGTGCTAAAGCCGTCCCCTCTCCTGGCTGATCTGATGGTGGGGCGGGTTGCTCTGACGGGACTGGTGGCTCTGGTGGTGGCTGGGTCATTGTGAAAGGCTGCTCAGTCTGCTGGGGCACCGAGCCAGATGCATCTGTGGCAGATGTACTCGCGTGGAAACCAACACTCATATGGAACGCAGTCCGACCCGCAGTCTAGTCTGCCTCCTGCGCAAGGCACTACTAGTAGTCCAATGGATAGATGTACCGTAGGGTGTGGTACATCAAGAAATTCATCCGTCGATTCATCCTCTCGTTGTTGGCCTCCATCCAGGCCAACACATCCTCGATAGTGGGCGCCGAGCGAGCCGCTCGCCGGCGGTATGAAGAAGTCGGTGTGGCCGCCACTGACTGCGATGGCGGCGTAGGTGATGCGATGCCATGCGAGGGTGCCCCATCAGCTGGTGGATCGACTGAGTGTGCTCCTCCCACAGGTGGGTCCTGATGTGGTGGTGGGGGTGGTGGTGGTGCTACTTGCAATGCCGTTGCTAGGCCCTGAGCTGGTAGGGTCCGCTTGAGTAAGTTGTAGCTACGGCTCCATGAAGCAATGGAGAAATGCTTCACGTGATCCGTAGCCCTCTCCTCGTGGGACGAGATAGCGTACCCTGGAGCATCTGAGTAACACTCCAGTATGCTCGAGATGAGGCGAGCATACGACATCTTTTCTTTGGGCCTCAAGTTGCCCTTCATGAGTTTCCCTTTTATATATATCATTCCCTCTAATACTATCATGGTGGTGTTGAACCAACGGTCGCAAAATGCCGCGTATAAGGCCTGTTGGACCAACTCCACCCTCTCTGTGTCGTGACGCATCGGGTATAGCTTGCACTTGATTATGGAATCAAGCACCCACATGTAATGGGGAAGATCGACCCTCCGAATGGAAGATCCGGACCCCTTTTTCCCGTTAGTCATCCGAGTCATAATCTCCTCAAATCTCACCGTCTCCTCAAATGGTGGGAAGAGGGTGGTCTCGGGCACGAAGTCCAAATAGCACTCTAAGACCTCGTGGATGTGGCGACGACTGAAGGTGTAGTCATGACCCTCGATCTTGGTCGTAACTATGTCGTCTGTCGGCCCATCCTCCAAGCCCTGGTAAAATAGACTGACCAATCTAGGGTAGTAGGACCCACAGATTGGTTTCAAAAGGTTGCCGAGGCCGGCCTTCACTAGGTAGTTTCGAGCCCATTGGGTCTTGCCCGCCACATCAGGGTTAGTAAACAATTCCACGTCAATAATGTACTCAGTTTTGAAGGTCTTTGCCGCCCACCATTCATTTGGTTGGAGTACGTTGACGGGCGGTGGTGGAATTGGTGAAGACTCGTGCGAAGACGCACTCGTCGAACCAGATGTGGTATACGATGCTGACGGTGATGGAGTCCTCACAGGTGATGGGGTAGGTGGTGGCAGTGCGACATTCTTACGCCAGACCGAGAGCTTAGGCGTTGCCTTCTTCGAAGACAAACGTGTTTTAGGCGGCATTTTGTGACAAATATTGCAAAAAACTAGGGGTTTTATAGCTTGAAACCAAAAGAAAGTTGGAATCTAGGGTTTTTACCTTAGGTTGCAATCCGAATGTAAGTGGTTTCAATTCGAAATTGATCCGAAACATCGAAAACCCTAGCTTTCCAAGTCGCTCAAAGGAGAAGATAGCAAGGCGCGCAAGAGCCAAAAATCAATTTGATTTCGAATGGGGAGAAATCCCCCTCGATTTACATATATAGGCCCCGGTTTGATTAATCGATTTCTAAAATCGATTAATCGAGTTTCAAAATTAGGTTCAACCTCGTAAAATCGATTAATCAAAATTATTTCGATTAATCGAAATCGTGGTCATTTAAATTTTTAACTTTTCGAGCTCACTGGCGCGAGCCAGTCGATTAATCGAAATTCACTTTGATTAATCGAAATCCCAAAATCGATTAATCAAATTTCACTTCGATTAATCGGAATCGTGAAGTTCTTCAAAAATTTCCCAAAATTCTCAAGTGACTCGATTAGTCGAACCTCCAGATCGATTAATCGAAATCCCAAATCGATTAATCAAATTCTTCTTTGATTAATCGAAATCATTTAAATTCTTCAAATTTTTCTAAAATTATTAAGTTACTTGATTAATCAAATCTCCAGATCGATTAATCGAAATCGAAAATTGATTAATCGAAACCCAATTCGATTAATCAAAATTTCACTTCTTTAATTTCCTGAATCCTCATTAAATTTCCACTCACTGGCGCATGCCAGTCGACTAATCGACCAAAATTGATTAATCAAAATCTCAAATCGGTTAATCAATTTGAAAATCGATTAATCGATTTTGATAAGATTCTTCAGATTTTAAAATTTTTCTATCTCCTTTGGTTCCCTAATAAAACATGACCAGTTGGTCATTGGTTCTACAAAATACGTCATCACGGCCATGTTGAGGCTGTGATGCATTCTAACTATGCATTTATTGCATTAGGAACACTATGTGGATAAAATTGTTTCTTTTGGATGAATCGATCAAAAGATTGACATTGGATTACTACATATGGTTTTTAAATCCGCAAACATGCTTGCGGTGATACAATTTTGCTTTTCAAGTTGTCACAAACAAGTTCGGATACTATTCTTTCACGTCGGCCTCTCGTTCCCACGTAGCTTCTTCGGTCGGATGATACTTCCATCGAACAAGTACTAATGAAATCACTTTTGTTCGCAACACTTGTTCCTTTCGATCCAAAATCTCCACCGGCTCTTCAATCATAGTCATATCCTCATGCATCTCAAATGATTTGCCGCTCAACACGTGATCAGGGTCATTAAGATACTTCCTGAGCATAGATACATGGAATACATTGTGTATTTGATCAAATATCAGTGGCAATCCAATGCGGTAAGCAACTTCCCCTACTCGACCTAGAACCTCAAATGGTCCAAGATAGCGGGGACTTAACTTCCCTCTCTTTCCAAATCTCATCACCCCCTTCATAGGTGACACTTTCACGAACACATGTTCACCCACCTTAACGTCTACACTCGTCCGCTTGATATCGGCGTAGCTTTTTTGTCTGCTCTAACCCGCTTTGAGTTTTGCCCTTATCATACGAACATAGGTGGCATTATCTTTAAGTATTTTGGGTCCCAAAACAAATTTCTCACCGGTTTCCTCCCAATTTATCGGTGATCTACATCGCCGTCGGTAAAGAGCTTCATATGGTGCCATCCCAATGCTCGTCTGAAAATTATTGTTGTATGCAAACTCAATCAACGGTAGGTGCTGATCCCACGATCCTTGCAATTCTAACATACATGCTCTAAGCATGTCCTCAATGATCTGATTGACCCTCTCCGTCTGCCCGTCGGTTTGTGGATGGAATGCCGTATTGAAATCTAGTCGCGTACCCATTCCTTCTTGAAATTTCTTCCAAAACTTTGATGTATATAAAGGGTCACAGTTTGAAATAATGCTACTCGGAATCCCATGCAAACGGACAATTCATATACAACTCTGCCAATCTTCTCGCCATGTACATTATGTTGTAAGGCAAGAAGTGTGCTGACTTGGTCAATCGATCGACCACTACCCAAATGGCATTGTACTTCTTTGCAGTACGCGGTAGTCCATAGAGATCGATTCCCACTTCCATTCCGGTATAGGTAGAGGCTGTAATAATCTCGCGGGGTGTCTATGATCGATCTTCACTTGTTGGCACGTCAAACACCGCACCACGTATTCTGCCACATCTTTCTTCAAACCTCTTCACCAGTAATTCTTTTTCAAGTCTTGGTACATCTTTGTGCTACCCGGGTGGATAGCATAGCTTGACTTGTGAGGTTCATCAAGAATTATTCGCCGTAAATCGGCATTGTCCGGAATACAGAGACGACCCTTGAACAATAAGGAACCATCCTCCTTGATCGACAACTCAGATCCAATGCTTTCAGTTACATCTTGATGAATCTTGGTTAACGTTGGGTCTTTCATCTGTAGTTCATGGATATGCTCAAATATACCCGGTATCACTGATATATTAGCCAAGAAGGCTCCTGTAGCTTGCGACTCGATGTGTGCATCATATAGAGCTAGACCTTCAAACAACTTTCATCTGTGCATATCCAAAATCAAACTAGCCAATTGAGCTGAACTCTTCCGACTTAAGGCGTCAGCTACTACATTAGCCTTGCCTGGATGGTTCTGTATAGAACAGTCATAGTGTTTGAGGAACTCCATCCATCTGCGCTGCCTCATATTTAGTTCCTTCTGTGTAAACATATATCTGAGACTCTTATGATCGGTGAAGATCTCAAAGGTCTCACCGTACAAGTAATGTCTCCAAATCTTCAGCACAAAAATGACCGATGCTAATTTCAGGTCATGTGTCGGATAATTCTTCTCATGCTCTTTCAATTGTCTCGACCCATACGCTATCACCTTTCTGTGATGATTAAGCACACAGCCCAAACCAGTATACGAAGTATCGCTATACGCTGCAAACCCTCCACTGCCTGAAGGAATCGCTAATACTGGAGTTGAAGTGAGTCTCTTCTTGAGTTCTTAAAAACTCTTCTCGCATGCCTCACTCCATTCAAATCTTGCGTCTTTTCGTGTGAGTCTCGTGAGTGGTCCCAATATCCTTGAAAAACCCTCAACGAAACGTCGATAGTAACCCGCCAATCCAAGGAAACTATGGATGTCGGTCTCGGTTTTTGGTTGCTCCCAATTGACCACTGCTTCGATTTTTGCTGGATCTATAGTGACACCATGCTTTGAGATGACATGTCCCAAAAAGCTAACTTCTTCTAACCAAAACTCGCACTTGCTGAGCTTGGCGTACAACTGGTGTTCACGTAGAGTCTGTAGGGCTATTCTCAAATGCTTTTCATGCTCTTCTTCTGATTTTGAATAGATCAGGATGTCATCGACAAACACTATGACACAAGTATCTAGATGTGGTTTAAACACCCTATTCATCAAATCCATGAATGACGTCGGGGCATTTATCAACCCAAATGGCATCACTAGGAATTCATAGTATCCGTATTGAGTCTTGAATGCAGTCTTCTGAATATCCTCTGCCTTGACTCTCAACTGATGGTATCCAGATCTCAGATCGATCTTAGAGAAATACCTTTCTCCTTGCAGTTGATCAAACAGGTCATCTATCCTAGGCAAAGGGTATTGATTCTTAATGGTAAGTTTGTTCAATTGTCGATAGTCAATGCACAAACGCATTGACCCATCTTTCTTCTTTACAAACAAGACTGGTGCTCCCCATGGAGACACGCTCGGTCTAACAAACCCCTTGTCCATTAGTTCTTGTAACTACTCTTTCAACTCCTTCAACTCAGCAGGAGCCATTCTGTATGGTGCTTTAGAAACAGGCTCCGTTCCTGGTGTTAAGTCGATGGCGAATTCTACTTCTCTCTCTGGAGGTAATCCTTGTAACTCCTCCAGAAATACATTGGCGAAGTCTCGCACAACTGCTATTTCAGAGATAACATTCTTCTCCTCTTTATGCTCCTTCAAAAATGCCAAGTATCCACTACACCCTTTTTTGATCAATCGCTCGGCCCTGACTGCCGAGATAAGTGGCATGTGTGTCGACCT
This sequence comes from Chloranthus sessilifolius, assembly GCA_021018995.1. Classification (NCBI taxonomy): domain Eukaryota; kingdom Viridiplantae; phylum Streptophyta; class Magnoliopsida; order Chloranthales; family Chloranthaceae; genus Chloranthus; species Chloranthus sessilifolius. The sequence goes on from CM037598.1 coordinate 31,431,307, forward strand.
CTCTCCTAGATATCTAAACGATCTCCTTGTGTTGGGTCTAAAGATGACGACCTTATTCTTGCAATCTACCGTCGCACAGTGAGTTGAGAGTCAATCCATGCCAAGGATCACGTCGAATCCTTGCATGTCTAACAGAATTAGGTTCACCGGTAGCTCAAAGACGTCTCCATCCATGACCCTCACGATCACAGAGTTGCAACCCTTTTCGGTATCAACTGATTTCCCAGTATGAACAGTCACAGTTAAAACGAAGTCTAACTCCTCCGGGTCGACTTTCATCCTCTTTGTGAAGCAAGGGGTAACAAATGAGTGGGTAGACCCTTCTTATATCACGTCGCTCCCCTTCTTATAAATTTGTAATGTATCTAATCATACATACACATATATATAATGTCTATCATCATACTAGAGTTTATTACATGCAAGTTCTCTTATATTTTCTGTATGGATACACCTTCTCTATCTAAAAATTTTAAAGAATTGAAATTCTTTATTTAAAAGAAAACTTACCTTAAATCACGTTATTTGTATTCTGAGCCTCTTGAGCTGTGACTGCGTAGGCTCTTCCTTGGACGATCGGCTTCCTTGCTTGTATCCGTCGTGGAATAGGAGCTGAAGCCGTCTTCCCTTTGTTCACCTCGGGGCAATCTTTGATCAGGTGACCCACCTTTCCACATCAAAAACAACCCCGAGTTCCTTGCCTACAGTCAACCGTTCTATGAGACTTGCCACACTTGGCACAAATCTCCCGTGTCGTGGAAGAAGCTGCTCGCGAGAACCCCTGAGTAACTGTAGCTCCGGTAGTAATCGCAGGGCTCTCGTATCTCATCGGCCTCCCCGACGCAAGCAATGAGAATTTTTGTTTGTTGCTCTGCTACGCCGGTCTCCCATAACCTCCTTGAAACGGTGGTTTCTGATTGTTTGGTATGAATCTCAGCTTTTTATTCACTAGTTCATAATTCCCCATTCTACTTTAGTCCGTATTCCACCTTCCTTGTTGCTCCCCTTGGCGGTATTTATTATTATTTTCTTCCTCTACCACCAAGGCCTTGCTCATGACCTCTACATAGGTCCTCAGCTGGAATGGTGCTACTCCTCCCCTCACGTCCGGTCTCAACCCTTGCTGAAACCTCTTCGCTGTCATCATCTCTGTGATGACGTAGTTAGGCGTGAAGCAAGCGAGTCGCATGAACTCCACTCCATACTCTCTAACAGTCATCTTCCCTTGTACGAGCTGCAAAAATTAAATCTCCATCTGGTTTCTCACTACCTTCGGGAAGTACTATTTATTGAACTCCTCAACGAACTCATCCCAAGTCCATGGCAAATCTGGAGTCTCCTGAGCCCTAGTCCGTGAAACGGACTTCCACCAAGGCCCAGCCTCTCCATCCAACATATAGGCTGCCCAACGGATGCTATCGTCCTCTGTACAAGTGAGCACACTAAACACCTTCTCCATCTCACTCAGCCAGTTCTTGGCTGCCATGGGCTTTGCCTGCCTCGAAAAGCTTGGAGGTCTCATCCTCCTAAACTCAGTAAAAGCAGAAGACACTGGCGGTGTCGAAGCCACTGGAGGTGTCGGTGGCTGATGCTGCTCATGGGCAGTATGAGCTACCAAGGTTGCTGCCTGTTGAGCCATAGCAGTCGCCATGGTCTCCATGGTGTGCATCATCCTCTGACGCTCCTCTCTATCTTCGTTTCTTTCTCTGACTCTCTCTTGCTCTCTTTGATCTCAATCCTGGTTCTCTCCTTGATCGTGGCCCTCTTGACTGCCACTACCTGAAGCACCTCCGTGTCCCAAAGGTATTCGATTGGCATCCGAGATGAGATCATTTCGACTACGCAAATTTCTATGATGACCGCCCCTGGGTCGGCCTATTCCTCTAGGAAACATAATGGTCTGTACGTGAAAACAAAGTTTTCATTAGCAGAAGTCCCTATGCTATAAAAAAAGAATGATTGTCAGAATTTCTAAAAGAATATGCTTTGATACCAACTGTGACAGCCCAGATTTTGACCCCAAAACTCGTGCCATCAGCACGATCCTCTAGACCGCGTCCCAAAACTATGCACGGAACATTGGTATAACAAGCAATGATAAATAATTAAAGCAAATAATAGCATAAAGCAAAAAAGTAACATGCCTATCTGGCATAAATAAAAGACAATTCTACTTTCATGCCACTGCATGAACAGAGAACCGATCCGAACTATCGGTGATAAACAGATCACCCCAGATGGTTCTCCCAAAAGAATCATATCTATCTAATTACATTGTTTATCAAAATAAAGGCTTGACATACCAAGCCGTACAATCTGCTCTCAAAACTGACTCTCAAAGTACTCAGCGGAGTCTCCTAGAAGAAGTCCTCGGGAGGAGGCTCCAACTCGTCCCCAGGCACGTAATCTGAATCACCCGGATCTACGTCTCCCGAAGCCTCGACCGCTGCTAACAAAGGACTTGCGACGTATAGTCTAAAGGGTGAGCTACATCCTAGGTCAATAGGAAACAACACAATGAACATATAAATCAACATCTCACATATATTCCATGATATTCTAAGCATGATGTGGCTATGCATTGCAAGATAAATAGTTTAAAAGATGGCAATTTGCAGTCAAATTTACTGGTAGTTTGCATGTTTTACTTTACTGATTGTTTTATCATGAATGATACTGAACAAGCCTAAAGCAAAACTTAAATCTTCAACTTAAGTAATTCCCGAGCAATATAGCATCGAGCCCCGATGGAATACCCACCATCGTCGCCTAAATAGACAGTTGTTATATGTATTCCCTGAGAATACTACCTAAACCTCTTTCCCAATAGGCGGCGGGGTTAAATCTCATCTCAACATCCCTGGGATGTACTTACTGTGTACGGATAAACCTCCGCACTGGCGTACGGATTGGCCGCCATACTGGTCACGGATATCCTGCCGATCAGTCGTGGGTATCCCGCCACGTCGATGGGGTATTCTAAACAAACCTCAAATAACAAAAATAACATGTGCTTTACATATAGTTATTCACCGTGTAAAGTGCTATCTTATATCAGTTAGGCCTCAACAGTAATTATTCAATCACATTTAAATCCCTGGGATGTCTAATTTACTCGCATCTTCTTGATGCCTTTATCACTTTCTCATCCCCTGGGGATGCCTCATTTTCATTAACTTGCTTATCTCAATTATTCACATCACACTGATGCCTTGATCATTTTCTTGGTGTCACACACACACCCATCTTACAACGCTTTTTACAGTTAAAACACTTTCAATTTGATATCTATATCACTACATTCATGCTCTTGCAATTAAAGTACATGTTCAAGGTGTTCCCTACCTCAGGTCTCCAAAGGTCCAAGCATCGAGGTCCCACGTGGCTCCTTGTGCTTGCTTTCACACGTACCATCTATGGTACATCACAACACATGCAATACATCACTAAAGATGTAATAAAGAAGGTCCTAGACCCTCCATGGATCACAAGGTAAATCTAAAAGTTTAGTAAAACTGCCAAAGTCAATTAATCGATTCCCAAAATCGATTAATCGAAACCCAAATTGATTAATCGATTCCCAAAATCAATTAATCGAAACTGAAATCGATTAATTGATTCCCAAAATTAATTAATCAGGATTCAAATTCGATTAATCGATCCCAAATCGATTAATCGAAATCTCTAACATAGTGAGGTCGATTCTCAAATCGAGTGGTCGAAGATCCGAAATCGATTAGTTGATGTCAAATCAATTAATTGAAATCCAAAATCGATTAATCAATTTCCCAACTAGATTAGTCGATTTCCCCAAGTCTTGTTTCTCCAGTCACTGGAGGTACCCAGTCGATTAGTCGATTCCTAAATCGATTAATTGAACTTCAACTTCAATTAATCGATTTGGAAATCGATTAATCGAAATCGGGTATTCTTAACTTTTTAACTTTCAGACCAAAATTGATTAATCGAATCCCAATTTTGATTAATCGATTTGGCCAGATTCATCCCCCCTTCGGGCTGTTCTTCCAAAACTCATTCATTTTCTTTTTCTAAGTCCTTAATCTATCATATTAACTATGCTAGACTGAATTTAATTCATCCATTCTCTAGGTATTGAAATCTAATACAACTTACCTCAATCAATCTCAAATTGATTAAGATCTAGGTTGGAATGGCTAGGGCTCCAGCTTTTGCTTCAATGGCTCCTCAAGCGTTGAATCAGCATTCAATGCTCTAATCTCCTCTTGATTTGCATTAACTCCTTGCCCCTATAACTCCTCTTTACTCCCTCTCTCTTTCTCTTCTTAACTCTCTCTTCAACAACCAAAATAAATGAAAACCTAGGTTTGTTAAACCTTTTTATCCCCTTTCCTGCTTGTGTATTAAACACATACACTAGAGATAGGTGCACGTGATACTAAATCACACTATACACTATACTTAAGTCATATTGACTTCATATTCATTCATCACTTCATGAGTCTGCTGTTTGACTATCACTTGGTCAAACCTATGACCAATCGGGCACGGATCTCGAGGTTAATGTTTAACGCTCAATTTTTTGGGATATTACAATATCTTTTATCTAAATCTCTATCTTAAAAACTTTTATTTATCTTTAAGATCTAATCTACTGGAGAAATATGAATAAAAGAATGAGTTATTAAACTAAAGTACATAAAAATAAATCCTAATTCTCCTTCAGATTAAGGTCGTCAATCTTAATCTTCAACTTTCAGATATTTATGAAAATAAATAGTACCGTTACACATATTTCTAGTCTCCTAGCATTCGTTGTCAATCAAGTATAAGATCTTATCAATATAGACTTAATCTAATCAACAATCAATCAGAAATTTGGGCGTCAATCAAACTCTAGAAAATTGAAGATGAAAAGTAAAAATCGTTACACTAATCTGCAAATTCTAACTTGAATCGTCAATTCAAATTAAAACTTGGAGATGTTTGCAAAGCAAATAAAATCTAAACTAGAAAGCAAAGTAAATAGATCCTTCATCCCTCAGCTGCAGTCGTCAATTGCTCCTGAGAAATTACAGATATCTACACTAATCTTTAACACTCAATTGCAGTCGTCAATTGCTCTTGAGAAACCTTTGATATCTAATCTACTCTAACTTGTTACACTACTTTGATCGGAAGAAATTTCAACCTCAGGCGTAAATTGATGTTGAAATTCTTCGATGCTTATTCCTATGTCAAGCCCTCTTATTTATAGATCATAAGGGGTTGATTTATAAAGATCTAGTTCTAAGAAACTATTAAAAATAAAAGATTCCTAATATAACTTTAACTCCCAATTTTATCTTTCCTTGCTTTCTTTAGTTGATGCGCTTTAGGATTGTTCTTTATTGAGCAACAACAGAGTCCTTCGGATTAGATCTTTATCAATCTTCTCAGATGCATGATTCACCAGACTTCTAATTGCAGGAGTCTTCTAATTCTAGATATGGCGATGTTAAACTCTCACGTGATCCACAACAGCAGTCTGTAGTAGAAAGCTTCTATTTTTAGGAAATTGTAAATAATGATTTTTTTCTTATTCTTTCTGAAAAATTGTAATTCACGATTTTCTATTTTCAGTTGGCTTTCAGCTAACAATTTCTTATTTTGGATCGATCACTTTCTTCTTTTGTCGCTTTCTGAATAATCGTCTTTTAAAGAATTACGATTTTTCAGCCTTCCTATTGTTGGTGAATCATCGTTAACGCTTAGTCATCTTTTTACTGCTTTTTGAGTTTATTTTGATAGGGATTAATACTTAGGCTCTAATTTACTGCTTATCTTTAATATTTGCACATCAGTAACTTATTAGTAGCAAACTAAGTCTTAGCATCACTAAGTTAAGGGTGATAAAATGGTAAATTATGTGACTGATCACACCCTCAAACTTAAGTTTTACTAGTCCCTAGCAAACAAGGAAATATAAAATATTTAAAACTTTTTAAATTTAAATGTCACTTTCGTAGGGAGCACGATTGTATTTAGCAAATGCAACAAGCCTTTAAACCCTTAAGTGATCCCTAGTAGAGGAGTTATAGTCTCCTCAAAGTTTTCAGTGAAGTTACCTACAAACTTCAAATATTTTTGAATTTTTGAAAACTAAAAATTCAAAATATAAACTAATTTTTGTATACTACTAATTATTTAGTTAGTCATTATATGTTCATTATTTCAAAATATTTCAAATCTTTTATCCTTAGCTTCCCATCATCGCAATTATCCTTGATCAAGACTCAATAATTTCAATTCTTGTATAGCATGGAGTGTGTGCATATCAGCGAAAAATTTATTCATCATAGATTTTTTTAAACTATAGTTTTTAGAAAATATTTTCATCCAAACTCTCACTTATTGGCATACTCTAAAAAATAATCAAAATTTTGGGTTCTCATAATATGATATATTCGTCATAAATTCAAAGGACAATCAGCTAAAAAGATAAATCTCATGGAAAGGATAATCAATTCTTTTCATATAATTCTTTATTTATTTATAATATCTATTTTATATATCTCTACTAGATTCATATTTTTGCAAATCAGAAATCACAAAGGTCTTTCCTTTGGCTTGTAATGGGGTTTTGGGTTTTCAGAAGGTTCCAAAGAAAAAAAGGTAAGAGGATTCAAAATTATTTCCAAGAGTTTAACTCTTCCTTCTCTTCTTCTTCTATTTTTCAGCTTTAATAAGTATCCTTATTTTGGATAACTTCTTCCTATTTTTTTTTCTTTTTGTAAATCCCATTTTTCTTTTCTTTTTCAGTATGAAAGCTTTGTGTTTCTCTTTTCACAAAATCATCTTTTACGATTTTTTAATTCTTTTTGTTTTTCCATATTTTCATACATTTGTATTTGTTTTTCAGTTGTACCCTTTTTAGCAGATCTCTTATCTATTAACTCATACTCCTTTCACTCCCTTTTCTTCTCTTCTTTTATATTCTAAACTCTTAGAAATTATAAGGGTTAAGGATAGAAAGTTTTGGGCAGTAAATATGATTACGGTTTTATAAAATTCTGGTACAAAGAAATTTAGTCTTTAGGCTTCTAATATGAGTTCAAATGGTAAAATATTATGAGATTTTGGCTTTTTGGCTCTGATTTAATAAAAAATGGCCTTTGATCATTTTCACGATTTACTAATATGGATGTCTTATTGCTTTGATATATTTAATAGACAGTTCTAAATAAATAAATTATCATAATCATAGAATATATTGATTCTATGTTCAGCATTATGAGATTTCATTTTAACAGCAATAGTAGGGCAGTTAAAAGAAAATGAAGCATGAATAAAAACAGTCTCTCTTTCTCTCAGAATAAAGGAGAATAGGCTCTATAACTCACTGGTTATATGATTTTGAAACTGCAATCTAAAATATTTTGCAGTTCAAATCAATCGTATAATTTCAAACATTCTTCTGATACAGTATTTTAGAGATGTTTTACTTTGAATTGTAACGATTTTTATTTTGATTTTTGAACTACTACTATGATGGTTTGTTAAGAATTTCAATTTTTTATATTTTTTCATAATTTGCATATAATAATTAACTAATTTTTTTTTTTGGAAAATAGTATTTTTTTATAAATTTTAAACAAAAACTAAACTAAAAAAATTAAACTAACAAAAGTTTGTATCCCTCTCCAAACTTAAATAGGATAATGTCCTCATTATGCAAAACATGAGACATACAGGAAAATTTTACCGTATTTTATTGCTATGTTAGTAACCGAGTATATAATCTGCAAAAAATTTTAAAAATCTTTCCCCCCAAACTTGGGAAAAAAATACTTCCTATTTGAATAGAGTTAAACGTTAGATGTTAGTAACAAAACTAAAAGAAAGACGGTTAAATAAAAAAAAAATCATTTATGAACTAATTACAGCAACATGGAAAGAAAACTAATTATATAAATAAAAATTCTTAGGACAAATCTAGACACACACTAAACTAAGACTTTGGCAGCAACGTCCAAGAATAAATCTTTGATAAAGATCGGTCCTCAGCTTCTAACCACCTTCAATCAGAGTCTCGCATCCCTACAACAAAAGGAGCTCCAACCTTCGGAGGGATGCTACTCCAAGAGCTGTCGAATCACTTCCCACTGCCCTTCCAAATCCCTCCATGATTCATCAACTGCACCGGCAATGCAATTACGGGAAGAAGTTGAGGAGAGTTGGAAGATGACACATCTCAGTCCCCCCATTTAGCCTATATTGCTCCCTTGCGAAAAAAATTTATAAAGAGACAATAGAGTTGGGAAGGGGGAACTATGAGCAATGGAGAAGGGTGGCGGGGAGATCAAGGATAGGATGAGAAATGGCACTGGAAATTGTAACCCATCCTTATCGTATAAGAAGTCGCATTCTGAGTGGGTTGTAATGGTATAAGGGTTAGGAAGTGGGGGAAGATGGGTTCCTGGTATATGGTTTCGGATTTGGGTTAGGTTTAAGGTCAAGGGTAGTTTCGGGGGACAATTCAGCATTAAAGATAGATCGCTGGCGCTTCAATTTTTCAACTTTCTATTGTACCGCCAGGAGCTCAGCTCTATATTTTTCTAAAATTTTGTCGAGTATTTTGCTGAAGTCACTCTAGTTATGTTCTTTCAATATGGGGTTTTAAGGTTACAGATGGAGGAAGAAGGGTTATGAACTGGTTTTGATTAATGGATGTGTATGGATTTTATAAGAGAAAAAAAATCTTGAACCGTCACTTCGAGTAATTGTCTATATGTAGGTTCTTAGGCTAGGGAGGTTGGGAAGTAGTGGAATTGAATGCAAAGCTTATCTATTTCCTATAAAAAATTGAATTGGTTTTATTTCCAATGCACCCGAAAAGACTGATCACTACGTTCGCCTATTCCCTAGAATTGTCGTTTGCAATTCTGGATAACGTTCACGAGAATCTAAAATTGAGAAAATCGTACCCGCTATGATTGGACTCTATATTCACGAGAATCGCAAATCCATGCGTTTCAAGTGATAAAAACCAAAGAAAGAGTCTTTACGATTTGTAATATCTTATAAATCATAGAGGGATCATTTCAAAAGCAATTATGTACATATGTTACACGTTGTAGACACCCAAATTTGGCCCAAGGCCAGATCGAAACACCTTTTAAGAGAGGTGCAATTCTGAGCTTTTGATGGTATGAATGGAACCCTTAGGGATCACCCCAAACCCTTAGGAATCACACTATATCTCTTAGGAACCTATCCCAAACCTTTAGAAACCAATCCCAACCCTTAGAACCCATCCCGAACCCTAAACCTAACCTTCCCAGGCAATGGATGAAGAGTGGTGCACCAGGACTAGCTGAGGTCTTTTACTAATATCAAATCATATACCATTAGAAAGCGGACTTCTCCATCTTTCCAACGAGCCAAGAATCACCCCAATCGGAGTTGTACATCAAAAGTTATGACTATTTGAAAATTGGGCAGAATTTCAGGATTTTTGCCTGGCGCAACTATTCGCCATTTTCCCCCTGGATTTGCCTAGCACAACTAATAGTTCGCCAGATATTTTTCCCCTAGAAATGGCCTGGCACAACTAATAGTTGCGCCAGGCATAAATGGGTCCCCCAACCCCTCGCGAGGCTAACTTCGAGGAAGTGCAAGACATTTTTCTTGTACATTTGCACAAGCAACTAAGCGCCAGCATATGAGCGATAAGCATTGATTTTCCTTGAAATTCGTGATTGGGGTTTGACTTGTTGACCACCTCGACCTTTGGGGTGTGTTTTGATAGTTCTGTTGCACCCATTCCATGCCTATTTGCAGCCCCTTAAGTGGCTTAAGGCCTCACCCCATCATCCACCATTAGAACCACCTTCACACCTTTTCAAGCTCTCCAAATCCTAGGAAACCTTAGATTTGAGATTACTTAATTGCTAACTCCAATTAGCATCTAAGTGATCTCCTAATCCACCCTTTTCCTATAAATAGAGCCCCCCTCCCCTTGGTTTAAGGGTTGAGAAATTTGCTTAAGAGAGAAAGAGCTCAAAGTGAGAAGTTCTTCCTCCCTTTTGTACACTATTTTCATCCAAATTCTAGAATTCCAAAACCTCCTTTCAAGCTTATTCTTGCATCCAAAACTCTTAGCCTAGGTGTGTGTGATCCCCTAGCCTCCATCCCCCACCTCTTAGCTTTAAGTCCTAAGTGGTTAGAACCCATTTCTCCACCATTCAAGCATTCGAAAGCTCATCAAAGCAAGCCACGCAAGGCTCCTCTATGGTGCTACAAGGGCCCGAGGGCTCCGGCTCTCCCCTTTCTTCTCTTATCTCTTTCTAGCTCCCTCCATCCTCTCATTTGTGCCGTTACGCCGCCGATTTTTCGATAGGAACGTAGGGGCACAAATAGGATTCTAAGTCCTTTTAGGCAAGAGGAAGCTATTTTCTTTGCTTTTATATCATTTTATTTTTGGCCATTAGTAGAGACCGCGTTAAGCGGGTTGGTCGGGTGCCTAACACCTTTCCGATCGATAATTGAAGCCCCTACCCAAGAGCCTTTGGTGTGGACCAGATTCAGAGTCATATTTTTAGCACTTAGGTCCTCATAAAAATTAACTAGGTATCCCGGGACACCGAAAGCTCCGGGTGGCGACTCTATATTTTTTATTAGAGAGCGCATCGTCGCGACGGGACCGTCACGGATCCCACGGTTGCACAGATGGCGACTCTGCTGGGGACTAGCTAGTAGAGTTTCCCCTTGAACTAGGCCTTTTTCATTTTGTTTATTTTTCTAATATTTTATTGCTGTTTTTTATTATTTTTGCTGTTTTTTTTATCACTCACCCCTCCGATTGCGTCATTTTACTCACCCCTACAATTCCGCTTTAAATTTCAGTAATTTTTGCCTAGTCACTTGACTGGCACCTTTTTTACTCACCCCTACGATTCCGCTTTAAATTTATGCAATCTTTGCCTAGTCACTTGACTGGCACCTTTTTTACTCACCCCTATAATTCCGCTTTAAATTTCAGTAATTTTTGCCTAGTCACTTGACTAGCACCTTTTTTACTCACCCCTACGTTTCCGCTTTAAATTTCAGCAACTTTTTGCCTAGTCACTTGACTGGCACTTTTTAAATTTCAGCACTTTATATTTCCCGCCTAGTCGCTTGATTGGCCCCGTTTTTTTATTTATTATTCATATCCTAACAGTGGACGCCGGCCCGTAGTGGCGACACGGGATAATCACCCTCGGTCGTTGAACTAAAGAAAACTTCCAAAAAAAAAAGAGAAAAGTTTTGAAAAATTAAAATTGAACCAAGTTAGGGAGCTTAATTATTTTATTTTGCGGGGTAGATTTTTCAAAAGAGTTGGTTTAGGCACACATACAAACACCCGGGTCTTAGTATGGCGGCAGCCCCTAGTGGTGATGATCCAGAAAAGTCCCAGCCCACCTAGTATCTGAGAAGGCGCTTGCGCCGAAGGTATATCGGGTGGGTTCCCATTCCTATAAAGCTTAAAACCCTTGGGGAGCACGCTAGCGAGTTATACCGGACTCAATCCTTTAGGCGTCGGTGAGGAGAGAATCGATCATCAAGAAAATAGCTCAGTTCCCGGAAGCCTAGCTTCCACAAAAACCAAAAAAAAAGGAGACTCATTTCGGGCATTAGTGGCTGCTGCTTTCTGTTCTGGAGAGGCAATTTTTGCCTGGTGCATGTATTAGTTGCGCCAAGCAAAAAAATCGAATATATAATGGCAACTAATAGTTACGCCACTTTAAACTCCATATTTTACCTTGGCGCAACTAATAGTTGCGAATGTGAAAAAAGTCCTCGCAACCTTGGCGCATGTATTAGTTGCGCCAGGTGTGTTCAGCAGCACCCTAGCCCAAATCTATGGCCTTTTCACCTCCCGAGTTCCCCGATTAGTGTGCTCAGTGCCTTGTTTGGGCCCCGCCACCTCCGACACCCAAGACGCCCCCGCTAGTCAAAAGAGGGCAACTTCTTTTGGCTCATTCCGGGGGATCGGGTTGTTTGCCTCATTTTTCGTGCCTTCAATAGATCGGAGGTTATCCTTTGATTCTTCCGAAGTGCATCGGAACCGTCGTCGTGGGTCTTGAATTAAGGTACGAAGGCCACCCGAAAAGGGAATTCCAAGGCCTCGGAACCTCTATTTTTCAAAAAATCTTCATAAAATTCAAAAAAAATAATTAATAATAATAATTTAAAACTCAAAAAATAGATAGTTTGTGGTGCCGGCACAACGGCATCATCTTGTCCTCCGTTGTCCCGTAGGGGAAGAAGGAGGAAGATCTTTGGGCCTTACCCAAGGCACCCATACCCGACCCGATACCGAGACATGTCGTGGGTAGTGGACCCGATTTACGCCGATCCCGACTCATCCCCGCCACATTCTCCAACCCACTCCCATTCGGGAGAAATCTTTTCCACCATCCCCCTCACCCAACCTCCCTTTACTGTCACAAGCCCATTTGGCGCCCCCATATTCCCAACCACTACCCCCCAAAATATCCAAAATCCAACCCTTCATTCTCCATCTTTTGCTCAAACCATGCAAAACCCTAACCCATTCTCCCAATCCACATCCATGTCCCAATTCCCATCATCCCCCTATGGACCCGATCCGCCCTCATTCACCTATGCCACCTCCACCCTAACCAATCCCCCACAAATCCTCCCATCCACACGGGTCATGCCCGTTTTTATCGAGGCCATGCCCAATTTTTCCCAAGCACCCACCCTTTACCCTCCATCATCTTTAAACATCTCCAACCCATCCCCCTTCACCAATGCTCCACCCCATTCCTTTAACCCCTCCCATATCCCATCACCTACCGGGGCCATGCCCAAATTTCCCCTCACATCCACCCCATCCATACCTAACCATCCATTAAATCCATCATCCACTCCCGATCCTTCCTCCATGGCCATGATGGAGGAGATGTTCCAAGCCTATTCCACATGGAAGGCTTCCCAAAATACCTCTCCTCCACATCCCACATCCATGAACCCATCCCATACCTTAGCCAATCTCCATGCCTCACTCCCCCATGACCCCCATCAACCCCCCATAATCCACACCATCCAAACCCCCTTTTCCCACATGCCCCAAGGCCCCATGGCCCAAACCCCCTTTTTCCATGCACCTCAAGGCCAAATGGCCCAACCTCCAAACTCCCACATATCCCAAGGCCCATTGGCCCAAGCCCCCTCTTCCATCATGTCCCAGGGCCCAATGGCCCAACAGGCCATCACCCATGCTCCCCAGGACCCATTGGGCCAAACCCATCAAATCCAAACCCATCAGGGGCCCATGGCCCAAATCCATCAATGGACCATGGCCCAGACCCAGCAAGGGCTCACGGCCCAGACCCACCAAGGCCTATTGGGCCAAACCCACCAAGGGCCCACGACCCAGCAAGGGCCCATGTCCTAGACCCATCAAGAGCCCACGGCCCAGACCCATCAAGGGCCCATGGCCCAGACCCACCAAGACCCATTGGGCCAGACCCAGCAAGGACCCACGGCCCAGACCCAGCAAGGACCCACGGCCCAGACCCAGCAAGGCCCATGGGGCCAGACCCACCAAGGGCCCATAGCCCAGACCCAGCAAGGCCCATCGGGCCAGACCCACCGAGGGCCCATGGCCCAAACCTACCCAGACCCATTGGCCCAAGCCTACCCAGGGCCCGTGGCCCAAACCCATCAATGGCCTATGGCCCAAAATGATCAAGGGTTCGTGGCTCAAACCCAAACCCCACACTCATACCTTCCACAATACCCCCAACACCTAACCCAACCTTCACAGCTGGGTCAAACTCATGCCGTCCCCCAAACCCAATTCCCCCATGGCCCCACACCCCAAGGCCATCCCCAAACCTTCCCTCACACCCAATGGCCCTATCCGACCCCACTTCAAAACCAAATTCCCATCACCCAACAAGCCTTTCCACACCCCCAATGGGCTCACCCAACCCCTACTCATGTCATTCCCATCCAACCCATGCAGCAATAAGTTGAGAATCCCATCTTCACTGCACATTACGTCGATCAGCAGTATGAAGAGGACGAGATTAGAAATAGCGGGGCCTATGCTGGGGCATTGACCAGCCTTCACCCTCCTCCCATAATTGCCCATCCTCGATAGCGAGTGAAGTCCAACCAATCAGAGAAAGCAGCCCCGTGTCCAAAGAGTCGTAAACATTTGAAAGAATAGTTGGATAAAATCGTATAAAGCTTAATGAAGATGGGTGGTGCTGAAATCCACGCCACGGACTTCACAGACCTATGCCTGTTCGCTAAGGTCCCCTTGCCCCCCAAGTTTAAAATGCCCGCCTTCGATAAATATAATGGCACGGGCAATTCTATTGCACACCTCAAGTCCTATTGTGGGGACATGTGCCAGTACGGGGAGGATGAAAGACTACTAATAAAAATCTTTCAGAAAAGTTTGACTGGGCCGGCCTTGAGATGGTTCACATCCTTAGAACCATCTATGATGAAAACATGGAGGGACTTAACGCACCTCTTTCAAGAGTAGTATGTCTACAACATAGACATTGAGCCGCGCAAGTCCGACTTGGCCCGTTTAAAGCAGAACCAGAACGAGACCTTCAGCGACTACTTGCGTCGATGGAGAGCGCTGGCAGCTCAGATCAAGAACAAAATACCTAACGAAGAACAGATAGAGATGATTTCGAAGAGCACTTTGCCAATGATCTCTGATTTTCTCATATACCAACAGCAGTCTAGTTTCGCCGACTTGGTGAGGAATGCTAACCGATGCGAGGATGCCATCAGGGAGGGGCGTCTAAATAAAAACATACCGAGCGGACCAAATGGGGTTAGAAGATTTTCTGAGCAGAGGAACGAGAAGATAACAGGGGGCGATGTCCAGAACATAGCCAACACCAGGCCCAATAATAATACTGCTCCATTTTTCACTGGCAGCACCAATTAGGCTGAAAGCAGAGAGAATGGGGAATGGGCAAGGAATGCAGATGACTCCGGAACAGAGGAGAACCCACTACGACCGAGTCTTCACACCTCTGGGGCAATCTTTGAGTGTACTTTGCCCCTATTAGTAGAAAAGGGATTAGTGGCTATCCGCCAACCGCAACCTCCCCCTCACCCAATCCCAAAGAACTATGACCCA
This sequence comes from Chloranthus sessilifolius, assembly GCA_021018995.1. Lineage (NCBI taxonomy): Eukaryota > Viridiplantae > Streptophyta > Magnoliopsida > Chloranthales > Chloranthaceae > Chloranthus > Chloranthus sessilifolius. The sequence continues at coordinate 31,446,452 of CM037598.1, forward strand.
AATACCCACTGCAATTTTCATCAGGGTCCGGGCCATCCTACTGATCGCTGCTTCCCATTGAAGCACGCGATCCAGGATTTGATCGATGTCGAGAAAATCATTCCCCCTGCGCCTCCTCAGCACGCTAATATCCATCAGGTGCCCCTACCCCCACATCCCACCGGAGGAGCAGGTCCCAGACCCACCATCGGAATGATAGAGGATGAGGAAGAATTTGAGTTTGACCCATCCGATTGTATCAGTGATCGGGAGAGTTATGTAGCACCACTGTTAAAAAATATTGAGGAAAGGAATATCGGGGTTGTTGAACCTCTGAATTTGTCAGATTATTTTCCCAACCCGACTCCGCAATTGGAACCGTTGGATCTCAGGGCATATTTTCCACCCACCACACCTGTTAATTATGTGAATATAAATGCATACCAACCATATACCACAAATCACCCAATAAGCCACCAGGCCCCCACTCTTATACCCGAATCCACCAACTACCAATGACGCCTTCATTCCTACACGCCATATATACCACAACCCCCATCAACTACCCCATAAACCACCAAGCCCCCAATCCAATACCCACACCCATCAGTTATCAATGGCTTGTGCCCATCCCATCATCCCCAATGCAGCCGCCAGCAAGCCCCATCACCCCGGTCAACTACCTGACGGCACATCAGACCCCTCATGTCCCACCAGCACCCACCAGCTATCAATGGCCTACCTTTACCTCCTTCCCTCCAGTACCACCACACTCAAGCCTCACAACCCCCATTTGGCCCAATCTCTCCACCCAACCACCCACTACCACCGAGGTGAATCAAGTATTGCCCCCACCTCCTGAGCCGATAGTACAAGTGCCTCAAGCACCAGCAGTCATACCTTTTCAGCTCTCGGGACCAACCTATGATCCTCATCAGGTCCCACTGAGCTACGAACAAACAGATGTCAATGCCGGCAGTAGCAGCAGAGAAGGGGCAGTAGATTTTGTTACTAGGTCTGGGAGGATATCAAAGCAGCCAGAAGCACCAGCAGCAGCACAGGCCCAACCCGAAGGAAAGAAAGACAGCGCGGTGAACCCCTTCGAGAAGATGAGTCGAGAACATATACTGGAGACTCAGCTGAGAAGGATGCCGACCCATATCACTGTATGGGATCTGCTGATGACATCCCCACTCCATTTCCAAGCATTAATGGGGGCGTTGAAGAATGTGCATGTATCGCTCCAGGTTAGCCCAGATGAAGTAGGGCAGATAATTGGGCAAGTGATGGCTCCGAATGCCATTTCATTTTCTGATGCTGATTTGCCAGAAGAAGGGTGTAGCCATTCCAAGTCTTTGAATATAACTGTTGAATCCAGAAACATGGTCATTCCCTTAGTACTAATTGACAACGGGTCTGCATTAAATATATGCCCGTTAAGAACCGCCACCAAGATCGGGGTTGAAACATGCATGTTAAGGCCCACCAGAACTAGCGCTAGAGGATTTGATAATACCAGAAGAGAAATAATGGGAGAAGTTGATCTTGAGCTATTGATAGGGCCAACAACCTTTTCCATCTTGTTTCAAGTCATGGATATTAAATCTTCCTTTAACTTATTATTGGGGCGCCCGTGGCTGCACGAGGTCGGAGCCATACCGTCCACTTTACACCAGAAGCTCAAATTTATGTCTGGGCATAAAATTGTTACAATCATTGGGGAGGGGCATGGTGAGAAAGAAAAAGCCACCAATAGTGTTGAAAAACCTAATATACTGGATGTACCACACACCGCTGAGGACGTCAACCTCCACAGTTTCGAATACGAGGTGTCGGCAATACTCCCAGAGCCCATGGAGGGCATCATGTCTAAAATGGGAGGCGGTATGGTAGCAGCAGTGGCAATGCTCCAAAAGTGGGGCTATCAGAAAGGAAGGGGTCTGAGACCCAAATGACAAGGTAGAAGAGAGCCAGTTGTGGCTAAGGGACAAAAGGTAAGATTCGGGCTGGGATACAAGCCCACAGAGGAAGAGGTCCGAGAGGCCAAAGATAATGCCAGGGTTGCCGCAGCTGTAAGAGCTCGAGGAATCAACATAGAAGAGAAACCTCACCCTAGGCCACACATCAGGGATTCCTTTTTCAGCGCAGGGGGCGTAAAGATCGATCAAAATGGGGCAACCCATTTGACCCCACACAAACCCATAGCCCCAATCCATCCGACCAATCCCCAGATCTCCCTTCCCAGCTTGGAGATAGATTTGGCCGCATTGTCCCTTTTCGAGGAACGACGGTCGGTACCTAAACAAGCTCCCCCTGTGGTGAATCACCACAAAGCTGTGTTAACATTTGAGGATATCATCTCAGATGAAATGGGGATTAACATGACTCAATGAGCCATACCATTCAAGACCCTCCATCCCAACAGTAAAAGCGGCCCCTCAGTGCATGGCTGGGCATCTTTGCCCCAAACCCTAGAAGCAGGAAGTGGCCTAAAGCTTGGCACCTGTTTCCCAAAAAAAAACAACCTATAAAAAGTGAGATAAGCCCTTGGCAGGCGATACCCTGTGTATATAGCAACCCGCCTTGCCAAGGGCCCGTCTCCGAAGAAAGCAAAAATCTCAAAAACATGAAAAAAATACAAAAAGCCAAAAACATGGAAAAAATACAAAATCCCAAAAACATTGAAAAAATCCAAAGTCTAAAAATATTGTCATTTAAAATTCTAGAAAATGCCCCACAAAAGGATGCCTTAATCAAAATACCCGTCCCGCGTGAAATCGACCCCTTCCCGGTAGAAATATAAGAAGAGGTAGGCGTTACGAGTCTGGATGAGGATATCACTTTGGAGGAGCTCCCCAATGAGCTCCTTGACCGATTTGCCGACTTTGAGCATGGCCCTACCCCCATTGTCGAAGAGACCGAGGAGGTTAACCTAGAAACTAAGGAAGTTCCCAGAATAACCAAAATCGAAACGTCACTATCTCTTGAGGAAAGAAAAAGCATGATCGACTTCCTTCGGTCATACCAAGACATTTTTGCCTGGTCGTATGAGGACATGCCTGGTTTAGATACCGATTTGGTCGAGCATGAGTTGCCTCTCTACCCCGATGTGAAGCCAGTCAAGCAAAAGCTGAGACGTCTCCGACCCGAATGGATGCTGAAAGTCAAAGACGAGGTCATCAAGCAGTATGACGCGGGGTTTCTCATGGTATCCAAATACCAGTAATGGCTAGCCAATATCGTACCTGTGCCGAAGAAGGATGGAAAGGTTCGCATGTGTATCGATTTCTGCAACTTGAATAGGGCGAGCCCAAAGGATGATTTCCCACTACCACACATCGACATCTTGGTCGATAACACAGCTAAGCACGGGATGCTCTCTTTCATGGATGGATTTTCAGGATATAATTAGATAAAGATGGCAGAGGTTGATCGCGAGAAGACAGCGTTCATTACCCCCTGGGGAACCTTTTGCTATCGAGTCATGCCATTCGGGCTGAAGAATGCCGGTGCGACGTACCAGAGAGCTATGACTGCACTATTTCATGACATGATGCATCGAGAGATTGAAGTATATGTCGACGACATGATAGCCAAATCACCAGAGCGAAGCAACCATTTGGTAAACCTTCAGAAGCTGTTTGAAAGGCTAAGGAAATATCGACTACGTCTGAATCCACAGAAGTGCGCATTTGGCGCTATGTCAGGGAAACTACTAGGGTTCATCGTCAGTAGAAGAGGGATCGAGGTCGACCCAATCAAAGTTAAAGCCATCACTGAAATGCCACCGTCGTCTACCGAGAAAGAGGTTAGAGGGTTTTTGGGCAAAATACAGTATATCAGTCGGTTCATTACACAACTAACTCCAATCTGCACGCCGATCTTCAAGCTGCTAAGGAAGAATTCACCCGTTGAATGGAATGATGATTGTCAGGCAGCGTTTGATAAAATCAAAAGCTACCTCCTGAATCCACCTGTTTTGGTACCACCTGAGCCAGGGAGACCACTCTTGATGTATCTCTCCACGACAGAAGTTTCGATGGGATGTGTCTTAGGTCAGCATGACGAGACGGGAAGAAGAGAGCAGCCCATTTACTATCTGAGCAAGAAATTCACCGATTACGAGATGCGCTACTCTCATCTGGAGAAAGCATGCCTAGCTCTTGTATGGGCTACTCAAAGGCTCCACCACTACTTACTATCCCAGGTCGTTCTGCTCTTGGCCCGAATGGACCTGTTTGAAAAGCCAGCTCTCACTGGACGAACCGCACGATGGCAACTTTTATTATCTGAATTCGACATCACGTACGTCACTCAGAAATCGATCAAGGGGCAGGCACTTGCTGATCATCTTACTGACAATCCTTTACCAGACTATGAGACACTAAGGACCGAGTTCCCAAATGAAGATATCTTGTTCATGATGGAGGACAATACAGAAGAAGCAGAAGAATCATGGGTAATGCACTTTGACGGGGCTGCCAATGCTGAGGGCCAAGGAGTTGGTGCCATTCTGATTTCACCAAAAGGATCCCATGTACCGGTCTCTATCAAGCTCAACTTCCCTTGCACTAACAATATGGTCGAGTAAGCTTGCTTGCGTTATCCGCAGCCCCTCGATCTGAATGTAACTCACCTTCGAGTATTTGGCGATTCACAGTTAATCATATGCTAGATGAATGGCGATTGGAAGATGAAAGACGAGAAGCTGATCCCCTATCACGAACACCTCGAGGATCTGATAGCTTGCTTCCAAGATGTGACTTTCTCATACGTCCCCCGGATAAGGAATCGCTTTGCCGACGCATTAGCAACTTTGGTGTCAATGATTGAAATCCCCTATGGTGTTGAGATGAAGCCGATCGTGATCGAGCAGAGGAATGAACCAGCCTTCTGCCTCCAGATTGAGGAACCTACAAAGACTGATGATGAGCCACCTTGGTTCTCAAATATCAAGAATTTCCTCGAGACCCTAACTTTTCTAGAGGGTACATCCAAGACAGACCGAAGAACCATTCAACGTTTAGCGGTAGGTTACGTCATTTGCGGGGAATGCCTCTATAAGCGATCATACAATAACATCTTAATCAGGTGCCTTACTGAAAGTGAAGCAGTCAACATTATGAAAGAAATCCATGAGGGAGTATGCGGAGCCCACATTAGCGGTCACATGCTCGCTAAGAAAATTCTACAGCAAGGATACTTCTGGACCACCATGGAATCGAATTGCTATAAGCATGTTCAAAAATGCTACAAGTGTCAAGAACACTCCAGTCTGATACACGCTCCTGCCATTGATCTTCACTGCATGACCACTCCTTGGCCATTTGCTACTTGGGGCCTTGACGTTGTCGGAATGATTAATCCAAAAGCATCAAACGGACATTGGTTCATCCTCGTCGCCATTGAATACTTCACCAAGTGGGTAGAAGTGGCGTCATATGCCAACATCACTGCCAGTCATGTCGAGAAGTTTCTCAAGAACAATATTGTGTGCCGATTTGGAGTACCCAAAGATATCATCACGGACAACGGCACAAACTTTGTGAATAAGTGCATCCGAGACTTTTGTGAGCAATACAAGATCAAGCACCATCGCTCATCCCCTTATCGGCCTCAAACTAATGGAGACGTGGAAGCCGCGAACAAGACAGTCGTCCGCATCCTTGAGAAAATGGTCGTCACTTATCGAGATTGGAGTGAAATGCTGCCATTTGCTTTGTGGGCCTATCGAACGTCGATCCGTACCGTTACAGGGGCAACACCATTCTCCCTTGTGTATGGAACCGAGGCCGTCCTCCCAGTGGAGGTTGAAGTACCCTCGCTCTGAATCCTCATAGAATCAGGCTTACCCGAAGCAGAAAGAGAGAGATCACGCTTTGATCAGCTGAACTTACTTGATGAAAAGAGACTCCTAGCCTTATGCCACACTCAAGTTTACCAAGGGCGAATCACACGCGCTTACAATAAACGTGTCCGCGGTCGAGATCTAAAGGTAGGAGACACTGTGCTGAAGAAGATCTTCCCATCCCTCCATATCAATCCAAGAGGAAAGTTTAAGCCAAATTGGGAAGGACCATACGTCATTCGAGAAGTGCTGCCAGGATACGCCATCCGCCTCGCCACCATGGACGGAGATCATCTTCCTGAGCCCATCAACACTAGATACGTCCAACGGTTCTACTCTTAGTCCATCACGACAAGGTAAGAATTGATGAAACAGATACGTGACTGCTTAAGAACCACCCAAAAGAGGCCATCATTCCAAATACAGTAGCCAAAAAGCATCCCTAAAAAAAATGATGATATCCTTTGCTACCCCATTTGAGCCTGGGCCTTTCTTTCAATAAACCCGTTCCCAAAAATATATATATATATATATATATATATATATATATATATATATATGCGTACATATACCAAAAAAAGAGTGAGAAAAGATGAAGTAGAGTTACTATCAAAGTCCAAAAAAATCGAAAAAGAAAAAACTCAAAAAGAGATTGCCTGAAATGAAGCAAAAAGAATAAAAAAAATCTAGAAGAATCACGGGGCATGTACAGTAAAACCCCCAAGGAAGAAAGTATGTCGAGAAAACTGAAGCCGTATCAAGAAAACCCTTTTAACCCAGCGTACCTTCCAATCCTAACCTAACCCATGGCCAAGCTACACCCTAAAGGAAGCCCTCTTTGTAGGTTCGCAAGCAGTCATAATATCTGTTAAGTCAACATGAGCCGAGTCGTGAGACGACACCAGAACCCCATCCAGCCGGCTATGACGGAATGAAGGTCTATGTCGTGGCTGTTAAAAAAAAAAAGAAAATAAAATAAAAATAAATAAAATAAATAAAAATACAAGCTCAAAGCAAGATGGACGTGGTGAAAACCCGAAAGGGCATTACGGGTAAAAACAGCGGGCTTGTGCGGACCAGGTGAAAACCTGAAAGGGCATCACGGGTAAAAAGAGGGAGATAAAAAAAAAAAGAAAAAAGGGGGGGAGAAAAAATTGAAAAAGAAAGGTTTTGACTGATTGAGAAGATTGATGTTTGAGGAACCCCTTTGTTAATCTTCCTGTACCCTCTTGTCTGACTGGGCCGCTCATGCTAGTTCAAGTCGGGTCCCGACCAGGATTGTCTTTGTGAAATCAGCACCATCAAATGTATGACCCGAGGCAAGGAGAAAGGTTTAACTCAATCCAAAGAGATCAACGTTCTGGCCTTGGTAAAATCCAGAAACTCACTCAGGTTCGACTGCATGAAAGAGTTCGACTATGTTCAAAATGGGACCTGTTACTCTGTCTCACTATCAAGGCATAAAAAAAAAAGAAGAGGAAAAAAAAAAAGCCAAAAACAAAAAAATCAAGAAAAATCCAAACACCAAAAACTGTGTATATATTTCTACTCATTTTCATGTACATATTTTCAGCATCATATTTCAATCTCAAAAATGAAGAAAAATAACAAAAAATCTCTAAAACATAAAAATCCAAAAAAATATCTTGAAAATGAAAAAGTGTAGGTAGAAATCTACTTTTTTTCTTCTGTTGTTTAGGATGCATTTTCTTTATATGTATAAACAAAAAAGGGACTGACGTTTTCTCGAGAATGTGCAGGAACATCACACGGTCCAAAGCCTCCAAGCGGGCAACTTCTCAGCGATGGACAAATCAAATAAAGCATCTCACCACCGATGTCAGGTCTAATAAAAAAAATATATAAATAAATAATAAATAATAAAAATATATATATATATATGAAATCATTTTGAAAAGAAAAAAATCTAAGTTTTCATGTCTACACCCAGCTACGCACTCGCATTTTTTTGATGCAGTAAAATGTCAATATTCTACCAGCAACGCAGCTATGCAAAATTAATGTCTTAGGTCTAAGGATCCTACTTCAAAGTAGGAGCAACTGCGTCAATCCCGATCAAGCGGTCAATGTTTCAATCGGGTTGATTCCATTGCTAAATCTTCGAGCTAAGTGCTCTGTTTTTGGATTTATGTGAACTTAAGTGTCTTAAGCTTCAGATTTCTCAGAAGAAGGTCAATTGTTGGTTAAAACCAACCTATCAAAAAGGAAATTACCTATCGAATGACTACGTTCAAATATGCATTATGAGGGGCTCATTTTAGGGTGCAGGCTTAAAACCTACATTTGTACGGTATCCCTGTAAAGTATACGCCTTACGTCTGGGTATCCGTTGGATGGTCGTTTGTTCTCGTAAATTGTGCCCAGACGGGTTCCGGGTCGGGACTTCCATCCCCCTTTGTTTTATCTACCCCTGATGAGTGCATGTTTTTGCATAATTGTTCGATAATAAGATCATCGTTGATGGAGACTAAGATTGAGTGCCTCCTTCGATAGGCATCCAATTTTGGCCGGATCTATTCAATTTTATTTGAAGATAGAAACATGGGGTCTTTGATCTAGCGTGAGCCCGCGACCAATCTGCGAGTAAAACCACGGCAATGGGCACGCGGAGAGGCAATGTAAAGGAACCCTAGGTGTAGGGCAGTTTTCGGTTTCAAAGAAGAGAGGGGGAGGGAGAAATTTTCAAATTAAAGGCCCCACAGCCCATGTTCGGGCTGTTTTAAAACCCCCAGTTAAACCTGGCGCAACTATTAGTTGCGCCAGACACTTAGGCCAGGTCTTGGGCCGGGTTTGGGCCAGATGAGAAGAATGGGTCCCTCGTTCCCTTTGGATGGTTCATTCCGCTGCTCCCGTCCGATGCACGCGCCCCCAGGATGGTATTTCGATTATCCTTCAACTTGCCGTGGAAGCCGTGCTAAAATAAAATGGACCAGGGTCAGCAAGTACCTCAGTCCTACAAAAATCCCCAGAAGAGAAGCCAGAAGCATTCACAAAAGACTTCACAAAAAAAAGGTAACACAATAAACTTCAAAGTTCCATAAAATCCAAAAATATATACATATATATATAAAACTTCAAAAAAATTCACATAAAATGATAGCTTTTAAAAAAAAATTTCAAAAAAATTCACATAAAATGATAGCTTTTAAATTTCAAAAAAATTCACATAAAATAATAGCTTTTTAATTCCAAAAAAATTCACATAAAATTATAAACTTAAAAAAATCCCAAAAATCATACAAAATAACAATCAGAAAAATAAAAAAAAAAAGTCATCATAAATGATAGAAAACCAAAAAAAATGGATTCCCCACAGGACGCACATGCGTGTTTTGATGCGGTAAAATGTTAATATTTTATCGACAATGCAGATGTGCAAAATTAATATCCTAGGTCAAAGGTTCGCCTTGGATCCATGGATCCTACTTCGAAGTAGGAGCAACGGTGTTGGTCCCGGTCAAACAGTCAATGTTTCGATTGGGTCGACTCCACTGTTAAATCTTTTGAGCGATGAGCGCTCTATTTTGGATTCGTGTGAACTTGAGTTGTCTTAAGCTTCAGATCCTCCATTGAAAAAGGTCAATCATTGGTTGAGACCAACCTGTTGAGAATGAGATTGTGTCAATCAAACTATGTGCAACCATGCATTCAGAAGGGTTCATTTCCCTTTTATTTTCTGCAGGCTTAAAACCTGTATGGGCAGCGGTATCCCTATAAAGTGTATGCCATGCGTCTGGGTATCCGTATGATGGTCGTTTATCCCTGTAAATTGTACCCGGGCAGGTCTAGGTCGGGGCTTCCATCGCCTTTATTGTTGCTTATTGCCCCTGATGGGTGCATGATTATGCATAGTTAATTGATGATTATGATCATTGTCAACAGAGGCCAGGATTGGATGCCCCCTTTTGGGAGGTGCCCAATGTTTGGCTAGATCTGTTCAAGGAAGTCGAAACTGGATACTCTGGGTCATGTGGATCTGGGGCACGTTTTTAAAAATGGCACGCACTCCTAAAAAGCGTTGTGACATCTATTCACTTTGCTCAGGTGGTCATGCTAAATAAACTTCGGGATCGATGGGTTCGCCCAAAGATCTCGAGCCCTGCTTTCCGCGAATAATCCAATGAGGTCATCAAATGCCTTGTAGGATTGGACGCAAACTGTGGAGCCTTGTGTATGTTTACTTCGCACCTATCTTTAAATGTGGGTCGATCACCCCTCTTACTTACGAAGTTGTTGCATTCAGAATAAATCTCGAACATCAATCACCTTCAAATCATCTCGAGAAGCGGACATTTTTCCCGACTAACGGGCTTTTGCAACTCGAGAAGCCAACATTTTTCCCAGCTATTAGACTTTCGCAACTCATTCCACCTCGGTTATGCCCAGTAATGTCGCTAAGCGCTTGGGAATCGATGACCTCGAGAAATGAATGATTAGCCTGGCACTCCAGGGCTTTCGTTTTCTCACCGTGTTACTCACTTGATGTTTGAAGTTCGTTCTGAATACAGCGGACCCATCAGTATTACCTTGGGCCTCTTCGGATGTCTCTTTTCTTTGGCATACGATCACCAGTGATCGGATACCAAAGAGGGGCATCTGTAGACACCCAAATTTTGCCCAAGGCCTGATCGAAACACCTTTTAAGAGAGGTGCAATTCTGAGCTTTTGATGGTATGAATGGAACCCTTAGGGATCACTCCAAACCCTTAGGAATCACCCTATATCTCTTAGGAACCTATCCCAAACCTTTAGAAACCAATCTCAACCCTTAGAACCCATCCCGAACCCTAAACCTAACCTTCCCAGGCAATGGATGAAGAGTGGTGCACCAGGACTAGCTGAGGTCTTTTAATGATATCAAATCATATACCATTGGAAAGAGAACTTCTCCAACTTTCCAACGAGCTAAGAATCACCCCAATCGGAGTTGTACATCAAACGTTATGGCCATTTGAAAATTGGGCAGAATTTCGAGATTTTTGCCTGGCGCAACTAATAGTTGCGCTAGGCCATTTTCCCCCTGGATTTGCCTGGCGCAACTATTAGTTGCGCCAGGTATTTTTCCCCCAGAAATGGCCTGGCACAACTAATAGTTGTGCCAGACATAAATGGGTCCCCCAACCCCTCGCGAGGCTAACTTCCGAGTTTTCTTGTATATTTACTGGCGCAACTATTAGTTGCAATTCATGATTAGGGTTTGACTTGTTGACCACCTCGACCTTTGGGGTGTGTTTTGATAGTTCTGTTGCACCCATTCCATGCCTATTTGCAACCCCTTAAGTGGCTTAAGGCCTCACCCCATCATCCACCATTAGAACCACCTTCACACCTTTTCAAGCTCTCAAAATCCTAGGAAACCTTAGATTTGAGATTACCTAATTGCTAACTCCAATTAGCATCTAAGTGATCTCCTAATCTACCATTTTCCTATAAATAGAGCCCCCCTCCCCTTGGTTTAAGGGTTGAGAAATTTGCTTAAGAGAGAAAGAGCTCAAAGTGAGAAGTTCTTCCTCCCTTTTGTGCACTATTTTCATCCAAATTCCAGAATTCCAAAACCTCTTTTCAAGCTTGTTCTTGCATCCAAAACCCTTAGCCTAGGTGTGTGTGATCCCCTAGCCTCCATCTCCTACCTCTTAGTTTTAAGTCCTAAGTGGTTAGAACCCATTTCTCCACCATTCAAGCCTTCGAAAGCTCATCAAAGCAAGCCACGCAAGGCTCCTCTACGGTGCTACAAGGGCCCGAGGGCTCCGGCTCTCCCCTTTCTTCTCTTATCTCTTTCTAGCTCCCTCCATCCTCTCATTTGTGCCGTAACGCCGCCGATTTTTCGGTAGGAACGGAGGGACACAAATAAGATTCTAAGCCCTTTTGGGCAAGAGGAAGCTATTTTCTTTGCTTTTATATCATTTTATTTTTGGCCATTAGTAGAGACCGCGTTAAGCGGGTTGGTCGGGTGTTTAACACCTTTCCGATCGATAATCGAAGCCCCTACCCAAGTGCCTTTGGTGTGGACCAAATTCAGAGTCATATTTTTAGCACTTAGGTGCTCATAAAAATTAACTAGGTATCCCGGGACACCGAAAGCTCCAGGTGGCGACTCTATATTTTTTATTAGAGAGCGCATCGTTGCGACGGGACCGTCACGGATCCCACGGTTGCACACACGTGTTTGCTATGGGTGAGTCAGTAGCTCGATAAATTCAGGAGGAATTTAATGGCGATCAAGGGGAATTGATATCCCTCTCATAAAAGTATTTCCTCCTGGAGTGCCAACTAGCCATGGGAAAGAATAGTTACTCTCTCTCGAGTTAATCAGAATGGTTAATTGCTCAACCTGAGTTTCTAATCATGTAATGGATTCCAAGAGATTATTGAGTAGTTGCATTTGAATATGGCCATATTGCAGCCAGCTTTCGGCCAATTGCGACAAGACATCCGCAATGTTAGTGTGGTCTTGGGTCTGTGTGGGGTAAAATTTAGGAGAGTGCTGAGGAGTTTCCTGATTTAAGTAGCGGTTAGATCCAACGGATTCTCCTTGTTGAGATGTTGGGTGCGATTTTACGCCCACCAGAGATTAATTTTTTGTCTTCCACAGTTTTAACTTTGAAAGACAATTCATCATTGACTTTAAATTGTATAAACCTCTCTGCCTAAGAGGTATACTCCTTAATGTCTCAGATTCAATCTCACCCGGTGCTTGGCATTACACTAGTTCCTTGCTAAAGTTCTAAAAAAATTCCCAAGCAGCCTCAACAGACATGGTGTGGAACATCCCCCCACAGACAACATTAACTATGTGTCGGGTTTTATCATTCAAACCTTCATAGAAAGTGAGGACTATTTGCCAACGGGCTATCTCATGATGAGGACACCCATATAAAAGATCGTTGAGGCGCATCCACCCCTCTTATAGAGATTCATCCGGAGATTGTTTGAAAGTTGTAATAAGATACCAGATTTGATTCGTTCTGTGTATTGGAAAGTATTTTATGAGAAATCCTCTTTCCAAGTCCTCCCAATTGGTGAACAAATTATGAGGCAAGGAGTGTATCTACTGCCTTGCTTCATCTCTAAGAAAATATGAAAACAACCTTAGACGAAGAGATATTTCTGGCAAATTCTGAACTTAGATAAGATTGCACACTTCTATGAACTCTCTTAAATGTGAATAAGGATTTTCATCCCTTAGCCCACTGGATATTGGAAGTGTTTGAAATATTTTGGGCCTAATTTTAAAAGTCTCATTACTGGTCATAGGGGTTATTTGTATACATGGGAGAGGTGTAAGAAGTGTTAAAGCATAATATTCCCCCATCGTTTTAGCCATATATTGTCTAAAACTGAAATTTTCTATTTTTATTTTAAATTTTTATAATTTTTTATTTTAGAAAGCAGGGAGAGAAGCAAATCTGAGTTTCTAATTTCTGGGGCCCACAACAGTGTTGAAAGTCTAGCCTGTCGCTCCGAATAAACCTACAAAAGATTAAGAAGGGATTAAAGAAAAATAAAAATATAAAGAAATATAAAAAGAGAAAGATAAATATTGGTTTCTAAAAGGATAAAAATATTAGATAAAAACTTGAAATAATTAGATAAATTCTGCTTCCTCGGTAGCGGCGCCAAAAACTTCACTCGATTGCTTATTATGTATTATAATTATATTAAATTCAAGCCTTAACCTATTACAAGCACATTTGTAGAGCTAGTATAGGATTGATCCCACGAGGAAGTTCATTATCTAATTAATTCCTAGTTTATATCTTTTATCTAAATCTCTATCTTAAAAACTTGTATTTATCTTTAAGATCTAATCTACTAGAGAAATATGAATAAAAGAATCGATTATTAAACTAAAGTGCATAAAAATAAATCTTAATCCTCCTTCAGATTAAGGTCGCCAATCTTAATCTTCAGCTTTCGAATATTTATAAAAATAAATAGTACCGTTACACATTATTTCTAGTCTCTTAGCATTGGTCGTCAATCAAGTCTAAGATCCTGTCAATAAAGATTTAATCTAATCAACAATCAACCAAAAATTTGGGTGTCAATTAAACTCTAGAAAATTGAAGATGAAAAGTAAAAACCGTTACGCTAATCTACAAATTCTAACCTAAATTGTCAATTCAAATTAAAACTTAGAGATGTTTACAAAGCAAATAAAATCTAAACTAGAAAGCAAAGTAAATATATCCTTCACTCCTCAACTGCAGTCGTCAATTGCTCCTGAGAATTTATAGATAGCTACACTAATCTTCAACACTCAATTGCAGTCGTCAATTGCTCTTGAGAAACCTCTGATATCTAATCTACTCTAACTATGTTAAACTACTTTGATCGAAAAAAATTCCAACCTCAAGCATCAATTGATGCTGAAATTCTTAGATGTTTATTCCTATGTCGAGCCCTCTTATTTATAGATCATAAGGGGTTGATTTACAAAAATCTAGTTCTAAGAAACTACTAGAAACAAAAGATTCATAATATAACTTTAATTCCTAATTTTATCTTTCCTTGCTTTCTTTAGTTGATGCACTTCTGGATTATTCTTTATTGAGCAATAGTAGAGTCCTTTGGATTAGATTTTTATCAATCTTTTCAAATCTATGGTTCACCAGACTTCTAATTGCAGGAGTCTTCTAATTCTAGATATGATGGTGTTAAACTCTCACGTGATCCTCAGCAGCAGTGTGTAGTAGAAAGCTTCTATTTTTAGAAAATCGTAAATAACGATTTCTTTCTTATTCTTTCTAGAAAATCGTAATTCATGATTTTCTATTTTCAATCGACTTTCAGCTAACAATTTCTTATTTTGGATTGATCGCTTTCCTCGTTTATCACTCTCTGAAGAATCGTCTTTTGAAGAATTATAATTTTTCAGCCTTCTTATTGTTGGTGAATCGTCTTTAATGCTTAGTCATCTTTTTACTATTTTTTGAGTTCATTTTGATAAGGATTAACACTTAGGCTCTAATTTACCGCTTATCTTTAATATCTGCATTTCAGTAACTTATTAGTAGCAAATTAAGTCCTAGCATCACTAAGTTATGGGTGATAAAATGGTATATTATGTGACTAATCAAAATACATGTTGATTTTGAATTTTAATATGTTGCATTATTGTTATAATTTCCTCTAATTTTTTCAAGGATAGGTGTGGAATGATGCTCTACTCATTGAAATCTATTTTGTCATTGCTGCATTATACTTAACTATTTTAATGGTGAAGTTTGTGGGTATCTTGAGTGAACTGAAAACCCTCAGGAGTCTTCACTCCTCCACTAGGGATCACCTAGGGGTTTAAAAGGCTTGATGCATAAGCTAAATGCATCCGTGCTCCTTACGAAAGTGGCATTTACTGTTTTAAATTAACTGTTTTAGTTTTTCCTTTGCTTGAGGACTAGCAAAGATTAGGTTTGGGTGTGTGTTAATCACTGAAAAATATTATTTTTCACCTCTTAACCTAGCCTTTACTACACCTTTGAGTCATCTAATAATTGTTTTGTAGTTAGGAAATAAACTGCAGCTTAGTGCAGCAATTCACACTTTGGAGGCCAAGAAGAGAGAATTCAAAGCCAAAGCCTGGAGCTGATTTATGAACAGAGATGGATCCGGCCACGCAAGTAGTTTAATTTCATCCTGGTGAGGTCCTCGCAAGTTGAATCACCTGAAGCCCCATCCTCGCGAGCTGTATGAATGGAATCACTTGAACTTGGCGAGCCTTCTTCAACTGTTAATTCAGCCACGCGAGAACCACTCGAGATGCAAAATGTGAGCATCCATCCTGGCGAGGCATGGGTCCTAGACTTCTCATTCAGCATGCAGGGATATTTTGGGGATTCCATAGCTTCTAGGGCACACACCTCAAGGTGTCGAGTTGTTTCCCACTTCCCGAGGTAACACTTGGCCACAAATGAGCCATGACAACATTGCAAAATAGGGTATTTTTCTCTTATATTTTTTGATTGGCCAGAGTAAGATATTTTTGGAAAGGATTATATATAAGCTGTAATTTTTAGAAGAAAAAGCATCTAACATTTTAACCTAATTTGGCTCTGGCTTAGGTCATTCGAGGGTGAGGGTTAGGTCATCTCTTTTATTTTTTTTCTTCCGTCCTTAGCTTAGCACTTGCTGGCTAAGTTCTTTTGTAATAGATAGAGTTGAATTTCTGCTGTAATCAAGACTTTGTGTAAGCTTCTGAGGGGCATAGATCTCTGCATTGACTGCAACCTAGAGGGATGACATTATAAGTATTTTGTAAGCAATGCACAACTATTTTTATTGAATCATTCCATCTGTAATGCTCTTGTTTCCTTTAAGATCTTTATGAATTGTATGCCCCTATGGATGCATGAGCTTGTAGCCAAGCAACTATAGCAGTTGCAGTAATTTTCCTTATTCTGATTTTTACCCCTTGAATGGAGTATATCTTTGGGGATGATCTGTGACCATTCAGTGGACAGATCATAGCCTTAGACTGGTCCATATCTCTAGAAAGAATTGGATTATTCTTCCTTGCATTTGAGCTTGCAGCCAAATGAAGAACTGATGTGGTTCTAGCCTTTTCATTGTTATACCTGCCCCTATTTCAACCAAACATATCAGTCCCTTTTTTATTACTTCTCACCCCTCTTCTATTTCATTTTCCAAATCCATTTTCGTCCTTCTTTTAACCCCTTTCTTATAGTGTAGATTTAGAGTTTCTTTTGATGTTTTTATTTTAGTTTTGTGACAATCCAAAACTCCCTTTCTTTACATTTGCTTTCTAGGATAGGTTAGGACGACCAGATCTGTAGCTAAATCTAGAGGTCTACTATATAACCCTTGTGGTTTTAGATCAAACTTCCCTGTGGGACAAACCCTTATTTATCAAAACATGCTACAACTGGCCTTGGATCTTACAGGACTGTGTTTTAGATTGTTGTTTTAAGTGTTGTTTCACTCCATTTTATTTCCCCTTTTTAATTTGTTTTTGCTACCTTGTTTTTACCACTCTTTTAATAATAACAGCAAGCAAATCTAAAATTACCTAACACCTCCTCACTGAACCTAGGGATACAAGGTTAATTCGAGGCTACTAAACACACTCCCCTAGGGTTTTAAGATTTGTAACAAGATCAGTTACCCACCCTATATACCTCCGGTGCAAGCGCCTTCTTAGATACTGGATGGGGTGGTACTTTTTCAGATCATCACCACTAGGGCCTGCCGCCGTACTAAGAACCAGGTGTTTGTATCTTTGCCTAAAATTTCCAACCCTTTATAAAATCTACCCCTAACAAAATTTAATTAAGTCCCCTTCTTGGTTCAATTTTAGCTTTAATTTTTAAGGGAGTTTGCTTAATATTCAAAAACAGGGGGTGATGGTCCCGTGCCGCCTCTACGGGCCGGCGCCCACTAATGAGATATGAGTGTAATAAAGTAAAGAGCTCAAGTAGGCCCGAAAATGGCTAAGGCGTGTAAATGCGCAAGTAAGCCCGCCAATCGGCTAAGGCATATAAATGACAGAAAAATAAATAAATCATAAAGACAATGCTCAAGTAGGCCTGCCAATCGGCTAAGGCACGCAAATGACGGAAAAGTAGGGGTAAGTAAAAATAGACGGAATCGTAGGGGTGAGTATGAAAGGAAAACAAGTAAACTGTTAGTAAAATAGTGAGAATTTTTTTTTATTTAAAAAGCAAAAAGGCCAACCTTCAAGGGGAAGCTCTACTAGCTACTCCCCAACAGAGTCGGCATCTGTGCAACCATGGGCTCTCGCGAGTCCATCGTGACGATGCGCTCATTTAATAAAAAAAAACTAGAGTCGCCACTCAGAGATTTTGGTGTCCTAAGAAACCTCAAATCAATATTAAATGCACCGAAGTGCCAAATATGACTCTGATTTACCAGTCTAACGCCAAAGGCTCTTGGGTAGAGGCTTCGGTTATCGATCGGAAAGGTGTTATGCACTCGATCAACCCGCTCGGAAGCGGTCTCTACTTATGGCCAAAATGAAAAGAAAAATAAAATAAAAAGGAGCACTTCCTGTTGCCCAAAGTCACTATGATCCTATCAAGCTCTCCGCAAACACCAAAAATTTGGCGGCGTAATGGGTTGAATCCTTGGATAAAGGAAAAGCAAAGAAGGTAGAGGAATAAAGGGGAGAGCCGGAGCTTTTGGGCCCTTGTTGCACAGCCGTGGACCTTCACGTTGGTGCACTTAGTGAGCTTCCAATAGCTTGAAAGGAGGGAATGGGGGTTCTAATCCTCTAAGGCTTAATGGCTAAGAGGTAGGAGAGGAAGGCTAAGGGGTAGCTCTCATCTAAACTCAAAGGTTTTTTATGGAAGATGGAGTCTAAGGGGGGTTTTAGAATTCTGAAATTTGTATGGGTATTGGTGCACCAAATTGCAGGGGATCTCTTAATCTCTCTCTCTCTTGAAAAATTCTCAAGCCTTTGTAAAGGGAGGGGTGCCTCTCTATTTATAGAAAAAAGGGAGGTTAGGAGGGTACTTAAGAGCTAATTAGGGTTAGCAATTAGGTAATCTTCTAATCTAAGGTTTCCTAGGATCTTAAAGGCTTGGAAAAGTAGGCAATGGTCTTCAATGGTAGATGATAAGGTGGGGTTTCAAATGACTAGAGGGTTGCAAATAGGGTAAATGAGGGTGCAATAGTCCTAATGAAACCCACCCTAAACATTGGGATTGTCAACAAGTCAAACCCCAAAAGTGAATTTCAAGTAAAAAACAACAGTTAATATAGCTAAGCCTAGCACATGTATTATCCACGCCAAGCATATGTACAGTAATAGAGAAGTTCAGAGCCCGCTGGGGGACCCATTCATGTTTGGAGTGAATAATTTATACGCCAGGTAACTTTCTTCCTAAAAATGGCTTCGCGCATGTATTATATGCGCCAAGCATGCCCATCCTCTCGAGAACCTCTCGAGAGGTTGAGAACCTGTCGAGTGGTTCACTTAAGGTGTGGTTTTGAGGCTCGAAGCTTTGGATCATCGTAACTTTTGACGTGCAACTCGGATTGAGGTGATTCTTCACTTGTTGGAAAGCTGGGAGCCTCTACTTTCAATGGTATAAGATTCAGTCTCAGTAGAGGTCCCTGTCAGCCCTGATTCATTTCTCTCTAACCAATGCCTAAGACGGTTAGCTAAGGGTTCGGAGAAGTAAAGGGTAATTCCTAAAGGTTTAGGTAAGTTTCTAAGGGTTTTTGAAGGTTCCTAAGGGTACAGGTAAGTTCATAAGGGTTTGTGAAGGTTTCTAAGGGTACGGGGGATGCTATCGGAAGCTCGGGGGGTGCACCTCTCTCAAAGTATGTTTCGATCGGGCCTTGGGCCAAATTTGGGTGTCTACAATACGAATGCACAGAGATAAGGTCAAGTGACCAGATAATAAGATGTAATATTTTATAATAGCGAAGGCTTTCGCAGATCATGTCAGACCGAGCGTGTCATTGCTCACACCAATGGCGCGTCAAGCGTCCCTTTTTCAGTGGACATTTGTGATTTCTTAGACTTGAGTATACTCAGTGTTCGATTTCCCAAGGAAAATAATGGATGGGAGTGATGAGAAGTGAATTTGATAGATAGGAGGTTTATTTATTATTTTTTTATGTTTTATCTTTGAAATATATATATATATTGAAATTTGGGGATTTTAACTTAAGATCAATTCGGTAGTAAAATGGTGGAAAATATGGCTTCCGAGATATCGCTGAGCAGATCCACCGATACGGGATTTGTGGACCCGACCGTTCATGTGGTTGTCAAGACGACACTTGGTATGCCAGATGCTCTGTCTAACCTTTTCAATGAATACTGATGATTGTCTCTTACGGGAGGACTACAGTGATTCGCGAGTCAAGAGAGACGGGTTTTGAAAACTTTTGACTTAATATTATCTAACTATAGTTTAAAAGAATACCGAATGGAAGAACGGGTGTTTTACTTACCTGATTTATTGTCGGTGGAAGGCTTTTGCTTGCGGTGGGACTGGTTGGCTGTTGCTCCTGTGGTTGTGTCGCGATGGGACTATGGGCAGCTCCTTGCTCTGGTTTGAGTCACCTTTACATGGTGTGTAAGGTAATTCAATGGGACAAAAGTGTTTGAAGGTGAAGTCATTGAGGGGATTTGAGCTCTTTGTGGAAGCATGAGAAATCACACAACCACTCACATCATTCGCATCAATGGGCTTTGTCGCCTTCAGGTTGCTAAGCTTTCGTGTGAATTTTTTCACATGAACTCCAAGCCTTCTTGTTGATGTTTATGCATTGTTAAGCTGACTTCCTATGCTGCTTCGCCTTTCAGTGGGAGTGTCGTGATGGGACATTTTGGAGGGGTGTGGTTTACGATGGGTCATTGGTTGCCCCCCTTCCATTCTGTCTGTTGTGCAGGGTCAAGCGATGGGACATCAGAGGGTCTATTCTTCCCCCTCCGTTGATTGTTGTAATAGGGGCTGATGGTTGCCAGTGTGATGGGATGTCCGGATCGCTTGATGAAATGTTTGCGACGGGACTTTATAGTTGATGGGTGCGATGGGACGTCAGAGAAATTTCTCTCCTCTCCTATTAGTAGTCGTGTGTTTCCGTTGTCGTAGGGTATGGTGACTGCAGTATTCCGGAGTCGTGATGGGACATGATGATTGTTGTGGTAAGGCATTTGGAGGGAGGTTCAACTCTTTGCCATGGGACTTGGTTGAGCCTCCTCTTTCTGGTTGTGTGCCATGACAGGTTGCAACGGGATTTCGGGGAAGTGTAATCGGTGGTTATGTGATGGGCAAGCTATGTTTGTTCCTTTCTTTGGTAGATCTGACGTGATCAGGTTGTAGCTGCATCGCGACGGGGCATGTTTATGAGTGTACGATGGAGTGTCGGTCTGATGACTCCTTGGCTGTTTTGATGTCATGATGGGACGATGATGGTATCTCGTTTGTTCGATAGGTGATGTCTCGGGGTCATGACGGGAGGCTCATTCTTGGACCTTTGCGATGGGACATTGGTGGATCCTACCTTCGATTGCATGGCGTGTGAGGTCGCATGGTGGGGTTTGGCATCATGATGGGACATGAGGGCGTGCCTGATTTATGTCGACAAACTTAGGTGTTGGGATAACATTATATATGTGAATCTTGTTGTGACGGGACATGTAATTGTGGGGATGCATGATGGGGTATCAATGGCTCTCTCTCCCTCGTCGGCGTGTAAGGTTACCCGATAGGACAAGGGAGAGGGATTCTGATTGTGATGGGACAAGTAGCGTGATTGGCAACTTCGTCGTCGTTAATTCTCACTTTGTGTCGAGAGGGGGCAATGACGCGATGGGGCCGTGAGTGATGATTTTGTTTTATTTTATGGCTTGTTTTGTGCAACGGGTGTTGGGAGTGGTCGCGTGTACTTATGAGCATGCGATGAGACTCCAGGGAATAATTTTGATCGCGGTGGGACGTTAATTCGCAGTTGGTTGTCAGGGGGGTGATTTGGTCACGAGGGGACTACGGGGAGATTCCCTCACCCCTGATTGGTTTGTGATGGGTTAAGATGATTATGTATGTATCCTATTACAATAGGACATATCATCTTGAGTATTTGTGTTGTTGGGGTTTTTGTTGAGGGGATATGTTTAATTTGTTTGAAGTACGTGTCATGTTTGAGGAGTACATTATATCTGAGAATTATGTGCGTGAATCTGGTCGCTTAATTCGATTGCACGCTTGGGAGGGAGTGCGTGATTGAGAGGTTTAGGGGGTCAATTATGCATTTGGGTGTGTGTGTAATCCAATTATGCGCTCTGATCAGTGTGCGTGATTGGAGCATCACCCGGCCACAATACGGGTGACCTTTTTGAATTCCGCACAACAGCATAGGCGTGCAATTTGATTATGCCGGGGGGTCTTCGACACAGGATCGATTCATCAGGTCTTTCAGGGCGGTAAGTAATTTAATTGAGGGCCCAGGTTGGCGCGTGTGATTGGATTCCACGTAAGTGATCCTGCGCTGAATTGAATTGCGCGCTATGTTTCTGGCGCTTAATTAGGCGAGTGCCTATATATGTCTGAGCTTCTTTATTTTTCTTCATTCTCTCTGTATCTGAGTGAGCCAGCGTTTAGAGTATCTCTATTGTGTGGTACAGCTATCCGACTTTGATGTTGTTTCTTCCAATCTTCATTGTTTCATGCATTTTAGTCCCGAAGTGGCTTCTGATGGAGGTACGACTATGGCTTGGGGGGTATTGGGATTGAGATGCGCTATACATCCTTCATTATTGTTAGGAGGTGAAGATGACGGGAGGGAAGTCCTCTAAATGGATGGAAAGAGTGTTCCCCAACCATTCCTCCCTCTTTCATGTTGCTTTTGATTGGATGTTTCGCTCATCGTTGTTTTGGGTTTGCGTCCATTTTGGGTTCCATGTTTGTTTTAGGTTGTAGTTTAGATTCTAGGCTTTCATTTTATGTTATATGTTCAGGAGGTATGCCTCCGGTGACACCTGTAAAATTTTATTATATAAATAAAGAGGTGTTTTGTTTAATGTTTTTGCTTATCTTTGTTTATTGTTGTATGCTTCTTGTTTGTCTTATTTTGGGTATTTAATTGGATTTAATCAAACGCATTTGGGCATTTATTTGATTTTGTTCGGAATTTATTGGGATTTAACTTTATTTGACTTACTTGGTTTATTAGGATTTTATTTGATTTATTTAGGATTTTATTTTATTTATGTAGAATTTTATTATTTGACTTTATTTAGGATTTATTTAGAATTTTATTTGATTTATTGAGGTTATATTGAGGATCTCAAGGTTGTTGTGGATTTTAAGGTTGTCGTTTTGTTTATATTATAATAATAATTTTTGTTTGGGTTTAATGTTTAATTTGGGGTGACACTTATTAATAATGTGGAGCTTTTTAGGTTTCTAGATGGGTGTTAGGTATTTTAATATTATTGGTTCATCTTCTTTGCTTTGGATTTGTGTTTCTTGAGGGGTAAGTGTTTTGAAATGATTGGTTGAGCTAAGTTTGCCAGGGATTGTGGTTCTTTTTAGGGGGCATGTGTCTGGTTTAGATTTAATTAGATGAAGGGTGTTTTAAAGTGAAACACTTATCATTTTGTGGTTTTAGGGGTATAGTTTATAAATAGGGGCTAAGGGCATGGGTTTTGTTTTGCATTTTGGATTTGTAATTTTTGTATTGATAGGTTGGGGCATTTTTTTTTATTTTCTTAATGTCTTTTCTCTCGTTTTATTTTGTTTCCCGGGTGTTATGCCCAAAAGAGGTTTGTAATTATTTTTCCCTTTTTTTTGTTTTGAGAATGAGAATGAGCGGTACTGAGAATTCAGGGGGGTGCTAGGGTTGATGATGTTAATCTGACCCTAAGTGACACCCTATTGGTGGAAGAGATGGAAGAGCCAATGGTTGGTGGAAGGAAAGAAAAGGGAAGAGCTGCGCCAGAGTTCACGTGATCGACGCCAATTACTCCTTGGTAGGCTCCGAGGATTAATCTTTGCGAGCCTTCCCTTGGGGGGGCTTTGTGATGACTCTTCGTGGGCGTTTGCATCAACTTCTGAGTGTCTTTCTATGAGTCACTCTTTCTTTTCCACCAACTCGGGGCTCTGCGATGCTGAAGCTTAATCATGTAACTTGAAGGATTGCATCATAAATAGCATCTCAGGAGAATTATGGAGTGAAGATGAGATTTTTGTTATAATTCATTTAGAGCGTGCTTCCTCCCCAGGCTTTTCCATCGTCATTCGCTCGAAAAATTCAGATTCGGGCATGCATTGCCTGAACGTGCTAATTTTCAAATATTATTTTGTATTATGTATTTAGAGGGGATGCCCTCGGTGTAGTTTGTAATTAATTTTTCACATTTATGAGAAGAGATTTTTATAATTACTTGAATTCGGGTCAATTTTGATTTGGCTTAGTTAATTTAGTTTAGTTTAATTTATTTAGTTGAGTGCATTTTTTATTCGGTTGAAAATTTTTGGGACTTAAAGTGCTCGGGTTTGTTTTAGTTTGGTTTAGTGTCGACTTGGTTTAGATTTTGATGGGCTTTGATGTGTTTAGATCTTCAAGTGTTTATTTTTGGAGCGTGTGTGCATGCTTAGGTGACTTTCTTTGATTTTCAGGGCGTACGGGCTTAAGTCTGAGTGGTGTGTGAATTCTGTATTGTGAGAGTTGTCTGGTCTGAGTGCCCAATTGTATGGACTCTTCCCTGGTCGTTTCTTCTGTGTATATATTGTTTTTGTCAGGCCTGGGTGATTGTGCGTAGTGGGTAGCGCGTTTAATTCAATTTCTCGCCTGGAGGGCCATGCGCGATTCAGGCGTCTGTATGGTCCTGGAGGGCTATTGCGCGCCCTCATGAGTGCGCGTAACTAATTACGCGCCCTAGTTAACGTGCACAATTAGAGGGTCACTCGATCATCGTGCAGATGACTTTTCAGATTGCGAGCCGGTTGGAGGGCGCGAAATTGAATTTTGTGCGGGCGACGGTTTGATTGTGCGCCCTATCCAACGCGCACAAATTATATTATGCGTGGAAGGCAGGGCGCATACTCGTGTTAGGGCACACATTTGACGCATGTTCTATATAAGTTGGGAAGTCTTCATTTTCACCCATGCTTTTTGGTTTTTTTCTTGATCGTCTGCTCCCTTGCTCTCTAGTGCTTGTTTTTCATGTTTCTGTAATATTTCACAATCTGTCCTTCCGTTTTGAGCGCGGTTTCTTCTGTTCTTCTTAGTTTTTTTTTTTTGAGATCTTGCTTCTGAGATGGAGTCCGAGAGCAGTGATTGTCTTTACACAAATGCTTCAGAGATGGAGCGGATGATGGCGGGGGAGGTCAGTGAGACTTCTGAGGTTCGCACCAGCACTGAGGCCATGGTGGAGGGTGACACTTAGGTAGTGGTGAGGGAGGATTCACTAGAGGGCGGTGACGAGGATGAGGATGATGATGACGATGCTGCTCTGCATCAAAGTGCAGGTGCGATATGCATCCCTTTGGAGGAGTTTTTGCGTGAGACTAGGTAGGTACCCGCGAGGAAGAGTCTTCTTTTATTTCTTAGGCATTTAGGTTATAACGTAGACATCTAGGATCTGGAAACCCTTTTAATTTCTGTCGAACCTGCATGTAGTGTGCGTGAGCATTCATACACTATCTTTGTATCTAGTTTTAGGTGATGTTTATTTTATTGTTCTGTATTAATTTTAGCATGTTTTGCGTGCTTAATTGCCGACTATCGTTGTGGTCTTTGATTATCGTATGTTTGTTACTTTATCTCATTAGGTTTACTTATTGCATGTAGTTCTTGTTAGTTTTAGCATAGTTATTAGTCTTATTTTGTTCTTTCTCATTTTCTGTTTATCATTTGTTAGGAGACCCCGGTGTTGGCTATCAGCACTGCGTGGTTGGAGTCCCACGCCTGGTATAGTGCCCTGCCTGAGTTATAGCGAGCATGGTTGGCGACTTATGGCTTCAGGTCGATTATGGAGTTGGAGCCTTTCCAAGTCGATCGGGGCAATTCTGGAGAGGTGGAGGGAGGAGCAGCAGGCACTGCTCTGCCCAGTAGGGATGTTATTGTCGACTCCAGAGGACTAGGTCCGCATCACTAGACTCAGATTCGAGGGGGAGCTGGTGACTGGTCAGATGGAGGGGGACTATCTGGTAGTATGCGAGGATATTCTTAGAGTCGCATATCGCTTCAGCAGATCAGGATCAGGAGTGGGCCGTGTCACCTGGTTCTTCGATACGTTTGCCAATGGCTTTGTCCCTTCTAGTCACCACTCGAATCCGAGAGTGTTATTTCAGGTGCATTGTGAGGCGATGGCACACTGAGAGCCCGTGGTGGAGCCAAGAGTGGTGGCAGACCGTGCATTCTTGATGCACTTCCTTGGGGCAGTGCTCTTTTCTTCTTCCACTCGGGGATGGGTCATCGGGTTATTTCTAACATTACTCGGGGACCTGGACCGAGTTCCTACTTATGCTTGGGGTGCGACGGCATTGGCGCACCTCTATGAGCAGTTATATCGTAGAGGGAGGGGCGTAGCCACTATCGAAGGTTTTCTCCCCTTTCTTCAGGTGAGTCTTGTTTTCATTATTGGCTTTAATGTTGTCTTAGTTGTTTAACCTTTAGTCTTAATGATGGTTTTGATGTTTGTGTGTTTAGTTTTGGGCGTACGAGGTCTCTTTGGAGGCCCTATGCAGTTGGAGAGGATGCCAAGCAGCCAGTGATCCGATCTAGCCGGCCCTTCTTCAATGTGGACATCTGGGTACCACTTCTTTGAGAAGGTGGAGCGCATCCACCTTTCTCGGGCAGCTCGACAGCTAGGTGGCGAAGAGGATGATCGGTCCCCCTGGCCAAAACTTTGCGTCGAAGATGGAGGCTCAGATTGCTGATTTCAGAGCCGGGGGGACAGGGTGACAGGGGCACACAATGAGGTGGATGCACAGGAATTTGTGAGATGGTTCCGGGAGCTCAGCGGTGGTCAACTCTTCACACGTCCCTTCCATGGGAGCGGCTCTTTTGCGATTGGCAGTCCTGAGTCAACTTTCGCATTGAAGGAGAGGTTGGCCGTATTTGAGGAGGGTCACCTCAGTGCGGGCATTCGCGGAGCTTTGGATGTCCTCCACAGGGCGATGGAGTAGATAGGGTGAGCTCTTCGTCCTGATGAGGAGATGATGCACTCCCTACGACCTCGATCTTCCAGTCTAGGACGACAGAGGACAAGCTGAGGGCTCAGCTAGTAGAGGCCCGACGATCTTTGGTGAGTTAGTCTATTGAGTTTAAGTTGTTAGCATATATTCATCTGGTTCCTAGTTAGCTTAACATTATTGCTTTGTTTGATTTCTCTTGATAGACTAAGAGGGAGGGTGAGGTTGCAAGCCAGGTGGCGATGATCGAGCTGCTACGAGGTCAGCAGCAGGCTAGCCGTGAGGTAGAGGCCAGCCTACGTTCAGAGATTGACCGATTGGTGAGTGTTTATCTTAACTTGATTTTATTAATCATTAGCACGGCTCGTGTTGTCACTTTTGATGTGTTTGTTATGTGTCATATTTGCAGAGGTCAGAGTTATCAGGTGCTGGGGTATATACTCCAGCATTTGATCCCTCTTCGACTGTGTCATCTAGTCGGAAGGATCCAATGATAGCTTAGCTTCAAGCCGACCTAGAGCACTGGGTGAGTTTCTTCAGTCTTCTGAGTTATTTAGTTACGTGTCATCCAGTGACTTACTAACATTATGTTATATGTTTTTTTTTTTAGCGTTAGCTTGCTGAGGACTTCCAGACGTAGGAGGTAGCAGCTGCCTCTTTACATCCTGAGAGTCAGGTATAATATGTGTGTATTAGTTTGTTTTGCTTCTATTGATTTGGTTTTATCTGACGTGTTTTGTTGGTTGGTTTGGTTCTTTTGTAGGTCATGACTCCGCTCCCGAGGCTCCTCCTAAGGAGTCTACTCCTATCCCTACTCAGGTATATTGTAATTGGTGTAATTTTTTTGTCATTTCTGATTTTGTAGCCTTAGTATTTTTTGATGTTCTGCTTCTGTTTTACAGCCATCTGCACCCGAGGCTCCTGTTCCTATTCCGCCGACACCTCCAGCTATTCTAGTTACTACTGCTATGATAGAGCGCCTTCTGCAGGAGCATGCTAATCTGGTATGTCATCTTCATTATGACTCTGTTTCTTACTATGCTGATCCATCTTCTTAGCCTTAGCCTTCTGCAGGTGCACGAGCTAGAGCAGTCACATCTAGAAGTGCAGCGTGCTCAGGTTTGCGAGGAGAATCGTGAGGTCCCTTCTGATACAACTGAGCGTCATCTCCGGGAGTTGACCATGGACCTTGCTGTTGAGCGACGGATTCAGGCAGCGGAGCTAGAGAGCGATCGATCTATCGTCCATGCTAAGATGCAACTGACAATCAAGCTTTTGCAGCACGATCCGTCGAGGATAGGAGGGAGAGTGCCAGGGATGGTCAATCATCTCCTGGGGTCGGGATTGAGGTCTAGTGGCTCACTGGCGGAGATCCGTCGAGAGACCTATGAGCATATGAGGGCGTATGCTCAGGCATACTCGGCTCTTCAGCTTATGTTTGCCTTCGGCTTCCTGCGTTCGCAGTCTCAGTGAGCTTCCAGCCAGGCGAGCGAGGGGGGTTTTGTTGCCAGACCTTCCTCTTCGAGGAGACCTCCATCTAGGTCTTAGGCTTTAGCAGAGGCCTCAGTGGACCAAGTTCCTAGTCCTCGAGTTGATGACGTTGGAGAGGGTGATGAGCATCCCTCGCAGATGCAGCAGAGGGAGTAGGACATTTTTTATTCTCTTTTTTTGTTTATTGTATATACAGGGGGTATGCCCTCGGTGGCACATTATAAAGAGAAATTTTGATATATGTATAGTAATCTTTTGAGTTCAGATGTACTAGTCTTTTGTCTTTTCTTTTCTTGTTACCTTCTTTACTTTAACTGCTCGTTGTTGGTACCCTCACCTATTATCGGGACTTGGATGCTCCTTGAGTTGGCCCAGTAATAGTCGTTGGTTGCTCTATATCTGCACATGAAGATAAAGTTATTAGTAATTTTATTTTCCCCCTTTCTAATTGTTAAGGGGGTAGTGTCTCAGACCAAGGCCTGGTCATTAAAGATGGATCATTATATGTTTTTTTTCTTCTTTCTTCTTTTTTTTTGTACTACTATTTTTCAATACAAGAAAGGGAAAAAATAATGTAATAGGGAAAGAAAATAACTAAACAAAAAATCTAAAACTAAAAATAAATGCCCCAGTGTAGGAGTGTGGCGGAATAGGCAGTGCGGTATCTTCAGCGGTCTTCCTAAGGTTATGACTTTATTATTCTGCACCTGTTCGTGAGCAAGCAGGGGTCTCAAACCTACTCCTTCTCTGAAAGTAAAAAAAATGCCCCAGTGTCAAGGTGCAATGGAGCATTTCTGACTTTTTTTTCATGAGTGTCTGGGCCTGTGAGGAACCATGTGCGTTTTGATGAATTAGTGTCGAGGAAATTCCTTGATACTGTTTACCAAATCGAGGGTAATCGTTTAGCCATATTAGTCGTATACTAGGTTCTACCTTCGGTAGTAATCATCTTATTCCCTAGTCAGTAGTAGAGGGTGGGCGGTAGATAGTAAGTGGTTGTATCAGTCATCATTCACGAGCTTTCGGTTTCATAGCTAGGGATATCTTAGGAGGGTTCTGACTCACTATTCGAAAATAGGAACTAAGGGTGAAAGAGAGGATAAGGCTCAATGATATGAGGGAGCAGTTTCTATCTGACAATTTTGAAAAGAGATAAGTAGTATTCTTTTTCTCAGGGGGGGTATGGGGTGCCATGATTGAGCTCTCCGTCATGTTTCGGTACCATCAAAGTCTCACATTCTATGGTTAACAGGAGTTTGTCCTCCTCCCACTACCTTACGACGATATCTAGTAGTATTAGGACACCAAGGACATTCCTAGTAAGGTTACCAGGAATGTCCTCACGATTTGCTTATGCTTCCCTGGGATCATTGACTTGTTCACCCGTCGTATTGCTCTCGCTCAATTATATATATATATATATGTATATATTTTGAAAGCAACCTATTGATGCAAGAATGATGAGCTTTGATTGAACCTAACATCTTCATTTTTTGTGCTCTAACATCTCCTCCAATGGCATGAGAAAGGGGTGAGAATTAGCTATTACTTATACTTTTGGAAGAGGTCAGGTGTTCCACTAATCATCCTGATCAAATTGCCTGAATAAGAAGGTGGGCAGTGGGTCGGAGACCTTCAAGGATATCCTGAGAAATAAAGGCGTACGACCAATGAATGAGTCTTGATAACTACGGGGGTGATAGATATAAGTAGCTAATTACGGGATATGATGATTACGATGCTAAGGGTAGTATTTCCTAAGGTACATGACATTCTAGGGGTTAGGGAGCTCTTCCCTATCCTGGTTCACCAGTTTGTATGCGATCCCTGGGTATGCGGCTGCTATGACATACTGGCCCTCCCAGTTCGGTCTCAGTTATCCCTTTGGATGGGTGTGTTGGGAAGGCATATTTTCTTCAAGACTAATTCTCCAATTTCAAAAGTTCGCTCAAGGGATTTCTTATTGTAGGCTCTGACAATCCTCCTCTGGTATACTTGAGCATGATCAGCTGCCCTTAGACGGGTCTCATCAAGTTATTCTAGCTCAGCAAGCAGAGCAATCCTCCTTTCATCTAAGGATAGCTCATCATCAAGTTGGATACGTAAGGATGGTACTTGTATTTCGTAGGGTAGTACTGCTTCCATCCCATACATGAGGAGATAAGGGGTTTGGCTAGTAGCCGTGCGAATAGCAGTCCTATAGGCCTATAGTGCTTCTGGTAGTTGTTCAGGCCAGTCGACTCCATTGCTCGTCTCCACTGTTCATTTTAGAATTCGGATTAGAGTTTTATTTGTGGCCTCTGCTTGTCCATTTCCCTAGGGATAGAATGGCTACGAGTGATGTAGGTCAATGCCGAATCTTTTGTATAGTCTCTTCGTCTTTTCTGTGATGAATTGTAGTCCATTATTGATGACGGACATCCTAGGTACTCCAAAGTGGGAGATGATGCTTCGAATGATAAACTTCATGAGTGTAGAAGCAATGATTCTGACATATGACTCAGCTTTCGCCCATTTGGTATAATATTCGGTCGTTGTGAGTAGGAATGCATGCTTGTGAGTATTCCCGACTGTATCCATGAAGGGTCTGATGATGTCAAAGGCCCACACCAAGAATGGCCAAGGTGAAGTTATAAGATTCAATGCAACTAATGGGGCTTTGAATAGCGCAACATGTTCTTGGCATTGCTTGTAGCATTGGACGTAGAGGTCGCAATCCCTTGTCATCGTCGGCCAATAGTAGCCTTGCCGTATAATCTGATCTGCGAGTCTTGGTCTATCAGTGTGAGCGTCGCAGGTAGTGGTGTGTGCTTCTCGGATGATGTATTATCCTTTGACAGTCGTAACGCACTGCAGTAGTACTCCTTTGGTGAAGGGTTCTTTGTATAGAGTCTTGCCTAGGATGCAAAACCTTATGCATCGGTTCCTGATCATCTTTCATTCAATCTTCGTAGCGTAAGGAGAGACATGGTGATGCTTCAAGAAGTTCCATATATCGACGTATCATGGCTGTCCAACTTTGGTCGGTGATTTCTCAAATCTAAAGGTTGCGACGTCAACTTCTTTCTTTTTCTGGAGTTACTTGAGGTAGGTTTCCCTTCATTCATGATGGCTTCTGATCTAGTTGGTAGTTCCAATTTTTCTTGCCAGGTGACTTCGTGTGCTAGTGTTGTTAATCTCTTAATGAAGAAGGATTTGGTGTTCTGCCCGACTAGTATCTGAATGACTGAGGCTAGTGTGGCAAGAGAGTCTGTGAGCTCGTTCTCTAGTCTAGGAATGTGCATGAAAGAGATTCTTTCAAACTTCTTTATCAGGAACTAAGTTATTTCCAGGTATGCCATCAGTCATCTTTCTTTGGTCTTCTATTCCCCAATGACTTGTGATATCACAAGGTTGGATTCATCGCTTGTTTTCAACTGCTTGACGCCTAACTATAGCAATGTTCGTAGTCTAGCGATGAAGGCTTCATATTCAGTGACGTTGTTGGTGACCGAGAAGTCGAGTAGAAAAGCTTTCGGTATGACGACTCCTTTTGGGCTCAGCAGGACTATCCCAATGCCTTTTCCTTTGTGATTAAGAGCGTCGTCGAAGTAGAGGGTCCATGAAGTCTTGTCGGGCTTATGAATTGAGAGGAGATCTTCATTGGGAAAGTCTTCGTGAATAGGCTCATTGCCCGAGAGTGGAAGGTTTACGAGGTAGTTGGCGATCGCCTGTCCTTTGATGAACTTCTGCGTGACATACATGATATCAAACTCTTGTAGGAGATATGCCATCAAGCGATCTTTTCGAATGTAGCAGTTTTCTCGAAGATGTACTTCAGAGGGTCCATATGTGCTAGGATTAGTGTCGTGTGCGCTCCAAAGTAGTGTCCTAACTTCCTCGAGGCCCATACTAGTGTGAGGTATGTCTTCTCTATTGGCGTGCATTTTCGTTCGTACTCAACCGTCATTCTGTTGAGGTAGTAAATGGCCTTCTCTCTCTTACCGTCTTCTTCATATTGTCTGAGAATCACTCCCATAGCCTTGTCATTTGCTGACACATAGAGAATTAGGAGTTTTTTGGGAACTGGCGGTGATAGTATTGGCGGGTAGAGGAGGTACTTCTTGATATTATTGAAGATTTGCTGACACTGGTCATCCCATATGAACTCGGCCCCTCCTTTAAGTAGTTTGTAGAAAGGATGGCATCTATCTGAGTGTTGGGAGATGAATCTCCTAATGAATTGCAGTCTTCCTATCAAGCCTCGTAGTTCTTTGATGTTGCTAGGAGGTGGCTGTTAAGACCTGAAAAGTACCACTTTCCACCCCTTAACTTAATCTCTGTTAGACCCTTAATCATTTAATAAAAGTGTTTTAAGCATGTTCTGTAGGTAATAAGCAACAGCTGCCAATAAACCCCTAGCCATGCCAAGAAGCTCACTATTGCCCCAGAACTACCTCAGTAGAACGAAGGATGAACCCAGACAGAGAGTTGGCTGAAGCATAGGCACATCCAAGCAGAAATAAATCAAGAAGAATGCCTCGCGCAAAATGTTGCAGGGTTCAATTGAGCCAGAGATAATGCCTTCGCGCAGTTGTCGCGGTCTTCTGGAGGAAGCACAACAACTGGTCGCGCAGTTTGCACACCCTTCTCACGCGGTTTGGTGCCAAAAAGAATTGAAAAGTAGGCTTCACGAGGTCCTCATGAGGCTCAGTCTAAAGCATTCGCGCACTCTCGCGCAGCTCAAAAGAAGAACCGATTAAGCTTCGCGTGACTCACTCAGAAGAGAGAGCTTCAGGTATTCCTGCACGCAACTGTCATGCAGTGGCCGCAAGATACAGACCTTCAGAGAAATGCTCGCGCGACCCAGAAACTCATGAACACTACTTCTTTGCGAGGATCTCTCGTGAGATTCACCAAGGGATGAACAGCGCGAGCAATCCCCGCGCCATTCAAAGCTGAAAGAGCAATCTCGCGATAGCCATTTGTATTCCGCGATGACTAAAATGCCAATCCCGCGACTGCATGAATTTCAAGTCAATTCAATCCCGCGATGCCAATTCTACCACACGAAAAGATCTAAAATCGTTTCTACCAAGCGAGGATCGAATTCTAAACTTCTCCCCACTTCTGCAAGGGCAATCCGGGAATCTCCAATAATTAGGGCACACACTCTAATGCTTCAATCTCCGTGCACACGCCCTGAGGCATCCAAGGGACAAGAATGGCCTGCAATTACATTGAGAAATTAGGATTTTCCTAACCCTAATTGGAAGGGAAGCCAACTGCTATATAAGCCTAAGCCTAGCTTAGGTTTGAGGATCGATCCTTTTTTTGGACTTAACTTCTGTGCTTCTTCTCCAAAAAACCAACTGTAGAATTATAGTAGGCTAAGGTTAGGGTTTAGGAGTTTTCTTTTTTTTTTTCTTTTTCTTTCTCTCCATAGTTCAGCATTTGCTGCCTATGCCTTTTGTATGATTATCTGGTATAGATTTTAGTGGAGTTTTTGTAATAGGATCTATTGCATGTATGGGATGTAATTTTTGTTGTGAGTTGTGTTGTACAAGGTTGCTGCCTTGAGATCCTCCATTGCTAAGTTGTTTTGTAAGCAATGGAGGATTGCTTCTAAGGTACTATTTAGATCTAAGTGACCTGTGTGTCCAGGTTAGGCACTTTGTAGGCCTTCCCCCACCACAGATTATAGCCCATGGGAACTTGTGCTTGTATCCTTGTGAACATGGTGGTGGCAGCAATGTTCTTGTTCTGTCTTAGCCATTTGTGAGGAGCATAGCCTCTGTGGATAGTCTGTAACCATTCAAGTGGACAGATTATAGCCCTAGGGCGAGGCCAATTCATGGAACTAAGATAGATTCTTCTTCTGTGCACTTATGCTTGTAACCTTGTGGGAGATTGTACAATGACAGACTCCCCTATAGTTGAATAGATCCACTATCAGATTGTAGATCTGAGTTGGCTGTAGAGATTATAGGCTTGTGACTGGATCACTGCAGTCTTTCTAAAGCAGTGATCAGCCATGCTTAAAATCTAATACTCAAACTCTTGCTGGTCCTGTGTGTCCAGGCTTGTGCACTTTGTAGGCCTAGCCCCACACACAGAACTTTAGAGGATGAGGTTCCTATGGATTCTTGAGCTTGTAGCCTGGATGAAGTAGTGCCTACAATGGTAAACTTGTTCTGACTCATCTCTGGATTGTGGTTCCCCTATTGGATAGTCTGTGACCATTTGAGTGGACAGATTATAGCCTTAAGGGATTGGATCATGGCACAAGAGTGAGTTTGATTCTTTCTCCTCTTTGGTGATAACGTAGCCATTGGATAGGACTTCTATAACAACAGATCTAAGTCTGAGTTACAAGACTCCATCAGATCTGTATCTAATAACATACTTCTCACCCTTTTTCATTTATTTTCTCACTCCACCACTCTTCTTAACCCTTTCTGTAATCTAAACAGTAAGTTGCCTTAGGATTAAGATTATAGTGACTTTAAATCCCCTTCCACTTAGGATTGCCAGATCTGTAGCCAGATCTGGAGAGCCTACTAAGGATAGCTCCCTTGGAGCTTTAGATCAACTTCCCTATGGGACAAACTCTTACTTATCAAAACTTGCTACAACAGGCCCTATATCTTGCAGGTCTGTGCATATTTTAGGCTTGCTGCTCCGTAACCATCACTCTACCTTTCACTCATTTTTTATTTACCCCATTCTTATCACTGTCTTCAATAAAGTCAGTAGCAAGCATCAAAAGGCCACCAACAAGTTTTTGGCACCGCTGCCGAGGAAATTGATCTTTTAGTAGACTATAGATTTTTGATTCTTTATTCTTTGGTAGCTATATTTGTGAATAATTGATACTGCTGAATTATATTTGGAATTTTTTCGCAGACCGACAGAAAGTGCAGAAGGAGAGTAGAATTGCACTGGGAGTCTAGCTACCTTTGCTTGCACTTCTCTAACCCTCAAAACTTAGTCTATTTCTCCTTTGAAGATTCAATGGCAGTTGATTAGGATAGTTGCAATTTTTGTTAAGTGCAATGTGCCTGCGAATATTCTTCCCTGCTGTTGGTATGTGTGCATGTTAGGAAGGAGATCCCTCAGTCCTACATTAGAGCCTGCTAACCCTGAGATAGAAAGGGGTAGAAGACCGAGAAGGCATAGACACACCACAGTTGATCCCCCTATTGAAATTGAGATAACAGCTATGGGTGAAGAACAACCTAGAACATTGAAGGAATTGAATGCTCCAGATGATTATAATTCTCCTTTCAGCATTCAATTCCCAGATGTTCAAGGAAACTACGAAATCAAAACTTCCATCATCCAAATGCTTCCCTCTTTCCATGGGCTTAGCAAGGAAGACCCTTACCAGCACATTGACCAATTCTTGGCCCTGTGCACGACATTCTCCATTGCTGGTTTGGGACCAGAAGCCACTAGGTTAAGGCTTTTTCCTTTTTCCCTAAAGGACAGGGCCATGACTTGGTTATCTACTCTCCCAAACAACAGCATCACTTCCTGGAAAGACCTCCAGACAAGATTTCTGTCTAAATTTTTTCCAGAGACCAAGACCAGCCAATTGAGGAAAGGCATACTCTCTTTTGCCCAATCCCCAATTGAAGATTTTAACCAATGCTGGGATAGATTTAAAGAGATGCTCAAACAATGTCCCCACCACAAGATCCCTGACTGGCAGCTTGTCCAGAGCTTCTACAATGGGATTGATGAGAAGAGCAGAGACATGGTAGATGCCTCTTGTGGTGGAACATACATGCATAAAATATCTGATGAGGCATGGGACTTGTTCGAGGTCATAAATGAAAATGCTTTCCAGAAGATGTCCTCATCCAGAACTATTCAGGAGCCTCCTCCTAAGCTGGGGCTTGCTGAGACTTCTAAAGGAAAAATGTATGAAGTTAGGGGAAATGATGACCTGAGAATGCAGATAGCCAATCTTACTGAAAGATTTGATAAACTTCTGACTGTGGTGCAGCCCAGAATGGCTGCACAAGTGATGGAGGCATGTCTGATATGCCAATCTCCACAACATACAGTAGAAGAGTGCCCATCTGTGGGGTAATACCCTGAGTTTGTAATGGAACAGGCTGCTGCTGCCCAATCTTTTGGACAGTAACAATCTGGTGGCTATAATAAACAACCATATGGATACCAGCACCAAAATGCTGGTTACCAATGGAGAGACCACCCAAATTTGAGGTGGAGGCAAGACAATTATATGCAGCCACAATAGATGTTGGCCTTACCTCAAAGGCCACAGCAGCAGTTTAACCAGGGTTATGCCCCAAGGTCAAATTTCCAACAGCAGCAGCCCCAACAATAAAATCAATTGGTAGTTCCACCACCCCAGCCTCGAAGTGCTTCTTTCGAGGACCAGGTTTTGGCCCAATTGCAAAGCCTTGGACCTTGAATCAGACTGTGATTTCTCACAGTCAAAGCATTAAGAAAATAGAAGAGCAGCTTAGCCAAATAGCCAATGCTCTGGTTAAAAGAGAGGAGGGCAGGTTGCCAAGCCAGCCAGTAGCCAACCCTAAGGGCCAGTATTCCATTGGAGAAAGCTCTTCAAATTTTGAGGGGGCCAATGCCATCACTGCCCTAAGGTCTGGTAGGCTGGTAGACAACCAAGTGGGAAAGGAACAAGGAGAGGTCTACCCCAAGGAAATGTCAAGTGAAAGTGATAAAGACTTTATTAGAGCACAGAGTCAAGAACTGTCTGCTACCTTTCAACAAGAGAAAAATAAAGTGGTTGTAGTTGAGCCTTAGCAGGAGATAAAAATAGATAAAAGAAAAAAACAAAAGTTCTACCATAGGCTTGCAGCTGAAGAACCAACAGTACCTCAGCTACCATTTCCTCAAGCTTTGAGTGGCCCTGCCCCTTTTGATAAGGGTCAGGCACAGATTGAGGAAATGATGGAGACCTTTAAGCAGGTCAAAACAAATCTACCCCTGCTTGATGCAATCCGACAGGTCCCAGCCTATGCAAAGTTTCTGAAAGACCTTTGTACTGAGAAAAGGAAGGCCAGAGGCCATTTGTCCAAAAAGGTCTGTGACTGATACAGTTAATTCTGTATTAACCATGACTATGCCTGAGAAGTTGCAAGACCTAGGGATACCAACTATTCCCTGTATTATTGGAGACGACACGATCGGGAGGGCCCTTTTGGACCTTGGAGCCAGTGTTAACCTGTTGCCATACAGTGTGTATCAGCAGCTAGGTTTGGGGGAGCTCAAGCCCACCCCCATTATTCTTTTGATGGCTGATAGATCTGAGAGGAAACCCATGAGAGTGGTTGAGGATGTCCTAGTAGGGGTAGACAAGTTCTTCTATCGTACAGACTTCCTTGTTTTGGACATGGGGTGCAGCAAGAATACATCCCTAATACCTGTTATTCTGGGCAAACTATTCTTGGCCACTGCCAATGCATACATTCAATGCAGGTCTGGGATCATGGAGGTCACTTTCGGACATATGAAAGTTGAGCTTAATGTGTACAATAGTGCAAAGTACCCTCAGTTGGACAATGAGGAATGCTTTGCAGTGGATGTACTAGAAGAAATTGTTGAAGAAGAACTGCCTACTCTGCTGGAGTGGAGCAATATTGTCACTGATTTAACTGAAGTTTGGAACATGGTGGAGGAAGGAAGCCTAGCTTTAATGCCAGAAGACATATCCCTGGTGAGGTCTTCTGTGGGCTTCGTGCAGCATTTCAATTGGAAACCTACATTGCTGCCCCTTCCTCCAACCAATAATACGCTAATCTTGCCATCCATCCAACAAGCCCCTGATCTGGAGCTCAAAAAGTTGTCAGAGACATTGAAATATGCTTTCCTCGAGAAAGAAGAGAAACTTCATGTAATTATCTCCTCTTCTCTAACCAGTGAGCAAGAGGAGGCATTGCTAACAGTTATGAGGAAGCACAAGAAAGCAATTGGCTAGACCATTGCTGATCTGGGAGGGATTGATGCATCAATCTGTATGCATAGGATTCATTTGGAGGAGGCCTCAACACCCTCTAAGGAAATACAAAGGAAATTGAATCCTCACATGCAAGAAGTGGTTCTGAAAGAAATCATTAAGTTGTTGGATGCTGGGGTAATTTACCCATCTCTGATTCTGAATGGGTGGCACCAATCCAAGTGGTACCTAAGAAATCTGGCATAACAGTGATCACAACCGACTCTGGAGAGTTGAGACCAGCCAGGGAGACCACTGGCTGGAGAGTTTGCATCGATTATCGAAAACTCAACTCCAAGACCAGAAAAGACCACTTCCCTCTCCCCTTTATTGATCAAATTTGGGATAAGTTGGCTGGGAAAGCTTTTTACTATTTTCTTGATGGGTACTCATGGTACAATCAGATCCCTGTACACCCTCTGGATCAAGAGAAAACTACTTTTACTTGTCCTTTTGGCACCTTTGCTTACAGAAGGATGCCTTTTGGACTGTATAATGCCTCAGCCACCTTTCAGAGGTGTATGTATGCCATTTTTTCTGATATGATTGACAAATTCTTGGAAATTTTTATGGATGATTTTTCGGTTTATGGGGATAGCTTTGACCAATGTCTACAACACCTCCATCAGGTCTTACAAAGATGTGAAGAGACCAATTTGGTCTTAAGTTGGGAGAAGAGCCACTTCATGGTAACACAGGGAATTGTGTTGGGCCATGTAGTCCCTAAAGATGGAATTGAGGTAGACAAGGCCAAAGTTGACCTCATTAAAAATTTTTCCCCCTCCGAGAACAGTCAAGCAAATCAGATCCTTCCTTGGACATGCTGGATTCTACAGGAGGTTTATCAAAGACTTCAGCAAAATTGCTAAACCA
Organism: Chloranthus sessilifolius; assembly: GCA_021018995.1. NCBI lineage: Eukaryota > Viridiplantae > Streptophyta > Magnoliopsida > Chloranthales > Chloranthaceae > Chloranthus > Chloranthus sessilifolius. The sequence goes on from CM037598.1 coordinate 31,485,267, forward strand.
TTGTGCCACCTGCTCTGTCAGGATGTGCCCTTTGACTTCTCTACTGAATGTCTGAAGGCTTTTGAAACTCTAAAAATATGCCTCACCTCTGCCCCTATACTCCAGACATCAGACTATACCTTGCCCTTTGAGTTTATGTGTGATGTAACTTGGAGGGCTGTCTAAACGAAATTCAATGCCTTTACAACCCATCCTTGTTGTAGAACTATTTGATGTGTGGGGTATTGATTTTATGGGCCCCTTTCCTCCGTCAAATGATTTTCCTTTCATCTTAGTGGCAGTCGACTATGTTTCCAAATGGGTAGAAGCCATTGCCACAAGAACTAATGATAATCAGGTTGTCCTCAAGTTCATAAAGTAGAATATCTTCTCCAGATTTGGTACCCCTAGAGCCATTATCAGTGATGGGGGGAGCCATTTCTGTAACAAAAATTCCGAGAGCTTGCTCAAGAAATATTCTGTCACCCATAGGATTGCTACTCCTTACCACCCACAAACCAGTGGGCAAGTTGAAATTTCAAATAGGGAGATCAAGCATATCCTTGAGAAGGCTGTGAGGACTGATAGGAAGGATTGGGCTGACAAGCTTAATGATGCACTTTGGGCTTATAGGACTGCCTATAAGACTCCCATTGGTATGTCCCCATTCAAACTGGTCTATGGCAAGGCCTGTCATCTCCCAGTGGAGTTAGAACACAGGGCCTATTGGGCCATCAAACATTTAAACCTAGATCTAACTTCTGCTGGTCATCACAAGTTGTTGCAGCTGTCGGAATTGGAAGAACTAAGGAGGGATGCGTATGCCAATGCCAGGATCTACAAGGAAAGGTCCAAAGCTTTCTTTGACAAAGGGCTGTTGAGAAAGAGTTTCATTGCTGGTGATAAGGTTTGGTTGTTTAACTCCAAACTTAAATTTTTTCCGGGCAAATTAAAATCCAGATGGGAAGGTCCTTATATTGTCATGCATGTTTCCCCATCTGGTGCTGTGGAAATCAAGGATCCCAAGTCTGGGAGAACCTTGAAGGTGAATGGTCAAAGGCTTAAGCCTTGTTTTGAAAAACCTGCCGAACTCATGGACACCATTCATTTTCAAGGAGATCCTTCTTCAAACTGATCCACAGGTGTGTCATTACTGTATCATATGTATTTCATTTTGGTTGATTTATCTTGCTCTCTTTGGTTTCTATTCTTTAGGATTTGTTCGTGGTCTTATCTGAATCTGTACCAATCTGTTTTAAGCTTTTGATGCATGGTTTGATTCTTACTATTTTTCAATTGATAGCTTCTGTTGCACGCCTAATATGGGAGGTCATTTTTGATTGAATGATTGAGTTTACATGTGTCTAGAGGTAGCCATAGGAGAGAGTTATACCCAGGATCCACCCACAGCAAACATGCTCTCTATTTTATACCTTTCTGTCGCTGGGTTCAAAAAGGGGAACCTGGGTGACTATCACGAGATTTAAAAGCTCTCGCGAGGTTAAAAAGAAAGACTGGGAGAATTTCGCGCAGTTCACATGGAAACATTCAATAGCTGTAGCGAGATTCATGCGTACATGAGAACGTCTCGCGCGATTCACATAGGACCATCCATTAGCTGTTGCACGATTCATTTACACTAGCGAACCTCTCGCACGGTCCACATCGAGCTATTCAGTAGTTATCACGAGATTATCAGGCTGTCGCGAGGTTCACAAGGTAAACTGGGAGACTCGCGTAATTCAACAGAAATACTTCCTTTACTATTGCGAGATTCTAAGTCTGTCGCGGGATTCAAAATGAACCTCAGAGCTTTTCACACAATCCAAAAGAAACCTAGGAGCCGCTCGCACAATTCAAATGAATTAATCTCACTCTGTCATGCGCTCCAAGGACAACTTGAGAGATTGTCGCGCAATCCAGATTTAATCAACACCTTCGCTAGGTTCATTTCCAAACTCGCGACCAGATGTTCCAAAGCGCGCCGAGCTTCGTGATAAGTATTTCAACCCCGCGCTTTGTCCCTTTTTCATTATTTTCTTCCTTCTTCCCTCTGCGAAACCCTAGCTTCTGGCGCTTTCCCCTCTGCCCTCCAGCATCACTCCTACAGCTCATCATTCACTGCATAAATCTACAGAGTTGTTCCTAATACCACCCCCATCCATTGCCCTCTGCTCAGAGATCTTGAGGTGCCCTATGCGTCAAATCAAACCAAACCCTAGATTTTAGCCTCCGTTTCTCATACTATAGGATAGAGTTAGACATGGCTCCAAAAACTGCACAAGAGAAAAGGGAAGGATAAGGACCCTGCAGAGACCACCCCTAAAAAGGCCAAGGCTTCATCTACTTATCATCAGATAAATTGGGAGTATGAGAAATCCAATGCTGCTGCAGCGAATGCCCGAGCAAGAATGCTTGAAAAATGGCTTAATAATGCACAGGAGTTCCAAAAAATCCAAAAGGAGATCCATGAGACTGACATCCTCAAACATCAAATTCAGATAGCCTCATTGAAATCCGCATTGGCTGCTGCCAAAAATGTCCCTCTGCAGCCGACCCCCATCTATATTCAAATGCCTGAGCCAGAGCCAACTACTACTCCAGCTCCACCTGCCCAGTCTGCGGAGGCATAACCTAAGCCCCAACAAGTCAAAGGAAAAGCTCCTGCTTCACCTCCTACGGAGCAGTCTCCAACTACAGAGCAACCTATCCCTACCACGGCCTCTGCTGAACCACCACAGAAGCAAACTTACCCTCAGCGGAGGAAAGTCACTGTTAAGAGGTCTGCTCCTAAAGCTATCCCTTTAAAAATTAGAAAAGAGCCTGCTGCCCAGTCTGAAGAGGCACAGTCCCCTGCCCAACCTGAGTCCACTGGAAAAGGGAAATCCCCAGTGGTCCCCACTGCAGAAGCAGAAGCCAAAGGCAAAGGGAAAGGAAAATCCCCTGCCACCCCCCCTGCTAAGCGCAAAGGAAAAGCCCCTCAAGAACCCAAGGAACCAAAAGCTCCCAAGCCACCAAAAGTAAGGGTGAGGGCACCTAAGGCTCCAAGTGCACAAAAAACACCAACCGAAAAGAAAAAGGCCAGGGAGGAAAAGAAGAAATAAGACAGAGCTGCCCTTAAGGCACAGGCTAAAAGGATGGGCTGGGATTTTCTTACAGATTCGGAATCAGATTAGATCCCAGTTTTTTTATTGTAGATTAGGTTTTACTTCTTGTAACTAAATTTGTAAATATTTTCTCCCACTTCAATAGAATCTCTAGTTTTTGTCTATTGCTCTGTTTTGTGTGCTTGTTCTGTTTGATAGTTTTCATTGTGTTCTTTTTTGTCATACATGGGAGATGATTTTAGGAAGGCTATGCTTCTTTACAATAGTAATCCGTGTGGAGGATAGATGTAGATGGTGGGTATATAAATCTGTGCAAATACCTGCCGCAGGGATTTCAATGGCTTCTTCTTTAAATTGATGAGCCATGTTAGGCTACCTCGCGGAGATCCCCAGCTCAGCTGCGCGAGAAATGTACTTTACTCATCACTGATTGTTCTTCGCGAGGATCCCCGCACGATACATTGACCCTTTAAATACATGCCTATCTTTGGACATTCAGTTAATGCTCATTCTCTTTTCCAAGAGCCAGTTGTGTGTTTCTTCTTTCCCCACACAACGCTCATTTATTGCCAAGTTTGAAATGGAGCTTAATTTCAATTCCGCTGATTCATGTTCCCTCATCCCCCTCTTTTAAATCGGCCATCAGTCCCTTTTCATCTCATCCCTCTTATTCTAACCCTAGAAGTCCATACCTACTCACACAAATGGCGGATGACAACCCCTTCGGGTTCCTAATCAAATTCTACCCCATCTGGGAAGATCCCCCACCGCCAAAGGAGCCGAACCCCTTGCAATTTCTCTAGGATGAATTTGATGAGGTCCAGTAGATCCTCGCCAAGGAGGAAAAGAAAAACAGAAAAAGAGAGAAGAGAGAAAAGAAGAAGAAAAAAATGGCACTACCTGCATCTCCCCCTCCATCTTCCTCAAACCCTCCCCTGGCTACACATTGATCCCCCCCCCCCATTTTGTCTTTTCCTTTTCCATCTTTTTGTCATATTTTCTTTTTATTTTAATGAAAGTTTCTTTTAGTTCCATACTATTCCATTTTCATTTTCTGTTTCTCTCTCTTCTTCTGTGTTTATTTCTGTCTGCCTGCTCGGATTCTACTGCTTTTTATCACCCTGAACCAGTGAGGACACTGCTCTGAATAATTTGGGGGTGTGGCAGTCTACCAATAGAATAGTTAATTTTAGTGCAGTAATGGTAGTAAAAATGGGATGAATAAAGTCAATCTCCACTTAACTTGATACAATGAGAAAACATGTAAAGATTTAAATATTTTTGCAGACTTTTGGAAACAGATAAAAGTGACCTTGACACCACCATGAAGCCAATATTAGAAATTTTTTGAGCTACGTACTCAGCGAGCCTAAGAGGAGAGAAACAGACGAAAATACAACCCATGAGTTAAAATTGAAGACCATTCCTAGTGAGATTTGGGCCCATTATTTTCTTTTAAAGAGTGTTTTTGGCATTATTTCTGCTCTAAGGACTGAGTGAATCAAGACTTTTTCACTAGAAGTTGTGCAACTCCAAATCAAAACTAATTGACAGCACTCATGAGACTAAGGAAATGATCCAAGGCCCTCATTTGGACAGTTTGAGCCTAAAAATCAAACCTTTTAAAATCTGCCATTTTGCATACACTAGTTGAGCCTTTAAATCATATTTTTTCTTTCATAAACACCAGAAAACTTGCACCTTAACTTCATTAGCTAAGTCACTCTTACCCTCACTCTGAGAATTCAGAAGGTAAAGGAGAAGGAGGTAAAGATACTGAGAATGGTCCAATATTCTGTGGAAGGTGAAGAAAAGCAACTTGTGAACAGCTGTGTCAATGGCAGTTGTGTGGCATTTCATCAAAAGAATGTTAAAGAAAATAAAAAGAGAAAAAGAAAGAGAAGTCTAGAGAACAGCATTATCTGAAAATTGAAAAGAAGAGGAGAAGCTGGCCACTTTGTCTCTGAAATAGAAGAGGAAGATGAAGTTTTTACTGGAATGAAGGTTGTGAAGTCATGAACCACTCCTTACCTTGCTAATTTCTTAATTTGGACTCCCTTTTTACCCCTTTATTCTGTACACCCCTCAGCCATAAGCCACATTACAACCCATTCTAAAAGACCTTGTGAATCCAAAGTCAAATGAGCTGTTATGTGGAGATGAAGAGTTGCCCAATCTATGGTGAAAATCCTTGAAGATGTCAGAAATTAGAAGCTTGGCCTATGCTCATGCTTGCAAGCCCATTTGGGGTCTGCAACTGCTCTTGAGCTGTTGAGAATGAGAACACCCCCAGGTTATTAATGTTGAGAGATAGTCCAAGGGAGAATTGGGTTTGAATTTTAACCTCATTAGGGAAGTATCCAACCTAGATTTTGAATTAAAGGCAAGCAGAGTACTGATTTTTATACATTGAAATTCTAATGTTAAATGAATGGTGATCAGGCAAACACATGTTAACTTTTAAGTTCTAAATGGCCTGCAAACATTGCTGCAGTTTCCTCTAAGTGTTAAATGGGTGTGGAATGAAACTTTAAACAATTGAATCTGTGTTGTCATTATCTGCACTATACTTAACTGATTTTAATGGTGAAGTTTGTGGGTGTCTTCACTGAAAACCCTCAGGAGACTTCACTCCTCCACTAGGGATCACCTAGGGGTTTAAAAGGCTTGGTACATATGCTAAATGTATCTGTGATCCCTACGAAAGTGGCGTTTACAGCTTTGCTAAGGGACTAGAAAAGGTTAGGTGTGGGGGTGTATTAAGACCTGAAAAGTACCACTTTCCACCCCTTAATTTAATCTCTGTTAGACCCTTAATCATTTAATGAAAGTGTTTTAAGCATGTTCTGTAGGTAATAAGCAATAGCTGCCAATAAACCCCTAACCATGCCAAGAAGCTCACTGTTGCCCCAGAACTACCTCAGTAGAACGAAGGATGAACCCAGACAGAGAGTTGGCTGAAGCATAGGCACATCCAAGTAGAAATAAATCAAGAAGAATGCCTCACGTAAAATGTCGTAGGGTTCAATTGAGCTAGAGATAATGCCTTCGCGCAGTTGTCGCGGTCTTCTGGAGGAAGCACAACAACTGGTCGCGCAGTTTGCGTGCCGTTCTCACGCGGTTTGGTGCCAGAAAGAATTGAAAAGTAGGCTTCATGAGGTCCTCACGAGGCTCAGTCTAAAGCATTCGCGCAGCTCAAAAGAAGAACCGATTAAGCTTCGCGTGACTCACTCAGAAGAGAGAGCTTAAGGTATTCCTACGTGCAGCTATCGCGCAGTGGCCGTCAGATACAGACCTTCAGAGAAATGCTCGCACGACACAGAAACTCATGAACACTACTTCTTCGCGAGGATCTCTCGCGAGATTCACCAAGGGACGAATCGCGCGAGCAATCCCCGCGCCATTCAAAGCTGAAAGAGCAATCTCGCGATAGCCATTTATATTCTGCGATGACTAAAATGCCAATCCCGTGACTGCATGAATTTCAAGTCAATTCAACCCCGCGACGCCAATTGTACCACGCGAAAAGTTCTAAAATATTTTCTACCCAGTGAGGATCGAATTCTAAACTTCTCCCCACTTCTGCAAGAGCAATCCAGGAATCTCCAGCAATTAGGGCACACACTCCAATGCTTTAATCTCCATGTACATTCCCCAAGGCATCCAAGGGACAAGAATGGGCCGCAATTACATTAAGAAATTAGGGTTTTTCTAACCCTAATTGGAGGGGAAGCCGACTGCTGTATAAGCCTAAGCCTAGCTTAGGTTTGAGGATCGATCCTTTTTTTGGACTTAACTTCTATGCTTCTTCTCCAAAAAACCAATTGTAGAATTACAGTAGGCTAAGGTTAGGGTTTAGGAGTTTTCTTTTTTTTTCTTTTTCTTTCTCTCCATAGTCCAGCATTTGCTGGCTATGCCTTTTGTATGATTATCTGGTATAGATTTTAATGGAGTTTTTGTAATAGGATCTGTTGCATGTATGGGATGTTGTTTTTATTGTGAGTTGTGCTGTACAAGGCTGCTGCCATGAGATCCTCCATTGCTAAGTTGTTTTGTAAGTAATGGAGGATTGCTTCTAAGGTACTATTTAGATCTAAGTGACCTGTGTGTCTAGGTTAGGCACTTTGCAGGCCTTCCCCCACCACAGGACCTACTAAATCTGAATCCCCATGGGAACTTGTGCTTATATCCTTGTGAACATGGTGGCGACAGCAATGTTCTTGTTCTGTCTTAGCCATTTGTGAGGAGGATAGCCTCTGTGGATAGTCTGTGACCATTCAAGTGGACAGATTATAGCCCTAGGGTGAGGCCAATTCATGGAACTAAGACAGATTCTTCTTCTCTGCACTTGTGCTTGTAGCCTTGTCGGAGATTGTACAGTGACAGACTCCCCTATAGTTAAATGGATCCACCATCAGATTGCAGATCTGAGTTAGCTGTAGAGATTGTAGGCTTATAACTGGATCACTGCAGTCTTTCTAAAGTAGTGATCAGCCATGCTTAAAAGCTAATTGTCAGGCTGTGTCGCTATGCACTTTGTAGGCCTAGCCCCACACACAGAACTTTAGAGGATGAGGTTCCTATAGATTCTTGAGCTTGTAGCCTAGATGAAGTAGTGCCTACAATGATAAACTTATTCTGACTCATCTCTGGATTGTGGTTCCCCTATTGGATAGTCTGTGACCATTTGAGTGGGCAGGTTATAGCCTTAAGGGATTGGATCATGGCACAGGAGTGAGTTTGATTCTTTCTCCTCTTTGGTAATAACGTAGCCATTGGACAGGACTTCTATAGCAACAGATCTGAGTCTGAGTTACAAGACCGCATCAGATCTGTATCTAATAACATACTTCTCACCCTTTTTCATTTATTTTCTCACTCCACCACTCTTCTTAACCCTTTCTATAATTTAAACAGTAAGTTGCCCTAGGATTAAGATTATAGTGACTTTAAATCCCCTTCCACTTAGGATTGCCAGATCTGTAGCCAGATCTGAAGAGCCTACTAAGGATAGCTCCCTTGGAGCTTTAGATCAACTTTCCTGTGGGACAAACTCTTACTTATCAAAACTTGCTACAACATGCCCTGTATCTTGCAGGTCTGTGCATATTTTAGGCTTGCTGCTCCGTAACCATCACTCTACCTTTCACTTATTTTTTATTTACCCCATTCTTATCACTGTCTTCAATAAAGTCAGTAGCAAGCATCAAAAAGCCACCAACAGTGGCATCTCGAGAATGGCTCTGACCTTTACCGGATCGACCTCGATCCCTCGCTTGCTAACTATGAATCCTAGTAGATTTTTAGAGGTTATTCCTAACACGCCTTTCTTCAGATTCATCTTAAGCTAATACTTTTGTGATCTTTATAGCACCAGTCGTAATACTTCAGCATGTCCTGCCCGAGTGTGGGACTTCACTAATATGTCATTGAAATAGACTTCCACACACTTATGCATCAGGTCATGGAAGATAGCCATCATGGGGCATTGATAAGTGGCTCCTGCATTCTTGAGCCTGAAAGGCATGACGACGTAGCAGTACGTTCACCATGGCATAGTGAAGGAAGTCTTTTGTTAGTCGAATTCTGCTAGTTTGATCTGATTGTATCTGGAGAAGCCATCCATAAAGGATTACATCTTGTGTCCGGCAGTATTTTCAACCAGAGTGTCGATGTGAGGGAGTGGAAAGTCATCTTTTGTGCATGCCTGGTTGAGGTTTCAAAAGTTGATACATACCCTTACTCTGTCTTCTTTCTTGGCGACAAGTACTATGTTTGCAGCCCACTTGGGGTAGAGGATGACTCATACAAATTTGGCTTTATGTAGCTTGTCAACTTTCTCCTTGACTTGTAGCACTGTCTGCGGGTGCATTCTTCAGAGTTTCTGCTTGACGGGTTTTACATCGGGCTCTAGGAGCAAGTGATGTTCTACTAAGCTCGGGTCCAAGCTAGGCATATCTTCTTAGGACCATGTGAAGGAGTTGAGGTGATCTTGGAGGACTTGGATAATCTGTTGTCATTCCTTGGGGCTGAGTGTCGCGCTAATTAACAGCTTCTTGGGCTTCTCCTCAGTGCCTAAATCGATTTCTTTGGTAGGTTCCACGGCAGCTTGAGTTTGGTCATTGAAGTGTTTGATGGCCCATTGGAAATCCTGTGTTTCCTCAGCGACTGGTGCTCCTTCATCTTCTATGAGCTCATACACTGCAAAATGGCTACACTGGAGGGTTAATTTTGCGGGAGGTAACCCTTCATCAGAGTAATTTATGACCGCAACATCTTTAGTCAGGTGTAGGCCGAGGCTATTCATCCTTCTCTCGAGGTCATGGAGTACCTCATCGGGTATGATTACGGGCTTATCACTTCATTGGGATGCTTGGCACTTTTGTGAGGAAGAGGCGGTAGGGTCACTTCAAACGGAGTCAAGGCAAGGTTCTGCGATTTTGAGGGTAGCATGATGACCTTGTGTGATCATGTCGGTTATTCCTTCCTTGACTCCGTTGGCGCGCCAACTACTCATAGCCTTAGGAGAAAAGTACCCTTGTTGGTTGCTGAGTGGGTCTAGGATGAAGAGCTCCCTCTCGTTCCTGAGGTCTTCTAATTTTTTGGGATTTTCCATTTTAAAATTTTTATGGGTTTTAGGATTTTCTTTTTTTTTTTTTTTTTTTGATAAGAGATATTATGCAGGGTCGATTACCTGAATAGGAACTAGTGGAGACGCTTCTCCTAGTTGGGGAAGTTGGACGGCTGCTAGAGCCATGCGAGTCTTCGGATGACATGGACCCGTTCAAAATTTGGCATTTTTTTAGAGTCCTCGTCTAGGTGGATTTTCCTGATGAGTGAGGATGGCAATAGTTTGGCTGATGTGCTTTCTTCTCCTATTGTGTGAACTATTTCATCCTTAAAAAGGGCGAATTGCAGTAGTCGTCTAAGCTCTCATCTTCATAATCGGACTGGAGGTAGTTTTACTACTGACGTTCCTCCTGGGGTGAGGCTAGCTGGTATTCTTCTTCTCGTATCGACTAGACTTATTCTTTAATAAGTCTAATCACTGACTCTAGATTGCTTTCGACCATCGCCCAGTGTGGGAAGGGGATTAGTCATACCTTCTCATTCGAGGTCTCCTAATATCACGGTACAAGTCTTGCAGTGGGGCTGGTACGACCAAATGACACATGGAGATTCCCACGGGCATTCCTATGTGGTGGAGGGGCATTCAAAGCTGCCACTATCGGAGTTGGAATCTTCTGGACTTGGGAGTTCCTTCCCTTGGACTTCGTAGTATGAGAGGATGAGTATACAGGCCCGACAGCTAGGTTGATATGGGTGAGATATATAGGGATCTCCCCAAGGGCATACCCATCCTTCGTTTTCGAGGTCGCTGTTGTTTATGTCGAGATCGTCTTCTTCATCTGACTGCTCTTGAAAGACTTGGGCTAACTATTCTGCTAATTCGAGTGCCAAAAGGTCCATCCAGTAGTCTTCATCGTTACTTGGCGGCAGTTTCCATTCCTCTTCTAGTGAATTCTAAAATATCTATAGTTATGGCGCGTCTGAAGATTGAGGAGCGTCGAGCTCCAACTCTTCTTGGAATTCTATAAGGCCGATGTGAGATTCTTCTGTGTTAAGGTCTGCTAGATTTTATCCATGACAACATTTTGACATCATAGCATCATTGCGCGGCATCGACTATAGTAAGGTAGTTTCGGGTAAGGACATTGACGTGGACACCGCCAATTTTCAATCATGTACTAATAATCAAAGTTGTCGTCAGGACTCGAGGTCTTTTCTTGAGTACGATTGCCCTCTTCGAACCATTATAGGCGATCAACTCTCAGGAGGTCTTCAAGTTCTATATCGGTGAGACTGTCCTAATAGTCTTCCTCCCCGCATGACATTGAAAGCCAGTCCACTACTTCAGGTTCGTGAGGCTGGGGTGTCTCTAACTTTCCTTCACTTCCTACAGAGGCGATGTGGAAATGTTCTTCTTCGGTTGACTCCCAGTTTTCTATGTGCGGCTCAGACTTTGGTGGTTCTCTTCTTTCAACAGTGCGGAGTTCCTCGGTCTGGAACAACGGTCATACACCCTTAAGCAGTTTGTCAATGTCGTCGTTATTTCGGTTCAAGTTTGTTAGGTTCACAAAGGCTTTAATGATCTGTTCGACTTCAATTGCTTGTGGTTCAGTGATGGATGTTTCCTTTCTCCTTGGCACATAGGCCTTCTCGGTGGTTCCATAGACAGAGTGTTCGTAGAGTGACCATTTAGGCGAGGTTGGCAGGAGGTCGGCTTGCTTGCCATTCGACTAGAAACCCAATCTTGTGTGCTTGCAAACTTTCTTTATAACTACTGACCCTATTCGTCCTTGTCTATTCTTGTCGAGTCTCGTATGTGGAGTGTATCCGAGCTGGTACATGAGGTCCCACTCCTTTGTCACGGTAGGGTTTATATCATACAATCAGGTGAGGTCAAGTCCCGCTATCCTCTTTGTTAATCTCGATCAGTATGGGGGTGAGCTGGGATGAAGGACTTCTGCTATTGCCATATCATCAGGTGATCATACCTTTCTAACATGGCCGATGGACAGGACGGAGTGGTGAGTTGTCGGAATACTTGTCGCGTAATAAGTATTTGCTTCTTTGAGGGGCGTGTTGGCGTATATCCTAACAATAGAGTCTTCATGCGAGAATTTGACGCATTAATGATATGTAGACACTACAGCTTTCATGGAATCTAGCCATTTCCTTCCTAGGATTAGATTGTAGGTACTAGATGAGTCGGAGACATGGAATGTGATACCTTTAGTGACTGGTCTGAGGCGGACCTGTAACTTGATGGTTCTGTCAATAAAATGTCGGGACCCGTCATATGTGATGAGGGACAAGGATGACGACCTTATATCCTGCTCAGTATATTCGAGAGTCTTGAGCATGGTTATGGGACATATATTAAGCCCCGCTCCTATGTCGACCAATGCATGCAGTACTGAGAAGTCTCTAATCATAACTGTCAGGTATATTGGGCGGAGCGCCCCCGCAGTGACTCCTTAGGCATATCAGCCTCAGTGAAAGTTAGCGCCAGAGGTTATGTCATGACCGAAGTGATCTCATGTAACTCATCTAAGGTGGTATCTTCATTTACATGTGTCTCATCCAGCACCTCTATCAACAATTGGTTGGTATTTTCCTGAGGTGCCGTTGAAGGTCGTATTCCTTGCCTGTCTCTAGAACTGGCTCTTTACCGGGGCGATGAGCTTTGTTGACATTTGGCTGAGGCGGTGGAGCCATTGGTTCTAGAATAGGTGGAGGGATCGTATGAGGGGGTGGAGGTAGGTTTACTACTCGTTCCCTCGTTATCTTTTCTGATGACTGAGCGCCATCGTTCTACTTTTCTCGAGGGAATGGCGATGGTTGGAAATGGGTTCCAGATTTGAGAACCAGCATGTTGGCTGTTGATGTTGGGGTATTGACGAACCCGTCGTAGTACTTACCGTGAATGGGGCGAAATTTGAGGAAGGAATGTGCAGAGGAGCTATGCCGTTCCATAGTGGGAGATACTGGGTGTAATCTTCCTCTTCCAGAAAAGTAGAGATTAGGGCTTCTTCCTTATTGGATCCTTCACTCGACTGACTCATCTTGACATCGGGGTGGTGTTCTGCTACAGTCTCATGTTGCTGTCTCGAAGTATTTTGGGTGACCTTGTCCACTCACGCCGTAATTTGCTTCGCAATTTGGAGGACATGGTCTTTGCATTCAGGTTCAGAGTCGGACGATGATGGAGTTGGCTGCGGGTTCAGAGGGGTGAGAGGTTCGGGTGGACGTTGATGGAGGTTTGGTTTCCGTGCCTTGAATGATTGGACTAGGATTTGAGTAAATTTTAGGTAGGGAGGTGGACTTGGGGGTGTGACCCGAGTGATTGAGGTCAAATGGTGTGGCCGAACAGCTGGAGGCTCTATGGTCGGCTTGTTTTATATATTAAAATAATGTTAAATTTAAGTCTTAACCTATTGCAAGCACACAATGGAAATCATAGTACTAGCATAGGATCGTTCCCACGAGGAAGTTTGTCTTTCTATTTACTTCTTATTTATATCTTCTATTTAAATCCTTATTTAAAAACTTCTATTTATCTTTATGATCTAATCTACTTGAGAAATATGAATAAAAGAATTTATTTTAATCTAAAGTGCATAAAATAAATCTAAATCCTCCTTCTGATTGAGGTCGTCAATCACAATCTTCAGCTATCAGATGTTTAGGAATTTAAATAATACCATTACATCATATCTCTAGTTTCTTAGCATTGGTCGTCAATCAAGTCTAAGATCCTATCAATACAGATTTAATCTAATCAATAACTTCCTAAAATTCGGGCGTCAATAAAACCTTAGAAAACTGAAGATGGAAAAGTAAAAACTGTTAACACTAATTTGTAAATTCTAACCTAAGTTATCAATTCAAATTAAAACTTGGAGAAGTTTAGTAAGCTATATATTGCATAAAATAAAATCTAAACTAAAAAGCAAATTAAAATATATCCTTCACCCCTCAGCCACAGTCATCAATTGCTCCTGAGAAATTATAGATATCTACTCTAATCTTCAACACTCAATTGCAGTGGTTAATTGCTCTTGAGAAACCTTGGATATCTAATCTATTCTAACTATTTTACACTATTGATCATAAGAAAATCCAACCTCAGGCATCAATTGATGTTGAAATTCTTCGATAATTATTCCTACACCAAGCTCTCTTATTTATAGATCATAAGGAATCAGTTTACAAGTTCTAAATCTAATAAAAGAAGTAAAAACTATCCTAATATAACTCTACTTCTAATTTCATCTTTTCCTTGCTTTCTTTAGTTGATGCGCTTCTGGAAGGTTCTTTAATCTTCAGCAGCAGAGTCCTTCGAAATATATCTTCATCAAAATCTTCTCAGATCTGTGATCGGCTGAACTTCTAATTCTAGGAGTCTTCTAATTCTGTTCATGGCGGAGATAACTCTCACGTGATCAGCAACAATAACAGTAAATAGGAAAGGTTCTTTTTTTTAGAAATCATAGATAATAATTTCTTCTATTATAGCTTCTTTGAAAAATTGTAAATCATGATTTTCTTTTCTTTTATGGCTTTCATACTATACGATTTTCTATTCACGATTCATTGCCTTTCTCTTCTGTATCGTCTTCATTCTTTTGTCGCTTCTGAGAATCGTTTTTTTAAAGAATCGTAAAATTATGATTTCTTATTTCTTTCTTTCTTCTTTTTACTTCACTAGTAGCGCAAGATCATTAAATACGATTTCTCAGTTTTCTTGTGTTGGTGAATTGCCTTAGACGCTCAATCGTCATTCTTACTGCTATTTGAGTTCGCTTTGATGAATATTAACACTTAGGCTGTCTTTTACTATTTATCTTTAATATCTATACATTAGTAACTTATTAGTAGTAAACTAAAGCCTAGCATCACTAAGTTAAGGGTGATAAAATAGTAAATTATGTGACTGATCACACCTCCAAACTTAAGTTTTACTAGTCCCTAGCAAACAAGGAAAATTAAACTATCCTAAAACTAAAAATTTAAATGCCACTTTCGTAGGGAGCACGATTGCATTTAGCTAATGCAACAAGCCTTTAAACCCCTAGGTGATCCCTAATGGAGTTGTAGTCTCTTGAAGGTTTTTAGTGAAGTTACGCATAAACTTCCAATTTTCTTTGGTTTTTCAAAATATTTTTCAAAACTAAAAATTTAAAATATAGATTTTTATATACTAATTACTCAGTCAATCATTAGATGTTTATTATTTTTCAAAAAATTTCAAAACTTTTATCCTTAGCTTTTCATCATCGTAATTATCCTCTATCAGAACTCAATAATTTCAATTCGGTTTAGCGTGGAGTGTGTGCATATCAGTAAAAAGTTTATTCATCATAGATTTTTCTAAACTGTAATTTTTATAAAATACTTTCATCCAAACTCACTTATTAGCATACTCTCAAGAATAATCAAACTTTTGGGTTCTCACAATATTGTAGATATATATATATATATATATATATATATATATATATATATATATATATATATGTAAATTTCATCGGACAATTAACTAAGAAGATAAATCTCATGGAAAGGATAATCAGTTCTGTTCATATAACTTCTTCATTTATTCATAGTATCTATTTTATATATCTCTACTAGACTCATATTCTTGCAAATCGTAAATTACAAAGGTCTTTCCTTCGGCTTGTAATGGGGCTTTAAGTTTTCAGAAGATTTCAAAGAAAAAGATAAAGATGATTCAAAATTATTTCTGAGAATTTAGCTCTTCCTTCTCTTCTTCTTCTATATTTTTTAGCTTTACTAAGTATCCTTATTTTTTATAACTTCTTCCCATTTCTTTTCTAGTATAAATCTCATTTTTCTTTTCAGGTTGGAAGCTTTTTGCTTCTCTTTTTTTTTCATGGAATCGTCTTTTTACGATTTCTTCTATTTCTTTTCCCATATTTTCATACGATTATATTTCTTTTTACTTATACTCTTTTTAGCAGATCCTTTGATATTGGGGGTGATTTTATATCCACTAGAGATTGAATTTTTATCTTTCAAAGTTTTAATTTCGGAAGGCAATTCATCATTGACTTAAATTTATATAGTCCTCTCTGCTTAAGAGGTATACTCCTTAAGGTCTCTGATTCAAACTCACCTGGTACTTGGCATTACATTGGGTCCTCGCTAAAGTTCTCAAAGAGTTCCCATGCAGTCTCAGCAGACAAAGTACAGAACATCCCCCATAGGCAATATCAACTATGTGCCGAGTTTTGTCATTCAGACCTTCATAGAAAGTGAGGACTATTTGCCAACGGGTGACTTCATGATGAGGACACCTATACAAGAGATCATTGAGGCGCGCCCACCCCTCTTGAAGAGATTCATCCAGAGATTGTTGGAAAGTTCTAATAAGATACCAAATTTGATTCGTTCTGTATATTGAGAAGTATTTCATGAGAAATCCTTGTTCCAAGTCCTCCCAATTGGCGAACGAATTATGAAGCAAAGAATGTATCCACTGCTTTGTCTCATCTCTAAGAGAATATGAAAACAACCTTAGATGAAGAGATGTTTCTGGCAAATTTTGGATTCGGATAAGGTTGCACACTTCTATAAACTGTCTTAAATGTGAATAAGGATTTTCATCCCTTAGCCCACGAAATATTGGAAGTGTTTGAAATGCCTTAGGCATAATTTTAAAAGTCTCATTACCGGTCATAGGGGTTAATTGTATACATGAGGATAGTGTAAGAGGTGTCAATGCATAATATTCTCCCATGGTCTTAGTCATGTTCTGACCGCTGCCCGTCATAATGAGTTGTTTTAATAACAAGACAGTTTGGTTATAACAGATATTGTATTTATTTTTGTTTTCAATATTTTCTATTTTTTATTTTAGCAACCAGGGAGAGAAACAAATCTGAGCTTCTAAATTTCTAGGGCCCGCAGAAGTGTTAAAAGTTTGATTCATTACTTTGAATAAACCTGCAAAAGATTAAGAAGAGATCAAAGAAAAAATATATATAGAAATATAAAAATAGAAAGATAAATATTGGTTTCTAAAAGAATAAAAATATTAGATAAAAATAGAAATAAAGATAAATTTCACTTCCCCGATAGCAGCGCCAAAAACTTGGTCGACTTATTTTATATATTAAAATTATGTTAAATTCAAGTCATAACCTATTGCAAGCGCATAATGAAAATCATAGTACTAGCATAGGATCGTTCCTACGAGAAAGTTTGCTTATCTATTTACTTCTTATTTATATCTTCTATTTAAATCCTTATTTAAAAACTTTTATTTATCTTTAAGATCTAATCTACTGGAGAAATATGAATTAAAGAATTTGTTTTAATCTAAAGTGCATAAAATAAATCTAAATCCTCCTTCTGATTGAGGTCATCAATCCCAATCTTCAATTATCAGATATTGATGAATTTGAACAATACCGTTACACCATATCTCTAGTTTCTTAGCATTGGTCGTTAATCAAGTCTAAGATCCTATCAATACAGATTTAATCTAATCAACAACTTCCTAAAATCTGGGCGTCAATCAAGCCTTAGAAAACTAAAGATGGAAAAGTAAAAACTGTTAACACTAATCTGTAAATTCTAACCTGAGTCATCAATTCAAATTAAAACTTTGAGATGTTTACAAAGATGTAAATTATATAAAATAAAATCTAAACTAAAAAGTAAAGTAAAATATATCCTTCACCCCTCAGCAGCAGTCGTCAATTGCTTCTGAGGAACTATAGATATCTACTTTAATCTTTAGTAATCAATTGCAGTCATCAATTGCTCTTGAGAAACCTTAGATATCTAATCTATTCAAACTATTTTACACTATTGATCGGAAGAAAATTCAATATCAGGTGTCAATTGATGCTGAAATTCTTCAATGATTATTCCTACACCATGCTCTCTTATTTATAAATCATAAGGAGTCGGTTTACAAGTTTTAAATCCAATAAAAGAAGTAAAAACTATCCTAATATAACTCTAGATTTAATTTCATCTTTTCCTTGCTTTCTTTAGTGGATGCGCTTCTGGAAGGTTCTTTAATCTTCAGCAACAGAGTCCTTCGGAGTATATCTTCATCAATCTTCTCAGATCCGTGATCAGCTAAACTTCTAATTCTAGGAGTCTTCCAATTCTGTTCATGACAGTGATAACTCTCACGTGATCAACAGCAATAATAGTAAAATAGGAAAGGGTTCTTTTATTTGGAAATCATAGATAACGATTTCTTCTATTATAGGTTCTTTGGAAAATTATAAATCATAATTTTCTCTTCTTTCATGGCTTTCATACTAGATGATTTTCTATTCACGATTCATTGTCTTTCTCTTCTGTATCGCCTTTACTCTTTTGTCGCTTCTGAGAATCGTCTTTTTAAAGAATTCTAAAATTATGATTTCTTATTTCTTTATTTCTTCTTTTTACTTCAGCAGTAGCACAAAATTGTGAAATACGATTTCTCAGCTTTCTTGTATTAGCAAATCGTCTTTACACACTCAATCGTCATTTTTACTGCTATTTAAGTTTACTTTGATGAATGTTAATACTTAGGCTCTCTTTTACTGTTTATCTTTAATATCTATATATCAGTAACTTATTAGTAGCAAACTAAAGCCTAACATCACTAAGTTAAGAGTGATAAAATGATAAGTTATGTGACTGATCACTCTACTGTACTAAGAAAGGGTGCAACCGTGGGATTTTTTATGATCCCGTCGTGATGATGTGCTCGCTAATGAAAAATATAGAGTCACCACCTAAATCTTTTAGTGTCCCGAAAAACCTAGATCATTTTTATAAGAACCAAAGTGCCACAAATATGACTCTGAATCCGGTCAACGCCAAAGGCTTTTGGGTAGGGACTTTAGTTATCTATTGGGAAGGTGTTAGGGACCCAATCAACCTGCTTAATGCAATCTTTACTTAAGGCCAAAACAAAAATAATATAAAAGAAATAAAAAAGGCTTCTTGTTGCCCAAATGGGTCTTAAAATCCTATTTATTCCCTCTATTCCTACTGAAATTTTGGTGGTGTGACGACACAAATGGGAGGATGGAGGAATAACTGACAAGGTAGAGGAATAGAGGGGAGAGCTGGAGCTCTCGAGCCCTTCTTGCACAGCTGTGGAGCCTTGTGTTGGCTTGCTTCGGTGAGCTTTTGAAGGCTTGTATGATGAGAAATAGGGCTCTAAATCCTATGACTTACTAGCTGAGAGGTAGAGAGGGAAGGCTAGGAGGTAACACACCTCTAACCTATAGCTTATAGGTGAAAAGCTAAGGTCTAAAGGAACTTTTAAAGTTTTGAAAGTTGTATGAGAATGGTGTAGTAGAGGAGAGAGAGAGAGAGCAGGGATTCCTTAATCTCTTAATTGCAAATTTTTTCAAGCCATTTGCAAGGGGGTGCCTCTCTATTTATAGGAAAAAGAGAGGTTAGGAGGGTGCTTAAAGGCTAATTAGGATTAGCAATTAGGTAATGGGCCATGTAAGGTTTCCTAGGGTTTTTGGAGCCTTGAAAAATATGAGAAGTTGCTCCAATGGTGACGATTGGGTGAGGCTTTAAACCACTTAAGGGGTTGCACATAGATAGTAAATGAGTGCAATAGAACTAGCAAAATACACCCCAAAAGTCAAGATGGTCAACAAGTCAATCCCCAATCTCAAAATTTGAGGTAAAAAAACATAGTTACTGGTCATATGCCTGGCACAACTATTAGTTACTCCAGGTATATGCATAGTAAAATAGTGCATAAACAGTGCCTGAAAGTTGGCTCCTCGAGGTGGGGTCCACATTTAGAACTGGTGCAACTATTAGTTGCGCCAAATCCCTAAGGGGGCTCACATGATATTACCATTTTGCCCCTCCGATTTAGAATACAATATCTTTGCATACACAGCTTCGATTGGGGTGATTCTTTGCCCGTTGGGAAGCTGATGACTTCTACTTTTCAATAGTATAAGATTTGATCATAGTAGGTCACAGCTAATCCCGATGCACCACTCTTCATCCCTTGCTCGAGAAAAGCTAGGTTTAGGTTGGGAATGAATTCTAAGAGTCGGGAAGGCTTTCTAAGAGTTCGCGAAGGTTCTTAAGGGATCTAGGGTGATTCCCAAGGGTTTGGGATGGATCCTAAGGTTTTAGAAAGGTTCCTACATGTTCCATACATGCCATCAAAAGCTCAGAGATGCGCCTCTCTCGAAGCGTGTTTCGATCAGGCCTTGGGCCAAATTTGGGTGTCTACAGATGCCTCTCTTTGGTATCCGATCACTAATAATTGAATGTCAAAGAAAAGAGACATCCAAAGAGGCCCAAGCCATTACTGATGGGTCCACTGCATTCAGAACAAACTTCAAGCATCAGATGAGTAACATGGTGAGAAAATGAAAGCCCTATATGTCGATAAAAATGGTCGTTTCTTAAGGTAATCGGTCCCCAAGCGCTTAGCGATATTACTAGGCATAACTGAGGTATAAAATGAGTTGCAAAAGCCCAATAGCTGGGAAAAATAGTCACTTCTCGAGATGTTTTGAAGGAGTTTGATGTTCAAGGTTCATTCTGAATGCAACAACTTCGTAAGTAAGGAGGGTGATCGACCCACATTCAAAGATAGGCGTAATGCAAGTACGCAAGGCTCCATAGTTTGTGTCCAATCATATGAGGCATTGATCACCTCATCTGACTGGTCATAGGTGCCCCTGCTTGAAGCAAGGTTTGAGGTCTTTGGGCAAACCCATCGATCATGAAGTTTCTTTAGCACGACTACCCGAGTGGAGCGAATAGATGTCGCAACACTTTTGGGAGTATGTGTTGTTTTTCCAACGTACCCAAGATCATCATGACCCAGAGTATCTAACCTCAAATAACACAGAACAGATTTGGCCAAAATCAGGCTCCCCCGAAGGGATCCTCCAATCCCGGTCTCTGCCAACAATGATCTTATAAGTCAACTAACTATGCATAAACATGCACCCATTAGAGGCAATAAGCAACAAAGGCGATGGAAGTCTCGACCCAGATCCCATCTGGGTATAATTTACAAGAATAAATGACCATCCTACGGATACCCAGACGCAAGGCGTACACTTTACAGGGATACCGTGCCAATACAGGTTTTAAGCCTACAAAAACTAAAGGGAAATGAACCCTTCTTCATGCATGTTTACACATAGTTTGGTTGATATGTAGTTTCATTTTCAACAGGTTGGTTTCAACCAATAATTGATCTTTTTTATAACAGAGTTACCCGAACCTCAAACCCTGTAGGGCGCACGCTCAGACTGTGCAGATCAGGAGTCCACACCTTTAAAATAGCTCATGATGAATCTCAAGTTAGATATTCATGTTCATATGAATCTGCCAACTGAGCGCTCATCGTAAAGTTTTAGTAGTGGGGTCGACTCGATTGAAACATTGACTGTTTGATCGGGATTGACACTGTTGCTCCTACTTTGAAGTAGGATCCAAAAATCTAAGGCGAACCTTTAGACTTAGGACATTGATATGGCATAGCTGCATTGAAGCTAAAATATTAACATTTTACTACATGGAAATACGCGTGTGCATCTAATCATATGAGGCATAGACCACCTCAATTAACTAGTCGCAGGTGTCCCTGCTTAAAGTAGGGTTTGAGGTTTTTGGGCGAACCCATTGATCCCGAAGTTTATTTAGTACGACTACCCGAGTGGAGTGAATAGATGTCACACCACTTTTTGGGAGTGTGTGTTTTCTATTCAAAATATATTTTTGTTATTTTATGTGAGAAATTTTGATCCCTTTTTGGTGTTTACCTTTTTGTGTGATATTTTGGATTTTAAGTTGTCATTTTATGTGATTTTTTTTGGATTTTTCAAAACTATTACTTTATGGGATTTTTTGGATTTTTAGTTGTCATTTTATGTGATTTTTTGGATTTTTCAAAACTATTATTTTATGTGATTTTTTGGATTTTGTAAAACTATAATTTTATGTGAATTTTTCAAAATTATTATTTTATGTGATTTACCTATCATTTTATATGAATTTTCTATTATTTTTGGCTTTTTCTGTGAGATTTTTTTATATTAATTTTGGACATTTTGCATTTTTTTTTATGTAGGATCGGGATGCCTATTGCTCTCGGCCCATTTTATTCTTAGCACGGCTTTTTGAGTAAGTCAAATGAGGATCGACATACTGTTAGGGGGCGCGTGTATATGCCGAGGGGAATCAAAACAAAGAGAGGGGGTACTAGGTTATACATCTGACCCGTACAAAGCCCGAAGACCCGACCTCTAAGTGGCTGGCACAACTATTAGTTGCACCAAGCCAAGAAAGGCCCTGAAATTTCCAGGCGCAACTAATAGTTGCACCAGGCCTGGCTGGGTTTCATTTTTAAGTAGCCCGAGTTCGGGCAGCAAGGGCACATTTTTGAAATTTTTTCTCCCCCTCTCTTCAAAACTGAAAATCGGCCTCCCCTAGGATTCCTTTACATTGCTTCCACGCGTGCCTCATTGCCAGCATTCGCTCGCGCCGATTGGCCGCCATCTTATGCTAGATCAAAGACCCTTTCTTTTTCACAAGGTAACCATTAAAAACCCATTTTTCTTGATTTTTCTTGCTTTTTCTTGCAAATATGATCATGATCTTGTATTATTTGATGAGTAATAGTTTATTTTTATAGTGCATATATTTATTGATGATGTGTGGATGATTTCTTATGATCAATGCCCTATTTTGTCATTTTTTGGATTTATTGGTGCCTAATATATATATTTTTTATTGTTTTTATTTGTGTATATAGAATGGTTTTATTTTTGTTGTTTTTTGTTTGTTTTTTTTATTTTTATTTTGCATATAAAGTAATGGATTTTTTCCCTTTGATTATATATGTTTTTTTTTAACACTAAATTAGAAAAAAGGGATCTTTGGTTTCTTTTTTGAAATTTAATTAAGGGAAATGATTTTTGACTTCTCAAGGGATTTTGTATATATTTTTTTGTGGTTTTGAAAACTAAGGCATTTTTATTATTTTTTGTGTTGTTTATTTATTTATTTTACTCTATGGGCATAAACTAAGGTTTTTTTTGTTTTTTTTTTTTTTGAAGTCTTTGTTGTGTTTTTTTTTATATATAACAGGAAGGCTCTTCTTTTTCTTTTGGTTTTTTATTTTTAGGAGCATAAAAGAAAGAGATTTTTGGGTTTTGATTTTAGGAGCATAGGGAAGTGATTCTTTTTGTTTTTTTTTTTTCTAAAGAAGGAACTAAAAAGGTGAGGTTTCTCCCCCTTTTTTTTCGGTTTCTTGTTTTTAGGAACATAAAAGAAAGAGATTTTTTGTTTTTGCTTTCCTATTCATAAAAGGACTTTTTCTTTGGTTTTTGAAGCATAAAGAAATGATGATGGTTTTTTTTGTTTGTTTTTTCTTGCTTTATTTTTAAACATAGTAAAAGGGACATTTGTCATATTTTTATTTACTTTTGAAGATAAAAAGGCGGGATTTTTTTGCATTTTCAAGCTAAAGGGGTGTTTGTTTTTTTGTGTATGTGTGTATCTTTATTTTCTAAAATGAACAGAAGAGGGTGAGCATACTTACCTTCCCTTGCAATGTAGCATTGGAGATGCAGGGTGTGAGGCTGCCCGAGTTGGCCTCCTCCACCAACTGTACATTCACATCTCAAATTTTGACATAATGGGCAAGGTAAAAGATAGGTTCAGTTCTTCCTTTTTTGTGTAGCTTTTCTTTCTTTCCAAGATCTAATGCATTTTTCTTTTGACGCAGGACCTTCCCCCTATCGTGTTCCATGGGGGTTGGCTGAATTTCCATGATTTCTACCTCTATGTCCCCCCTGTGGTGAAGTTCTTACTGGTGCAGGTGGGCTTTGGGGAGTTTCTGTCTTGCCCCGCTATGAGGGCCGATGCTGCGTATTTGAAGGCATTGATTGAGCTATTCCGTCTCGAGACAATGACGTTTCATATGTCTTATGCCAAGATGGCACTGACGCCCGTAGATTGGGCTATGATTACTGGTATCAGGGTAGGGGGCATACCGATGGCCAGTCTCACGGTGTTGAGCAAAGAACACATCATCCGACTGATAGGGGCTTATCCCCCTCATAGGCAAATGCATGGCACCGAGGCCAATATGACCTGGTTATCTGTGCTTGATATGGTTGATGAGTTGGTGGATCTGGGCCAACCAGATCGGGTGCTTTACATTACCCCTGAGCGGGCGATCATCCTAGCCCGCATCACTCTCAAGCTCCTGCTAGGTAAGGCCCTCTTTACCAATGCGAGCGGTGGTCAAGTCAGCCTAGCGTTGCTGAGCATTATGGACAATTGGGGCAACATCCATAGGTACGACTGAGGCAGAGTCGGATACGCATGGTTGATGTAGGGCTTAGCTCGGGTTACAATCGGGGATTCCAAATCTATTGTCGATTTTTGGGCTGCATTGGAGGTAATTCCTAATTCTTTTGCTTTCGTCAGTTTCCTTTGAATGGTTTTTTATGCTACTAACTTATTCTTTTGTGCATTGCTCTTCTCAGGTATGGGGGTACCATCACTTTCATCTTAGGCGCCCGCTTCTCCACTTGGATGCATTCACCTATCCTCTTCTCAGCAACTGGAACCAAGCCCGGCGCCATGACGTGGGCATGAAGCACCTAGAGATGGGCTTGAGGTCTCAACTCGACCTGATGGTTCCTGAGCAGGTAAAGCCCTTTTTCAACTCTATTTATTTCAGCTCGAAAATTCTCCTTGATTAATATGCTATATGTTTGATTGATTGGCCACCTCTTGACTTGGACATATCCTCCACAACCCATACCTCATGCCCCCTTTCTGGGACCGAGCAACCATAGGCCCATCATGCCTATTTAGCAACCGCCGCTTTGTTTTCTTCTATAGGGCGTGGGCCAGGACTTACTACCTAGGGGAGCGGGTGGTGAACCAGTACCAGGGCTATCATGCCATACCCATGGACCCTCTCGCGAAAGTTTCGGATCCTGTTGGCAGCGTTGAGGAACTCACAGCGGCCTTCCTCAATAATGGGCTCCCTACTAATGCCCTTCTTATGCCCGGGGATTATCATATATGGTACAAGTGCCTGCCGTATCGGTTCATCTTGCCGCGCTTCGTTCCTAGTACCAACTTCCTTGCATTCGGTGGCCCGCATGGTTAGGTAATTCTCCTTTCTTTTTTTTGGATTAGTTCCCCTTTTGTTTTAATTTAGCCTTTGTTCCTTCTGAGCGGATTTCCATTTTGTTCATAGTTTGCTCAAGGGGATGACTCGGATGATGGAGGTGGAGCGATGGCAGGTACCGCTGATACTTCGGGGGTAGGTCCTTCAGGTGCTGGCCCTTCCGGCACGGGTCCCTCGAGGGAGGGTTCTTCAGGAGTTGGTCCGTCGGGTACCTCTCATGCGGGTGCCCCTGGTTGTGATCCACCCATGGTCTATGGGACTTTCTGACACCTTGATGATAGCTTTCTCTCAGACCTGTGTGCCAATGTGGATAAGCAAGCGCACATCTCCACTGAAGCGGCTCGGGCCCCTCCTCCTAAGGTGATCTAGGGGTAAGCCTTCTTACGATCGTTCTTCCTTTGCCCTGGCTTCTTTTGTAAATGCATGTGTTTTATAATTGCCCTGGTAACTGACATCCTATCCCTCTGAATGTAGAATGCTGATTCAGCTATGGAGTTCGCGGCGTATCATTGTAACATCTCGGAGCTTTGGGATGTGGAAGCGGTGAGTATCCTACTGCTCTGCTCTTTCTCTGTTTTACTATCCTTGGTTTCTTAATTGATCCTGATCTCTTATGTTAATTTTGACCTACAGTGCGCACGTGCGAAGGAGTCACGATCTTTGCTTAGCAGGATTTCTCAGGCATAGTCCCAGATGGGGGATATGCGAACATACCAGGGTTCCTCACGTCGGGGGAAGAAGTCAAAGGGTGCCAACAAAGATTAGGCCCTAGTTTCTGCACTTTGAACAATTCAAACATTTTAGCACATTTTTGGGATAATTTTGGAATGTTTTAAATAGATTGTGGTATTTTTGATGATTTTTTTGTTTGGACATATTTAGCCCTATTCCTTTGACTGTATGCTATCCCTTTTCTTGTATATATCCGATTGTTTGCAGGATGATCTTGGTGATTGCTCCTGAAAGTGGCATTTTGAGGTCACCTGCTTGGGTGCGGTTTTGTCCTGCAGAAAAAGGTTAAAACTTCTTTAGAGTTGGGTGCCCTTATAATCTTTTCATGTTTGAATGCCTTCGTAGCATAAATAAGGTGAATCGGGTTACAGGGCCAAGGGGACCATCAAAGGCCCACAAAAATCCCCAAATCAACTCACAAAGGCATAAGGGGGGGCAGTTTTGTGTTGGCGCAACTATTAGTTATGCTGGGCATAAATTAAGGACAAATTGCACTGGTGCAACTAATAGTTGCGCCAGTTTTAGCCTAGGGAGCCGTGGGGCCTTATATGCCTGAGACAGCCCAAAATCTCTCTTTTCTTTTTGACTTGGCCTTTTTAACTGATTTTTTCTCTCCTTGCTTTCCCAAGGGCGGGTCCATCAGCATACATTAAATTTTATATTCTTGAAAGATCTTTGTACGTCTATGGATCCACTTTCCAATCCTCCCTTACATAGAGGGCTTGGGACCAATTTACCCCTTTCTTTGGGCTTAGGGCCCAATTTTCTCAAAAGTTGGCATGGGAGCTTGAATGAGAGTGAGCTCACCAAACTTGAGCGGCTCGAGCTATCACGTCTTCCCCTCTTCCTTGAGGTTCCTCTACAGTGGGACCTACTTCACGCGGCAACTTCATTTGGAATGTAAATGCTCATGTGTTCTGTTTTGGGAAGCGAGAGCTAACTCCCACTCTTGAGGAGCTATCCAATTTATCAGGTTTGAAGATTCACAGAGGCCTCACAAGAGTTACGTAGAAGTCGGGCTATTCCAAATCCATTCACCTTACCCTCGATTTACAGAAATTTCAATTCGAGAAAAGTTTCGTTGGGGGTCCCACAAGGTGTTTGATCAAATTCCTCAAAAACTTTTCGGTGACGAAAGTCTTCAAAAATTGTAGGTTAGGAATCTCTTTAATGCGAAAGCCCTTATTCTTAGCCTCATTTCAGAACTCCTTTTCTTTACTGGGGGAGAGAGCTTCTCTCTAGCTCTTTGTGATGTCTTGATTGAGTTGGTAGAGGGTCGATCGGTGATGCACCTGGTCCTTGTTAAATTATACCGGTGCCTCGATGCATTTGCTCTGGGCAAGGTGGGGGGGCCTTAGAGGATGTCCCTTGCTACTTTAGGTCTGGTTGGGTGAGCATCTTGCTATCTTAGGACCCGTACCACATTTTTAAATTGCCCGAGGTGAGGCCACTCGATGCTTTTTAGGTAGGTGTCACTTACTTCTGTAGGGTAACTTGTCAGCTTTGAAGCTTTGGTTGACCGACGTTGAGCTGATATGGAGGCTTCCTTGGTTAGACCGAACCTTTCCCATAGTTTGTTTTAGAGACCATGAGGGCATCACCCTCATAGGATTGACTAGCAGCACCTTCTATTTTCCATTCTGGGTGTTGCATCAATTTGGCTACTCTCAGCAGGTGTCCTGTGAGATGAAACCCCCTCTATGTGACTTGATCTTTTCTAGGGGTTCCTCTGGGCACATAGATCGGATTGTTGCTCTCTGGGAGATGCGCCAGTCAACACTGATGTATTATATGGAGCAAGGAGATCTAGTTCAGTCTTCCCCTGAGTACGAGGCTTGGTTATTGGCTGAGCAGCCTGCTGGTGATCATCTGGATCAGTCGGAAGTGTTGATATGGGAGGCTCCTGGATGAAGAAGGAGACGGTGCTCCGAACCTGTATTGAGTTGTTGACTGATGAGAAGAGGGCTCTGCATGAGCATTTAGCGTAAGAGAAAGTTAGAGTAGGGATAGTAGAGAGCGAGGTCCTTCGTCTGAAGGGATCTTTGGGTGTTGCCCTTGGAGCCGCTGATGCTTCTCGGAAGAGGACAAGAGTCTGCATGGTTTTTGGTTGACTGAGCGGAATGTCTGGGAGGATGGTTTTTGTGCTGAGATTAGTGCCTTGAAGCGCGAGCTGGGTCGTTGATTCCTTCCTACACATATAACTTTTTGCACAGATCAGATACACATAAAAGGGGCGTAAGAACCTCTTTACAGATACACACATCTGTTTGGTATACATATTTTCCTTATGTTTTTATTTTTTCTACTTTTTATAAAGAAAGAAAGAAAGAAAGAAAGTTAGACATCACACCGACTATTTTTTGGGATGTGGTGTAAGTGGTGCATTTGTAAATGAAAAAGGAAAAGCTATTATATTTACACATACTTTTTTATTGTTCTTTTTATTTTCTTCTCTCCTTTTTGGCCAATGGGTCGCTTTAACAAAGAGGGCCTTTTGCCCTGTTCTTTATTCTCTTTTTGTTTGGTTTGATGCCTCAATCACAGGGTGAGATCCTAGGTCCCTTTTTTTTTAGCATGGTAGAACCCCCCCTTTTGAATGGTCAGGTCTGAGGGAGTTTCAACAGCCTTACCAAGACTGGAACGTCGATCTACTTTGGGCTGAGTCAAACCTTTCTCCTTACCTTGAGTCATGCATTTGACGAAGCCGTTTTCACAAAGACAATTCTGGTCAGGGCTCGATTCGAACTAGTATGAGCAACCCAGAAAAAGGGGATCAGGGAGAGTAACCAAGAGGGCTCCTCAAACATCAATTCAAAGCCCTTTCTTTTTTTAAATTTTTTTCCTTTAAAACCTTTTTGCTCACAACTCCCAAGGTGGGCTTGTCGTGCCCATTTTGCCCTCTTTTTACACGCGGTGCCCTTTCGGGTTTTCACCATGTCCATGGGTTTAGCTCTCTTACCCCAAGCGCCCTTTCGAGTTTTCATCTGATCTGCACAAATTCACTATTTTTACCCGTAGTGCCCTTTTGGGTTTTTAGGGATGCTTTTAGCTACTGTGCTTAGAATAATGGCCTCTTTTGGATGATTCTTAAGCAGCCACATATTTGTTTCATCAATACTTACCTTATTGCGATAGACTAAGAGTAGAACCGTCAGATGTATCTAGCATTGATGGGCTCAGGAAGATGATCTCCATCCATGGTGACGAGGCGGATGGCGTATCCTTGTAGCACTTCTCGGACGACGTAAGGTCCTTCCCAGTTCGGCTTGAACTTCCCTCTCAGATCGGTGTGGAGGGATGGGAAGATCTTCTTCAATACAGTGTCTCCTACCATTAGATCTCGACCGCGGACACGTTTATTATAAGAGTGCGTGATTCGCCCCTGGTAAACTTGAGTGTGACACAAGGCTAGGAGTCTTTTTTCATCTAATAAGTTTAATTGTTCAAAGCGAGATCTCTCTCTCTGCTTTGGGTAAGCCTCATTCCATGAGGATTCAGAGCGAGGGTACTTCAACTTCTATCGGTAGGATGACCTCAATTCCATACACAAGGGAAAATAGTGTTGCCCTTGTAGCGGTACGGATTGACATTCTGTAGGCCTATAAGGCAAATGGCAGCATTTCACTCCAATCTCGATAAGTGATGACCATCTTCTCTAGGATACAGATGACCGTCTTGTTAGTAGCTTCTACAGCTCCATTGGTCTGAGGCCGATAAGGTGATGAGCGATGGTGCTTGATCTTATATTGCTTGCAGAAGGCCCGGATGTACTTATTCGAAAAGTTGGTGTCGTTGTTTGTGATGATATCCTTGGGTATTCCAAATCAGCACATGATATGTTCTTGAGAAACTTCTCGAAGTGACTAGCTGCGATGTTGGCATATGATGTTGCTTCTACCCACTTGGTGAAGCATTCAATGGCGATGAGGATGAACCGATGTCCATTTGATGCTTTTAGATTAATCAATCCGATGGCGTCAAGGCCCCAGGTAGCAAATGGCCAAGGAGTGGTCATGCAGTGAAGATCGATGGCAGGAGTGTGTATCAGACTTGAGTGTTCCTAACACTTGTAGCATTTCTGAACATGTTTACAGCAATCCGATTCCATAGTGGTCCAAAAGTATCCCTGTCATAGAATTTTCTTAGCGAGCATGTGACCGCTGACATGGGCACCGCATACTCCCTTATGGATCTCTTTCATGATGTTGGTTGCTTCACTTTCTGTAAGGCACCTGAGCAAGAAGTTATTGTATGATCGCTTGTAAAGGCATTCCCAACAAATGACGTAGCCTATCGCTAAACGTTGAATGGTTCACCAGTCCATTTTGGATGCACCCTTAGGGAAAGTTAGAGTCTCAAGAAAATTCTTGACATCTGAGAACCAAGGTGGCTCATCATCAGGCTTTGTAAGTTCCTCAATCTAGAAGCACAAGGCTGACTCATTCCTTTGCTCGATCATGATTGACTTCATCTCAACACCTATGGGATTTCAATCATTGACACCAAAGTGGCTAATGCGTCGGCAAAGCGATTCCTTATCCGGGGGACATATGAGAATGTCACGTCTTCAAAACAAACTATCAGATCCTCGAGGTGCTCATGGTAAGGGATCAATTTCTTGTCTTTTATCTTCCAATCTCCATTCGTCTGATATATGATCAACTGTGAATCACCAAACACTCGGAGGTGAGTTATGTTTAGATTGAGAGCCGCCCGTAAACCAGTGGCACAAGCTTCATACTTGGCCATGTTGTTAGTGCAAGGGAAGTTAAGCTTGATGGAGACTAATACATGGGATCCTTTTAGTGAAATCAGAATGACGCCAACTCCCTAACCTTCGGAATTTGCTACCTCGTCAAAGTGCATTACCTAAGATTCTTCTGCTTCTTCAATATCGTCTTTCGTCATGAACAGGATGTCCTCATTAGGAAACTCAATTCTCAATGGCTCATAATCTGGCAAAGGATTGTTGGCAAGATGATCGGCGAGTGCCTACCCCTTTATTGACTTCTAAGTGACATATGTGATGTCAAACTCAGACAATAAAAGTTGCCATCGTGCGGATCGCCCAGTGAGAGCTTGCTTCTCAAACAGGTGTTTCAACGAATCCATTCAGACTAGGAGTAGAATTGTTTGGGATAACAAGTAATGGCGGAGCCTCTGAGTAGCTAAACGAGAGCCAGACATGCTTTCTCTAGATGATAATAGCACATCTCATAATTAGTAAATTTCTTGCTCAAATAGTAGATGACTTGCTCCCTTCTTCTTGTCTCATTGTGTTGCCCTAAGACGCATCCCATCGAAACTTCCGTCGTGGAGAGATACATCAAGAGTGGTCTCCCTGGCTCAGGTGGTACCAAAACAGGTGGGTTAAGGAGGTAGTTTTTTATTTTATCGAACGCTGCCTAACAATCATCGTTCCATTCATCGGGCGAGTTCTTCCTTAGTAGCTTGAAGATTGGCGTGTAGATTGGAGTTAGCTGTGCAATGAATCGACTGATATATTATATTTTGCCCAAGAATCCTCTAACCTCTTTTTTGGTAGATGGTGGTGGCATTTCAGTGATCGCTTTACCTTTGATTGGGTCGACCTCGATCCCTCTCCTACTGACGATGAATCCTAATAATTTTTTGGACATAGCGCCAAATGTGCACTTCTATGGATTTAGGCACAATTTATACTTTCTCAGCCTCTCAAAGAGCTTCTAGAGATTTACCAAGTGATTGCTTCACTCTGGTGACTTGGCTATCTTATCATCAACATATACTTCAATCTTTCGGTACATCATGTCTTGAAATAGCGTAGTCATGGCTCTCTGGTACGTCGCACAGGCATTCTTCAGCCCGAATGGCATGACTTTGTAGCAAAAGGTTTCCCAGGGGGTAATGAATACTGACTTCTCTCGATCTGCCTCTACCATCTTTATATGGTTATTTCCAGAGAATTCATTCATAAAAGAAAGCATCCCATGCTTAGCGGTATTATCGACCAAGATGTCGATGTGAGGCAATGGAAAATCATCCTTCAGGCTCGCTTTGTTCAAATTATGAAAATTGATACACATTCAGACCTTTCCATCTTTCTTCGGTCCAAGCATAATATTGGCTAGCCACAACGCGTATTTGGATACCATGAGAAACCCCGCATCATACTGTTTGATAACCTTGTCTTTGACTTGCAACATCCACTCTGGTCGGAGACTCTCAGCTTTTGCTTAATCGGCTTCATATCAAGGTAGAGAGGCAACTCATGCTCGACCAAATCAGTGTCGAGACCAGGCATGCCCTTGTATGACCAGGCAAAAATATCTTGGTATGACCGAAGGAAGTCGATCATGCTTTTTCTTTCTTTGGAAGACAACGACATTCCAATCTTGGTGATTCGAGGAATCTCCTCAGTTCCTAGATTAACATCCTTGATTTCTTCGACAATGGGGTAGGGCCATGCTTAAATTTGGTAAACCGGTCAAGGAGCTCATTGGGGAGATCCTCTAAAGGGATATCCTTGTCCAGACTCATAACTCCTACCTCTTCTTGTATTTCTAAAGGAAAGGGGTCGATTTTATGTGGGACAGGTATTTCGACTAAGGCACCTTTTTATGGGATTTTATCTAGAATTTTAAATTATTATATTTTTAGGCTTTGTATTTTTTCAATGTTTTTGGGATTTTGTATTTTTTCAATGTTTTTGAGATTTTAGTTTTCTTCGAAGACGGACCCTTGGAAGCACGAGTCTGTGTATATACAAGGTATTGCCTGCCAAGGGCTTATCTCACTTTTTATAGGTTATTTTTTTTTTAGAAACGGGTGTCAAATGTTAGACCACTCCTCGCTTTCAGGGTTTGGGGCAAAGATGCCCAGTTGCCTACCTAAGAGGCCGCTCCTTTATCTATTTGGATGGAGGGTGCTGACTGATACGGCTCTCTGGAGTTAGCCTCCATCATGTTGATCCCCATTTCGTCTGAGATGATATCCTCAAACATTAACACAATTTTGTAGTGATTCACCATAGGGAGAGTTTATTCAGGTACGGGCCGTCGTTCCTCAAAGAGATATAACACAACCAAGTCTATCTCCAGGATGGGAAGGGTGATGTAGGGATTGGTGGGGTGAACTGGTGTTGTAGGTTTGTGTGGGGTTAATCGAGTTTTCCCATTTCGGTCAATCTTCATGACCCCGGCACTTACGAATGAATTCCTGATATGAGGCCTGGGATAGGGTTTCTCCTCTATGTGGATGCCCTTAGCTTTTGCAGCTGTCATCGCGAGAATTTTCTCTTTAGCTTCTCTCGCCTCTTCTTCTGTGGGTTTGTACCTAGCCCAAATTTGACTTTTTGGCCCCCATTTGCTGTGACAGGCTCTTTTCTACCTTGCAATCTGAGTCCCAGCCCTCTTCCTTTTAGATAGCCCCACTTTTGGAGCATGGCCACTGCCGTTACCATTCCACCTCCGGTTCTTGGAATGATGCCCTCGATGGGCTCCGGGAGTATCGTCGATACCTCGTATTAGAAACTGTGGAGGTCGATGTCTTCAGTGGTGTGCGGTATATCTAGCATATTAGGTTTTCGATGCTATTCGTGGCCTTTTCTTTCTCATTGTGCCCCTCTTCGAGGATTGTGATGATCTTATGCCCATATGCAAATTTGAGTTTTTGGTGTAATGTGGAGGGTATGGCTCCAACCTCATGCAGTCACGGGCGCCCTAATAGCAGATTAAATAAGGATTTGATGTCCATCACTTGAAACAATATGGAGAAGGTCATTGGCCCAATTAATAGCTCAAGATCAACTTTTCCCATTATCTCTCTTCGTGTGTTATCGAAACCTCGGGTGCTAGTTCTCATGGGTCTTAGCATGCAGGGATCTACCCCAATCTTGTGGCAGTTCTCAGCGGGCATATGTTTAACGCAAACCTATTATCGATCAAAACCAGTGGGATTATCATATTTCTAGACTTAACAGTTATATTTAAGGATTTTGAGTGACTCCCTCCTTCCTCTGGTAGATCGGCATCCGAAAAAGAAATGGCATTCGGGGCCATCACTTGACCAATAATTTGCCCGACTTCATCTGGGCTAACTTGAAGTGACATATGCGCATTCTTCAATGCCCTCATTAATACTTGGAAATGGAGTGGGGACATCATTAACATATCTCATACAGTAATATGGGCGGGCATTCTTCTCAGCTGAGTCTCCAGTATATGTTCTCGACTCATTTTCTCAAACAGATTCACAGCGCTGTCTTTCTTTCCTTCGGGTTGGGCTTGTGCTACTGTCGGTGCTTCCGATTGCTTCAAGATCTTTTCAGATCGGGTCACGAAGTCCATTGTCCCTTCTCTGCGGATGCCAGTGTTGACATCTGTTTGTTCATAACTCAGCAGGACCTGATGAGGATCATAGGTTGGTCCCGAGATCTGAAATGGTATAGTTGCTGGTATCAGGGGTACTTGCACTGCGGGCTTAGGAGGTGTGGGAAACACTTGATTTACCTCGATAATAGCTGGTTGAGTGGTAAAATTGGGCCAAATGGGGGTGGTGAAGCTTGAGGGTGGTGGCACTGGGGGAAAAGGAGTAAAAGTAGGCCATTGGTAGCTGATAGGTGTTGGCGGGGGATTGGGGGTATGATGGGCTATCGGGTAATTGATAGGGGTGGTGGTGTATGGTTGGTATGTATTTATATGCACATATTTGACAGGAGTGGGTGATGGAAAATAAATCCTAAGATCTAAGGGTTCGACTTGTGGTGTTGGGCTAGGAAAATAGTCTGATAAATTCAGGGGTTCAATCACCCAATATTCCTTTCTTCACAGTCCCTTGGCAATGGTGCCATATAGCTTTTCCGATCACTGATGTAATTAGATGGATCAAATTCAAACTCCTCATATCCCTCTACCATCCTGATGGTGGGTCTGGGACCTGCTCCTCCGGTAGGATGTGGGGGAAATGGCACTTGGTGGATGTTCACGTGCTGGTTTATTTGAGAAGGTGCCGGTGGAATGATTTTTTCGATATCGACTAGATCTTGGATCACGTGCTTCAATGGAAAGCAATAATCAATTGGGTGACCCATACCTTGATAAAAACTATAGTGGGTATTCGGGTCATAGTTCTTTGGGATCGGGTGAGGAGGAAGTTGCGATTGATGAATAGTGACTATTCCCTTTTCCACTAATAAATGCAAGAATACACTTAATGATTGCCCCAAGGGTGTGAATACTTGATCGTAATAGGCTCTCCTTTTCTCTGGAGTTATCTGCATTCCTTGACTGTTCCCTGCTCTCGATATCTGCTCAGTTTTGACTGGTGCTGGCTAGGCTGCTTGGAATTAGAATGGGTTATGTTATTGTTAGGCCTGGTATTGGCAACGTTCTAGACGTCGGCCCTGGTTCTCTTATCGTTCCTTTATTTCGAAAACCTTCTGACCCCACTGGCTCCACTTGGTATATTTTTGTTCAGGCGCCCTCCCTAATGGCATCTTCATAGTGATTGGCGTTCCTCACCAGATTAGCAAAATTGGACTGCTGCTGGTACACCAAAAAGTTTGAGATCACTAGTAAAGTATTCTTGAAAATTATTTTGATTTGCTCATCATCAGGTATCCTGTTCCTGACCTGAGCTGCTAGTGCTCTCCACCGCCCTAAGTAGTCACTGAAGGTCTCATTCGAGTTTCGTCTCAAACGGGCCAAGTCTGACTTATGCGGCTTAATGTCTATATTACGGACATATTGTTCCTGGAACAGGTGCGTTAAGTCCTTCCACGTTTTCATCATAGATGGTTTCAGAGAGGTGAGCCACCTTAGGGCCGGACCAATCAAACTCTTTTGAAAGACCTTTATCAACAATCTTTCGTCCCCTCCATATTAGCACATGTCCCCATAGTAGGACTTGAGGTGTGTAATAGGATTGTCGGTGCCGTTATACTTGTCAAAAGCCGACATTTTAAATTTGGGAGGTAAGGGGACCTCAACGAACATGTATAAATTTGTGAAGTCCGTGGCATGGATTTCAGCACCACCCATTTTCATCAACTATTTTTGTATTTTGTCCAGTTGTTCTTTTAGCTGCTCTGACTCCTTAGATATGGGGCCCGCTTTCTCAGTAGTTGGTTGGATTTCAATTTGTGCTACCAAGGGGTGGGAAATAATAGGAGGGATAAGGCTGGTCAATGCCCCAACATAGGCTCCATTGTTCCTAATCTTATCCTCTTCATACTGCTAGTCGACATAGTGTCCAGTGAGGGTAGGATTCTCATGCTAGTGTTGCATGGACTGGATGGGAATGACATGAGTGGGGGTTGGGTGAGTCCATTGGGGATGAGGGAAAGTTTGTTGGATGATGGGATGTTGGGGTGGGGTCTGATGAGGCCATTGGGCATGGGGAAGAGCTTGAAACTGGCTCTGGGATGTGGGGATATGGGTGTATTAGGGTTGATGCAAGGTATGAGTTTGAGCTGGGTATGAGGGTTGAGCAAAGTTTTGGAGAAATTGTGAAGGGTATGGGTGTGAGGTTCCAAGGTTTTGCTGGGCTTGGGTTTGGGCCATAAAGCCTTGGGAGGGTTGGGTAAAAAAGCCTTGGTCATGATAGGTTTGGGCCATGGGCCATGGGCCCTTGATGGGTTTGGGCCATTGGTCCCTGGTGGCTCTGGACCATAGGCCATTGTTGGGCCTAGCCCATTAGGTCATGATGGGTCTGACCCATTGGGCCTTAGTGGGTTTGGGCCATTGGGCCTTGGTGGGCCTAAATCATGGGCCATTGATGGGTCTGACCCATTGGGCCTTGGTGGGTCTGGGCCATGTGCTCTTGGTGGGGTCTGGCTTATTGGGCCTTGGTGGGTCTAGGCCATGGGCCTTAATGGGTTTGGCCCATTGAGCCTTGATGGGTCTGACCCATTGGACCTAGACGGGTCTGTGCCATGGGACCTTGGGACATGTGGGGAATGGGGGTTTTGGGCCATGGGGCCTTGGGACATGTGGGGAATGGGGGTTTGGGCCATTGGGCCTTGGGATATATGGGTTTGGGTAGTGTGGATGATGGGGGTCATGGGGGAATGAGGAATGGAGGCTTGCTAGGGTATGGGATGGATCCATGGGTGTGTGGTGTGGATGAGAGGGGATGTGTTGGGAGCCCTTTCATTTGTTATAGGTTTGGAACATCTCCTCCATCATGGCCATGGAAGGGGGATCGGATGGAGATGGGCTATTTGATGGTTGAAGGGCTATGAATGAGATATGGGAATAGGAAAAATTGAGCATAGCCACGGTAAAATCGGGCATGGCCCGGGTGAGGGGTGGGATATATGGTGGACTAGAAAAATGAGATGGGGCATTGGTGGATGGATTAGGTATGTATGGGGAGATGTATGGGGCATGGAAGTGGAAGATAAGAGAAGAAAATTGGCCATGGCTTGGGTAAATGGAGGGATGTGTGGGGGATTGGTGTGGTATAGATGGATGTGGGTGGATCGGGTTGAGAGGATGAGAAATAGGGCATGTTGGTCAAGGTAGAGGATGGGTCTTGAATGGGTGTGGAAGGGAGGTGAGATGGGATGGAGATGGCTATGGGTGAAGGCATGGTTTGGGGAAATGATGGGAAGTTTGGCTTTGGGTATTTTGGGAAATGGTGGAAGGGAAAATGGGGGCACCAAATAGGCCGGTTATGGTGAGGTCTATATGGGTGAGGGGGGTGGAGTTAAAGGCTTCTTCGGTGTGGGAATGGGTTGGAGAATGTGGCGGGGATGAGTCGAGATCGGCATAAGCCTGGTCCATGGCGCACGACATGTCTCGGTATCGGGTCGGGTACGGGTGCCTCAGATGGGGCCTGTAAAGCTTCCTCCTTCTTCCCCTACGGGATGACGGAGGGTACGTTGATGCCGTTGTGCCAGCACCAATCAAGACTCTATTTTTAACTTTAAAATTTTTAAGATTTTTATAAGTGAAAAGAAATAAGGATTCTGGGGCCTTTTTGAATTCCCTTCTTGGGTGGCTCTCGCATCCTTAATAGGTCCCGCGGTAATGTTTCCAAAGTACTTTGAAAGAATCGAGGAGAAACCCCTTGATCTATTGAAGGCACAGAAACCAATGCGAACAACTAAATCCCTCGAAATGAATAAAAAAGAAGTCACCTTCTTTTGATCGGTGAGGGCGTATTGGGTGTCGAAAATTGCGGGGCCTAAACAGAGGTACAAAACACACTGATCGGAGAGTTTGGGGAGTGAAATAGGCCACAGATCCGAACTGTTGCTATTCAAAACTAGCCTGGTGCAACTATTAGTGGCCCCAGAGAAAAATGTCTAAATTTAAAGCTGGCGCAACTAATAGTTGTGCCAGTGTACTTTTGGAATTTTTGCATTGGCGGAACTAATACTTGCCCCATAGTAAAATGGTTCCCCAGTATTTTTTATAGCAGCAACCTTAGTTCGGGATGCGTCTCCAAACTCGCTTTTGGTGGAAGCTGGGCTTCCAGGGACCGACTGTTTATATTATCCGCTCTCTTTCTCACCGAACCTAAGGGTTTACGGCCAAATCGGGTTCACTACCGCTCACTTTTTTTCCGGGTTTTAAGCTTGGAATGAGAAGGTTACCCACCCGATATACCTCAAGTGCAAACACTTTTCTTAGGTACTAGGTGGGCTGGGACTTTTCCGGATCATCACCACTAAGAGCTGTTGTCGTACTAAAACCCGGTTGGTTGTATGTGAGCCTAAATAACCCAACCCTTTAAAAATCTACCCCGTAAAAATTAATTTAGATCCCCTTTGTTGGTTCAATTTTACTTTCCACTTTTAAAGGAATTTTCTTAAGTTCAAAGGTCGGGAGTGATAATCTCGTGCCGCCTCTACGGGCCGACGTTCACTGTTTGTAATATGATTGCAGAAACGTAAATGCACACGTAGGCCTAACAAATGGCTAAGGCACTTTAAATGACATAAAAGTAAAGGAATTTAAATGTAATGCACAAGTAGACCTACCAATCGGCTAAGGTGCTTGAGATGACAGAAATATAAGGAAATTGAATGATGGTGCGCAAGTAGGGGTAAGTAAAATGACATAATCGGAGGGGTGAGTAAAAAAAAAAAAAAATAATAGCAATAAAAAAGGTTAGTAAAAATAAAAAATAAAAGAGCCAAGTTCAATAGGAAGCTCTACTAGCTACTCCCCAGCAGAGTCGCCATCTATGCAACCGTGGGATTTTTTACGATCCCATCGCAATGATGCGGTTGCTAATGAAAAATATAGAGTCACCACCCGGAGCTTTTGGTATCTCGGGAAACCTAGATCATTTTTATAAGCACCAAAGTGCCACAAATATGACTCTAAATCCGGTTTATGCCAAAGGCTCTTGGGTAGAAGCTTTTGTTATCGATTGGAAAGGTGTTAGACACCCAATCAACCAGCTTAATGCGGTCTCTACGTATGGCCAAAACAAAATTAATATAAAAGAAATGAAAAATGCTTCCTGTTGCCCAAATGGGTCTTAAAATCCTATTTGTTCCCCTCCGTTCCTACTGAAAATTTGGTGGCGTAACAGCATAGATGGGAGGATGAAGGAATAACCGAGAAGGTAAAGGAATAGAGGGGAGAGTCAGAGCTCTCGAGCCCTTGTTGCACCGCTGTGGAGCCTTGCATTGGCTTGCTTCGGTGAGCTTTTGAAGGCTTATATGATGAGAAATGGGGTTCTAACTCCTATGGCTTACTAGCTAAGAGGTAGAGAGGGAAGGCTAGGGGGTAACACACTTCTAACCTAGAGCTTATGGGTGAAAAACTAAGGTCTAAAGGGACTTTTAAAGTTATGGAATTTGTATGGGAATGGTGCACTAGAGGAGAGAGAGAGAGAAGGGATTCCTTAATCTCTTAATTGCAAATTTTTTCAAGCCATTTGTAAGGGGGGGTGCCTCTCTATTTATAGGAAAAAGAGTGGTTAGGAAGGTGCTTAGAGGCTAATTGGGATTAGCAATTAGGCAATGGGCCATCTAAGGTTTCCTAGGGTTTTTGGAGCCTTGAAAAATGTAAGAAGTTGCTCTAATGGTGGATGATTGGGTGAGGCTTTAAACCACTTAAGGGGTTGCACATATATAGTAAATGGGTGCAACAGAACTAGCAAAACACACCTCAAAGGTCAAGATAGTTAACAAGTCAAACCCCAATCTCAAAATTCGAGGTAAATATACACAGTTACTGTTCATATGCCTAGCGCAACTATTAGTTACTCCAGACATATGCATAGTAAAATAGTGCATGAATAGTGCCTGGAAGTTTGCTCCCCGAGGTGGGGTCCACATTTAGAATTGGCGCAACTATTAGTTGCGCCAAATCCCTAAGGGGGCTCACATGATATTACTATTCTACCCCTCAAATTCGGAATGTGATATCTTTGCATACATAGCTCCGATTGG
Organism: Chloranthus sessilifolius; assembly: GCA_021018995.1. Lineage (NCBI taxonomy): Eukaryota > Viridiplantae > Streptophyta > Magnoliopsida > Chloranthales > Chloranthaceae > Chloranthus > Chloranthus sessilifolius. The sequence goes on from CM037598.1 coordinate 31,525,228, forward strand.
GGTGATTCTTATTCCGTTGGGAAGCTGATGACTTCTACTTTTCAATGGTATGAGATTTGATTGTATCAGAAGGTTACAGCTAGTGCTAGTGCACCACTCTTCATCCATTACTCGGAAAAGCTAGATTTTGGTTGGGAATAAATTCTAAGGGTCGGGAAGGGTTTCTAAGAGTTCGGGATGGTTCTTAAGGGATCTAGGGTGATTCCCAAAGGTTTAGGATGGATCCTAAGGTTTCAAAAAGGATCCTACGAGTTCCATAAATGCCATCAAACGCTCGGAGATGCTCCTCTCTCGAAACGTGTTTCGATCGGGCCTTGGGCCAAATTTGGGTGTCTACATAAAGGCAGTAGGCGGGGGAAGGCGAGTGATTAAGGCAGAAGGATAGAAAGAGGGTTGACCGGGAAGGTCTACTGTGGTGATGTGGGACACTAGCCCTTGGTTGATATTCGGCATGGGGTTGTTAGCAATCTCCAAGTTTTGCGATGGCTGATTGTGATTGGGATGAGAATTCTTGAGAGCCTCCCAGTCGATCTGGTTTCTATCACTCATATCGTAGATCACATCTTGGAGAACCCAACAGTCTTCCAAATTGTGTCCTATATATCGATGAAATGTGCAGAACTTACTATGGTCCAAATTTGTCAGCCAGGGCCGTGGCCATTCCGATGGGAATCTAAGAAGGTTCTAGTTACTCAGGAGGCAGAAGATATTTAGGATGGTATTGGGTAGCAGAGGGTAGTGCTCTCTTTTTGGCTGGTAGGGTCCTCTAGTTTGTTGATTAAAATTTACGGTAGAGGCACATTATTATAATTTTGGGTGTTGATTGGCCTATTTCAAGCGGCATTCTTATTCTGAGTGTTCTGATTAGGCTATTGGTTTCAGTTTTTGTACTAATTTTGATTCTGATTAAGATACCGCTGCTGATTCTGGTTATGATACTGATTCTGATCAAAATTCCCCAGCTAGTAGTTTTCGTTGTCGGGGTTCTGGCCCTGGTTGGCGACGGTATTAACTTGCTCCGAGCGGAGGATTTCTTATTGTACTTCTACTTTGAATCGTTGGAAGTAGCGATCTTCGAGCTTACTATTGAAAAGGTGAGGTCTCATCCCATTATATGTCGCTGGATGCGGTTGACGCGTGAGTGAAGAGTAGCGAAGTCTGGACAATTGCTTATGATGAGAGCACTTCGGAGAGGCTCTTTAACATTGTTTATAATGATGTCGATTGCACCCTTCTCCTTCATCTGGCTTTCGGTGCAGGCGGCCAAATTCTTCTAACGTGCTACAAAATCTATAAAATCTTCTTCGAATTCTTGCTTAGTTATCATCAGATCACTGAGACTAACTATTTCTTGTATTAGATGCTTATACTAGTTTAGGAATTGTCTGACCAGATCAGCAAACGTGTTGATTTTATGAAGTCGGAGTCTGACGAACCAATCGAGTGCTTCTAGCGATCTCTAGAAATAATGTATCAGGAGTCCTCGATTACCATGAATGGGTTGGCAGTCATTGTAAAAGAGAGCCAAATGGTGGTTCGGGTTCCCCGCACTATTATATTTGTTAAACTTGGGTGGCTTGAATCCTGTAGGTAAGGTGAACTCCAGGTCTTGACAAGCATTTTAGAGAAATCCATATATTCATCAAGCATTTTGGAGAAATCCTCTACTCTTACAGTGGCATCTTTTTGGGTAGCCCGAGGGTAAGTTCGGTCTTGGCGATCGTTGTTGAAGAGGGCACAGGCGGCCTGGCATTATGGCGACACGTCGCTAAGATTGTGCTTGGTGTGGGTGGTGACCCCTCTTACCTTGATCGTTCTTGTTCTTGTCTGTCTTGCTGCTCCTTGATGGTCTTGTATTCGGCCTCCAAGCCTCGGAGTAGTTCTTCGGTGTCATCCCCCCCTTTTTATAACTTCTGGACACTGTGTTCAACAAGTTGTCGAGTGGTGAAATTCTGTCTGGTGCTTCCGTCTCTTCCATCGTGGTTATTGCTAGTGCTTGGAGGAGTGAAGGGGTTTTCCTGATCACCCGTCATGTTAATCTCGGGGTTGTATCGAGCGGACTCATTAGACAGATCCTCACCGTATATAGGGTTGCCATGGTAGTTCCATAACGAAGGATCATTATGGTTAGTGAGATTTATTCTTCGCATTCTCGCCATCTCAAGCCTTTGATGATTGCTCATGCACTTTCAGAGAATCTGGTTCATCAAGTGGATGCAGGAAAGAAATAGAGCGGGAAAGAATAAAAGAAAATTTAACTAAACAGAGGAGACTTTGGTGACAAAAGGTCCCATCGCGATCGCCAGTCTGTTGATATGTGCTTTTTCTGAGTTCCTCTCTGTCCCAGGAAAGAGTGGCCCAATTCGGTCTATGTGGACTCTAGTAGAAGGCGATTGATAGTAAGTTAAAAATATAGAAATAAAAGGTAAATTTTAAGGAGAAAATGCATGGTTCATTTCGATCGCCAACTGCAAATTTTTATCGACGCTGCAACACGTCACTGATCATGCCTTTTGGGGGTGTGGGTTTGACTTCTTTACTGAATCGTCGGTCTGCCGATGTTAGCAGCACTGGGTCACCTGGATGTTTAGATTGTATAATTTTCCTATCCTGCTCTAAGTCTAATTGCTTTAGTTTTCCTAGTCTTATCGAGAGTCTAATTACTCTAATCTTTTAATTATTCTAAAAGTTTGATCAGACTTGTCTCCTGATCCTACTAGGAATTTCAATTGATCTAAAAATACTAATCCAGCTAGGAATCTTAAGAATCCTAATCTTATTAGAAGTCTAATTAATACTAGTCTCCTGATTCTGTTAAAAGTCTAATTAATCCAAGTATTCTGATTAACTTAAGTATCCTAATTCTATCAGAACTCTAATTATTTAAGTATCCTAATTCTATTAGAAATCTAATTATTTAAATATCCTAATTCTATTAGAACTCTAATTATTTAAGTATTCTAATTTTATTAGGACTGTAATTAACTAGGATATCTGATTCTATTGAAAGTCCCATTTTCACTAAAAGTTTAATTATTCTAAGTTTCCTACTTCTATTAGGAGTCTAATTACTTTTAAGTTTCCTATTTTTACTAGGAATCTAAAAATAAAAGGGGGTTAGGCCCGCTATGCTAAAGAGGATCGGCCCCGTTCCCGGGTACCCTCCGTAAGCTCCCTTGGGCAAATCGGTTGGCTAAGGGTCATTAAAAGTAGCATTGATTGAAAAACTGACTTTTTTTGTATTGGAAAGTTAAGGTTTTGAGGATTAAAACTAAAGGATTTTTAAGATCAAGGTTAGAACTGAAAAATTATAAACTAGAAGAGATTAAAAAAAAAGGGGGGGCTATGCTCTAAAATAATTATGGACTAAGAACTAGTTCTAGAGATTAAGAACTAGAACTATAAATTTAAAGACTAAACTTAAGAACTGATTCTAGAAACTAAGATCTAGAACCAGAGATGAGAAATTTATGAATTTGAATCTAAAAGGTAGGAGTTAAAATCAAAGGTCTAAAAAATTGAAAGGTTATGAACTTGAGAAACTAGAAATTAGGAAGAGATCTAAAATTTAGAACTAAAACTAAAATCTAGAACAGAGATTTAAGGACTAAAAAAAAAAACTAAGAATTGGTTCTAAAAGCTAAGAACCAGAGATTAAGAACTAGAATTAGATACTAGAATTAAAACCTAAATTCTAAGACTAGAAATTAAAATCTAAGATCAATGAAATTAAGAACTAAAAATTAGAATTTAAGAACTAGAACCTAGAACTAGAAAAGGAAATTAAAAACTAGAGCTAAGTAGTTACCTAGGCGTCGAAGAGAATCTCAAAATCCCTAAGCTCGAAAGGAAGGAATTTGAAAACTCGATTGCTTGATGTTGTTATGTGTAGGGCAGGGGAGTCTATTTATAGATATTCGGGTAATTGCGCGCCCTGTGGAAGGTGCACAATTAGCCGGTCAAACCTGATTATGCGCCCTGTCTGGTGTGCTTAATCGGATTATGCGCCTTATCCCAGGCCCATAATCACTTTGAGTCGGTGACCGACTCAGTGAATGACCGACTGACTGGCTCAGTCAGGTATCCGAGTTCTAATCAAATTAGAACTAATTGCGTGCCATATACAGTGCGCTCAATCGATTGTGCGTTCTAGTGTGGGCACGCAATCGGGTCTTAAGGCAGCCTTTAGAATGTTAAGGACCGGTCCATGTTGGACCGATTGCATGCCAGTGATTGTTAAGCAATAAAAAATACCATTTTTCACCTCCTAACCTGACCTTTGATAGACCTTTGAGTTGACTAATAATGTGTTTTGAGTGTATTTTGTAGATAAGCAATAAATTGTAGCCTTAGTGCAGACATCCATCTAAAAAGGCCAAAGAAGCAATCTGCTGCTCAACATGTTCTCATACAGGCCAAAGGCCAGCCAATAAAGCAGTCCACAAAGCCTCAGAGCTCCATGGCAATGACATGTGTCCACATGGGCACATATGGGAGCAAGACCAGTTGCATTCAATGAAAGTTGAGCTCCTCAAGAGGAGCTGAGTGTTGGACAAATGAAAGACAACACATAAAGGTGCGTGCCAGCTGTGGAAGCACAAAGCAGAATAGCTCGAGAGGTTCTGGAAAGAAAACTCAAGTTGTCGACAGGTTCCATGAACCTAGCGAGAGGATCAGAGAGTGTACTCCAACCTGTCGAGGAGTTAGAAGGTAAAGAAGCCAAGCTATCGAGAGGTCCTGAGATAAAAGAGTGAAGAGTCTGAGAGGATGACAGATCCCATCAAGAGGTTGGAGGTGCAGCAAAAAATCCTGTCGAGAGGATACCTGTAGGTGTAGGAGAAGTCGAGAGGTCTCAGCTACATCTCGAGAGGTTCAATGGACCCTGTCGAGCAGTGCAAGGCAACCTGTCGACACCTTACCTGAAGCTGCAGCCATTGGCGCGAGGTTGAGAGCAACCCGTCGAGAAACAGACCAATCCGTCGAAACCTCAACTGGAGCTTTACAAAGAGGTCAACAGGATTTTGTATAACCTATCGAGAGGATTGAAGGAGCCTAGATAGAAGGAGGGAATTCACGAGAATTGTTATCAATCCTGTCGACAAGCTCACTAGAACCTGTCGAGAAGTCAAGCAACCTATCGAGAGCCTTGACGATCGTCGATGCATACAAAGAGGACTCAGAACCTGTCGAGAGGTTCCCTGAACCTCTCGATAATCAAATTTGGAACTTCTCAGTTTCATTCAAAGCAGCTGCCAACTCCAGTGCTTTGTGCATGCATTCCAAGGCACATCAGCAACCCTTAAGGGCATTTTTGGAACATAAATGCGCACAAATGGGAACCCTTCAACTGCATCATATGTACTTGCCAATTTTGGACCAATGAGGGAAGAGCTTGTAGAAGTAAAATCAACCACATCAGCAGTTGGGAATAACTGACATATTCCTTTGAGCTTGGATTGGCTGAAACAGATCTGAGGGAAGAGTATAAATAGAGAAGGAATTGTACTAACAAGGGATTCAGAAATTGAGAGAACCAAAGCCAATTCGAAATTCCATTTCCCTCCACAAATTCCCTCTCTCATCCTTCTTCCCCCATTCTCTCCTTAGCCAATCATGGTTAGCTAAACCTCTTCAGTAGCTAGGGTGAGGTTGAGAGCAGTAAATTGAGAGTTTCAGAGGCTTTGTAAGGGATTGTATGTGACATAAATTGCAGATCTGAGCACAATAGGATTGTAAGTAGTATTATTATAATGTAATTGTAGTTTTTAAAGGTAATTCGGATCTAAATTTCACTTTTTTGTATTTGATTTCCTGGATTAGATTTTCCTGTGGATGCTTGAGCTTGTAGCTTGACACCCACAGCATCTGCAATAGCTTACCTGATCCAATCAAGATCTTTAAATTGGGAAAATATCTGGGATGATCTGTGACCATTCAAGTGGATAGATCATAGCCTTAGGATTGCTTCATAATTTTGGTTGAGATTAGATTCTTATACCTTGCATCTGAGCTTGTAGCCCGATGAAGGATTGTAGCAAATCTGTCCTATGCGTTGCCTTTGATCTAATTGATTTTCAGTAAAGACTAAAATCCCTAGCTGCTACTCTCCACCTTTTAGATTTTATTCTTTTTCTTCATTCCCTTGAATCTGAGTTCAATCTGTTCTAGATCATTGTGCTTTTGATTTTTGTAGTTCTTAGTAAAGTGACAAATCTTAGGAACCTCTCCTCTTTCCTGTTTTGATTTAGTCTAATTTAGGATAGAGTGCCACATCTGTCATAGATCTGGAGATTTACCTCATTTCAAAATACATTTCTCTGTGGACCTATCTTGACTTACCTATTAAAACTTACTGCAGCAGCCTTGGTTCTTAGAGGACTGCTTGCTTACCTTGAGCCCATACCTCTGTACTTTGTCCTCTTATTTTAATGTTTTAACCCTTTAATGGTTGTAAGGTAAGGAAACCAACAAGTTTTTGGCACCGCTGTTGGGGATCTGAGTTTTTTCTTATTTTAGATTTAGATTTTTAATTGCCTATTTTGTGTTTGACTAATTGTTGCTGTAGTTTTTTTTCGTAGTTTAATTTTGTGATTGCAGATCTGGATTTGTTGTTTTGAGAGGAGCATTGTGCTAATTGGAAGAGCAAGTTGTGCTAAAGTTTGCATTTCCTAACTCCTTTACATTTTTAGATCTGAAACTTTTTCAATCTGTAGCCGTAGTTGTGTGTTTTTGCATTTGTTTTGCTAAAATCTATGCTATATTTTCTGTGTTGTACTTGTGTTACTGCTGTGTGTATGCTTGGTAGGAGATCTCTTAATCCTGAGATTGCTCCTTTAGATCTTGAAGTTGAAAGACTTCTTAGACCTAAGCAACCCATATACACACCTGTGGTTGATTGTGATAGTTCTGCAATGGGTGTGCAACCTAGGACATTGAAAGAATTCAATGCACCAGGGGTCTACAGTTCCCCCTTCTGCATTCAATTCCCTGCTGTTCAAGGAAACTATGAGATCAAATCTTCCATCATACAAATGCTGCCCTCATACCATGGCCTGAGCAAAGAAGACCCATACAAGCACATTGATGAATTTTTAGGACTGTGCACTACTGTCAACATTGCAGGTTTGGGGGAGGAAGCAACCAGGTTAACTCTTTTCTCTTTCACTAAAGGATAGAGCCCAAACTTGGTTGTCAATGCTCCCAACCAATAGCATTTAGTCTTGGAATGACTTTCAATGTCAATTTTTGGCCAAGTTTTTCCCCATATCCAAAACAAGTCAGCTGAGGAAAAGCATTATTTCATTTGCTCAAGCCCCTACTGAAGACTTTCACAAAGTATGGGAGAGATTTAAGAAGCTCTTGAAGCAATGTCCCATCACCAAATTCCTGAATGACAACTTGTTCAAAGTTTCTATCTAGGAATTGATCCCAAGAGCAGGGATATGGTTGATGCCTCATGTGGTGGTACATACCTCCATAAGACAGCTGATGAGGCTTGAGAATTGTTTGATATCATTAGTGAAAACTATATGCAAAGAGAAACCTTGTCAAGAGACTTTGAGACCCCTGCCAGATTGGTGAGAGAGACCACTAGAAGAGAGAAAATGTATGAGGTGAGTGGATACAATGATTTGAAAAGGAAAGTAGATAGGTTGACTCAAAAGTTTGATAAGCACATGGGAGAAATGTAGCCTCCAATAGCTACCAAAGTGGAGGAGGCATGTGTGATATGCCAGTCCCTCACTCACTCCATTGAGGAATGTCTCTCTGCTGCCCAATTTCTAGACTTTGTGATGGAACATGTGAATGTTGCTCAGTCCTTTGGACAACAACCTACTATTGGTTATCATTGGAGAAACCACCCCAAGTTGAGGTGGAGACAAGATACCTTCCAAAACCACCAGTAGCAGCATCCACAACAGCAATCCATGCCTTATAGGAATGCCCAGCCATATTAGTAGAATTATTTCCCAATGTCCCAATACCAGCAGCCTATGGCCCAACCAATGGCTCAACCTGTGCATCAAAGTGCACCAGCCCCAGCACCCTCTAGATCCCTCACATTTGAAGAGCAAGTTCTGGCTTCACTATTGAATATAGGCTTTTTATCATAAACTGTCAACTCCCATAGCCAAAGTATTAAGAAGATAGAGGACCACCTTGGTCAGCTATCTAATACTTTGATAAAGAGAGAGGAGCAAAGACTGCCTAGTCAGCCAATGAACAACCCAAGAGGGCAGTACATGGTGGGTGAGACTTCTTCACATAAAGAAGCCAAATTGTCACTACTTTGAGGAGTGGAAGGCTGGTTGATAACCAAGTTGGTATTGAACCTGATGTGAAAAATGCAGCCCATGATGATATGCAGTAGGAGCAACATATAAAAAATAAGGGGTGTGTTGATGTGCCCCAACAAAAAATTAAAAATAAAACTAAAGAGAAAACTGATGAGCTTGCTAAGGCAGAAAATGGGAGATTAGTCCCCCATTTTCCATTTCCCAATGCACTTCAAGCACCTTCTCCTTTTGACAAAGGAAATGCTAAAGTGGAGGAGATGATGGAAACATTCAAACAAGTAAAGATCAACTTGCCTTTACTTGATGCTATCAAACAAGTTTCAGCCTATGTAAAGTTTTTAAAAGAATTGTGCACCCACAAAAGACAGTCTAGGATACACCTATCCAAGAAGGTCTTTTGTGCTGAGAAAAGGAATCAAGTGTTGTCCATTGCAATCCCAACCAAGCTTCATGATCCTGGAGTTCCCACAATCCCCTGCATCATTGGGGATCATACCATTGAGAAGGCCTTATTATATCTGGGAGCTACTGTAAACCTACTTCCATATTCAGTTTATGAGAAGTTAGGCTTGGGAGAACTGAAGCCCACACATGTGGTCCTACAACTAGCTGATAATCTAAAAGGAGGCCTGTGGGAATAATAGAGGATGTATTAGTTAGGGTTGATAAGTTTTTCTACCCAACAGATTTTCTGGTGCTTGATAAGGAGCCAAGCAAGTGTACCACCTCCATTCTAGTGATTTTGAGTAGGCTTTTCTTGGCCACTGCCAATGCTTGCATTCAGTATAGATAAGGAGTAATGGAGGTGTCTTTTGGCAACATGAAAGTAAAATTAAATATTTACAATGCAGCTAGCTAGCCTCACTTGGATAGTGAGGATTGCTTTTTAATTAATGTTTTGGATGAGCTTGTGGAAGAGACTTTGCCTAAGCTGCTGCATGGTGATGATTTCTGTGATATTTTTGAGAATGTGTGGAGTGAGATTGTGGAAGAGAAGACCCCCACACCCATGGTTCAAGAGGTGAAAGCCTTAATTTCTTATATGGGGCCAGCAACAAGGTATCCTCCTTGGAAACCTGCTGTGTTACCTCTTCCACCACTATCAAAGGCACCTTTGTTGCCTTCTTTCATATGTCTACCAGATGTAGAGTTGAAACAGCTACCTAAGACCTTGAAATATATTTTTTTAGGGGTAAACAAGAAGTTGCTAGTGATCATATCTTCCTCTCTCACTGATGAGCAAGTGGAAGAACTATTGTGTGTTTTAAAGAAGCATAAGAGAGCAATAGGCTAGACTATTACTGACCTTGGGGGCATCTGCCCTGCTGTGTGCATGCATAAAATCTACTTGGAAGAGGATTCCAAACCCTCTAGAGAAATGTAGAGAAAATTAAACCCCCACATGTATAAGAAGTGGTAATGAAAGAAGTAGTCAAATTGTTAGATGTTGGAGTCATCTACCCTATTTCAGATTCTGAATGAGTGGCACCTACTCAGGTAGATCGCTAAGAAATCTGGAATTACTGTGATTAAAACTGATTCTGGTGAGCTTGTTCCAACTAGGGAAACCACAGGTTGGAGGGTGTGTATAGACTATCGGAAACTCAATTTGAAAATCAGAAAAGACCACTTTCCTTTGCCCTTCATAGACCAAATTTTGGATAAGTTGGCAGGCAAGGCTTTCTATTGTTTTCTTGATGGATATTTAGGGTATAAACAAATCCCTGTTTATCCACAAGATCAACAAAAGACAACTTTCACATGTCCATTTGGCACCTTTGCTTATAGAAGGATGTCATTTAGATTGTGCAATGCCCCTGAAACTTTCTAAAGGTGCATGTATGCTATATTTTTTGACATGATTGATTAGTTTCTAGAAATATTCATGGATGATTTCTCTATTTTGGGGATAGCTTTAGCTAATGTTTATACCATCTCAACCTTGTGTTGCAGAGATGTGAGGAAACCAACTTGGTTTTGAGTTGGGAAAGGAGTCATTTTATGGTCAATCAAGGCATTATCCTTGGCCATGTAGTTTCCCACAAAGGCATTGAGGTAGACAAAGCTAAAATTAATCTGATTGCATATTTGCCCGCACCAAAAACTGTGAAATAAGTCAGATCTTTCTTGAGGCATGCTGGGTTCCATAGGAGATTCATCAAGGATTTTAGCAAGATCTCAAAACCTCTTTGTCACCTGTTGTGTCAAGAGGTTCCCTTTGAATTTAATGATGAATGTCCTCATGCCTTTGAGCTTTTGAAAGGCTGTTTGACATCTGCACCTATCCTTCAAGCACCTGATTTTTCTTTGTCATTTGAGCTGATGTGTGATGCATCAGATTTTGCTATTGGTGCAATCATGGGATAAAGGAAGGATAAGGCACCTTGTGTGATTGCTTATGCAAGTAAAACCATGATTAATGCTCAGCTAAATTATACTACAACTGAGAAGGAATTATTAGCAATTGTCTATGCTTTAGAGAAATTTAGGTCTTATGCGTTGGGATCTAGGATAGTGGTCTTCATAGACCACTCAGCCATGAAGTACCTTTTATCAAAAAAGGATGCTAAGCCAAGATTAATCAAATGGATCCTCCTATTATAGGAGTTTGATCTTGAGATTAAGGATAAAAAAGGGGTTGAAAATATGGTTACAGACCACTTATCCAGGATCCTAGCTGAGGAGTTTGATAGGTTGCCTATCAATGATTCTTTCCCTGATGATCAGTTGTTTACTCTCAGCACCTCTACACCTTGGTTTGCAAACATTGTGAACTAGTTGGCAGTGGGTAAGATCTCCCCACACTGGAATAAAATGGACAAGGAGCTGTTCTTTTCAAAGATCAGACATCACATGTCGGATGATTCATACTTATTTAAGCATTGTGAAGACCAAGTGGTGAGGAGATGTGTCCTTGATGATGAATTACACAACATACTAACTATGTGTCATGAACAAGCTTGTGGAGGCCATTTCAGTGCGAACAACTGCTACCAAGGTGCTCCAAAGTGGATTTTATTGGCCCACTCTCTTCAAAGATGCATGGCAGCGTTGTAAAGCTTGTGGAAGATGCCAAAAGATGGGAAGTATCTCTAAAAGAAACTCCATGCCTTTACAGCCTATACTTGTGATTGAACTCTTTGACATTTGGGGGAATGACTTCATGGGTCCTTTCCCTCCTTCCTATGGTTACAATTATATTCTTATGGATGTGGACTATGTGTCCAAATGGGTTGAGGCCATAGCCACAAGAACCAATGATCACAAGGTTGTCCTCAACTTCTTGAAGGACAACATTTTCCCCAGGTTTGGCACCCCTAGAGCTATCATTAGTAATGGAGAGAGCCATTTCTGCAATAGACAGTTTGAGAACTTTCCTAGAAAGAACTCTATGACATACAAAGTTGCCACCCCATACCACCCACAAGCCAATGGGCAGGTGGAAATTTCTAATAGAGAGATCAAATACATTTTGGAGAAAACTGTGAGAGTGGATAGGAAGGACTGGTTCCTGAAGTTACCTGATGCTCTTTGGGCTTATAGGACTACCTATAAGACCCCAATAGGGATGTCTCCTTTCAAGCTGGTGTATGGAAAAGCATGCCATTTACCAATGGAGCTTGAGCACAAGGCTTATTGGGATGTTAAAGCATTGAATATTGATCTAATTTTTGCTGGCATGCACAGAAAACTCTAACTGTTAGAGCTGGAAGAATTGAGATTGTAAGCCTACTCCAATGCAAGGATCTATAAGGAGAAAACTAAGGCTTTCTATGACAAGCATTTGCTGAGAAAGGAGTTCACAGCTGGTAGCAAGGTATGGTTGTTCAATTCTAAATTAAAATTTTTCCCAGGTAAGTTGAGATCTAGATGGGAGGGACCTTACATGGTCGAGCATGTATCCCCATCTGGAGCTGTTGAAATCAAGGATCCAATAAATTTATGTGACAGATGGACTAGGACCTAATTAGAAATCTGTTTAAACTGAAAGACAACCTGTCAAGAGGTATAAAGTACATTTTGACAGGTTCTGAAGGCTCCTAGTTTGCATCTCGACAGGTTCTAAAAGTGCACAAATGATTTTCAAAAAGATCAGTGAACTTGTCGAGATGTTGAGAGAGAAACTTGACAGGTTCTGAAGATGTAGGTTGTGTCCTCGACAGGATCTGATACCTGTTGAGAGGTTGAATTTTGAGATTTTTAAACCTGTCGAGAGCATGTCAGTACCTCTCGACTTGAAAAATCTGATGCCCTTATACCTCTTGAGAGGTTTAGCCAACCTCTTGACACCTTCAGCCTGAGAAGTCCACAAGCCCTAAAGGATTCTAACTCTTCGACAGGTTGAACCAACCTGTCGAAAACCTTTCTCCAATCCTGTCAAAACACTATTTTCATTAGTTTAAACCTATCGACAGCTCAGTCTAGCCATTCAATAGCTTCTGTGTGCAAGTCTGTTCCCTCTCTGCCGATTTCCAGTTTCCTTCTTCTTCCTCCACCTCACTGGTTGTTACTCCAAGCACCTTGCCATTTTTCCAAGTACCCTAAATTCACAAAGGCTACATTTCACACTTGGTCTGAGTTGGTTTGGTGCCATATACAGTAAGCTCTGAGAAACCCTAGGTTTCTATGTTCAGCTCCACTCTGTGATTTTCCAGTATTTTAATTCCAAGTTTTAGTGTGTGTGTGGTTGCTTTCATTGAGCAAAGAGGTCTGTTGTGGTTGTTGAGAGCTAATTTTGAGTAAATTGCTTGTCCAATGGCTGACCAAGAGGATACCTTAGCTAAACTGTTCAAAGCTCTTTCCAAATCCGCCACCAAAACCAGTAGGAAATCCAGTAGGCTTACCACATAGCCCAAGACGAATCTACCTGCTAAAAGAAAGCTTGTCATGGATAAAGATGAGAAATCTGACAAATCTAAGAAAGCTAAGAAATCCAAGAAGACCAAAAGCAGTGAAGAAATTGTTGAGGAGGCCCCTGAGGCAGAACTTATTCCTGTGCCTGAAGTCCCTGAGCCTGAGCCTAACCTTGAGGCTGAACTTGAAGTCCCTGTGAACCTACCTACTCCCAATAAATTTGTGGATGCTTTAAGCCTAATCCCTAAGACAATTATTGACCTGCCCTATTTTTCTAAGGGGGGGTGTAAGGATACCTTGGATTATCTGGTAAAGGCAGGCTTGACACCATTGATGACCCCATTACAAGAAAAATCCATCCCTAGGCTGGTCAAATTGTGGTATCAGAACATCAGGAAGAAAACCAAGCTAGGATCAACTGAGCCTTGCCTTGTGATTTTAATTGATAATTGGGACATTGTTGTAGACTACAGTGATATAGGGTTGGCATTAGTGGTCCCATCTGTCTTTTATACAGCCTATGGTCTAGCAGAACTTGCTAATGTGTCCTTTAGAGCTATGGCCAGGCAATGTGAGTTCTGGGGAGTCATTGATGAGGAGAGATTTACACCCTACTATGCTCTTCGTTGATTCAATTCTACGGAAAAACATCTATGTCAGTAGCCATCAGCAAGAGAGGAGAACTCCCATAGTTGATGCCCTATATTTTTTCTTCAAGGGTCAGTTTATGAATGCCTCCACGCTAGTATTTGAGGCAATTGTAGATATAAATGAGAAGATCAGAAAAGTGCATGCCTTACCAGGGCTTCCCTACAGCAGGCTCATCACTGCTTTACTTAAAAAGGGAAAACTTGTGTGTCAAAAAGATGAGCCTATGGAGAAGGTGACTCCAAAGGTGTTTGGGAAGAGGGCTTGGTCTGCTAGCAGGATCCTGATTGGGAAGAGTAAGAACAAATCAGCAGAGGTTCCTGAGATTGAAGCTCCATAAGCAGCCAGCTCAACTGCTGTACCTGACACCTCTACCTCAGCTACTCCAGATCCTCTCTGTAGACACCAAAATTCGGCCCAAGGCCCGATCAATCTGTACTTCGGGAGAAATGTACCCCTGTGCTTCCGATGGCACCCCCTGAACCCTTAGGAACCTACCTAGACCTTTAGGAATCACCCTAAGACCTGTAGAGCCATTCCCCCAATCCTTAGAAGTCACCCCTACACCCTAGAATCCCTTCCCAGACCTAACTTAAACCCTTCCGGCAGTTGATGGGAGGAGAGATACAAAATTTCACATAGACCAGTACCATGGATGAGCCATGTACCATTGGAAAGAGGACTTCTTCAGCTTTCCAACGAGCCAAAGATCACCCAATTTGGAGTTACGATTCAAAAGTTATGGCCGATTGAAGTTTCACATAAAATCATAAAAATTTTACTCAGGCGTAGATATTACACACGCCCAGCCATTTTTACCCCAGATGACTCAGGCGTATATATTATATACGCCTGCCTATTTTGGGGAAAATTTGGCCAGGCGCATATAATATATACGCCCAGTATAGGTGGGACCCACCACGGGTTCCATCTTCTCAAAACTCCCCTGATTTTGGTGAAAATCATCGTTTTAAAGCGATATAATATATACGCCCAAATTAGCTACAGAATCGCTATCGTGAGCTCGAATTTCCTCCATCTAGTTTGACCCTTTGACCATCCCCTGGGTTGAGGTGGGTGTCTTGAGATTGGTTTCACCCCCTTTGAGCTTATTGGCAACCCTTAAGTCACCCATGGTCTCACCCCATCATCCGCCATTGAAACCAGTTTCCCAAAACCCTAGGACCTTGAAAACCCAAAAAACCTTAGATGGGGGATTACCTAATTGCTAAACCAATTAGCTCTTAAGTAAGCCCCTAACCCATCCTTTCTCTATAAATAGAGAGGCCTACCTCTTCCTTAAGGGTTGGAAGAAATTGGAGGTTAAGGATTTGGAGCCCAAGAGAGAACCCTAGTGAGAGAAAATGCACACATTTTTCCAGAATTCCAGCATGCTTAGTTCATCCCTTTCGACCCATTTCTACCATTAGATCACTCCCGTTTGCTAAAGTCTAGCCTCTAGCCTCACTCTACACCCCTTACTTTAGTGAATCCTAGCATTAGAACCCATTTTCACATCATTTAAGCCATCGGAAGCACGCCAAAGCGAAGATCTTCCACGATGCAACAAGGGCCCGTGAGCTCCAGCTCACCCCTCTTTTTCTACCTTCTTGGTGTCTCCTCCGTCCAAGGATTCAAGCCGTTACGCCGCCGAAATTTCGGTTTGGCTCAAAGCTTGATAGGACCGTATTGCCTTCGAGCAAGGGGAAACTCCGCCCTTTTTATTTTTATTTTTGGCCATAGATAGAGACCACCACATGCGGGTTGATCGGGTGCCTAAACCCTTCCCGATCGATAACCGAAGCCCCTACCCTAGAGCCTTTGGCAAAGACCGGTAAATCAGAGTCATATTTAGCACTTCGGTGCTCAAAATATCGATTTGAAGGTTTCCCGAGTCACCAAAAGCTCCGGGTGGCGACTCTACATTTTATCAGAGGCGAGCGCATCGCCGCGACGGGTTCGAGAGGATCCACGGTCGCACAGATGGCGACTCTGCTGGGGATTTCACCCTAGCGCTTCCCCTCTTGTTGGCCTTTCCTTTTATTTTGTTATTTTACTAACCATGGCTGTTTTTTGTTCTAATTTGCTGCTGTTTTTCACTATTTTTTGTTGTTTTTACTAACGTACTCACCCCTACGATTCAGTCCTTTAAGTGCCTTAGCCCTTTGGCGGGCCTACTTGCGCCGTAAATTTCAGTTTTTACGATTCTAGTCATTTAAGTCAGCCTTTAGCCGTTAAGGCTGCCCGCTCGCATTTATTTTCACGCCATTTAAATTTCGGTCATTTACAAGCCTTAGCCATTTGGCGGGCCTACTTGCGCACTTTATTTCAGTCATCATATTTCACCTTTGAACGCCGGCCCGTTGAGGCGGCACGGGTTTGTCATCCCCGACCCGATTTTAGACTTAATTTAACTCCCCTATAAAATTTGTAATTAAAAGTGAACCAACAGTATGGGGACATAATTGAATTTATTTTTGCATTTTTGGGTAGTTTTTGGGGGGTTTAGGCACAGATACAATTTACCCAGTTCCCAGTAAGGCGGCAGCCCTAGTGGTGATGATCCTGAAAAGAACCACCCTTTCCAGTACCTGAGAAGGCGCTTGCGCCGAAGGTATATCGGTTGGGTTGCCAATTCCAATCAAGCCGTAAAACCCGCATTGGTGAGAGCGTAGAAAACCCAAAATTCAGCCGTGTATCCCTAGGAAACGGAAAGGAGGGACCCGATAACAAACACAGCAGTCCCCGGGAGCATTTCTCCCAAGAAACCAGTTCAAAGACCCACATCCGGGCTTGCTGTCCACTGTCATACAAAACCTTTTGCCCGGCATATATAATATATACGCCTAGCAAAATAGCACCAGATTTACACAGGCGTATATAATATATACGCCCAGCCAAAATCCCTAGATTTAAGCCAGGCGTATATAATATATACGCCCAGCCAAATCTGTACTTTTTTGGTCGGGCGTGCATAATATATACGCCCAGTATATACCGAGCTGCAGCAACCCGACCTGAGGCCCAATCCACCAACCCAATTCCCCGAATAGCGGTATTAGTATCCGCGGTAGCCTCCCACATTTTCTAACACCCAATATGCCCCCGCCCAGTCAAAAGAAGGCGACTTCTTATTGATTTGCTCCGGGGGATCGGGTCATTTGCGTGGATTCCCTCGCCTTCGATAGAACGAAAGGGTTCCCTTTCGCTTCTTCCGAAGTGTGTCAGATCCCGCCGTGGGACCTACTAAAGGTACATATATCGCCCGAAACGGGAGTTGACCCTGGGCACCAGGTCATCAGTCATCTAAGCAGAGGGGAGTTAATTGCAAAAAAAAAGAGAAAGAAAATCCTCATCTTCAAAAAAAATCCACCTTCAAAAAAAAAAAAGAGGAAAAAATCAATCAAAATCAAAAATTAAAAATCACAAAATTGACTTTTCAAAATAAAAAAAAAAAAAAAAAAATCATCATTTTCCAAAACCCAAAAAAGCACACAAAGAAAAACAATAAAAAATATACCTTGGTGCGACCGGCACTACGGCGACCTCAAACCCGGCCCGTAGGAGAAGAACCAGGAAGGTATTCGGCCCCTATCCGCGACATCAATACAACACTCGTCGGCGGATCATGTCAAGAGCCGATACATCCCCACCGTCATCCCCTTCCCATTCCCGTATAGGAGAAGACCCGGTCTCCGACACCTTCACCCAGGCTAGGTTCGATATCACGGGCCCATTCGGGGCGCCCGTGTTCACCTCAACCTCATCCCCTTCCCTTACATTCCCCCAGCATACCCCTTTGTCATCCCCTACTGAAACCCCCCATTTCCCAACCGATCCTTACATCCCCATCTCCCATCCAAACACCATTACCGCATCCCCTACTTCCAAAGACCCCCAGAGTCCCATCCCCCGCCTACTTCCCACACTCCATCCCTCTCATCACCCACGCCCCCAACATCCTACATCTCATCCACCCCATTTACCCAGGCCATGCCCAATTTCTCCCAACCACCTCCATCCTCAAGTAATCCATCACCCCCCAATCCCACACCTGAGTCCATGCCCTCGATGGAGGACAGAGGTATAGAACATTGTTTACCCCCAGGCCAATACCAACGCCTCGACATACAACTCTAGGTTACACAACCACCCCGACCCGCTTTGAGCAAGTACCAAGGCCAAGCAATGGACCAAGAGCCCGTTACCCCGGAACAGATGAAAGCACGCTTCGAACGAGTATTCACCCCGTTGGGGCAATCCTTGAGTGTCTTACTGCCGGTGTTACTACAGAAAGGCCTGATCAATTTACTCCAACCTCGCCCCCCACCCCACCCAATACCAAGGAATTATGATCCGAATCTGCATTACAATTTCCATCTGGGACCGGGTCACCCTACGGACCGGTGCTTCCCGTTAAAGCACGCGGTTCAAGATCTGATAGAGGCGGGAAAGATCATACCCCCGCCACTTCCCCAAGGGCAGAACCAGAATATCCATCAAGCCCCTCTACCACCGCGCCCAGGAGGCCCCAGGCCTAACATACATTGGATAGAGGAAGAAGAAGAAGAGTTTGACCCTTCAGATTATATTAGCAATAAGGAGGAATTTTCGCTCCCCAGGCCAAACGAAGATGAACTATTTGTTGGGGTGATCGAGCCACTGTATCTTGCCGATTATTTTCCCACACCAGCTTTCCAAGAGGAGCCCTTACATTTAGGGCAGTATTTTTCCACCCCCGCTCCCGCCTATCAAATCCAAATGGGCACATCCCCGTCG
Organism: Chloranthus sessilifolius; assembly: GCA_021018995.1. Lineage (NCBI taxonomy): Eukaryota > Viridiplantae > Streptophyta > Magnoliopsida > Chloranthales > Chloranthaceae > Chloranthus > Chloranthus sessilifolius. The sequence continues at coordinate 31,543,806 of CM037598.1, forward strand.
CAATCATACGCATATCCACCCCACGCCCAATTCATCCCATACACCCCTCCGTCACACATAAATCATCCTATTCCTTACGCAATTCCACCATCCCCATATTATCCTACCCCATACACGCCCTCAAGTCCCTCCACCCAATATAATGCTCCGCCATCCTCAAGTTACCCCATGCCATACACGCCCTCAAGTCCCGCCACCCAATTTGCCCCATACACCCCTCCATCACCCCCGAATTACCCCGCTCCATGCACAACTCCGTCACCCCCAATCTATCCCATTTCATCTACCAACCCATCATCATCCCACCATGCCACAAACCCTTTATATCCCCCCATTCCACCCACTACCCCGCCATGTCCCGGTCATCCCGCTCAATGCGCAACTCCATCGCCCCCAATTTACCCCACTTCATCCACAAACCCGTCACCATCCCATCATACCCCCCCATATACAAACCCTTCATACCCCCATCATCCCGCGCCCACCACACCTCAAACGCCTCCCCATTCCTCTAGCCCAGTCACACTCCCGCCATCCCTTCGCTATTTTGGCCCTAATCCAACTCCACCACCACCCGGACAAGCAACCCCTCACCCAATCCCCTCATCACCCAATCACCACTGGTCCTACCATTCCACCCCCCATTGGAGTTAACCTGGTCGGACCCGAGAAACCAGTATATCCGGCCCAATCCTCCCCAGAATCCTCACGCACCCCATTTCTCATCCCAAAACCTACTTATGACCCGCATCAGGTACCGTTGAGCTATGAACAGACGGACATGAATGTCGGGTGCAACCAAGAAGAGGCTGTTGAATTTGTTACTCGATCGGGCCGGATTTCTGCCCAGCCAGAAACATCAGGGGCAGTCAGAGGAGAAGAAAAGAAGAAAGAACAGGCCACAGGAAATCCCTTTAAAAAAATGGCTAGGGAACATATACTGGAGACACAGCTCAAGAGAACGCCCGCACATATTACCGTGTGGGATTTATTGATCACGTCTCCGCTCCACTTTCAAGCCTTAATGGGAGCGCTCAAGGACGCGCATGTCTCCACCCATGTAACTCCAGATGAAGTAGGGGAAATAATAGGGCAAGTGTTGGCCCCAAACGCCATCTCTTTTACCGATGCAGACCTACCAATTGAGGGGAATGACCATTCTAAACCCCTGAATATAACAGTGGAGGTAGGGAACTTGGTGGTACCATTGGTCCTGATCGACAATGGGTCGGCGCTGAATGTATGCCCTCTAAGGACGGCAATCAAAATTGGGGCAAACCCTGACACCTTTCGGCCATCCATATCAAGCGCACGGGGATTCGACAACACTAGAAGGGAAATCATAGGAGAAGTAGACCTTGACCTGATCCTCGGACCACAAACCTTCACCACCCCCTTTCAAGTGATGGACATCAAGTCTACTTTCAATCTGCTATTGGGCCGGCCATGGATACATAAGCTCGGAGCGATACCATCTACTCTACACCAAAAGCTTCGATTCATCTCAGAAGGAAAAATTGTCACCATCTTAGGTGAGAGCAGAGAAGACATGGGGAAGAGCGCTCTGCACATTGAGAATTCGAAAGTGCTAAACATACCGCACACAGCTGAGGACGCCGATCTCCATCGATTTGAGTATGACTTCTCGAATGTTACCCTCGAACCAACTGAAAAGACCCCGGATAAAATTGGAGGAGGAATGGATGCAGCTATGTTCATGCTCAATAGATGGGGCCATCAAAAGGGGAAAGGACTGGGCCCACGCCTTCAAGGAAGAAGAGACCCCGTCAAGGCCAAGGGGCAACAAACTAAATTCGGCTTAGGCTACAGGCCCAGAGAAGAGGAAGTCAGAGAAGCCAAGGAGAAGATGAGAGCCACAGCAGCCGCCAAGGCCAGAGGAATCATCTTGGAAGAGGAACCTCGCGCTCGCCCCCACATCCGTGAAACCTTTGTGAGCGTCGGGGTGGTAAAAATTGATCTGAATGGGGAGTCGAGGGTAACCCCACATAAGCCTGTTGCAATCCACCCCACCAACCCCTACATCATCCCCCCAGACTTCGAAATGAACCTAGCCGCCCTTTCCTTGTTTGAGGAAGAAGTGCCCCGATCCACCCCTCACTTCAGCACCAACCACTCTGGGCCCCTCCTAACCGTAGAGGATAAGGTCCTAGAGGATCCCTCTGTAAATATGTTGGGGGAGGAAATGCAAGAGCCTACCGATGCCACTCCTGATCAAAGAGGTAAAGGCCAAGCCTCGCAGGTGAGTAACTGGGCATCCTTGCCCCAACTCTTGAGAGCCGCCAAATGCCATGAAAATGGCACCGACTCCCAAAAAAAAATAACCTGTAAAAAGTGAGGTTAGCCTCTAGACCACTCTACCTTGTATATATAGAGATCCACCTCACCAGGGGCTAACCTCCGAAAAAATACAAAAGATCATAAAAATAGAAAAAATACCAATTCAAAAAATATTGTCCTTTAAAATTCCCAATAAAGTTAAAATCAATGTCGTGATACCCGTCCCACGTGAAGCCACCCCTTCCCTGTAGAAATACAAGAAGAGGTAGGAGTCACGAGTCTGGACGAGGAAGGCCAAACTGACGAGCTCCCCAATGAGCTCCTCAAACAATTTGCCGATTTTGAGCATGGCCCTACCCCGATCGTCGAAGAGACAGAGGACGTCAATTTGGGCACCACAGAGGCCCCCAGAATCACTAAAATTGGAACGTCGCTGTCCCCTGAGGAGAGGAAAGGAATGATAAACTTCCTTCGGTCATACCAAGACGTCTTCGCATGGTCGCATGAAGACATGCCTGGTTTGGATACCGATCTTGTTGAGCATGAGTTGCCACTCTACCCCGATGTTAAGCTGAGACGACTCCGACCTGAATGGATGTTGAAGGTGAAGGATGAGGTCATTAAGCAGTATGACGCAGGTTTCCTCATGGTATCCAAGTACCCACAGTGGCTAGCCAATATTGTCCTCGTACCAAAGAAGGATGGAAAGGTTCGAATGTGTATCGACTTTCGAAATCTCAACAAGGCGAGCCCTAAGGACGATTTCCCACTGCCACACATCGACATCTTGGTCGATAACACTGTAAAGCACGGGAGGCTCTCATTTATGGATGGATTCTCAGGATACAATCAGATAAAGATGGCAGAGGTTGATCGCGAGAAGACAGCGTTCATTACCCCCTGGGGAACCTTCTACTACAAAGTAATGCCATTCGGGCTGAAGAATACTAGGGCGACCTATCAAAGAGCAATGACGGCCCTGTTCCACGATATGATGCACCGAGAGATCGAAGTGTACGTCGACGACATGATTGCCAAATTGCTAGAAAGGGAGGACCACTTGATAAACCTGCAGAAGCTATTCGAGAGACTGAGAAGATACAGATTGTGGTTGAATCCCCAGAAATGCGCGTTTGGCGCTATGTCTGGAAAGTTGTTGGGCTTTATTGTCAGTAGGGGAGGGATCGAGGTCGATCCGACCAAGATCAAGGCCATCACTGAGATGCCACCACCATCTACAGAGAAGGAAGTCAGAGGTTTCTTAGGCAGGATCCAGTACATCAGTCGATTCATCACACAGTTAACTCTGATATGCGCACCAATCTTCAAGCTGCTGAGAAAGGACTCACCGGTTGAATGGAATGATGACTGCCATGCTGCATTTGATAAGATCAAAGGCTATCTCCTGAAACCTTTGGTATTGGTACCGCCCGTACCTGATAGACCCCTGATAATGTACTTGTCCACGACTGAGTTTTCCATGGGCTGTGTGTTAGGACAGCATGATGAGACGGGAAGAAGAGAGCAGGCCATCTATTACCTATGCAAGAAATTCACTAATTACGAGACGCGCTATTCTCATCTGGAGAAAGCATGCCTGGCACTCATTTGGGCTACTCAGAGACTTCGACACTACCTGTTATCCCAGGCCATTCTACTTCTAGCACGGATGGATCCGTTGAAGTACCTATTCGAGAAACCTGCTCTCACTGGTCGAACTGCACATTGGCAACTACTCCTATCCGAGTTTGACATTACTTATGTCACCCAGAAGTCGATTAAGAGGTAAGCACTCGCCGATCATCTTGCTGAGAACCCTCTGCCGAACTATGAGCCTCTAAGGACCGAATTCCCCTACGAAGACATTTTGTTCATGACCGACGAGGATACAGAGAAAACGGAAGAGCCCTGGGTAATGCACTTCGATGGGGCATCGCATGTTGAGGGCCAAGGAGTTGGCGCCATTCTTATCTCGCCAAAAGGATCCCATATACCCATCTCCATCAAATTGAACTTCCCATGCACTAACAATATGGCCGAGTATGAGGCTGCATGGTTTATGACTCTTGATCTAAATATAACTCACCTTAGGGTCTTTGGAGATTCACAGTTAATTATATGCCAAACCAACTGGGATTGGAAGACCAAGGATGAAAAACTGATCCCATACCATGAACATCTGGAGGATCTGATAACTTGCTTTGAGGAGGTCACCTTCTCTTATGTGCCACGAGCAAGAAATCGGTTTGTTGACGCCCTAGCCACCCTGGCCTCTATGGTTGAGATTCCATATGGGGTGGTTATGAAGACGATCATGATAGAGCAGAGGAACGAACCGGCTTTCTGTCACCTGATCGAAGGACCTACAGAGATAGATGATGAACCACCCTGGTTCTCAGACATCAAGAATTTCCTCGAGACCCGAACTATCCCGGAAGGAACATCAAGGGTAGACAAATGCACCATCCAGCGATTAGCAACAAACTACATCATCTGTGGCGATCTCCTGTATAGACGGTCTCATGACAATATCCTGCTCCGATGCCTAACCCAGAAAGAAGCGGTCGAGATCATGAAGGAGATTCATGAGGGGGTCTGCGGAGCCCACGTCAGCGGTCACATGCTTGCTAAGAAAATTCTAAGGCAAGGATACTTTTGGACTACTTTGGAGATTCTAAGCACGCATGAAGTGCTACAAATGCCAAGAGCACTCGACCTATAATACATGCTTCGCCATTGACTTGTACAAGATGGTACCCCTTGGCCGTTCGCCACCTGGGGTCTCGACGTCGTCAGCAAGATCAATCCTAAGGCTTCCAATGGACATCAATTCATCCTCGTCGCTATGGAATACTTTACAAAATGGGTAGAGGCGGCCTCCTATACGAGCATTAAAGCTAGCCATATCGAGAAGTTCATCAAGAATAACATCATTTGCAGATTCAGCGTACCCAAAGATATCATCACTGATAATGGCACTAACTTCGCTAATAGGCGCATCCGGGCCTTGTGTGAGCAGTTCAACATCAAGCATCATCGTTCTTCCCCATACAGGCCTCAGACGAATGGAGCAGTAGAGGCAGCCAACAAAACTCTGATCCGCATCCTAGAAAAGATGGTAGTTACTTACAGAGATTGGAGTGAGCAGTTACCCTTCGCACTTTGGGCCTATAGAACGTCTATCCGCACCGCAACAGGGGCAACACCATTCTCCCTTGTGTATGGGATCGAGGCCGTGCTACATTGCTGAAGTCGGTACCGCAACCGTCAGATCCTTTTGGAATCCCATCTACCTGAAGCTGAGAGGGAAAGAGCCCGTTTTGAGCAGTTGGATTTAATTGACGAGAAAAGGCTCCTTGCCTTGTGCCACACCCAAGTCTATCAGAGGAGAATTGCACGTGCTTACAATAAGTGCGTCCGCAGTCGAGACCTGAAAATAGGAGACATTGTACTGAAGAAAATTTTTCCGTCTCTCCACGCCGATCCGAGAGGGAAGTTTAGGCCAAATTGGGAAGGACCCTACGTCATCCGAGAGGTTCTGCCAGATACCTTCATTCGCCTTCGCCACCATGGACGGAGACCACTTTCCCGAGCCCATCAACGCTGGATACCTCCGTAAGTTCTACTCATAGGTCTTGGGGCAAGGTAAGTTTTGATAAAAGTAGATGTGTGACCGCTTAAGGGCCCCATAGAAGAGGCCATCATTTCAAAGTCAAGTGGCCAACAAAAAATATTCCCTGAAAACCTTCACCCCTTTTTGCTACACACTTCGGGCCAACAACCATTTCCTTCATATACCCCACCCAAAATTCCAAAAAAGAAGAAGAAGAGAAGGGAGGAAAAATCCAAACCAAAAAGAAGAAGGAGAACCCCCCCCCCCCCCCCAAAAAAAAAAAAAAAACAAGGAAAAGGAGGGGTACCCCAAAAAAAAAACAAAAAAAACAAAAACCCAAAAAAAAAAATGAATGATGACTGGGGCATAAAAGGCCCCCGAAAAGAAAAAGGAGTCCCCGAACCTAGAAATCACCCCAAACTTAGATCCAAATCCCCAGAAAAACCCAACCTGTTTGAACCCCAACTACATTACAACCCGGAAGAAAGCCCTCTTTAAGGTCCATAAGCGGTTATAACATCTACTGCATCAGAACATGTCGAGTTAACAAACCACACAGAAATTTATTCAGCCAGCTATGACGGAATCGACACCCATGTCGTGGCTTTCTGGCTCTTGAAGAAAAGAAAAAGAAAAGAAAAATAAGAAAAGAAGAAAAAAAATTAATTTGAGTTCAAAGCAAGACAGACGTGGTGAAAACCCGAAAGGGCGCCACGGGTAAAAACAGCGAACTCACGCGGACCAGGTGAAAACCTGAAAGGGCACCTGGGGTAAGAGAGCGAACCCATGGACGTGGTGAAAACCCGAAAGGGTGCTACGGGTAAAAACAGGGATGACAGGCATGGCGAAAACCCGTCTTGGGCGCTATGAGCAAAAAATGTCAAGAAAAGAGATATTAGGAGAAGATCTGTCCTAGCCCGCCTATTTCAGTTTGGATCCCTTAAGCCTCTTCTCCCCTTTGATGGGCCGCTCCTGTTGGAAATTGGATCGGATCCCAATCAAGTATGTCATCTCTACCGCAGCGTCTGACGCATGACCAAAAGGAAAGACAGAGGGCTGAACCAATCCCAGGGCAGCTAACCTTCCCATGTTTAAAGGAAAAAACCTGTGCCTCACCCACAGGGTTCGACCATGCTCAAAATAGGACCCACTGATTTGGCCCCATAAAAAACCTCACCCTGTGAGGAAGAAAATTCCAAAAAAGATAATAGATTTTCCTTTCCCATAAAAAACCTCACCCTGTGAGGAAGAAAATTCCAAAAAAGATAATAGATTTTCCTTTCCCATAAAAAACCTCACCCTGTGAGGAAGAAAATTCCAAAAAAGATAATAGATTTTCCTTTCCCATAAAAAACCTCACCCTGTGAGGAAGAAAATTCCAAAAAAGATAATAGATTTTCCTTTCCCATAAAAAACCTCACCCTGTGAGGAAGAAAATTCCAAAAAAGATAATAGATTTTCCTTTCCCATAAAAAACCTCACCCTGTGAGGAAGAAAATTCTAAAAAAGATAATAGATTTCCCTTTCCCATAAAAAAACCTCACCCTGTGAGGAAGAAAACTCCAAAAAGATAATAGATTTTCCTTTCCCATAAAAAACCTCACCCTGTGAGGAAGAAAATTCCAAAAAAGATAATAGATTTTCCTTTCCCATAAAAAACCTCACCCTGTGAGGAAGAAAATTCCAAAAAAGATAATAGATTTCCCTTTCCCATAAAAAAACCTCACCCTGTGAGGAAGAAAATTCCAAAAAAGATAATAGATTTTCCTTTCCATAAAAAACCTCACCCTATGAGGAAGAAAATCCCAAAAAAGATAATAGATTTCCCTTTCCCATAAAAAACCTCACCCTGTGAGGAAGAAAATTCTAAAAAAGATAATAGATTTCCCTTTCCCATAAAAAAACCTCACCCTGTGAGGAAGAAAATTCCAAAAAAGATAATAGATTTTCCTTTCCCATAAAAAAACCTCACCCTGTGAGGAAGAAAATTCCAAAAAAGATAATAGATTTTCCTTTCCCATAAAAACCTCACCCTATGAGGAAGAAAATCCCAAAAAAGATAATAGATTTTCCTTTCCCATAAAAAGCCTCACACAGTGGAGGAGAAAATTTCAAAAAAAAGAGAAAAACCCCACCAGGTGAAGAAAAAAAGAGAGAAAAATCCCATAAAAAGTCTCACATTGCAGGATTACAAAAAGCAAAACAAGAGCGCATGTATAGATTTCATTCTCTTCCTTTACAAGTGTTGCCTGCTGAGTGTCACGTCCCAAAAAGATAACGACATGACACACTTTCTATTTCTGCTGATTTCTTTACAACAAGAAGCAAAACCCAAAATGTATATAGCTATGTATATATAAAAAAAAAAAGAGAAGAAGAAAAGAACAGAAAAAGATAACCCAAAAAGAGATCTCTGATAGGGGGCTTTCCCCCCGTATATATGATCTATGATATGTGCAGGAGCAGGTCAAGGGTCGGGAGCACGCTTCAAGGCGCAAATCTCTGCAAGCAGGGAGTCCTCGCGGGCATTTCGATCAAAGATCCACCTACCATGAAGACTCTTCTGCCGTCTCCGTGAAGCTTCAGATGCGCTGCGGGACTCAATCAAAAGACCAGTCAACCGAAGAACCTCGCTCTCGGCTGTAGCGGCTCTCACCTCCGCAATATCAGCTCTGACCCTTTCTTTCTCCAAAGTCTCGATCAAAGCCAGCCTCTCTACGGAAAGGGACTCGATCCGGGTCCGAAGCATCGCTTCCTTACATGGCCAGGGCCCTGTCTCTACCACATCTACCGAAGCTGGGCTAGGAGTAGGTAATTCCTCAGATACTAGCCAACCCTCGTAACCCGGAGAGACAATGCCCCCCTGAACCAAGCTACACATATGCGCCGATTGACGGGTTTCCCAGAGGGCAGCTATGCGATCAAGATCACTAAGAGAACCGCGAGAGAATATCAGAGAGCACAGGGGTGGCCTCGCGGTGCACGGCACATGCTGAGTGTACCCGAATTGGCGGAGCACCCGAGATGGGAAGTAATATGTGCTACCGGTCAGTCCCAAGAGTGTGATGCCCTCACAATCCCGAGAGCGGACAATCGGAAAGGTGTCGTCCGTCCAGGGAAGTTGCCAGGTCAGCTCTGCATCAGATAGCCACAGGCCCCATGATAGCCAAATGCTCTCCTAACCAAATCTGAACAAGAAGCGGGCTCCCGCTGAAAATCCCAACCCGGCTCGAGGCCGCAGCATCCAAGCCTTGATACATCTCCACCAGGACCAGGTGTACCAATGAGCGACCTCCCTCCAGTTCAGTCAAAACATCACATAGCCCGAGGGAAAAGCTCTCCCCCCCAGTGAAGAAGAGAACCTCCGACAGCAAATAAAGAGCAAAGGCCTTCACATTGAAGGGATCTTGAATAGGCAACTTTCGAAGGCTCGAGTCACCGAAAAGTTCTCTTAGGAATTTCACCGAGCACCTGGTGGGCCCTCCGGTGAAACATTTCTCATATCCACCCTTCTTCAAGCCAAGGACCGCGTGGACCGCCTTTGCATACCCCAGTTTGGGCACTACTTTGGCAAGGCCTCGATGCATCTTCAAGCCAGTGAGGGAGGCTAACTCTTCCAAAGTTGGGGTCAGCTCCCTAGACCCGAATTTAAAAGCATGGGCCCTATGGTCCCATGATGCCAAAGCCGCCTGTAGTAGGTTGGGCAACAGAGGAACAGCGAGGAGAGAAGAAAGACGGGACAACCCGAGGCCATTCAGAATAGCAAGCTCGCTCTCGGCCAGACTATCATGCCATTTTTGCAAAAAGCTGGGCCCCGGGTCCAAACAGGGAAGTATACTAGTCCCCGTATAAAGGCTTGGGCCCCCTTTTGAAGGCAGGTCCATCGGCGTGCAAAGAGGTTCTTTATCGGTCAATATATGGCGATGGGCCCGCTAGAAAAGAGGGGAGAGAAAGGAAATTAAAGGAGAAACAGCCAAACCAAAGTAGAAGAGGAGACAAAGGGGGACCAGGCGCGGGTTATAAGGAGCCCGCTGAGGTCAATCTATAGCAGGCGTATATATTATATATGCCAAGGCAAATTTTGAATCATTTTTTCCCGGCGTATATAATATATACGCCCGGCCATTATTGCTGAACATTTGCCGGGCATATATAATATATACGCCCAGTTTAAAGCCAGGGCTGGCAAGGCCCCCTTTTACAGAGATTCATTTTTGTCCCCAAGGAGGAACTTATTTTTATTTGGCCCACTTTTTTTCATCTCGGGGTAGTCCACACATGTTCACACCCGTGGAAGCCCCGAGGAGACACCCGTAGGTGATATCCAGAGAATCACCTACAGGATCGACTCCATCATTGGAGGGGTGTCGGCCCGTGTCTGGCCCAACAAGAAAACAAAAAAGAAAACTATCAAAGCAAAGAAATGAAACATTCATATAAAGCATAAAAATTATAAACCATCCCAAAAATTTGTTGTTTAAAAGTTATTACATATCCCCCAAATAAATCCAAAGTCTAAATTGTTGTTTTGTGTATGTCAAATTTACAGAAACTAAACTAGTCCTGGGTGGCCCCCTTCGACTTCTTCCGGCGCCGGCTCGCACTTTGAAAGGTACGGGTCTCCCCCACCCGAGTCCATGCCTGAGAGATACGGCTAAGCAAGGAGCGCGACTCCTTCTCACGAGCACGCTGCAGAGGCACACCAAAAGCCATCAAATAGAGAAACAGGCAAAGAGTAAACTAGGAAAATGACTAGTTTGGGCCAGCATTCACTCACCACTTCGGTCTCCCTAAGCCCAATGAGGTTACGGTAGTATTCGGCCCGACTCACTGCCGACTCATAATCCTGGCCAGTAAGAAAAAGGAGGTGTTAGTCACACAGGCCATCAGCATAATTCAAAGGGAAAGAGAACGAAGCAACATGGTAGAGATTACCCTAGGAATCAGCTCGGGAGGTGGGACCTGGATAGCTTCAGCAGAAATCCGTGCCTTTTCAGCCACGTCGGCACACACGCGTGACAAAAAGGCATCATCCAGGCGCTTGAAGGTCCCCTGGACCTCGACGGGCGAGCTACCAAAAGCACCAGCACCCGAAGCCACGCTAGAGGCGCCAGCCCCGGAAGGATCGGAAGGTCCAACACCTGTCGCATCATAGGGAACGGCCTCCTCTTCCCCCTCATCTGAGTTGCCGCCTTGCTCAAACTGTAGAGAGAAATATTTTATCATTAAGGGCAACGGGTCAATCAAGGTAACCACATGAAAGCTGCTGAATGAAAGAAGAAAAGGGGCATTACCTGAGATCGCGGCCCACCAAAAGCTAAAAAGTTAGCACCAGGCACGAAGTGGGGCAGCAAGAAATGATAGGGCAGGGAGTCGTACCAAGACTGATACCCCCCGGGCAGGAGAAGGTCGTCGATAGGCACCCCATGATGAAGAAAATGAGCAGTGAGCTCATCAATGGAGCCCTCTGGGGCCAACACATCGGCGGGAGGAGCTTGGGGCACGGCAAAGAGAGGGCGATACTGATGAACCGCTCTCTCCCCTAAATAGTAGGCCCTAGTCCAGGACCCGTAGAGAAAGATGATACGACGGTCCAGCAAAAGACGAGAGGGGCCCACTGAGGCCAAATTCCAAAAGGGGGATCCTATGTAAGGGTCGAGGATGACCTGCAAAAGAAGAAAAAATTGGAGAGGGATGCACACATTTGATCAGAACCCCTAAGCACACAAAAGCTGAGCTACCAAATTTGTAAAAAGGGAATTGTTTCACCTGCTCTAGGATCAGTAGGTCGAACTGAGAGCGCAGTCCTAACTCCAAATGCTTCATACCTACGTCCCGACGGCGACCCACGTGCCAGTTACTCATAAGGGGGAACGTAGGAATGTCCGACTGAAGCAGAGGGCGACCCGGTTGAATGTGAAGGTATCCCCAGACCTGAGAAAGCAGGCAGATGAGGACAAGTATGCTATAAAAGAAAATTTGAATAAACTAAAAACAAAAGATAAAATACCTCGATGGCAGGCCAGAAACCCACAATGGAGCTAGCCTCCCCAAGCACAGCCCGCTTTAGGCTGGACATGAGTACGGCATAGCCAGCGTCGCCCCAATCGAATCGATGCACGGTCTCCCAGTTCACCATCAGGCTAAGCAGGGACAAGGAGACTCGCCCTCCACTAGTGTTGGAGAGGAGAGTCTTGCCTAGGAGGAACAGTAAGGAGATGCGGGCCAGCATAAGTGCACGTGCAGGCTCGATATAAATGTCCATGTCGGGCTGCCCCTGGTCCACCAACTCATTAGGCCCAAACTGATCAACCAACCAGGATAGCTTGACCTCCGAGCCCCGAACGATCCTTGAGGACGGGTAGGCCCCTAGTAGCTGAATCACCTCCTCCCTACCCGGTGTGCGGGTGGGTACCACGGGCACACCCCCGATACGGACCCCAGTGATCATAGACTAGTTCGCCGGAGTGAAGGCCATCTCTACCACGGCCATGTGGAATGTCATCGTCTCGGGGCGAAAATGCTCTATCAGCGCTTTTAAATAGGCCGTATCAGCTCTTACAGCGGGGCATGAAATGAAGTCCCCAAAACCGGCAGCCGTAAGTAGGTCCTTCACCACTGGGGGAAGGTAAAGCACAAGACGCTGGAGGTCAAACCAACCGCCTTGGAACATATTGTGCGGCAGGGGCTGCAAACAAAAGGCATCAATCAGCTAGGGGCAGGGAGATATAATGAGGGCATCAAAGGAAAGCAAAAGCGGAAAGGAGGAGGGGGTCCATCTGTTTACCTAACCAACGATCCCGAAGTTGGACATATGGGTGTGCTGGCAGTAGAGGAGGCCGGTGTGGGCGGCCTCGCCTTGCATCTCATACCAAGGCTGGGAGGAGCGCTGAGACACAATGAACTGCTCTCACGGGACCAGAGGCCATTTCCGGCCCTTCTTGCTGATCATGCCCCTCGTCACAAGACATCCTGAAAACATGAGACGCATCGGCATATGAGGGGTTGCCAACAAAAAAGAAGCTGAGACACAATGAATTGTTCCCCACGGGGACCGTAGGCCATTTCCGGCCCTTCTTGCTGATCATGCCCCTCGTCACAAGACATCCTAAAAACATGAGACGCATCGGCATATGAGGGGTTGCCAACAAAAAAGAAGAAAGAGGAAAATATGTATATGCATTAATCCAAAGAATAATAACAAAAAAAAAAACAAACAACCATGTGTGTATGTATACTAATCCAAAACCACAAAAAAGAAAAAGGAGAGATGTGTGTGTGTGTGCTAAAAAAAAAAAAAAAAAACAACCATGCGTGTATTTATACTAATCCAAAACCAAAAAAAAAGAGAGATGTGTGTGTGTGTGTGCTAACAAAAAAAAAAAAATGTGTGTATGTATACTAATCCAAAACCAAAAAGAGAGAGATGCGTACGTGTGTGAAGAATAATAAGGAAAAAAAAAAAACAACATGTGTGTATGTATACTAATTCAAAAAAAAAAAAAAACTAAAAAAACTCATGTGCATATACTAATTCAAAACAAAAAAAAGAAAGAAAAGATGTGTGTATACTAAAAGAAAGAAAAAAAAAAAATCATGCGTGTGTGGGTACTAATCCAAAAAAAAAAGAGATATGTGTGTATATAAAAGAAAAAAAAAACAAAAAGGCAAAACCATGTGCGAGTGTGCTAATCCAAAAAAGATAAGATGCGCTAATCCATCGAAAACAAAAAAAAAAGAAGGGAAAGAGAAAATAGGATGAGATGAATAACTAATAGATGAAAAAATATATAGGCCTAAGGAAAACAACAAAAAAAAAAAAAAAAACCGAGAGAAAAGGAACATAGGCATCACGTGTGTGTAAATGGAAATGAAAAAAGAAAAAGCATTTCACCACAAAAGAAAAAAAAGAGAGAGAGAAAAACAACAATGTTATCAAAATACAAAGAGAAAGTAAGGGAAGGTAATAGTTACCTTCAATGGGGGAGAAAAATGAAGAGTGGAGGAGGATAAGCACCTTTTGATCAACACCCGTGACCGCCGGTAATGGAATTCAAGCCAAACTAAAAAAAAAACCCTAAGGGGTTGCCCCGGACTCAAGAAGAAAGGAGGGAGGAAGAGAGAATTTGAAAAGGGGGGCCCCTTTTGTGCTTGGGCTCGGCGTTCAGAATCGCTGAGAGACGGGCGTATATAATATATACGCCCGACCATTTTTCGCCAGATTTTGGTCAGGCGTATATATTATATACGCCCGACCAAAAATGGCAGTTTTTAAACTGCCCGACCTCCTTTTTTCGATTTTAAGGCCCAACGGCCCCCTTGTATGCTATGGACCTCGATCCGGCCCCCCTTCGAGGCCCACGTGTCGTCGGCCATGGTGCACGCATCTCCAAATGACCCTTCGAGTTCACTTCGATCGGCCCAAAGGGACCATGCTACAATAAACGGATCTAGGTCCGTAGGTGCCCACCTATTGCGCCCACAAAATCAACAAAAAAAGGAGAGAATAAAAAATATATATATATAATAAGCAAAAACTAATAAAAATAAAAATACAACGTTGGTTCTCACAAGGGCGTCGCAATGTCTGTTTGCCCCACCACGAGAGCCATGTTAAATCAATTCGGAATGATCGGGTTCACCCGAAAGTTCTTGAACCCCGTTTCATGCAGGGACACTTTGTACCTGATTCGACAGGCAAATGAATTTCATTCATCACCGGGAGCATACACTTAGCCCCAGATCTCCCCCAGCAGAAGTCAAGGCCTGATCTGGCAGGTGAACCAAGAACCCATCACCGGAATGCACATGTCCCTAAGGTATATCAACATGGCAAGTTGATTCGCCTAAGGAAACGTGCAAAAACAAAGGCAGTTTGAGCATGCCCAGGGTCTCCATCTGACATGAAAGAAAAAAAAAGAAGAAGAAAGAAGAAAAAAGAAAAAGAAAAGAAAAAAAGAAAAAGAGAAGAAGTAACAAATTTGTTGCTGCTTAGTAAAAACCCTGAGTGGGTTGACCCCACCTTCCCGGCATTCCTTCTGGTCATCCACCTTCGGATCTCTATTGACCAAGAGTGCCCCCAACTTCAGACCATTCGAAGAGTCAATTGTCAGTTGAAACTGACCAGCCAAAAATGAAATTACAACCAACCAAACTATGCGCAAACATACAGACCAAAGGGCCCTTTTCCCTTTTATTTCCTTTTACACAGGCTTAAAACCTGTATAGGCACAGTGTCCCTGTTGAATGTACGCACTTGCGTCTGGGTATCCACAGGATGGTTGTTGTCCTCGTAAATTGTACCTTAGGGTCGAGGCTTCCGTTCGCGCCTATTTGTTGCTTATCGCCCTTGATGGATGTCTGACTGTGCATAGTTAGTAGGATGTGATTTCATTAGGGACGGAGGCTAGAAATTAGCCATCTCTGTCGAGGGATGTTTGGTTCTAGCCCGATCTTTTCAGCTTTGTCTCGAGTAAAAGCACTCTGGACCGTGCGAATCAGGAGCACCTCACCACTGGAACGTACACATCCCCAAGGTGCACCTATCCCCAGCAGGGCGCACGCACTCTTAAATGCGTATCAACTGGCATTTGATCCACTTAAAGAGTTGTGCAAAATAAAGTTGTCAGAGGTCATCGAGCTCTTCTTAGTGGCCTCGAAAACAAAAGAAAATTCAGAAAATGACACAAAAAAAATTACTCAGAAAATGAGCATGCATTCCCAAGAAGTGTTGCGACATCAATATTCGCTCCACTCGGGTAAATCATGCTAAAGCAACCTCGAGATTGATGGGTTTGCCCAGAAACTCCGAGCCTTACCTAGGTAAGGGCACCTGTGCCCAATCCAATGGAGCTGTCGATATTCCATAGGATTGGACACAGTTTGAAGGCCTTCGCTTTGTATGCTTCGCATCAATTCCAAAGCATAGATTGATCATCCCGTTTCATGGAGCTGTCTGGTTCAGGTTAACACTCAACATCACAAATCTATAATTTCCCTCAGGAAGTGGACGATATATCGGCTAGCGGGCTTACACTTTCTGTGATCATCGCAGTTATGCCCAGTAATGTCGCAATGCGCTTGGGGACTGTTAGCTTTGAGGTACTGACGATATCCTGAAATGAGAGGGCTTACGTACACTCACCATCACCATGGGTGTTTGAGAATTGAGTTGAACCAGACGGACCCATCAAACGTGCCTTGGACCTCTTCGGATGTCTCTTGTCTTTGGCATCCGATCATTAGTGATCAAATACCAAAGAGGGGCATCTGTAGACACCCAAATTCGGCCCAAGGCCTAATCAATCTGTACTTCGGGAGAAATATACCCCTGTGCTTCCGATGGCACTCCCCTGAACCCTTAGGAACCTACCCAGACCTTTAAGAATCATCAAAAGACCTGTAGATCCATTCCCCCAATCCTTAGAAGTCACCCCTACACCCTAGAATCCCTTCCCAGACCTAACTTAAACCCTTCCGGCAGTTGATGGGAGGAGAGCTATAGAATTTCACATAGACCAGTACCATGGATGAGTCATGCACCATTGGAAAGAGGACTTCTTCAGATTTCCAACGAGCCAAAGATCACCCAATTTGGAGTTACGATTCAAAAGTTATGGCCGATTGAAGTTTCACATAAAATCATAAAAATTTTACTCAGGCGTAGATATTACATACACCCAGCCATTTTTACCCCAAATTACTCAGGCGTATATATTATATACGCTTACCTATTTTGGGGAAAATTTGGCCGGGCGTATATAATAAATACGCCCAGTATAGGTGGGACCCACCACGGGTTCCATCTTCTCAAAACTCCCCTGATTTTGGTGAAAATCATTGTTCCTAAACTGGGCGTATATAATATATACGCCCAGCTTAGCTACAGTAACTGTCATCAGTAGCTCGAATTTCCTCCATCTAGTTTGACCCTTTGACCATCCCCTGGGTTGAGGTGGGTGTCTTGAGATTGGTTGCACCCCCTTTGAGCTTATTGGCAACCCTTAAGTCACCCATGGTCTCACCCCATCATCCGCCATTGAAACCAGTTTCCCAAAACCCTAGGACCTTGAAAACCCAAAAAACCTTAGATGGGGGATTACCTAATTGCTAAACCAATTAGCTCTTAAGTAAGCCCCTAACCCATCCTTTCTCTATAAATAGAGAGGCCTACCTCTTCCTTAAGGGTTGGAAGAAATTGGAGGTTAAGGATTTGGAGCCCAAGAGAGAACCCTAGTGAGAGAAAATGCACACATTTTTCCAGAATTCCAGCATGCTTAGTTCATCCCTTTCGACCCATTTCCACCATTAGATCACTCCCGTTTGCTAAAGTCTAGCGTCTAGCCTCACTCTACACCCCTTACTTTAGTGAATCCTAGCATTAGAACTCATTTTCACACCATTTAAGCCATCGGAAGCACGCCAAAGCGAAGATCTTCCACGATGCAACAAGGGCCCGTGAGCTCCGGCTCACCCCTCTCTTCCTCTACCTTCTTTGTGTCTCCTCCGTCCAAGGATTCAAGCCGTTACGTTGCCAAAATTTCGGTTTGGCTCAAAGTTTGATAGGACCGTATTGCCTTCGAGCAAGGGGAAACTCCGCCCTTTTTATTTTTATTTTTGGCCATAGATAGAGACTGCTACGTGCGGGTTGATCGGGTGCCTAAACCCTTCCCGTTCGATAACCGAAGCCCCTACCCTAGAGCCTTTGGCAAAGACCGGTAAATCAGAGTCATATTTAGCACTTCGGTGCTCAAAATATCGATTTGAAGGTTTCCCGGGTCACCAAAAGCTCCGGGTGGCGACTCTACATTTTATCAGAGGCGAGCGCATCGCCGTGACGGGTTCGAGAGGATCCACGGTCGCACACTCTCCCTATAGCTGCTACTTGCTCAATACCTCCCCCTGAGATCTCTACATCAGCCACCTCTGAGCCTCCACCCACCTCTGTTGGTCCCAGCTCAGTGCCTCCAGCTGTACCCTTTGCACCCTTACTCATCCCTTCCACTTATGCGCCTTTACCTATTGTCAGCTCTGATTTGGCCAATATTTCCATTCCACCATCCTCTCTACCATCCAATCAACCATAAGCCCTGTCACCCCTACCTCCCAACCTCTTCCTGTCCCTACTCCTTTACCCACTCCACCTCCATCTCCTTTAGTAGTGCTTTCCCCTACTAAGGTGGAAGTACCACTCCTTAAACCTTCAACCTGAGATTCCTCAACCCAATAAAGGTAGACCTACCCTTTTTACCTTTCACCTACCCCTTCACCCCACCTGAGTGTCTGGCTGTGGAGGAGGACCTGCCACTTACCCTCATTGTACCATCATCACCACCCCCTGAGCTGCCCATTACCCCTTCCTCCATGGATGACCCTCACCATTGGGCCATTGTCCCATATGGCACCAACACCCTTTCCCCTCTGCCATTCCTTGCCAAATCCATTAAGGCCAACCCCTATGTCCAGGAGGATATGAAGTTCCTAGTAGATGCAGTCATGGTGTTGCAACAGCAGGCCCACCAGCAGGAGATTGAACTAGTTTTGGAGGCTCATAGAACCAAGGAATGGAAGTTGTGGTAGATGGTCCTCAACTCCCTTGACTTGTACATGACCTATAGGACCAAATCTGACATGCTTGCCAGACTGGTAGAGACCCTCTCCCTATACTCTGCCCTGGGTCCCTCAGAACCCAAAGCCCTTTCAATCAGGGAGCCAACCATGTCCCAAGGCTGCACGAGACCTCAGAAGCCAGCTGTAAAAAGAACTAAAGAAGGTGCTGTCAGCACTAAGAAGCTGAAGAAGAAAGAGAATCTCAAGGTGGAGTATGACAAGCTTGCTGCACATAAAGGATGGAAGCCAATGACCATATCTAACTCTGATTCAGATTTTGGTTAGGAATAAATTCTATTTAGGATTTGCTTGTAGTCATTATTTGGTAGTTAGGATTTGTCTTTAATTAGTCAATTTTTGTTTGTGCTGTATATTTTTGTTTTGATTGTACTATTTCTGTTGAAACTTTGTAATTACTTGTGTGCAATAATATCTTTGTTTTGTCAATTCTACTTTGCCTCTTGCTTTCTTTTGTATTTAGCTTTGTTCTTTATGTTTCCCTTGCTATTATATGTCCCTGCTATTTCTTGTTAATATACTTCCAAAGCAGTGAGGACAATGTTCCTCATAGGTTTGGGGGTATGGCAGGTTGTGCCAATGGAATTTAAAAAGAGGAATTTAAAAACTTTTTAAAACTGAATATTGCTGTAGCTCTAACATTGTCATGAAATAAATGTCAGAAATTTTCAAAAATTGATGCTTAGTAAACTTGAAAAGAGAGAAAATAGTGAGGATATTCCCTAGAAATTTGATGGAAGATCATACCCAGTGAGATTTGGGCCTGAATAAAATTTCTTTGAGGAGTGTTTTGGTAATTTTTCTGCTTTAAGGACTGATTGGATCTAGTCTTATTCACTAGAAGTTAGACAAATCCAAATTGAAACAGCTTGACAGCATTCATGACATTGAGGACATGAAGTAGGGCCATCCTTTGGATAATTTGAACTTAAATATTCCCACCTTGGAACTGTCCTTGATGCACACCATTTGCCTTAAAAATCTAAGTTTTTCTTTGATAAAAACCAAAAAAATTGAACCCAAAACCTTAGTGACCTGATGCAGCCCAACCCCATCCTGAGATTTTAGAAGGTGAAGGTGAAAAAGTTGAAGAAGGTAAAGCTGGTTTGATATTTTGTTGAAAGAGAAGGAAACACAGTTGATGGCAGTTGTGGCATTCCAGCCCATAAAAATACAAAAATGTTTGGAAAAATACAAAGGAAAAGCATACAAAAAGAAAAAGAAAAGAAAAACAGGAAATACAAAAATAGAAGAGAAGTCACTTCATTGGATACATTGAAATGAGGATTGAAAATTGATTACTTCAAATCTGAAAATTCAAAGAAGATGAAGATTGTGCTGAAATGAAGAAGGTGTACATGTCACCTCCTTACCTTACTGGTTTCTTAATTTTGAAGCATTCCTTATGCTTTATTCTTCATAAACCTCACCCATAAGCCACATTACAATCCAATAAAAAGACCTTACTGATCTAAAATGGATTAAGCTGTCATGTGGAGATGAGGATTTATTTAATCTATGGTGAAAAGAGTTACAAGATTTTAGAAATCAGAACAATGCCTATGTTCATGCTTGCAGTCCTATTTGAGGATTGTAAATGCTCTTGAGCTATGTGAAATGATGCACCCCTCATGATTATTTTGAGTGCCAGCCCTAGTGAGACTTGGGTCTAACATTGAGTTTGTTGGGGGCATTATCAAAATAAAATTCTCAATTTAATGGTAAGCTTTGCATTAATTTTCATACAAAATACCTTGACATGAGTTGATTGATTGTGAAGGAATTACAGCAAAGTTTTAGTTTTAAACTGCTGATTTTCTGCTGAGAATCCTCTAAAATTGAATGAACAAGGTGTGGAATGAATTTGATTTTTCTTGAATTTTGTTTTTAATATGTTGCATTGATATTAACTGAGTCATTGGAGAAGTTTGTGAGTAACTTCACTGAAAACCTTCAGGAGGCTTCACTCCTCCACTAGGGATCACCTAGGGGTTTAAAAGGCTTGATGCATATGCTAAATGCATCTGTGCTCCCTACAAAAGTGACATTTTTCATTTTCAATAATTATTTTTAATTTCTCCTTTGCTTAGGGACTAGCAAAGCTTAGGTTTGGGAGTGTGTTAAGCAGTGAAAAATACCATTTTTCACCTCCTAACCTGACCTTTGAGTTGACTAATAATGTGTTTTGAGTGTATTTTGTAGATAAGCAATAAATTGTAGTCTTAGTGCAGACATCCATCTACAAAGGCCAAAGAAGTAATCTGCTGCTTAACATGTGCTCATACAACCCAAAGGCCAGCCAATAAAGCAGTCCACAAAGCCTCAGAGCTCCATGGCAATGACATGTGTCCACATGGGCACATATGGGAGCAAGACCAGTTGCATTCAATGAAGGTTGAGCTCCTCAAGAGGAGCCGAGTGTAAGAAAAATGAAAGACAAGACATAAAGATGCGTGCCAGCTGTGGAAGCACAAAGCAGAATAGCTCAAGAGGTTCTGGAAAGAAAACTCAAGTTGTCGACAGGTTCCATGAACCTATCGAGAGGATCAGAGAGTGTACTCCAACATGTCAAGGAGTTAGAAGGTAAAGAAGCCAAGCTGTCGAGAGGTCCTGAGATAAAAGAGTGAAGAGTCTGAGAGGATGACAGATCCCATCAAGAGGTTGGAGGTGCAGCAAAAAATCCTGTCGAGAGGATACCTGTAGGTGTAGGAGAAGTCGAGAGGTCTCAGCTACATCTCGAGAGGTTCAATGGACCCTGTCGAGCAGTGCAAGGCAACCTGTCGACACCTTACCTAAAGCTGCAGCCATTGGCGCGAGGTTGAGAGCAACCCGTCGAGAAACAGACCAACCCGTCGAAACCTCAACTGGAGCTTTACAAAGAGGTCAACAGGATTTTGTATAACCTATCGAGAGGATTGAAGGAGCCTAGATAGAAGGAGGGAATTCACGAGAATTGTTATCAATCCTGTCGACAAGCTCACCAGAACCTGTCGAGAAGTCAAGCAACCTATCGAGAGCCTTCAGCAACCTGTCGACGTGCATACAAAGAGGACTCAGAACCTCTCGAGAGGTTCCCTGAACCTCTCGATAATCAAATTTGGAACTTCTCAGTTTCATTCAAAGCAACTGCCAACTCCAGTGCTTTGTGCACACATTCCAAGGCACGTCAGCAACCCTTGAGGGCATTTTTGGAACATAAATGTGCACAAATGGGAACCCTTCAACTGCATCGTATGTACTTGCCAATTTTGGACCAATGAGGGAAGAGCTTGTAGAAGTAAAATCAACCACATCAGTAGTTGGGAATAACTGACATATTCCTTTGAGCTTGGATTGGCTGAAACAGATCTGAGGGAAGAGTATAAATAGAGAAGGAATTGTACTAACAAGGGATTCAGAAATTGAGAGAACCAAAGCCAATTCGAAATTCCATTTCCCTCCACAAATTCCCTCTCTCATCCTTCTTCCCCCATTCTCTCCTTAGCCAATCATGGTTAGCTAAAACTCTTCAATAGCTAGGGTGAGGTTGAGAGCAGTAAATTGAGAGTTTCAGAGGCTTTGTAAGGGATTGTATGTGACATAAATTGCAGATCTGAGCACAATAGGATTGTAAGTAGTATTATTACAATGTAATTGTAGTTTTTAAAGGTAATTCTGATCTAAATTTCACTTTTTTGTATTTGATTTCCTGGATTAGATTTTCCTGTGGATGCTTGAGCTTGTAGCCTGACACCCACAGTATCTGCAATAGCTTACCTATTCCAATCAAGATCTTTGAATTGGGATAATCTCTGGGATGATCTGTGACCATTCAAGTGGATAGACCATAGCCTTAGGATTGCTTCAATTCTCTGGTTGAGATTAGATTCTTATACCTTACATCTAAGCTTGTAGCCAAATGAAGGATTGTAGCAAATCTGTCCTATGCATTACCTTTGATCCAATTGATTTTCAGTAAAGACCAAAATTCCTAACTATTGCTCTCCACCTTTTGGATTTTATTCTTTTTCTTCATTCCCTTGAATATGAGTTCAATCTATTCTGGATCATTCTGCTTTTGATTTTTGTAGTTCTTAGTAAAGTGACAAATCTTAGGAACCTCTTCTCTTTCCTATTTTGATTTAGTCTAAATTAGGATAGAGTGCCAGATCTATCATAGATCTGGAGATTTACCTCATTTCAAAATATATTTTCCTGTAGACCTACCCTGACTTACCTATTAAAACTTGTTGCAATAGCCCTGGTTCTTGTAGGACTGCTTGCTTACCTTGAGCCCATACCTCTGTACTTTATCTTCTTATTTTGATGTTTTAACCCTTTAATAGTTGTATGGTAAGCAAACCAACAGTGATAGGGCATGCATTGGAGTACGCGTGCTCTGTAGGGCGCACAATCCACTCTTAAGGTGACCCACAGAGGAATAATCCTAGCCCAAATGGACCAATTGCGTGCTAGTTATGGGGCATACAATTGAATTGTGCACACTTGTATGGGTGCGTAATTCAGGGCTTTCCCTGCGCTAAGTCGGGTTCGAACCACAAGGATATTGTTTCAGCCTGCGCTTCGACTATATACTATTATTTCAGTATATAGTCCCCGTATTAGGTTTTAAGTCTCTCAGAGAAGGTGAGTCCTCTCTGAAAAAGATGGGCAAGGTCAAAGGCTGATTGAACAGGTTTGTATACTCCGAGAGGGTAAAATTTGGGTGCCTACACACGGGTTAGTAAGTTCCTCCCCACCTTGGGTCACCAACTTGTATGCATTTTAGGGGTATGCGGCTGCTATAACATACGGTCCTTCGCAGTTTGGCTTCAGTTTTCCTTTAGGGTGAGCATGCTTAGAGGGCATAATTTTCTTCAAGACCAACTCTCCAATTTCAAAAGTTCGCTCGAGAACTTTCTTATCGTAGGCTCTAGCCACTCTCCTTTGATATACTTGCGCATGGTCGGCTGCTCTTAAACGTGTCTCATTGAGTTGTTCTAGCTAGGTGAGCAGAGCAACTCTCCTTTCATCTATAGATAGCTGATCATCAAGCTGGACATGTAGAGATGGTACTTGTATTTCATAAGATAAAATTGCCTCAATCCCATAGTTGAGGATATAAGGAGTTTGGCCAATAGTCGTGTGAATAGAAGTCCTATAGGTCCAGAGTGCTTCAGGTAATCGATCAGGCCAGTCGGCTACATTACTTGTCTCCACTGTTCATTTCAGAATTTAGATTAGTGTTTTGTTCGTGGCCTCTACTTGCCCATTCCATTGGGGGTAGAATGGTGATGAGTGTTGTAAGTTGATGTCGTATCTCTTACACAATCTCTTCGTCTTCTCAACGATGAATTGCAATCCATTATTGGTGATGATCATTCTAGGGACTCTAAACCTTGTGATGATGTTTTGAATAATAAACTTCATGAGTATTGAAACAGTGATTTTAACATATGACTCGACTTCTGCCCATTTGGTGTAGTATCCAGTCACGGTAAGAATGAAGGCATGCTTGTGTGCATTCCCGACTGTGTTTGTGAAGGGTCCAACAATGTAGAAAGCCCACATTGAGAATGGACATGGTGAAACCATGGGATTCAATGCGATTGATAGGGCCTTGATAAGTGCAGCGTGTTCATGGCATTGCCTGCAACACTGGATGTAAACGTGACAATCCCTTGTCATTATAGGCCAGTAGTAGCCTTCTCGTATAATTTTTTTGGAGAGTCTTTGGCTTTCAGCGTGAGCGCTGCAGGCACTGGCGTGCGCTTCCCGGATGATATATTGTCTTTCGACCTCTATGACACACCATAGCAAGACTCCTTTAGTAAAGGCTTCCTTGTACAACACC
This sequence comes from Chloranthus sessilifolius, assembly GCA_021018995.1. Classification (NCBI taxonomy): domain Eukaryota; kingdom Viridiplantae; phylum Streptophyta; class Magnoliopsida; order Chloranthales; family Chloranthaceae; genus Chloranthus; species Chloranthus sessilifolius. The sequence goes on from CM037598.1 coordinate 31,568,177, forward strand.
GCTCCTAGGATGTAGTACCTGGCACATCTATTTCTTATCGTCTTCCGTTCGATTCTCGTTGTGTAGGGAGGGATGTGCCGATATTTCAAAAAATTCTAGATGTTGTAGTACCATGGTTGTCCATCATCGATCGGTGATTACTGAAACCTGAGCTTTGCGACGGTGGCCTCTTTCTTCGCTAGACTTTCTGTGATGGATGCTTCTTCTTGCTTCATGGTCTTCGGGAGGACTAGCAGTTTTGGTTTAACTTTCCATGCCACCTCATGTGCAGGTATAGTCAGCTTCTCGATGATGAATGACTTAGTACTTTGTTCGATTGGTATCTGTATGACTGAATCTAGCATAGCAAACAAGTCTACCAACTCAATCTCTAGTCTTGGGATATGCGTGAAGGAAATCCTCTCAAACTTCTTTATCAGGAACTGAGCAGTCTCTAAGTATGCCATCAATGTTTTTTTTCGTCTTCCATTCTCTGATCACTTATGATATCACAAGTTTGGAGTCCCCAATGATCTTCAACTGCTTGATGCCCAGCTGTAGTGTTGCCTGTAATCGACAATAAAAGCTTCATATTCTGCAACATTGTTAGTGACTGGGAAATAAAGTTAGAAGGCTTTAGGTATGACGACTCCTTTTGGGCTTAATAAGACTATCCCAATGCCCTTTCCTTTCTGATTAAGAGTGTCGTAAAAGTATAAGGTCTATGAAGCTTTGCGGGTTCTTCTTGTTGAACTGAGAGCAGGTCTTCATCCGGAAAGTTAGTGCATACTGGCTCGCTGTCTAGGAGTGGAAGATTTGCGAGGTAAATGGTGATCGCCTGTCCTTTGATCATCTTTTGTGTGACATAGGTGGTGTCAAACTCCTGTAGTAGCATGTGCCATCGAGCAATTTTTTCTTACATTGCAGGCTTTTCGAATATGTACTTCAGGGGATCCATGCATGTAAGTACCATTATTTTATGAGATCCGAAGTAGTGTCATGGTTTCATTGAAGCCCATACTAGTGTTGGGCAAGTCTTCTTCATGGCAGTGTATTTTTGCTCGTACTCGACCATCATTCTGCTGAGGTAGTAGATGGCCTCCTCCTTCTTCCCATCTTTGTCATGCTATCCTAGGATTAACCCCATTTCTTTATCATTGGCTGAGACGTAGAGGATCAAGGACTTTTTGGGGATTGGTGGTGACAATATCGGAGGATTTAAGAGGTACTTCTTGATGTTGTCGAAGGCTTGCTGACATTGGTCATCCCATATATACTCGGCACCTCCTTTAAGTAGTCTGTAGAAAGGTCGCATCTATCTGATTGCTGGGAGATGAATCTCCTGATGAATTGTAGTATTCCTATCATGCCTCATAGTTCTTTGATGTTGCTGGGAGGTGGCATTTCGAGAATGTCTTTGACTTTCACTGGATCGACTTCGATCCCTCGCTTACTGACTATGAATCCTAGTACCTTTTCGGAGGCTACTCCCTTTCAACACACATTTATTTGGATTCATCTTTAGTTGATACTTCCCATATCATTCTAACACCAGTCGGAGTGCTTCGACATGTCTTGCACAGGTTTGAGATTTCACCAATATATCATCGACGTAGACTTCTACACACTTGTGCATGATGTTGTGGAATATAGCCATCATGACGAGTTAGTACGTGGCTCCTGTGTTCTTGAGGCCGAATGGCATGACGACATAGCAGTAAGTTCCCCATGGCATAGTGAACGATGTCTTCTCTTGGTTGAATTCTGCTAGTCTATTTCAGTTGTATCCAGAGAAGCCATCCCTAAAGGATAACGTCTCATGTCCAACAGTGTTATCGACCAGAGTGTCAATGTGACGTAGAGGGAAGTCATCTTTTGTGTATGCCTGGTTAAGGTTTTGGAAGTCGATGCACACCCGTAGTCTACCATCCTTCTTAGAGATAGGTACTATATTCGCAACTTAGGGTAGAGGATGACTCGGATGAATTTTGCTTTATGCAGCTTGTCGACTTCTTCTTTTACTTATAGCTCTATTTGTGGGTGCATTCTTCTCAGTTTCTGTTTGACAAGTTTCACCTTGGGGTCTAGGACTAGACGATGTTCTACTAAGCATGGTTCTAGACCAGACATGTCATTATAGGACCATGCGAAGGAGCTAAGGTGATCTTGAAGGACTTGAATAATCTATTATTGTTCCTTGGGGCTAAGCGTTGCACTGATTAGGAGCTTCTTGGGCTTCTCTTCTGCGCCGAAGTTGATTTATTCTATAGGTTCCATAGTGGCTTGAGTTTGCTCGTTGAAGCATTTGATGACCTGTTGGAAGTCCTATGTTTCCTCAGTAACTGGTCATTCTCCTTCATCATCAATTAGTTCATAGACAGTAAGATTATTATGCTAGGGGTTAGTTTTGCGAGAGGTAACTCTTCATCGACACAATTGATGACTGTGACATCCTTAGTGAGGTGAAAATCAAGGCTATTAATCCTCCTCTCAAAGTTGTAGAGTATCTGCTTGGGTATGATTACTGGCTTGCTTTTTCGTTGAGACATTGTGCACTCTCGCGAGGGTGTAGTAGTAAGGTTGCGTCGGGCAGGATCAAGGTGTGGCTCTGTGGTGTTGAAAGTAGCGGCACAACTTTGTGCAGGTATATCAGTTATTACTTCCTTGACTTTGTCGGCGTAACCATTACTTGTTGCCTTAAGAGAAAAGTCTCTTTATTTGTCGATAAATGGGTGTGGGATGAAAGGTTCCCGCTCTTTTTTGAAATTTTCTAATTTTTTTTTGGGTTTTTAATTTTTAAATTTTTAGGGGTTTTGGGGTTTTCTATTTTTTAATTTTTGATAATAAATATGATACAAGTCAATTTCCTGAAGAGGAATCGACAGGGATGCTTTTTCTAGTTGAGGGAGCGTGGCGGTTGCTGGAGTCATTTGTGCTAGCCTTCAAATGACGTGGATCTATTTAGAATTTAGCATTTTTTTGTAGTATTCATCTGGTGTGATCTTCTAGATGAGCGATGAAGGCGACGGTCCGGTTGATGGTTCAACTTCTTCTATTACCCGGATCGCTTGATCTTCAAAGAACAGCTAGAGATTCTCGGGCTCTTCTCCTACGGATAAGTCTGGCTAATCACCCTCTAAGCTTGTGGATTCTTCTCCTTGGGATTCACAGTATGTTAGGCGCATACTTGACAGCGTGGTTGGGTAAGGCTGGGAGATGAAGGGATATCCCCATGGGCACTCCCATCTTGAGAGTATCTTCTCAGAGTCTGGGTATGGATAGAGTCAGAATCTTTGTGTCAGGGTTCGTCCTTGTCTTTGAATAATCTTTAGAGGTCCTCACTTAGTTGTTCTTCCATCTCGAGAGCGGGGAGGTCTAACCAGTAATCCTCATCATCGCTTGGTAGTTGATGCCATTCTTCCTCTAAGGATCTCTAAAAAATTTGAAGCAGCGGTAAGTCAGGCTGTTGGGGGTCATTGAGTGTCAGTTCTTCTTCAACTTCTATAGTTGCAATTTGGAAGTCCTCTTCGTCTGTTGATACCCAATCTTCGATGAATGGTTCAGGTTCTAGAGACTTCTATTTTTCTGTAACAGAGGGTTCCTCAGTCCCGAATAATGGTCTGACTCCCTCGAGTGGTTTATCCATGTCATCATTTTGGTTTAAGGCTATAAGATTAGTGAAAGCTTTAGCCATCTATTCAATTTTCATTATCTATGGGTTGGTGAGGGATTCCCCTCACTTTGGCTCATCGACCTTCTCGGTGGTTCCGTAGACCAAATGATCATAGAGTGATCATTTGGGTGAAGTCACGAAGGCGTCAGTTTCCTTCCCATTTGATCGGTATCTTACACAGGTGAGCTTGCGAACCTTCTTTGGGACCATAGAGCCTATTCACCCTTGGTTATTCTTGTTGAGCCCTGTGTGCGGGATGTATCCTAGTTGGTACATGAGATCCCATCCCTTCATTGCAGTTGGGTTTCTGTCATATAGTCGTGTGAGGTTAGGACCAGTCGCTCTCTTTGTCAGTCTTTGTTGACTGGTTGGAGGAGACCATGGATGGCTGACTTCTGCTATCGATGTATCATCGAGTGTTTCTATTTTCCTGATGTGTCTAGTGCACAACATTGAATCAAGGGTCGTCGGAATGCTCGCGGCATAGTCAGTATCCATATTCTCCAAGGTTGCGTCGGCATACTCCCTGATGATAGCGTCTTCGTGGGGGAACTTGATGCATTGGTGATATGTGGATGTAACAGCCTTATAGATTTCAACCACTTTATTCCTAGGATCAGGTTGTAAGTACTGGAGGAATCTGAAACATGAAATGTGATAGCTTTGGTTACCGGCCTGAGATGGACTTGTAGCTTGATAGTTCCTTTGATGAAGCGCTGAGAACCGTCATATGCGATGAGGGACAATGATGAAGGTCTTATGTTCTGTTCCATATACTCGAGGGTCTTGAGCATCTTCATTGGACATGTGTTAGTCTTGCACCTGTATCGACTAATACGTGAAGAACTAAGAACCCTTTGACTATTATCGTTAAGTATATAGGGGCTAAACTTCCTCATAATGATTCCTTCGACATATTAGCATTTGTAAAGGTAAGCGCTGGAGGTTGTGCCATGACTGAAGTGATCTTGTGCAGCTCATCCAAAATGGTGTTTGCGTCTACACATGTCTCGGCTAGCACCTTCATTAATAGTTGGTAATGCTCAGGCAACTTCCTGATGAGTTCAAGTATCAATATCTGGGCAGGAACTTTCTAAAGGTGTCGTAGGAGGTCATACTCCTAACCTGATTCTAGTGCTAGCTCTTTACTTGATATGTGTGCTTTGTGCCCAGCTGGTTGAGGTGGCTGAGGTACGGGAACTGGGGGTGGAGGAATTACATGAAGCAAGAGGAGGAAAATTTACTTCTTTATCTCTTGTTATCCTCCCTGGTGGCTGAGTGCTCACATTTTGTGTCTCTCGGGGGAACAGCGGTGATGGATAGTTGGTCCCTTACTTGAGGACTGGGTAGGTTGGTTGTTGATCCTTGAGCCATGCTGTGACTTGTGTTGACGAGCTTCCTAAAACATTTCTCACAAACGGGGTGAAATTTGAGGAAGGGATGCGTACCGAGTGACACCATTCCACGGAGGGAGGTATTGAGTGTAGTCTTCCACTTCTAAAAAGGCAGAGATCAGTGCCTCCCCCTTGCTTGGTTCCACATCTTGCTGTCTTGCTTCAGTACTTGGTTCGTATTCAGCTGTTATCTCAAATTCTTGATCTAGCATACCGTCGATCCGTGGTAAGTCTTGAGAGGCAGTTCCATCGGCTTCAGATTCTGAGTCAAAGAGGGGAAGCAGTGATGGAGCTGGTTCTGGGTTCAAGGGAGTCGAGGCCTCCGGTGGCAGTCTTTGATGATTAGGTCTCTGGGCCTTGAATGACTGGACTCGTATTCGGGTGAAGTTTGGATACAACGGAGGGTTTGGTGGTTCGATTCGAGTTATGAAAGTCGATGGATGTGGTTGAATGGTTGGGAGTCTTAGAGGCTTGATTGGGTTTACCAGGGTGTTTGGCGGATCTATGCCAGTGATCAAGGTCGAGGGGTGAACAATTAATCGGCTGGGGAGGTCAACCATGGTGATGTGGGAGACCGGTCCCTAATTGTGGTTGGGCATCAGATTATTGATGATTCCTAGGTTTTGCAGAGGCTGACTATTATTTTGATTGGAATTTTAGAGGGCTTCCCAATCAATCTGATTTTGATCATTCATGTCATAGATCACGTCCCGCAAGACCCAGCAATCTTCCAGATTATGTCCTGCGAACCAATGGAAGGCACAGAACTTGTTGTACTCAAGGTGTGCTGGGCAAGGGCGTGGTCATTCCGACGAGAATCTAATTAGGTTCTGGTTGCTGAGGAGATGAAAGATGTTAGGGATGATATTGGGTAATGGAGGGTAGTGCTCATGTTTTGACTAGTAAGGGGGTCTGGCCTGTTGGTTGAAGTTCTGTGGTGGTGATATGTTGATATAATTCGGAGGATTAGTCATCCGACTTTGAGCTGTATTCTGGTTTTGGTTCTGATAAGTGTTCTAGTTTTCGTATTGATTACGGTTCTAGTACTGATTTGGATTATTGTTGGGATATCATTGTTGACCCTGATTTTCGTATTGGTTTTGATCGGGATTCCTCACCTGGAAGTTCTCGCTTCTGAAGTTATGTCCTTGATTAGTGACCATGTTGACTTGCTCAAAGCCTGCATTCTTCTTATTATTCTTCATCTTGGAATCGCTAGAAGAGGTTCCTTTTGATGCTATTATTGATAAGGAGAGGTCTCCGTTCTTGATGTGTCATTGTATGTGAGAGGCGCACAAGTGGAGGGTAGCAAAATCAGGACAGTCGCTTATGAAAAGAGCGCTTCGAAGGGGCTCTTTGACGTTATCGATAATGATATCCATGGGCGTCCTTCTCTTTCATCTGGCTTCCAGTCCGAGCAGCGAGTTTTCTCCACCGATTTATGAAGCCTGTGAACTCCTCATCGGGGTCTTGCTTCATCGTCATTAAGTCGCTAAGACTGACTGCCTCCTGTATCAGGCGCTTGTACTGGTCTAGGAACTGGCTGGCTAAATCATTGAATGTATCAATTTTGTGAAGTAGCAAGCTCGCGAACAAGTCGAGACCTTCTCCTTTTAGTTACCTCTGGAAATAGTGGATGAGAAGCCCTTAATTGTCGCAAATGGACTGATAGTCGTTGCAGAATAATGCCAGATGATGGTTCGAATATTTGATGCTGCTATATTTGCTAAACTTTGGAGGCTTGAAACCTACAGGTAAGTTAAATTCGAGGTCCCGAGAAAACTTTTCAAATTTGAATGAAAATCCAGGACTTTCTCTCTTAGCCATGTAATCGTCTAGGACCCGAGTGAGGTCCTCCATTGTTATACTAACATCTTGTTTGGTTGTTTAAGGATGAGTTTGATCTTGATGATTGTTGCTGAAGAGGGTGCGAGCGGACTGCCTTGGCGGAGACATACGAGGCAATATAGTGCTCGGAGTGGGTGGTGATATATCTTGTTGTTCCTGGTCCTCCCAACTCTGTCGTTCTTCCATCACCTTGTACATGGCAGTCAGGCTTTGGTGTTGTTCTTGAGCATCTTTTCCTCCTTTGTTTATTGTACTGATGTTCAGGTCTATGAGTTGTTGGGCAATGAAGCTTTGCCCGATGCCGCTCTCTCTCCTTCCATCATTGTTACTAGTGTCGGAAGGAGTGAAAGGTATTTTCTGGTCTTCACCCACAATGTTGATCTTCGGGTGATTTCGAACGAAGTCGTAGGACGGTCCATCGTCGTATGCAGGGTTATTGTGAAGGCCCCACAAAGGGGGGTCCTGATTTCTAGGAATTAGTTTACGAATCCCAAACATCTTCACTCTTTAAGGGAGTGCTACAATTTTTGGTGATATTCGTGTGGGTGTGTGCAGGAAAGTGATAAGAGCGGGAAAATAAAAGTGGGAAAATAAAACTAAACAAATTAAGACTACTCTAACAAAAGGAGTCCCATCGCGATCGCCAGATTGTTGGTACGCACTTTTTCTGGGTTCCTTTCGGTCCCCGGAATAAGTGGCCTAATTCGATCCACGTGGAATCTGGCAGAAGCGATAGAATAATGAACTAAGAAATATTAAATGTTGAAAAGGAAGAGGCAAATTCTAAATGAAGAATAACTGAGTTGATGCGATCGCCGACTACATATATTTATTAACGGTGCAACACGTCACTGATCACATGCGGAGATGCGAGCTAACTCCTTTACTGAACGTCGGCCCGCCAACTTCAGGAGCTATGAGTAGCCTAAAGTCTATCTAGTTTGGTTTCCTATTCCAGCTAATCCTATCTAAAAAAAAGGGGGAGTGGCCCACTATGCTAAGGAGGTGTGCAACCGCGGGATTCATGACGATCCCGTCGTGGCAATGTGCTCGCTTGCAAAAAATATAGAGTCACCACCCGGAGCTTTTGGTGTCCCGGGATACCTATATCATTTCATAAGCACCGAAGTGCTAAAAATGTGACTCTGAATTCGGTCCACACCAAAGGCTCTTAGGTAAGGGCTTCGGTTATCGATTGGGAAGGAGTTAGGCACCCAATTAACCTGCTTAACGTGGTCTCTACTAATGGCCAAAAAAAAAATAAAGTAAAAGAAAAGAAAATGGCTTCCTCTTGCCCAAAAGGGCTTAAAATCCTATTTGTGCCCCTCCGTCCCTACCGCAAATTCGGCGGCGTAATGGTGCAAATGGAAGGATGAGAAGAGCCAAAAGAGATAGGAGAAGAAAGGGGAGAGCCGGAGACCTCGGGCCCTTGTAGCACCGTAGGAGAGCCTTGCATGATTTGCTTTAGATGAGCTTTTGAAGGCTTGAATGGTGGAAAGAGGGGTTCTAACCACTAAGGCTTACTAGCTAAGAAGTAGAGAAGGGAGGCAAATGGATAGCACACACCTAACCTAGAGGGTTTTTAGGAAAGGTAAGGCATGGAATGAGGTTTTGAAATTCTGAAATTTGTATGAGCAATGGTGCACCAAAGAGAGAAAAATCTTCTCACTTTAAGCTCTTTCTCTTTTAGGCAAAAATTCTCAACCTTTAATCCAAGGGGAGGGGGGCTCTATTTATAGGAAAAGGGTGGGTTAGGATGCTACATAGAAGCTAATTAGGATTAGCAATTAGGTAATGGGCAATCTAAGGTTTATGGGGTTTTCTAGAGCTTGGAGAAGAGGGATTTTGGTTTAATGGCAGATGATAGGGTGGTGACTTGAATGGCAAAAGGGAGATAACCTAAGCTAATAGGGTCCCTAGGGTCCTAAAGAAACACACCCCAGACTTTGGGATGGTCCACAAGTCAAACCTCCAATGTCAATTTTGGCCATTTTTTGAAGGAAAACCAGGCCCAAACTGTTGGAAGTTGAAGACCCGCAGCGGCCCAGTCCGGTTTCGCAATTCCCTGCATAAATCCGCGATCTTCATTTCGCCATAACTTTTGATGTATAACTCTGATTGAGGCAATTTTTGGCTTGTTGGAAAGCTGGGGAAGTCCTCTTTCTAATAATATAAACTTAGATTTAGAAGAGGTTTGTGTAATTTTTAACATTGCTCTCTTTAACCACTTCTCTGGAGGGTTCGAAACTAGCTCTATGGGTCCGATTTTGCAATTTCCTACACAAATCTGTGATCTTCATTTCGCCATAACTTTTGATGTACAACTCCAAATTAGGAGATTCTTAGTTTGTTGGAAAGATAAGAAGATCTACTTTCCAATGATATATGCCTTAGGTTGGGTAACTATCTATAAAAACTTTGGTACTCCTCTTTCTAACTGCTATTTACTGGGGTTTGAATTGTGCCCGAGAAGGGTTCTAATAGGTCTGGGAAGGCTATGATTGATTCATAAGGATTCGAAATGATTTCTAAGGGTTTTAGGATGATTCCTAAGGATCTGGAAGGATTTTATATATGTCATCAAAAGCTCGAAAGCGCACCTTTCTCGAAATGTATTTCGATCGGACCTTGGGCCAAATTTGGGTGTCTATATATGCCCCTCTTTGGTATCCGATCACTAATGATCGAATGCCAAAGAAAGAGACATCCGAAGAGGCCCAAGGCATTACTGATGGGTCTGCTGTATTTAGAACAAACTTCAAACATCAGATGAGTAACATGGTGAGAAGACGAAAACCCTGGATGCCAGGCTAAACATTCGTTTCTCAAGGTAATCGGTCCCCAAGCGCTTACCGATATTACTAGGCATAACCGAGGTGAAATGAGTTGCGAAAGCCTAATAGCTGGGAAAAACATTCGCTTCTCGAGTTACAAAAGCCCGTTAGTCAAGAAAAACATCCGCTTCTCGAGATGATTTGAAGGTGATTGATGTTCGAGATTCATTTTGAATACAACATCTTCGTAAGTAAGAGGGGTGATCGACCCACTTTCAAAGATAGGCGCAACGCAAAAATACACAAGGCTCCACAGTTTGCGTCCAATCCTACGAGACATTTGATTGCCGCATCTGACTGTTCACGGGTGCCCCTACTAAAAGTAGGGTTCGAGATCTTTGGGCGAACCCATCGATCCCGAAGTTTATTTAGCATGCCTACCCGAGCAAAGTGAATAGATGTTACAACGCTTTTTGGGGAGGACATGCCATTTTCGAAGATGTGCCCCGGATCAACATGACATAGAGCACCCAGCTTGAACTACCTTAAACTGATCCGACCAAATATTAGGCATCTCTCAAAAGGGACATCCAATCCTGATCTCTGCAAATAATGATCATAAACAGCATTCAACTATACATAAACATGCACCCATCAGGGGTGATAAGCAATAACAAAAGGCAATAGAAGCCCTGACCCAGACCTGCCCGGGTATAATTTATGGGAACAAACGACCATCATACGGATACCCAAATGCATGGCGTACACTTTATAGGGATACCGCTACCCATACAGATTTTAAGCCTGTAGAAAAAAAAGGGAAAATGAACCCTTCTGGATGCATAGTTGCACATAGTTTGATTCATACGTAATCTCATTCTCAACAGGTTGGTCTCAACCAATGATTGACCTTTTCCAACGGAGAATCTGGAGCTTAAGATACTTAAGTTCATATGAATCCGAAATAGAACACTTAGCTGGAAGATATAGCAGTGGAGCCAACCTGGTCAAAACATTGACCGTTTGATCAGGATTGACACCGTTGCTCCTACTTTAGAGTAGGATCCAGGATCCATGGCGTACTTTAAACTTAGGACGTTACTATAGCATAGTGGTCTTGCTGATAAAATATCAATATTTTACCGCATCGGAACATGCATGTGCGTAGCTCTATGGGGAAGCACAGATTTATTCTTTTTTTTTTCAAAATAATTTTCTCTTTTTTTTTAATAGACCTAACGTCAATGGTGAGATGCTTCATCTGATTTGTCCATCACTGAGAAGTTGCCCGCTTCAAGGCTTTGGACCGTGTGATGTTCCTACATATTCTCGAGAAAATGTCAGTCCCTTTTTTGTTTATGAAAGTAACAAATGCATCCTAATTAACAGAAGGAGAAATAAACCTTTACCTATATTTTTTCATTTTCAAGGTTTATATATATTTTTTGGATTTTTATTTTGAAAGATTTTTTTGTTATTTTTCTTTATTTTTGACATAGAAGTACGATGTTGTAACTATATACATGAGAAAGAGTAGAATTTTTTTTAGATTTTTCTTTTTCAAAGATTTTTTGTTATTTTTCTTCATTTTTTGAAATGGAGGTACAATGCCATACATGTGGAAAAGAGTAGAAACATATACAATTTTTTGTATTTAGATTTTTCTTGATTTTTTTATTCTTTTCTCTTTTTTTGGCTTTTCTTTCTTTTTTTTTGGTGTGGTGCCTCAATCACCGAGTGAGATCTCGGGCCCCCTTTTGAGCATGATCGAACCCCCTTTAAGTAGTCGGATCTTGGGTGAGTTTCAACAGCTTTACCAAGACTGGAATGTCAATTCCTTCGGATTGAGTCAAACCTTTCTCCTTACCTTGGGTCATACGTTTGACAAAACAGTTTCACAAAGATAATTCTGGTCGGGACCCGATTCGAACTAGCATGAGCGGCCCAGTCGAAAAAGAGTATCCAAGAGAGTAACCAAGAGGGCTGCTCAAGCATCAATCCTCTCAATCAGTCCAAACCTGTCTTCATTTCTTTTTTTTCATCTTTTTTTTTTATATTTTGTCTCCTTCTTTACCCGTGGTGCCCTTTCGGGTTTTCACCACATCCATGGGTTTAGCTCTCTTACCCCAAGTGCCCTTTCGGGTTTTCACCTGGTCCGCACAAGCTCGTTCTTTTTACCTGTAATGCCCTTTCAGGTTTTCACCATGTCCATCTTGCTTTGAGCTTATATTTTTATTTTATTTTTTATTTTTTTATTTTTTTCATTTCCTTTTTTTCAAAAGCCACAACATAAACGTCGATTCCGTCATAGCCAGCCAGATAGGGTTCTTGTGTCGTCTCACAACTCGGTTTGTGTTGACTTAACAGATATTATGTAAAGACCCGTATTTTGAACCCGAGTTAGACTGACCCTGTATGTGTATTCGGCTCGGCAACCGACGTCACCATTTGTTTTGGATTTTTATCTATATGTGATTGTGCGGACAGATTTTAATTTAGAGCCCATTTGGACCCTCGTGCGAAAGTTGTGCACTGACCTCGGTGTAGCCGCTCAACACCGGACTTGAGTTTTAAAATTAGAAGTGTATAATACATAAGATGTGTGTGTGTTTTACTTGTGAGCAATCCTATTATAAGAAGGAATTGCATTCCCGTATTATACTAGGTTTTGTTAAGAGAGGATAGTTACCCAACCGTGTGAAACTCCTTCTCTCTTCTTCAATCATCGTAGGAGATCTGTTTAGAAAACCTCCTTCTCTAGAACCCTCTTTGTTGAAAGCACTTAAATCTTAGAAAGAACTTGAATCAACCTTGGATTCGTAGTTGGTTATTGGGAGAGGTTGAGATCATTGGGGGCGTGTTGGAGTTGTCTCTGTGAACTCGTGGGATCGATCGCGGCGCGAATCGTTGAGGAAACCCGTCGGTTTCGTTCCGAAGCTCCATTCGCGTGACTCATTTCTAATCTAGGAATCCTTAGATTAAAGGTACGTTTTAATTAAACTTTTTGATTAAATCATTAGATTAGCCATGGGTTTTGCTTTGGAATGTATGGGTTTCGATTCGGGTGAAAACCAGCGAAATCGCGTCGCTGTAGCTCGCTCGAACGAGCTATTATCATCGCTCGAGCGAGGTATCACCGAACTCCGATATTGCCTTAGTATTTTAGTCATAACTTTTTATCCCGAACTTTGATTGAGACAATTCTTTTTGCGTTGGAAGGCTAATAGAAAAATCTACAACTTTTATGTTTTGACCAACTCATGGATCAATCATCTTGATGGTCACAAAAATATGAGAATGTTACGTCAAATCGCTCGAGCAAGCTATTATCATCGCTCGAGCGAGGTATCACCGAACTCCGACATTGCCTTAGTATTTTAGTCATAACGTTTTATCCCGAACTCCGATTGAGACGATTCATTTTGCGTTGGAAAGCTAATAGAAAAATCTACAACTTTCATGTTTTGACCAACTCATGGATCAATCGTCTTGATGGTCAAAAAAATATGAGAATGTTACATCAAATCGCTTGAGCAAGCTATTATCATCGCTCGAGCGAGGTATCACCGAACTCCGATATTGCCTTAGTATTTTAGTGATAAAATTTTATCCCAAACTCCGATTGAGACGATTCGTTTTGCGTTGGAAAGCTAATAGAAATATCTACAACTTTTATGTTTTGACCAACTCATGGATCAATCGTCTTGATAGTCCAAAATATATGAGAATGTTACGTCAAATTCTAGGATTGGCACAACTTGCCTGTTTTGACTTGTTTTTGAGGAAACGCTTAAATAGGTCTATATTATTAGTAATTAGAGTTTATCTTAATACATGAACGTATATTGTGATGTAGATTGAGGGCGAGAGGCCATCAATAGGACCTTGCTTGACTTCGCATAACTCCGAGTTTTAGGTAGGAGAATCTCATCTTTACAGTATTTTATTTTAATTCGCATGGATATTTGAATTAAAATCTTTAAACTTGCATATGCCATTGAAATCACATCTGTAAATTGAAATTGATATGAATGACTGAAAATCTAAATCTACCTGAATCCTGAAACCTGAATCTGCTTAAGCTCTGAAAATCTGAAATCAAGAACCTGAACTATGTATAAGAGACTTGCATCTGATTTATATTAGTATCTGCATTTGTTTTATGATTGACCTGAACGACCCTCAAAATTCTGAACAATTTCACGCACAAGTTTCCCTCATTACGTAGGGGCTTGTTGCATCCTGAAAAAGGGTTCATGAACGACGATGGTAGGTAGGGGTTCCCATCGGCTATATTCCTGCTCTCGAGATATAGTTTACTCGGGAGGTATTTTAAGTTGAGGATTAAGTCATAAATTACTGAACTTTGCATATAGAAGTTAGAGAAACTAAGACACTGAACACCGTGATCTGTTTGAAACTGTTTTCACACATTTAGAAATAAATCTTACATATGATTTTCGCACCTAAATTCAGTTTATTATCTGCTTATATGTTTGACAAGCTATATTCCGATATTTATTTTGAAACCATGTTAGTTAAAGTAAAATGCCGTAGATGTCTTTCTTCTACTGAGCTTTGTTGGTTAGCTCACTCCGACTATATGTCACAGGTTCAGGTACTGACGTGGCTATTCAGGGCTGTGAGACTGATCCTGACTACGTGCCTGAGGAAGAGCTTGAGGTTCCTCCTGAGGAGTTTTTCCCAGTATAGAACTTACTGATTTTGTTATTTGTGGTGAGAGTTAGACTTGAATTTGTGGGCCCATTTTAGTTGGATACCATAGTTTTATATTTGACGTTGATTTCTGTTATGAGCCATGTTTCGATGATGGTCGGCCATCATCGGTGGTTCTTTACTTTTAATTACTTCCGCATTTATTTTAGCTATGGATATTTATTACGCTTTACTCTGATATGTGCCCTGTTTGTCCGACTTATCGTTTATTCGATAGGTTGGCGAACCGGCCTTTCCTATACCTGAGGGATTGGAAAAGTCAGGTCGTGACATATTATGACTGCTTGTGAACCTAAAAAGAGGTCTTTCTTCAGGGTGTAGCTTGGCCATGGGTTTGGTTAGGATTTGAAGGTATGATGGGCTAAAAGGGTTTCCTTGATATGGCTTCAGTTTTCTCAACATACTTTCTTCCTTAGGGGCTTTATTGTACATGCTCCATGATTCTTCTCTCTTTTTTTTTTCTTTTTTTTTTTCTTGATTTATTTCAGGCAATATCTTTTTGAGTTTTTACTTTTCCGATTTTTTTGGATGTCGATGGGAACTTTACTTCCCTTTTTTTTATATGTACGCACATTTTTTTTGGGGGAAGGGGTTCATTGAAAGAAAGGCTCGGGCTCAAATTGGGTAGCAAAGGATATCATCATTTTTAGGGATGCTTTTTTTTTGCTACTGTGCTTAGAATGATGGCCTCTTTTGAGTGATTCTTAAGCAGTCATGCTTCTATTTCACCAATACTTACCCTATCGCAATAGACTAAGAGTAGAACCGTCGAATGTATCCAGCGTTGATGGGCTTAGGAAGATGATCTCCGTCCATGGTTGCGAGGCGGATGGCATATCCCGGTAGCACTTCTCAAACGATGTAAGGTCCTTCCTAGTTTGGCTTGAACTTGCCTCTCGGATCGGTATGGAGGGATGAGAAGATTTTCTTCAACACAGTGTCTCCTACTTTTAGATCTCAACCGCGGACACATTTATTATAAGCGCATGCGATTCACCCGTGGTAAACTTGAGTGTGGCACAAGGCTAGGAGTCTCTTCTCGTCTAATAAGTTCAACTGTTCGAACCGAGATCTCTCTCTTTCTGCTTCGGGTAAGCCTGATTTCATAAGGATTCAGAGCGAGGGTACTTCAACCTCAACCGGTAGGACTGCCTCGGTTTCATACACAAGGGAGAATAGTGTTGCCCCTGTAGCGGTACATATCGATTTTCTGTAGGCCCATAAAGTAAATGGCAACATTTCATTCCAATCTTGATAGGTGACGACCATTTTCTCTAGGATATGGATGATTGTCTTATTCGCAGCTTTCACGGCTCCATTAGTTTGAGGCCGATAAGGTGACGAGCGATGGTGCTTGATTTTGTATTGCTTGCAGAAGGCTAGGATGCACTTATTCGCAAAATTGGTGCCATTATCTGTGATGATATCTTTGGGTACTCCAAATCGGCACACAATATTACTCTTGAGGAACTTCTCAACGTGACTGGTCGTGATGTTGGCATATGATGCCGCTTCTACCCATTTGGTGAAGTATTCAATGGCGACGAGGATGAACCAATGTCCATTTGATGCTTTTGGATTAATCATTCTGAGACATCAAGTCCCCAGGTGGTAAATGACCAAGGGGTGGTCATGCAGTAAAGATCGATGGCAGGAGCGTGTAACAGACTGGAGTGTTTTTTACACTTGTAGCATTTCTGAACATGTTTTCAGCAATCCGATTCCATAGTGGTCCAAAAGTATCCCTGCCGCAGAATTTTCTTAGCAAGTATGTGACTGCTGGCGTGGGCTCCGCATACTCCTTCATGGATCTCCTTCATGATATTGGTTGCTTCACTTTCTGTAAGGTACCTGAGTAAGATGTTATTATATGATCGCTTGTAAAGGCATTCCCCACAAATGGCATAGCCTACTGCTAGACGTTGGATGGTTCATCGATCTGTCTTGGATGTACCCTCAGGCAAGGTTAGGGTCTCAAGGAAGTTCTTGATATCTGAGAACAAAGGTGGCTCATCATCAGGCTTTGCAAGTTCCTCAATCGGGAGGCAGAAGGCTGGCTCATTCCTCTGCTCGATCATGATCGGTTTCATCTCAGCACCATACGAGATTTCTATCATTGATGCCAACATCGCTAGTGTGTCGGCGAAGCGATTCCTTATTCGGGGGACATATGAGAATGTCACGTCTTAAAAGCAAGCTATCAGATCCTCGAGGTGCTCATGGTAAGGGATCAGTTTCTCATCTTTCATCTTCCAACCTCTATTTGTTTGGCATATGATCAATTGTGAATCGCCAAATACTCAGAGGTGAGTTACATTCAAATCGAGAGCCGCCTGCAAATGGGTACGTGGGATCCCTTCGGCGAAATCAGAATTTTTCCAACTCCCTGACCTTCAGCATTAGCTGCCCCGTCAAAGTGCATTACCTAAGAATCTTCTGCTTCTTCTGTATCGTCTTCTGTCATAAAAAGGATGTCCTCATTAGGGAATTTAGTTCTCAAAGGCTCATAATCTGGAAAAGGATTGTCGGCAAGATGATTGGCGAGTGCCTACCCCTTAATCAACTTCTGAGTAACGTACGTGATGTCGAACTCAGATAATAAAAGCTGCCATTGTGCGGTTCGCTCAGTGAGAGCTGGCTTCTCGAATAGGTATTTCAACGAATCCATGCGGGCTAGGAGTAGCACGGCCTAAGATAGTAAGTAATGGCGGAGCCTCTGAGTAGCCTATACAAGAGCTAGGCATGCTTTCTCTAGATGAGAATAGTGCATTTTATAATCAGTAAACTTCTTACTCAGATAGTAAATGGCCTGCTCTCTTCTTCCTGTCTCGTCATGCTACCCTAAGACACATCCCATCGAAACTTTCATCGTGGGGAGATACATCAAGAGTGGTCTCCCTGGCTCAGGTGGCTCCAACACAGGTGGGTTGAGGAGGTAGCTTTTGATTTTATCGAACGCGGCCTGACAGTCATCATTCCATTCAACAGGTGAGTTCTTCCTTAGTAGCTTGAAGATCGGCGTGCAGATGGGAGTTAGCTGTGTAATGAATCGACTGATATATTGTATTCTTCCCACGAACCCTCTGAGTTATTTCTCGGTAGATGGTGGCGGCATTTCAGTGACAACTTTGACTTTAACTGGGACGACCTTAATCCCTCTCCTACTGACGATGAACCCCAATAGATTTCCGGACATAGCGCCAAAAGTGCACTTCTATGGATTCAGACGTAACCTATACTTTCTCAGCCTCTCAAATACCTTATGAAGGTTTACCAAGTGATCGCTTCGCTCTGATGACTTGGCTATCATATCATCAACATATACTTCAATTTCTCGGTGCATCATGTCGTGAAATAGCGCAGATAGCTCTTTGGTATATTACACAGACATTCTTTAGCCCAAACGGCATGACTTTGTAGCATAAGGTTCCCCAAGGAGTGATAAACGTCATCTTCTTTCGATCTACTTCTACCATCTTAATCTGATTATATCCTAAAAATCCATCCATGAAAGAAAGCATTCCGTGCTTGGCAGTATTATCGACCAAGATGTCGATATGCGAGAGTGGGAAATTGTCCTTCGGGCTCACCCTATTCAATTTTGGAAGTTGATGTACATGCGGACCTTTCCATCCTTCTTCGACACCAGCACAATATTGGTTAGCCACTGCGAGTACTTGAATACTAGGAGAAACCTTGCATCATACTGCTTGATGACCTTGTCGTTGACTTTCAACATCCACTCGAGTCAAAGACGTCTCAGCTTCTGCTTAACCGGCTTCATATCAGGGTAGAGACGCAACTCATGCTCGACCAAATCGGTGTCCAAACCAGGCATGTCCTCGTATGACCAGGCAAAAATGTCTTGGTATGATCGAAGGAAGTCGAACATTCTCTATCTTTCTTTAGGAGACATTGACGTTCCAATCTTGGTTATTCAGGGAATCTCCTCAGTCCCTAGATTGGCGTCTTCGGTCTCTTCGACAACGGGGTTAGGGTGTTAAGTGGTGAAAAATGTTACTTTTCACACTTTAACCTGACCATTGATAAACCTGTGAGCACACTAATAAGCCTCTGTCGAGTGCATTTTGTAGACAACAATAAAAGATAACACTAATATAGAAAATCACTCAAGAATGCCCAAAAAGGGGCCATCTCGCAGCACAAGACAAACCCAGCAACAGCACACCAGAGGGTAGCACATCACTGTACCCTTGGAGCGCGTGGCTACAGTAGGGCAAGGCAAAGGAAGTGAAAACAGGTTGAAAACATCCTATCGAGAGGTCACCTAAATACTTTGATAGGAGCTGAAAGCAAAGAAAGGAGGAATTTGTGCAGTTGAAAAGGATTCGATAGGATCTGAAGGTAGAAGAAAGATGGATTCGTGTCGATTGAGGGGTTTGATAGGATCCAAGAACCTATTGAACAACTGAAAGAAAGGAAGAAACCATCCTATCGAAAACCTGCCTAAGGTTTAAAAGGAACTTATCGAATGGTTTCCTGAACCTATCGAGATGGAGACGCTGGAACAAAACCTATCGAAGGGTGCTAGAGCCTTTCGATAGGAGGGAGAGCAACCCTATCGAAATGATGACATACAGAACGGAACCTATCGAAATAGTTCTCCAACCTGTCGAAAAGCTTCTCCAACCTGTCGAATGCTTCAGGCCAAGGGCTGAGAATGCTGAAGCTCTAAGAGAAGTCTCATCCTATCGGAACCTATCGAAGAGATCTGAGAACCTAGCGAAAGGACCAAAAAGCCCCATTCCAACCAGTCGAAAACCTCCTGAAGCTGTCGAAATCGTGTGCAGAACTTCTCAGAAATTCAGCTATGCACACGCTGTGACTTGGTGACCTGCTGCATGCAACTCGAGGCACTTGATGACCGGCACGATGGTTTCAGAAGATGCCCTAAGAAACCCTAACCGACCCACGTGCTCTAACATAATCCTAACAAACTCTGAGGACCTTCTAGAAGGGATTTTTTATAGGAAAAATAGAGGAGAAAGCTATATATACAGACCCCCAATTACAATTGGAGGAGATCGAGATCTAAGCCAAATTCTAGAGATTAGAGCTTGCAGAGAAATTCTATTTTCCCTCTTTTAGCTCAACAATGGTTGGCTAATCCCGTTGGAGTAGCAAGGAGAGAGGTTAGATCTGTAATTGGGTAAGGTTACAAGTGCTATTATGGGTTCCTAGCTGCACAGACTGCAGATCTGAGAGTATTTCCATTATAGAGTGATTTTGATTACAATGTAAATGTTGTTTTTAATGCTTGAATTAGAATTAAAGTTCCTTTGGTTTCATTTGGTGATCGATCGAATTTATATAGAGGAGTCTGTGGATCAGCTCACCCACTTAATCGGTAGACCTCTTGGATACCATCCGATCTCCCTGGATCTGATACTCCTATAATTTCCTGAGTCTGTGACCTTAGAATTACAGCATCAGTAGTGGTTTTAATTGTTCCAATTGATGCTTTAGCTTTGGAGGAGATCCCTAGGATGGCCTGTGACCATTAAAGTGGACAGATCATAACCTTAAGATTAGTCCAAGCTCAGGCTCCAATTGGATTCGTCTACTACAAATCCATGGATCAAATAAAGTCTATAGGATGGTCTATGACCATTTAAGTGGACAGATCATAGCCTTAAGACTAGGTGGATCCTGTGATTTGGAGTTGAGCCTTCTACCCTGCAGCTGTGCTTAGAACCAGTTGAGGGAATTGTGTACTCTGAACCTCTGTGGCATGATTAATCAGACCTAATTTCAGTGAGACCAATCTCCAAGCTATTCTTCTCCATTTTCTTCTTTCTACCCTTTTCCCCTGCAAGATCTAAGTTCCCAAACTCGATCCAAGATAGCCTTTGTTAATTTTAGCTTAGCTTAAGTGACAAACCATTTTAAACCTCTCCCCTGTCTTTTAGCTAACTTAGCATTAGTTAGGGTGCCAGATCTCCCACAAATCTGGAGATTTATCATTTTTTTTAAACCAACCTCCCTGTGGATATTCCCTTACTCACCATCTTTTCAAAACTTGCTACAACGGACCCTGATTACTTGCAGGTCTGTGTGAGTGTGCTTTGCCTAGTTTTATTAATGATTTTAGACCCTCTTTGGAGGGAAGGCAAGCACGCCAACAAGTTTTTGGTGCCGCTGCCGGGGAGGTGTGTTTAGAAACTGGTAGATCTAAGTTTTTGTAGTTGTTTGTTTAATTTTACTAACTGCATTTGTAAGTTTTAATGTTTTTCAATATTTTGTATGCATTTCATCAAATCTAAGGCTGCTAGTGAGAGGAGAATTGTGGTGGAGACTGCGCTGTAGTTTGCATCCCTCTACTCCCCTGTTATTTTCCAGATCTGTTGATATTTTTGTTAGAGTAATTAGAAAGTCTGGTTTATTCTACTTGATCTGTTGAGAATCTGTTCTGCATTCAGAATCTGAGTGTTGTATGTTTGGTAGGAGAACTCCCCAACTTCAAATTATTCTACTAAATCCAAAGGTTGAAAGACTTCTCAGATCCAGACCAACTACACCCACATCTGTTGCAATTGACTCTGTAGAAATGAGTGAGCAACAGCAGCCTAGAACTCTCAAGGAATTTAATGCACTAGGGGTGTGACAGCCCGGATTTCGATACCCCGAAACCCGTGCCGTCGGTGGGCTGGCACTAAGGCCGAGCCCGTGAATGGATCACATAACGTCACAACATGCACCACGGAATCTAAGCAGAACCAATTCCAACTCGTAGCATATGCAAATAAGTATTTTTAGTATTCATTCCAAAAACTCAAAAAATAAATGGTTCTAATTCCATAAAAAGCCTATGGGAAAAGAACCATTGAGAACCACCGGTAAGGACTCTTCCTTACCGAACATGGTTCCACAAAATTAATCATTTACATCTTTAGAAGTCATCTCTCTCTCTCTCCTTATCCAAAACAAGGAAAAATTTAATACATAACTCAGGGTCGGACCTACCCAGGCCTAGCACAAAGGAAACAATCCTCGGGATGTGGCTCCTCAAGGTCTTCGTCGGGGGAGTAGTCCGGATCTTCCTTCTCCGGAATCTCCGCCTCAACACCTTCACCTGAACCTGTGACATTTATAAAGGAATGAGCTTCATCCAAGCTCAGTAGGGAATGACTATAGCATGCTTATCATAACATCAAACACATGATCTATAGCATAACATACACAGAGCAATTCTGAACACATGCAAAATGGTGAGTCTCATAGCCTTAACACACATATATGCAATGCCAATGGGATTCACGCACAAGCTCACACTTCTATTCCGACATGAGAAAGGAAACTTAAAAGTGCTTTACTTAAAGTAATAGAATGAGGAACTATACCCCCAAGCCCCCGATGGAATACCCACCATCGTCACTCACATGAGTCATATACACATATATCCAAGGTCCCATAGAGTTGGACACTTGACCGAACGAAGTTTCCGTTACATGGTAGGAGTCACATAGCACATACGCATATCACACAAAGAGTGTACGGATTGGCCGCCGTATCGGTCACGGATATCTGCCACAGCGTCGATCACGGTTATACCATAACCTTAAATCGCAAGTGCATACATATAGCTAATCGCCGTGCAAAGTGATAATTATAATTTATATCCAAAATTCGGAATAAGAGATAAAGATTTCACATACACATTTCAAACGAATCTCAAAGATTTCATAAATCTCACGTACTTCTGAATCTTGCTTAACACATGTCACATTAGTTTCAAATCCTTATACAGAAATCACATGATCAAATCGAAAAATGCATCATACCATAGCACACGTATTGACGAACAATGCACATGGTATCTAGTTTTCCCTTACCTCACAGATTCGACCCGTGCGTGCTCAAGCCGCCGCAAAGGTCGGTTCTCCGTACTCACAAAGGTTCACCTAAACATGATCATTTTTATCCATTAGAATGATGCAAAACACACTGCCAAAAGTCCCTGTGAAATCTCACAGTCAAAACTCACCAAACGCAGAAATCTGAAAAATTCGATCGATCGAATCCCTGTTTCGATCGATCGAAATCCATTTTCGATCGATCGAAATAAATTTTGATCGGTCGACCTCTTCCAGAATTACCAAATATATTCTCATTCGATCAGACGAATTTTCAAATCGATCGAAACAAAATTCGATCGGTCGAATTCTACATAAGGAATTTTACCTGAACCCAGTTCGATCGGACGAATCCCAATTCGTTCGATCAAAATTTCATAATTCGATCGGTTGAATTCTCACAATCGAATTCTAATGTTCTGTTTCTATATGAATCGATCGATCGAACTACAGGGTCGATCGATCGAAAATTTTTTCGTTCGATCGAACGAATTTCTCAGGATATCGTCTCTTCCCATTTTCAATGCCATTTCAATTGATCAAACCAGAATTCGATCGATCGAAATAAGCAGATTTCGCTCATTTTTGGGTTTTTCACCCCCGATCTCTTCTCACTTTGAATCAATCTCATTTTCTTGAGATTCTCATAAGGACACGCACTAATTCAACTCCACACTACAGATCTAAAACAGACATTCACACTCCTCACCTTGATTCAAGCAAATCCTCTTCCTTACTTCAAGACGAGTCAGGGTTCACTAAGCGGCCGTAGTTCGTTCCGATCTCCAATTAATCCGTCGTTGCATTGATGATGAACGAATCAATCGCACAATGGTGAGCTTTCAACCTTGAGTTTCACCCTCTTTCATCTTAACTCTCATTCACAAGCATTTAATACATAATTAAATGCCCTGGGTTTTCTTTTATACTCTATCACTTCTACTTGAGTGTAAAACAGCTACACTGAAGGGACGTGTGTGAGAGTTTCAAGCTCCCACATCCAGTCTACATAAGACCAATCCGGTCCGTTAGATTTGATCTATAGACATTACATCATTGAAAAAGGGGGTCCTCGGTGCATGATCCGTCGGCACATGCACCAAGTCACACGGATCAAGGCCCAAAAAGGTTGGGACGTTACATCCTCCCCTCCTTAGGAATTTTCGTCCCCGAAAATTGTCCTAACGAGTGACAACATGTCCGAAGGGTTGTCTCGTAAGGTACCACACATGGCTAAACAATCCATGTCGTTATAGGACTTCAGCCCACACACACATAGTGCGTACATAATAAAAAAAATTTTAACAATGCGAAATTGGCCACAGTCATCATCAAAAGTTAATAAAAGCATACATAAAGACATTGTGGCAGCCATGCCACTATAGTTCAAAAATCAAAAGATGACAAAAGTGGCAACCATGCCACAACAGTTAAACTTTATACATTTAATTCCCATCGCTCTGTGGGGGATCTCCCGCATCAGCTCTGCTCTCCGGCTCAACAGGTAAATCCTCACCCTCTGGTGTATCATGAGCCTGCTCCTCCTCCACATCGGCCCGCTCCTCACTAGAGTGTACGTCCTCCGTATCCAAGCCGGACGGAGCCACGTCATACACCTGTGCTTGCATAGTCGCGATCCTCTGCCTATAATCGGTGGGATATACGGCCTGCAACACATCTCCGATGAGCAGCTCAAAGAAATCCAGACGTTGATTGACTTGACGGTTGCTCTCCTGAATGAGAATTGCCAAGTTCTCAAGGCATAACAGAGCAGCTTGCTGGACTGGTGATGCCGGTACCTCAGCAGGGATGTCAGGGGCAGGCACATCCCGGGTCGGTGGAATAATCTCATGGTGGTCGGGAATAGGAACATCGGGCATAGGCTGGTCGGGAGGTAGTGTGTCGGGAATAGGAGCATCACGGGCAGGCACATCTTGAGGCTGTGGGGGAACAGGAGGCACTTGAGGGGCAGGTAGAAGATGAGGTTTTAGGCGGTTGTATGACTTCTTCCACTGCTTAAACGTGTAGAGGACCACGTTATTAGACGATTTAGGTTCCTTTGGGGAAACCTTGTGGACAGAAGTGGCTGAAAACTCGTCGAATAGGGCGGAAATGAAACTGGCGTAAGGGATGTATTCTCCGGGTTTCTCTGCTCCCGGTAGGAGCTTCTTCCTACCATGTTTAATACCCTTGAAGACGATGGCTGCGGCGTCAAACCATTTGCCCTCGAAGGCGGCAAATAGTGCATTCATCAAAACACCCAATCGTTGGGTCTTATGGCGGATTGGGTACAAATTACATTTAAAAATGGTGTCAAGTATCCACATGTAGCTCGGTAGGTGAGCTCAGTTAATGGCTCGCCCTTTTGCAACACGCCCTTGCATCATCCGTTGGGCGATAAAGGTATGGGTTAGATTAGGGGGGTTTGGTGGTAACAAGTCAATACCTTCACCGAAGGCGTCAAAACACTCTAAGGCCGCACAGGCCATCGCATGGGTAAAAGTATAGGTCTTGCCATCGACCTTGGTACAAATTGTGGTATCGGGGTTTGGCCCGTCAAACATATTTTGGTAAAATAAGCGCACAAGGCGCGGATAGTAATAAGGATGAATGGGCTTCAAAAGGTTATCAAGCCCTACCTTACCCAAGTAGTCGAGTGCCCAAGCATCGATGCCGGGCACATTGGGTGTTTCAAAAAGGGCTGGGTCGATGGTATATTCGTATGCAAAGCCCTTATCCGCCCACCATTGGTTGGGCAAAATGCGTTGAGGTGCTTGCGGAGCATCCAATTGCTCAGCGGGCAAGGTAGGTGGCGGGATGGGTGGTTGAGTGGGTGGTCGAGAAGGCGGAACGGGCGGTTGCGAAGGACCCGTAACGGATTTGGGTCGCTTCGAAGTAGGGGTTTTAGAGGTGGCAACCTTCCTCTTAGGTGCCATGAGAACACTTAGGGTTTCGTAAAGAAGAACTAGGTTTTAGGGAATTTCAAAAATTTAGGTGAAAATGAGAGATTGATACTAAAAAAAAAATCCAAATGCTTACCATTTGAAGACAATTTGGTTCGATTCTCGAGCAAAAATAGGTGCAATTGGATTGCCTTGGGATTCTCAACAAGAAAAATTCTACGAGACCCAAACGGCACGCTTAAAGCTTCAGAAAATTTGAACGGACAAAAGAAAAAATTTCACAGTTTATATATATAAGGAACTGAAACAATTTCGATCGATCGAACACAATTTCGATCGGTCGAATTTCGTCTAGTAACCACTGGGTTCCACCCTTTCGATCGAACGAATTTATAATTCGATCGGTCGAAATTCAAACATTCGATCGATCGAAAAAAAATTTGATCGATAGAATTTTCTCAGGATTTAGAATTTGTGATCGAACGAAATAAATTTTCGTCTGGTCAAAATCATAATTCGATCGATCGAAATAAATTTTGATCGAACGAATTCACCTAGCCAGAAGAAAAAATTTGTTACCTGTCCCTGCCAGTATAATTCGATCGGTCGAACTCATAATTCGATCAATCAAAATTTAATTCGATCGATCGAAATTCAATTTCGATCGGTCGAATTTTCAGAAAATACTTGATCTTTGTATTTTCGCGTGCTCATTAACATTTTGACACAATAAATCAGAAAATCAAGTTTTATAATCCAAATTTCACTAGCTTTCATACGTCAAGTTTTCGATTTGACATCTACAACAAACTCTCATTTCTCAATCCGTAAACAAAGAGGGATACTGGGCGCGAATTTCGACTTGGCGTTCCCACGTCGCTTCCTCTCTGGAGTGATTCTTCCATTGGACTAACACCAGAGGAATCTGTCTTGAGCGCAACACTTGCTCAGTTCGGTCTAAGATTTGCATAGGTTCTTTGATGACCGTCAAATCTCGATAGACTTCAACTGGCAGTGCATCGAGGATGTGAGTCGGATCGTGCACGTATTTCTGCAACATAGAGACATGGAATACATCGTGCACTTGATCAAGTTGCGGGGGTAATGCAACCCTATATGCAACTTCACCGACTCTTCCCAATACTTTGAACGGTCCAATGTAATGAGGACTCAACTTCCCTCGCTTTCCAAAGCGCATTACACCTTTCATTGGGGATATCTTGATAAATACGTGATCTCCCACTTGGAATCCCACGCTTGTACGATTGATGCCCGCGTAACTCTTTTGACGACTCTACGCTGTCTTGATTCTTTCTCGGATAATACGCATAGTTTCGGCATTTTTCTTGATAACTTTCGGTCCCAACACAAATTTATCACCGATTTCCTCCCAGTTAATCAGAGACCTACATCTCCGTCCATATAAAGCCTCATATGGAGCCATTCCAATGCTCTGTTGAAAGCTATTGTTGTAAGCGAATTCTATCATCGGCAGATGTTGATCCCATGATCCCTGAAAATCTATCATACATGCTCGCAACATGTCTTCAATGATTTGATTAACTCTCTCTGTCCGACCATCAGTCTGCGGATGGAATGCAGAGCTAAAGTCCAACCTCGTGCCCATGCCTTCTTGAAATCTTTGCCAGAATACCGATGTGTACAATGGGTCACGATCGAATACGATGCTTGGAGGAATGCCATGCGTAAACAAGTACTTGAGGCTTTTGTGATCCGTAAAGATCTCAAAGGTTTCACCATACAGGTAATGCCTGAGTCGGATAATTCTTTTCATGCTCTTTCAGCTGTCTTGAGCCGTAGGCGACAACTTTACTGTGCTGATTCAATACACATCCTAGACCACCATATGACGCATCACTGTAAACAACAAAACCTCCACTACCCGATGGATGTGTCAACACTGGAGCGGAAGTAAGTCGTTTCTTGAGTTCTTGGAAGCTTTCTTCACATTCTTTGGTCCATTCAAATTTTGTGTTCTTCCTTGTAGTCAGGTAAGTAGTCTCGAAATCTTGGAGAAACCTTCAACAAAGTGTCGGTAGTATCCTGCTAGGCCGAGAAAACTGTGAATCTCCATCACGGTCTTGGGTTGCTCCCAATCTAGCACTGCCTCAATCTTTGTTGGGTCAACGGTCACGCCTACTTCAGACACTATGTGACCAAGAAAGCTCACTTCTTCCAACCAAAACTCACACTTACTGAGTTTGGCATACAGCTGATGCTCTCGAAGGGTCTGCAAAGCAATGCGTAAGTGATGTTCGTGTTCCTCCCTGGTCTTTGAGTAAATGAGAATGTCGTCCACAAACACCACCACACACGTATCAAGGTATCGTTTAAAGACCCGATTCATGAGGTCCATGAACGAGGCTGAAGCATTCGTCAAGCCGAAAGGCATCACTAAGAATTCGTAATGCCCGTATTTGGTTCTGAATGCTGTCTTCTGCACATCTTCGGCCTTCACCCTTAATTGATGGTACCCGGATCTCAAGTCAATCTTTGAAAAGTATTTTGCTCCTTGTAACTGGTCGAATAGATCGTCGATCCTTGGTAACAGTTACTTGTTCTTGATCGTGAGCTTGTTTAACTGACGATAGTCAATGCAAAGTCTCATCGACCCATCCTTCTTCTTAACAAACAGGACCGGTGCTCCCCAAGGAGACACACTAGGTCTTATAAAACCTTTATCCAGCAATTCTTACAGTTGCTCCTTCAATTCTTTCAGTTCGGCTGGAGCCATTCGATATGGAGCTTTGGATACAAGTTCGGTACCTGGAGCTAAGTCAATAGCAAAGTCGATCTCCCGATTAGGTGGTAATCCTGGTAATTCGTAGGGAAATACGTCCTCAAACTCACAGGCAATTGGAATATCATTAATAACATTCTTCATCTCCTTCTTCTCCTGCAGGAATGCAAGATATCCATCGCACCCATTCCTCATCATCCGTTCAGCTCGCACTGCGGAGATGATCGGCGCTACCTTCCCGTTTTCATCGACAAATCAAAACGACTTTTGTCTCGGAGGACGAAAAGTGACTACTTTCCGTAGGCAATCCACACTTGCATGATATGCAGATAGCCAGTTCATGCCAAGAAGCACGTCGAATCCTCTCATACTCAATAAAATGAAGTCTGTGGTTGTCTTCTGATCCTCCACTTGCACAATGACTGATCGGCAACAAGTGTCTGTAGTCACGGCACTACCCATAGGAACTGTTACGTCCAGTGTAAACTCTAACTCATCGAGTGTAATCTTTAACCTTTCTGTGAATTTCGGGGTTATATACGAGTGGGTAGACCCTGGGTCTATCAGAACTCGTGCTACACAACGATCACCATCATTTTCACGATAGAGTTGGAGTGTACCTATATGATTTAAGACACAGACTAACATTCAAACATGCATTGCATGCACGCACACATCAATATGCACCTAGATCCTTCCTACCAATGCACTTTCTTCATATAAACCGTTAAACTCTTAAACACAAAATAACTTTATACCTTGGATCACGTCGTTGCTTGTGCGGGCGTCTTCGACGGTTATAGCAAATGCACGGCCCTTCACAACTGGTTTCATGGACTGTGCAGGCCTCAATGCTGTAGTGTCCGAAACGGAGCCCTCTTTCCTCATCTCTGGGCACTCCCGAATCATGTGGCCAATCTTCTTGCATTTAAAACATCCGCCCGTGTCTCTTCTACAGTCGGACGTCTTGTGAGGTTTACCGCAACGAGCTCACTTCAATTGTGGACTGGTAGATGCAGCTCAAGAAGGTCCTCGTGTGACTGATACCCCAGATGTCTGAGTCTGGGTAGGGCCCTCTCGTCGGAACGGTCTAGTCGGAGCAGATGCATTTGACCTTTGAAAATTTGAATTGGCTGGTCTTGGAACTGGAGCAGGTGCAGACGTCCTCGGCTTTTTATTCCCCGAGTAGTCATATTCCCTTGCCCCTCCCAAACTTGGTTTACTTTTCCAATCTTTCCTCTTGTTTATATCCCTCTCCGCTACAATCACCTTTCCCATGACTTCTACATACGTCTCGAGTTCAAAAATGGACACTCTCTCCTGGATGTTCGGTCTCAGGCCTTCCTCAAATCTACCGGCCTTCATTTCTTCTGTAGAGACTAATTCAAGGGCAAATATTGATAATCTCACAAACTCATTGTCGTACTCCCGTACGGTCATGTTCCCTTGAACTAGATTTGTGAAGTCCTTCTTCAATTGGTTGCGGACTTGCTTGGGAAAATACTCCTTGTTGAATGCCGCGATAAATTCCGTCCAGGTCCATTGAGTATATGGACCTTCCACTTCTCTTTTTCGCAACACAGACTTCCACCACGCGTCTGCATCACCCTCCAACTGAAAAGATGCCCATCCTACTTTCTCATGCTCTGGGCTCTGCAATCTCTCTAGCAGCTTCTCCATTTGTTTTAGCCATTTCTCCACTTCAAGCAGATCCGTCTGCTCATGGAATACAGGAGGTCTCAATCTCCTGAAATCAACAAATGAGGATGGCAAAAGGGCAGGTGGAGGTGGTGGTGGTGGCTGATACTGTTGGCTGTTGTTGGTAGCAAGTAACATCGTATGCTGGGCCATTGCATTAGCAATCGTCTCCATGGCCTCAATTTATCTGTAGGTTCATCTCGACGGCTCCCCTCGGCCTCAGGAGACAATCTTAAATCTCTCCCGGATCCTGAAGGGATATCTTCAGTACGCCCCTCACCTCTTTGGCGACTACCTCTCGGTCGACCCCTTCCACGATGTTCCATTAGGATCTGTCATAATGAAACGAGAGTCTCATTAACAGAAGGTCCCTTGTACACAATCAAATCTCAATCTCGAAAGGTTAAGACTTGTCTGGCATCTCTAAAGCCATGCTTTGATACCAACTGTGACAGCCCGGATTTTGGTACCCCGAAACCCATGCCGTCGGTGGGCTGGCACTAAGGCCGAGCCCGTGAATGGATCACATAACGTCACAACATGCACCACGGAATCTAAGCAGAACCAATTCCAACTCGTAGCATATGCAAATAAGTATTTTTAGTATTCAATCCAAAAACTCAAAAAATAAATGGTTCTAATTCCATAAAAAGCCTATGGGAAAAGAACCATTGAGTACCACCGGTAAGGACTCTTCCTTACCGAACATGGTTCCACAAAATTAATCATTTACATCATTTAGAAGTCATCTCTCTCTCTCCTTATCCAAAACAAGGCAAAATTTAATACATAACTCAGGGTCGGACCTACCCAGGCCTAGCACAAAGGAAACAATCCTCGGGATGTGGCTCCTCAAGGTCTTCGTCGGGGGAGTAGTCCGGATCTTCCTTCTCCGGAATCTCCGCCTCAACACCTTCACCTGAACCTGTGACATTTATAAAGGAATGAGCTTCATCCAAGCTCAGTAGGGAATGACTCATAGCATGCTTATCATAACATCAAACACATGATCTATAGCATAACGTACACGGAGCAATTCTGAACACTTGCAAAATGGTGAGTCTCATAGCCTTAACACGCATATATGCAATGCCAATGGGATTCACGCACAAGCTCACACTTATATTCCAACATGAGAAAGGAAACTTAAAAGTGCTTTACTTAAAGTAATAGAATGAGGAACTATACCCCCAAGCCCCCGATGGAATACCCACCATCGTCACTCACATAAGTCATATACACATATATCCAAGGTCCCATAGAGTTGGACACTTGGCCGAACGAAGTTACCGTTACACGGTAGGAGTCACATAGCACATACGCATATCACACAAAGAGTGTACGGATTGGCCGCCGTACCGGTCACGGATATCCTGCCGCGTCAGTCACGGTTATACCGCCGCGTCGGTCGGGTATTCACATAACCTTAAATCGCAAGTGCATACATATAGCTTATCGCCGTGCAAAGTGATAATTATAATTTATATCCAAAATTTGGAATAAGAGATAAAGATTTCACATACACATTTCAAACGAATCTCAAAGATTTCATAAATCTCACTTACTTCCGAATCTTGCTTAACACATGTCACATTAGTTTCAAATCCTTATACAGAAATCACATGATCAAATCGAAAAATGCATCATACCATAGCACACGTATTGACAAACAATGCACATGGTATCTAGTTTTCCCTTACCTCACAGATTCGACCCGTGCGTGCTCAAGCCGCCGCAAAGGTCGGTTCTCCGTACTCACAAAGGTTCACCTAAACATGATCATTTTTATCCATTAGAATGATGCAAAACACACTGCCAAAAGTCCCCGTGAAATCTCACAGTCAAAACTCACCAAACGCATAAATCTGGAAAATTTGATCGATCGAATCCCTGTTTCGATCGATCGAATCCCTGTTTCGATCGATCGAAATCCATTTTTGATCAATCAAAATAAATTTTGATTGGTCGACCTCTTCCAAAATTACCAAATATATTCTCATTCGATCGGACGAATTTTCAAATCGATCGAACGAAAGTAATTCGATCGATCGAAACAAAATTCGATCTGTCGAATTCTACAGAAGGCATTTTACCTGAACCCAGTTCAATCGGACAAATCCCAATTCGTTCGATTGAAATCTCATAATTCGCTCAATCGAATTTAAATTCAATCGGTCGAATTCTCACAACCGAATTCTAATGTTCTATTTCTATACGAATCGATCAATCGAACTACAAGGTTGATCGATCGAAAACTTTTTTGTTCGATTGAAATCACTTTCGATCGAACGAATTTCTCAGGATATCGTCTCTTCCCATTTTCAATGCCATTTCGATCGATCGAACCAGAATTCGATCGATCGAAATGAGCAGATTTCGCTCATTTTTGGGTTTTTCACCCCCGATCTCTTCTCACTTTGAATCAATCTCATTTTCTTGTGATTCTCATAAGGACACGCACTAATTCAACTCCACACAACAGATCTAAAATAGACATTCACACTCCTCACCTTGATTCAAGCAAATCCTCTTCCTTACTTCAAGACGAGCCAGGGTTTACTAAGCGGTCGTAGTTCGTTCCGATCTCCAATTAATCCGTCGTTGCATTGATGATGAACGAATCAATCGCACAATGGTGAGCTTTCAACCTTGAGTTTCACCCTCTTTCATCTTAACTCTCATTCACAAGCATTTAATACATAATTAAATGCCCTGGGTTTTCTTTTATACTCTATCACTTCTACTTGAGTGTAAAACAGCTACACTGAAGGGACGTGTGTGAGAGTTTCAAGCTCCCACATCCAGTCTACATAAGATCAATCCGGTCCGTTGGATTTGATCTATAAACATTACATCATTGAAAAAGGGGGTCTTCGGTGCATGATCCATCGGCACACGCACCGAGTCACACGGATCAAGGCCCAAAAAGGTTGGGACATTACAAGGGGTTTATAATTCCTCCTTCTGCATTCAATTCCCAGCTGCTCAAGGAAACTATGAGATAAAGTCATCCATAATTCAAATGGGCCTGACCAAAGAAGACCCCTACAAGAACATTGATGAATTCTTGGGAGTGTGCACTACATTTAATATCACAGGTTTGGGGGAGGAGGCCACTAGGATGAGACTCTTTCCTTTTTCATTAAAGGACAGAGCCAGGACCTGGTTATCAATGCTTCCACCCAACAACAATCAGTCCTGGAGTGATGTCTAATGTCAAGCCAAGTTCTTCCCTATGTCCAAAACCAGCCAGTTGAGGGAGGGTATCATCTCTTTTGCCCAAGACTCAACTGAGGATTTTCACCAGGCTTGGGAGAGATTCAAGGAACTCCTAAAGAAATGCCCCCACCATCAAATCCCTGAATGGCAACTGGTTCAGAGCTTTTATCAGGGAATTGATTCTAAGAGTAGAGACATGGTTGATGCTTCCTATGGTGGCACCTACCTCCATAAAACTGCTAAGGAGGCATGGGAGCTCTTTGATATCATTAGTGAGAACTCTATGCAAAGGGAAACCTTGGCTAGAAATCTAGAGCCTCCTAGGTTGGTGAAGGAGAATACTTCAAGAGGGAAGTTATATGAAGTGAGTGTGCCAAGTGATTTGGAAAGGAAAGTGGACAACCTAGCCATAAAATTTGATAGGCTGGTGGGAGCAATGCAGTCACCTGTGGCTGCTAGGGTAGAGGAGGCATGTGCCATATGCCAGTCCCCTGCTCACCACCTTGAAGAATGCCCATCTGCTGGCCAGTTTCCTAATTTTATAACAGAGCATGTGGCTGCAACTCAGTCTTATGGGCAGCAGCCTGCTGCTAGGTATCAATGGAGGAACCATCCCAATCTGAGGTGGAGACAAGATGCATACCCCAGCCAGCAGCCCCTGCCCTACAGAAATGCTTAGCCTTATCGAGAAAGTTATGTCCCAAGGCCTCAGTATTAGCAACCCATGGCCCAACCTATAGCCCCTCCTGTGCAACAGTCTGCACCTCCTACAGTTGTGCGAGCACCTTCTTTTGAGGAACAAGTTCTGGCCTCACTGCAAAATTTGGGC
This sequence comes from Chloranthus sessilifolius, assembly GCA_021018995.1. Lineage (NCBI taxonomy): Eukaryota > Viridiplantae > Streptophyta > Magnoliopsida > Chloranthales > Chloranthaceae > Chloranthus > Chloranthus sessilifolius. The sequence continues at coordinate 31,601,866 of CM037598.1, forward strand.
CCCCTAACTCAAACTGTGCACTCTCACAGCCAAAGCATCAAAAAGATAGAAGACCATCTTGGTCAGCTGTCTGATGCCTTGACTAGAAGAGGAGGGAGGCTGCCTAGCCAACAACAGGACAATCCACAAAGACAGGTTAAAGTGGGTGAAATTTCCTCCACTTATAAGGAAGCCAAATCTATTACAACTTTGAGAAGTGGTAGGCTAGTGGACAACCAAGTAGGGTGTGAGCCTGTGAGGAGCTTAGAGGAAGAAAATGAAGAGATTCCTACAAGAACACAACAAAGGCCACCAGTGGTGGATCTGAAGGAGCAACCAGCTAAGAATAAAGAGGATAATGAGGATCCTCAAGAAAAGAAAAAAATCAAAAAGAAAGAAGCCCCATTGGCCAAGGCTGCAAGTGAGGGAGCAATCCCACATTTGCCATTTCCTAAGGCACTACAAGAACCTTCCCGTTTTGATAAAGGGCAAGGAAAAATTGAGGAAATGATGGAGACTTTCAAGCAAGTAAAGATCAATTTACCCTTACTTGATGCCATTAAACAAGTCCCAGCCTATGCCAAGTTTTTAAAAGACCTGTGCACCCATAAGAGACAGTCTAGGATACACCTATCCAAGAAGGTCTTTACAGCATAAAAAGTTAAGCAAGTCCTGTCCATTGCAACTCTCCCCAAACTTCAAGACCCTGGCCTCCCCACTATCCCCTGCATCATTGGGGAGCATGCCATTGACAAAGCCTTATTAGATCTGGGAGCCAGTGTAAATTTGCTTCCATACTCAATATATCAGAAGTTGGGCTTAGGCAAATTAAAGCCCACACATGTGGTCCTCCAGCTGACTGACAGATCTAAAAGGAAACCTGTGGGGATAATCGAAGATGTTTTGGTTGGAGTTGACAAATTCTTCTACCCTGCTGACTTTTTGGTGTTGAATATGGAACCAGGAAGGAGTGTCACGTCCATACCTGTGATTCTAGGCAGACCCTTTTTGCCCACAGCTAATGCTTGTATTCAATGTAGGTCTGGAATCATGGAAGTGTCATTTGGAAATATGAAGGTCAAATTGAATGTGTACAAAGCAGCAAATCAACCTCACCCCGATGTGGATTGTTTTTTTTTTATGTGATAGATAAGATTGTCCAGGAAAATGTGAATATGCTGCTACATGGTAAGGAATGGTTTAAGGAGTTAGCTGGGGTATGGAATGAAACAGAGGTAGAGAAGGTTCCCACCTCTGAGATTGACCATGTGAAACTCGTCTCTTCTGAAGCAGCACCAGCACAACACCATCCATGGAGGCCTACTTTGCTACCTCTCCCACCCCCCTCTAAGGCACCCCTATTGCCCTCCCTCATCAGTCCCCCAGAGGTGGAGTTAAAGCAACTCCCAAAATTTTTGAAATATGCCTTTTTAGGAGACAAAACTAAATTGCTTGTGATAATCTCTTCTTCCCTCACCCTTGAGCAGGAAAGAGAACTACTTTGTGTACTAAAAAGGCGTAAGAAGGCAATAGGGTGGACCATTGCAGACCTTGGGGGAATCAACCCTGCTGTGTGCATGCACAAAATTCATCTTGAGGAAGGCTCCAAACCTTTCAAAGAGATGCAAAGAAAACTCAACCCACACATGCAGGAGGTTGTGATGAAGGAGGTTGTCAAACTCCTAGATGTTGGGATAATTTATCCCATCTCGGATTCTCAATGGGTAGCACCCACCCAGGTAGTACCCAAGAAATCTAGCATTATAGTGGTTGAAGCAGATTCAGGTGAGCTAATGCCAACCAGACAGGCCACTCGTTGGAGGGTATGCATAGATTACCGAAAACTCAATGAAAAAACCAGCAAGGATCACTTCCCTTTACCCTTCATAGACCAAATTTTGGACAAGCTGGCAAGCAAGGCCTATTACTATTTTCTTGACAGATATTTAGGGTACAACCAGATCCCTGTATACCCCTAGGACCAAGAAAAAACCACATTCACTTGCCCATTTGGAACCTTTGCATACAGAAGGATGACATTTGGGTTGTGTAATGCACCTGTCACATTCCAAAGATGCATGTATGCTATCTTCTCCGACATGATTGATAAGTTTTTGGAGATTTTTATGGATGATTTCTCCATTTATGGAGATGATTTTAGCCAATGCCTACACCATCTTATCTCTGTGCTACAATGATGTGAGGAGACCAACCTATTTCTGAGTTGGGAGAAGAGTCACTTCATGGTGACTCAAGGCACTATTCTAGGACATGTTGTCTCTCACAAAGGAATCGAGGTTGATCAGGCTAAGATCAATCTAATTGCTCATTTGCCCCCCCCAAAAACTGTCAAACAAGTTAGGTCATTTCTGGGCCATGCTGGGTTTTATAGGAGGTTCATCAAGGACTTCAGCAATATCTCAAAAGCCCTTTGTCACCTGTTGTGCCAGGATGTTTCTTTTGACTTTAATGAAGAATGCCGAGTGGCTTTTGAACTATTAAAAACTTGTTTAACCACAGCTCCCATCTTGCAAGCCCCTGATTTCTCTCTGCCATTTGAGCTTATGTGTGATGCATCAGACTTTGCCATTGGGGCATTTTGGGTCAAAGAAAAGACAAGGCACCTTCTGTGATAGCTTATGCCAGTAAATCAATGGTTGATGCTCAACTGAATTATACTACAACTGAGAAAGAGCTATTAGCTATTGTCTTTGCCTTAGAAAAATTCAGGTCTTATGTGCTGGGATAAAAAATTATTGTTTTCACTGACCACTCAGCTCTGAAATACCTCTTGTCTAAAAAGGAATCCAAAGCAAGACTAATAAGATGGATTCTTCTCTTGCAGGAATTCAATTTGGAGATTAAAGACAAGAAGGGAGTTAAGAACGTGGTGGCGGACCATCTGTCAAGGATCCCAACAGCTGAAACTGAAAGCTTGCCCATTAATGACTTCTTCCCAGATGAGTAGTTTTTTACTGTTCAGATAAGTATGCCCTGGTTTGCCAATATTTTCAATTACCTTGTTGTGGGTAGGATCCCTCCACATTGGAATAAGGATGATAAAAATATGTTCTTTGCACAGATTCGATATTACATATGGGAGGATCCTTACCTCTTTAAGCATTGTGCAGATCAGGTGATCAGACGTTGTGTACTGGAAACTGAGTTTCAAAACATCCTAACCATGTGCCATGAACAGGCTTGTGGGGGCCACTTCAGTGGTAACAATATTGTGACCAAGGTTCTTCAAAGCGGTTTCTACTGGCCTACCCTATTCAAAGATGCTCGGAAGCACTGTCAAGCTTGTCATCGATGCCAGTAAATGAGCAGTATTACAAGGAGAAACTCCATGCCCTTACAACCTATACTTGTTGTCGAACTATTTGATATTTGGGGAATCAATTTCATGGGACCTTTTCTCCCGTCTGCTGGATACAATTTCATCCTTGTAGTTATGGACTACGTATCCAAATGGGTAGAGGCCATAGCTACAAGGACAAATGATCACAAGTCGTCATTCAATTCCTGAAAGACAACATCTTCTCATGATTTGGTTTTCTTAAAGCTATCATTAGTAATGGGGGAAGCAACTTCTGTAATAAACCTTTTGACAAACTGATGGAAAGATATTCTGTTACCCACAGAGTAGCCACTCCCTACCACCCACAAACCAGTGGGCAAATAGAGATTTCAAACTGGGAAATCAAACATATTCTTGAGAAAACTGTGAGAACTGACAGAAGGGATTGGTCCAGCAAATTGACGGATGCCTTATGGGCTTATAGAAGAGCCTATAAAACCCCCATAGGCATATCTCCATTCAGACTAGTATATGGCAAGGCATGTCATTTGCCTGTTGAATTACAACACAGAGCATACTGGGCCATTAGAGTAGTAAATTCTGACTTACACTCAGCTGGTATACACAGGAAACTCCAGTTATCTGAGTTGGATGAGTTGCGACTAGAAGCTTATGCAAATGCCCAGAGTTACAAGGAGAGGACCAAAGCCTTCCATGACAGACATTTTCTCCAAAAAGAGTTCAAGCTAAATGACAAGGTATGGATGTTCAATTCCAGAATGAAATTCTTCCCAGGAAAATTGCAGTCCAGATTGGACGGACCTTTCACAGTGGTTCACGTTTCCCCATCTGGAGCTATCGAAGTCATGCATCCCACAGATGGCAGAATTCTTAAGGTCAATGGTCAGAGGCTGAAACTTTGCGTCAACCACATTCGCAAGCCTGAAGAGACCATTGATCTTCAGGATCCTCCAAGTTAATTCCTGACTCCGTTTTGTATCATATGTATTTTATTTGATTTTTACCTTAATTCTTTCCCACGATATTTTTTCTGTAATAAAAGGGCCATGTCAAGATCCAGCTTCATGTCATTAAACTAACTGGTAGCACAGCAAATGAGTTGCTGGGTGCTTAGGCTAAAGCCCTGTGTACCACAGACCATGATTGGTGAACTCATAGGACCTCTCGATAGGTCATTGGGACTTTTCGTTAGGTCAGCTGCTGCCGACGATAGGATTGGTGCAGATTTTGATAGGTGCTTCGCCTTCTCGGTAGGTGAGAACAACCTTGGATAGGTTTTGGACTCTTACCTGGACCCTATCGACAGGATTGACCAATGTACTACCCAACCTATCGAAAAGCGGTCTTCACCACCCGGCATCCTAACGAATTGAATGTTTTGTCTTCCCTGCGTTCGACAGGGCACCGACCTATCGAAAGAAGCCATCCCAGCCTATCGAATGCAATGTTTATTCTTTTCGATAGGATGAGTTGAACCTATCGACATCATTCAACTACCAGCCCCATACTTGTGCGACTTCGATAGGTAGCCTTAACCTATCGACATTTTCCACTCATCCTATAGAAATTGCCTCCACTCCTTCCATGCTTATTGTGCATTTGTGCAACATGAAAATTTTACCCCACGTGTACCTTGTACAACTGAGCATAGCTTACACTCTGCACCCCCCCCCTGGGTCTCCGCACCATGTCGTAACTCCCAGCGCTAAATATAGGCTGCCAGTTAATGCATGATTTCATTCCCCATGCCGATTGGTGGAATTACCCATTCATTCTTTCTCATCAACGACGGCGATATTGAATGCGCCGCTTCATATTCCATCTTGCATCCACCTTAAATAGATGCAGATGGCTCGACTTCGCCCCATTCCTCTCCGTCTACCCTCTGCCCTCCTCCTCTTAACTATGGCCGGCGACAAGCCCACCTTCACTCCTGCTCAACTCTACCTCTTATGGCTGGAGCCACTACCGCCCAAGGAACCAGACCCGTTGCAATTCCTCTGGGACGAATACGAGGAGGTACAGTGGATCCTCGCCAAGGAGGAAAAGCAAAAAGATATGATGAAGAAGAAGAAGCAAAAAACTGAGCCACCGGTTTCTCAGCCCCCATCCTCCTTCACCACCCCTCCCCCTGCCCCCTGAACCTGCTCATTTTCCTTTTCTTCCCCGGCTTGCGCGTTCCCTTCCACTTGGTGAGGATATCCACAGAGCAGGGGAAGGCTTTTCGGTTTTGCTCATATGAATGTCATACTTTTCGCATCCTTGGGCTTGACCATTGTACTAACTATAATAAAATGCTCTGTTTATACCCTGTTTAGTCTGTTTTCAATAAATTGCTCTGTTTATGTCATTTTTTTTATTTTTTTCTTTGCTTGACTACTTGTTTTATTTTATTTTCTCCTGATCGCACAGCTACACCCACGATGCGGTACAACAGTGGGGACACTGTTTAGTTTAGGTTTGGGGGTGTGGCATGTATGCCAATAAATTAGTTAATCTCAGTACAGTTAGGCTAAAAAAGAGTGTTTGGAATTAATTAGAGTAAATTCTCACTTGAATTTGTTCGGAAAAGAGGAAATTAAAAAACTGTTTGAAACTAAAATGAGCTGTGGTCCAACAGGCTTCATGAGGCAAATGTCAACAACTTTTGAAAAATAATTTTGATGTATAGTAAACCTGAAATGAGAGGAAACTGCAAGGATACACCCCAGAAAATTGGATGGAAGGCCATACCCAGTGAGACTTGGGCCTGAAAACCTTTTAATTTCTTTGAAGAGTGTTTTGGCAATTTTTCTGCTCTGAGGACTAACTGGACCTAATTTTGATCACTAGAAGTTAGACAAATCCAAGTTGAAACAACTTGACAACATTCATGACATTGAGGGCATGAAGTAAGGCCATTCCTTGGACAGTTTGAGCCTAAAATTCACCCACCTTTGAACTGCCCTTGATACACACCACTTGAGCCTTAAAAGTCCCAGTTTTCTTGATAAAGACCAGAAAATTTGAACCCAAAACCCTTTGACCTATTTCATCTCACCCTCAATCTGAGGAATTCAAGAAATAGGAGGAGAATTGAGGTCCGAGGTGTAAGGTTCTATGTTTGGTTAAAAGAAGAACAAAGTATATGTGAAGGCTAGTGTGATGCATAGTTGTGGCACCCCAAGCTATATTAAAAAAAAAACAGAGCAAAATGATGAGAAAGAGAAGTCACTTCATTTGAAAATCTATAAGAAGATAAGAAGCTGATCACTTCAAGTCTGAAATTCCAAAAAAATAGAAAGTGAAGAGGTGCTGAAATGAAGAAGGTTGAGTTGCAGACCACCTCCTTACCTTTACTGATTTCTCAATTTGAATCCCTTGTACCCTTTCACTCTGTAGCAAACCTCATCCTTAAGCCACATTACAACCTAATAAAAAGACCTTACTGATCCAAAAAAAATGATTGAGTTGTCATGTGGAGATGAGGATTTGTTTGATCTATGGAGAAAAGAGTTAGAAAATTTCAAAAACCAAAGCAATGCCTATGCTCATGCTTGTAGTCCTATTTGAGGGCTGCAACTGCTCTTGAGCTGTGTGAAATGATGCACCCTTCTATCTTTATTGTGCGTGACAGCCCTGGTAAACTTGGGTCTGGAATCCAATTTGAGGGGGGGTAGTATCAAAATAGAATTCTCAAGTGAAAGGTGAGCCATGCATTCTTTTTTAGGAGAAAGGCCTTGACATAAGCTGAGTGAGGGTGAAGGATTGCAGCAGACTTTCAAGTTTTGAACTTATTTGTTTTTCTGTTAAAATTCCTCTAATGAATTGAAAAGGATGGTGTGAATGTATTCTATATACTGAAACTCTATTTAGCAGGATGCACTGTGTTTAACTAATTGGAGAAGTTTGTGGGTACCTTCACTGAAAACCCTCAGGAGACTTCACTCCTCCACTAGGGATCACCTAGGGGTTTAAAAAGCTTGATGCACATGCTAAATACATCTGTGATCCCTACAAAAGTGGCATTTTTAATTTCTTTTAATTCTCCTTTGCTCAGGGACTAGCAAAGCTTAGGTTTGGGGGTGTGTTAAGTGGTGGAAAATGCCACTTTTCACCCTTTAACTTGACCATTAATAGACCTGTGAGCACACTAATAAGCCTCTGTCGAGTGCATTTTGTAGACAACAATAAAAGATGACACTAATGCAGAAAATCACTCAAGAATGCCCAAAAAGGGGCCATCTCTCAGTACAGGACAAACCCAGCAACTGCACACCAGAGCGTAGCACATCACTGTATCCTTGGAGAGCGTGGCTACAGCAGGGCAAGGTAAAGGAAGTGAAAACAGGCTGAAAACATCCTATCGAGAGGTCACTTGAAGACTTCGATAGGAGCTGAAAGCAAAGAAAGGAGGAATTCGTACAGTTGAAAAGGTTTTGATAGGATCTGAAGGCAGAAGAAAGATGGATTTGTGTGCATTGAGGGGTTCAATAGGATCCAAGAACCTATCGAACAGCTGAAAGAAAAGAAGAAACCATCCTATCAAAAACCTACCTGAGGTGTAAAAGGAACCTATCGAATGGTTTCCTGAACCTATCGAGATGGAGACGCTGGAATAAAACCTATCAAAGGGTGCTTGAGCCTTTCGATAGGAGGGAGAGAAACCCTATCAAAATGATGACATGCAGAACGGAACCTATCGAAATGGTTCTCCAACCTATCGAAAAGCTTCTCCAACCTGTCGAATGCTCCAGGCTAAGGGCTGAGAACGCTGAAGCTCTAAGAGAAGGCTCATCCTATCAAAACCTATCGAAGAGATCTGAGAACCTAGCGAAAGGACCAAAAAGCTCCATTCCAACCTGTCGAAAGCCTACTGAAGCTATCGAAATTGTGTGCAGAACTTCTCAGAAATTTAGCTATGCACACATTGTGACTTGGTGACCTGCTGCACGCAACTCGAGGCACTTGGTGACCGACATGACGGTTCCAGAAGATGCCCTAAGAAACCCTTACCAACCCACGTGCTCTAACAGAACCCTAACAAACTTTGAAGACCTTCTAAAAGGGATTTTTGGCAGAAAAAATAGAGGACAAAGCTATATATACAGACCCCCAATTGCAATTGGAGGAGATCGAGATCTTAGCCAAATTCTAGAGATTAGAGCTTATAGAGAAATTCTATTTTCCCTCTTTTAGCCCAACAATGGTTGGCTAATCCCCTTGGAGTAGCGAGGAGAGAGGTTAGATATGCAATTGGGTAAGGTTAGGAGTGCTATTGTGGGTTCCCAGCTGCATAGACTACAGATCTGAGAGTATTTCCATTGTAGAGTGATTTTGATTGCAATGTAAATGATATTTTTAATGCTTTAATTAGATTTAAAGTTTCTTTGGTTTCATTTGGTGATCGATCGGATTAGTGTAGAGGAGTCTGTGACCTTGGAATTGTAGAATCTATAGTGGTTTTAATTGTTCTAATTAATGCTTTAGCTTTGGAGGAGATCCCTAGGATGGCCTGTGACCATTAAAGTGGGCAGATCATAACCTTAAGATTAGTCCAAGCTCATGCTCCAATTGGATTCGTCTGCTACAAATCCATGGATCAGATAAAGTCTATAGGATGGTCTATGACCATTTAAGTGGACAGATCATACCCTTAAGACCAGGTGGATCCTGTGATTTGGAGTTGAGCCTTCTACCCTACAGCTGTGCTTAGAACCAGTTGAGGGAATTGTGTACTCTGAACCTCTGTGGCATGATTAATCAGACCTAATTTCAGTGAGACCAATCTCCAAGCTATTCTTCTCCATTTTCTGCTTTTTACCCTTTTCCCCTGCAAGATCTAAGTTCCCAAACTCGATCCAAGATAGCCTTTGTTTAATTTTAGCTTAGCTTAAGTGGCAATCCATTTTAAAACTCTCCCCTGTCTTTTAGCTAACTTAGCATTAGTTAGGGTGCCAAATCTCCCACAGATCTGGAGATTTATCATTTTTTTTTAAACCAACCTCCCTGTGGACATTCCCTTACTCACCATCTTTTCAAAACTTGCTACAACGGACCCTGATTACTTGCAGGTCTATGTGAGTGTGCTCTGCCTAGTTTTATTAATGATTTTAGACCCTCTTTGGAGGGAAGGCAAGCACGCCAACATAGGGCCATCCTCAAAGTCGGCGAACCGGTCAAGGAGCTCATTGGGGAGCTCCTCCCAAGGACTACCCTCCTCCAGACTCATAGCTCCTACCTCTTCTTGTATTTCGACAGGGAAAGGGTCGATTTTACGTGGAATGGGTATTTTGATTAAGGCATCCTTTTGTGGGATTTTATATGGAATCTTAAATGACAATATTTTTGGATTTTGGATTTTGAATTTTTTCAATATTTTTGGGATTTTGTATTTCTTCAATGTTTTTGAGATGTTTGTTTTCTTCGGAGACGGACCCTTGGCAAAGCAGGTTGCTATATATACAAGGTATTGCCTGCCAAGGTCTTATCTTACTTTTTATAGGTTATTTTTTTTGGGAAACAGGTGCCAAACTTTAGGCCACACCCTGCTTCCAAAGTTTGGGACAAAGATGCCCAATTGCATACCTGACTTGTTACCCCTTTACCTTTTTGGATGTAGGAGGCCGACGAGCGTGACTCTTCTGGATCGGCCTCCATCATATCGATCATAGGTTCATCTGAGATTTCATCCTCAAACGTCAGTAGAGTCCTGTGGTGGTTTACCACAGGAGGAGTTTGTGCAGGTATGGAATGTCGCTCCTCAAATAGGGATAGGGCAGCTAGATCTATTTTGAGGTTGGGAAGGGAGATGTTGGGATTGGTGGAATGGACAGGGGCTGTGGGTTTGTGTGGGGTCAAATGGGTTACCCCATTTCTATCAATCTTTACGACCCCGGCGCTAACAAAGGATTCCCTTATGTGTGGCCTAGGACGAGGCTTCTCTTCTATGTTGATTCCTCTAGCTCTTGTAGCTGCCGCAACCCTGGCTTTCTCTTTGGCCTCTGGGACCTCTTCCTCTTTGGGCTTGTAACCTAACCCGAATCGTACTTTCTACCCCTTGGCAATAACTGGCTCTCTTCTGCCTTGCAGTTTAGGTCTGAGCCCTCTGCCTTTCTAATGGCCCCATTTCTGGAGCATGGCCACTGCTAAATCCATTCCGCCGTCGATTGTGGGAGTGATGTTTCTCGGGGGTTCTGGGCCTACCGCCGACACCTCATATTCAAAACTGCGTAGGTCTGTGTCTTCCTTAGTAAGTGGTACATCCACTACCTTGGGATTTTCAACACTGTGGGTGGCCTTGTCTTTCTCATCATGCCCTTCACCAATGATGGTGATCACCTTTTGTCCTGATATGAATTTCAATTTTTGATGGAGGGTAGAAGGTATCGCCCCAACCTCATGCAACCATGGGTGTCCTATCAATAGATTAAAAGAGGATTTGATATCCATCACTTGGAATGGTATGGAAAAGGCCATGGGCTCGATTACGAGCTCAAGGTCAACTTCTCCCATGATCTCCCGCCTCGTGTTATCAAAACCCCAAGCACTCGTCCTTGTTGGCCTTAACATGCAGGGGTCCACCCCAATTTTGGTGGTAGTTCTCAATGGGCACACGTTCAATGCAGATCCATTGTCAATCAAAACTAGGGGAATGACCATATTTCCAAACTCAACAGTTATGTTTAAGGATTTTGAATGGCTACATCCTTCCTCAGGTAGATCAGCATCAGAGAACGAGATGGCATTTGGAGCCATCACTTGCCCAATTATCTTGCCGACTTCATTTGGGCTGACTTGAAGCGATACATGAGCATTTCTTAATGCCCCCATTAATGTTTGGAAATGGAGTGGGGACGTCATCAATAGATCCCAAACGGTTATATGGGCAGACATTCTTCTCAGCTGAGTCTCTAGTATATGATCCCAACTCATTTTTTCGAAGGGGTTCACAGCGCTATCTTTCTTTCCCTCAAGTTGGGCTTGTGCTGCTACTGGTGCTTCTGGCTACTTTGATATCCTCCCCGACCATGTGACAAAGTCCACGGCACCTTCTCCGCTACCGCCGACATTGATATCCATTTGCTCATAACTCAGAGGAACCTTATGAGGGTCATAGGTTGGTCCTGAGAGCTGGAAAGGCGTGGCTGCCTGTATCGGAGGCACTTGCACTGCGGGATCAGGAGGTGTGGGCAATACTTAGTTTATTTCAGTGGTAGCGGGTTGGGTGGAAAAATTGAACCAAATGGGGGTGGTGGACCTTGAGGGTGGTGGCACGAGGGGAAAAGGGGCGAAAGTGGGCCATTGGTAGATGATGGGTGGTGGAGGATTGGGGATTTGATGGGCCATTAGGGGATTGACGGGGGTGGTGGAGTTTGCAGGTGGTTGAACTAGGGGTAATGGGGTGGGCGCAGGCCATTGGTAGTTTATTGGCGGCAGAGGATTGGGGGTTTGTTGGTTCATTGGATAGTTGATGGGGGTGGTGATGTATGGTTGATATGCATTTATGTGCACATAATTGACGGGTGTCGGTGATGGAAAGTATGCCCTGAGATCCAAGGGCTCGGCTTGTGGTGCGGAGTTGGGAAAATAATCAGATAAATTTAGGGGTTCAATCACCCCAACATTCCTTTCTTCATTATTCCTTGGTAATGGTGTTATATACCTCTCCCAATCACTGATATAATCGGATGGATCAAATTCAAACTCCTCTTCACTATCTACCATTCCGACGGCGGGTCTGGGACCTGCTCCTCTGATAGGATGTGGGGGTAGTGGCATTGGTGAATATTCGCATGCTGGGAAGGTGCAGGGGGGATGATTTTTTTTGCGTCGATCAAATATTGGATTGCGTGCTTCAATGGGAAGCAGTGATCGGTCGGGTGTCTTGGACCCTGATGAAAATTACAGTGGGTATTTGGATCATAGTTTCTGGGGATCGGATGAGAAGGTTGTGGTTGACGAATAGTGACTAATCCTTTTTCCACTAACAAAGGCAAAAGTACACTCAAAGATTGCCCCAGAGGCGTAAAAACTCGATCATAGTGGGCTCTCCTCTGCTCCAGAGTCATTTGCATTCCTTGCCCATTCCCTGTTCTCTGTATCGGCCCGGTCCTGACGGGAGCTGACTGTGCCGCTTGAAATTGGAATGGGGTTACATTATTATTGGGTCTGGTATTGGCGACGTTCTGGACGTCAGCCCAGTTCTCTTATCATTCCTCTGCTCTGAAAACCTCCTGACCCCACTAGTTCCGCTTAGTACATTTTTATTCAAGCGACCTTCTCTAATCGCATCCTCGCATCTATTAGCATTTCTTACCAGATCAGCAAAGCTGGACTGCTGCTGGTACACCAAGAAGTCCGAGATCACTGGTAGAGTATTTTTTGAAATCATTTCGATCTGCTCATCGTCAGGTATTCTATTTTTGACTTGAGCTGTTAGTGCTCTCCAGCATCCCAAATAGTTGCTGAAGGTCTCATTTGGGTTCTGCCTTAAGCGGGCCAAGTCTAACTTACGCGGTTCAATGTCTATATTATAGACATATTGTTCTTGGAACAGGTGCGTTAAGTCCTTCAATGTCTTCATCATAGATGGTTCCAAAGATGTGAACCATCTCACAGCAAGACCGGTCAAACTCTTTTGAAAGACTTTTATCAGTAGTCTTTCATCCCCTCCATATTGGCACATGTCCCCACAGTAGGACTTCAAGTGTGCTATTGGATTGCCAGTGCCGTTGTATTTGGTAAACAGGCATAAATCCGTGAAGTCTGTGGCGTGGATTTTAGTACCACCCATCTTCTGTAATTGCTTCTGGATTTTATCCAACTGTTCTTTCGGCTGTTCCGACTCCTTGGACATGGGAGCCGTCTTCTCAATTATTAGCCTGGACTCACTTTGGACTGCCAGGGGTGAGATAATTACAGGTGGAGGATTGACATTGGTCACTACCCCGACATAGGCCCCACTGTTTCTGAACTCGTCCTCCTCATATTGTGGGTCTACATAGGGTGCAGTGAGGACGAGATTTTCATGTTGATGTATGGACTGGATGTGGGTTGGGTGGGCCCCTTGGGTGCAAGGGAAGTGTTGTGTGGTGATGGGGTGAGTGGTAGTTTGGTTTAGGGGTGGGGCCTGATGAGGCCATTGGACATGAGGGAAGGTTTGGAGATGGTCTTGGGGTATGGGGCCATGAGAAAATTGGGTCTGAGGTATGGCATGGGTTTGACCTGGTTGTGAAGGTTGGGGGTGGGTGAAATTTTAGGGTTATTGTGGAGGATATGAGTATGGGGCTTGGGACATGGGCCCGGGGTAGGTTTTGGGCCACAAGGCCTTGATCAGGTTGGGTTTGGGTAAAGGGCATGGGATTTGGGGGATCTTGGCCTATTAGGCCTTGATGGGTATGGCCCATTGGGCTTTGGAGGGCTTGGGCCATGGGCCATCTGTGGGTATGGAACTGGGCCAGATGGGTCTGGGTTGTGGGCCCTGGGGGTATGTGGGCTTGGACCACTAGATTTTGAGGGGTATGGGCCATGGGCCATTGGTGGGTATGGGCCATGGGCCCTTGGAGGTTTTGGGCCATGGGCCCTAGATGGGTTTGGGCCATGGGCCCTTGAGCAAGGGTTTGGGCAATGGACCATTGGGGTATGTGGGCCTGACCCACTGGGTTTTTAGGGGTATGGGCCGTGGGCCATTAGTGGGTATGGGCCATGGGTCCTTGGAGAGTTTGGGCTTGGGCCAAATGGGTTTGGGCCATGGGCCCTTGGGTAAGGGGTTGGGCAATGGGCCCTTGGGATATGTGGGCCTGGCCCACATACCCCAAGGTATGGGCCATGGGCCATTGGTGGGTTTGGGCCATGGGCCATTGGTGGGTTTGGGCCATGGGCCCTTGGGTATGGGTGATGGGGTGTTGGGCCATTAGGCCTTGGAGATCATGGGTGATGGGGTGTTGAGCCATTGGGCCTTGGAGATCATGGGTGGTGGGGTTTTGGGCCAATGAGCCTTGGTGAATGGTGGGATTTTGGACCAATGGGCCTTGGGGCATGTGGGAGATGGGGGTTTGGATGGTGTGAATTATGGGGGGTTGATGGGGATCATGGGAGAGTGAAGCATGGAGATTAACCAGGGTATGGGATGGGTCCATGGATGTGGGGTGTGGATTATGGGGGGTGTTTTGGGAAGCCTTCCATAAGGAGTAGGCTTGGAACATTTCTTCCATCATCGTGATGGAAGGAGGATCGAATGTGGGTGGTAGATTTAAGGGATGATTGGGTATAGATGGGTTGGATGTGGAGGGAAAATTGGGCATGGCGATGGTAAGTGATGGAATATGGGATGGGTTGAAGGAATGTGGTGGGGCATTGGCAAAGGGGGATGATGAAGGGTAAAGTGTGGGTGTTTGGGAAAAACCAGGTATGGCCCCGGTAAAAATGGGCATGACCCGGGTAGATGGGGGGGCTTGTGGGGGATTGGATAGGGTGGAGATGACATAGGTGAAGGATGGTGGATTGGGTCTATATGGGGAAGATGGAAAATGGGACATGGGTGTGGATGTGGAGAATGGGTTTGGGTTTTGTATGGACATGGGTGGGAAATGTGGTTGATTTGGTATGGGCATGGTTTGGGCAAAAGACTGGGAGTTGGGAGTTGGACTTTGGATGTTTTGGGAGGTAGTGGTTGGGAAAATGGGGGTGCCAAACGGGCGGTAACGGCAAAGGGTGATTCGGTGAGGGGGATGGTGGAAAAGAATATCCTCCGAATGGGAATGGGTTGGAGAGTGTGGTGGGGATGTGTCAGGAACGGCATAAGCTAGGTCCACTACCCACGACATTCTACGGGGACGGGTTGGGTAAAGGTGCCTTGGATAAGGCCCAAAAATCCTCCTCCTTCCCCTACGGGACGGCAGAGGGCAAGATGATGCCGTTGTGCCGGCACCACAAACTATATTTTTTTGGGTTTTGAGTTGCCTTTTTTATTTTTTGGATTTTTGAAAAAACAAAGGTTCTGAGGCCTTGGAATTCCCTTTTCGGGTGGCTCTCGTGCCCTAATTCAAGACCAGCGGCGACGACTCCGACGCACTTCGGAAGAATTAAAGGAGAACCTTAGATCTATTGAAGGCACGAAAATCGAGGCAAACAACCCGATCCCTCAGAATGAGCTAAAAAGAAGTTGCTCTCTTTTGACCGACGGGAGCGTATTGGGTGTCAGAGATGGCGGGGCTCAAACAAGGCACTAAGCTCATTGATCGGAGGACTCGGGAGGTGAAGAAGGCCACGGATTCGGGTTGGTGCTGTGCAGAATAGACCTGGCGCAACTAATACACACGCCCAGGTTGCAAGGTAAAATGTGGGGATTTAAAGCTGGCACAACTATTAGTTGCGCCAGTTATAAATTCCAGCTTTTTGCACTGGCACAACTAATACTTGTGCCAGGCAAAAAGTGTTGCTCCAGAACTGATGATAGCAGGCACCAACACCCGAAATGAGTCTCTTTTTTTGGTTTTTGTGGAAGCTAGGCTTCCGAGAACTGAGCTGTTTTTTTTGTGATCGATTCTCTCCTTATCGCACCCAAAGGGCTTGAGTCCGGTATAACTTGCTAGCGCGCTCCCCAAGGGTTTGAAGCTTTAGAATGGAAACCCACCTGATATACCTCTGGCGCAAGTGCCTTCTCAGATACTAGGTGGGCTGGGACTTTTTTGGATCATCACCACTAGGGGTTGCCGCCATACTAAGACCCGGGTGGTTGTGTGTTTGCCTAATCCCAACCCTTTTAAAATCTACCCCGTAAAAGCAAATTAATTAAGCTCCCTAACTCGATTCAATTTTAATTTTTCAAAGCTTTTCTTCTTTTTTTTCGAAAGTTTTCTTTAGTTCAAAGACCAGGGGTGATGATCCCGTGCCACCACTACGGGCCGGCATTAATTGTTAGGATATAATAAAAAATAAGGAAAATGACGGGTTCTGTGACAGCCCGAATTTCGGCATCCCGAAATCCGTGCCATCAGTACGACCTTCAAGGTCGTGCCCTGGGTCCTTTACAACACATTGATATATACAAGCCAAAACTGAAATTGAAGCACACGTAGCTACCCTAAATCGAAATCTCAAAACAATATATATGGTCTCGCAAGGCTGTCCTTGTCCCATGCCAATTCATGGACATAAGGACATACCCAAAAGTTAAATGATAATTATTCATCCTAGATGTTTTATCAAGAGACAGAAATTAAAGCATTCGAAATAAAGAGGCTCGATATACCAAGCCATACATAGTACTCTCTCAACTCACTCAGAGTATGCAGCGGGTTTCCTAGAAGAATTCCTCAGGAGGAGGTTCTGACTCTTTTGTGGCCACGAACACCGAGGCCCTTGGATTAACTTCTCCAAGTCTTCAGCTAGTCACGGACTGCGATGTATAGTCTAAGGGGTGAGCTACATCCTAGCTCCGTAGGGAAAACAAAAGAACATATAGATCATCCTTTATACATATGTCAGTAACCTAACCAGCATAGAATTTCCAAGAAATCACTTATGTACAACAATTTGAGTAACAGGAATAACCCAATGGTTCCGACCAACACTTAGTATATTTTTGTTTATTCTCCTTATAAGTTTGGTTGTGAATTTGGCCTAATCACTTAAATCTTAACTTAAGTAGTCCTCGAGCAATATAGCATCGAGCCCCGATGGAATACCCGCCATCGTCGTCTAACTAGACAGTTGTTGTGTGTATTCCCCGAAATCTACCGAGCCCCTTTCTCATAGGCGTGAGGTCTATTCTCAATCTACATCCCTGGGATGTGTTATAAATGTACGGATTGGCCGCCGTACCGGTCACGGATATCCTGCCGAGTCAGTCGTGGGTATCCCGCCACGTCGGTGGGGTATTCTAATCAACCTTAAATAATAAAAATATCAATGTGCTTTACATATAGTTATTCACCGTGATTGTGCTAAATATATTACCTTAGGCCTTATCACGTTACTTTTGTTTCTCTGTTTGTTTTCTTACGCATCCCTGGGATGCCACTTGCTTCTATTTTATTTCTCGTCCCCTGGGGACCTCAGGATTTTCCACATTGTAACACACACACCCACCCTTATCATGAGGGTTTATGGAATATACACTATTTACATAGACTATACTACGCATATGAGTTCACAGAATAATGCACATGTTTCGAGAATATTCCCTACCTCGACGAATCTCAAGCGCACTGCTCGGAGGGTTATACTGCATCAACCTACATTTAAAAAATAGTTTTAGAATGATCTAAGGTCATTGGGGTGTATGACTCCCAAGTTTCTTATATTAGAAAACCAAGATCTGAGTGGTCACTGACGCCACAAGGCAGCCATTTCTCCCCGCTCGTGGGGTCTCTTGACCCCGCTCGAGCGGTCTCTTGACCTCGCTCGAGCGGTCAAATTGAGATCGCTCGAGCGGTTAAATCGAGCTTTCGAATTATACTGTGGACCCTCGCTCGAGCGAGCTCCCCTTTAGTTTTAGGGACCGCCGAGCAGCCCGAGCCATACTTTTCTTTTCATCCTCGCCGAGCGAGCGAGCCTTTTTAGACCGCTCGAGCGAGGAACAACGATTTGTCCCTCGATCAAGATCGAGAACAAGTGTCCATCCTTCATTTAACCTTAATCTTATACAAAGTAACGTTTAGCCAACATCCTTCCTACTTATTCAAAACATTCCTAGGCATTTATCATGTTTTTAACGTACCTCTGACGATGAATCACGCACAGGTCCGATTTATGATTTGAATATCTACTAGGCTATCCGGCCTCCCTGGTTCTTCCTCCCGTCCTTTCCTCTAATCTCCTTTGCCGACCTAAGTCTCGACGAACCCTAGTTCTCTACTAGGCTCTTTTCTTCTTTCTCTTTATATTCTCCTTCTCTCTATTTAGGTTAGAATAGAGTTACGTAAGGGCTTCTCTCTCTCCTTCACTTTTATATCTATAATTTTAGGGATATACTAGTGTGTTTCCCACGTACACACTTAATGTATTTGGGTCGTTTTGGTCTCCTTGTGAAACACATATACCTATGTGTGTATGCGTGCCCTGCACTCATCTCAAAATCTGCGGTTGTGACAGGGTCAGTCAAGAGACTAGGCGAAAAATATAAAGTACTGAAATTTAAAGCAGAATCGTAAAGGTAGATAAGAAAGGTGCCAGTCAAGTGACTAGGCGAAAATTGCTGAAATTTAAAGCTGCAACGTAGGGGTAAGTAAAAAAGGTGCCAGTCAAGTGACTAGGCAAAAATTGCTAAAATTTAAAGCTGAAATGTAGGAGTAAGTAAAAAAAGGTGCCAGTCAAGTGACTAGGCAAAAATTGCTAAAATTTAAAGCCGAAACGTTGGGGTAAGTAACAAAGGTGCCAGTCAAGTGACTAGGCAAAAATTACTGAAATTTAAAACCGAATCATAGGGGTAAGTAAAATGACGTAATCGGAGGGGTGAGTAAAAAAAATAAAAAAAAAATAGTAATAAAAAAGTTATAAAAATAAAAAATAAAGAGGCCAAATTCAAGGGGAAGCTCTACTAGCTAGTCCCCAGCAGAGTCACCATCTGTGCAATCGCGGGAATCGTGACGATCCCGTCGCGGCGATGCGCTCGCTTGCAAAAAATATAGAGTCGCCACTTAGAGCTTTTGGTGTCCCGGGATACCTATATCATTTTATGAGCACCGAAGTGCTAAAAATATGACTCTGAATCCGGTCCACACCAAAGGCTCTTGGGTAGGGGCTTCAGTTATCGATCGGAAAGGTGTTAGGCACCCGACCAACCCGCTTAACGCGGTCTCTACTAATGACCAAAACAAAAATAAAGTAACAGAAAAGAAAATGACTTCCTCTTGCCCAAAAGGGCTTAGAATCCTATTTGTGCCCCTCCGTCCCTACCGAAAATTCGGCAACGTAATGGCACAAATGAGAGGATGAGAAGAGCCAAAAGAGATAGGAGAAAAAAGAGGAGAGTCGAAGCCCTTGGGCCCTTGTAGCACCGTAGGAGAGCCTTGCGTGGCTTGCTTTTGATGAGCTTTTGAAGGCTTGAATGATGGAAAGAGGGGTTCTAACTATTAAGGATTACTAGTTAAGAGGTAGAGAAGGGAGGCAAATGGATAGCACACACCTAACCTAGAGGCTTTTTAGGAAAGGTAAGGCATGGAATGAGGTTTTGGAATTCTAGATTTTGTATGAGCAATGGTGCATCAAAGGGAGAAAGATCTTCTCACTTTAAGCTCTATTTATAGGAAAAGGGTGGGTTAAGAGGCTACTTAGAAGCTAATTAGGGTTAGCAATTAGGTAATGGGCAATCTAAGGTTTATGGGGTTTTCTAGAGCTTGGAGAAGAGAGATTTTGGTTTAATGGTAGATGATAGGGTGGTGACTTGAATGACAAAAGGAAAATAACTTAAGCTAATAGGGTTACTAGGGTCCTAAAGAAACACACCCCAGACTTTGGGATGTTCCACAAGTCAAACCCCCAATGTCAATTTTGGCCATTTTTTGAAGGAAAACTAGGCCCAAACTGTTGGAAGTTAATGATCCGTAGGGGCCTAGTCCGGTTTTGCAATTTCCTGCATAAATCTGTGGTCTTCATTTCGTCATAACTTTTGATGTATAACTCTGATTGGGGCGATTTTTGGCTTGTTGGAAAGCTGAGAATAACTCAGCTTTATAAGGGGTTTGTGTAAGTTTTGGAATTTTCTCTCTTTAGTCACTGCTCTGGAGGGTTCGAAACTAGCTCTATGGGTCCGATTTTGCAATTTCCTACACAAATCTGCGATCTTCATTTCGCCATAACTTTTGATGTACAACTCTAAATTAGGCGATTCTTAGTTTGTTGGAAATATGGGAAGATCTACTTTCCAATGGTATATGCTTTAGGTTAGGAAACTATCTATAAAAACTTTAGCACTCCTCTTTCTAACCGTTGTTCGCTGGGGTTTGAATTGTGCCCGAGAAAGGTTCTAATAGGTCTGGGAAGGCTATGATTGATTCCTAAGGGTTCGGAATGATTCCTAAGAGTATTGGGATGATTCCTAAGGGTTTGGAAGGATTCCATATATGCCATCAAAAGCTCAGAAGCGCACCTTTCTCGAAATATGTTTCGATCGGGCCTTGGGCCAAATTTGGGTGTCTACAAGAGGATCGGGCTCGTTCCCAGGTACCCTCTGTAAGCTCCCTTGAGCAAATCGGGTGGCTAACACTGAAAAAATAGAAGGGGCTAGAGACCTAATCGGCTCTAGGAGAGGAATTTGGACAGGGGTTTCCTAAAGGTCTAAGGCTAAGGGCTTAGTCCCCTAATACTCCTTCGAGAATCAGGGCTAGCTGGCTAGTACCACTAGCCTGACTACCTGGGATTCCTAGAGAAGAGTCTGCCCTTCTAGAAGTCTAGAAAGTAGCTCAACCCCTTTCATTGAGAACCCCAAAGAGAACCTCGCATTTTCTTAAAGGACTAAGCTTGAGAGAAGAGAGACTGTTATGAAAAATTGGGGAGTTTGGGCATGGAAGGGGGTCTTTTTATAGCTATTGGGATAATTGCGCGTGTGTGGGCACATGTGCAATTGGCTGATTATTCC
Source organism: Chloranthus sessilifolius (assembly GCA_021018995.1). NCBI lineage: Eukaryota > Viridiplantae > Streptophyta > Magnoliopsida > Chloranthales > Chloranthaceae > Chloranthus > Chloranthus sessilifolius. Next base: position 31,622,730 of record CM037598.1, read on the forward strand.
GCACATGGTTCTATGCGCGTAACTCCTTGGAAGTCGATCGCCGACTAGGGAGTGACCGGCTGAGTGGCTCAATCGGTGTTCTAGTTCTAATATGCTTGGAACCAATTATGTGCATGGATCCATGTGCATAATCAAATTGTGCGCATACTGTCATGTGCGCAATTGGGAATTAGGACGGTCTTGGGAATAGTAGGCCTGGTCCAACTGGGGATCAATTACGTGCATGAAGGGACGCGTGTAATCAAATTCCAAGCAACATGTGATGAACGCAATCCGAGGCCTAGGTCGGTGCATGGAAGGCCATGCCCTAGTCCACTTGAACTAATTGCGCGCAATAAGCCCTACGTGCAATCGAATTACATGCATGGGTTTAGGCGCATAATTAGGGAGCTTCCCGGGCCGGGTCGAGTCTGAGTTAATGGGTTGATATTTCAACCAAGAACTCCCCCATACACTATTTGTATGGTGTATGAGTCCCGAATGTGGGGTTTTAGGGTCATAGGAGAGGGCTGGTCTTTTCGAAGATCAGGGTAAGGTCAAAGGTTGACCGAACAGGTTTGTATACTCCGGGAGGGCAAAGATGGGGTGTCTAGAAGAAGATGGATGAAGGATTGAAATATAAAAGGAGATTGAAAAGCTGCTGTTATGGGCCATCGTCATGCACTGTTCAATTTTGATAATAAAGATGATATGGTTAAAATCTGGCTAAAGGATAGATGGGAAATTCTTGGTTATACCATGAAAGTTTTAAAGTGGAGCCTTTTTTTTGCACGATAAATCTCGATCGTTCCAACATGTATTTGACTCCCTAATCTGCCTCTTTTTTGTTGCAACGATCGTCCCCTTCATTCAATGGCTCGGTTGGTTGGTGAAGTCCTGGCTATTGATAATCAAACCAAAAACCACACCAAATTTGCAGAAGCAAGAGTTGGTGTTCTACTTGACTTGGAGAAAACTCATCCTCGTCGTATATCGTTGGGTCATGGCAAAAATGGTCTATGGCAGGTGGTAATTTATGAATCTTTACTAGATGTTTGTTCGATCTATAGACAGCAAGGGCATAAAACTACTTTATGTGTCTTTTATAAGGAGGAGGAGATTACTAAACCTGATTCTGATAAGCCAGTTCCCACCAAGATGGAATGGCGCCTTCAGATGGCTAATTTGGACAAGCCCTATGATGGTGTAACTAAGGGTGGTGTTGCTAATTCCTCAATGCCAACATGCTAAAACCTTGCCTAAAATTGTGATTAGTGTTGATCAGGTGGCCTTTCCAAATTCGAGGTTAGATGGTCAGGCTTCGGTGGCTGTTGCCCAGGTGGTTGTTCGGACAGCTCTATGAATTATGTTCTGTCTTAACCTATTGCAAGTGCACAATAAAAATTATAGCAGTAGTGATAGGATCATTCCCATGAGGAAGGTTGAAAATTCTAGAAAAACTTTTATTTGCCTTTAAAGAATAAAGAATGGGTTTCAATTAAACTATAGTGCAAGAAAATAAATCTAAACCCTCCTACTTTTAGATCCTGGTTGTCAATCAGTTTCCTTTAGCTCTCGGATATCTACGAAAATTAAAATACCGTTACACTATATCTAAATCTCTTAAAATTTGGGCGTCAATCAAATATGAAATTCTTTCAATATAGATTTATACTAATCCGCAACTTTCCAAAATTTGGGAGTTAATCAAACACTAGAAAACTGAATATGGAAAATAAAACACCATTATACTAATCTTTCAAATTCTCAATCTTAGTCATCAATTAAAATCAAGAACTATCAGATATTTACAAAGCAGTAAAAGAAAGCAGTAAATCTAAACTAGAAAGCAATAAAAAGATCTTTCATCTCTCAATCACGAGCATTAATTGCACTTGAGAAACTGCAGATACTCTACTCTAATCTTTTAGCTTCTTATCACAATTGTTAATTACTCTTGAGAAACCTTGGATATCTAAAATAAACTAAACTAAGTTGATCGTCAGGAAACCGAACCTCAGTCATTAATTGATGCTAAGAATTCCTTCGATAAATTATTTTGGATGCCGAACCCTCTTATTTATAGATCATAAGGGGCCATTTTACATTATTCGACTCCTAATAAAAGAAAAATACTAAACAAAAGTTTCTTAAGTTAACAACACTTCTAATCCTAATCTTCCTTGTTTTAATTAGTAGATGCACGCAGAATTCTTCTCCTTAATTTTAGTAGCAAAGATCTTTAGGAATTCTTTCACCAATCTTCTCAAATCCGTAGAGTGCAAGACTTGAATTTCAAGTGTTCTTTTTATTCTGTGCATGGCGGTGCATCTCTTCACATGATCAACAGCTCGAGCTTTGATATTACAAAATCATAAGTATGATTTCTCTTCTTTATTCGGTACGATTCCTAGATCTCGAATGATCGTAACTCCTTCCTTCATGCTTTCCAGTCTTGAGCGTTTTTTGTAGGATCGTAAGTACAATTTCTTCTTCTTCCGGTTCACTCTCTCGAGGTTACGATTGGATCGTAAGCTACGATTGGATCGTAGCTTATAAACTGGTTCTCAGACACGATTGGGATTGTATCTTTATGCGATCGTCTTTCTTGCTGCTTTTTGAGTTTATTTTTACAAAGATTAACACTTTGGCTCTTTGCTAGTTACTGTTCTAAATATCTGCACATGGTAAATTATGTGACTGATCACACCCACAAACTTACGTTTTGCTAGTCCCTAGCAAACAAAGAAATATAAACTATTCTAAAAATTTAAATGCCACTTTTGTAAGGAGCACAATTGCATTTAACAGATGCAACAAGCCTTTAAACCCCTAGGTGATCCCTAGTGGAAGAGTTGTGTTTCTTGAAGGTTTTCAGTGAAGTTACCTACAAACTTTAAAATATTTTTAGATTTTTTAAATAAAAATTTCAAAACAAAGAAAAAATAAACTTTTAAAATTCTAACCTACTATTGTTACACTAATCAGTCAATCATCACATGGTTGTTATAATTTTTAAAAATAAGATTCCAGTAATCATAACTTCCCATCCTAGCAGTGATCCTTGATCAGAAACTCAACAATTTCAACTCATATTAAGTGTGAAGTGTGTGCGTACCAATAAAAGAATTCAATCATTATAAGTTTTTCTAAACTGCAGATTTAGAAAATATTTTCATCCAAATTCTCACTGTTGGCATATTCTCAAAAAGAATATCAAAATTATTGGGTTCTCAAAATGATATATATAAGGAATAATTTCAAAGACAATTGATAAAAAGATAAATCTCATGGAATAGATAATCAATTCTATTTCTTATGCTTCTCTGATTTTTCATGGCATTTATCATACACATCTCTACTTGGCTCATGCTTTTGTAAATCATGAATCAGAAAGGGCTTTATTCGGCTTGTAATGGGGCTATGGGTTAAAAGGTTCCAAAGAAAAGTAGAAAGGATTTGAAAGTCTTGAGAATTCAGCTCATCTCTCACCTATCTTCTTCATCTTTTTCTTCTTTTTCTAGTTCAGTAAGTATCCAAAACGTTGGATAACTTCTTCCCATATATTTTTTTTTCAGTAAATCCCTTTTTCCCTTTTTTTTTTCTCAGATATCCACTTGAATTTTCTTTCTCAGTTTGTAAGCTTTTTGCTTCTCTTTCTCGATATATATATATATATATATATATATATATATATATATATATATTTTTTTTTTTTTTTTTTTTTTTTTTTTTCTCCCATATTTTTTTTTCAGAATTTTATTTCTCTATCAGATGTACCCTTTTTTACATTTCCCTTATATGTTCTTGCATACTCCCACTCTCCTATTTCTCCCTTTATTCTAAATTCTCATAATTACAAGGGTTAAAAAACTGAAATCTTTGGGTAGTATATATGGTTAAGGGTTTATAAGATTTTGGTACAAAGAAAAAATAGTTCAGGCTCTAATATGGATTCAAGGGTTATATGTATTTTGAGATTTTGGCATTTTGGCTCAAATGAATAAAAAGAAGTCCTTAAATCATTTTCATGATTCACTAGCAAGTATGCCATATTGTTTCGATGCATATAACAAATAGTTCTAAAAGAATAATTGGCATAATAATAGAATATTTTATTCAAACATAAACAATAATATGAGATTTCATTAAAGCATCAAGAAGTTCAAGAAAATTTGAATTCAAATAGAAAAGTAGTCTTTCTCTCAAAGAAAGGAAATAAGTCCAAATGCTCACTAGTTATACAATTCTGAAACTATAGTCTAAGTATTACAGTTTAAAGCAAAGTTTATTTCAAACATTTAGTTCTGATACAGTGTACAAGTGGGCTAAATAGGAATCATAACTGTTTCTATTATTGATGTTTGAACTTCTACTAGGATGAAAGTAATGCTTTTGGAATCATATTCTATCTATCATTACTCTCATATGATGGTTAACAAAAAAGACAAAAACTTAAAACAAAGCTATCCTAAGAATCTAAAAAAAAATAGATTAAAACTAATTAAATCTACACAAAAACAATTATTTATTATATATATATATATATAAAGCTAATTTACATACACAGCGTGTGTGTACCCCCAAACTTAAATAGGGCAATGTCCTAATTGTTCTAAAAAATAAGGGATACTCAAGAAATTTTTTAAATCATACCTGTAAGGTTTCAATAAATGGAAATTAACCTTCACTCACTTGATGAGGGATATGGGATAATTGCCGATGATGGAGCTGGCTCTGGTGCAGGTAAGGCTAGCATTGGAGTAAGACTCCTTGAAAATTCTTCCTCTGGCTTAGACACAATGTCTGTAGAGCTTGTGCCAGTTCTTTCTTCTTCAAGAGCTGGGGCATCATACAGCTCGGGTTCAATTTCCTTGTAGAGAGCATCAACACTCTCTTTCTTTGCCATCAATATATTATAATTTTCAGTTAGAGCCTTCAGCTCGTCTTCAATTTTTTCTTTTGCTTTCAAATCATCCTTCAATTTCCAAATCACAACAAACGTTTCTTTATCTTCGACCCTTAGCTTTTCTGATTCTTCCTGTAACTTGGTCACTGTCATGATGTTGTTGTCAGTGATGGATTGGATCTATTTCTTCTGACCTTCACAGATCTGAACTAAGGAGTCTTTGTCATCCTAGATCTTCAATAACTTCCCCTATACTAATGTGAGCTAATGAGTCTTCTAATCCAATTGAATGTTGAGTGTATGCTGATATTCAAGGTGAGCAATTTCCCTCTCATTAGGATCTGCAAGTAAAGATCCGATCTTATCTTTTAGATGTGTTGTCACCTCCTCATAATTCTTCTTCTCTTTCTCCCATGTCTATTGCCTTTCCTCCAACATACTGTTCTATTGTTATAGTTGTGCAATAGTTGCACAATTTGATTATGAAGGAATACAGTGGCTTCTTGAACCTTCTTTGCTGTCTCAGCTTTCCAATGTGCTTGGTGGTCCATTACGGCCCTTTGTCTAAGGTTGTATGCTATTTCAGCCCTTTTCTTGGCTATAGGTAGGACATCGAAGACTCTGTTCTTCACTCTATTAATCTCTTCGATCATTCCTTTGACCAGCTCCGATACGAGCTTTAACTGTGGAGCATGTGTAAGTTGCCATTTTTCCACTGCTAGCGATCTCCTTTCCCATTCAGTCTGTGTTTGAGAGAATGTGGGGACTGATGTGGTAGTGATGCTAGGAGATGTTCCTTTATTCAATATTTTGGTGAAGCCCCCTCTTGAAATTTCAAAACTAGGTCCTTCTTCCATAGTATGAACAATAGGAGTCTGCTTTGTAGTTGATGTAATCATGGGTGGAGGAGTAGACTCAGCAAGAATAGTAACAGGACTTGAAGTAGTCACCTTAAGGAAACATTGTTCCACAGGTAGCAAGAGATTTTCCTCTTCTTTAAATACAATGGTGCTCACAAGTTCTGCTTCAGAAATAACTGACAGTGTTTCTGCCACAAGTGAACGAGTCATAGAAGGTCTTGTAGGTGAGTGCAGGGTTGCGTCATAGAGATTGATTTATTCTTGGGCAAGCACTGACACAACCATCATTTCTGGCCCAAAAGGTGAAGGGTCAATTGGGGGGCTGTGCCCTTGTTCTTCTTGTGGAGTAGAAGCATTCACTCCTTCATTTACCACTGGCTCAAGAGGAGCAATGGTATCATTAACATTTTCTATTCCAGCAACAACTTCATCGGTCGGGGGAGGAACAAAAGATGCATTGCTTGTAGAAAGAGAAGTTGCCATCTTCTTTCTATTTATTGGATTCAAAGTCCTTTTGTAGGCTACAATAGTAAGATCTTCATCTTTCTTTTTAAGGACTTTTTCATTCGTTTCCAATTGTTATCCCAAATTCATGAGAATGTTGGTGATCAGACCCCCAAAAGGGAGATCTAGTTTATACTTCTCATATTTTGGTTTGTTCAATTTCTCCCTTACAACGTCCATTACCTCTAAGAGGCAAGATGGTACATCAAACTAGATATGATTGGCCATTTGATATAAGGCCTTGGCAAAGAGGATTCTTCTTTCCGTACCGTGACAATTGGGATGGATAGTCTTCTAGATCAAGACATTCATAAAATGAAGTGACAAGTTGTGATCCTTCAAGTCTTTCCGCATAAATTTTAACTTATCCTCTTAAGGTCGACCTAAGAGTTCTGTGGCCATCTAAACAAAATCTGGTAGGTTTGGAGGTGATAATCTCAACATATTGGCTTTCGGAGTGTTAGGGGACATTTCTGGTCTCTCTAAAGGTGCATTGAGAACACCAGCAATCATATTCTTTGTTATCTGATTAGGCAACCCATCTACGATTATGGAGAGCTTTGGGGTTTGACCCGTGCTGCTATTAGTCATCTTTTTATAAAATAATTTCACCAATCTAGGATAGACTGGTGTCATTCCCGACTCTAGGATATGGTTGAGCCCTACATCCTTGAAGTATTTGATAGCGGCTCTGCTGGTATTCACATTTCCCAAAAGGTGACATCCGCTACAACCTCAACCCCCACAATATGATGTTTCATTGTGGTTGGGAGCCGATCTAGCAATTTCCCAATGGATTCTGGCCTTTTGCCCTTAATTAGCTTGTGTAACCTGATTGGGGGCATATACGACTTCTCCTTCAATTTTCATTTTCCCTACAGGTAGTTCTCTGATAACTACCCCAAATGGCTTAGATTTCTTCTTTTGGTGGGGCTGCTATTTGGGATTTAGCAGTGCGGGTAGCAACTTGTGTATTGTGCTTTTGGGATGGAGAATGATCAGAACCATTACCTCCATCTTCTTCTTCGTCCCTTCGTCTTGCTATTTTAGATCTCGACATGCTTTGTTCTTTATCCTAAAATAATAAAAATACGGCAGTTAGCAATCCAAGATATGCATTCTATGCTTCCCCAATTTCAATCTATATGATTATGAATTGAAACCTAAAAATGGATCCAACCGGTTTAAAATGGGGTTCGTTACTGTTAATCACTGAAAAGTACTACTTTTCATCTCTTAACCTAGCCTTTGCTGGACCTTGAAGCTGACTAATAACTTCTTTTTAGCTTATTTTATAGTTAGGAATAACTTGTGCAACTTAACACAAAGTCTATGCTTTTGGTGCCAAGAAAAGATGACAGCTGAACCAGAAAGTGATAGAACACCATGGTGGTACACACCATGGTAACTATTTTGCATGTCATAATGGACCAAGAAAGTCCAGCAGATGAAAGAAGTATAGGTGAGAGTGGAGGAAGCTACAACAGAAGCATGTGCATAGCAGCAGAGGGGCCAATGACCTATCTCGCATAGCTGAGGTGATGCCTCGCGCTGTTCAATTCACTGGTAGAGCTCCCTTGCGCAGCTAAGACATGTAGCATATTAGAGCTCACGAAGAAGTCGTGTAGCTCAATGAAGGGGTTATCACATAGTAGCTCTCGTGCATTAGTCGTGCACTTCAGCTGCAATCATCATATGAAGGAACTCGTGGAGCTCTCGTGCACTAAGCCTTCAGAAATACAACTCGCAAAACTCTCGCGAGGATCAAGCCTTAATGCAGCCGCGCGCACTACCTCGCGAGATCAATTGGCACGAACAACAGTAAAGACCTTGTGTGGCTCTAAAAGAGAGAGATGCCCAGAAGTTCTCTCACACAGCTCTCGCGCGCTTAGAAGTTTAACCTTGAACCGAGCGAGATGTAAAGGCATCTGTGCGAGTACCTTGTGAATGAAGTGTCTGAAGCTCTTCTGTGCGAGCAAGCTAAGCACCTGAAGCTCTTCTATGCGAGTGCATTCAAAGCTAAAGCAGCTGCACGATCATCCACAGCCCTCCTGCGCGAGACAGCAATATTCAAAGCCTAGCTCTACCCTGCGAACACTCTGCAGTTGCGCGACAGAAGTGGTATGCAGAAGCCAGCCTCGTGAAGCGCAGGCTCTCCACTTCTCAATCTTAACTCAAAGACATTTTGGGGATTTCCCCAGGTCTAGGGCACATAACTTGAGACAAATTTTCTTATGCATGCATCCCAAGACATCCAAGGATTGTAACAGTGCCACATCTGCTTGAAAAATTAGGGTTTACTCTCCTCTTAGCCAGAGCATTGGGACTAAGTATATAAGCTATGCTTGTAACTTAGAAATCATCAATCACTCTTTCCTTCAACCTCTGTCAGCTGAGAGCTCAAGCAGATTAGGGTTAGGGTTAGGGTTTGATCATCTCTTTTTCCATTTTTTCTTCTCTCTTAGCCCAGCACTTGCTGGCTAAATCTTTGGTAAGCATTTAGGGGTAGTTTTATTTAGTTTTGTAATAGGTCATTTAAACATTGGGATCTTGTGTTGAGCTATTATGCACAAGGCTACTGCCTTGAGAAATTTCATTGTTGGTAACATCAGATCAATGGAATTTGTGTTTGAATACTTACTTAATCTGTTATTTTCCTATTTGCCCATAGTTTTGTTCAGGCTATATCATGCATTTAGGATTTGAGCTTATTGAAAGGCCCATGGAAGCTTGAGATTGTAGCCCTGGGACCATGGTGGCAGCAACAGTTTACATGTTCTATCTCAGCATTTGTGGGTGAGGGAGCCTCTGTGGATTGCCTGTGACCATTAGAGTGGACAAACTATAGCCCTAGGGAAATCTTGGTCACAGATCTGAGATGGATTCTTCTTCTCTACACTTGAGCATGTAGCCTAGTAAGAGATTGTGCAGGAACAGGCTCCCCTCTGTCTTATTTGACCACTATCAAATGTTAGATCTGGCTTCTCTGTAGTGATTGCAGCTATGAAGATATTTTATTGCAAGCTATTTTTAAGCAATAAATTATTGATTTAAAGTCCATTTAAATCTATAGCTCTTTTGGTTCCATTAGATTCTCGATCGGATTTGTGTTTTTGGGAATTGCCCATTTGCTTAACATTTAGATCTTTTGATTGTCATCTGATCTTCCTAGGTTTAATACCCCTATGAATGCTTGCTAGATCTGTAAGATGATCTAGAGAGTTTGTAGCCTGGGAAACATAGTGTCTGCAATGGTATTCATAGCCTGATTTAATTCATTGGATTAGGTTTGATCAACCCACTCCTTTGGATTAGGTTAGCTTTTCTGGCTTGATCAATGGGATTTGAGGGACTCTATTGGATAGACTGTGGCCATTTGAATGGACAGACTATAGCCTTAAGAGCGCCCCAAATGACATGGGTTAAGTTAGATTCTTCTACCTTGCTGAGGTTATTAATAGCACTTCAGCAAGGAATTGCCGCAGAGAGAGCCCTAAATCTGAGTTACATAACTGAATGAACCTTTAACCTAAACTACTTACTTCTCATCCTTTTATCTTTATTTTAACACACCTTCACCATCTTCTTCATAACCCTTTCTTAGGATATGACTATACTTTATTTCTTTTCTTTTTAATAGATAATTTAGTATAGTTGTGACACCCAACTCCCTTTCTTTAGGATTGTCAGATCTGTAACCAGATCTGGAGGCCTACTATTATAGCCCATTGTGAGTTCTAGATCAATTTCTCCGTGGGACAAATTCTTACTTATCAAAACTTGCTATAATAGCCTTGTATCTTGTAGGCTAAGGATTATTTTAGTTGTGCTGCTTCCATCTTTTCTTTTACTTTAATTTTTAATTTGTTCTCACCACACAATAAAATCAACACACATTAATCCGACAACAAGTTTTTGGTGCCACTGCCGGGGATATTGATCTTTTTAGTAAACCTGAGTTGAACAATAATTCATTTTAGAAAATTCTTTATAGTTGTGCCATAGTAGAATAAAAGTACTACTGATTTTTTTAGAATCTTACAGAATTGGATAATAGCATAAGGGAAAAGCTAGAGCTACAGCTGGAGTCTAGCTAGCTCTGTTTGTACTTCTTTCCCCTAAAACTTAGTCCTTTAATGTTGAATTCCTTGTAATTAGTCTAGTTGTAAATTTATCCAGTTGTTAATTTAGTTAGAATTTTTTTTTTGTGTGTGCTGTGATCATTTTTCTTACTTACTTAATCTATGTGTGTATGCTTGGAAGAAGGTCTCTTAACCCTGAGTTGGAACCTCAAAATCCTGAGGTTGAAAGAGTCCTTAGAACAAGACACACCACACAAGGCCCTACTATTGAAACTGAGCAAGCTAACATGGCTGAAAGGCAAAGAACCTTGAAGGAGTATAATGCACCATGGGATTACACATCTCCCTTTTGCATGCAATTCCCTTCAATGAAAGAAAACTATGAAATCAAGTCCTCCACCATCAATATGTTGCCATCCTTTCATGGGCTTCATAAGGAAGATCCTTACAAGCACATTGACCAATTTTTGCTACTTTACACCACTTTCAATATCGCTGGCTTGGGACCTGAGGCCACCAAACTGAGGCTTTTTTCTTTTTCCCTAAAGGACAAAGCCAACACCTGGCTCTCTAAGCTCCCAGCCAATAGCATTCTAACATGGAGTGATCTTCAGGGCCAATTCCTGGCTAAATTCTTTCCCATGAACAAAACTAGCCAGATGAGGATAAGTATTTTGTCATTTACTCAGTCCTCAACTGAGGATTTTTATGAAGCTTAGGAGAGATTTCAAGAGATGTTAAAACAATGCCCCCACCACCAAATTTCAATGTGGCAACTAGTGCAAGTATTTTATCAAGGAATTAATCCCAAGAGCAGGGATATGGTGGATGGCTCATGTGGTGGTAGTTACCTCCATAATACAACTAATGAGGCCTGGGAGTCGTTTGACATCATAGGATAAAATTCCATACAACAAGAGTCACTGTCTCGTAATGATAGCCAGACCCCTGTTAAGTTGGTGAAAGAGTCCACCCCTAGAGGTGGAATATATGAAGTGAATGTGTAAAGTGAGTTGGAGAAGAAGGTGGACAATTTGAGCTTAAAGTTTGACAAATTGATGAATGTGATGCAGCCTAGGATGGTTATACAAGTGGAGGGGGCATGCCTGATATGCCAATCTCCCACACATTTACTCTAGGATTGTCCATCAGCCAACCAATTCCCTGATTTTGTTATGGAGCATGTCAATGCTGCCTAAGCATACGGGCAGCAACCTGCTGGGTATTCATGAAAGAACCACCCAAATTTGAGGTGGAGACAAGATACATACCCTCAACCCCAGCAGCAGCAGTTGGCAGCTCCATATAAACCTCAGCACAAGTTTAATCAAGGATACCCACCTAGACAGAATTTTTAGTTGCCTGCCCCACAGCCCAACCAGTTGGCCTTGCCCCCACAACAGCCCAGATCCTCTTCTTTTGAAGAGTAAATGCTGGCATCCATAAAGAATTTAGGGAGCTTAGTCCAAACTGTGAACTCTCATGGGCAAAGTATTAAGAAAATAGAGGACCAGCTTAGTCAAATTTACAATGCATTAAATAAAAGAGAGGAGGATAGACTGCCTAGTCAGCCCTTGGCCAATCCAAAGGGGCAGTACATGATTGGAGAAGCATCCTCTACCTAAGAGGAGGCTAATGCAATCACTACCCTGAGGAGTGGCAGAGTGGTTGATAATTTAGTGGGCAGGGCAATTGAGGAGGTTATAGGAAGTGAAATTGAAAGAGATGAGAGTGGTGAAGAGCCAAAGAAGTCATCCCCTACTGTGGATCAGCAAGGGCAAAATAAAGGGGCTGATGTTGAGCCCCAACAGCAACCAATAAGTGAAGGAAAAAGAAAAAATAAAAAATTGACCGTGATGTGGTTAGGCATGCAGCTGTGGCACCAACAATCCCACAACTGCCATTTCCTCATGCATTAGCTGGCCCATCTCCTTTTGATAAGGAGAATGTTCAAATAGAAGAGATGATGGAGACCTTCAAGCAAGTCAAGATTAATTTGCCCTTTCTTAATGCCATAAAATAGGTCCCTACCTATGTTAAATTTCTGAAGGACCTCTGCACACAGAAGAGAAAAGGAAGGGTACAGTTGTCCAAAAAGGTTTTTATTGTTGAGCATGTTGAGTCAGTTCTGTCCATTGCCACACCTGAGAAACTACAAGACCTTGGGGTACCTACTATCCCCTGCATAATTGGAAACCATACCATTGGTAAAGCCCTCTTGGACATAGGGGCCAGTGTGAACCTGCTCCCATATTCTGTGTATGAGGAACTAGGTTTGGGAGAGCTAAAATCCACATCAATTGTGCTCCAACTGGATGATAGGTCTAAGAGGAGACCTGTAAGTGTGGTGGAGGATGCTTTGGTGGGGGTGGACAAGTTTTACTATCCTGCTGATTTCCTTCTTTTGGACATGGACCTTTGCAAGAGTAAAGCCCTAATTCCTGTCATCCTTAGAAGGCCATTCTTGGCCACTGCAAATGCTTGCATATAATGTAGGTCAGGGGTGATGGAGGTGACCTTTGGGAATATGAAGGCCCAATTAAATGTGTATCATGCTGCAGGGCATCCTCAGATGACATTGAGGACTATTATGCAATAGATGTACTAAATGACCTAGTGGAAGAAGAATTATCCAATCTGCTGGATTGGGATAATGTTTTTGATGGCCTGGAAAATATTTGAAGTATGTTTGAGAAGGAGGCCCAAGTTTTCATGATAGAAGACAGCACCAAAATAGAGTCTTCTGTGGGCCTAGTGCAACATTCCAGCTAGAAACATACATTGTTGCCCCCTCCTCAAACCACTAAGGCACCTTTGTTGCCTTCAATTAAAAGTCCCCCTGAGCTAGAGCTGAAACAGCTCCCAGCCATATTAAAATATACCTTCTTGGGGCAGAACAACAAGCTTCCAGTGATTATCTCCTCCTCTCTCACTGGTGAGCAGGAGGAGGCATTATTGAGTGTTCTCAAGAAGCATAAAAAGGCAATGAGGTGGACAATAGCTGATCCTAGAGGCATTGATACCTCAGTCTGTATGCACAGAATTCACCTGGATGAGGGTGCCATATCCTCAAGGGAGATGTAGAAGAAACTTAATTCTCACATGCAGGAGGTGGTCCTCAAGGAGATATTGAAACTGTTGGATGCAGGGGTAATTTACCCCATTTCAGATTTAGAATGGGTGTCACCTATCTAGGTGGTACTTAAAAAGTTAGGCATAACAGTTATCACTACAGATTCTGGGGAGTTGATGCCAGCCAGTGAGACCACTAGCTGGAGAGTTTGCATTGATTATAAAAAACCCAACTCTAAGACCAGAAAAGACCACTTCCCCCTCCCTTTCATTGACCAAATCCTAGATAAGCTGGCTGGGATGGCATTTTACTGCTTTCTTGATGGATACTCAGGGTATAACCAAATCCTTGTGGATCCTCAGGATCAAGAAAAAACTACTTTCTCATGTCCCTTTGACACCTTTGCTTATAGGAGGATGCCTTTTGGACTATACAATGCCTCAGCTACATTTCAAAGGTGCATGTATGTAATCTTTTCTTATATGATTGACAAATTCTTAGAAATCTTCATTGATGATTTCTCAGTATATGGGGACAACTTTCGCTAGTGCTTGAGTCACCTTGAGCTGGTTTTACAAAGATGTGAGGAGACCAATTTAGTCCTAAGCTGGGAAAAGAGTCACTTTATGGTGACACGAGGAATTTATTAGGCCATGTGGTCTCTCACAAAGGAATAGAGGTTTATAAGGCTAAAGTGGACTTGATTTCACACCTACCCCCACCCAGGACTGTCAAACAAATCAGATCATTTTTGGGACATGCTGGATTCTACAGGAAGTTCATTAAGGACTTCAGCAAAATTTTAAAGCCATTGTGCCACCTGCTTTGTCAGTATGTGCCATTTCACTTCTCTGCTGAGTGCCTTGAGGCCTTTGAGGTCTTAAAAAAGTGCTTTACCACTTCCCCTGTAATCTAGGCCCCAGATTACTCACTCCCCTTTGAGCTAATGTGTGATGCATCAGACTTGGCCATAGGTGCTGTCTTAGGACAGAGGAAAGATAAGTTGCTTGTAGTGATTTATTATGTCAGCAAATCACTAGCTGAAGCTTAGCTGAACTACACCACTACTGAGAAGGAGCTGCTAGCTGTTGTATTTGTTGTGGACAAGTTTAGACCCTACTTACTTGGGTCTAAAATTATTATTTTCACTGATCACTCAGCCCTGAAATACCTATTGGCTAAGAAGGATGCTAAGACAAGGTTGATCAGATGGATCCTCCTATTATAGGAGTTTGATCTTAAGATCAAGGATAAAAAGGGAGTTGAGAATGTGGTGGCTGACCACCTCTCTAGGATTATTTTGGAAGAATGCGTAGTAGCACCTGTTAATGAGTTGTTCCATGATGAGCAGCTATTTGCAATACAGTCTAGTTTGCTCTGGTTTGCACACATTATCAATTTTCTTGTTGTTGGTATGATTCTCCCTCACTAGTCCAAGATGGACAAAGACCTATTTTTCTCTCAGGTCAGGCATTTCCTATGGGAGGATCCATACCTATATAAGCATTATGCAGACTAGGTTGTGAGGAGGTATGTGCCTGAAAGTGAGTTCTATAACATTCTTTCAATGTGCCATGAGCAAGCCTGTGGAGGTCACTTCAGTGGCAATAAGACTGCAACAAAAGTGCTGCAATGTGGTTTTTCTTGGCCTTCTTTATTCAGAGATGTATTTATACATTGCAAGGCCTATGAGAGATGTCAAAGGATGGGAGGCATTTCCAAAAAAAATTCTATGCCATTGCAGCCCATCCTTGTGGTAGAACTTTTCGACATCTGGGGCATTGATTTTATGGGCCACTTTCCTCCATCTATGAGTTTTAACTTCATACTTGTGGCAGTGAATGCTTTATTTTATTTTATGTTGCTTAAAAAAATTTCAATTACTGCTTTTAGGGTGTTGATTTACTTGTGTGTTTGATTTTGTTTTGCTCATTTTTATGTTGAGTACATATGCATATCTGTCATCTGAATTTTCTGTACAAGGTTGAGGTGCTCTCATGATAACTGGTATGAATTTGATCTGAAAAAAAATAATAATAATAAATAACTATCTTTAAAATTCTGCAATTGTGATGAACAGTTGTTGATAATAGGCACATAATTGTGATGATGAAATGGAGTATATGTGAAAGGGTTGATGTTGATGCACAAAGGATAGGTGCATGACATTAGAGAGGCACTGGCCAATGAGCAGCACTGACAAAATGGTTAAAAATGAGTTCTCGCAATGCTAACAGGCATAAAGTTCAATCTCGCGGAGCTCTGATGACAGTTCGAGCCCCACAAGGTTCGATCCTGGCAGAAATTTGGACTGCGCAAATAACTGACTCCACGCATTTAACCTCGTGAGGCATTTGATGCTCTATATTTTGAAGTCTCGCGAAGTTAGACAGTGCAGCTGCGCGAAAAAGAAAAATTCAACTCGCACACCAAGGCCCAGTTTCAGCTCCGCGAAATACATTGAGAAACATTTTCTTTCTTCTGCACAACAGAACTCCTCGCGGGACTGAATGTAAACTACACGAGAAATGTGCCCCACGAACACTTGTTAACATCTACGTGAGGCACGGGTTTGCCCTTTAAACCCTGGCGAATTTCTTTGAATTCTTTATTTCATATTTCGCCTTAACTCTCATTGCTAATAATAGGCCAACATGCACTCTGTGGGATCATTCCCCATATTAAATCGCACGACGTTTTATTTTTTTTCCACCCAACGTATTTATTGCTAACTTTCTTTAATATCATTATAGCAATTAACCTTGGAGGGAGGAGAAAATTTAATACGCCGATGCACATTCCACCACCCATGCATTTTAAATATAAGGCTAGTTCACCTCCATCGCATTCGTTCTCTTTTGACCCCATCAGTCCGTCCCTACCCACTACTATGGCGGATGACAAACCCATTGAGCTTCCGATAAAATTGACCTAGTTTTAGAAGACCTACCACCACCAAAAGAACCTGACCCATTACAATTCCTGTGGGACGAGTATGAGGAAGTACAAAAGATTTTGGCTAAGGAGGAAAAGAAAAAGAATCGGAGAAGAAAAAGAAACAGAAGATAGAACCATCTGCATCTTCTGCCCCGTGCTCTTCACCCCATCCACCACCTGCTCAACATCTTTCTCCTTAGTCCCTATTAACCCCCCTTTTTTTGGCTTACAGTTCCTCTTTCCGAAGAAGCAAGTTTCTACCACTGTCATGTCTAACTTAGTGTGTGTCTAGATTTGTCTTAGGTTTAACTCTTTCTGTGTCTAAATGAAATTTTCTTTTGTTTCTGTCAAATTCTTTTACCTTACATTGTACAAATTTTGCTGCATTAATGAAATTCCTTTTTGTTATGTTCTGTTTGCTTTACTTTCTGCTCATAGATAGTTTGTTTGTTTTAGTTATTTATATGTGCCTTGTTTCTTGAATGTATTTGCTTTATTTTAGTGTCAATTTTGTCTATGTTCCCTGCTGCACATGCCCTCTTATCTTTGAATTAGTGAGAACACTGCTGTTGAGAACTGGAAAATACCATTTTCCACCCCTTAATCTGGGCCTTGATAGACCCTTGAGAGAACTAAATAAGTGTTTTAAGTGTTTGTTTTATAGCTAACAATAAAGGCAGGCTTAACCTTGAAAGTAACTTAAAAGTGCCAAAAAGATGATGACCCATCTTGATCTGGAGGAAGAAGGAGAAAGGACAACCTCACTGGCTGTCAAAATGCCTAAAATAAAGAGGACAAAGGCTTGGTTTCAACCTGGAAAGAGGTTTAGAGCTATTCGAAAAGAAGAATGCACTACAGAATGCTATTCGAAAAGGTCCCCAATCTTTGTGAAAAGGTCCCCAATCTTTGCGAATAGATCTCCAGAAGTTACAGTTCTTTTTTAAAAGGTCCCCAATCTTTGCGAATAGATCTCTAGAAGTTACAGTTCTTTTCGAAAAGGTCTCCAATCTGTGCGAATAGAGTTTCAGAAGTTACAATACCTTTCGAAAAGGTCTCCAAACTTTGCGAAATGGTATCCTGAAGATTCCTAGCATCTGCAAGGGAAATTTGGTAATCTCTGCACACGCCCCAGTGCATTTAAAATCCCAAGGACATTCTAGAAGATTCGAAGCACAAACCAAAGGCATATTCCACCCCATGTGAACACCCAAAGATGAAATTACTTGGCGGGAACTTCTAGAAGTTCCAACAGATTTTTGAATTTCCTAACAGAATTGATGTCTCTGTTTCCTGATTGGCTGAACCAGATCAAGCAGTTCTGATTGGCCAGAACAGATCTGGATCCTGGTTCTCGACTCCTATTGGCTGATATGGATTTAACCAATTCTGGTTGGTTGATGCACATCTGAGATGGACTAGGGGAAAACTACAAATAGATGAACTATTTGCCCAATTTGAGTATCCAGATTTTGAGTTTCATTTCTATTGCCTCATTTCCATTTCAGATAGCTTGTCTAAAATTTCTGTAATAGCCTAGCTTTTATTTGTAATTGAGAGCTGTGAGATATCTTTGTACTTCACGTGAGAATTGTATTCAAGACTACAAATCCGAGAGCTGTTTAAGCTGTGCTCTGTAATTGTAATGGTGAATTTGAAAAGGTTGCTGTAAACCGTACGTTCTCAATTGGATTCGTGTTAAGGGTTTTCTGTGATCTCCTTATTTCATTAGATTCCTTTAGATTTACTGTTTTTAAAGCAATTTCCCTTAATTCATTATCCCTGTGAGAATTGGCATTTGTAACCTAATTTCTCACAGCATTTGTAGTGGTATTTTTTGTTCTGAATCCCGGATTCGAATTGAAGACTATTGGATGATCTGTGCCCATTGAAGTGGACAGACCATAGCCATAAGTCCAACTCAATTCCAATCCTTGAGTTGGATTACTTTCTCTTGCATCTGTGCTGGTAGCTAGATAAAGATTGGATAATATCTCATTTGTTTTACATTTATTCTCATTCTGCAATCAAGTACTAAATCAAAGTTAGATATTATTTCTCCATTCTTATTAATTTGCATCAAATCTGCCCAACTCGGATCTGGATCATTTAGTTTTAATTTTTACTTTTATCATTTAGTTAATGTGACAAATTCAACCTCCCATCTTATGTGCTTTGTAGTTAGGATCAGAGGTCAGATCTGGTAGCTCAGATTTGAAGGTTTATCTTACATTTTAAATCAATTCCCTGTGGACGATCTTTTACTCACTTACATTTAAAACTTGCTACAATTGGCCCTGATCTTGTAGGCTAATTATGTTCTCTCTGTGCTGATATTTTCTTATTCTTTTTATTTTTACAAATTCAGTACAATTCATCATTTGTAAGTCTGTTTTCAAAACACAAATAAATCATGCACACTTAGAACAACAACAAGTTTTTGGCGCCGTTGCCGGGGAATAGATTTTAAAATTGGTAGACCTAAGTTTTTCAATTTTGTAGATCTGATTTTCACTTTAATTTTGGCTTTAAACCTGCACTTTGTATTCCAAGTGCTTTATTAAATGTCTACTGCAGTTTTGTATAGAAAACCTGTTTTACTGCAGCAGAATTTTTTTTATTTTTCTGAGTTTTTATTCTTTGCCTTCTAGTTATTTGAATAAATGTTGCTACCACTCTTTTGTCTTTTTGTCAAATTTGGGCAGTAGCCTGAGTTTTTCTTTTTATTTTTGTCAATATACTTGAATAAGGTACTGCTGCAGTTTTTAAATTTTTGCAGATCTGGAGCAGCCGTCCAACTAGGAGCATCTGGACTAAAGCTGGAGCAGATCTGCTTGAGTTTTCATCCCCTTCTCCTTTGCATTCATTTTCTATTTTTAAATTATTGAGAACCAGCAGTTCTGCTGTGTTTAATGTTTGTTTTGATTATAATTTCTGCTATCTTTTAGGCATGCTGATTTTTTTTATATAAAACCAAATACAAAAATAAAAGAAAATGAAAACACAATTAGAAAATTTTTGAGTTGTTTCTTATTATTTTTTCAGCAGTAGTAAATAAGGGCTCTTATGGACCCCGAGCTGACCTAAAACAAATAAATAAAATAAAATAAAATAAAAAATTATAAAAGCATAAAAAAAAAAAAATCTTCTAGATGGGCTGTTTTTCTTTATTTGTATCCAATTTTCCCATCTGGACCTGCTGAGTTCATTTTTTGTTTTTAGGAATCATGTAGGATAATGAGTAGTGAATCATAGGCTGTTTTGAATATTCAATGGACCCATTGATTTTATTTTCCTTCAAGATTTCTTCATCATAAATGGGTCTCAGCTGTGTATGAACCCTATTTTTAATATGTGCTCCCATGCTTCATTATTCTTTTTTATTCATACACATCATCAACAAAGGGGTCCATCTTATGAATCTTGCTTTTCACTGTATGTTATTCCTGCTAATCATTTTTATAATCACTTAGATTCATAAGTATCTCAGGCTTTTGGTTTTTTTTTTTTTTTTTTTTTTCTTTGGGCTTAGGATGTATCATTTGGCATTAGATTTTCTGTTTTAGGAATTTTAGTTTCAAATTCTGCTTTTAGATCGCTGATTTTTTTTTTCTTTCTTAGGTTAATGTGTCCTAGTTTTACTGATTTTCGTCATTTTTCTGTGAGTATAGTTAGTTTCTAACTTTGTTTTCCTATTTTGCATTCACAAATTCTTTTTTTGTATCAACACTTTTCTATTTTTTTTAACTTTGCATTCAGTCCCTTACCTTGTTTTTACTGTTTCTCTGTTATTAGCATTAGCTTCCTTCCATTTGCTTTGCAGTTCTTTTATTTTTCTGATCATAAATTTAGTTTTTAGATTTTATTTTGTAGAAGTTCTAGCTTAGGTTTGTATTTTTCTATTTTATCAGTAATTTTCTATATTTATATAGCATTTTTTTTCCCTTTTCCTGCTCATATATTCAGTGTTATCTTCTTTATTTTCAGCTGCACATAGCTGCAAAATTTTATTTTATTTTTTCTGCTTAGTTTTCCTTTCTTCTTTTACCCTGCTGCCCCTAGTCTCTCATTGTCTAGAACATTGAGGACAATGTTCATCATAGGTTTGGGGGTGTGGCAGAGATGCCAATAAAATAAGTTAATGCTTGGTGCAGCTTATGACCAGCAAAATTTTTCAAAATGAAGTAATTTCACACCTGTTGTTTTGAAAAATGAGGAAGTTAAAACTTTTTTAAATTGATTTCTAGTGTAATTCTAATACTTTCATGAAGTGAATGTCAGAAATTTTCTAAAAGAAAATTGATGTTTTAGTAAACCTAAAACAATGATGATATACTTCAGGAATTTAATAGAAAACCACATCCAGTGAGATTTGGGCCTGCTGAAATGTATTCTTTGGAGGTATGAATTGGCAAGTTTTTTATTTAGGAATTTGTTTGAACCTGCTTGTTATCACTAGAAGTTACATATATCCAAGTTAAAATAGTTTGACAGCAATCATGATATTAAAGACATGATGTAAGGCCTCCTTTTGGACAGTTTGAACTTCAAAAATCCCCACCGTTTAAAACTGCCCTTGATACACACCATTTGAGCTTTATAAATCTAAGATTTCTTTGAAACCTCATCAACCTCATTTAGCCTAACCCTTACTCTGAGAATTCAGAAGGTAAAGGAAAGGAAGTTGAAGAAAGGAGAGTTGGGTATCAGTTTGGTAAAAAGAAAAATAATTGAAGGCAATGATGTATCAGCAGAAGAAGTGTGGCATTCCAGTCAATGTCATTTTGAAAAAATAAAAAAATAAATAAAAAAAAAAGAGAAGTCATTTCATTGGAAGTTTGAAAAAGAAAGAGAAAAAGATGGCCACTTTGGCTCCGAAAATTCAAAGAAGAAGATGAAATTGTGCTGAAATAAAGAAGGTGTCCATACCACCTCCTTACCTTGACTGACTTCCCAATTTTAAACTCCATTCCACCCCTTTATTCTTGATAAATTTCACCCATAAGCCACATTACAACCCAAGTTAAAGTCCTTACTGATCAAAGATGGATTGAGCTGTCACATGGAGATAAGGATTTGTGTAATCTATGGTGAAAAGAGCAGTGAATTCAGAACTGAAAAGCAATACCTATGCTCCTGCTTATAGTCCTATTTGAGGGCTGTAACCGCTCTTGAGCTGTGTGAAATATTACAACCTTCTTACTTACATGGTGAGTGAAAATCCTGGAGAGAGTTGGGTTTGAAATCAACTTATTGGGGTAACATCAAAACTGAATTTTCAAATAGAAGGCAAGCTTTTCATTAATTTATCTTGTAAAAACTTTTTAACACAAGCTGAGTGAATGGTGAAAGGAATTACAGCAGAATTTTAGTTTTAAACTGATATTTTCATGATATTCCTCTCACAACCTGACTGATGCAGGTGTGAATAATCTGATTGAATGAAAGTCTGTTTTATCAGAACTGCATTGATCTTAACTAATTTATTGGAGAAGTTTGTGGGTACCTTCACTGAAAACCCTCAGGAGACTTCACTCCTCCACTAGGGATTACCTAAGGGTTTAAAAGGCTTGTTGCATATGCTAAATGCAACTGTGCTCCCTACAAAAGTGGCTTTTTACTTTGTTTTTAATTTTGTCTTTGCTCAGGGACTAGCAAAGCTTAGGTTTGGGGGTGTGTTGAGAACCTCACTGGCTGTCAAAATGCCTAAAATAAAGAGGACAAAGGCTTCGTTTCAACCTGGAAAGAGGTTTGGAGCTATTCGAAAAGAAGAATGCGCTACAGAATGCTATTCGAAAAGGTCCCCAATCTTTGCGAAAAGGTCCCCAATCTTTGCGAATAGATCTCCAGAAGTTACAGTTCTTTTCGAAAAGGTCCCCAATCTTTGCGAATAGATCTCCAGAAGTTACAATTCTTTTCGAAAAGTTCTCCAATCTGTGCGAATAGAGTTTCAGAAGTTACAATACCTTTCGAAAAGGTCTCCAAACTTTGTGAAATGGTATCCTGAAGATTCCTAGCATCTGTAAGGGCAATTTGGTAATCTCTGCACGTGCCCCAATGCATTTAAAAACCCAAGGGCATTCTAGAAGATTCAAAGCACGAACCAGAGGCATATTCCACCCCATGTGAACACCCAAAGATGAAATTACTTGGCGGGAACTTCTAGAAGTTCCAACAGATTTTTGAATTTCCTAATAGAATTGATGCCTCTGTTTCCTTATTGGCTGAACCAGATCAAGCAGTTCTGATTGGCCAGAACAGATCTGGATCCTGGTTCTCGACTCCTATTGGCTGATATGGATTTAACCAATTCTGATTAGTTGATGCACATCTAAGATGGACTTGGGGAAAACTATAAATAGATGAACTATTTGCCCAATTTGGGTATCCAGATTTTGAGTTTCATTTCTATTGCCTCATTTCCATTTCAGATAGCTTGTCTGAAATTTCTGTATTAGCCTAGCTTCTATTTGTAATTGAGAACTGTGAGATATCTCTGTACTTCACGTGAGAATTGTATTCAAGACTACAAATCCGAGAGTTGTTTAAGCTGTGCTCTGTAATTGTAATGGTGAATTTGAAAAGGTTGTTGTAAACCATACGTTCTCAATTGGATTCATGTTAAGGGTCCCTGTGATCTCCTTATTTCATTAGATGCCTTTAGATTTACTGTTTTTAAAGTAATTTCCCTTAATTCATTATCCCTGTGAGAATTAGCGTTTGTAACCTAATTTCTCACAGCATTTGTAGTGGTGTTTTTTGTTATGAATCACGGATTCGAATTGAAGACTATTGGATGATCTGTGTCCATTGAAGTGGACAGACCATAGCCATAAGTCCAACTCAATTCCAATCCTTGAGTTGGATTACTTTCTCTTGCATCTGTGCTGGTAGCCAGATGAAGATTGGATAATATCTCATTTGTTTTACATTTATTCTCATTCTGCAATCAAGTACTAAATCGAAGTTAGATATTATTTCTCCATTCTTATTAATTTGCATCAAATCTCCCCAACTCGGATCTGGATCATTTAGTTTTAATTTTTACTTTTATCATTTAGTTAATGTGACAAATTCAACCTCCCATCTTATGTGCTTTGTAGATAGGATCAGAGGTCAGATCTGGTAGCTTAGATTTGAAGGTTTATCTTACATTTTAAATCAATTCCCTGTGGACGATCTTTTACTCACTTACATTTAAAACTTGCTACAATTGGCCCTGATCTTGCAGGCTAATTATGTTCTCTCTGTGCTGATATTTTCTTATTCTTTTTATTTTTACAAATTCAGTACAATTCATCATTTGTAAGTCTGTTTTCAAAACACAAATAAATCATGCACACTTAGAACAACAACAACTGCTCCTCATAGGTTTGGGGGTGTGGCAAGGATTGCCAATGATCCAGTTAACCTAAGTGCAGCAGTCTTAACTAAGTGACGAATAAATATAATGAACTTCACCTAAGCAATGTTGAAAGTGAGAAAATTTAAACACTGTGCAGACCTTTTTAATACTAAAGTCATTTGAAAATCAATACTTCTATGAGGTGAACATTAGGAAATTTTTTATAAACAGTAGTTAGTGAACCTGTAAGGAGAGAAACAGGTGAACACATACTCCTTTGAGTTCAATTGACGACCATATTCAGTGAGCTTTGACCCTATAAAAATTTTTTTAGGGGTGTCTGTGGCAATTTTTTCAGTTCTAAGGACTGACTGAGTCAAGCCCTTTTCACTAGAAGTTAGACACCCCAAGTTGAAGTTGTTTGACAGTAATCATGACACTAAAAAAGGATCAAGGCCTTCATTTGGACCGTTTGAACCTAAGAGATCAAACCTATGAAACTACCCTTGTGCATATACTTTTTGAGCCTTAAATCCCCATTTTTCTTCAACAAACACCAAAGTACTTGAACCTGAACCTCTTAACCTAATTCAGCCCTACCCTCACTCTGAGAATTCAAAAGGTAAAGGAGAGGATGTTGAAGATAAGTGAGTAAAGTTTAACGTTTGGTGAAAGGAGAAGAAGAAAGGAGGAGATATGTAAATAACAGTGTAGCAGTTGTAGATGTGTGGCAACCATCATAAAAAATATAAATACAAAAAAAAATAAAACAAAAAAGAAGTCAAAATAAGAATTTTATTGGAAATGTTGAAAAGAAGAGAAGAAGTTAGCCACTTTAGCTCTTAAATTTCAAAAGAAGATGGAGCTGTGCTGAAATGAAGAAGGTGAAGTCATGAATCATCTCCTACCTGTGTTGATTTCTCAAATTTTGAGTCCCACTTTACCCCTTTTATTCTTTACAATCCTCACCAATAAGCCACATTACAACCCATGAAAAGCTCTTGTTGGTCCAAAGTTAAATGAACTGTCATGTGAAGATGAAGGAATGTCTAATCTATGGTGAGAAGTACTTTATCATGTCAGAAATTAGAAGAACTGCCTATGCTCATGCTTGCAAATCCATTTGGGGTATGTAACTACTCTTGAGCTTATGTGAAATGATACACCCTTAAATTCAGTTATGAGAGACAGCCCTGGTAAGCATTGGGTCTGAGATTGAAATCATTGGGGCATTATTTGAACTTGAATTTTGATGTGCTGGTAAGCTTAATACTATTTTGCACATATTATTTTTTTGGTGTCAACTGATTTGATGTAATGAGCATGCATGCATGATTAAGGTGTTAAATTATTTATATACACTACTTTGGAACTCCTTTAACTTTGACAGAGCAAGAGTGACATGAACTATAATCCTTCCAAACTAATTAACCACTGTGTGCACTTTTGTTAACTGTTTCATTGAGAAGTTTGTGGGTACCTTCACTGAAAACTCACGGGAGACTTCACTCCTCCACTAGGGATCACCTATGGGTTTAAAAGGCTTGATGCATAAGCTAAATGCATTCGTGCCCTCTACGAAAGTGGCATTTACATTCTTAGAGTAGCTGTTTAAATTTTGCTTTGCTCAAGGACTAGTAAAGATTAGGTTTGGGGGTGTGTTAATCACTGAAAAGTACCACTTTTCATCTCTTAACCTAGCCTTCGCTAGACCTTGAAGCTGACTAATAACTCCTTTTTAGCTTGCTTTATAGTTAGGAATAACTTGTGTAGATTAACACAAAGTCTATGCTTTTGGTGCCAAGAAGAGAGAGAATTCAACCAAAAGATGATAGCTGAACTAGAAAGTTATGGAACATCATGGTGGTATACACCTTGGTGACTATTTTGTATGTCATAATGGACCAAGAAAGTCCAGCAGATGAAAGAAGTATAGGTGAGAGTGGAGGAAGCTGCAACAGAAGCATGTGCATAGCAGCAGAGGAGCCAATGACCTATCTTGCACAGCTAAGGTGTTGCCTCACACTGTTCAATTCACTGGCAGATCTCCCTCATGCAGCATATTAGAGCTTGCGAAGAAGTCGCGTAGCTCAATGAAGGGGTTATCACATAGCAGCTCTCGCGTAGCAATCACGCCCTTCAGCTGCAATCATTATGTGAAGGGACTCGCGGAGCTCTCACACACTAAGCCTCCAACAATACAACTCGTGAAGCTCTTGCGAGGATCAAGCCTTAATGCTAATGTGCACTACCTCGCGAGACCAATTGGTGCGAACAATAGCAGAGACCTCGCGAAGTTCTCGCGTGGCTCTGAAAGAGAGAGACACCCAAAAGTTCTCTCGCGCAGCTCTTGCGCGCCTAAAAGTTTAACCCTGAATCGAGTGAGATGTAAAGGCATTTGCGCGAGTACCTCGTGAATGAAGTGTATGAAGCTCCTCTGCGTGAGCAAGCTAAGCACCTGAAGCTCTTCTGCATGAGTGCATTCAAAGCTGAAGCAGTTATGCGATCATCCACAACCCTACTATGCAAGATAGTAATATTCAAAGCCTTACTCTACCCCGCGAACACTCTGCAGCTGTGCGATAGAAGTGGTATGCAGAAGCCAGCCTCACGAAGCTCGAGCTCTCCACTTCTCAATTTTAACTCAAAGCCCTTTTGGGGATTTCCCCAGGTCTAGGGCATGGAACTAGAGGTATGAATTTTGATGCACGCATCTCAAGACATCCAAGGGGTTGTAATAGTGCAACATCTACTTGAAAAATTAGGGTTTACTCTCCTCTTAGCCAGAGCATTGGGATTAAGTATCTAAGCTATGCTTGTAACTTAGAAATCATCAATCACTCTTTCCTTCAACCTCTGTCGGCTGAGAGCTCAAGCAGATTAGGGTTAGGGTTAGGGTTTGATCATCTCTTTTTCTATTTTTTTTCTCTCTTAGCCCAACACTTGCTGGCTAAATCTTTGGTAAGTATTTAGGTGTAGTTTTATTTAGTTTTGTAATAGGTCATTTAAACATTGAGATTTTATATTGAGGTATTGTGCACAAGGCTGCTGCCTTGAGAGATTTCATTGTTGGTAACATCATATCAATGGAATTTGTGTTTGAATGCTTACTTAATCTGTTATTTTCCTATTTGCCCATAGTTTTGTTCAAGCTATAACATACATTTAGGATTTGAGCTTATTGAAAGGCCCATAAAAGCTTGAGCTTGTAGCCCTGGGACCATGGTGACAACAGCAGTTTACATGTTCTATCTCAGCATTTGTTGGTAAGGGAGCCTCTGTGGATAACCTATGACCATTAGAGTGGACAAACTATAGCCCTAGGGCAATCTTGGTCACAGATCTAAGATGGATTCTTCTTCTCTGCACTTGGGCTTGTAGCCTAGGGAGATTGTGCAGGAACAGGCTCCTCCCTCTCTTATTTGACCACTATCAGATGTTAGATCTGGCTTCTCTATAGTGATTGCAGCTATGAGGAGATTTTATTGCAAGCTATTTTTATGCAATGAATTGTTGATTTAAAGTCCATTTAAATCTATAGATCTTTTGGTTCCATTAGATTCTCGATTGGATTTGTGTTTTCAGGAATTGCCCATTCGCTTAACCTTTAGATCTTTTGATTGGCATCTGATCTTTCTAGGTTTAATACCCCTATGAATGCTTGCCAGATCTGGAGAGCTTGTAGCCTGGCAATCATAGTGTCTGCAATGGTATTCATGGCCTGATTTGATTCATTGGATTAAGTTAACTTTTATGACTTGATCAATGAAATTTGATAGACTCTATTGGATAGACTGTGGCCATTTGAGTGGACAGACTATAGCCTTATGAGGGCCCCAAATGGCATGGGTTAAGTTGGATTCTTCTACCTTGTTGAGGTTATTGATAGCACTTCAGCATGGACTTGCTGCAGAGAGAGCCCTAAATCTAAGTTACATAACTGAATGAGCCTTTAACCTAAACTACTTACTTTTCATCCTTTTATCTTTATTTTAACACACCTTCACCATCTTCTTCATAACCCTTTTTTAGGATAGGACTGCACTTTATTTCTGTTCTTTTTAGTAGATAATTTACTGCAGTTGTGACACCCAACTCCCTTTTTTTATGATTGTCATATCTGTAGCCAGATCTGGAGGTCTACTATTATTGCCCATTTTGGGTTCTAAATCAATTTCTCTATGGGACAAACTCTTACTTATCAAAACTTGCTGCAATAGCCCTGTATCTTACAGGCTTAGGATTATTTTAGTTGTGATGTTTCCATCTTTTCTTTGACTTTGATTTTTAATTTGTTCTCACCACACAATAAAATCAGCACACATTAATCCGACAACAATTACCTTGCGTATTCGTTAATGTTCCAAACCTTAATCTCTATGCTAGAGGATAAAACATTGAGAAGGTTTCAAGGTAGAGGGAAAAATACAAAGTATTCATAGTGATTAAAAAAGAACGGTTGGGTGAAGCACAATAAGTTTTGAAAATGGAGGGATAAGAAGGAAAGTTAGCTGGAGTGTTCGAAAAATGGGCCAAGATATTCTCCCTCAAATAAATAGGCCGTAATTTCAATGGTGACCTGCTGAATCTATCATCTCGCGTACGTGTAACCTAGAGTCATTGGTTTAACTCTATCTTTTCAGCTTTCGCAAATTCGAACCCTCGTACAAGTCAAATCGTAATCACTATGATTTGCCTGTTGGACTTAATTTTGTAAGAAGGTTTACAAGTGCTCGTAAATCCATATGATCACTCATAATAATATGCATCAAAGAGTGCATTACGATTAGTGATGCTAATTGTGATCGTAATGCACTTTCTCAACCAAATCAGAAAAGAAATACTTTACACATTTTTATAAAGTGTTGCTACGGATGAGTCGGTAGCTCGATAGGTCCTAGAGAAACTCAATTTGGATTAGTGGGAGCGGATGTCTCTCCCAGGAATACTTGTCCTCTCTTATTATTAACTGGCTATGTTGGCAGTTGGCCACTTTCTCTGTTTGCCATCAACGAAGCTAATTGACCAATCTGGCCCTCCAACTTCGTGATGGACTGGGTATGCGAGTGTAGTACCTGAGAGAACTAAGCAAGCTATGATAAGTCTCTCAAATGTTGATGCGACTGTTGTTGCAGGTCCCGAAGGATATGGACAACCGTAGCATCAGGTACATTGCTCTATGATCCAAATTGTGGTTGCACAGTTTACATTTGTGGTCTTTGGTGGAATGTTTGGGCAAGGGGGTATCGTGGCTGCACAACCGATGGTAATGATTGCACTCCACTAGTGGAACCATAATTGAATCCTGGGCAATTCCTCCACGACAGGTTATATGCATTCCTGTAGTCTCCTCTTTGAAATGCCATGACTTGTTCTTTTTCTACGGCATTCGAGTACAATGGCATAGTTGGACCCTCGGCTATAGCATGGGTTAAGCTCTGATAAATTACACTGGCTACTATAGGTCTTTCCTGGGTGCTAGTTTTAACAATCATAAATGTTGCAAGTTTCTGTTTCAAGGCTACAACCTTGGCATCAATGTCATCCTCCTTTTTTACTTTGTCCTTACTGACATCATAAAGACCACTCCTAGCAAGAGGTTTGTGGCGAATCACATCCGGGTCAGATCTAAGCAAGGCCTATTTTTGCTTTGAATTATCAGTCAGTTTCTCAATCAAATTCATGGACTACTGTCCATTCTGACCCATGAAGACCCCTCCACTTACGGCATCAACCGTAGACTGATTAGTCTTAGTCAACCCTTGATAGAAACTTTGTGCAATAGACCAATTCGACATGTTATCATGAGGACAATTTCTCAATAAATCATTCATGCGTTCCCAGCTCTCATGGAATAATTCTTCAGGTAATTTCTTGAAGTCCTGAATTGCCCGACGAATCTAATTGATCTTACCAATCAAAAAACACTCGCCCAAAAATTTGAACTGCAGTCCTTCCTAAGTGGTAATACTTCTAGCGGGCAATGAGATCAGCCATGCTTTTGCTCTATCCTTGAGAGAAATAGGAAAGAACCATAATTTAATGCCCTCATCATTGCTTGCTGACAATTGTAGCATAGTGTAAAGTTCTATAAAATCCCTTAGGTGTTGGTAGGGATCCTCTCGATCAAGCCTATGAAAAGTACATAAAGCTTGAAGTGTGTTCAGCTTGATCTCGTAGCATTGATCAGACACCACCTCCGATATAACTATATAAGAGGGCATGATCAGAGTGACTGGGCTAAAGCGTGCTTGGATAGGGTGATCAACAACCATTGTTTGGGATTTTCTTTCAGAAGTTTGGCTAGATGATAAGTTACGTAAGAGTCCTTTCAATATCTAGATCTCACTCAAAGAATTCTAAATTTTAAGATCGAGTGTGATGCATACACCAGAAATATATATTTTTGTGCTTTTAATTTTTATTTGATTTTTATTTTAGAGAGCAAGGAGAGAAAATAAATTTGAGCCTCTAGCTTCTATTGTCAGTAGAAGTGTTGAAACTTTCAATCCGCTGCTCTGAATAAACATGCAACAGATAAAGAAGCGATCAAAGAAAATAAAAATAGAAAGGAAAAGAGGTTTGAAAGATAAATATCAGTTTTTAAAATTTTTTTGCTTCCCCGACAGCGGCGCTAAAAACTTGTTTGGACAACTCTATGAATTATTTTCTGTCTTAACTATTGCAAGTGCACAACTGAAATTATAGCACTAGTGATAGGATCATTCCCACGAGGAAGGTCGAAAATTCTAGAAAAACTTTTATTTACCTTTAAAGAATAAAGAAGGGGTTTTAATTAAACTAAAGTTCAAGAAAATAAATCTAAATCCTCCTACTTTCAAATCTTGGTCGTCAATCAGTCTCCTTCCGTTCTTGGATATCTAAGAAAATTTAAATACCGTTACACTATATCTAAGTCTCTCAAAATTGGGGCGTCAATCAAATATGAAATTCTTTCAATATAGATTTATACTAATCTGCAACTTTCCAAAATTTGGACATCAACCAAACACTAGAAAACTAAATATGGAAAATAAAATACCATTACACTAATCTTTCAAATTCTCAATTTTAGTCGTCAATTAAAATCAAGAACTATCAGTTATTTACAAAGCAGTAAAATAAAGCAGTAAATCTAAACTAGAAAGCAATTAAAGATCTTTCATCTCTTAATCACAGGCGTCAATTGCTCTTGAGAAACTACGAATACTCTACTCTAATCTTCCAGCTCCCGATCACAGTCGTCAATTACTTTCGAGAAACCTTGGATATCTAAACTAAACTAAACTAAGTTGTTCATCGGGAAACCCAACCTCAGTCGTCAATTGATGCTGGGAATTCCTTCAATAAATTATTCTGTATGTCGAACCTTTTATTTATAAATCATAAGGGATCGGTTTACATTATTCGACTCCTAATAAAAGAAAACTACTAAAACAAAAGTTTTCTAAGTTAACAAAACATCAAATCCTAATCTTCCTTTCTTTAATCAGTAGATGCGCACCAGATTCTTCTCCTTAATTTCAGTAGTAGAGATCTTCAAGATTTCTTTCACCAATCTTCTCAGATTGGTAGAGTGCAAGACTTCTATTTCAAGTGTCCTTTCTATTCTTTGCATGGCGGTGCATCTCTTCATGTGATCAGCAGCTCGAGGTTTGATATTGCAAAATAGTAAATATGATTTCTCTTCTTTATTCATTACGATTCCTAGCTCTCAAACGATCATAACCCCTTCCATCGTGCTTTCCAGTCCGGTTCACTCTCTCAAGGTTACGATTGGATTGTAAGCTCTCCCTTTAGCTTACAGACTGGTTCTCAGACATGACTGGGATCGTATCTTTGTGCGGTCATCTTTCTTACTGCTTTTTGAGTTCATTTTGACAAAGATGAACACTTTGGCTCTTTTCTGCATACTGTTCTAATTATCTGCACATCATCATATCATTAGTAGCAAACTAAGGTCCAACATCACTAAGTTAAGGGTGAAAAAATGGTAATTATGTGGCTGATCAGTGGCGCCGGCCAGTGGCACGATTCCTACTAGCCACGCGGGTCAGGATTACGTGTGCGATAATCTTGTTGCGGCTACCACGATTTTTTTTGTTGACCCTCCAATTTGTAACGATTTCATTAATTAATCCAATATGGGTGAGATTTCTTCCTCAATTTCTTCCATTAATAACTCTTCTTCGAATTTCACACTTTCTGAAAATATCTTAATTACTCCTCAAATTCAGTTCAATTCTTCGGATTTTAAGATTCCTCTTGATTTGAATGCTTTAAAGCTTTCTTTAGATTCTTTTCACGTCCATGTGTCCCACCAGGTTTTGAAGGCCATCCAAGTCAGTTGGGCGAGGCTACCAGTGAGATGCAAGCTGGGTTTTATGGACTCGACACAATTAATAGAACGGTTGAAGGTGTTGTCGAGGATGTTCATGATGAGTTCAAATATTCTTTAGATAAAAATCACTATTCCAATGAGCATGACAGTTATTCGAATAATATCTCGGTCATGTCAGATGGTCAGGTTGCTTGTGGTGGTAAATTTTTTCTATTATCTCTGAGAAACATCGTAGGAGGAAGAGTTGGAGCCATCTAGGGAGCCTTGTCAAGGCTCGCCATAGTGCGATATCCAACTTGAATGGGTTGCTCGACTGCCATGTTTTTAATGTCTAATTCCATCATTTGGAACTGTAGGTGTCAAGCCCCTCAACCCCTCCCGACCTTGCTCATCGAGATCCGCAGTGTCGAGCCGACGCGACAACACCGCACTGTTGCCAATTACTCGATTATTTTCAAAACTTAATTCGATTTCATAATTCATTTCCCAAACTCGATTAAATCACATTTCTATTAGTCTCATTTTACTATATATATATATATA
The DNA here is from genome assembly GCA_021018995.1 of Chloranthus sessilifolius. Classification (NCBI taxonomy): domain Eukaryota; kingdom Viridiplantae; phylum Streptophyta; class Magnoliopsida; order Chloranthales; family Chloranthaceae; genus Chloranthus; species Chloranthus sessilifolius. The sequence goes on from CM037598.1 coordinate 31,655,300, forward strand.
TATTTATTTTTTTTTTCTAAAATATTACGAGAAATGTCCTTCACGGAAAACTTTCTTTCCTTTTTCAATAATTTGGGGAAGCATCTTTAATTATTTTTCAATTAAATTGTGGAAGCATATTTAAATTCTTTGACATTTATTTTCCCATTCTTGCTAACCTAATTGAGCAAATTTGGTTTTATGACTTTTATCGTAAACTAATCTTATTTATCGTGGAATAATAAATAAGACAATTCGAAAGATGTTTCCAAAGAGTTCAACCTTAAAAATCCAATATTTACAAAAGTCCAAATACAAAAGTACATCTGTAATTTTTCAAAAGTACTAGACTAAACAAAAGTAAAAGAAAGGAGAAAGATCCTGTTAAAACCAAGTGTGAACAAGTCACACATGTGCAAGTGCTGGTAGCTTTATAGGCAAAATGAGTTCAAATTATCACCTCAGTGATCGCTCCTGGATTTCTCCTCGTCCAACTCCGCTAGTTCTGATTGGGTGGCTGGTGATTGGCTTCTGAAATATTTTGATCATAAAAGGCCCGTAAGCCATGAAGCTTAATAAAGTTTTAGTTAATTATGTTGTGATTTTCAGTACAAGTAATGTAAGAGAATACCATAAGTGCAAGTGCAAGAGGTTTCCAACAATCGTGATATCATGGAATTAATTAAGATTAAACTGATGCTAATAGAAAATTCCAAATACCGTTCACATTAAATAGTATCAAATCATGAGGTAAGCATTCATAGTACAAACATAAGAATAACATTTATGATGTAAGATTTGCAACTAAAGCATGGAAATTCTATTCTAAGATTACAATTAAGGTATTACCAAGCACAAAGATTTACACGATACATTAAATTTTGAATTTATTTAAGTGTTAATTATTAAATTATTAAATCTTATTATTCATTTCTTTACTTATTTATTACTAACATCTTTTAATTTATTCGGTGCGATACCAACACCAACTATGGTCCAATATCAATATTCGGTTGCCAATGTCGCGTAAATAGAGGTTGACGCTCTTCACCATTTAGTCAATCAAGACAAAGATTAAAAACCCTGTTGGTCTAATGAGACCTAATCCTTAGCTGATATTTTAATAGTTCTTTAGAAATACGAGGTGCTCATACGAGTCTGTTCGCAAGAACATCTGTCAGCTATACGAGGTTTCATGTAATGACCTGAATTTTCCAAAACTATAATACACAAATATATATATGTTTATGCTTAACATGGTATACACTGCACGCCTCGATATTTTTAAGAATAAATTAAAACTTAAGATACACATCTTAGCTTGAAAGACTCACATATATAATTGTGTGAATAATTACACAAGCTACGTGATAGTATCGTGTGGTAGAGACTTGGATTATAAGCAAGAGGTCTAGGGATCAAACCTTGCTAAGTGGAGTGAAAAATCCTATTTTTGGACTTTTGACAAAGCCTACACACCCACACTGTGTGTGTTGGCTCCACATGGGATGACCCCAACAAGTTAGAAAAAGGCTGGATACGGGGAGGCTAGATTAGAATCTCCCTAGATTTCCAAATTAGAAACCTATTTGGTTTTTCTCTAAGAAAAGAACCGGGAGAAGAAAACTCCTCTTAGTTCTCTATAAAAGGAACCCCAACCCTTTAGTTTCTTATTCTTATTTTCCTCCTTAAGAAAACCCTAGCCTTCAACCCTTCTTCTTCAACCTTCTTCAAACGATTAAGGTGTTCTTCCGTAAGGCACCTTGATCACCGTCATCCATACGAAGGAGAAGAAGAATCATATAGTGTGGAACTTCAAAATTTCAAGCATAGCCACCATAGTTCTTGAGTTACGCTTCAAGAGGTAAACAATCACCGTCTAAACTCGAATTTGATCTTCTTAGTTTCAGACCTCATAATCAGTAGTTATAATTTCCAGTTCTTGTTCACCGAATCTTAGGAGACAACTATTTCCTTTCGGTTTTGTTTATGAGTATAGGAATTATCTGAATTATCGAAAGCGACCGATCGAATTCATGTTTAATCAATCAATTTTGAACCAACCGTATTAGGGTTCGTTTCTCTAATCAATCGCACTATGGTCGTGAACGACCAATTGATTTCTATTCCTGGAATAAAAAGCTTGAACTGTGAACTTCGGGGCATGACAACTCGTTGTGACAATACCCACAACTCGTTGTGGTGCATATAACAACCATTGCTATAAATGACTGCTATGGAGACACCCACATTTCAATCCTTTGAAGAAAATAAATCTTCAAGGCCATAACTTTTGATAGAAAAGTCTGATTTATTATTATAATATATCATTTTGGGGTAGCTCGAGATGATACATCCAATGAATTTGAAAGCAGCCACAATGCGTTGTCATAAAGACCATAGCTCATTGTGAATGTCAAGAACTTAGAACGTTTTGCAGCCATGGCTCGCTATCACACCACAATAGCGAGCTGTGACCACTACCACAGCTCGCCATCACCTCATGACAACGAGCTATGAATATAGAAGAAAAAAGGAATGTTCCCTAGATCAATTTTTCCTCTTTGATATGTCAATCATTGATATTGTACTATTTTGTACATTGTAGAGAAGAGAATTAGACATACCTCGGAGAAATCATCTTGCTCCGTTCCTTGCGATCTTGGAAAATGAAGTAGGAGAATTTCAATACACAATTATATTTTAAACTTTGAATCATAGACTTTAATGATGAGTTTGAACTAAATCTATGAACATTGAAATTAATTTTGAAACTTATTGGATCTTACTGCATTGAACACCCTTTGAAACTTTGAAACTTTGAAAGTTACTTGAATCTTTGAAAGTTACTTGAATCTTATTGCATTTGAATAATTGAAACCATTTCAACTTTGAACCATTGAACCTTTGAACATCTAACTCTTTGAATTTTTAATTTGGATTAGAATGAGAATTATTTTATGAATCATGAACATTGTACCTATGTATTAGAACTTGCATGAGATTTCAAATGTTTCATTTGAACCGAAACCTATGCTTCAGCACTTTTGAACCATTGTGACGGTCCCTTGACCCGCACAAGTATCCCTCACAACGCAGGGGCTTGAGCACTTAGAAAATTATTTATTGAACGATGATGGTTAGGAGGGGATTCCCATCAGTTATTAGAGACTCTAGTGCTATATTTGCACTAGTGATATTTAAGTTATATTTTTAAGTCAACATTAATTAAGATGATTGCATCTGAAATTTGATAATGAAACGATTTAATGAATACTCATATGAAACCTAAGAAAAGTTGCTATCGAATCTCATATGGAACTAGAACTCATAATATGTATTTTTGAATCCATGATATTTCCAAATTTTGTTTTTATCATTTAATTGCTTTTGAATCTGTCATCGAACTATGCATTGATCGGATAAGATGTAACTTGGCCTTGAACTTTCTCTACTGAGCTTAGGCTGTTAGCTCACCTCGACACTATGTGTTATAGGTACAGAAGTAGTTTCGGATCCTGAGTTGGAAGAAGATCCAGACTTTGTACCGAAAGATGAAGCAGATCTTCCACCTGAGCAGTTTTATCCTTTGATTCCTTTTGAAGACTTAGACTAGGTATAATTTTAAGTGAACTTCTATGAGATGATTAAAATTATTTTTGGATGTTAAGTGCTACTATTTGTGTGATGAACGGCCATCATCGGTGGTTTTACTTTTATTTATATTTTATTATAGATTTTAATGTAATGGTTTTAGTTTAATGACTTGCTCTCTATTGATACTAAAGAACCTCTATTTTTAAATTATGAATTATGATCTAGTGATCCAAAATTTTCACATGTTTTGGGTTGGAAATTCAGGGTCGTTACATTTCAAGTTCAATATAGTATCGTCTTTTCACTTTCAGGATTCATTATCAATAAATCAATCTTCAAGATTCATATTCAAATAACTTTCATGTTCAAGGTTCAATATTTAATCAGATTTTCAATATTCAATTTTCAATTTTAGTGTTTGATCAGTCACATAATTTATTATTTTTATACCCTTAACTTAGTGATGCTAGACCTCAGCTGGCTACTAATGAGATATTAATGTGCAGATATTTAGATCAGTAAGCAGAAAAGAGTAAAAGTGTTAATACAAGTCAAAATGCACTTCAAAAGCAGTATAAAGAAGATCACACAAGATTATGATTTGAAATCATAGTAGAATCACCCATTTAAACTGAAAGAAGAATTACGATTCAAATTAAGTATGGTGAATTACGAGCAATCGAGTAAGGAATCGTACAAAAGAAAAGAAACAAAATCGAGTAATTAATTTTGTACTATAAGCTCATGCACATTGTTGAAGCTCATGTGAGAGTTGTAAAACCATGCACAAAATCATGAACTCTACATATAAAAGTTCTACACTCAACGAATTTGAGAAGATTTGCGAGAATCCCCACTGCTAGAAATTAGGAGAAGTCTTGCATGCATCTAATAATCAAAGCAAGGAGGATTAAAATTTTAGAAAACTTTTGTTTTAAGTAATTTACTTTAATTAGAATCCTAAATTATAGTAAATCGACCTCTTATGGTTTTATAAGTAAGAGAGCCTGACACCCAGAATAAGCATCCAAGGTTTCTCGAAATCAATTGACAATTGAGATTGAGAATCGAAAGATCAACCTTAGAGTAGTTTTTATTTGCTTTCTAGAGTAGAGTATTTAAAGTTTCTTAAGAGTTGACGACTGAGCTTAAGAGACAGAAGATCAAAATTAGTTTAGATTTATTTTATGCAATTTTCCTGCTTTGTAAACATCTAAGTTTTCTTGATTTTAATTGACGCCTAAAGTTGAGAATTTGAGGATTAGTGTAATTGTCTTTCTTTTTTATAAATATCTATAGAGTTCTAGGTTTTAATTGAAGCATAAATTCTGGAAAGATGCAGATTAGTGTAATAGTTTTTCAATTCAGTAGTATAATTTTATATTGAAAGAATTTCGGATTTTAATTGACGACTAAGATCTGAGAAACTTGAGATATACTGTAACAGTATTTTAGATTCATTTATTTTCTGTATTTTAGTTTAAAACAATCATTCTTTATTCTTTAAAAGCAGATAGAAAGCTTTCAGAAATCAAAGTCTTCCATGTGGGAATGATCCTATACTAGTACTGCAATTTCCGTTGTGCGCTTGTAATAGGTTAAGACAAAGTAGAATTCTAGAGCTGTCAAATTTTTGGTGCCGTTGCCAGGGAAGCGGTTATTTCTGAAAGCTAATATTTGTCTTTCAATTTTTTTTCTTTCTTTATTTTTAGTTTCCTTTCTCACTTCTTAATCTTTGCAAGTGTTATTCGGAGCAGCAGATCAAAGTTTCAACACGTCTACTGGCATGGAAGCTAGAGGCCCAAATTTGTCTTCTCTGCACTTGCTTTCTAAAATAAAATAAATAATAATAATTTTTCTAGTGTATGCATCATACTTGTTCTCAAAATTCAGAACTTTTTGAGTGTAATCCAGAAATTGAGAAAACTCACTTGCGGAACTTAGCTTCTAGCCGAACTTCTGAAAGAAAAATTCTAACAATGGCCGATGATCACCCTATTCAGGAGCATTACACCCCACACTCTGACTGCGCCCTCTTGTAGAACCTTACCAGAGGTAGCAAATGGTCAAAACTTCAAGCACAAGCTCAACACACTACAAGCCCTTCCTACCTTTCATGGTCTTGATCATGAAGATCCCTATCAACACCTTGGGGATTTCATAGAAATCTGTACCATGTTGAAAATTTTAGCACTTAATGATGAGGCCGTTAAATTATGATTGTTTCCCTTTTTTCTCAAGGACAGAGAAAAGCGTGGCTAATTTCACTGCCCACTAATAGTATTACCTCTTGGGATGGACTTCAGGCCAAATTTTTGATTGAGTACTTCCCGATTCGTAAAACCAATCAAATTCTCCAAGCAATTCAAGGCTTCAGGCAATTTCCTGGGGAATTGTTTCATGAGAGCTGGGAACACATGAAAGACTTATTGAGAAAATGTCCTCACCATGAAGTGTCGAACTGATCAATTGCCCAGATTTTCTATCAAGGGTTGACTAAGACCAACCAATCTATGGTTGATGCTATGAGTGGAGGGGCATTCATGGCCTAGAATGGACAGCAGTCTTGGAATTTGTTTGAGAAATTGATCGATAATTCAAACAAAAATAGGCCCTGCTTAAGTCTGACCTTGATGTGATTCGCCAGACTCCTTTTGCTAGGGGTGGCCTTTACGATGTCAACAATGGAAAAGTAAAGAAGGAGAGTGACATTGGTGCTAAGGTAGAAGTTTTAGAGCAAAAACTCGCATCATTAATGACTTCCAAACTTAGTACCCCGGAAAGACCTACAACAGCCTGTGCGATTTGCCAGAGCTTATCCCATGCTATAACCGAGTCCCCAGCTACCCCATCATACCCGGATGTGGTGGAAAAGGAACAAGTATTGTCATTCCAAATGGATGATTAGGGAATTCATACAACCCGCAGTGGAGGAACCATCCAGGATTTAATTATGGCTCAACAAGTTGGGCACAACAAGGACCATCTGTTGTCCAACCACGATATCCTCTTGCCTAGGTTTTCCACCAAAGACCATAAGTGCTTACTGTGTAGCCACAGTATGGGCCAGATAGCAATGGACCCGATGCTACAGTTATTTAAATCCTTCTGGATTTGCAACGACAGTCGCATCAACATTCAAAAAACTTATCTCAGCTTGCTCAATTCTCTCAAGTACTACATTCACACACTGAGTCCATCACAAAGTTAGAGGGCCAGATTGGTCAACTAACTTCACAGATGATAGAGAGAAAGTGGTCAGTTACCATTGCAGTCAGTAAGCAACCCAAGAGGATAAGTATTTATGAGGGAGACATCCGCCCCTCCTGATAAAAATTGAGGTCCTCAAGGACCCGTCGAGCTACCAACTCATCTGTAGCAAAATCTTGTAAAATATGTGCATTAATTTTCTTATTCTATTTAAGAAAGTATATTACGATTCAAATCATGGTAAAACACGATCAATCGTAATGTATTCTCTGATGGACACTATTAGGTTTTGAGTGAACGTATGGATTTACGAGTGCTCGTAATTTTTCTTTTCTTTGTATATTATTTCAGACGATCAAATCGTAGTGATTATGATTGGAATTATATGAGAGTTCGACCTTTTGAGAGCTGAAAAGTTAGAATCGTAACTCATGATTCTAGGTTACACACATGCGTGATGACTGATTCAGCAAGTCACCACTAAAACTAGGGCCTATTTATTCGTGAGAGAATACACTCGTCCCATTTTCGAACTATGCATCTATCCCTTCTTCTTTTCCTTCCATTTTCAAAATCTCGTGTGCTCTATCCAACTGTTTTTCATTTATTACAACTACCTTGTACTTTCCCCTCTTCTTCGAAACCCTATTTGAATTTCATCTTCTATTTTGAGATTAGGGTTTGATCAACAAGCAAACAAGGTAATGATTATCATTTCAAAATTAGTTGGTTTCTTTTGAGGTTTCGATTCATGATCATATGGGTTGAAATCCATAGAGCATAAGACATATATCATGGATTACTGATCGATGCTCTTTTATTTTCTCAGGAAGAAAAATGGAACATGATGAGATCTAAAATAGTGCAGCAGAGAGAAAAAGAATATGAAAGTAATGATTCTGGCCATTCTTAACCGCATAGACACAATACACGGACTGCTGCACTCCCTGCCAAAACTCAAGCAACAGCCTCACCCAAAAACAAACTTAAGGTTTCTGAGGCAGTTGTCAAGGAATTGCCCAAGGGAAGAATGAATATTGGGGGAGATTCCAAGCCTGCCACAAAAAAGAGTAAGTAGGCAGATAAAGGCAAAAGGTTGGCATCCCCCATAGAAAGATGGCTGGATCAGCCCCCAACCACAATGAAACAAACATATTGTGGGGGCTGAAGTTGCAGTAGATGTCGCCTATTGGGAAATAAGTGATTTTAGCAGAGCCGCCATCCATTACTTCACAGATGTAGGGCTTAGTTATTTCCTCGAGCCTGAAATGACCCCTGTTTATCCTAGGCTGGTGAAGTTGTTTTACAAAAGAATGACCAATAGCGGCACAAGTAAATCCCCGATGCTCTCCACAATCATTGATGGGCTCTCCATCCATTTGACCTAGGAAATGATTGTTGGTGTCCTGCAAGCATCCCTAGTGAGACCAGAGGTATCAACTGACTGATCAATTAAGGCCACCACCTCCTATCCTCTCGGATTTTATTCAGATGGCCACAGAACTCTTGGGCCGACCCCAGAAGGACAAGTCAAAGTTTATGTGAAAAGAATTAAAGGAGAGCAACTTGCCACTTCATTTTATGGATGTCTTGATCTATAAGATCATCCACCCCACTTGCCATGGCACTGAAAGAAGGCTTCTCTTTGTGAAGGCGTTATATTTGATGGCCAATATATATTAGTTCGATGTACCCACTTACCTCTTGGAGGTAATGAATGTTGTTAGAGAAAAATTGGATAAAAAGAAATATGAGAAGTTCAGGTTGGACCTTCCCTTTGGGGGTCTGATTACTAATTTGTTCATGAACTTTCGGTACAACCGTAAACCTGATGAAGATGTTCTTGAAAGAAGAGAGGAAGACCTTATTGTTGTGGTCTATAAGAGAACATTGAGTTCAACAAATAAAAAGAAGATACCTATTTCCCTTCCCGCAGATAGTGTATCCTCTGTGCCAGCTCTAGCAGATACTACCCAGCCCCCAGTGGCTGATACTAAAAGCCAGGACATACCTAGTATTGAAATTGTAAGCCAGGCTACTTCTCCTCTTGAGCTAGTAGAGATCGAAGGAGGGAGTACTTCTACTCCTCCCCAAGAAAGAATGGAGCCCAGCTCCCCAACAAGCCCTACATCCATTGGGCCAGAACTATTGGCTATGTCACTGCCTCAACCTGAACCATCTACTTTATATGACTCAGTTTTGGACTGCCCCACAGGGCCTGCTTTACCACACTCTTCCATGGCAGACACACTGCCTTCTATTATTGAAGTAGACCCCGTGGATCCTATTATACCCATGGCAGAGGAAATTCCCCCTCTGCATGAGATTCAACGAACCCCTGAGGTGGCTACTTCTAGCCCCATTCCAGTTTTTACTGAGTCTGTCCCACCTCCCATGATCACACCAATTGTGGAACAGACTCCTATCCTTAATACCTCAGGGGACGTGTGACAGCCCAAATTTCACTAACCTAAAATCCGTGTCATCTGATCACCATTCAAGGTGATCCACGGGTTACCGCACACTTGCTACATCCGCACTAAGCAGAACCCAAAGCAGATATCTCTAAGTAGATAAAGTCATCATATACAACAAAAGAAAGTTCTATTTTTATACATTTAAAACATATCAAAATGACGGTTCTAATTCCATGTAAAGACACATGGACAAAAGAACCGAAACGAACCACCGGTGATGGCCGACCATCACCTAACCAATGGTTCATAAAACAAAATTCAAAATAATTACATGATCCAATTTCTAATCCAAGTTGGCTGGACGTATCAAGCCCTAAGCATAAAACCACTATTCAATTTTGACACAAATCCCAATCTATGGGAAGAACTCCTCTGGAAGGGTCTCAATCTCTTCCTCCGGATCAAACTCCATCTCTAACTCAGCACTTGTGACGTATAGTCGAACGGTAAACTAACAATTTAAGCTCAATAGGGGCAACATTAGTAGCATTTTATCTCATATTTTAAAGCATAAATTTTCATAACTGATTTCATATGCACATTTCACATTTCACAAGAATTTGTAGATGCTGAACTTTAATCACACACACACACTTCAAATATTTGTTTGAAATCTTATATGTAAATTAAAATAGTATCTTAAATATTATTCCAAGCACATATAGCATCGAAAGCCATCGGAAGCCACACATATACCAATGAGAATCCCTAAGCATCATCGTTCAATGAACCATTTTTCACAAATGCCCAAGCCCCTTCGTTGTGAGGGATGCTTGTGCCGAACGAAGCTTTACCGTTGGTCGATAGGAATGTACGGATATCCCGCCGTACCGGAGCACAAGGGATTTGTTTCACAAGAACCTTAAATCAATGTGCAAATTCTAACTTATAGTTTTCACACCGTTGTTGGTATGCGCTTTTTCTGGGTTCCTTTCGGTCCCCGAAATCAGTGGCCCAATTCGGTCCAAGTAGACTCTGGCAAAGGTGATGATGGAGTAATATATTAGGAAATATTAAATTGCTAAAAATAAAAGGCGAATATTAAATGGAGAATACCTGAGAAGATGTGATCGCTAGCTGCAGATATTTATCAATGCTGCAACACGTCACTGATCACACTTTATGGGGAAGCGGGGGCTTGCGGGTTGAACTCCTTTACTGAATCATCCGCCAGTGAATGTTAGCAGCTGTGGGATGCCTGTAGTCTAATTGGTTTAGCTTTCCTATTCATGCTGGGATTTTAATTAACTTGGTCTCCTAATCCTACTGGGAGTCTGAAAAAGGTCTCCTAATCCTATTAGAAGTCTAACTGATCTAGTTTCCTAATCCTATAAGAAGTCTAATTAATTTAAATCTCCTAATCCTACTAGAAGTCTAACTAATATTAGTCTCCTAATTGTACTAGGAATGCAAATATGTTAATTTTATTAAAACTCTAACTAATTAAAAATATGCTAATTCTGTTAAAATTCTAACTAAAGTAAATATACTAATTTTAATAAAAATCTAAAAAAAGGGTTTTTGGCCCGTTATCCTAAGGAGGATTGGCCTCATTCCCGAGTACCCTTCGTAAGCTCCCATGGGCAAATCGAATGGTTGGAATATAAATAAACTGAATTTTGAATTACAAGATAGGTTTTTTTTAGATTTTTAAAGTCAATAATTTTGGATTATAATTATGAATTAAATTTTGAAACTAGAAATTAAGAACTGAACTATAAATCAGGATTTTAAAAATCTCAAATTGAGAAATTAAGGCTAAAATTTAAAATCTAAAGACTGGATTTGGGATCGAAATAAAAAAATCAAACCATATGATTAAGGACTAGTTCCAGAAACTAAGAACTAGGACCCAGAGATTAATAATAGGATTGGAGATTGAGATTTCAGAACAAAATTAAGGTTTAGAGTCGGGGATCAGGCAGTTTGATTAAAGACTGGTCCCAGATTCTGAGAACTGGAACCAGATATTAAAAATTACAGTCTAAAAAAAAAGGGTGCTACGGTCTAAGACTGAAAATTTAATGCTAATGGTTAAAACAGAAAAATCTAAATCTAAGAATTAAAAACTAAGATCAAAAACTAAAAGCTAAAAGGAAAATTTTACCTAGGGCTAGGGCTGCAGAGAGGAATCTCAAAATCCGAAGCCTGGAGGGAAGGAGCTCAAAACTCGAATCTCAAAGTCGTTGTCGTGTTATTTTGGGTCGAGGTAAGGAGTTTTATTTATAGGTTTTTTCCTAATTACGCGCCCTATGGGATGCGCTTAATTGTCAATTACACACCCTATTTCAGGCATTTAATTGAATTACATGCCGATTATCTGGCGCTTATTCACTTTGAGTCGGTCACCGACTCAGTGAGCGATCGGCTGACTGGCTCAGTCGGGCTTCCTAGTTCTAATCACGTTAGGACTAATTACGGGCATACTTTGGAGTGCGCAATCCGATTAAGCGCTTCAGTCAAAGCGCTTAATCGTGGAATTTTGGCTGTCAAGGACTGTGAGACTAGGTCGAGCATAGACCAATTGCATGCCGGTGATATGGCACTTAATCCGATTGCGCGTTCTATGTGGAGTGCCCGATTGTGTCTCGAGGCGGTCTAAAGAAAGGGAATTTGGTCTGGAAGGGACTTATTGCGCGTCATGATGTTGCGTGTAATAGGATTGCACACCTAGTTTAAGGTGCGTAATTCGGGGTATGTCTCGGGTCAGAGTCAGGTCTGAAATGCAAGACTATTATTTCAGTCTGCATTTTGATTATATACTATTATTTCAGTATATAGTCCCCCACGTTGGGAATCTGAGCCACAGAGCTATTATTTCAGCCTATGTTCAGCCATGTACTATTATTTTAATGCACGGTTCCCACGTTAGGGTTATGGAGTCTAAGCAGAGAGCTATTGTTTCAACCTGTGTTCAGTCATATACAATTGTTTCAGTATATGGTCCCTGCCCTTGGGTATTGGGACCTGAGCCACAGTGCTATTGTTTCAGCTTGTGTTCAGCCATGTACTATTATTTCAGTATATGGTTCCAATATTAGGGTTATAAAACTTTCGAAGAAGGTAAGTCCTTTTTGAAAAGCCACGGGTAAGGTCAAAGGTTGACTGAATAAGTTTGTATACTTCAAGAGAGCAAAATTGGGGTGTCTATAGATGCCCCTCTTTGGCGCATCCTTACGAAGTAAGGGTGCGTCGAAGAAGAAGACACCCCTCATCTGAGGTGCCTTCTCATTTCTCTAAGAAATCACAAATGTGAACTGGGGATGCTGGCATGACATTCTTAGCTTTTTTATCTATCAGCATAAGCTAAGATGGAGCATTTGGGGGCCCGATGGTAGTTGTCGAAAGGCGTATTCCATGTCATGGATGTAAGTGATCCCGTCGCATATCGAGACCCACTGTCATAGGAAATCGACAGGGGAAGTCAGTGTATCCTATTCTGTGGGTGCAAGGGGCATCACGTCGCGTGGCACGACCAGCAGTGACTGACAGTCAAATGGAAAGGAGAATTGCCATATCTTAATCTGTGGGTGCAAGGGGCATCCCACCTGATGTTGCGACCTACTGCAAGGGACAGTCAAACAGAGGGATATGACACAATCGAGGTATCGAGGGGCGTCATACGAATGTCCAGAGACTGATAATAAGATCAAATGTAATATCATATAATGGAGAAGGCTTTCGCAAATCATGTCAGACCGGGCGCATCATTGCTCACACCAATGGTGTCAGGCATTCAGTTTCCAATAAGAATTTATAAGTTCTTAGATTAAATATACTCGTTGCTCAGTTTTCCAAGGAGAATGGCTGGTTTGGGTAAGTGGTGAATGAGATGAATTTTGGTAGGTAAGGGGTCTCTTTGTTTATTATTATTTTAGTTTTTTTCTTTTTTTTTCTTTTTTTTTGTTTGGTTTTTTAGTTTTGTTTAGGTTTTGGAAGTAATGGGTTTTGAAAATTCAGAAATTTTAACTTAAGATCAATTTGGTGGTAAATCTTTGAAAAATGTGGCTTTCGAGACATCGCTAAGCAGATCTGTTGGTATAGGATTTATGGACTCGACCATTTATCTGGTGGTCGAGACGACACTTGGTATGCCAGATACTCCGTCTAACCTTCTCGACGAATACTGATGATTGTCACTTATGGGGGGACTACAGTGATTCGTGAGTCGAGAGAGATACATTTTGAAAATATTTTAATTTAATCGTAGCTAGCTATATTTTACAAAGAATATCGAGTAAATAGAAAAAGGGTGATACTTACCTGAATTATTACCTACGAAAGGTGAAAGTGAACCACAGACATCCTGCTGGATTATTGCAACCTCTACCTATATCGGAGTGGAAGTGGGAATCAATCTCCATGAATTTCATTGTGGGATTGTCGCGGACAGCGAAGAGGTATAATGCAATTTGGGTGGTCGTTGATCGATTAACCAAGTCAGCACACTTCTTACCCTATAACACGATGTACACGACAGGAAGACTCACGGAATTGTATATGAAAGAGATAGTACGGTTTCACGGGATTCCTAGTAGCATTGTCTCTGATCGTAGAAGACATGCTCAGAGCGTGTATGCTTGAACTACAAGGATCATGGGATCAACATCTACCGTTGATCGAATTTGCATACAACAATAGCTTTTAGGTGAGTATTGGAATGATGCTTTATGAAGCTCTCTATGGAAGGCGATGTAGATCTCCTATCAATTGGGAAGAGACCGATGAAAAGTTTGTATTGGAACCAAAATTACTTGAAGATAACGCCATCATTGTTCGTATGATAAGAGAGAGACTTAAGTCGGCTCAGAGCAGGCAGAAGAGCTATGCCGATATCAAAAGAATGAGTGTCGACTGTGTCGTTGGTGATCATGTGTTTGTGAAGGTATTGCCCATGAAAGGCATCATGAGATTTGGGAAGAGGGGAAAGCTGAGTCTCTGTTACCTTGGACCCTTTGAGGTTTTAGGTCGAGTAGGCGAGGTCGCATATCGCATTGGATTACCTCCGTTGTTTGATCGGGTACATAACGTGTTTTATGTATCCATGCTCCGAAAGTATGTAAATGGCCCTGCCCACATCTTGGGAAGTCAGCCGATCAAAATGCACAAAGATATGACCATGATAGAAGAAGCGGCTCAGATATTAGATCAAAAGGAGCAAATTTTACACACGAAGGTGATTCCTTTAATGCTTGTCAAATGGAAGAATCATTCGGCTGAAGGAGCTACTTGGGAACGCGAGGTGGATGTGAGGGAACAGTATCTGGACTTATTTACGGAGAGCTGAGAGCATAATTGTATCATTGCATGTGTTTTATAAATTTGACACGTCTATGTAAGCGAACGTTCGCCCGTCTGTCAATTTATTCAAGAAATGAAAAGAAAAAAAGGTTGGTGGTAATTGGACCTTTTGTGAAGTCACAAATGTTTAGCATGATGGTAATTGCATCATGAAACGAATGAACAATGTGTACGGCGAAGCAAAAGCAAGGTCAGTAAGTGGCTCACCTAAAAGCCATAGAAAAAACTGACAAAAAGACAGAAGTAAATGAAGAAAAATAAAAAATAAAAGTTTTTACAGTTCTGTCAAAACCGATTAATCGATTTTGGTTTTCGATTAATCGAAATCGTTCGATTGAACGACTAGCTCACATCAGTGAGTTGAGAAACCTAGAAAAATAATGACAGTTAATTTCAATTAATCAATTTAAATTCGATTAATCGATTTTTGAAACCGATCAATCGATTTCGAGCAGCTGAGTTTAAGTGATGAAAATCGATTAATCGATTTTTTTCTAGAAGTAACAGTTTTAGGAAAATTTTCCCCATTTCGAATTTCAAACTCATTTTTTTCCTTTGAGCGCCTTTTCTTCTTCCTTTGGCTAGCGACACTTGCGAGGATTTGGGGGCTTCGAAAATCGAAAACCCTAGCCAATGGATCAAGTACGAACGGTAAACCCTAAATCTTTTGATTTTATTTCATTTTGAGTAATTCCAGTCCTAGGTTTTGAAACTCTTTCGCTTTTAAACCTAAAATGCCGCCTAAAACTAGGCTAGCTTCGAAGCAAGCGGCTTCTAAACTTCTCGTACGGCATAAGAATGCCGCGCCACCAACACCATCATCCTCACCTTCACTTTCATCATCACCATCAACATCATCATCTTATTCGACGGACGTGTCGTCACGCTACTCGTCACCACCACCACCTCAACCCGGAAATTTACCGCAGCCCAATGAGTGGTGGGCTGCGAAGGATTTTGAGAACGAGTACATCATTGACGAGGCTCTATTTGTGGATCTCGAGGTTGAGGGCGAGACTAAATGGGCCCAAAAATACCTCATGGATGCGGGCCTCGAAAATCTTTTGAAACCCTTGCATGGTTATTACTTCCCTAGGCTCGTTAGGTTATTTTACCAACACCTAAAGGCGGGTTGAGTGAATTGCACCGTTACGACCAAGGAAATTAGAACTGAGATGACAAAGGGTAATAAAGGATCCAGAAAGCCCATACGGAGGGTTGACTTACCCCTTCATTTGTGGATGCTTGATTCGATTATCAAATGTAACCTCTATCCCATGCGCCATGACACCGAGAGAGTGAAGTTGGTCCAACAAGCATTGTACACGGCATACCGCGGCCGTTGGTTCGACGCTACCAAATTGGTATTGGAGGGTATGATTTATATTAAGGGAAAAATGATGAAGGGACCCTTGAGACCAAAGGAGTGTATGCCTTATGCTCGGCTCATTTCTAGCATGCTTGAGTGCTACTCTGCCGCTGCAGAGTATGCTATTTCTCCCACCGAGCCAAGGGCCACAAATCACATCAAAACCTATTCCATCGCTTCCTGGAGTCGAAGCTACAACCTACTGAAGAAGGCGCTACCACCAGAGGAACCTGCACCTGCCCAAGCTGATGATGCCCCACCATAGCAGGACCACCCAGCAGTGGGGGAGCAGCCTCCTGACCCTATACTGCCTACAGAGCAGCCTCTAGTACCACCTCCTGCTCCTACACAGTCCACTCCTACTGTGCCTATGCGGTCTCACAGGAGACCGGCATCTTAGGCCCCTTTATTGGGTACAATCGATGATGTTCTCGCCCTCATGACGAAGAACAACCATCAGATGCTAGCACACCACAGGTGCATGGAGGAGAGCAACACCCAAATGGACCATCGGCTAAATTTTCATGAGGCGTTGCTCCATAAGACCATGCAGTCCATGTATCCCAGCAATTACCATCAGTGCATAGCGGTAGCGCGGACATGGGCTCTTGATGCATCGGGTTCTGGTACACGTGAGCATGATGAGGAGGATCAGCCAGGGGACGGGACTACGTGACTGCTATTTTGTAATGTTTCTTTTTGCGTTGTAATTATTTTTGGGTTGTAATTATTTTGTGCATTTTGTCGAATATTTTGGAAAAGTAACCGGTTGGGGAGATGGAAATCTCAAGGTAAACTTTGAATGTGTGCAAAAATGGGTGAGTTACCATATGTATAAAACTATATGGCATGGTTCCCATTGTTTTCTTTTTGAGAAATGCAAAATTCTATCCATGCTTATCTTCTATTCGGTTTACTGTTAATGTATGCAAATGTAGTTAACTTCTATGCAGGATGTGTTGTGATTGATGTGTTATAGGTTGTCATGTTTCAATGTGTGTGGGTCTTCCACGACGGGAAGCCTTTGGATACATTTTCGAGGATGAAAATTTCCAAGGTGGGGAGAATGTAACATCCCCAAAAATTGGGGCTTTGAATAATGCCCTCGGAATACGTGCTCATCTGGTCATAAGTTAAATCAAGAGAAGGTCAACTTAATAATTTAGCTAGACTAGACTTGAGGTGAAGAGTACACCTGGGTGTGGGGTGTGGATCTTTTGATAAAGTCATATACACCTGTAATGGGTGTATGTATTTTACACCAAAGCATGAGATGGGTTAAAAGAGACTAATAACTAAAGAGGAGTTATTTCTCTTTGATTTTAGTGGTTAAGAATTTATGAAGAGAGAGAGAGAGAGAGTGAGGAAGGGAAGGAGGAAGTAAATGCAAGAGAATTGTGTGGAATGGCGGATTGAAGCCAGATGCGAGCCATTAATCACGACGGTAACGTGTGGGGATTCGGGAAATCAAGCTAAGAACCCTAGCCCTTGACTCTAGCCATTGAATCGATCATGAAATGGATTTGAGGTGAGTTTTATTAGATTGCAATGTGTATAATGTTGTGCATTAATTTATTGATTTAATGATGAATTGAAGAGACAGAAAAGAATGAGAAATTGAAAGAAAAGAAAGTTGAAAGAAATGCTCGAAGAGGGCTGTGTTTCTGTCAAAATCGATTAATCGATTTTGAAATCGATCAATCGATTTTTGACAGAAAGTAAATCTGGGCACTGATATCCGAAACCGAATAATCGAAATAAATTTGATTAATCGATTTTTGATTTTTGATTAATTGATTTCGAATCAATTAATCGTTTGTGTACTCCCAGTGGCTGGAAAATGAGGAGTCTCGGAAAATCGATTAATTGATTTGTGGATCAATTAATCGATTTTGGAATTTCGATTAATCGATTTGTGGATCGATTAATCTATTTTGGAATTTCGATTAATCGATTTGAGATCGATTAATCAATTTTGGAAATTCGATTAATCGATATTAGGATCAATTAATCGATTTTGACAGTTTCTGAGTGTGTTTTGTTTTGAACCTTGGAGTTATGGGAGGTCCTTATACGCATCGTTCTTGATGCTTTGCATGTGATTATGATGTAAATTAGGTTGAACACTTGAATGCGAGCATGGAAGCCACTATGGACCTTGACGCTTGGGAATTCAAATGCGTGAGGTAGGGAATACCTTGAACATATACTTTAATTATAATAGCATGTATGTAGTAATATGGAAATGAATAGTTATGCATTGAGAGCATAGAGATGCGCATGTTTTCTTTAAAAGTAATTGAACATGTGAAATTAAAGTGTGTGTATGTGTGAACAATAAGTAAGGAAACAAGTATGCTATGAGAATGTGACATCCTAAGGGGGTGTGAATGTTATAAGGGCATCTAAGTGATGCATATGAGCTGGGTACATCCCAGGGATGTATGAAAATCGTGAACACCAGTGTGATGTGAAGTTAACTAAATGAGAATTGAACAGGCCTAAAATACTATGTTTAACACAATCACACGATGAATAACTATATGTAGTTGCACATTTGATTTAAGGTTTGGTGAATACCCCACCGACACGGCGGTATACCCATGACTGACTCGGCATGATATCCGTGACCAGTACGGCGGCCAATCCGTATGCCAGTATGACATCTCAGGGATGTATGTGAGCTTAGTACCCCGTCGCCTATGAGGAAGGGACTTGGGTAGTATTAAATGAATGAAAAATAAAAGAAAAATAGTCTGATTGGACGACGATGGTGGGTATTTCATCGGGGCTCGAGGCTATAGTGCATCGAGGATTATTTAAGTTAGTGATTTAAGTTTTTGAGGCCAATATTTGTCTTTTGTGAATAAGATGAAAACAAGTAAACACATGTAGAGTAACAGATGCATTCAGTTCATGTTTTTAGTAACTTAAACTATTTTTCAGCTATTTTTATTGATAAACCATGTTTCTAAATGTCATGGAATATATGTGAGTAAGATAGATTTATATGTTCATTCAGTTGTTTTCCTATTAAGTTATGATGTAGCTCACCCTTTAGACTATACGTCACAGGTCCAGTGCTTGCTGCTGCTACTGCTTCGGGAGGTGTTGATCCATAGGATTCAGATTACGTGCCTAGGGAGGAGTCAGAGCCCCCTCCTGAGGATTTCTTCTAGAGGACTCCTGCATTCTTTGACAAATTTTTGAGAGAGAAACTGTACGGCTTGGTATGTCCAGCCCTATTTTAAAAAAAATGTAATATAAGACGAAACTTTCTTTTGGCGAACCATCCAGGGTGACTGCTGAGTCGTCACTGATGGTTCGGGTTTGTTCTCTTGCTCATGCAGTGGCATGAGATCTGAACTACCTTTTTGAGTTACGTGTTCTGACTTATATTATAGAATTTGAGAGTTAATTCTATAATTGCTTTAGGATATGTTTTAATTTATAATTGTGTGGATATACCAATGTTCCATTCTTATGTATGGAGCACGACCTTGAGGGTTGTGCCGATGGCACGAGTTTCAGGGTGCTAAAATCTGGGCTGTCACACTGGCTCTCTCCTGTCCATCTCGATAGCCAAACACAACCTAAGAAACTAAAATATAAATGAAATAAATCCAAGCAAAACTAAATTTCTTCTAAGTATTTTATCAAACAGTTATTCTACAACTTCGACCCATATAGATTAATATTCCTAAAATATTTCCTGGAAGTTCCTTCCCTAATCCATGAGTCTGTGGCGTTATTAGCTTCTCTCATGGCCATAGTTCAGAAACCCAAACTTAGATACAACTCTTAATAGGTTGGGTAGATCCCCGAAATTCGGAGAGTCACCAGACAAAGTTAAGCATTCATACAAATTTTAATTATCTTATATAATCATACAATGCTTTAGAAAAGAAAATACAGAATTTCCTTTAAAAAATAATAACTGTAAGGCTCAAAGAAAAAGAACAGAGAATAAATCCAAACAATAAAGATTTTTAAATAAAAAAGATCAAATATAAATATTATGAGATGGATGATCATGGGTGTTCAAATCACTCAAATCCATCTATACACATCACCAATCTAATCCAAATAAAATTTCATAAAGATTCTGATGCGGGACAAAACCCTAAACTACGTGAATGATAATGAAATGACATTTTTGTTGAAATTAAATCATAATTAATTAAGCAAAATTTAATACGAATAAACGCGAATGCCTTAAAGTTCGTAGTTTTCCATTCGGATGATCGTGTTTGGTTCGGATAGGGTCCAGTCCGTGCGCTAAATTTGATAGATTTATGAAAGGAAGATCTTAGAGATAGAACTCTAGCCGTTCCTAGATTAGGGTGTCGCTCTTCAATCAAAATGGGATCTCTAGTTTTCTCAGGGTATTTTGATGCGGAATGGTTAACTGCTCAGGTGAGATCTAGGGTTACTGAACCGCGTTGATTCAACAGTCTAGATGAAAGTTAGGGTTTATGGTTTTAGAGTATTTGAAATGGCGATGGCTGGATTTAGGGCTTATCATAATAAAATGAAAATAGAGAATATATAAACAAAGATAAAGATAAGATATAAAAATGTAGGAATCACACCCTTGGCCTCACACCAAACCCATCTTGGGAAGAAGAAGAATCACTCTTCAACAATGGCTCATCTCAAGCACACAAGCAATAACTTTCATTTATAATCAATAACTAATTATATTGTTTATTTAGAGACCTTATATAGGAGGTCTCACCAAAGAAATAAAACCCTAAAAAAAAATACTCAAAATTGACAAGTAAGCCCCTAAAACTCAAATTCGAATTCTGATGGGTGTCATTCTCGCGAAAAATCGACCGATCAACACCATGTCTCGATCGATCGAATATATATGTATATATATATATTCAAAATAGAATGTCATTTGAATTTGAATCTTGCTGGCCGCAATCGATTGATCGACTGTGCATTCCTCGATTCTGGTTTCTTTTATGCCAGATTATGGTTTTCGTCTCGTTTCTTCCGTCACCGGTACACATGATACGGTCCATAACCGATGTCCACAATGTTGGCGCCCCCATTAGATTCAATGACTAATCATTAGCTATCAATCTTATAACCATAAGCTCCAATCAAACAAAATAAAAAAAATAAAAAATGAAAGTCATCAATAGCTACCAATTATGTGAGAGAAGTAAAAACGGCAAAAACCATATGAAAAAGGCACCAAAGTGTTGAAACATTCCCTCACCTTAATGATCTTCAAACCATCAATCTGGTACCTAATACGCTCACCAACTCAAAATAAAAGGGAATAACACAAACCGTAACTAGCCATTAGTGCACATTTTATTGAGATAAAAAAATTAAAGGTTTAATCATAAAAAAACCACAAACCCTAACTTAGCAAAACAACAAACCCTTCCTCTGATTCCCTTGAATCATATATATATATATATATATATATATATATATATATATATATATATATACAGCAATGTACCTTTTGTATCGTCATTTTGTTGGGATGACTAGGGGAGCAGTAGCGTCACCATAACTCGCAGTCGCCCGCCTCGTAGGATGGAGAGAGAGAGAGAGAGAAGCTCATGTGTCGTGCTGGAGGGGAGATTGATAGAGAGAGAGAAAGAGAGAGAGGGAGAGGTGGACAGAGGCTCTGGCTCTTATTTCTGGTGGGAAGAAAAGAAGACAAAGAAGGATACTGGTCCTGCGCAGTTTGGTTAGAAATAGATGTTTGGGCTTCGAATATCATTTAGAAACATAAGGTCACGGGTTCGAACCCGCGTATATGTAAAATCGAGATTTAAGTGAGCCGTTGTATCGCATAAACCTCAATTTTGGGTTGTTGCATTGGTTAATTTCTTTACAATGGCCAGAGACCATTTTTTTTTTTATCAGTAAAGAGAATATATTGAAAAACTAGCAAGGTGCTGGAAGAAACAATACAACGAATGGAGAAGAAAACAAAGCCGCAAAATTATCAACCAAATCAGACAACAATACAGTAAAGAAAACCAACAAAAACCCCTAAGCCCCTATCACCTCAACAGCAACAGATCGACATTGAAGTTAACCTGGTTCCCAAGGTTCAGAAGACAACTCTGACCCTGAAGATAACCATAGTGTGACTAGATCTTTGGCCGCCTTCACAATCAACCCACAGGTTTCTTCTTTTGCTCAAAAATTCGTAAATTCCTTTCTTTCCAGATAGTCCAAATGACCGCAAAGGACACTCTCCAGTTATTCCTTATCTGGCTCTCTATGTCAACCGCATTCCAGGAGAGTTAATGATCGTATGGCTTAGCAGCCATGACCCACTTCATATCGAATAGTTTTAAGACGATGCCCCAAATCTTGCAATCCACAACGCAGTGGATGAATAAATGAGCGGCTGATTCCTCCTCCCTAGTACATATGACACAACAATTCATGATATTCTTTCTCCTACAAGTGAGTAGATCTATCGTGAGCACTCTCTCTTTAAATAAGGACCAGGCGAAGAACTTGATCTTGAGCGGGATTTTAGTCTTCCACAGTATTGCTCCTTGGAATTTGGTAAGTGGACGACGCGTCAACATCCGATAGTACGACTTGACACTGAACATGTCATTTTTACCCGGGCCCCATCTCCGCCTATCATGATTGTGAGGATTTGAATTCACCTCGTACAACACTTGTAAAAGTCTTACAAACTCTTCCTCTTCATCAGAAAATAGATTTCAACGGGTGATCACTTCCCACACTCTAGTTTCATTGGACTTTGAAACAAAATCAAGAATCTGACCGTTGGGTACCGAGCTATGGAGTAAACACGCTGAAACATATGATTGAGATTTCCCTCATCTACCCAATTGTCCTCCCAGAACTATATCCGAGTGCCACAACCCCAGTTGAAACGAAGCCCCTTAGAGAAGTGCTTCCAAGTACCACTGATATTTTTCCACTAGGTAGAAGTGCCTCTAGTAAATGAGGTGTTGACGCCCCAATTGAAATCAGATGGACCATACTTCTCAACCAGCACCTTTCGCCAAACTGTCAATTTCATCCATGTTTCCTGCCCGCCAGAATCACTTGCCAAGTAGGGCTATATTGGTCTATTTAACACTGCGGATTCCCAGTCCTCCACAGCTCAGCGGTAGTAGGCAATGTCCCAATTAACGAGATGGTATTTTTTCTCCAAGCCCGACCCTTCCCATAGGAGGTTATGTTGAATTTGTTCAATCTGAAGTAAGACTCCACTCGGGCACTTAAAAATTGACATATTGAAGATCGGAAGGCTTGAAAGAACTGCCTTGAGCAGAATTAGCCGGCCACCACTGTTGAGAAGTTTTCCTTTCCAAGTAGATAATCGTTGCTGAAAGCGTTGAATTACCGGCTCCCAAGAAGTGGCCGTCAATTTTCGCAGTCCCAAAGGTAGACCGAGATATTTGATTGGCAGGTCTTAGCTGCCACAATTGACTATGCAAGCCAATTCATGTAATATTGTATTATCTATCCCAATGCTCGTTAGCTTGGATTTGTGAAAGTTAATGCGTTGCCCCGAAACGGCCTCATACACGGCTAGCACCTCCTCCAGATTCTTGAACTCTTCCACCTTAGCCTTACCAAATAAGATAGTGTCATCAGCATACTGAAGAATCGCGATAGTTCGGTCATGTGCTCCAACTTTGATCCCCGAGATAAGGTTCAAGAATCTCGCATAAGAAATGAGTCCCGCAAGCACTTCCCCCATTAGATTGTAGAGAAAAGGGGAGAGTGGGTCTCCCTGTTGGATGCCACGCGAGCTCTTGAAATAGCCCGCCGGCGTACCATAATCAGCTCAGAGAACCATGGAGTTGAGTAGCACCCCTGCATCCAGCTCCTCCATTTAACTCAGAACCCGAACCTTCTTATCATATAATCCAGCCTAGACCAGCTAATAGGTCATACGCATTTTCCATATCAACCTTCCATAGAGCAGCCGGTATCCAGTCAAAATGAGCAGAATGAATAATCTCGTGGGCCACGGCCACCTGATCCACAAGTTGTCTCCCCTTCACAAATGCCCCCTGCGAATCGAAAATCAATTTCCCCATTAAGGGTCTGAGCCTATTAGCTAGCACCTTAGCTAGGATCTTATATAGACAATTGATGAGGCAAATTGGATAGAAATCAGTGAGACCTTGGGCTCCATCTTTTTTGGGGATGAGAGTGATGAACGTGGAATTGTGGTTGCGCCCAATAAAAGCTTTATTGTGGAATTCATGGAACACTTCCATCAGCTCCTCTTTGAGCAACGGCCAGAACACACGAAAGATTTCCAAGGTAAACCCATCGGGTCCTGAAGACTTTTTCTTCCCCCCTTTCTTTATGGCATTCCATACCTCCTCTACCTGGAACAGAAGTTCAATCTCAGTCCTATTGGTGCGCACTTTTTCTAGGTTCCTCTCGAACCTCGAAATAAGTGGCCCAATTCTGTTCTAAGCGGACTCTGGCAATGGCGATGATGGAGTAATAAATTAAGAAATATTAAATACTAAAATTAAAGAGGCAAATTCTAAATAAAGAATACTTGAGAAGATGCGATAGCCAGCTGCAGATATTTATCGACGCTGCAACATGTCACTAATCACGCTTTAAGGGGGAACGGAGGCTTGTAGGTTGAACTCCTTTACTGAATCGTCCGCCAGCGAATGTCAGCAGCTATGGGTTGCCTTTAGTGTAATTGGTTTGGTTTTCCTATCCCTGCTAGGATTCTGATTTAACTTGGTCTCCTAATCCTACTGGAAGTCTAATTGATTTCGATATCTTAATCCTATTAGAAATCTAATTAATTAAGTCACGTAATCTGATTAAAAGTATAATTAATTTAAATATCCTAATCCTATTAGAAATCTAATTAATTAAGTCTCCTAATCCTATTAGGAGTCCAATTAATTTAAATATCCTAATCCTATTAGAAATCTAATTAATTAAGTCTCCTAAACCTATTTGGAGTCTAATTAATTTAAATATCCTAATTTTAATTAGAAATTGAGTTAATTAGAAAAAGGGGGTTTGGACTCGCTATGCTAAGGAGGATTGGCCTCATTCTCGAGTACCCTCCATAAGCTCCCTTGGGCAAATCGGGTGGCTAAGATTAAAGTAAATTGAATTTCAAACTATAAAATAGTATTTTTGGATTTTTGAAATTAATTTTGGGATTATAATTATGGATTATAATTAAGAAACTAAAGTTTTAGAAAACTAAATTAATTATGGATTTTTAGAAATATTAAGTTAAGAAATTAAAACTAGAAATTTTAAATTCTAGGACTGAATTCGGGTCCAAAATTAAAAAATCAGACCGTATGATTAAGGACTGGTTCTAGAACCTAAGAACTAAAACCAGATATTAATGATAGGGCTGGAGATTAAGATTTTAGAATGGAAGTGAGTCTAGGATCTGCGAATTAGGTTGTAAGATTAAGGACTGGTTTCAGAAATGAAGAACTAGAACTAGATATAAAAATCACGGTCTAAAAAAAGGGGTGCTACGGTCTAAGACTGAAAATTAAGACTAATAATTAAAACTAAGAAAAATGCTAAATCTAAAGACTAGAAGCTATGGTCAGAAACTAAAAATTAAATTCTTACCTAGGGTCGGGGCTGCGGAGAGAAATTTCGGAAATTTCGAAGCTTGAATCTTGAAATCATGGCTATGATTCTCTCTGTGTTCGTTCTCGGAGTTCTCTGGTTTTGAAATCCCAAAAAAATCAGTTCTCTCTCGTGTTGTCTAGCCTCCTCCTTTTTGGGTTGAAAATAATAAAAGCTTTTATAGGTTTTTCTTCAGTTATGCGCCCTTTTTCAGGTGTTTAACTGAATTACGTGCCAATTTCTTGGCGCTTAATCGCTTTGAGTCGGTCACCGACTCAGTGAGCGACCAGTTGACTTGCTTAGCAACTTTCCTAGTCCTAATAATGTTAAAACTAATTGCACGCCTATTTTGGGGTGCGTAATTCAATTAAGCGCTACTCTCAAAGCATTTAATCGTGGAAACTTAGGGGTCAAGGACAGTGAGGCTAAGCCGAGCATAGGCCAATTGTGCGATGATGATGTGGCACTCAATCCGATTGTGCGTCTAGTGTCAGGCGCGTGATCGAGTCTCGAGTTGGTCTGGGAAAAGGAAGTCTGATCTGAGAAGGGACTGATTGTGCGCTTGTGATTCTGCGTGCAATCAAATTACGCACTGGATTTTAGGCGCTTAATTCGGGGTTGTCCGGGTCTAGTCTCTAGTCTGAAATGCAAGACTATTGTTTCAGTCTGCATTCTGACTATATACTATTGTTTTAGTATATAGTCTCCCTATGCTGTGACCTGAGCCACAAAGCTATTGTTTCAGCCTGTGTTCAGCCATATACTATTATTTCAACATATGGTCTTATATCAGGATTATGCGATCAAAGGTTGATTGAACAAATATATATATTTCGAGAGAGCAAAATGGGAGTGTCTACAAATGCCCCTCTTCGGCGCGCTCTTGCGAAGTAAGAACGCGTTGAAGAAGTAGGCACTCCTCATTCGAGGTGTCTTCTCATTTCTCTTGGGAAATCACAAAAGTGAGCTGGTAATGCTGACATGACATGCTTGGCTTTCTTATCTATCAGTACAAGCTAAAATAGAGTATTCGAAGGGCAAATGGTAGCCGTCGAAGGGCACATTCTGGGTCTTTAGGTGCATGGCGCATCCCGTCGCATGGCGCGAGCTAACAGGGAAATTTTACGTAATCGAGGTACCGAGGCATCAATCAAATGTCCAAAATAAGGTCCAGGGACCGATAATAATAAAATAAAGTATCATGAAATATCAAAGGCTTTTACAAGTCATGTCAGACTGGGCGCGTCATTGCTGACACCAATACGCATCAGACGTTCCTTTTCTAATAGACGTTTGTAAGTTCTTAGATTAAATATACTCAATGTTGGCGTGTGCGCTTGATTCATCTAGAGTTGGCTTCTAAGTTAGGAATTCTAATCCTAATGTGTCTGAACAAATGATTCTGTGCAGTGGAGTATGCGCTTGATCCAATTCTACGCAGTGGGATATGTGCTTGATTATGAGTTCAGGGGTCGGTCTATAAGTCGAGAATTCTAGTCCTAATGTGTCTGAACAAATGATTCTACGTAGTGGAGTATGCGCTTGATCCAATTCTGTGCAGTAGGATATGCGCTTGATTGCGAGTTCAGGGGTCTTAGGAATTAAAGGTCGGGTTTAAGTGTAATTTATTGTGCGCGGGTGATGGCCTAGTTAGCTTTTTTTTTTGGCATTTAAAGAAAGGTGAGTTGGGTCTATTTATCTTATTGCTTTGTTCTTCTTTTCTTCTCTCTTTTTTTATTTTTTTTTAGTAAGAGGATTTTGAAAATTTGAGAAATTTGACATTTTAAAATTTTAGGGATTTTAATTTAAGATCAATTCGGTGGTAAAATGGCGAAAAACATGGCTTCTGAGACGTCGCTGAGCATATCCACCGGTACCGGATTTGTGGACCTGACCGTTATTGTGATTGTCAAAACGACACTTGGCATGTCAGATACTCTGTCTAACCTTCTCGACGAGTACTGATGATTGTCTCTTATGGGAGGACTACAGTGATTCGCGAGTCATGAGAGACGGGTTTTGAAAATATTTGACTTAATCATAGCTAATTATATTTATTTGCAATATCGAGTAATTGAAAAGTGGGTAGTACTTACCTGGGGGTGATACTTACCTAGATTGTGCATGGTTTGTACAGTCTGGTGGTGTCGTAGTGTTGTGATGGGACTTTGGAGATTTTTTCTCTTCAGGTCTACTATGGCAAGGCTTGGTGGTTGTGATGTGATATCTTAGGAGAAATGATGTCGCGATGGGACCTGGGGATTCTCCCTTTTCTTTGACTACGCGCTAGGTGAGTCCTGGTGGGACGCAGGGATCAATTCGGGAGAGAGAGAGAGAGTCCTTTGCTTTAGCGATGAGACATGATCAATCTTTCCCTCTTTTCGTCATATGGCGTGGCATGTGCTATATAAGCCCTTTTTTTCAAGTAGTGATGCTCGCGTTGGGATGTCGACTGAGCATAGCTAGCGGTGGCGTGCTGGAGGGATATTTGCGCAATGGGATTATAAAAGAAAGCATGTTATGGTTGCGTCGTGATTGGCTTCATCTTTAGGCAAATTATTTTTGGCTTTTTGCGATGGGTCATGAGGGTATGGTTAATTTATTGTGATGGGACTGGATATTGAGGTGATATCATGTGTGTGCACGCTATCACGATGGGGACGGGTGTTGTCAATGTTTCCTTCTCATGCGAGGGTATGCGATGGGATGGGAGTAGGTCTTTCTTTTCTGTCGGAACAACTTGTGAAGCTACGTGATGGGACGGAAGAATTTTGACCAAGATGGGGTGCAAAGGCGTGAGGGTGCAGATTTCGTCCAAGTTTAGGTATTGCGTGCCTGTTTTAGGTCGCTCAATATGATTGCGCGCCAATTTTTGGGTGGGCGATCGTAGGTTCGAGGGGCCATTTATGCGTTTGGGAGTGTGCGTGTGATTAGATACATGCTCTAATTATGGTGTGTGATCAAGGCGTCAGCATGTTAGTGTACAGGTGACATTTCGTATTGTATGTCTGGAGTGTGTCATTTGATTGGATTGCGTGGCCTATAACCTACGCGTGATCGAAGCGTCGCGCAGATGGCGCTGGCGATAGTTTCATTGAACGCTTGGATCATAGCAGGTGTTTTGGATTGTGCGCAATGTACCTAACTCGTGATTTGGTTAAGCGTCTGTGCTCTGCCGAGTGATTAAGTCCATACTCTATATAAGCGAGGGAGCTTTCATTTTTTTTTCATTCTCTGGTTTAATCTCAAGTTTTGACCTTTTTCTGGATATCTTGTGTTATGAAATTCATGTTTTAATGATATTGAGTGATCTAACCATCCGATTGGGATGTTGTTTCTTCCTATATTCATTATTTCGCGTGATCTCCATCCTAAGGTGATGCTCGTAGACGTCGTTATTCTAGGAGTGGGCGATATTGGAAATGAGGGTGTTAGTCTTCATATCGATTCCTTTTAGGGAGTAGTGAAGGCAGCGTTGAGGAGGCGGCAATGGAGGAGGTGAAGATAGAGGAAGAGAAGGAGTAAAAAGTGGAGGGATGTTTCCCAACCAATTCTCCCTGAAGTCTCCGATTGGACACTCCGAGCGAAATCTGCTCCTCGCTTCATCTCAGTTTTGAACCCAGTCTTCGTTTTGGGTAGTAGGTTAAAGTTTTAGGTTTTCGTTTTGGGTTGTAAATTTAGGAGGTATGCCTCCGGTGATATTGTGTAAAAAAAAGTTTATTAAATGAAAGATTATTTTATTTATTATGTTTGTTTTATCCCTTTAATTTTGTGATCGGTCAACTTTTATTGTCATGATGAGAGAATGAGTCTTGTTTTAGGATTAAAGTTTGTTTGTTTTGTTCTTATGTTTGGATTTAGGATGACACTTGTTAGATAGGTATAAATTTGGATTTAATTTCTTAAATGCTCTAGATGAGTGTTAGATGTTTTAATCCTATTGGTTCACCTATTTCTGAGTGGATTGGTGTTTCTTAGGGGGTTAAGTATTGTATGATCATTGGTTTATCTATGTTTGCCATAGATTTAAGTAGATGGAGGATATTTGTGAGGGTGACACTTGTTATTTTGTGATTTAGGAGGTGTATGTTATCAATAGAGGCTAAGGGGCTTGGTTTTGTTTTGAATTTTGTTTCTAAACTTAGGATTTAAAAGTTTGGGGCATTTTTAATTTCTAATGTTTTTCCTTCCTTTTTATTTTGCATCTCAGGTATTAAATCCTAAGAGGTTTGTGATTATATTATTTTTTTTTTATTGCTGAGAATGAACGATATTTTTCTCTTATTGTGTTTGTTTCATTTATGTTTGTTTATGTTTGTCATTATATGTTACGTTAGAGGGGGAATGAGTAGTATTAGAGTATGGTATTTATTTTTCGAGTGTAGCTCTGTTATTCTATTTCAGGTGTTCATTTTGGGGTCCCATGACGGAAAAGTATGAACTAAAAAAAAATAAAAAATGAAAAAAATGCCCTAGTTTGGGGTATCCGCGGTGGAAAAGCAAAAAATAAATTGAAAATTAGAAAAAATGGCCCAGTATGGGGTATCATCTTGTGACCTGAGTATCACTATCAAGGTACTAGTGCTCTTAAAAAAAATGCCCCAGTGTGAAGTGATGGTGGGACTTTTATCGGCCTCACAGATATTCTAGAGTGTATTAGTAATGATCCCATGTTGGGAAGTAGTTCGATTATTTCGGCCATATGGCAAGTTTGATTTTATAAGTACTGAACGATCATCATATATCGTAGCTTTCAACAAAGATTAAGAGGAATGGTAGATAAATAGTGATTGCATCACTTGTCATTCGAGAGTTTTCAGTTTTATTTTGAAAGAGATTTTGAAAATCATTTAACTCACTGTTCGAAAAGAAAGGTGAAGAAGAGGTAAGGTTAATTGATCTGAGGGTAGCTTCTTATTTAACCAAATTTGGAAATAGTAGTCAACTACTTTATTCTCGGGTGGATAATGCGGTGCCATAATTGAGCTCTCCGTCATGGTTCAGCACCATCAAAGTCTCAAGTTCTATGGTTACCAGGAGTTTTGTCCTCCTCCTGCCACAGTACGACGACATCTAGTAGTGTGAAGATGTCAGGGATGCCCTCGCGGCTTGCTTATACTTTCCTAATAAGATTATCAGGAATGCCCTCACAATTTGCTTATGCTTTCCTGAATTCATTGGTTGTTCATCCGTCGTATTGCTCTCGCTCGGTTGTATTTCTTTTCTATATATTTTTTAAAATAACCTGCTAACGCAAGAATTATGGGGTTTGATGGAACCTTATATTTTCATTTTTTTTTTCTGCTCTAACATCTAGTCTAATGGCTGAAGGGAGTGTATGAGAATCCAGAGTTTTCTATATTTCAGAAAAAGGGTTTCATGATCCACTAGTCCTTTCGATCAATTCGCCCAAGTAGGAAGATAGTCAATGAGTCAAATGATACCTAAAATGGTTTTGAAAATAATGACCTACGATTGACAAATGCCTTGTGATGACTGCGAGGATGATAGGTATATAAGTATATTTGTTTAGGCTACGAAACATGATGGTCATTGAGTTATGATTCCGAGGGTCAGAAAGTCCTTCCCCTGTGGCTATTTCCTGGGCATGTTGCCAAGATAATATAAGGACTTCCCTTGTGGGTTTTGATTTCCTCCAGGTGAGGCGGTTATATAGCCACTTTTCTTAGCACTAGCTCCCCGACTTCTAGTTCTCGGTTGAGCATGATTCCGATGGGTTTGGGGCATAGAAGAGTATTTTGTTTTTGAGTATTTACGTTTTGGGCATTTATACTTTTAGTTTTTTTTTTGTACTCTTCTATATTTTTTATTTTTTTATATTATTTTTTTATTATTACTATTGTGTTATGATACAACATCAGTTCCTTAAGCAAGGGACTGACTCAGGAAGTCCGCTTGGTGGGACATGTTGGATGGTCGAAGTGACCGTTCGATTAGATAATATTATTTCGAGGTCCTCGATCCCTTTCGATCTAATCAATGAGTGAGATGTTATGTTTGCATTCATGTTTTGGATGGTATAGGGTTTATCAAAATAAGTTTGGTGTCGTTTGATTTCTTTCTTCGATAGGTCTTTTGTGTCCGAGTTCTCCTTATCGAGAGGGACCTTCTTTTGTTTTTCGACGGAGTGAGGCATCTCGTAGAGATGCAGCATAGAGTTGTTAAAGAGTTCTTCGGGGTCATTTGTGGGTGGTTGAAAAGCTGTTTGTGAGTAAAGTTGGAGTGGAAACTATTGAGAGGGACAGTAGTGTTGTAAAGGTAGTGATAAGATAAGGCAGAGGTAGAGTAGGAAGAGGAGACGCGAGGGCGTGGTCCAAGGTTGACCTTTCCTACGTGTGGGGCGGTCTAGTTTTGTTTGATTATGCTTGTTTGATTTGATTCACACTTTAGGTTTATCGTGGGGTTATTTTAAAGTTTTATTTATAATTCTTCGAGGAGGTTGAGTATCAGAAGTTTGACGTAGTAGTTTTATCGCTGATTGGAGTTCGGTGAAGGTTTTGATTGTGAGGTCCACGGAGATTTGGATTTGATGATCAGAAGCGATTTTAGTTATGACGTTGATTTCGTGTTTTGATGGGATTTGAGGTATGTTGATTCGGATGGTGATTGGCGTCGTAAGATTTGAGTTTGGTTTGATTTCAAAAGTGGGAGCGATGATCGATTCCTTGATAGGTTTTGTGGTAGGCTCAAAGGCGAGTGGGGTTGGCGTTGTAGGAATAGGTTCGATTTTAGTACCGGGTTCGTGTTCGATAACAGGCTCGAGTTCAATGATTGGTTCAAGTTTGATGATGGGCTTGGATTTATTGATAGTTTGAGGTTTGATGACAGGTTCGTATTCGGTGATCAATTTAGGTTTGATGATAGGTTCAGGTTCGACAATGGGTTCAGATTTTATGGCGGGTTTACCTTTGATGGAGGGTTTGAGCTTGTGGATAGGTGTAGGGTCAACGATAGGTTCGGGTCTAGGTTCGACGATTGGTTTAAGTTCAATGATCGGCTTGGTTTCGTGTCCGATGACAGATTCAAGTTCAATCATGAGTTTAGGTTCAGTGATAGATTCATGTTCGAGGATAGGTTTAGGTTTAATAATAGGTTTAGATTCGATAATAGGTTTAGTTTTGATAGTAGGTTTAGGATTGATGATAAGTTTAGGTTTAGGTTTGATGACAAGTTTAGGTTTTATAATAGGTTTGAGTTTGGAGTTCAGTTTTGTGGTTGGTGGAACGGTAAGTTCAATAGTGGGTTTAAGTTCTTGTTTCGGAGTTGGAGGGATGATAAATTTGGTGGCGAGTTCTGTAGGAGTTGATTCATGAGTTGGTTCTGAAATTAGCCCAACGAGTGATTCTGGAGTGGGTGGTTTGGAGGTCTGTTTAGCGACAAAGCCAGACTCGGGGTTTCGTTTAGAAGTTGGTGAAGTGACGAGTTCAGTACTGAGTATAGGGTTTGGAATGGGTTTTGGTTCGAGAGCTGGTTCCGAGGTTAGTGGGGTGAAGTGTTTGTTATTGAGCTCAAGTTTTAAAGCAGGTATAGGAATTGATTCAGGGATCGGGTTTAAGGTTGGTGGGGCAATGTATTTGTCAATGTGTTTGGGTTTGGAGGCTAGTTTCAGAGTTGATTTGGAAGCAAGAGGGCTAGTGATTTTAGGTGTAGATTTGATTATTGGTTTGGGTTCAGAGTTTAGTTTTGTGATTGGTTTAAGTATGAATGGTGTCGCATAATACCGATTGATTGGTTCAAAAATTACTTCTAGAATCGGCACATGAGCCTGTTCGGCAATAGTTTGTGTCATTGATTTAGGCATCTGCTCAGAGAATGTGGGGGTTGATTTGTTTGTTGGTAGGTTATTGAATTCAAGGGTAGGTTGAGTTGGTTCGGAGATAAGCGCATTAAGCTTGGCGATGAGTTTGGTGATGGGTTAAGTTAGTTTAGGGGTCGATTCGGTGATAGTTTGGATTTTAGTGATCTTGGTAACCGGTTCAGGGTGAAAGGTAACTTCACCTTTATAGGTACGTGGGATAGGGTTGGTTGGTTGTGAGTGAATAGTATGGTCTTGCTCTGAGGAAGGTTCATTTCTTCGGATTAGGCTAGCTGGGTGGAATGGGGCGGGGGTAAATGAGTGTAAGGTCTTGTATGCCAGTTGAGTTTGATCGAACAATGGGTTGTAATAGGTGGTGTTAGTTTGCGTGTCGTTGGGGCACTGGTTTTGGTCATAGTACGGGTTCATGTATTGGTTGACGTATAGTGGTTGGTCTTGGTCAGCGTATAGAGGTTGGTTATAGTCAGGGTACAGGTTTGTGTAGAGGTCTTGAGCTTGGTCATATAGGTGGTATGGTTGAGGGTTAGTTTGGTTTTGTTCTTGGTTTGCATTGATTTGTTCGGAATTTATGGCTTCGTTTAGGGTGTTTGTCTCGGGGTTGTCGGAGGAGGGTCCATTGGATGTTAAGGTAGGAAGACTGAGGTCTCCATTCTTCAGTCGACATTCTATGCGTGAGGCGCATTGATAAAGGCTAGCAAGGTCGTGATAGTCGCTTAGGATGAGAACGCTCCGAAGAGGCTCTCGGGTATTGCTAATCATGATTTCTATCGCATTGCTTTCTTTTTTTTGATTCCCCGTTTGAGCGGCAAGTCTTCTCCAACGATTGGCAAATGTCAAGAAGTCTTCACCGTCCTCTTGTCTTGTATGTATCAAGTCAGCGAGACTGATTTCTTCATGAGTCAGGTGCTGGTATTGATCTAGGAATCTGTTAGCTAAGTCTTCGAATGTCTTGATTTCGGCTAAAAATAAGGCCGCAAACCAGTCAAGGGCTTCTCCTTTTAGAGATCGTCGGAAGTAGTGGATCAAGAGCCCATGATTGGTGCGGATTGGTCGACAGTCATTACAGAATATGGCCAAGTGGTGCTTTGGGTTTCCCGTACCGTTATATTTATTGAATTTTAGAGGTTTAAAGCCAGCGGGTACAGTGAAGTCGATGTCTCGGCAAAATTTATCGAATCCAAAAGTGTGACTAGAGCGTTCTTTGTTAGTCATGTAGTCATCTAGAAATTAGTGGAGGTTGTTTATGTTTATGGCAGTGTCTTTTCTAGGTGCCTTGGGAGAGTGTTGTCATCGG
This sequence comes from Chloranthus sessilifolius, assembly GCA_021018995.1. Lineage (NCBI taxonomy): Eukaryota > Viridiplantae > Streptophyta > Magnoliopsida > Chloranthales > Chloranthaceae > Chloranthus > Chloranthus sessilifolius. The sequence continues at coordinate 31,689,979 of CM037598.1, forward strand.
TAGTTGTTGTTGTAGAAGGTGTAAGAGGTATATGTATTATGTGTCGGGGGAGTCGGAGCATGTGGAGGAGTCGGCATCCTTTCCTTTTGTTTGTCCCTCGGAGTAACTTGTCTTTGGGACTGGAGCAATGCGTCGGCTTCTCTTCCTCCCTTTGTGAGTGCACTGGGAGTGGGGTCCATAATTTGACTATCAGGGTAGCTTCACACAGTACCACTTTCTTCAATGCTATCACTATAATTTGTATTTCGTAGAGCGAAGGGATATTTTTTGCTCTCATTAACCATGTTTACCCGAACACAACGCTGGGCTGTCCACGGAGACGGCCTAATGTTATACTCGAGGTTGCTATGAGAGCCCCATACGAGTGGGTCGTTATCATTAAAGTTCAAGTTTCTGATGCCGGCCATTTTTAAATAGTCTATTTTTTTATTTATTATTTATTTTTATTTTTAAATTTATCCACGTGCAAGTGTGTGTAGAAAAGTGATAAAGCGAAATAAAATAAAAAATGAAAAATATAAAACCAAATTAAATAAAGCAAGGAAAATAAAAAATCAAATTAAGTAAACCGGGGTAATCTTAGCGAAAAAGAGTCACATATCGATCGCCAATCTGTTGGTGCGCGCTTTTTCTGGGTTCCTCTCTGGCCCTGGAATAAGTGGCCCAATTCTGTCATAAGCGGACTCTGGCAATGGTGATGATGGAGTAATAAATGTTAAAATTTAATAGGAAAATTCTAAATAAAGAATACCTGAGAAGATGAGATCGCTAGCTGCAGATATTTATCGACGCTGCAACACATCACCGATTACTCTTTAAGGGGGAGCGGAGGCTTGTAGGTTGGACTCCTTTACTGAATCGTCTGCCGGCGAACGTCAGCAGATGTGGGTTGCCCGTAGTGTAACTGGTTTGGTTTTCCTATCCCTGCTATGATTCTGATTTAACTTGGTCTCCTAATCCTACTTGGAATCTAATTGATTTCGATATCATAATCTGATTAGAAATCTAATTAATTAAGTCCCCTAATCTTATTAAAAGTCTAATTTATTTAAATATTCTAATCCTATTAGAAATCTAATTAATTAATTCTCCTAATCCTATTAGGAGTCTAATTAATTTAAATATCCTAATCCTATTAGAAATTTAATTAATTAAGTCTCATAATCCTATTAAGAGTCTAATTAATTTAAATATCCTAATTTTAATTAAAAATTGAGTTAATTAGAAAAAATGGGGTTTGGGCCCGCTATGCTAAGGAGGATTGGTCTCGTTCTCGAGTACCCTCCGTAAGCTCCCTTGAGCAAATCGGGTGGCTGAGATTAAAGTAAATTAAATTTCGGACTATAAAATAGTATTTTTAGATTTTTGGAATTAATTTTGGGATTATAATTATGGATTAAATTAAGAAACTAAAGTTTTAGAAAACTAAATTAATTATAAATTTTTAGAAATATTAAGTTAAGAAATTAAAACTAGAAATTTAAAATTCTAGGACTAAATTCGAGACCGAAATCAGAAAATCAGACAGTATGATTAAGGACTGGTTCTATAACCTAAGAACTAGAACAAGATATTAATGATAGGACTGGAGATTAAGATTTTAGAATGGAATTGAGTCTAGGATCGGTGAATTACGTCGTTAGATTAAGGACTGGTTCCAGAAACGAATAACTAGAACCAAATATAAAAATCACGGTCTAAAAAAAGGGGTGCTACAGTCTAAGATTGAAAACTAAGAAAAATTCTAAATCTAAAGACTAGAAGCTATGGTCGGAAACTAAAAATTAAATTCTTACCTAGGGTTGGGGCTGCGGAGAGAAATCTCGGAAATTTCGAAGCTTGAATCTCGAAATCATGGCTATGATTTTCTATGTGTTCGTTCTCGGAGTTCTCTGATTTCAAAATCCCAAAAAAATCCGTTCTCTCACGTGTTGTCTAGCCTCCTCCTTTTTGGCTCAAAAATAAAAAAAGCTTTTAAAGGTTTTTCTTCAATTACGTGCGCGATCGAGTCTCGAGTTGGTATGGGGAAAGGGAGTCTGGTCTAAGAAGGGACTGATTGGGCGCTTGTGATTCTTCATGCAATCGAATTATGCGCTGGGTTTTAAGTGCTTAATTCGGGGTTGTCCGGGTCTGGTCTCTAGTCTGAATACAAGACTATTGTTTCAGTCTGCATTCCGACTATATATTATTGTTTCAGTATATAGTCTCCCTATGCTGGGACCTGAGCCACAAAGCTATTATTTCAGCTTGTATTCAATTATATACTATTGTTTCAGCATATAGTCCTGTATCAGGGATATGAGGTCAAAGGTTGACCGAATAAATATGTATATTCCGAGAGGGCAAAATGGGGGTGTCTACAAGTCTCTTCTTCAACCGCGATCGAATTCAATGGCACACCATCCAAATCGAGCCGCATCATGCCATCATCCTCGTACAATTTTGAGTAGAAGCGTACAACCTGATCGCGAATCCGGTCGTAACCGACCAACGTCACCCCCCCAACAGTCACGGAGCCCAGGTAGTTCTTTTTGTTTCTCGCATTGGCAACAACGTGAAAGCATTTGGTATTTAGATCGACCTATTTCAACCACCGTACCATCGCCTTTTGATTCCAAGCAACCTCTTCGGCTCTAGAAAGAGCGTGATTTTTAAGCAACTGATGTTGTTTAATCCTCATTTTTATGTAGTGCGGGTCCGAGGCACGAATCAATACACTCCTTGTTCCCTCTTCCTGTTGTAGTAGCAGTAGCCATGACTCTTGTAGCAGGTGCTATTCTCACAAAGAGGGAGAAAGGGAGAGTCTAGTTCTAGAGAGAGACAAAGATAGATATGTCTCTCTTTATCAAAAACGTGTTTTGAAAAAATTTCTAGGCACCGAATGGAAGAGAGGGCCTTAAGGCCTTCTTTTTTATGAGAGGGGAGTGCCATATTGCACTCCCTATATAGTTATATAGGGAGTTCCACATGGAAATCTATGCCCTCGTGCAGAGGTAGGATTTCGGGCCGTGACAAGGATGGTATCAGAGCCCAAACTTACTTCCTCGAGGAGTGAGGGATTAAGTTAAGAGATATTTAAATGAGGACTGAGGGATTAAGTTAAGGAATTGAATAACACCTAGGGATTCACAAGATGGATAAAAAACATACTCCCAGGGTGGAGGAGAAGAGAATGAAACCTAAATATTATAAGGGAAGTGGACACTGGTTTTGATTGGCAGATGGCCCAGATGACTGAGGCAACCTGACTTAAACGAGCACAATTACTTCAGAAGGTGGAACTACAATGCCGACACTAAAGGGAAGCCATTTAGAGAGTCAACAATTTCATGAACCTTTCACTCCAAAGGGAAAGCAGTGCACTGACTTTGAAGCTTTAAGGAGAGCCAGACCTCCCTCTTCAACCGTGTTGCAACTGAATATTGCATTATGCAAGTTGAGTAGTTCTTTCGCGTGTCTGCACCAGAAGAGGACCATAAAGTGACTTGGGTCACTTTCTGCTTCGAAGAGAGGTGGAATATTGGTGGAGCATTGCCAATAGAACACATAATAGGGAGGAAAGGAACTGGACTTGGGAGAAGTTCCACGAAGTTTTTCTTAACAAGTACTTTACTGATCAGTGAAGGCCAAAAAGCATAAGGGATTCCTAAATTTGAAACAAGGAAGTTCGACAATTAAGTTATCTTTCTTTTCTTCTACTATGATTGCAAACTAAGCTTAGAAATGCTTCATGTTCCAAAACGGTCTAAGGCCATATTTATTCAAGGAGTTTACGCGATAAAAATAGGGACTTATGGAAAGCTTGTGGATTGTGTTCAGATCTCTAGAAAAGGGAAATAAGTAATTAGTTAATAAAAGCTAGGCGAGACAAATCAAAAGAGCATATATGTGTCGAGAACTCAACCTCCCAATATATCCTTGGTCTAAATAAACAACAATACGGTTGCTCCTGCTTTTTCAAAGTAGATCCCTCGTGATTAAACAACATCACCAACGATCTGGATCTATCAATGCTGCAAGTATCACCAGGGGCGAACGCAGGATCTACTTGATGAGGGGGCCATAGTCGATATATATTATTTAAAATGTTTTACCTCCCATATTTAAAAAGAGAAAAAATAAAAAATTTCCTCTGAAAATCATAAATTTCAGTAAGATGTGTTTAAATAGAAAATACAAATATGATATTGGCATTTTCACAAACAATTCAACAAAGAGAGAGAGGGTTTCGGCTAGATCAGATTCATCCTAAAATTGCATAAATAAAAATAAAAAAACCAAACTTGTATAATATATTTAAAATCCTAAAAGTGCGAAAAATCAACCAGCTATGATATATCCCATTTCAATGAGATCTTTGCCAACCCCATGCATCACATGACATCATGTGCCACCAGAACAATGTCGTGTTTGCATAATTAATGACCCAATTAGTCGAGGGGGTTACGGGGGTGTTAGTTGTTAGGGTTTTTTTTTAGAGAGAGAGAGAGGGGTTACGGCTTTACGGGGGTAGTGGTTACTGGTTAGGGTTTTTAGAGAGAGAGAGAGCCATTAAATCACACTATTTAATCAATTCAATTTTTTATACAAACAATTGATAACAAAAAAAAAAGATAACCCGTTAAAAAAACTCAGACTTTTTGCTAAAGAAATCATGAATCTACCTTTGTAAAACAACCATAAACAAGATTCAAATAAGTATATTTTTGTTCTTTTCTTCATTTTGACTATTAGTTGAGAAAGAACCATAGTATCAAGTATTTAACATATAGACAAAAAATGAAAAAAAAGATAAAAGGGGAATAAAGGATATGAAAAGGAGAGGATTTACCTAAAGAAAAGCCTCTGTGAAAAGCAGAGATCTTACGAAGCAGCCTGCCAAGCAGATCTTGAGGATTTACCTGGTGGGCAGAGAGGGGTTACGGGGGTAGCCGAGTAGTAGTTAGGGTTTTTTTAGAGAGAGAGTAGTTACGGAAGCTTAAAAGCCCCAACTATTTTTGACTTAAAACTTAAAAGCTTACAAAATTAGGGGTCTCTATAAAGCAATATTGAGGGTATTTATAAAAACCTAAACTTTAAGTAAAACCAAATTTAATTTTTTTGGGGGAAAAGAAAGGTTTGGGGGTCCAAGGACCCCCCAGTCTTTATGTGCGTCCACCCGAGTATCACAGTAAAAGGCACAAAGAGGAGTGCATGTATATGACAAGTGCTTGCTTTTGCTGTGGCCGGGTAAACCACCAAGTGGAGGACTGTATTGAGAACACTCTTACTGAAGAAATGACCCAACAACAACCTATGATTCGAGGGTTGTCCATTCATGGTTATGTGCATTTATTGGGAAGGACACGACTTTTAAGGGTACCCTATTTACCTTTTTTTTTTATAGTGAAAAGTGGGATTTATCAAAAATCTTTCCATCTTAGCGCAAGTTCCATGTGCTTAAATCCTTGACTGCTTTGAATGTCATAATAAGATTGTTTTTTGTCCCACTCTTTGACACAAGAGATCTTGAGATCATGGCCTACCAACAGACGATCAAAATTTGATTCCACGTGACAAACATCTAAAAAAAATGAATGCACATACGTCAAACGTAGTTCGAGGATTACTTTTTAGGATGCGTGTCACATGGAATCAAAATTTGATAGTCTGATGGTAGGACCATGATATCAAAATTTATTGTGTCGGAGATTGGAACAAAAAAACAACCTCCATCTAGTGATTCAAAGTAGCCATCAGTTTAAGCATATGAAATATGGGTTGAGAAGGAAGAATCTTGGGTTTGAAAGTAAAGGTCCCCTTTGTTAAAACCTTATATGATAAATGCAGAGAAGTGTTACTGCCACTCAAGGTTTTCTTACTACCACACCACTTAAACAAAGAAAAATAAAGTTGACTGCTTCAAATAAGACGATGGAGATTGTTTTGGTGCCAATCTTCCACACAATAGATCTTGAGATCATGGTCCTACCGCATCCGGGTCACATGATCATCCCACAAGGCACACATCCCACAAAGTGAACATGAATCATTTTTTATGGTATGTTGTGAATTGTCATCAACCACTTTTTGGGATGTGTGCTACATGGCACTACAAAAAATAAGACAATTGGCGACAACCAAAATTGCTACTATTAACAAAAAAATTGCCGCTAATACCCTCGTCGCTAATAGTCTTAATAGCTTTTAATAAATTTTTTTTGTTAATAGCAACAATTTTTGGCCACCGCTAATAGTCTTATTTTTTTGTAGTGTGGAATCTAACGTGTGACTGTCTGATGGTAGGCCCATGATATCAAAGTCTTTTGTGTAGAAGATTGGGGCCAAAAGCGATCTCCATCGTCAGACTCAAAGTAGTCAACGATTTTTCCTTTGTTTTACTGGTGTGGAAATAATAAAAATGGGTGTCGCGATAACCCTCCTCTAAATGAAACTCAAGCGTTTATGGCCCTGTTTGGCAAAGTTGCTTCTAAAAAGCACATTTTAAGGTAAAATATTGGTTGAGAAGCCCTTTCCACTCAAGGACTTGTCTACCTCTAGTTGAAAAATAGAGAAGCAACCCCAAGCCGCATCTCCAAACAGACACCATTTTCAGTTAGAGGTGATCAAGTCCTTGGGTGAAAAGTACTGCTCACCCAATATTTTATCCTGAAAAGGGCTTTTTGGTAGAAACATTACCAAACATGGCCTAAGATTTCCTCTCAAGTTACAAACTTTGTTTAAGTTGTGTTTGGCATTGCTCTTTGGGAGAATAGAAAAGAGAGCAATTGCTCTTTGTTATTGCAAAGAAATGGGGGCAAAGAGAAGTAGTCGCTACTCTTTTATGCTCTTCCAAAGAGCAATGCCGGACACAACCTTAGAGTTTTCTTCAGGGCCGGCCCTGGACCAAGGCCAACCAGGCAAGAGCCTTGGGCCCTCGATTTTTAAGGGCCCCCCAGAACCTATTTGCCCATTAAAAAAGAGGGTTTTTTTTATGAAAAATAAAATTCTATAAAGCTAAAGGGCCCGGAATTTGGTTATCTTACTCTTACCCGAAACCCATTTTTGTGTCTTTTCAAGCTAAAATTTTGTTTAGAATTTCCATCATTTTTCATCACAGTAATTAATTATTTTCTTTAAAAGTCTAATTGACTATTTGCACCCACACGTTTTCTAAAAGCTCTCACGTGCGTAACCTCATAAAACTCGTTGATTGGGTTAGATTAGAGTAATCTTCCATACCAGGGATCTTGAGACCATATACCACCTATCAGACGGTCAGTTTTTGATTCCACATGTCACCCAAAAGTGCACCTTGTGTGCAATGACACACATTACGCTTAAACGTGGTTTTAGGGTCATGTTTTGGAAATGTGACATGTGGAATAAAAGTAACCACATGATAGGTGGGAGACATGGTCTTAAGATCCATTGTGTGGAAGATCGAGGTGAAACACGATCTCCATCTTTTGATCCGACCCAATCAATGAGTTTTAAGAGGATTAGGAAAATTCTTTTTCTACGTAAGTTCAAATCAAAATCTCCATGAAGATTTGACCACTTAAATGGTCATATGTATAAGTCTTGTTCTATTGACTTTTATTTAAAAAGTGAAGATTTGACTAAATACTAACTAATCTATTGGATTGATACATGTATAAATCAAGTGAACCTTGTTCCGTAATATCTATAAAAGACAATAGGAATTAGGATCAATCTAGGACCATTTGTTGCATTTATAATTTCATTATCATCATTATCATCATAATAGCCTTATCTCATCTATTTGGAGTAGACTTTTAGAGAATTAACAGGGTCTTTTTACAACCGTCTGTCAACGTGACACCAACCCCCTCTTTTCTCATCCGGGATTGGGATCAACAATTGCCTCATAAAATTGTTTAAAGGCTATTTGATTCGAGAAGAAAATGCGTATGATCGATGACTTCCTTCAACATTTTTTTCTAGAATTTCTTACACAATCTGAATTTTTTTAGTATTGCATTTTCTTTTTTTATTGTATTTTCCTTTAATATTTATGTATTAAATTTTTAGTTACATTTTCAAATTATATATATAGTAAAATAGAATATGAGTACTATTTTATGGGAGCCATTTCTTGCACACGCTTTTCAAGTGATTGCACCAGATTGCACCAAATTTAAAAGAAATACTTGCAAGTTTGGTGACCTTTATTATGTGAAAACACCATCTAAGTCGTTTGATTTGAAGGCCATGATTAAAATATATCAATTGCAAAAGATTAGAACAAAATATAATTTTCATCATTTGATTAAATGGAGTCAAAGGCTATTATATAAATCAACAGTTGACTACAATAAATCATATGACAAGTATCGTGTTTTGCTCCAATTTTATGCCCCAGAGATCCATTGATCATGAGCTTCAAATCAGACGCCCCATATTACAAGTTTACATATCACATGTCCCTAAAATACCAAGCCTTTTTTAAATTTCAGTGCAATCACTTGAAATACGTGTGCAAGTAATGACTCCCCTATTTTATTTGTAAAAAAAAATATGTGGTGAATTTTTTATATATTATAAAGTACTATAAAACAGGAGCCCCATTTTTAAAACTCGCCTTGGGCCCCCAAAATGTCAGGACCGGCCATTGGTTTTCTTTCGTTACCGAGTAAAAGCCATGGGGTGGATTCTTTTATTTATTTCCCATGGAGTAGTTTGAAGAACAAATCATGGGAACTTATAGAAGTACATGGAATTTTCGAAGGCGAGTATTTTTTGTATTTTCCTGTGTTTGATAAAAAACCAAACAATGCATTGGATTTTTTATGGTGTTAAACTACCTCAAGGTTTGCAAATCGTCCTCAATCATCAAATTTCTGAGGTGTTATTGGAGACTAATCAAATGATTGAAATCGATTTTTTTCGTATTTTTCCACACAACTGATTTTCAGATCATGTTCATACATCAAAGGGGCAATTTTGTATACCACATGGCATAGATCCCCCAAAAGTGACTCAATATGTGGCATAAGATCATGCTCAAACGTAATTTAGGATTATTTTTGAGATATGTGCAATGCAAAATCACCGACTAAGCCATCTAATTCGAAAGTTGTGATCTAAAGATTTTTGTTGCAAAAGATTGGCATAAAGCGCGATCTCTGTCGTATGATTCAAAGTAGGCAACTGTTGAATCAAATAATAGCATATGACTGTATATCGTGTTTCTTGCCAATCTTTTCAACATAGGATCATTTGATCATGGCTTGTAAATTTGATGGCTTAGATAGTCTTTTCTACTTAGGAACTTTTGATCATGATCTTTAGACCTTTCAACATGATCTTTTGATCATTGACAATAATTGATTGGTTTGACTCAGACAATCGAGATCGATTTGACCCTAATGTTCCACCCAATTAATGATTGTTCCATCAGACAATGTTAGTTTTTTATTTCAAGTGACACAAATTTAAAAAAGAAGACTAAAGAGCCATGTAGCACACATCACGTAAGATACGATTTTAGGGCCACTTACAGTTTCTGATAAATGACAAAATTTGGCAAGTTTGAAAAATATTTGGAGAAAAATTTGAGAAAAATAATGGAAAAAGCTCAAGATTAAATAATTAAAAGTCACTATTTATTGACAAAATTCGATAATTATTTAAGAATAATTCGTAGCTTAAATTCGTCAATAGTTTGAAAATTTCATGAATAATTCGGGATTAATACGCACAGGCCCAAATTTACAATTTTAAAAAAACTTATGCGAATTTGGTGACTATGGTCTCAACTCAAGGTCTACAGTGTGAAAAAATAGTGTGGAAGGGGTAAACAATCTCCATCGTCGAATTTAAAAGAAAGAATGTCGGGTTATAAGCCTTGCAAATTAACTAACCCTTGAAGTCTTTTGCCCTGCGTGTGAGAGTGGAAATTTTTTTTACATAAATTTGGGCAGAAAATTTTATCCAATCTTACGAAGGACTCAATAAAAGTGGGTAGTTCGACAAAGCCGCCGAACAATGGATAGTTGCCTTTTGCCGTAAAAATCCAAACTTTTACGGAGTTTTTTACGGAATCCTTGTATATGCCAAAATATCCGTCAGTCAATTCTGAAAACATATTTTAGAAACCTAGAAAACGACCAACTCCATTGCAGACCCTTTGACTTCTCTCTCTCTCTCTCTCTCTCTCTCTCTCTCTCTCTCTCTGTGTAACGGAAATGTCGGCCGAGACCCGATCCGAGTACCGGATATTGATTTGAGCGTTTGTGTCGGGCGTTACGAAATGGCGGTGCAATGGTTGCTGGTGTGCCACGGGTGTGTAACTCTGTTGGTCGTCGTCTCCTTTCTCTGTGGTCAGTGGCCAATCTTCAGAGGCACCATCATCGAGCGTATTCATTACTTCATCACCTTTGGATTCTATGATTATTTCTTGTGAGTTCTCATCTTCTCTTTTTTGTTTTCCTTCCCAATTTACCCTTCCTTGATTATCCATCAGAATTTAACAACGTATTACAGTAGGTGAAAGCTAGTTTTGATTTTGGTTTCTTTTTTCTTTTTTCAAATCGTTTTTCAAATAGTCTTTTTTTTTTCTTCCCAATTTATTCATAATTTAACAGCGAATTACAGTAGCTGACAGCTAATTTTGAACTGGGGCTTTTTTTGTTTTTAATCGACTTTCAAGTTGTCTTTTTTTTTTTTTCCGTCCCAATTGACCCTCCATTATATGCCCAAATTTAACAACGAATTACAGTAGCTGAAAGCTAGTTTTGAATTGGTTTCTGTTTTCTTCCCGATTTACCCTCCATTGAGTACCCATCAGAATTTTAAATTACAGGAGCTGTTGAATTGGGTTTCTTCTTTAAATCGATCTTAACTGTGTTTTTTTTAACCAATTTATCCTCCATTGGATGCCCATCAGAATTTAGCAACGAATTACAGTATCTGAAAACTAATTTCGAACATTAAATCGATTTTGAATTGTTTTTTTCTCCCGAATTCACCCTCCATTGAATTAGGTTAAAAAAGTGATTTCAATGTGTTTTTCTTCTTCCCAATTTATCCTCCAGTGAATACCCATCAGAATTTAACAACGAATTAATGTAGCTGAAAACTAGTTTTGAATCAAGTCTTTTTTGGTTTGTAATCGATCTTCAATGTATTTCATCTATGCCATGATTTAAGAACATGGACTAGGCGAATCCGAATTGCCGAGTTTGATTCATCAAGTCTTGAGATTGGTTTGAGACGCCTTTGGAGTTTTTATCTTCTTTTTTTTTCCTTGGCTATCTACCCTTCTTTAAACACCCTTCAGAATTTAATTACCAATCACTATAGTTGGACACTATTTTCGAAATGGGTTCTTTTGATTTTTGGAGTGACATTCTTCATCAACGCCAAGAGATCATCAAGCTAATGAATTGCCATGTAGTGTAGGTGTTGAATCCTGTCAAAAGCAGATTTTCATAAATTTTCGGGGACCCTGACAAGTGATAACAGTGGAAGTCAGCTTTTGACAGGATTGTTGAGGCAAAAGGCTCTTCATAAACAAGATAATCTATCAATTTTTTGTGATACCCAATTAATCATTGATTTTAATTGATTTTCAAAGGCTTTGATTTAAATCAAATATAAGAAAATGGATGATTATTGTTCGCATAGCCCCTGGTTTGAGCTGAACTTGATCAAATTAGATGTGCTGCTGTTAAACTACCCCCACTTTTGATGTATCTGCACCTTTTTATTGGATTTGTTTATAAGATTGAGATAAAAACACTCTTATAATCAAATAATTAGGAAAATTCTCTTCTGTTGTAAGTAGAGGGTAGTTTCTTCTTAAGCATAATTAAAAAGTGAAGAAATGAGTACATAAAAAGGTGGGTAGTGGATTTAGAAGCAGCTATTGTATGATGTAACAGTATATAATTTTAAACTAAAGACTACTTGTAAAACACATATATTTGGAAAGGTTTATGCATTGGTTATTGGTGGATGAAAAGAAGGAAGGAGAGGTCCTTGGATTTAGGTTTTTTCTGAATTTTTTTTTCGACTTTTGCAGCCTTCACAGGAAAAATCGTACCCAGAATGGGTACGAGACCATAGTTGCCAGATTCTTGGTCATTTTCCTCTACATCATTTGCAGTTTCTTACATTTCTAAATTTTCTAATGCAATTAAGAGAACAAGTGCTTAACTAGTTAACTTGACTATGAGTTTGCTAGATCAGTACGTAGTTCGTGGGGGTGAGCACGAATTTAGCAACTGCTTATGAAACATCGAAACCCTTTTCTAAATTAACAAGGGGACCTATTTCCTTTTTCCTATGTAAACCATTTCTAAACCTTTGAAAACTAGGGAACCAATTTTCTTAAAACATTAACCTTTGCAAAAGTGATTTTTATTTTTTTTATTTTCTCACCTGTTCAATAGTAAGTACCACTGTTTTTTCACAGATGAAAACTATTGACTAATTTGAATCAGACGATGGAGATTGTTTTTTGTTCCAATCTTCCTCACGATAGATCTTAAGATCATGGCGCACCTATCAGATGGTTAGATGTTGATTCCACATGGCACACCGTGAAAAAACTGTGTGGTACTTACTATTAAATTGGTGAGAATAGCCATATCCATCTTAAATAAGCGGTAGTAATTTATGGATATGCAGCTATGCATGTAGTTAGTAGTGATTATGCATGTCACTTACAACTTAAGCATGACGGGATTTAGGGGTTTTCGCATTTACCCCCCTTGAGATGTCTTATTTGCACTCCGCTCCCCTGTGTTTTATCTATTTGCGTTTCAGCCCTTGCCTTTATGTTTCCTTTACGTATTACCCCCTACAATGATGGATTCTCCGACAAAATAACTTTTGGCTGCTTTGAATCTGCTGATCGAGATTGTTTTCCACCCCGATCTTTGATCTAAATGATCTTGAGATCATGGACCCACAATCAGCCGGTGAAATTTTGATTTCACATGACACACATCTCAAAAAATGATCCAAGAGCCACGTTTGATGTACACCCATGATCACCATGTGGAGTCAAAATTCAAACGCTTGATAGCAGGCTTCTGACCTTTAGATTCACTGGATGAAGATTATGGTGAAAAATGATCTCCATCGTCTGATTTAGAGCAGTCAAAGATTAGTTTTGTAACTGATTCATTACTGCAGAGGTTAATAAGTAAAGGATACAAAAAAGCAAGGGCAGCAATGTAAATAGGTGAAACACGGGGGAGGCAGAGTGCAAATAAGATATATCTTAGGAGGTTAAATGCAAACAACCCTAGATTTTACAAAGCTTAAACTTAATATATGATGGTATACAAAGCTTAGACATGATTTATTATAATTTGTGTGCTCATTTTGTACTTTAACGAGACAGGGTTTTTCAAAAGCAGGACCTGAGAACAATAAACAAGGACAGGGAATATTGTGAGAAGTTGAAATCTAATGTGTTTGGTCATTCTCAAATCGTTGCATATATCTTTTTATGGTGACCTTTTTAAGGGCGGGTGACATTTCAAATAACTCTCGAGTATTTTCTCTTTAGGACTACTTCCCCATCCCTGCTTTATGTACCCATTTCTTAGTTGCATGAAGCGGCAGGAAGCATGTAGTAGGTTGGAAGTGGGAGCGTCATCAAAAGCTTAAAGTTGAGTCGTTTTATGGTAGGAAGCGAGAGCAGGAGTGAGATTCCGAAGGGGGACCGGCACACTAAGTAGAAGGTTCCTGCTACTAGGACCCATTCCCTCTTGCCCCCTTCTTCGTATCTTAACAATCCTTCATACAAGGGCTGTTTCAAATCTCTGATGGACATGTCCAAACTCCGCAAATGCCATTCCTTGATTTTCTTTTTAATTGGGGTTACTCTAAAGTTCCACTTACATGCTCACTTATTACTCCTCGCATCTACCTTAGCATATGAGATCTCAACTACATGCACTTTTGTCCTCTTGTCAGTTGGTTATAGCCCAAAACTATGCACCATAAAGTCTTGTAGGCCTTACTATTGCCTTATAAAACTGCCATAGTACTTAGAAAATCAAAGGCCATTCTATCATTTCTTATTACTCCTCGCATTCACCATAACATAGTGATTTTGTAATGAACATTTACTCCAAGTTTATGGCACGTACTTATTGATTTCGTTGGCTTGAACATAACACGTTTGCTGTGATGTGACCTACAAAGTAGAGCTATCAAGCCAATAGTGACATTAAAGCTGATTCATCATTTTCCTAAGAAAATCATGACCAAGTCCAAGTACGACTTAACATGAATTTACTCATAACATGGGGTGGACTTTGATTTTATTTTTTGCTTCTGTTGTTGTTGTGATTCTTCGATTAAGTATATCCTAAATATATTTAGAAATTAAAATCTCTATTTGCTAGATGTGCATAAGCAAGCTTATGGTTAATAACTTAATATATTCAGTTATATTCTCATGATCCTACTATATAATATTTTTTAATCATTCAAGCTACATGCTCAGTATCGGCTGATCTGTCCATCACTTGCTGTGTTTCTTCAAAGAACTGAAACAGCTAGCGAGATATTGTTGGTTGAAAAATAGGTTGTCTTCCAAGAACTGAAAAACCAAGTGAGCTTTTGTCTCCATGAGTTGTGGGGTTGCTGCAGTGAATATTGTTGATTGAAAAATTATATGATGGGAAAAACAGTTCAAGAAAGAGAATTAATTATAAACATTAAAATTATAATATAAATCTGATGTTTAAGTACATGCCTTAATGTGATAGGAAAGTGCATATCATATTGCCATGCCCCAAAAAATTAATATTCATCAGGCGATATGCATCTCCGTTGATGAGATTTTAGAAAACGAATTTTTTTTTAATGGGTTAGCTGGGATTAACCTATAACCTCAAGGTTGCAATATTAGCAACCTTCAGTTGGGCCCTGTTTTTGGCTGCTCAATTGTTTGATAAAATTATCATACTTGGTTGCTATCTGATTCTTCTCTTCTTATTCTTGCAGACGATTTGTATTTGTTTTATGTGGTTCCAGAGGTAGAAATGCCGCTCTTTCAGTTGAGCATTATTGCTGTGATCGGCCAAATCCAACCTTACAGGTCTGTAATAGTGTAAAAGTTATGGATTCTATATTCCTATATTGCATACTGGAAATATAGTGTCGCAGTCCTTGAACAATGTCTTTAACATATGTTATACTGTTGTTTCTCTATATTCTAGGTGGTTGAATGATTATTCTATCATGGAACTATCTTCTATTGTTCCTTAGAGTCTAGTTGACTAAGTAGTTTGGTTTTGCGAGTTTATGTGAATCTAATATACACGCTTCAAAAAGATTTTTTGTGAAGGTTTTAGTAACTGAAAATTTAAATTACAAAACTGACTAGCTGTTTCAAATTCCAAATGCCTGTTAGTGGACTTAATACAATTCTTTTGTAAGGTTAAAAAGTTGGAAAGTATCATAAATGCATAGCTGCAGTTCCTATTTGCCATTTGTATGCATCTTTACTATTGTAATGAGAAAAAGCTGTTGTAAGAGACTATATATTTTTTTAAATGATGGAAAGGTCCTTTGGTCTTATCACTAGGTGTTACTAATAATTCTAAAACAAAACAAATAAGTGTTTACTTGTGTTTTGTACCCTCTCATGAAATCTCCAAAAATATAGTTACCCACATCCCCCTCCCCCCCCCCCCTCTCTCTCCAGTTCCCATTAACTACCCCCCCCTGCCTCTCCCCCCTCAACACACTTTCTTCCTCTCTCATCCGTTAAATATCTTTAACTAATCTCTCGCCCCCAGCCTTACTAGTTAATTGGTAAAAAGTGAAGTTTCATCACTTTCTGGTATGATGTAATGAACTAATTCCAAGGGACAGTTTTTGGTCTTCTACCAGACTGAAGTACTCATCTGGATAATTTCGATATTTTAATTGTATGAAGTTACATAAAGAGATTATTTCAATTGTATGAAGTTTCATAGAGAGATCATTGTACAACTGTTTTGAATGATGGTAAGAATATTACGAATGATGTGAGACTGCACTCCATAGCTTCACGGCTACAGCCATGGGTTAAAATCTCGATTTTCAGAGCCAAAACACCCATTAGCGCCAAACGCACGATAAAATGAAGATTTGCTCCTTGAGTTTTGAAAGATTCACTCTTTTGATTGAAAACTCTTATCAAGTTCTCTAGGGTTTGCACAAGAGCAAGCTCTCAATTTCATCAATCAATCAACTATCAAATAAAGTCTTTGCATGCCTTTATATAGGCTAACGAAACCTTAACTAAGCATAACAACGAAAATAGAAAGTTCTAATTTAACTAAAACTCAAAAAGTTCACTTTTAATCCAAATTTTGGACTAAATTTTTTTTCCTCGCTTGAGTACAATCGATCGAGTTAAGTCTCAATTGATTGACGACGACAATCATCTTTAGGATGGCTCTCGGGTCAATCTTGATCGATCGAGATTGGGCTTCAATCGATCGACATTAGGCAAAACACCATCTTCTCTCTGAGTGTATTTTTTTGTCTCCTTATCCTTTTTCTTGTGCATAGATTGATCTTTTACGGGGTTGTCGATTCACGTTGTATGAAGCGCTTTGGGTTTCTTCTTGCGCCTCCGGTTCACATGATACAGTGCCCTTGATCTGATGTCCCCATCAATTTTCTCCTAGTGGGAGAAACTAATCGCCGATAAGTTTTAGAACCCACTCATCGCACCTTCATCTGCTCAACTCTTGGCTTGCCTTTCCACTCTGTGAGGTATTCATGATGCTGTCTCACCTTGGTAGTGAAGTTTGGAAACTCCTTAACCTCTACAATAACCTTCTCTCATATTGCACAAGTATAGTATTGGGTATGCATTGGTTAAATCAGCTTGGTTCAGTTGTGTGGGCAATAAGGAATGGGTTAAAGGTCATAGTTGCTAGACCTAGAATAGGTGTAAGATCCTCCACTGCAACTATCGGATGATTGCGTATGTCTAAAGGAAAATCTTGATCCTCTTCATTGCCTCTTTTAATGTTCCACATGCTTGGGACTATCATGAATCAACACAAAATTGCGGTTATTAAACTCATTAAACAAATTTAAGGTGTTAGTAAAATTTTGTGTAATTCGATGACATGCTATCAACACTATCCTTGGGAATAGAAACCTTCCTAATGCAACCTGTGATTTTCACGGGAGTTTCATCTTCCTCATCACTTGGTATCCCAGTAGGTTCATAAACTTCTACTTCTAACTCATTGTCCTCTTTCTCGGTATCTTCCTGAATAATCAAGGTGTGTAATTTACTAGGACATTGAGCTACAAAGTAATCAAAACCTTGACACTTATAACACTGTAATGGTGCACTCTTAAAACTCTTGACCAGTTTTCCTTTTCCCTTGTCAATCTGGGAATTAACAGACTTAAAAGATTGACTGTGGGAATTGTTCATCTCCTCAGTATGGGTAGTCTGAAATTCAGAATTGGAAGAACTAGATTGTCCAACGGTTGGAGTTTCTATGTACTTCTCCAACTCTTGCACCATGGCATAACAATGTTGCAACGTATCAACGTCGTGGGGAATCAACTCCTGTAGTTCTAAACGAAGACCTGTTCTAAACCTAGAAAGTGTAACTTGACTTGGCTCAGACACATTAGCTCGCATAATGAACTCCTCTAATTTGGCAATATAATCATAAACAAATATGTTACTTTGGCAGAGGTTTTGCCATTGATTTAAGAAACATTGTGTGTACGATACGGGGACATATTTCTCATAGAGCTTGTCATTCATGTCCACCCACGTTTCGATGGATTCACGTTTTAGGGCTTCTCGATGACGCTCTAAATATGTCCAAGAAAGTCGCGCTTGGCCCACTAATTTCATCTTGGCCAACCTCACTTTCCTTTCTTCCGTCATATCATACAAGTGAAAATAGTGTTCCATATCTGACAACCAATTAAGGAAGACTTTAGGTTCCATCTTCCCATCATAAGTTGGAGCCTCGACCGAACAGTTTTGAGAAACTTCTCATCCGGATCAACCAACGGTCCATGACAATGAAACTCTCTCCGAGGTGGGGTCGTACTAATCTCTCACCTACGATCATCCATGTTAACCCGTCTTTCCCTAGATCGCGTAGGTGGTGTTTTATTGGATATCTCATTCAGGGCATCTTGGAATTGTCCCGTATGGGTTTCCACACGGGTTTCCATTTGTGTGAATTGCTCCATAAGGAGTCGCATAGATGCGGCAAGATCATTAGAAGCCATCAATGATCAACAAAACTTAACACGCTATATGATACCCTACGGTCAATCTAGAATGCAAAAAAAATTAAAATAAAATTCTAATGCAACACCCTAAACTAAACTATTCTCTAATACCAATTTGACGTAGGACAAATGCTAAAACCCTATTTATGCGAATTTGGGGATTAATTTCAGATTTAATTGAATAGCGAAAATATTCAAATTACCCAACCACATAAAATAATTTAAAAAATTTAATTAAGGCAATTGGTGTAAATCGATTTTAACACTCACATGCATTAAGAAAAACGGCTCCGACGAGGGAACACGAGTTTTGATATAGTCCAGGGCACCAAGCGACAATTGCAGAATCGTCTCTTGACTCTTCCAGGGTTTGAAGAAATTAAAGGCTCGATGGATTTAATTAATTCAAGGGGAAATCAAATAATATAGCAATAATAAGGTGTGAGAAAAGATCCCAACAACTAAACAAATATGAATTTTGGTATTTTGAATTTTTATCAAAGAAATAAAAAAAAGGAAATCATTCACCTGACAATAAATAAGAAGGTGAAATTAAAAGATTGGGTTCCAAGGCTTTACACCAAGATTCAGAGTGTGAGCTTCACTCCAAGGATTTTAAGTCTTCACATCAAGGATGTACGTCTGCTTCGCACCCAGTGCACAATAAAATGAAGATTCACTCATTGAGTTTTGAAAGATTCACTCTTTCGGTTGAAAACTCTTTACAAGTTCTCCAGGGTTTGCACAAAAGCAAGCTCTTAATTTCATACATCAATCAACTATCAAATAAAGTATTTACATCCCTTATATAGGCTAACGAAACCCTAACTAAGCATAACACAGAAAATAGAAAGTTTTAATTTAACTAAAACTCAAAAAGTCGACTTTTCGTCCAAAATTTGGACTAAATTTTTTTTCATTGCGCGAGTCCGATCGATCGACGACGACGGTCATCTTTAGGATGGCTCTTGGGTGGATCTCGATCGATTGAGATTGGGTTTTGATCGATCAACATTAGGCTTAGGCAGAACTCCATCTTTCTTTGTATTTTTTTGTCTCCTTTCTTGTCCTTTTCCTTGCGCATAGATTGATCTTCTATGGGGTTGCCGATCCACGTCGTACGAAGTGCTTTGAGTTTCTTCTCGCGCCTCCGGTTCACATGAAACGGTTCCCTTGATCTGATGTTCCCATCCTTGAATACCTCTCATGACCTTGTCAATGATCGACTCATGATATGATTGGTAAGAATATCCCAGGTCCCATACGATTTACTTGAGATTTTCCTATTAGATTAGTGTTCAATTGTTTGTATCGGATACAAAATGGGGTCAAAGTAGTTTGGAGTAGGATTAGCACAAAATGGAATGGTGATTTGTTTCACTTTGATCTTTCACAAGGTCCTATTGAGGAGAGCTATTTACTCACTAGGATTTCTTTATCAACGGAGTTGGTTGCTTCGGGTAACAAAGGAAAAGACCATATTGGTTAGTAATTGCGGTGACACATTGGTAATGCTCAAAATAATGAAGCCGAACTGCTGCTCAATCTTAATGAGGAATAAGGACATCGTAGTTCTGCATCCAATTATGTGATGTTTGTGAAATATATCACGCCAATATGTACTTCAAAGGCTAGGCCAATTTATTGAAATTTAATAGCGTCTTTTGGTGGTTCTAGAGGATAGGGGTCGAGATATTGTTGGGCTCATTGTTTGAAAGGTGTGAAGCCGCTCCCAAGTAGATATTTTGCTTATTAAAAATGATAGAAAAATATGGTGGCAGTAACTTGGGTAGAAAATATAGTAAAAGGTCTTAGAAACTGGATTAATAGGTTGGTATTGGAATCATTGAAATTGATATTAGTAAATGAATTTATTAATGCTACACTATGGACCAATTCACAACATAACTCGAGAAATAAAAGTAACATCAGCTGGATTCTTCATTGATAATCTCAATCGCTACATCATTTGTCAGTTTTTTACATTCGTGAATCCTTACATCTGAACAAAAGACTTCAACGATCTTGTCAACTATCATTCGAATAGGTGTACTAGTCCTTCTTGATTTGTCACTCCAACGTTTGCCTGGTCTATCCCTAAAAATGGTTAGCAACTCGCTGAGTGATGATACCCAGCAAGTAACCCTTGTACACACTGTTCTTAAAGTCGCTCGGGGCGGCGGCTTGGGCAGTTTGGCCCCCCAGGTTCCTCGATTTAGGCTAAGGTGCCCCCTCGGGCGGATCGGATTTGGGGCGGCCTCGGGATTTGGCGCGCTCAGCCACTCGGCGCCGCCCTCCCATTTTATTTTTTATTTTTTTTCCCATAAGCCATTACTTGGCAGATTTTAGAAGGGCCTTTGCACTCATAAAGTTGGCCCTTGCACAGACTTTAAAGAGAGACTTGGTATTTTAGGGACATGTGACATGTGAAGACCATTAATGACGTCAAATCAGATGACGGAGGTCGTGTTTCACCCCGATATTCCACACAATAGATCTTGAGATCACAATACATCTATCAGCCCGCCAGTTTTTTATTCCATGTGTCATAGATACCC
Source organism: Chloranthus sessilifolius (assembly GCA_021018995.1). Classification (NCBI taxonomy): domain Eukaryota; kingdom Viridiplantae; phylum Streptophyta; class Magnoliopsida; order Chloranthales; family Chloranthaceae; genus Chloranthus; species Chloranthus sessilifolius. The sequence continues at coordinate 31,710,777 of CM037598.1, forward strand.
AGAAAATGACCCTAAACTTACGCAGTCACGTTTAAACGTCATGTGTATCATATGATTGAAGGGACATTTTTTGGGGATCTTTGACACATGGAATCAAACATTGATCATATGATTGGTGCGCCATGATCTCAAGATCTAGTGTGTGGGATATTGGGCTGAAACAAGATCACCATCATCTGATTCGAAGCAATTAATGGTTTTCAAGGTGTCTCTAACATAGGCGCAAATAGAGGTACCCAAGAAAAATGTGGGTGTTCTTGGGGGTGCATATATATATACTTTGGGACCGCCCGGATCTTGGGGTGCCCGCCTAGGCGCCACCCGGCCCGATCCGCTCGAAAATCTACCCGACCGCCCGAACCCGCCCACCGACTTTAGTAACACTGCTTGTACATCTGTACTGTCTATGCAGTATGCAACTTAAGGTGACATATATATATATATATATATATATATATATATATATATATATATATTAAATGTAGCAATTTGATAATTAATGCCTTTTTAAAGAGAGAAATAATAAGTAACTTAATATAGCAGTTGCACTCCTTATATAGGTGCAAGTGCTAAAAATAGTAGCACGGGATCCATGGTGCGGTCACGTGACTAACTTGGGCCCCATATTATAGTTAGGCTTTGTCTATACATCATTACAACATATATCCTTCTCATACACCTATCTTGACCGAGGGATATGCATCACTTACTTCTTGTTGCAGAAGTACTGGTTTTGGCACCAGTTCTAAATCTACACGAACCAACAGGAATAAACTCTCTCTCTCTCTCTCTCTCTCTATATATATATATATATATATATATATCCTTACTACTATATAAAAGTAAAAATAGTTTTTGTCAAATTTTCATGCCTAAAATGTCCCTAGCTCATATCTCATAGCCGCAAGTCCCGAAAACATATACCGCCAATTTTGGCACGATAGCCATAGTACCGTATCCTCCCAAAAGAAAAACCTAACTTTTCAATCACAAAACACGGAAAAACCCTTACCCTTTCCCTTCATTCTAATCACTCCAAAACCACCAGATCCAACGATTACAAACAGTCTCTCATCCTGTTCTCATAACCTGATCCACAAAATCTCGTAAATACTTCTTTTCCCTAGATCTCTACCAGATCTGCAACACTATAACTCCCAAAAACCAAAAACCTCACAAATCCCTTTGTTAAAACCCTTTCTACCACCATTTTTGTTTATTTCTTCAAGATATGCAATAAAATTGGTGTAACATACCCGTATCTCGATGTAGAAATCACTGGAATTGAGTTTTGAAGAAAAAAAATCACGATTTCTGTTACAGATTTAGGAATTTAGTAAGAGAAATGAAGCAAATTTAGGAGAGCAGAGAAAATAAAAAATAAAAAATAATGGAAACATTACGCGTGCGCCTTCCTAAAAGAACCGACCCTCCCACCAATCGGATTCGGCTTCGCTTAATAATTAAGTCTTACAGCTCAGCTTGGCACTTAAATCATCCTGAAATGATGACATGTGATTCGTATACACTATATAATATTATATAATTAGCAATAATGTCGAATCTGAATGATGCAAATTACAATTGATTAAGAGCACAAACACCACTTAAAACCACTTAATGAAAAGACTTCGCATTTTGGGATCTGTATCATGTGAAAACACCATCTTAATCGTTTGATTTAAAGGTCACGATCTAAGGATCTTACATGCAAAAGATTGACATGAAACACGATCTTTATCTTCTGATTCCATGTAGTCAATTGTTGAATCGGACGGTGGCTTGTGATTGCATAAAATCATATGATAGTGATCATCTCCTATAAATTGGGTCCTAAACTGCTTAATTAATTTCCTAACTTCTTCTCCATTAAAGAACTCTGAACCCAATTTTTATCAGACCAATCGAAAAATAAAAATAAAATCGAACAAAAAACGATCAAATTTGTTTCAGTTCTGGCTAAACCAAAAACCGAAATTCTCAGTTTTTGTTCGGTACCTGAACTTGAACGCCTACCAATGGGCAACACTCATGGTTTTATATCTTATATTCTTTTACCTAATTATTTTATAATGGTGGTGCTACCTTTTAAATAAGCAAAATTCATTAGAGTTTTTTGTGAGAACCATCGTCCCAAAGTTTAGGTTCAGGAATTATTCGGTCAGCAGTTAGGTCGATTCAGTTTGGATAATTTAACGCATCAACATATTTTTTATCAAGGTAATGAAGACATATGAAGCATAGTAACGAACACTTGAAATACTATATTTTTTTTTATGTTCAAATCACCCGATAGATGTCTAAAAATCAAGTTCAAACATTTAAAGGTCCTAATTTCCATGTGCATTTTCACGTGCCTTTTTACTAGTATATATAGGCATGTAATAGACGACCCTTGTCTATCAAACCCTTCAGTATCATATCATCACTATCATTGTCCTGTGACGATTCTTAACATTCCTTTTAAAAAATCATTTTGAAAGCAGAATTCATATGCTTTGATCCTTAAAACATCAAATTGTCATTTTGGAAACTGTGCAGTTATTCCTGTATAAATATTCATGCTCATGTACATGCACATGTGTAAGGTGCATCTCATTAGTTTACAGGTATGATCAATTGTGACAAATAAGCCATGATTAACGATAACCATGATTCACAAAACTGTTCTGATACAAGGTTACTTATATAATTTTATAGTATATTTTTTCACCTGCAACATCACAACAACAATCCATACACACTGCCTAGGGTTTCAATTCATAATTATGTAGATGTAGTACTTATTTATTGGCTAAATACATTTTGATAATGCTGTAAGTATACATATCATCAAAAGTTAAAGAGGGTTAGGTCGCTTGCACGTGAATCGATGTGGACCAATTATAATCAGTTTCATTGTGTATATTCTAAGAGAGAAAGATATGTGACGGTCACACATCATCAACATCATCACACAATGTCTTCATTCAACAAACAATACCCAAGAGTTCAATACATAACAGGCTCTGAGTTTGTTAGTTAAATATAATATAATATTCATACACTAATGATAAAGTGTTAAGTTACTTGCAACTTTTGCGATTTTCGGGTGTGTGGGGTTGACATCCTGGAAGTTCGTCGTTCTAACTTGTCCTTTTGCGGAAAGTTTGGAGAGATATACTTACAGAGACAAAGAAGAGTCTTGCCTTCAGAGAGTTATGTCGATGAGATGACGATAGTGTCGGAGTAAGGTTGCCAGATGTGGCTTGGGTCAAATATGTAGAGATGGTAATAATATTCTATTAGCAGTATTGCAACTAGGGGTGCAAGTTTTGACCTGAAACCTGAACCCGAAAACCGAGCAAACTGAACCGGCCTGAAAACCGATTCAGACCGAACCAAATCTGGTTCGGTTCGGTTTTGGGTGGCAAAAACTGAAAAATGGAGAGGTAGGATGAGAAAAACCCGAAAACCAAAAAAACCGAAACTGAACTGAAAAAACCCAAAATTTTTGGGTTTCGGTTCGGTTTTTTTAAAAATAGAACCAAAACCGAACTGATTCGTTTTTGGTTCGGTTTCGGTTCAGGTTGAACCGAACCGAAAACGGAAATTTTTGGTTTTGCTTCGGTAATAATACTAATAATATCAACCTAAACCCATAATAAAAACTATTATTAATTCAAATTACTAATAATACTAATAGTAAAAAAGATAATAATAGCTATCAAATAATATGTATATACATAATATACTTTTTGTCAAGAATGATAATAATATGGTAACAATAAGGGCCTGTTTGGATATAACTTTGGGAAAATGGTAGATTCGGATTTATAAATACTATGAAATCTTATGATTTCTGAGCTTATAGGAATCCACAATATTCCTTTATTTTCTTGTGTTTGGATAGCCTAATAAAGAGTATGAAAAATGTAAAAAAAATGGAGAGTGGAGAGAGAGTGTCCATGGATATAGTTTAAGAAATTGTAGGGCGGCTGATTTATTAGCCTAAAAAACAAAAGAGAGAAGCAAGGTAGTTGGTTAATGGTTGTGGCACCTAAAAGATTGGAGAGAGAGAGATCGTGAGATTTATTTGAGTAAGAGTATGATGCGGGACAAGACCCTAAACTACGTGAATGTTTATGAGATGATGATTTGCCGAAATTAAACTAAATTAATTAAACAATAAACCTGACAATAATGCAGGTACCTTAGGATTTCGTAGTTCTCCATTGGAGAATCGCGCTTGATTCGAGTAGGGTCCGGTTCGTGCGCTAGATCCGTTAGCCTTGCAGTGTAGATCGGTCTTAGAGGTAGAACTCTAGCTATTCCAGATTAGGGCGCTGCTCGGGATTCAATGATGGAATCACGAGTCCTCTAAGGTGTTCTGATTCGGGTTGGTTAACGGCTTGTATGAGATCTAGGGTTCGAATCAGATCGATTCGATGGTTCTGATGGATCTGTGGGTTTTGAATTTTGGGGTATTTCTGGTTGGATGGCTGGGTTTTGGATGAATGAGATAGGTTCGAATCAATGGCTTTGATGGTGCTAGGGTTTATGGTTTTAGAGATTTTGGAAAAGGTAACGACTGGATTTGAGGTTTATGGGATCAAACAAAGCAGAGAAAGAAACAAAATTAAAAAAAAATTAAAGAGATAGATAGAAGATAGACTTTGGGCTTCACACCAAACCCTTCTCGGGAAGCGAAGAATCACTCTATGTGGAGGCTCATCTCAAGCACACAAGCAAAAACTCTTTTCATTAATCAAAACTAATTACAATGTTTATTTAGAGACCTTATATAGGAGGTCTCACAAAAGAAAATAAAACCCTAAAACAAATATTAAAAAAAAACAAGTATGCCCCTAAAACTCAACTTCAACTTTTGACGAAAACCCTTTTCGCAACCCGAGTGCATCTATATATATATATATAAATTATAGCTCTTAGGTCACTAATTAGTCGATCGATCGATCCCATACTCGATCGATCGAAGCATATATATATATATATATATATATATAACTTCGCCAAAATGAGTTTTCACTGACCACAGTCGATCGATCGAAGCATGGGATCGATCGATCGACTGCGCATTGCTTTAATACGCATGTTCTACTCCTTTAAGCTTGGTTCTGGTTTCCGTTTCGCTTCTTTCGACGTCGGTACACATGATATGGCCCGTATCCGATGTCTACGATGAAGCGGCATGGTGATAACGATTGAGCACGTCGGGGTCCAGGCGTCGCACCTCGTTTTCAGTTAACCACGTGTTCTCAGAGTCCGGCTTTCCCATCCACTTAACTAAGTATTTCTGAAACCCTCCACCATGGGTGGATACCGTAAAATCATCAAGTATCCCTTTGATTTCATCTCTCCTCTACCTGCGTGGGGAAGGGAATGGTAGATGTTGCAGGGTGGGGCTGGGATTTGGGCTCGGGGCTGCTTGGAAAGGGTTGGTAGGGGGTGGGGTTGAGCCCAAAGAAGGGACTAGGTCCTCCGCATTGAACGTAGAGCTGACCCCAATATCCGGCGGAAGTTCGAGAACATACGCATTAGGCTCGCTCCTTACCCCAATTCTAAAAGGCCCAGCGCCGCGGGCTTGGAGTTTCTTTGCGACTCCCGATGGGAATCGTTCAGGCCTAACCCGAACCATCACATGATCCCCCACTTGGAATTCTTTGAAGTGCCTATGCGTATCCACAGTTATCTTGTAATGTTCATTACTTGAATTAATCTTTTGTCTAATTTCGGCGTGCAAACTATGAATGTGTTGTGCAAATGCGTCCGCAGACTCAGACACTCGATATGATGCAAACATGGGGATTAAATCTAATGGTGTCCTTGGCCTATACCCATGTACGACCTCAAATGAACTCATGCCTAGGGACCTATTGAGGGAGTAGTTGTATGCAAACTCGGCTATTGGTAACGTAGAATCCCGAGTCCTAATATGATCACCGACAAGACAACGAAGGAGATTACCTAAGCTCCTATTGGCAACTTCCATTTGGCCATTGGTTTGAGGATGATAGGCCGAAGAAAACTGGAGCATGGTACCCATCATGTGCTATAAAGTTTTTCAGAAGTAACTGATGAATTTTACGCCCGATCCGACACAATGGTTTTGGGTAACTCATGGAGACCCACAACCTCCTCGAAAAATAATTTAATTATGTGAGCCGCATCGGAGGTTTTGGAGCAAGGTATGAAATGGGCCATCTTAGAGAAGCGATCTACCACCACAAAAATGAAATCGTATTTCCATTGAGTCTTGGGAAGTCCGAGCACGAAATCCATAGAGATGTCTTGCCACGGGGGTATGGCACGCGTAACGGGGTGTACAACTAGTATTTTATTTATTTTGCTTGGCCACTTGGCATGTACGACATTGTTTCACGACCCGTGAAACATCTCTCATAAGGCTAGGCCAACAAAACCTATTCTCCACGAGCGCAATGGTCTTGTTGTGCTCGAAATGCCCGACAATCCCTCCAGCATGTAACTCCCAAATGAAAAAGTCACAGAAAGAGGTGCGAGGGATGCACATGCGATTTCCTTTGAACAAATACCCGTCTTGCAGGGTATAATTGGAATTGATGCTGTTTGAAATTTTCAGGAGCATTGTATTCCGCCTCGAAATCTGGGCACTCAGGATAATCTTGTTTCAACTGCTCAAATCTGATGACCTCGGTGCTCATAGACTGTAAAGTCGCCACTCGATGACTAAGTGCATCAGCTGCCTTGTTCTCGGCACCCGCCTTATGCTTTAACACCAATGTGAACCCTTGAAGATACTCAACCCACTTTACGTGCCTCGGGTTCAACTTTTTTTGTGAAGCAAGGAAGCGTAAGGCTTCATGGGCAGAAAACAACACAAATTCCTGCGGTCTAAGGTAATGCTTCCAATACCAAAGAGATTGGACGACCGCATAAAACCCCTTGTCATAGGTGGAGTATTTTTGCTGTGCTTCATTAAGTTTCTCACTAAAATAGGCCGCTGGGTGGCCCTCTTGGCTAAGCACTCCGCCTATTCCCACACCCGACGCGTCACATGCTACTTCAAAGACTTTAGAAAAGTCTGGTAGGTGCATGACAGGTGCACTAGACATCTTATCCTTTATCTCGGTAAAGGCCTTTGTCGTGGCTCTGCCCCATTGAAACTCCCATTTTCGCATACAATCGGTAATAGGAGCCCTAATGGTGCTAAAGTTTCGGATGAAGCGACGATAGAATGTGGCCAATCCATGAAAGCTACGGACATCATGAATATTCCTAGGCTCGGGCTACTCCACAATGGCCTTAACCTTCTTTTGGCCACAACTATCCCAACAGCCGAGACAATGAATCCCAAGAATACAGCGGATTGTTGCATGAATGTGCATTTTTTGAGATTCGCATATAACCTTTCTCTCCTCAAGGTTTCACAAACCAACCTTAGGTGGATAATGTGTTGTTCTTTGTCATGGCTATAAATCAAGATGTCGTCAAAGTATACGACAAGGAATTTACCGAGAACGGCCTCAACACTTGGGTCATGAGTCTCATGAATGTGCACTTGGGTCATGAGTCTCATGAATGTGCTCGGGGCATTCGATAGCCCAAAAGGCATGACCATCCACTCATAAAGACCATCCTTGGTCTTGAAGACAGTTTTCCACTCATCACTAGGGCGAATGCAAACTTGATAGTAGCTACTTTTAAGGTCTATCTTGGAAAAGATAGTGATGCCAACCATCATATCAAGCATATCGCCGAGCCTTGGTATGGGAAATCGATATTTAACCGTAATCTTGTTGATTGCACGGTTATCCACACATGCGCCATGTACCATCTTTCTTAGGAGTGAGTAGGGCGGGTATGACACACGGGCTCAGACTCTCTTGGATGAACTCTTTCTGAAGGAGTTCATTGACTTGTCGAGTCAATTCGGCGTGCTCAACCGGATTTAATCTGTAATGGGGCATGTTTGGTATGGTAGATCAGGGAACCAAATCGATCGCGTGTTGAATGCCACGCATGGGAGGAAGCTCATTGGGTAAGTCTTCGGGGAAGACATCCGCAAATTCTTTCATTATCGGCTCAACCTCCTTGGGGTACTCACTTACAGAGTCGGTGGTACCCTCAATGGTGACGACAACGTACACTACGCTCTTGTCTAACGACGCCTTTTCAAACTCCGAAGAACTCATAATGTTAATGGTCTTAGACTGACCGTCCTTGACTTTGTTGGTCGACAGTGCTTTGGGGGTAAAGGGTTAATAATTATCTTCTTGCCCTTATGCATGAACGTGCAAATGTTAGATTGATAAAAAATGGTCACGTTCAAGTCATAAAGCCATGGCCTCCCTAAGATGATGTGGCCCACATCCATCGGCACCACATCGCACCACAAGGTGTCCGAATATGAATGTAGCTGAATAGGTACGCGACACCTCTGAGACACGGGAATGGGGGAAGAGTCAACCCACACAACTTTGTATGGTCTCGGGTGGGCTTCGACAAAGCCCTAAGCGAGTTATGTTGTGTGTTGACACCACATTGGTGCAACTTCCACTGTCCACGATGATCTTACAATTCTCCTCTCTGCATTTGGCGAAAGTGTGGAAGATATTCTCCCTACGCCAATCCTCCTCTTCATCTCGTTGATGTTGTGCGAGGGCACACCTCACAACAAGAGCACGACTACTGACATCACCCTCTTCATCACTAGGTGTGGCATCCGGCTCAAATATCTCTTCTTCCAAAATTCCGTCATCCTCATTGCCCTCTCCCTCAACGAAGAGATTCCTTTGCGGGTTCCTCTTAGTGCATTGGGTGGCATAATGTCCCAACCCTTGACAGTTGTAACACTTGATGTGAGAACCACCCTTTGAGGATTCTCCTACCACACCCTTTCCTTTGTCAAACCGCACATCGAATGTGGATCATGTGGGTTTGGTGGGTGGGTTTCCTGCACTACTCCTCACCTCTCCGGTATGAGGTTGACCGATATGAGACTCAGATCGCCTCACCACCATCATTCTCCAATATCGTTCACGGTCTTGAACGACGGTGTAACATTCGGCAAGAGTCTCAACGGAGGGAGAGACTAACTCTTTGCAAGTCAAACCTTCATCCGGTGCGAAATCTAGATAGAGTGATCTAAGGGTCTTCAGACACTTTGGCTCTCATCATGTATTCTTCGAATTTGCCAATATAATCCGTTACGGGCATACTACCTTGGCGTAGATTTTGCCATTGATCGAGTAGACGATGGTAGTATGCGGAAGGAATGTACTTCTTTGTAAGTCGCTCATTCATGGCCTCCCAACTGGTAATGTGAGCACAACCCGCATTTATTCTGAAGCGTTCAATGTTGACCCAAAAGAGTCGGGCTTGGCCAATGAGTTTCATTTTGGCGAGCCTGACGCATTGCTCATCACTCATGTCAAACCACACAAAGTGCTGGTCCATGTCAGATAACCAATCGAGGTAGAGTTTAGGGACTAAGCTTCCATCGAAGGTTGGGAACTCAACTCGGATGTTTTTAAGGAGTTTCCCATCCGGATCGTATTCATCTCCACGATGATCCATCTTATGATTCCGGTTCCGATCATGTTGGTAACCATTGTGTTCGAAACGTGTACCATCACGTACACGACGTTGCTCAATGTATTCGTCATCCCCATTTAACCGATTGACTCGATCTAGCAATCTCCCATTGGAAACCTTAAGGTTTCTTTGGGTTTGCTCCATGGCAGTCATTCGATCATTGATTGCTTTCAATTCGGCTCTCATGCTGTTAAGAACATTGGCAATCCCATTCATTTCCATGGTGATCACAGCTACTAATACGGGTTTTAAATGGGTATGCAAATATGAACCACAATGAAAGAGGAATTTTATTGAACGCTAGATGTGCACACTTTGATAAGAACTGAAATAAGATGCAATGAAAATTAAAATGCGATGGAATTAAATGTCATACAAATATGCCCTAACCTAGAACTTAAGCTTTGATACCAAAACTGATGCGGGACAAGACCCTAAACTATGTGAATGTTTGAGATGATGATTTGCTGAAATTAAACAATAAACCTGACAATAATCCGGGTACCTTAGGATTTCGTAGTTTTTCATTGGAGAATCGCACTTGATTCGAGTAGGGTGCGGCCCATGCGCTAGATCCGTTAGCCTTGCAGTATAGATTGGCCCTAGAGGTAAAATCTAGCTATTCTAGATTAGTGCACCGCTCGAGATTCAATGATGAAATCATGAGTCCTCTAAGGGGTTCTGAATTGGGTTGGCTAACAGCTTGTATGAGATCTAGGGTTCGAATCAGATCGATTTGATGGTTCTGATGGATCTGTGGGTTTTGAATTTCGGCGTATTTCTGGTTGGATGGCTGGGTTTTAGATGTATGAGCTAGGTTCGAATCAATGGCTCTGATGGGTGCTAGGGTTTATGGTTTTGGGGATTTTGGAAAAGGTAACGGCTGGATTTGAGGTTTATGGGATCAAACAAAGCAGAGAAAGAAAAAAATTGAAAATAAAAATTAAAGAGATAGAAGATAGGCTTTGGGCTTCATACCAAACCCTTCTCGGGAAGCGAAGAATCACTCTTCGTGGAGGCTCATCTCAAGCACACAAGAAAAAGCTCTTTTCATTAATCAAAACTAATTACAATGTTTATTTAGAGACCTTATATAGGAGGCCTCACAAAAGAAAATAAAACCCTAAAATAAACATTAAAAAAAAGACAAGTGTGCCCCTAAAACTAAACTTCGACTTCTGACAAAAACCCTTTTTGCAAAAATCCGATCGTTCAATGCATAACATCGATCGATCGAGCATATATATATATATATATATATATATATTATAGCTCTCGGGTCACTAATCAGTTGATCGATCGATCGAAGCATATATATAACGTCACCAAAATGAGTTTTCACTGACCACAGTCGATCGATTGAAGCATAGGATCAATTGACTGCGCATTGCTTTAATACGCAGGATCTGCTCCTTTAAGCTTGGTTCTTTCCGCTTCCGGTCGCGATACATGATATGGTCCGTGATTCGATGTCTCGATTTATTTTTAATCCAATATTTTACATTCTTAAACTGTTGATTGCTTAGAATCTGACGTCGGAGATTATTTTCATCCCAATCTTTGGCACAATAGATCTTGAGATCATGCTCCTACGATTAGACGGTCAAATTTTGATTCCACGTGGTCGACATCTCGCAAATAGGGGAGACATCTTATTTTCCGAAGGACTCATAAAATAAAGTGCAAGGGTCACCTTCGGAATTTTGTTTCAGAAAATCTAGGCAGTTAGGATTTTATTTTCCTACCCTTATTTACAATCCAAATGGTAGAAAATGTGGGATTTATAAATTTGACCCATAATAAGAATAATCCAATAATAAGAGTGATGTAAATAATTAAAGAGTAATGACAAAGTCTTAATAAGACCAATATTAGGTAATAGCAGCATTAGTAGTGAAATAACATTAATAATTTCAAAGACGATAATAACCTAAATTTAACAATGATGGTGATTGAGAAATATCAATAATAGCAGGAACCAAGGTTTTAAAGTGGTTTAGAAGCTGCCCGCAGTTGGTCTCAGCGCCAAGTTTAGCCTCGACTGCCCCGGCAGAATCGAGTCTGGGGCGCCGCTTGGGTGGTTTGGATGTCTTATAAATTAACGGACTTTTACTGTGTCAGGCCGAGTTATTAAAACGTCGGGCATATGCCATTGTTTTATTGGACACCACCCAATCCTACTCGTCGATGACCCTTAAACTTTAAAGCCCTTATTGCCTAGGGATATGGCTCCTTACCAACATTTAAACACTAGAATAGTGTTTAAACGATCTTATACCACTAAATTTAAGACTTTTAATCTCACACTGTTGAAGTGTGATTAACATTATGCCATGTGGTGAACATGTGATCAATCTAAATTGTCCAAGTGGCAATCTATCATTGAAACATGTCTTAGCCCAAAGAAACAAGCCTATACGTGGATTTGAATCATACAATTGATGAGCTTATAAGTGGATCTGAATGTTATATACGTTTATGTTGAAATAAAGTATATATATCACTATATGTATGTATATATACACACATATATGTACTTCGGGGCCGCTTGCCTGGGAGCCGCCAAGCGATTGTCACTCGAACATCCACCCGACCGCCCGAACCCGCCGAACGACTTTAAGATCATTAGCAGGAACAATAATGTGAATAAACAATGATATGAATAATTTTATCGATTAACAAAATAAGAATAGTTTTATCAATAACAATAATAATGAAATGATCATATGACTCGAGTCATGCGTGACTCGAGTCGTGAGACAGTTCATGTTGTGCGTGGTCAATGTTTGACTGTGGCGTGGATGTCTCAGAGCTCGAGTCACACCGTGACTCAAGTGAGAGGATCGTTAACCATAATAATCATTGTAGTAATAATAATACATTTATAACAATATGCGAATATTAGATAAAATATTAATAATTATAGTAAAATAAATACATAGTAGTAATAGAAGGATTTGTATTACTAATAAAATAATTAGAGTGGGAGTTGATGTGGAAAGAGAGAGGATTAGGTTCGATAAATTTAGAGTTAGGATTAGAAGTATGTAAGAAGGTTTAGGGCTTAATGAGATTCATTTGTCTCATTAGCCTTTATATTAAAAACATTAATACATACACCCTAAAAAAAGTGTGAACAAACACCAATAACTAATAACCCATTACAATTGGTAACACTAACACTCCCCCTCAAGCTGGAGCATGGATACCATGCATGCCCAACTTGACCATAATATCTTGAAGAATTGTAGGACCAAGAGGCTTGTTGAAGACATCAGCAAGCTGTTGAGAAGAAGCAACATCGATGAGTTCCAAGGGATGGTCCTACACTTTCTCTCATACGAAATGAATGTCTACCTCTATGTCTAGTCCTATCATGTAAAACAGAATCCGAGGCTATCATTTTGGCAGCTTCATTGTCACAATGAAGGGGCATAGAACCAAAAGTAGGAAAGCCAAGCTCCATCATAAGTGAGCTCAACCATAAATCTCACCCACACCATGAGCAATTGCATCTGCACTAGAGCGGGAGATAGGGTTGTTTCTTGCTCTTCCATGCTACAAGATACCTCCAAGAAATGTGCAATGTCCTGAAGTAGATCTCTTATCCGTAACTGCTCCAGAAGAACAAAATAACCACACCAAAAAACCAATCCAAATGCACTAGTTTCAGATCAAATTGAGGGCAAAATTTTGACCTTGCTGACATTGGCATGACATCATTTTGATGTCAGCAAGAAACATTAATACACGCACACCCACAAATGTGTAACGCACACCAACGGCTAATAACCCACTACAATTAATAACACTAACAATTAGTAATAATGATGTTACACACTAGCAACAAGATCAATGCAAAATTGCAAATGATAGTGTTACACACTAACAGCAATATCAATGCAAATAATAATTGTATTAACTAATGATAATAGTATTTATAATATAATACCTGTATATATATAAATCAAAATAAAGCAAGAGGAGAGCTTAGCCTCTGTTCCAAGAACAGAGAGGGGTGGGGAAGACAAGAGGCTGGACAAGGATGGTGAGGGTGGTGGAGTTGTGTGGTAGTGCCCGGGGTGTTGTCAGGTGGCGCTGGGTGATAAGAGACGCGAGGAAAGAGAGAAGATGAAATAAAACAGGGGAAGGGGTTGTGTTGGGTGGTGGTTATGGTGATGGAGGTGGTTGTTGTGGTGGTGGTGTGAGTAGAGAAAGAGGGGGGTCGTTGAGAAATGGGGGAGGAGAAAGTGATGGGATGGAGTTGGTGGTGAGCAGTGGTGGTAGGGAGTAACAGAGGTGGTGGATGGTGGGGGTCGGGCTGCAAGTGCAGCAGCAGTTGCTGCTGCTGCTTGAAGATCTCCTGCTCGGTTTAGCCGAGTATCTAACAAAGAAATCTTTCGGCTTTTTTCGTAAAGATATAGAGAAAGAGAGAATAAGTGGTGGGCTGGTCGTGGAGTTGTGTAGATGGTGGTGTTCGGTCGAGAAGAAAAAGAATAAAAAATTGTATATATATATATATATATATAGAGAGAGAGAGAGAGAGAGAGAGAGAGAGAGGGGCTGGTTGGTGGCGAAGAAGTAAATAATACATCTATAAGAAATGATGTATTATTAATTAGGGAATTATAAATGGTGAGTGGATTAAGAGATAAAGTGTAGAAATAAGTAAATAATACATCTATAAGAAAATTTTGATTAAATAATAAAATTATTAATTAGGGAATTATAAATGGTGAGTGTTACGTGCTGTTCCTAACACCATCCGAAGGTGTTAGTGAACCTATCCTCATCGTTCACGGGCCGCAATTGTGTCAGGTCTTACAATATGGGTGGTAGCTAAGGGTCTACTATTACACATATGGTTCAAAGAACTTATTTCCAAGGTTCTTTCATAGAAGTTGAGGGTTAAATGGTGGTAGATGCTTCCAAGGTGGGGTCACTAACAGACATCAATACATAGATCTCTTGAACCGATACAATAGTTGTCTATCTCCTGTCCACAAACAAAAATAAAAAGCTGAAACGCTATGACCAGAAAATGCCGAAATCCATGAACTTGGAGCTGAGTCTGTTGTCGGGTTCAGAAGATCTTTTTAACATTTTCAGGCATATTGGAATTGGCAGAGTGAACTATGGGAGTTCTAGTCGAACAGGTCTTGCGATTCCAGTTACAGAAGAACTATCAATGATTTTCTTTATCTATTTAATTTTTTTTGGTATTGACTTTGCTAACAAGAATCGATTCCATGGAGTCATCCTTCTTGAAATATTTTTTACTCATTTTCTTAAATCACACCAAGTGTATGTCCCTAGGGGAAGGAAAAGGTGCGGCTAGAGTTGAGGTTTACATGCAAGGCATGTTCAAAACAGAGTTCTATAATAAGTGGCAGGAGAGCGACGTGTGTACTTACATGAATCATTGCTATTGCGCACATGACATTGAAGAGCTTTGCCAGGTCATTCACCATCCACATTACGAGATGGAGGTATGTTGGTGTTGACTCGGAATTTTAATTTTTTTTAGAAGTCAGGAAGTTCTACGTAGTTTCAAAGCTCGGATAGAATGAATTAATGGAAGGGATTAAGGAAGGAAGCTCTATTTATAGGTTTCCTACTGAAAACCTACTCTAACTAGGACTTAAAGTCCAAACCATGTCAAAGAATGTGACCCACGCATGGACCTACTTGCGTGGGCCCTCTTCACACTCTCTCTAACATTTTTTTCTCTCTCAATGGCCCACACAGGCAATCCTCTCTTTGTCTCTCATTGATTACCCACACAAGCCAATCTCTCTTTCTCATTGAGTGGGTCACCTACATGGGCCATCTTTTCCTTCTCTCTTCCTCTTCTACTTTTTCTCTCTCTAATGGCCCACCACGCAGGTCACCTGCATGGGCCATCTCTTTTCTATCTCTCCTTTTTCTCCTTTCTTTTCTCTCTTTTCTCGTCCTCTTGCTCTCTCGAAATATTGCCCACGCAGGTCATGGGTCATCTCTTTCTTATCCCTCATTTTTATCCTTGTCTCTCTCTCTTGAAATATGGCCCATGCATGTCACCTGCGTGGGCCATCCCACTTCTTCCACTCTTCTCTTCATTTCTCTCTCAAGGTCTTATTCTCTTTCAAAATGGCCCACGTAGCCACTTGCGTTGGCCATCTTTTTCGAACATGGGTCCTCTCTTTTCTCCGCTTAAGCAAATAACCACCTACTTAAGCCAGATTTCTCGAGAAGATTCTTCTCTCATTCCGTATGAAGGCTAAGGCCCATGCAACCTTTACAACCCTTGGTTTTTGTGAAACTCTTGCTGAAACCATAGGATTATAACTTTCCGTAATTGGTACAATAAATCTATAAATAGCAAATCCCTTCTCATTATCCAGATCCGGAAATTCTTATGCGAGAGCCTTGCTAAAGACTTCTTCGACTTAGATTCTCTCTGCCCAGATACCTTAAGGTATGCCGGACATTTTTTTTGTTCCCTCTTCTTCTCTCCTTTGAGTTTGTTTTTTTAGAGTGTACGGGACAGATAAATCCAGATTTAATTCTGGAATTCGATTGTCTCCGATACGAGTGCATCTAAGATAAGGGCTACGACCATTACCTAAATGTGGTGCGCTTAGGATAAGAGTTACGACCCTTACCTAAGTATGATTTAGGGTTGCAATTTGGGATTATGCGTTATGACACATACCCAATTCCTTGCATACTGAGGAATAATTAAGCTACGTGGGTAGGACCCCTAGCTTAAACCTTAGTACATTTGGATTGCAACGACAAATCTAATATCTCGTATGGGTTACAATCACGAATCTAAAGAATGATTTCGGACTTCGAGACCCAAAATACTCAATCTAAAATGACTCACAACCTCAAATTTACCAGATCTAAATCATGTCCCGAAATTAGAGTTTCCCTCGCGGTTCGGGTCATCAGTCCCTCAAATGTCGGGTTTGGATCTCAACCTTGATATCGAAAATTCTTTTATGATTTTGGTAAAATCCAATTTCTTGATATACAAATAATTAGGTCTCCGCTTCGGTCGTCCCTGGGTGGATTGTCCCCGCTTAGGCCGTCCCTGCGTGGGTTGTCCACGCTTAGGCCATCCTGCGTTGGCCGTCTCCGCTTAGGCCATCCTTGCGTGGGCCGTCCTTGGGTAGGTTGTCCCTGTGTGGGTCGTCCATGCGTGGGCCGTCCCCGCTTAGGTCGTCCCTCCGTGGGTTGTTCCTGCTTAGGTCGTTCTTGCGTGGGCCATCGCTTATGCAGTGCTCGCGTGGGTTAAATAGTTCAACGACGGATTCGTTGACTTTTAGTCAAACAATCATAATATAAGACCATAATAAGATCCAATGGATTTATTATGTATTGACCAAAGCTCATGGTTTTGGTCAAATCCAACGGTGGACTTGTTGAATTTTGGTCAAACAGTCATAATACGGGATTATAACGAGATACAATGGTGGATTTGTTACATGACCAAATCTTTTGGTTTTGGTTAAATCCAACAGTGGATTCGTTATATTTTAGTCAAACGATCATAATATGAGACCATAATAAGATTCAACAGTAGATTTATCATGCTATGACCAAATCTTAAGATTTTGGTCAAATCCAACTGTGGATTCGTTGACTTTTAGTCAAACAATCATATTACAAGATCGTAACGAGATCTAACGGTGGATTTATTATGCTTTAACCAAATCTTCGTATTTTGGTCAAATCCAATAGTGGATTCGTTGACTTTTAGTCAAACGATCAGAATACAATATCATAGCGAAATCTAACGGTGGATTTGTTACATGTTGACTAAATCTTATAATTTTGGTCAAATCCAATGGTGGACTCATTGACTTTTAGTCAAATACGAGACCATAATGAGATCCAACGATGGATTTATCATGTATTGACCAAATCTTATGGTGGTTTCATTAACTTTACATTAAAATGATCGTATTACGAAGTCATAACATGATCTAATGGTGAAATCATTACAAAACAACCCATGATCATCACATCCTAAGGATATCCGACCCATGATTAGATACCCCACAACCAAAAATGCTAATTATGTGAATGATCAGTCATCAAGAAACATGGACCCGGTGTTCGAGTTCGTCTTTGAGACAAGATGCCAAGATTTCATTACGAGGATCATCCATGAGCTTCTCGCTCCCATAATGACTCATGCCTGCAGATCAGACAGATCTGGTTTTCGGAGGAGGGGTTCTCCTATTCGTCGTCCTCTATTTCATATCTCTTGAATTTCTGGTGAGGAAAGCATTGTACGCATCGATCTCGTGATAGACTGATGTCAAAGAAGACGATGATGATGACTTAGATTTAGGATTTATTTTGTTTATTTCAAATATGTAATTATTTTACTTTTGTTTAGTAACTTTTAGTTAGAGGTATTCATTTTGATGTAATTAACGGGGAATCAGTGCGATACCCGAAAGTGTAAAGTCCGCCATTTCAATAAACCCCTCTCATAGCGAGGGAAAATTTGTTATGATAGATTTATATTCTACGCAAATTTGTTGTTTACCAGTTGGATAATCTTAAAGTAGTGACACATGTCCTTACAACCACTAGTGCCGCTTTCACCATGTCTTCACTGAGCAGGAAAGGTGGGAGTGAAAGTGGCACCGATGGCTGTAGAGACATGTGTCACCAGGTAAGACCATTCGACATACCTCTATCTCGCAATGTGGACGACAAATCGTTGGGTAGAACTCTTTGATGTCATGCACGAACTGGCATCGAGTCCCATAAGTAAAAATGTTGCTCTCCCACTACTTGTTACAAAGCTCTGTTTTATTTACCCTTTTCCCGGTAGGGACATAGAAACGTGGTTGTGATGTAAACAAATGGGAAAAAATATTTTGAGAAGGTTGACTCCATGGAATCGATGTCTGTTAGCAAAGGCAGTACTAAAAAAATTGAATAAAACAAGGAACTCATCGGTGATTCTTCTGTTACTTGAATCACACGACTTGAACTTGCATGTTTTGCATTGCCAATTTCGAGGTGCCTAAAACTGTTAACAATATTTTTCAAACACAACAATAGACTCAACTCCATGTTAGCCATACAGAGTTTGGCATTTTTCCACCATAGCATTTCGTCTTCTTTTGTCATTTCATGGAGAAGAGATAACTATCATATCGATTCAAGTTCAAGATCTCTATGTACTGTGGTGTATGCCTAGGGATGAAGAGGTTGTTGTCATTTATGGTTCCATGTCCTTCTCCTTTGTTGCAGGAGCACATCCACCATTTGTTTCGAAATTGGAAGTCAGTTGTTCGTACTTTGTAGTAGGCAAGTTTTCTTGATAATAGTTTCTGGCACGCTTCATGAGACCACATTACATTTTGACAGCTCATCCTCTTGCAAGATCTCTTGCTCCAAAAACTCTTTTCAACAATAGCATTAAGGCCATTTAAATATGTCTGCATCTCAAGACTCTTTAACCTAGAAAGCCCAAATATTTATTGAGGTCCTCTTAAAGTTATCGGATATCAGGAATTTCGGTGGGCAGCAATGGTTATGCTATAACCCACCTTCAATACGCTAACGACACAATACTTTTTGGTAAAGCTGATCAAGAGGAGGTGTGTCACGGGGTAACTTTTTTTTGACGCCCGTGCAGCGCCTTGCTGCCGCTACAGCGAGGCCAGCCTAACTCAGATACCAGTTTTTCACGTAGCATAACCTAACACTGGTTATCACGCTCGTGCAACATCTCACTGCCGCGCACAACGAGACCAACTCATCCAACTATCACTCTGATACCACCCGCCTAGAGGACGGGAACTCCCGCGTCATGGTTGCCTTCACCCGAGGCAAACCATCTCCCTGCATTGTGTCTAACCGCGACACGCATGCCAGCACCTCAGTGCCATCTGGCCTGCCTAGTTTCACCGTGTGCAGTGCACTAGTTCCTCGCTTGCGACAGTGGCATGCATCACATCATGCCATTCAAGCCAACCATCGTGTGTGGCCCATGCGACCAACACACTTGGAGTAGCATGCAACTCTTCATGCTATCCAAACTAAGCATCGTGTGTGGCCCATGCGACCAACACACTTGGAGTAGCATGCAGCTCTTCATGCTATCCAAACTAGGCATCGTGTGTGGCCCACGTGACCAGCACATGTCCGCTTCAGGCCCTCAGCTAGTGCGCACACTGCATCCCACGTAGCCCTTGAGTGCCTTCGTGAGGTCACCGACCCATGTACATCGCGACGCCGCCCTGGGGCCACATGGTAACCTCACCTCAGGTGACACATGGCATCGCCGCATCGCTGCACGACGTTCTAGGCCCACCCCTAACCTAGAAAACCCATGCGCTCGTCCCGCAACACAAGGCCCCATGTGTGAGAGAATAGCTCCACATCTCCCTTCCCCCAAGTATGGTCTAAACACCAACTTAGGAAATCCAGCAGAAGAACCTCAAACCCCTTGGTTTGACATACCACCATGGCACACGGCCTCCTGCCCGTGGCACACACCTGTAAAGGTGGTGTCTTAGCATTTAATAAGGCACACGAATCTCTGCCCGTGGCACACAGTGCCATCCTCCAAGCCCACATGTCTTGTGAGGTCACGAATCAGCATCACTTGCGACCGTGTCGCGTCCACGTCGCGTCCACATCGCGACAACGCCACGAGGCCCTCATGGCCTTATGTCGCGTGCCCTCATGGCACCATATGGTGTACCCTCGTGGCACCGCATCACGTCTGAGTCGTGACTGTGTCTCGTGCCCACTCGGCACTATGTCGGGTTCGTCATTGCACCTGGATGCCGTGTGCCCTCTTGGCACCACATCGCGCACCGTTCAAGCTAGATGTCGTGTGTCCTCTTCGCGTGCCGTCATAACATCGCCGTGCGTGCCTTGTAGCACCCGGACGTCGTGTGCCCTCTTGGCACCACGTCACGTGCCCTTACGCGGAGCATCGCACTATGTGCCTTATGGCACCAGGACGTCGCGTACCCTCTTGGCACCACGTCGTGTACCCCTACGCGGAGCACCGCATTCCAAGCCCTTCACGCGTCTAGTCACCATACTAGATCGCAGCTTAGTTCGGGTCACCGTCGCATCATGCATAAGGGACACATGCACGTGTCGCAGGGCCGCGTGCCTCTGCGCACACGCGCTACACAACTAGCTACTAGGTCCGCCTGCCTACCTGCTAGCCATACTCCTAGTTCAGAGGCGATCGTGCCATCTTACTGACACCAAGACCTGCGTCAGTTCCTCGACTTCCGTCTTTGCCCCATGCAAGGTCCACACAAGTACCTAGCCCCGAGGTTTAATACCTCATCGCTAGCTCATCTTGGTTTCATCCGTTCCTACGGATAAGGACCCCCCTGGTCCTTCGCGTGGCTTCGCACCAACGCAATCCATCACTATTCCGCTTCGTGTGGCTCCGCACCCACGCAGTCTATCACTATGCATGGACTAAGCATTAGTGATCGTAGCTCGCTCTAGTACCTCGACACTGTGTCTTCACCCAAGAGTTCGCCTAACACGCTTTGCCTATGGCTCCGCCTAGATACAAGGCCTTCTCACCTTGCCTGCTAGTGGATTGATGTGCATCGTTATGCACCAGGGTCGTGACCACGTCACAGGTGGCTATTTTTGCCAACATTCTTTCGGTTTACGAAGCGGTCACTGGTCAAAAGGTTAACTTGCAGAAATCTACAATCTCTGGGATAAATCTGGAGCCGGGGGTTGTCGAGGTTTTAGCCACTTCGGCAGGGTGTGTTCCCTCTCTTCTCCCCATCTCCTACCTGGGTCTACCGTTGGGCATTGGTAAGCCGAAGGCCAGCGATTGGGAGGTGGTCATTCAGAGATTCCAAGGTAAACTGGCCTCCTAGAGGGGAAAATTCCTTAGTGCGGGGGGTCGATTACAGCTCCTTAATTCGGTTCTTTCTAGCCTTCTGATATTTTTCATGTCTATTTCCAAATGCCCGATGGCGGTCATTCATTCCCTTGAGCGAATTGAGAGACTTTTTTTGTGAAGGCGTGGGCTTGGATAAAAAGTATCACTTGGTGGCTTGGGAGATTTGCCAACTCCCTAAATGGTTAAGAGGGCTGGGCATTTAGAACCTTCACCGAACTAATGTTGCGCTTCTTGGCAAATAGTTATGGCGAGCTGGAGCAGCTTCTGATCAGAATAGGTTATGGATGTCTATCTTAAAGCAGAAATATGGGAGTGTTCCGGGATTATGAGGGATCAATGTCCATTGTACAAGGAACGTCTCTGCTTGGTGGAAAGATCTCAGCTCGGTATGGATCGAATTTTCCTGTTGGGTCAAGTATAACTGGGGTGACGGCTCTTGGATCTCTTTTTGGGAAGACCCTTGGCTTTTCCTTTACCCACTCCGAATGCTGTTTTCTTCCATCTTCAATGTCTCCACTGCTCCTCTAAGGCCAGTCGTGAACTTCCTTGCTAATGGCGAGGCTCCGGTGTTGAAGTTACTACTAGGAGGGCTCTAAGAGAGGATGAGTCTGAACACTACTTGAGGTTGATGGTTGCGCTATATAGCCCCACCCTGAACCGCCATCGTAGAGATGTGAGGATTTGGTTGGGTAGCAAGAATGGAGATTTCTCAGTCAAGTCCTATCGAGCCCTCACCAATAGACCGCTCATTAGAGTGGAGTGGTCTTCCATCTGGAATGCCCCAAATCCTCCTAAAGTTAGATTTTTCATCTGGATAGTGGTGAGAGGGCGTAGTCTAATGATGGATCAGCTGATCATTCGGGGCAAACCCCTTCGGAATATATGCCTTATGTGCTTTCTTGCGGAAGAATCTATCCCTCACCTATTTATTCATTGTGGGGTCACAACAAAAATCTGGGGCACCATCCTGTTGTCTTTTGACCTCAGATGGGTTGTCCAGGAGAACCTGCCTGAATTTCTGGTTTCTTGGTATGGTATCAGTTGGGATGGTACGCAAGGAGCCTTGGAGGGTGGGGGCTTACGCAGTGTTATGGTCAATTTGCCTTGAAAGGAATGATAGAGTTTTCAGCCGGATGCATCGTTCGATCGGCTCCATTGTCAGCCATATCAAAGAGCTGATGTGCCATTGGTCTTGTTGGACAAGTTCGGGGGGCAGATTTTAGGAGTGTAGTGTTTCGTGTGCCCCTCCTCTCCCTGTTTTGTGGTGGGTTGCTCCTAGATAGGCTGGGAGTCTTTCTCCTGTTTGTCCATGTGTTTGCTTTTGTCTGGTCATTCTCTTTGTATCTTTTCCAGCTCCTTGCTGGTTTTTGTTTGAATGAATGCTTCGTTTACCGATCAAAAAAAAAAGAAGTTAACTTCTCATCTCTCTCAAGTTGACCATTAGCATCTCCAGGATCCTCTAGCAGGATCACCCCAGCCAATTTGTATGCTAAGGAGAATTTCTGTCCTGGTAATGGGAGTTGAATTACATGCTTTTACATGGAAAGATCGATGGCTTAATGTAGATGGGCCAATTTTGCCTAGATAGTTAAGACTCAACTAAGCCTGAAATTCGATATTCCATTATGCAGACATGATCATGTAATTGACTTTGCAGTCCTTGCAATCTGTAAACCCAAAAACTCAGTTGTGGGAAAAAAACTCTATTGTGCGTTCAACATAATCATCATCATCGTCATCGTTGCCTTGTCACATCTATTTGGGGTCAGCAAGCAACTCCATTGTGTAAGTTTCGAAAATAATTACCAAAAAAACATGTCACATGAAAATCTTATTTCAAACATGAAATATGATCAAAATAACATCTACAGCTTTGAATTTCCTATTATTTTCTAAAAAAATTTGCGGATACGAGTTTCCCTTGTGACTAAGCCCTAGCCGCGTTGATGGCTGCTATTTGTGCAGCTAAGAATAGACCATGCGGAGCTGGATTTTTTAGTACAAAAATTCAAGGATCTCTGATTCTCACCAAATCATTCCTGTCTATTTGCATCTATTAGGTATCCAAATAGCCAAAGTCCAACCCCTACCCACTTCCAATCATTGCTTGATTTTTTGGTCTGTTTTAGGCTTAAAATCTCCAAATGATTCAGTTTTAACTATATCCCAGTACCACATCTAAACTCTATAAATAGGACCTCCCAACACCTTTGTGGAGGCTCTGAAAAATCCTGCAGAAAGTCCCATATAATTAGAACAATCCCATTAAGAAAGTCCCTTGGGAAAGGAAAGAAGAAGCAGCTGTTTCTGTCAACTCTCCAAATTCTGTCCGATTGAACCTTGCTAAAGGACGTGCTCTAAAGCAGCTCACACGCAGGAGCACATACTGAAAATTTTGATGGCAATACCACTACATTCTCTATTCCTCTCACCCATGGTCTCTTCTCTTTCATAATTTTATTTTTGTTCATCTTCTTTACGCAAGTAGGATAAAGTCCTAAGTTTAGGATGTTATTATTGGAGATGGTAACATATGTATGGTGTGTAGGAAGCAATAGTGCTAAGTATGGAGTGTAGTGTCCACATGAAAGTCAGTGTCATTAATTATGTGTGGGGTGTCCTTCGTGAATGTAAGTGGCTCCTCTATATAAGGAGACCACCTCTTGTAATTATTAACATTAGTAGCAATGTAGTCTTTTATGTTCATTGCTCTCTCTCTCCTTCTTCCTCTCTCTAATAAACCCTCAATAGGCATTTCTTATCTTTCTCTTTATTTTATTATCCTTGTTAGATTAGAAGTATATTTATTTTAACAGTTATGACCCCTGTTTGAGACTCAAATCACTGTGTACACAGAATCACTTAGTGGCAGGTTAAACCTGTGCTACTAGTTATGTACTTAGGCTTTAAGCCTGCTGGAAGGGTGTTAAGGAAAACATACTTCAGTTTGATTGAGTTAGAATTTTATTGTTTTCATTGGATGCCCATGACAGTTTATGAACATAGTGATCAAAATCTGTGAGGATATTTTGGAGTGAATTAGATGATGCTAATGAGGCCCCAAACATCAGTGGACGTGCTATACGAGCGTAATAATCCAGATCAATTAGTTTCTCTTAATGCCAGACTACTTGCTGTCTAGCATTCTGGAAATTTTTTATTGCTCTAATGGATTGGATGGCATTAAAAAAATCCTGGTGATTAGAAAGTCAGTGTGGGTAAATATATTTCTAGGTGTAATTGGTGATCGCTTCACTCCTTACGCTGAAGAATCGTCTTGCATGTGTTTAGTGATAAGTATACTCTGGGATTTGATTAAACAGAAAACTATTGAACAAGTCTATGACCAAGTATTACTCTTGTCGAAAATTGAAAATTTTAAGGCTGTTTTCACTGCTTTCTCTTGGTATTTGAATAAAATATAAATGGCATATGCTTCTAAGCTATTTCATGGGCAGCTGCAACTACCTTCATGTTGTCGTTGCTAGTCTTACATTCAGAAGCACACTTTCTATGCCATGTGGCAAACATCTTTGAGCGATTCAAGCTGTCCAAAGTGGCAGAATATGATGTGAACTGATGTTAGCCTAAAAAGTGTGCCAATCAGAATATTCGAACCATTCAATCCACGCAGTTAATATATAGTGTTGTTCATATCTAACTCAGAGTCCATATTGAGGTGCTTGGATTGGATGGTAGAGGTCCTCTGATGGGTATGTTTTTCAGGCTTAGTGAAGTTTATGAGGTCCTGCCACTTGGATGAATCAGCTTTGTCAAAATGTTTGCCACCTGGCCTAAAAGTATGGAGGTGAGGGTGTTATCTATTGATGTCTGTGACCTGACTCGCCCCAATCATTACTGTACTTTTTTAGCACGTGATACTTGTATTAGAAAGAAAATCCTGTAGCCAAGATCTAACCCGACCTTATTTCTAACATGGAGTCCTTAAATTGAATTTGACTCGTGCTTATACTTATTCAAAATTTTATTTTATTGTATTTATTATTTTTTGGTTTGTTGCATACTAATGTGAACCTTATTTTGATGTATTTTCGTTTGCAGATAATATATCTGGCAATAATTGGAGTAACATATTTTTTTATTATACAGTCATCCTTTAGCTACATTCCTGGTTACTATGTTTCTGAAGTGCACAGGTACCATTTCAAGAAGGGTACCCCTATTCGGGCCTACCAAATTACTGATGGGAGCCTGCACTAAGAACCGTTGACCGCCTTGAATCAGACGATTGTGGTCGTTTTTATGCCTATCTTCAGCACAATGGATCTTGAGACCATAGGTGTGCCATCAGACAGTCAAGTTTCTGATTTCACGTGGCCTAAAATTCACTTTTGAGTGTGATGTGTGCCATGTGATTTTGGGCCACATTTTGAGATTGGTGCCATGTGGAATCAGAAACTTGACCGTCTGATGGCATGCCCATGGTCTCAAGATCCATTGTGTCGAAGATTGGCATGAAGAACGATCACGTTCGTCCGATTGAAGGTGGTCAACGGGTTTTAGTGTAGGTGCCCGCCAGTAATCTGGTAGGCGCAAATAGAGATACCCTTTCAAGAGACACATACAAGCTTATATTTGCTCTCTTACACGATTTTGATGATTTATTGCGACAAGTCCTCTGTGAAATCCTTAGACACAGTATGTTGTTGTAGGTACATAAGCGTGTTGGCGGTTGGTGTCGGTATTCTGCTGTTTCTATTAACTAGCTTTTCTGATCCTGGAACTGTGAAAGCTGAGAATGTTTCTGAATACCTATCTGCTTATCCTTATGATAATATTATATATATAGAGAAGCAATGCCCAACTTGCAACATTCCAAAGTTCGTAATGGTTTTTCTAGCTGTAGATTTTTTCTGTTTTTTGGGAGTTTTATGTTGTATATTTTCTGATTGGTTTTTTTTGTCAGGCCTGCTAGGTCCAAGCATTGCAGCATCTGTGATCGCTGCGTAGCCCGATTTGACCACCATTGTGGATGGATGGTTGGCTTCATTCGTTATCTTTATTTCTTTAGTGGGTGTTACTGACACGTTGTTCTGGCAATTAATAGTCTCCATTTTTAGAGTTTCTAATTTGTTCATTACTGCAGAATAATTGCATTGGGGAAAAAAATACCCGATTCTTTATGGCCTTTTTACTTTGGTGAGCACTTATCTTTTGCTCTCCATTTTTATCAGATTTTCATCATCATCATCACAGCCTTATCCCATCTATTTGCTGTTGTATTTGTGAGTCCTGCATTTCCACTTTTTGATAAATGCTAAGCTCTCTGTAACTTCGAATCCTTCATATCCCATTTCACTGCTTCCTTCCAAGTCTTCGCTGGTTTTCCTCTTCTCGTACTTCCTTCTGCTTGTAGTGTCTCAACCCTTCATGCAGGGTCTGCTTTTAGCCTTCGATGACATGCCCAAACCATCTCAAGTGACATTATGTAATTTTTATCTTCATAGGTGTCACTCTCAAAATTCCTCTTACACACTTGTTTCGAATTTATTGTTACTCCGCACATCCATCTTAACATATGCATCTCAACCACATGTACTCTATTTTCTTGTCGCTTTTTCATCACCCAACATCCTATATCATATATTTGGGCATGTCTAACTGCTGCCTTATAAAATCGTCACTTCACTCTAAGTGAAACTCGAGGGTCGCACAATATTCTGTTTTCTTGTCGCCATTTCATCCAACCTGCATTAATCCTATTTGAGATTTCCTCTTCAAATCTGCCATCTGATTGTAGAGTCTAAATTGTGTAGAAAACTATGACAATGTGGCCTAGATGATTTTCTATTTTAACTAAATCCTCCTCCAGGCTACCATGTTCACCAAATTTTCACTCCATGTATTCCGTCTTGGTTTTGCTAATTTTTAAACCTCTCGACTCCAAGGCTGTTCTCCATAATTCCAGCTTATCATTTATCCCATCATTTCTTTTTACACATTTTATGGTTTTAAAAGAAAGTTCTTTAAGTCAATTCAATTGGAAAGAGATGCTAATTATGTGCTTGAATTGTCGTTTTGCACTAATATCTTTTGAAATGTGAATTCATTTGGTAATACAAGCTTTGTAATAACTTGGACTACAGTTTTTGCACTGTCAATGCACTCCAAATTTTGTCCCCCAACTCACCCCATTATCATGGGGTAACTGATGAGCTAAAAAAGTGTATTGTTGTTTAAAAGTTGATGTTTGATGTGTTGTTTTGTACTTCACACATTCTATAAGCTATTTTAGTCATAGGGTTACTCTACTTGTGTATGGGAAGCTATGTCTATTCTAAAAGTGGTAGCTTGTGAGTTTGTGATTATGAGATTCTAGCAGCCTATATCCTCTTGCAAGGTTTTTATGGAGTAAACACCTCAAACCTCCTTCAAGAGTGTTTTCAAAATAACACCTAAAATAATAACTTATTCTCGATAACAAAAAGCTAATCTTTCAATTCACATTGCATGTGTTTATAATGAACTCCTAAACTGTAGTCATAATAAAATTCGGAAGATAATTAAAACTAAAAAGCTGTGTTACATAATAATAAAATTACTAACCTACTTCTAACTTTGCCACTAAGAACAAATCCTATAAAATACTGAATAAAATTTTAGGAAAATAACTCCATCAAAACATAGTGTGCTCAAGTAGATATTGGCAAACGCCCATGAACAATGTAATACCTGATTGCAAATGTATGGCTGTCGCGGAAGGGAGAGGATATGTGGTTGCATCAGTGCCCCCTGGCTGAAAAAGAACCAGGGCTCGCCAGTTTGTGGGAAAAACTTATGCAGGTGAAATTAAGAATTTGGTAGACAACAGATCATATCAAATCCTGATTGCGAACTGATGTGGAAGAATCTTAGGGATTCTAGATGTCCCCACCACAGGAGGAATACCCCCCCATAGTTCCTGCAAGGCTTTCCTAGAGAAGAACTCAAAACTCCTGGATCAAATCATTTTCTAGCAGTAGCAAAGATGTAATAATTGCTTGAATCTAATTAGTTGACATTAACTTGAAACGATCCATGGGATCAAGTAGAGGTTTAGGGTTAGGTTGGAGGTTTTAGGTTTAGGGTTTAGTGTAAGTAGAGAAGAGGAGAAGATGAAATGAGAGGGCTTAGTGAGTGTAGATGCCCTCACTAGCATTAATATTAAGAGTAAGTCTGTTACCTATATGTACTTCAACCTTGGTAAAAGTCCTCTATTCTTATCGCAACTCTCCTTTTTTCCTTCTCTTCTTTAGATTCTCAATCTCATTGTAGTCTATGGGCATCTTGGATGAAGCAAGAGATTATTCACTCTTCGTTTATGGAGTCGTGTCTAGTGCTTCGAACAGGTGACTGGGTTTGTGCTCGGTGTCGCAACGTCAACTTCCGATGTCATGCGGTTTGTTACGGTATGGATGCGATTCCCCTAGATCATTGGGTACGGTGGTTAAGCCGGGGGAAGAGTGGATCCCCAAGGCGAGACAGTTGAAGCAACCAATCCTAACGGAATCGCAAATGGGCGATGTGCTGAGGGGGTGGTCGATTGCTAGGAAGGCTTACGGAAAGGTGAAGTCTATGGCTAAGGTCCTGATTGACCACCATTCCGGGCCGGACGTTGCGAGAACGGTGGGGCATGGCCTAGGGGATAATGCCAGGGGGATTGGACCATTGAAACAGAGCTACGGGACGCTTAGCTTTGATTCTTCACAATTCAGGGCGCTTGCTGCTAATCTACGTAGCTATTGGGT
Source organism: Chloranthus sessilifolius (assembly GCA_021018995.1). Taxonomy (NCBI): domain Eukaryota; kingdom Viridiplantae; phylum Streptophyta; class Magnoliopsida; order Chloranthales; family Chloranthaceae; genus Chloranthus; species Chloranthus sessilifolius. Next base: position 31,740,009 of record CM037598.1, read on the forward strand.
GATTCTTAATGCTAATAAGGACTCACTATCATTATTAATTTTACATAAATGGATTATAAATCGGTGGAATGCCGCTGAGAGACCTACGGTGTCAAACATGTCCACAACTAAATTCCTTTTGCGGTTGGGGTCGGAGAAGGGTGCTATTGAAGTTTGCCAAGTTAAACATTTTTACATTAACAATTGTTCGGTGGAATGCCGGCAGTGGGAGCCAACGGTGGGAGATCTTCTAGTTGATCAGGAGAGTCAAGGGGTTTAGATCCGTGTATTTGGGCTACCGGTACATGCATGGTCCTCGGAGGTGTTCAAAGGGATCAGCGATTGGTGTGGTTGATTCATTCGGGTCGATAGGCGTACTGCTGACATTTGGGACACAAACCATGCTAGAATCCTTGTCTGGGTTGACTCGTTGGACTGCATCCCTAGGGTCTGTGATATCTTGATCGGCGGCCAAAAATTGAAGCTCTTCATAGAAGTCGCGTGGCTGGAGTGGGTGCGCTTGCCGCATCAGGCGGATGAAGGAACCGAGGGGCCCCGGGACACTGGCGTCGAGAGCTTCGCTGGTTCCACAGAGATAGCTCAGACTGTCCTCGATCCACTCGGAAGGAGGGCGGTGTGGTCCCAAGAAGATGCGTGAGAGGCTCGAGAGGTGCCGGGCCTCGCACTGCCGCTCGCTCGTGGCAGTGGGCGCCACGCCAGGATGGATCTGTCGTCCTCATGATCGAGGCTGGCTCATGGATTTTCGCCGGGAGATGCTTAGGGACCGGTAGGGAAGGAGAGTCCGATCCACGTGCCTACTTTTGGTGCCGGTGGGGGTGTAGCTACGAATCTCTCACCGTCTCTGTATTCTACTGTGGAGATCTCGTACGATGAAGCCGATATCGTACACCTGCACAAGAAAGGAGTAGGTGAGGGGAGGGAGATGCAGGGGAGAAAGAACGAGGATTGCTGCCGTACCTGGGATCCGATGGAGACCGAGGCTGTTGCTTACCTCTTCAGGGAAAAGCCTTTTACCGGTTTAAAAGGGATTAGGGTTTATCGTAGAAGAAGGATTTGGAGATTACCTTGGGGAGTGGGGAGTGCTGGGAGGCTGACACGTCGTCTTTCTTGGGAAGCTTATCAACGCCTTTCTGAGTTTGACTGTTGGATAGCTGAGGAGGGTGTTTACCTTGACGCCTCGGTGGACCCACATGATCAGTTGACAGTGTTGGTTGACACGTGGAAGGCTAACGGCGGGGGAAACGATGTTGGAGGGCAGCTGGCGACGGGTCTGCATTGGGCCTACGTTGAGGAAGGTCGGGGGGTTTTCGTTCTCCTGTCGGGTTTGGATCCCAATGTCAGACTTGTACATTTTTTTGTCGGGTCATGGTCAATGAGCCTATACTTTCGTACGCGGGCTATCTCGGTGCATCAGGGGAGTCTTTTGGAAGGGAATGGAGAAAATACGTGGGTTAGTATCGAAGAGAAACCCAGGGTATTCCTCAATCACAGGATGGTTTGTCGGCATACAAAATTGATTGCCACGGAGGTTTGCCGGAGGAGGTTGCTATGTTGAGGTCTGTATGGGAAGACGAGTCAATGGAAGGCCAGTTGGAGGACTTGCCGACACTTTATGGGGAGGAGGTGGGGATCCACATGGATGGTGGAGTGTACTATGAGGTCCTTCGGGGTGCCTTTGGGGATGGGCTTGCTGAGGGGCCAGAGAATTCGAACGATGTGGATCGTCTGATAGCTTTGGGTCGTAATCTCGGGATTTCTTTTAAAGGTTCTGAGGAGGAGCTATGGGAGGTGTTTAGGGCCACAATGATTGGTCGACAAGGAAATAAGAAGCAGCGAGGCCGGTCGCGGGAACTCGCGCGGTTGGAATGGGGAATGTCAGATGGAAGAGGGGTGGGGGGAGTGTAGTGTTGACTACCACATTGGGCGGGATTGAACCAGTTTGTTAATGAAGATGTTTTCATGGAATGTGAGGGGCATTTGCGATAGGAATAAACGGACTGGGGTCAAACATGTCATTGCGGCATTTAAACTGGCCATTGTTACCCTTCAGGAGACCAAATGGGGTAGCTGTGATAAGAGGAGAGTAGTGTCGGTCCTTGGAGGTGGTAATTGGGACTGGATTGGTGTCCACTCCGTCGGGGCTTCGGGTGGGATCCTGGTCGCCTGGTCTTCGGTTCTTTTTGACAAGGTGGATGAGGAAGTGGGGTTATATTCGGCTTCTGTGGTGCTCCGGGACAACGTGTTGGGGAATCAGTGGATGTTTGCGGGGATTTATGGACCGTTTGTGGACCGGGAGCGGGGGGAGTTCTGGTTTGAGTTGGCTGCTCTTGCTGCTAGGTGGGAGCTTCCTTTCTGCCTGGCTGGGGATTTTAATGCGATCCGTTGGGGTTTCGAAAAGCAAGGTGGGCCGCTGGACATGGGAGTCATGCGGGACTTCAACTCCTTCATATCGGAGTGGGGGATTATGGATGTCCCTTTAACTAGTGCGCGTTTCACTTGGTCTAGTCTTTAGGATAATCCGTCTCTTAACAGGTTGGATAGGTTCCTTTGTACCATGGACTGGTTGGATATGTTTCCCGGGGCTTGTCTGAAAGCTTTCGCTCGTGCCATTTCGGATCACCGTCCTCTCGCGTTGATGTGTGATTCTAGGGGGAAGGGGCCATCGCCCTTCCGGTTTGAAAATATGTGGTTGTTGGATGACTCTTTCTGAGAGAACGTACCAGGGTGGTGGTGCGATCTGGTCAGGCCGAGGACCGCTGCATATCGCTTCATTTCTAAACTCCGTCGTCTCAAGGACAGAATTCGGATTTGGAACCGGGATGAGTATGGTCGTGTTCACGTCAAGAAGGAGACTCTACTCGTGAGACTGAAGGACCTGGATAACTTGGAAGAGGACCGTGCCCTCACGGCTGAGGAGAGAGAGGAAAGGTACCGGAAAAAGTCGGAGTTCAATAGCATGTGTAAGGTTGAAGAGGTCTTTTGGTTACAGAAAGTCAAGGTTAGATGGTTTAAAGAGGGGGATGCGAACACTAAATACTTCCACGCTGGTCCGGGATAGTGTTGTGAATTTCTACAAATGGTTGTATGCGGATGAGGGGTTGCCGAGGCCACCGCTGGATGGGTTACCTTTTAACTCTATCTCGGAGGAGGAGAGTATGGGGCTGGAGGGTAGCTTTACTGAGTAGGGGTGTGGCGGGCGATTAGGTTTGGGGGTAGGAATAAAGCGGCGGGTCCGGATGGTTTCACCATGGAGTTTTATCATGCATTTTGGCCAATACTTAAGGCGGATCTGATGGAGGTTATGAGTGACTTCCATACGTTCGGATTTATTGGGAGGGCATTAAATTCCACGTTCATTGCTCTAATTCCGAAAATTGATGGGGCTGAGGATATCTCTGATTACCAACCGATTAGCCTTACCAACTGCCTCTACAAGATTATATCGAGGGTGCTTGCTAATAGGCTCAGATTGGTGATGAACACAATCATTTCAGGAAATCAGGGGTCTTTTGTTCGCGGTAGGCATTTAACGGATCTCATTGCCGTGGCTCATGAGACTATCCATTCGACCTATATCCAGCGGCTTCCGGCTGCTATTTGGAAGGTGGATATGGAAAAAGCGTATGATCGGGTTAATTGGCAGAGCCTTAATTATATGTTACGACAATTGGGGTTTGGAGTTACTTGGAGGAAATGGATGCGTGACTGCTATTCCTTGCCGTGGTTTTCGGTTATGATAAACGACACACCGGCTGGGTACTTCAAGAGCTCCAGGGTATCAGACAGGGGGATCCCCTATCCCCTTTTCTCTTCAATATGGTCGGTGAGGCGTTAGCTGGGTTGATAGTGCGCGCCAGGGAGCTTCAGCTTATTACCGGTGTGCAGGTGGGGGCTGAGGGTAGGTTCATTTCGCATTTGCAGTATGCAGATGACACGATCTTATTTGGGAAGGCTGATGTCATCGAGTTTAGTGCGTTGGCTGGCGTTCTTTCGGTGTATGAGGCTGTGTCGGGGCAGTGGATTAACTTTCACAAGTCTGCTGTTACGGGGATTGGCGTTGAGGAATCTGTGTTGGGAGATTTGGCGGATACGGTCAATTGTGCTATCGAGAAGCTGCCTATTAAGTACCTCGGGTTGCCCCTCGGACTGAGGAAGCCCACGGCTCGCGATTGGCTTCCGGTGGTGCAAAGGTTTGACCAGCGGTTGTCGTCCTGGAAATGAAAGATTCTAAGCAGTAGTGGTAGGTTGATTCTTCTCAAAGCGGTGCTTTTGTCGAAGCCTATTTTCTTCATGTCGATGTTTAGGTGCCCCGTCAAAATTGTCAAGCAATTGGAGCATATCCAGAGGTCTTTTCTGTGGGAGGACTCGAGTTTGAATACGATACCACCTGGTTAATTGCGACTGTTGTCAATTGTCGACCGTGTGTGGTGGTTTGGGTATCCGCAGTCTACAATGGACTAATGCGGCGCTGCTTGGCAAGTGGCACTGAAGAGTTGGGAGGGCTGAGGAGAGGGACAGTCTCTGGTGGTTAGTGCTGGCCGAGAAGTATGGGTTATGATCTGGGAGCTGGGGGTTCTGCCTCACGGCTCATAGAGGTGCCTCTGCGTGGTGGAGAGGCATTTGCAGTACATGGGGGATGTTTGCTAAAGGCCTGCGGTTTAGTTGGGGGTGTGGCACCCGCATCCGGTTTTTGGAGGATGATAGGGTGGATGAGAGCCCCTCTTAAGGATGCCTACTTGGCGATCTTCGCCATCTCTTCGAATCTACGGGCATGATTAACGAGTTCGTGTCTCAAACGCAGGGGGGGCTGTTTGGGAGGTCGCTACTAGAAGGGCGTTGAGGGAAAGTGAGATTGTTTGTTTCTTTGATCTGCTGCTGAGATTATATGAGATGCAGCGGAACCCACAAGGACAGGATCAGAGAGTTTGGGGCCAGAACAGAGACAGAAAGTTATAGCGTCAAATCGCTATATGAGTTGATATCGCGGTGGCCACTCATAACTTTCGATGGAAAATGGATATGGAGACTACCTATTCCGTTGAAGATTTGGTTCTTTGGATGGACGCTCTGCAAAGAGAGGATCCTAACGAGGGATTTGCTGATTCGGAGGGGACTTGATATCTCGAATTCTTGCGTGATGTGTATGGGTGGTGAGGAGTCCGCTGCTCATCTCTTCCTGCATTGCCAGATGGCTTGTGTGGCTTGGAGTGCCATTTATAAGGCATTTGGATTTAAATGGGTTGTGCCGGAGACACCTTATCAGTAGCTGCTGAGTTGGGCGGGTGCGAAGGTTGAGGGAGAAAGTGGGGAATACTGGAGGGCCTCCTTGTTAGCTGTTTTTTGGTGTTTATGGTGCGAGAAGAATGCAAGGATTTTCGAGAATAAGAGTAAACCTGTGGGGATGGTCATTAAATCAGTTACGGAGCTGGTGAGGTTTTGGGTGGTGAGAGGTGGGGATGGAGGTAGCCACACTGCCTTCTTTTGGGATCCGGGTTAAGTGCAGATCGTATCGGCTATGGTGTGTGTCGCTGTTGTATTTTTTTGTTTTCTTTTCCTTTGTTTTTTCCGGTTTTGATTATTGTGTACCGGGGCTGTATTGGACTTTCAGGGCCTTGCTGTTTTATATACAAGCTCTATTACCGATCAGAAAAAAATTATTAAGAGTAAGTGAGAGATATTACATACACAACCATATATACTCAACACACATCACACGTACACGTGTACTAAGTCACATATTCCAAGACTTCCCCTCAAGTTGATGCATACATGTCATGCATGCCCACATTGTTAGTGATGTCCTGAAGAAGCAAAGGGCCAACTACCTTTGTGAAGATATCAACTTTTGGGAAGAGGATGCATCCACATGCTCCACAGTGCGATCCCAAACATTTTCTTTAACAAAGTGAATGTTCAATATGCTTTTTACGCCGCGTAACATAGAGTTGGAAGCAACCTTTTTGTTGCTTCATTGTTGCAATTTATGGGGATATGGCTTCTAATTGGAAAGACAAGCTTGGACATAAGAGAATGAAGGCACAAATGCTCACATAAGCCATGAGCAATCACGCGCAACATCAACACTAGATTAGAGACAATCGATTGCCTTTTACTCTTCCACGAAATAAGGTTGCCTCCAAGAAAAGCACAATGCCCAGAGGTACAGCGACGATCACTAACAGAGCCAGCCCAATCAACATCAGAATAATTCAGATATATGAAGGTGATAATAATTCCCCAACAAGGACTGAATTATATGGTTCTGAGAATGTGATGAACAACTGCTTAATGAGGAGCACGAGGAGCATGCATAAACTGACTAACAAAGCTGACCTCAAAAGTAATGTCTAACTGCGTAAGTGTAAGATAGATCAACCTACCCACCAGGTGTTGATACTCATGATGGTCAGATAATAACTCCCTTGCACTCTCATGGAGAGAGAGAGAGAGAGAGAGAGAGAGAGAGAGAGAGTTTAGAATCCATAGGAGAGGAAGTAGGCTTGCATCCAAGCAAACCCATATCATCCAGCAAATCAAGAGCGTATTTCCTTTGAGAAAAAAAATCCTTTTATTAGATCTGGCTACCTCCAGCCAAGAAAATATTTCAAGTCGCCTAAGTCTACCACATCGAATAGTTTATGATGTTCTCTTTACATATGATATGAAAGAGGAATCATCTCCAATAATCACTATATAATCATTAATACACCAATAAGATCGTGCGGCCGGTAGGAATAGAATGATAGAAGACAGTATGCTATGAGTGGCATCTCTGAAGCCTAGTTAGATCTATGGTTTGTGTAAGTAGCGTAACCCTAGTTATTTTATTTTCCATTAAATCCCAGATCTAGCTTATTTATTCCATAAAAATCCAAAATTAAATTACCCGTTCTTCATTAAATCATTATTAGCCTTTTATTTTTGTACGGTATCGAGGGAACCCGCTTGCGAGTTCGTTCGATGCTCTAAAACTATCGGAGATTTAGTCGTTCATAAGAATCCTAGTCTTCTAAATTCGCAATAGAGAACGTACACGAAAGTGACGCTATTTTGGGCTGGAATTAAAGCATCTAATTGGATTTCTAGAATTTTCTGTGGGAATTTGTTATGAGAAATTGTTAGTTTTAATTGATTAAATTACTTTTAATCTTAATCACACCCCTAGCATTGCATTTAGTAAGTTCCCGCATCAAATTGGTATCAAAGCGTCAGTTTAGTTTTAGGATTTCAGTGTTCATATAAGTTTTAAGGTTTATTTCTTTTATTATTTTGTTTACACCATTTTAGATTCATTATTTCAGATCTGTCTAGCTTTTGTCTGATTTTCATCTAACTTTTGTCTGTTTTTTCGTCTAGCTTTTGTCTATATATATATATGTATATATATATTTTTTTCTGGCTTTTGTTTGGTTTTTTTTTTGTCTAGCTGTCGTCTAGCCTTTGTCTAATTTTGTCTTGCCCCTCCTTGGATCCCAACAAGGTAGAAGCCCTGATTAGAGACCTTACGTCTAAGTTGATCACCTGGATGGATGAACACCATACTCAGGTGCAACAACAGTTGCATGAGGCTTTAGAAACCTGTGTGGAAGAAATCAATGAACTTATTGCCGAAAACCCTAATAGAGTCCATACCCATGAGCGTAGGAGGGAAGGTACCCAATGTCGAGAAGTCCAAACCGATCAGGACGATAAAAACATGAAATCGGTAAAAATGGAAGCCCCTACTTTCGACGGGAAAAGATAACCCAAAGTCTTTCTCGAATGGGTCACTGGCATGGAGAACTACTTTGAGTGGTACGCCATGTCGGAGGAGTGAAAAATCCGATTTGCTAAAGTCAAACTCACGGGTCAAGCTAGACTTTATTGGATGAGTTTTGAGCGCCGAAGACAGTCTAATGGTCTTCCTCCCATTTCCACTTGGGAAGAGATGGACCAGTTGAGCGATAAATATGTTCCTATACCCTATGAAGAACGCATTCTTGATCAATGGCATTCATTGCGTCACAGAAATTCACCAGTCACTAAATACGTCGATAAATTCGAAGAACTAAAGACCCAGGCCGATTTGACTGAACCGGAAAAGGTTATCGTATCCCGATTTCGAATGGGCCTTCGCCCAGAACTGCAAAGGGAACTTATTCCGTACCCTGTTGATAATCTAGAAGAATGTTTCTCTAGAGTCGAAGAGCTGGAGGGATACCTCAAAACTAACACTCCATCTAGTTATAAGTCTAGTTATCGGTCCAATGCGTTTAAGCCAAAGCATAACATTAGTGCCCCGTCTGCTAGGCCCAACCCAGTTACTACACCGGTAACTCGAGTTTATAAGGGTAAGAGTCCAATGCTTGATGGCCTTAAAACTGGCGGTTAGAACAAGTGTTATAAGTGTCATGGCATCGAATATTTTGCAGCACAATGCCCATCCCAAAATCTGTTCATAGCCGAGGACACCGAAAATGACCATGATGAAAGTACTGTTGAAGTTTACGAGCTTGAGTCGTTTCCTAGTGATGAAGAAGATTGTGTAGGGGAATGAACAGTGGCTTGTCTAAGGGATATCTCCTACCCCGTTGAGGAGAATAATACCTCGCGGGCTCTTATGGTTAGATGTGCTCAAGCCTATTCGAAGGAGGGTGATGACTGGCAACGGGATAATATCTTCTATACCATAGCCACGGGGGGGGGAATGCCAGCCTGTCTAATCCTTGTTGACAGTGGAAGTTGTACCAATGTGGTTTCTGAAAGTACAATTTCTTGCTTGGGGCTTACACACGAAGCTCACCCATGACCCTATAAGATTGCTTGGGTTAATTCATCATCCATCCCTGTTTCACAAAGGTATTAGGTTCCTATACAATTCGAATCGTATAAAGACACCTTGTGGTGCGATGATGTGCCCATGGATGTGGGGCATATCATCCTAGGGAGGCCTTGGTTGTATTACACTGTTCGGTCGATCGAACACGTGCTCCTTCACTCATAAAGGTCAGAAAATACAACTCAATCCGCTACCTCCCCAAGCACCCACAGTGAAGTCGACAAAGTCAAGTGATAAAGGCCTATTAGAGAGAGAGAGAGAGAAGACATCTAAGGCCATTCACATCATTAGCCCTCTTGAGTTTGAACGAGGCGCTAAAACAGAGGACATTGTGTATGTCTTTGTCATAATTGAAAAGTCCAAAGAATCTGGCGTTGAGGTTCTAAAAGAGGTCGAATCGATAATGCATGAGTTTTGGGATGTCTTTTCGAAAGACCTTCCAAACAAATTACCACCTCTACGGGACATCCAACACGCCATTGATTTGGTCTGTGGAGCTAACTTACCCAACTTGCCCCACTATCGTCCAAATCCATCCGAGCACTCGGAGTTAAAGAGGCAAGTTGATGAACTTCTCCAAAAGGGGTTCATAAAGGAAAGCTTGAATCCATGTGCCGTATTAGCGTTGCTCACACCCAAGAAAGATGGGACTTGGAGAATGTGCGTGGATAGCCGCGCTATTAGCAAGATCACGGTCAAATATCAGTTTTCGATACTGAGACTGGACGATATGTTGGATATGATGGTCGGTGCCACGATATTTTCGAAGATCGATTCGAAAAGTGGGTACCATCAGATCCGAGTTTGTCCCTGGGGACGAATGGGAAACTGTCTTCAAAACCAAAGATGGTTTGTATGAGTGGTTTGCCATGTCGTTTGGGCTTTCAAATGCCTTGAGTACATTCATGTGTATTATGACGCAGATGTTAAGGCCTTTCATAGGCCCCGAGTACATTCATGTGTATCATGACGCAGATGTTAAGGCCTTTCATAGGCAAGTTCCTTGTGGTATATTTCGACGACATCCTTATCTATAACCACAACAAGGAACAACACCTAGACCACTTAAGGCAGGTTTGCACGACTCTCAGAGGGGAGAAACTATACTCGAACTTGAAGAAGTATACATTCATATCCCATAGCGTTGTCTTCTTAGGGTTTGTCGTGACTTCAGAAGGAATGACTACGGATCCTGAAAAGGTCAAAGCTATCGTTGGATGGCCTGAACCTCAAAACATTCACGAAGTTCGTAGCTTCCATGATTTGGCCACGCTTTACAAGCGGTTCATCCGTAACTTTAGTACTGTAACTTCCCCTATCACCGATTGCATAAAAAAGAGTGTCTAAATGGACACATGTTGCGGCTAAAGCTTTCAAGGATATTAAGTATCGAATGACGGAAGCTCCTGTCATGCGCTTTTCTGACTTTTCTAAAGTCTTCGAGGTTGCGTGTGACGCGTCAGGCGCAGGTATTGGAGAAGTGGTGAGCTAAGAAAGCCATCCGATAGCTTATTTCAGTGAAAAGCTAAATGAGGCCAAGCAGAAGTACTCGACCTACAATAAAGAATTCTACGCGGTAGTCCAATCCCTTAAATATTGGAAATACTATCTACTACCACATGAATTCGTCTTGTTCTCGGATCACGAAGCCCTGCGATTTTTAAGTTCCCAAAAGAAGTTAAACCCGCAACATGCGAAATGGGTTGAACAACTTCAAGGGTTCACCTTCGTGCTGAAGCATAGGGCCGGTGTGGAGAATCGAGAGAGTTACGCGCTTAGCTGTAGAGTGGCGACGTTGCACTCATTAAGCATCGAGGTAACCATATTCGAGCACCTCGTGGAAGATTACTCCACATGTCCGGATTTTGGCCAAGAGTATACCTCACTTGTGAGTGGACGACTTGTCAGAGGGAGTAAATATATCCTACAAGAGGGGTATTTGTTCTTAAAACACCGATTGTATATTCTCCGTACTTCTTTGCTAGACTTTCTTGTTTGGGAATTGCACGCCGGAGGGGTTGCTAGCCACTTTGGTCGTAATAAGACTGTCGCATTAGTTGAAGATAGATTCTATTGGCTCAATCTCACCCGAGATGTTGCTAAAATTATCAGTTAGTGTCTTGTTTGCCAGTTGGCAAAGCAAAAGATGCAGAACACCAGATTGTATACACCTTTACCGGTGTCACACACCTCGCGGCAAGACCTATCAATGGACTTCATGTTAGGCCTACCTAAAACCCTCTGAAAGCACGACTCGGTGTTCGTTGTTGTGGGCCGTTTTTCAAAGATGACAAACTTCATTGCGTGTTCGAAGACCTCCGATGCAAGTCACATTGCTATCCTGTTTTTTAACGAGATCGTTCGTTTACATGGTCCACCTAAGATGATAGTGTATGACCGCAACGTTAAATTTGCCAGTTATTTTTGGAAGACACTATGACACAAAATGGGGACCCGATTACAATTTTCATTTGCATATCATCCCCAAGCAGATGGGCAAACTAAGGTTGTCAATAGGAGTTTAGGAAATCTGTTAAGGAGTCTAGTGGGCGAGCACATTAGGAGTTGGGATTCCGTCTTACCTGTCGCTGAGTTTGCATATAACAATTCTGTTAATAGAACCACAGGCGTGAGCCCATTCCAAATTGTGCATGGGTATAAACCTAGGACACCATTAGACCTCATTTCAATGTCTATTCATCAAAGGTCGTCATAGTCTGCATCTACATTCGCGCATCGCATTCATGAGTTGTATGATGAGATTAAGAAAAGAATTAATTTAAAGAATGAAAAATAAAGGTTCTCTGCAGATTCTCACAGACGGTTCAAAGAATTCCACGAGGGTGATTTTGTGATGGTTTGGAATAGACCCGAGCAATTCTCTCAAGGAGTTGCAAAGAAGTTACAAGCTCATGGTGTTGGACCCTATCAAATCTTGAAGCGTGCTGGTTCTAATGCTTATGTTTTAGATCGTCCATAGGAATTGGGGATTAGCACGACTTTCAACGTGGAGGACCTTGTTCCATTCCATGACCCTTCAACCATCCCTACCAACCCCTTTGGGCCTTCTACATTTGATGAACCAATTATTCCCCTACCTATACCGCTGCCCCCACCTACTCAGTAAACTTGTGAGATCATCGAAGATGTGCTGGAAGATCAATTGTGTCCAACCACGGGGGATTACAGAAGTATTTGGTCAAGTGGAAGAATAAGGCCAATTCAGAGAATACTTGGATTACAAAGGAAGAGTTTCAGCAACTGGATTCAGATCTCTTCGACCTCTACCACACCCAGCATTCATCGGGGATGAATCCTTCTAACCCGGGGAGAGTTGGTGGGGACATCAGATTCAAGCAGCCGCCAGTGACGTACTGAAGGCAGAAGAAGAAAATCAGAGGCGAAAGAAGAATCTGAAAATATTTTAGTTGATTAGGATTCTTTTAATAAGTGGTTTGTTTTAGGATTAGTTTTCTTATTTGAATTATTTAGGGGGTCAGACACATATATGTGATATGTGACTGTTAATTTCGTCACTTTCTGCACAACCATCGAAAAAGTGATCATAAGTCTATCAATATGTGTCGGAATTGTGGGATTCTTGTCTTGTTGGAAAGCTATTTTGATAAGCTTTCAAACAAGACTAATTTCACGTCAATTGGACATCGTTTAACCCTTCAAAAGTGGTCGCGTAATAAAAATATGGGATTAATGGTGAGATTAATTATGACCGTTAGATTAGAAAGTTTTAAAGGTTGATTTAAGTAGTATTCTTAGGGTTTTGGTTAACCTATTTAAAGGCTTCTAAACACTTTTATTGGAACTTTTGGTTAATGAAAATTGCTTATGCAAAATTGAGAGTTCTAAACTTTCGTGAGGGTGTGATTCTCTCAAAATGGAGAGCAATTCTTCGATTCCCACTTGCAGTTTAGTGCGAGGCCAACTCTTCTTCCATCTCTATCTTCTTTAGATCTACGATTTGCGTAAGTAGCGCAACCCTAGTTATTTTATTTTCCATTACATCCCAGATTTAGCCCATTTATTCTATAAAAATCCAAAATCAAATTACCCGTTCTTCATTAAATTATTATTAGCCTTTTATTTTTGTATGGTATCGAGGGAACCCGCTTGCGAGTTCGTTCGCTCGACGCCCTAAAATTATCGGAGATCTAGCCGTTCATAAGAACCCTAGTCTTCTAGATTCGCGATACGGAATGTACACGAAAGTAACGCTATTTTGGGCCGGAATAAAAGCTCTAATTGAATTTCTGGGAATTTGTTATTTTTAATTGATTAAATTAATTTTAATCCTAATCTCAGCCCTAACATTGCATTTAGTAAGTTCCTGCATCACTCTCTCAACTCTGTCCTCTTTGTTTCTCTGACCTCAGATATTGCTTCAGTAATGATAAATCTTAGTGTCCGATTCTCGCCAAGGCTGTTTTCTACTTAAATTTTTTCGTTTTCGTCTTCCTCTGTTAAATCACTACAATTCGACTCTGTTCATGTTACAGATTCATTAGCCAGGGAAGATCTGACCTGTTTCTCTGCTTCCAAGACCCTAGATTAGTCCAGAACTCCTGATTTTACCAAATTAGCGGCGAAATATGATAATTTTGGGGCAGAAATGGAAGGCAGCAATGTAAATTTGAAGCTCGGAACCTTGAAATTGGTTCAAGATTGAGGCTTCGATGACATGTCTTTGGCCGCGATAATGTACAGAAAATCAAAGAATGTATTTTAGATGGTTTGTGCATGTATTGTGATCTCATTGTCTTCATATTAATGTGCCGTTGTCATTGACGTTCTGATGCTACCTTGCGCAATTTTAGTGCTATGCAGATTCAGGATTAGAGTTTTCAAGTAACCCTATAATTAAAGTGCCATGTGTCTTTGTCACACGTCCTTGATTCCTGATTCTCTCCACATGCACTGTTAATGCAGGCATCTTTGTCTTTGCTTGTATGGAACGGTTGTCCTTGGTTTGATTCTTGCCGGGCAATTAAAACAGCGCAAAGTTATATATATTCTAACAGGTAAGAATCAAAATCCTGGTGATGGTTGCACTTCTTGGTTGTTTATTGGCGAGTTTTTTATTTTTCTTTTTTGTTGTTTGCAGTTTATTATGGCATCGAAAATTCGGTTTACAGTTTAGCACCACATGTCGTACAGGTAAGAAAAAATTCAAAAATCATCAAAATTCAAAAGTTCATCTCATCTATTTTTAGAGGAATATTTTTATGGTGATCATCCATGATTTTATCATGGACGCGACATCGACTACTGGATGGAGATCCAATGGCAGTGAAATGGTATTCCCTGCACTGATGCGACGTACTCCAAGAAAAGCAACACTGTCAGTGATGGGACTACCGTGGTAACTAGTTGGATATTCATTCAATAGTGATCCAAGCAGTTTCTATATTATTGTAGTAGTGACCGGTCACCACAGAACCATTGCTCATCTTCCATATTCAATATTGAGTCCCATTAGCAAGGTTGAGTGGAAGCCTTGCCGTTAAGTTTGGGTGTTCACTATATTGCAGTATAACAGGAATTAGGATTTTTCTAAAATATACATATGACTCACGGACTATGGAGATTGGTGGACCAATCTCCCATTTGGGTGCACATGAACGTGGAGGACCAAAGGGGCAATTACATGGATCATGTTTTAAGAAAACTGTTCAAAACTGGATCTCCACCCGTGTGACTCTTACCATTTGAAAAGTGGACCATTAAATTTTTGACTTTTGATTGGATGTTTTTTACTATTAGTATTTTGTATTTATTTTTAAGATGATCTACACAATGCCCCCTTGCTCCACATTGCACTCAAATTTTTTTGGGTGCCACGTGGACCATTAGAGGTGTTCAGTCCACCTATCTCTGTAGACTGCTAGTCTATTTAAACGGTGTCATATATATATATATATATATATATATATATATATATATATAGGACCACGGTAAGGTGCCCCAACACTATTTGTGAGTGTATAACAATATTCACGTGGAGCTCCACATGGCACTCAAAACATTTTTAATGCCACGTGGAGCATCACATGGCACTCAAAAAAAATTTTAGTGTCACGTGGAGTGTGGGTGCGTTGTTTAGATCAATTTGAATAAATACTTTTGAAAGGCAAAAGTCAAACATTGATTTCAATAGTCCAGATTTTAAAGCTAAAAAGAACACGGTGGTGATGAGGTTTGAATTTTCTTTTAAAGATGATCTAAACAACGCACCCTTCCTCCACGTGGCACCAAGGCAGTGTTTTCAGTGCCACATGAACTGTTGGGCACACTGACTGTATAACGTTGTCACACAACCTTTTTCCACATATATATATATATATATATATATATATATATATATAGCAGTATTTTAACTATCAAATGAATTTTGTTCACATTTCCGTTGATTGTTGTCCTGCAAATTTTTTTTTGTCAACCAAATATTGTTGAGATTTGAAAAAGTATAGAAATGAAACTTTCTGGACTTATTTCATTACGATTGCAACATGGTAGACTGAGCTAAAATAATTGAGTACACAAAAATTCCTTCAATTATTATTTCTCATTTCCAAATTTTTAAATCTTCACAAATCTCAAGACATGGTTACTTTTTAGGGTTTTTTGCATTTACCCCACTGAGATATGTTTTATTTACACTCTGCCCGCTGTGTTTTACCTATTTATAGTGTGGCCCTTTATTTTGTGTTTCTTTTAGTTAACGCCCCTTACAGTGACGGATCATCATTGACTGTTACAGAATCAAACTTTGACTACTTTGAATCATACGATGGAGATTTATTTCTTACCACAATCTTCCACCCAATAAATCTTGAGATCAGGAGCCTCCCATCAGGCAGTCAGATTTTTATTTCACGTGGCAGACAACCCAAAAAGTGAACATGAGCATGGGTGTACATCAAATGTGGTTCATGGATCACTTTCGATATTTGTGCCATGTGAATCAAATTCTGATCGCCTAATTGTAGGCCTATGATCTTATGATCCATTAGGTAAAAGGTCGGGGTGAAAAGCTATCTCCATCGTCCGATTCAAAGCAGTCAAAGGTTATTTTGTTGGAGAGTCGTTCATTCACTGTAGGCGTTAATAAGTGAAGAACACACAAAAGCAAGGACCACAGACCAAATTAGTGAAACATGAGGCGCGGAGTGTAAATAAGACATATCTCAAGGGGGTAATTGTAAAAAACCTTTGTTTTATTAGACAGCTGCAATTTCATTTTTTTTCCTCCATTCCTTACTTAAAGTTTCACATTTTGCAGTGGTTGCTGAGTTCCTTCAACACCCAGATACTTCTGATGGTGTTCCTTGCCATAGTTTCTTTACTTCTGATGGGCTTCTTCGGATACCATGCCCATCTCTGCCTCAAGAATACGACTACAAATGAAGTAAACTCTTACTCTGGTTTTTATGAAAATATAGACCATAATTCCCTCTTAGGCTGCAAACGGGTTGGGTCAACCCGAGTACGATCTGACTGATCAGGCCTGATTATTTCTGTCCTCGGCCTGAACATGACCCGAACTGGTTATCAAAAACTTGGGTCAGTTTTGGGTTGGGCAAGTTTAGGTTAAAATACAAGGGATCGTCTCGGATCAGATTGGATTCTGGTCATGAACCCGGGACTTGAACCCAACCTGTTTAATGAACTGGTACAGATTTCAGTTCCTACCCAACCTGACAGGTCTGGATGTTGGACTCAAACCCAACCCGTGGCCGGTCTGGTCGCTCTGAAGGGACCCTTTTTCCGTACTATCTGCCCCATCAGTTTCCTCATGCTGTTTTTTTTTTTCTTTTGAGCTAATAGACTTTTAAATGGGAGGACTACCTAAGCTGGAAGCGTAAACTAAACGAAGCGAAGGCCAGCAGTGAAGCTTTGAGGGCGAGTATTTCGGCATTGAGAGAGGGGAGCCCGCCCGAGAGCAGATGTAAAAACTTCTTCCGTAAGTCCCCTTTGGAGAAGGAAGAGGTGGTTGTTGTTGTTAAAGAAAATGTGTATAATAGAGGTGTCTTTCATAATCTTTGGGAGATTGTCTCCCCGCTGTCAACGAGACCATCATTTTTATGCATGAAATCAGAGTGAGATTGCGATCAAATGGTTCATGTTTGGTTATGTGGTGTATGATATCAGTGAATTGGAGTGGCTTTGCGCTTCTCCATTCTGGAGTTTGATTAATGGATATATTTACTTTTGGTGTAATAAAAGTAGCAACTTCTGGGAGAGGACTCTACGGGCACTTTTGAATTGATTGCTAGTAACGATGCGTTTTGTCGGTTATGCCTGTCCCATTCACCCTAAATGTCCGTCTGATGCGTTTTAAATAGTGCGCTTCTTTGTTGGATATTTTAAAATAAAGGCTTTTCTTTTTGGCTTTGTAGATTCATTGTCCCACATCTGGGGACAGTGTTTTTGGGTTTTAAGTTTCATATTGGAGTTTTGACTCGAAGCTTGTAGCGTTCATCTAGGGGGTACCGAATTTTGTAGGTTTTATCATCATGCATCTCATTAGTCACACGCACGCATCGAGTCGGGACGGGCACGAGTACGTGGCGTGGCGGTACGGTGCATTTAATTAATTTTTTTTTGTTAAAAGTAATTAAATTTTAACCGTTTGATTTTTAAATCCATTCAGTTACTTTAAACGGATATGCAATTATTGTCAACGGATATGTCTGTTCTCAAAACGGTTTTCGCACTTGTTGATTTCTATAAAAGGGACCCGAGATCCTATTTTTATTCATTGCATTTCTATTCTGGTTTTACGTATTTTAAAGTTTTTTCTCAGAGTTCCACTCCTGTGCTATTTGGTGTTGTGGTTGCGTGATTAGATTCATCAAATTTGTCATAAAAATACACGGACGGTTCATTGTATCTTAGAACCAATTTGCCGGTAACCTTTGGTGACCACTTGATTATAGTAGTAGGGGCATATTTCTATTTAAAGATTGATATTAATGTGCCTCGAATCGGTTCAGTGTATTTCTTCGTTTCAATTCGAATCTTTCGTGCAATTTGTATCACTTATTTTCAACAATTTTAAATTGATAGATGCCCATGTCCATTCCTTGACTTCTTTCGCATTGATAGACAAAATTCATCCGGCTCTACCCAACAACATCCACAAATTGGATAGTTTCGATAGTTCGAACTTTAAAAGGTTGCAATAAAAATTGTATTTTCTGTTGATTGCGTTGAAAGTTGTGTATGTTATCATGAATCTATATCTAACTGTTACCGAATCATCAACACTCAATAAAGGCCGTAAAAAGCAGAAATGAGAAGAAGACGACTACACGTGCAAGGGTTACATTCTGAATGCATTGTCGGATTCGTTGTTTGACGTCTACCGTACCTACAATAATTCGAAGGAACTCTGGGACGTACTCGAAAAGAAATACAAAAATATAATTCTTACATTATCAGTCAGTTTTTCAATTTTAAGATAGTCGATGATAAACCTATTCTTAGCCAAGTGCATAATTTTCAAGTTTTAAATTATATGATTGCTAATGGTTCTCATTTCGATGAGAATTTTCTGGTTGGTGCGGTAATTGTTAAGTTGCTTCCATCTTGAAAAGATTACCGAAAAATCCTTAAGCGTAATAATGAGAAATTTTCTATGAAAAATCTTCTCTTTCATTTATGTATAGAGGAAGAATCTCGAGTTAGGGACAAAACTGAAGATCACATTAATATGACATCAAAGGCACACTTGGTTGAGTCTAAAGTTTTCAGTGGACCGTCAAAGAAGAGGAAGAAAGGATATTCTTAATCTAAGGAGAATAAGAAATTCGTCAAGACCATAGTACCGAAGAGCGGTGGATGCTATCATTGTGAAAAACTCGAACACTTCAAACGAGATTGTCGCCTCTTCAAGAAATTGAAAAATCAAGCGAATGCAGTGAAGGAACAAAATAACTTAGTAGCCGTTCTTTCGAAAGTAAATCTGATTGATGACATTAATGAATGGTGGATCGACACAGATGTCACAAAACATGTCTGTAATAATTGTGATATGTTTGTGACGTATGATAAAGCTGATGATGATCAAGATCTCTTCATGGAAAACTCATCTACGACAAAGATCATAGGGCGTGAAAAGGTGAAATTGAATTTCACATCCAAAAAAGTTGTGATGCATACTGATGTGCTTCATGTACCCGACATTCTCAAGAGTCCTGTATTTGGTGATTTACTAATCAAGCATGAATTCAAACTAGTATTTGAATCAGATAAGTTTATTTTATCCAAAAATGATGAATTTGTGGGAAAAGGATATGCCATGGGAGGTATATTCAAATTAAATGTAACTGATTAAATCAATAAAATCTCTCCTTACTCAAACTCTCTTTCTAATTTATTACATGATAGATTAGGACATGTTAATTATATATCTATGAAATGCATGACTAACTTAGATTTAATTCCTACATATGAATTTTTTGATAGTGGTACTTAGGGCTGTCAACGGGCCGGGTTCGGGCCCAATTTTTTAGAAAGTTAATAAACGGGGCCCAGCCCGGCCCGTATAAGAAACGGGCTCGGATTTGAGCTTCAAAGTTTAAGGCCCGTCCCGGCCCGGCCCGTTTAGATGAGGTCCTTTAAGAAAAAAAAAACTTAAAATTTTTGTTAAAAATTATTAAAACTCGGCCCGGCCCGTTTAGCTAAATGAGCCGGGTTCGAGCTACATAATTTAAAATCGGGTTGAGCCCGACCAGTTTAGCTAAACGAATCGGGCTGGGCCCAAATTTGTTTTTAGAAAATAAACGGGCTGTGAAAAATCGGCTCCGCCCGGCCCGTTGGCAGCCCTAGTGGTACTTGTACTCTATGTGCTAAAACTAAATTACTGGAAAACTTTTTCTTAGTGTCATTAGAAATTCGTGTTTATAAGATCTAATACATAGTGACATTTATGATTTAAATAATGTTCCTATTAGAGGAGAGAAATAATATTTTATTACTTTATAGACGATTTTCAAGATATGCTCATATATATTTATTAAATACTAAAAATGAGGCTTTTAAAAAATTTAAGATTTATAAAACTTTAGTGGAAAATCAATTAAAGAATAAAAGTAATTAGATTTGATAGGAGTGGAAAATACATGTCAAATGAGTTCTTCGAATTCTGTGAAATACATGAAATTCGTCATGAAGTGACAACCCCTTACACGCCACAACAAAATGATGTTGCAGAAAGAAAAAATAGGACATTAGTAGAAATAACTAATGCAATGTTGGTCAATGCTGATTTATATAAAAATTTATGGGGTGATTCGTTGGTAATCGCTACTGATATTTTGATTAGAATTCCACATAAGAAAACTCTAACTACACCTTATGAATATTAGAAAAATAGAAAACCTAGTCTAACCTATTTTAAAGTGTGGGGTGTCGAGCACTTGTTAGATTAGTAGATCCTAAAAGACCTAAGATAGGTCTTAGAACTATTGAGTGTGCATTTGTCGATTATGCACAAGATAGTAAGGCTTTTAGATTTCTAGTTATGAAATCTAATGATAATATAGATAAAAATACTATAATAAAATCTAAAGATGTTATATTCTATGAATCTAAGTTTACTACTCTGATTAATAAATTAAACAATGAAATTCTAACTTATGAAGATGGATAATCTTCTAAATCTAAAGAAGTTATTGAATCTTTGAGTGATGAAGAAGTTATCATTGAACCTAGAAGAAGTAAACGCCAACGATTTAAAACTAGTCTTTCAAAAGACTATTATATCTATCTTATTGAAGGGAACAAGACAAAAAGTACTACAAAATATTTATGTCTAAATATAGAAGATGATCCTATAACTTTTGTTGATGCCATGAAACCTAGGGATGGTGCCTTTTGGAAGGAAGCTATCAATGATGAAATGGACTCCATAATTGTAGACACCCCAATTTTGTCCTCTTGAAATATATGAACCTGTTCGGTCAACTCTTGACCTTACTCACTATATCTGAAAAAGGACTAACCTTCTTCGAAGACTTTAAAACCCTAAATATGAGAACTATATACTGAAATAATAGTATATGGTCGAAGCACAAGCTGAAATAATAGCTCTGTGTCTCGGACCCAACTCAACCCAGGAAGGTCCCGAATTACGCGCTCTACCCAATGTGCATAATTCAATTGCATGCCCCATAGTTGACACGCAATCGGTTCGTATAGGTTAGGCTCCTTCCTTCCGTGGACCGACCTAAGACCTGATTACACGCTCTGACCAGTGCGCGTAATCGATTGTGCGTCCCACCACCTGCACGCAATTGGTTCCCAATTGAACCTGGTCTCTAATTCCCATGACCGCCCAAATTCTCCTATTAGGCACCTGTAATCAGGTGCTTAATTGTGCACGTGCTACACATGGCGCATAATTAGTTTCAAGTGAGTTGGAACTAGGACACCTGGCTGAGCCAGTCAGCCAGTCCCTCACCAAGTCAGTCACCGACTCAGAGTGATTAAGCACCCTACCATAGGCGCGTAATCTAATTAAGTGCACCAGATAGGGCGCGTAATTGGATTTGATCGATTAATTACGCACCTCTCACAGGACCCATAATTACTCGTACACCTATAAATAGACCCCGTACCTCGTACATCAACACATCAATCAATTCGCATTCAAGCCTCGAGTTCCTATCTTCCAAGCTAGGATTTCGAGACCTCCTTCTGCGGCACTTAGATTCAGGTAATCTCTTTAGTTTTTTTAGTTTTAATTTCTAAAGTTCTAGTTCTCAGTTCTAGGTTCTAGTTCTTAGTTCTAGTTTTTTATTCTTAATTTTTGGTTTAGATCTTAGGTTTTGATTCATAATTCTCAATTTCTAAATCTAGTTTCTAGTTTTAATTTTTAATTTCTAATTTCCAATTTTCAATTCTTAGTTTCTAGTTCTAGTCCTCGGTCGCTAGAACCAGTTCTTAACTATTAGTTATTAGTCTCTAGACTCTAATCCTAAATTCTAAATCTCAATTCTTGTCTTAAGGTTCTAGTTCTTAGTCGCTAGAACCAGTTCTCAGCTATTAGCTATTAGTCTTTAGTTTTTTATCCTAAATTCTAAATTATAATTCCTATTTTTAGTTTCTAGTTCTTAGTTCTAGTTCCTAAATTTTCAGAATTTTCAGTTTTAACTTTAAATCTTAATCTTCAAAATCTTAACTTTTCAATTTAAATTCAGTTTTTCAATCTCTAATATCTATAAAACGATCCTTAGCTACCCGATTTTTCCAAGGGAGCTTACGGAGGGTACCCGGGAACGGGACCGATCCTCCTTAGCATAACGGGCGAAACCTTTTTTTTTTTTAATTAGACTTCTAATAGAACTAGGATACTTAAATTAATTAGACTTCTAGTAGAATTAGAGCACTTAAATTAATTAGACTTTTAATAGAACTAGGATACTTAGATTAGTTAGATTCCCGATAGAATTAGAAGGCTAATACCAATTAGACTTCTAACAGAATTAAGATATTTAAATTAATCCGATTCCTAGTAGCATCAGAATACTAAATTAATTAGAGTTATAATAGTATAAATTAGAGTTAGAACACAATTAGGAGACTAGATCAACTGGTCCCCTGGTAGGACTAGAGAAACTAGAGTAGGAATAGGAAAACTATATAAACTAAACTCCCAGGTGACCCAGAGCTGCTGACGTTGGTCGGTCGATGATTCAGTAAAGAGAACAACCCATATTTCCACCCGCATGATCAATGACGTCTTACAGCGTCGATAAACATCTGCAGCTGGCGATTGCATCAAATCAAGTAATTTCCTCTTAGAATTTACCTTTTATTTTCTATACTTTATATTATTTTCTCACTTTTGCCAGAGTTTACTCTGACCGAATTGGGCCACTCTTTTCGAGGACCGAAAGGAACCCAGAAAAAGCGCGTACCGACAGACTGGCGATCGTGATGGGACATCTTATCGCCAAAGTTGTCTTTGTTTAGTTTTCTTGCGCTATATATAATTTTCTTTTCTTTCTTTCCCACTCTACTTTTTTGTACCTACTTGTACTATCAAAAATTTCCCGAGGGTGCATGAGCATCCTCCGGAGACTCGAGATGTCCGAAATGTGAAGGATAAAGCTCGGTGACCCACCTTTATTAGGGTACCACAACAACCCCGTATACGACGAAGACCTGTGTTACAAGTCAGCTCAATATCATTCACAAATCAATATGGCCCGTGGTGAGGAAATTCCCGTCACTCCTCCGAGCACTAGCCACAACGATGGACGCAGAGATAGTGACATCAGATAAAACTTCGCGGCCCGACAACTCGTGGAACTTAGCGTTCAGAAATTATAAAAATGAGGCGACGACGCTGAAGAACTGCTTCGAGGCCTAGCGGCCGCATACAAGACCATCAAGGAATGACAGGACAGAGAAGAGCAAGAACGACAAGGGAAAGAAAAACCGCCGCCTACTCCGAGCATGATATCGCCTCATGGGTCACCACCAAGGCACGCGCTTTGTACGCTCCTCAGCAGTAATCGACGGGAAAGGGTTCATCCCTAAACGATCAAATAAGACACCACTATAAGAGTAGAGGACCTTCCTAAGATCCTCGACGAGTATATGGCTAAGAGAGAGAGCCTCGGCTGCTCATTCAGATTTGATAAATTCTGTCGGGACCTAGAATTCTCCTTACCTACTGGGTTCAAGTCACCCAAGTTCAACAAGTACAACAGCACGAAAAATCCGAATCATCACCTAGCCCTCTTCTGCAATGACTGTCGACCAATACGCGACAACCAGGGTCTTCTCATCCACTATTTTCAAAGGTCATTAGAAGGAGAAGCCCTCAATTGGTTTGTCGGGCTGCCACTACACAAAATCGACACATTCGACGTCTTAGTCGGCCAATTTCTCGATCAATACAAGAATATGATCCAGGAGACGGTTAGTGTCAACGACCTAGTGGCAATGAAATGAAGAGTTTGTTGACTTTGTCGAGCGATGGAGAAAACTCGCTGTGAGGGCTAGGACCTCGATGAAAGAGGACTCCATTGATATTATTATCGACAACACCAGAGAACCTCTAAGGAGCGTGCTTATCATAAGCGATTGCCCAGACTTTGCCGCTCTTCACCTCCGACCACCCCGTTTGACATGACACATCAATGACGGAGACCTCGCTTTGTCCATAATAACATCACGACGAACCTCTTTTGGCGAGACCAAGACGAAGAGTAGCAAGAAAGCTTTGGGATTTGAGCCAGTCAACATCGTCGCCAACCAAGGGTAGAATTACGAGAATGAAAACTTTCAATCAAGGAATCCCGAGCAAAACCAAGGCCAACAACGGTATGTAAACCAGAACTAGGGTCAAAATCAGCAAAGATACCCAAACTAAAATCAAAATTAAGGTCAGTACCAGAATAGGAACCAATACCCTAATACCCACCAAAACCAGAACCAGAATGCGGCATAGAATTGAACGACCAACCTTTAGAACTATAACAACGTGCCCCCACCCATAATTTCAACCAACAAACTAGAGGTCCCTACCAGCCAGGGCATGAGCACTACCCCCCACTGCTCGATACCATTACCAACATCTTTCGCCTCCTCAGTAATCAAAATCTCCTTCTATTCCCATAAGAGCGGCCTCGACCTTGGCCCGCAAATCTAGACTATAAAAAATTCTATACTTTCCACCGATTCATAGGCCATAACCTGGAAGACTGTTGGGTTTTCCGGGATGTGATCTATGACATGAATGATCGGAATCAGATTGACTGGGAGTCGCTCAGAAATTCCAACCCCAATAACAACCAGCCACCACAGAATCTGGGGATTATCAACAACCCCATGCCTAACCATAACCAGAGAGCGGCAACACACGTCACCACGGTGGACCTCCCTAGTCAATCCCCTGTGCATCCCTCCACTCTAATCACTCGCTGTTGTCGCTCCAAGTGTGCCATAATTGTGTGCATTATGAATAAGGAATTAAAGAATTAAAGAATGCTAAGTTATATGGATGTTAACTTATGAAAGGAATATCGGCAGCACACTGGGGCTAACATTAGCCTGCAAGATCAGGGCCAATTGTAGCAAGTTTTAAAAGTAAGTATTTCAAGATCGTCCACAGAGAATTTGTCTAAAATGAGAGATAAACCTCCAGATCTGTGCTACCAGATCTGGCTCTATAATTATCTAGAAAGCAGATAAAGAGAGAGTGTTGGGTTTTGTCACGTTTAACTAAAAGCAAATAAAGAAAAGAACTAACTACGTGATCCAGATCCGAGTTGTGGAGGTGTTTAAAATAAATCAAATGCAGAAATAATAGCTTCATGTATTTTAGCCTTTGAATTTTAATGGAGAATCAGATTCCAATAGGCAGATTCAATCTTCATCTCTGCTACCAACAGATGTAAGAGAAATAAATCCGAATTAAGGAATAGGTTTAGACTTATGGCTATGATCTCCAATGGTCACGATCATCCAATAGTTGTGGCCTGCTTTTAGTTCGTAACATGAACATCATCGTAAGTCTTGCTAGAATTAGGTTACCAACGCTAATTCGCACAGGACAATGAATTAAGGGAAGTTGGATGCGGGTGAGTGAATCTAAAGAAGTCTAATGCACTAAGGTGAACATTCGAACCCTCGACATGACTCCAATGGAGAAGACACAAATTACAAAGACAACCTTTTAAAATCCAAAATTACAATTACAAACGGCTTTAGAAAGCCCTCGGACTTGCTCTTGAATCCGATCTCCTTGGAGTTACAAATCACTCTCAACAACTCTCAAAAGTAAAACAAAAGAAGCTATTACAGGAGAATGCAGATAGGCTATCGACCGGAAGGTAGGGAAATAGAGATGAAAACTCAAAATCTGGATGCCACAATTGGGCAAATGTCTTCTCTATTTATAGCTTTCCCTTGATCTGCAATTTGAATTGACCAATCAAGTGTTCAGATCTGGATTGCCCAATGGCGATTGAGCACGAGGATCCGGATCTGCTTCGCCAATGAAAATGCTACGATCTGGTTCACCAATCAGCGCTAGAAGCATCAATTACATTATGGAATTCAAAATCTGTTTGAGCTTCTAGAAGTTCCCGCCAAGTGATTTCATCTTTGAGCGCTCACATGGGTTGGAATATGCTTTTGGATCTTGATTGGAATCTTCCGAAATGTCCACATTAAATGCATTGGTAGCGTCAGAGATTCAAATGCCCTTTAAACAATGTAATTCCCGAATGTCCTTTCGTAGAGTTTAAGTGCCTTTTCGCAAAGTGTTTTGGCTCGTAAGTTCTTTTCGCAGCAATTTGGCTTCGTAAAGTCTTTTTCGCAAAGGACTTCTCCCGGATCTTCTATTCAAAAGGAAATTTCAACTATTCAATGTAACATGGTTCTTTTCGAGTAGTTCATTACAACTCAATCAATTGACGAACTTTGACCTTTTCGAAAAGTACTTTTTACTTTGCGATTTGAACTTTTAACTTGATTTCTTCTTTGCGAATGGATCCTTCTTCTTCTTCAGGTCTTTTCTTGCTCTTTTAGGACCTTTTTAGCCATTGCTGAGGCTATTTCTTCACTCCCTCTTTGAGCTTGACATGAGTTGTCAGCTTTTTGATCATTTTAGGATGCTTTTCGGACTTGGACCTGTCTAATTGGTTAGCTGTAAAATGCACACTAAAGCACTTATTTAGTCTTCTCAAGGGTCTTTCAAAGCTCATGTTTAGGGGTGAAAAATGGTATTTTTCACTACTTAACACTCGCTGCCACTCTTTCGGTCCCTCAGAAAATCCAATCGTGCCTCTTAGACCCTTGGCTACTCGGCCACATCCCTCGACCTTGGTCACTCGGATCGCACCTCCGAATCCACCTCCTTATCAAAATTTCACCAGGATCTGGGTCCAATCATTCAAGGTGCGGAGACTGAGCCTTCATGAACTTCCATCCGGACCTTCCACTCCGCCAAACCCACAGTGAACTCTATCGCTATTTCTTTCATTAGACTTTGAACCCGACTATGAAGACCATGTTCTCCAAATCGCAGCCCAAATCGCGGCATGGGTAGATAGCCTTTCTCAAAGCACTTCAAGTCAAGGACACGAGACGACGAGTGAACATCAGTCGGAGGTAGAAAAGAGTCAATAGGAGGAATCCGACAAGCAGGAGGCATTGATTTCTACATTCCTCGAAGAAGAAGACTACACGTATTACCTCCCACTATGGAGCGGCATAGCCCCAGTACGTATTCCTTCAAATTTTATCCCGTTCACTCTAGCAAGCTCATCCAACACAAGCCACAACATGGCCGAAGATTTAGCAACCGACCTGCCCAGTCCTTAAATCAGGAACCACCTATCCATCGCCACCATTTCCTCGATAGAAGGAACCTACGAAAAGGATAGCGAGAGAGGAAATTGACTTGCCTCCCCCGCCTCACATCATTCCTTCACCGTCGATTCTGGCACCTCACCCACTTTACCCAACCACAAACAAGATGCATCGACCAGGAAAAGAGCACGCACTCTAGCCAGGCCAAGAATATGACCTCCTACAACATCTTCAGAAGATCCCAACACAAATATCAATACTTGAGCTTATCAAGAAATCGCCTGACCACCATCGGCTATGAATGAAGATGCTGAAAGTGATGTATATAGATGAGGACGCCACTTTTGATGAGCTGCACCAGATCACTTCCGTCATGGCCCAACCACCAACACTTACCTTCACAGATGCAGATATGCCGAAAGAATCCCTGCGAGGGACCTCAGCTGTCATATACCTAACAGTTATAATCAGAGGGTTTTCGATCCCTCATGCGCTAGTTGACACAGGGGCAAGACTCAATATTTTCCCTATAACAAAGCTCAAGATTCTCGAGTACACGGAGCAAGGCATAAGGCCCTCGTCGCTATCCCTTATCACATATGATGGCTCCCGGTGCTTTGTCAAGGGAACCATTATGCCACAAGTTCACCTCGGGCCGTTAACAAAAGATGTCACCTTCCACATCTCCGACTCATCTAGTACCTATAATTTAATTCTAGGAAGAAAATGGCTGAAATCCATGAAAGTTGTAGCGTCTACATACCATTAGTGTGTTAAGTTCCCTCATGAAGACTCCATTATCAGGATATACGCTGATGCGCCTCTTCAGGTGATAAACACCGACTACATAGAAAGTATTATGAAAACTCACGACTTTGTCTTGTCCACCGGCCGCATCAGAAAGGTACGACCACCTGATGACACGACAATGGCAAAAATCACTCATCCTAACTCGTCCCCGCCATACCATTCGAGATTAACAAGAAGAGAAACCGACCCTGACCTTACCCGGCTCTATGACATAAATCCAACCGCAACAAAAGGATGGGACCTCATGTATCAACTGGGATACGTCCGTCACACTGGGCTCGACAAGAATAAGTAAGGGCAGATAGGGCCTGTCGTCCCTAAGAAGGTTAAAAAATATACATGATTGGGCTACCAATCATACAACAAGCAAGTCGACCTCCTGCCAGCCTCACCTAAATGGTCACTATATGACCATTTCATTTACGAAACCACTAAGAAGGCCGATGTGCTGAAGAAAAGAAGGGACTCCTTTCCCAAAACACAAGAGACGAAAATCGAGCAGATAATTAGAGCCTTCACCGACCTGACTAATTTAAATCAAGACGACAACATCAATAAGATGCTTGAAGGCATCGGGCCATTGTTCGACATTGAGGAATCCTCAGAAGAAGGAAGGAAAGAACCTCCACAACTTGAACCATTGGTAGAAGAGTGGGAATCAACTGATGAAGAAGACTCTCACATCGCATCTATAGGTATTAAAACAGGACGGGAATCATATACTCCCCAACCTCAATCACCAACATAGGACGATTCACCGTCAATATTAAGTGGGGAGGAAGATTATTGGGCGAGCTTCTCCACCATAGAACTTGAAGATTTCTTGAGAGCTGATCGCTTAGAATGGTTCGAAAAAGACAATCATTCTTGAGAAAAGACTTTAAATCTCGACGATGATTTCAATTATCAGCACGTGCTCGATAATTGGCGATGCCCACGTCGATGCCCTTACCTGAAGCAACCTTACTGTGGCATGTGCCGCGCTATGATGCTATGATGTCAAAGGCTATCATGGACGAAATCTGGAAAACCGTTAGCATAGAAGATTCTCACATCGCCTTTATAGAAGTCGAAGAAGAACTAGAGCTTGACGCTCCCCAATCTCTGGATGCACCACAACTTCAAATATTCTAGAACTCACTGAAAGAAGAATGGCAACCACCCTCCAGCGATGATGAAGACTACTGCATCTCTCACCCATACTAGCCTCGCTGTCGGGCATGCATACTCATCATAGCATACTACGAGGTACAAAGCTGAGAGCTCACTAGTCCAGGAGAACGTCAATTGAACTCACCCGAGGAACAACCACAACAACAAGAGCATCTCCAGTCCTATTTTGAAGATGAGAGTTTAGACGACTACTACCTCCAAGATCTCTTCGAAGATGAAACAGTTTGCATAGTAGAAGAAGAAGGCACATCAGCCAGACCGTCACCATCATCACTCATCAGGAGGATCACACCAGACGAGGACTACAAAAGAAAGTGCCAAATTCAAAATGAGTTCACGTCATCCGCAGACTTGCAATGATGGCTTCATCAGCCGTCCCGCTTCCCTAATTAGAAGAAGCAATCCCATCGGTTCCTCTTTAGGCAACCGACCCTGTACCATACCTATTATCGAAAACAAAAAAATAAAAAATCTTAAAACCCTTAAAAATTTAAAAATAGAAAATCCAAAAAAATTAGAAAAGTGCTGAAAAGAGAGGGAACCCTTCATCCTAGACCCATTCAGTGAGACTCTTCCCTATGGCTACGAGTAGCGGTCACGCCAACAAAATCAAGGAATAAATAACCGACATGATCACACACAGATGTCATCCTACTCTCAACATCAAGGAGCCCCACCTCAACTTCGTTCAAAATGACCCTACCACCTCTCCCTCACGAAGACGCAGAGCATCCCGACGAAGTGACAAGCCCATAATCATGCCTGACGAGATACTCCACGACTTTGAGAGGATAATGAATAGTCTCGACTTACACCTCACTAAGGATGTCACGGTCATAAATTGCATCGATGAAGGGTTACCACCCACAAAACTAACCTCCCATTATAGCCATTTTACAGTATATGAGCTTATAGATGATGAAGAAGGAGCACCAGCCGCTGGGGAGCCACATGATTTCCAATGGGTCATCAAACGCTTCGACGAGCAAACTTAAGCTGTCGCAGAACCTACCAAAGAAATCAATTTCGGCACCGATGAGAAGCCTAAGAAGCTGCTAATCAGCGCGACACTTAGCCCCAATGAAGGACAACAGATCATCCAAGTCCTACAGGATCACCTCAGCTCTTTCGCATGGTCATACAAAGATATGCCTGGTTTGGACTTGAGCCTAGTGGAATATCGTTTGGTCCTAAAACCCGATACAAAGCCCGTTAAGCAGAAACTCTGAAGAATGTACCCGCAGACAACGCTACAAGTCGAGGAAGTCAACAAACTACACAAAGCCAAGTTCATACGAGTCCTCCTCTACCCCAAGTGGGTTGCAAACATAGTACCTGTCGCCAAGAAAGATGACATAGTAAGAGTATGTATCGACTTCCGGAACCTCAACCGAGCATGCCGGAAAGATGACTTCCCTTTACCATACATCGACACTCTGGTCGAAAATACCGTCGGGCATGAGATGTTATCCTGTATGGATGGCTTCTCCGGATACAGTCAGATCAAATTAGCGGAGTCCGACCAAGAGAAGACTACCTTCACTATGTCATGGGGAACCTACTGCTATGTCGTCATGCCTTTCGGGCTCAAGAATGCAGGAGCCACCTATCAGCACACCATGACGACTATCTTTCATGACATGATGCACAAGTGCGTGGAAGCCTATATCGAAGACATACTAGTGAAATCTCAGACACGAGCAGGACATGCTAAAGCACTACTACTGGTACTAAAAAGATTTGAGAAATATCAGCTATAGATGAATCCAAAGAAATGCGTATTTAGAGTGACCTTCAAAAAATTGCTAGGATTCATAGTAAGCGAGGAATCAAGGTCGACCCGATAAAGGTCAAAGCCATTCTCGAGATGCCACCTCTCGACGACATCAAAGAACTACGAGGCTTGATAGGAAGACTATAATTCATCAAGAGATTTATCTCCCAGCACTCAGACAGATGTGACCCTTTCTACAAACTACTTAAAGGAGGAGCCGAGTACATATGGGATGACCAGTGTCAACAAGCCTTCGACAACATCAAGAAGCACCTCTCAACCTGTCAATATTATGGCTACCAGTTCCTGGAAGACCCCTGATCCTCTACGTATCAGCAAATGATAAGGCTATGGGAGTAATTCTTGGACAATATAATGAAGACGATAAGAGAGAGAAGGCTATCTATTACCTCAGCAGAACGATGGTTGAGTACGAACATAAATACACGCTAATGGAGAAGACATGCCTTACACTAGTGTGGGCCTCAACGAAACTACGACACTACTTCGGAGCACACAAGATAATGGTACTAGCACGCACCCCTCTGAAGTATATATTTGAGAACCCGCTACATCTGGAAAGATTGCCCGTTGGCATATGCTCTTACAAGAGTTTGACATCGCTTATGTCACGCAGAAGTCCATCAAAGGACAGGCGATTGCCGATTACCTCTCTAACCTTCCACTCCCAGGCAACGAGCCCGCACACGCAAACTTTCCTTGTGAAGACCTACTCTTGATTCACAATGAAGAGCCTGACAAGACTTCATGGACCCTCTACTTCGACGACACTCTCAATTACAAAGGGAAAGGCATTAGGATAGTCCTCCTGAGCCTAGAAGGAGTTGTCATACTGATTCAGCTCGACTTCTTGATCACCAATAACATTGTAGAATATGAAGCCTTCATTGTCGGACTACGAGCAACACTACAACTGGGTGTCAAGTAGTTGAAGACAATCGGCAACTCTAAACTTGTGATATCGCAAGTCATCGGGGAATGGAAGACCAAAGAAAAAAGACTGATGACATACTTAGAAATAACTCAGTTTTTTATAAAGAAATTCGAGAGAATCTCTTTCACGCATATCCCAAGACTAGAGAATGAGCTTGCAGATTCTCTCATTATACTAGCCTCAGTCATACAAATACTAGTCGAACAAAGTACCAAGTTCTTCTTCATTGAAAAGTTAACAACGTCAACACACGAAGTCGACTGGCAAGTGAAACTAGAACTGCCAATAGGATCAAAACCTGTCAAGAATGAAGGGCAACCTACCCCGAGAGACTCTACAAAGAAAGAAGTCGATGTCGTGACCTTCAGATTCGAGAAATCACCAATTGACAACAGACAACCATGGTACTTCAACATATAGAACTTCCTGAAGCATCGCCATGTCCCTCCTTACGCTACGAAGATTAAATAAAAGACCATAAGGAACCGATGCGCAAGGTTCTGCATCCTGGGCAAGACACTATACAAAGAAGCCTTCACCAAAGGAGTATTGCTACGGTTTGTCACTGTGACTGATGGACAGTATATCATCTGAGAAGCACACGCTAGTGCCTGCGATGCCCATGCTGGCAGACAGAGACTCCCAAATCAGATCATACGGCAGGGCTACTACTGACCGATGATGACAAGGGATTGCCTCCTCTATGTCTAATGCTGCAAACAATGCCAAGAACACGCCGGGTTCATCAAAGCCCCATCAGTTGCATTGAATCCCATAACCTCACCATGGCCATTCTCGATGTAGGCCTCCGATATCATCAGACCCTTCACGGACATAGTCGGGAATCCTCACAAGCATGCGTTCATACTCAGCACAATTGAATACTACACCAAATGGGAAGAAGCCAAGTCATATGTTAGAATCACCGCCTCGACGCTCATAAAGTTTGTTATTTGGAATATCATCACCCTATTTGGAGTACCTAGGATGTTCATCACCGATAATGGCCAGCAATTCATCACAGAGAAGACAGAGATTATGCAAGAAATTCGACATCGACCTACATCACTCGTCGCCATTCTATCCCCAAGGAAATGGACAAGCAGGGGCTACGAATAAAAAAACCTAGATTTTAAAATGAATAATGGAGAAAAGCAATGGAGTCGACTGGCCTGAACGACTATCAGAAGCACTCTGGGCTTATAGAACTTCTATTTGCACAACTACTGTCCAAACTCCTTACCTCCTCACATATGGGATGGAAGCAGTCCTACGCTACAAAATACAAGTACCATCCCTATGTATCCAACTCGATGATGAGCTATCTTTAGATGAAAGGAGAATTGCTTTGCTCGCTGAGCTAGAACAACTCGATGAGATGCGTCTAAGGGTAAGTCCATCATGCTCAAACATACCAGAGGAGAGTGGCCAAGGCCTAGATAAGAAAGTCCTCGAGTGAACTTTCAAAATTGGAGAGTTAGTTTTAAAGAAAATTATGCCTTCCAAATACACCCATCCAAAGGAAAAACTGAAATCGAACGGGGAGGGCCCATATGTTATAGCAGCCACATACCTAGGGAATGCATACAAGCTGGTGAACTAGGGTGGGGAAGAACTCCCTAGCTCTTGGAATGCCATGTACCTCAGGAATACTACCTTCAGATACTTATATCTATCACTCCCGTAGTCATCATGACTCATTCATTGGTCGTACACCTTCATTTCCTAGGATATCCTTGAAGGCTTCCGACTCACTGCTCATCTTCTCATTCAAGCGATTTGATCAAAAGGACTAGGGGAATACCTGACCTCTTCCAAAAGTATAAGTAACACCTGATTCTCACCCATTTCTCTCGCCATTAGAGGAGATGTTAGAGCACAGAAAAATAAAGATGTTAGGCTCAATCAAAGCTCACCATTCTTGCGTCAGTAGGTTGCTTTCGAAGAAAGATATATATACACATACATAACTGAGAGAGAGCAATGCGACAAGTGAATAAGTGAATGAGCTCAAGGAAGCATAAGCAGATCGTGAGGATGTTCCTAGTAACCTCATTAGGAAAGTATAAGCAAGCCGCGAGGGCATCTCTAGTGTCCCGATACTACTAGATATAGTCGTAAGGTGGCGGGAGGAGGAAAAACTCTTGCTAACCATAGAATGTGAGATTTTGATGGTGCCGAAGCATGACTAAGAGCTCAATCATGGCATTGCATACCACCTAAGAAAAAAGTTGTTACCTATCCCTTTTACAAATCGTCAGATAGAAACTATTCCCTCATGTTAATGAGCCTTACCCCCTCTTTCACCCTTAATTTAATATTCGGGTAATGAGTCGAAACCCTCCTAAGACATCCCCAGAAAGGAAACTGAAAACTCGTGAATGATGATTGATGCAATCACTTACTATCTACCGCACCCCCCTTAATAATGACTATGGGATAAGATAATCACTGCCGAAGGTAGAACCCCAATATACAGCCGCTATGACTAGACAGACCTCCCCCGGTTCGATGACAGTATTATTGGTGTGGAATTTTTTTGGGTTCCTCTCAATTCCTGTTAAGACAGTGGCTTCCAACTATGTCCTGGCGGACTCTAGCGATACGGTGTTTGGAATAATTAAGGTAAAAATAAATAATAAAAGAGATTTCCTAGAAAGTTTCTAATTTATTGCGATCGCTAGCTACAGATATTTATCGACACTGCAACAAGTCAATGATCACACTTAGGAGCGGGTATGGGTTGCTTTTATACTGAATCGTTTACCTGCGAACGTCAGTAGCATTCTATTTCTTTTGGTTAGATAGTTTGATTTCCTTTTATTTCCCTTTATAGTTATACTTCTGGTCAGTTTAGATCTCCTTTGGTTATATTGGGAATTTGGTTTTATAGGTTTGTTCCGATCAGGTTAGGAGTCCAGTTAAGGTTGATTTTCCAATTCTATTAGAAGTTTAATTAATGTTAGTTTCCTGATGCTACTAGAAGTCCAATTAGTTTCAGCCTCCTACTGGTTCAAGGAGTGTATGTATAATAGTTCTGGTGAGATTTTAATTCATTCAGGTATATCAGGTGTACTAGAATTCTGATTGAATAAGGTATAACACTTCTATTAAAATTCTCATTGAAGCAATTATAGCAGTCCTGTTAGAATTATGACTGAAATAAAAGACTAATTTTGCTAAAACTCTGATTTAAGTAAAGGAATTAATGCTAATAACATCTAATTAAGACAAATAAACTAATATTTACCAAATCTGATTAAGATAAATAAACTAATTTTGTAAAAATCTCTAATTGAAGCAATGAATTGACTATGCTAAAGAATCTAATTGAAGCAACAAGTTTAATCCCATTTAATTGTAATTGAAGCAAGGAATTAATTGATTAAATTCAGATCTAAAGAGATTAATCTGTCATACGAAGATTTAAGACACATAATTAATTAAGCATGTTGAAATAAACCTACTAATCAATCGTACTAAAAGTATAAAACTAAAGCAATTAATCAATTCTAAAATTCCTAAAAAAAAAGGGGGGTTTGGGCCTGCAATTCTAAGGAGGATTGGCCTCGTTCCCGAGTACCCTCCGTAAGTTCCCTTGGGCAAATCAGTATTGGTGCGCTCTTTTTTTGGGTTCCTCTCGGCTCCAATTCTGTCGAGGTGGACTCTAGCGATGCGGTATTTGGAATGATAAAAATAAATAAAAAGGGGGGATTTTCTAGGAAGGTTCCTAGTTTGATTGTGATCGCCAGTTATAGATATTTAACGACGCTGCAATATGTCAGTGATCACGCTATGAAGCGGGTGTGGGTTACTTCTATACTGAATCGTCCGCCTGCAAACGCCAGTAGCAATGTTTCTCTTTAGCTTAGTTAGTTTAATTTTTCTCTTATTTTCCTTTATAATTATAATTCCGGTCAGTTTAGATTTCCCAATTCTATTATTATTATGCTCTGGTTATGTGGGCTTATTAAGGTGAGTTAGTTTAGTATTCTGATGCTATCAAGAGTCCAGTGAGCATCAAGATTCTAGTATTGCTAAAAGTCCAATCAGTTTCAGTATCCTACTGGTACTAGGAGTGCATATGTATCAGTCCCAATAATGTTCTAATTAAATCAATCATGCCAATTGCACTGGGATTCTAACTAAAACAAGTAAACGAATTGTACTACAATTCTACTCAAAGCAATTGTAATAATTCTCTCGTAATTCTAATTGAAATAAAAAGACTAATTTTTCTACGATTCTAATTAAAGCAATAGATTTAATTTTCTATTCAAATATCAACGGAAATAAAAAGACTGATTTTTCTACAATTCTAATTATCGCAAGAATTAATTGTGGAAACTATAACTAATCATGCAAAAACTGAACTTCCTAAAATTCTGATTTGAAACAATTAATTAACTAAACTAAGGGAGAAATAAATTTGATTTAAACCTTCTAACAATTATATCAAGGCCTAATTGATGCGAATAATCAATTATATCTAGTTACTAACTAATCAAGGCAACTAGTTACTCCTAAAATTCTAAAAAAAAAAAAAAGGGTTTGGGCCCGTTATGCAAAGGAGGATTGGCCTCGTTCCCGAGTACCCTCTGTAAGCTCCCTTGGGCAAATCGGATGGCTAAAATTTAAAGAGAAAAAAATTTAATTTTTAGTTATGAAGTAATATTTTTAGATTTTCAAATTGTTTTCAGGATTATGGGGATGAATTAAATTAAGAGAATAAAATTAAATAACTAAACTAATGATTGGAAGCGGTAAAAGTATTAACTTAAAATTAAGATCTAAAATTCTAGGACTGAATTCGGGTCTGAAATCAGAAAATCAGGCCGTATGATTAAGGGCTGTTTCTGAACTCGGAGAGTTAGAACCAGAGATTAATGATAGGACTATAAATTATGATTTTACAGTAGAATTTGGTCTTAGGGGTCGGTGTATCGGACTATTAAATTAAGGACCGGCTCTAGAAGCAGAAAACTAGAACCATATATAGAGAATTTCGGTCCGAAAAGGGTGCTACGGTCTAAGACTGAAAATAAAATTAACACTAAATTTAAGAACTAGAAGCTACGGCCGGGAACTAAAAATTAAATTCCTACCTAGGGTTGAGGCTGCGGAGAAGGATCATCGAAAGCTCAAAGTTTTTTTTCTGAATCTCGAAATCATGACTAGGTTGCCCTATAGGTTCGTTCTCAGAGCCCTCTGGTTTCAAAACTTGTTGTTTATCTCCTAAAATTTGCAGCCTCCCCCT
The DNA here is from genome assembly GCA_021018995.1 of Chloranthus sessilifolius. Taxonomy (NCBI): domain Eukaryota; kingdom Viridiplantae; phylum Streptophyta; class Magnoliopsida; order Chloranthales; family Chloranthaceae; genus Chloranthus; species Chloranthus sessilifolius. The sequence continues at coordinate 31,777,144 of CM037598.1, forward strand.
TCTCTCTTCGAGAAAAAAATCTTTTATAGGTTTTCCTTCAATTACGCACCTGTTTTCGAGCATTTAATTGAATTGCGAGCCTGGATTTCGGTGCTTAATCGCTTTGAGTCGGTCACCGACTCAGTGAGCGACCTGCTGACTTGCTCAGCGAGTGTGCTCGAGGAAGCAAGAGTGAGATGAGTGCCAACTACTAATGCTAATGGAAGCTTCTTTCTTGCTCCTGCAACTCTTGAACTAGAGGAAGGCTAGAGTCCCGCTCGTTGTAGTGATCTTTTTCAGTCCCTAGTGCTAGCTAATCCAGCTTGGCCAGGGATCTGAGATTAGATAGAAGGAATTCTCAGTCCCCTATGATAAAGAAATAGAGGAAGCAAACCGGCAAACAGCCTTATAGGAGTACCAACTATAGTAGTCAGTCTACTGGGTCTACCTTTTGCGTCCCTAGTGAGGTTGGTTCATCGGCTGAGTCAATCCAATTTAGAATCTTATTTTCTAGTGAGTTATAGAGCATTTAGTAGATAAACTACTAGCATGAGTAGTTAGACTACCCATACTAAGTTTACGCTGTTCGTGATAGTGATGTTCTAGTTAGACCCATTCCAGAACCAATGAAAGAGAAAAACCCCACTAGCAGGTAAACTTGTGCTTTAGCCCCTAGCAATAGATCTAGTGAGACAGGATTTTCCTTGCATATGTTCCCCCTGAAGTGAGGCCCCACCGAATCATCTGCTTAGTCCTCTTTCTCTTTCTTGTGCTATCCAGAAGAGTGAGACATAAGTCTAAAGTTCTCCCACTAGTCATATGCACTATCTGACTTGTCCTTGGTACATCTTATATAAAGCAGTTCTGTAGCCTTACAAGCTGCTTGAATGGGTAGCAGACTTTCTATCTACGCCGAGTTTTGATGCCCGACTCAAAGCCTCCTACTCTTCCCCTTCTGGGAAGACACCCTCTACCGCCTAGTCTGCTTGCCTTTGCTTCCTAAAGTGAGATGGACAGACCGAGACCGTTGTTGGTTGACTCAGCTTGATATCTTTTCGATGGTTTGCTCTTGTTTGGAACGGTATTGAAGTTTGGTTCCAGAGCCGGTTACGGGCAGCCCCGGGGCAACCGAAGGAGGGTGGCCTTGGACTTAACGGTCCTAAGGAATGGTGCAGGGGGGAAGGATGAAAATCCAACCACACGGATTAGTCACTCGTTCTCTTCTCAGTCTGCTCCACTGACAGGCTAGCTTCTGGGCTATGCTTCCCTCATCTGCGGGCGGATTTCCCATCTCTCTATACCGGCTCTCTTTTCTAGTCTTGCCGTTGCCTGATTCGGTTGCTACTGTACTTCCCCATTGTCATCAGGTTCAGTAAAGAGAAATCGCAGGATAAATCGTGGGGAGATTCATGAAGCTAACGATCGATATAAGCTCAAACAATGGTGGTGTAGTTGCTTTCCTATGCCCTCCCCTCCTTGGAGGAAGTGTGGCAGCAAGATTGACCGATTCCTGAGAGTCATGAACGAGCTCCTACCGGCTGGCTAACTGGAGACAACTTTTTCTCAAATAAAAACTAGCCGATTGAATAACTTACGCCCGTAATGGATAGAAATAGAATTGGCTAACTCCACTCGTGGCTACTTTTTTTTGAAAGAAAACCAGTTTGGTTGTTCAAGTGAGTAGCTAATTAACCACTATTGAATAGCAGGAAATTTACTTTAAAAAAGGGAAAAAACTCATTAGTCCATCCTTACCATGACCTTGTCTCCCTGACCTTCTAAGTAAGGGGACCGGTTAGCAAATCGCCTGGCATTGAGTAAAGAACTTTAGGAAGGAACTCTTTTCTCCGATCTCAAAACATAAAGAGGACTATTTTGATCTTGGCTATTTTCTTAGCGACTCTTCCTGGCTCTAAGTTGAATCCGAAAGCCCCTCTGTATTCCAATTGCAAAATTGACGCTGGTCTTAAGCCAGCGTTGAGTGCCTCCTGGCTAAAGGATGACTGTAGCTTTCTTTACATTCTCGTAAGCACAACCACACTATTCCCATTCCTCAAGCTCGCCAGCATACCGCTTAAATAGTTAAAAATGATTCGTTGAGCATCTTTGTAAAGAAAAAGCGCTTGATCAACTTCTCTTCTGGTAGAGGGGCCCCACAGACAGCGACAAAGAGGCCTTCAAATGCACAACAATTTCAAATAAAATAATGTCTATATCCTCATGATGCCACCAGTAGAAAGAGAAAGAACCTCATCGGGCATTTGCCCGGTATCCGCACTTGGTCTTGTCTTAGTCTTTATTAAATACACCGCTTGGCCACTCTTCACCTTCACTCACGAAAGCCAACAACATTGAGATAACCCATTCCTCTAATCATGAAATGAAAGGGCTTCACCTGCCTAAATCGGAAGAAGGAGTTTTCGAGAAAAGGCCCATGTATAAAGAGTAGCTCCTTTCTCTCCACAAGCGAAGGGCTGCCGATAGGCTAAGCCCAAGCGCTTTGCCTTAGCTTTCACTGGGAAGAAGAGATGGGAGGGTGCTTTGCGCAACGATCCACTAGCTGATACAGACAAAGAGAATAGATCTGCTCAACTTCCTTCCCAACCGGATAGATTCGGCGACATCGGATCCCGGTCAAACATCCATTCAGGCACCCCAACCCCCTATCTAGTCTGGCCGAGCACCCATTTCACCCAAGCTTCGAAGGAAGGAATACCAGCAGGAAGAGGGGAGCTATCAATTGAATGCCTACCTTCCTAGTCCTTGATAGGAGATGCGTAGGATTTCATGCATGTTGGGACAAGCATCAGAGCATAGGTCGATCAAGAGAACTAGTTGGGGGCAGGCAGTGAGAAGGAAGTAGAAGCGTTCACCCCATTATTAGTAGAGTTCTTTCTCTCATAACCCTTTCGAGCTTCGTAGTTTGCTGCTTTCGAGCAGCCCCTTTTTGTTGCAAATGCAACTACGGGAGAAAGGCAGGGTTAACTGCTATTGATTCCTTTGCCCCTACTGAAGAAGCTCCCGCGTACGCTGGATTATCTATAGATCTAGGGTAAAATGCAACCTTTTCATCGATTTCTCAATGAGAGATTGAGAAACGGGTGGTCGCTTGACACTGGATCTCTATCTTTACAAGGTGCTGGCTTTGGATCCCCATCATATGGATCTAGAACATATTCTTCAAACCTAGCTTCGACTCTTGAACAGGAAGGCTTTAAGCCTTCCCTCGAGCGAAGGGACACCTTTTCCTCAACAATGGGTGGTGCTATTCCATTTGGTACTTTGGCTAGGTCAACTACCATAGTTCCTGCTTTTCCTGGTAGTGATGAAAGAGCTCTCCCCGCCACTGATGCTTTCACTCGATCAACGTGTTCACTAGCTTTCTCTATCACTTGAACCCTTGTCTAGAACATTTTCTCGATGATGGTCTATCCGACGTATAGGTCCGTACGGGAGATCGTACTTACTAACGATGGGCAAGCACACTCTCATTCCCGTTCTATATGATGGTCCACCAAGGGCACCACATTTGTTTCATTTATGGTCCTAGCTTGTGTAGCCCGTGCGGAGTAAGCCTACACTGGGCGCACTCTCGGTTTCATGAGTGTTCATCTTTGGTTTGGGGCTTAACATCTTCTAATGATTGTTCTATGGTTGGTGTCATGCTTCTGTCCGACCTATGAGATAAGATTTGCTTCTTCTATGGGCCGGTATCACGCTTTTAGGAGCCCCTCACTCCATGAAGAAGGTTCATCTGAGAAAGATGCACTTTATAGGGCTCTGTGGGCATAGCTTGATGGTCACATAGTTACGGATGGCGTTTGTGTAGTAGTCGGTCACACGGATTCTGTCTCGCAAATGGATCGCGGGGCTACCACTTATGTCTCTTATGCTTGCGGAGTTTTGGTTCCTCAACCACAAGGTAATGGCTCTATGACCACTAGAAGGTATGCTGTTGGGTGCACAGGATACAGCTATGGCTATGAAACTGGATCCCCGGAATGGGTCCCAGGTCTTAGGCTTAGGCACTAGATTCGGAACCACACAAAGAGAACTTCTATACCGTTTATACGTATTACAACTAGTCTGAATGGCATGGTTCTCTGTGCCATCTGAACTGCAGTGGGTGGGGAATGGATAGCTGGTTCTTTCGAATAGGAGCCCAAGAAGCGTTATCCCTTCCGTTGCTAAGCGATGGAGCTCGGCTGCTCAGCAGTAGAGACAACCTTCTTGTTGTTAGCTTTCTTAGCTTTCCATGCACGGATGAGTTCAGCTGTCGAGAGAATCCTGCTTTCCTTCTCCAGAAAGACAGAGTGGTGGGAATACCTACTCCAAGAGAATAGAGTACTAACACACTTCTTCCTCTACAGTAGAGAACACAGACTCGGTTACATGGTCACACCATACTCTACTACAGAGATGGTTACCACGCTTACCATATCGTCTACTGTTGGGAAAATGCCTTGCATTCAAAAAGGGGTTTAAATTCACTCAATTCAAGGCAGATCACACACACAGACCGATAAGTATTTAGGGCCTATTGTAGCAAGTTTTAAAAGAGTAAGGGAATGTCCACAGGGAGGTGAGTTCAAAATATGGTAAATCTCCAGATCTGAAAAGAGATCTGACACCCTACCTAATACTAGGTTAGTAAAAGAAAGGGGAGAGGTTTTAAAGGGTTGTCACTTAAACTAAACTATAAATAAAATGCAGAATTAACTGGGATCGAGTCCAGAGTTCAGATCTTATAATTGGAAGGGATTAAAAATAGAAAATGGAGAAGAACAGCTTGGAGTTTGGACTTACTGGAATTGGATTGAGTTGATTGTGTTATAGGGGATTCAAAGCACACCAATCCCTCAGTTGGCTACAAGCACAACTGTAGAGTAGAAGAATCTACTATAAACCAAGGGATTTGACTGATCTTAAGGCTATGATCTGTCCACTTAAATGGTCATTGACCATCCTATAGACTGCATCCGACCCAAAGGGTTAAGGTGGAAGAATCCAAGTGAAACCGGAGATTGAACTGATCTTAAGGCTATGGTCTGTACACTTTAATGGTCACAGACCATCTTATAGATTTCCTCCAACTCAAAGGTTTCAATAAGAGCATTAAAACCACTACATATGCTGCAATTATCAGGTCACAGACACAGGCAATTGCAGGGATATCAGATCTAGGGAGATCAAATGGTATCCAAGAGGTCTCCTAGTCAAGTGGGTGAGCTGATCAGCAAACTCCTCTACACAAATCCGATTGAGCGCCAAATGAAACCAAGGGAACTATAGATCTAAATAAAATAATAAAATCAACATTTACATTACATAAAACTCACTCTATAATGAAATGCTCTCAGATCTGTAGTCTGTGTAGCAATTGACCCACAAATAGACTCTCAACCTTACCCAATTACAGATCAGACCTCACCCCTTGCTGCTCCGAGGGAGTTAGCCAACCATAGTTGAGCTAAAGGAGGGAAAACAAAATTTTTTTACAAGCCCTAATCTCCAGATTTCGATCCCCCCAATTACAATTGGGGATCTCATTATATAGCTTTTCCCTCTCGTTTCTCCCGCCAATATTCCTTTCTAGAAGGTCCTCAGAGTTCGTTAGAGTTTTGTCAGAGCACGTGGGGTTGGTTAGGGTTTCCTAGGGCATCTTCAGGATCATTGTGTCGGTCACTAAAGTGCCTTGAGTTGCGTGCAGCAGGTCACCAAGTTACAGCGAGTGAACAGCCTATTTTCTGAGAAGTTCTTCACACGATTTTGATAGGTTGGGAAAGCTTTTCGATAGGTTCAGCTCTGCATGCCAGCATTTCGATAGGATTGCTCTCACTCCTGTCGAAATGTTCAAGTACCTTCCGATAGGTCTGAGCACCAGCTTCTCCATCTCGATAGGTTTTGGCAACCATACGATAGGTTCCCTTTACACCTCAAGTAGGCTTTCGATAGGATGATTTCTTTCTTTCTTTCAGCTGCTCGATAGGTTCTTGGATCCTATCGAACTTCTTAATCCTCACGAATTCCTCCATTTTTAGCCCTCAGCTCCTATCGAAGCCTTCAGATAACCTCTCGATAGGATATTTCTGCTTGCTTTCACTTCCTTAACTCTGCCTTGCTATTGCCACACGCCCCAAGTGGCCAATGGTGTGCAACCCTCTTATGTGCCATTGCTGGGTCTGCACTCTGCTGAGAGATGGACTTCTTTGCGCAATATTTTTGAGTGGTTTTCTGCACTATTCCTGTCTTTTATTGCTATCTATAAAATAGACTCAACCGGTGTTTATTAGTGTGCTCACAGGTCCATCAAAGGTCAGGTTAAGGGGTGAAAACTGGCATTTTTCACTACTTAACACACCCCCAAACCTAAGCTTTGCTAGTCCATGAGCAAAGGAAAAACAAAGAAAATTAAAATGCCACTTTTGTACGGATCACAGATGCATTTAGCATATGCATCAAGCCTTTTAAACCCCTAGGTGATCCCTAGTGGAGGAGTGAAGTCTCCTGAGGGTTTCCAGTGAAGGTACCCACACACTTCTCCAATAAAATCAGTTAATACTTATGCAGCATGCTAAAATAGAGTTTAAGTAATTAAAATAAGTTCCACACCATGTACCTTCAATTTTAAAAGATTTTCAGCATAAAAATCACCAGTTCAAAACATGAAATTCTGATGTAATTCCTTCATCATCAATCAGTTCATGTCAAGGCCTTTCTCCTAAAAATTTATGCAGAGCTCACCATTCACTTAAGAATTCTGTTTTGATACTACCCCCATCAAATTGGATTTCATACTCAAGTCTCACCAGGGCTGTTCACTCATAATAAAAATAAAAGGGTGCATCATTTCACACAGCTCAAGGGCAATTACAGCCCTCAAATAGGACTGCAAGCATGAGCATAGGCATTGCTTTAATTTATGAACTTTTCTAATTCTTTGCACCATAAATCAAATAAATCCTCATCTCCCCATGACAACTCAATCAATTTCAGATCAGTAAGGTCTTTTTATTGGGTTGTAATGTGGCTTATGGGTGAAATTTACAAAAGAATAAAGGGGTAAAAAGGATTCAAATTGAGAAATCAGCAAAGGTAAGGAGGTGATTTGCCACTCAGCCTTCTCCATCTCAGCACAATTTCATCTGCTTCTTGAATTTTCATATTTAAAGTGATCAATTTCTAATCTTCTTTTTCAAAATATCAAATGAGATGACTTCTCTTTCTCATTCTTTTTGTTTGATTATATATATATATATATTGTATTTTTCTCCATTTCTCTTTTTATGGGCAGGAATGCCACAATACCATCAAATGTGTTTCCTTCTTTTTCAACCAATCATCAAACCTTGCTCCTCTAACCTCACTTATAATTTTCCTAATTTCTCAGATTGAGGGTGAACTGAAACAGGTCAAAAGGTTTTGGGTTCAAATTTTCTGGTTTTTATTAATGAAAACTGAGGTTTTTAAGGCTCAAATGGTGTGTATCAAGGGCATTTCAAAGGTGGGACATTTTAAGCTCAAACTGTCTCAGGGATGGCCTTACTTCATGTCCTCAATGTCAAGAATGTTGTCAAGTTGTTTCAACATGAATTTGCCTAACTTCTAGTGATCGAAACAAGACCCAATCAGTCCTTAGAGCAGAAAAATTGCCAAGACACTCTTCAAAAAAAAAATTCAGGCCCAAATCTCACTGGCTATGGCCTTCCATCAAATTTTCTGGGGTGTATCCTCACAGTCTTTTCTCATTTCAGGTTTACTACACATCAAATTTTTTTCAAAAATTGTTGACATTTGCTTCATGAAAACTGTTAGACTATAGCTTATTTCAGTTTTAAAAAGTTTTTAATTTCCTCTTTTCCAAAAAATCAGGTGGGAACTCACGTTTTTTCTTTCAACAGAGCTACACTAGCATTAACTCGTTTCATTGGCACACCTGCCACACCCCCAAACCTAAACTAAATAGTGTCCTCACTGTGGGGAGCATGGTAGTACATAGAAAGGGAAAATGCAAAAAGAAATGACTATTTAATCAGCAAAAAAAAAAAATGTACAAAGGGTAAGATAGAAAAACTAAACTACATTTATTTACACGCATCATCAGGCCAATCATATAAATCGTGCAGATTTTTCAAATCATCCCTTGATAAAGGAGTTTTGCTTTGTGGTTGGGACTTGCTGGTGGACTGCTTGGGGGCCTCCCCAGACTAGGCAGCAGATTTCGTACTTTTTTTTGCAGAGGAAACAAGAGGAATGGACAAATCATCTGAATCAGAATCAGATGGGAAGAGGGTAGTAGGATTGAGTCCAAGGGCTGCAGCAGTCTGTCTTCTTTCTTCCTTGGAGAGTAGAGTGGAGGAGGTGTCATGTGGGGACTTGGTGGGGGCTACCTCCTCAGATTGGGTAGAAGGCAGCTTCCCTTTTTTACGAGTAGAAGCAAGGGATGCATTTCTCGTTGCAGTGACCTTCCTCTTGGTATAAGTCCTCTTAGGTTTTGGAGGGGTAGGTTGTACAGGAGGGGGAACTTGGGACAGAGGAGGGGGAACAACTACAGGTGTAGTAGGAGTAGGTTGAGGGGGGACATCTACAGGTTGTGGAGGAGTAGGCTGAGTGGAAGAAGGTGGACAAGGTTGGGTGGAGGTAGGATTGTCCGGAGGGGCTAAAGCAAGAGGAGCTGGTTGATAAGGTTGAGAAGTCATCAAGGCAATCCTTCTTTCCGGCATGTCATTTTTTTTCGTAGCATAGAGTTGAGTGGTCTCAGCGAGTTCCTGAGTGGCCTTAATGACGTCCCTGGCATTGGCTAATTGTTTCTGAAGATTGACAGCATTCTTCCTTTCAAACTCGGCAATACAAGTCTGAGCCTCAGCAATGAGTTTGGTCGACTGATAACGAGCAAGGATTTCCTTCCATCCTTCAAAAATATCATGCAGCTGGATCCTCTGCATCAATTTCAGGAGAGCAATCCTTTCCTCATTAGAGACCTCCAGGGAAACGTGGAGGGCTGCCATACCACTCAGGACATCTCTACGGATGAAGGGATGGTTCCTCATTGCATACAATAGAGTGAGGTAAGGGGGAATATAGATGTGGGACCTGGAGATAATGGGCAAGGAAGGGGGTGGAGTGGAAGAAGAGGAGGGGATGGAGGAAACCAAATCCTGACAATGCTCTGTTTGGGTGGAGGCCTCTTTGAATACAGGAGGGGCAAGAGTGGGTGAATGGGTGATGGGTGACGCAGCAGCTGCAATAGCTACTACTGTTGGGGAGAAAGGAGTAAGGGATGGTGAGGAAGGAGGTATGGGAAAAGGTGGAGCTGCTACCTCCACAGACTGGGTAGCTGCTGTGGAAGGTGAAGCAATGGGGGAAGACGGAGGAGATAAATGGAGAGGTGGAGGAACCGGAGAGAGTGGAGAAGTGTGAGAGGGTTGGGGGGTGCTGGAGAGGGTGGATTGAATGTGGACTGAATGGATTGAAGGCAGGAGCTCATGAGGGCTTGGTTGTCGGTATTGATTGTCAATTGAGTTTGAATGGACTGTAAGAGAGAGAGAATTTGGGTGAAATTGTCAGGCATGGTGGGGGTAGAGGGGACAAGTGTTTGGATGGGATGGAAAGGAAAAGAGGGTGCATGGTTAAAATGAGGGGGAGTGGGGTGTACTCATGAGCAACATCCTCCATAATTGAAATCATGAGGGCAGTGAACCCAGTGGTGGTGAACTGGTCCACACTTTGTGTATGCAGAAGGGGTTGAGGAGGGGAGCAATCAGAAATGGGTTGGTTAATGGGTGTAAAAGACATGGTAGGGGTGGTCTCTGAGAATGTAGGAGGTGCAAGGACTTCAGGTTGGAAGACCTGAGTGGGGGGTGAAAGTAAAACAGGTCCAGAGGTGGGTGGAAAGAGGTCTGTTGGAAAAGGGACATATACAAAGGGAAAAAGCAACGTGGGTGGAGGTGTGGGTAATGGACAGGTAGGGTAGGTGAAGGGATGGATGGTGGTATCGCAGCAGGAAGATTTGCTGCCATGGCAGTGGCCACCTCCTCAGCCTCCTCCATTCCAGCTGACTTACTCTTCTTAATTAAGGTGAGGCTCGTGAACCATTCCCGTTTCCCATATACTTTTGTGGTCAGCTTCTCCATTGGCTCATTTCTCTTGACCACATACTTTCCAACCTTGAGCAAGCATGTAATGAGCCTGCTAAAAGGCAGTCCACCTCCTTTAGCAAATGCCTGCATTTTCAGTACTTTGTCATTGATGTCCACCATTGTCTCAAAAATCAACCGAGGTGCACTCAAAAATTGCCCTTGTGAACAGTAGTACAAGGCATCTACAATTGGGGGCCTTCTCTCTTGCAGGTGTCCAGTGACATAAGCATTTTTTCTTAGAATGGTATCAATGAATTTGAGACTGGATTGGAGATCTCTTCTCATCAGGGATTCATCAGATCCCACAATTCCATTAGTGAGCTCTTTAGCCATTTCTTTGAATGTAACCCATTTGGGTGCTCCCTTAGATCTATTGGAGTTAAATTTGTATGGAACTCCCAAAGCCATCCCAATATCCTCGCTATTCATTGTGATTTGTCAATCATTAATTAAAATTTCCAGCACAACCTCTTTCCCAGGCACCGCCTTCCTTTTCAAATTCTAGTACCATAATTAAACCAGCCTAGGGTACTCATTCACCTTCAAGGGCGTAAGTAGGGGTAGCAAACCTTTCTTCTTCAAATATTTCAGTGTCCCCTGGCACTCCCCAATGTTGGCAAAGTATGCCAGATTAAAGTCTGTCTCAGGGGCAAGACTCAAATTATCCACAAACTCATTAGGGGTGGTTAACACAGCTGGAAGCTCTACTGTAGGTGGTCTATCAAGGGTGGGCAAAGGGGCTTCCACAGCTAGAGCAGCCCTCTCTAAGGGTGTTTCTACCTCTGGCTCTTAAATTTTGATAGCTTTTACTTTCTTGGCCTTAGGAGCCTTCTTAGGCATTTCCTCAGAGATCTTCCTCTTCACAGGTGGTTTGGTAGCTGGCTTTGATTTCTTAGAGGATTTGGGGGTAGAAGCGGCTAGTCTCCGAAGTAGGTTTGCTAGGGTTTCCTCAGGCTCAGCCATTTTACTCTTAGGGATTGCTCACTCACCAACTTGTAATGAAATTTAGAGGTTAATAATTAGAACAACAATAGATTGGCGGGGGGAAGGCAACTTTCCCCAAAACTCCTAGGGTTTTACAGATATCGCAATGCACAGTTCCAATTTCTCCAAAATCAGGTGTAAAATGCTCCTCTATGCAAGCTCAATGTACTTATGAAATGGCAGGCTGAATAACTGAAGGTTCTGTGAGGATTTAGTGGAGAAGGAGGGAGGCAAAAGATGGGGAAAAGAGCTAGGGTTTTGCAAAAGGTATCGAATGGGGCAGAAATGACCTATCGCTAGGTATATAAAGGGTTAAATACGATTTCGATAGGACGAAATGGACAGTTTCGATAGGTTAATGTATCCTATCGAAAGCTTAGCAGGCAAAGCTTTCAAAAGGTATGATTCGATAGGATCCCGATAGGTGGAACCATCCTTCCGTTAAGTTTAAATGGTACGTGATTCATCTTTTCGATAGGTTCCCGATAGGTATCCAGAACCTATCGAAATCTTCGTTTTGACCATTTTAACCAATCGAGAAGTTGGTTTCACTTGTCGAAAAGCCTCAATGCCTATCGAAATCATCAAATATCCTGTCAAAATAACCATGTGACCTAACATAGGGTGAACTCTCAGCCTTAGCACTCAGCAGGTTTTGTTGCTGTTCTGCCCTACGATTTTTTTCCCTTGTGGGCAAGCTCCCATTATCTCAGGACATCTGGCAATATTGAAATGATGGCCTAGTATTTATCCTAGCATTTTTATTGCAAAAGAACATTAATCAAAACACAAAGTAAACACCTAAAACTAAAGAAAAATATGGTACAAATGATACATACTGAACTCAGGGGCTAGCTTGGAGGATTTGGAATGTCAACAGTCTCCTCCGGCTCATCAAACTTGTCACCTTTTATGGATCTTTTCTGCAGCAGATGTCCATCCCCTGAGTGCGGTTTTGCCTTTGTAGACTAACCATTGCCCTGTAGCAGCAGATGTGAGTTTTCAGGCACAACCTCTTCTACTAAATCAATGAAAAGTAGGCCTCGTCTAGAGGGGGTTGATGGGCTGTGTTGAACACATTCAGCTTTACTTTTATGTTTCCAAAGGAGACTTTCATGACTCTTGACCTACATTGAATGTAGGCATTAGCCGTGGCCAAAAAGGGCCTGCCTAAAATCACTGGTATGGAAGAAACAAATCTGCTTGGCTCCATGTCTAACACCAAAAAGTCAGTAGGGTAAAAGAACTTGTCAACTCTCTCCAGGACATCTTCAATGACCCCCACGGGCTTGCTTTTGGATCTGTCAGCCAGTTGCAAGGCCACATGTGTGGGCTTCAACTCTCCTAAGCTCAGGTTCTCATATACTGTATATGGCAGTAAATTCACACTGGCTCCCAGATCCAATAAGGCTTTCTCAATTTTATGATCCCCAATGATGCAGGGGCTAGTGGGGACTCGAGGGTCGTGAGTTTTGTGGGGGTTGCAGTAGACAAAATTTTCTTTACCTTTTCTGCTGAAAAGATCTTCTTGGATAAATGTATCCTAGACTGTCTTTTATGGGTGCATAGCTCCTTTAGAAACTTGGCATAGGCTAGAATTTGCTTGATTGCATCAAGTAAAGGCAAGTTGATCTTCACTTGCTGACAAGTTTCCATCATTTCCTCTATTTTACCTTGCCCTTTGTTGAAAAGGGAAGGTGGTTGCAATGCCTTGGGAAATGGTAAATGTGGGACTACTCCTTTATTTGCAGCCTTACTCAACTGGTCATCTTTCTTTTTGAATTTTTTATTTTCTTGAGAATCCTCATTCTCTTTCTTATTCATATTGGGTTGTCCCTCGTTGTCCACCATTGGTGGCTCTTGTTGTGTCCTTTCGACAATCACTTTTTTTTCTTTTTCCAAATCTCTGACAGGCTCATAGCCCACTTGATTATCCACCAGCCTTCCACTCCACAATGTAGTAACAGATTTAGCTTCCTCATAGGTGGAGGAATCGTTACCCACTACAAACTGCCTCCTTGGGTTATCCAATGGTTGGCTAGGCAGCCTCCCTTCCTCTCTCTTAGTCAAAGCATTAGACAGTTGACCAAGATGGTCTTCTATCTTTTTAATGTTTTAGCTGGGAGAGTGCACAGTTTGAGATAAGGGACCCAAATTATGCAATAAGGCCAAAACTTGTTCCTTGAAAGAAGTTATTCTCACAGATAGAGGGGGTGCAGGTTGCTGCATAGGCTGGGCCACAGGCTGGGTCATGGGCTGCTGGTAATGAGGCTTGGGAACATAACTTTGGTGGTAGGGTTGAGCATTTTTGTAGGGCATGGGCTGCTGTGGTTACTGCTGGTTTGTGTAGGCATCTTGTCTCCACCTCAAGTTGGGGTGGTTTCTCCATTGGTACCCAGCAGCAGGCTGTTGCTCATAGGACTGGGTGACAGCTACATGCTCTAAAACAAAATATGGAAATTGGACAGCTGAGGGGCATTCCTCAAGGGAGAGAGTGGGGGATTGGCATATAGCACATGCCTCCTCCACTCTAGCAGCCATGGGTGACTGCATTGTTCCCATGAGCTTATCAAATCTCAATACCAAACTGTCCACTTTCTTCTCCAAATCACTATGCACATTTACCTCATACATCTTCCCTCTGGTAGTATTCTCCTTCACCATTCTAGGAGGATCTAAATCCCTCTCCCTTTGCATGGAGTTTTCACTAATGATATCAAACAACTCCCAAGCCTCCTCAGCAGTCTTATGGAGGTAAGTACCACCATAAGAGGCATCAACCATATCCTTGCTTTTGGAGTCAATCCCTTAATAGAAACTTTGGACAAGTTGCCATTCAGGGATTTGATGATGGGGACATTTCTTCAGGAGTTCTTTGAATCTCTCCCAAGTTTGGTGAAAATCTTCAGTTGGATCTTGAGCAAATGAGATAATGCCCTTCCTCAACTGGCTTGTCTTGGACATGAGGAAAAATTTGACCAAAAATTGACATTGAAAATCACTCCAGGACTGAATACTGTTGGGGGGAAGCATGGATAACCAGGTCCTGGCTCTATCCTTCAATAAAAAAGGAAAGAGTCTCATCCTGGTTGCCTCCTCCCCCAAACCTGTGATATTGAAAGTGGTGCACAGTCCTAAGAATTTATCAATGTGCTTGTATGGATCCTCTTTGGTCAGGTCATGGAATAAGGGTAGCATCTGGATTATGGAAGACTTAATTTCATAATTTCCTTGAGTAGCAGGGAATTGAATGCAGAAGGGGGAATTGTAAACCCCTGGTGCATTAAATTCCTTTAAAGTTCTAGGCTGTTGCTCACCCATTTCGGCAGATTCAGCTGCAACAAATGTGGGTGAAATTTGTCTAGATTTGAGAATTCTTTCAACCTCTAGATTTAATGGAACAATCTGAGGGTTTAGAGTTCTCCTTTCAAACATACACCACTCATAATCTTACTGCAGAGCAAATCTTCAAAGATAATAATCTGGAACAAAAACAAATGACTAATGAATCTAAAACAAAATTAACAGATCTGATAAATTAACAGGGGTAGAGGGAAGAAAACTCGAGGGCAGCCTCTATCACAATGTTCTTTCTTAGCAGCAGCTCCAGATCTGATGAAATGACAAAAAGTACTAGAAAACAATAAGACTTACAAACACAGTTAGAGAAACATCAAACAAACTATCACAAATCTATGATCTAAACTAAAACAAACTTAGATCTACCAATTTAAAAGCACACCTCCCCGGCAGTGGCGCCAAAAACTTGTTGGGAAAATGCCTTGCATTCAAAAAGGGGTTTAAATTCACTCAATTCAAGGCAAATCACACACATAGACCTGCAGGTATTCAGGGCCTATTGTAGCAAGTTTTAAAAGAGTAAGTAAGAAAATGTCTACAGGGAGGTGAGTTCAAAATATGGTAAATCTCTAGATCTGAAAAGAGATCTAGCACCCTACCTAATACTAGGTTAGTAAAAGAAAGGAGATAGGTTTTAAAGGGTTGTCACTTAAACTAAACAACAAATAAAATGCAGAATTAATTGGGATCGAGTCCAGAGTTCAGATCTTATAATTGGAAGGGATTAAAAATAGAAAATGGAGAAGAACAACTTGGAGTTTGAACTTACTGCAATTGGGTTGAGCTGATCGTGTTATAGGGGATTCAAAGCACACCAATCCCTCAGCTGGCTACAAGCACAGCTGCAGAGTAGAAGAATCTACTATAAACCAAGGGATTTGACTGATCTTAAGGCTATGATCTGTCCACTTAAATGGTCACAGACCATCCTATAGACTTCACCCGACCCAAAGGTTTAAGGTGGAAGAATCCAAGTGAAACAAGAGATTGAAGTGAGCTTAAGGCTATGGTCTCTCCACTTTAATGGTCACAGACCATCCCATAGATTTCCTCCAACTCAAAGGTTTCAATCAGAGCATTAAAACTACTACAGATGCTGCAATTACCAGGTCACAGACACAGGCAATGGTAGGGATATCAGATTTAGGGAGATCAAATGGTATCCAAGAGGTCTACTAGTTAAGTGGGTGAGCTGATCAGCCAACTCCTCTACACAAATCCGATTGAGCACCAAATGAAACCAAGGGAACTATATATCTAAATAAAATAATAAAATCAATATTTACATTACATAAAACTCACTCTACAATGAAACGCTATAAAATCTATAGTCTGTGTAGCAATTGACCCACAAATAACACTCTCAATCTTACCCAATCTCCAGATTTCGATCCCCCCAATTACAATTGGGGATCTCATTATATAGCTTTTACCTCTCATTTCTCCCGCCAATATTTCCTTCTAGAAGGTCCTCATAGTTCGTTAGAGTTCTGTCAGAGCACGTGGGGTTGGTTAGGGTTTCCTAGGGGATCTTTAGGATCGTTGTGACAATCACCTAAGTACCTTGGGTTGCGTGCAGTAGGTCACCAAGTTGCAGCATGTGAACAACCTATTTTCTGAGAAGTTCTTCACATGATTTCGAGAGGTTGGGAAAGCTTTTCGACAAGTTCAGCTCTGCATGCCAGCATTTCGATAGGATTGCTCTCACTACTGTCGAAATATTCAAGTGCCTTCCGATAGGTCTGAGCTCCAACTTCTCCATCTCGATAGGTTCAGGCAACCATCCGATAGGTTCCCTTTACACCTCAGGTAGGCTTTTGATAGGATGATTTCTTTTTTTCTTTCAGCTGCTTGATAGGTTCTTGGATCCTATTGAACTTCTCAATCCTCACGAATTCCTTCATTTTTAGCCCTCAGCTCCTATCGAAGCCTTCAGAAAACCTCTCAATAGGATGTTTCTGCCTACTTTCACTTCCTTAACTCTGCCCTACAGTTGCCACACGCCCCAAGTGGCCAATGGTGTGCAGCCCTCTTATGTGCCGCTGCTGGGTCTGCACTGTTATGAGAGATGGACTTCTTTGCGCAACATTTTTGAGTGGTTTTCTGCGCTATTCCTGTCTTTTATTACTATCTACAAAACAGACTCAACAGGTGTTTATTAGTGTGCTCACAGGTCCATCAAAGGTTAGGTTAAGTGGTGAAAACTAGCATTTTTCACTACTTAACACACCCACAAACCTAAGCTTTGCTAGTCCCTGAGAAAAGGAAAAACAAAGAAAATTAAAATGCCACTTTCATAGGGATCACGGATGCATTTAGCATATGCATCAAGCCTATTAAACCCCCAGGTGATCCCTAGTGGAGGAGTGAAGTCTCCTGAGGGTTTTCAATGAAGGTACCCACAAACTTCTCCAATAAAATCAGTTAATACTCATGTAGCATGCTAAAATAGAGTTTAAGTAAATAAAATAAGTTCTACACCATGTACCTTCAATTTTAAAATATTTTCAGCATAAAAATCACCAGTTCAAAACATGAAATTCTGATGTAATTCCTTCATCATCAATCAGTTCATGTCAAGGCCTTTCTCCTAAAATTTTTTGCAGAGCTCACCATTCACTTAAGAATTCTGTTTTGATACTAACCCCATCAAATTGGATTTCATACCCAAGTCTCACCAGGGCTATTCACTCATAATAAAAATAGAAGGGTGCATCATTTCACATAGCTCAAGAGCAATTATAGCCCTCAAATAGGATTGCAAGCATGAGCATAGGCATTGCTTTAATTTATGAACTTTTCTAATTCTTTGCACCATAAATCAAACAAATCCTCATCTCCACATGATAACTCAATCCATTTCAGATCAGTAAGGTCTTTTTATTGGATTGTAATGTGGCTTATGGGTGAAATTTACAAAAGAATAAAGGGGTAAAAAGGATTCAAATTGAGAAATCAGTAAAGGTAAGGTGGTGATTTGCCACTCAGCCTTCTCCATCTCAGCACAATTTCATGTGCTTCTTGAAGTCTCAGATTTGAAGTGATCAGTTTCTAATCTTCTTTTTCAAAATATCAAATGAGATGACTTCTCTTTCTCATTCTTTTTGTTTGATTTTTTTTTTTTTCCTTTTTTTTCTTTTTCTATGTTTTTCTTTTTTTTTTAATTATATTTTTCTCCATTTCTCTTTTTATGGGCAGGAATGCCACAATACCAGCAAATGTGCTTCCTTCTTTTTCAACCAATCATCGAACCTTGCTCCTCTAACCTCACTTCTTATTTTTCCTGATTTCTTAGATTGAGGGTGAACTGAAACAGGTCAAAAGGTTTTGGGTTCAAATTTTCTGGTTTTCATCAAAGAAAACTGGGGTTTTTATGGCTCAAATAGTGTGTATCAAGGGCAGTTCAAAGGTGGGACATTTTAAGCTCAAACTGTCCCAGGGATGGCCTTACTTCATGTCCTCAATGTCATGAATGCTGTCAAGTTGTTTCAACTTGGATTTGCCTAACTTCTAGTGATTGAAACTAGATCCAATCAGTCCTTAGAGCAGAAAAAATTGCCAAGACACTTTTCAAGAAAATTTTTCAGGCCCAAATCTCACTGGGTATGGCCTTCCATCAAATTTTCTGGGGTGTATCCTCACAGTCTTTTCTCATTTCAGGTTTACTACACATCAAATTTTTTTTGAAAATTGCTGACATTTGCTTCATGAAGACTGTTAGACTAAAGTTTATTTTAGTTTTGAAAAGTTTTTAATTTCCTCTTTTCCAAAAAATCAGGTGGGAACTCACTTTTTTTTTTCAACATAGCTGCACTAGCATTAACTCGTTTCATTGGCACACCTGCCACACCCCCAAACCTAAACTAAACAGTGTCCTCACTGTGGGGAGCATGGTAGTACACAGAAAGGGAAAACACAAAAAGAAATGACTATTTAATCAGCAAAAAAAAAAAATGTACAAAGGGCAAAACAGAAAAACTAAACTACATTTATTTACACACATCATCAAGCCAATCTATAAATCATGCAGATTTTTCAAATCGTCCTTTGATAAAGGAGTTTTGCTTTGTGGTTGGGACTTGGTGGACTGCTTGGGGGCGTCCTTAGACTGGGCAGAAGATTTCATACTTTTCTTTGTAGAGACATCAAGAGGAATGGACCAATCATCTGAATCAGAATCAGATGGGAAGAGGGCAGTAAGATTGAGTCCAAGGGTAGCAGCAGTCTATCTTCTTTCTTCCTTGGAGAGTAGAGTGGAGGAGGTGTCATGTGGGGACCTGGTGGGGGCTACCTCCTCAGACTGGGTAGCAGGCAGCTTCCCTTTTTTACGAGTAGAAGCAGGGGACACATTTCTCATTGCAGTGACCTTCCTCTTTGTATAAGTCCTCTAAGGTTTTGGAGGGGTAGGTTGTACAGGAGGAGGAAGTTGGGACGGAGGAGGGGGAACAGCTACAGGTGGGGTAGGAGTAGGTTGAGGGGGGACATCTACAAGTTATGGAGGAGTAGGCTGAGTGGAAGAAGGTGGACAAGGTTGGGTGGAGGTAGGATTGTCCGGAGGGGCTGAAGCAAGAGGAGCTGGTTGGTAAGGTTGAGAAGTCATCAAGGCAATCCTTCTCTCCAGCATGTCAATTTTTTTTGTAGCATAGAGTTGAGTGGTCTCAGCGAGTTCCTGAGTGGCCTTAATGACATCCCTGGCATTGGCTAATTATTTCTGAAGATTGTCAGCATTCTTCTTTTCAAACTCGACAATACGAGTCTGAGCCTCAACAATGAGTTTGGCCGACTGATAACGAGTGAGGATTTCCTTCCATCCTTCAGAAATATCATGCAGCTGGATTCTCTGTGCCAATTCTAGGAGAGCAATCCTTTCCTCATAAGAGACCTCCAGGGAAACGCGGAGGGCTGCCATACCACTCAGGAGATCTCTATGGATGAAGGGGTTGTCCCTCATTGCATACAACAGAGTGAGGTAAGGGGGAATGTAGATGTGGGACTTGGGGATAATGGGCAAGTAAGGGGGTGGAGTGGAAGAAGAGGAGGGGTGGAGGAAACCAAATCCTGACAAAGCTCTGTTTGGGTGGAGGCCTTTTTGAATACAGGAGGGGCAAGAGTGGGTGAATGGGTGATGGGTGACGCAACAGCTGCAGTAGCTACTACTGCTGGGGAGGAAGGAGGTATGGGAAAAGGTGGAGCTGCTACCTCCACAGACTGGGTAGTTGTTGTGGAAGGTGAAGCAATGGGGGAAGACAGAGGAGATAAATGGAGAGGTGAAGGAACCAGGGAGAGTGAAGTGTGAGAGGGTTGGGGTGCTGGAGAGGGTGGATTGAGTGTGGGCTGAATGGATTGAAGGCAGGAGCTCATGAGGGCTTGGTTGTCGGTATTGATTGGCAATTGAGTTTGAATGGACAGTAAGAGGGAGAGAATTTGGGTGAAAGTGCCAGGCATGGTGGGGGTAGAGGGGACAGGTGTTTGGATGGGATGGAAAGGAGAAGAGGGTGCATGGTTAAAATGAGGGGGAGTGGGGTGTGGGGAGTTAGGAAGTGGGGTGTATTCATGAGCAACATCCTCCACAATTGAAGTCATGAGGGCAGTGAACCCAGTGGTGGTGAACTGGTCCACACTCTGTGTATGAAGAAGGGAGGGGAGAAATCGGAAATGGGTTGGTTAATGAGTGTAAAAGACATGGTAGGGGTGGTCTCTGAGAATGTAGGAGGTGCAAGGACTTCAGGTTGGAAGACCTGAGTGGGAGGTGAAAGTAAAACAGGTCCAGAGGTGGGTGGAAAGTGGTTTGTTGGAAGAGGGACAGATACAAAGGGAAAAAGCAACGTGGGTGGAGGTGTGGGTAATGGGACAGGTAGGGTAGGTGAAGGGATGGATGGTGGTATTGCAGCAGGAAGATTTGCTGCTATGGTAGTGGCCACCTCCTCAGCCTCCTCCATTCCAGCTAACTTACTCTTCTTAATTAAGGTGAGGCTCGTGGACCATTCCCGTTTCCCATACACTTTTGTGGTCAACTTATCCATTGGCTCATTGCTCTTGACTAGCAAATGCCTATCTTTTCAACACTTTGTCATTGATGTCCACCATTGTCTCAAAAATAAATTTAGGTGCACTCAAAAATTGCCCTTGTGAACAGTGGTACAAGGCATCTACAATTGGGGGCCTTCTCTCCTGCAGGTGTCCAGTGACATAAGCATTTTTCCTTAAAATGGTATCAATGAATCTGAGACTGGGTTGGAGATCTCTTCTCATCAGGGATTCACCAGATCCCATAATTCCATTAGTGAGCTCCTTTACCATTTCTTTGAATGTAACCCATTTGGGTGCTCCCTCAGATCTATTAGAGTTAAATTTGTGTGGAACTCCCAAAACCATCCTAATATCCTCGCTATTCATTGTGATTTGCCAATCATCAATCAAAATCTCTAGCTCAGCCTCTTTCCCAGGCACCACCTTCTTTTTCAAATTCTGGTACCACAATTTAACCAGGCTAGGGTACACATTCTCCTTCAAGGGCGTAAGTAGGGGTAGCAAACCTTTCTTCTTCAAATATTCCAGTGTTCCCTGGCACTCCCCAATGTTGGCAAAGTATGCCAGATCAAAGTCTGTCTCAGGGACAAGACTCAAATTATCGACAAACTCATTAGGGGTGGTTAACACAGCTGGAAGCTCTACTGTAGGTGGTCTGTCAAGGGTGGGCAAAGGGGCTTCCGCAGTTGGAGCAGCCCTCTCTAAGGGTGTTTCTACCTCAGGCTGCTGAATTTCGATAGCTTTTTCTTTCTTGGCCTTAGGATCCTTCTTAAGCGTCTCCTCAGAGAGCTTCCTCTTCACAGGTGGTTTGGTAGCTGGCTTTGATTTCTTGGAGGATTTGGGGGTAGAAGCGGAGGTCTCCGAAGTAGGTTTGCTAGAATTTCCTCAGGCTCAACCATTTTACTCTCAGGGATTGCTCATTCACCAACTTGTATTAAAGTTCAGAGGTTAATAATTAGAACAATAACAAATTGGCGGTGGGAAGGCAACTTTCCCCAAAACTCCTAGGGTTTTACAGATATCGTAATGCACAGTTCCAATTTCTCCAAAATCAGGTGCAAAATGCTCCTCTACGCAAGCTCAATGTACTTACGAAATGACAAGCTGAATAACTGAAGGTTCTGTGAGGATTTAGTGGAGAAGGAGGGAGGCGAAAGATGGGGAAAAGAGCTAGGGTTTTGCAGAAGGTATCGAATGGGGCAGAAATGACCTATCGTCAAGTATATAAAGGGTTAAATACAATTTCGATAGGATGAAATGGATGATTTCGATAGGTTAATGCGTCCTATCGAAAGCTTAGCAGATAAAGCTTTCAAAAGGGAAGATTTGATAGGATCCCGATAGGTGGAACCATCCTTTCGATAGGTTTAAATGGTACATGATTCATCTTTTCAATAGGTTCCCGATAGGTATCTAGAACCTATCAAAATTTTCATTTTGCCCCTTTTAACCTATCGAGAAGTTGATTTCACCTGTCAAAAAGCCTTAGTGCCTATCGAAACCATCAAATATCCTGTCAAAATCACCATGCGACCTAACGAAGGGTGAACTCTCAGTCTCAGCACTCAGCAAGCTTTGTTGCTGTGCTACCCTACGATTTGTTTTCCTTGTGGACAAGCTCCCATTATCTCAGGACAGCTGGCAATATTGAAATGATGGCTTAGTATTTATCCTAGCATTTTTATTGTAAAAGAATATTAATCAAAACACAAAGTAAAGACCTAGAATAAAAGCAAAATATGGTACAGATGATACGTACTGAACTTAGGGGCTAGCTTGGAGGATCTGGAAGGTTAACAGTCTCCTCTGGCTCATCATACTTATCACCTTTTGTGGATCTTTTCTGCAGCAGATGTCCATCCCCTAAGTGATGCTTTGCCTTTGTAGACCAACCATTGCCCTGCAGCAGCTGATGTGGGTTTTCAGGCACAACCTCTTCTAGTATATCAATGAAAAAGCAGCCCTCGTCTAGAGGGGGTTGATGGGATTTGTTGAACACATTTAGCTTTACTTTCATGTTGCCAAAGGAGACTTCCATGACCCCTAACCTGCATTGAATGCAGGCATTAGCCATGGCCAAAAAGGGCCTGCCTAAAATCACTGGTAGGAAGAAACACATCTGCTTGGCTCCATATCTAGCACCAAAAAGTCAGCAGGGTAAAAGAACTTATCAACTCCCACCAGGACAACTTCAATGACCCCCACAGGCTTCCTTTCAGATCTGTCAGCCAGTTGCAAGGCCACATGTGTGGGCTCTAACTCTCCTAAGCCCAACTTCTCATATACTGTATATGGTAGTAAATTCACACTGGCTCTCAAATCCAATGAGGCTTTCTCAATTTTATGATCCCCAATGATGCATGGGATAATGGGGACTCCAGGGTCTTGAAGTTTTATGGGGGTTGCAATAGACAGAATTTTCTTTACCTTTTCTGCTGAAAAGACCTTCTTGGATAAATGTATCCTAGACTGTCTTTTATGAGTGCATAGCTCCTTTAGAAACTTGGCATAGGCTAGAATTTGCTTGATTGTATCAAGTAAAGACAAGTTGATCTTCACTTGCTTATAAGTTTCCATCATTTCCTCTATTTTACCTTACCCTTTGTTGAAAGGGGAAGGTGCTTGTAATGCCTTGGGAAATGGCAAATGTGGGACTACTCCCTCATTTGCAGCCTTAGTCAACTGGTCATCTTTCTTTTTAAATTTTTTACTTTCTTGAGAATCCTCATTCTCTTTCTTATTCAAACTGGGTTGTTCCTCGTTGTCCACCATTGGTGGCTCTTGTTGTGCCCTTTCGACAACCACTTCTTTTTCTTTTTCCAAATCTCTGACAGGCTCATAGCCCACTTGATTATCCACCAGCCTTCCACTCCTAAATGTAGTAATAGATTTAGCTTCCTCATAGGTGGAGGAAACTTTACCCACTGTTGGGTCATGGGCTACTGGTAATGAGGCTTGGGAACACAACTTTGGTGGTAGGGTTGAGCATTTTTGTAGGGCATGGGCTGCTGTGGCTACTGTTGCTAGTTTGGGTAGGCATCTTGTCTCCACCTCAAGTTGGGGTGGTTTCTCTATTGGTACCTGTTGAGAACTGGAAAATACCATTTTTCACCCCTTAATCTGAGCCTTGATAGACCCTTGAGAGAACTAAATAAGTGCTTTAAGTGCCTATGTTGCAGCTAACAATAAAGACAGGCTTAACCATAAAAGCAGCTTAAAAGTGCCAAAAAGATGACAATCCATGTCAGTCCAAAGAAAGGAAGTGAAGAAACAACCTCATCAGCTGTTGAAAGGTCTAAAGTAAAGAGGCAAAGACCTATAGGCGAAGCAGGGAACAATTCGAACAGAGAAATGCACTACAGAGTTCTTTTCGCAAAGAACCTGCACTTTTCGTAAAGAACCTTGAACTCTGTGAAAAGGACTAAAACTCCAGGCATAGCTTTCGAAGAGCATCTGAACTCCTCGAAGAGACGATTGAACTTTGCGAAAAGGTCCCCAAGCTTTGCGAATAGATCTCCAGAAGTTACAGTTCTTTTCGAAAAGGTCTCCAATCTGTGCGAAAAGAGCTTCAGAAGTCACAGCACTTTCCGAAAAGACCCTTAAGCTCTGCGAAAAGGTATTATGGAGATTCTATTCTTTAACAAGGGCAATTCAGTAATCTATTGCATGCGTCCCAATGCATTTTAAAACCCAAGGACATTCCGGAAGATTCTGAGCACGAACCAAAGGCATATTCCACCCCATGTGAACACCCAAAAATGAAATTACTTGGCGAGAACTTCTAGAAGCTCAAACAGATTTTTGAATTACATAACAGAATTGATGCCTCTGTTTCCTGATTGGCTGAACCAGATCAAGCATTTCTGATTGGCCAGATCTGATCCCGGTGCTCGACTCCTATTGGTTGATACAGATCTATCCAATTCTGATTGGTTGATACACATCTGAGCTGGCTTAGGGAAAACTATAAATAGACGAACCATTTGCCCAATTTGGGTATCCAGATTTTGAGTTTCATTTCTAACCCCCCATTTCCCAGCCAGACAGTTTGTTTGAAATCCCTGTAATAGCTTCACTTTGACTTGCAATTGAGAGCTGTGAGACATTTCTGTAATTCAAAAGAGAGTTGTATTCAAGACTACAAATCTGAGAGCTGTTTAAGCTGCGCTCTGTAATTGTAATGGTGGATTTTAAAAGGTTGCTGTAAACTATGCATTCTCCATTGGACTCATGTCAAGGGTTCCCTCCGATCTCCTCAGTACATTAGACTCCTTTAGATTCATTGTTTTGCATGCAATTTCCCTTGATTCATTAATCCTGTGAGAATTAGTGTTGGTAACCTAATCTCTCACGGCATTTGTAGTGATGCTTCTTGTTCTAAACTAAGGCTTTGGATTAAAGACTGTTGGATGGTTTGTGGCCATTAAAGTGGACAGACCATAGCCATAAGCTTAAACCTAATCCTTAAATTAGATTTATCACTCTTACATCTGTGCTTGTAGCCAGATGAAGCTTGGATTTAAAAGAAGTGATGATTCTCATTAGATTTCAAGGGTCAAATCAAAGTTAGATATTACTTCTCCATTCTTTGTATAAGTTTACCTCAAACGTTTTCCCAACTCAGATCTGGATCATTTAGTTTAAATCTTTACTTTTATCATTTAGTTTAAATCTTTACTTTTATCATTTAGTTAACGTGACAAATTCAACCTCCCATCTTATGTGCTTTGTAGATAGGATCAGAGGCCAGATCTGGTAGCTCAGATCTGGAGGTTTATCTTAAATTTTAAATCAATTCCTGTGACGATCTTTTACTCACTTACATTTAAAACTTGCTACAATTGGCCCCGATCTTGCGGGCTAATTCGCTTCTATCGTCTTGATATTTCTTCACTCTTTTAATATTCTAGATTCATTATAACTTAGCAGCTTGCAAACTGTTTCAAAACACAAATAAATCAAGCACACTAAGAAGCAACAACAAGTTTTTGCGCGCCGTTAGAATAGATTTTAAAATTGGTAGACCTAAGTTTTTCAATTTTGTAGATTTGATTTTCATTTTAATTTTTGCTTTAAACACTTTGCATTCCAAGTGCTTGATTAAATGTCTCTTTGATTTTGTATAGAAAACTTTATTTCTTTATGAGAAATTTTTTATTTTTCCGAGTTTTTCTTTGCCTTCTAGTTATTTGAATAAATGTTCTTTGCCACTTTTTTGTCTTTTGTCAAATTTGGGCAGGAGCCCTGGATTTTTCTTTTATTTTGTCAATATACTTGAATAAGGTATGCTGCGATTTTTGGATTTTGCGATCTGGAGCAGCCATTCAACAAGGAGCATCTGGACCAAAGCTGGAGCAGATCGCTTGAGTTTGCATCCTTCTCCTTTGCATTCATTTTCTATTTTACATTCTTGAGAACCATTCTTTGTGTTTAATGTTTGTTTTGATTATAATTTCTGCTGTCTTTTAGGGATGCTGATTTAAAAAAAAAAAAAAAAAAATCAAATACAAAATAAAAGAAAATGAAAACACAAATAGAAAATCTCTGAGTTGTTTCTCATTATTTTCAGATAGTAAATAAGGGCTCTGAGCCCAGTGATCCAAAACAAGTAAAAAAAAAATAGAAAATTATAAAACAAATATATATATATATATATATAGATATCTTAGGATAAGTTTTTCCATTTGCATCCACTTTTCCCATCTGGACTCGAGATCAGTTTTTTTTTTTTTTTTGGAATCATGTAGGATAATGAGTAGTGAATCATAGGTTGTTTTGAATATTCAATGGACCCACTGATTTTATTTTCCTTCGAGATTTCTTCATCATAAATGGGTCTCAGCTGTGTGTGAACCCTGTTTTTAATATGTGCTCCCATGCTTCATTATTTTTTTTTATTCTTACACATCATCAACAAAGGGGTTAGTCTTATGAATCTTGCTTTTCACTGTATTCCTGCTAATCATTTTTTCACTTAGATTCATAAGTATCTCAGGCTTTTGGATTTGTTTCTTTGGGCTTAGGATGTATCATTTGGCATTAGATTTTCTGTGTTAAGAATTTTAGTTTCAAATTGCTTTTAGATCGTTGATTTTTTCTTTCTTAGGTTAATGTGTCCTCGTTTTACCGATTTTAAATGCTTTTTACGTGAGTATAGTTAGTTTATAACTTTGTTTTCCTATTTTGCATTCACAATTTCTGTTTTTTTTTGTATCAACACTTTTCTTTTCTTTTTAACTTTGTATTCAGGTCCCTTACCTTGCTTTTCTGTTTCTCGTTATTAGCATTAGTTTCCTTCCATTTGCTTTGCAGTTCTTTTATTTTTCGATCATATATTCGGTTTTAGATTTTATTTTGTAGCAGATTCTAGCTTAGTTTTGTTATTTTTCTGTTTTATCAGTAATTTCCTATATTTATATAACATTTTTTTTCCCTTTCTCGCTCATATATTCGTTATTTTCTTTATTTTCTACGCACATAGTCGCAAATTTTTTCCGCTTAGTTTTCCTTTCTTCTTTTATCCGCCTCGTTTCAAAGGTTCAGAACATTGAGGACAATGTTCATCTTAGGTTTGAGGGTATGGCAGGTATGCCAATAAAATAAGTTAATGCTTGGTGCAGCTTATGATCAGCAGAATTTTTGAAAATGAAGTAATCTCACACCTGTTTTTTTTGAAAAATGAGGAAGTTAAAACTTTTTAAAATTAATTTCTAGTGTAATTCTAATACTTTCATGAAGTGAATGTCAGAAAATTTCCAAAATAAAAATTGATGTTTTAGTAAACCTAAAAAGAGAGAAAACAGTGATGATATACCTCAAGAATTTGATAGAAAACCACACCGGTGAGATTTGGGCTCTTTGAAATGTATTCTTTGGAGGTATGAATTGGCGCTTTTACGCTCTAGAGGAATGTTTTGAACCAGCTTGTTATCTCTAGAAGTTACACATATCCAAGTTCAAATAGCTTGACAGCAATCATGATATTAAAGACATGATGTAAGGCCTCCTTTTGGACAGTTTGAACTTCGAAAAGCCCAACCTTTTGAAACTGCCCTTAATATACACCAATTGAGCTTTATAAATCCAAGATTTCTTTGAAACCTCACCAACCTCATTTAGCCTAACCCTCACTCTGAGAATTCAGAAGGTAAAGGAAAGAAAGCTGAAGAAAGGTGAGTTGGGTTTGGTAAAAGAAAAGAAAATAATTGAAGGCAATGATGTATCAGAGAAGAAATGTGGTATTCGATCAATGTTGATTTGAAAAAAAGAAAAAGAAAAGGAAAAGGCATTTCATTGGAAGTTTGAAAAGAAAGAGAAAAGATGGCCACTTTGGCTCAAAAATTCAAAGAAGATGAAATTGTGTCAATTGAAGAAGGTGTGTCTATCACCTCCTTACCTTGACTTCTCAATTTTGAACTCCATTCCACCCTTTTATTCTTGATAAATTTCACCCATAAGCCACATTACAACCCAAGTTAAAGTCCTTCTTGATCAATGATGGATTGAGTGTCACATGGAGATAAGGATTTGTGTAATCTATGGTGAAAAAGTAGTAAATTCGTAATTGAAAAGCAATGCCTATGCTTCCTCGCTACATTCCTATTTGAGGACCTGTAATTGCTCTTGAGTCAGTGAAATAGTGCAACCCTCATATTTGCATGGTGAGTGAAAACCTTGGTGAGAGTTGAGTTTGAAATCAAATTATTTGGGATAACATCAAAACTGAATTTTCAAATAGAAGGCAAGCTTTTCGTTAATTTTTCTTGTAAAAACTTTTTGACACCAACTGAGTGAATGGTAAAGGAATTACAGCAGAATTTTAGTTTTGAACTGATGTTTTCTTGAAAATCTTCTTACAACCTGACTGATGCAGGTGTGAATAATCTGATTGGATGAATGTTTGCTTTAACAGAACTGCATTGATCTTAACTGATTTATTGGAGAAGTTTGTGGGTACCTTCACTGAAAACCCTCAGGAGACTTCACTCCTCCACTAGGGATCACCTAGGGGTTTAAAAGGCTTGTTGCATATGCTAAATGCAACTGTGCTCCCTACAAAAATGGCTTTTCATTCTATTTTTAAATTTTGTCTTTGCTCAGGGACTAGCAAAGCTTAGGTTTGGGGGTGTGTTGAGAACTGGAAAATACCATTTTTCACCCCTTAATCTGAGCCTTGATAGACCCTTGAGAGAACTAAATAAGTGCTTTAAGTGCCTATGTTGCAGCTAACAATAAAGACAGGCTTAACCATAAAAGCAGCTTAAAAGTGCCAAAAAGATGACAATCCATGTCAGTCCAAAGAAAGGAAGTGAAGAAACAACCTCATCACCGTTGAAAGGTCTAAAGTAAAGAGGCAAAGACCTATAGGCGACAGGAACAATTGAACAGAGAAATGCACTCTGAGTTCTTTCGAAAGAACACGCACTTTTCAGAAAGAACCTTGAACTCGTGAAAAGGACTAAAACTCTGCATAGCTTTCGAAGAGCATCTGAACTCCTCGAAGAGACGATTGAACTTTGCGAAAAGGTCCCCAAGCTTTGCGAATAGATCTCCAGAAGTTACAGTTCTTTTCGAAAAGGTCTCCAATCTGTGCGAAAAGAGCTTCAGAAGTCACAGCACTTTCCGAAAAGACCCTTAAGCTCTGCGAAAAGGTATTATGGAGATTCTATTCTTTAACAAGGGCAATTCAGTAATCTATTGCATGCGTCCCAATGCATTTTAAAACCCAAGGACATTCCGGAAGATTCTGAGCACGAACCAAAGGCATATTCCACCCCATGTGAACACCCAAAAATGAAATTACTTGGCGAGAACTTCTAGAAGCTCAAACAGATTTTTGAATTACATAACAGAATTGATGCCTCTGTTTCCTGATTGGCTGAACCAGATCAAGCATTTCTGATTGGCCAGAACAGATCTGGTTCCTGGTGCTCCCCTCCTATTGGTTGATAAAGATTTATCCAATTCTGCTTGGTTGATCCACGTCTGAGCTGGGTTAGGGAAAACTCTAAATAGGCGAACCATTTGCGCAATTTGGGTATCCAGATTTTGAGTTTCATTTCTAACCCCCCATTTCCCAGCCAGACAGCTTGTCTGTAATCCCTGTAATAGCTTCACTTTGATTTGCAATTGAGAGCTGTGAGACGTTTCTGTAATTCAAAAGAGAGTTGTATTCAAGACTACAACTGAGAGTCGCTTAAGTCAATTGCCTCGTAATTGTAATGGTGGATTTTAAAAGGTTGCTGTAAACTATGCATTCTCCATTGGACTCATGTCAAGGGTTCCCTCCGATCTCCTCAGTACATTAGACTCCTTTAGATTCATTGTTTTGCATGCAATTTCCTTGATTCATTAATCTGTGAGAATTAGTGTTGGTAACCTAATCTCTCACGGCATTTGTAGTGATGCTTCTTGTTCTAAACTAAGGCTTTGGATTAAAGGCATTGGATGGTTTGTGGCCATTAAAGTGGATGCAGACCATAGCCATAAGCTTAAACCTAATCCTTAAATTAGATTTATCACTCTTACATCCGTGCTTGTAGCCGATGAAGATTGGATCACCTCTGTTGAGTCAGCTTATTCTCATTAGATTTCAAGGGTCAAATCAAAGTTAGATATTACTTCTCCATTCTTTGTATAAGTTTACCTCAAACGTTTTCCCAACTCAGATCTGGATCATTTAGTTTAAATCTTTACTTTTATCATTTAGTTTAAATCTTTACTTTTATCATTTAGTTAACGTGACAAATTCAACCTCCCATCTTATGTGCTTTGTAGATAGGATCAGAGGCCAGATCTGGTAGCTCAGATCTGGAGGTTTATCTTAAATTTTAAATCAATTCCCTGTGGACGATCTTTTACTCACTTACATTTAAAACTTGCGCTAATTGCTTCTCTATCTGTGCTGATATTTCTTCACTCTTTTTAATATTCTAGATTCATTATAACTTAGCAGTTGCAAACCTGTTTTCAAAACACAAATAAATCAAGCACACTAAGAAGCAACAACAGTACCCAGCAGCAGGCTGTTGTCCATAGGACTGGGTGACAGCCATATGCTCTAGAACAAAATTTGGAAATTGGATAGCTGAGGGGCATTCCTCAAGGGAGTGAGTGGGGGCCTGGCATATAGCACATGCCTCCTCCACTCTAGCCATGGGTGACTGCATTGTTCCCATGAGCTTATCAAATCTCAATACCAAACTGTCCACTTTCTTCTCCAAATCACTATGCACATTTACCTCATACATCTTCCATCTGGTAGTATTCTCCTTCACCATTCTAGGAGGATCTAAATCCCTAGACAAAGTCTCCCTTTGCATGGAGTTCTCACTAATGATATCAAACAACTCCCAAGCCTCCTCAACAGTTTTGTGGAGGTAAGTACCACCACAAGAGGCATTAACCATATCCCTGCTTCTGGAGTCAATCCTTTGATAGTGACTTTGAACAAGTTGCCATTCAGGGATTTGATGATGGGGACATTTCTTCAGGAGTTCTTTGAATCTCTCTCAAGATTGGTGAAAATCCTCAGTTGGATCTTGAGCAAATGAGATAATGCCCTTCCTCAACTGGCTTGTCTTGGACATGGAGAAAAATTTGGCCAAAATTTGACATTGAAGATTACTCCAGGACTGAATACTATTGGGGGGAAGCATGGATAACTAGGTCCTGGCTCTATCCTTCAATGAAAAAGGAAAGAGTCTCATCCTGGTTGCCTCGTACCCCAAACCTATGATATTGAAAGTGGTGCATAGTCCTAAGAATTCATCAATGTGCTTATATGGATCCTCTTTGGTTAGGCCATGGAATAAGGGTATTATGGAAGACTTAATCTCATAATTTCCTTGAGCAGCAGGGAATTGAATGCAGAAGGGGGAATTGTAAACCCCTGGTGCATTAAATTCCTTTAGAGTTCTAGGTTGCTGTAGCTCACCCATTTCGGCAGATTCAGCTGCAACAGATGTGGATGAAATTTGTCTAGATTTGAGAATTCTTTCAACCTCTGGATTTAATGGAACAATCTGAGGGTTCAGAGTTCTCCTTCCAAACATGCACCACTCACAATCTTACTGCAGAGCAAACCTTCAAACACAATAATTCGGAAAAAAAACAAATGACCAATGAATCTAAAACAAAATCAACAGATCTGACAAATTAAGAGGGGTAGAGGGAAGCAAACTCGAGAGCAGCCTCTATCACAATGTTCTTCCTTAGCAGCAGCTCCAGATCTGATGAAATGACAAAAAGAAATAGAAAACAACAAGACTTACAAACACAGTTAGTGAAACATCAAACAAACTGTCACAGATCTATGACCTAAACTAAAACAAATTTAGATCTACCAATTTAAAAGCACACCTCCTCAGCAACAGTGCCAAAAACTTGTTGGGAAAATGCCTTGCATTCAAAAAGGGGTTTAAATTCACTCAATTCAAGGTAGATCACACACATAGACCTACAAGTATTCAGGGCCTATTGTAGCAAGTTTTAAAAGAGTAAGGGAATGTCCACAGGGAGGTAAGTTCAAAATATGGTAAATCTACAGATTTGAAAAGAGATCTGGCACCCTACCTAATACTAGGTTAGTAAAAGAAAGGAGAGAGATTTTAAAGGGTTGTCACTTAAACTAAACTACAAATAAAATGCAGAATTAATTGGGATCGAGTCCAGAGTTCAGTTCATACAATTGGAAGGGATTAAAAATAGAAAATGGAGAAGAACAACTTGGAGTTTGGACTTACTGCAATTGGGTTGAGCGGATCGTGTTACAGGGGATTCAAAGCGCACCAATCCCTCAGCTAGCTACAAGCACAGCTGCAAAGTAGAAGAACCTACTATAAACCAAGGGATTTGACTGATCTTAAGGCTATGATCTGTCCACTTAAATGGTCACAGACCATCCTATAGACTTCATCCGACCCAAAGGTTTAAGGTGGAAGAATCTAAGTGAAATCAGAGATTGAACTGATCTTAAGGCTATGGTTTGTTCACTTTAATGGTCACAGATCATCCTATAGATTTCCTCCAACTCAAAGGTTTCAATCAGAGCATTAAAACCACTACAGATGCTGCAATTACCAGGTCACAGACATAGGCAATTACAGGGATATCAGATCTAGGGAGATCAAATGGTATCCAAGAGGTCTACCAGTTAAGTGGGTGAGCTGATCAGCCAACTCCTCTACACAAATTTGATTGAGCACCAAATGAAACCAAGGGAACTATAGATCTAAATAAAATTATAAAATCAACATTTACATTGCATAAAACTCACTCTACAATGAAATGCTCTCAGATCTGTAGTCTGTGTAGCAATTGACCCACAAATAACACTCTCAACCTTACCCAATTACAGATCAGACCTCACCCCTTGCTGCTCCGAGGGAGTTAGCCAACCATCGTTGAGCTAAAGTAGGGAAAACCCAATTTTGTTGCAAGCCCTAATCTCCAGATTTTGATCCCCCCTAATTACAATTGGGGATCTCATTATATAGCTTTTCCCTCTCATTTCTCCCGCCAATATTTCCTTCTAGAAGGTCTTCAGAGTTCGTTAGAGTTCTGTCAGAGCACGTGGGGTTGGTTTGGGTTTCCTAGGGCATCTTCAATATTGTCGTGCCGGTCACCAAAGTGCCTCAAGTTGTGTGCAACAGGTCACCAAGTTGCAGCGTGTGAACAACCTATTTTCTGAGAAGTTCTTCACTATATTTCGATAGGTTGGGAAAGCTTTTCGATAGGTTCAACTCTGCATGCCAGCATTTCGATAGGATTGCTCTTACTCCTATTAAAATGTTAAAGTACCTTTCGATAGGTTTGAGCTCCAGCTTCTCCATCTCCATAGGTTCAAGCAACCATCCGATAGGTTCCCTTTACATCTCAGGCAAGCTTTTGATAGGATGATTTCTTTTTTTCTTTCAGCTGCTCGATAGGTTCTTGGATCCTATCGAACTTCTCAATCCTCATGAATTACTCCATTTTTAGCCCTCAGCTCCTATCGAAGCCTTAAGATAACCTCTCGATAGGATGTTTCTGCCTGCTCTCACTTCCTTAACTCTGCCCTGCAGTTGCCACATGCCCCAAGTGGCCAATGGTGTGCAGCCCTCTTATGTGCCATTGCTGGTTCTGTACTGTGCTGAGAGATGGACTTCTTTGCATAATATTTTTGAGTGGTTTTCTACACTATTCTTGTCTTTTATTGCTATCTGCAAAACAGACTCAACAGCTGTTTATTAGTGTGCTCACAGGTCCATCAAAGGTCAGGTTAAGGGGTGAAAACTGGCATTTTTCACTACTTAACATCTACTCCCAGAGACAAAGAAAGAACGTATACAAGACTCCTACTCACCAGTACGAACGGCATACCACAACTCTAACAGCTAATGTCTTAACAAAACAGAGATGAAGACATGAAGAGAGATATTCAAGCTAGTAGAATCTATCTATAGAATCAAGCTTCTTCCCTTTCATTTGATTATTCTTCCTCTGGTATTACTTATGGTGTCTTATTGACTTTTCATTAATTTATTTCACTTGATTACATACATCATTTAGTTGAAAGAGGAAAGCGACTCCTTCTTAGATCCCAATTCCAATATGGGGATTGAAGTGGTTCGAACTGGAGTCTCTTACTCTAGAATCTTCAACCTTCACATTGGCACAGATGCAACAACAACTAAAAAAAGCAACATGGAATGAAACGAATCCCTTGAGAGCTATTTCAATTCAACCAGCACACTCCTGCTCACTCATCGATTGCCTTACTAAGCCCCTGAAAAGCCAATCACTCACGGACCTTCAAATCAGTCAGGGAAAGTTGCTTTGGTGGTTCGAATCCACGTTATTTTCACATGCACAAAAGTCGCCACTTATAATTGCGTTGTATAATCGTCTTCTTTGCCGCTCTTCAAGTGACATATTAGATTGAGAAAGCACGGACGGGTGGGCTTGGTAGCAGAATATCCGTAAGGAGGGGTTGGTCGGGCCGGAAGGGCCGCTATGGGATCTAGAAAGTGCCCAAGTTAGTTGAAGTGTAAGGGCCAGTAAGTGCGATAAGGGCAGGTATGGCGATGGAGAGGGTGACCACATAACCCACTATCCCATCGTTGAATGCGAGGGGTTTTCTAAAACAAAGAGCTCTTTTGCTCCTACCTTAAGAAAGGGAGAAAGCTTCAGGGGGCAGAGCAATAAGTCGGCTGGCCTTTAGCCCATTGCAGTGAGGCGGTTAGGTTAGGTCCGGCTGGAAGGCGTCCGCGTTCAAGCTTTCTTTCGCTACCATCTAATTCGACATCTAATTGATTCGTGACACCAGCTGAAAAAGTGCTAGCATTCCTTCCAGCTAACAAAGACCTACCATACAATTACCCAGGTTCTTGGTTCTTCCTCAAACTTCTTGCTATTATCAAAGCTTATAGATATATATTACCAAGCCTTCTTAGATCTTCCGAAAGAAGATTCTAAGGTCAGAACGGGTGTGACAACTAAGGAAGATTCCGTTAACGTAACATAAGCAGATTTTCTCACTACAGAGGCGATATCCTCAGGGTTGGCCCCTGATTGATTAGCCTCCCTTTCTTTCAAAGGAATGCTTCGTCTGACTCAAGATCAATGGTAAAAGGTTCAAAGACCTCCCGCTCCACCACCCATGCTTCATTTTGTTTACCTCCATAATTGATTCGATTCTACACCATCTTATGATGAAAGAGGTCATTCTACCCTACAACTAGAAGCCTTTTTCACTATCAAGCATGGGCACTTGGGTGGGTCCAAGGGTCACTGGAGGTACGAGACCGATCAAAGGTAGGAACGATAAGTAGGTTGGGTCATTAAGTTAGCTCAAGGGAGGAGCCATCCTCTCGGGAAAGGGGCAGGAGCCCCTGGTGAAACCAGACTATATATATCGCGTAAGATCCAATCTGACTGAACTGACGAAAGAACAATGTCAGCCCGCGTGTTGATCACCCATGTGATAGATCAGACTCATTCCTTTGCTGAAAGAGTGCCTGAAAGAAGAGCTGATTAAGCCAAGAAGCTAAATAGAGAGCTGATTTGTTCTCGTCAGACATAATGTTTGAAAGAGGAGATGTGCCCTCATGAGCTCGTATCCATGTCCAGTCCCGGATTTTTGAACTCCTCCCGTCACCTATGCTAGGCTAACTAAACTAAATAGTAGTGATGAAAACGTCATAGGCAACTACCTCTCGTCCAAGTTGCTCAGTGGTGGAGCGATCGGCTGTGCACTTTAAGTAAGTGATCGAGCTTAGGTTCCTTAGGAAGCCCTATTCGATTCAATGCGGCTAGTCATCAATAAATTATGGGAGAAGGAAATCAAGATTGGATAGGTGGTTCCAAACCTGGTAGCTGCATCTGGAGCTTCGAATCTTTTATATAGATGTCTATCAAAGAAGCCTTTCTAAGTTAAGGTGAATTCTTCCTCACACGAATATGAGATGTTTGAAACGAGTGGGTCAGAATGACAAAGACTTTTGCCTAGTCCGAAGCTGTGCATGTGTGTCAGTGGCTCAAATCCGTAGGCGAAGTCATCGGTTGACAGATTGAAGGTTTCTTTTTCTCTTTCGAGTGAAGCTGACAATTGAGGTAAGGTCACTTCCTTTGCTAAAATCCTTGCTTCCAAGAAAGATGGTACAAAGGTATGGATCTTGATCTTCTTGACTGGCTTTAAACCATTCGGTATGAATTATGCTCTAAGGGATGAAAATTGGCATGACACAATCCCTGAAGAGTATGATGTGCCCGACCTTGCTTCTCTTGATTCCCCACTCGTAGAGGCAGATCAATCTCTATACCAGAGATTGCTTTTAGTTCTATCTTTTCAGAGACATGAGAGGATACTCTCTACTTACAAGAATTCTACTTAGGGAGATTTCTGTTTTATTGGTTCCCATTTGACTTAACTTACCCCGCTCAACTCAATTACTCATCATCATCAGTAGTTCTACTCCTGGCTCTTAACGATGGTGAAGTTTGCTTTCTTTCTGTGGGTACCACGACAAGTTCGATCAAAAGGTTAGAAGGCCATCTTCCTCCTTTGCTTCAGTTGACGAAATTTTATATTATAGAGTGGTATTGTGCCCCCTAGTCTCTACCTACCCACTCGGGTACGGGTACCAGGTTTCAAAGCGTATGTACCCCAAGTCTCATTCCCTAACGAATTTGTAGTCTACGCTCGGCCTCGAAGTTCAGATTTGAACTACGCCTTGTTAACCCTTCCCTTAGGCTGCCCTTCACACTCCCCCTCACCCTTACTCTGCTCCGCCGGTTCCCATCATTTCGGGGTCGCCACAGTCACACTATTAGCTATAATAAGAGCCTTGGGCACATGGGATGAACGAATAAGAACAATAATATCGGGACAGAACCATAGAATATCGAGATGACAGGACCCACTTACTCGCCTTTCTAGGCAACTAATACCTTCCCCAGAATGACTATATTCTGTCTCTCATACACTATTAAAGAGTACATCTGTACCAAACTAGGCACGTAAGAAGGTATATGAACTTATGAACTACAAAATCGTACTTCCGTACTACTGTACCAACCACCTTGACTTTTATTATGAATCTCCTGCTCACTTAGAATATCGAGGAATCTCTATTTAGCTTGTTAAACGGCTGAAGAGCTACTACGGTGGGGGAATCGGACTCATCCATGGTTAGTCAACATAATTGCATAGGCCTAGAAGCCCAGGTAGCTCGGCATGGGAGGAAAGGAATATCTTTGAACTAATGGTCGGCCGCTTACTCAATAATGCTAAGTTAAGCCCCTGGATTGACTAGTTTGATCTCTCCTAGCAGACGAAAGCCGCAACAACAATAATTAGCAATCAGCATCTTCCCTATATGGTATGGACAGAGCCAGCTCTATTCCTGTAATCCAATACCGCTCCGTGGGGTAAGTACCTAACTAAGCCAGTATGGCATTTATCTACCAATCTATCAAGCAAGGAAAGATCAGAACCCAACTACGGTAACTAGCTAATCAATACCTAATCAATGGGATCTATTTCCTGAGGTAAGTAGCTAACTGAATCTGGATGCTAGGTTGGGTAGAGAGATAGATCTTAGGGTAAGGCTGGTTGCTTAACTTCCCTTACTGTGTTGTTAGTTCTTTAAGGGAGTCTAGTTTGCCCTCGCTAGTATGAGTTTGCTTTCTTTCCTGAATAAGTCTAAGCAATGGTAGCTAGTGAAGAGCGTATGATAGATAGGGATACGGAAGGACAAGGCCCTGGGCTTCCCTCTCATGTCCTACGGGGAGAAAGCGCTCTCCCCATGTTAGCTTAGCGATTAGGATCAAGTTCAAGCAAGGAATCCTATACATCCCTCAGGCTCGTTTAAATAAATTATGGAAGTAGTAAGTATGACATTCTGATGTAAAGCATTTGATAGTCCATCCTTTTCTTCCCTTTTGATTTGACGTACCATTCCTCCTTCCTCTCTCCTTACCGATATTGCAGATTCATAAGTAGCGAGACTTAGCCTAATTGCTAGTACTCTTTCCCCACCCCCGAAGAAGAACTATTTGTGATAGCTAAACTCACTGAACCCCTGAAGGTGATCCATTTTAAACAATTGCTAAATGGGAACCATTCAAATATTTTGTTTAGCTGGCCGACCTAATCAACCCCGTCATAGGTGAGCCTCTATAAGGAGGTTCGGTTCCTTAGGTCTTTGTACAAGCCAATAGATGGAGTGCAGGTGGTCATGCTTAACTTACCTCAAAGACCTTTTCACCATATAGATTGAGGCTAAGGCCTCTTGGCAAAAGCCTAGTCTTTTTACATGCCTGTTAAGTGGTGAAAAATGCCACTTTTCACCATTTAACCTGACCATTGATAGACCAGTGAGCACACTAATAAGCCTCTGTTGAGTGCATTTCTGCAGACAGTAATAAAAGATGACACTAATGCAGAAAAGGACTCAAGAATGCCTAAAAAGGGACCATCTCTCAGCACAGGACAAACCCAGCAACAGCACATCAGAGGGTAGCACATCACTGGATCCTTGGGGCACGTGGCTACAGCATGGCAAGGCAAAGGAAGGGAAAACAGGCTGTTAACATCCTATTGAGAGGTCACCTGAAAACTTCGATAAGAGCTGAAAGTAAAGAAAGGAGGAATTCGTGTAGTTGAAAAGGTTTCGATAGGATCTGAAGGCAGAAGAAAGATGGATTCGTGTGGATTGAGGGGTTCGATAGGATCCAAGAACCTATCGAACAATTGAAAGAAAGGAAGAAACCATCCTATCAAAAACCTGTCTGAGGTATAAAGGGAACCTATCGAATGGTTTTTGGAACCTATCGAGATGAAGACGCTGGAACAGAACCTACCAAAGGGTGCATGAGCCTTTCGATAGGAGTGAGAGCAACCCTATCGAAATGATGTCATGTAGAACGGAACCTATCGAAATGGTCCTCCAACCTGTTGAAAAGCCCCTCCAACCTGTCGAATGCTCCAGGCCAAGGGCTGAGAATGCTGAAGCTCTAAGAGAAGGACATCCTATCGAAACCTATCGAAGAGATCTGAGAACCTAGCAAAAGGATAAAAAAGCTCTATTTGAACCTGTCAAAAGCTTCCTGAACCTGTCGAAATCGTGTGCAAAACTTCTCAGGAATACAACTATGCACACGCTGTGACTTGGTGACCTACTGCATGCAACTCGAGACACTTAGTGACCGGCACGATGATTCTAGAAGATGCCCTAACCGACCCACGTGCTCTAACAGAACCCTAACAAACTCTGAGGACCTTCTAGAAGGGATTTTTGGTGGGAAAAATAGAGTAGAAAGCTATATATAGAGACCCCCAATTACAATTGGGGGAGATCGAGATTTGAGCCAAATTCTGGAGATTAGAGCTTGCAGAGAAATTCTATTTTCCCCCCTTTAGCCCAACAATGGTTGGCTAATTCCCTTAGAATAGCGAGGAGAGAGGTTAGATCTCTAATTGGGTAAGGTTAAGAGTGCTATTATAGGTTTTTAGCTGCACAGACTACAGATTTGAGGGTATTTACATTGTAGAGTGATTTTGATTGCAATGTAAATGCTATTTTAATGCTTTAATTAGATCTAAATTTCCTTTGGTTTCATTTGCTGATCGATCGGATTTGTGTAGAGGAGTCTGTAGATCAGCTCACCCACTTAACTGGTAGGCCTCTTGGATACCATCCGATCTCTTTGGATCTGATATTCCTGCAATTCCCTGAGTCTGTGACCTTAGAATTGCAACATCTATAGTGGTTTTAATTATTCTAATTGATGCTTTAGCTTTGGAGGAGATCCCTAGGATGGTCTGTGACCATTAAAGTGGACAGATCATAACCTTAAGATTAGTCCAAGCTCAGGCTCCAATTGGATTCGTCCGCTGCAAATCCATGGATCAGATAAAGTCTATAGGATGGTCTGTGACCATTAAAGTGGACAGATCATAGCCTTAAGACCAGGTGGATCCTACAATTTGGAGTGGAGCCTTCTACCCTGCAGCTGTGCTTATAGCCAGTTAAGGGAATTATGTGCTTTGAACCTCTGCAGCATGATTAATAGAATCGGATTTCAGTGAAGACCAATTTCCAAGCTACTCTTCTCCATTTTCTGCTTTTTACTCTTTTCCCCTACAAGATCTAAGTTTCCAAACTTGATCCAAGTTAATCTATATTTAATTTTAGTGTAGTTTAAGTGACAATCTATTTTAAACCTCTCCCCTATCTTTTAGCTAACTTAGCATTAGTTAGGGTGCCAGATCTCCTACAGATCTGGAGATTTATCACATTTTAAAACTAACCTCCCTATGGACATTCCCTTATCATCTTTTCAAAGCTTGCTACAACGGACCTTGATTACTTGCAGGTTTGTGTGAGTGTGTTCTGCCTAGTTTTATTAGTGAATTTAGACCCTCATTTGAGGTAAGGCAAACATGCCAACAAGTTTTTGGCGCCGCTTCCGGGGAGGTGTATTTAGAAATCGATAGATCTAAGTTTTGATCATAGATCTGTAGTTGTTGATTTGATTTTACTAACTGCATTTGTAACTTTTGTTGTTTTTCAATATTTTGTGTACATTTCATCAGATCTAAGGTTGCCAGTGAGAGGAGAATTGTGCTGGAGGCTACTATGTAGTTTGCATCCTTCTACTCCCCTTTTATTTTTCAGATTTGTTGATATTTTTGTTAGAGTAGTTAGACAGTTTGGTTTATTCTACTTGTTGTGTTGAGGATGTGTTCTGCATTCAGAATTTGAGTGTTGTATGTTTGGTAGGAGAACTCTCCAACCTCAGATTATTCCACTAAATCCAGAGGTTGAAAGACTTCTCAGATCCAGACCAACTGCACCCACATCTGTTGCAATTGACTCTGCAGAAATGGGTGAGCAACAACAACCGAGAACTCTCAAGGAGTTTAATGCACCA
The DNA here is from genome assembly GCA_021018995.1 of Chloranthus sessilifolius. Taxonomy (NCBI): domain Eukaryota; kingdom Viridiplantae; phylum Streptophyta; class Magnoliopsida; order Chloranthales; family Chloranthaceae; genus Chloranthus; species Chloranthus sessilifolius. The sequence goes on from CM037598.1 coordinate 31,818,054, forward strand.
GGGGTCTATAACTCCCCTTTCTGTATTCAATTCCCAGCTGCTCAAGGAAACTATGAGATAAAATCTTCCATAATTCAAATGCTGCCCTTATTTCATGGCCTAACTAAAGAAGACCCCTACAAGCACATTAATGAGTTCTTGGGACTATGCACTATATTTAATATCACAGGTTTGGGGGAGGAGGCCACCAGGATGAGACTCTTTCCTTTCTCATTAAAGGACAGAGCCAGGACCTGGTTGTCCATGCTTCCACCCAACAACATTCAGTCCTGGAGTGATCTTCAATGTCAGTTCTTAGCCAAATTCCTCCCCATGTCCAAAACAAGCCAGTTGAGAAAGGGCATCATCTCATTCGCCCAAGATCCAACTGAGGATTTTCACCAAGCTTGGGAGAGATTCAAGGAACTCCTAAAGAAATGCCCCCACCATCAAATCCCTGAATGACAATTGGTTTAGAGCTTTTATCAGGGAATTGATTCTAAGAGCAGAGACATGGTAGATGCTTCCTGTGGTGGCACCTACCTCCATAAAAATGCTGACGAGGCATGGGAGCTCTTTGATATCATTAGTGAGAACTCTATGCAAAGGGAAATCTTGGCTAGAGATCTAGAGCCTCCTAGGTTGGTGGAGGAGAATACTTCAAGAGGGAAGTTATATGAAGTGAGTGTGCCAAATGATTTGGAAAGGAAAGTGGATAGCTTAGCCCTGAAATTTGATAGGCTGATGGGAGCAATGCAGTCACCTATGGCTGCTAGGGTAGAGGCATGTGCCATATGCCAGTCCCTTGCTCACTCCCCTGAAGAATGACCATCTGTTGACCAGTTTCCTGATTTTATAACAGAGCATGTGGCTACAGCTCAGTCTTATGGGTAGCAACCTACTGCTGGATATCAATGGAGAAACCACCCCAATCTGAGGTGGAGACAAGATGCATACCCCAGCCAGTAGCAGCAGCCCCAGCAGCCCATGCCCTACAGGAATGCTGAACCCTATAGGGAAGGTTATGTCCCAAGGCCTCAGTATCAGCTACCCATGGCCCAACCTATAGCTCCTCCTGTGCAGCAATCTGCAGCTCCTCGAACTGTGAGAGCATCTTCCTTTGAGGAACAAGTTCTGTCTTCACTACAGAATTTGAACTCCCTAACCCAAACTATGCACTCTCAGAACCAGAGCATAAAAATGATAGAGGACCAGCTTGGTCAGCTGTTTGACGCTCTGACTAGGAGAGAGGGAGGAAGGTTGCCTAGCCAACCACAGGACAACCCATGAAGACAGTTTATAGTGGGTGAAGTCTCCTCCACCTATGAGGAAGCCAAATTTGTTATAACTTTGAGCAGTGGTAAGTGTTAAGACATGAAAAGTACCACTTTTCACCCCTTAACTTAGCCTCTGTTAGACCCTTAGCCATCTAATAAATGTGTGTTAAGTCACTTCTGTAGGTAATAAACAGCAGCTGCAATAAGGCCTGAACCCTGTTAAGGAGCCCACTTTTGCCTCAGAAGTCCCTCAGATCTGATGAAAGCTGAACCCAGACAAGAATTGAACCTCACACAGCTTTCACAAGCTTTAAAGGATTCAGAAATTAAGCTTCACACAGCTCTCGCGAAGCTCAAATACAACTGCTCGCGCAGTCTCGGACAGCTCAAGAAAGCAGCTCTCAAACCTTGCGCAGTTCACTCAGATCAACTAAGGAGAGAGAGCTCTAGGTAGTTCGATGCGCAGTTGTCGCGCAGTGGCCGCGGGATGCAAAACTTCAAAAAAACCTCTCGCGTAATTCAGGGACCAATGCACATCACGTCCTCGCAAAGATCCATTCAGAAACAAATTGCTCGCGCGATTCCCGCACCATTCAGAAGGAAAGAGCAATCCCGTGAAGATCAGAGAAATCCAGTGAGGATTCAATGCTCTATCGCGTGACTACTTCAGTTGCAACTAAGACAACCCCGCGATGGCTAGAATTTCAAGCTAATCCAACCTCCCAAAGACCGTGCTACCACGCGGCAGTCTTGGAAACTAGTGCTACCTGGCGAGGCTCTGAACTCTAACTCTCTCTCACCCCTACAGAGGACATTCTGGGAACTTCCAGCAATTAGGGCATGCATTCCAACGCTCCAAGTTCCGTGCATGCGCCCCGAGGCATCCAAGGGATAATATTAGGCCATGTGGCATCATTAAAATTAGGGTTTCCTAACCCTAATGCGCTGCCAAACTAACTGCTATATAAACCTAAGCGTGGTTTAGGTTTAGAGGACTCTCTGCTTAGAATAGAATTTAGTCTATTTTCTTCTTCTTCTGGTAGTAGCTGCATATTTCTAGTAAGTTTTAGGTAGTTTTCTTTTTACTTTTTCTTCTCTCCATAGTCCAACATTTTTTGGCTATGCCTTTGTATGACTATGTGGAATAGATTAATGGAGTCTCATGATAGGATGTTTTACTTTTATGGGATTTTTGTGAGTTGTTCTGTACAAGGCTGTTATCTTGAGATCCTCCATTGCTAGGACATATTGCAAGCAATGGAGGACTGATTTCATGGTTTATTCAGATCCAAGTGACCTGTGTGTCTGGGCTAACATGCTCCTATACAGGCCTAGCCCCACCACAGGACCCACTAGATCAGAAGTCCCCATGGGAGCAATGAGCTTTTGTAGCCTTGTGAACATGGTGGTGGTAACAATGTCTCTTGTTCTATCTTGAGCTTTGTAAGGAGGATAGCCTCTGGGATAGTCTGTGACCATTTAAGTGGACAGGTTATAGCCTTAGGGTGAAGCCAACCCACAGACTCAAGACGGATTATTCTTCCCTACACTTGTGCTTGTTGCCCTGTGAGAGATTGTGCTGAGACAAACTCCCCTGTATGTGTATAGACCCGCCATCAGATAGCAGATCTGGTTTGGTTATTGAGATTTTAGGCTTGCTGCTCTGTCATTTTCAACCCACCTTTCATTCATTTTCATTCACCCCATTCTTATCACTGTCTTTAATAAAGTCAGAAGCAAGCACTCTAAAATAGCCTAACAAGTTTTTGACGCTGCTGTCGGGGATGTTGATCTTTTAGTAGACTCTAGATTTTTTTTGACTCTTTATTCTTTGGTAGCTGTACTTGTGAATAATTGATACTGCTAATTTACATTTGAAAATTTTCTTACAGAATTGGACCATAGCAGAGAAGGAGAGTAGAATTGCACTGGGAGTCTAGCTACCTCTGTTTGCACTTCTCTAACCCTCAAAACTCAGTCTATTTCTCATTTGAAGATTCCATTGCATCGCAGTTGATTAGGATAATTGCATTTGTTTTTAAGTGCAATGTGCCTGCACATTGTCTTCCCTGCTGTTGGTGTGTGTGCATGTTAGAAAGGAGATCCCTCAGTCCTACATTAGAACCTGCTAACCTTGAGATAGAAAGGGGTAGAAGACCGAGAAGGCATAAACACACCACAGTTGAGCCCCCTATTGAAATTGAGATAGCAGTTATGGGTGAAGAACAACCTAGGACATTGAAGGAATTGAATGCTCCGAATGATTACAACTCTCCATTCAGCATCTAGTTCCCTGATGTTCAAGGAAATTACGAAATCAAAACTTCCATCATCTAAATGCTTCCCTCTTTCCATGGGCTTAGCAAGGAAGACCCTTACAAGCACATTGACCAGTTCTTGGCCCTGTGCACGACATTCTCCATTGCTGGTTTGGGATCAGAAGCCACTAGGTTAAGGCTCTTTCCTTTCTCCCTAAAGGACAGGGCCATGACCTGGTTATCTACTCTCCCAAATAACAGCATCACCTCCTGGAAAGACCTCCAAACAAGATTTCTGTCTAAATTTTTCCTAGAGACAAAGACCAGCCAGTTGAGGAAAGGCATACTTTCTTTTGCCCAATCCCCAACTGAAGATTTTAACCAGTGTTGGGATAGATTTAAAGAGATGCTCAAACAATGTCCCCACCACAAAATCCCTGACTGGCAGCTTGTCTAGAGCTTTTACAATGGGATTGATGAAAAGAGCAGAGGCATGGTAGATGCCTCTTGTGGTGGAACGTACATGCATAAAACAGCTGATGAGGCATGGGACTTGTTCGAGGTCATAAGTGAAAATGCTTTCCAGAAGATGTCCTCTTCTAGAACTATTCAAGAACCATCTCCTAAGCTGGGGATGGCCGAGACTTCCAAAGGAGAAATGTATGAAGTTAGGGGAAATGATGATCTAAGAATGCAGATGGCCAATCTTATTGAAAGATTTGACAAACTTTTGACTGTGGTGCAGCCCAGAATGGCTGCACAAGTGATGGAGGCATGTCTGATATGCCAATCTCCACAGCACATAGTAGAAGAATGTCCATCTGTGGGGCAATACCCTGAGTTTGTAATGGAACAGGCTGCTACTGCCCAATCTTTTAGACAACAACACTCTGGTGGCTACAATAAACAACCATATGGATACCAGCACCAAAATATTGGTTACCAATGGAGAGACCACCTAAATTTGAGGTGGAGGCAAGACAATTATATGCAGTCACAGCAGATGTTGGCCTTACCTCAAAGGCCTATGATGTTTAACGTTATGCTCAAAGATCAAAAATGAACAAAATCAATTGATAGTTCCCCCACCTCAGCTTCGAAGTGCTTCTTTTGAGGATCAGGTTTTGGCCCAATTGCAAAGCCTTGAACCCTTAAATCAGACTGTGACTTGTCACGGTCAATGCATTAAGAAAATAGAAGAGCAGCTTGGCCAAATAGCCAATGCTCTAGCTAAAAGAGAGGAGGGCAGGTTGCCAAGCCAACCAATTGCCAACCCTAAGGGCCAGTATTCCATCGGAGAAGGCTCCTCCAATTTTGAGGGGGCCAATGCCATAAGCGCCTAAGGTGCAGTAGGATGGTAGACAACCAGGTGGAAAAGGAAAAAGGAGAGGTCTATCCTAAGGAAATGTCATGTGAAAGTGATAAGGATTTTGTTAAGGCACAGAGTCAAGAACTGCCTGCTGCCCTTCACCAAGGGAAAAATAAAGAGGTTGTAGTTGAGCCTCAGCAGGAGATAAAAATAGAAAAAAGAAAAAAATAGAAGTTCAGCCATGGGCTTCCAGCTGAGGAACTAGCAGTACCTCAGCTGCCATTTCCTCAAGCTTTGAGTGGCCCTGCCCCTTTTGATAAGGGTCAGGCACAGATCGAGGAAATGATGGAGACCTTTAAGCAGGTCAAGATAAATTTACCCCTGCTTGATGCAATCAGACAGGTCCCAACCTATGCAAAGTTTCTGAAAGACCTCTGTACTCAAAAAAGGAAAGCCAGAGGCCATTTGTCCAAGAAGGTCTTTGCTACTGATACAGTGAATTCTGTATTAACCATGATAATACCTGAGAAGTTACAAGACCCAGGGATACTCACTATTCCCTGTATTATTGGTGACCACACGATTGGTAGGGCCCTTTTGGACCTTGGAGCCAGTGCTAACCTACTGCCATACAGTGTATATCAGCAGTTAGGTTTGGGAGAGCTGAAGCCCACCCCCATTGTTCTATTGATGGCTGATAGGTCTGAGAGGAAACCCATGGGAGTGGTAGAGGATGTCCTAGTAGGGGTAGACAAGTTCTTCTATCCTGCAAACTTCCTTGTCTTAGACATGGGTTGCAACAAGAGTACATCTCCGATACCTGTTATTCTAGGCAGACCATTCTTGGCCACTGCAAATGCATGCATTCAATGCAGGTCTGGGATCATGGAGGTCACTTTCAAACATATGAAAGTTGAGCTTAATGTGTACAACAGTGCAAAGCACCCTCAGCTGGACAATGAGGAATGCTTTGCAATGGATGTACTAGAAGAAATTGTTGAAGAAGAACTGCACACTCTGCTGGAGTGGAGCAACATTGCCACTGATTTAACTAAAGTTTGGAACTTGGTGGAGGAAGGAAGCCTAGCTTTAATGCCAGGAGACACACCCCTAGTGAAGTCTTCTGTGGGCTTAGTACAGCATTCCAATTGGAAACCTACATTGCTGCCCCTTCCTCCAACCAACAATGCACCAATCCTGCCATCCATCCAACAAGCCCCTGATCTGGAGCTCAAGAAGCTCCTAGAGACATTGAAATATGCTTTCCTCGAGAAAGACGAGAAACTTCCTGTAATTATCTCCTCTTATCTTACTATTGAGCAAGAGGAGAAATTGCTAATAGTTTTGAGGAAGCACAAGAAAGCAATTGGCTGGACCATTGCTGATCTAGGAGGGATTGATGCATCAATCTGTATGCATAGGATTCATCTAGAGGAGGGCTCAACACCCTCCAGGGAAATGCAGAGGAAACTAAATCCTCACATGCAGGAAGTGATCTTGAAAGAAATCGTTAAATTACTGGATGCTGGGGTAATTTACCCCATCTCTGATTCTGAATGGGTGGCACCAATCCAGGTGGTACCCAAGAAATCTGGCATAACAGTGATCAAAACCGACTCTGGAGAGTTGAGACCAGCCAGGGAGACCACTGGCTGGAGAGTTTGCATCGATTATCGAAAACTCAACTCCAAGACAAGAAAGGACCACTTCCCTCTCCCTTTTATTGATCAAATTTTGGACAAGTTGGCTGGGAAGGCTTTTTACTGTTTTCTTGATGGGTACTCAGGGTACAGTCAGATCCCATCAAGAGAAAATTACATTTACTTGTCCATTTGGCACCTTTACTTACAGAAGGATGCCTTTTGGACTATGTAATGCCCCAGCCACCTTTCAGAGATGTATGTATGCCATTTTTTCTGATATGATTGATAAATTCTTGGAAATTTTCATGGATGACTTTTCGGTCTGTGGGGATAGCTTTGACCAATATCTACAACAGCTCCATCAAGTCCTACAAAAGATGTGAAGAGACCAATTTGGTCTTAAGTTGGGAGAAGAGCCACTTCATGGTAACACAAGGAATTGTGTTGGGCCATGTAGTCTCTAAAGATGGAATTGAGGTAGACAAGGCCGAAGTTGACCTCATTAAAAATTTGCCCCCTCCAAGAACAGTCAAGCAAATCAGATCCTTCCTTGGCCATGCTGGATTCTACAAGAGGTTTATCAAAGACTTCAGTAAAATTGCTAAGCCATTGTGCCACCTGCTCTGCCAGGATGTGCCCTTTGACTTCTCTGTTGAATGTCTGAAGGCTTTTGAAACTTTGAAAATTTATCTCACCTCTGCCCCTCTACTCCAAACACCTGACTATACCCTGCCCTTTGAGTTGATGTGTGATGCATCTGACTTGGAAATAGGTGCTGTCTTGGGCCAGAGAAAGGATAAGCTGCCTGTGGTCATTGCATATCTCAAAGAAATCACTTATCAAGCTCAACTGAACTACACAACCACTGAGAAAGAGCTACTGGCAGTGGTTTTTGCTGTGGATAAGTTTAGACCTTACCTACTTGGGTCTAAAACTGTCATCTTCACTGACCACTCAGCATTAAAGTACCTACTGTCCAAGAAGGATGCAAAGCCCATGTTAATTAGATGGATACTCCTGTTGCAGGAGTTTGACATCGAAATCAAAGACAAGAAAGGTATAGAAAATGTGGTGGCTGACCACTTGTCTAGAATTATGTTGGAGAAAGGTGTTGATGACCTCACTACAAATGATGTATTCTCGGATGAGCAATTGTTTGCCATCCAATCTTTAGCTCCTTGGTATGCACATATTGTCAATTATCTAGTTATAGGCTAGATCCCTTCCCATTGGACAAAAATGGATAAAGACCTATTTTTCTCATAGGTCAAATTATTTTTCTTGGAGGAACCTTGCTTGTACAAGTATTGTGCAGACCAAATTATTAGAAAATGTGTTCTCGAAAGTGATATCCCCAATATTCTGGCTATGTGCCATGAAAATGCCTGTGGGGGCCACTTTAGTGGGAGAAAAATAGCTGACAAAGTGTTGCAGTGTGGTTTCTATTGGCATTCTCTTTTCAGAGATACCCATACACACTGCAAGGCCTGTGATAGATGTCAGAAACTTGGAGGACTGTCTAACAAAATTCAATGCCTTTACAGCCCATCCTTGTTGTAGAACTGTTTGATGTGTGGGGTATTGATTTTATGGGCCCCTTTCCTCCTTCAAATGGTTTTCATTTTATCTTAGTGGCAGTGGACTATGTTTCCAAATGGGTCGAAGCCATTGCCACAAGAACTAATGATAATCAGGTGGTCCTCAAGTTCATAAAGCAAAATATCTTCTCTAGATTTGGTACCCCTAGAGCCATTATTAGTGATGGGGGGAGCCATTTCTGCAATAAAAATTTCGAGAGCCTGCTCAAGAAATATTCTGTCACCCATAGGATTGCTACTCCCTACCACCCACAAACCAGTGGGCAAGTTGAAATTTCAAATAGGGAAAGCAAGCATATCCTTGAGAAGACTGTGAGGAGTGATAGGAAGGATTGGGCTAGCTGACAAGCTTAATGACGCATTGTGGGCTTATAGGACTGCCTATAAGACCCCCATCGGTATGTCCCCTTTCAGATTGATCTATGGCAAGGCCTGTCATCTCCCAGTGGAGTTAGAACACAAGGCCTATTGGGCCATCAAACATTTAAATTTTGATCTAACCACCGGTCATCACAAAGTTCTTTTGTTGCCGAATTGGAAGAACTAAGGATGGATGCTTATGCCAATGCCAGGATCTACAAGGAAAGGTCCAAAGCTTTCTTTGACAAAGGGCTGTTGAGAAAGAGTTTCAATGTTGGTGATAAGGTTTGGTTGTTTAACTCCAAACTTAAATTTTTTCCAGGCAAATTGAAATCCAGATGGGAAGGTCCTTATATTGTCATGCAAGTTTCCCCATCTGGTGTTATGGAAATCAAGGACCCTAAGTTTGGAAGACTCTTGAAGGTGAATGGTCAGAGGCTTAAGCCTTGTTTTGAAAAACCTACCGACCTTTTCGACACCATTCACTGTTAAGGGGATCCTTCTTCAAACTGATTCCACAGGTGTGTCTTACTGTAACATATGTACTTAGTTTTTGGTTACTTTATCTTGCTTTCTTTAGTTTCTCTTTTCTAGGATTTGCTAGTGGCCTTATCAGAATTTTGCCCTATCTGTGGTGAACTTTTGATGCTTGCCTTGATTATTACTGCTTATGAATTGATAGCTTCTCTTGAATGCCTAATGTGGGAGGTCATTTTTTCTTGTCCTTTAGTGTATGATTGAGTTAACATGTGTCTAAAGACATGCATAGGAGAGAGTCTTGCCCAGATTCAACCACAGCAAAAATGCAAAAGGGCAGAATAGAGAGCACATGCTCTCTATTTTATACCATACTGTCGCTGGGTCCAAAATGGAAGCCTGGGAGCCTATAGCGAGATTAAAAAAAAATCTCTCGTGAGGTTAAAGACGGAGCTTGGAAACCTATCGCGCGGTTAAACGGAAGCCTAGATGGATGTCGCGCAGTTCACATAGAAACATACATTAACTATTGCGAGAATATCAGGCTGTCGCGAGGTTCACAAGATAAACTGGGAGAATCTCGTGCAATTCAACAGAAACATTCTATTCATTGTCGCGAGATTCAAGATGAACCTCAGAGCTTCTCGCGCAATCCAAATAGAGCCTTAGGAATTTCTCGCGCAATTCACATGAATTGATCTCACTCTGTCGCGCGCTCCAAGGTCGACTTTAGAGATTGTCATGCAATCCAGATATAATCAACACTCTCGCTAGGTTTATTTTCCAACCCCGCGACCAGATGTTCCAAAGTGCGCCGAGCTTCGCGATAAGTATTTCCACCCTGCGCTTTGGCCCTTTTTCATTATCTGCTTCCTTCTTCCCTCTGTCAAACCCTAGCTTCTACCGCTCTCCCTTCTCTCCTCCAGCATCACTCCTACAGCTCATCATTCACTCCACAAATCTATACAAGTGTTCCCAGCATCACCCTCAAGCATTCCCCTCTGCTCAGAGATATTGAGGTGCCCTGTGCATCAAATCACACCAAACCCTAGATCTCAGTTTCCATTTGCTTACACCCAAAGACAGAGATAGATATGGCTCCAAAATTTGCACAGAAGAGAAAAGGGAAGGACAAGGACCCTGCAGAGACCACCACCAAAAAGGCTAAGACTTCAAAGTCCCCCCAAAAAGGCAAGGAGGTAGTTGAGGAGGCAGCGGTACCAACCACAAAATTCTCTACTCCTTCTGAGCTCCTTGAGTCAATTCCATTGGAGCCTGAAACTGCCTTGGATGTCCAATTTTTTGAAAAAGAACCTCTCTCTGCCCCGGCAATGCAATTTCTTACCAAAGTGGGCCTGATGCCATTAATGAGATTAATTCCAGCGCTAGCCTACCCTAGGCTAGTGCAGCTGTTTTATCAGCACATCAAGGTCAAGAGGGACAATGAGGGCCAAGAGTGCTTGCTGGTGATGGTTGATGACTTTGATATGTTAGTGGGCCCGAAGACGATTGTTGAAGTGTTGGGCATCCCAGCAGCATTCAATACTAGCTGTGGATATGGCCACCCTCTGACTGCATCAATTGACACAATTGCAAGGGCCCTAACCAGAGGATTGAAGGCCACAGGGGACTCCATCAGAAGAAGGAAACTAACACCAGAGCTGCTGTTCATTGACCAAGTCCTACGAAAGAACATCTATTGCTCCGGACATTAGCAGGAGAGGAGAACCCCAATTGCGGATGCTGTCTACTCCCACCACTTGGGCCATGGCTTCCATGCTGCCTAGTTGATTTTCGAGGCTATGAAGGACATGGTGGAAAAGTTAGGATCCAACAAGAAGCCTCACACCCTTCCCTATGCAAGACTCATCACCTTGCTGCTGATCAAGGGGGGCTACAAGATAGGAAAGTTAGAGCAAACCTCCACCCTCACCCCCACTACCTTTGCCAAGAGGCAATGGGGAATCAATAGAAGTTTGATGGGGGGTCAACAGAAGAAGAAAGCTGAAGCTTAGGCCTTGCCCAACCAAGCAAAAGCAGCTGCATCAGGATCCACCCCTGCTACAACAGCAGTGCCTCCAGAGCTCATCACTTCCATCCCTGCAGCAGCATCCACACCCCCTCCACCTTTTATTCCTGCATCCTCTACTCCTCTTGCATCCATCTCTTCTCCTCCTCTGATTCCATTCTCCATGCCCACTCCCCCTTCACCTGTGCTTGGTCCATGGGAGGACTCCCCTTCCCCTACTTTACCCCAGTACATTGCCACAATTCCCCCTCCATTCCACCTTCCATTCCAACCACGCCTGCCACCCCCCACTCATCTCCTATAAAAAATGAAAAACTACTCAGACCAGCCCAACCATCTCCCAGACATCACCCACAATACCTTCCCTCCCCATTGAACCACCCCACCTTGACGAAACTACCACCCTAGCCATATCTACCATACCTCCTCTCCCCGACATTGACCTAACCCTAAACACATCCATAGGCTTCCAAGCCTTTATCTCTACATTCCTTGACACCATGCCTAGCTACTACACCCCTCTACCAGACTCCCCAACTACCTCACAGCACCACTCCCCAGAACCCCATTCTTCCCCTCCCTCCACTTTCTATCATGCTCCTTGCTCCCCTTTCCAACTAGTACCCTCTTCTTCCCAAACCCCACCACCTAGCTTTGACACACTAACCCTCATCCTACCCCTTCTTCAAGACATCCAAGCTCAGGTAGCAACCAATACCCACAAACAGGACCTTATGCAGGTTGAACTCACCTCCATCCAATCCACCCTACACACCTTAACCACTCCACCCATCCCTACCCCATCTACATCAACCCCCCTGGTCCTGTCCACTAACAGACACACCCAAACAGACTTCCCCCCTGACTCATTACCACTCCCACCCTCACCATTACCTCTTCCCCACCCATTTCCTTTTCCCCTTTTCACCATTCTCATTTCCCTTCCCCCATCACCCCAACTTCTATTGAGCATACACCTTTCACTTTCCCCCCTATACCCTCCATCCCACCTCTTATCCTACCCCTCCCACCTTCTCTACCAAATCAACCCAAACTGAGCCAGAACCTGACCCCATTCCCCCACCACTTGACTTCCATCCTATCATTTTCCCTCCTTCCCCCCAGGACCAAGCACATGTTGCTCCTTCCACCTCTTATCTCCCAATTGCACCAAAACATCATTTCTACAGCCCTCCTTACCTCACCATCCTACATCACATGCGGGATAATGCTTACCTGAGGAAGGATGTTCTGAGGGGCATGGCCAAGCTATGCCAGTCAATTGAGACCCCCTTGCTGGAGAAAATTGATGAGATGACGGAGGCCCACAACGAGCACCTACTGGGCATCTCCTTGGGGTGGAAAAAGATTATGGAGGAATTTCAAAAGACGAAAGCTACAACTACTTATTATAAGATGACTTGGGAGTATGAGAAATCTAGTGCTGCTGCAGCGAAAGCCCAGGCAAGGATGTTTGAAAAATGGCTTAAGAATGCCCAGGAAATCCAAAACATCCAAAAGGAGATCCAGGAGACTGATGCCCTCAAATTTAAAGTGCAGATAGCCGCATTGGAATCCGCTTTGGCTGTTGCTCGTAATGAACCTTACAATCCGACTCCCATCAATGTTCAAGTGCATGCACCGTCTACTACTCTAGCTCCACCTGCCCAGTTTGAGGAGGCACCACCTCAGCCCCACAAAGATAAAGGGCAAGCTCTAGCTTCACCTCCAATGGCACAGCCAACAACTACTGAGCAGCCTCCACCTCCCCATACTTCAGCTGCACCTCCCCAAGAACAAACTTATCCGCAGCGGAGGAAAGTCACAGCCAAGAGGTCTGCTCCCAAAGTTGTCCCCTTAAAAATTGGCAAAGAGCCTGCTACCCAGTCTGAAGAGGCACAGTCCCCTACCAAACTTGAGTCCACTGGCAAAGGAAAAGCACCAGTGATCCCCACTGAGGAGCCCAAAGCTAAAGGAAAAGGAACAGCCCCAGTGGTCTCCCCTGTAGAAGTTGAAGCTAAAGGCAAAGGCAAAGGAAAACCCCCTGCCACCCCCCCTGCTAAGCGTAAAGGCAAAGCCCCTCAAGAACCCAAGGAACCAAAGGCTCCCAAAGCACCAAAAATGAGAGTGAGGGCCCCAAAAGCTCCATCTGCAATGAAAACACCAGCGGACAAGAAAAAGGAGAGGGAGGAAAAGAAGAAACAAAATAGAGCTGCCCTTAAGGCAAAGGCTAAACAGATGGGCTGGGAATTCCTTACCGATTCTGATTCTGATTAGGTCCTAGCTTCTAGATTGTATTTTAGGTTTTTCTTTTTGCAATGCCACCTGTAACAAATTTTTTTTTTTTTTCTTCCACTTTAATAGAATTTCTAATTTTGTCTATTGCTCTGTTCTGTCTGTTTATTTCTGATTGTTTGGTATTTTTGTTTTTAATTTTTGTTTTTTTTTTTCGCCATTCTTGGGAGACCAGTTTTTGGGAGGATCTTTTTCTGTGATAAAGTACTCCATGAAGCGGATGGATATTGTTGGTGGCTGAATCTAATTCATGCAATACCTGCATCAGGAATTTCAATGCCTTCCTCTTCACATTGATGTGCAATTTTAAGTGTACCTTGCGAAGATCCCCAGCTCAGCTGCGCGAGAACTGTCCTTTCATCACCACTTATTGCTCCTCGCGAGGATCCCCGCGCGCTATACTTACCTCTTTAAATTCCATGCCGCTCTTTGGACATACAATTAATGCTACTTCTCTTTTCCAAAGAGTCCATTGTGCATTTTCTTCTTTCCCCACATAACCCTCAATTCTGCCGATTCATATTCCCTCGTCCTTCTCTTTTTAAACCGGCCCTCAGTCCCTTTTCATCTCATCCCTCCTTTTCTAACCCTAGAAGTCCACACCTCCTCACACAAATGGCGGATGACAGCCCCTTTGGCTTCCCAATCAAATTTTACCCATCTGGGATGATCCCTCACCGCCTAAGGAGCCGGACCCACTGCAATTTCTCTGGGATGAGTATGACGAGGTCATGCGGATCCTGGCCAAGGAGGAAAAGAAAAAGAAAAAGAAAGAGAAGTTAGAGGAGAAGAAAAAGAAAAAAAGGGAGAAGCGGGAGAAGAAGAAAAATAAAAATATGGCACCACCTGCATCTCCCCCTCCATCAACCTCCAACCCTCCCCCGGCTTCCCCTTAACCTCCCCATTTTCTCTTTTCTTTTTTCTCTCTTTTTGTCATATTTTCTTCTTTTTTAATGAAAGTTTTCTTTTAGTTCCATACTGTTCAGTTTTGCAATTTTCTTTCTCTCTTCTTCTATATGTGTTTCTGCATGTTCCCTTGAACTATACCATTTATTCTCACCTCTGAACCAGTGAGGACACTGCTCCTCCTAGGTTTGGGGGTGTGGCAGGTAGGTCTGCCAATAACATAGTTAACTTAAAGTGCAACAAAATCATGTGAGTAACATAGAATTGGAGTTGTGTTCACTTAAGAATTATGAAAATTAAGGAATTTAAAATTTTTGCAGATCTGTAGACAATATAAATTTCTAAATTTTCACATTTCCATGATGAGAACACCAAGAAAACTCACTAGTATTAGCACTTAGTGAACCATTGAAGAGAGAAAAAGGTAAGGACATGCTTAAAAGTTCAAAGGAAGACCATCACCAATGAGAATTGAGCCTACAAAATATTTTTCTATTATTTGAGGAGTGATTGAGGCAAATTTCTTCTAGCTTTAAGGATTGGCTGAGTCAATATGTTCACTAAAAGTTAGGTAACTCCAAGTTGAAACAACTGACAACACTCATGACACTTAGGAAAGGATCAAGGCCTTCTCTTGGACAGTTTGAGCCCAAACAGACCAAACCCTGAAGCAACTGCCCTTGTTCATACACTTTTTGAGCTTCAAAGTTCAATTTTCTTCAAAACACACCTGAGTACTTGTACCTGAACCTATGGATATGATTTAACCCTACCCTCACTCTGAGAATTCAGAAGGTAAAGGAGAAAGAGTTAAAGATGGACTAGCTAGGGTCAACATTTGATGAGTGGAGAAGAATTATCGGAAGATCTAGCTGTGTAAATACTGAGGAAAAAGTTGGCAATTCATCAAGCAAAAACACAAATAAAAAGAAGAAAACTACATCAGAAAGAAAAGAAAACAATAATGAAGAGGAGTAAGAGAGGAGTCAAGAGGAAACATTCATAAAAAAAAAAAATCAAATAAGAAGAGAAACTGATCACTTCAAATCTGAAGATTTCAAAGAAGATGAAGGGAGCTGAATTAAAGAAGGTGAAGTCATGAATCACCTCATGCACCTACTGATTTCTGAATTTCGAACCCCTTTTCAACCTTCCAATTCTTTTTATAACCCAATACCATAAGCCATATTACAGCCCAGTCAAAGCCCTTGTGATCCAAAGTTGAATGAGCTGTCATGTGGAGATAATGAGTTGTCCAATCTATGGTAAAAATCTGCCAATGATGCTAGAACTTGAATGCTATGCCTATGCTCATGCTTACAGACCCATTTGGGGGATGTAACTGCTCTTGAGTTTGAGAGACAATAAAACCCTCAAAAGTTCTTTGTGAGAGTATGCTCTAGAGAGTTTTGGGTCTGATATTGAATGTATTGGGCATGACCTACAACCTAATTTTTAATTTAATGATGAGCTCAGTGCTAACACACGTGCAGTTTCCCTGTTGTGAACTGATTGGAAATGCTGTGCTATCATGTGAAGTTTATGTTGCTTAAACATCTGTGCAAACAATGTATTTAAATTTCTTATATTTTTACGGATTCAAGGGTGAACTGATACTCTGTTTCTTGACTGCTAACTTGATAATCTTGTACTACTGTTAACTATTTTATTGAGAAGTTTGTGGGTATTCAGGAGACTTCACTCCTCCACTAGGGATCACCTAGGGGTTTAAAAGGCTTGGTACATATGCTAAATGTATCCGTGCTCCCTACGAAAGTGGCATTAAATTTCTGTAGATTTTTAGTGTAGCTTTGCTAAGGGACTAGCAAAGATTAGGTTTGGGGGTGTGTTAAGACATGAAAAGTACCACTTTTCACCCCTTAACTTAGCCTCTGTTAGATCCCTAGCCATCTAATAAATATGTGTTAAGTCACTTCTGTAGGTAATAAACAGCAGCTGCAATAAGGCCTGAACCCAGTTAAGGAGCCCACTTTTGCCTCAGAAGTCCCTCAGATCTGATGACACCTGAACCCAGACAAGAATTGAACCTCGCACAGCTTTCACAAGCTTTAAAGGATTCAGAAATTAAGCTTCATGCAGCTCTCGCGAAGCTCAAATACAACTGCTTGCGCAGTCTCGCGCAGCTCAAGAAAGCAGCTCTTAAACCTCATGCAGTTCACTCAGATCAACTGAGGAGAGAGAGCTCCAGGTAGTTCGGCGCGCAGTTGTCGCGCAGTGGCCGCGGGATGAAAAACTTCAGAAAAACCTCTCGCGCAATTCAGGGACCAATTCACATCACGTCCTCGCGAAGATCCATTCAGAAACAAATTGCTCGCGCAATTCCCGCACCATTCAGAAGGAAAAAGCAATCCCGCGAAGATCAGAGAAATCCAGCGAGGATTCAATGCTCTATCGCGCGACTGCTTCAGCTGCAACTAAGACAACCCCGTGATGGCTAGAATTTCAAGCTAATCCAACCTCGCGAAGACCGTGCTACCACGCGGCAATCTTGGAAACTAGTGCTACTTGGCGAGGCTCTGAACTCTAATTCCCTCTCACCCCTGCAGAGGACATTCTAGGAACTTCCAACAATTAGGGCACGCATTCCAACGCTCCATGTTTTGTGCACGTGCCCCGAGGCATCCAAGGGACAATATTAGGCCATGTGGCATCATTAAAATTAGGGTTTCCTAACCCTAATGTGCCGCCAAACTAACTGCTATATAAACCTAAGCCTAGTTTAGGTTTAGAGGACTCTCTGCTTAGAATAGAATTTAGTCTATTTTCTTCTTCTTCTGGTAGTAGCTGCATATTTCTAGTAAGTTTTAGGTAGTTTTCTTTTTACTTTTTCTTCTCTCCATAGTCCAGCATTTGCTGGCTATGCCTTTGTATGACTATGTGGAATAGATTAATGGAGTTTCATGATAGGATGTTTTACTTTTATGGGATTTTTGTGAGTTATTCTGTACAAGGCTGTTATCTTGAGATCCTCCATTGCTAGGACATATTGCAAGCAATGGAGGACAGATTTCATGGTTTATTCAGATCCAAGTGACCTGTGTGTCTGGGCTAACATGCTCCTATACAGGCCTAGGCCCACCACAGGACCCACTAGATCTGAAGTCCCCATGGGAGCAATGAGCTTTTGTAGCCTTGTGAACATGGTGGTGGTAGCAATGTCTCTTATTCTATCTTAAGCTTTCTAAGGAGGATAGCCTCTGGGATAGTCTGTGACCATTTAAGTGGACAGGTTATAGCCTTAGGGTGAAGCCAACCCACAGACTCAAGACAGATTATTCTTCTCTGCACTTGTGCTTGTAGCCCTATGAGAGATTGTGCTGAGACAAACTCCCGTGTATGTATAGAACCGCCATCAAATACCAGATCTAGTTTGGTTATAGAGATTGTAGGCTTGCGACTGGATCACTGCAGTCTCTCTAAAGTAGTGGACAGCTGGATCTAAGGCTGCACTCAAACTCTTCTTTGGTTACGTATGCAGGCTAACATGCTCCCCATGCACACATAGCACTTTAGAGGTTGGGGTTCCCTATAGATTCTTGTGCTTGTTGCCTGGATGAAGCAGTGCCTACAATGATAAACTTGTACTGACTCATCTCTGGACTGTGGTTCCCCAATTGGATAATCTGTGACCATTTAAGTGGACAGGTTATAGCCATAAAGGGATTGGATCATGGCATAGAGATGAGTTGGATTCTTTCTTTTCAGTGGTGATAATGTAGCCACTGGACAGGACTTTTATAGCAACAGATCTGAATTTGAGTCATGAAGCCCATCAGATCTGAACCTAATGGCATACTTCTCACCCTTTTATATTTATTTTCTCATTCCATCTTCGTTCTTAAACCTTTCTATAGTTTAGACATTATGATACCTTAGAATTTAGATTTTAGTGACCCTAAATCCCCTTCCATTTAGGATTGCAAGATCTATAGTCAGATCTGGAGGGCCTACTAAAGATGGCTCCCTTGGAGCTTAAGATCAATTTCCCTGTGGGACAAACTTACTTATCAAAACTTGCTAAAACAGGCCCTGTATCTTACAGGATTGTGCATATTTTAGGCTTGCTGCTCTGTCATTTTCAACCCACCTTTCATTTATTTTCATTCACCCCATTCTTATCACTGTCTTCAATAGAGTCAGTAGCAAGCACTCTAAAATAGCCTAACAGTAAGCTAGTGGACAACCAAGTGGGTTGTGAGCCTGTGAGGAGCTTGGAGGAAGAAAATCAAGTGATTTATGCAAGAACACAACAAGGACCACTAGTGGTGGACCTGAAGGAGCAACTAGCTGAGAATAAAGAGGATAATGAGGATCCTCAAGAAAAGAAAAAAATAAAAAAAATAGAGACCACATTGGCTAAGGCTGCAAGTGAGGGAGCAATCCCACATTTGCCATTTCCTAAGACACTGCAAGCACCTTCACCTTTTGATAAAGGGCAAGGAAAATTTAAGGAAATGATGGAGACTTTTAAGCAAGTAAAGATCAATTTGCCTTTACTTGATGCCATTAAACAAGTCCCAGCCTATGCAAAGTTTTTAAAAGAACTATGCTCCCATAAAAGACAATCTAGGATACACCTATCCAAGAAAGTCTTTTCAACAAAGAGAGTGAAACAAATTTTGTCGATTGCAACCCCAACCAAATTTCAAGACTCTGGAACCCCCACTATCCCCTACATCATTGGGGATCACACCATTGACAAAGGCTTATTTGATCTAGGAGCCAGTGTAAATTTACTTCCATATTCACTATATGAGAAGCTAGGCTTGGGAGAATTAAAGCCCACACATGTGGTCCTATAGCTGGCCGACAGATCTGAAAGGAAACCTGTGGGGATAATCGAGGATGTTTTGGTTAGAGTTGACAAATTCTTCTATCCTGCTGACATTTTGGGGCTGGATATGGAACCAGGTAGGAGTGCCACTTCCATACCTGTGAATCTAGGCAGGCTCTTTTTGGCCACTGCCAATGCTCACATACAATGCAGGTATGGAATCATGGAAGTGTCATTTGGAAACATGAAGGCTAAGCTCAATGTGTATAGCACTGGCTATCAACCCTCTCCTGAAGAGGCTTGTTTTTTCATTAATGCAAAAAAAGGGGTGATTCATGAAAAGAACATTGGCTGTTGCAAGACAATGCTTGGTTCACAAAGGGGAAACTACACTTAAGGGAGGGCCACTGGCGGAGGAAAAGATCCACGAAAGGTGCCAAGTTTGATGAGCCTGAGGAGACTATGGACCGTCCAGACCCTCCAGATTAGCCCCTGAAGTCAGTATGTATCATATGTACCATAGTTTGCTTTTATTTTAGGTGCTTACTTTATTAGTAACAATAAAAGGAAAACTACCATGCTTAATACTAGGCCGTCATTGCAATATTACCAGTTGTCTTGAGATAATGGGAGCTTGGCCACAGGGGAAACAAACTGTAGAGCAGCACAGCAAACGAGCCTATTGAGTGATGAAACTGAGAGTGCCCAGAAACACAGCCTTATTTGGTTTTTGGAGCCTTTGATAGGTCAAGTTCACTTTTTGCTAGGTCACATGGTGATTTTGACAGGATATTTGATGGTTTCGATAGGCACTGAGGTTTGCCGAAAAGATGGTTCCACCTATCG
Source organism: Chloranthus sessilifolius (assembly GCA_021018995.1). Classification (NCBI taxonomy): domain Eukaryota; kingdom Viridiplantae; phylum Streptophyta; class Magnoliopsida; order Chloranthales; family Chloranthaceae; genus Chloranthus; species Chloranthus sessilifolius. The sequence goes on from CM037598.1 coordinate 31,837,826, forward strand.
GGATTCTATCGAATCATCCCTGTTTAAAGTTTTGTCAACTAAGCTTTCAACAGGACGCATAAACCTATCAAAACCATCAAATGCATCCTATTGAAATCGTATTTCACTCCTTATATACCTGTCGATAGGCCATTTGTGCCTCACTCCCTACCCTCTGCAAAACCCTAGCTCTCATCCTCTCTCTTTCGCCTCCCTCCTTCTCCACTAAATCCTCACAGAGCCTTCAGCCATTCAGTCTGCCATTTTGTATGGGCATTGAGCTTGCGCAGAGAAGCATTGGGCATATGAGTTTGGAGAATTTGGAGCTGTGTATTGCGATTCCTGTCCAACTCTAGGAATTTTGGGGTAAGTTGCCTTCCCACCACCAATCTGTCGTTGTTCCAATTGTTAACCTCTGAATTCCATTACAAGTTGGTGAGTGAGCAATCCCTGAGAGTAAATGGCAGAACTTGAGGAAACCCTAGAAAGCCTACTCCGGAGACTAGCAGCTTCTACCCCCAAATCTTCCAAGAAATCGAAGCTAGTTTCCAAACCACATGTTAAGAGGAAGCTCTCTGTAGAGACACCCAAGAAGGCCCCTAAAGCCAAGAAAGCCAAAGCAGTAGAAATTCAGGAGCCTGTGGTGCACACACCCTTAGCGAGAGCTGCTCCTACAATAGAGCTTCCAGCTGGGTTAACCACCCCCAATGAGTTTGTAGAGAATTTGAGTCTTGTCCCTGAGACAGATTTTGATTTGGCATATTTTTCCAACATTGGGTAGTGCCAGGGGACATTGAGATATTTGAAGAAAGAAGGTCTATTGCCCCTGCTTTCACCCTTGAAGGAAAATGTGTACCCCAGGTTGGTGAAATTGTGGTACCAAAACCTGAAAAAGAGGGTAGTGCCTGGGGCTGAAGATGTACTGGAAATCTTGATTGATGACTGGCAGCTGATTGTCGATTGCAGAGACATTGGGATGGCTTTGGGAATCCCATATCAATTTGACTCCACCAGAGCTGAGGGAGCCCCTATAGGGGCTGCATTTAGGGAAATGGCTAAATAGCTTACTAACGGAATTATGGGCTCTAGTGAATCCCTGATGAGAAGAGACGTCCATCCTACCCTAAGACTCATTGATACCATTTTGAAGAAAAATGTCTATGTCACTGGCCATTTGTAAGAGAGAAGAGCCCCATTAGTGGATGCCCTATACTTCTGTTCAAAGGGATAATTTGTGAATGCACCTAAGCTGATTTTTGAAACAATGGTGGACATCAATGAAAAGGTGCTGAAGAGACAATCTTTTGCTAAGGGAGGAGGTCTGCCCTTTTGCAGGCTCATCACATGTCTGCTCAAGACTGGGAAGTATGTGATTAAGAGAAATGAGCCAATGGAGAAGCTGACTAGCAAATTGTATGGAAAGCGAGAATGGTCCACCAACCTCACTTTGATTAAGAAGAGTAAGCTAGTTGGAATGGAGGAGGCTGAGAAGGCACCCACTACTGTGGCAGCAGATACTCCGGCCGAGATACCCTCATCCATTCCTCCACCTACCATACCTGTCCCATTACCCACACCTCCACCCACCTTGCTTTTTCCATTTGTATCAGTCCCTCTTCCAACAAACCTCTCTCCACCCACCTCTGAACCTGTTTTACCTTCACCCACCTCCCAAGTTTTCCAACCTGACATCCTTAAACTTCCCACATTCTCCGAGCTCACTCCTACCATTTCTTCTCCACTTATTACCCAACCCATTTCTACTCCCCCCCCATCGCAAACCCCTCTACATCCACAGGGTGTGGACCCATTCACCACCACTGGGTTCACGACCCTCATGACTTCAATTGTGGAGGATATTGCTCATGAGTACACTCCACTTCCCGACTCCCCACGCCCCACTCCTCATTTTAACCATACACCCTCTTCTCCCTTCCATCATGTCCAAACACATGCCCCTTCCACCCCCACCATGCCTGACACCCTCACTCAAATTCTATCCCTCCTCCAATCTATTCAATCCTAATTAACCATCAACACCAACAACCAGACCCTCATGAGCTCATGCCTCCAATCAATTCAATCCACCCTTATCCCATCCTCTCCCGCCTCTCAACCCTCTCACATATCCCCTCCCGCTTCACCCATACCTACCCCACTCCCTGCTGCTGCCCAGTCTGAGGAGGTAGCAGCAGCAGCCCTCCTCATACTTTCCTCACCACCGACCACTTTACCCTCATCACAAGATCTACTAGCCTCTGCGTAGCTGAATCCCCTCTACCCCCCACCACCTTCCCACCTATTTTCCAGGATGCCTCCACCCAAACTGATCTTTGGGAGGATCTGGTTCTCTCCACCCCCTCCTCTTCATCCATTACACCCCTATCCTTGCCCATTGTCCTTAGACAAAACATGTACATCCCCCCTTACCTCACCCTGTTGTATGCCATGAGGGACAACCCTTACATCCAAAGGGATGTCCTGAGAGGTATGGCTGCTCTCCGAGCTTCCATTGAGGCCCCTTATGAGGAGAGGATTGCCAACATAGAATTGGAGCACAGAACTAAGCTCCGAGATATCTCTCAAGGGTGGTCTGAAATCCTGACTCGATATGAGTCCGCAAAACCGTTGGCAGCTGCTGAGAGTCTAATTGCTAAATATGAGAAGAAGAATTCTGAGCTTCTCAAGAAAAAATTAGCCAATGCTCAGGAGATACTGAAGGCCACCAAGGAACTCTCAGATGCCAACCTGCTCTATGCCGCAAAATAAATTGACATATTGGAGAAAAAGGTTGCTTCCCTTACCTCTCAGCCATTTCAACCTATCCCTCTCGTTACCGTACCTCCTACTGTGCCTCCCTCCACTCAATCTTGTCCCCCTTCTACAACTCATCCTCCTCCCACCCCACTTGTAGATGTGCACCCTCCTCCAGCCTAGGAGCCTCTCCCTACTCAACTTGCCCCTCTAAAACCTAAAAGGGCTCCCCCAAAGAAGAAAGTTACTGCCAAAAGATCTGCTCCCTCTGCTGCTTCTGTTAAAAAAGGAAAGAAACCTGCTACCCAGTCTAAAGACGCCCCCCCCACCCAGCCCCCAACCCAACCTGACGCCTCCTTCACCTTATTGTCAAGGGAGGAAAGAAGGAAGGTTGCTGCGGCTCTCGGATTGAACCCCACTACCCTTTTTCCTTCTGATTTCAATTGATTCTGCTTGTTGATCCGAAGGAAAACAACTCCGCCCGCCGAGGAGGAACTAAATCTAAAGGAAAAGCTCCTTTATCTAAGGATGAGCTGAAAAATCTGCTGACCTCTATGGTTGGTCAGATGATGCCTGTAAATAGCTATGGCAGTTTGCTGTTTTAGTTTCTTCCTCACTTGTCTCATGTATATATTTGGCATTTTAATACAATTTTGTCTTCATTTGTTTTTTTTTTGTGTCACTCTTTTTCCCCCATGCCTCTCTCCTGATTTCACAGTGTACAACAGTGGGGACACTGTTTAGTTTAGGTTTGGGGGTATGGCATGAATGCCAATAAATTAGTTAATTTCAGTACAGCCAGGTGCAAAAAGGAGTGTTTGGAATTAATCAGAGTAAATTCTCACTTGAAATTGTTTGGAAAAGAGGAAATTAAATAAACTGTTTGAAACTGAAATAAGCTGTAGTCCAATAGACTTCAGGAGGCAAATGTCAACAAGTTGTGAAAAATAATTTTGATGTGTAGTAAACCTGAAATAAGATAAGATTGTGAAGATACACCCCAGAAAATTTGATGGAAAGCCATACCAAGTGAAATTTGGGCCTAAAAATTTTTCTTTGAAGAGTATCTTGACAATTTTTTCTGCTCTAAGAACTTATTGGATCTAATTTTAATCACTAGAAGTTAGGTAAATCCAAGTTGAACCAGCTTGACAGCATTCATGACATTGAAGACATAAAGTAAGGCCATCCCTTGGACAGTTTGAGCCTAAAATGCCTCACCTTTGAACTGCCCTTGATACACACCAATTGAGATTTTAAAATCACAGTTTGTCTTTGATGGAAACCAGAAATTTTGAACCCAAAACCTTTTTGACCTGTTTCAATTCACCCTCAACCTGAGAAATCAGAAAATAAGAGGAGAAGGTTAGAGATGCAAGGTTCGATGTCTGGCAAAAGAAGAAGAAAGTATATTTGAAAACTAGTGTGATGTATAGTTGTGGCATCCCAATTTAAAAAAAAAAAAAAAAGGGTAAAAGGATGAGAAAGAGAAGTCACTTTATTTGAAAATCTACAAGAAGATAAGAAGCCGATGAAGCTGATCGCTTCAAGTATGAAATTCCATAAAGAAATTGAAGAGGTGCTGAAATGAAGAAGGTTGAGCTACAGACCACCTCCTTACCTTTACTGATTTCTCAATTTGAATCCCTTTTACCCTTTCATTCTTTTACAAACCTCATCCATAAGCCACATTACAACCCAATAAAAAGACCTTACTAATCTGAAATGAATTGAGCTGTCATGTGGAGATAAAGATTTGTTTAATCTATGGTGTAAAGAGCTAGAAAAATTTTAGGAATTAGAGCAATGCCTATGCTCATGCTTACAGTCCTATTTGAGGGCTGTAACTGCTCTTGAGATGGGTGAAATTCTACACCCTTCATATATATATATATATTTTTTGTGAGTGACCAGCCCTGGTGAGACTTGGGTCTGAAATCCTATTTGATGGGGGTAGTATCAAAACAGAATTCTCAAGTGAAAGGTGAGCCATGCATTAATTTTTAGGAGCAATGCATTGACATGAGCTGAGTGATGGTGAAGGACTGCAGTAGTCTTTCATGTTTGGAACTGACTTTTTCTGTGGAAATTCCTCTAATGAATTGAAAAGACATGGTGTGAATTTATTCTATTTACTGAAACTCTGTTTAGCAAGATGCACTACTATTAACTAACGTTATTGGAGAAGTTTGTGGGTACCTTCACTGAAAACCCTCAGGAGACTTCACTCCTCCACTAGGGATCACCTAGGGGTTTAAAAGGCTTGGTGCATATGCTAAATGCATCCGTGCTCCCTACGAAAGTGGAATTTTTAGTTCCTTTTTATTCTCCTTTGCTCAGGGACTAGCAAAGCTTAGGTTTGGGGGTGTGTTAAGTGGTAAAAAATGCCACTTTTCACCCTTTAACCTGACCATTGATAGACCTGTGAGCACACTAATAGGCCTCTGTCGAGTGCATTTTTGTAGACAGCAATAAAAGATGACATTAATGTAGAAAACCACTCAAGAATGCCCAAAAAGGGGCCATCTCTCAGTATATGACAAACCCAGCAACAACACACTAGAGGGTAGCACATCACTGGATCCTTGGGGCGCGTGGCTACAGCAGGGCAAGGCAAAGGAAGGGAAAACAGGCTATTAACATCCTATCGAGAGGTCACCTGAAGACTTCGATAGGAGCTGAAAGCAAAGAAAGGAGAAATTCATGCAGTTGAAAAGGTTTCGATAGGATCTAAAGGCAGAAGAAAGATGAATTCGTGTGGATTGAGGAGTTCGATAGGATCCAAGAACCTATTGAGCAGCTGAAAGAAAGGAAGAAACTGTCCAATCGAAAACCTGCCTGAGGTATAAAGGGAACCTATCGAATGGTTTTCGGAACCTATCGAGATGAAGACGTTGGAATAGAATCTACCGAAGGGTGCCTGAGCCTTTCGATAGGAGTGAGAGCAACCCTATCAAAATGATGGCATGCAGACTGGAACCTATCGAAATGGTCCTCTAACCTGTCGAAAAGCCCCTCCAACCTATCGAATGCTCCGGGCCAAGGGCTGAGAATGCTGAAGCTCTAAGAGAAGGCCATCCTATCAGAACCTATTGAAGAGATCTGAGAACCTAGTGAAAGGACTAAAACGCTCTAATTGAACCTGTCGAAAGCTTCCTGAACCTATCGAAATCGTGTGCAAAACTTCTTAGGAATTCAACTATGCACACGCTGTGACTTGGTGACCTGCTGCACACAACTTGAGGCACTTAGTGATCGGCATGACGGTTCTAGAAGATGCCCTAACCGACCCACGTGCTCAAATAGAACCCTAACAAACTCTGAGGACCTTCTAGAATGGATTTTTGGCGAGAAAAATAGAGGAGAAAGCTATATATAGAGAACCCTAATTGCAATTGGGGGAGATTGAGATCTGAGCCAAAATTTGGAGATTAGAGCTTGCAGAGAAATTCTATTTTCCCTCCTTTAGCTCAACAATGGTTGGCTAATTCCCTTGGAGTAGCGAGGAGAGAGGTTAGATCTGTAATTGGGTAAGGTTAAGAGTGCTATTGTAGGTTCTCAGCTGCACAAACTACAGATCTGAAAGTATTTCCATTGTAGAGTGATTTTGATTGCAATGTAAATGCTGTTTTAATGCTTTCATTAGATCTAAATTTCCTTTGCTCTTATTTGGTGATCGATCCGATTTGTGTAGAGGAGTCTGTAGATCAGCTCACCCACTTAACTGGTAGGCCTCTTCGATATCATCAACTCACAGCATTTGTAGTGGTTTTAATTATTCTAATTGATGCTTTAGCTTTGGAGGAGATCCCTAGGATGGTCTGTGACCATTAAAGTGGACAGATCATAACCTTAAGATTAGTCTAAGCTCAGGCTCCAATTGGATTCGTCCGCTGTAAATCCATAGATCAGATAAAGTCTATAGGATGGTCTGTGACCATTAAAATGGATAGATCATAGCCTTAAGACCAGGTGGATCCTGTGATTTGGAGTGGAGCCTTCTACCCTGCAGCTGTGCTTATAGCTAGTTGAGGGAATTGTGTGCTCTGAACCTCTGCAGCATGATTAATCGAATCTGATTTCAGTGAAGACCAATTTCCAAGCTACTCTTCTCTATTTTTTACTTGTTACTCTTTTCCCCTGCAAGATCTAAGTTCCCAAACTCGATCAAAGTTAGTCTATGTTTAATTTTAGCTTAGTTTAAGTGACAATCCATTTTAAACCTCTCCCCTATCTTTTAGCTAACTTAGCATTAGTTAGGGTGCCAGATCTCCTACAGATTTGTAGATTTATCACATTTTTAAACCAACCTCCCTGTGGACATTCCCTTACTCACCATCTTTTCAAAGCTTGCTACAATGGACCCTTATTACTTGCAGGTCTGTGTGAGTGTGTTCTGCATAGTTTTATTAGTGAATTTAGACCCTCATTTGAGGTAAGGCAAACATGCCAACAACGCCTGGCGAGCGTTGCTCTTTATGGTTGGGTGATCCCGCCTATTTCTATTATATAGACTTCCATTCCAAACCTGACTTCGCTGGATTCTGAACTCATCCAGCTTATAGATCCCCCACTTACTCCATAGGGCAACCCACTTTGACAACTTGAAGAATACAATATAGCGAGCCCTTAGCAGTGATTGAGCATACAGATCAATCCATCACTAGAGTCACCTCAAACGGTAATTTATCCCAACCATAAACGGAAGCCCTTCTTTATTGAAGAACAAGTCCACTACCGCATCAGGAGCAATATCACGACATGAGAGAGACTTCCTGCAGCCCAAAACCAAAATATAAAATCGCTCAATCAGATAGGACGACCTACTCCTTAGTTGAACCAGACTTTGCCACTCACCTTCATCCGAATCTGAATAAGGAAGAGACTGGTACAATATACGAAATAAACTGGTACAACGAGTCTAGCTGAACCACCCAGATAAGCTTCTTTCATCAAGCAACACAACACAGCTGGGACTAACCCGAGCCCGAGTTCATATTGGTCAATTTCGGGTCAGCAAAGTAAGCATCCGACGTTCTACTTGCATATAGAAGTCGATCGGACATTCATATCACTATGGTTAGCTCCGACTCCTTCTTCACTTTACCCCTTTTACGAGGCCTTTTTAAAAGCTGCTTGGCAAAGAAAAGAAGGTCAAAGCAGTTTCGAAGTGAGATTGTCGTTTGTTTACTTTGACTCCGCTTCTGAATCAACTAAACAAAAAGCTTCTACCACGATATTTCATGTAGCAGAAGCAACCTTCACACCTTAACTAACTTAAGCAGCACACCAGTGTCCATGAGAGAAACAGTAAGAAAGAGAGCAGATCACTTTTCCAAGAATCATGGGCACTATAAAAAAGCTGGTACCCATCTGCTCCATTATAGTACTGATGTGGCCGTCTATCAAGCCAGGCTCTCTAGGAAAGACGACAGTCCCATAAAAGGAAAGGGCAAGAGCTTGTAATCGGTGACGAGCCCAAAGTTTCCCATCAACAAAATATTCTTGGTACACTTTAGGATGGGAATCAGAGGCAAAGTGCCTAAGTAAGAAGTCCAACGAACATTTCACAGTGGTATCGTCATTTCCTGAGGATAATTCAAGCTTAGAATGGCAAATTCCAAGCACATCACTCAAGCCCCTCTTTTTTTTTTTTTTGGGTCACTCTTGGATCTAATTCTCTAAGGCGAAGCTTAATAAAGAATTATTAGATTAGAATAGCTAGATTGCTAAGTTGCTATTTTATAAAACAACAACAACGAAGGAACTCCACTCGAAAACCAACTTGATCAATTCAATTCAATGCTTGGATTAGGTCTGGGTAGAGAACAGGTAAGGGCCGTAGGCTTTTCCATTTAGCCATTGTTATTCAAGGCCTTACTCGTTTAAAGCTTTTTTTATCCCCTCTTTTTTCTTTTCGGGAGGCCGTAGATGAAAGCCTCCTCAGTAAATTCTTTCTGCTTTTGCTTCTGAATTTGGATGGGGTTGGAGAAAAGAGTGTCTCAGTTACGGTTTAGGGCTAGTGAGTTACTATATGTTCGTGAAGGCAAACAGGCACTCGTAGATAGAAAACTATTTTCACAGAGCGACTTAGAGAAAACAAACCACTTCTTATTTCGAAAAGCGCTGCGTACAGTTCCAGGGGTTGTTGAATACTTCTTTGCCGTTCTTTTTCCGTTAGCCAATATCGAGACTCTAAGACTCCTTTAGCCCACCGCAGGTGCTTTGATAGAGATTTTTGGGTTGTAGGGTGCAAGGGGATCTTGAATCAATTCCTTCTTTGCCAGTAGCAAGTTTAGATATGGCAAGCGGTTCAAGTCAAGTGCCAGTTAAAGAACCAATTGTTGGCAAAAGTCACAAATATGAAGTAAACGACTTGGTCTCTTCTGGAAAGTGACTTTGACCAAATAGAGTATCCTTCCATATAGGGGAAGGAAACGCTCTCGCAGTAGTTGTTCTGTAAGGGCTTTCATTAGCGTGAGAAGGCGGTGAAAGGGTATTGAGCTAATAATCTTATACATGGCAACTATAGGTCTTATAAAGAATGGGAGGGGCTCACTTGACAGAGTTTTGAGCATTGTTCGTCGTGCTAGTTCCGCAACTCCAGTTCTAGTGGTAAACGAAACCTTCTTTCTCTTGCTTTTGGGCCTACGTCACTCGGGTTCCAGTGTCTTTGGTAGCTTTGGGCAAGGCAGTACTGGTACTCAGTCGATGTTGCTCTAGCCGCTTTTGGCTTAAGGGAAGGTTTACTTTTCCTTTTCGTGAAGTTTTTGTTACTAGCCCCCTTCTTAGTCAATGGAATGATAGTCGAAGGGACAGGATCATGTCTTTTACTTCTAGGTAAACCTGTAAGTGAAGGAAGGAACAGCTGTAAGTTAAGGTTTCAGTGGAGTTGAACCTGCACCTAGAAGGAACCGAAGAGAGCCAATAACGGTACTGGGGTAGGAGGGAGTAAGTAATATTGCGAGTAGCAGGTAGGCCTCACCTAAGAGAGCCGACACTCAAAGAAGTCGTTCAGTTTCGGTACTCAAGTTCCAGCACTCGTAGAAAGAGGTAGGTTAGTCAATTTTGCCCAGAAAACGGATATATGTTCAAAGAGTATGATGGGCCCAACCTTGGCATATTACTACAATAAGATAGAGCTTTTACTTCCTTCAATCTTGAACATCTGAGCCAACGGGTAGGCCCATGAAGGGGTTTTCAAGACCCTGCTTTTTCCTTTTGGAAAACATGAATTCATTAGGTGGGTCATCCCTCCCTAGTCGCGTTTCATTTTAAACGACTCTAAACGAAATGCTCTTACCATTACTTAGTATTACTTAGTAATGGTCTTACTTAGTAATGTGTTGCTTGTTCCATAAAAGCGTTTTCTTGCTGCATATGTTTTCTTGCTGCCCTACATTACTAAGTAATACTAAGTATTGCATGACTAAGTAATACTAAGTATTGCTTATGCTTCTTCATTTTCTTGCTACTTTTCCAGTCCTTAGTGACTGGACCTCATTCACAGGAATCGATTTGAGTATTGGCTCAGTGATCGTGGAGTACCATATGATTCCTTCTCCTTGGCTGACCATTCCTAAGGAGTTTCTCTTGTTGACCTATTCTAGGTCTCTGCTTCTTCTGTCGACGATCTTGCTTTGGTTGACGTCATCGTTGGATGTAGGAACTTCTTGTAAAAGCTTGACCTTATGAATATTAGAGAAGTGAATAGATGGGATCATGAACTGAACCTTTCTCATAGGCACCTTTTCACAGTCAACGAATGATTGAGTTGAAGGTAAGAAGAGAGACCTGAGGATCGTTACATTTCCCATTAGGAGATTTATACCGACATCCATAGTATATTGATACGGATAGAAATCCATCACTGCCTGTCTTGTCGACAGTTTGAATTCTTTAATGCTCTTAGTCACGTGACGCCTAAGTGGGATTAAGCTGGCGTTGGTCATTCTAAAGTTAGAGGCGAAGTCGAGGCTTCCTAGTTCCTTAGAGATGAAGATACTGCTGTCATGGTGTTGACATGCTAGGATGGATTCGGCCTTACTTTTTCCTTCTGGATCTTGGATCTTCATCTTATTTTTCTGCTCAAGTTTCCTGAACATTTTTTCTTCTTTTGTAGTGTCGAAAACCTCCTTTGAGGAGAGATCACATTCTGCTCGATAGGGATCTCTGGAGAATCAGTCTTGTGCAACCTAGGGAGAAATCCTCATACCGGCTACTGATTCAATCAGAGCATGTGAGAGCTGGCTCTTCATACTGCTATTTTCTTCTCCCCTTTTGAATGTGCAGTCTTTCTTGTCGTGACCTCTTTCTCGAAACTTGTAGCACCTCTTCCTCCCTTGTTTCTTCTTTCCTCCCAGGAACAATTGAACTGCCTTCGGGTACCAAGGAGATTGTGTGTTGTTACAAATGGAAATCCAATAGTTGCTTGAATGTTCTGCGTTGGTCACACTACTTAAAAAAGACAAGTGATGCTTGGAAGTACGATCAGATGCCCGGACTACCCGAGGACATTGCAGTTCACAAGTTGGGCCTTGACCCGTCAATCCGACCGGTCAAACAGGCCACTCGTAAGTTTGCTCCAGAGATCGAGGAAAAGATCAAGGAGGAGGTGATCAAGTTATTGGAGGCCAAGTTCATCCAGCCGGTGAAGTACCCAAGATGGCTAGCCAACTTTGTACCTGTGAAGAAAAAGAATGGGTCGCTGAGGCTTTGCGTGGACTTTCGCGACCTAAACAAGGCGTGCCTGAAGGATGAGTTCCTTGTGCCAGACATGGACATTCTCATTGATAACACAGCAGGTCACAAAATGTTTTCGTTCATGGACGGCTATAGTGGATACAACCAGATCAAGATGGTAGAGTAGGATGTTGCCAACACTTCGTTCATCACCCCATTCAGAACCTATTGTTATAAGGTGATGCCATTCGGTTTAAAGAATGCGGGCGCGACCTATCAGAGGGCGATGGTGAACATTTTTCATGACATGCTTCACAAGGAGGTCGAGGACTATGTCGATGACCTGGTAGTCAAGTCCAGGACGAAGCAGGACCACCTGCAAGTTTTGGAAAAGTCTTCCTACGTTGTAAGGAAGTGTCTCTTCGGATGAACCCTCTCAAATGTGCTTTTGGGGTCGCATCAGGGAAGTTTTTGGATTTCATTGTTCAAAAGAGGGGCATTGAGCTCGACCCTGCCAAGATTGCCTCGATTCACGACATGCCTTCTCCAAGGAAGACGAAGGAACTGATGAGTCTGTTAAGCAAGTTCAATTACATTCGCCAGTTCCATTCCCCACTTAGCAGAGAAGTCAAAGGTTTTTGAATATGAAAATGAAAGAAAGGTGCCAAGTTTGAGTGGATGCAGGAACGTGAAGATATGTTTGTTCAGATGAAGACGGGGTTGTTGTGATCTCCAATATTGATGGCTCCTGTCCCCAAGCGACCTCTAATCTTGTACTTTGCCTATACCGATCAGTCGATAGGGGTTATGTTGGGTCAAGAGGATGACAGTGGGGTCGAGAGGCCTATCTATTACCTTAGTCGGGTCTTGAAACCAGCTGAGATCAATTACCCAAAGGTTTAAAAGTGCTGTCTAGCCCACCACTCAGAAGTTCCGTCATTATATGATAGGTCGGACGACCTACCTTGTCACCCGGTCAGATCCCATCAAATACATGATGTCTTGACTTGTGCTGTCTGGTCGCTTAGCCAGATGGCTCCTCCAGTTAACCGAGTTTGATATCAAGTTGTCTCCTCAAAAGGCCATTGCTGATCTTCTTGCTGATTTCCCAGCGGAGGATCACTTTGTTGTCAGTAACGACCTCCTCGACGAGGAAGTTTTCCATGTTGAGTCACCAAACTGGGTTTTGTTTTGTGATGGATCGGCTTGGGTTGAGAAGTCAAGAAAATTGTCCCACGAGTTCCAACTCTGCAGGTTTTAGAATGGTGTTCCGTACGCCTTGTGGAGTAGAAGCCCCCTTTTCCTTCCAGCCTTCCTTTTCATGTACAAACAATGTCGCAGAATATGAGTCCCTTCTTCTAGGTCTCAAGTTAGCCTTGTCAGTTGGTGTTTCAAGATTGGAGGTCTATGTGGACTCGCAGTTGGTGGCCAACCAACTCGCAGTTGTTGACCAAGTTAAGGAGCCACACTTGTTGCCTTACAAAAGGAAGGCAGTTCGTTTGTTGGGGCAGTTTAAAGTCATAATAAAAACAAAAAAGAAAAAGCTTTTTGAGTTGCCAAAGATAATATATACTTTTCAAAGCCAATTCAGCCATTGTTTTCCCTTAAGAAAAGCCATCTACGAATAGGGCTTTCGCTAGGCTCAAAGCAAAGTTCTTCCAGTCAAGAAAGCATATCAATCGCTAGCACGGAAAGCAATTGAAGGTCTTAAGGGAACTTTCAGAGTAGCACCTAGGGAAAGGGCAAGACAAAGGCCAAAGAATAAGAACTTAAGCCATATGATTATGATCAGCTTTGGTAAACTAGCAGGAGTTTACTTCAGTAGGCTTCATAAAGATCAAGACTTTCCTGTTTCAGTAAGAAATAGGAAGAGTAGCAAAGAGGACTTTCGAGGCGGATTCATCAGTCATGCTATCTGAGACAGTTTAAGGAGATTTGTTTGTGTCTTAAGAGATCGAATTTGAACTCAGTTTTGCATTAATCGAAAATCAAGGCTTTCAGTCGTTCTTTCAACTATAGACTTTCATAAAAGGCTTTCCCAGTTCACGCAGTGTCAGGGTCACTACGAGCTGGATTCGTCATGAAACGAACTTCTTCTCAGAGAAATGATGTGCGCTAACTTTCCATTCCAACCATCGGCCTATCTGCTTCCACTTCCAGAGCTTATGCTTTATTTTGTTTGTGAGTCTATTTTCTTTCCTTTGGTTTATGATCTCTCTATCTCTCTTAACCATACTTCCCTCTCCATTACCTTCTAAGAAAGTGGTTAGCCAACCCCTTTCATTGGGTGAAGAATTAAAGGAACGGATGCAGATCCCTAGTGAAGCGGTAACTCTATGCTGAACACCAACTCATACCGAATATTCTCAGTCCCTGCCCTCCGATTACACTACGTCTATCCCTGAACTGTCCCTATAGATCTTGAAACCCGAAAGAATCTAAGGCCTCCCACAGCAGCTATTTGCCTAGATGATCTCAAAAGTTTCCCTTCTTTTTTCGGTTACGTCCCTCTTGTTGCGGTTAGGAATTCAATAGCAGTTGATTAATTGGCAACCAAAGAAAAGAATAAGGAAGCAAGTCTTTATTTGCTTTTTAGTGTGGGGAGTTCGTAAATTTAAGTCTGCATTACCTCTGTTTCCTTTCCCCGAGCTTCTTGGCTAAAGAGAATTGATATCATCCGACCTTGAAGCATGGGCTAAGTGAAGTGTTCCCCGCTCTCTGGTATCGTCTGCTTCTTCATACCTTGAGTCTGCTTTCTATATTCTAAAATCGATCTCCCTTGAGCTTGGACAGTTGGGAAAGCCAAACCCTGTATAGTAAAAGTTTTAGCTATTAGTGATCCAGTTTCCACCTCTTCACCATGTTTGGATGACACCAGTTCTTTCGAAGTAGATTAGGGCATTGATGGATCGTCTCACTTGCCTACAAACATAGCAAAAAACTATTCAAATTGAGCTGACGGTAAAGTCAGCTACGTGAAAGAAAGCCTATCTTCTATGGGGCAGCTATTTACGTATCGGGAAGCAGTTAAGGTGTCAAAGTGCGGCACTAATCAATCTCGTCAACAAAGCTAGTCTGGAGATTTTTTCTCATAAAAGGATCTGACCATATTGGTTAGAATAATATGTAGGCGGATGGGATTCCTCCCTTTTTTCCTTTATAGAGAAGCTGGGTGACAAGATTTGATTGATGCCAATAATCCATAGTCTTACTGGTCAAGGCATATTACTCTCAAGCTCCCTACCACAGGCCAAAGAGATCTTCTTCCATATTTACAAGCCATCTCAACAGGCGTCCATTTCTTAGTCGAACAAAAAATCTTTTTGCTATCCGGTGATATTAAATAGCAATGTGGTTTCTTATTCATCCACATTCCAGTCCGCTTGATTTGAGAAAGAGAAATGGCCAAAAACATAGGAGTGGACTTTAGTATAGTGTTGTTGACATGGGGCTCGACATACCCGAAATGGGTAGCTTTTCCGCGCAGCTTGCTTAGCGTCATTTCCATCCAATCTTGTGAGGGAACCTTACCCCAACCCAATTCAATCCCTAGAGGAGCGCTGCCGAAACAACATATTAACAAGCTCGCTTAAACTGCTTGAATTAACCCTCGGACTAGTATTCATCATAGCGGGGGACCGAAGCAATCATGAAGTCGCCACAGGTTAGGCTATGTGAGCCACATCTAAAGCAAATGAAGCCTCCTCTATATGCAACATTCCTTCCATTCATTGCCTTTACTAGGTAAGCCTCTAGGTGACCGATCACTATGCGTAAGCACTCCTTTTATCCTTTTTTTCTCTTTGATTTGTTGTTATTTCTGGTCCTATGTACAAGCGCACTTCCGGTCGCTTCTAGTTGATCTACAGCGAGCCTCATTTCCAGCATTTCCTACAAGTCGTGGTAGGTATCGACTAAGAGAAGCCACTTCAAGGGCCTTTCCAAACCTACCTACAACGCTCGGGCACCATTCAATCACCAAGGCGGAAAGGAATAAAATACAAAAGGCACTTCCCTCCTATCTTAGTATAGCGTTGGGGGCACCTACCCTTCAGGGAGCGGAGCAGCTTAGAGCTTTTTATTAAAGCAATTAGAAAGGGGATTAAAATCACATGAAAGGGGCTTCGAAAGATGAAAGAGCTAGTTAAGGCCAATACAAGCCTATTTTCCTTTGGTGATGCAGCAGATGCACAATAGCCATAAACATAGGATAGGGTCGCCAACCTGGTCCTCACTACAAACAAAATGGATAATAAAGTAAAGAAGCCATAGCCATAACTTGAGAACGAACCAGGAGATAGCTATGATGTTGGAGATTGCAGGATGATATTGTGGGTCAAGAGAATAACAATCAGGAGTCATCATGCATATCCCCTCCCTTGTAGCTGGGAGCCTTAGGACCACATTTCTGTAGCTCCCAGAGAATGGACTTATCCCCCTCTGTCTTGGCGAAAGCCCTCATTTTCTTGATGAAATATCCACTTTTGATTCATCTCACCCAGTATTGCATGGAGTGGAACGATGATAAGCTCACTGGGCGGTAACTCTTTAGTCAATTTAGTTTTTAAGATGCTCAAATTGGGCATAACTTGACAAATGAACCGCAGTAACTGATCCACTTCATCTCTAAACAGCCACTCCTTCACAAAGTGCTTGCTATCCAAAATAACACGAGTGGCCAACTCAACCGACTCCCCTTCAGGGTAATCCATTTTGATGCTTGTATACAAGTAGACCACATCGTGGTAAACATCAGCTCCAGGCACTCTAGTGGGTGTCAGAATCAGCTTAGGAACAATTTCTGGTTCAGGTTCTATGACTGATAGACCATTACTCTTGAATTGTATATTCCAAAACCCGCTTGCACGTGGTGAATCGATATTTTCTGTGATCACTTTACGACATTCTTTAAGCTTTCTTGGTCATCGGACAGAGTGAGAACTGCTCAACTCTGCTTGCTTTCTTTGCCTGGCTTGCTTGTTTGTGTTTAAATAAAAGTGAGTAATCTACTCTACCTATTCCTATGCTATCTTTTCATTTCATTTTTATCAAAAATTTTGAAGTTCCTTATGATGTAACTTATTTTTATTTCCACTTTCAACTAACGAAACACAAACTTTAACATGATTTATAGCCATCTTTCCGTATTGATTTTCAATTGAGTGATTTCCTAAGGTAGGAAAAGAACGGTCGATCACCATCATCAAATGAATATAAAAAGGAATTTACACTATAACCTCCCTTCCTTAGTTCACTAACTCTGAATCGCGCTTAATCTAATCGAATTCCCACCATTCCTTGTCAATTCTATTTAACGCCAATTTTATTTAACTCGACTCGATTCTATTAAGTGGTTCAGTTTTGCCCGTCTGTGATGGTCTTTCTGGATTCTTGGCGAACGTTACTTGACAAGTGGAGAAAGTGGACAAAACAGACTCCAATTTCCTAGTTGAAAAGACCTTTTCGTCTCGACAAAGAGGAAAAGAAGAATCTTGAAAATGCTCTTAACCCAACCCCTTCCTTCATAGAGCCGTGTATTGTAAGTAATCCGAACCTGCCTGAAGCGAGCCCCCCTGAGAGGCAAGTGAAGTTGGTGAGCCGTATGATGGGCAACTATCTCCTGCGGTTCGAAGAGGACTCAGCTGTTAGTTAGTACCCCCTTGGTTTCGGGGTGGACCCTTTCACTCTATTTTATTATATACGCTTAGCGAAAGAATTTTTTTTGATACACCTATGACATGGATTCTATATGAACCAATGGATCGTGACAAGTCATTACTACTAGCAATGACTTCCTCTTTCATGACTTCATCCTTTCCATATCCCTCTCCCTTGTTCTCAGTGACTCATCAAATGGCACTCAGTTCATATCTGTAAGTTCGATCATTGACAAGGTTCAAAGAAAGGTTGGGCCATTGATAAAGAATAGATTCCAAACCACAATGCTAGCAGATGCGGGCCTCCGCATTTCTTTTCTTTAATGAATCCTGCCAGTTATTATGGACTCAAATCAAAAGGAAAACTAAATGGAAACTTAGGTAATACCTATTTGAATAATAATTGCTTTGTTCACAACAAAAAATAGACTAGGGTGGCCTGTGGTGGTTCTGACAATGTTCGTTCAATCAAGCAGCATTCTTCTTTTTCTTAACTTAAGGAGAGGGAGGCGACAGACTTGGGACCTATGAACAGAACAAGACAACAAACATGATGAAATGAAGAAGAAAGAACGGGAGGCATCGGAGGAAGGACTGACGAACTACTTACTTGTGTTTGGTTAACTACTTGACTGACTTGGGGTTCTTTCTCGTAAGTGGTACACCTACACCCTGCACACACACTCACTATACCTATATACGTATACATTGATAGCCTTTCTGCCTAACGACCCCTCTCTCTCTGGGGGAAGTCGTCTTACCCTGCTTCGGGCGAGTGTGATTCGACTCTTGATCATTCAACAGGTCAAGATCTCCACCAACTCTTAATATAGGGGAGTGCATGAAAAGCACCTCATGAATTGATTGGAGATAATAAGTCAGCACGGACGAGTACTCATTTAATGGTATACGCAAAAGCCCAACCCAGCATCTTTTATCCGATTACAAGGTGATAGATATCTCTCATATCCACAACCTAATTCTTCGAGCAAGCGGAGGAAGAATGAAGGGAATATCTTATCGAGGCAATCATATTTCTTTCAGTAGATACGCTCTTTAGGCACTTGAACCCGCTTGGATCACATCTAGACAAATAGAAGCAGGACGACAAGCAATGACACGATATGCGCGTCGTGGTGGAAAAATATGGGTACGTATATTTCCTGACAAACCCGTTACAGTAAGACCTATGGAAACACGTATGGGTTCGGTTCGTCTCTTGGCCAAATGGTTCTCTTCCCCCCCTCCCCAATGGAACTATAGATTTGTTAAGGGACTTCTATCTGAATACTCCTTCCCGCCCATCATTCTTCCTTATCAATTCTTTATTCCCCGTCCTCCCACCTATACATAGAAGACATAAAATAATATAATACTCGGATATCGAGAAAGGTATTCTTGATCGTCTACTGCAACTAAAGGCTTCATTCAGTCCTAGGCTTTCCCCTCCAGTAGGTCAAGCTATTCGGACTGGACCGGAAGAAAAGAAAGGTGATACCAATGGGATCTGTTCCCTTTAAGAGTCTTCAGTTAAGGAAGGAAGCCTATTAGAAGGCGCTTAGATAACTTCTGAAGTATTGAAATGACTAAGGAAAGAGATAGGATCAAAAGATCAGTCTTCAATACTCAGTAGGGTATCTCCTATCCGATGGGGTGGGTTGCCCAGGTAGAGACGTTGGTAGGAGAGGAACGAATCAATCGCCTACCCCTATCAATGTTTCATTGATAAATCAATGCTTCTCTATGCCTGAGAAAAAAAGATGATCTTCATCGAGCAGTAGGAGAAATCTTCCACCACTTTTTGAGCCAGAGTACTTCGATCAGTAGGCTCATCCCTCCTCAGAAAGGAATGGAGTCCAGAGAAATGAATATACATCCATCGTACACCATCCATTGGGGTGATCAAATCATCTGTTCCTGGATCCGATACTAGCTATTCACATTCACAATAAAATGACTTGCCGAATCAAGATCTTCTTTTCCTCCTAAACCCACTCCAGATGAAATCGGCTCTTCGTCGGACACCACTGCTCAAATGGGAGCTGTCCCACCGATAGTTGAGCTACTCGCGACTAGGGAGGGATGACCCACCTAACGAATTCATGTTTTTCGAAAGGAAAAAGTAGGGTCTTGAAAACCCCTTCATGGGCCTACCCGTTGGCAGGAGATGTTGAAGTAGCGCATGAAGTAGTCTCTATCCCCCGGTCAGAGCTGCAACAAGCGAGGGAACTAATTTGACGAGAAAGTCAGGCAATCTGTGCTTTAGTGCTCCTTCTATTCCAACTGGCATAGCAAACTAAATACCGGCCAGAAGGCTTTTGAAATGTTGAGCAAGCCATTATTAGCCTTAACGAATAATTTCATCTTCTTCGGGTGGAAGGAAGCCTTCAAGACGGGAGGTAGAGATGGTTTGGAGGAATTCTTGGGATAGATGGAGGACCACCCCTTGCCATAATTGATCGGATTTGGGATTTAAGCTGTATGAGGGAAATGAATCTAGTGGTGGGGAGGCGACTAACAACTTGGAATTTCAATATGGGCCCCGAAATAGAATCTTTTATACTGCCTTCCGACAGACGCTATTGGCTTTTATCCCGCCGATGCAGGAATATGACACACTTGCTCATGCTGGGACAAGATGACTTTTGGGAACACGTACAGAGCTTTCAACTGCCTTTCATAGCCTTGAGTGGGGAATCAATTCTTAAGTTGGTTGCCTGAACCAGTTCTCGAATGCATTTCAAGGCTGGGGGGAGAGAAGTTGATCCCGGGACGCATGGACTATCTATTAGTTGGTTTCTGGCTCCTGGATTGCTAGGGTAGTCAATTTCATCATGCCTTGGAAGAAGCAACTCCCTTTCATAAATAGCTGGTCGGCTGGAAAGAAGATCTCGGAATGCGGCTGGCCTCTGACCCCAAAGCTTTAGTACTGCCCACCCAGTCGCCAATCCCGTCTTTTATCCGCCTTTCCTTATTCCAGCAATGTCAAGCGACAGGGAGGAATCCACTCTGTAATTCATGCCGATCCGAGAGAGGGAAATTTCACTAGCGGATAGACAAGTCTTTCTTCTTTTCCTTGAACATCGGGATCATTGGTTGAGAGTGAAGGGTGAGAACATGTTTACTGCCAACAGAGAATGTGATGTCTGTTTCCCGGGGGTTGGGACTCCACTTATACTTCTTCGCCAGATATATTGCGATTTGTGACAGATAGACCACTTCACCATTCAGCCCATCAAGAGAGTCATATCCTAAATCAAACCTATCCGAGTTTTCTCGCCTCCCTCATCCGAAGGCATTGTAACATATGTATAAATGATTCCATAAAAGGAGAGGAAGTTGGATCCATCCCTTGAGGCATAGGCATAGACGGAGAAAGTAAAAGCATAGGGAGAGGTGGAAGCAGGAGCAAAGGAGGGGATTGAATGAGGGATGCATCTTCTGAACTGCTTGAGAGCTGGAACGGAAAGGAGAGATTTGACCGATGACCGACAAAAAGGATCAAGTCCACATTCGAAACAGGAAGGCTCATCCAGGTGGGTGAAGGGTCTTGAGATTGCCCGATAAAGTTGGATATTCATGATTTTTTGTTAACTAAATCCCCCCTTGAGAGAGGAATAGCCGTCGTGGGGGAAGATCTATGGGATAAGGACAGTCAGAAGCATCGTCGAGAGACAACAACTAAGAGGTAGGTCGAGTGGTTCTATCAACCCCTATCTATGGTCAAGTGGCGCTCTTACGGACATGAAAGACTCCTGGATCAAACCCCACTTCTCAGCAGTGTGAAGTTTACTCATTCAATCCTCTTCCCAGAGGGGGAAAACATGTTCGTTGTTTGGGTAGAGCTGCTGCCTCAGGGGAAGAATAGGACTCTCCAGATGCAACAGACTCTACTATGGAGATCACACCGATTTGCCCTAAACTCAATAGATGTTTGTATGAGCATTTTTCCCAGAAGTCAGTCCATCTTTTGAAAGGGAAACCATTCATCATGGGAAGGCTTGAAAGACTAGGGTTCACCGAATCTACAGATAGAGATTCCTCATGGGCTGGGGCTTCTCATCAATTATTATTGGGGATTCATCAAAGGCAGTCGGAGTCTAATGCCTCACCAAGGCAGTCGGAGGGGGGTTCAGCTCAACCATATGCTGAACTGGAAACTTAAAGCCAAGGAATAACGAATCGATCTTCATTACACCTTAGGAAGTCGGAGGCGGGAGGTTCCAGTCAATGTTTGGGCTGCACTAGACTTGTTCTACCTCATTCGTAATTGTTATCCGAGAGGGGTCAGTCAGCAGAAACTAGGGAAATGCAGTTCTATTCTTTCATTGAAAGGTTAAAATCTCGGCCAAGGCATCATCGGTATCGAAATCAGAATCCAAGGAAAGAGAGGCTAAAAACTAAAGATGCTTCTTCTCATCACTGGTTGATTCACCAGGGCTGACAGAGCCAGAGGTTAGGGGATATCTGGGCGGGCTTAAAGGCCCAACCCCAAACTCTTCCTTCATTTGATAAAAAAGGTAGGCTTTCAGAGGCAGGTCGAAAAGAGTGAAATGTTTAGTGGATCATTCATAGGCTAGGTTCAGTAAAGCTATACATGATCACCACCCTCGAAATGATGAGGAACATGATGCTTATCCATTCATAATTTCAATTTCTACTGAGTTTAACAAAGAATGGGGAATTGGACTGAAGAGTCCTGAGTTTGGAAGAAAAACCTGAGCCTTGTTTCGTTCCTTTTGAGGATGGGATGTGGCAGGAGCAAGAAGAGACGAGATCTGTATGGAGCCCTGTCCATTGAGCTAGTTAGAGGGATAGAGAGAATATTAGAAACTTCGCCGTCTTGCTGGATCGATCCACTACCATGAAGATGTAATCATGTCAGTGAGTCCACTGTCAGAAATGCTTTCCAAAGAGCAACTCAGAATGGGTAGGGGACAATGTGCAACTTCCGGTAGGTTTGGAGCGGTAGCGAACAAAGCATTGGAGTATGGATTGAATAAAAGCTCACTTTTTTAATTTGAAGGTACACTTAAGAGGAACGAATTCCGATTTGAATGGATTTGCTGAAGGTGGGTGATGATGATTTCCTCCTGCTCCCCGAAGTTACTACCATAAATTCATTCTAAAGCAAATGAACTTCCTTATGAAGCATGGAGCGGAGGGATGCATAAATTGTCTAGCTCGTAGAGCAGAAGGAAATTGTCGAAATGGAATTGGAGGGAGGAAGAATATAGTTGCCAAGTGTAAACTCGCCCAAAGCCAGGATCAGATGCATACTGTGAATGAAGTCCATTACTAGAATCCGGGGTGTGAGATTGAGGTAGTGGCCGATGTACGAACTGTGGGAGGACGACTCCAACAATCAGCAACTTAATTCTACCCTTTCTGTACTTACCAAACGGAACTGCTTTGAGTAAGAGGCCTCATAAGGAGCGGCGTGCTTCCCAAATCTTGGATTGAGACCGAATGCAAAGGCATATGATCTGTGATTGGGTCTATTTATTCAACAAATAATGCCTCCAGTACTTAATTGATTGTACGGGGGAATCTCACTTTTTCTCACATGTGGAGTAGTTGAGACGGGCTGTGGGCGAGTGAAATGTCTCTGATAGGCAAGGGCCACTACATGCCTAACTGGTCTATACCTATATCTCCGTGGAATGGAATAAGAATCTCTATCTTAAAATGATCTATTGGATGGGATCTCTCCCCTTGTCGGGCGAGGCAGAAATAGCTAGCCCGCCCTTCCATCTGACTGGACATGAATCTTCCTCCATCTCCCAAAATTTTTAGGGGCCCGTCCAGTGACGACGAAAGGAGAGGAGGCTGCTAGGACTGAGGGACACCTTCCTGGTTCTGAAATGGTGGTAACACATTTCGTGGGTGGGCGGTTGACAAAAGCATCTTTCCCCCGTGCATGGGACTTGTTGCTTCAATGACACTTCCAACCCAGTCGATGTAGGGCCCGGGAGAAGGAAAAGCCCGCCCGGTTCCGATAGGGGAAAGTCAGTTCGGTCTAATTCTCAAGCATATCTTATGAGAAGAATGGGTAGAGGTTTAGCATTATATCATAAATAAAAATACATAAATAAATGGGGTGAGGAGCTTCATCAACTCTTTCGATCCATTGGATTGAGAACTATCACTATCTATCTATACTATGGATGAATTCACCATCATTCGCTCAGTCACTATCTAAAGAATTCGGGGAAATAAAATGGGAATGCGGCCATGGTTTGCATTCCATAGCAACCACTTTAAACTGTGGAATTAGGCATTACTAAATCCTGTCTTCCTAAAAAACAAACCAGGTGGTGGGCGAATGGAGTCAGGCCTTTTGAATATCTCGATGGATTATCTTATTAAGACATTAGTCAGAGCCTGACTTTGAGAATCCAAATAATAATGCCTCTGATTCCCACCTCCTTTTATGAGCAGACAGGAGGAATCTCATCTCCTCAATTTGCACTAAGGAGATTCCTTTCTGACTTACGAATAGGGTCAAAGGAGGGATTCAATCAGCCACTGTTACCAATGTCTCCTTATTGCACTGGTAAAGCACGTTTGAGCCATGTCTCTCAATAAAGGGTGCCCCCCCTCTATCAATACATATGGCTCGACTTCATTATGATCCAATTTCTTATTTCTTATACTATAGCAGCACAAAGGGTGTGGGTGAGGGAAGTTTGATCTTCCCAAACGGGTAGAAGCGATAGCTGGAGCTTGTTAAGACATGAAAAGTACCACTTTTCACCCCTTAACTTAATCTCTGTTAAACCCTTAATCATTTAATAAATGTGTTTTGAGTCTATTCTATAGGTAATAAGTAGCAGCTACAAATAACCCCCTAACCATGCAGAGGAGCTCACAGTTGACCCAGAGACCCCTCAGAAATATGAAGATAGAACCCAGACAGAGAGTTGGCTGCAACATAGGCACAACAAATCAGAAACAGACCAAGAAGAATGCCTCGCGTAGATGTCGCAGGGTTCAATTGAGCCAGAGATAATGCCTTTGCATAGTTGTCGCAGTCTTCTGGAGGAAGCACAACAACTGGTCATGCAGTTTGCACGCCGTTCTCATGCAGTTTGGTGCCAGAAAGAATTGAAAAGCATGCTTCACGAGGTCCTCGCGAGGCTCAGTCTAAAGCATTCGCGTAGTCTTGCACAACTCAGAAGAAGAACCGTTAAGCTTTGCGTGACTCACTCAGAAGAGAGAGCTTTAGGTATCCTGTGCACAGCTGTCGTGCAGTGGCCGCGAGATACAGACCTTCAAAGAAATGCTCGCGCAACCCAGGAACTCATGAACCCTACTTCCTCGCGAGGATCTCTCATGAGATTCACCAAGGGACAAACCGCGCGAGCAATCCCTCGCCATTCAAAGCTGAAAGAGCAATCTCGCGATAGCCATTTGTATTTCACGATGACTAAACTGCCAATCCTGCGACTGCATGAATTTCAAGTCAGTTCAACCCCGCGATGCCAATTCTACCATGCGAAAAGATCTGAAATCATTTCTACCCAGTGAGGATCGAATTCTAAACTTCTCCCCACTTCTGTAAGGGCAATCTGGGAATCTCCAGCAATTAGGGCACGCACTCCAATGCTTCACTCTTTGTGCACACACCCCGAGGCATCCAAGGGATAAGAATGGGCTGCAATTACATTGAGAAATTAGGGTTTTCCTAACCCTAATTGGAGGGGAAGCCGACTGCTATATAAGCCTAAGCCTAGCTTAGGTTTGAGGATAACCTCTCTTTGGGACTTAACTTCTGGGCTTCTTCTCCAAAAACCAACTGTAGAATTATAGTAGGTTAAGGTTAGGGTTTAGGAGTTTTCTTATTTTTCCTTTTTCTTTCTCTCCATAGTCCAGCATTTGCTGGCTATGCCTTTTGTATGATTATTTGGTATAGATTTTAATGGAGTTCTTGTAATAGGATTTATAATATGTATGGGATGATGTTCTTGTTTTGAGTTGTTCTGTACAAGGCTGCTGCCTTGAGATCCTCCATTGCTAAGTTGTATCGTAAGCAATGGAGGATTGTTTTTAATGTTTTGTTTAGATCTAAGTGACCTGTGTGTCCAGGTTAGGCACATTGCAGGCCTTCCCCCACCACATGATCCACTAAATCTGAATCTCCGTGGGAGCTTGAGCTGGTAGCCTTGTGAACATGGTGGCGGCAGCAATACTTTTGTTCTATCTTAGACCTTTGTGAGGAGGATAACCTCTGTGGATAGTCTGTGACCATTCAAGTGGACAGATTATAGCCCTAGGGTGAGGCCAAGTCATTGAACTAAGACAGATTCTTCTTCTCTGCACTTGTGCTTGTAGCCTTGTGAGAGATTGTGCAGTGGCAGACTCCCCTATAGTGAATAGATCCACCATCAAATTGCAGATCTGAGTTGGCCATAGAGATTGTAAGCTTGTGACTGGATCACTGCAGTCTTTCTAAAGTAGTGAACAACCATACTTAAAAGCTAGTACTCAAACTCTTGTTGGTCCTGTGTGTCCAGGCTTGTGCACTTTGTAGGCCTAGCCCCACACACAGAACTTTAGAGGATGAGGTTCCTATGGATTGTTGAGCTTGTAGCCTGGATGAAGTAGTGCCTACAATGATAAACTTGTTCTGACCCATCTCTGGATTGTGGTTCCCCTATTGGATAGTCTGTGACCATTTAAGTGGACAGGTTATAGCCTTAAGGGATTGGATCATGGCACATGGGTGAGTTGGATTCTTTCTCCTCTTTGGTGATAATGTAACCATTGGACGTGATTTCTATATCAACAGATCTGAGTCTGAGTTACAAGACCCATCAGATTTGTACCTAATAACATACTTCTCACCCTTTTATATTTATTTTCTCACTCTACCATCCTTCTTAACCCTTTCTGTAATATAGACATTAGGATACCTTAGAATTTAGATTATAGTGAACCTAAATCCCCTTCCACTTAGGATTGCCAGATCTGTAGCTAGATCTGGAGAGCCTACTAAGGATAGCTCCCTTGGAGCTTGAGATCAACTTCCCTGTGGGACAAACTCTTACTTATCAAAACTTGCTACAACAGGCCCTGTATCTTGCAGGATTGTGCATATTTTAGGCTTGCTGCTCGGTCATTTTTAATCCACCTTTCATTCATTTTCATTCACCCCATTCTTATCATTGTCTCCAATAAAGTCAGTAGCAAGCACTTAAAATAGCCAAACAGAGCTACATGGGCCTAAAGCTTCAACTGAAGCAACAAGCACAGTGAGAACAACAACATCATCACCGGCCTAATCGGATTTCAAAAGAAGCCTGAGATTTGCATCCAATGAAAATGAAAATAGAGAATAAAGAAATCATCATCTCATATTCGATTGGCAGAAAGGAGAAGGAGAAAACGAATCCATACAATACAAGACTTTATTGTGGAAAAAGAATGAAAATACTAAATTTCGGGCCTTACAGTATCTGTAGCATCATAAGGAGGGGGGGCTAAAGAGGGAAAGTCGGTGATTCTCGGTATGAGGAAACGACTTTAGGAAGTCCTTGCACAGGTTAAGATAGGCACCGTTCCTTTAAGCGCGTGTTTTAGGGGGGATGGGAGGAAAGGAAAGGGGATGCTTGGCAACGCAACGGGGGAGACCTATTCTTAGTCCTCGGACACTCCTCAGCCCGAGGATAATATCTTAAATACAAATAAAGACCCATTTTTCTTTTCTTTGCTGATTCCTCTCAATGAAATTTGCCATGTTGCACTAAGTTACTTACGGATGATTGCATGCGGTCCGGGAACACTTTGGGGTGAACACCCATCCGAACAAGTAGGGTTAATAGTTCAGCATTTAGGCTGTAACATTTAGCAACAAACAAATCTTTAACCCAATAAGTGCTCTCCGAACCAACCTAGATAGTCTCCTATCACTAGGCTCACCAACCAACCTGGACTTGGATTCTTATTATTCCTATCGGATATAAAAACCATAAGGATTGTTTTCCAGCCATGAGTTCCCATATGACATAAGCGCTCTTGGGTGGGGTGGGCCACCATTTGCCAGGTCTGTGAGTGCCCGTCGTACCGGTGCACTAGGCTGATCGAGACTCTACTTTTCGGATCTGGCACCTGCGCCTAGCCCGATTTGCCATCTGTTATGGCTCTACATCCAGTCGTGCGTGGTATGTTCGCGATTCGTCAAAATGGAACGCATCGCGTACTATAACCTTCCTTTATTGGGTTGGGCCATTCCATCAAATCTTTGAGAAGGTGCCCAATCTCGTATTTGATGGTTGGCGTGGCAATAGGCTTCGCTTCTACTTCTACGACAGGCTTCCCAGCTGTTGCAAACACTGAGCGAGAACGGTAGGGGGTGCACAAACAATGTCATTGTGCGGGGATGCGATTTGCCAAGCTGGGGCAAACAAAGCTGTCCTGCCCTGCCGGATTAGGAATGCGAAGGCCTTTCCTTCGAAAGGAGACCCGGGAAAGAAAGAGCTATGCTATTGACCGACCCTTTCGTAGTGACTTTGAATCAATAGGCCTCCCCTTTTTTCTCATTTTTGATGAGGCGGGCCAAATAGAGAATGAAATGCATAAATAGGGGAAGGGGGATGGTCACTTTTTTTTGGTTTAAGGGCTGCTCGCCCTACTGAAGTACCAAAGGCTTTCGGGGCTTACACCCATAGTCTTTCAATAGAGCCCTTTGAAGCAACAAGCAGCAAGCTGCAAGTCATGGTTGAAAAGTCGTTACGCGCAGGCCCTTACGGGCCTCCAGATGAACTTGTTAGCCTACCTTTATGAGCCTCCAGATTCACTTGTTAGCATGTGAACTTCACTGAACTTGTTACCAGTAAGTGTAGCTAGCTGTCAGGCCCCTACAAGACTTTACTTGCTGACAGTAGCGCATCAGGATGTTTAAGCGAGAAGCAGAGTAGCGCGCCAAAGCGTAAGTACGCATGAACATGCAAGGAGCAAGAAAACGAAGAAGCAAAGAGCAAGAAAATGAAGAAGCAATGCCCAGATTAGTTACGGCAATAAGAAAACTCCAGCGTGCGCTAACGAAGAAGCATAAGCCCATAGAAGACTTAGTATTACTTAGTAATGAGCAAGAAAATACTTTTATGGAACAAGCAACGCATTACTAAGTAATACTAAGTCTTGTATGGGCCTTGCTTGTTCTAGCGCGCCATTACTAAGTATTACTTATGCTTATTTGTTAGCACGCGCAGGAGTTTTCTTGCTCGTTTTTCAGCTCCAGTAGTTTTAGTTGTGGGTAGGGCTTTCGTTCTTATCGCTCCGGGTTTCGATCTATATGACCTCCGGGCGGTACAAAGTACACCTCTTCCGTAGAGGCAGGTAGTAAAGTAACCTAACCTTTAAGAGTCTGTTCAAGGGGGAGCCCTCTTATCTATCAATGGAAAGAAATCAGTGTGTGGCGTGATAAGGAATCCTAGAAAAGATCGATTTATACTCCATCCCCGGTCCCACAAAGATCTCTACATACTTGTCTAGTCCAGGACAACTGAGATCTTTCGGTCTACTGGGAGCAGCTCAAACAAAGAAGAGTCTGGTTCGGTCTGAATTCAGGCCCGGCCCACCCGTCTGTAGCTAGGTTCGAGAATGGCGCCAGGCGAGGGCGCCGCTATGCCCTATTGCTCTGCTGCGGTCTGCTCCCGAACTATGCAAAAGAATCGATGCCGGGAGGTGTCGTCCATAGTGATTCCCCCCCGCCTTTAGTGATTGACAGAACAAATAGGCCTAGATCTATGCCCCTTAATGAATTGAATCGAATGGTCCTTCGACCTTTGTTTGATTCCGACGGCCGGCATAGATCTCATGAGACCCGCCCGCTATTACTACGAAAAAAGCCCTGCCCTTTTCCTTCACTACTAGGAGAGTAAGCAACTTCTATTAGCGTTAGACCTTGAGTCAAATTGACCGTTTCATGTGCTACGTCCATCAATGATGGTTCATTAATGTCCATTGATTTAGACTCCTTCCCTTATATGAATAAGATTGAGAGGGGCCCGAAAGCCCCCAAACCAAGAACGGAAACGGAAGCCTTTCGACTCACTCTCGTATGGCTCGCCCTCGAGCTTGGGCAGGTTAGCCGAGTCTTTCCCTGTTGTTCTATTCCTACCACGAGAAAGACGCACGGAAGAGGTATGCCCAGTGCATGGAGGATTCATTGAGAGTTTTCGTTGTCTTAGTAGAGAACAAAACGATCTTTTCCCCTATTGTATTGAATCAAAAAATGAGAGGTTAGTGCTACGGCCCCCTATTGTTTAATCTAATATTGACCGGGGACGAGCCCCGACTTCCATAGGTCCTTGGTTCGACCTCCCGTAGCGGTCCTTACTTTTCATAAAGCAGAGCGGGGCCAATTTCTCGTACTTGCTTAGTGTGCCCCCCTTTCGTCGAGTGCCCCGCCCGGTTCACTAGGTTGTTGGCCTACCAAGCACTTGCCCGCTGCTCCTGCTGCCCACCAAGCGGGCGGAGTGCTCGTTATCCTTACTGTTCTCTTTGCTTGGGCCCCCTCCCATTGCTCTAGCCATAAGCTATGGCAGCTCCAGCTCGCACCCACAGGGGCCCGCCTTGCGAGGCCAGAGTGGGCTCATCGGTCAGCCCCCATTCGAATTACGTTAGGGGGTGTTTCACTTTTGCCAGATCTAGAGAGATACTATGAGTCCTCATTCCCAAATTCCCCTGCCGCGGCCATTTGGTTCACTGGTACTACCAAAAAATCTCATGCTTATGTTACTATTACTGATGTAAGTCTTATCTCGGACCACGAAGACCCCGGTCGTGCTTCTGGTTTCCATTCCCATCATCATATTGAAGTTGGAAACTCCTCGTGTTCTGCCATAAGAACTTGGAGTTTGTATCATGGTGAAGGTAAGGTAACACTGCGATTCTTGCTTAAAAAAACACTGACCGAACACGTTCGAGTTATTGGCTCGTTCGACCCGGTAGCATTCATGAGTCGCTCGCTCAACTGTCCCTCGGAGACATGGTCGAGAAGTGCCATGCATGGTCACCCCCCATCCTTTCTTTCTCTCGGTCCCACCCCAAAAAAGGCTCCCTAAAGAAAAAAATGGAAAAAAAGGGGGGGGCTTCCGCAACGGGCTATGCCACCCATTACTTATGAGGGAAGTCGCATGCGTCCTATCGCAAGCACCTACAATGTCATGATCACATTGGTTTACCCTTTTTCCTTTGGTAGTTCAACGGACGGTCGCCCCTCCAACAAGAAAAGGTAGAAATATGGAAACTTCTCTGCCATTTGGATCGGAGAATTTATGGAGGAAATTGGGTTTTAAATTTCCAGAAACCACATGATTATATAGCCAAAGGGAATACGCCGCGCCAAAAATTATCCCAAGCGCTGCTAATGTGGCTACTAAGCTATTTCTTTGGAAAGCTCCTACTGAGATGGGAAATTCCCCGATAAAGTAGCTAGTACCAGGTGAACTCATATTGGCCAAAGTGGAAGAGGAGGAAATGGTAGGGAGATTCGGCATGGTGCTCACTGAACCTCCGTAATATCTAGCAAGTTCGAGTCTTATGTCGGTCATATAGAACACCAACATAGAGAAAAAGGGCTGGAGGAACCGGTCCATGACTTAACATCGGTGGAATGCTACCTCCAATTCCTTGTATATTCAATAGAGCCAAAGATTCCCCCCCCACTGAAAGGAGTACACTGATTACCCCGCGAACCGTATAAGATAGTTACCACCTATCATACAGCTTTCTAACTCCACTTCTTTTTCTGGTCGTTCCGCTCTGTTGGATCGATGGTAGTATCAAAGATCTGTAACCCCCCAAATTTTTTGACATAATGGTTCCTGCTTCCTACCCATAGTTCGCATGTATCTGCCCGGGTCATACTTGAGTATCACATCGTAAGACCCCCACCTCAACTCTATCTTCCTTATCAGTGAACCGAAACATAGTGCATAGGTACTCCTCGATGCAGCGGGGACGAGACGACGTGACATACTACGATCACGTACATAAGTGCTGCCCTTCGACTAGGCAATATGGAACCTCTCAACAGCTCCCGTTCCTTTATGGGGTCCTATCGGGATAGGTAGGCCCAAGCTTTCCCCTCCCCCTCGACCGAGCAGTAGTTCTCCACGGCTGACAAATAGGAGTTTAGGCAGTCAAAGAAAGGCACCGACCCCCAGTCCCCCCCACTGGGATTTTTCTTTCCTTATCTACGCGTGCACTACGGCAGCACTGGCGAAAACGAGGTCGGCTTTACTAAAGAAGAAGGGGCAGGCCAGGTGCTTGTGTGCCCCCCTTTGCAGTAAGTGCTTGTTGGACCCCTGGAAAGCTCTATCTTATTCTAAGTATTGCCCGAAGAAGATGAATCAATCAGTCTTATTCTAACCTATCAAAAAATCGCTGGATCAATCATCGTCTCAAAGGGAATATTCTCGAGTTCTCAACTTTGAGAATAAAGATTTACTGATCCAGGAGAAGAAACATGAGTGTTTGTCTATTTTTCAACAAGTGCTTTCACTGTATCCTACCTTGGTCGAAAAGGTCTACACCACCCCTCAAGAAGCCTTAGAAGACTTCTTTGACGAGAAGGGTAAGGAGCTGGACAATCAAATAGACTGGAGGCACATGGAAGAGAGAAACCGAATGGAACTCGAATTCATTTCTAGAGTAAAGAAAGATCTCAGAGAATAGGGCCCCGACTCTAAATATATAAAAGATATTCTTCCTAATATGTTTATGGACTAAATTCATTACGTAAAACTGAATCTTATTTGGAATAACATCTCGGGGGGAATCATGCTACTAATAGAATTACTACCCACGACCCTCGATGGGGCTCCGAAAAAGAATAGGGAACGAGTTCATTCTAATAGAATTCTATTTTGGTCGAGATAGATTTTGAGGGACCGCCACGGACAAAGTGCATCGATAATCTAAGGATCTAGTAAACAAGGTAGCCCTGTGCACGCTTGGGACCGGATTGAATCCTCTTTATGTCAAGCCAATGTCTTAAGACA
The DNA here is from genome assembly GCA_021018995.1 of Chloranthus sessilifolius. NCBI lineage: Eukaryota > Viridiplantae > Streptophyta > Magnoliopsida > Chloranthales > Chloranthaceae > Chloranthus > Chloranthus sessilifolius. Next base: position 31,869,909 of record CM037598.1, read on the forward strand.
ATGGGTCATTATTATATTATATGAAATAGGATGTTCTATTTACAAAGCTAAGTGTGGTCTTTGAAAGAATTGTAGCAAATACAGGGAAGAAAAGAAGAATTCCCATCGACCGTAGCACTTGCGACGGTGAGATAGTGTATAACTTTGGATCGATGAAAGGCAGCTGGAGGAGAAGTAAGAGTAGGAGCGAGAGTAAAAAACGTATATAGGCTAAAGATATATACGGCTCGGAAGAAAGAAGGAAGAATAAAGAAATCATGGAATCTTTATTTAAAAGATGAACCTCGGGAATATCGCAAGTAAGGGAATCCAGATCTAGGGCCGAGGGGTACGATGTTACAATTGCAAATAGAAACTTTAGGATTAGGTACCCACTATGGGTGAGCCTTACAGAGGGGAAGGAGAAGTTCATAGGAAGTCACTCTTGGTCAAGGATATGGAGTCAGAAACAAGAAAAAACAAAAGAGAAGGGGAAGCTCAACTATTGTATCCAACCGTGGAACCCATGCTAGGCTAACTTAAAACAACTGCCATTCAAAATAGAAGGGTTGGGGAAAAATCTTATTTTACTCGATCACCAGATCGAAAGATAGGATTGGCAGAGGCAATGAGGCAGACTTCACGGATAAAGGAATTTAGGCTTTCGGATGCTATTGTATATTCATATTTGAAAGATACCAGATTAGTTATGCTAACCTGCCTATTAATAGGGTTCTCCATTTGGTGGATTGACGCGCCAATATTACTATTTGAGAAGCCGAGCGCCTTGCAATAACCAGACCTAAGGCTAATAGTAAAGGTTATGAAAGACACCTACGTCAATCACATTTGTTACACCCATGGCATACCAAGCCCATGCGAGTGCGAGGAACCACTAAACAAGGCTGCAAGGAAACTATTTGAACCAGAAAGCTTTGACCCTCTACACCTAGATAAAAGGCCCAGGAAAAGGGCAATCGCTTTCTATGTAGCAACCATTATCATAGGAATGGCTCTTGCAGAATTAGTGACTTTAAACGGGATCATGTGGACATAACTTCTTAGTGGCGTGTATAGTAGTGGGGCTCATTAGTGAGACAGCTTTCGAGTTGGCTTACGGAATGGAGCTAAGATAGGGGAGTTTCCTAAATGAAAAAGAAGATAGAGTCGGAGGTTGGGTCGGACCACATTGGTAGATCTCGGGGTTAGTGCGTCCATGGGGTCCTTGAAAAATCGAGTGCTGCTACTAAGAACCTAACAGAACTTAAAATAAAGAGTGAGAATTATAAAGGACTTAGCGAAGGGACGTCCTCCAACCAAGGGATCGATATACAAATCATAACTAAGGCTAGCCCGCTGGTAGTAGAAGGAAGTAGAGATTTAGGCATCAGTTTGAGTTTGAGATCGAGACCCAGAAGTAGAGATAGAGGCAAAGGTTGCGAAGGAGAGCGGGTTCAATAACCAATTTGAGAAACAGCTAACCTAGCATCCTCACCCATTGAACCATAGTACCTAGCTTCCCTTCGCTCGCCTCCTAACCCTAATTTCTCATTCCTTTCATTTCTATTGAGCTTCTCTTGGCCCTTGGCCTTTGATGAAGATGAACTGATATACTGGCATTCTCTTCCAACTCCGTATCTTAACTCACGGTAAACTATCTCTAGATGGCAAAGTGAAAAGTGGAATTGATCTTCACATCCCTCTATTCCAATAGAAAACGTTAGCCTTCATCCATGAGATCAGGGTATCACTACCAGTAGGGGCCCGCTTCCCTAATAGACTTTGAAACCTCGCCTTCCCTTTCGATGTCTGATCCCGGATGCCATGACTTGCCTTTAAACGGGCTTCACCTTCAAAGGAGAGTAACCGATCTGCGAACATTAAGGCCAATGAAGATCAAATTGTCAGGGTCTGAGTCGTGTCTTGTCCGTGAGTCCTCTCTATGCCTCTCATGTCCTTCTTTCCTTCGCTTGGGACTCACTAGCACACTCCTTGCTGCTTTCAAGCTTGATGGCTTCTAATGAACCAATGATAGAGATCCTTAGCTTCCTTAACTGTTTAATCCGTCCCTAAGCTTCTATTGGATGTCATACCGGGCAATGATAATCTGGTAGCGATCATCTAAAATATCCTAAAGAAAGGGGTTAAAGTCGAGTGGTCCAGGCTAGGCTAGCGACTTTTGAATTTGCACTTCACACTCTTAGAGTGGAATGAGGTGAGGTCTCTGATGATGTGCCAGATAGAGGAGCAATTGGAGTGAGGTGAGGGAGTATTCGCTTCAAGGGCGAGCTAAACATGAGAAGAATCAATCTCCTAAAGAAAGGTCAGGCGAGCAGACAGAAGGAGTCTTCGCTGAAGGGCTATTAAGGTAGGTAAGGGTTCCGGTAAGTACGTATTCACTAAAAGGGCAGGGTGTACAAGTGTTCCAGGGAAGGAGAGCTAGTAGTGCAAATCAGAAATAGCATAAAGTAAGGAGGGAGTATGCTTAACATTAAGAAAGTAGGGGGGAAGAAAAGCTATTTCCATCTTCTTTGTAGTTGACGAGTTCGACTAAGCCTTTAAGCC